>CM057459.1:323655000-326155000 GCA_016271365.2 Neoceratodus forsteri
TGTGGAGGCCTCACTCGTAAAATTTAGAAATCTCCACATATTTTACGAGTCTCCCCCCCCCCGTCTGTGGCGTGCAGCCAAAACTGACCTAACTACATGGGTGGGCAGGGGCTGTCAGGGGGCATGACAACACTCCCAGAGGAGCCTGAGCAGAGGATATGCTGTAGAGGTGGCTAGGAGGGTACGGAGCCAACAGCAGGGAGATCCCTGATTTAAGTCCTCCATCCCTCCAGGACTGGCCACTTTGCAGTTTCCAGGGTCCTGAATAGCTCTCCAAGGAATTGACCCCAGTCATCCAATACATCATGAGGTCTGGAAGTCATGACAGCAGTTTTTCTAAACTTTAATTTGTTGAAAAGGTAATACAGCAGTCCAGGTGGACTATCATATCCCACAATCCCCTGCTAGCACAGAGCAGAGGATCCATTTTCTGGCTGACCAGTGATTCCTGTTGGAAGTCTGGTGCATAGCACAGCTACTATCCTGGAGTCCTCCCATCCCCACTCACAGTGTCAGTGTGATGCTCCGCACACGGACAGGGTCGGTCAGACATTGCAGATGCAGTCTCATGTGGCTTGGAATAAGGGGGTACAGTTGCGCAGACTGGCAATGTACAAATCATGAGTATGCCACCACACTGTGGATCAGGCCATTAATGTCTAGATGCACTGCTTAAGCAAGCAATGATGCCCAATGTTTAGACCTACAGTAGGTGTTGTGAGTCGGAAATTCTGGTTTGAATCCCAGCTTAGAGACTGTGATTTTGGGCAAGTCACTCTACCTTCTTTAGCCTCAGTACCCCTCCGCCCCATTGAAAAGGGAAAATGCAGGACTTCACTGTTAAAGAGATGCTGTGCCCTCTAGGAATACTGCATCGCCCCTTTTTCATCAAAGTACAGGTCGAACGTGAGCTTGAAGGTGTTACAGTATCACCCAACACCATATGCTATGGGAGTATGGTTGACAGTTTAAATATTTCCACTTTCTTTCCTCTGCATTCTCTCTACTAAGTAGTTTTTGCACCGTCACATTATACTGTATTAATTTGTTGTCACTTTTGTTTACCTGTACAGATTTACATGTTATCCCCCAGTAGCCTCCTCCCTGGGTCACACTTGCAAATGAGCTTTGCCTAACTGTGCTCTCTTGGGAAGGACGGAGGAGGAGGGAGGGAAGAAAGGGAGGAGGGGAGGGAGGGAAACCAAAGTTTGCCTAATTTGTTCTCCCCTGGTAAACCCACGCTGGCTCTTATTATCAGTTGTCCCGATGTTCTATATTCTTATCCTTTATTTATTTAAGTTTTGGAATTACAGTACCTTTGAGCCAGAGACTCATTTGCAAAGATTCCATGTCAAGAGTGTACAGGGACAAACAGATAATATAACATACAATAATTCAATAAAACGTCAAACAACAGTTCAAGTTAGGTGATACAGAGAGTACAGAGTCACAATTTTACATCATTATAGAGTTAACATCAACAGAGTTTCCAAGCAAGTTACAGTGTCAGTTACAACAATGGCACCTACAGATAAGTTGCAGGAGCATTAAAAGCAGTTGGATAGGTAAGGGGTGCTGTCAGTAAGGTGACGTTGTCAACAGCGTCAAGCTCTGAATGCATGTGCATCAGAAGCAGGCCAGGTAGGAAGTAGATAGGGTGGTGGCCAGAGCTAGCAACAAGTACGCCAACGCAGACAGAGAGCCAAGGCAGTCAATAATGTCTTTGTCACATAAATTAGTTTAGGGTAACGGGATGGAAAACTGAGTGGTGTTGGGGGAGGGGAAATTAGAGGACTAGAAAAGGTTAGGTGGGGAGGTAGGAAGAGAAATTAGTGGAGAAAAAGGGGAGTAGCAGTGGGGAGGGTGGAGAGGTGGGGGAAGAGAGGAAAAGGTGGAGGCAGGGTGGAAGTGGTGCTTGTGGGCAATTAGGCGAACTGACTCGACAGAGTACTATGAGCAATCACAGCTACTGAGTGTGAGGAAGTGCTACCTGAGTTTGAGTTTGAAAGGGCCTAACTTGTGTTCAGACAGAATGTGGGTGGGTAGGCCATTTAGCCAGGTAGGTGCCCTGAACATGAATGCCCATTGCCCTTGACTTGTCCAGCAGAAAGGGACTTGATAGGAAACCTTATGTAACCCCTAGATGGCGCTATCCCAGGGGCTACTACCCCTGCCTGATTTGCCACTAACAGGTTGAGGGGCCTGGATCCAATGGCGGGTGCCTCCACCCAGAGGTCAGGGTTTGCAATAGTTAAACTAACTTGGTCACAGCCTCTGGTACACTGCAACCCCCTTTCTTCCCACTAGTGGCCCACACAATATATCAGAATTACCTTCACAGTATACACTTACCCCAGGTCTGGTTCCGCACTGGGACCTCCTGTGAAATGAGATACAGTGCAACAATCACAGTACAGTACTTTAACATAGACAAATACCTCAGGCAGTATAACTTTGCTGAAACAAGCAGCTCTGATTTATTTAGGGATATAACAAGGACAGGGGAAATCAGGTTAATTAGCTTATCACTCTAATAATCTATTCTATGGCTCTGTGCACAGGCCTATCCCTATCAGTTAATGTCCCTGGGTACCCAAGCCCTAGTGGCTAGTCCAAACCGTGGCAGCTGGTAGGGGCCCTTTCACACAGAGAAAGGAGAATTAAACAGTCAGCAGTACAGTAATTCCATTTGGATTTAATGTGGCAATTCAACAGGGAGCGACCCTGAATTAGTACTCACGACCTCCAAATAAGATAGGGTCCTTCAATGTCAGCAGGGCTCACTTGAGGTGCACAAACCCTTCACACATCCATATAAAAGAAAGCACTATACCAGGCAGGCTGCATCTGTATCCCGATCGCAATTACTGCACAATACCCGGGAGAACACACAGCAGATTCAGTTCCTGACAGACCGAAAGCGATTTTCAGCAATTCCTCCAGTCTTCTACAGGGTGAGCCTGGTTTCTACTCTTCAGAGATCCTTTGATTCTTTTCACAGGATGGATTCAGTCCTAACAAGCTGTTACACAAGCTGCAGACCGGAACTCTGGGGCTACACAGTTTTTTGACTAAAACTGCACACTGAAAAGCACAGGGCTCCTTCCTTCTTCACTGCCAAAGCTCAACTGAAACTCCAACCGACAAAACCGGCACTTCCTTTGAGTTCCTCCCAGTTCTTGACTGGATTGGCTGTCACCACAATAGACTGCTGCTGTTGGTCCAAAAAGGCACTGAAGTCTAAACTACATCTCCCAGAGTCACTGCCCATACAATCCTCTTGTGGCTGGCTCCAGATTATGAGTCCAAGTTCTGATTCGTCCAGGCACCATTTTAGAGCTAGCTTACCCCACACTGATTGGTCCAGTTCAGCAGTTCAAAACTAGAATGGGGAACTAGCAGAACAGTTCTGACTGCAAAGAAAGCAGGTTAGACAAACTGTAATTTCATTATTACTCTAAATAATTTCTGGCAAACAGTTACATCTTTCAGATAGGTTCCTTTGCACTCCTAGTGACTGCAAAAATGAAGTGAATTGGCAGCAGCTTGAGTGGTACTCAATCAAAGAAACACACAGTCCCCATACAACTAATTATGTCTGCAAGCAGACAGCTCTTAAAGAGACAGTACCAGAGGTTCTAAAACACTCACTGATAAATGGCTTAAAGGCCAAACACCATTCAGGCTTGGAGCATTCAAGCAAGCTCCTGGAAGTCTTTGGGAACCCCATTTGCAGGGGGTTACACCTTCCTGGTTTGGGAAAGCTTGACGTCGCGTCAAGCAAGTACCCATAAGTTTCAACTGCAACCATATACATTTGCATTAGGCTCGCATATGTAATCATCAGTCAATATATCATTTTACCAAGAACACATTTCTGAAACATTGCAGATGCGTCACTCTTTACACAGTATTACATACACATTGTACCATAACTCAAGTTATTACCTCTTGTACATGAAACCTGAAGAGAGGGGGCCCTTCCCTATCAGTTACCTTGGGGCTGGATGGGGCAAGGGCACCATACTTAAGGGCAACACAAGTAACTTGGAGTTAGCACTGATGCTCAGTTTGGGCAATGAGCTCGGGGACACATACACTCCTTTATGGACAACATTGAGAGGCAAGTCCACAGGCCTCCCAAGTGAATCATAACTGAGGTGCACCACAGGCTTTACAGCTCGACCAGTCTTTCTAGGGGAACTGTTATAGTCTCTGCACTCTGAGCCTCATTTTCAGCATTGTCCCTCACTTGTCAGGGAGTCTCCATGGGGGTAGAGAGGCTAGAACTTGGGGCACTTTCAGCTCAGGAGTTACAGGTTCTGAGTCCACAACATTTGGCTCGCATGGAGAGCTTCGGACACTGGCAGTGGACTGTCAGGGCACTCAAAATACTCTTCTTGTTCGGTGTATCACCAGTCTGCCCAATCTATCATTTTCCTCCTGAAAGCTCAAACAGTTCAACCATGCACAATGATTCCATTTCATCTGATCTGATGCTTTGCACTTCACTTTCTGGGAGCATTGGCTCCAGGGATGAAGCTGGGGCTTAGACAGTCCAGAAGGCCCAGCTTCATCTCCAGTATTGACTAGGGATTGCCTCAAACAATTGACTCAGTTCGTAAGAAGGATAGTATTCAAAGTCACTCTCACTTTCTTCCGATATGGACTGACAGTCATGCTCAACTGGGACTTGTGGAGGGAACACTTAACTTTGCTTCTGTAGGTGCAGACTTTCTGATCTTTTCTTAGCAGCAGCTCTAGTCACTGGTCCAGAGGGGCATCTTCTAGGGGCTCAGACTCAATTAAGATTTGTCCAATGGGCAGTAAATGATTTCTATGCATTGTTTTTACATCTTTTGAATTATTCTCAGGCCTTACTTTGTACACTGGCAGATCATCTGTTTGCCCACTACAATGTGAGGGAGATGGTGCCATCTGTCAGCAATCTTGTGCTTGCATGCAGTCCCAGATTTCTTAGCAATACCCGATCTCCTCCTGGAGTTCCTGTGCTTTCACCTTTATCATACCTTTCTTTGTTGGCAGATTTTTTGGCAGCCATGGTTTGAGCCAGTTGGTACGCATGAGTTAGCTGGGCCTTTAACTTTTGCACATACTGTAAATAGTTGTCAGCTTGAACCCCATCAGGAGAGACCCCAAAACACACATCTACTGGTAGTCGAGCTTCTCTTCCAAACATCAGGCGGTAGGGGGAGAATCCAGTGGCATCACTTTTGGTGCAGTTATAAGCATGTACCAGGGTGCTAATTTGTTGGCTCCATCTAGGCTTGTCCTTTGGGTGCAGGGTGCCTAGCATATCTAGCAAAGTGCGGTTGAAACGTTCAGGCTGTGGGTCCCCCTGGGGGTGGTAAGGAGTGGTTCTGGACTTTCGCACTCCCCACAGAGAAAGCATCTCTTTGATCAGACGACTCTCAAAGTCTCTCCCTTGATCAGAATGGATTCTTTGTGGAGCCCCATAGTGAACAAAAAGGTTTTCTACAAGTATTTTGGCTACAGTGGATGCTTTCTGGTCTTTGGTGGGGAAAGCTTGGGCATATCTCGTGAAATGGTCAGTGACCACCAGCACATTACTGATATTTCTTTGATCTGACTCCAAACTCAGAAAATCAATACAGACCAGCTCCATGGGTGCACTGGTGGTGATGTTAACAAGGGGGGCAGCCCTCTGGGGCAAAGCTTTCCTCTGTAAGCAGCGACATAAGTTCGAATATGTTGCTCCACATCAGCCCCCATCTTAGGCCAATAGAATCTGGATCTCACCAAGTCAAGTGTTCTGTCTATACCAAGGTGCCCCATGTGGTTGTGCAAGGACCTCAGTACTGAGTCTCGAAGGCAGTGGGCAGCACTAGTTGTTGTTTGTCTACTTGTCCCCTCTGTCTACTGTTTCTCTGTATAACAGTTTATTGATCAGTTTCAACTTAGGACCTTCTTGTATAACAGTGCAGTTCTCAAATCAGTGGAGCGTAATTTGGACACATCTTTTCCTGCATAGAGGGCTTCTAAAGCTGCTTTGATCATGGGATCGCGGGATTGAGCCCGCCGAATACTGTCATTGTCCAGCTGAGGCAGTGCACTAATGTCTATTGCAGAAAAGTGGCAATAAGCAGCAGGTATGCAATTCTCAGAGGGTCCCAAGCAATCCACCATGCAGTCCACTGCGTCCGTGGACATTTGTTCCTCCCTGTCAAACTTCCGGCAGAGTGCCCGAATGTCAGGTTCTGCCAATCGGACCCAATCATTCTGGGGAACAGGCCTCCGGAGAGAGCATCAGCATCTATGTGGTTCAGACCTGCTCGGTATTCAAGAGCATAGTCATATGTAGATAATGCAGAAAGCCACCTATGGCCAGTGGCATCCAACTTAGCTGAGGTCTGCACATAGGTCAAAGGATTATTGTCAGTTTTACTAGTATTTTAGCCCCATACAAGTACTCATGGAATTGGTCAACAATAGCCCACTTCAAAGCTAGAAACTCTAACTTATGTACAGGATAGTTCTTTTCGGATGGGGTCAGGCTTCTACTGGCAAAGGCCACTGGTCTCAGGCCATTCTGGTGCTCTTGGTACAACACAGCCCCCAACCCTTGCAAGCTAGCATCAGTGTGCAGGACGTGGGTTTTCTTGGATCGGCATAGGCCAGCACTGGAGCATGGGTAAGTTGATATATGATCTCATGAAAAGCAGTCTCACTAATCAGAGTCCAGCTGGCCCCAAATACTTCACTCGGATGAAAATACACTCTTTCAGTCTTGAGGACGCTGACTTTTGGTATTTTTTGGGTTGGGGATACCCTTGAGTAAGGTTAAGTAAAGGCGGATCACTCTTGAATAGTCCTTGATGAAGCGCCGATAATAACCACAGAATCCCAGGAATCTTTGCAGTTTTTAGATTTTTGGGCTGTGGCCAGGTGGTCAAGGCCTCAACTTTACTTGGTCGGTCTCTATTCCTCGGTGGATACTATGTGTCCCACATACTTTACTGATGTTTGAAGAATTGACACTTATCAATGGACAGTTTAAGGCCAAAGTCCTCCAGTCGGTCCAATACCTTAAATAATCTGCTCTCATGTTCCTCCAGTGAGCTGCCAAACACAATAACATCATCTAGGTATACCAGGCACTCTAGTAAGTTCATGTCCCCACTGCACGCTCCATCAATCGTTGAAAAGTGGCTGGGGCACCTGAAATACCTTGAGGATCCTCATGAATTCATAGCGAGGCCAGCGGACAGATAAAGGCCGTCTTCTCACGGGTCCTCTGGGGCCATCGGGATCTGGTAGTACCCACTGCGGAGATCCAGCACAGAGAACCACTTGCTCCCTGCTTAGGCAGTCCAAAGCATCCTGAATGCGGGCATTGTGTACTGATCAGGGATAGTCCGGCCGTTTAAGGTGCGATAATCCACACACATCCTTACTGTTCCATTCTTTTTCCTCACTACCACAATGGGGAAGCATAAGGGCTTCTGGATTCTTGTATTACACCAGCAGCTAACATCTCTTGCAGATGCCGTCTCACATCATCTATGTCAGCAGGTGCCAGGCGTCGAGACCTCTCACAAATGGTTTCGTCATGCAGCGGATATTGTGCTCAGCTCCTTGCACGCATCCTACATCCCATTCCTTTAAAGAAAACACCTGGTCTCTCTGGGCAAGCTTCTCACTGATCCTCACTTTCCATTCAGCTGGCAGCGGAGTCGAAATCAAACAAGTCAGGCGTTACTCTGTCATTCTTCCTTGAACTCTTGCTGCTGGGTAGCACTGCAGTGTCTGCACAATGCACATTAGCCAGGATGCAACCTCTGTTTACTCGAATGTCTCTTCAGACACATTATGAACTTGGACCATTACCCTTCTGGCATAAGCATGGGCTCTAGCGGCAAAATACTAGGCTTGACCAGCAGTCCCTCTGGCAATTTTCCATCGCCTGGTGCATCCAACATTAATATTTTATTCTTAACATCCTTTCTGATACGGACCTCTCCCTGTAAGGTACACTGGGCATTTGGGCCAGGATCAGAGACTCAGGATCCTTCTTCCATACAATTCCGACCGGTTCCTCTGGTTCTGTTTTTCAGCATCTCTCTGTGCCTCATAGGCCTTCTTAATTAAAGACGGAACTCTTAAAGCTCTACTAGTCTTTGACCCCTGTTTTCATAACACAACTGTGCCAGCCTTCCGAACATGAGCATTTGTTCCAATCAACAAAGGACACCATCATACAGTCCAGTGGGGGGACACACTAAGGCTAGGGTCTCTACTTGTTCGGCCACTCCAGCCTCGGAGGTGGGGAAAGACAGCCAAATTTGGATATACCCGGAATAGGGGTAGGCCTTCTCACTTAACCCCCATACATGCAGTCCTTCTAATGGTTGTAAGGGTACGTCTGACAAATGCTTCTGTTACCAATCCTGGAACATAATTGTCACTTGGGAGCCACTGTCTAATACAGCTCTTGTAGACACTCCATTCACCTTTACAGTGGTCTCCATGGAGGGACCCACTATTCTGGACCAGTCTGAGAGGCGGTAGGGGGCCTGGGCAACTGACCTTGCCACAAAGGACGTGAATTAGCATTTTGGTGCCCTCACTGGGATCATGTCGTGCACCTCTTAACCACTGATTTCTTCTCCAAGCTCTCCTTGTAGCCTATATGCAACTTTGTCAGTGTCTTTGGGGACTGGCATTCCCTTTCATGTGCCCATCTTTCCCACAATTATAGCAAAACATACTTTCTGGAGTTTGAGCTGGCCGAGGCGCCACACTGGGAGCCAGGGCATATTACTAACTGGAAACCTGGGTGCCATCTCTGTTCATGCATGATAAGCATTTGGAGACATCTCGTCAGTTTCTCCACTTCCATGGTCAAGGAATTGAGTTTGGAGCTGTTATCAGCAGGAGATACATGGTGGGTACCCCACCCCACAACAGATGCAGTCGGATATAGGTCAGGGCCTGTATTTGCAGGCGTGGCCTTCATAAAGGACTGTTTTTAATTCCCGGATCTCTCTCAACAGTTCGCCCCATTGTGGCATATCTTTTCCTTGTCAGAGCACTCATTGACTGTCAACCTCTGCCCCTGAACTTCACTTGATGGGTCACCCTCAGTCACGGGTCGTAGCCACAGCTGTTGGTGCAGGTACCTCCGAGGTCGCCTTTTCTCAACTCCTCGAATTTCTCTCATTAACTCATCATAGGAGGGTGGGGATTCCAGTCGATTTGCCAGGCGTAACTGAAGCAACAGCAGTTCTGAGAAGGGGCAGACTTAAGGATTCTGTCCAGTCTGGTTCGTCCAGTTCAATCGCTGGCAAACTACCCTTTCTGAGGCATTCTTGCAACAATTTTCCAGCCGAGAGACATACACAGACAACAACTCCCCTTGGTACTGTTGTGCATTTCTTACTCTCCACCATAGGTCCTCATCAGAATCTGGGCTCCCATACACATTCTCAAGGCCTCAAGATAGGCCTGTGCAGTCGCTTCAGGGTTACTGGCCCGTTTGAGCACGGATGGTAGCCAGGGCAGGACCTCGGAGGCTCTCACTAACCCTCTTTCGCCGCCCGGCATTGCCATTCTAGCACTTGGGGCAACATAGTCTATCCAGGCCTCCCAGTCATCCTCCCCTTGGGGGTGGGAGGGTGCCAGAGAAGATCCCTCAACCTTCGGTAAGAGTCGTGACTAATGGCAGGTGCAGAAATAGGAGTCTGCATTGGTTCAGCCACCATTACGGGCACTGGAGCAGGAGAGGGTGTTGGGGGAGGAACACCCCCAGGTGGCAAGAATAGTTTCTTCAAGTCCTCCACAGTTTTCCCCTCTCCCAGCAACCATTCAGCAAATTTCTCCTCAAAAGTTTCAGACAGTGGTGGGGGCTGATTCCCCCCCGGGTCTTTACTGTCCTTAGTTATCACTCTCCAAGCAGTGAGGGCTCCCTCTGGGGTAATGGTCTGTGGCACTTTGGAGCTATCTATGGGATCCTTAAACTCTACTAGGGCCAGGAAAGTGTGGGTGAGCAGATTAGCATGCCGACCCACCACCACAGGGTTTTGTAAACCTTCCACCTTGGAAAGTACTCCCTGCACAGTGTCCAGTATTGATACCCAGGGGATGTCCAGGATAAGCATAGCATTTTGGGAGTCGATCTCCTCCCCAGTACACCACTCCACCAGCCGGTGCACAGCCACTTCTGTCGGGGTACCATTTTTTCTTAACAGTGGTTCGTAAATATGGCCACTAGAGGACACACAATCCCAGCGGTGAACCTCCAAGATGTAACCCCTAGATGGCGCTATCCCAGGGGCTACTACCCCTGCCTGATTTGCCACTAACAGGTTGAGGGGCCTGATCCAATGGCGGTGCCTCCACCCAGAGGTCAGGGTTTGCAATAGTTAAACTAACTTGGTCACAGCCCTCTGGGACACTGCAACCCCCTTTCTTCCCACTAGTGGCCCACACAATATATCAGAATTACCTTCACAGTATACACTTACCCCCAGGTCTGGTTCCGGCACTGGGACCTCCTGTGAAATGAGATACAGTGCAACAATCACAGTACAGTACTTTAACATAGACAAATACCTCAGGCAGTATAACTTGCTGAAACAAGCAGCTCTGATTTATTTAGGGGATATAACAAGGACAGGGGAAATCAGGTTAATTAGCTTATCACTCTAATAATCTACCTATGGCTCTGTGCACAGGCCTATCCCTATCAGTTAATGTCCTGGTACCCAAGCCCTAGTGGCTAGTCCAAACCTGTGGCAGCTGGTAGGGGCCCTTTCACACAGAGAAAAGGAGAATTAAACAGTCAGCAGTACAGTAATTCCATTTGGATTTAATGTGGCAATTCAACAGGAGCGACCCTGAATTAGTAGTACTCGACCTCCAAATAAGATAGGGTCCTTCAATGTCAGCAGGGCTCACTTGAGGTGCACAAACCTCTTCACACATCCATATAAAAGAAAGCACTATACCAGGCAGGCTGCATCTGTATCCCGATCGCAATTACTGCACAATACCGAGAACACACAGCAGATTCAGTTCCTGACAGACCGAGTGCGATTTTCAGCAATTCCTCCAGTCTTCTACAGGGTGAGCCTGGTTTCTACTCTTCAGAGATCCTTTGATTCTTTTCACAGGACGATTCAGTCCTAACAAGCTGTTACACAAGCTGCAGACCGAAACTCTGGGCCTTACACAGTTTTTGACTAAAACTGCACACTGAAAAAGCACAGGGCTCCTTCCTCTTCACTGCCAAAGCTCAACTGAAACTCCAACCGACAAAACGGGCACTTCCTTTGAGTTCCTCCCAGTTCTTGACTGGATTGGCTGTCACTCACAATAGACTGCTGCTGTTGGTCCAAAAGGCACTGAAGTCTAAACTACATCTCCCAGAGTCACTGCCCATACAATCCTCTTGTGGCTGGCTCAGATTATGAGTCCAAGTTCTGATTCGTCCAAGGCACCATTTTAGAGCTAGCTTACCCCACCCTGATTGGTCCAGTTCAGCAGTTCAAAACTAGAATGGGAACTAGCAGACACAGTTCTGACTGCAAAGAAAGCAGGTTAGACAAACTGTAATTTCATTATTACTCTAAATAATTTCTGGCAAACAGTTACATCTTTCAGATAGGTTCCCTTTGCACTCCTAGTGACTGCAAAATGAAGTGAATTGCAGCAGCTTGAGTGGTACTCAATCAAAGAAACACACAGTCCCCATACAAACTAATTATGTCTGCAAGCAGACAGCTCTTAAGAGACAGTACCAGAGGTTCTAAAACACTCACTGATAAATGGCTTAAAGGCCAAACACCATTCAGGCTTGGAGCATTCAAGCAAGCTCCTGAAGTCTTTTGGGAACCCCCATTTGCAGGGGTTACACTTAGCGGTGCTCCTCATGCTCCGAGGTTTGAGGCTGCTGAGGAGTTTTGTGCAGAGGGAGGGGAGAGCTTGAGAGTAATTTTTTTTGCCATCAGGCAGGATTGGGGCGAGATCCAGCTCTTGAGGTTCAGCCAGTTGGTACGATCATACAGATAGCAGGTGTGGGTATGCCTGGCTGCACCAGAAACCAGTCAGCAAGCATTATTAAGAGCTATTTTGACTCTACTAAGGGCAGTGTCAGTTGCAGACCCATAGATAACTAGCCCATAATTAGGGTTGGCAGTTTTCGATTTTTATTTTTGTATAATTTCAAAGGAAAATATTGATTTTTATTTTTAAACCTTTTTCCTGAATTTCATCGATTTAAATTTTCACAGTTGCATGTAATTATGGGTTTTTAAGCATTTATTTTGATTTGTATCATCATTTTGCATTAATGACAACAAACGCTGAGGATTTACAAACTGATAAACACACAAATTGTTATCTTCACATGTCAAAATAGCAATAGAACTTACTTTTTATATCTGTAAATTTAGATTATTATCGATGGAAATATTTTTCATCAGTTTGTGTGTGTGCAGTGAAATCGACATTTATCGATATTTACTGATTTAAATCTAATACTGCCAAGTCTATCCATAATCTATTATTGAAAGGACAGAACTTGTTACTGCCAGACAGAGGCATCGGGGCCAGGCAGTACCCATGTCTGTAAAGGAGTCCAATTCTGGAGTTAACTGCTTTACAGACCAGGTTTATATGTTCATGGTAGGAGAGGGAGCTGTTAACGGTTATGCCCAGATATGTAAGCAATAATACCCGACAGGGTGAGCATTACTGAAAAATACTGGACCCCTCAGGGGCATAATGAGGCCTGATGCCGCAGGCAGAGGGCCTTATAGCCTCTGGAAGGTCCGGTATTTTACAATAATGCCCACCCTGGAGGGTATTATTGTGCTTAGAAAATGGGCACCTTAGTAAATTTAAATTAAGTGGCAAATTAAGACAGGAAATAAGTTTCAAAAAATAATATAAGTACTAGAACAAATGTGTTTAGTGAAGAAATAGTGCAGAGGTTTAATGGGTGTTCCAGCTGCTGTTGCTGCTCCCCACAGAGCTGTTCTAATCTTTTGACCCCGCCGATATAAACACTGCCTAATCTGTTGAACCCCCCACACACACACACACTGCCACTTCGGGAAGAAATGTGTGTCTCCTTTAATGAATGACTGTTTGTTTTTTTTTGTAGCCCTCAGAAGATGTGTCAGTTAAGCACGGGATAATGAGGAACAGCCCAGAGGTACATTCTTTGTTTCTTTTTAATATTTATGAGGAGCTGGACTAAGTGTGGGGAGATTGTGGTATGTGGGAGTCGATTTCGGGTAGTTTTTAAAAGACGCTTCCTACGATAAATTGAAATGGGAGATGGCTTGGTTTTTGTTTTGGTTTGCCGCCGTACTGCAAACGCGTGGTCAGGAGAGTGGTGCTGCTGCAAAAGAATGCGGCTCTGTGAAGTTTGTATTTCCTCACTCTTCCCGACCAGGAATTATGCAGTCTGTGGGCTATTTTTTTGTGTTGGCATGCAATGAGATATGGAGTGTGTGTGGGGGTGCAGTAGCTCGCTAAGCGAAGAAAACATGGCGTGTTTGAAATTTCACCGGTGCTTTTATCCAATGAAAATAGGCTGGGCACCAGAATAGAGGGTACTTGGTGAAGTGGCACTTCGACTGGTACTTATTTTTACCTGGGCATTTATTGAAAAATAAATGCCCAAGTTGGAGATGCTTTTGGCCAATGAGAATGGAGAATCCATTCTTACCATTTTCTAATTAAAGTTATTGATCTGTTCAAGTGGTGTACTGTGGCTATTGAGGATAGACAATGGAGTTGATTTGTGTTTGTTATGAGGTTGGCGAATATCATAACCTTGTTGTTTTTTTTTGTAGTTGAGAACAAGTTTATGGAGCCCAAACCAGGATTCTACTTCAGGGAAACTATGCTGGACTATTATGTGCTTTATAATGACGTCCAAGATTGTTCCCAGTATAGAAGTCAGGCTCACAGGCCTGTAGTTACCTGGGTCACCTTTGCTACTGTTTTTGAACAAGGGCACCACATTAGCCCTCCTGCAATTCTCAGGCACTTCCACTGACTCTAGTGATCTGTAAAAAACCACTGCAAGGGTGTCAGCAATTGCATGTACTAATGTATAACGATTTCCCCACCCACCACCCTCCCCTGTTATCTATGATCTGAGATTCCTTTGGGTAAGCAGAAATGTATTCAGGCTTACCCTGAAGGCCTGCATCAGCTTCAAGTTCACTATCCCTGCTGATGGATCATCTCACCAGAGCAGAATTAGCGTTCGTGACTGTATTCATGATACAGAGCATGTTCCGAGTCCAGACTCTCATTTATCTGCCTAGCCGAGTCCCTAAGTTATGTGGAAGAATGTTTTTTTTTTCTGTTTCCAAGAAAAGCAAACAGACT
Organism: Neoceratodus forsteri; assembly: GCA_016271365.2. Taxonomy (NCBI): domain Eukaryota; kingdom Metazoa; phylum Chordata; order Ceratodontiformes; family Ceratodontidae; genus Neoceratodus; species Neoceratodus forsteri. Next base: position 323,669,389 of record CM057459.1, read on the forward strand.
CCAAGTCTAGACCGCAAACATCTGTCTTCACAATTTCAGATGATGAGCATAAAAAAACAGAATAATTCAGGGCTAGTGAAAAGATCCTGCTTGCTCACTTAATTAATTAAAAAAAAGATGAGCTTTTCTGCCAGTTACCTTATTGAGTGCTAATTAGCTTAAATTATGATTCAAGACAATAGGTGCAGGTTGACCCTGTATGCCCCTAATAGCTCTCTAATTGGCGATCTCCAAAACATCACTTACAATACAAGGGAGGTTACAAAGGACCCAGGTGTCTCAATTCATAGCATACATGGCAAGAATAAGAATAAGCAACCCATCCTGTATTTTTTTTTGCATTGCTTTGTTTTTAAAGAATACGATGTACTGGTCTGTAACATTGCTCCCTGGTAACTAGTTATCATAACTGCTATTCACATTCTTCATAAACATGTTCCCTGTTCTCCTAATGAAAACTGCACCACAAGCCTTGTTTGTGGGGTGTTTCTTCTGTGCACCACAAGCCTTGTTTGTGGGGTGTTTCTTCTGTTAATATATTGCTGTGATGTGTTACAAGTTGTGTGTGATGGCAGATTATTTTACTGTACCATTTTCCCAGGATAGACAAATGGGGATATAAAGAATACTGGATGGGCAACTATGCAGAACCAGTGTGTTCTGCCACAGAGGGATTCTGATTCCCTCTGACCTTGAGAGCAAAGCTTGAGAGGTCCATGGGAATCAGAACCTCGAGGTGGCAAAACACACTGGTTGTGCATAGAGTTGCTCATCCTGTATTTTGTATAGTGTATAGTACTGTGTGAAAAATTTATTTTGTGAGTTCCTTTGCTTACAAAATGAAAATGACTCATGCAGTCTCTAGAGGTTCTAAAATGTTGTTCTACCACAGTAGGGTAGAACTCATTCCATGACCCTGGAACTGTGGTAGAACAGCATTTTGAAAGGGAAGAAATTCTATACAGAACAACATTCCACTACACACTATGTAACATTTATACAACAGGAGTGAGCAAATAACACATTGCATAAAACATGTATTCTCACTGTGGTGGCATCATCAAACAAACAAACAAAAAAAACCAGCAAAAAACACAGTCCTATTGTATAAATCGGATACATTATGGCCAGTGGTGGATATACTACTAATGTGAATGAATAGAGATGACCTCGCTACCATCACTCATGGCTCTGCTATGCTCCACCACCCATGAAGATATCCAAGGTCACTCTCCATTAATTCAGATAAATAGTGTATTGCACCACTGGCCATAACATGTCCCCTATTTAATTTTTAGTGGAGTCTCACTTCTACCCAATTTTACACCTGCAGTGATTCATGAACCCTTACTGCAGGACCGTGCTGCTTTCCAAGCACTAGATCACACTGTCTCCCTGAAAAGAGGTTACTTGTAGTTCCAAGAAGTTACTTGTCTAAAATGTGGGTTTACACATTTTCATCTCTGCCATAAAATTTGGTGAGAAAGCTCAGCTCTTGGATGGGGGCGTGGCAAATACGGCACTGACAAGTTCTGTACAGGAAAGTTCACCACTGAAAAATTAAACAGCAGAAATCTGTTCACATATTTCACTGGAGTGGTGATCCAGGGTGGCGTGGTGATGTCACAGTGAATCCACACCATACCGGATTTCACTGGAGTGGTGATCCAGGGTGGCGTGGTGTTGTCACAGTCCATCCACACTCATACCTCGGATATCACTGGAGTGGTGATCCAGGGTGGCGTGGTGTTGTCACAGTCAATCCACACGCTTACCTCGGATTTCACTGGAGTGGTGATCCAGGGTGGCGTGGTGTTGTCACAGTCCATCCACACGCTTACCTCGGATTTCACTGCAGTGGTGATCCAGGGTGGCGTGGTGTTGTCACAGTCCATCCACACGCTACCTCGGATTTCACTGCAGTGGTGATCCAGGGTGGCGTGGTGTTGTCACAGTCCATCCACACGCTTACCTCGGATTTCACTGCAGTGGTGATCCAGGGTGGCGTGGTGTTGTCACAGTCCATCCACACGCTTACCTCGGATTTCACTGCAGTGGTGATCCAGGGTGGCGTGGTGTTGTCACAGTCCATCCACACGCTACTCGGATTTCACTGGAGTGGTGATCCAGGGTGGCGGTGTTGTCACAGTCCATCCACACGCTACTCGGATTTCACTGCAGTGGTGATCCAGGGTGGCGTGGTGTTGTCACAGTCCATCCACACGCTTACCTCGGATTTCACTGCAGTGGTGATCCAGGGTGGCGTGGTGTTGTCACAGTCCATCCACACGCTTACCTCGGATTTCACTGGAGTGGTGATCCAGGGTGGCGTGGTGTTGTCACAGTCCATCCACACGCTTACCTCGGATTTCACTGGAGTGGTGATCCAGGCGTGGTGTTGTCACAGTCCATCCACACGCTTACCTCGGATTTCACTGGAGTGGTGATCCAGGGTGGCGTGGTGTTGTCACAGTCCATCCACACGCTTACCTCGGATTTCACTGGAGTGGTGATCCAGGGTGGCGTGGTGTTGTCACAGTCCATCCACACGCTTACCTCGGATTTCACTGGAGTGGTGATCCAGGGTGGCGTGGTGTTGTCACAGTCCATCCACACGCTACCTCGGATTTCACTGGAGTGGTGATCCAGGGTGGCGTGGTGTTGTCACAGTCCATCCACACGCTTACCTCGGATTTCACTGGAGTGGTGATCCAGGGTGGCGTGGTGTTGTCACAGTCCATCCACACGCTTACCTCGGATTTCACTGGAGTGGTGATCCAGGGTGGCGTGGTGTTGTCACAGTCCATCCACACGCTTACCTCGGATTTCACTGGAGTGGTGATCCAGGGTGGCGTGGTGTTGTCACAGTCCATCCACACGCTTACCTCGGATTTCACTGGAGTGGTGATCCAGGGTGGCGTGGTGTTGTCACAGTCCATCCACACGCTTACCTCGGATTTCACTGGAGTGGTGATCCAGGGTGGCGTGGTGTTGTCACAGTCCATCCACACGCTTACCTCGGATTTCACTGGAGTGGTGATCCAGGGTGGCGTGGTGTTGTCACAGTCCATCCACACGCTTACCTCGGATTTCACTGGAGTGGTGATCCAGGGTGGCGTGGTGTTGTCACAGTCCATCCACACGCTTACCTCGGATTTCACTGGAGTGGTGATCCAGGGTGGCGTGGTGTTGTCACAGTCCATCCACACGCTACCTCGGATTTCACTGGAGTGGGATCCAGGGTGGCGGGTGTTGTCACAGTCCATCCACACGCTTACCTCGGATTTCACTGGAGTGGTGATCCAGGGTGGCGTGGTGTTGTCACAGTCCATCCACACTCATACCTCGGATTTCACTGGAGTGGTGATCCAGGGTGGCGTGGTGATGTCACAGTCCATCCACACTCATACCTCGGATTTCACTGGAGTGGTGATCCAGGGTGGCGTGGTGTTGTCACAGTCCATCCACACGCTACCTCGGATTTCACTGGAGTGGTGATCCAGGGTGGCGTGGTGTTGTCACAGTCCATCCACACGCTACCTCGGATTTCACTGGAGTGGTGATCCAGGTGTGTGCGTGTTGTCACAGTCCATCCACACGCTACCTCGATTTCACTGGAGTGGTGATCCAGGGTGGCGTGGTGATGTCACAGTCCATCCACACGCTTACCTCGGATTTCACTGGAGTGGTGATCCAGGGTGGCGTGGTGTTGTCACAGTCCATCCACACGCCTACCTCGGATTTCACTGGAGTGGTGATCCAGGGTGGCGTGGTGTTGTCACAGTCCATCCACACGCTTACCTCGGATTTCACTGGAGTGGTGATCCAGGGTGGCGTGGTGTTGTCACAGTCCATCCACACGCTTACCTCGGATTTCACTGGAGTGGTGATCCAGGGTGGTGGTGTTGTCCCAGTCCATCCACACGCTTACCTCGGATTTCACTGGAGTGGTGATCCAGGGTGGCGTGGTGTTGTCACAGTCCATCCACACGCTTACCTCGGATTTCACTGGAGTGGTGATCCAGGGTGGCGTGGTGTTGTCACAGTCCATCCACACGCTTACCTCGGATTTCACTGGAGTGGTGATCCAGGGTGGCGTGGTGTTGTCACAGTCCATCCACACGCTTAGCTCGGATTTCACTGCAGTGGTGATCCAGGGTGGCGTGGTGTTGTCACAGTCCATCCACACGCTTAGCTCGGATTTCACTGCAGTGGTGATCCAGGGTGGCGTGGTGTTGTCACAGTCCATCCACACGCTTAGCTCTCGGATTTCACTGCAGCGGTGATCCAGGGTGGCGTGGTGTTGTCACAGTCCATCCACACGCTTAGCTCGGATTTCACTGCAGTGGTGATCCAGGGTGGCGTGGTGTTGTCACAGTCCATCCACACGCTTAGCTCGGATTTCACTGCAGTGGTGATCCAGGGTGGCGTGGTGTTGTCACAGTCCATCCACACGCTTAGCTCGGGTTTCACTGCAGTGGTGATCCAGGGTGGCGTGGTGTTGTCACAGTCCATCCACACGCTTAGCTCGGGTTTCACTGCAGTGGTGATCCAGGGTGGCGTGGTGTTGTCACAGTCCATCCACACTCTTAGCTCGGATTTCACTGGAGCGGTGATCCAGGGTGGCGGGTGATGTCACAGTCCATCCACACGCTCATACCTCGGGTTTCACTGAGCGGTGATCCAGGGTGTGCGGTGATGTCACAGTCCATCCACACTCATACTCGGATTTCACTGGAGCGGTGATCCAGGGTGGCGTGGTGTCTCACGTCCATCCACACTCATACCTCGGATTTCACTGGAGCGGTGATCCAGGGTGGCGTGGTGTTGTCACGGTCCATCCACACGCTTAGCTCGGATTTCACTGCAGTGGTGATCCAGGGTGGCGTGGTGTTGTCACAGTCCATCCACACGCTTAGCTCGATTTCACTGCAGTGGTGATCCAGGGTGGCGTGTGTTCACAGTCCATCCACACGCTTACCTCGGATTTCACTGCAGTGGTGATCCAGGGTGGCGTGGTGTTGTCACAGTCCATCCACACGCTTACCTCGGATTTCACTGCAGTGGTGATCCAGGGTGGCGTGGTGTTGTCACAGTCCATCCACACGCTTAGCTCGGATTTCACTGCAGTGGTGATCCAGGGTGGCGTGGTGTTGTCACAGTCCATCCACACGCTTAGCTCGGGTTTCACTGCAGTGGTGATCCAGGGTGGCGTGGTGATGTCACAGTCCATCCACACGCTTAGCTCGGGTTTCACTGCAGTGGTGATCCAGGGTGGCGTGGTGATGTCACAGTCCATCCACACTCATACCTCGGATTTCACTGGAGCGGTGATCCAGGGTGGCGTGGTGATGTCACAGTCCATCCACACTCATACCTCGGATTTCACTGGAGCGGTGATCCAGGGTGGCGTGGTGTTGTCACGGTCCATCCACACTCATACCTCGGATTTCACTGGAGCGGTGATCCAGGGTGGCGGTGTTGTCACGGTCCATCCACACTCATACCTCGGATTTCACTGAGCGGTGATCCAGGGTGGCGTGGTGATGTCACGGTCCATCCACACGCTCACTCGGATTTCACTGCAGTGGTGATCCAGGGTGGCGTGGTGATGTCACGGTCCATCCACACTCATACCTCGGATTTCACTGCAGTGGAGATCCAGGGTGGCGTGGTGTTGTCACGGTCCATCCACACGCTAACCTCGGATTTCACTGCAGTGGTGATCCAGGGTGGCGTGGTGTTGTCACGGTCCATCCACACTCATACCTCGGATTTCACTGCAGTGGTGATCCAGGGTGGCGTGGTGTTGTCACGGTCCATCCACACGCTTACTTCGGATTTCACTGCAGTGGTGATCCAGGGTGGCGTGGTGTTGACACGGTCCATCCACACGCCTACCTCAGATTTCACTGGAGCGGTGATCCAGGGTGCGTGGTGTTGACACGGTCCATCCACACGCTACCTCAGATTTCACTGGAGCGGTGATCCAGGGTGGCGTGGTGTTGTCACGGTCCATCCACACGCTACCTCAGATTTCACTGGAGCGGTGATCCAGGGTGGCGTGGTGTTGTCACGGTCCATCCACACCTGCCTTCGGATTTCACTGGAGCGGTGATCCAGGGTGGCGGTGTTGTCACGGTCCATCCACACTCTACTCGGATTTCACTGCAGTGGTGATCCAGGGTGGCGTGGTGATGTCACGTCCATCCACACTCATACTCGGATTTCACTGCAGTGGTGATCCAGGGTGGGCGGTGTTGTCACGGTCCATCCACACGCTACTCGGATTTCACTGCAGTGGTGATCCAGGGTGGCGGTGTTGTCACGGTCCATCCACACGCATACCTCGGATTTCACTGCAGTGGTGATCCAGGGTGGCGGTGTTGTCACGGTCCATCCACACGCCACTCGGATTTCACTGGAGTGGTGATCCAGGGTGGCGTGGTGTTGTCACAGTCCATCCACACGCTACCTCGGATTTCACTGCAGTGGTGATCCAGGGTGGCGGTGTTGTCACAGTCCATCCACACGCTACCTCGGATTTCACTGCAGTGGTGATCCAGGGTGGCGTGGTGTTGTCACAGTCCATCCACACGCTTACCTCGGATTTCACTGAGTGGTGATCCAGGGTGGCGGTGTTGTCACAGTCCATCCACACGCTACCTCGGATTTCACTGGAGTGGTGATCCAGGGTGGCGGTGTTGTCACAGTCCATCCACACGCTACCTCGGATTTCACTGGAGTGGTGATCCAGGTGGCGGTGTTGTCACAGTCCATCCACACGTACCTCGGATTTCACTGGAGTGGTGATCCAGGGTGGCGTGGTGTTGTCACAGTCCATCCACACGCTACTCGGATTTCACTGGAGTGGTGATCCAGGGTGGCGGGTGTTGTCACAGTCCATCCACACGCTACCTCGGATTTCACTGGAGTGGTGATCCAGGGTGGCGGGTGTTGTCACAGTCCATCCACACGCTACCTCGGATTTCACTGGAGTGGTGATCCAGGGTGGCGGTGTTGTCACAGTCCATCCACACGCTACCTCGGATTTCACTGGAGTGGTGATCCAGGGTGGCGGGTTGTCACAGTCCATCCACACGCTACCTCGGATTTCACTGGAGTGGTGATCCAGGGTGGCGGGTGTTGTCACAGTCCATCCACACGCTACCTCGGATTTCACTGGAGTGGTGATCCAGGGTGGCGGTGTTGTCACAGTCCATCCACACGCTACCTCGGATTTCACTGGAGTGGTGATCCAGGGTGGCGGTGTTGTCACAGTCCATCCACACGCTACCTCGGATTTCACTGGAGTGGTGATCCAGGGTGGCGGGTGTTGTCACAGTCCATCCACACGCTATACCTCGGATTTCACTGGAGTGGTGATCCAGGGTGGCGGTGATGTCACAGTCCATCCACACTCATACCTGGATTTCACTGGAGTGGTGATCCAGGGTGGCGGGTGTTGTCACAGTCCATCCACACGCTACCTCGGATTTCACTGGAGTGGTGATCCAGGGTGGCGGGTGTTGTCACAGTCCATCCACACGCTTACCTCGGATTTCACTGGAGTGGTGATCCAGGGTGCGCGGTGTTGTCACAGTCCATCCACACGCTTACCTCGGATTTCACTGGAGTGGTGATCCAGGGTGGCGTGGTGTTGTCACAGTCCATCCACACGCTTACCTCGGATTTCACTGGAGTGGTGATCCATGGTGGCGTGGTGTTGTCACAGTCCATCCACACGCTTACCTCGGATTTCACTGGAGTGGTGATCCAGGGTGGCGGGTGTTGTCCCAGTCCATCCACACGCTACCTCGGATTTCACTGAGTGGTGATCCAGGGTGGCGTGGTGTTGTCCCAGTCCATCCACACGCCTACCTCGGATTTCACTGGAGTGGTGATCCAGGGTGGCGTGGTGTTGTCACAGTCCATCCACACGCTTACCTCGGATTTCACTGGAGTGGTGATCCAGGTGGCGTGTGTTGTCACAGTCCATCCACACGCTTACCTCGATTTCACTGGAGTGGTGATCCAGGGTGGCGGGTGTTGTCACAGTCCATCCACACGCACTCGGATTTCACTGGAGTGGTGATCCAGGGTGGCGGGTGTTGTCACAGTCCATCCACACGCTACTCGGATTTCACTGGAGTGGTGATCCAGGGTGGCGTGGTGTTGTCGCTGTCCATCCACACGCTTAGCTCGGATTTCACTGGAGTGGTGATCCAGGGTGGCGGTGTTGTCACAGTCCATCCACACGCTAAGCTCGGATTTCACTGCAGTGGTGATCCAGGGTGGCGGGTGTTGTCACAGTCCATCCACACGCTTAGCCTCGGATTTCACTGCAGTGGTGATCCAGGGTGGCGTGGTGTTGTCACAGTCCATCCACACGCTTAGCTCGGATTTCACTGCAGTGGTGATCCAGGGTGGCGTGGTGTTGTCACAGTCCATCCACACGCTTAGCTCGGATTTCACTGCAGTGGTGATCCAGGGTGGCGTGGTGTTGTCACAGTCCATCCACACGCTTAGCTCGGGTTTCACTGCAGTGGTGATCCAGGGTGGCGTGGTGTTGTCACAGTCCATCCACACGCTTAGCTCGGGTTTCACTGCAGTGGTGATCCAGGGTGGCGTGGTGATGTCACAGTCCATCCACACTCATACCTCGGGTTTCACTGGAGCGGTGATCCAGGGTGGCGGTGATGTCACAGTCCATCCACACTCATACCGATTTCACTGGAGCGGTGATCCAGGTGGCGGGTGTTGTCACAGTCCATCCACACGCATACCTCGGATTTCACTGGAGCGGTGATCCAGGGTGGCGTGGTGTTGTCACGGTCCATCCACACTCATACCTCGGATTTCACTGGAGCGGTGATCCAGGGTGGCGTGGTGATGTCACGGTCCATCCACACTCATACCTCGGATTTCACTGCAGTGGTGATCCAGGGTGGCGTGGTGATGTCACGGTCCATCCACACTCATACCTCGGATTTCACTGCAGTGGAGATCCAGGGTGGCGTGGTGTTGTCACGGTCCATCCACACGCTTACCTCGGATTTCACTGCAGTGGTGATCCAGGGTGGCGTGGTGTTGTCACGGTCCATCCACACTCATACTTCGGATTTCACTGCAGTGGTGATCCAGGGTGGCGTGGTGTTGTCACGGTCCATCCACACGCTACTCAGATTTCACTGCAGTGGTGATCCAGGGTGGCGGGTGTTGACACGTCCATCCACACGCCATTCAGATTTCACTGGAGCGGTGATCCAGGGTGGCGCGGTGTTGACACGGTCCATCCACACGCTACCTCAGATTTCACTGGAGCGGTGATCCAGGGTGCGTGGTGTTGTCACGGTCCGGCCCACACGCATACCGATTTCACTGCAGCGTGATCCAGGGTGGCGTGGTGTTGTCACAGTCCGCCACACGCTACTCGATTTCACTGCAGTGGTGATCCAGGGTGGCGTGGTGTTGTCACAGTCCGTCCACACGCTACCTCAGATTTCACTGCAGTGGTGATCCAGGGTGGCGTGGTGTTGTCACAGTCCGCCCACACGCTACCTCGGATTTCACTGCAGTGGTGATCCAGGGTGGCGGGTGTTGTCACAGTCCGCCCACACGCTACCTCGGATTTCACTGCAGTGGTGATCCAGGGTGGCGTGGTGTTGTCACAGTCCGTCCACACGCTTACCTCAGATTTCACTGCAGTGGTGATCCAGGGTGGCGTGGTGTTGTCACAGTCCGTCCACACGCTTACCTCGGATTTCACTGCAGTGGTGATCCAGGGTGGCGTGGTGTTGTCACAGTCCGTCCACACGCTACTCGGATTTCACTGCAGTGGTGATCCAGGGTGGCGGGTGTTGTCACAGTCCGCCCACACGCTACCTCAGATTTCACTGCAGTGGTGATCCAGGGTGGTGGTGTTGTCACAGTCCGGCCCACACGCTACTCAGATTTCACTGCAGTGGTGATCCAGGGTGGCGGGTGTTGTCACAGTCCGTCCACACGCTTACCTCAGATTTCACTGCAGTGGTGATCCAGGGTGGCGTGGTGTTGTCACAGTCCGTCCACACGCTACCTCAGATTTCACTGCAGTGGTGATCCAGGGTGGCGTGGTGTTGTCACAGTCCGTCCACACGCTAACCTCAGATTTCACTGCAGTGGTGATCCAGGGTGGCGTGGTGTTGTCACAGTCCGTCCACACGCTTACCTCAGATTTCACTGCAGTGGTGATCCAGGGTGGCGTGGTGTTGTCACAGTCCGTCCACACGCTACCTCAGATTTCACTGCAGTGGTGATCCAGGGTGGCGTGTTGTCACACAGCCCGCCCCACGCCTCTCGATTTCACTGCAGTGGTGATCCAGGGTGGCGGTGTTGTCACAGTCCGTCCACACGCTTCTCAGATTTCACTGCAGTGGTGATCCAGGTGGCGGGTGTTGTCACAGTCCGGCCCACACGCTACTCGGATTTCACTGCAGTGGTGATCCAGGTGGCGGGTGTTGTCACAGTCCGCCCACACGCTACTCGGATTTCACTGCAGTGGTGATCCAGGGTGGCGTGGTGTTGTCACAGTCCGTCCACACGCTTACCTCAGATTTCACTGCAGTGGTGATCCAGGGTGGCGGGTTGTCACAGTCCGCCCACACGCCATTCTCAGATTTCACTGCAGTGGTGATCCAGGGTGGCGGTGTTGTCACAGCCCGCCCACACGCTACCTCAGATTTCACTGCAGTGGTGATCCAGGGTGGCGGTGTTGTCACAGCCCGTCCACACGCTTACCTCAGATTTCACTGCAGTGGTGATCCAGGGTGGCGTGGTGTTGTCACAGTCCGTCCACACGCTTACCTCAGATTTCACTGCAGTGGTGATCCAGGGTGGCGTGGTGTTGTCACAGTCCGTCCACAGCTCTACTCAGATTTCACTGCAGTGGTGATCCAGGGTGGCGTGGTGTTGTCACAGCCCGTCCACACGCTTACCTCAGATTTCACTGCAGTGGTGATCCAGGGTGGCGTGGTGTTGTCACAGTCCGTCCACACGCTTACCTCAGATTTCACTGCAGTGGTGATCCAGGGTGGCGTGGTGTTGTCACAGTCCGTCCACACGCTTACCTCAGATTTCACTGCAGTGGTGATCCAGGTGGCGGGTGTTGTCACAGTCCGTCCACACGCCATTCTCAGATTTCACTGCAGTGGTGATCCAGGGTGGCGGTGTTGTCACAGTCCGTCCACACGCTACCTCAGATTTCACTGCAGTGGTGATCCAGGGTGCGGGTGTTGTCACAGTCCGTCCACACCTACTCAGATTTCACTGCAGTGGTGATCCAGGGTGGCGTGGTGTTGTCACAGTCCGTCCACACGCTACTCAGATTTCACTGCAGTGGTGATCCAGGGTGGCGTGGTGTTGTCACAGTCCGTCCACACGCTTACCTCAGATTTCACTGCAGTGGTGATCCAGGGTGGCGTGGTGTTGTCACAGTCCGTCCACACGCTTACCTCAGATTTCACTGCAGTGGTGATCCAGGGTGGCGTGGTGTTGTCACAGTCCGTCCACACGCTAACCTCGGATTTCACTGCAGTGGTGATCCAGGGTGGCGTGGTGTTGTCACAGTCCGTCCACACGCTTACCTCAGATTTCACTGCAGTGGTGATCCAGGGTGGCGTGGTGTTGTCACAGTCCGCCCACACGCTACCTCAGATTTCACTGCAGTGGTGATCCAGGGTGGCGGTGTTGTCACAGTCCGTCCACACGCCACTCAGATTTCACTGCAGTGGTGATCCAGGGTGGCGTGGTGTTGTCACAGTCCGTCCACACGCTACCTCAGATTTCACTGCAGTGGTGATCCAGGGTGTGGTGTTGTCACAGTCCGCCCACACGCTACTCAGATTTCACTGCAGTGGTGATCCAGGGTGGCGGGTGTTGTCACAGTCCGCCCACACGCCATTCCGATTTCACTGCAGTGGTGATCCAGGGTGGCGTGGTGTTGTCACAGTCCGTCCACACGCTACCTCAGATTTCACTGCAGTGGTGATCCAGGGTGGCGGGTGTTGTCACAGTCCATCCACACGCTACTCAGATTTCACTGCAGTGGTGATCCAGGGTGGCGTGGTGTTGTCACAGTCCATCCACACGCTACTCTCAGATTTCACTGCAGTGGTGACTGCAGTGGTGATCCAGTGGCGGTGTTGTCACAGTCCGTCCACACGCTACTTCAGATTTCACTGCAGTGGTGATCCAGGGTGGCGGGTGTTGTCACAGTCCGTCCACACGCTACTCTCAGATTTCACTGCAGTGGTGATCCAGGGTGGCGTGGTGTTGTCACAGTCCTCCACACGCTTCTCAGATTTCACTGCAGTGGTGATCCAGGGGTGTGGTGTTGTCACAGTCCATCCACACGCTACCTCAGATTTCACTGCAGTGGTGATCCAGGGTGGCGTGGTGTTGTCACAGTCCATCCACACGCTACCTCAGATTTCACTGCAGTGGTGATCCAGGGTGGTGGTGTTGTCACAGTCCGTCCACACGCTATCTCAGATTTCACTGCAGTGGTGATCCAGGGTGGCGTGTGTTGTCACAGTCCATCCACACGCTACTCAGATTTCACTGCAGTGGTGATCCAGGGTGGCGTGGTGTTGTCACAGTCCATCCACACGCTTACCTCAGATTTCACTGCAGTGGTGATCCAGGGTGGCGTGGTGTTGTCACAGTCCATCCACACGCTTACCTCAGATTTCACTGCAGTGGTGATCCAGGGTGGCGGGGTGTTGTCACAGTCCATCCACACGCCTTACCTCAGATTTCACTGCAGTGGTGATCCAGGGTGGCGGGGTGTTGTCACAGTCCATCCACACGCTACCTCAGATTTCACTGCAGTGGTGATCCAGGGTGGCGGGGTGTTGTCACAGTCCATCCACACGCTTACCTCAGATTTCACTGCAGTGGTGATCCAGGGTGCGTGGTGTTGTCACAGTCCATCCACACGCTTACCTCAGATTTCACTGCAGTGGTGATCCAGGGTGGCGTGGTGTTGTCACAGTCCATCCACACGCTTACCTCAGATTTCACTGCAGTGGTGATCCAGGGTGGCGGTGTTGTCACAGTCCATCCACACGCCTTACCTCAGATTTCACTGCAGTGGTGATCCAGGGTGGCGGGTGTTGTCACAGTCCATCCACACGCTACCTCAGATTTCACTGCAGTGGTGATCCAGGGTGGCGGGTGTTGTCACAGTCCATCCACACGCTACCTCAGATTTCACTGCAGTGGTGATCCAGGGTGGCGGGTGTTGTCACAGTCCATCCACACGCTACCTCAGATTTCACTGCAGTGGTGATCCAGGGTGGCGGGTGTTGTCACAGTCCATCCACACGCCTTACCTCAGATTTCACTGCAGTGGTGATCCAGGGTGGCGGGTGTTGTCACAGTCCATCCACACGCTTACCTCAGATTTCACTGCAGTGGTGATCCAGGGTGGCGGGTGTTGTCACAGTCCATCCACACGCTTTACCTCAGATTTCACTGCAGTGGTGATCCAGGGTGGCGGGGTGTTGTCATGTCCATCCACACGCCTTACCTCAGATTTCACTGCAGTGGTGATCCAGGGTGGCGGGTGTTGTCACAGTCCATCCACACGCTTACCTCAGATTTCACTGCAGTGGTGATCCAGGGTGGGGTGTTGTCACAGTCCATCCACACGCTACCTCAGATTTCACTGCAGTGGTGATCCAGGGTGGGGGTGTTGTCACAGTCCATCCACACGCCTTACCTCAGATTTCACTGCAGTGGTGATCCAGGGTGGCGGGGTGTTGTCACAGTCCATCCACACGCCTTACCTCAGATTTCACTGCAGTGGTGATCCAGGGTGGCGGGTGTTGTCACAGTCCATCCACACGCCACCTCAGATTTCACTGCAGTGGTGATCCAGGGTGGCGGGTGTTGTCACAGTCCATCCACACGCTTACCTCAGATTTCACTGCAGTGGTGATCCAGGGTGGCGGGGTGTTGTCACAGTCCATCCACACGCTTACCTCAGATTTCACTGCAGTGGTGATCCAGGGTGGCGGGTGTTGTCACAGTCCATCCACACGCTACCTCAGATTTCACTGCAGTGGTGATCCAGGGTGGCGGGTGTTGTCACAGTCCATCCACACCCTTACCTCAGATTTCACTGCAGTGGTGATCCAGGGTGGCGGGGTGTTGTCACAGTCCATCCACACGCTTACCTCAGATTTCACTGCAGTGGTGATCCAGGGTGGCGGGGTGTTGTCACAGTCCATCCACACGCTTACCTCAGATTTCACTGCAGTGGTGATCCAGGGTGGCGGGGTGTTGTCACAGTCCATCCCGCCTTCACCTCAGATTTCACTGCAGTGGTGATCCAGGGTGGCGGGTGTTGTCACAGTCCATCCACGCTCTCACCTCAGATTTCACTGCAGTGGTGATCCAGGGTGGCGGGTGTTGTCAGATCCATCCACGCTTACCTCAGATTTCACTGCAGTGGTGATCCAGGGTGGCGGGTGTTGTCACAGTCCATCCAGGCTCACACCTCAGATTTCACTGCAGTGGTGATCCAGGGTGGCGGGTGTTGTCACAGTCCATCCACACGCCTCACCTCAGATTTCACTGCAGTGGTGATCCAGGGGGCGTGTTGTCACAGTCCATCCACGCTTCACCTCAGATTTCACTGCAGTGGTGATCCAGGGTGGCGGGTGTTGTCACAGTCCATCCACACGCTTACCTCAGATTTCACTGCAGTGGTGATCCAGTGGTGGGGTGTTGTCACAGTCCATCACGCTCTACCTCAGATTTCACTGCAGTGGTGATCCAGGGTGGGGGGTGTTGTCACAGTCCATCCACGCCTTACCTCAGATTTCACTGCAGTGGTGATCCAGGGTGGCGGGTGTTGTCACAGTCCATCCACACGCTACCTCAGATTTCACTGCAGTGGTGATCCAGGGTGGCGGGTGTTGTCACAGTCCATCCACGCTCACCTCAGATTTCACTGCAGTGGTGATCCAGGGTGGCGGGTGTTGTCACAGTCCATCCACGCTCACCTCAGATTTCACTGGAGTGGTGATCCAGGGCGCGGTGTTGTCACAGTCCATCCAGGCTCACACCTCAGATTTCACTGGAGTGGTGATCCAGGGTGGCGGGTGTTGTCACAGTCCATCCACGCTCCACACCTCAGATTTCACTGGAGTGGTGATCCAGGTGGCGGGTGTTGTCACAGTCCATCCAGGCTCACCTCAGATTTCACTGGAGTGGTGATCCAGGGGGCGGGTGTTGTCACAGTCCATCCAGGCTCACACCTCAGATTTCACTGGAGTGGTGATCCAGGGTGGCGGGTGTTGTCACAGTCCATCCACGCTCACACCTCAGATTTCACTGGAGTGGTGATCCAGGGTGGCGGGTGTTGTCACAGTCCATCCAGGCTCACACCTCAGATTTCACTGGAGTGGTGATCCAGGGCGGTGGGTGTTGTCACAGTCCATCCAGGCTCCCCACCTCAGATTTCACTGGAGTGGTGATCCATGGCGGCGTGGTGTTGTCACAGTCCATCCAGGCTCACACCTCAGATTTCACTGGAGTGGTGATCCATGGCGCGTGGTGTTGTCACAGTCCATCCACGCTCACCTCAGATTCACTGGAGTGGTGATCCAGGTGGCGTGGTGTTGTCTCAGTCCATCCAGGCTCACACCTCAGATCTCACTGGAGTGGTGATCCTGGCGTGGTGTTGTCACTGATCCATCCAGCTCACACCTCAGATTTCACTGGAGTGGTGATCCAGGGCGGCGTGGTGTTGTCACAGTCCATCCACGCTCACACCTCAGATTTCACTGGAGTGGTGATCCATGGCGTGGTGTTGTCACAGTCCATCCAGGCTCACACCTCAGATTTCACTGGAGTGGTGATCCAGGGCGGCGTGGTGTTGTCACAGTCCATCCAGGCTCACACCTCACATTTCACTGGAGTGGTGATCCAGGGCGGCGTGGTGTTGTCACAGTCCATCCAGGCTCACACCTCACATTTCACTGGAGTGGTGATCCAGGGCGGCGTGGTGTTGTCACAGTCAATCCAGGCTCACACCTCAGATTTCACTGGAGTGGTGATCCATGGCGGCGTGGTGTTGTCACAGTCCATCCAGGCTCACACCTCAGATTTCACTGGAGTGGTGATCCATGGCGGCGTGGTGTTGTCACAGTCAATCCAGGCTCACACCTCAGATTTCACTGGAGTGGTGATCCATGGCGGCGTGGTGTTGTCACAGTCCATCCAGGCTCACACCTCAGATTTCACTGGAGTGGTGATCCATGGCGGCGTGGTGTTGTCACAGTCAATCCAGGCTCACACCTCAGATTTCACTGGAGTGGTGATCCATGGCGTGGTGTTGTCACAGTCAATCCAGGCTCACACCTCAGATTTCACTGGAGTGGTGATCCAGGTGGCGTGGTGTTGTCACAGTCAATCCAGGCTCACACCTCAGATTTCACTGGAGTGGTGATCCATGGCGGCGTGGTGTTGTCACAGTCAATCCAGGCTCACACCTCAGATTTCACTGGAGTGGTGATCCATGGCGGCGTGGTGTTGTCACAGTCAATCCAGGCTCACACCTCAGATTTCACTGGAGTGGTGATCCATGGCGGCGTGGTGTTGTCACAGTCAATCCAGGCTCACACCTCAGATTTCACTGGAGTGGTGATCCATGGCGGCGTGGGTTGTCACAGTCAATCCAGGCTCACACCTCAGATTTCACTGGAGTGGTGATCCATGGCGCGTGGTGTTGTCACAGTCAATCCAGGCTCACACCTCAGATTTCACTGGAGTGGTGATCCATGGCGGCGTGGTGTTGTCACAGTCAATCCAGGCTCACACCTCAGATTTCACTGGAGTGGTGATCCATGGCGGCGTGGTGTTGTCACAGTCAATCCACACTCACACCTCAGATTTCACTGGAGTGGTGATGCATGGCGGCGTGGTGTTGTCACAGTCAATCCACATCACACCTCAGATTTCACTGGAGTGGTGATCCATGGCGCGTGGTGTTGTCACAGTCAATCCACGCTCACACCTCAGATTTCACTGGAGTGGTGATCCATGGCGGCGTGGTGTTGTCACAGTCAATCCAACTCACACCTCAGATTTCACTGGAGTGGTGATCCATGGCGGCGTGGTGTTGTCACAGTCAATCCACACTCACACCTCAGATTTCACTGGAGTGGTGATCCATGGCGGCGTGGTGTTGTCACTGTCAATCCACACTCACACCTCAGATTTCACTGGAGTGGTGATCCATGGCGGCGTGGTGTTGTCACTGTCAATCCACACTCACACCTCAGATTTCACTGGAGTGGTGATCCATGGCGGTGGTGTTGTCACAGTCAATCCACACTCACACCTCAGATTTCACTGAGTGGTGATCCATGGCGTGCGGGTGTTGTCACTGTCAATCCACACTCACACCTCAGATTTCACTGGAGTGGTGATCCATGGCGGCGTGGTGTTGTCACAGTCAATCCACACTCACACCTCAGATTTCACTGGAGTGGTGATCCATGGCGGCGTGGTGTTGTCACAGTCAATCCACACTCACACCTCAGATTTCACTGGAGTGGTGATCCATGGCGGCGTGGTGTTGTCACAGTCAATCCACACTCACACCTCAGATTTCACTGGAGTGGTGATCCATGGCGTGCGTGTTGTCACAGTCAATCCACACTCACACCTCAGATTTCACTGGAGTGGTGATCCATGGCGGCGGGTGTTGTCACAGTCAATCCACACTCACACCTCAGATTTCACTGGAGTGGTGATCCATGGCGGCGTGGTGTTGTCACAGTCAATCCACACCACACCTCAGATTTCACTGGAGTGGTGATCCATGGCGGCGGGTGTTGTCACAGTCAATCCACACTCACACCTCAGATTTCACTGGAGTGGTGATCCATGGCGGCGTGGTGTTGTCACAGTCAATCCACACTCACACCTCAGATTTCACTGGAGTGGTGATCCATGGCGGCGTGGTGTTGTCACAGTCAATCCACTCACACCTCAGATTTCACTGGAGTGGTGATCCATGGCGTGGTGTTGTCACAGTCAATCCACACTCACACCTCAGATTTCACTGGAGTGGTGATCCATGGCGGCGTGGTGTTGTCACAGTCAATCCACACTCAACCTCAGATTTCACTGGAGTGGTGATCCATGGGTGGTGTTGTCACAGTCAATCCACACTCACACCTCAGATTTCACTGGAGTGGTGATCCATGGCGGCGTGGTGTTGTCACAGTCAATCCACACTCACACCTCAGATTTCACTGGAGTGGTGATCCATGGCGTGGCGTTGTCACAGTCAATCCACACTCACACCTCAGATTTTACTGGAGTGGTGATCCATGGCGGCGTGGCGTTGTCACAGTCAATCCACACTCACACCTCAGATTTCACTGGAGTGGTGATCCATGGCGGCGTGGCGTTGTCACAGTCAATCCACACTCACACCTCAGATTTCACTGGAGTGATGATCCATGGCGGCGTGGCGTTGTCACAGTCAATCCACACTCACACCTCAGATTTCACTGGAGTGATGATCCATGGTGGCGTGGTGCTGTGACAGTAAATCTACACTCATACCTCAGATTTCACTGGAGTGGTGATCCATGGAACTAATTTCTGGCTGTTTAATTTTTCTGTGCCAAACCTTCATGTACTGAACTTTCTGTACTGTACTGAACTGTCCTGTTCTTAACTTTCCAGTGCCTTATTTATCTACTCCACTTGGACACAGGCAGGTCATCTTGGGCCTCGTCTGCCTGCCTGCCTGAATGACCTGTTTCCACATTTTCATCCTTTTCTTGAATGAAATGCTGAAGCTGTTCCTTGCTGAACAGTTCAGCAGTTCAGGCTGCATATATTCTCTTCAGGCTGCATAGATTCTCTTAAAAAATTAGAGGTTGCAGCTCTGTTTTCACAGGAGAGAACACTGCATGTCGCACTCTGATGAAAGGTCCCACTAATGTTTCCAGACGTGTATTTCCTCCCTCCATAAACTATTGTGTTTAGCAAGTCTGTTTTCTAATAATAAAAAAATACTATTACAGCTACATGCCACCATGGATCATCACTCAAGTACAATTTCAGTATAAAACAGACATTTGATTAAAAAAGTTAGTCACTGTTTGGATTTGAACTGTGATCTTGTGCTAAAAATATGCTCAGACCCGGATTCAAATACTTGATCTGATGACTCACATCCAGTGTGCCACTGCACTCCTGGCAACTTCTGTGGCATAGAGGTTAAGTCACACCCTACAAAGCAAGCAACTAGCTTTCTAAGCCCAGCAGGAGCATACATATAACCCCTAGGTGGCGCTATCCCAAGGGTTACTACCCCTGTCTGCTTGACTACGGACAGGTTGAGGGGCCTAGGTTCTATGATGGGTGCCTCCACCCAGAGGTCAGGGTTTGTAGTGGTCAGACTAGCTTGATCACAGCCCTCTGGGACACCGTGATCCCTTTGTTTCCCCTAGTGGCTCACACTAGTCCACAAGAGTTACAATCCCAATACCCTATATACACACTGTTCGCTATAAGGTACCACTTACCTCGAGACTGATATTGCAGCACGCCTCTGAGGACCCCTGTAAAACAAGGTTAATCAACAAACACAGACACAATGCAATGCTTTTTCTACATGTACTGATACCACAGACAGCATATAGTCAATAACAACAAATCTGATTTATTAGAGGGGGCAGTAACAAGCAGGGGGGCAATCAGGTTGATTTGGTTTGGAAATATTCAAATCACAGCACTGTGCATGCATATAGGGTCCAAAATGTCACTCTCTGGGTACCCAGAATGGTGGGGGCTAGCCAGGGTCGGTGCAACTGGTTGGGGCCCTTTGATGGAAAACACATGTACACACAATTGTAATCTGGAGCCCTGGGGCTCAGTTCATGAAGAAATTAAACAGCAATAATTAGTTGACACACTTGCAGTTTGATAAACAGATTACAGGAGCTACCCTGATTTGTACTCACGGACTCAGTACTGGAAACTGGATGGATGCAGGTTGTCCTGGATTGCTAGGAGGAACAGAATAACTGGGCCAGCCCTCATGGCAGGACTCACTTGCATTTGAAAAGAGGCGGATTCAGTCTGAATCAAGCTGGGTTCTGCTTCCAGCTTCAGCACACACATTCCAGTACAGGGAAAAATAAGATCGTGGTTCCCCACAAGCACCAAGCACATTCATATGTAAAAGGAAATTACTATACCAGGCAGGCTGCTTCTCGATCCTGATCGCAATTACTGCAAGATACCCGCCAGCACACACAGCAGCTTAAGTTTCTGACAGACCGAGCATGATTCAGCAATTTCTTCAGTCTTCTATAGGGTGAGCCTGGTATCCAACTTCTGGTGCTTCTTTCTCCAACCAACTTGAATTCAGTTCAAACTGGCACTCACAAAGACTGCAGACTGAAACTCAGGACCTCACACGGCCTTCCCACGTGAAACTATACACCGCAGAAACAGACAGCTCCTTCTCTCTTCACTGCCACAACTGATCTGATCTTTCCAGTCACAGAGAAGGGCATTTCCTTTAGCTCCACACTATTCTGTTGGCTGATTCAGCTGTCACTCACAATAAGACTCCCTCTGTTGGTAGAAAAAGGTGCCAAGGTCAAAACTACATTTCCCAGAGTCACTGCCCATACAATCCCCTTGTGGCTGGCTCAAATTAAGAGTCCAAGTTCTGATTCGTCCACAATCTCCATTTTAGGGCTTCCTTAACCCAATTGGCCCAGCACAGCAGTTTAGGTCCAAAATGGAGAGGTAACACACACAGAGTCCCAGCTGCAATAGAGGCAGGTCAGACAAACTACAATTTTGCTAATGCTTTAAATGATTACAAGCAAACAGTTACAGCTTTCAGATGGGCTCCCTTTGCACTCTTAGCGACTGCAAAAATGGAGCGATTTGACAGCAGCTCAGGCAGGATTCGAGCATTAAATACACAGTCCCCCCATACAAACTAATTAAGTCTGCAAGCAGACAGCTCTTAAAGAGACAGTATGTGGAGGCTCAAATAGCATTCACTTGCAACCACAGTTAAGCAGCTCAGACGCTGAACACCACCCAGGCTTGGAGCATTCAGCAAGCTCCTGAAAGGCTTTTTAGGAACCCCCATTTGTAAGGGGTTACACCCTTCCTGGCCTGAAAAGAACTTGCCATCCGCATCAAGTAAATACCCCCATAAATTTCAACACAACCATATACATTTACATCAATATCACATTAGGCTTGTACATGTAATCATCAGTCAACATATCACCTTACCAGAAACACATTTCTGAAACTTTTCAGTACATCACTTTTTACACAGTGTTATATACACATTGTACCATAACTCAGGTTATTACCTCCTGTACATGAAACCTGAAGAGAGGGGGCCCTTCCCTATCAGCTACCTTGGGGCTGGATGGGGCAGGGAAACCATACCTAGAGGGCAACCCAAGTAACTTGTAGTTAGCACTGATATTCAGTTTGGGCAATGAGCTTGGGGACACATACACTCCTTTATGGACAACACTGAGAGGCAAGTCCACAGGCCTCCCAAGGGAATCATAACTGAGGTGCACCACAGGCTTTACAGCTCGACCAGTCCTTTTAGGGAGAACTGGTACAGTCTCTGCACCCTGAGCCTCAGTTTCAGCATTATCCTCACTTGTCAGGGGAGTCTCCATTGGGGTAGAGAGGCTAGAACCTGGGGCACTTTCAGCTCCAGGAATTACAATCTCTGAGTCCACAACACTTGACTCACGTGGAGAGCTTTCTGACACTGGTAGTGAACTATCAGGGACTCAACACACTCTTCTTGTTCTGGTATATCACCATTCTGTTCCAGTTCATCATTTTCCTCCCTGAGAGCTTACACAGTTCCACCATGCACAGTGATTCCATGTCATCCAACTTGATACTTTGCATGTCACTGTCTGGGAGCATTGGCTCCAAAGACAAAGCTGGGGCTTAGGCAGTCCAGAAGGCCCAGCTTCATCTCCAGGACTGACTAGGGGATTGCCCTGAAACAACTGACTCAGTTCGTAAGAAGGGTAGTGTTCAAAGCCACACTCACTTTCCTCTGACATGGACTGACAGTCATCTTCAACTGGGACTTGTGGAGGGGAACACTTTAACTCAGCTTCTGTAGGTGCAGGCTTTCTTGATTTTTGCTTAGCAGCAGCTCTAGTCACTGGTCCAGAGGGGGCATTTTATGGGGGTTAAACATAGAAACATAGAAACTTAGAATTTGATGGCAGATAAGGACCGCTTGGCCCAACCAGTCTGCCCATTTCCCTACCTGATGGATAAGCTGCAGATCCTAGTTAACCAGCAGCCTACTTCTTCCTACCCCCACCCCTAGAATTGCCTTTATGACTGTCCCATGCATGTTGAATTCCACCACTGTTTTTGACTCCACAACCTCCTCTGGAAGGCTGTTCCATACATCCACAACCCTCTGTGAAAAAATACTTCCTTAAATTACCTCTGAGCCGCCCCTTCTATCTTCAAATTGTGCCCCTTGTTCTTGCACACCTCTTTTTGAAAGATGCTACCCTCTTGGACTTTGTTGATTCCCTTGGGGTACTTGAAGTTTCTATCATGTCCCCCTCTCCCTCCTTTCCTGGGGCTATACATATTAAGCTCCTTAAGTCTCTCTTCATATGTCTTCCGGTGCAGACCCTGCACCATTTTTAGTTGCCCTGCTCTGGACAGCTTCCATCCTGTCTATGTCTTTGGGAGATTGGTCTCCAGAACTGCACGCAGTACTCCAGATGTGGTCTCACCAGCTGTCTGTACAGAGGGATAATAACTCTTGTTTTCTGCTGGTGATGCCTCCCTATGCATCCCAGTATCCCCCAGCCCTCCTTGCTGCCCTCTCACATTGCTTGCCCACCTTAGGTCATCTGATATGACTACCCCAGGTCCCTTTCCATTTTTGTTGTTGTTAGTATCTCACCCCCATTGTGTACTCTTCCCTGGGTTTTGTTTCAGGTGCATTACCTTGCACTTCTTAGCATTGAATCTAAGCTGCCATACATTTGACCATTCCTCTAACTTGCACAAGTCCCTTCTCATCCTTTCCATCCCACCTTGTGCATCAACTCTGTTGCAGATCTTTGTGTCATCTGCAAAGAGACATATTTTCCTTCCAGTCCTCTGCAATGTCGCTATAAAGACATTGAAGAGGACCGTCCTAATACTGAACCCTGTGGTACCCCACTGCTAACCCCCTTTTTCAGAGTGGACTCCATTTACTATTACCTCTGTGTCCTATTCTCTAGCCAATTCTTTACCCAGGCTGTCATCTTGGGACCCACTCCCAGGCTGGCTAACTTGTATATTAATCTTTGTGTGGGACTGTGTCAAATGCCTTGCTAAAGTCTAGGTAGGCCATGTCCACAGCCCTCCTGATCTACTACTTTGGTCACCCAGTCAAAGAAATCTATCAGATTGACCTTCCGCTGTGAATCCATGCTGCCTTGGGTCCTGTGCCCTCTGGCCTCTAGGTACTTGACAATTCTTTCCTTCAGAAGTGATTCCATCATTTTCCTACCACTGAGGTTAAACTAACAGGTCTAGTAGTTTCTTGCTTCTGCCTTGCTCCCACTTTTGTGAAGGGAATCACATCTGCCCTCCTCCAGTCCTCGGGTACCACCCCATCCTCCCATGATTTGTTAAAAAGGGTAGTCAGTGGTGTCACTAGTTCTACCCTTAGTTCTTTAGAATTCTGGGATGAATCCCATCAGGCCCCATTGCTTTGTCCACCTTCAGTTTTAAGAGTTCTTTCAGAACCCTTCTTCTGTAAATGGGCCGGTATCAACTTCTGTATCCAGAGTGTTACTACTGTTTGTTTTATGTACCTCCCTCTTCCTTTGTAAATACTGAGCAAATATTTGTTTAGTATCTCTGCCTTTTCACAGTCACCCTCTGCCCACCCTCCCTCCCTTTATTAAGGCTCACTATCCCTCCTTGGTCTTTTCTTTTTGCTCCTGATGTACCTATAAAAGGTTTTATCCCTTCTTAACTGAGTTGGCTATCTCAGACTCAATCAAGATTTGTCCAATGGGCAGTAAATGATTTCTATGCATTGTTTTCACATCTTTTGAGTTATTCTCCAGCCTTACTTTGTACACAGGCAGATCATTTAGTTTGCCTACCACAATGCGGGGGAGATGGTGCCACCTATCAGCAATCTTGTGTTTGCCATGCAGTCCCAGATTTCTTAGCAACACACAATCTCCCTCCTGGAGTTCCAGTGCTTTCACTTTTTTATCATACCTTTCCTTGTTGGCCAGATTTCTTTTGGCAGCCATGGTTTGAGCCAGTTGGTATGCATGATTGAGTTGGGCCTTTAACTTTTGCACATACTGTAAATGGTTATCAGCTTGAGCCCCATCGGGAAACTCCAAACAGACATCTACCGTAGTCGGGCTTCTTCCAAACATCAGGCGATAGGGGAGAACCCAGTAGCATCACTTTGGTGCAGTTGTAGGCATGTACCAGGTGCTAATTTGTTGGCTCCATCTGGGCTTGTCCTTTGGGTGTCGGTGCCTAGCATATCTAGCAAAGTACAGTTGAAACGTTCGCTGTGGGTCCCCTGGGGTGGTAAGGGGTGGTTTTGGACTTTCGCACTCCCACAGAGAAAGCTTCTTTGATCAGATGACTCTCAAAGTCTCTCCCTTGATCAGAATGGATTCTTTGTGGTGCCCCATAGTGAACAAAAAAGTTTTCTGTAAGTACTTTGGCCACAGTGGATGCCTTCTGGTCCTTGGTGGGGAAAGCTTGGGCATATCTTGTAAAATGGTCAGTGACCACTAGCACATTACTGATATTTCTTTGATCTGGCTCCAAACTCAGAAACTCAATACAGACCAGCTCCATGGGGGAGCTGGTGGTGATGTTAACTAGGGGGGAAGCCCTCTGGGGCAAAGCTTTCCTCTGTAAGCAGCGACTACAAGTTCTATTGTGTTGTTCAACATCAGCCCCCATCCTAGGCCAATAGAATCTGGATCTCACCAAGTCAAGTGTTCTGTCTATGCCAAGGTGCCCCATGTGGTTGTGTAGGGACCTCAGCACCAAATCTCAAAAGGCAGTAGGCAAAACTAGCTGTTGTTTATCTATTTGTCCCCCTCTGTCTACTGTTTCTCTGTATAACAGTCTATTAATCAGTTTCAATTTAGGACCTTCCTTGTATAACAATGCAGTTCTCAAATCAGTGGAGCATAAGTTGGATGCATCTTTCCCTGCATAGAGGGCTTCTAGAGCTGATTTGATCATGGGATCTCGGGATTGAGCCCGCTGAATACTATCATTGTCCAGCTGAGGCAGTGCACCAATGTCTATTGCAGAAAAGTGGCAATAAGCAGCAGGTATGCAATTCTCAGAGGGTCCCAAACAAGCCATCATACAGTCCACTGCGTCCGTGGACATTTGTTCCTCCCTGTCAAACTTCTGGCAGAGTGCTCGAATATCAGGTTCTGACAGTCTGACCCAGTCATTCCGGGGAACAGGCCTCCGTGAGAGAGCATCAGCATCTATGTGGTTCAGGCCTGCTCTGTATTCAACAGCATAGTCATATGTAGATAATGCAGAAAGCCACCTATGGCCAGTGGCATCCAACTTAGCTGAAGTCTGCACATAGGTCAAAGGATTATTGTCAGTTTTTACTAGTATCTTAGCCCCATACAAGTACTCATGGAACTGGTCAACAATGGCCCACTTCAAAGCTAGGAACTCTAACTTATGTACAGGATAGTTCTTTTCAGTTTTCAGATGGGGTCAGGCTTCTACTGGCAAAGGCCACTGGTCTCAGGCCATTCTTGTGCTCTTGGTACAATACAGCCCCCAACCCTTGCAAGCTAGCATCAGTGTGTAGGACATAAGGTTTTGTTGGATCTGCATAGACCAGGACAGGAGCGTGGGTAAGTTGATATATAATCTCATGAAAAGCAGCTTCACAATCAGGTGTCCATCTGGCCCCAAATACTTCATTAGAACGGAAATACACTCTCTCAGTCTCAGAGGAAGTTGACCTTTTGTATTTTTCGTGGGTTGGAGGGTACCCTTGAGTAAGATTAATTAAAGGACGGCTCAATCTTGAATAGTCCTTGATGAAACGGTGATAGTAGCCACAGAAGCCCAGGAATGTTTGCAGTTCTTTTAGATTGTGGGGCTGTGGCCAGGTGGTCAGGGTCTCAACTTTACTCAGGTCTGTCTCTATTCCCTTGGTGGAGAACTATGTGTCCCACATACTTTACAGATGTTTGGAAGAACTGACATTTATCGATGGACAGTTTCAGGTCAAAACCTTCCAGTCAGCCCAGCACCTTGAACAATCTACTCTCATGTTCCTTCAGTGAGCTGCCAAACACAGTAACATCATCCAAGTACACCAGGCACTCTAATAGGTTCATGTCCCCCACTGCACACTCCATCAGTCATTGAAAAGTGGCTGGGGCACCTGAAATCCCTTGAGGCATCCTCATGAACTCATAGAAACCCAGCAGGCAGATAAAGGCTGTCTTCTCATGGTCTTCTGGGGCCATCGGGATCTGGTAGTACCCGCTGCGAAGATCCAGCACAGAAAACCACTTGCTACCATTCAGACAGTCCAAGCATCCTGAATGCGGGGCATTGTATACTGATCAGGATAGTCCACTGGTTTAAAGAGCGATAATTCACGCACATCCTTACTTTCCCATTCTTGTTTCTCACTACCACGATGGGGAAGCATATCGGCTTCTGATTCTTGTATTACACCAGCAGCTAACATCTCTTGCAGATGCCATCTCACATCATCTATGTCAGCAGGTGCCAGGCGTCGAGACCTCTCACGAAATGGCCTGTCATCATGCAGCTGGATATAGTGCTCAGCTCCTTGTACGCATCCCATGTCCCATTCCTTTAAAGAAAACACCTGGTCTCTCTGGGCAAGCTTCTCACTGATCCTCACTTTCCATTCAGCTGGCAACGGGGAGTCACCGAAATCAAACAAGTCAGGCATTACTCTATCATTCTTCCCTGAACTCTTGTTACTGGGTAGCACTGCAGTGTCTGCACAATACATTAGCCAGGGTGCAACCTCTATTTACTCGAATCTCTCTGTAAGACACATTATGAAGTTGAACCATTACCCTTCTGGCATAAGCATGGGCTCTAGCAGGCAAAATACTAGGCTTGACCAGCAGTCCCTCTGGCAATTTTCCATTGCCTGGTGCATCCAACATTAATATTTTATTCTTGACATCCTTTCTGATACAGACCTCTCCCTGTAAGGTACACTGGGCATTTGGCACCAGGATCAGAGACTCAGGATCCTTTTTCCAGACAACTCCAACCGGTTCCTCTGGTTCCACTTTGTCAGCATCTCTCTGGGCATCGAGGCCCTCCCGATCAAGGCCGGAATTCTTAAAGCTCTACCAGTCCGGGGACCTGTTTTCATAACACAACTGTGCCAGCTGCCCAAACATATGTGCATTAGTCCCAATTAGTAAAGAAACCCCATCATACAGTCCAGTAGGGGACACACTAGGCCAAGGTCTCCACTTGCTCTGCCACTCCAACCACAGAGGTGGGAAAGGACAACCAAATTCAGATATAGCCGAAGTAGGGGTAGGCCTTTTCACTTAAACCCCAGACATGTAGTCCTTCCAATGGTTGCAGGGGTACATCAGACAAATGCTTCTGATACCAATCCTGGAACATAATTGTCACTTGGGAGCCACTGTCTAACACAGCTCTTGTAGGCACTCCATTCACTTTTACAGTGGTCTCCATGGAGGGACCCACCACTTCAGACCATTCTGGTGGCACTGATCTTGATGTCGATCGGGCATTGGCCCTGGTGGCATAAAATTTCCAAGTGGCTCCCTGGCAGGGCATAGGTTCTATGATGTCAGGTCACTAACCTATTGGTAACTTTTCGCAGTTCTCTGGCATACGTCAAGCTGACTGAAAATGCCCATCCTCCCCACAATGGTAACAGAACTTAATGTCTCTGGTGTCTTTTCTGTTGGGGCACCTCTGGAGCCCTGCAGGGCTCTTCTTGGACTGGGGGCTTATACCTTTGGGCTTCTGGATCTCCACTTCTATTGGGGTTGAGGGCAGCCCTTTGCAGCTTCTCCACCATCTCTCTCAATTCTCTTAGTTCTGCTAGCAGGTTACCCTCAGTCCGGGTCTCAGGGGAAACAACATGCACTCCCACTCCACTTTTGGGCTCGGGCGAGCCTGATACAGATCTGGTTCTCTGTATGCCTCAGTCAATTCCTTAATTAAACCTCTCAACTGTTGAGCCTCATCTAGCTAACTTTTTTCGGGAATCTGATAAGTGTTCACAGCCCCAGCACAGGGTTCCCAGCCCTCTTCATCAGTTTCAATCTCACGGATCTCTCTCATCAAATGGCAGTACTCTGGAGGGCTGGCCCTTCTGTCTTGCAGCTTGAGCTTCAGTATTATTATGCTTGAAAATCTTGCTGACTTCAATATGTGGTCTAATCTGACCTGGTTTAACTCTTTGGCAGGCACTCCCCCTTTTCGGTGGGCCCTCTGCAAAGCCCTTTCTAGCCTGGTGACAAAGGCAGACAGTTTCTCATTCTTCCACTGTTTGGCTGACTTGAATTTCCATAATACATCATCCCCGGATTCTGAGCTGCCAAACACTCCCTCTAGGGCAGAAAGATATTCTACAGCAGTGGCCTCCGGACTAGTAGCCCGTAAAAACCGGATGGCTTCCAGAGCAGGGCCTGTCAAGCTTTCCATCAAGTGCTTCCTCTTTTCCCCCTCTGAACACTGCCATTCTTGCACTAGTGGGGTGGTGTAGTCCATCCAGGCCTCTAGATCATTCTCCCCCAAGGGCACTGGGACTCTGCTGGAGAAAAGTCTGAGCTGTCGGTAGGAGTCCAGCTGGATCGGGGGAATTATGATGGGGGAAGGGGCCACTGGAGAGCTCTTGGGGGGGGAACTGGAGATGTACCTGGGGAATGCAGGGGCGTGTGGTCACCTGAGAGGTCTAACACTTTTACCAGTTCCTGACCAGTTCGTCTCTCAGATGCTAACAATTTGAGCAGTTTCTCTTCAAACCCCATCTATATTTGAGACCCACCCGGGTGGCCGGACCACTAAGTAAATGGATGACCCTCCATCCTGTCTGGGCACCTTTGGGCAGAATAACAGGGTACCTTTTCTGGGTCCACAGGAAACTGCACGAGATCAGCACTAGCATAGTTTGGTCAAATAAATCATCATCTCTTCCCTTACTTTACCTTGCCCAAGCCCTTGACATGCTCTACAGTGGTTACAATGTCAGCATTACTGGTCTCTAAGGGACATCCAGCAACAGAATGGCCCTGTGGGGTTCACCCCTCAGCTTCGCTCCATCCCATCATTCTGTGCACCATTAGCTTATGGGAGGCAATTTTTAGCTTAGGTGTAGTAAGCTCCTCCATTTTCCCTCCTAAACTGAACATACTGGGGTAATTTCTTCACGTGGCCACTAGAGGACGCTAATCCCAGTGGTGCCTCCAAGATGTAACCCCTAGGTGGCGCTATCCCAAGGGCTACTACACCTGTCTGCTTGACTACAGACAGGTTGAGGGGCCTAGGTTCCATGACGGGTGGCTCCACCCAGAGGTCAGGGTTTGTAGTGGTCAGACTAGCTTGGTCACAGCCCCTGGGACACTGTGACCCCTTTGGTTCCCTCTAGTGGCTCACACAGTACACAGGAGTTACAATCCCAATACCCATATACACACATGTTCGCTCCATAAGGTACCACTTACCCTAGGACTGATATTGCAGCACGCCTCTTGGCGTGACCTCCCCTGTAAACACAGTTAATCAATATACACAAACACAATGCAATGCTTTTGTACATGTACTGATACCACAGACAGCATATAGTCAATAACAACAGATCTGATTTATTAGAGTAGGCAGTAACAAGAAGGGGGCAATCAGGTTGATTTGGTTTGGAAATATTCAAATCACAGTACTGTGCATGCATATAGGGTCCAAATGTCACTCTCTGGGTACCCAGGATGGTGGGGGGCTAGCCAGGGTTGGTGCAGCTGGTTGGGGCCCTTGATGGAAAACACATGCACACAAAATTATAATCCGGAGCCCTGGGGCTCAGTTCATGAAGAAATAAAACAGCAATAATTACATGACACACTTGCAGTTTGATAAACAGATTACAGGAGCTACCCTGATTTGTACTCACGGACTCAATACTGGAAACTGGATGGATGCAGGTAGTCCTGGATTGCCAGGAGGAACAGAATAACTGGCCCAGCCCTCATGGAAGGACTCACTTGCAAGCTCCTGGAAGGCTTTTTAGGAACCTCCATTTGTAGGGGTTACACATATATATATATATATTGTAAGTTATCTAAAACATAGAATGCTCCTGACAGGAAAACATTTGGGAGCCGTTCTGCATACAGCCCCTGCTCTCTGCAGAAAGAAAGATTAGTAAAGGTGACATGAAATGTTCATCACTAACATCACATCGTGACAGGAACATTTCCTTCTGACACAAACTGACGTTCTTAATTACATTTGTTTTCTATATAATTACAGCCCCTGGGCTACTGTAGATGTGTTTGGTGGCTGTTAGGCTCTTTTCTCATGCAGCAGTAAGGGGGTTTGTAACCAACGGAAACAAAATGTGCAGTGCCTCCACCCAGAGCAAGATGTAAGTGGGCTTGATGACATATCAGTACAAGCCCCTGAGATACTATACCTGCCCACCTCCTCACTGGGTTCATATCTTTCCCCCAAGTAGCATTGCAGTAGTATAGCAGTTGACAGTGAGAGCAGGTTGAACAGTAAACAGTTTATTGAGGATCAGGCCCAGAAGGGGAAACGTAATTAGTCTAACCACTGTTAATGCAACCTCAGTAGGTGCCCTACCAGTTGGGGTTGGTACTTTACCCTTCCAAGTGCCATCTGTGGCCTTCTTATGTGCCCAACACAGGCTAGATCAGAAATGAGAGACCACCTTTAATTGCCTGTCATAGGCTCAGTAAAGATGGTAGTTACTATTGGGTGCTTGACGGCCTTTTATATGGAGTTCCTACTCAAAGCATTGCAGTTTCCTCACTCTGCTCCTTCTGTGCTGCTGCATTGTGGTTATACACACAGCAGCCCTGTGGCGATCTCACAGTTATTCTGGTGTTTTGCTAGCTTTCCAGCTGGCAAAGAACCGAGATTTGCTTGTGGGCTGCATCAATGTGAGTGCTGCAGTGTGATTATACAGCTGTAGGATGCAGTGCAAAATGGAAACCACAACGGCGAACCCAGAAAAGCAGGGTGTGCCAGGACAATGAACACTACCCTTAGATGTGATGCAGCACAGCTATATATAGCAAGCAAGGTAACAATCTAATCACTCTGCATTGTTCAAGTGGTGCAGAGCAGATCGAGTAATGGGACTTTAGACAAACCTATCCAGGCTCAGCTTTTAACACAGTGCTCGTGCACACAGCCCCTAGTACTGATACGATGGTTCTCCAGTTCTTCTACACTACAGGCTGTTTTCCTCTCCGACCTGGTACAGACAGCAATATGTATAAAAGAGCTACCCCCACACAGCTCCTGGGTACCTACTGGTTGGATCGTGGCATGCTCATTAATGTTGGTTGGCCAGTATTGCTGCACTTTAAATTCAAATGAGCAATATGCACAAGGTAACCCCCCTCAAAGGCCATGCAGTTGCTAAAATGGCTAAACACAGGCCTTGAAAGTAAGATATTTGTAAACTGGCCCAATGGCCAACAAGTAAAGAACAGCTCCTCAAACAAACAGTTTCCCCTGAGCAGAAGCTCTGAACTTTCTAAGGGTTCACCAGTCTGATTTCTCCTCCTAGTGTTGTAAGCCTCTGGAACTCAGATCTCTCATGGTACCACCAGATCAGCTCAGCTTCCTCTTCAGGCTATTTCCACCTCTTTCAGATGCTGGGACTCCAAGTTTCCTCCTGAAGGTCTGGCGAGCTGTCTTCTCGCTGGCTGCTGCATTTTCACACTGGCCCACAAGTCCTGTTCTCTGATCTCTCAGGGCAGTCACAGCATGACATCTGGCTGTAGTGTCTGCTACAGAACCCAGCCAGCAGCCTTGGATTCAGTTTCTCCACTGTCTCTTCAGCATTATCACTTGTGATGTCTTCTCTCCTTTCCTCCAGGGATCAGAAGCTGCCTACACAGCTCCTCTGACAGACACAAAGCCTGGAATGGTGTTGTTTGAACTGTCTCCAGACAGCAGGTCCTCACCCTTTGAGATGGCTCTAAGATGTGACAGTCTCAGCACAGTCCCCGCCTGACAGCCGCAGTCAGAAACCAGCTCACAGCAGTTAAGGCAGCTATCACTCAGGATGCTCAAACATCCCATTGTTCTAGCAAAAGAGCACCAGAATCATTACCCCTCCTTCTCTGAGAGGCTCCAGGAGGTGGCTTCATCCTTGGACCCCTTGGAATGGCTATGTTTAAGGGTTAGGGGTAGTAAAGATGGTGATGGCCATGGAGTTCTGGGCCAAAAATACCTAATTTTGAGGGCTCCTACCCTCATTTCTTGTCCCCTCACCCTAAGTTCATGTAGCAGGGGTGGGGACAGTGCTCTGGTGGCACTGGGCAGTGATCTAGGGACCCCTCCTTTGGCGGCAATCGCCCACCATTGAACTTCGCAGTGAAACTGCAACAGCATGACTTTACAGATAGCATAGAAGGTGCTGATGAACTGAGGCTCCTGCCAGGTCTTGTGAGGTCCTGCTGGTCCCCCAACTATATAGACCAGGTCCCAGGAGTCAAAGGAGTTTAACTGCTGTGGCACTTTGTGGAGTCTGGTGTTGGAGGCCCCAGGTGAGCCCCATTCTTTGGGGGGGTTAGACAAGTGCCTGTTGCAACTGAAACCATAGTCACTTGCTGAAAATACAAACATGTTGTGTTTCTACCTGGATTCAAAACTGTGATCCCTTGTTTGCTAATGCAGGACACAGCTGGTGCACCACCAAGCTGTACTGAAGTGAATAACAGCTCCTGGGGTGTAAGAAGGTAGTCACCTAGAAACATAGAATCTGATGGCAGAAGACGACCAGTGGCCATCAAGCCTGCCCATATTTATTGCCTCCTACCCCCAACAACCTAGTGCCATGGTTGGTTATTCCACCCCAGGCTCTCCATTCTTCTCTTCCTCCCTGGTTCCCCAGAGTGAGACTATGGATCCCTTGGTCTTGTCTTACCATGTCTTGAACCCGTTGTGTCCTTGCCTCCATGACCTTTGCCAGCAGTCTGTTCCAAGGCTCCACCACCTCTTTCAGTGAAGGACTGCTTCTTCACATCCCTCTTGAATTCACCACTAACCAATCTCCAATCATGCCCTCAAGACATCTTCACAATCAACCCTATTAATAATTTTATGAACTTATAAATCTGTATCATTTAACCTGCCTCCCCCATCTGACCTTCCAGTGAGTACATAGGCTGGGCTTATAGCCATTCCTCATAGGATCTGCCCTTTTGGCCCTGAATAATTTTGTGACCCGCCTACACTGACTCCAGTCTATTGATGTTCTTTCTCAGGTGCAGACTCCAAAACTTAACACAGTACTTCAGCTGAGGCCTTACCTATGATCTGTGCAAAGCAAGTGATCAAGATTCTAATACCAGTAGGATTATACATATATTGTAGCAACCTAAAACATAGATTCCAGTTGAAGCACACAGCTGGATGAGATGTATTAGCATGTGACTTGATACATTGTGGCTGTTAGCACTCTCTATCTGTGGGATATACCACTCTGTAGGGGTACGATGCAAGGAACCCTAGAGGAGGGTTCCCCCCTATAGGTGCTGCAGTAATAATTCCCTTGGCTAAAGGTAGCCTAGGAAGAAGCCCACAGGAAAGAGAGATGAGCCACTGGAGGAGGAGGGGTGGATGGTGGGGCAATGAAGAAACGAATCCTGGAACAGTCCAGGAGGAGTGGCCTTTTAAAGCCTGATGGGGGAGTGACGTTGTTGATCTTCCCATTGAACCTCGGGCTTAAAGCCTTCCCATTCAATGGTGCTTATGCAACTGAATCAGATGTATGCTTGTGTGACTTGATACATTGTGGCTGTTCACCTCTTTATCCGTGGGATATACCACCCTGTAGGGTAAACACAAGGAACCCTAGAGGAGGGTTCCCTAACTATAGGTGCTATGGGAATAATTCCTTGGCTAAAAGGTAGCCTAGGAAGAAGCCCAAAAAGAATACCCAAAAGGGCGTCAAGCATCGAAGAGGTGAGAAAACAGAAGAGACCAGACCAGAAATAAATGTGACAGACATAGATAGAAAGGACAGGAGAAGAACGATATAAGGCTAGGACAATGAACGAAAGGAAATCTGACAAGATGCAGGAGGGTGGACTTCCTAAAGAGAGAGGGAACAGCCAGGGCCACCATCCGACTCCATCCAACAGTGGAACCTAACCACGGAACCTATGAAAGTACTAACCCTGACTAGTATTATGACCATTGGCATGGAGAGGAAAAAAAACCTTTTGAGGAGGAAACCTCTGGGGATCAAAGGCCTAGGTCGCCTTCCCTCCAGGCTGAAGGACATTTGGATTAGTGACGGCTCAGCTACAGCAAATTAAAGTGAGATCAAGGAAGGAGAAAAAGTTCAATGTAGAGGAAGCTCTCGCTCAGTCCCTCTACATGGACAGCTGTTGAGGGATGTGAGTGATGTCTCTGCAACTAGACTCACAAAAGCAAGAGAGGATGTACAATGATGGAAAGAAGCCTTGAAGACCTGAACAATTTAAGGTGAGGAATAAAATGGATGATGTACGATTATGACATGAGGCCTAGAAGGCCTGAATGGTTAAGGTGAAAAATGAAGTGGAAGAAGAACAATGATTGACTGAAGCCATGGAAGCTGGTATGGCTAAGGTGAGGTATGAAATGAACAATGTAGTATGATGGAGAGAAGCCTGCCAGCCCCGAACAAAGAAGCAATAGACACGCAGGCATGTCTCCGAGTGGAGAGCAGGTCGAGTCGAGGTAGCATGGACCAGAGAGGGTTATGCTCGAGTAGTCGATGTGAAGGAGTAGACCCACAGAGAGGTCGGTGAGTGAGGGATTCTCAGATGTGGTAATGAAAAGACTGATGGTGATAATAACTGCAGGAGTGCAGCAGTTCAGTGAGGCAGCATGAGACCCAATGAGAGGTAAGCTCGAGTAATTGATGTGAATGAGTAGATCCTGAGGTCAGACCGAGCAAAGAAAAACCAGACTCAAGTCATGATTAAGCTACCCATTATTGGTAACTATGGGAGAACCAGACGTAGGCACATAGGCACTGGGACACCAGACGGACTAGGATAAGAGGAGGATACGAATAGGAAAGGTGATGGCAGGATAGGGAAACACCCAAAAGAAGCAAATGTCAGAGGAGGAGGGGAACAAAGGGCGTAGAGAACGGGAGGAAGAGGGCAACAAGTGGAGTCGACAGGGATGGACACCCCTGATACAGTGGAGAAAGTTAGTGAGAAGGAATGCGTCAATCAACTGAGGTCGATAAGTGAACAGGCTGGGTGGCCACAAATAGCCCTAACAGCAGGAGAAACATCAGCAAACCTATGCGGAGCAAGGGGCAATGAGAGAGGGAAAATAACAGCAGCGGAGAAGTATGCAAGGACCAAGCACACACCAGAACGTAAAGTGAATCAGAGTAAAACAGCAAGGGAAAATAAGTGACTCAATGCCAGCAGCATGGAATATAAGCCCTTTATGTGTGAGATAAGATAAGTAAGAAGGTACCAGTAGGTGAAACTCCAAATGAAGCCAAAAGCTGCAGAATGAATGAGGAATGGAGAGAGGTCCTGCACTGTGGACGAAGACAGCTATGAAGGACATCACAAGAGATGAGGGGTGGTAGGGCCTGAGGGGAACTGAGAGCACACCCGAGGTGGACCAAGGGTAGGAAAAGCGGTGATGGATAGGTGGACGACCTCCCAAACGGGAGATAGGAGCAACAGAAGTCACGGCTGCCCACCCAGACAGAGAGCTAGGAGGGAAGGCAGGGTACTGCGAAAAAGCACGAAAGGAACACAGTTCCATGATCTGCCCCAAGCTGCAACTGAGAAGAAGCAGGTAGAGGAGCAATGGGAGTACAGGGAGTTAACCACTCCAGGTGACATGGACGGACCAAAGTGCACCAGCCTGCGGCAACGAGCAGGCTGAGATGGAACAGGAAGTCCGGTTGGGAGTCTGAGAGACGGACTGCCATATCCACCCAAAGAATGAAGAGAAACATGGGGAGGCAAATCTGATGCGCGGCAAACCAACCTGAAAGACGGGCTCCCCAGCTGATGGGGAGCGATGGGCACAGAATGCAGCAGTCTAGACAGCAAGGAAGCAGAGACAGGTGCCAGGGCAGCAGGAAGAACAAAAGGAATGGGCCCAACAGGTGGGGAAAGGCAGCGGTCCAGGTTGGCGGGTCATCGAGCCAGCGGGGGGGGGGCGCAGTAGGAGAGCCACTAGCAGTGGGCAGAGGAGCGGTGGGCACTGCGGCAGGAAAAAGGAGTACAACAGGAGGTGAGTGGAATGAAAAACAGGTCAATATGGCAAGGAGATGGGGTGAAGTAAGGGCCGGGAGGCTGACCCATGGAAACAAATGGGGGGAATAGCAGGTGATGGAGGAGGACAGAAAGGGGGAGAACAGGAGGGGAGAAGGACGCAATAGGAACAACCGAAAGACCGGGGACAATGAAAAGGGAGCTAAGGGAAAAAAGTATGCCAGAGGGAGGGAGGAAATAAAATGGAAATAGTAGGAGAAAAGAGCTCAACCTCACCAGCAGCCATGGGAGACGATCTAGAGAAGTGCCAACACAGAGGAATCGAGGAACGGTCAGAGAAAAGGAGCACAACCCAGAGAAAATAAGACGGGCAGCATGGAGGGCTGAACCACTGGCTACAATTAAGAAACGAATCCTTTAACAGTCCAGGAGAAGTGGCCTTTTAAGGCCTGATGGGGGAGTGCTGTTGTTGCTCTGCCCACTGAACCTCAGGCTTAAAGCCTTCCAATGTTCCTGACAGAAAACTCTGTAGATGCGTTCTGAATAGTGCAGACTGAGAAGGGCAGTGGAACCCCAAGTTCTGGTGCCAACACTGGGCAGGAAAACATGACATCATCATCTGCCTAAAAGTCATTAATGTTTCCCTTGGCATTTTTTCCCTAATGTTGTCTCCCCTCCTCATTAACCCCACCACTATACTTGAGGTCCTGCAATGTCTCGCAATGATAGGGGCAATATCACAGTTGACTGTACCAGTTACCATTCAGCCAGTGGGCTGTCCCATTCAGTTTTATTTTAAATATCTCTATAACAGGAACTCTTCCAGTTCTGCATATCTCATTTGATGTCTTCAGTACTCTAAGGTTTAACAAAATTAATGACACTGGAAGTGAAATAAGCATCACCCGTGGTATCCATTGATTGTCAAAAGCATCCTGTTGCAGTCTTACTGTGTATGCCAGCTTTTCCATTGCCCCACTTATTGCTCTCTATAGTAGGAGTGATTTGTTTAAATGGAAGTTTATTCATTTTTCATAATAGCACAGAACAACAAACCAACT
This sequence comes from Neoceratodus forsteri, assembly GCA_016271365.2. Lineage (NCBI taxonomy): Eukaryota > Metazoa > Chordata > Ceratodontiformes > Ceratodontidae > Neoceratodus > Neoceratodus forsteri. The sequence continues at coordinate 323,707,058 of CM057459.1, forward strand.
GCAAATAATACAGAAATAAAGCATACATACTGTAGATCCTAAACAATGTGCTAGACAATTACTTTCTTTTAGAAAATGGCAAGTATATATTATGTGCCCTGATTGGCTAAAACCACCTTGAACCTGGGCATCTATTTTTCAATAGATGCCCAGCAAAAAATTTGTGCCAGTCCAAGTCCTACTAAACTGTGTACGCTTCTACAGTGGTGCCCAGCTTGCTTTTTAATTGGTCGAAAACACCCGATACAATTTGAAATGGCCACAATGCTTTTATCTCGCTTACCGAGAGCTACTAGTTGTACCCCAACACCCCTTATTTAAGTGGCAGCTGCCTGCTAAAAATAAAAAAGACAGAAAAAGAACACACTGCAGTTGTTTTGTGGTCGGGAAGAGGAAAAAACTAACTATTTTCTCATAGCCATGTTCATTTACAATGGCACCACTCTCCCGACCACGCTCTCGCACTCCTCCAAATGCTAGCAGGAGCCCAAAGAAAAATGAAGCAATCGGTGCTCGCATTTCAAATGAAAGAAAAAAAAAACTCCCTTTTTTTATTTTGCTCTTTGGGACAGATACACTTTGTCATTTCATTCAACCATGTGTCGCTCAGTTTAAACGGTAGCTCTCTCATGCGCCCCTCTCCTAATGGCAGTCTGCTGTAATTGTTAGCAAGTGGCCCCCACGCTGCCACTGACTTGGATTTAATGCCCAACAAAAATCTGCCACCCAGTACACATTCTGAAAGTCTAAATCTATACGTGTGTGTGTGTGTGTGTGTGTGTGTGTTGGGGGGCAGTAAACTTTGTCAAACAATCAAAACAACTCTGACTAACGATCTGTACCTATAAGGCAGGGCAACCATGACAACCAGCTGTAATGTAGGTGGAGGAACTATTTTACTACAAAAAAATAAGTTTTAACATGTAAACATAATATATATTTTTTAAAACATAAAAAAATACACTTGCTCATTTTCTAAGCGCAATAATACCCTCCAGGGTGGCTATTATTGGGAAATACCAGATCTTCCAGGGGCTATAAGGCTCTCCACCTGTGGCGCTGGGCCTCATTATGCCCCTGGGTGGTCCGGTATTCTCAATAATGCCCACCTTGTCGGGTATTATTGCTTACGTGATGCATTTCTTATCTGCAGTGACCAGAATAGAACGTAGATATTTCTATACTTTAGGAGTTATCTTGTAGAAAGGCTCCAAGTAAAAGATTATCTGGTAAATTGTCAAATTTCTATTCTAAACATCTCCCCGTGTCCTCCACCAGCCCCTCCCAATATTTTCCCAGCGTATTATATGCTCAAAGCACGTGTGTGTTCATATTTCTTTACAATACAATTTCTTTACATTTCCCAAAGTAACTTTAATCACAGTAAGCATAATCAGAGTTTAAAAAAATCTAGTGGGGGCACTGTTGAGCCACCAAGCAAGATGGCCTCAGCTCCGATGCTCTAAACCAGGTCTCTACAAATCCAGCCTCATCCACGTCTTATCCTACACTCATAGAAATGCTTTACTTTCTGATTCAGTTCTTGTTCTATTTCCAAATTAGGTAATTGGGCTCCACTACTGCTTTAGCATTGTGTGAGCTTTAATGCCTAGACTTGTCACTCCATCAACAAATCCCAAGATGGTGAATATCTCCTCTAACCGCACTCCCTCACTGGACTACATTACAAATCTGCTTGAAACATTGGTTGTGGACATGTTTGACATTAAACTTTCTCTGACCTCAACCAGAGAGGATGTCTGCTCCATCAATGACTAGATCAGTACAGCATAGTTCCACATCATGGATGTCAAGGACTCTACCAACTGCATCTTTGGTGCCTGTTGCCAACAGCTCTGGGAACATGCTAAGGACAAAGAACACCGGTCGCCAAAATAACTTAAGGATCCTAAGAATGCCCAAGGGGAACAGAAGGCCATTGTCTGGAGATCATCTTGCAAGACTTCCCCCTACAGTTACTTGGATCTGAGTGCAGTGCCCACTTGAGGTGGAGTAGGTTCATTGATCCAGGGGCCCCTCTGATTCCACCTGCCCACTGTGCCTTACTGTATCATATTTCCTCCACTTTTCAGCCAAGGAATAGCCACTGTATCTCACTAGAAAAAAAGAACCTACTGTCCTGCCTCAAGACCCAAATCTCTTATCAGGACTTTTCAGCATTGGTGGTGTCCAAACAGAAAGCCTATTCCTTTTGTTTTTTTTATCCTACAGTGTGTTTCTTTGCCTCCTCTGCCTAGCCACACCACCTCACTCCACCCTCAGCCAGCTGGACTCTTCCTGAGGTGTCAGTCACTGGTGCAGAGCCTGCGAGGGGTCATGCGTCATCCTGCTTTGGGGGTTCCTCCTTTTTCTCTCTGAGGGACTGCCTCATGTGCTATGGATGTGATGTGTGTGCGCCACCCCTGCAGAGGTGCCCCTGGCATCCTGCATGTGGTCCCTTCTCCCAGCGTGACACCCCCGTGCTGCCACCCAGATTTCTCCAGGTGGCAGATGGGCAGCAAGGCCCTGTAACTCCCTCCCCAAAAGAGGTGAACTGTCCTAGGGATGCTCAGTCCTCCTTCCCCAGCACACCTCTGAGCGACCTGCGTCCGTTTCCAAACCTGGGTCACTGGCATGGCAGAAAGTGAGGCACCCAGCACCTCAGCTCTCCACATCAGTGGGCCAGTCAAGCCAGCACCTTTCTTCACACAACCTTGCAGCAATGAAGAATCTGTTACTGCTTTACGGGCCTCACCAACTTCGGGATACTGGGCAATAGCAGAGAGCACAACTTCACTTCACTGCAAGAGGCCTGGAATTTTGTCTCTCACCAGTGGCCAGAGTTAACTCCATGCACTATAAATCCAAGAATAACCTGGGAGGACTACAACACCTCCAGTGCACACAGCACACCTCATACTCACAGCACTGCCTGGAATGATGCATCGCTCCTTGCAGCCATGGAGAAATGTAAAGTATGGGCAATTTAACCCTTAAAATATCCAGCATTCCTTGGTTAACCCAAAGTAAAAGGGGAGGTAAATTAAACTCTGAGCTGAGGTGATGGGTGGCTATACTGTGAGGATGCAACAGTAGGTGCAGTAGAGAGAGTGGCAACCCATCTAATCATTCCACCCTCTCTTCACCACCTGCATCCAATGAATCCTTGTTGGCTGCTTCCCCTCCCAGTGCTCTAAATGGTGCCATACCAGGGCCGTTGCCAGGATTTTTCCAAGGGAGGGGTTCTTTTTATGCAGTCTGCAACCTTTTATTTATTTATTTTTTTCATATACATTTTTTGTTTTTCTGTTTTGTTCCCTACCCTTCAAGGCCACGGCATACACATGCAAGTATGCACATGGAGACGCATGAACACACCAGGATCTGGTGGCCCCTTCCACCCCTCCTGACTTTTGTCACCACCTGTACCACCTACTCTCCCACCGGAGCACCACCCGGTGGGAGCGAGATTATGAATGGGCCGGCATCCACCCCTTTGGAGGGGAGAGCTATGGCTCAATCCCGCTCCAGCCCTCTCCCCCGAGCCGGCACCCTGGTGACCCGAGGTCGTTCCCAAACCCAGGTTGCCAGTGTAGCATGAGGTAAGGTGCCAGCACCTCTGCCCTCTGGGCTACCAGGCCTGCTCGCAGTCTGCAACCTTTAAAAAAAAGCTGTGGGTCTTAGGGCCACCAGGACCCCAGAAGCCATGGGGTCCTAGATGCTCTGTGGTGCATTTTATGGCTTATTTTAAGCTAAAGAAGTCATATCTGAGATCTCCTACACCCCTTGCTCTAAGCAAAATTATTATCTGGCTGGCTGCAGGGTGAATACATATATGTATTCAGTACCAGAGGACAGCAAGATGCTGCTACTGTAATATACCTAAGACATTGTCTCACATATGTTATCAGCTTTAATATACAGTATATAGCTGTATCTACTGGTATGTAGGTAAGGGGTCTGGGGTCTGCCAGGCCCCTAGAAGCTCTGGGGTACTAGATGCTCTGTGGCTCATTGTGTGGCTTATTTTAAACCAAAACAACTCATATGTGAGCTCCCCTCCACCTCCTGCTCTAAGAACAATTATTACTATCTGGGTGGCACAGATTGTGTCTGTGTATACATATATGCACTGAACCTCAATGTGGAGTCTGTAGCTGGTTTTAGCTGGGTATTGTACACTACTAACTTACTGCAGTGCTGGCTTGCTTCTAGGGCAGGGGTCTGGGGTTGATAGGCTCCCAGAAACCATGGGCTACGATATGCTCCACTGTGGCTTATTTTAAGTCTATATAACTTATATCTGAGCTCCCTCTACCCCTTACTTTAACCCCAACCCTCCCCAACTCAACATACCATTTAAGCAATTGAGCCAGTGCAACATGGCCTACAGCAAGGCTAGCAGGATGCTGGGATGTATCGATAGAGGTATTGATAGCAGAAGAAAGGAGGTAATACTTCCCCTCTACAGATCCCTGGTGAGGCCTCACCTAGAGTACTGTGCCCAGTTCTGGAATACTCACCTCAGAAAGGATAAGGATAGGCTGGAGACAGTGCAGCACAGAGTAACAAAAATGATTCAGGGACAGCAAGGCAGATCCTATGAGGAGCGCCTCAAGGCACTAAATATGTACTCATTGGAGACCAGAAGGGAGAGGGGAGATGTGATAGAGACCTTCAGGTTCCTTAAAGGAATTAGAGTGAACTGCGGGGTATTATTTATAAAGCTTGTATACCAATTTGTGGTCACATGGACGCGAATGGAAATTAACAGGCGGTAGGTTCAGGAGAGATGTGAGGAAGTACTACTTTACAGAAAGGGTAGTGGAACTTTGGAACATTCTGTCGGCTAAATTGGTGGGTGCAAAAATAGTCAGAGGATTCAAGCAGGGCTGAGACATAATGAAGGGAATAGTGGTTACTGGTGGCGACAGGACCAAGGAGGAGGAGAAGAATGGAGAGAGGATGGGGAGGGTTAGTACCCTGGAGAAGTGGTAGGTTCCAGGGATTACAGGAACTTTGCAGACTGGATGTATCTCTGTCTTTTCTGCCGTCATTGTCTATGTTTCTATACCAGGCACCCTGCTTAGAAAAAAATCTGTACCATAATTCATAGTTCAATATTGGGTACTACAATTGTTGCCCCCACTCTATTCTCCAATGTGGTAGGCATGACAAAAGGAGTGAGGGGAAAGGTAATTTGACAGTGGTGGGGATTCCCAGTGCAAAGTTACCATCTCCTAAATGCCTACCCCCCCACCCCCACCATGCTTCCAAAAGTATGGTGGGTATTTTCATACCACTGAACTGTAGCAACAAATGTCATTCTACTGACACGTGGTCATCTGGTGAAAACGCTTCACACAGCTTATTTGTTTTAACAGCATCTGATACAAATGACACAGACAAAAGTGGACCTGAATGTCAGTAAAAATGGGACCACAGTGAAGACCTCTCTGAACAGCACAATTAGTGAGGTGGCAGTGTAGATCCCAGCCAGACCCTTCCAAACACTTACATTGTCTTTCCACTGTGGAACATCTTTTGCTTAACTTATGAAAAGTTAAAACAGGCATATGAAACATGACAACTTTACATTTTGTATAGAGCAGGAATTAAGTAATTTATTTCTAAATCTTCAGCCCACCCACCCGAACAGCTCCCTTGCCCAACTGTACAGCCTATCCCTTAATATGATGTTATTACGGGACACATCTTCGGCAATAGTGGCCAGCAAAATTTACCTGCCGGTGACTGATAATATTATAAGTCGAGGTCCTCTACTTCTTTTGTGCCCTCCTGGAGACGTCGTCTGTAAGCCTGCCACCATGCTCCATCTTCCTTGAGTACTAGCTGACAGTGTGAATTGTGGGCAGCGTCCGTACTATATTCCTGTCACATTCACGATGCTGACCTGAGCTGCAATTGACCAGCCAGTCATAGGTGGATGGTGCAGAGAAAGATCACAAGCAGCTCCAGTCATCTTACTAGCACTGAGGGAGCTGTCTGGTAGCAGATGTGGGGGGCATGCATGAGAGAAAAGTGCTGGGGCTCATGATGTGTGCATAAGCACTCTGTGACAGTCACAAAATAAACAGAAATAATGAAAAAAATGTTACAAATGATGAAGAAAAGGGGGGGAGTTTCAAAAGGGGGGTTCTTTCGAACCATACGAACCCAACCCCTGGCAATGGCTGTGCATACTGAGAAACTTTCCAAAAGGTCTACTGCTGAGACCGCCTTGCTTCTGGCAACTGTAGCAGGGGACAATCCCAACATGGAGATGGCAATGGATGGTAATCCTGCCCTACTTCTCCCCTGCCACCCAGCCATGAGGTGGCCTGACATCACAAACACAAACAATACTGGTGGACTTGAGTTTTGACATGACATGGATATTTTAAAGGTTTTCTCGCTTAAAGATTTTGCTTTGTGGTCTCTAAAGCAATAGGCTGGCCTGCTGTGGAGCTCCCTGACTCTCCCGTACTTCTCCTCAGTTGTTCCACTTAGAGTGGGCCATCTTCCTAGGGATAATGGTTCTGATATATGCTCCCCCAGCCCCTTCATACAGCCCATGGTTAATGATACTGACAGATTTGTTGCAGGACACGTGCATACCCTCCTGGCAGAATTATAAGTTCTTACTGTTTCCTTTCCCCTAATGAACTGAAGAGATACAGATCGGTAGAACTCCCCCTTTTTTCCTTTCACACTCTCAGGGTTCTAGGTTAGGTTTCCCCCTCCCCCAAGCACTCATACCAAGACCATATACCAAACCTTTCATTTTCTGGGCCTCCTTTCCTCTCCACAGGCCCATCACCCCCTTTCCTGCTTTTTCTCCACATAGTTCCCTTCTACTGGTGGATAAGGGCCGCCAGTACTCCCCTATCCAGCTTTCTCCACTCAGGGTTTCTCATCCCTTTACCTTTACTTGCTCCCCCTGGCACAGCTATCTTTGCTTACAACTTATTTATTTATTTTATTTGTCTTTGATTACCGGGTAGGTGCACTGATCCTTGGGACCATTTTCAGGCATGATACGTAAGGACATAGACAGGGTAGAGAAGGTTCAGAGGAGGGCAACAAAGATGGTACATGGATTGCATCACAAATCCTATGAGGACAGGTTGAAGGCACTGAACATGTACTCCCTGGAGGAGAGGAGGGAGAGAGGGGATATGATAGAGACATACAAGTATCTTACAGGGAGGAACAGGGTGCAGGAATGCACTATTTTTAAGCGAAAAGATGTTGCAGGACTAGAGGGCATGGGATGAAGTTGGAGGGAGGACGATTCAGAGGAAACGTGAGGAAGAATTTCTTCACAGAACAGGTGGTGGACAAGTGGAACACCCTGCCAGAGGAATTGGTGGGGGCTGAAACAATCACGGGATTTAAGAATGCATGGGATAGACATAAAGGAATTCTGAAGGCCAGGGGTAAGGGGCAACAGACTTCCTGGAAAACATAAACTGAACTTACAAACTTAAATGGGCAGACTGGGTGGGCCATAGGCCCTTATCTGCCGACACTGTCTATGTATGTATCTATGACCCGAGGCAACAGCATGGCACAATAAAATACATACCAGAAAACAAATTATACAGAACGTAAACAGAACAGTATAACAGTATAAACAGCACAGTGTACTAAGTGTTGAGGGAAATTAACATAATGCACTACATATTACAAAGAAGTGTGGGAAAGGGTGACAGTACACAGTATGCAACTACATTTTGAGCAAAAATTCAGAGACCAAATCATTGGAGTCACAGTCAAAGGTAACAAGCAATAACAATCGGACTAGCAAAAAGAGGGTAGTCACAGAGTGCTATGGTAGGCAAGGCAACTATAAGAGCTGGGTTAGCAGCTAAGGTAGCCGGGATAGGTAATAAATTGAAGAAGTGTACCCTGGAAGGCACAGGCATTTTGCCTCTTTCAGTAGCTAGGCTTTGAAACAATGTTTGAAAGAGCTGTGAGTGTCTGCAGACTGGAGTTGTGCAGGGAGTCTGTTCCAGTGAGAGGGAGCAGCAACTGACATAGCTCTGCCATCCATTGCCGTGGAGACTTTAGGAACATCCATATGGGGAACCGATGATACACGCAGGCTTCTAGGAGCAGATCTAGCCTTCAGGAAGGATGCATAGGGTGAAACATCCCCATCTCTAAGGGTGTTGTCAGTGATACAGCCCAGTGCATATTCAAAATGGCCGGAGAGAGGGAGCCACACTAGCACCTGGTAAAGGCTACAGTAGTGCATAGAGTAGGGTGCCAGAAGTACAAATCGACATTTGTTATTGTAGACGAAGTTTAGACGCATGCGTAAGGTCGAAGATATTGTGGAATATATGGGGAAGCAGTAGTCAATGATAGGTAGCAGATTGCCTTGGGCAATAGCTAAATAGGCCTCGCTGGTCAGGAAATGTTTGAGCCGATATGCACCCCCGAGTTTTTGGTTAACCCGACGTACAATGGAGTTTACGTCCTCCGTGTAGGAGAGGGAGGGGCTGAGGGTTATGCCCAGATACTTGAAATTAGGAACATTTTCTAGCGCTGGGCCATCAGGTGTAAGCACCAAGAAGGAGGAGTCAGAACTGGCGAAACTGGCCAGGTAAGGTTTGGACCCAAAAAGCATTGCCTTCATTTTTTTAGCATTGACCAGTAGCCTATGTAACAGGAACAGGGTGTTGGCAGCTGAAATTCAGCTGCAAGGGGTACAGGGTGAACAACATAGGGAATGGGAACCCAAGGACTTAGTACTGAATGGGGAGACTCTGAGGAAAGAGATATAGGGGCCATAATCAGTGATTCCCTTAAAACAATTAAACCAGTGTAACAAGGCCTACGTTAAGTCAAATCGGATGCTGGAGTGTATAGGAAGGGCCAGGAGGAAGGGGCACTGACAGCAGAAGGAAGGAGGTATTACTATCTCTCTATAGATCACTGGTGACGTGCCACCTGGAGTACTGTGCCTGGTTCTGGAGTCCTCACCGAAGGAAAGATAAGGACTGGCAGGAGACAGTGCAGCATAGGGTGACCAAAATGATTCAGAGCCAGCAGGACAGATCATAACAGGTCTGGTTCAAGGCATTGAACATGTACTCACTGGAGGCAAGAGGCAGGAGAGATATGATAGCGACCTCTAAAGACATTTCCTGGTGTTTCTAATTCCCATTTTTCTGATGCACTTGGAAAAGGATTTTAAGGCTGTTTACCAGTACAACTACATTCTTAAAAATATGGAAGCAGTATTAGCATAATAATGTATCCTATTATGTCATGTCCAGCTAAGAAACTGGATGTCAGTGAGGAAACTAACTCCGCAGTTGCAGCTGTTGGCATCATTCAAGGCAGTTTACATACATGTCTATCTGTCTTTGGTTAAGAAACATAGAAAACATAGAATTTGACGGCAGATAAGGACTGCTTGGCCCACCTAGTCTGCCCATTTCCCTACCTACAGGATAAGCTGCAGATCCTAGTTAATCAACAGCCTATTTCTTCTTACCCCCCCCCCACAAGAATTGCCTTATGTCTGTCCCATGTATTGTTGAATTCTCCCACAGTTTAAGACCCCATGACCTCCTCAGGAAGGCTGTTCCATGCATCCATCACCCTCACTGTGAAAAATACTTTCTCACATTGCCCCTGAACCGCCCCTCTATCTTTAAATTGTGTTCCTTGTTCTTGCACATCTCTTTTCTGAAGATGCTACCCTCTTGGACTTTGCTGATTCCACTGAGGTACTTAAAAGTTTCTATCATGTCCCCCTTTCCCTCCTTTCCTCAAGGGTATACATATTAAGCTCCTTTAGTCTCTCCCATATGGCTGCTCTTGCAGACCCTGCACCATTTTAGTTGCCTTCCTCTGGACTGCCGCCATCCTGTCTATGTGTAACCCCCGTTACCCGGGGTTACTAGAATCCCAGTAAGACCTAGTGGTAGGCAGGGAAGGCAGCTTGTGAAACTCCAGTTAAATGGATTTCACACTGTCTCACTCTGTTCTCAGTCTCAGCTGAGACTGAGGGATGACATCATTTAGAACTGTCGCAGCTGCATGAGCCACACTGGAATGTTGCAGTTGGAGGTTAGAGTAGAACGTTGGGGAATTTGAAGTCAGTCAGTTCAGTAGAGTTCTGTTGCAGTCTGTAGTTGAAGAGGTGCTCTACTGTAAGCAGGCCCTCAGAGCTCTAAGCTCTGTCAAAGAGCTATTTTTTGTTGTATAGGTGTGTGTTCTCACCTGAAGAGGAACACAAGAAAAGCAATTGAAGTGGTGAAGACCGCTTTCAGTGGTTCAGGGCCCCATCCCTGCGGGGTTGGGGGGAAGGAATCAGCCTGCTTCCAGGGGCAACCCTCCCTGGTCCAGCTAGGGAGAAAAGAAGCTGCCTGATTCAAGTTCGTTCTGAGGCACCGGAAGTTCTGGACGAGATTTCTTGGCAGAGAAAACGCCTCTGGGGCACCTGCAACCAAGGGGTGAGTTCGCTCTGCTAAAGGGCCATGTGTTTTCACCTGAATCAAGTTGAAACTAAAGGGACTGTTACTGTGGGGTCAGGAAAAGACAGCCAAGTACAGTTTGGAAGATGTGGGGTTTGGACTGCTTAACTCTGTGGGGGGTCTAGAGTAATGGACACAGCCTCTTATTAAGCATGTTTAAGTTCAGCACAAATGAGATGTAAAGACAGTAGACTGAATGTGAATACATTTAAAAAGAATCTAAACAGCAAAGTGTTTTAAAGGATGAGGTGTTACAGTCCAGAGAAATGGCCGGGTATGAATTATGGGAGCGAGAGGTGGGAGACCCCCCCATCAGTAGTAACCAAATTCACCTCTATGGATTTGCTCTGGGACACCTGTTGCTTTCTCTCAGGTACTTGACCAGTGCCTGAGGAAAGTACCCAGATGTGGGATTGATGAGGAAGATTCTCTTATGGAGCAGAAGTGCTCATAGGTGGTTTAGGGAGCCACCAGTAAATGTTTCCATGCTATATGTAAAGTGTCCAAGTGGCTGGCAAGGGAGCTGAGCCAAGGAAAACCCAGAGCAGTGTACAAGTTCAGGCTGTGTGCCCAGTGTGTTTCAGAGCCTGAGGGCTAAAGTGATGAGGATGTGTTCTGGTCTCCTTAAATCTGCATTACCAGGAGTGTAGCCCCGTGGGGGTCCATCTATGCTTTGTTTATTCTGTTGGATGTGAATAAAAGCCACACTTAAGAATCCCACTTCTGGTATTGGACATTACAGTTATTGCTTCCTTTGTCCGGAGTTACTTGGGTGCCCCTGTTGCAGAGTAGCCAAACCTAGCCAATGTGCCGAGTGACATATTCCTCCCTGAACCCAGCCCACCAGGTAGAGCAGTCAAAATAGAAACGGCATACCTGGGTGGAGGTTACATATGTCCTTGCAGAGGTGGGGTCTCCAGAACTGGACACAGTACTCCAGATGGGGACTCACCAACTGTCTGTACAGAGGGATAATAACTTCCTGTTTTCTGCTGGTGATGCCTCTCCCTATACATCCCAGTATCCCCCAGCCCTCCCTACTGCCTTCTCACATTGCTTGCTAACCTTAAGGTCATCTGATATGATTACTCCCAGGTCTCTTTTCATTTTTGTTATTGTTACTACCTCCCCCATCCCTCATTGTGTACTCTTCCCCTGGGTTTTTGTTTCCTAGGTGCATTATTTTGCACTTCCTTGTATTGAATCTAAGCTGCCATACTTCTAACCATTCCTCCAGCCTTGCCAAGTCCCTTCTCATCCTTTCCACCCCCCCTTGTGTATCAACCCTGTTGCAGATCTTTGTGTCATCTGCAAAGAGGCATACTTTTCCTTCCAGTCCCTCTGCAGTGTCACTTATAAAGACATTAGAAAGGACTGGACCCAGTACTGAACCCTGCAGTACCCCACTAGTAACCCCCCTTTCTTCAGAGTGGACTGTTTACTCTTACCATCTGTGTCCTGTTGTCCAGCCAATGTTTTACCCAGGCTACCACCTTGGGACCCACTTCCAGGCTGGCTAATTTATTTATTAATCTTTTGTGTGGGACTGTGTCAAATGCCTTGCTAAAGTCTAGGTAGGCCATGTCCATAGCCCCTCCCTGGTCTACTACTTTGGTCACCCAGTCAAAGAAACCAATTAGATTCTTCTGACATGATCTTCCCACTGTGAATCCATGCTGCCTTGGGTCCTGTGCCCCACTGGCCTCTAGGTACTCAACAATTCTTTCCTTCAGAAGTGATTCTATCATTTTCCCTACCACAGAGGTCCAACTGACAGATCTGTAGTTTCCTGCCTCTTTCTTGCTCCCACTTTTGTGAAGGGGAATCACATCTGCCCTCCTCCAGCCCTCAGGTACTGTCCATCCTCCCATGATTTGAGAAAAAGGGTAGTCAGTGGTGTCACTAGTTCTCCCCTTAATTCTTTTAGAATTCTGAGGTGAGTCCTGTCAGGCCCCATTGGTTTGTCCACCTTCAGTTTTAGGAGTTCTTTCAGAACCCTTTCTTCTGTGAAAGGACTGGGATTGACCCCTCTCTCCAGAGTGCTTCTGTTAATTGGATTAGGTACTTCCCCCTCCTCCTCTTTTGTGAATACTGAGCAGAAGTATTAATTCAGTATCCCTGCTTTTTCACTGTCTTACCTCAGTAGTGGGCAAGATTATGGAGGCACTCCTTAAGGAGGATAGTGCAACACCTGGAATCCATAGGAGCACAGGATCCAAGACAGCACGGGTTTACAAAAGGAAGGTCCTGTCAAACTAATCTCATAGATTTATTTCACTGGGTAACCAGAGTGGTGGACCAAGAGGGAGCAGTTGATGTCGTCTACCTTGACTTCAGCAAAGCTTTCGATACTGTTCCACATAGAAGATTGATTAATAAGCATGGTAAGTTCGGGTTGGGTCAGAAGTTGATCAAATGGGTGGCAAACTGGTTGACGGGCAGAAAACAGAGAGAGGTGGTAAATGGTATACAGTCAGAAGAGATGCAAGTCACAAGTGGGGTACCTCAGGGATCAGTCCTAGGGCCAGTCCTCTGCAGTATCTTCATCAGTGACATTGCAGATGGACTGGAGGGTAAGGTTTGTCTATTTGCAGATGACACCAAGATCTGCAACAGAGTAGATGATCCAGATGGGGTGAGCAGAATGAGAAGAGATCTGGATAAACTAGCAAAATGGCCAGAAGAGTGACAACTGGGGTTTAATGCAAAGAAGTGCAAGATCATGCACATAGGGAAGAAAAACCCTGAAGCCACCTATAGGCTGGGAGGGGAGTTGCTGCCAGTCACAAGGGAAGAAAGAGACTTGGGCATCATCATTACCAATGACCTGATATCATCCACGCAGACCACTAAAGCAGTAGGTAAGGCTAGGGGGATGTTAAGGTGAATCACAAGTCGGAAGAGGGAGGTAATAATCCCTTTTTTTTTTCAAATTCAATATACTTTATTGCATTTTTTTTTAAACAATGATACATTGAAATACATGAGGCAATACAGATAACATTGTGATGCATTACAGAAAAGTTGGAGCCTTCAGGTTACATCAGCTCAATAAAGCCCAATCAACCCTCCTCTCCCTTCTTTCTTCCCACCTATTACCCCCTCCTTGCCAATCATCCCCCCTTAAGAAAAACTTAAATGGAGAGTGCTCCCCTTCCCCCCGAGGACATGGCTGGTTAACTTAAGACAGGTAAAGGGGGCTCCAATAAAAGGGTTACCATTATTAGGCAACCTTTAAAGGTGGACCAGATCAAAACGTAGTTCAGAGAGGCGGCATTGCAGGCCATCTAGAGATTTTATGAATGGTATCAGATGAGGCTTCACCCTGAATTTTAACTATTAGCACTATGGGGTTGAATACAACGTATAAAGCTTCCCTCATTTTTTATCAAAACTATTAGGGGTATGCCTGAGAGATGCTATCATCTTTTCTACCCTAAGATTAAACAGTAGCTCATTCAACCACTCAGTATAAGTAATCCTTGAGGAATCCTTCCAGTGCTTCAATACCAGTTTTTTAACTGAGTACGAGATTATGGCTAAATTGAACCTTCTTTCTTTAACAGGCACCTGGGAGTAATCTCCCATAACACAGACCTCGGGTGTAAATAACGATTCAAGGCCTAATAAGGGATCTGCTTTACCTTGTATTTCCTGCCACAGAGACTTAATATTCGGACAATCCCACAATACATGAAGCAAAGTGCTTTCTAACATACTAACATACTATTTGCCAGCAGATTAGGCCTTACGGTCTATCGAGTCTGCTCGAACCTCAGATCCCTAGTTGGGTGCCGAGGCCCTCCCCTCCCTTGTGTTCCAGAAACCACTATCATCCATCCCCACCCCCCTGGGACAGGCCATCATCTGATACATCCACTTTCTGTGTCTGTCCCACCCTCTCTTGAAGCCCTCCACTGTGGATCTCTGAACCAGCTCGCCAGGCAGTGCATTCCAAGGGTCCACCACCCTCTCAGTGAAAAACCTCCTCCTCTTTCTCCCCTCACCCTTCCACCTTCAAACCATGCCCTCTGGTGATACCTCCCTGCTTTAGTCTAAAGATCCGCTCCATGTTTACCCTATTTATTCCCTTGAGGTACTTGAAGACCTCAATCATGTCCCTCCTGTTTCTCCTCTCTTCCAATGAAAACAGGCAGAGCTCCTCAAGTCTGTCCTCATACGTCAAATCCCCTAGCCCTTGTATCATCTTTGTTGCCCTCCTCTGTACCCTCTCCAGGAGCTGTATGTCCTCTTCAAGTGTGGTCTCCAGTACAGTACTCAAGGTGTGGTCTAACCAGTCCATTGTACAGCGGCAGAATCACTTCCTTGCTCCTAGAGGTGATCCCCCTTACGATGCATCCCAACATCCTGTTTGCCTTGCTAGCCGCTCTCCTGCACTGCTCAGAGTTATTCATACATGAATCCACCATGACCCCTAGGTCTTTTTCCCCTGTTGAGGCCTCCAGCGCCTCCCCTCCCAGGGTGTACCTGTGTTTAGTATTTCCCCACCCAAGATGCAACACCTTGCACTTGGTGATATTGAAATTTAGTTTCCATGTGTGAGCCCAGCTTTCCAGGGTGTTCAGGTCACCTTGCAGGGCCAACCTCCCCTCTTCTCCCTCAACTACTGCTCCCATCTTGGAGTCATCAGTGAAGAGACTCATTTCACACCCTATACCCTCCCTGATGTCCGATATGTATGCATTAAACAGGATCGGACCCAGGACCGAGCCCTGTGGTACCCCACTACCAACCTCTCTAGGGTTCGAGAGCTCCCCACAGACCACTACTCTCTGGGTGCGTCCAGCTAGCCAGTTTTCAATCCATCTGACCATCAAAGGGCCTACTCCTAACCCCATCAGTTTCTCCACCAGACCATTGTGGGGGACAGAGTCAAACACCTTGCTGAAGTCCAAGAATAATACATCCACAGGCTTTCCCCTGTCCAGTTCTGATGTTACCCATTCGTAGAACTCCACAAGATTGGTTTGACATGATCTACCTGGCACAAACCCATGTTGCCGACTATCTAGACCTCCCACCTCCTCCAAGTACACCCCAATCATTCCTTTAGTATACTCTCATTAATTTTCCCACCACCGAGGTCAAACTGATGGGTCTATAGTTACCTGGTACTTCCTCGACCCCCTTTATGGATTGGCACCACATGTGCCTCTCGCCAATCCCTAGGTACCCTCTCTGTCTCAAGTGACCTGTTGAAGAGCTCCGCCAGGGGTGCAGCCAGTATGTCCGCCAATTCCCATAGTACTCTCGGATGAATGCCATCCGGCCCAGGAGATTTGTCTTTCTTTAGGGCCTTGAGGGCTAACCACACCCTTTTGGCGGAGATAGCATCATCCGTCCCCTCCACCTTACTGGCCTTTTTATTCTTATCCAGATGTGACACCCCTGGGGTACTCTCCTCCTCTTCCTCCATTTCTGTTGCTTCCTGATCCCACTCACTCGCTTCTATCCCCATCGTGCCTTGCTCTGTAGATATCCCATCCCCTCCTAGTGAACACAGAGGCAAAGTACTCATTAAATACCTCTGCCTGGTCCTCACCTCTTCCACCCACCCTCCTTCTGATCTCAATCTGCTGATGGCCCTTAGTTTTCTCCACTCCCCAATGTACCAGAAGAACCCTTTTCCTTCCATGTATCCCTGTGCCAGCCGCTGCTCTTTACTGGACTTTGCTCCCTCACCATTCGGTGACTTTTCTAGATACAAGATGGTACATTTCCTTATCCCTATCCCTCTTGTTGTTTTATATTTTTGTAGGCTGCCTTCTTTCTCTGACGACTGCCTGTACCTCACTGGACCACCAGCATGGTTTATGTGACCTTGCTCCCTTACGCTTCAACTCAGCGCAGATCCTGACTGCCTCATGAAGTCCCCATTTTATGACCTCCCATCTCCTTTCCACACTTGTCATTGATGTAATCCCCTTCAAGTGATCCTTGAGAATATTTCCCATGCCCACAAAGTCTGCCCCTGAAGTCCACTGCCAGTGTCCTAGATCTCACCCCTCCTCCCCCCATGCTTATTTGAAACCAGACAGTATTGTGGTCGCTCCCAGTCACAGGGTCCTCTACAACCCGTCCCTTACCAGATCCCCATCTGCCAGAACCACGTCCAGGACATGCTCCTCCCTTGTGGGCTCCATCACATGCTGTGTTAAGAACACATCCTGGAAGCCGTCCAGCAGCCTCTGCTCCTTGGCCACCTTAGAGGACATGGTTCCCCAGTTTGTACCTGGCATATTAAGGTCCCCCATCAACACCACTCCTTCCCCTTTTGGTCCACACTGGGCAATGTTGTTGTCCAGCAAACCATCCTCTAGAACATCACTCATCCTGGGGGGCCTATATACTACACCCAGCTTGACCTTATCTCCTGCTGGGATCGTAAGGTGACCCATAAGGCCTCCACGTTTCCCTCTGCCTTTCTACCCTAGCAATTTCTATGTCATCTCTAATGAACATAGCCACTCCACCCCTCTGCCCTCCTTTCTATCCTTCCTAAGCATAGTGTACCCCGCACGTTTAGGTCCCAGTCATGGTTTTGTTGGCCACGTCTCCTGACCGCCCCACATCCACCCCGAACAGCATGGCCTGGAACTCTGGCAACTTGTTTCCCAAGCTCCTGGAATTTACTAACACCAACCCCACCCCTTATCCCTGATCCCTTTGTTGAAACCCACCCAGGTTCCTTATACTTTCATCCTCCTGTGCTCCTCCTGAAACGTCCACCCCTAGTCTGTTTCCCTCCTCCCCCCCGTGGGTTTGAAGGCTACTCCCCTCATCTGGAGGAGAGGGCTTCTGGTCAGCCCCTCCCTTATCCCTTCCCCCCTCATAAGTTTAAACCCCACCTTTCTTGAATGTAGTCAGCCATCCCCTGTTTAAGGATTTCCTTCCTTCCCTAATGGGGCAAAATGAAGCTTGTCCTTGGCATACGGTCCCTTATCCTCCCAAACTCCTTTCCAGTTCCCTAACACCCCCAACCCACTCTCTTCACCCCACTTCCTGAGCCAGTCATTTACCTCTGTGATCTTCATTTTTTTCTCCACTGAGGCCTTTGGTACTGGCAATATCTCCGAAAAGGAAATGTTGCATCCATTATCCCGACAGACTCTGGCAAGTTCTTGGAACCTTGCTTGGATTTCCAAAATGCTATTTCCCTCTAGATCGTTAGTTCCCAAATGCACCAGGAAATCCGGTTTCCCTCCACAATCCCTAACCAGTTCATACACCATGAACTTTTCTCTGTGCACTGTCAGCCCAGAGATACTCACTACCTTCACCTGGCTATGGCATCCACCCCCCTGTCCCTCCCACTGGATACCCCTAATCATCGAGTCTCCCAATAGCAGAACCTTAACACTGCCATAATCCTTATGGTTACCTCCACTATGCCCTCTCAGCCCCCATCCCCCCTTTATTCGTGATCTCAATTCCATAGGAGTCTTCCTGCCTTATTAGAGACCCCCTTGTCACCCTCCCCTTTCTGCCTCCCTCGTTATTTTGCCCACTTAACTCAGACCCTCTCTGAATAGGTGTCCCCTTTAACCCTCTCTTATCCGAACCATTTATCCTGGCCCTAATGGTTTCCTTCCCCACACCGCCATCCTCCCCTTGTAATAGTACCCTGCCTCCAGAGGCTCTCTGTGGGTCCCTTTAGCTAGGGCCCCATCCTTGGTACTGACCCCCTGCTGAAAGGGGCCTCTCCCACCTCCTTGTCTCCCAGTTTCTCCAGTCATGCTCTCCTCCTCATGTCTGCAATATGTTGCATCTCCCCATCTGCTTAACATTTATGTTTCCTCTTCCTCTGGGACTATTTCTATCCTTTCCATTGCCGGTCTGTGATGCCCTATGGGTATCCGACTCCTTCCCGGCCTCTGTATCAGTTTCCTCATTTCCACCAACCCCTTCCTCCCCCTCTAGGTTGCTTAGTAGCTCAAATTTATTGTGACACTGTATGTCAGCCTCCATCAAGTAACCCAAGTTTCCCCTGACTGCACCTCTAAACTGCCCCTCTTCTTCCCCTCTTGCTCTGTTATCCTTAGGAGCTCCCTTCCCACAGTCTGCTGTTTTAGGCTTCCCCATAACAGCCCCTCCTGACTCTTCCCCCTCCACTCTCTTTGTATTCGGAATGTTCACCCCGTACGCTTTCCCCTTAGCGCCAACATCCCTATCTAAGGGTTCTCTGTCCCTAATATCCCCTCCTGCTTGCTGTAACATAACGTCCTATAATTTCAGAGCGTGTCCAGCCTCCCTCAGCCCCACCCTTCTGCTGCCCATATCCACACCACTTATCCTTGGACACCCCCCAGCTCCCCAGCTACTCCTTACAATATACCTCACTCCTGAAACAAGATAGCTGTCTACAGAGTGGGCAGCCTCCCTCTCTCCAGGCCCAATTGAGAATTATTGCCATCCCACAGCCTGTGCAGCCTACAACCCTTCCGAAGAGCCTGCCATGGTGGAATATGGCCACCCTGTTTGTCCCCCTCTGTTTATAATGGCACACCCCCTTTTCTCAGTCCCTTCCCTCTGGAATACAGTTTCTCTCTATACTGAATGTAGTTATTTACAAACCCAATTTCAACCCCACCAATAAAGTTCGCAAGTCTCACAAACACATACAGTCCAGTGTATGTGATTTATTGCATCTAAAACATTTGTTATCCTCCAATTTCCCCATGGCTGCCAGTTTAGAAGGGGTAAAGTAAATATTATACAATATGTAAAATTGCATTATCCGGAGTCTGTCATTGGCTGTATAGGAAAAACTGCTTGCCAAATTTTATCCCAGTTAAACACCTTATTAGGGAATTGCCCAACCCAATATGTGGAGTGAACCAATATTTCCGGGCAAATGACAGGGTACAGTGCAGCTATAATCTGGGAGACCGCATGGGGCTACCAAGCTAAGGTATGGAGTGAATCTATAAGTTCAGATTGGTCAACATCCCATGAATCTGTTCCTAGTTTAGTGACTAGTAGATGTCTAAGTTGGACACTACGAAAAATCTGTCTTTCAGAGAGGCTCAAAACAGGAAGAAGTTCCGGGGTAGATTTGAGTTTTCCCTCCACTAAAAGGTCCAAAATCTTAATTTCCCTATTTTCTATCCTCACCAATTGCTTGAGACATTGTCCATCTATTCTAAAATTAGGATTCATGTATAGAGGCTGGGAAATGTCCTTAATATTATCATACTTGATTGCCTTACACAGTTGGGTATGCACTTTGATGAACATTATTATCAGCTCGTTTTTGATGAAAGAGAAACATGATTTGGTGGTGGTATACAGGGGGGTAGAGGGGGAGATGCCACTGTGTTGAATCAGGTGGCTGCTTCTATTTGCAACCAAACTGGGACATGGGAAGATTCCTGGAACTGAAAGTCAGGGGGTATCAAATGTAGATACTTGGCTAGATGGCTTGCTAAGTAACAGTGGTAAAAGTTAGGTAGCCTTAGACCTCCATGTTGCTTAGCCGCTCCTAGTCTGATATATGACCTTCTCTGAGGTTTCCGTCTCCACAAAAATTGAGAGATAATACTATGAAGTTTCTGGAACCAGGAATAAGGAAGATGGAAATTAAGCATATTTAAGGGGTAGAATATCCTGGGGAGGATATTCATCTTAATTACGCTAATTCTCCCTTGTAGCGAGAGGTATAGTGGTGCCCACCTAGCCAGATCTTGTTTAATGGTTCCTAAAAGGGAGTCTAGGGTAAGCCTCTTTATTTGAGCCATATCTTGAGAAATAGTGAGCCCTAAATATTTAATTTGTGGGGCCCAATCCAGATGCAGGTTGTCAACCTGAGCACGGCTTGCATGGCAATTTAACGGTATTACCGTGGATTTGTCCTTATTTAATTTATAGTTGGACAATGATCCATAGGAATCTATAATCTCCAGGGCAGCGGGGAGTGAGTCTTCCAGATTTGTTAAATGCAACAAGATATCGTCCACATAGGTTGAGAAGCGAAGATTCACATGGCCCACTTGAATACCCGCTATGAGGGGGGAGTTTTGAAGATTGTAAAGTAGCGGTTCAAGGTAAAGGTTAAACAGCATCGGCAAAAGAGGACAGCCCTGTCTGGTGCCTGACTGTAAAGGGAAGGGATTGAAAGAGACCCCATTGCAATACATTTTTGCTGAGGGGTTTGTGTAGTGCACTTTAATCCATTGGACAAACTTGCTGGGAAATCTGAAGCTGTCTAACACTTCGAACAAAAAGGGCCAACTAACTCTGTCGAAGGCCTTCTCCGCATCCATAGACACCAATGCCATGGGAAGGAGAGCCATCCTGGATGCAGAGAAGATGTGGAACAACTTTCTTAGATGGTCTTCTGAGGATCGACCTGCCATGAATCCAACTTGCTCTGGACTAAGCAAGGGATTCCATACCCTAGCTAACCTGGCAGCCAGGCTTTTAGCAAAAAGCTTGACATTGTAGTTCATTAGGGATATGGGGCAATAGTTGGTGACTTAATTTTTGTCTTTGTTTGGCTTGGGGAGAACAATAATAAGAGTTTCTAAGAGGGATTCATCGGTTATCGCCGAGTTGCAAAAATAATTGAACATCCGCAATAGCAAGGGAGAGATTTGTTTTTCAAATTTTTTATAAAATCGGGAAGGGAATCCATCTGGTCCTGGGGCTTTATCCTTGGGGAGAGAATGAATAGCTTCAGATAATTCTTGCTGAGTAATCTTACTAACCAGTGAGTCTTTATGTATTTGGGGAAGCAATGGAAAATGAGTCCATTGTAGGTAGTCCCGAATTTCTGATACCGATGGGGGATGAGCGGGGGATGAGTATAAGACCTTGTAGAATTCTTCAAATTCCCTGACTATCTCCCTCGGTTTGGTGAGAAGCGTGTTATCTTTGAGAGAGTTCAGAGCAATTACTGTTCTAGATTCCTCTTGCTTTTTTAATCGTAATGCTAATAGATGACTCACCTTTTCTTCCTGCTCAATGTATCTGGACTGGGATTTGAACAGCACAATTGCGCTTTTTCTCGTAAGGTTTCTGAATACTGGTTCCATAAAAAGGCCAATTGGGATAGAATCTCTTCACTGGGATCGGAAGGCAGCTTGTCTTCCAGAGCTTGAATCTGAGTCAAAAGGGAAGAAGAGAGAGTGTCCCTCTTTCATTTTCTGATTGTAGCTAAGTATATGCACTCCCCTCTTACTGCACATTTTAGTGCACTCCAGATTTTATCTATATTTGGGATGGAATTGTGGTTATGGTATATATACCATTCTATGGTATCTTTTAGGGTCTGCACTATAACTGGGTATTGGAGCATCTGCATATTCAATTTCCAACTACTGTCTTTGCTTGGTGTATGGGATAGAGTACCCTCTAACCATATTAGGTAATATTAGGCAGAACCAAACCACACAAAAACACATATCCTGGGTTTTAGGGGGACAGACTTTGAGAAAATGGGGAGATGCTTGAAAGAGGCATTAAGGGGAATGGGGCAGGAATCTGGGGTTAAGGAACAGTGGACAGTATTTAAAATGGGGATTACAAGAACAACATAATTATGCATTAAGCAGGTTAGCAAGGGGAAAAGGAAGAGGAGGCCATTATGGTTTTCCAAGGAGGTAGTGGAGAAAGTGAAAGCCAAAAAGATTGCGTTCAGGCAATACAAAAGACACAGGCAGAAAGGGATAGGAGAAGTACCAGGAGAAGCAAAGGGAGGCAGGAGGTCAGTAAGGGAAGCCAAAGCTCAGACAGAAGAGCACATTGCAAAATCAGTGGGCAGAGGGACAAAACTTTTACAGGTACATAAGGAAAAAGAAAGGCAAAGGGAGGATAGTGAGACTGAAGGCGGGGGGTCGGGGGCCATGTGTAGGATGACAACAGTAAAGCTGACATATTGAACAGGTATTTCTGCTCAGTCTTTACTGAGGAAGAGGAGGGTAATGGGTCTGAAGGGAGTACAAGGGGTGAGAATGTTGCAGAAATGGAAACAAGTCCCTTTACATGAGAAAGGGTCCTGAAGGAACTGGAAGTAATAAGAGTTGATAAAGCAATGGGGCCAGATGGGGTGCACCCCAGGGTCCTTAACGAACTAAGAGAGGTGGTGGCTGAACCTCTGGCAATCCTGTTTAGCCGATCATTGGAAACAGGGGAGGTACCCAAACACTGGAGGACAGCAGATGAAGTCCCCTTATACAAAAGTGGGAACAAAAAGGAAGTGGAACTACAGACCAGTCAGCCTCACCTCGGTAGTGGGAAGATCATGGAAGCACTATTGAAGGAGAGATTGGTGGAACATCTGGTTGTCAATGGACTACAGGACCCAAGGCAGCATGGTTTCACCAGGGGGAGGTCATGTCAGACCAACCTCGTTGAATTTTTTGACTGGGTGACTAAGGAGGTGGATCAGGGAAGGGCAGTGCACATGGCCTATCTGGACTTCAGCAAGGCTTTTGACACTGCGCCACACTATTACACAAACTGGGGAATATGGGTGTTGGCAGGACAGTAGTGCAGTGGCTAGGTAACTGGCTGGGCAGCAGGACACAGAGGGTGGTGGTAAATGGCTGTCACTCCACAGAGGGAAGAGTGACCAGTGGGGTACCACAGGGATCAGTGCTGGGACCAGTCCTATTCAACATCTTCATCAGTGACATTTCACAGGACCTAGAAAGCAGAATTTCTTTGCTGATGACACAAAGCTTTGTAACAGAGTAGACACACCAGAGGGTGTAGACAGAATGAGAAGGGACCTGCAGAAACATGAAAAATGGTCAGGGGTTTGACAGTAGAAGTTCAATGCAAAGAAGTACAAGATAATGCATATGGGGCACAGAAACCCTGGCACAATATATCAGTTGGGGGATGAGGATATAGCATGCACCGAGCAGGAAAGGGATCTTGGGGTTATCATCTCTGATGACCTCAAGGCATGGAAACAGTGTGACAAGGCAGCAGGTAAAGCAAATAGGATGCTGGGATGCATAGGCAGGGGCATCACCAGCAGGAAAAGGGAGGTTATAATTCCACTATACAAGACACTAGTGAGGCCCCACCTGGAGTACAGTGTACAGTTCTGGAGACCTTACTTACGTAAGGACATAGACAGGGTAGAGAAGGTTCAGAGGAGGGCAACAAAGATGGTACATGGATTGCATCACAAGTCCTATGAGGACAGGTTGAAGGAATTGAATATGTACTCCCTGGAGGAGAGGAGAGAGAGAGGGGGTATGATAGAGACATACAAGTATCTTACAGGGAGGTACAGGGTGCAGGAATACACTATTTTTAAGAAAAAAGATGTCCCAGGACTAGAAGGCATGGGATGAAGTTGGAGGGAGGATGATTCAGAGGAAACATGAGGAAGAATGTCTTCACAGAATGGGTGGTGGACGAGTGGAACACCCTGCCAGAGGAAGTGGTGGGGGCTGAAACTATCACGGTATTTAAGAATGCATGGGATAGACATAAAGGAATTCTGGAGGTCAGGGTTAAGGGGCAACAGACTTCTAGGAAAACAAAGTAAACTTACAAGCTGAAATGGGCAGACTGGGTGGGCCATAGGCCCTTATCTGCCAACACTGTCTATGTATCTAATAATCCCTTTTTACAAGACACTGGTTAGGCCACATCTGGAGTACTGTGTGCAGTACTGGAGGCCACACCTTCACAAGGACATGAACCAAATTGAGGCAGTCCGGAGAAGGGGAACTAAAATGGTGCAGGGACTGCATCAGAAAACATATGTGGACAGATTAACAGAGCTCAATATGTATACCCTAGAGCAAAGGAGGGAGAGAGGTGATATGATCGAAACATTCAAACACCTTAAGGGCATAAACAAGGTGAAAGAGTCTAACATGTTTAAATATAAGAAAAATAGCAGGACAAGAGGACACAGCATGAGATTAGAGGGAGGCCAATTAAGGGGTAATGTGAGGAAGTTCTTTTTCACAGAAAGGGTGGTGGATGCATGGAACGGCCTACCTCAGGAAGTTGTGGATATGAATACAGTGCAGGGCTTCAAACAGGCATGGGATAGGCATAAGGGAGCAATACAGATGAGTATGACTAGATAAGCCATTGACAGAGCAAAGGCCAATGGCACATTCATAGGGTAGAAAAAGAAATGGGCAGACTGGATGGGCCTTGCGGTCCTTATCTGCCATCAACTTCTATGTTTCTATGTTTCTATGTCCTCTCTGCCCACCCACCGTCCATTCTATTCAGCCTCACTATCCTCCCTTTGTCTTTCTACACTCCCTAATGTACCTATAAAAGGTTTTATCTCCCTTCTTAACCGAGTTGGCTATCTTTTCCGCAGTTTGGGCCTTTACTATTCTGACTGCCTTCCCTGCTTCCTTCTGTCTTAACTGGTACAGTTCTCTGTCCTGCTTCTTCTGCATTTCTTTATACTTCCTAAATGCCATCTTTTTCTCCCTAACCTTCCCCATCACCTCTTTTGAGAACCATAGTGGCTTTTTTCATTTGATTTATTTGCCTCATACAAAGGCTTGTTGCCTCTGTGATGGCAGTTTCAATGTTTCCATTGTTGCTCCACCCTCCTTCTTGTCTGTTTGCTAGTGATTTTCTAAGGTACTCTCCCATTTTTACAAAGTCTGCCCTCCTGAAAGCCAGTTCCCTCACTTTTGTATGGCTTGACTCTGTAGCTGAGTTTATCATGAACCACACTGTTTGGTGATCACTTGTTCCCAGATGGCTACCCACTTCTAGATCCGAGATCCTCTCACTGTCCCCATTTGAGAGTATGAGGTCTAAGATTGCTCCCTCCCAAGTGGGTTCCAACACTAACTGTCTGAGGCATACCCCCTGTAGGGCATCGGAATGGCCCTGCTCTTGGATGTGGCTGCAGCAAAGGTGCTCCAGTTAACACCTGCATATTCAGGTCCTCCATCAACAATATTTCCTTCTCTCTGCCATCCTAAGGATGCCTTCCATCATAACCTTCTCCATTCCCTCCCCCTGAGATGGGGTCTGTATACAATCCCTGTGTGGATTGTGGTGCCATTTCTAGTCTCTAAGGTGACCCACAGTGCCTCCTCTCCTCCCTGTTTACTTTTTTATTCCATTGCTGTTATCCCTTCCCTTACATAGAGAGCTATTCCTCCCCCTTTTCTACCCTCCCTGTCTCTCCTGTAGGTTGTGTACCCTGGTATGTTAACATCCCAGTCATGGTTCTCTGTGTACCATGTTTCTGTGACTGCCACGATATCCAGGCATCCCTCTTCCATCAAGGCCACCAGTACAGGGAGCTTATTGCCCAGACTATGGGCACTGGTACTCATTAACCTCCATTTCTTGATGGCCTTACCCCTTTTTGCCCCATCCCTGACCTTACTGCCTTTGTCGTTTTCTCCATTTACCCCTGCTCTTCTCCCTATCAAAGGTCTCTATCTTGGTGTTTACCTCACTAACTACCCTGATTTTTTGGGGGGAATAGGATTTCCCTGCTCCTTTCCAGTGCCTTCCCCCTTGACTAGTTTAAATGCTTGCCAATGAAGCATTTAAACCTATCACCTAGGATCCTGGTTCCCCTCCTGGACAGATGCAGACCATCGTGCCAGTATAGGCCTACATCACTCCAGGTGGACCCCCAGTCCCCAATGAAGCTAAACCCCTGAGCTCTGCACCAGTTTTTCAACCACTGATTGAATCCCATGGTGTGGAGCACCCTAGCCTCACCCATGCTATAGACAGGCAGTACCTCCGAGAAGGTTACCATGCATGCTACTTGTCTAAGGCCCCTCCCTAACTCCACAAACTCCTCCTGCAGTGTTCTGATCCCTTTTCCAGCCAGGTCATTTGTCTCTAGGTGGACAGTGACATCCAGCTCCCTCCCCCATGCTGCTGCTCCGGCGATTCTGAGGATTCACTCCCTGTCCCTCCAAGCCATGGTGCTTGGCAAGCACCTTATCTCCCTCTCCCCTCCCTCCCCTAGTTCTACCCTCCTAATAATGGAGTCCCCCACCAGGAGTTGTTTCCTTCTCTTGTGGGGTCCCATTCCACCCTCCTGTGGGTCTCTTTTGTGGAGGTTCCCAACATCCTCCTTGGTCTCCACTGCAGGTGCCTCTATAGAGGAACCACACTCTGCCAGAGTGGCATACGAATTGTGGAGAGGTACAATTGGAGAGATGCGCCTCTGTTCCACCACCCTCATCCTCACCCTCCCTGAGCCCACTGTGGTCCAGCTGCTTCTCTTTCTTGGCAACCTCAGAGGCAGCGACGGTGGCCCTGGTGGTCCCTAGGTGGGAAAGGAGGTCCCCTAAATCCTGGCCAACTCAGCCTGGAGATGAGCAACCTCCTCCCTCAGCCCAGAGAGGTGCCTACAGATGGGACGACACCACATGCTCCAGAATGTCTCCCAGAAGACTGCTGCTCCACAGCCACTGCACTGCACCACTCCCATCATGTCTTATTTCTGGCCCCTTAACTGTTATGAATACTTACTCTTTCCTCTGTTTATATATTTTCCTACTTACCTACTGCCTCTGTGCCCTTAAAGCTCCTGATCTTCCTGTTCCGAGACAGGAAGTTCCTATATTTCTCAGTATTCTCCTTACTTGCTCAGAGTCAGAACTCCAGCAGCTAAGGGGGAACAAGAGCTACTCTTTTCCTTCTAGGATGGTAAGTCTGTTGTGGTTCTGTGATCACTCCCTTCCTGCTCCCAAACAGGAAGTTCCTGTTGTCAGTCAAATCCTGTGCCTATAAAAGTAGAACTGGCTAAGGGTGGGGGGAGGACGGCAATATTGTCCCAGTACAAGTATAGTTCTAACAGCCCTCCTTCCTCTTGCTGTTCTCTGCCTGAAACTATCTATGGCAGTTTTTAAATCCTAAACTCCTGGCTTCCTTCTGGTTGCTACTCCCCTTCTTACAGCTCTTTCTACACTTAGATAACTGCACAGATAACAATTCACTTCAGCCAACTCAGACAAACACCTAGATAACTGTTCAGATAACAATTCACTTCAGCCAACTCATAGAAACATAGACTTTGATGGCAGATAAGGACCGCTTGGCCCATCTAGTCTGCCCATTTCCTACCTACAGGAAAGGCCACAGATCCTAGTTAACCAACAGCCTATTTCTTCCTACCCCCACAAGAATTGCCTTATGTCTGTCCCATGCATTCTTGAATTCTCCACAGTTTTAGACCCCACAACCTCCTCAGGAAGGCTGTTCATGCATCCACTACCCTCTCTGTGAAATAATACTTCTCACATTGCTCCTGAACCGCTCTCTATCTTTAAATTGTGTCCCTTGTTCTTCCACGTCTCTTTTCTGAAAGATGCTACCTCTTGGACTTTGTTGATTCCACTGAGGTACTTAAAAGTTTCTATCATGTCCCCCTCCCTTCTTTCCTCAAGGGTATACATCTTAAGCTCCTTTAGTCTCTCCTCATATGGCTTCTCTTGCAGACCCTGCACCATTTTAGTTGCCCTCCTCTGGACTGCCTCTATCCTGTCTATGTCCTTGCGAGATGGGGTCTCTAGAACTGGACGTAGTACTCCAGATGGGGTCTCACCAACTGTCTGTACAGAGGGATAACAACTTCCTGTTTTCTGCTGCTGATGCCTCCCTATGCATCCCAGTACACCCCAGCCCTCCCTACTGCCTTCTCACATTGCTTGCTAACCTTAAGATCATCTGATATGATTACCCCCAGGTCCCTTTCCTTTTTTGTTGTTGTTACTACCTCCCCCCCATTGTGTATTCTTCCCCTGGGTTCTTGTTTCCCAGGTGCATTATTTTGCACTTCTTTGCAGTGAATCCTAGCTGCCATACTTCTGATCATTCCTCCAACCTTGCCAAGTCCCTTCTCATCCTTTCCACACCTCCTTGTGTATCAACCCTGTTGTAGATCTTTGTGTCATCTGCAAAGAGGCATACTTTTCCTTCCAGTCCCTCTGCAATGTCACTCATGAAGACATTAAAAAGGACTGGACCCAATACTGAACCCTGCGGTACCCCACTAGTAACCCCTCTTTCTTCAGAGTGGACTTCATTTACAATTACCTTCTGTGTCCTGTTGTCCAGCCAATGTTTTACCCAGGCTACCACCCTAGGACCCACTCCCAGGCTGGTTAATTTGACTATTAATCTTTTGTGTGGGACTGTGTCAAATGCCTTGCTAAAGTCTAGGTAGGCCATGTCCACAGCCCCTCCCTGGTCTACTACTTTGGTCACCCAGTCAAAGAAATCTATTAGATATGTCTGACATGACCTTCCCACTGTGAACCCATGCTGCCTTGGGTCCTGTGCCCCACTGGCCTCTAGGTACTCAACTATTCTTTCCTTCTGAAGTGACTCCATCACTTTCCCTACCACAGAGGTCAAACTGACAGGTCTGTAGTTTCCTGCCTCTGTCTTGGTTCCACTTTTGTGAAGGGGAATCACATCCGCCTTCCTCCAGTCCTCGGGTACCACCCCATCCTCCCATGATTTATTAAAAAGAATAGCCAGTGGTTTCACTAGTTCCCCTTTATTCTTTTTAGAATTCTGGGTGAATTCCATCAGGCCCCTTGCTTTGTCCACCTTCAGTTTTAGGAGTTCTTGCAGAACCCTTTCTTCTGTGAAAGGACTGGAATCGACCCCCATCAAGAGTGCTTCTGTTAATTGGATTAGGCACTTCCCTCCTCTTTTGTGAATACTGAGCAGAAATATTCGTTCAGTATCCCTGCTTTTTCACTGTCCCCCTCTGCCCACCCACCGTTCATTCTATTTAGCCTCACTATCCCTCCTTTTTTCTTTCTACGCTTGCTGATGTACCTATAAAAGGTTTTATCCCCCTTCTTAACTGAGTTGGCTATCTTTTCCTCAGTTTGGGCCTTTGCTAGTCTGACAGACACACTAACGCTTTTTGTTTGTTTGTTTTTACCCTAAATTGAAGGTCCCAGTAATAGAGTTCTAATTCTTTAGTCCCAGTATAGACGTATAGTTCTAACAGCACCTCCTTCCTCTTGCTGTTCCCTGCCTGTTCTCTGCCAGAAGTGATCTAAGGCAGTTTTAAATCCTAATCTCCTGGCTTCCTTCTGGCTAAGCCACACACCCTAATTTACAGCTCTTTCTATGCCAAGATAACTACACAGATAACAATTCACTTCAGCCAACTCAGACAAACACACCAACTCTTTTTTTTGTTTTTACCCTAAATTGAAAGTCAGAGTAGTAGAGTTCTAGTTCTTTAGTCCCAGTAGAGAAGTATAGTTCTAACAGCACCTCCTTCCTCTTGCTGTTCTCTGCCTGTTCTCACCTTGTATAGACAATGCATTCTGGGTTGTTAGAGGTTTATAGGCAGATTGGATGCATCAATGGTATTTTTCTGTTGTCACCGATTATGTTTCTATGGATGGCAGTTTATGAGGGTGCATATAAATAGAGGGAATGGAGAAAGGGGAGGGCATTAACAAGGGGGAAGGATAATGTCCAGTGTTCAATATGCTCATCAGTGACACTGGAGAAGAAATCGGGGGCAAGTTGCATCTCTTCGCAGATGACACAAAGCTCTGTGGGAGGGTGGAAAGCAATGACAAAACCAGGGAAATGCAGAGTGAACTGTAAAGAATAGAGAGATGGTCTAAGGTTTGGCAGCTCAAATTCAATGTCAAAAACTGCAAGGTGTTACACCTAGGGAACAAGAACCCCAGCACAGAGTACTGGATGGGTGGGGTAGAACTTAGCACTACTGCTGAGGAATGGGACTGAGGAGTTATCACTAGTGACTCCCTCAATTAAGCCAGTGCAACAAGGCCAATAGTAAGGCAGCTAGGATGCTGGGATGTATCAGGAAGGGGACTGACAGCAGAAGAAAAGAGATAATACTGCTTCTTTATAGATCTTTGGTGAGCTCACACCAGGAGTACTGTGCCCAGTTCTGGAGTCCTCACCTTAAGAAAGATAAAGACAGGCTGGAGATGGTGCAGTGAAGGGTGACAAGGATGATTTAGGGCAAACAGGGCAAGTCCTAAAAGGATTGCCTAAGGCAATGAACATGTATTTGCTGGAGATTAGACGGAAGAGAGGTGATATGATAAAAACCTTCAAATTCCTGAAAGGAATAAACAAGGTGAACTGTGGGGAATTACGTAGCACAAGTAACAATTTAAGGTCACAAGGGCATGAGTGAAAACTGACAGGAGGGAGGATTAAGATGGATATGAGAAAGCATTATTTTACAGAAAGGGTGGTGGAACTGTGGAACAGTCTAACAGTTGAGTTCATGAGCACCAAAACCATAAATGGTTTCAAGCATTGTTGGAACAGAGTAAAGGGTATAGCTGTTACTCAGGGTGACAGTAACAGGGAGGGGAATGGGGGGGAGGTGGATAGGGAGGACTAGAACCCTGTGTGAACAAAGGGTCCCATGGTTAGACAGGGAATCATGCGCAGACTGGATGGAGCATCAGTCTCTTTCTGCTGTCATTCTCTACGTTTCTATGATAATTCCATCCCAGATACAGAATGGGGTGGGTGAGACACATTGAATTTATTACTCAGTCATAATGTAAGTTTGAAATGTGAACTTGTAATTGGATGCCACTTTTCAATTTCTGTGTAATGTCTATTAAGTTTTGGGGGAAGACGTTACAATTCCCACTTGGAATCTATCATTTCTAAAACATCTATTTTTAGATTTTTAATGACACAACACCACTTCATGTAAATAAGTTGAAACTTTTGTAATAGTCACCATGATTTTTAGATAACGTTTGTACTGACTGTACACAATGCTCTAAAATCTAATAAAATGTTTTTGAAAAAACAAGATTGTGGAAAATGGTTTTAATTAATGCTAGGAGTCTTGGGAGGAAAAAAAACAGGGGACCTGCAAGCAGTAGTGGTGGAAGCCCAGTCAGAGTTCCTAGCTTCACAGAAACATGGGCCATGCAGAACCATGACTGGGACCTCTCTATCCCAGGATATATCCTATTCAGAAAGGACAGGGATAAAGGACGGGGTGGTCCTTTACATCAGGGATAATATAAATTCAATGAAAGCCAAGGATCTGGCAGGAATAGATACAGGGTGGGTGTAGCTTGTAGATGAAAATGGGAAGAATGAGAGTGTGAGTGGACTACAGACCACTAAACCAGTCTGGTTGGAAGGACATGAGGTACGGGAGCAAGTCAGAAGGACTACCACCCTATGGAACATGGCACTAATGGACAATCTGAAGAATCTCCCAGGTGTGGACTGAAAATATCAACAGCTAGGCATGCAAGGAGCCACACCCTTGGATATTCTAACAAGTGGGCTTCCTTGTATGGCAAAGAAACCCACCAGGGAGGGAGCCATTCTGTACCTGATTCTGTCAAACCAGGGCATTATGAAAGAGGTTAAGGTAAGGGAACACCCGTGAATGAATGACTGCAACTTGGTATGGTTCACATTGGCTCTAAATGATAGGAAGACAATGTCTAGGACAAAGATCTTAGATTTTAGGGCAGATTTTAAGAGAATGAAGGAGACCCTCCAAGACAAGAAGCAAAGGGGGGTGGAGAAGGTTGAAGAGGTGGACCAAATGTGAGAACTCATTAAGAGTAGGCTCCTTGAGGGGGACTAAAACATGTCTGTAACTTATAAGCAAAAACAAAAAACATAAGAAGCCACTCTGGTAGTAAGAGAGGTAATCTGGGCAACGAGGGCTTCATTCAAAAGGTACAAAGGGGTCAATATAAATGTAGCAGAGAGGCATGCTTCATGAAAATGAAGGAGGCAAGCAGTGTTAAAAAAGGAGGGTAAAGGGGGAACTGAACTGAGGATAGCCAATGGGTGTAAAAGAAAATGAAAAGCACTTATTTAGATATATCAAACAGAAGATGATATTGTGAGGCTAAACTTGAGTAATGTACTGTATATGTAGAGGAGGATGGGAAGAAGGTGAACATCCACAATGAGTATTTTACTCAGTATTCATGGTAGAACAGGGGACCCACTTCCCCACTGCAGCTGGCAGTCTACATACAGCAGAGGGCGCGAACTTGGCACTACTGTTAGAGGATCTGGTACTTAAGGAACTAAGAACATTTAGGGTGGCTAAGTCTCCAGGACCAGATGGGTTACACCCCTGAGTGCTACAGGAACTGGGACAGGAATTTGCAGGACCCTTGATGATCTTATTCAACCCCTGTCTGTGGACTGGGATCATCCTGTGGATTCAAGGAGTGCAGATGTCCTCCTGTGCAACAGTGAGAGTAGGGAGGATACAGAAAACCATAGGCCAATTAACTTGACATCTGTAGTAGGAAAACTCCTGGAGAGTATCATCAAGGAGCATCCGGTGGAATTTCTTGAAGTGAATCAGTTCCAAACAGGAGGTAGCATGGCTTAATGAAGGGACGGTCATGCCATACTAACTTGGTTAAATTCTTTGGCTCTGTGATGACAGCAGTGGACAAGGGCCAGGCAGTCAACGTGCTGTATCTAGATTTAAGTAAGGCCTTTGACTCTGTGCTCCACAGATGTCTTAGCAAGAAACTGGGGGATCTAAGGGTAGAGGCAAAGCTAACAACATGGGCAGCATATTAACTAGGTGAACGGACCAAAACGATGAGTGTAACATTCAGAGGACAGAATGGTCACATGAGGTGCAACAGGGATTGGTGCTGGGATCAGTACTGTTTAATGTGTTCATCTGTGACATAGGAGATGTGATCAAGGGGGGAAAAAAGTGTCTTTTTGCAGACAACACTAAACTCTGTTGCAGGGCAGACTCAGTGGAAGGGTTTGCAGACATGAAGAGGGACCTAGAAAAGTTGGAATGATGGTCCAAGTTCTGGCAACTGAAGTTCAACACAGAGATGTGCAAAGTTATGCATATAGGCAAGGTACCCAAGGACAGGTTATTGGGTGGGGTGAAAAAACTGTCCACTGAGAAAGCAGATTTGGGAGTTTTCAATAGTGGTAGCCTCAAATCAACGTCTGAGTGCACCAGAGCATTTGGGGAGGCAAATAGGATGTTATGATGTATAGGGAGAGAGTTCCCAAGTAGAAGAAAAGAGGTACTGTTGCCTCTTTATGGGTCACTGGTAAGGCACTACCTGGGGTACTGTGTCCAGTTCTGGAGCCTGCATTCGAAAAAGGATAAGGGCTTTTATAAAATCGGTCCAGAGGTGAGCTACAAAGATGATACCAGGTCAGCAAGGTAAACCAAGTGAGGAGCATCTGGCCAGCTTGAATATGTACTTGCTAAAGGCCAGAAGGGAGAAGGGGGACATGATAAAAAACATTAAATATATGATGGGGATAAACAGGGTAGAGTATCATATGGCACAGTGAGCAATCAGCAACTAGGGGACACAAGCATAAACTGTTGGTGGTGGGGTGGAACCAACTATGCTACAGAAGGGCTAAAAAATGTTCTCAGTCCATCACCTTCTTTCCTAGTAAAAGAAGGCCCATGAAAGGTTTGGTGGCTCACCAGGATGGATGGGATGGAACCGCTGTCTTTCATCTTTATATGTACTTCTGCAGCCTTACATCATCTCTGATGTTGTAAAAAGGACAACCTAGGAATGCCTTTTTTGAGGGAGCATAATACTTATGCTCTGATACATCTAGACATTCCTGTTGTGGAGTTCACTTGGACTTAGGGGCCCACCTTAGGTATGCATTTTTTTTAACACTATTCAGGGTAGCCTTGAAATTCAGACATAGCGGAACAAAATATAGTTCTAAAATTAATACAAGTGGGCCTCATAACTCCATCTTTACCATTTCTGCCTTTCAAATTACCAAATGTACCTCCTCATGTCTATAAGTTTTAGTAATTGGAGTAGAAAAGAAACAATTACTCATAGAAACACACAAACATAGAATTTGACGGCAGATAAGGACCGCTTGGCCCACCTAGTCTGCCCATTTCCCTACCTAATGGATAAGCTACAGATTCTACTTAACCAACAGCCTACTTCCTCCTACCCCACCACTAGAATTGCCTTATGTCTGTCCCATGCATTCTTGAATTCCCCCACTGTTTTTGACTCTGTGACCTCCTCAGGAAGGCTGTTCCATGTATCCACAACCTCTTTGTGAAGAAATTCTTCCTCACATTACCTCTGAGCCGTCCCCCCTCTATCTTCCAATTGTGCCCCCTTGTTTTTGCACATCTCTTTTCTGAAAGATGCTATCCTCTTGGACTTTGTTGATTCCCTTGAGGTATTTGAAAGTTTCTATCATGTCCCCCCAATCCTTTCCTCGAGGCTATACATCTTTAGTTCCTTTAGTCTTTCTTCATATGTCTTTTGATGGAGACCCTGCATCATTTTGGTTGCCCTCCTCTGGACAGCCTCCACCCTGTCTATGTCTTTGCAGAGATGGGGTCTCCAGAACTGTACACAGTACTCCAGATGTGGTCTTACCAACTGTCTGTACAGAGGGCCAACAACTTTCTGTTTTCTATTGGTGATGCCTCTCCCTATGCACCCCAGTATCCCCCCAGCTCTCCTTACTGCCTTCTCACATTGCTGGCCCACCTTTAGGTCATCTGATATGACTACCCCCAGGTCCCTTTCCATTTTTGTTGTCGTCAGTATCTCACCCCCATTGTGTACTCTTCCCTGGTTTTTGTTTCCCAGGTGCATTACTTTGCACTTCTTTGCATTGAATCTAAGCTGCCATACATTTGACCATTCCTCCAACCTTGCCAAGTCCCTTTTCATCCTTTCCACCCCACCTTGTGTATCAACCCTGTTGCAGATCTTTGCATCATCTGCAAAGAGACATACTTTCCCTTCCAGTCCCTCTGCAATGTCACTTACAAAGACATTAAAAAGGACCGGCCCCAGTACTGAACCCTGCGGTACCCCACTAGTTACCCTCCTTTCTTCATTGTGGACTCCATTTACTATTACCCGATGTGTCCTGTTGTCCAATCAGTGTTTTACCCAGGCTACCACCCTAGGACCCACTCCCAGGCTGGCTAATTTGTTTATTAATCTTCTGTGTGGGACTGTGTCAAATGCCTTGCTAAAGTCTAGGTAGGCCATGACCACAGCCCCTCCCTGGTCTACTGCTTTGGTCACCCAGTCAAAGAAATCAATTAGATTTGTCTGACATGACCTTCCCACTGTGAAACCATGCTGCCTTGGGTCCTGTGCCCCACTGGCCTCTAGGTACTCAACAATTCTTTCCTTCAGAAGTGATTCCATCATTTGCCCTACCACTGAGGTCAAACTGACAGGTCTGTAGATTCCTGCCTCTGTCTTGCTCCCACTTTTGTGAAGGGGAATCACATCTGCCCCCATCCAGTCCTCAGGTACCACCCCATCCTCCCATGATTTATTAAAAAGGGTAGTCATTGGTGTTACTAGGTCTTCTCTTAGTTCTTTTAAAATCCTGGGGTGAATCCCATCAGGCCCCATTGCTTTATCCACCTTCAGTTTTAAGAGTTCTTTCAGAACCCTTTCTTACCATAGTAATGTTGTTTCTTCTTAAGGGATCCCTCACTATTTTTGCATTTTAACAGTTATCTCAGTTGAAAGTTACACCCAGGACTTTTGGGTGCCCATAAACCTTATTTCCAGCATTATATTTAAAAAAAACAAACACCAGAATCTAGCTAAAAAAATCTAGCTAAACAGGTCCTGTTTAGCTAGGTTCAGGTTTTTTTTTTATTTTAATTGCATCATTTTTAGGTATTTTCTGCATTTCTTTTGTTGGGAGAAAAGATGGTGGCTGTCACAAACTGAAAAAACATTTTTAGATCATGAGAACTGATTATGGTCTGTTTGCTACCAAGCTAATGCCACTCCTTACCTACACCCAGTAGGGTCCTATTCTCTCCTGGGTTTCCCTCTGCCCCTCATTAAAAGCACTTTTCCTCCTCCCCTTTCCCTCACCTAGGTGCTACTCTCCCACTCCTCCCTACACCCCCTCACCTCCCCCACTTTCATACTTGCCTCCTTCCAGCACACAAGTATCCCTTCCTTTGTCCTGACAATGCCGCCTAGGCTGCTCCTGTGATCTGTTAATTCCGCTGTTAAAATCCTCTATGTTACTTAATTCACATTGTATTTGAATGCTTATATCTTCTGTGTAGAATCAATTTTAGCTAGAAACTCTTATGATCCCATTGTTTGTTTTCCCACCCTCTCGACATGGAACCTTTGCAAAAGAGTTGTTTCCTGCTGAAGGGTATTGTAATCCGAGATTTAAATAAATAAACAAACTGTTTTTGGTTCATTACAACTAAGTGATGCGCTCGAAAAATGCTCTTGAGAACTGAAACGTTTTAGTTTATGTCAGAGGGTTATCCAAAAACCCTACTAAGCATGCTAAGAAAAAAAATTTTTATCCTTGTAACTCTGGAACTGATAAATATTTTTTTTTGCAAAAACTTTGAAAGGCACTACCTTGGCAGAGGCTGCTTCTACTCTAAAAGTTTCTAAAAAAAGTCTGTACCATCT
Organism: Neoceratodus forsteri; assembly: GCA_016271365.2. Classification (NCBI taxonomy): domain Eukaryota; kingdom Metazoa; phylum Chordata; order Ceratodontiformes; family Ceratodontidae; genus Neoceratodus; species Neoceratodus forsteri. The sequence continues at coordinate 323,743,974 of CM057459.1, forward strand.
AGGCTGTACATGACAGCATTAAAAATGTACATTCTGTATCTTGAAACCTGGTTAAACAATTTGAAAAAAAAAAAAAACATACAAGATGTTGTCACAAAAGTTTTCAAGTCTTGAGATCCTGTCTGCCAGATCATACCAGCCAAATTTGGGTCTATTTCATTGAACACTGCCAAAGATACTAAGGTGCAAAATTTGGGGTTCAACCCCAACTATACTTGTGCTACCATACAACACATCCCAATTAGACTGTCGCACTAAAGACACAAGGGGGATCAAGTGATGCAGTCAAAACCATCTTTTTACTGGTGCCAAAAAATGGGATACATAGAAGAACTTACAGCTTACAATAGCAATAAGAAGAAGTCCATTTTGCCTTTGTGGTTAATTTCAGACACAAAAGTGTGTAACAGAGGCAACGGAACTGGAGGTAGTGACAGCACAGATCTAGTGCTTCTCTTCTTCTAACTGGAGCTACTAAGGGGATATGGTGCCTCGTGCATCCTCCGGTTTAACACAAAATGCAGTAACAAGCAAACTGATACCAATCAAATAATCAGCTCATTAATGATCTGTGCTCATATCCAAAATGGCTAAAAAGATTGCCTAATTATTTAAAGGCACCAAAAACTCATTAAGCAACCATAATGAAGTAATGCCTCATAATGGATATAAGCACCATAAAATCAAGATTAGAGATGCTTTAAAATTGCATGACACAGTGTATCAGGCAGCAAGGGTGTTACCATACCATCCCAGTATAATATAGGGGTGCAATAGTGCCCTTATAGTTATGGTTAAGTAGGCTGTTAATGTTAAACCCCAATTTTTGCACCTTAATAACTTGGCAGTGTTTGACAAAATAGTTAAAAATTTCCCATGCATGATCTGGCTGCCAGAATCTCAAAATATGAATCGTTTCAGTACGTCATCTTGTTTGGTTTTGGAGATAGGAAATGCCCCCCCCCCCAAAGAAAAATCAGATTTTAGTTTTCCGAAACGTAATGTTTTTTTTTCCCCCTCAAGCACAGCCTAGATGGTGTGGAATTTTTTCACAAAACTTTCAGGGTAGAAGCAACCTGTACTACTGAGGGACTACTTTTTGAATTATATTACATGCTACTGGAGTTATAAGGATTTAAAGTTCATTTTTCTGATAACCTTCTACGTTGACCAATTAAAAAAAAAATACTGATTGTGAGTGCTTATTTTCTTGATTTACTTGTCCTGAGAAATTATTTACTTGCCATGAGAGAAAAAAAAAGTACTGGCTGCCATCCTTTTTCGTGAGGCCAAATCCTTTGCTGAACGTTATACCTCTATCCTGGAGAGTGATCTTCCCATTGAAAGCACAGGGAACTTAAAAATTGAATATTTTTATTTATTTATTTATTTGGTATTTGTTAACCGGGTAAGTGCACTAGCCAGAAAGACTATTTTCAGGCACGACCCGGGAGAGTACAGACACAATAATACAAAACTTCAAGGAGAATAAACATGAATACTAAACTTTTACATAAGGAAATAGTCATATAACAATGGAAATTTTGACAACAAGTTTAAAAGGAGGCAAACAGCGCAGACAAAAATGAAAAAACAACAATAATGTTACAAAAGGCAATAAATCAGGCGCTATTAAGGCAATACAAACATTTTAGGAGATAATATCAAGTGCTAATGGTGTGAATATGATAGGCAGAGAGAGAGATGAGGAGGGGCTAGAGAGATAGGTAGGATGGGGTGGGGAGGTGGCGGCGCAGGCATTAAGGACCATGTTGAAAGGGGGGTTTGAGAAGAGTGGAGAGATTAAGAATGTACTGGAGAGGGAAGGGGAGAGACAGAGGATGAGGGAGAAATTGATAAGAAAGGAGACTGAGAGGAAGTGCAACAAGAGGGGTGGATCACCAACCCCTGCCAACAGGGAGGGGGGTGGGATTTTGGGGTAGGGGCTATGGCGGTTTGAAACAGCAGATATGGGATGAGATGAGATGGTGTCTTAATTCTCTTTTAAAGGAGTAATGGGAAGTCGATTGACGAAGCATTAGAGGGAGTGAGTTCCAGAATTAAGGTGCATGGTGGGCATAGGCAATACTGCCTTTTTTTGTACGGTGTCTAGGGATAAGGGACAGGAGCATTTTCTGCAGAACATAGTGCATAGACAGTTTTCTGGTAGGGAAAGAGACAGGTCAGATGTTTGGGTGTTTGAGACCTAATAATGTTATCAATGACTGATCCAAGTGCAAAAGACCTTAGTTCTTTAGGCGGGAGCCAGCCAAGATCTGAGTAAAGAAGGCAGTGATGGGGGAGCTGGAGGCAAAACGACAGATGTTGTTATACGTTTCATCCCACTTATGAAGACATGAGTAACTAGTTGATGCATATACAGGAACTCCATAGATGAGAGAAGGAAGTAATATGCCACGGGCAATTTCAAGTCTAGCAGAGGACGTGAGAGCATAACTGGTCCGGAAGGCAATCCCAAGCTTAGAGTTTACCTGCTTACAGGTAGATTGAATATGAGGGTCAAAACTCAGGCATGGGTCTAGGGCAATAGTTCTCAGACTTTGCCACAGTGAGCCTCCCCAAATCCATGAAAAAGATTTTGAGCCTCCCCCAAAAACTGAAATAATCTTGGGCCTCCCCAAAGAAAAATAACATACTGTACTTTGCACAGTACACCATGAATAAATTGAAACCCTTTGAGTAGTTGGCTCATATTCAGTTCTTTGTCTTATACTGACGTGGAACCTTTGGAAAAAAGCTCCTCTGCTCAAAGGCATTATCTGAATAACAAATAAATAAATGTTATGCAGCTTACTGTAACACCTCCCCACAGGCCAGCTACTTGCTCCACTATTTTCATTCTTGAACCATTGTTATCCCTTGTTGCAGTACCTTCTTGGGTCAGACTACTTTTTCTGTTTTTCTATATGAAATAACCTTCCTACATACATTGCCTCTCCCTGTCCTTCCCTGCTCCTAAGCAACTTCTCAGGATTACTTTGCTCCTTCCTGCAATTGCTGTTAGCACTTCTATGTCCAACCTCGTATTTGGGTGTTCTGCCATCAGGCTACAAACAGATCAATTACCACCCTCATTATTAGTTTGTTGTTCATATTTGTTTGCACTATTGTTCATTGTGTATTTCTTGATTGTTTTGTAGTTACCTTTTGAAATGTATTGACTCCTAACCTTCCCAGAGTATACCTGAAATGAGCCTTGGCTCATTCGCATTCCCTTGTCACCCATGCATAAGATTTACCTACTAATATCCTCTTTCAGTTTGCTTCATCTCTTCACACAAAATATATAAAACTCAAAATTTAAATATAGTACTTTTTCAGACTTGCTTGAGCCTCCCTTGGAATAGGTTGGGGCCTCCCAAGGGAGGCTGGCCTCACCATTTGAGAACCCCTGGTCTAGGGTGACTCCTAGATATTTAAATGAGGTAACCATGCCAACCGATGTGCCATCAAGGGAGGAGACAGGTAGTTGAATTTTGATATGATTGAGCTTGACACTAGATCCAAATAGCATGGCTTGGGTCTTTGTTTTATTTAGAACAAGTCTGTGCTCTGTAAGCCACACTTAGATAAATTGATAGTCACAGGAGAGATTAGCATTTATTTCCTCAATGCTGTTAGAGCTTGAGTATAGAATAATGTCATCTGCATAAAGTAAGGAGGAAGTCCTATGGTGATTTGCAGTGATGCTATTTATAAAGATGGAGAATAGCAGAGGACCTAAGATGGATCCTTGAGGTACTCCAATATTAATTGAGACCTTGTCTGTGAGGGTAGAGTTGAATTTCACGTTTTTTTTTTGCATCACATTAATGTTTTTTCACTAGACAAATGCATGGCAGTTCTGTTACTCAAGCTGTATCTACCATAAACAATTCACACCAAAATTCCACACCAACTGGGTGCAAGGCGATGAGGGAAAAACTGCAAAGAGTGGCGACTTTTAAGGTTTTTGCACTATCCAGATCTCAGAATCTGCACATCCAACTGGAATGGAACTTGCACATCAAGAGATCTACCACATGGGACAGTGCATACTAAATTGTGTGCAAATCCATTGATCGGTTGCAAAGTTATTAAAGTGCAAAATTTAAGGTTACTCAACCCTAACTATAGGGGCACAACTGTGCCCCCATAATATAATAAGCAGACCAGGGAACCCATCCATGGTACCACTTCTCTTGACCACATCCCCTCCAGGTCACCCACCCACTTCCCATTATATTCATGGCAGCACCAGGGTGCCCACTCCCGGTGCCACTGAACAGTAACCCGATACTAGGGTGTCCAGTCTCCAGTGTTGCAAAGTCCATGAATACAGTACAAAGAAAAACATCCCTCATTGAATTTTTTTGTGTGCTTGAACCTATAAACAAGAAAACAGTCCCTTGCCAATCTGACCCCACGCACACCCCATACTGACCTCCCACACACCCTCATTTACCTGAACATGTCCCATGACGTAGATTCACTCTTCGATGGAAGACACGTCTTACTGCTGGAACCGGCTGCTGTGGTATGAGAAAATAAGGTAAGTACTGTTTAATGTATTTCAATGGGGTTTGAAGTTTTATTTATAATTGGTCAGTTTTTAATATTTGTACACCAAATTTTCAACATGGCCTATTTGTGACCCCACATCATGAACAAGGACAGTGGAATTCTTCAAATTTGGCCCAAAAGGTGACAGTTAGTGGTCACTGTGTGAAATCACCTTTTGAGCAGGATTTGTAAATTTTCACCTACCGTGCTCATGAGATGAGGTCATAAGAAGTCTGTGTTGAAAATCTGAGGTCAAAATATTAAAACGCAACAAAGTTATGAGCACACATTGACATTTTTCTACGCTGTCTCATAATTTTGGTAATTTTCAATATTTTGACCCGAATTTCAACACAACCATTTTTCACACCACCTCATGAGCAAGACATAAAGGAGTCTATGACTCAAAGGTATTTCTGATCTCTGAAATAAACAAATAAACAATATTGTTTTCCAAATCCTGGCTAAAATCTGTTTTCACACCTGTGGTATGAAATGACGTTTCAACAGGGATTTGAAAAACTTTACCTACTGGGTTCATGAGGTGTGGTCGTAAGAAGGCTACGTTGAAAATCTGGAGACAAAGCATGGAAAAATGACCAACTTATGAGTGACTGTTCAAATATTTCAATGTTTACTCATAACTTCATTCATTTTCAATATTCTGACTCCAAACTTTCAAAATAGTCATTTTTTCACATCACCCAATAAACAACAGGTTGATTATAGTGCAGTGATTTAAGGCTCTGAGCTGCAAATCTGGAGACCTGGGTTTTACTCCCACAACCCCCACTTGCATACTGTGTGACCGTGAGCAAGTCACTTAACTTCCCTGTGCTCCCAGGTTGCACCTGTAAGCAAGCTTTCAGCTTAGTGTGTCTCACCTGGTTAAACAATTGCAAAATAAACAAATAAATCCTGCACAAGATGTGTTTTCACATTTGTGATGCCAAATGACATTTCTGTCACTATATTATAAATGTTAGGTGTCATGTTTATAAGGGGAGTCATTAAAAGACTATTTTGAAAATCTGGGGTCAAAATGAAAACATTTATAATTAAGAGACTTTGTGTGTAGTGCCAGCCTTGATCCCAATAGGTAGTGCTTTGTGATCCCATGCCAGTGACATGAGTTTGGAGGTGAACTCAGTGAGACAGCTGGATGAAACAAGGGTGGGTGTTATGCAACCCCCCCCAACCAGGGAAGGAAAGCTGCAGGGTTGCCCACACAGGCCAAGGGACCATATAGTGAAGACAACTCTTCTCTTTGCATAGGGTCTTGCACCTCTGCTGTTGCACCAGTGGGTGGCAGAGGATCCTGTGCATTGTCTGAAACATGGACGGTTTGCCCTTTGCATCTCTATCTGCAGTCACATGGAAACACAGTCAGAGGGCCCTGCACTTTCACAATCCGCCAGACAGTCCCATGAATTCCTGACATCCTTCGCTGCACAGAAGAGCAGGACCCTTCAGACAGAGTCTGCACTTGGCGCAAGGCCCAGAGGGCCCTGGGTATCTTTATCTTTTTTTTTAAATTCCAAGTTTATTGATATTTTCCACAAAAGTCTTAACATGAAACATAAACATTCACTGGTACAAATACAGGAACACTCTTAACAACTCCATGCTAAAGCCCCTCCGCCACCTAAACCCCTCCCTTACCACCCCCAGCTTGGCACTAGACTATCCATGCAAAGCAGGTATTAAGGCAATGACAGAATGCATCCAGTTATAAAACAGAATGGCATACCTCTTGTAGCAAAATAAGATGGTCCATAACCATCCCTTACCTAATGTGGTGGGTCCCCAGTCTGAAGAAGATATAAGGCATGAAGACCCTCCCATATCCTTTTATAATGGGGCAGGGATCCTCCAAGACTAGCTTTCAGTTGCTCAGCATGGAGATTAAATAAAAAGTCCCTCAACCATTCATTATAAGAGATGATGTGACCATCCAGCCAGTGGTGTAAAACCAACTTTTTAGAGTGAGAGATATCATGGTCATGTGGTACTTACTGTGATCTGACAGAAATCCCCAAGGAGACATATCTCAGGTGTGAATAAGTCAGCAAGACCCAACAAGGTATCTGCTCTGTTCTTAATCATCTCCCATAAATCTTTGATCAAGGGACAATCCCAGAAAATGTGAACAAGATCCCTTTCAGCCTTTTGACACCTAGGACAAAGTGCGCCCGCTGATCTACTCAGTTTTTTAAGTTTAATGGGGGTCCAGTACATATCATTTAATAGTTGATACTGCATATGCTTCAGTCTGTCTTGGGAGACATACCAATGAGAATTTGGCCAAATAGATTCCCATTTGTTCAACTGATTGGGAAATTGGGTGTTCCAGTACCTAGGGACCCCACTGGATGCATCAAGTGCTCTTTCCCGAAGACATGTGTACATCTGAGAAACTGCATGGGGCTTTCCACATAATGGGATCAGAGATTCTAACCAATTGTGCCTTCCCTCAGAGTCCACTACACCCAAAAAAGTCTTTATCAGGAGGTGCCATAGCTGCCAAACCTTAAAGACCTGCTTCCTGTCTATTGTATATAGGACCATAATTGTATCAGACACCATGCAGGACCCTCCTCTAAACAAATTTCCCACCTTGATATTATTAATCGAGGGAAGCCAGAATGGAGAGATGATTTTACCCCCAATCTTCAGATTGGGGTTACCCTCCACAGATTGTCTAAGATCCTTAGTATGCCGGTATTTAAGGAAGGCACAGAACTGCGCATGTATCCGGAAGAAGGAGAAAATAGGAGATATACACAGTTCTGTGGGGATATCTCTGATAGGGACATGCAGGAGGGCCCATTTAGAGATATTCTGATTGGATATTAACTCTCTTTCCAGGATTAACCATTCAGGAATATATGAGCAGCAGGCAATCTCTTCTTGGGGTGTGAACCATCTCATGTACTTAGCCGCTTGGCTCGCCCAATAATATGACCCAAAATGTGGGAGTTTAAGGCCCCTGGCCTTTGTGGATGTTGCCAATTTTGGGTAGGCCTGCCTAGGGAATTTCCCTCCCCAGATAAAAGAAGAGATGAGGGCATGCAGTTTCTTAAACCAGGCTAGGGGTAACCACAAGTTTAACATATTAAGGGGTTAAAAAAGTCTTGGTAATATATTCATTTTAATAATACTAATCCGGCCCCACAGAGATATACGAAGCGATTGCCACCTTTTAAAATCTTGCTAGATAGTATCTAGAAGGGAATCAAAATTCAGCTTTTTCATCAGTCCCTCATTTCTAGAAAGCATCAGTCCTAAGTACTTTATGCTCTTAGGACTCCATTGGACATCCAGTGGAGAGATAGTTTGCTTGTGAAACCTGTGGTTTAGGGGAAAGACAGTAGTCTTGCTTAAGTTGATTTTGTAGCTGGATATTGCCCCATATTCTGAAATAATAGACAAAGCTATTGGAAAGGATTTAGCTGGGTGAATCAGGTGAAGAAGCACATCATCAGCAAAAGCCAATAGTTTACAAATATGTTGTCCTACGAGAATCCCCTGCACTCCATCATTAGCATGTAGCCTGAATAACAACAGTTCAAGTTAGATGTTAAACAGGAGGGGAGAGAGAGGGCAACCCTGTTGGGTTCCCGAATGTAAGGAAAATCTCTCTGATAACACTCCATTACAATATATTCTAGCCCGGGGGTTCTGGTATAAAGATTACACCCATTTAATAAATTTAGCTGGAAATCCAAATTTATGCGTAGTCTGAAACAGAAATTGCCAGTCCACACGGTCGAATGCCTTCCCCACGTCCAGAGACAACAGACCAACCGGCATATCAGAGTCTCTGGATGCAGAGAAGATGTGCATTAATTTCCAGAAATGACCCACCGAGTGTCTCCCTTCCATAAATCCTACCTAGTCTGCATGAATAATGTGTGGGAGTACTGTCTTCAGCCTGTTAGCAAGGAGTTTCGATAATATGTTAATATCACAATTCAGTAGCGATATGGGTCGATAACTACTTGTTAATTCAGGATCCTTATCTGGCTTATGTAATACAATAAGTATAGCTTCAAGCAGAGAACTATCTATTAGGTTCCCCCCCCAATATCCACTCATATAGGCGAGCCAGCCAAGGAATCACTTGCTTACTAAAAACTTTATAAAAATTGGGAGAGTATCCGTCTGGGCCCGGCGCCTTATCAGCTGACAATGAGGATATGGCGGACCCAATCTCCACATCTGAGATGGGGGCGACCAACATCTCTTGTTGTGCCTGAGTAAGAGTCCGGAGGGTGGAGATAATTTCCTACTACCCCGGGAGTAGGCCGATTGTGCTTGGGTCTATACAGGTCTTGTATAGAAATTGGCAAATTCTGCAGTGATCTCCTTAGGGGTGAGACAAAGAGATCCAGTCTGTTGTGACCTAATGCTTTGTACTATTCAGGAAGATTCTACTTTTTTTAATCTAAGAGCCAGGCGATGACCTGCCTTCTCCCCTTGATCAGTATACTTCACACCTGTTTTTAAAATGGCATACTTTGCCTTCTCTCAAAGAAGAGAGCTATATTGGTCTTGCAGCCCTACTGGGAGGATTCTATCTGAATCTATAGTGGATGGAGATAGTGAGGCCTCTAGACTATATATTCTAGATAATAATGAAAGGGCTTTTTGCTCTCTTTCCCGTTTTCTATGTGAGGCAACCTTTATAAAAACTCCCCGCAATACACACCTCAATGCCCCCCATTCTAGATCTGGTCTCGCTGTGGAATTCAGATGAACCTCAATATATGCCTCAATTTCCTGAGTGATAAGGTCAACAGTTTTGTCATCTTTAAGGAGCTGATTATTTAACTTCCATACCGACTCTTTGGACCTATCTGCTGAGAGAGCCATAGTGCAGGAAACCACTGAGTGGTCGGAGATCACCCCAGGGACTATCCCAGTGGATACGACTCCTCGCAGCAGTGACTGACTGATTAAAAAATAGTCTATCCTGGATGAGGAGCCATGAAAGCTGGAATGAATAGTAAAATCTTTTGAAGTTGGCATATAAAATTCTCCATGGATCAGCTAACCCTAAATGATCCACCATTTCCCTTATGGAGCGCTGTGCCAGAGAAAGGCCCTGTCTTTTGGGGACCAATTTGTCTAAGTCAGGGAAGAAAAGTAGACTCCAACCCCCCCACCCGAATGATGCATGGAAGAGTCGTGAAAGGTGCCAAGACCTGTAACAAGTTCGTGAAAAATGGGGTGGGGGTCATTATTGGGACCATATATACACAGCCTAATAATACTGCTGTTCTGCCCAAGACCCCTTTTACAAGTAAATAGTGACCCTGCGGGTCCCTAATAGCCTATTCAGATGTGAAGGGTGTGTTCCTAGCCACCATAGTGGCCACCCCCCTGCTCTGGGTGCTATCCCCAGCATTAAAGACTTGGCCCACATATTGTCTCCGAAGGGCAGTCCCTTCTGACTCCAGGAGATGGGTCCCTTGGAGAAAAATAATCTCTCCTCTGAGTAATCTGATGTGTTTCAATACCTGATACCGCTTAACTTTCGTTCGGAGCCCACGTACATTACAAGAAATGAATTTTTTAGTGTCTGCCATTCCTGAAAAAGAAAAATACAAGAACCTAGCAATACCATTCACTCTGCAAAATAGTGTCCCATGAACCCAAAGTGCCAAGTTGGGCCCCCCTACTCCCCCTCACCAACCCTGCTGCAACCCTAATCCCTCCCACTGGATGCAGAAGGCCCTCCCACTCCCTAAAACTCTCCTGTACTTTTAGACCAGCCATTCATATATCCCTATCCCCCCAAACGACTGTCTTGAGAAAGGTCCTGAAGGAATACCCCTCGCACCCCTACCTGCATCTTTCCAGTACGTGGCGTCTTCCACTGTATAGTCCTCCCCACCCCCCTGCTCCTCTCTCACTGCCCAGAGCCATTGCCATACTATAACAGGAGTAAGTCCCCCTCTCAGCTATCCCTCATTATAATGCCATTCCCTGATACTGATAATGCTAGAGGGGACCCCCCCCCCAGAAATAGCATTATGGGAGAGAAGTGCACTCCTGGGCAAATAAGTTCCCGCACTGAGTCGAATCCCTCACAGGTGATAGGGGCTCCTTCAGTAGGTACCATCGCTCCTGAAAGCCATAAGTGGCTCCTGTGGGAGTTTAACAAGAGACCCCTATGCCGAATAAACCAATATTGAACCCTCGTTAACCGGCAAGGCATCTCTACTTGAACTCCTGTAAGAAAAAAAAGGAAAACAAAAAAATGAGATTGTTATAGTTAGTCCAACATCCACAGGCAGAGTTACGCCACTCTCAGTTTACATAAAGTACACAGGAAAGTTTGTGCCCTCAAATTAAACAAACCCCATGGAAGCATATAGTTTCTGAGTTCCATGAGACCAACATGAATTTGTGCAAATGATCTGCGAATAACATTACCACACCCCGTCGTCCCATCGGCATCAAAGAAGAAACAGTCCCAGTGCTCAAGTTATTTTCTGCAGCAAACTTCTTCCAATATACTCACTGCAGCACTGTAAATGATCAGAAGTAGTATCCAGAGAGTCCCAGGAGTTAGATTTTAACATCCCAAAAAAGATTCAGGAGTACTTTTTTCATCTCTATATCTGCACTTTTCGGGTCTTCTAGGGAGATCCATTTCCTGTCTATGGAGACCTGGAAATTTGCAGGATACAACATTCGGAATCGTATATCCGCCGCCAGTAGTTTAGTGACCACCCCATGATACTCAGCCCTTTTCTGGTGCACAGATGGGGGGAGGTCCTGGGTAACCCTGATTGTAGATCCTTCGCACAGCACTTCTTTTAATTCCTTTACTTTTACCAGCAGGTGTTCACGTTCTTGATAGTTGAGGAATTTAAATATAAAAGTTCTGGGCTGGGCCCCTTACAGTGGCATTGGCTTTAAAGCACAATGGGCCCTTTCTATGATGCACTCTGGGCTGAAAGGAGAAGGGCCTGCAATTTTATTAACAAACTTCTGTGCCATCAGAACAGCACTGGAGCCTTCCTCAAGCTCCAGGAGCCCAATAATAACAACATTATTCCGGTGGCTCCGACCCTCTAAATCCTCTACCTTAGCCTCCAGTTTTGCGATGCACTGCCTGGTGACTGCCATAGCAGGGTCAAATGTGTCCAGTTTTCTTTCAATAGAAGTAATTCACACCTTGCAATCTCCGGTATGCTGGGCCAGGTCTTTCAATTTACTTGGGATACTGGGATGCATAGGAAGGGGCATCACAAGTAGAAAAAGGGAAGTGATTATCCCTCTATACAGACAGTTGGTGAGACCCCATCTGGAGTACTGTGTGCAGTTCTGGAGACCTCATCTACGCAAGGACATAGACAGGATGGAAGCAGTCCAGAGGAGGGCAACTAAAATGGTACAGGGTCTACATCAGAAACCATATGAAGAGAGACTGAGAGAGCTTAATATGTATACCCTTGATGAAAGGAGGGACAGGAGGGGGACATGATAGAAACGTTCAAGTACCTCAAGGGAATCAACAAAGTCCAGGAGGGTAGCATCTTTCAGAAAAAGAGATGTGTAAGAACAAGGGGGCATAGTTTAAAGATAGAGGGGGGACGGCTCAGGGGTAATGTGAAATTCTTTTCACGGAGAGAGTGGTGGATACATGGAACAGCTTTCCTGAGGAGGTCGTTGGGTCTAAAACAGTGGGGGAATTCAAACATGCTTGGGACAGACACAAAGCAATTATAGTGCAGGGCTGCAGGAAGCAGGCTGTTGGTTAACTAGAATCTGCAGCTTATCCAGTAGGTAGGGAAATAGGCAGACTGGGTGGGCCAAGTGGTCCTTTTCTGCCATCAAAGTCTATGTTTCTATGTTACTTGTAGCAGTTTTTACTTCCTCCATTAACGAGAGAACCTCGTCCCGAAAGGGGTGAAATTCCTCCAGGAATCTATCCAAAGTTAGGGGAAGTGCCTCCGAGGTAGTAGATGTTCATCAGGCTGCCAATCCAGTCTGAGTCTTTGCTTTCTTCACCGATTTTTCAGGCGTTGTAGGCGGAATATGGCTCAGAGGAGCAGTGCGAATTTCTGCTTTCATGGTAAGCAATTTCTCTGACAATTTAATCTCCTCTCATGCCTGGTATCTATTCCTCTTCAGTATGGCTCTGTGGCAGGGATATTTATCACAAAATGACAGCTTAAATTGGGAATCAAAGGAGGGAGTCGCGGGAGCGCACAAGAAAGCAGCTATGCAGCCCGAAACATCACATGATCTCAGGTGTCTTTATCTGTTCACGCTGGTCCTCAAGGAAACTATGTGAATGAGGATATTATTCCACAATCTCAAAAAGAAAGGAAATTCCTTGAAAAAATGCATTAATGCACCGGTTAGGGTTTAACTTAATTCCACAAAAGAAGGGAAATGTGTCGTCAGGGTTTTCAACCCTAACTTCCCACCTCCACACAACCCCTTCCCCCCAAGCAGCAAAAGGAAAAAAATAATAGGGTTTTTCTTCTCCGGAGCCTTGGTGAATCAGTGGTGATGCTGTACCTGTGATTGTTAACCCTAATGTCTGTCCCCTTACCTGAACAAACAGGGTCCTGAGGAAAAAGCTATAACAGATTGTGTTGGTAACATGTGGCGAGACATACTTCTTTACCTTTGAAGAGTGTATCACTGTGAGGCACTGGCTTAGAGCTGTACCTTGTGCTTCAGACAGGAGGCTATGGGCTGGGGGGGAAAGGGAAGCATTAGGGTTGCCAACCCCAAGGAAGACCCCACCACTGATTTGCCAAGACTCCAGAGATCCAAAACCCTAATGTTTTTTTTTCCTTTTGCTGCTTGGGGTGTGAGATTGGGGTGTTAGAGATGGAAACCCTGATGCCACATTTCTCTACTTTTGTGGCATTAAGTTGAACCCTAACTGGTGAGTTAACACAGTTTTTTGTAAAGAATATCTATCTATATATTTATACCTCTCAACTGTCCCTGAGTTTGCCTCAAAATGTTACTCTGTCTCTCCTAAAAATTGTGTTTCTGTGACCAAACAGTGGGGGTTGTAAGAGCAAAATAATGTCAAACATTAAAGTTACAGACTTGTTCTTCCTTAGAAAATGCATTTTACACTAAATCCCTTATTCTACCAGCTTCCTGAGTGGATATCTCTAATTTTGAAGATGTGTCCCTGATTTCGGTCCTTTGTCCCTGATTATTTTAAGCCTTGCCCCTGATTTATGAGGCAGGAGATTGAGAGGTATGTATCTATTTATCTACCTATCCACACATATATATATATAAAATTTTTTTTTAAACAAGGACTGTGAAGGTCCTGCAGCATGCCGAGTTAACCAAATTGTGCTTTCTCATTCTGTGTTTTGTTACAAAATGTTCTGAATAGCACTCGGTTTTATGGCAGTGCGTTCTTGTCTTGTTTGCCTGCAACATGTGGAGGCTTCTATTCTCAGCCTTTGCAGATTGTTTGAGATGTCATTTGGCACCATGCACTCCTGTTTAAAGCAGAACCAGTCTAATTTTTATGATGATTTGCATATACCCTCCATGATGCCTTGCATGATTGGAGTATGTGTGATTTGGTATTTCTTTGAAAGGTGACTTTGTTGCCAACATCATCTTTGTGTAACCCTTGCCTCACTGCTTTTGTGCTGAGGTTCATTGTCTTTTGAGCTAAGAAAAAAAACAACTTACTATACTTGCAGCAAACTGATGAAATAAGATACCCTTTGAGAAGTGCCTCAGCAACTCGACGTGGGCTGCAGGGGTACCTTTATTTATGTATTTATTTATTTAAGCCAACAAGTTTACTAGGCATAATACAATACTAATAAATAGTAATACCCCAATACCTTTACAATTGGGTTATTAAAAACTTCTCCAAGATAAGGTAAACAATGATCCGAAGACCCCCTGGCAGAAAATAAAAATATTTATCTTCTCATATAACCCAAGATGCCTGATGGTACCAAAGGGAATCCCATTAATGATTTAAAAGATAAAAAACAATTTCTGAGTACATGTGCTTGCCCCTTGTGGTGCAGTGCCAATATGCTAAAAAGTACTGAAAAAGACTCCAGAGATGATGACACCATGTTGGAAGGCCCCAGAACAGAGACCTTCAAGTGTGAGAAAAACATGGGGGAGGGGTGACCTAAGAGGGATGTACAAAAGAAGTACCTCCTGATGAGACAGCTGCTACTTCTTAGCTGCATAGAAGAAAAAGTACTGCATACAGCTCCGTTAACCATCATCGGAAGGTGTTCCTGCATACTGCTATGGATCTGTACACTGACAAGGAGCTCCAATGTGCTGTGAGTATTCGTGGCCCTTGTACTAGTGTGACACTTGCGTCAGACCAGGCAGAGAGATGCATGTGATCTGGCCATGAAAGAAAGAAAAAAAAACTAAGTGTATTTGCTCACACTAACCCTTGGCTTTTGGAAAAAGCACGTGAATGCCATGCTTGTGCCACCAATGACTGAGGAAAAAATGGGACTGTCAGCAAACCATTCTGCCATCCAAAAACAAAATATGCCTGGGGGGGGCTTACACTGGCAACAAGATGATCCTATTTGCTAAGCCCCAAGCCTCTTAAAATAAAGTAGCACACAAAGTAACATACAGTATCCATCCTGCATGGAGGAGGAGTAAACTATTATTATGCATCTGAAAAATCCTGACACCACTCTTAAAGTTCCTCTAAAAACCCGACACATTGGGGATATCACCAGTAAAAACAGTCCAAAGACACTTTTACAGAGGGAGAAGGTCAAACAGTAGTCATGCAAACAACTCACTTACTTGAAGCTCCAGGCATGCTGAAATGGAAAGATAAATACTACACCAGAACCTATAGCAAAAACACCCTTATATTTAACATAATTCCATGGCAAAGTTCCATTCAGACCTCCAAGACTGGAACAGTAATGGGGAAAGCAGACATCAACTGAGAGGGATCCCTGCTACTTAAAATACTTAGGGGGGTTTCCAGGAACTCTGACAGCCCATATCTGCTGGAGTTATTCAGATCTGACCTAAAAAAACAATAAAAATGATGAAGACAATACTTGCTGTAGAGCGCTCAGTCTCAAGCTGCCTACTCCTGTCACTAGTACAGATGGACTGCATAACTTTGAATGCATTTTATTTATATTTAGACAGAATAGGACTGCTAGGCATTGTCTGTTTACAGAGGCATCCTACATTCATTGGATAATTTACAAAAATTACAAATAGAATTATAAATATATAAAGACTGGTATGCAACACAGAGTATAAATATACAGTACAAACAGGGATTACATGTCGGGCACACACATTTGAGTGGAGTCCAGTCAAGAATTGCTGATTTAAATTGTATGGAAGTAGGGATTTGCCACATGTGACGAGGGGAGGGTGGTTCCATAAAGTGGACCCAATTACTGAAAGTCTATTCTTCCTAATCTTGAACATGCTCTAGATACTTTCAAATCCCTGCCAGATATGTCTCGCAATGTGTCTGGATTCACATTGGATTAATCTAGGGGCAGTTTTATGCATACATTTGTGTAGAAGATAATACCAACAATGTTCTCTTCTGACTGAAGGTAGACCAGTTTAAAGTATAAAGTACAATGGTTTGTTTCACTTGGAGGGTCAGTAGTTCCCAAAACAAATCTTGCTGCTTTGTAGTATGCTCTTTCCAATTTAAGCAAAGCAGTTTTGTTTGCAGAGCTATATACTAAACAGCCATTATCAACGTGAGGAAGTATGAAGGCGCAAACTTTTTTCTTGACTCTAAATCCAGACAATGTTTATATCTGTAGAGCGCCCAGCTTTTTAGCAAGGTTAGTGCATAATTGATCAATGTGGTATGAAAATGTCAAATTTTGTTCCAGGGCTACAGTGCCAGTTCAGTTATCAGCTACAGGTTCTGATTCTTTTGTCTTCAGTCCAAATGGCACATATTTTTTAGTTTATTATTGCATTATTCTGGGTGAACCAAATCTGTAATTTATTAAAATCTTCCTGGAGCGTTTATTGAACCTCAGATATGTTTCTTGCCAATACTAGAGTTACTGGTTCATTGGCAAACCTCTTCAGTTACGAAGAACTTGCAACTTTGGGAGTACTGTCAACAAGGAGTATGGACAGCAGAGCCCCAAAATTGACATCTTTGGTATGCCTCACTGCACATCCATAGTTTTGGAGTTGGCCCCATTTAAACAGATCCATAAGACTGAATGGACAAAAACCAATGTAATTTTTCGTAACATACACACACAGTCCTCAATTTGTGGATCAAAGGTTTGTGGTCCACAGTGTCGAAGGCCTTGCTTGATATAACCCACTTTCAGTGCAAGGCATGGGAGAAGGACAGTCTCTCGTGGGACAGAAACATTTTTTTTTATCTTTAAACGACCTAAGCCTGCAGACACAAGCTTTCCAGAAAGATCATAAAGATATTTAAGTTGAAACTGCATGCTACAGGGATTTACTTCTGGACTGACTACCTGGCCAGGTTATTGACAACCATCAATTTGGGGACTCGTCAATTTTGCTGAGCAATGGAGGTGAAAGTTGAACTTCCTGTCATATTCCCCAACATCTTCCCAACAACACCAAACTGGGGATGTAGTGGGCAAGAAGAGTCATGACAGGAATAGAGTACTAATGACTGTAAGCACTGCAATAGCAGGGACTGTGGGGTGCAATGGGTGTCTCATCTATCAAATGTGTAAGATGCAGTGCAGACCTCTAAGCCTAATTAATATATATGTAACTATACAGACTGTAATGATCAGCTAGGGAGAGACACTGAACATTGGGAAGGCATGAGCTGGGGGTGGGGACAGTCCTTAAAGGGTGCCGACAAGGTGACATGTAACTGAAGGTGACATCTGCCAACCAGTCATGTAGATAAGGCATGTTATTTGTTGCAGCCACAAAAGAGGTCTGAAGAAGGATGGGGAGATACTCACTTGCATGGTCTTTGTGAACCTGTCCAAGGCACTCAACCTCATCAATCATACACTGCTGCTTGATATTTTGATATCTTGGTTTCTGTAGCTCTACATGGAACTGGTTTCAAAGCTAGTTGCATAGATAGTCACTTAAGGTTAGTTTTTTACAGTATCTGTTGTAGTGACTGATACAGTACCTCAAGGATCCATATTTGGAGTCTTATTATTTTCGATCTTCATAAATTCCATTCATCAATTGTTAAATAGTCCCATTTCATCTTATACACTGATTATATAACCAGTTCTTCTTCCACGGATGAAATTAATGCAGCTTTAAATTCAGATTTTGCAAATTTTAATTCTTAGTTGATCAAACACTGACTTCTGCTCAATAGCAAGAAGACTAAACACATATTGTTTGGATTTAACACAAATTAGCAGATAATTCTGCACATCTTTTTATTTTTGACCTTCATGGTGTCCAGTTAGAACAAGGTGAGACCACTAAATACTTGGATGTCTTCTTGGATCCAAACTTCACTTTCATTTCACATATCAATTTGATTTGTAAACACGTTAATCAAAAGCTAGTTGTCCTCTTTAGGCTAAATAAATTTTGGTCAACTGCTAACAATTAGCAAAGGCATCCTACTCCCTATAATGAATTACAGTTCTTTGGGCTTCACAAGGCCATCTCAAACAAATCTAATCTGTCTGAATGGTGTTTCAAACAGCATTCATCATTTTATTCTCATGTACTCTTCAGAACACATCACTGTGCACTTTACAGCCAGCTTGGTTGTTGCTTTTTGATTTAAAACAGAACATATTTTCTTTGCTGCCTGGTGGATGAAACCATTAAGCTAAACTCTGAATCACCATTATTTAACACTTCTGTCTTTTAAAAATGGTTATAGAAGTCTAAGATCCAATGAAGACCATTTTCTTTCTATCCTACAGGTCTCTACTACCGTGGATCTGCATGCTTTTTCCTTTCAAACTGCTAAACATTGGAATGAATTGCCTTTGACTGCATGCACTGCAAAGACGCAGCTGAAAATGTTTGCTTATCAATTCATATTAGAAATGTTTTTAGCCTGCATTGTTGAGTGCTCTTATCTTAAAGTATTTCCTGCATATTGCAAGATGCAATTTGTTGTATTGTATATATTTATAACTGTAAATTGTGCTACCAACTGTGGCTGCTGTGTACTGTGGCTCTGGAACGCACCTGAAAAAAGGCCTTTGGCTCAGTGTGTCATCCTGGTAAGCAGATAAAATGTTGATGACGTATTTTTTGGTTAAGCTCACACACTGAGACTGATTTAGACTGTTAGCATTCTGTAGTCTCCCCCCCATTGTACTGACTCCCTAGGAATATATTTTGAGCAGGCTTTTCCTGATAGCTGGATACAGTATTTGAGACATAATGGCACCCCTTCTAATTTGAAATGTGCTCCTGTTCAGTAAAATTTGTTGTATTACAAGTGGCCACACTGGTGAGGGAGTTTCTGTGTGGGATACAGAAGGGGGCCATGTTGACTCAGACCATTTATTACCGTACTTCCTGTCACCTGTTCACAGACCGTTGATGCCCCTTAGATGTTTAGTCTGTTTAGCTTGTATGAAAGGTAAGGGTGTACAATACGCAAACATTTTTCTGAACTAAAAATGTTCTTAACTATGACTGTGTTGTCTTAGTCATAGTGGGTTTACAATGTGTAACCAGAAAATGGAAGGTGAAGCGATACTTGGTTCGGCAAAACAAGTCAGCAGCATCTCTTACAAAACAGAGGTCACAGCTATCCCATGATGATCATCACTGGTTGTCAGACTCCTGGGAATGGCTGCATATTGGCTGGGACAGGTATAGATGCCAGCTCACCCTAGGCCTCCCCGCTATAAGCCAACCATGATGGAAAAAACTGCTAGTTGGTCTTGATTCTAAGAAAGGTATCAAATAGTGCCCTATTCCTGTCTTTGAACTCCTACTGGAAATAAATTGTATGGGTCTGTATGTCTTGTATATGCAGCATAAGGCAAAGATATACTGCAACAGGGTAGACCCGAGTATGTTAGCCTGTACAGGGGGAACATCTTCTTTTTATTTTTAGAGCCCCTAGCCTTACAAATTCAGCAGAAGGAACAGTTACGTGCTTACCATTAACAGTAGCTCTTCGAGAGAATCTCTTTCATCAGGCCACACCTTTGGAACTTACAGACACCAGGAACTAGGACCCCATGGAAACTTACAAGCAGTCTGCCAGGGGCTGCCCATGATGATGTCAGGTGTCAACATCTACATAAACGTGGGCAGCCCCTCCTCTCCTCAGTTACCTTCCAGAGATCTGCTCAGATGACCCCTCTCTAGGAAACCAGGAGAGAACTTCGCACTTCACAGACCAGGTGAGGCAGAGGGCTGGAAAATGGAACAATGGAAATAGCTGCCCGGAAATCCAGTGCTGTAGACCCAAGGAGGGTGGAATGGCATGGCCTGATGAAAGACAATCTCTTGAGCATCTACTGTTACAAAAAGTACGTAACTGTTCTGTCTTCAAGGATTTTTATTTATTTATTAAAACATTTGATTACCAGGAAAAGCACACTGAGCCGAAGCTCATTTCCAGGTGTGACCCGAGGGTGAGGGAGTTACAAACAGTATACATATATAGAATAGATACATGAGAATATTACATACAATCACATAATTTTGTACAAAGGAATTATTTGTATTCAGGTGCATATATACAGTTATTTACAATCAGTTACATAAATACAATAATATACAGTACAGAGGTTTTGAAGTTTAAACCATGTTCATTTGGCTAAAGGCAGACTAGTTGCAGTTACAGTTGGGGAAGGGGAGTTGATGAGGATGGTTTAGGGAGGAAGGAGAAGCGGGAGTCCCTAGAGTGCAGCAAGTAAGGAGAAAAAGCTGCAGGGGTTAGTTTCTCAGCCAGGTAGGGGAGCAGTAGGTTGAACCAAAATTTGGAAATAAAAGAAACGGAGTGGCAAAAACAGTGATGGGAGAGGGGTGCTAACTAGAGGGAGGAAAGGAGCATGCAGCAGTGTGTTCTGAAAGGGGAATGTGTTGCAAGATGACAAAAAGCATGGAATGAGGAGGACTCCAGCCTGGATAGCAAGGCGGAGGGGGTGGTGTTGTTGTTGTACACAATGTCTATTTAATCAAAGATGGGAGTGATCATTTTTGTTAGCAGGGTGCGTCTAACAGGTAGTGGGAGGGAGTCATGGTTTCTGTAAAGAAAACCAAGATTCAGGCGGAGCTTTGAAGTGACGGCATCTATGTGGGTTGAGTACTTTAGCAGGAGGTCTAGCCATACTCCTAGGTATTTATTGGAAGAGACAGTGTTTAGTGCGTTTCCATCCAGGGTGGTGATTACAGGGGGGCTGAGTGTTCTTGCCAGTTTTTGGGCTGACCCGAAGGTCATGGAAACAGTTTTGGGGGTACTTATTTTGAGATGTTTGCATGAAACCAAGAATGCATGTTGTTGTAGTCATGTTGTAGTAGAGAGTGGATGTCACTTAGAACAGGGCCGGATGCGAAAAGTATAGTGTGTCTGCATACATATGCATATGGGACCTTGTGCAGATTGCGGGGAGATTGTTGATGAAAAGGGAGAATAAGATTGGGCCTAGGATCGACCCTTGGAGAACACCAGCAAGGATGGAGGGGGCATGGAGTTCACAATCCTGACTGACTGTTGCCTATTTTTGAGGTAGGATTCAAACCAATGTACTGCCGGGGGCAAGTCTGGCTCCCATGAGTTTGTCAAGAAGCAGAGGGTGGGAGACAGAGTCAAAGGCCTTAGCCAAATCAACAAAAATAGCAGCAGTTAGTTGGCCTTGGTCAGAGGCAGACTGGATATGTCCAGTGACGCAGAGGAGGAAAGATATTATTGAGTGGTGCTTCCTGAACCCAGATTGGTATGGGGAGAGGTAATCTGTGGACCTGAGAAAGTCAGTTAGTCTGGTTTGGACAAGAGACTCTTGCAGCTTGGCAAGAGAGGGGAGGAGGGAGCTGGGATGGTAGTTTCCAGGGACTGAGGGGTCACCACCCTTGTGGAGAGGGATGACACAAGCTGATTTCCATGCTAGGAAGACCTTACCGGACTCGATGGACAAATTTAGTAGGTATGTGAGAGGAACTGCTATAGCTGGTGCTGAAATGTGTTGAAGCTCGGGGAAGATGCCATCTGGGCTGGATCTGGCGATAAAAGAGTAGAGGGCATTTAGTACTTCTTCAGGTGATGTGGGAGTAAGGACGAAAGTGTTTTGAGCAGGGCATTGGGGGAGCGAGCAGTGACCTCGAGGTGGGGGAAGAGGACTCCTCAGGAAGGGCATGTGTGGTGAAAAGGTTTTTTTGGGGTTTCTGCTACTTTGATGGGGACAGAGATGCTTTCGTCATTTAGCTTGAGAATATGGGTGGAGGTCTGGGGGGGGTCTATAAGGGAGTGGACCACCTTCCAGAAGGAGGAAGATAGGGCGGTATTTAGGCAGGACTTAAAGTAATCTGCCTTGGCTTGTCATATCACTTTGGTGCAAGTATTTCTTGCCGTGTTGTGAGCCTGTCTGGTTTGGGGGGTCAGTGTGGATTTATAGAGGGGCCCAGGCCCTATCATGAACTTTGTAGAAGTCAATTAGAGTTCTGGAGATCCATGGGTGGTGGCACATTTTGAGCCTGGCTTTAACTAGGGGAACATGGGAGTACCAGACCTGTTTAAACATCTGCAGGAAACTGGACAGGGCTGAACCAATATCGAGTGCAGTGTAGACAGGGTCCCAGTTTGCAAATTGTAAGTCATGAAGGAGGGAGCTGGTGTTCAGTGAGTTTAGTGGGTGGGTATTAACATATTTTGGGGCAGGGTCAAGGGTTTGGCAGTTGGGTTTTAATGCTAAGAAGTACAAGATAATGCAGCTGGGACAGAGAAACCCAAGAGAGGAATACAGGATGGGGGGGCAGGTTCTAGCCACCACAAGTCAGGAGAGAGACCTGGGGGTTACCATATCCGATTACCTGAAGTCATCGAAACAATGTGAAAAAGCAGTGGGGAAGGCAAACAGAATGCTGGGGTGCATAGCAAGGGGCATAACCCGTAGGAGGAGTGAAGTGGTGATGCCACTGTGTAGATCACTGGTGAGGCCTCATCTGGAATACTGTGTCCGATTCAGGAGACTGCATCTCAGGAAGGACATAGACAGAATGGAAGCAGTCTGGAAAAGAGCAGGAAAAATGATACATGGACTGCACCACAAGCCTTATGAGGAAAGACTCAAGGAACTAAACATCTGTTCACTGGAAGAGAGAAGGGAGAGAGGGGATATGATAGAGACTTTCAAATACCTTAGAGAAATAAACAGGGTACAGGAGGAGCGCATATTTCAGAGAAGAAAGTGCACAAGGACAAGGGGACATAACATGAGGCTGGAGGGAGGAAAGCTTGGGGGAATGCTAGGAAGTATTTTCTCACAGAGAGGGTGGTGGATCCATGGAACAGCCTATCAGCGAAGGTGGTGGAAGTGAAAACAGTACGGGGATTTAAAAGTGCATGGGATAAGCATAAAGGCACCCTGCTGTACAGCAGAGAAGGGGAAAGGCAGTCCAGCTAAGAATAGGGACTGCCAAACCAAGTAGGGAAATGGGCAGACTAGGTGGGCTGTATGGTCCTTATCTGCCAACAGATTCTATGTTTCTATTTCAGGAGCTGAACTTTTCTGGTACAGTGGGTAATGCAGTGATTGCTGAGGGCAGCATCCATTACACCAGCGGTGGATATTCTGTGTGGATGGGAGGCGAGGATCCAGTCTATTAGTGAATGATTAGATGAGTGTTAGTTGTAGCGAGTCGGCTCTGTAATTAATTGTGTAAGACTGAGAGACTCAGTTTTGGATATTGCTGCTTTTGTGGGGGGGAAAGCCAATCTAGGTTGTAATCCCCTAGAAGAAGTAGTTCACCAGATGCTGCGAGGGGAGGAAGGAAGGAGATGCAGGAGATAAGGGTGTCCTGGGCTAGGCACGGGGAAGTGCAGATCATACCCAATTAGATAGGCAGGGAAGAAGGTAGGTTGAGTTGGGAGAATAACAATTCATGTGAGCAAGGGCAGGATTCTCTCTTGATAATTGAGCACTGGAGCGGCTGCTTGACATAAATTGCTACTCCTCCACCCCTTTTGCCATGGTCCTGGCGGAGGAGGGCATAATCAGGGATGGATAAGGAGGCAGAGGATGTCAGAAGCAGCTTGTGTTACCAGGCAGCTAAGTTGATCTAGTTTAGGTTGGAGACTCTTTATATTCATATGCATGATGTTTAGGCCTTTTTTGGGGGTAGAAGGTTTTTGCCCAGGTTAGGGGCCTGGGTTTAGTTCAATATCCCCTGCTAGTAGTAGGGTGAGAAAGAAAATAGAAAAGGTGGCTGGTAGTCTGCGCCCCCCCCTGGTGAATGGTGGGATCTGGGTGTGGTACGAGAGCACCATAAGAGGGTTGTTTGGGATGTCCACAGAGGGACAACGACACTGGATGATAGTTGGTAGAAAGAGGGAAGGGAAGGGGGTAGGGAGATATGGGGGCAAATGTAGGCTGGTTAGAGAGGGTGAGGGGGTCTGTGGTTGAAATGGGTGAGGCTGGGTATATGTAGCTAGCGTGGGGGGGGATGAAGAGGAGAGGATGAGAGAAGGCATGACGAGATGGAGAGGAGTAAGAGGGGTGTTGCTCTGTTCACGGTGGGAGTAACATTTAGGCAGTGATGCACTTGTGTTCAGCATACTTGGAATGGGGGGTTCTCAAGGTTCTAGCACTAGCCCTGCTGATGCACTACGTGGCAGTATAGGCAAGTGTTATACACTTGAAGTGAGGAGTGGGGAGGCTACTCAAGGTATTTGCACTAGCTCTGCTGGAACAGTAGATGGCAGAACAGGTAAGACCAAGACTGGGGGGCTGAAAGAGTCTTTAGTATACTCCCTGCTTCTAAACTTGTTGGCTGATGTGGCCTAATGGTTAGATACTGGGAAGGCAGGGGTAATATTTAAGTGCACAAAATGGAGGAGGAGACGGAAGGAACAAAAGCTCTCTTTCTAAGAGGGAACAAAAGTGGGCTGATTAGTTCTGGCTGATGATTTAAAAATAGCAACCCCCCCCCGGGTGGGAGAGTGGTTGGGTGGGTAGAGACTTGCATGTGTAGCCTTGCAAGATGGTGCCCGACACTGCAGCTAGAGTTCCCATCTGTGAACACTGGCGGTCATCCGCATGGGGCAGCTCTGCTCACACCACTCTGAGGACTCCTGTGGACTCCTGGTTACTGAAGACTTCTGGGGGAAGAAAAGGGGGAAAGGGGAAATTGTTTAACCAGGAAAGGCACACTAAGCCGGAGCTTGTTTCCACGTGCAACCTGGTAGCACAAGGAAGTTAAGTGACTTGCTCAGGGTCACACAGTATGCAATTGGAAGCTGTGGGATTCAGGATGGTCAAGATAAGGTAGGCTGAGGGGAGAAGGGAAAGTAAACTGGGATTGAAAAGGGGAGGGGGGCTGAGAGGGAACGGTACAGACCTGAAGAAAAAGAGGCATTTACAACCATGCATGATCACATAATACAGTATATTGCAGTCAGACACATAGATAGGTAAACCTGAACAAAATAACATGCAATTGTAAATGAGTTCAGCCAGAGAGCTAAGCAGAAATACATCAACAGAACAGATAAGGATATCTCTTATATCAAGCCACACATTTGGAACGAGTACCAAGCAGTACCTAAAACTAACAGTCTGGGTAGATGACACCTATAGACTTATCAGAATGGGCCTTGTAGTACAGCTAGGCCAAAGCCAGCTCATCTGCGAGAGACAGAGCAAGATCACGAAACTGCGGAGTGGGGCCGATGGAGGTAAAGTGGGCAGCCAGCCTGATAGCAAAATGCAAGAGCCAAAATACCTGCACTCATAGAGAAATAGATACTCCACTTTGTACAAATGAAAGTGAGATTCTTTATTAGAAAATAAACAACAAAGTAAGTGAGCAGACGGAGCTGCTAAACTACTGCAAGTCCCTAGCAGTTGTTTAGCAGCTCCATCTGCTCACTCGCTTTGTTTTTTATTTTCTAACAAAGAATCTCAGTTTCATTTCCTGCAAAATGCAGTGTCTGTTTCTCTATAAGTGAAGGTATTTTTGGCTCTTTCATCTGTGAGAGACAATGTCCAGGCTGTAGTGCTTAGTGAAAGTGTGGTCAGCACTCCAGCTAGTAGCTGCACAGATCTCTGCAGTGGACACATTTTGGAAACAAGCAACAGAAGTGACCAGGCCTCTTATGGAATGACTATGAACCACACCAGGAAGTTCCTTATCATACTTACTGGAACAAAAAGTAATACATATTGCTAACCATCTGGATAGGCCCTGTTTCGAAACTAGTGTGCCCTCTTTCCCAGGGGCAAACAAAACACAAAGCTGCAAGGACTTCCTGCAGTCCTTCATATGGTGTGTAAAATACCTGAGTATTCTCTGCACATCAGAAGTATGGAGCAACGCTTCCCCCGGATTGGTATTCTGTGGAGTGGATGGCCTGTGGATGATTTGATTTAAAGTAAACTCAGATACCACCTTTGGTGGAAACCTAGGACTAGTCCACAAAGTCTTTGTGGAAAATCAATAAGGAGGCTCACACATTTGAGCCTGTAGCTCTGAAATCCTTTGAGCGGAAGTAACTGCAAATAAAAATAACGCCTTCCAAGAGAAAAAATGTAAGCCACAAGTCATGGCTTTCTCAAAAGGAGTCAAAGTGAACTTCTCCAAAACAGAATTCAGGTCCCAAGATGGAACTGAATTATGAATAGGGGGTTTAGATACAGAATGCCCCTCAAGAATGTACAGGCTGCCTCCAACTGAGCCACCATATGGCCATCTGTAGCCACATGGAAAGCTGATATGGCAGCCAGGTGCACTTTGAGTGAAGAATACTGCAGGCCTGAATCCAATAAGAACAGTAGGTACTCTAGAACCTAACTTAGAAACACAGAATGTGACAGCAGATAAGGACCGCTTGGCCCACCTAGTCTGCCCATTTCCCTATCTGATGGATAAGCTGCAGATTCTAGTTAATCAACAGCTTACTTCCTCCTACCCGCAACCTAATTTAACTGGAGAAGTGAATGGATCCAGATGGTGAGAAATGGCCCATAAAGCAAGCCGCTTCCACTTCATGGAGTAAGTGGGTCTGGTGGATGGTTTTCTAGCAGCCACCAGAACATCTGCCACCTTTTGGGAAACCCCAAAATGGGCAATGGCTATGTCTTTAGCGGACATGTCACTTCGCCCCAGTCATTTTGCACTGTGGCAGCTTGCCCTGGACTATTAGCTCTGGCGTCAATTGTCTCCCCCGTCAGTTCATCCCTGGGCACTTCACTCACACTATATATCTTATTGCACTCCAACAATAATTACAGTATGACTTCCACTTCAGTCAACGGTCAACCACATTGACTCATCTGGTAGATGAATTGCACCCACCTGGAGTTTATAATATTACAGTGGGGGCGAATTCTCCAGGGACTGATTGACGTGGGAGCCAAATGATGCCAGAGATAATAGTCTGGGGCAAGTTGTTGCACAGCAAAATGACCGGGATGAACGGACGTGTAGCCATGTCTTTGGGTGCCATGCATGCAGATGAAGAGACTTCAGGTCCAGATGGATGAAGGTTCCCTATTCTGTAACAGTAGATCCCTGCACAGTGGAACAGGAACTGGGGGTTCTACTGCCAGCTGTTGCAGCCGGGGGAACCAGATCTGTTGAGGCCATAGGGGAGCAGTGAATATTAGAGTAGCTCCCTCTATTTGCAACTTAAGTAGTACTCTCTAATTAGAGGGAAGGTATACAGACACCTCTCGTTCCAAGAGAGGAACAACATGTCTGGCTAGAAAACTCCAAGCCCTGGAGTGAGCAAGCAGAAAAGCAGCAGTTTTGCATTGTCTGGGGATACAAAAATTCCAGCTTTGGATTACCCCATCTCTTAAACAGGTCATCAACCACTGAGGTCAGCAGCTCCCACTCATGCATCCTGGACTGAATGGCTTAGCTTGTCTGCCAAGATGTTTTGGATGCCTGGAACATATACTGCTGATAGTTCAAGACTGTGTTCCAAAGCCCAATACCAAACTCTTATTGCTTCCCTGCACAACAGATAGGAATGATTCCCCCTTTGTTTGTTGGTGTAATGCATCACGCTGACATTGGCCATCTGTGTTAGTAGAGAACCTGGGGACAAGTGGTTCTGGAAGGCCTGGAGTCTCATTTTCAGAACACTGATGAGCAAAGTGCGCTTCACTGGGGTCCAGTAACTACATTTGACGAAGGCCTAAGTGAGTCCCCCAGCCCAGACCCAGGGAATCCATGGTGAGGATCTGAAGAGGTTTGGAGATCAGGAATGGAACCCCCTTGAGCAGATTGTTGCATTCCATCCACTACTTGAGCACTTTGCCCACAGGGGATGTGACTAGAACCATCTGTTCTAGATTGCTGTGAGCTGGTTCCACTGGACTCTTACATTCCACTGTGAAGTCCACATATACAGTGTGACCATTGGTACTGTGACAGTGGCCACTGCCATGAGTCCCAGAAAGTGTGAAACATTCTTGCTGAGACATAATGGTAGTCATGCACTAGTTGTGCTTGGGCAATTAGGCAGTCTGCCCTCTAAAAAGGCAGAAAAGCCGAGCCCTGGGCTGTGTCCAGGACTGCTCCTGTGTACTGCAGTTGCTTGCAGGTTGTCAACACTGATTTTGGTATGTTGGCTGTCACTCCCAGAGCATCAAACAACTGTCTGGTTTGAGCTAAAGTCTGCAAGAGTTGGTCCCTGGAGTGGGCTTTCAATAATCAATTGTCCAGGTAAGGGAAAATGTACTGGCCTTTCCTGCAAAGGGCTGCTGCAGCAGTAGCCAAGCATTTGTTAAAGACCTGTGGCGTAAAAAACAGGCCAAAGAGCAACACTCTGAACTAGTAATAGTCCCCTTAAAACAGGAACCTCGAGTGTTTTCTTTGGGGTGTCTGAATTTTGATATGGAGGTACACCTCCTTCATATTTAGGGAGCATATCCAATTCCCTGTTTGTAGTAATGAAAGGGAACCTTGCAAAGTGACCATTCTGAATTTCTTGTATTCTGTGAAGAAGTTTAGGTCTCTTAGATCTAGGACAAGCCTCAAGTCTCCTGTCCATTTTGGGACAATAAAGTACTGGGAGTAAAAAGCTGTGTTCCTCTGTTGTAGAGGTACAGGTTCTATGGCCTGTTTTTGGAGCACAGTCTGTACTTCCTCCAGCAACTGGGGCAGGTGCCCTGGAGGATTTGCTGTCACAAGTGGGGGATGATCTGGGGGCTTGTCCAGAACTTCCAGAGCATGCCCCTTTTCTATGGTCTCCAGAACCTGTGAATCTGTAGTCACCTTCCTCCACTGTAGTATGTGGTGGGAGAAACAACTCTTGAAACCACCCCTGGAGGTAAAGATGGTTGGGGGGTGTACACAGAGTCAGGCTAAGCTGGTGAGGCAGGATTGAGCTGCCACAAGGTGGATCTCCTCTCCTGGGGAGGGATGAGGGGTTTCCCTGACCTTTGGCTGCCACTCCGTGGAGGACAGATGGCAGTTTGGGATATGGGTGGCCCAGCGATAGCCAGGGCGGGGCAGAAGGGGCTGAGCCAGTACCCAGAGTACGTGTGCGCCTCCATGTGCACGCACTGCCATGTCTGCTGGGGTCTCAGGATTCTCAGGGAAAAACAGGGGTAAAAGCATAAAATACATATAGAAAAAAAAGACGTTTTGTAAACGCCATAATAACCGGTTTTCAGGTTATTACAGCATTTTACAGATGCTTGCCAACTGTGCAATAAAGGAGGTCACCAGTAATTGTAGTTTGTTTCCATCTGTATCCGACCCCTCCGACGAAGCTAAAGATAGGCAGAATTGCCTAGCCCTCCTTTCCTGGTCAACAAAAATTAAATAAATGATCACTTGAATTTATTTTGGTCTTACTGTTGTTATTTTGATACTTGTATGATGCTGTTGCTGCATTTCACTCATTGGTGCTGAAAGTATTGTTTGTAAGCTGAAGCTTCTTCAATAAGAATGCTGTTATATGAGCTTATTAAGTTTACTCTGCCTCCAGTCACACTCTGTTATGCATGTTATGCACTTTATCATGCTGTGTAAAAATGTGTTGCCATCCTTGTTGTAAGAAACGTTGTTTGTAATTAACCCTGTGGTATTTCCTGTAAGGCATTACAAATGCAAGCTTACAACTGTAGTATGTGACCTAATAAACCGTTTTTGTGATATTTATATCCCTGATGGTCCACTGTGCATCATATTTGCACATCAGCTCACCTGAATGTATTTAATTTGTGCAATACTCCTGTTCTCTAAATGTAATTAACCCTGGGTCACCCCTGAAAAAGGGGTTGTTAGTCACAGTGGGCCTACCTGGTTACCAAAATTCAAATAAATACTGTAAACAAAAATCTAGTAGCATCTTTCCAAGCAAATGCTTTCCAGATTCTTGAGTAAAAAGACCACTGCTCCATATTTGTTCTAACAGTTCATCAAGAACAGAACTCCTTGCTTTGGTTGGATACCAGTCCCCTCTGCTTTGGATGATTTCACTTTTGCTTGAGTCCTATGGAGTCTTGAAATCACATGCCTTGTAGATTCCCCTTGTATCATTTCCATGGCTTGGTTTTCAGCACTGTTGATGCCATAAAAATAGCCTCTCATCCGGAAATATCTATGCTTGTCTCTCCAGTTCAAACTATAAGTCCCTACCAGATTTTTCCAGCTTTCTAATGTCTCTTGCTCTTACAGGCTTGAAATGGTACATGTGTCCTTGCCTTTCCGCTTTTGAAAAATGTGTCAGTTCTGTCGGGACCAAAATTTGGAAACCCGCCTATAGGATGTAACTAAACTATTTTATCTCTGAGTTGAAGACACTCCTTTACTTCTCCCGTTAGTATATTTTGAATCTCAGATGGTAAAGGTATTCTCTTTTGTCATACAGTTTCTTTACTGAAAATTATTCCAGCTGGTGTCATCTGGGGGAAATTCAGACATCTTCAACTACTTCCATGGGGTTGGGATTGGGAGGGGTCTTCAGTGTGGTACTGCAGCACACTACCAGCCAATAACACTGGGATGGACTTACTATCTAGCCCCATTATGAAGATGCACAGTTGAATGGCCTAAAATAGTTTTTTTATAAAGTCTTTATTTATTTCTGTGGAGAGGGTATATAGTACATCATATACACAGCCAGTATCACATGTAAATTTGATAGGAGAACTATACACACAAAAGCATGTGCATCAAATAATGTACATGATCAGGAGTTAAGTGATTCATCTAAAAACCCAAACTTTGAGAAAAGAAAGGGAGGGGGATATCTAAAGAATTCTCCCATGTAGGGAGTAGTCCCACCATGGCATATAATATTACCCCCACTATTATAAGATTAAATCAAGCTCCCCCAAATGGTGAAAAATCATTGGAAGAAAGCAGCATCCACCAATGAGGCATAAAACACTCAAGGTCTCCAACGCAGTTCAAAATTGACTACCTGTCCATTACAGCAAGCTATTAATCTCTCTATGTAGTAAATAACATTCACAATAGTATGGCACTGGGCAAGCGTAGGGGAAGTCGGCCGGTGTCATAGGCGAGTAAGAGCCTTTTTTTGCAGCTGCTAAGTATACATAAAGCAAACTTCTAGAGGGAAGAGGCTGGTTATCAGAAGTAATATACAGAAGGACCAGTTCTGGGGACAGGAGCAGCTCAAGGCTTACCAACTGCTGCAGATGACTCTCCAGCTCTTGCCAAAAGGTAGAAATAGCCAGACAATGCCAGAAAATATGGATAGAATTAGCCAAAGTCTCTCCACATGCCCTGCAACAGACCCCATATGATCTCGGTAGGTACATTACTAATCTATCAGGAGTGTTAAAAAAACAAATGCGACACTTCCAAATAAAATCTCCAATAAGGAGCTTGGGAGAGTTTCATTGAGGACAGAATAGAGTTTAACCACATCTCATATGATATTTCTACAGAAAGTTCCGTGCTCCATGCCTCCAAAATTGACTGAGTACTCTCACTCCAATACTCTCTTAAGCCTTTATAGGCTAGGCCTATCAGGTGCGGCAAGGAGATGCCTTTAAGGGAATCCAAGAGAAGTTTCAACAATAGAAACATTGGGGTGGGAACCTTGTTCCTAGTCGGACCATTATGCAACAAAAAAGACCTGACTTGGAGATATCTGTAATGTTCACGGTTAGTTACTTGATATAGGGCCTGCAATGGGATAAAGGAAACCACCCCTTGAGGTTCTAGAAATTGAAAAATGTATGATAGTCCTGACTAATGCCACCTTTGAAAAGTGAGATCGAAGTGGGCTGGCAAAAAAGCTACCTCAGTGGATAACAGGGGGACGTAGTTGAAAATAGGGGCTAACAAAGGTACAGTTCCAATTTTGTACCAAGTTTAGACAGTATCAGCTGTGCCGAACATAATAGTCTTAAAGTCCAGAGAGGAGGTTAGAGATGCAAACACCTTCGATCTTACATCAAACAAATTATTAAGCACAAACCCGATATGCTTCCAGGTCACCTTATATGAGGGATTAAGCCATAGAAGAATCGTTTTACTCTGTTAAATTGGGATGGTTTAGCCCCCCCCCCATCCACCGGCAACTGAAGGAGTCACCAGGGTCCGAGGGTGATGACCCACCCATACAAGTCTAGATAAAGTTCTGTTCCAGGATATAAAAAAACAGAGAGAGGAGGTCACCGGGAGGGTTTGAAACAGACAATGAAGTTTCGGTAATATGGTTAACCAAATTGCATCAATCCTAGATAGGAAAGATAAATGAAGACGGGCCCATTGGCTCAAATCTCCCTCAATAATGGCTCATAATTTATCAGTTCCAGGTGTATTAAATTTTGAGGTAATTGTACACCTAAATACTTTATCTTAGTACACCTCCAATGTGAGAGAAATAAATGTTTCAAGGCTTGTGAGGGAGAAAAATTGAGAGCCAACATCTCAGTCTTGAATACATGAATAACTATCCAGAAAATGATGTGAAAGTTTGCAGTATGGCCAGAATTTCTGGGACTGACTTTTCAGGGTCTTGAACAGTCAACAAAATATCATCTGCTTAAAGAGATAACTTAAATATCTCTCCCCCAAAGGACCCCCCTCCACTCTCCCTAATGGTTACTGCCAGAGGCTCAATATTTAAGGCAAAAAGGAGAGGAGAGGAGAAAACGGGCAACCCTGGTGGGTTCCACAGGTCAGAGGTTTCGTGGAAGACAAATGGCCACTGACCAGCAGAAGAGCCTTCGGGGCAGCATACGTGTTCTGAAGCCACAACATCATTTCTTCTGGGAAACCAAATTTGGAAATGGTTTTCCATAAATATTGCCATGAGACCCAGTCAAAGGCCTTGTCAGCATCTAAGCTGATTAAGGCCATCGGGATAGACCATGTATTAATCCAGTCCATCAGGTGAATAGCTCTACGAATATTATCTGCAGTCTGGCGGATCCGAATAAAGCCGGACTGATCAGGATGTATGATGGAAGGAAGTATCATTTCAACCTTATGAGCCCAGGCTGCCATGAACAGCTTGTAATCCACAGTTAATATGGAAATGGGCCTATATGAAGAATGGGATTTAGGATCCTGGCCCGGTTTTAAAATAGAAAGAGTTGCATATGCCCGGTGTGTGGGGGGGGGGGGAAGCCTCCCTCCTGAACCTTTCGAAAAGTGTCTATGGTGGGGTGGGGAGCAAGAGCTTATGGAAGGCATTATACTATTCAGATGGAAACCCATCCAGGTCTGGGCATTTCAAGATTTTGCCTCTAGCAGGAACCCCCTTCAACTCCTCCATACTAATTGGGGCTAACAACATGTCCCTGGCCTAAAACAGTTTTGTCAATCCAAAGGAAGTTCTCTCCTTTTGTTTGCTAATCTGTGAACTTTGTGTGTTACCCATGGCCAGAAGATTGGGATTTGTCAAGACTTCCTTCTCCCACCGCTCAGGTCTTCCTGTCTCTCACCCTGGTATTACGGCCCCAGCAGCTAGATTTTGACTTTCGGCCAGGAGGGCAAGCAGTAACCTTTCTGGCAATCAAAGCAAAAGACCACACACAAGAACTGACTCAAATGCTTGCAGATATCTGTACTGCTGATTTCATTAATCTTAGTCATCCCCTACTGACGAACAGCATGTGTACTTAAAGAGTCGGGAAGTCATCTCATTAGCACAACACCTGCACTTTTTGTTATGCATTTGTGACTAATCTACAAGTAATTGAGGTACCATTGCTTGTTTGTGTCATGTGGCTATTCATGATTTTTTATGCCACAGCTGTAACCTTTGTAACTGATTTCAGTGCTGCTCCAGGTTCTTTTTTTAATAATATTTCTTTATGCCCCTTACTGCTGCTAGAACTCCCTCCAGAGTCCTCCGTGGTGCAAGCCCCACTGGACCTACCTGCTACATCTGCCATCTTCCACACTGCCTCGGCTAGACCCCCAGCCCTTCATGGTGCAAGCCCCACTGGACCTACCTGCTACATCAGAGGGTACTACACATTTCCCATGGAGACGTTAAAGCAGAAATCTATTGATTCGGCCGGGGGGGGGGATTTGTGTTCTGCGCATGTCTGCATGCATGTCAGAACACATGGCTGAATAAGCCCAGCTATACGTGGGGGGTACTCGGTCCATTCCTCTCTGCGTCCTCACTGTTTGAGTTTGCAGTCTGGGAAAATGCAGCGTTTTGGCTCGCAGTAGCTCTTGGGACTGTGTCGTGACTATGGCTTTGAGAGGGAGAGGGGGAAAGGTGAAACGAGACAACAACAGGATGAAATTGGATGTTGGAGTTTCCTCGGTCCACTCCTCTAACAGCTATAAACACGGAAAGCTGGACACATGTTAATGGGACAATCTAAACTCCCTGCTCCTTTTCTTTTTTTTTCCTCTTCTCTGCGATTCGGCTCCTTTTTTTCGCTCCCTACTGTTTGGGGTATGTCGAAGCTGTTAACTCAGCTACACGGGTTGGTGCGCTCCCCGCAGCCCAATAACAATTCGGTTTTCAACCTTCCACCCTCCTCACATGTGGCTCCTCGAGATGTGGAAGAACCATTCACTAATTTGAACTGCACACTCCCTGACGACGAACTCATGCAGAGTCAGCCCAGCAGTGGTAGGAACTCAGTGGGACCATTAAGCTTAACTTCAGGTAACCCCTCCGCTTGGAATAAGGAACAAGTGGAGGTTTTTTTTTGTTTGACTCCTCACAGAAGAATGTAAATGCCGATTCTGTAAAGCTTAATCTCCCCCCAAATCAATCTTCACTCTCTGGTAGTCCCCCCACTCCCAGTCTCCTACCTGATAATACTGCTAGCTCTTCTCTTAATAAGAGGAAGGTTCATACCTCTCCTTTCTTGCCTCAAAATAGAAAAACAAAAGCCATTACAGCTAAGGGAGGTAAAGCAGCCAGTAAAAAAAGGAACAAAAGTTTAATGAAGGAGAACATAATACAGGAAGTGAGAAAGGAAATAGGTCTTCCCCTGTAATTATTAACTCCCCAGTGCGTATATACAATCTGCTGACAAAGAAAATGAAAGATAAATGAAGTGCTTCAGATAAAATGGTTGCATCAGTAAAAGGCAAAGGGAATAAGAGCTCAGGTAAAAGCAAGATGGTGGAAGAAATGGAACATGTAATGGGGAAGGAGGGAGAGGGGGACAAGGGGGAGAAAGGGAGTGGGGAAATACAGGTTAAGAAGATGTGGCAGATGCTGCAGAGGAAATAAAAGACAACCTTGAGGAGTCATATAAGGCTATTCTGAAGGAAATGAGGCAGGGATTTGAGAGCCTGAATCTGGCAATGACCTCCCTGACAC
Source organism: Neoceratodus forsteri (assembly GCA_016271365.2). Classification (NCBI taxonomy): domain Eukaryota; kingdom Metazoa; phylum Chordata; order Ceratodontiformes; family Ceratodontidae; genus Neoceratodus; species Neoceratodus forsteri. The sequence continues at coordinate 323,779,441 of CM057459.1, forward strand.
AAAAAGTGGTGGATGTGGTTGAGAAATTTGAATCCCTATCCCTCAGGACCACGGAATGTGAGTCACGCATAAGTACTATTGAAGATGTTCTACCTAAAATATCTAATAATCTGGAAAAAAGCACTAAGGAATTGGAATCTTTAAGGATGAGGCTGGATGATTTAGAATCCAGATCAAGAAGAGCTAACTTAAAGATTGGTAATTTGCCTGAGGGAGTGGAAGGTAGTAACCCAGTTCAGTTTTGTGAAGAAGTATTATCTAAAGTAATGGGTCTTCCATACCCAGAAAAGAAAATTGAAGTGGATAGCGCCCATTGGGCCTTTGGCCCTAAGGACAAACTTGTGAGACCACGCTTCATGTACGTAAAGCCTTTAAGGTTTCAAGATAAGGAGAATATCCTTGCCAAAGCAAGATCTGAAAAAGGGTTACATTATAATGGCATGGCTCTGCAAGCTTTTCCTGATATACCTCCCAATATTCTGACCAGAAGAAAGAGTTTCGATATGGGTAGAGACAAGCTGAGAAGAGAAGGCATTATGTTCACTCTGCTGTACCCGGCCAAACTTAAAGTGAATTTAGATGGAAGGGTTTTATTCTTCCACTCACCTTTTGAATTAATAAGCTGTGTAGGCTCAGGGTGGGTCAGAAGTTGGTCAACTGGGTAGCAAACTGGTTGACAGGCAGAAAACAGAGAGGTGGTAAATGGTATACAGTCAGAAGAGATGCAAGTCACAAGTGGGTTACTTTAGGGATCAATCCTGGGGCCAGTCCTCGTCAATATCTTCATCAGTGATGTTGCAGATGGACTGGAGGGTAAGATTTGTCTGTTTGCAGATGACACCAAGATCTGCAACAGAGTAGATAATCCAGATGGGGTGGGCAGAATGAGAAGAGATCTGGATAAACTGGCAAAATGGTCAGAAGAGTGGCAACTGGGGTTTAACACAAAGAAGTGCAAGATCATGCACATAGGGAAGAAAAACCCTGAAGCCACTTATAGGCTGAGAGGGGAGTTGCTGGCAGTCACAAGGAAAGAAAGAGACTTGGACATCATCATCACAGATGACCTGAGGTCATCCAAGCAGACCACTAAAGCAGTAGGTAAGGCTAGGGGGATGTTGGGGGTGTATTAGTTGGGGTATCACAAGTCGTAAGAGGGAGGTAATAATCCCTCTTTACAAGACACTGGTTAGGCCCCATCTGGAGTACTGTGTGCAGTACTGGAGGCCACACCTTCACAAGGTCATTAACCAAACTGAGGCAGTCCACAGAAGGGCAATCAAAATGGTGCGGAGGCTGCATCAGAAAACATATGAGGACAGATTAACAGAGCTCAATATGTATACCCTGGAGCAAAGGAGGGAGAGAGGTGATATGATCAAAACATTCAAAAACCTTAAGGGTATTAACAAGGTGAAAGTGTCTAACATATTTCAATATAAGAAAAATAGCAGGACAAGAGGACACAGCATGAGATTAGAGGGAGGCCGATTAAGGGGTAATGTGAGGAAGTTCTTTTTCACAGAAAGGGTGGTGGATGCATGGAATGGCCTATCTCAGGAAGTGGTGGCTATAAATACAGTGCAGGACTTCAAACAGACATTAGATAGGCATACAGGAGCAATACAGATGAGTATGCATAGATAGGTCATTGACAGAGCAAAGGACGATGGCACATTCATAATGCAGAAAAAAAGAAATGGGCAGAATGAATGGGCCTTGCGGTCCTTATCTGCTGTCAGCTTCTATGTTTCTATGTTTCTATGAAGTAGATGACCTGTTGAGAAGGAAAACTGGGAAACAGCCAGTAGATCCTGACCCAGGTGGATCTGATAAACTTCCAGTTTAGCTGAGCAATAAGCCACAACGAGGGGGTGTGGGTTATCGGGGGATTTACCACGGCTGGAGTGGTTTGCCCACGAGATGCAGTCGAGTGGGTAAATCCTCGCCGGCCATGGTAAATCCCCCAATAACCCACATCCTCTAGTGGCTTATTGCGATTATACCAAGGTTCATTTTTCTTACTATAATAAAATACAAATATTAAAGAGATAGCTTTGTTATTTTTATTGTATTTATTCCTATGCTGCAGATATTATAGATTATATACTCAGCAACAGCCATTGGTTATCAGAGGATTTACAATGGTGGTAAACTGACAGTTTGATGATTTCATTGGCTGTTCACTTATGTCCATGGTATAATTATATTTAATCTTCTTTAGTAAGGTTATGGGTTATGGGGGGGATTTAATTCTGCATTGATCTTTTTTTTTGTTTGTTTCCCCCCTTCCCTTTTTTTTTCTTCTTTTTTTTTCTTCTCACTTCTCCATGTTTTGGAGTGGATGATAGGATAGAGGGATAATAATTCACTACGGCTTTAGAAAAACAAAGCTGTTTATGGGAATTTGTATCGGGTGAGGATAGATGGGATCGAGTAGGCCCCCTTAGTTTTAGTTACTGTGTCTGTGCATACAGTTAAGATTCAGCACTCTGGGGGGAGTCCAGTTTTGTTAGTACATGTGGACTATGCTTGGGTTTTTTATTTTTTTTTTTAATTTTATTACTTTGTTTCTTTCTTTAGTTTTTTCTTTTTTGTTTCTTTAAGGTTAATTGTTCTCATTTATTATTGGATCTGTTGATCAGCAGGTTGAAAAGTAAGGGGAGAGAAAAAATTTGAGAGGAAGAAAGGATACAGATGTACTTACCCTGATAGAAAGTATGGAGTAGTTAGTATTTATATTGGATTTAACTCTTGGATAACTTAGTTATCTAGAAGGTTAAATAATAAAATATTTAAGGACTGGATGGGAGTTTTTTTTTCTTTATTAAATTAGTAGAAGAAAACAAAAAAATAAATGAAAAGTTATATTTTTTTGTTATGAGCTCTATTATAGAGATTAATGGAAAGTGTGGGTGCTATATTGGGGTTGCTTTGGGACAGAAGAACTCAGCTATGAAATCTATTCTGGGGAAGGATGCGAGCATTAAGCTGTGGTGGGGTGCCTATCTTCCCATGTCTTAGATGGTACAGGAGATAAAACTGGAAAGTGGCATGGTCCTTATACCTTGGTTAGTTGATTATATACTATGGTGAAATTAACAAGCATTTGTCAATGCCAAATGTTGCTTGCTTCTATGTGCTGTTTAGGTATTTGGAAGTCATTGGAGTGCAAATATTGAAAATTTGCGAACCTACGAGCATGCGTGGGAAGTGTGCAACGCACACTCGTAAAACAGTCATTTTTAGGAATTCTTTCACCAAATTTTCAACATTGCCATTTTAAGATCTCTGCTCATGAACAGTGACACTGTGGTTTTCTTAATGTGTCCCATACACTGAGTTTCAGTATCAACGACTGGGCGCCTATTGTGCGCTACATGGCGGAAATGCTGTTTTGGGCAGGATGAAAAATGATAGCTGTACTGCTCATGAGGAGGTGTGATAAATGCCAATGTTGAAAATCTGGAGTGAAAATATTGAAAATTGCGAAACTTACGAGCTGTAGAACTGCACAACGCACGCTTGTAAAACAGTCATTTTTAGGAATTTTTTCACCAAATTTTCAACATAGCCATTTTAAGACCTCTGCTCATGAACAGTGTCACTGTGATTTTCTTAATTTGTCCCATACATTGATTTCGCACACCGACTGCGCCATTCTGCGCTACATGGGCGGAAACACATTTTGGGTGAGATGTGAAAAATGACAGCTGTACTGCTCATATGAATGTGTGGTAAAATGGCAATGTTGAAAATCTGGAGTGAAAATATTGAAATTTCGTGAACTTACGAGCCTGCGTAGGAACTGCACAACGCACGCTCGTAAAACAGTCATTTTTTGGAATTTTGGCACCAAATTTTCAACATGGGGTTTTTGGGACTCCTTCTCATGAATGATGTCACTGTCATGGCGGTATTCAGGCCCGGAGGGTGATTTCACAGTCACTGCGCAAAATCACCCTTGGGCCCGAATAACGCCATGACAGTGACATCATTCATGAAAAGAGGTCCCAAAAACCCCATGTTGAAAATTTGCTGCAAAAATTCCAAAAATGCCTGAGATATGCAATAAAGTTGAAACCCCCTATCTAGCCCATTATACAGCTTACCGGCATTTCCTCAGCTCGCGGTCGGCTTTGAAGAGTGCAGACGTGTTCCCGGTCCACCGAAGATCGTCGCACCGTAGTCCGGAGGTAAGTATGGGGTGAGGGGGGTGTGGGGAGGCTGGGTGCACAGTGGGTGGGTGCGGGTTGTGGGAGGGGCTGGGAGCAGCGCCGCTGGACCGTTTTCGTTTACAGGTTTCAAAAAACAAAAGACGTTAGGTGGGGCGTTTGCCACGCTGGGGTGGGCTCAGCATGGCACAAGGATGTTGGGGGGCTCAGCTGACGGGGATTGGGCACCCCGTCGCCATAGGACTGCTTGCCACGCTGGGGTGGGCTCAGCATGGCACCTACTACTGGGGACGCACTCAGCCGACGGGATTGGGTACCCTGTCGGCTTCACAGTGCGTATGGGGCGCCGACGCCAGGTGGTGGGGGAGCGCGCGTGAGCAGCCTCTTATCGGTGCTCACTGAAGCGTAGCTCCCCCTTTCAACTGTATGCCACTGCATTTTGGAGCGTATCATAGACAGCTCCAAAATGCATCGGCTTACAGGGGCCGCGCCTGCCAGCACACTGACTGAATTGGAGGAGGAGGTGATACACCTCCGAAATCTCCGATGATGGCACTATGTTTCTTGCACATGCGTGCAAGCAACATAAAAATTATGTCTTGGAATCTCAGTGGGTGCAAAAACAGGGTTAAAATGAGGAAGGCTGTTTGGCTGGCAAGGAGAAGGGGAACAGATTGTCTCTTTTTACAAGAGGTACATTTTGCCCCTCGAGATGCTTCCTATTTTGGCAATTTATTTCAGGCAGATGGTTTCTGCACTGCCTATTCAGACAATGCGAGAGGTGCTGCCATTTTTCTGAGAAAAGGTATGGGCTATGACCTGATTAAATCTGTTATCGACGTGGCGGGGCATTTTGTAATTGTTGAAATTCAGCTGCAAGGTAAACTTTTCACCTTGGCATCATTATATGAGTCAAATCAAGATGAGTCTGAATTTTTCATTGACTTCTTCATAGAAGTTTCCCAGTTTGATGCAAACATTATAACTTGGGGGGGGGAGAATTTCAGCCTCTCATATGGGATGTTAGATAGAGAGCCTCCCATGAGAGACAGAAATGGGAAAAACCTTGGGGATTTGAAATCGGCAGTGGTGGATCTGAATTTATGTAACCCTTTCAGGTGCCTTTACCCAGCCTTAAAGAAATTCTCTTTTTATTCGAAAACATATAAATCTTTTTCAACAACTGATTTTTTTCTGATGCACTTTGGTTTGTTTGACTCTGGGACTAAGATGTCTTATGAATCAATAAAAATGTCAGACCATGCACCAATAGCACTGGAACTTGATCCCCCAGTTAAAGTGGAACCTAAATTGAAAACAAGGAAATTTGATAATTCTGTATGGGCAGGCAAAGACTTTAAAGGTAGGCTACAGGATGAAATAAAAGCCTTTATGCATCTTAATGTGTGTCAGGGGGTAGGTTTGCAAGTAGTATGGGACACCTTGAAGGCGTATTTAAGGGGCTGGTCTGCATCCCAAGTTGGAATTAGGAAAAAAGAAGTTTGAATCCGAATTACTTAGACTAGAAGCACAATTAGCCAGTGCCCAGTCAGAACATGAATCAAAGGGGATTGAACAAACAGAAACAAATCTTCTACTAGCTAGGTTTAATTTAGAAAAATTGCTTCAGCGAAAGTCAGAAAGGGAATTATGTAAAGTAAGGGCTAAATATTTCTTTTTATGGAGATACCCAAGGGAAACTTTTAGCTTATCAGCTTAAATCAGAGCATAACCAAAATAAGATTGGAGTTATTAAAAACAAGGAAGGCCAATTAAAGTAATCTGAAACAGAGATAAACTCTGTTTTCCGTTCATTCTATAAAGATTTGTATACGTCTGAAACTGGGGTAGAGGCACTTAGGATCAGAGAATACATATCAAATACCAATCTGCCAAAGACATCAAAACAAGAGCTTAGAAATCTGAATGCTGACATCTCTATAGATGAAATTAGAGATGTTATAAAGTCTCTCCCTAATGGCAAATCTCCAGGGCCAGATGGCCTTCCATTTGAGGTCTATAAAAAATGCAGTAGATATGTTGGCCCCTTGGCTCTGCCTACTGTATAATTCCTTTTTGGAAGTAGAAAAATTGCCTCAATCTTTTAATGAAGCTGAAATAGTTTTACTGCTTAAAAAGGATAAACCTTCTGATAAATGTGGTTCTTACAAACCAATATCACTTTTGAATAGTGATTATAAGAGCTTTGCAAAAATTTTGGCTGGGCGACTGGGCAAAAAAATAACAGGCCTGGTCCATTTGGACCAGGCAGGTTTTACTGAGGGAAAAGGACTGCAGCATAACACTAGAAAAGTGTTTAACATCATTCAAGTTTGCTCAGGAACAGACAGTGCACACATGTCCTTAGATACTGAAAAAGTATTTGATAGGGTGTGGTGACCTGATGGAAACTTTACAGGGTTTTGGTATCAAGGGCAGGTTCAAAAACTGGATTAGGTTAATATATGCTAAACCACTGACCCGCGTTCGAATGAACTCGAGGATATCAGAACCCATTCATTTGGAGAAAGGCACTAGGCTGGGATGTCCCCTTTCTCCTCTTCTTTTTGCTTTGCTTTTGGAACCGTTAGCTGTTAGACTGAGACTAAAGGCTCAGGAATTGGAAGTTAGTGAGGGGGAGAGTAGCACAATAGCAATGCTTTATGCAGATGACATACTGCTCATGCTGAATAATCCTGATCACTCCTTCCCAATTTTAGAGATGTTACTAAATGAATATAGTCTTCTTTCTGGTTATAAAGTTAACTGGGATAAATCAGAGATGTTGTACCTGGGAGATTCCTCAAATCTGCTGAATCAAACTTTATTAGCCATAAATAAGGATACAATCAGATATTTAGGAGTGATCTTAGCTAGGGAAGCAAATGGAGTGATTCAATTTAACTACGACCCTTTAATAGCTAGGATCAAGTTGGATTTCGAGAAATGACAACACCTCCCATTGGTATTGCTGGGAAGAATCAGCATACTAAAAATGAATATTCTCCCCAGACTTTTATTCTTATTTGAATCCATCCTTTACAGGTTGGAAAAAGTTTTCTTTAAAGATTTGGACAAAATAACACATACATTTTTATGGAAGGAAGCCCCCCCCCCCCCATGGCTCTTAGTAGAGTGTATCAAAATAAAGAAAGAGGAGGGTTAGGATGCCCTAATTTCTGGGCATACTACCTGGCTGTGCAGCTAGAAATTGCTTAATACTGGTTTCATATCCCTGAAGATAAATCCCTGGTAGGGATGAGATTTGAGGAAAATTTTCTTAAAGGTCTCAAATGATCTAATCTCCTCGCTTTAACTTCTTTTAGATATGGGTCCATAGCCTATGATACATTACAGTCAACCAGTGCCACCATTTCAGCTTGAGTGAACGCTTTAAAGGTTTGCCATTTTTCATGAAAAATGACAGCTCTGACTCCAATTTATAATACATTTTTTCCCCCTAGTATAAAGGATTATGTATTTAAAGAATGGTATTTTCACAAACAGATTTGCTCAGTTATAGATTTTTACGAGGGACCCTCGTTTATGTCATTTGAACAATTTCAAAGGAAGTATGAGATACCATCTAGCAACAGATGGCAGTATCTGCAAGTTAAGAATTATGTCTTTAAGAACAAACTCATTTTCCTTTCCGGTTTCACCAATGGAAGATCTTTTCTGGAGCATGGAGACCAATAGACATATGGTCTCCAGACTGTATAGAGTTTTGACTGATGAGATATCTCCTATAACCCTGTCCTTGCCCCTTAAGAGATCCTGGGGAAAAAGAATTAGAATCTGAGGTTTCAGAGGAAAATTGGCTTCAGATAATCAATCTTCAGAATCTTGGGGTTGGAAATAATAGGTTATTGCAAATTTTTTTTAACATAGTACATAGGACTAATTACATACCAGCTAGGCTCCACAAGACAGATGCTACAATCCTTGATTCCTGTCAGAGATACGGGCATAGAGGTTCTCTCCACCACATGCTGGTAAGCTGTCCCCAGTTAAAGGATTATTGAGCCTCCATTCAATCCACTCTATCAAGGGTATTGGGTCGTGATTTCCCTTATGATCCTGGGATTACAATTTTTGGATTTTCTCTTTGTTCTCAGGATCATTTTGGATATCAAAAAACGTTATGTAATACTGGCTTATTAGTGGCCTATAAAATTATTTTGCAAAACTGGAAAAATACTATATCCCTGACTTGGATGTGGAGTGGATCCAAAGGATGTTAGATCATAGTAACATTGTCAAGTTTATTCATTTTTTAAATAATGAATTTCATAAATGTGACTTAATTTGGCAACCTTTTTTGTTGAATTTGGCTGATTCGGGCTAAAGACGATTTAGCAGTGATGAAGATAAATGTTCCATTATGAGATTACTTGATGATGAGGCACCCACGTTCTGAGCTATCTCACTGAAAAAAAAGATCAAGGCCATCGGGATAGACAATGTATTAATGCAGTCCAGAAGGCGAATAGCTCTATGAATATTATCTGCAGTCTGGTGGATCTGAATAAAGCCAGACTGATCAGGATGTATGATGGAAGGAAGTATCATTTCAAACCTATGAGCCCAGACTGCCATGAACAGTTTGTAATCCATAGTTAATATGGAAATGGGCCTATATGAAGAAGGGGATTTAGGATCCCAGCCCAGTTTTAAAATAGAAAGAATTGCATAGGCCCGGTGGTGGTGGTGGTGGGGGGGGAGAACCCTCCTCCTGAACCTTTCGAAAAGTGTCTATGGGGGGAGGGGGCAGGAGCTTAAGGAAGGCCTTATACTATCCAGATGGAAACTCATCTGGGCCTGGACATTTCAAGGTTTTGCCTCTAGCCGGAACCCCCTTCAACTCCTCCATACTAATTGGGGCTAACAACATGTCCCTGGCCTAAAACAGTTTTGTCAATCCAAAGGAAGTTCTCTCCTTTTGTTTGCTAATCTGTGAATTTTGTATGATACCCATGGCCAGAAGATTGGGATTTGTCAAGACTTCCTTCTCCCACTGCTCAGGTCTTCCTGTCTCTCACCCTGGTATCATGGCCCCAGCAGCTAGATTTTGACTTTCGGCCAGGAGGGCAAGCAGTAACCTTTCTGGCAATCAAAGCAAAAGACCACACACAAGATCTGACTCAAATGCTTGCAGATATCTGTACTGCTGATTTCATTAATCTTAGTCATCCCCTACTGACGAACAGCATGTGTACTTAAAGAGCTGGGAAGTCCATCTTATTAGCACAACACCTACACTTTTTGTTATGCATTTGTGACTAATCTACAAGTAATTAAGTCGGTTCTTGTGTGTGGTCTTTTGTTTTGGTTTCCAGTATTGTCAGAGGCTAGCTGCCTCACTACCGTACCATTGCTTGTTTGTGTCGTGTGGCTATTCGTGATTTTTTTATGCCTCAGCTATAACCTTTGTAACTGATTTCAGTGCTGCTCCAGGTTCTTTTTTTAGTATTATTTCTTTATGCCCCTTACTGCTGCTAGAACTCCCTCCAGAGTCCTCCGTGGTGCAAGCCCCACTGGACCTACCTTCTACATCTGCCATCTTCCACACTGCCTTGGCTAGACCCCCAGTCCTTCGTGGTGCAAGCCCCACTGGACCTACCTGCTACAGCAACCATCTTCCACCCAAGTGGGGATGGGTTAGAGGGGTATACCCCTGAGATGCATTGGCTTCATCAGGAGATGAGCTGTTTTAGGCAGATCCAGCTAGTAGGTGCACCATGGATCCTGTGTCATTGGACAGCATCGCTGGCTTTTCCATTTTTCTACCTGATCCCCACATATACAAGCATGCTGGGAAAACATATTGTAGGATCACATGCCTGTTGTGCCAGTCCTCAGCCTGTGTCTGTCCCATCCACTGCATTCTCATCTGCTGCACTGCCACCACTGGTCACCCAAGTGGCATCGTTGCAGTGAGGACAGTGTTCCTCCCTCCCTGGAGGAGGAGAGGGTCCTCTGGGATGCTCAAGCCTCTTCCCCTAGCTAGTCCCAATGACCTCAGCTCATTCCTGAACCCAGGTCACTGGCATCATGATCAGTAGCCCTACCACTGCACCAGTGGGCCAGCTGTGCTCCAGTTTCAGCTGGGTGGAGGTGTGTAGATTCTACAGTACTGTATGTGAAAAAAGAAAAGCTCTGAACTCATGAACCCAGAAAAAAGATGTCCAAGACAGAAATAAAGTAAAATGCTAATTATTCATGTGGCATTTAGAGGAAGGACAGTTTGACTAAGACCCTAAGCCTTGGCCTTTCATCCCTGTCCAGGTCTTTGTAGGGGGGTGGAGTACTGTACGTGACTTGCTGCACTTCCAAGCAACACTGTGATGCACACAGCCTCTTGATGCCGGTGGGCAGAAAACATAGGATTCCTCACAAAACTTGAGTCCCCTGGTCACAGCACGAGGCATTCCCAATTCCGCACTACTGTGCTGACCACTGTCCCAAACGCACTCAGCAGGTCAGGCCCTCTGCTCCCACAGTGCCAACCTCAGAATGCAATAGTGTGAACAGGTAACAGACAGGGTAACCCTCCTGTCTGCTTTTGGGTCCGAATCACCTTTAGTCTCAAGTTCTGGGGGGATTCAAACTGTGAACCTTATGCTAGCGTACGCAAGGTACAGGCTCAGATACATACCCTCTTCGGGGATTGCGGTACAATCTTTTGCCAGGGGCATCCAGCCAGGCTTTCAAAATAAACCCTTAAAACTCTATAAGAGACCTTAGCTATATTCTTACCTTTTCCCAGTTTAGTAACACTATCAAGCCCTTGAACAGTTGGCAGACTTAAAAATGTAGGCACTCCACATGCAAAAAATGATGGAGGAGCCCAGGCAGAATTTTAAAGAATATGTTTACTAAAAATGGATAAAAACAGTAAGATAAACTACAGAAAAAATATCAAAGAGCATCACAACCACATAAAAGAAAAACAAGGAAAACTACGGAACAAACTCCTACCAAAATACATTTAGATCTTTTCTATCTGATGTATTACCTCTGTAAGTGCAGTTAAATTGGAGATCTTGTTTCTTAAGAGCCCAAAAAGGTATGACCAAAAAGTTCAGACACAAGTATTAGTTTAAACTGTGTCTCCACACCCCTTCTGTGAGTCATCTAGCTCCTCCTTTTAGAATCAAAAAAATACAAACATGATGTCCTATCAGGAGGTATACTAAATAAGGTGACATCAGCATAAACTCATTTCCCAAATTATGAGTCTTTGATCCACCAGTTCCTTTGAGGTTTACAACCCTGCAATTTGTCACCTAGGTGCGATATAGCCAACAGGAATCAGCTAAATGATGTCCTGTCCTGTAATAAAATGTATATTTAGTTTCCCAACTTCAAAGCAGCAACAGGCCGTAAAAGATAATAAAATGCCCTCTGGAAGGAAGGTAATTAATTAACTGGTTCCTGGTCAGTTTATATATCCTGTAGCTTCACTGAAACCTGGGGGGGGGGCACCCACGGAAGCGCAGGATGTCTTATGTGAGACAATCACATACTATATTTTTATATTAGAAATATCATACAATAATCATAACCAGCTGGCCAAGCACCACAATCCTACCCACCTAGACTGAATTTGGGAGCTCTTTCCCCTGCATGGGATGAGCTCCCTAAGTCAGTTAACTCCTCATATAGATGCAACAAGCCATCTGTGTTCTGATTGGTCGCTCCAGCCCTATGTAAGATTGGCATGTAATACTCTTGCAAGGCAAGACTCCATCTTAATAGTCTACCATTAGTTTTTCCCATTTGTGTCAGCCAAACCAGGGGGTTGTGGTCTGTTTGTACCTAAAAATGCTTCCCATATAAGTATGACTCTTACTTCTTTAGGGCCCACACTATGGTAAGACACTCTTTTTCCACAGTGGAGTAAGCCTGCTTCTTGGGAAGTAACCTTTTACTCAGGTACACTACGGGGTGATCTTTCTCTTGGTTGGATGTCTGACTCAGTACTGCCCCAATACCCATGTCTGAGGCGTCAGTCTGGACTATAAAGGGTCTGCTATAGTCAGGATTTGTCAATACAGGAGCACTACACAGTGCCTCCTTCAGTCTGGTAAAGGCTTACTCACAGGCTGGCTCCCAGGTAATTTTCTTAGTCATCTTTTTCTTTACCAGGTCAGACAGGGCACTGTAATTGGGTACAAATTTCCTATAGCACCCTGCTGTCCCTAGAAAACTCCTGACCTGCTTCTGCATTTCTGGTCTGGGCCATGCCTTGATCACCTCTATTTTTACTTGGTTAGGACGGAGCTGCCCCGGCCTACTACATGCCTGAGGTATGCCACTTCAGCCATGGCCACCTGGCACTTCTCAGCTTTGACAGTGAGCCCGGCCCTCTGTATCCTGCCCAGCACTTCCCTAAGGTGGGACAAAAGATGGCAATATCATCCAGGTACACCACGGCGTACTCCTCAGCACCATTTAACACCTGGTTCACCAACCTTTGGAAAGTGGCAGGGGCGTTCTTCATTCTGAAAGGCATTATTTTAAATTCAAATAAGCCTATCGGAGTGATGAAGGCTGACCTCTCCTTAGCTCTGTCAGTTAACTCTACCTGCCAATACCCCTTTGTCATGTCAATAGTTGTAAGGTAGGTCACCCGTCTCAACTTGTCCAGGAGTTTGTCCATCTGGGGCATCAGGTTGGCATCTGACTTCGTGACTGTATTCAGTCCACTACAGTCCACACAGAAATGAGTAGAGCCATCTGGCTTGGGAACAAGGACTATGGGTGAGGCCCAGGGGCTTTGGGATCTCTGGATTACCCCTAAATCCAGCATTTCCTCCACCTCCCTACTAATGACCTTTTGGACAGCCTCTGACACCTGATATGCTGTCCACTGTATGGGCATTTGTGTCCTAGTCTCCACATCATGCATTGCTAAGGGGTTAGTCCAGGCTTGGCGCTAAGGGGCAAAATCTGTTAAAACCTCCCTTACTTCCTGGATCTTGTCCAGGGCCAGCTGGGGTGACAATTTAACTGCCTCCACAGAGGACTCCCACTTGCTTTTTTCCAGCAAGTCCAGAAAGTGGTCTCCTTTGTCTGTCCCCAGGACTACATACTGCAAACACCATGTCAGCCCTATTAGCATATGGCTTCATCATGTTGACATGGTACATTCTTTCTGTATGTCTTCTGTCAGGTAACTCTGTGATATAGTTCACATCATTTACCTTTCTAACTACTTTGTATGGTCCTGCCCACTCAGCCAGCAGCTTGTCTTTCTGGACTGGAATGAGGACCATGACATCCTGACCCACCGTGTATGAGCGAGCTCTGGCTCTGCAGTCGTACCACACTATTTGTTTCTGTTAGGCAGCTGCCAGGTTGCTCTGGGCTGTCCCAATAATCTCCTTCAGCCTTTCCCTAAACCTAAGGATGTAATCCACTATGGGAGTGCCCTGGGTGGTGTGCTTGCCTTCCCAGTCCTCCCAGATCAAGTCTAGGGGCCCACATACCCGGCATCCATATAAAAGCTCAAAGGGGGAAAATCCTGTCAACTCTTGGGGCACCTCCCTGTATGCAAGCAACAGGTGGGGAAGGTATTTCTCCCAGTCCCTCCCATGCTGTTCAGCAAGCACTTGGAGCACTGACTTCAGGGTACCATTAAATCTTTCCACAAACCCATTGGCTTGCAGATGATAAGGTGTCATGCGCCTCTGCACCACCCCCACACTTCTCCCACAAACATTTCATCAGGTCTGACATGAAGGAACCCCCTCGATCAGTGATAACCTCCTGCAGAACCCCAACATGGGAGAAAATCCAAGTAAGGCATCTGCCACTTTGTCTGTCCTCAGTGAGGATAGGGCAACTGCCTCTAGATACCGGGTGGCATAATCCACCACAGTCAGAATGAACCTCTTCCTGGAGGAGTTGGGGGTATTTAAAGGCCCCACAATATCCATTCCCATCCTCTGGAATGGCTCCTCCACTATGAGCAATGGAATTAGGGTGGCTTGGGTTTTCTAACCTGCCTTCCCTATTTCTTGGCACCGGGTGACAAGACCTGCAATACTTCTTCACTTGCTGGGTGAAGTTGGGCAAATAGAAATTCTGGGCCAACCGCTGCATAGTGCACATGATTCCCAGATGACCAGACAAGGGAATATCATGTGCAATCTTGAGCAATTGCTCACGATACCCCTGGGGAATGACAAGCTGTCTGCCTATCACCCCTCCCTCTGTCCTTACAGCCTGAGTATACATCAGTCCATTTTCCCAATAAACCTTATGCTTGCCGTCACCTCCCTGTGCTCTGTCAGAGTTTGCTCAAGCTCTCAGCTTCTTCAGACTAGGGTCACTTTTTTGAGCAGCTGCAAACTCCCTACACATTCCCAAGGCATGGGACAGGTCCCCTTCAGTTTCTAAACTAGGGTCCCTAGCACTAGCATCAGGGCACTCAGAATCACTGTCATCCCTAACCCTCAGACAATGGGTCACCCCTTCTTCTTCGGAGTAACCCTCCATAGCTGTTTGGTTAACTGCTACTAGGGAAATTTCTATCCCCTTTTCATTAGTCTTCATATCAGGAGACACAGGCTGGGGAACCAGCCTCCCAGTGGTTTCCACAATGGCTTCTATGGGGTCCAGGGAACTACAATTTTCCTTTGCCGCTTGGCTATGGGTAACTGCACACACCATCCCCTGTTTGAGATTGTTGCCAAGGATGACGTCAACTGAGCAGGAGCCAAAAATCTTCAGGAAGGCCAGCACCGAGGTACGCCATGTGGAAATGGCGCCGCAAGACCAGCTCGCACCGTATAGGTTAACTCAGAGTCGACCCTCCAATTGTCTCAGTATCTTTTTTACCAAGGAGGTGCAGAATAAACTAACCTAGTGAAACTAACCTATGTCGGACATAAGAAAGGTCAACACAACAGAGTCTTCATAGCCCAGCCATTGAGTAAGTGAAGACCAAAAACAAACAAGTGAGCTTGGGGGATGGAGGGTGGGCGTGTGAATGAGTGGTGGTGACTTCGTCCAAGAAGGTCAAGAATTACAGTAGGCACATCATTTTCATATCTTCCTGGACATAAAGTCTCCACCAATCATTCACACTAATGGGAGAGTACCGAGCTAAAATAATCCCCTGAGAAGGGCGGCAGGAGAGAGGAGCTCACTTAGGATAGGAGTCCATTGAGGATTGTCCTACCAAAGAATTGATCTTGTCTGACATGGACATCCAAAGCGTAGTGCTTCACAAAAGTATGCATGGAGCTCCAGGTAGCTGCACTGCAGATGTCTGCAATGGGCACGTTCTGTATTTCTGCCAGAGATGATGCAACCGCTCTGCACCCTGCCTTCCAGCTTAACCTGTGCCATGGAATAGCAGTAGCGAAGACTTGCCACCAGCCACGCTGAAATACACCTGATGGCAACAGGCTGACTCAGCCAGGCCATGCTGAACAAGACAAAGAGTTGATTTGACTTGCAGATCTCTTTAGTCCTGTCTATGTAAAATTGTAAAACCCTTTTAACATCCAGAGAATGTGGGGTGCGCTCTCCCTCATTCTGGAAGTTCGTGAAGTAGGTCGGAAGAACCAAGGACTGGTTCAGATTGAAGTCTGAGATTACTTTGGGGAAAAACTTTGGGTGAGTTCCAAGAACCACCTTGTCCTTGTGAAATACTGCGTATGGGGGGTCTGTGACCAGGGCATGTATTTCAGACACTCTGTGAGTGGAGGTAATGGCTACAAAGAAGTCGTCCTTCCTGGTCAGGAACTTCAGCTCACATGTTACTAGAGGCTCCAAAGGTTTACGGGTGAGCATGTCTAGCACAAGGTTAATATCCCAAGAGGCTACCAGTCTTCTGGCTGGTGGCCTAGTGTGGAGTATACCTTTAAGGAACCTCTTAACCAAGGATAACTGAGCCACAGACATAGAGTGTACAGGCTCGTGATAAGCTGAGATTGCACATAGATGGACCTTCACGGTTGAGTATTGTAGTCATGTAGTTGACAGATCTAAAAGATACTCCAGGACTTTGTTTAGTGGGCAAAAAAATGGGTCTAGGAAGGACTTTGCACACCAGATGGAGAAATGCTTCCACTTTGCCGTGTAAGTTTTCCTAGTAGCTAGCCTGCGTGCCACTAGGAGATTGTCTGAGACTCTATGAGACACATCAAATCTACTCACTTATATCTCCTCAGGAGCCATGCATGGAGATGAAGGTATCTCAGGTTGGGATGGACCACTGGGCCCTGGGTCAGAAGATCTGACTGAAGAGGAAGCTGTCTTGGTGGAATTTCCAATAATCTGTTGATCAACGGAAACCAAATCTGATGAGGCCAGAATGGGGCGATGAGGATCATTCTGCCCTCCTGTGCCTCCAGCTTGAGCAGCACCCTCTGAACTAAGGGAAGAGAAGGAAATGCATACAGAAACTGTCTTGTCCACTGTAATCTGAATGCATTCTGACAGAAAACACCAGGTTCTGGATTTCAGAAGCAGAATAGAGGCAGTTTTGCGTTGAGTGGGGATGCAAAAGGTCCAGGTTCGGTGTGCCCCACTCTTTGAAGAGCGATTGCACAACGTTTACATTGAGAGACCACTTATGAGGATCTGCCTCCGTTCTGCTGAGGCAATCTGCCAGATCATTCTGTACTCCAGGCAAGTAGACTGCTTGGATCAGGGCTTTGTGCTCTAGGCACCATTCCCACACTCTCATCGCTTCCCAGCGCAGGGGGTAAGAGTGTGCTCCACCTTGCTTGTTTTTTGTACAGTTTCTTTTTGCTCCTTATGGCCCAGGCATCCCTTCTGAGGTACTTGCTTGGCAAGGCCTCTACTTCCTGCTTGAAATCATCGCTTCCAGCTTCTTCACCCAAAACACCCAGGCAGGTCTAGCCCCCCAGATCCCCCCTGGGGCAGGCTTGCCTTCCCGTGGCAGCCTTTCTCAAATTAGAGAGGCCTACCTCAGCATCGGGTTGGCCATGGAGTCCCCTGGAGCAGTGGGCTGGTGTTGGGATGTGGGCCTGCCCCTGGAGTCCCTATTATCTCCGCGGTGCCATAGAGGGGGTTTTCTAGTATGTTTCCCTCAGGAGTGCAGCAGTGCAATGATGTCAGCATGGCATGATGCCACAGACATCTGCCGCACTCCTCCCACTCATCAGCTCGAGCATGAGTAGTGCCTCCGGAATCCACCGGGGGCCACTACTTTGACAGGCATGACCTGGATACCTCCCCAGGGAGAGGAGAGCAGTCCATCGGATGCTCGATCCTCTCCCTCCCCTGCCGACCGCAGGTACCTGAGATTGTTCCTGAACCTGGGTCACTGGCATAGTGTGAGGTGAGGTGTCCAGCGCCTCATTTCTCAGTGCTACTGGGCCTTCTGCCCTGCTTGTTGATATAGTACATCACTGCTTTGTTGTCCGTCTGAAGGAGAATGATCTTACGACAGAGGATGTCTTTCAGAGCTCGGACTGTGTACAGGACAGCTCTCATTCCAGGACATTTATATGGAGTTGAGACTCGTCCTGACTCCACAGACCTTGGGTGTGGAGATCTTGACAGTGAGCTCCCACTCTCCATCTGAGTAGAGATGCATCTGTGGTGATGGTGATCCTTGTCTCTAGTGGGGCAAAGGGAAAGACTTTCAGTAGGTTGTCCTCTTGAGTCCACCAGGTGAGTGATCATTTTAGAGGTTCCGTCACCCTGATGTGAAAGGACTGGGGATGCGTGGTCGGGGACCATTGGGTATTGAGCATCCACTGAGTGGTCCTCATGTGAAGATGAGACAAGGGCACCGTGAACACTGATGATGCCATGAGACCCAGCATCCACTGCATCAAGAGAGCTCGGACTGAGTCGTTCTCTTTGATGACTTGAGCCATCTGGAGGATATCATTCCTCCTGTCCTCCAGAAGGAAGGCTCTTGCACTGGAGGAATTCAGGAGGGCTCCTATAAAGAGGAGTTGTTGGGAGGGTTGTAACTGTGATTTTTCCAGATTCAACAGAACTCCCATGGATGTGAGGAACTTGGAAGCCGTGGCCAAAGCTTCCTGCATCCCTTGTCTGGAGGAGGTTGCTAGGAGCCAGTCATCCAGACATGGGAACATTTGTATTCCAGGTTTCCTGAGATGTACTGCAAATACTGCAAAGCACTTTGTAAAGACTTGAGGTGCCGAGGACAGCCCAAAGGGCAGGACTCTGAATTGATAGTGCTGACTCAGAGCCACAAATTGGAGATACTTGTGGTGGCTTGAGTGTACAGGAACATGGTGGTAGGCATTCAGCATGTCCAGGGAGGCCAGACAATCGTTTTGATGAATCAGAAGTAGAAACATACCAAATGATAGCACCTTGAATTTCTCCTTGTAAAGGAATTTGTTTAACTTCCTTAGGTCTAGAGTAGGACACATACTGCCTGTTTTCTTTGGAACTAGGAAGTAATGGGAGTAGAAACCTGTGCCCCGTTGATCCTGCAGAACTACTTCTACTACCCTGTTGTTCAGAAGGCCTTCAATCTCGGACGCGAGGAGGTCTGACTGAGTGACAGACAACCTGGGTTGCATTTGGGTGGATGATTTGGAGGGGTTTCAGAAACATTTATAGAGTAACCCTCGAGAATTATCCTGAGAACCCTTTTGTCCGATGTAACTAACTTTCACTGGTTGTAAAACTGAGTCAGACGCCCCCCTACTGCCAAAGAAGAGCCCCCTTGGACAGCTGAGGTGGGACTTGGGCCGGAATCTCAGAGGGTGGCACTAGGCGCCTTTGGGCCCTGTGCCTTCTGCTGCATTTTCTTTTGCAGCTTGGGGGCTTGATACTTGTTGAAGTCCCCTCTGCCCTTACCACAAAAGGACTGACGGTTGTGAAACTGCCAGCGGTTTCCACCCTGTTGAGGGGCAGCATGGGCTGGTCTGGCCGTTTTGATAGCCATCCTAGTTTTCTGTGTGGCCTCGAGTGCTTGCTCCACCTGTGGACCAAACAGATAGGCTCCATCAAATGGTAAATTCAAGACTCTTTGCTGGGCATCATTTGTGAACCCCGAGGTGCGTAACCACGAGTGTTGTCGAGTGCATATCCCAGCTGCTGCTGCTCTAGAAGCAGTGTCAAAGGCATCCATAGCAGCCTTAAGTTGCTGATTATTGGACTCAATACCTCTAGTGATAGTTTGGAGGAGCTCTAAGGTAATGTTTGACTCTGGAAGTGTTTCCACAGTTGCTTTCAGCGAATGCCAGAGGGTATACTCATATTGTGAGAAATAGCCCAGGTAGCTAGCAATACGCATACCTAGGGTAGCGGCAGTGAAGACCCACTTCCCCAAAGTGTTGATATTATGAGATTCTTTGTTTACCAGATGAGCCATAGACTCCTGAGGGAGGATGGCTTTGTCATTTTCTGCCAGGACCACTATGGCATCAGCGAAGGCTTGAGAGGCCAGGATTGGTTAGTCCTTAGAGGGAGCGTACTTCCTGTCTATGGACCTAGTGACAGAAGGAATAAGTGCTGGATTATCCCACACCATTTGTGAGAGAGTCTCGAAAGAGGGCTGTACCAGAGGAGTCAATTCCACAGAGTTCTCCAGGACATGCAGATATTGAAGGCACGACTTCCCCGGGGTTTACCTCTGAAGTCTGGCGAGAGAGGGTGGAGTTTATTTTAATTTTATTTTTTTTATTTTAGTCTTTGGCAACCAGGTAAGGCCCACTAGGCACAAGTGCCTGTTTTCAGGGGTGACCTGGGAGCACTGGGTGGTTAAGTGACTTGCTCAGAGTCACACAATATGCACGTGGAGGCTGTGAAAATCAAACCCAGCTCTAGTCTGCTGGATGTACCAAGCTCGTTCACAACTCATTTCTCTAACCTCTAGGCTATACTGCCAGACCAAAGTCATGGGACCAGGAATTGAACCCTGGTCTTCTGCATGCTCAGCTACCTCTCACTGCTCATGGCTCTAACCTCTGTGCTACAGCAACTGCTCAAGCTCATATTCTTCAGTAGAGACTTAAAGGACAGGTCCTCAACCAGAAGCTCTGCTGAAGTAGAGGGCTTACTTCCCACTCTGAGAGATGAAACTTCATCAATGTCGTCTCCTAATCACAGATAAGGATCAGGCTGAAAATCGTCTCCTACTAGCCCAGGAGGGATAGTATATAAAGGAAAGTGAGGAAAGAGAGCAGGAAGAGGTGCTCCTTGAACTGAGGTTGAGAAACCTGGTATCTGAGGTGGGGCAGCACCAGCGACGGCACCAGCTGTGCTGCCAAGACTGGGAGTCGAGGGCAGCACCGCAACCGGCACCATGCCAGTGCCCAGAGACCCCAACCCAACTCTCGGTGCACCCAAGGATGAAGATCTGAAACATGAGTAGGAGAAAATGGTACCTGTGCTGGCACCTGCGCTGCAGCCATATGAGGGGGAAAGCACAAGAGCACAGTGTCGACGGCACCGGAGAAGGTGCCATGCAACTAGAAAGTCCCAACCATCCTGCCCACGGGTTCGAAGCCCCTAGGCCTGAAGACCCTTGGCCTGACTCCGCAGGCTCGGAAAGTCGGGACAACTGCCGAACCCACTACTCCATAAGAGCGGCCCAATGATGAAACTACCTACTGGAGGAGCCCCAGGGGGCGGGGAGGGACTATGGAGTCGAGGATGCCGGCTACTAGGAACAGAGGCTGCAGACAAGCCCAACGGAGTCGGAGTCGGCATTCTGTCCCCCGTTACCGATGATCGTCATGCAGACATACCAGAGGATGACCTCGAGCGGTACCACTTCTTCTTCGACTGGTGGGATGAAGAAGAACTCGAGGCCAAGCGGTGCTGGGTTCCTGATGAGGATCGGGAATGGGCCTGCTTCTTTTTGTGCTTTTGGGAGGACCACCTTTCTTCCCGAGCACCGGACTACCCGTAGTCAGACCCACCCGTGGCTGGACCCAGCCCTGCTGGAAATACAGCTTTCATGCAAAGTCTCCCTACCGTCACTGGCCCCATTCCTGGTTGACTTCATCGAAGGTGGGTTGAAGAGACTTCTGTGTTCTTTTTGATGAAAAAACCTTTCTTTCTTTTTTTTTGTAAATAAGAAAACAAATAATACTACAAATGAAAATTGAATGACTAAAGTTGCTGTCGTATAGATGTGAAGATTTGACTCCCAGCGGGTGAGCGATTCTGTTACTGAAGCACACTCGATGGTGGGGAGAAAAGGAAATGAAGTGGTTGGAAGGTTGACGCCGAGGTAGCTATATGGCGTGAGCCGGTCTCGCAGCACCATTTCCATGTGGCCCTACCTCAGTGCTGGCCCTCCTGAAGATTTTTGGCTCCTGTTCGGTCCTAGTGCCTCCGGTGTAGTCCCATTAGTGTGAATGAGTGGTGGAGACTTTATGTCCCGGAAGATCACTATAAACGTTACTCAGATGTGATGAAAAGTCCATGAGAGAACCTGAAATCATGGCAGCATAAAGAATATGATGGTTGCTTATTAATAAAGTCCAGAGATTAAACAAAAAGGGAGAAATCAGTCAAACATTAAAGTTACAAGCTGGAGTTCTAAAATCAGAGGATCAACTAGATAGCTTATAAAATGTTCAGCATGAAAAAGGTATACACTGTAGAATCATAGAATTTGACAGCATATAAGGACTGCTTGGCCCACCTAGTCTGCCAATTTTCCCTACCTACTGCAATACCACAGACCCTAACTGATCTGTGTCTTACCACCTCTTCCCTATTGCTAGAGTACCCTTATGTCTGTCCCATGCATTCTTGAATTCCCCTACCATTGCAGCCCCCACCACCTCTGCAGTGAGGCTATTCCATGCATCCACTATTTTTTCTGTGAAAAATACTTCCTCACATTGCCCCCAAGTCTACCCCTCTCTAGTCTCATATCATGCCCCCTTGTTTTTGTACATCTTTTCTGAAAGATGCCACCCTCTAGTACCTTGTTTATACCCTTAAAGGGACACTGTCAACCCCATTAAGCCTCAAAGTGGCCCTAGTTTAAAAAACACATTTTATGATTGGTCACATTCTACAGAGACTGTGAATATGCAGCTGGTAGTTTTTTCTTTTATAAAGTGAAAAACTGACTGCCCACCATACTGGTGTTATCACACCAAAACAGGTTTGTTTACATTTCTTGACCAGCTCCCACTGCATCTTTCCTGGACTTAAGAATACCCCAATACAATCTAGCCACTCATTATGCAGTGGGAGTAGAAGAGACTATTGTATCATGAGTGGCTGCACTGTTTGAGGGTGTTTCTAATGTTTAGAAAGTGTGCACTAAGAGTAGTTCAATGATTTGAAGCAACACAAAGCTGGGCACAGTTATACATTACCATGCATTTTGGTTCTAATAAGCAAGGAGGCAGAGAAAACAACCAGCAACATCGATGAATTTTAGAGAAAGTAAGCAATCATAAACTGTGGGTTTTCTTCTAGAAATGATATGATGCAAACAGGTTGGCAGTGTCCCTTTAAAGAGCTAGTGTACTGCCTAAAACTAGTATTAGATTTTAAAAGCAGCCAACCATTACCTTTTATATCTGAGGTATTTTTTTATTTTCCCTTTGTTTAATTAGAAGATTGTTTACCTGATGTTAGTAGGTGTGAAACAGCTCTTAGCCTGGCAGCTGACATGTCTTGCTCTACTGCCTCACACTACATCATCAAGATTGTGACCTCACTGACTGTGACATCACTGCTACTTAGGAATAGCAAGTGAGTGACTGCCAGGTCATTCACTTGTGATGTTACTGTCAGTGAGAGCACAATGCTGATGATGTAGTGTGGGGCAGTAGAGTTAGATATGTCAGCTGCCAGGTTAATAGCTGTTCCACACATCCAGAACAATATTATCACATAGAATACTTTCTGATGAGCAAAAGGAAAAAGAAAATACTTCAGAAATAAAAGTTACAACTGACTACTACTTAAAATTTGTATTATGTTCCTGTCTGCCTGCTTGACTCCATTAGCTCTTTAAGGTACTTGAAAGTCTCTATCATATCCCCATCTCTCGCTCTCTTCTCTTCCAGGGAGTACATATTGAGGTCTTCTAGTCTCAACTCATATGACTTCTAGTACATTCCTTGCATCATTTTAGTAGCCCTTCTCTGAACTGCCTCTAATCTGTCTATGTCCTTCTGGAGGTGCAGCCTCCAGAACTGGACACAGTACTCCAGATGAGGTCTCACCAGTGATCTGTACAGTGGCATTACCACCTCCTTTTTTCTGCTGGTGATACCTCTCCCTATGCATCCTAGCATCCCACTGGCTCTCCCCACAGCCTTCTCACATTGTTTAGTCACCTTTATGTCATCAGATATGACTACCCCCAAGTCCCTTTCTTGTTTAGTTACTGTCAGTACCCCCCCCACCATCATATAGTCCTTACTTGGATTTCTGTGCCCCAAATGCATGATTTTGCACTTCTTTGCATTGAATCTTAGCTGCCACCTTCTCAGCCACTCCTCCAGCTTACTGCTGAGGTCCCGTCTCATCACCCCCCCCAGAGTGTCGACCCTGTTGCAGATCTTAGTGTCCTCCTCAAAGAGGCAGACCTTCCCTTTCAGCCCCTCTGCACTGTCACTTATGAAGACATTAAAGAGGACTGGCCCCAGCACTGTAAGACAATTCTGACAGAGAACTAATTTTCCCCTCTGCCTATATCTCAACACACAGTTTCAATGCAACAGGCACAGTATTGTCCGAAGGGTTTAAAAGATGAAGACTAACAAAAGCAGTTGCTTCCCTGCAACAATATGAAGTCACTGCAAGCAGAACTTACAGCCATAATATTACCTGCTTCATGAGGGATCCAGGTTTAAGTGTTTGCACATAGCAAACTGCGCCATAAGTCACCTCCATGTGGTGTCTGCCATCTTGAGCCTACCACTTCCCGCTGTACTTCAAGAAGCCTGACTGCAGGAGCCACTAAAGATAATATTTGCTGACCCCGATCACTTCATCTATTCTGACAGCACATACTCCTACTATGCTGAGACCAGTGCAAAAGCAATTATATCACAAATGAGAACAGTGCAGTTAGCATACACTTGTGCCTCCAATAACCCGCCCTCAGTAGTTAAAATGCAGAAAAGTTATGCAGTCACTAAGTTGGATGTTATTCTCAGTACTCCCAAGCAGTTTCAGCAGTTTGCTGTTTCTGAGCAAAATTGGCCTTGATAAGGTCTAAATGCTTGCCAGCTTCAATATGGTCAGCAAAGACATCGGTCTTACCAGCATACTGGATCTGGAGTGTTGGCGGGTACTGGAGGACATACGTGAATCCCAAAACATGTGGCCTGGCTTGACTCTTTTGCTGCGATGCCACATGGAAAAGATATGACTGGTAAGGCAATATAATTGAGAGCCAACATTCACATGGATTTGGCCTCTTCTTTTTGAAGCAGTCAGGCTAGTGTCCCTTACTTGTACACCACTCATAGTGATAAACACTGTCTGGGACTGATATGGGTTGCTTGGTCGTTTTCTAGGTGTCACCCTATAGGCTTTCACAAGTCTGCCCTGGAGATCCAAATCAAGACGTTGTTCCAATAAATCCTAAAATAAAAGAAACTGGGTCCTCATTCTCAGGGTTTCCCAAGAGACCAACCAATTGGATGTTGGGTAGGCGTGCCCAATTCTCTAATTGTTCCAGCTGCATCTTCATGACTTTATTCTCAGTACTGACTCCCACTACAGCTAACACTGACTTGCTGGCTGCAGTTGGTGGCTGCCTGAGCCTCTACTGACATGGCTTCCATTTTAGTGTCCAGTAACATAAATCTATTACGTAAAATCTCCACCTTTTTGTCAAGATCTTGTATTGCTAAATTTATTTAAAAGACGCCCAATCCTGGAGGCTCTGGGCGCTGTACAAATTTTTCAAACAGAATTTAAAAACAGAAACACAAGACAACACAAAAATTGTTATACAAAAATAAAAATAAATAACACCAATAAAATCTCAGACTCTGCTATAGTTTCTGATCTAAATATCAAAAGCTTGGGAAAAAAGGAGTGTCTTCATGCGGGCCTTAAAAATATCCACAGTGGGGGCTTCTCTGACCTGAGCTGGCAATGAATTCCACAGAACGGGAGCCGCAACACTAAAGGCTCTATCGCCAGCTGTTTTAAGCCTCGTTCTGGGAATGGTCAGGAAGCCACCACTAGAAGATCGAAGAGGGCAGGTAGAGAGCGCAGGTGTCAGAAGGTCCGACAGATAACCAGGGCCCTGCCCGTGTAGGGCCTTATAGGTGAGAAGACCCACCTTAAAGAGGATTCTCCACTTGACTGGCAGCCAGTGCAATTCGCACAATACCGGTGTGATATGGCAAAATTTTTGCTGCCCAGTCAATAATCGGGCAGCTACATTTTGCACCAGCTGCAGTCTGCAGAGAGATCCCCCTGTGACCCCGAGATAGAGTGCATTACAGTAGTCAAGCCTAGATGTGACTATGGCATGTATCAAGGTAGGGAGGTCCAGAGGCGGAACAAGGGGCTTAATCTTGGCAATATTTCTGAGATGGAAAAAACAGCTACGAACCATGGAGGATATTTGAGCCTCCAAGGTTAAGTTCCTGTCCAGAATTACTCCAAGATTTTGCACCCAAGAGAAAGCCTTCAATGACACAGCTCCAAGAACAAGCCCAGTTTCTGAGTCAGAGGCCATCCTATCCCAAACTCTGTTCAACTACACTACCAATACCTCCGTCTTGTCAGGGTTCAGTCACAACCAGCTGGAGGCCATCCAGTCATTAATCTCGGCCAGACAGCTATTAAGCACATCCACTGTGTTGGATGTTCCTGGGGCAAAGGACAGATATAGCTGAGTATCATCGGCATAACAGTGAAAATTCAGACCATACTTCCTAATGATTCCTCCCAGGGGCAGCATGTACACTGCGAACAGCATTGGGGCCAGTACCAATCCTTGAGGTACTCCACAAAATAGGAGACTGGGTGTAGATGAAGAATTCCCCATCATCACCCATTGCCTCCTGTTGGTAAAAAAGGACTCAAACCAGTTGATGACAGTACCGGTGAGTCCACATAACTCCCTAAGGCAGACAAGCAACACACAATGGTCCACAATGTCAAATGCTGAAGAGAGATCAAGGAGAACAAGAATTGTCCTGTCCCCCCGATCTCTTGCCCTGAGGAGATCATTCTGCACCCGAACAAGCGCAGTTTCTGTGCTATGTCTAGCCCGAAATGCCGACTGGAAGGGTTCATACAACTCGTGAGTCACGAGGTGCTCTTCCAACTGAAGTGCTACCACCTTCTCCACCACCTTCCCCAAAAATGGAAGGCTGGATATAGGACGGTAATTTGCCTTGATCTCCGGGTCCAAAGATGATTTCTTTAAGAGGGGTCTCACCAGAGCCTCCTTCAAAGCATCTGGAAAGACCCCCTCAGATAGGGAACACCGTACAATCAAGGCAAACACTGGGCCAACAGAGTCAACACAACTCATTAAGAAACACGTTGGCACCGGGTCCAGTTCACAAAAGGTATGCTTCATGTTGACTGCCACCTCAATAACTTCACTAACCTCCACTGGTCTAAACTCCCCCCAACTAGGTGGAGTGCATTCAGAACACATAAGGTGACCACTGTCAGCTATAACATTGCTGGCTGAAGAAGCCACCAGCCGGATCGAGGACACCCTGTCCGAGAAAAAACGAGCAAACTCCTCACAATCTGTATTAGAAAAAACCCTCCCGGGCTGCAGACAAGCAGGATGTTGAAGCCTGTCTACACCCCAGAAGAGTAAAGCTGGTCGGTTTTTCCCAGCAGCAATCTCCCTGGACAGGAACTCTGCCTTCTTACGGTTGATTGCCTCCTGGTACGCACTATAATGCATACGCAGGACCAGTTTGTCCACCTCCAGAGAGGACCTCTTCCAGCAGCGCTCTAATCTCTGACCCATCTTCTTCATCTCCCTGAGATCCCCGTCAAACCACGGGGACCTCAGGTATGAAGTTCTGGGTCGTACACAGACAGGTACGAGGGAGTTAATGGTGTCAGATATCACCCTATTATAGGTGTCAACCCCAGCACCAACACCTCTGACGCATGCAGCACCCACACTAGACAATTTAGCTGCCTCCAAAAAACCCTCAGGGGTCAAACCCCGTAAAGGGCGACAGCTAATCATCTCAGCAGGGGAAGGGTTTTTGGCGGGACCCCAAGCATGAACTGCACCGTGCAATGATCGTACCAAAGTACTCGATCAATCCTGAGATCACTAATCTCAAGCCCCAGTGAGAACACCAGGTCCAACATGTGGCCATCCTGATGAGTTGCTGCAGTAACAGCTTGCATGAATCCTAAGGAGGACATGATCTACAAAAAATTGGAACTGCATCTTTGATTCCCATCGTCGACCCAAACATTGAAATCCCCCAGAAAAACACATCTGGGGATCCCAATGTTTCGTTGGCAATGAATTCAGCGATCTCCTGCAGGAAATTCCCCATCGGCCCAGAAGGGCGATAGATGAGGAAGATCCTGCAGCCCACACCAAGTCCTCCACGAATAGCCACACATTCAAAAGAACCTGGAGTTCTCACTGGGTGCACGGTGAAGGTCAGGCTGGATCTAAACAGATAGCTACACTGCCACCCCTGCGTTCCACTCTGGGGCAGTGCACCACGGTATACCCAGGAGGGACTGCGACCTCAAAAATAGGGCCCGCATCATCTCCCACCCAGGTCTCCATGATGCAAGCCAGATCGACCGAAGAAATCAAGGCAGCAATAATTGCCGTCTTATTTCTAATCGATCTGGCATTGCAAAGCACTGCCGTCAGAGGATTGGAGGGTGGTGCAGCCCCTCGGGTTACCTGACCACTCAGTCTGGTGGACTTCCTGGAGATGGGCACCAATCACGTCTGGCCACTCCCAGATGCCCGTCTTAACCCAGGGCGCCTTCTGAACCTAACAACCTCTATCCTACCATCGCCCATACATGGGTCGCCCCACTGTCCACAATCAGCACGACCCCTTCCAGGCAAGCGCCTCACATTGAATAAAAGGACCAAGTTACCCTGAGCTGTTTTGGCAAGTCCTACTGCTATCATGCTTCTGCGTACTATTTGTTTACCTTACTGAACATTGCCTGTTACTTGCTGCATTACCGTGTAAGGTCTGCTCCATTGCTAAAGGTGTTTACCATGCCGCATATTGTCTGTTACTCCCTGCATTACCATGTATGGCCTGTTCTATTACTAAAGGTGTTTACCAAGCTGCATATTTCCTGTTATTCTCTGCATTACCATGTATGGCCTGCTCCATTGCTAAAAGAGACTAGCCAACCATGCCCATCAGTTTATTGGCTCTGAGCTCGCTCTCAGCTGACAGTCTCGCTCTTCAACCTAGTCCACATCCTGAGCATGTGAAGCCTAAGTGGGATCCTTCCTTTCTGGCCCATAGTGGGATTGTCCTTACTCCAGGTGGAGCTTTAGCCGTTCGTGTATGGTGGCGCCTCTTGATGTAGAATTTACGACTAGCTGCGAAGGGTGGTTACATGCATTCCTCCTTTGGGTGTAGTATTAATTTACTACCATTGCATCTTCAATGCTTCTCCCTACGACTGCCTCTGGTTCACATGGTTTGTATTTTAGATTGGTAAGCTAGTTGAGTGCCTAAGCAGTTGCTGCTCTCCTCCTTCTGCCTTGGAGGTGCTTGTTGTACAGAACCCTCACAATCCTTCACTGCGTTCCCGTTAGCGGGATAGAGTGAGAGCCCTCCACCAAATCTGAATATTTTCCACCCCCTTGAATTGAATTTTAAACGTACCAGCTGAGCCATCACTAAATAAAATAGCCCAAGCATGGAGGGAAGGCAATCTCGGTCTTGGATCCCTAGAGATTTCCTCCTCAAAAGTTTTTTTTCTCTCCTCCATGTCGCAGGTCACAACACTTAGTTAGTTTTAGTAATACTCTTAGCTTACTTAGGTAGGTTCTGCTGTTGGATGGAGATGGATGGTGGCCCTACTAGCCGCTTCCTCTCTCCTTAGGAAGCCCCTTGCTGTCATCAGCACAAGCCATATTACTGGAGCTATCCTGCTAACTTTTGCTTCTCATTTATGTTTCATTAATCTGCCTGTTGCTGTCAGTCTGCTTCTCTACCTCCTAGTCATCGATCGCTGCTACAATTCTTTTGGGGTTCCTTCTTAAAGTATCTTTAGCCAAGGGATCCTTCCAGTGGTACCTCTAGGGGTGGAACCCTCTTACAGGGATCCTTGCCTTCAGTAACCCTACAGGGTGGTAATTCCTAATGGAATAGAGAGTGCGAATGGCCACAACACTGTAATATAGTTGCACAAGCATAACATTATTCTGGTTGCGTAAGCCATTGAATCATTATAAAGTGTACTTTTTGTATTTTGCATATTATTGTTAGTTTGTACTATCATTGTAAATTGTATGTTTGTAATTTGCACCTCACTATTATTTTGCACTATTAGTATTAATTGTATTTTTGTATTTTGCACCTTTCTATAAGTTTGCACTATCATTGTAAACAGTATTTTTGTATTTTGCACTTCACTGTTAGTTTGCACTATTGTTGTAAATTTTTTTGTAGTTTACACTTCAGTGTTAGTTTGCACTGCCATTGCAAACTATGATCTTCTTCGGGGATATCTCTTTCATCAGGTCACACTTATAGAACTTAGCCATCAGGCACTAGGATCTCATGAAACTTTCTCAAGCAGTTTGCTAGGGGCCGCCCATGTTGACATTGCATGCCGACATCATCTACACTATATAAGCATGGGTGGCCCCACTCCCTCCTCAGTCTTTTCCCATCATCACTCTGCTCACATCAGTCTCCATGGAAGCTTTGCTGATCAGTCTCCTGCCTTTTCTGGTGCTATTCTTTTCTAAAATGTTCCTCCTTTATTTAGGCTTCTTGTCAACAGCGTTTGCTACCTCAGGCCTTGCCTGTGATGGTCTGCCAGCAGATGCTCTCACTTTTTGGCGACATCGATGGAAGGCCCTGCCAGAGTTTCTCTCGGACATATAGCAGCAGGATCAGGGGTCTTTCGTGGCTCCACCACCCAGTCATCTTCTTCTTCTTTGGCGGGCTCACAGGTTAGCCAGGCCTGAGTTGGTCCACTGGGGATTCTCATCAATGAATCTAAATCACCGGGACTGCTTCCCCAGGGAGCGCTCTCATTCCCCGGCTTCTTCTTCTTCTTCTTCCTCCTCCAGGAGTCTGGTGTTGGAGGCTTTTGCCCCACTGCCCCCTGCAGTCTAGGTCTTTGCTCTTACCAGGTCCCTCACTACAGTGCTCTTCACCAGGGTCCCCTGGCTGGAGACAGTTCATCGGATTTTGGTCCATCAAACTTTACCCTGCCTCTGCACCCATCAATTTTCCTGTGCCTGTAGGTATTGGGGACTTTGGTTGCCCTTGGCAGCCTCTCCATCGACTGAGTCAGGCCATGTTCCCCCTCCCATGGCTTCATATGTTGACAACGATATCCTTTCCATCCATTGACCTGGCAGTTTCTTGGCAGCAGGTCCATTTAATTCTGCCCAGTCTCTGTGCCTGTCAATGTTCCAGGGCCTGCAGGCAGTGGGTACCTCTGTTTGCCCTTGGCAGCCTAACTGCCAGTGGAACTAGGACGGGCACCCCCTCCATTACTTCCTGTGTTGACAATGATATCCTTTCTGTCCATTGACCAAGAGGTTCATTGACACCAGATCTGTTGAACTCTGCCTGCCTCTGCATTTGTCGACGTCTCTGGACTTGCAGGCATTGGATACCTTTGGTCATTCTCAGTGGCCTCTCTGTTGACAGAACTGGGCCATGCACCCTCTACATCTATCCCTGTGTCAACGATTATATTCTTGATGTTCGTCAACCTAAAGGTTTGTTGACAATAAGCCCGTCGCTCCCGGTCCTGCTTCAATGCCCAACAATGCTTTTAGGCCTGCAGGTGTTGTGTACTTTGGGTCATCCTCAACGGGCAACCCATAGTCAGAGCCCAGCCATGTGCCCCTTCTGACAATCCCTGCATCAACGGTGCTGCCTTGTCCATCGATCTAACTTCTGTTCCTCCTCACCTGTGGCCCCATCCATCTCAGCGGCGGTGGCGACTCTTAGGCACGCTCCCTCCTAAGCATCAACAGAGTTTCAGTGGTCAGACCTGGTGTCGGACAGGCAGCTGTCAAGGAGGATTTCTGTCCCAGTTTATTCCTCCCTGATAATGATGAGGAGGATATTGGGGTACAAGGCCCCTTGGTGAGGTACTCAGTTTTTGTCTAGGAGCATGGACTTGGTCATGCAGATGCTCATATCCCGTCTTGCAGACCCCACCCTTCGTAAGGGCACTGGCCATCTGTTTGTCACTTTGGGTCATTCCTCTCTTGCTTCCTGCTTTGCAGGATCCTGCCATGGCAGCTTGGCACAGTCCATACCTGGCCCTAACCTTGCCCAGGAAGGAAGCCATAGTTTAGCAGGCTCTCCAGGGGCTGCCTTATCACACATCCCTGTCTGTGTCCCACTCTGCAGTGGTCAAGGCTGTCCACAACCTCTGAGGCAAGAGGATCAGTACCACCATACCCCTGGAGGAAGGGTGGGGCAGTGGCACAAGCCCTCCCCAAGAGGTCCCACAGGTGGCAGCTACTCTAGCCATTCCAGGAGGCTGCAGATGTCTGTAACTAGCTGCTTAGGGCTGTTTCAAGTATGGAAGATGCCACTGCCGGGACTACAGACCCTGATCTTTGCCTCAGGTTAAGAGTTTTGCTGCTAGTATTTAGCCCTCCCCCCGGGATCACATTCCCCTGTTAAAGGAGGTACTGCTCACTCTCTTGCTCAAACAGGCCATAGCGCCAGTGCCAACAGGGTAGGCAAACAGAGGGTTTTTACTCCAGGTTCTTTCTAGTCCACAAAAAGCTGGCATCCTTCACCTTATTCTGGACCTGAAGGAGCTTATCTCCTTCATCCAGTCTGGGAGGTTTAGGATGGTTACCCTACAGGGCATCCTGCTCCTACCAAACCAGGAGGCTTGGTTGCGCCCCCTGGATGAGCAAAATGCTTATTTGCTTATCCTGATATGTCCTCAGCATGGCAGGTACTTCAGGTTCCAGTTCCAGAGGGAACATTACCAATTCAGAATATTGCCTTTTGGCTTGCTCTCTGCACCACAAGTCTTTGCCAAATACTTGGCAGCTGTGACAGAAGCTCAGGGGGGATGGCTTGCTTATCTTCCCTTGCCAGACCAACTGGCTTCTAAAGGTGCATTCCGTAGAGCAACTCGTGCAACCTTTCATTGCATTCTACTGTTATTCCAGTCTATAGGGAATAACTGTTGGTAAGTCCCAGTCTGTTTTGAGCCTGTCCCAGCAGTTGCTGTACATAGGGGCAGTTCTATTCCCCTGCCTGGACAGGGCCTTTCTGTCCCAAGTCAGGGCAGAGGCCCTGTAGGCTCAGGTCTGTTTGATGGCTCAGAGCAAGTTTGTCTCCACCAGGGCCTTCCTTAGGTTCATGGGCTCCCTGGCTGAGGCCACTGCCACCATTGTCTTAGCCAGGCTACCTCTGAGGTTTCCTCAATGGTCTCTCATCGTCCAGTGTGTTCAGTGCTTCTGAGGCCTGGTTTAGGTGATTTGTTCCCTCCTCAGCTGCGCAAGTCACTTAGGCAGCAGATGGACCTTTCCCGTCCAATCCTTTGAGAGGGGAATTCATTTCCTTTTCCTCTCCTTACCAGATCCTCATGGCAGACACCCCAGGTCTGGGCAGCAAAGAGAACCTTGTTCCCTTCCTCAAGCAGGAAGAGACCCATTCTTTTTCCCTGTGTTGGGAAGCGAAGAGGGGTTTGGCACTGGTCCTAAACCACAGTTGAGCACTCTCGGCAGTTCACACTCCCAGTCACGTAAATGCCCTGTCAGACAGTCTCAGCAGGTCACAGCTCCATGTGTGCATATGAGGTCTGCAGTCCTTCATAATTGGGGTGTTTCAAACAGTGCTGGATATCCTGGTGGTTACCAGGGAATCTTCCCCAGGTCTCCCTTCCCAATGAGAGGAAGCGATTTACTATCTGGGCCTCTTCCTACTGCCTGGACCCCTTTTTCCTTGTTTGGAAGCTCAGGTTCTCATGCACTCTCCATTCCTGTTTGGTGTGGGACTTCAGCATTCCTCTATCAGGATGCCCTTGTCAGCCATATCTATCCTTCTTGTGCCTACCGAGGGTCGTACTGAGACCCACTTGGATGTGTCTTGTGTTTTCCTGGGAGGCATCCTTTATTTGGTGCCACCCATCCACAATCCAGTCCTGGCTTGGGACCTGATCTTTGCTTTGGAGAAGCTAGCCTTGACCCCTTTTTGAACCAGCCGCAACTTGCAGGCTATGCCTTCTGTCGTCGGTGTTGTTGATGGTTGCTATTTTTCTCTGCTCAATGGCTTATAGTGCTACAGGCCTTCATGTGTGAGCAGCCTTATTTATGTATCCACAGGGGCAAGGTGACAGTACTTACAATCATATGTTGATTGAGGAAATCGAGACTGTCTGCTGCTTAGGTGATACTATATTACTCGGTGATTTTAATTGGGGTGTTTCAAACAGGGAGAAAAGGAGCTGTAAGGATCACATAGTAAGAATTAGGAAGGGGGATTGGGTGGAAGCAGGGTGTGATAAGGCAGAAGCACTAAATGAGTACTTCTGCTCAGTATTTACTAAAGAGAAGAGGGGTGACACCCAAGGTGGGAGAAATGGCAGAAACGGGGGGAGGATGACAGATGAGGAAATCATGGAGGGCAGAGTTCGGAGAGGGTTTGAAGGCACTGAGGGTGGACAAGGCGCCAGGCCCAGATGGCATCCACCCCAGGGTACTGAAGGAGCTGGCAGAGGTCCTTGCAGGACCTTTGGCAGACCTATTTAATGCCTCACTACATTCGGGGTGTGTACTTCAGGACTGGAGGATGGCTCATGTGGTGCCCCTCCACAAGAGTGGCCCCAAGGATGAACCAGGAAACTACAGACCAGTGAGCCTCATATCCATCATGGGTAAGCTAATGGAGACTATCCTGAAGGAGAGGTTGGTGGCCCTCCTAGAGGCCAAAGGACTACAGGACAGCAGACAGCATGGCTTCATACATGGCAGATCCTGCCAAACCAACCTGGTGGAGTTCTATGACTGGGTAACTAGGCAACTGGACAGGGGCCATGTAGTGGATGTCCTGTATCTGGACTTCAGTAAGGCATTCGACTCGGTGCCATGGAAGGCTGGGAACGAAGTTAGTAGGCACAGGGGCAGGTGCAAAGCTGGTGAGATGGGTAGGAAACTGGCTTCAGGGAAGGCAACAGAGGTGGTGGTGGGTGGGAGCTCTCACACCCAAGGGCAGTACGGCGGTGTTCCACAGGGCTCGGTGTTGGGACCAGTGTTATTTGGGATATTCATTGCAGACATATCATGGGACATCAAGAGCAAGATCAGTCTGTTTGCTGATGATACCAAGGTAGGAGCGGTGGTGGATGACCTAGGGGGATGGCAGGGGTTGCAGGATGATCTGGCAAAGCTTGAAACCTGGTCAGACACCTGGCAACTGGGGTTTAGTGCCAAAAAGTGCAAGGTGCTGCATTTTGAGATGAAGAACCCAAGGAGGAGTTACCAGCTGGGGGGAGTGCAGCTAGCCCAGACAGAGGAGGAGGAGAAGGATCTGGGGGTGCTCATTACAGGGTCAATGAACAACTCTGCACAATGTAGGAAGGCAGCTGCAAAGGCCAACAAAATGCTGGGCTGTATTGCAAGGGGTATATCCTCGAGGAGGGAGGAGGTGATTCTGCCACTGTATAGGTCATTAGTTAGACCACACCTGGAGTACTGCGTGCAGTACTGGCGCCCGTATCTGAAGAGGGACATTAAGTTACTGGAGGGGGTGCAGCGCAGGGTGACAAAGATAATCAAGGGGCTGGGGGACTTATCATATGAGAGGAGGTTGAAGGAGTTGAACATCTACTCACTGGAGGAGAGGAGGGACGGGTGACATGATTGAAACCTTTAAATACATGAAAGGAATAAACAAGACGAGTACAGAGGGGCTGTTCAAAGTAAGGGAGGGGAGGGCCACCAGGGGCCGTGATATGAGACTGGAGGGAGGAAGGTTCAGGAGGGAGATGAGGAGACACTTTTTTACAGAGAGAGTGGTGGCTGGGTGGAATCGTTACCTGCAGAAGTGGTATCCAGTGAACCGTGGACTGCTTCAAAAAGGAATGGGACAGGACAAGGGGGAGGGTTAATGAAGGGGAAGGGTGGAAGGAAGGGGCAGCTGCAGAATAAGGGGTGCTAGCTGCACATTCGAGCAGACTTGATAGACTTCTAGGCCTTTATCTGCTGGCAAATTTCGTATGTTAGTAATGTTCCAGGTATAACCTGGGACTTGATGAAAGGTAATACCATCTTTGAACAGACACTAGTTAATATATTATCCACCATTGGATGCAATCAATTTGTAGATGTTCCTACTAGAGGTAATAATACCTTAGACCTAGTAATTACTAATATTAAGGATACAGTGGGTAATATTCAGGTCTGCCCCCATTTAGGGTGCAGTGACCATAAAACCATAGAATGTATAAAAAATCTTATTAAATGCAAATCTCATGGACGTTCAACATTATTAGACTACAAAAAAGCAAATTGGTCTAAAATAATCAATGCCTTTAGTAGTGTTGATTGGGGAACATGTTTTGATGACATAGAGGTTCATTTAATGTGGGATAAATTGAAATCAAAGATACATGAAATAATTAATCATTACATCCCACGTCGCAAAAAAATAAACAGTAAAGGTAATATTCCTCCCTGGTTTTCTAAGGTTATAAAATCCTAAATAAGGAAGAAAAATAAAGCCTTTCGAAAATATAAGTTAAATTCTTCACAAATCAATCAAGTTAAGTACAAAATACAACAGAGTTTACTTAAAATGCTAATTAAAAAGGAAAAAATTAAACCTGAAAACAAACTAGCTAGTAAAAGGACTTGTAAGGCCTTTTATGCTTATGTGAACCCAAACCCAAACCCAAACCCAAAGCAAACCCATAATAGAATTAATACTGTGACTGTAAATGGTGAAATATTACATATTAATAAAGATATTGCTAATAGTTGTAATAAATATTTTACCTCAGTATTTCAAATAAAAAATCTTATAGTAACTATCCCCAGTATAGTGACTAATCCCTGTGTGAATGACTCAGATGTATACAGCTTAACTCAAGATATGGTGCTCAATGAATTATACAAATTACGTACAACATCATCATCAGAACCAGACAATGTTGATTCTATTGTCTGGAAAAAACTTGCTAATGTGATTGTCCAGCCCTTAACCACCTTATTCAATAAATCCCTCCTAAATGGTGACGTTCCATTGGATTGGCAGGAAGCAATAGTTGTCCTGATCCATAAAAAAGGTAATAGATCAAATATTGAAAATTATAGGCCTATTAGCCTCACCTCAATTTGTTGTAAATTACTAGAATATCTATTTAAGAATAACATTTAAGATGAAATAGCTGAATTGGGGTTACAAGACAATACACAGCATGGCTTCAGGAAAGGTCTTTCCTATAACACCAATCTGATCTCATTTTACAATATTGTAAGTAGTCAAATTGACAAAGGCATTCCAACTGATGTAATTTTTCTTGATTTAAGAAAAGCCTTTGATTTTGTACCGCATGACAAACTAATTCAAAAACTGGAATATATGGGATTAAATAAATATATTGTAAAATGGATTAATAACTGATTGACTGATAGAAAGCAAAAAGTGAGAATAAACTCACTTCTCTCCAATGAAGGAAATGTCAACAGTGGTGTTCCTCAAGGATCAGTGTTAGGTCCAATATTATTTGGATTATTTATAAGTGACATGGGAAAGGGTCTTGATTCTATCTTCTCTAAGTTTGCTGATGATACTAAAATAGGCGGGGATGTTTCATCCTTTTCAAAATACCAACTATTATGTGAAGGTCTAAAGGCTATCGAACTTTGGGGAGTGGAAAATAGTACGGAATTTAACGAAACTAAATGCGCTGTAATACATTTTGGAAAAAATTACCCTCATTATAAGTATTATCTTACTAATAAAGAAATTAAAAATAGTAAATGTGAAAAAGATCTGAGAGTATGTATGAACACACACCTATCATCATCTACACATTTGGCTAAAACCATCTGGAAATGTAATCAAATCATTCACTCTATTAAAAGAGCATTCATTTCAAGAAATAAAGTATGTATTATGAAGTTATATAAGTCATATGTATTACCGCATTTGGACTATGGAACTCCAATATGGAGTCCGTATCTCAAAAAAGACATAAATCAAATTGAAAGATTGACTAAATCTGTTTGGGGATTAAAAACTATGGAGTATAACAAAAGACTGGAGAGGTTGAGTTTATTTTCCTTAGAGAGAAGAAGTATTAGAGGAAATCTGTTGTTAATGTACAGAATTATGAAAGATCAGTTCTTAATGGAACAATGTGGTACACAAAGATTCCACAAAACAGTAAATTTAAGATCACATGACAAACAAATTGTACTCCATAGAGTACAGACAGTCAGACACCAATACTTTTATAATATACGTACAGCAAGGTTATGGAATAGTCTACCTGGTCACATTGTAGATGCTCCTACTATGGAAATTTTCAAGAAGAGATTAGACAAAAACCTAGTGAGTAATAGATCCAAATGATAAACCCACTATGTGTGGGAGACAATTTAATGGGCATTTAGCCTACTTTGTATAAATATACCAAGTTATACCAAGTTAAGCTCTCTGTGCGGTCCCGTCATGGGTTCCTTTCTAAAGAAGTGTTTGCATTTATTCTGAATCACCCCATCCATCTTACTGTGCATCACATAGAGCATGCTGATCCAGGAAAAGCATTGCTCCATGCTTTGGTTGCGCTTACCTTTTGCATGATGATACATGTACATTCTAAGGACAGCAGGAGGCCCATCCAGTTGTTTATTTCATTTTCCCCGGGCAATGAGGGCACTCTGTTTTTAAGCAGTGCTTGTCCAAATGTTGGGCCAACTGCTTTATCTTTCATCATAGAAAGTATGGCAAGGATCTGTCTGGGGTTGTGTGTGGTTTCTCCACCCTAGGGTTGACCACTTCATTTGCCTGTTTCAGGAACACGTTGGCAGCAGAAATTTATGCTGTGGCCACTTGACGTTCTATCCACACTTTCACCAAATGGTACAGTCTGGACATTGTCTCCATGTGGAGGGCAGGCTCTGCCCTGGCTGACCTATCTGGCCTTATTTCTATGGCCTTCAGTCTCCTGCCATGCAGACTGCGTCTCTAGTTATCATTGCTTGAGATTCTGTTCTGTAGATGTGACCTGATGAAAGAGATATCCCCGAAGACAGAACAGTTATGTAAGAACCTACCGTAATAGTAGATGTTCGAGGGAATCTCTTTCATCTGGTCAAGCCGTCCCTCCCTCCATACCCCTTACATCTATGTCTTTGTTATTGTCATTTGTTGCCCCAGCCCTTTTTTCTGTATAGCTGGGTACCTCTTCTCTCTCATCAGCCCCTACAGGGACATTTTGTTCTCCTGGTCTCTGGGGTAAAAATATTGAGAAGGGAGAGGAGCTGCCCATGCTTATATAGTGTAGATGACTTCCGCATGCAACGTCAGCATGGGCAGCCCCTGGCAGACTGCTTGAGAAAGTTTCCGCGAGCTCCTAGTGCCTGATGGCTACACTCTCTAGGTGTGACCCAATGAAAGAGATTCTCTTGAAGATCTACTGTTATGGTAAGTTCTTACATAACTCTTCTGTCTTGTTTTTAAGCCTTAATGTTAGTTTTGAATTATCATTGTAAATGGTATTTTTGTATTTTGTACTTCACTGTTAGTTTGCACTATCATAGTAAATTATGTTTTTGTATTTGCCACCTCAGTGTTTGTTTGCACCATAATTATAAATTGTATTTTGTATTTAGCACTTCACTGTTATTTTACACTATCGTTGTAAATTGTATTTTACACTTCAGTGTTAGTTTGCACTGCTGCTGTGAACTGTAATTTTGTTTTTAAATTTTACTCTTAGCTTTGCAGTTTTGTAAATTGTATTTTTGTATGCTGCACTTCACTGTTAGTTTGCACTATCTTTGCAAATTGTATTTTTGTATTTTGCATATCACTGTTATGTTGGAAATTGTATATTAGTATTTTGCATCTCAATGACAGTTTGCACTATTGTTATAAATTCTATATTTTTCCCACCTCAATGTATGTTAGTTTGTACTATCATAGTAAATTGTATTTTTTGTATTTTACACCTCACTGTTAGTGTAGACATCATTGTAAATTGCATTTTTGTATTTTGCACCTCACTGTTCGTGTACACATCATTGTAAATTGCATTTTTGTATTTTACACCTTACTGTTAGTGTACACATCATTGTAAATTGTAGTTTTGTATTTTGCATATTACTATTAGTTTTCACTGTCACTGTAAATTGTAATGTTGTATTTTATACTTTATTGTTCATTTGCACTTTTGTTGTAAATTGTATGTCTTTTGCATATCGCTGTTAGTTTAAATATCATTGTAACTTTTTCTCTTTTGCATACACTGCTAGAGTACACTATCATTTAAACTGTAATTTTCTAGTTTACTTTTTACTGTTAGTTTTGCACTATTGTTGTAAATCATATTTTTGTATTTTGCACCTAAGTTTTACTTTGTTCTTTTGTTGTATATTGTGTTTTACTGTTTGTTTCCTGCCTCATGTAACCTCCTTCCCCACACCTGGAAACAAGTTATGGTTTAGTGTACCTTTCCTGGACAACAGTTTTAAATAATAGTTTTATTTTAAAGAAAGCCTTCTGGTCAGATGACTTTGAGAACTCACCCGCTCAGTGTTAGATGAATCACTGCAACAACTGATGACAATTTCTCTGACATTTTGTAATATTACAAGTGAGGCCCTACCAGTTACTTATAAAAAGAATTGTAGAATGGACCCAACACACTGCTTGCTTCAGTTCAGCCTGAAAGATATACAGAACCCTCATGCGTGATACTAATACTTGTACATCTATGTATGAATAACACTAAGTACTGTTTATGCTTTTGTGCAGCCTTGTGTGATGTATGCAGCTGCAATTCTTGCCCCTTGGGACCGTCTTGGAAATTAGGTGGTAAATTTAAATTAGGCTTTCTTTTGGAACAACAAAATACACATTTGGTATACGTTTGTTCAGTCATATCTGGCCTTCTACCTTATTACTTTTTCTGATTGGAACCAACCTGACACAGTGCACACTGAGACAACATATTTCTGTTCAACTTGTAATGTAGTCACTGCAGATGACTTGCTGGCTTCCACACCTAGACACATTTCTCGAGCTTATGATTTGGTCCTGGATCCAACGGTGAATCCAGCAGTCACTGTATATCATTTTGATGCTATGTCATCACAAATTAAAGCTATAGTTCATTAGAATGTGTTAATAAAAATGGGGCTTGTTCACTTGCCGGATTCATTTAGCATGAAAACTAAAGTTTTGAACACGGAGAACTTAACGCATAATCACTGCCACTGGTTTTGTGTCATGAGCTTTTGTTGCTTCAGACTGAATTCTTTCAACAGGCCTATTGAGAAAGCAGCTCTTCCCAAGTGCCCATATCAGCAAGCAGGTCACTGCTGGGGTCACAGCCACTGAAATGATGGGATATTCATCTGCATTCATGGGCTGCCTAACCATACTCGAGAAGAAATAAATTGGATAACCTGCCAGCAGAGCTGGGTTGGAGTTCTTGTAAGCTGTTTCACATGACTGACTGACAAAACCTGCATAAAATCATCTACTGATATAAAGAGAAGTAAGGCAGGACCTCACTCTGTTTAGGAAGACTCTGAAGTGTACCATGAGCCGCTGTTTTTGAAAACAGTACTGAATGCTCCAGATCAAACCAGATTAAACATCGGCAAAATAAAAATAGCCCTGTTTAATTGTTGCTTGATGCCAGAATGTGTCTGAAGAAATGTACTGAACATAGAGAAGTGTGTATTTGTGTGTGTGTGTGTGTGTGTGTGTTTTTGCATACCACACTACTCCCTGAGAAAGTTAATCTGCACAGAGCTTCACTTTACTAGCTATACAGTACTGCAGTAGCAGCTCTTCTGTTAGTGGCTTTAGTACTGTGGCCCCCCTGGCAAACCTGTTAACACCTCTCTGGAGTCTGGGAGTGAGTCCCAGGACTGAAGAACTGCACAGGTGATGCCTCTCCACAAAAGTGGGCCAAAGGATGGAACTACAGGCCAGTCAGTCTGATGTCAATAGGGGGAAGCTGACAGAGACCATCCTGAAGCAAGTACTGGTGAACTTCCTGGAGGAGAATGGGCTACAGGACAGGAGACAGCATGGGTTTGTATCAGAGAGGTCCTGCCAGACTAGCGAAATTGACTTCTTTGACTGGATGACAAGGACAGGGGCCAAGGGCCAAGTGGTTGATGTTCTGCATCTGGCCTTCAGCAAGGCCATTGACTCTGTGCTTCATAAGAGACTGGTCAGGAAGCTGGAAGACCTAGGGGTGGGGGCAAAGCTTGGTAGATGAGTCAAAAGCTGGTTGCAGGACAGAAGCCAAAGGATGGTAGTTGGGGGGGGACTCTTGGCAGCTAGACCAGTGACCAATGGGTCCCACAGGGGTTGGTGATTAGACTGGTGTTAACATCTTCATCAGTGACAATAGGGGATGGGATCAAAAGTAAAATATTCCTGTTCATGAATGACACAAAGCTCTGTGGGTGGGTGGACACAGAGGAGAGGAGACAGGAACTCAGGGATGACCTGACTAGGTTAGAGAAGTCATTTGACATTTGCCAACTGGGGTTCAATGCACATAGGTGTAAAGTGATGCACTTGGGGGCAAAGAACCCCGAGACCAAATACTGGTTGGATGGTGTGCACGTAACCAAGTTAGAAGAAGAAAAGAACCTAGAAGTAATCATTGCATGTGACCTAAAACACTTGGCACACTGCAGGAGAGCAGCAGCCAAAGCAAATTGGATGCTAGGCTACATTGCCAGGGGGATTACCAGCAGGAAGGCAGAAGTCATACTGCCACTATATAGGTCACTGGTGAGACTGCAACTAGAGTACAGTGCGTAGTAGTGGTGTTCTTATCTTAAGGAGAATGGCAGCTTGCTGGAAACAGTCCAGTGAAGGGTAACCAAAATGATCTGGTGCCAACAGGGCAATACCTTCAAGGAGAGGCTCAAGAGGCTCAACATATACTCTCTGGACGACAGAAGGGAGAGGCGAAACACGATCGAGACCTTCAAGTACCTTAAAAGTATTAACCAGGGCAGCATTGATGGCCTCTTCAGCCTTAGCAAACAAGTCCACTAGGGGGCACAGCCTAAAACTGGTAGGGGGAACATTCAGGAGAGAGATAGGGAAAAACACTTTTTCACTGACAGAAAGGTGGCCAAGAGGAACAAATTGTCGAAGGAGGTGATCTCCCTGAAAATGGTGGATAGCTTCAAGAGAGGATGAGACAGAGTGAAGGGGCAATGTGGTGGTGCAGTGGCCCACTCTAGCATGACACCCCAACAGTGAAACCCGAAAACAGATCATTACAGCGATAGTTGCATAATGATCTGTTTTCACTTTTCACCGATGTGGCTTCTCCCAGTGTTCTGCCCCTCCCTGGAACAACTCTGACCTGGAGTTGATTATAATTAAATGTGGTGTGTGTGGGGCATAGCCCCCTGCAAAAAACAC
This sequence comes from Neoceratodus forsteri, assembly GCA_016271365.2. Lineage (NCBI taxonomy): Eukaryota > Metazoa > Chordata > Ceratodontiformes > Ceratodontidae > Neoceratodus > Neoceratodus forsteri. The sequence goes on from CM057459.1 coordinate 323,822,369, forward strand.
TGCCTTTTGGGACGACACAATACTGGCGTCAGTATTGTGCTATCACTGTGCTGGACATTGGGGAACTTTGTGTTGAGCACAAGTGGTGCTTCCATGGTGGTGGAGGAGGGGGAGAGGGTACTCAAGGATGGGTCACAGGGGAAATGTGGAGGGGGCAGGACCCTCTGTAAACACAGGGGAGACCTGCACATTTGAGCAAAAGAGATAGACTGTAAGGCCTTTAGCTGCTGGCATATTCCTGTGTTTGTATGGTTTGGGTTGAATGACTCACTGTGGGGAGGGATCTGCATTGTGTGTGTGACTCCTGACCAACCCCGGTGGGCAACCCATCAAGGACACTTACCTTCATATCTCCAGCTGACAGCCTTCCCAGTGGTTGTGGGGAGGCTGTTTGAAGACAACCTCCCCTGCCACCTATGCTCTGCTTTGATCTGAAAGACACGTGAGTGGCCTCACTCCTGGGCTGATGCCAGTACTGTTTTGTGTATCAACCAGTAAGTGGCACATTTTAGCAAAGTGCTTAAGTTGCCCTCTCCTGGGGGTCAACCCATTAGTTCTGTAACATGTTCTGGCCCAGAGTCTATTTATGAACTCAGATATAACAATGGAAAACAGTTTGGTACAGTTCATTTATCCAGGGTGCCCATCTTGCATAGAGTGGGCACCTACTTTTACAGCTGGGAGATCACATGATTACCATCCAAAGGACAAACAACAATAATCCTGTAGTTATGGTGCTCATTAATATGATACAATGTGGCTCACTAATAAGGCAATCAAAAAATATTAACCTTACTGTACTGCAAGCATTAGTTATTTTGCAGTCTAAAAACTGCTTGACCCAGTTATTACATTATGGTAATCAGAAAAAGCTAGTCATACCACTTCAGCAACTAGCTAATGAGTACTTAGGCCATGTGCATGTTACATCTTTTTAAAAATGAGTTGGGATGATGTAGTGCATTGATTGGTGGAATGTAATCACATGACACATAATAGTCCATGATATACCCACAGTTCAGAACTTCTTTCTATTTTTGTATCTCTTTTCAGTTCTTTCCAAACACAAACTTCTAGGTACTGTATAGCACATTCCCACGATGTGTGCATCTACTTCTGCTACACACAAACACATACACCCCTACCTAATGCGGTTGTTAAGTCACACGACCAACATTGTGCTGAATCCCTCCTTTGGTATGTGGATATCAGACTATATGTACACACATACCCCATCTCATGTGTTGTCACCTAAATATATACTGTATGTATCTATTTTTCAGAAAGAAATTATAACAGCAGTGCATAAACAAGATTAAAAAACTCACAAAAAATGAGGGTACCACAGTTATTCAGTGTACAAAATAAAATCTCTTGATGAACTTATCTATACCTATACATCTATATATATATATATACACACACACACACACACACACACACATACATACATATATACAACACCTCTGATTATATTAAAGGTTGGAAGGCTTGTTGGAAAAATTGAACTGTCTGCTGTGGGTGCTGTTGGCTCCACTTTTGAATCAGTGCTCCCTTCTGGAACAAAAAACATATTAAAGGGCACTTATTAAGGTTATGTTTGCTTCCTAGGAATCTAGAGTGAGAATATCGAAATATTCTCATGCTATGCCCAAATATACCTATAGTAGGTCCCCACTGGCTGGAGCCGGCAGCATGAAGAGCATTTTCATTTTCTGATAGCTCCCAACAGGTCACTTGTGTGAGGCCTCCACTCAGTCCAAATGTCCTTACTGCAGAACCCTTCAAACTGCAATTAAACACTTAGCAGTTTTCTCTTAATAAATACTGTTTAATTTACCATATTTGGCTTTATGTACGAACAGCAATTCTGCTCCATTGAATCCACTTTCAAACTGTCCTTGCCACTGGTACTCTACTCTTCCTCAGCCGCCACTGATGTGCCATTCCCCGGCTGAACAACATTCCTCCCCGGCTCCCCATTAGGCCACACACTGCACACTCCTCGAGATCAGCTGACTTGCCCACTCGCGGCTGCTCCTGAATCATGCACACCAGTAATGACTCATTGCTGCATCAAAATGCACAACAGCTGTGCATCCTAAAACCACTGGGAACATTTTAAAACACTTTGGGGTGTTGCATAAATGGAATATGCAATGCCACTTGTGATATCAAAAGGTCAAACTGCACTCGAGAAAAATATGGGGGCATTACATATCCCTTACAGTATATCTATCTATATATCTACAAACTCCACTCACCATTCATGATGACACAAGGTCAAACAGCACTCTGGAAAAACATCAGTGATAGTTTTGCTATGGCCATCACACACACACAAATGAAAGATTACTAGTTTTATGTCAAACCAGTTTTGAAAAAGTACGAGAAAAACAGATACATTATTTAACTGTTCATTACATTGCATTTCATGATTTCGTCCATCAATATTGTTAGTGCAGGATGACAACCAATGAGAAAACAATAACATTGTTCAGGCCAAAATAAATGGGTAGTCACAAACAACAAACTAGGAATTTAATTACCTTAGACAAAATAGATATACATAATACAGTGTATGTATGTGTGTGTGTGCGTGTATATATATATATATATACATATATATATATATATATAGGATACACAATTGCTTACTTGAAATAGGCAATTTATCACCATGAGTGAGGGGGCAGGACCATAACTCACTCGTGGCAGAGCCACAAGTGAGTTATGGCAGTCCTGCTCCCTCACAAATGGAGAGAACTTGTATATTTTGAGTAAGGCCATTGTGTATTTGATTTATACAACATCAGTTTATAAGTTATACCATTTAAATCAGCTGTTTGTGTAGAGTTAACTGTTGCTCTTTGAATTCAGCAGCTAGCTTGAAAGCAGGACAAGGCTATTGTGATGTCATCAGTGTTGTGAAAGCTGCTCTCTGATTGATCCTTAAGTTAAGGATGGTCATTGTGACATATCTAACCTCCAGATAAATGTTAATCTGGACGTAAGACAGTGAGATAAACACATTTATTAGGGAACATTTATCACTACTGGTGTTGTATAAATATATACATACACACACGCACACACATACACACTTTAAATTTGATAAAAAGAAGTGTCACTGATAACCACTGCTATTTACAGGGCGGGATCAACTGAGCCTGCTACAGGAGTTGTTTCATGCAGTGAATCAGTATGTAGAAGGGATCTGTTAACCGTTACATAAAATAAAAACAGACTCCTTTCTTGAACCTGGGTTTGTGCCCCCTCTAAGTGAACCAAAGTTTACTATGTGAAACTGTTTCAACGACTTGTAGTTACCATCTTGGTTTTTGCAGTGATTGTATATGAATGTCTAAAAAGAGATGGGCACTATATTGCCACCTCTTGCCAGGACACACATAAAAATGAGGCTTACACCTCAAGTGGTCCTTCCAGAGTCAACATTTGGGATAAATAACCACCCGCACTATTTACTTTATTGAATGCACTTCATACTGTAGGTGCTGTGTGTAATTTTTGCTTTATTTTTACATAATCTGTACTCAGACTGAAAGAATACTACCCACTGCTTTTCAGTTGGTTAAAAGGTTTTCTTGTAATACTAAATCCAAAAATTGCTAATAGTCAATCACCGTCTAGGAGCATGTGGCACTTAGCTGTGCCTTATGCCACATTACACCCCATGAGGGTAAATTAACAGACCATTAACATAACTCCTGGTCATTCCTCATTGCTTTATTAGAAAGCCATTTGAAAATTTAAAATATGAGTTAGTCTTATGTGGTTGGGCTTGATACCTGCTTAAATGCCCAGAGCATGTTTCTTGTATTAAAAGAACTTCTCCAGAAAGAAATGTAAAAGAGCAGAGTAAAATAACTCTTGGAAGACATGTTGCATAATTGCAACTAGCCATCAGGTGTCACTCAGAGTTGCAGTACAGTGACAGCGCTTGGCGCTGTCACTGGAGAGACCTGGGTTTACAGTCGAGCCCTGGAATTCCTTGATGGGGCTCGCTGGGGTTGGGGCACATCATGGAGGTGGGGCACCCAGCTCCTCGTGTACAGCATGTGGGCTCCTTGGCATTCCTGCATCTGGCTGACCAAGAGGTAGCATGCATGCCGGTGACTGTGAAGGCTGCTAATCTCTCACTTTCCAGGATGGAAGGGGAGAGCAGCCATGGTAAGCCTGATTGTTGGTGGGGGAGGCAAGGAGAAATGTGGGGTGGGGTGAATGATAAAAACAAAGCTAGTCTTCAACCCCCAGAAAGTTACTGAGAAAAAGATAAAACTACTGTTGACATTTCCTGTAGAAAAATGTGTAGTCCAACCAGGTAAAAGGAAAAACAAACAGTTTAACATTTGCTTTTGGTGACTCTCCACAGTGAATCCCTCCTCTCCCCTCCCCTAAAGAAAAAGGATGCTTAGCTCCTGGCTCTGTCCTGTTTTGAAATTTGGTAGAAATGCATGTCTACAAGTATGTTTCTAAGGAACCTTTAGAAAGTGCACTAATACAGTGTATTTATTTTCAAGAACCCAACAATCCCCATATGGGCTGCAGCTTTGCTTACCCCTTCCACCACAATTAGGGACAAGTGGACTCTAGTTATGCATCTCAGAGGTAGCCTACCCCCCCCCCACCTTGGGTAAATACAAATGTCAGAGGAGACAGCAGGGGTCCCCAGCAGGAGTTTGGAAGGGAATTGACAGCTACAAGCAGGCTGAATTAATCCCTGCCCCTCCCCCACACTATTCAACTTGAAGGAAAAAAAACTTCATACTGAAGACATGAGAGAACTCAGCAAAGACCAAGTTCCCCCTGATGAGCACATTTCAATCAGGTGTGAAAGGGCTGAGGAAGAAACAAAGGAGGCAAGTATTCCTAGGAGCACTCAGAAGGCCAGACTATTAGTAGGACACAACAACCTCAAGCAGACTGAGGCACACAACTATTATCTAGTTCACAGATGGACCACCCAGAGAATCTGGGAGCAATTAGGAGAAGTAAAAACAATAAGGAGGGGGAGGTATGGTTGTCTAGGGAGTAAATTCTTACATGATCTCCATTCAAGCATTTTGACAACGAAGTGAATCTGTGTGGAGTAGTGCAGATGACAATGTGCGATGAAAACAAAACATAAGGAGGGGGGAAATTAAAACACATGAACAGCAACAAATGACCAAACTATTAAACTCAGTAAGAAGCAGGTAAACATCCTGCAATGGTGCATTTCTGACAGTGGAGACACTGGCAAACAAATATAGAGGGACGAGCCTTGCTTGATCGCTGTTAACTGCATTTCAACATGGTTTGAAACACTCTCTCCAGTAATTTACACTGAAAGGGAGCTTTTCCAGCCTATGCTCAGAGGTTACTTCAGTGCAGTGTTGGTTTTACAGCAGGCTGAAGTACTGATGCACAAACGTGGGAAAACAAACAGAGTTTCACCTTATCCATATTATGTTTGTGCTGGACTTGCTCACATTTTAATAACCAGAACTGAACAGGTTCAAATGTGCATTTTGACTGGTTATTGTGTATATTGTCTAATTTTTACATAGCATGCATTTTATTGTCACATTTCAATATAGCATGTATCATATTTTACTGACCACTACCCAACTCCTATGTGCCAACCTTGTAATTCCTCCCCATCCCACTAGGCTGCATCTGTAAACGACATTGCTGCTGTATCTCTGTACATTTTTCTGGTGAAACAATGTTCAATAAACAAATAAACGGTTAGAATAAATCATACAGTGTAGAACTCAACACCCATGGACCAGACACACCCACAAATGCAGAGCCACCACTAGGGACTTTGGGCCCCATTAGCTGGATGCACTGAAAAACCATATATTTTCCATGTAAGACAAAACATGTATTTTACATGGACTTAAAATACCCCCCAGCTGGTTAGTTTGGAGATATTTTGCTGCTATAGAATAGTGAGAACATGTATGACGTACAGTATTTATGAGCAATATAATAACTATATACAGGGCTGGCTTTTCAAAAAGTTGACTCACAGTGCTGTATTCGCAGTAACACAATACATGTTATTCAGTTGGCAAAACTGTGCTGCATGGCGCGTCATACTGTCCACCAGTTAACTTTTGCATAATGACCACTGTATATCATGTATGTACCCTCTTACATTCATGTACACAGGCTATATTTTCCCAATATTTTATATAGTTTAAGTATCCAGAAACCAGCCAATCTGGGGATATTTAGAATTTATTTATTGAAGAGAATTGGAATTACAATCCTTTGAGTCATAGACTCCTTTGCAAAGGCGCCATGTCAGAATGCATATTTGTTGCCATATATGGACAATACATGGTTCTTTAGTATTGCAGGAGTGTGGCACTGGCTTGGCTGAACACTAGCCAGTTTGGGTGGGCTGTCATAAAAATTGTTCACATGTGTTTGGGGTGTCCCTGAATGCTATTCCATAGGCACAGTCCACGCACATGGATTACAAGAATCGGCCAGTATTGATTATGAGAAATTTGAGGAAAAACTGGGCTGGATTTAGAAAGTATCTAATGCCATTTTGAGGAGTAGCAAGTCTAATTTTACTGAGGTGTTAGCATAGCTCAGATTATAGCACATCCACCTCTGAGCTAGAAGACTGTGGGCTCTAGAACCACAGATCCATAGGTAGTGTGCGCTCAGTCATACAGGACTAGTTGCACCTATGGGCTAAGCAGGTACCAACAGTTACAGAAACACAAGAAGTAGGTGCCCACAGTAAGGGCACCGGGACCATGGTGGCTTTCTGGTCCCTCACTATGCTGGGCTTCTTGTGTATGTCTGAATTTGAATACAGTAAAGCATTTTGCTACAGTAATGAATTGGCTCCACCATCTTTTGGCCCACCTGGTGTCTCTCTGCTAATGTGCGCCTACTTCCTGCTTTTCGGAGTTCTAGTCCCACACTGGGTCTTGGGTTCATACCCAAACACTAGCACACCAGTGCAGTACTAGTGGGTGCTTTACCATTGGGTTGTTCCATTTCGTGGGTCAGACATTACTGAGGCCCCTTCTGCCGATCTCTGGTGATGTTCTCATGGGTGTCCAGGTGAAACTCAAAGAATCTGTGGCACTTTTCACAAGGGGTTCTTCCCTTGTGTCCTGGCCAACATTCCACATCCCATGTAAAACTAGTTCAGGCAATTGTCCATGGTTGGGGTGGTGATGAGTGAAATGGCTGCCACTACAAGTTGAGTGACTTCACTATCAGTCTTTCATTTCATGTAAAGTGCTTTGGAATGCAGTGCATATGAAAAGTGTTGTACAATAGTAACTCTTCTTCTTCTTCTTCTTTAAGGTACAAAGTGGCTAAGCCAGGGATACACACACTCGAGCCGTTAGACCAAAATCCTAGTTGGCCATAGCTTCCAACATGCAGTGGTGTGGAGCTGAAGCAAAAGAGGCAGGCTTCCCTTGGGCTTTAAGCTGCTGTTCAACACTGTATTTTTTCCAAGTCTTTGATTCATCCCATTCTCAACTTTATCAGAAGAAGAGGAATTAAACACAGAAACAGAAATTAATGGCAAACAAAGGCCCTGTTGCCCATCCACTCAGCCAAGCAATAACTATGCTTGGATATGAGGGCCTACTGGCCACTCACCCCCCCCCTTTCCTTTTGTCTTTAACTAGTCATTCTATTTGTCTGCCCCACTCATGTCTGAATACCTCCACTGGTTTCCCTTGGCAGTCTGTTCCACCTCTCTGCCACTGTTTCCATGAAGAAATATTTCCTGATGTGTTTCCTAATGTTTCCGGGAAGAAATATTTCCTGATGTCTTTCCTAAATCTCCCCCTTCGCCAGCTTCACTGAGTTCCTCTTGTGCCTTTGTTTCCACTCAGTGTGAACTCCTTCAGTCTACTTTGTTTATCTCATGAAGTTATTTGTATGTCTTCATCATATTCCCCACTTTCCAGTGGCGGAGCTAGAGAGGGGGCCGGGGGGGCGGTCGCCCCTCCTGGCTGCCCCAGTGTGAGTAGTGGTGCCCCACCACCATCTTTATTCACTGTTTAGTGCCCATTGTGGAGCCCATGATTGACTGACTGCCCCCCCCCAGCTCCCAGATGCTCCCAAACCTGGCTCCGCCACTGCCACTATCCCATCTTGCATCCCATGTGTGCGTGTTGAGCTCCTCCAACCTCTTCATGTCTCCATGTTTTATTTATTTTAATTAAATTTGGTGACCAGGAAAGGCTCACTGAGTGGAAGCTCATTTCTATGTGTGTCTTGATAAATTGTAGGACATCTCTTGCTGTCCCGGAATCATTTTGGTTACCCTCTTCTGCTCCTCCAACACTCTGGCCCTGCCTTTCCTCAAGTGTGGGTTCCAGAACTGCACACAGTACTCCAGGTGAGGTTGAATGAAGGATTTGTGCAGAGGCAGGCTCACCCCTCTCCTCCTGCTGTTGATCCTGCTTCCTATACATTCCATTCACACCCCTGCCCTCCTGCACTGTTCAGTTGTTTTTAAATTGTCCATGATTATCACCCCCAGGATCTCTCCTTATAAATTCTCTCTACCACTACCCCCATCCTAGATCTGTTTTCTGGTTCCTGACCCCTGTGTGTCTTACTATACACTTCGTTGTATTAAATTTCAATGGGCAAACCCTTGCTCATTTCTCTAGTCTTTCCAGATCTACCTTAATTGTTATTACCACTTCCTCATGGTCCACTTTCCTGCAGATCTTTGTCTCATCTGCGAAGAGGCAGGTTTTCCCCTGGATCCCTTTCCCAATGTCACAAATGAAGATGTTAAAGAAGGCTGATCCTAGTGTAACCCCCCTGCAAATGGGGATTCCTAAAAATGCCTGCCTGGGATTACCTAAGCCCTGCACCTCTGCTCTCTTCCTGCTGTCTCCTGGGCTTCACCCGATCTGGCCACCAATTTTATTTTTCTGGTCCCCCAGGTCTTGTTTGCTCCTCCAGTGCCCTGCACTGCTGCTTGAATGAAAATTCAGCCCCTCAGAGCTTAAAAAATGCCATTCATGAGCACCCATATAAAACTTGCTGCCTCCAGGGCAGCAAGAATTGCATTGAGAGCGCCCATGTTAAAAGTGCTTCCCCCAGGGCAGCAGGACTCGCAGTGGCACGAAAAGTGCCTTCAAATTGAACCGCTCGGTTTGCAGTCACCTCGTGGATTGTGCCATGGGTCCCGGGATGCCTCCCACCTAACTGGGACCCAGTGACCACGGATAGCCCACTGGAGAGCCGCTCAGATAAAAATGTGAACAGTTTGACTGGGGCTCATTTAGATATGCCTGATCCAGACCCCAGGCATCTGTATAAAGCATAACTGTGTGTCTGGCTTCCTCCAGGGTAGCCATATTGGCTTTGGCGGAAAAGTAGAGAAATTAAGCGTTTTAAATATTGTAACCTTGTCACTGCATATGGGGATGTATTGTATATGTGGGGGACAGTGTTTTAGGTTAAAATAAATACTTTTTCCCTGGCTAACCAGTACTTTGGGACTCTTGTGTGTCAGCCTGTCAGCTGCTGCAGGGGGAGCTTGCTGTGTGCAGTAGTGACAGGAAAACTAGTGGATCCACATCTTTCATCTGTGTAGCGACTGCAAGTGCACCATCTTGGCTACTGAACTGTGGGGCATTGGGGCAAATTATTTCTTTCTGGCTGCATCAGGACATTATTCAAGACTGTATCTGATCTGCTATAAGGGACAGTGGGTTAAGCAGCCATTGCCAGCAGCCACAGCCAATCGGAAAGCTAGAAGAATAAAACCAGGACTTGTGGGACATTCACTACACCTCATGAGTAACCACCCAAGTGCTCATGGGGACTTACAGGGACACCATTTTAGGCACCAATTTAAGAAACCAATTGTGCCTCGAGTGCTCTGATTGACAGGTCCTTCAGCCATTTAGAGATCTGTCACCCCATCTCTGCTGCCAATCAGGAGTCGAACAAGGAGCCCTATAACAGACAGTGTTTGCCAGCATTTCACCAGAGATTCTGCCAGAGTGAGAAGAGGAGAGCAGGCTCCAACCTGCTGGGAGCCCCCACAGCAGTGGGAGCTCAGGCCCCTGCCTTGCCACCAGGCCTGGGCCACTTAGCTAAGCCCCTCCAGGCATCAGGCAGTGTTTGTTATTTTTAGTTAAAGTTACCAGTTAAAGTAAATCTAGAGTTTCTGCAACTGCTGGTCTGGAGGATGCCAGGAATGTCCTCCGGGGGCTAGCCCTCCCTCCCATCATGTTGGGGAAAGATGTGAAAAGAAGACCATCTACCATGTCTCAGTTGTGAGAGAGCTAAAGAAGAACTTCAGGATGCCTTTGATTGCAGATGCAACCCCTGGAGGACCTGAATGAGTACCCTTGTTGTACTCCCTGGTGCAAAGGAGAATCTACAAAAGTAATCTTGGGGGCCTCAAGCCCTGCTATCAGATATTTCTGCTATGTGGTAAAATCTCTGAGTTATCAGCCTGGGACTAAAAGCCCCTACAGAGACTGCCTAGTTCAAAGTTAGATGGATGCATCTTGCTTGCTGCCCAAATGGCTAAAAATTCAGGTGCATCAAGACGTCTTGATAGTGAATCATACAAATGTGTTGTAATTTGTCATTGCCCTATGGGTTAGAGTCCTGCCTTTGTGAAGCTGACTGCCAAGCCATGTCTGCCACTTCATGGGACAGGAGGCCCTAGAGCATATTGTGTCTGAGTTATTCTGAAGTGAATTTACCTCTGTTTTACCCAGATTTCGTCTGAGAGCACTTGCCATAAGTGTAAAATGTCTAGACATGCTGGATGAGACTGCCTATGAATGCTGTTTTTGGTATTTAGATGTACTGGATGTGACTTCATGTAACTGAATATTGGATGCTTAATAAAAGTGTCACTTTCTGCTTATGCTGGATGGATGCCTATTTTAGTGTGTAAATATACTGGATATGACCTCGTTTCAAGGGAATGTGGATGCTTGATAAAAGTATCACTTTCTAATTATATTGGATGGGACTTTCAACTATTGGGCGAATGGTTTAGGATGTAAAACCCAAGTGGCCTGTCCTGGAATGTTCGGAATTCAGTAAATGCAGGGCAATCCCTGCCTTTCTGTAATGTGCAGGGCAATCACTGGCTTTCTGTGACCAGCAGGGTCTATTTCTGCTAACATGCAGAACAATCCCTGCCTTCATTGTACATAGCATCTACAGCCATTGTAGGAATCATTCTCCAAGTTTGCCACTCCCTTTGAATCAATAGCCGGCCAGCTCGATTACCTGCAACGTCCACCAGGCCTGCAACATCTAGGATTGTGGTATCTGGGTGTCCAGTACGGTATGAGATTGTGGGGTTTCATATTGTTCTGGGACTGGTACCTCTCGGGCTTAGTGTCTCCAAATGTTTAGGGATTTCTAATACCGTGGCAAGAATGGACCCCACTCTTTAGCCAGGGCATATTCAAAACTCAAGAAATTAGTACTGTATTAATCTTTGATGTTTGCTGAGAGCGCTCTTCTCAGCACATGCAACGTCCCCAAAATAGCTTCCTTTTGAAGTTCATAAGGTGTCACAAGTATTGGTAGCATATGTAAATGTGCCTGGGTAATTAAATAATTGTTTATGTAATATCTGATTTTTCAGCAGCTAGATAGCCAGGGCTCTGGGTATCACGTGTCGAACTGATAAATGTGATTGTCTTTTTGCCTATTAGTATGTAGCCACCCAGCTGGAGGGTTCACCAGCGTAATCAAATAACCTGTACTCCACATCCTCGTTCCTAACTCCTATACTCCTAAATAAATATCTTGTTATTGTTGTTAAAATATCTGGTGTGAGCATATTATTATAGAGCATGTTTAAATGCACAATGTAAAAGTGTGGGGAAATGTTTATTGGGGCATGTCTGGGGAAAATAAATGGTTATCGTGGGTGGTATAGCATCTTGGGGACTATACCTATTACCAGCTTACCCATGTAAAGCACCCTGAGTGGAGGCACTGTGCAAAGGTTAAAAAAAAACTGGTTATCTGTTACAGAACCCAAACCCCTCAGCCTAGCTTGTAAGTAGTATGCAGGGGATGTAACACTGGGGATAGCACCACCCAGGGGTTACACTAGGAATGATCCATTGTAGCACCCCATTGGTGAACTCCATGATCCCTGAGTTCTCACCACTGGGGACAGCCCTTGGGGTTCTCCCACCTAGCCAATTTCCTAACCATCATGATGTCCTATCCCAAACCCCAGGGTTGCTCAGCTCCTTGACAACCATCAATTTGGCACAAAGACCAAGGCTTTGCTGAAGTCCAGGTGCAGTACGTCCCCTGCCCGATCCTTGTCCAATGCCTTTGTCAACTAATCAAAGAAATCAATCTGGTTTGTATGTCACGATCTCCCTCCTGTGAACTCATGCTGTCTAAAGTCCATCTGCTTGCAGTAATCTCACAACCCTCTCCTTTTTTACAGTCTCCAGTAACTTTCCCACTATAAATGTCATGAAGACTGGCTTGTCTCTACTCCTGCTGTTGTGCAAGGGTACCACATCTGCTGTCATCCAGTCCCTTCCTACCTCCCCATTTACAATGAGCTGTTAAAGAGATGTGGCAGTGGTACAGCCAGGACCTGTCCAATCTCTTTCAGTACTCCTGGATGTAGCCTATTGATTTATCCATCTTTAGTACATTTAGGCCTTTCAATACTTGTCCCTCTGTAATTGGTTCTAGACTGATGCTCTCACCCTATCCCTTTCTGGCTTTGATGAAACACTGATGCATCATTCTCTTATCCTCCACTGTGAACACTGAACAGTAACACTGGTTCAGTGTGTCAGCCTTTCCTTTGTCCTCCTCCTCCACCCACCCCTCCTCTTCCTCAATCTGACTGGTCCCTTCATTGGATTTGCGCATCTCCTGTATGTAACAAAAAAAATGCTTTGTCTCCCTTCTTCATTCTCTCTGACAGCCTCAGTTCAGTATTTGACTTTGCTCTCTTCACTGTCTTGCTGGCCTCCTTCCCTTTGTTAAGATACTCCTTCCTATCACGTGTGTGTGTGTGTGTGCAAGTCTGTACTTTTTTAAAAGTAACCTCCCCCACCGTGGCTGTGCACTACAATGGCTTCTTTCCTCACTTGCTTTTTCCTACCTCCCTTACACAGAGACTTGTGGCCTCTAATTCCTCATTTTTGATTAAGTCCCACTTGTGGTTCCTCCACATTGCTGCTCCCACCTTCTCCAGTTTTTCCTTCAGCAGCTCCCGCATCCTACCAAAATTTGCCCTTTGTCTGTGACTGTTTTCAGTCTGCCTCCAATTTAATATCGCACCACATGGCCTGGTGATCATTAGTTCCCAGTGGATCCTGAACTGTGACCTCTGAGATACTGTCCCTGATTGTGAGGTCCAAATCCAGTATGTCCCTTCCATTGTAAGTTCCTTTACTCTCTGTATCAGAAATGAAGCCTGAAATGACTATCAGCAACAACAGTGCTCCAGTCCCAATCCGATATATTGAAATCTCCCATTATCAGTGCCTCCCTCTGCTCTGCTGCCCTTCTGATCTCTTCCCCAGTTCCTTATCAGTTGCCTCTTTCTGATTCTCTGGTCTACATATCACTCCATTCCTTATTTTTTCTCCTCACCCATGACTACTTATAACCATATTCTTCTGTACCTTTGTCCTCCCCATGTTCCTTGACCTCTGAATTGCAGTTTACCTTACTGTGAGCTTTCCATCAATATGTTTAAATGCATGGAAGAAGTTCATAATAGTATGTCTGAAACAGCAGGAGAAATTAGACCATATGGCACTTCAAATCCACACAGGAAAAATCTGATTCTGCAATGAAAACCCTCCTCCCCTCTTCTCCAGAAATCCAACTAGTCTTCAAATGATCAGATTTTTTTTTAAATGATGAAAACCTGCCCTCTCAGTCATAACTGAGGCAACAGAAATCTGCTGACATCTGGGCTGTAGAAGGATTCTTTTTCCTTCCCACATATTCAGAATCTTGCAGTGTCACCCATCATGAATAAAAGCAATGCACAAAACATACGGAAGGAGCACAAGGAGAGGCATTGTTGGTGGACTCTCTGCTTTTATTATACTTGATCACAAAGGGCAGATGAACAAGACTGCCCTCAGCAAAACTGTGTGTGTGTGTGTGTGTTTGCATCAGCACATTTCTGCTGTCTTACAGTATAACCAAGGATGGGGCCGACTGACTGGTGCTACACAATGCAACTATATCCTGACTGAGACTTACTGCTATTAACTTTAGCGACCCTGTCACTCTTACATGGCATCCCCCCCAGGTCCCCATGTCCCCCTCCTCTGGCAATCAGTACTAGCCAGAAGGCAGGCAGGCCTTCACAAGATACCAGCCAACACCAGTGCCTCCTCAGATCCAGCTGTCAAGAAATGTGGGAATGCCAGGTGGCTGGTACCCTCCCTGCCTCCCTTAGGGACTGGAGTACCTCCCTACTGTGAGGCACTTGTTCCCCAGCTGGCTCTAAGTGGCATTCTGTGCTCACACACAAACCCTTGCTATGCTGGGTGGAAGCCCCATGTACTGTCATTGTACCACTGGGCCAGTCCATCAGTAGTACAATATTCAAACAACTACACAGATATTTACAGAATGGTGCTACTAAATTAGAACTGAACCATGTTTTGGGCTCTACAAAGCAAAACATGTTTTTAATTATTCTATTTTTGCCATTTGTTTATGTCTCTGGCTTCCCCATCCCTCCACCATAACATTGGGGTTAGCACAGCTGCCCTGTTCCTCCAGCCAGATGGGTGACTGCCTTCACAGCCGATGCCAGTGCCACGCTGAGGCTATCCTGCAGGAGGTGCATGAATGCCATGTGGCCCATGCCTCTCTGCCACAGGAATCGAGCCCCTATCTCCACACTGCACCTGACCCTCTGCTGGTACCAGTGTTGTATGCTGGGAATCACATGAGAACCCAGGTGTTCCAGATTGCACTGCTACTGCCCCGCTGAGTCCAAGGAAAACTTTAAGCATAGTTTACTATATGTGCTCATCTTATTATTACCCCATTTCTTTGGGCTGGGATAAAAAAAAGTAGAGTTATGTGTGTATAGAACTAGCAAGCAGCATTGTGTACTCTGAATAATAAAAAAGTCATTTTTTCCTTTGTGTTTTCAACTAATTGTTACAAGTCCAGACATCATTATGTCCTTGAAGGAAAGGAGGCACTGGCAACTCTGGGATAACCCCCCCATAAACACACACACACACACACACACACATACACATACCTCACTGGGTCAAATAGAGAACAAAGTAGCATGTCTCAGAGGAAAAACACTGGCGCAAACCAGCAGCCAGCCCAAACCTGACACAACAAAATGCAAGGACAGCATTCATGGAATGGAAGTAAAACCAATCACTACTGCAGTATATACAAAAACTTTAACTTTGCAAGAGAAAAGTGCAAAAGTATGAAAAAAGATTGTGGCCATGTATACTGCAGTGGTGATTGGTTTTCCTTCAATTCCTCGAGTGCTGCCCTTGCGTTGAGCCAGATCTACAGAAATTCCTATATTTTACAGGGATCTGGAGCCATCCACAGAAAATTGTTCCTATAGACTCGCATTGGTTGTACAGTAAAATAGACTAATTCAGATTCCATCGGAAACAATATATTCTATAGGAAAATGCAGGAAATTTGCCCATGGAGTTACAACAGGGAAAATGCAAAATCAATCTGAGAGCATTTTGCTTTCTCACCGTGTGCCTGTTGTAAAACTTCAGCAGGTCAGAGGGCAGTAAGTATAGGTGAAGTAGATAAACACAGGGCCTCACCATACTCTGAGGCAATTTCCTCTAATTATTTTTGCTTAAAGTAAAGATGTTTAAAATAATGAAAAGAGGTTCAGCAGTAGTGTTTATCCTACCCATTTTTCCAATAAAATAATCATAGCATTAGTGCTGCCACTAACATGAGCAGCTACATTAAAACCGTGCAGATATCTACATATAATTTGATGGACAGGGCCCTCCATGTCTTTTTTTTATAATGCATGCAGTATTATTAACCCTGACCTTACTTTATGGGTTCCAGGAATTAAGGAATTATCATAAACTAGAAAACACTGAGATCCTTTCCAGAGAGAAGCCGTGTACTCCAACTTTACACCAACACATGAAATAACTTGATCTATCTGACAGTTTGCGGTTCTGAACTAATATCCTTCTCCCTTTTGCCAGGCTTGCCATTACTCTGGGGTATTAATTTGCCACTGATACCCAACATCATCAGTCATTTACTGTAGGAGGTGGAGGGTAGTGTGGTGTTTCGTATAGTCACAGGTAGCATTAAAGTGGTAGACTGAAAAAAGGGACATTTATGAGAGGAGAACCAGTGCCCTCAAATTGTTTTGTTTGTATGTTGCTCTACCAACCATATGCACATACACTATAGCCTCAAAGTGAAAACCAAGTGCAATGCATTGTGGTCACAGTATGTAAATCTCTGCGTGGAGCAGCAGGCTGACAAGTATTCAGCAGGACCAAAAGGTGCCCAAAAGTGGTCTTTTACATTTGATCCAGGGCAGCTGACAGCAATTAACCACAGACAAGTTTTTTTTCCCTTTTGGGACTCCTAAGTATGGTGTAGTCATACTCCAGGCCAAAGCTATGAAGTTTCAGGCCTGCTTACTCTGACTTCATGTTGTGGTACAATGTAAGTCATCCTACTGGTATGCGGCTGCTAAGGGGTCCACATTGCTGCCTCTTTCTCCATTGCCTAGCTCTATAGACTACTTTGGCAAGTGGAGGAAATAGCATCAGTAACATAATGCATACTGTAGCATAGTCTTTCATTGCTAGAAAGTCATATAAAACACAACAAACAGTAACATGGTGGCAATTATTTTGATTTAACTAATACCTATGTAAAATATAATAGAACTGAAATCCAAGTTGCAGTCTTTGCTAACCAATGACCTGCCCCACCCACCCTCACTCCCACACACATCAAAGTCAGTTGGATCTATATGGTTGCTGAAGCTCACTTATTCCACAAAAGGTTAAGTGGTCTTTGGGCAGCCCTGTCCTCATTGGGAAGGTACTAGAATATCTTACCTCTTCCCACCAGGACCCTGGAATGCAGCTTTTCCTCGATCTCTTGACTTCCTTTCATCCTCCTGAACCTCTTCCAGCAAAGTTTTATTGTAGGTATGCCTAGCCCTGCATTGAAAAAAAATATAAATTTATTTATAATTTTTTTTATGTGTTCATTTTTTTGCTTCTCTGTCCGATGGGGTGCAGGTACTGTCTTTCTGGCATGCTGGCCATCATGGAGCTGGATGGAGGAGATTTAACTCCTAGTTGCCCCCTGTTGCTGGTCCCCTCCCCATGGGGATGCCAGCATCAGGACAGCTGTACCAGCAGAAGCACACACATGCACGCACCCAGTCACATGCTCAGCAGCATCCCCCCCTTAGCCTTCACTTGCTGCACTACTGCCTCTACTCCTGCAGACACCAGTGACAGAGTGAGGCAATGCAGCCCTCCTTTCCATTGGGAGGAGATCATACTCTGGGATGCTCACTCTGCACCCCCCCCCCCAAGCCGGTCCCGAAGACCTAGGCTCATTTCTGAACCCAGGTTGCCAGCATCAAGAGTGGCAACCCTGCTGCTGTGCCACCCATCCAGCACTAATTTACATGTCATTTTTGACCAGGAAAGACAGACTAAGATGTAATTCTAGGTGTGGTATACAGACTTATTTTGCACTGGCCAGGAAACCAAGGACTATCCCTACTCATACGTTAAGTGTGACATGGGAGCCTTAACTTCCACCTGGCCAGCCACCAAAGATAAGCAGAAAAGACTTCAGTTTAATGTCCCTTCAGAAGGACAGCACCTCAACAGTACATCAAATTATCTCCATATGGGTACACATGTCTGTGTATTGATGCTAGGGGCTTTGTCATAAAATGGGAGAACTGAAAGTATATACATATAAATATACTATAATTATGACATTACATGGATTTCTGAAACTTGAGTGGGAGATGAAAATGAATGAGGATTAATATTGAAGGAGAAAGATTTTTAAGATAGGGTAGGCAAGAGAGGAAGGTGGAGGAAAGTCCTTTTGTAGAATGTAAATCTACTGGTATCAAGAGTATGACAGCCCTAGGCCTGGCACAAGCAATTGTTATGGTGACTCACCAACATGGGCATGCTCTAGACATGGTGTTCCACCTGAGTCTTGAGGTGGAAAACTAGTTGGTCAGATCACTGCACCATCAGGTTTGATTTTAGGGCACCCCTCTGAAGTCCACACCCTCAGGATATGGTTAGATACTGCCCTGTGAGAGGGCTGAGGTTGGATGGACTTTTGGCAGTACTGAATGTGACACTTGGATAGCTGGTTCTGATCTCTGTATCATTTTTTGCAATATAAAAATGTGTGATGGACTGTCTGCCATGAGAAATGGTGAAACAACATGTGAGATCACACACACACGCACACACACACACACACACAGGTTTTAGATACAAGGTGTTACATGGAAGGCAAGACGCTAATTACAGGCTAGAAGATACCTAACTGCCAAGATAGATCATAAACTTTGATAACGCTTAGAGGAAGAAGAGCAGGGTATGACGGCTTAGTGTGAAGTCATAAAAGACGCCTTGAAGTCCTGGAAGGAGAAGCTTATCATAAGACCAAAGAAAGTCATTTGAAGAACATGAGTTATGCTGAGGTTGCAGAATTTAATACTTTGAAAAGACATCCTGTTTTTGTATAGATTTTTTTTTATATATTCTGACAGAGGAGGAGCTAGGTGACCTCACACAAAGGGGTTGGCAAATACAGTTTTCTTTAAGGAATATTCTGTTTTACTTCACAGAGACACTTCTATCTAGACTCTGACAAAGAAACATCTGTGAGCACTTTAAGCAGGTATTTAGAGAGAGAGAGAGAGAGAGAAATCTAAGTACTGTAGTAAGAATTGCACTGTTAAAACCTGTTTTGTTTAAATGATTTGTATGTTTTGTGATATAATAGTTCTGTATTTTATGTTACATATTTTTTATCTATTTTAGTAAAACTCCATTTTTAGAGCTTACCTGGTCTGTTTTTGATTTCTTTCCTTTATGAGTAGAGTATATATGGTTAAAGCAGACACTATACATAAGCTTGAATGGTGACACCAAACTGGAAAAAGGCAAGCGTTTTAAATCTGAGGTCTTTTATTACAGTTTTTAAGGGTTCATTTCTGTACACCTGGTTAGGTGCCCATAGGCAAAGATATCTGGCCCCCCAAAGACAGAATTATCTGAGCCTGTACATTGGGTATGCTAACAAGATGTTCACAGTTTGAATCCCTCCAGAACTTGAGACCAAAAGTTGATTCGAATCCACAAAAACAGACAAGAGGGTTACCTTGTTCTGATAACTGTTCACAAGACTGCGCTCGGAGGTTGGCACTTTGGGAGTAGAGGGCTGACCTGCTGAATGGGTTTGTGACAGATTGGTTGGCAGTGGTGGCATCATTTTGGTATCATAAGCTTGTACTGTTCAGTGTGTCAGCTGAGACCATAAGCTCACTTGCAAAGAAAGAAAAAGGCAGTGATTTATTTTTAAAAAGGAAGAAGAACTATATCACTTGGCGTACAGTCAAGTTCCTACCCATTTTATTTTTTTCTGAAGTGCAAGTCAGAGTAGCAGTAGTGAGGGAAGATGACTTCCAACCACAGCAGACACACTGTAGACTCCTTAAGGCAGCTTTGCGGGGACAGAGGAGTCCCAGTTGCGGTGAAAGCCAGCAAGCAAAACCTCATAGATGCCCTGATGGTAGCAGATACCCAGAGCAGCGAGTCATGGACTGTGACTGAAAAGGACCAAACCTCAAGTGTGGCAGGGCTAGTAGCCAGTATAGCATCCAGATCCGATGAGGAGGACAACAGGGCCACTGTCAGTGAAGGGCAACAGCAGCAGGGGAAGATCACCAGTATCCTGAATCCAGAAGTACTCAGGCTGCAAACTTGAGTTGTGCAGGATGGAGCTGGAGTTCCAGGAGAAGAGGGAGCGAGAGAAGCGAGAGGCAGACCATGAGGCAGAGCGAGAATGTTGAGAGGCAGAGCAAGAATAGAGGGAGGCAGACCATGAGAAGCATGAGTGCCAGCAAGCTGCAGAGGAGAAGATAGAGGAGCGCCAGAGGCAACATGAACTGGAGAAGCTACGACTCCAACCAGCAGCACCAGAGCAGGTAAGTTGGTTGGGTTTAACTGGGACTGCAGGACTAGATTACAAATTGAATTCCAAATTAATAGCCAAGTTTAAAGAGGGGGAAGATATGGATGCCTTTTTAAATTCTTTTGAAAAAGTTTGTATTCAGGCTAAAATTCCTAGAGAGTCCTGGAGCTTCCAGCTATCCCTGCTACTTACCGGGAAAGCTCAGGATGTATTGGGTCAAATGGACAATGAGGACAGTAATGATTACAGCAAGCTAAAAGCTGCACTGTTAAAACAGTTTGAATTAACTGCTGAATCATACAGAGCTAAATTCCGTAAGCTCAGGAGAAGCCCTGATATGAGCTATGAGGAGCTAGCCACGAAACAACGTCAGTTTTTTAAATGTTGGTGGGAAGGAATTGAGGCAAACTTCGTTGATAAAATTGAAAATGTGATTTTATTAGAACAGTTTTATTGGGCATGCCCAGCTGAGCTAATAACCTGGCTAGAGGACTGAGATCCCAAAACAGTGCAAGAGGATGCTGAACTCTCAGACTGCTATGCCAAGAGCAGACCTGTTCTGAGAACAAATGGGGTGGGCGTGGTAGCGCAGAAAGGGAAAAGTGCACCTTCAGGGCAGCTAAAACCCTCTCTGCCTCCACTGAAACCAGTTAGCCCCAGGTTTCAGAGAAAAGATTTTCTGAAAAGAGAAGAAATGAATGTTGGTTGTGTAAAGAAACTGGGCATATTGCCAGACAGTGTCCCAAAAAGGCGAGCAATAATATTCAAGGTGGTGCTAGAAAAGAAGTGGTTTGTTTGTGTGTCCCTGGAAGCATACCAGAGAACATGAGGGAACACATGCACCCAGTCATGGTGAATGGTGTACAGACACAGGGGTTAAGGGACACAGGGGCATCCCTGACCTTAGTAAAAGGGGATCTGGTAAAGCCTGGTCAGCTTATACCCAGTCCGGTTTCAGGAAGAGACATAGTACCGAGACGGCCCTTGTTCAGGTACTAAATGACCGCCTGATAGCAAGAGATCAAAAGACTCGTTCCATCTTAGTCCTTCTTGATATCTCTGCAGCATTCGATATTGTGGACCATGGTGTGCTGTTGGATCGCCTGCGACATATCTGTGGACTATCGGAGGCTGTCCTCAGATGGTTTCAATCTTACCTCATGGGTAGGACTCAGAGAGTGGTGTCTGGGGTTTGTACTTCAGCTCCATTCTCCCTGCCCTGTGGGGTTCCGCACTCCGCAGGGATCCATTTTAGTGCCTATGTTGTTTGCAGTGTATATGCTGCCGTTAGGAGCGATTATTAGATGGTATGGCTTGAGTTTTCACTGCTATGCAGATGATACTCAACTACACATGTCTTTTGTTACTGAACAGGATGGTGCTGTCTCGGTGCTCAACAGCTGTTTGACTGAAATCCAGGCCTGGATGAACATGAGCTGGCTAAGGCTGAACCCTGAAAAAACTGAGGTGTTGGTCGTGAACCCAGGCTGTCGTGAGGCGGGTGTATTTGCAGGCTCACCTTCGGGCTTGTGGTTTGGAGGTGTCCAGCTAGCTACCTCAGACTGGGTACGGAACCTGGGTGTTCTGTTTAATGACTGCTTGACTTTGAAATCACAGGTGTCGGCAGTTGTTAAAACCTCTTTTTGCCATCTGAGAAATATCACCAGGGTGAAATATCTGGTTTCTCCCGATGACCTTCCAACGTTGGTTCATGCCTTCGTTACCTCCCGCCTTGACTACTGCAATGCCCTTTACCTAGGGCTGTCGGGGGTTGATATCCACCACTTGCAGCTGGTTCAGAACGCAGCTGCCAGGCTTTTGACTGGTGCTTCAAGAGCCAGTCATATAACGCCTGTGCTCCGCGGTCTGCACTGGCTTCCGATTTAGTGGCGGATCACCTTTAAAGTTGCTTTGCTAACCTATAAGGCCATACACAACCAGGGACCAAGTTATCTGAAAGATCTCCTTTGTCCCTACTGTCCCTCCCATCCTCTCCGATCCACTGATGAGGGATTGCTAGAGGTTCCCAGGGTACGTTTGCAGACATCGGGAGCAAGGGCATTTAGCTTTGTTGCTCCATCCCTGTGGAACTCTCTACCTCATCGGGTACGAGATTGCCTAACCGTCCAGAGTTTTAAAACTGCATTACAAACCTATCTTTTTGACCTGGCTTTTGGTAATTGAAGGATTTACTCTGCTATGTGGTTTTATACTGTTTTGTTGGAATTTATATAACGTATGTAATTTTATTTTATTTTATGTATTTTATTGTACCGGCGCCTTGGTTTTGGAAAGGTGCCTTTTTACAAATAATAAATTGATTGATTGAAAATTGAAATATGTCACTGTACAGGACTTCACTGGTGAGGCGAAAACATTGCCCCTCACTAGTGTTCTCCTAGACTTGGGTGAAACAGGGGGAACTGTGCAACAGGTGGCTGTAGCCCAAACCTTAGCAGTGGATGTGATCCTGGGCAACAATCTCAAACAGGACATGGTGTGTGCAGTTACCCATAGCCAAGCGGCAAGGGAAAATTGTAGTTCCCTGAACCCCACAGAAGCCATTGTGGAAACCACTGAGAGGCTGGTTCCCCAGCCTGTGTCTCCAGATGGGGAGACTAATGAAAAGGGGGTAGAAGCTGGCCCGGTGGCACTGAGGGTTGAGGCACTGGATGCCACACCTCGCACCACACCGGCGACCGGGGTTCGGGAGCGGACTCAGGTAAATCTGTGGGTCAGCCGGGGAGATAGGCTGGAGCGTCCAATGACAGCTCGCCTTCTCCGGGGAGGGATTTGGCCGATGCCTGACACTTGCATGACCCCGAACAGAGGCTCGAGGAACTGCAAGCTCCATTTGGGGATGGGCGGCCATTGGGCAGCATGGACGTCGGCGCATGCGTCATGACGTCGGGGGAGGTTACTTGCTGCTCTGGGAGGGAGAAAACGCGGAAACAAGCCTGCCTCAGCCGGGAAGATGGGAGGACCATGGCCGTGCCCACGATTTGCCTGTGCCCGCCCAGCAGACCTCAGACTGACAAAATGTAAGTTACGGGGTCTGAGCCCCCTGCCTCGTCCCCACCTGGGGGGTAATCCACGGCTCCATGGGGCCTAGGGGTCTGCTTGGGTAGGGTTCCGGCAGTGGATGTCCAGTTGTCCCCTGGAAGGGCGGAGGTGGCAGGCTGGGGAGGAGGAATAAATAGTAATTTCATAAAAAAAAAGAAAAAGGGGTAGAAATTTCCCCCAGTAGCAAGTAACCACACAGCTACGGAAGGTTACTCTGAAGAGGGAGGGGTGACCCCTTGTCAGAGGGTTGGGATTGACAGTGATCCTGAGTGCCCTGATGCTAGTGCTAGGGACCCTAATTTAGTGAATGAAGGAGACCTGTCCCATGCCTTGGGAATGTGTAAGTGTGTGAGGGATTTGCAGCTGCTCAGAGAAGTGACCCTAGTTTAGAGAAGCTGAGGGCTTTGGCAGACTCTGACAGAGCACAGGAAGGTGACGGCAGACGTAAGGTTTGTAGGGAAAATGGACTTGTATATACCCAGGCAGTACAGACAGAGGGAGGGATGCTAGGCAGGCAGCTTGTTGTTCCCCAGGGCTATCTTGAGCAGTTGCTCAAAATTGCACATGATATTCCCTTGTCTGGTCATCTGGGAATCGCATGCACAATGCAGCAGTTAGCCCAGAATTTTTACTGGTCTAACTTCACCCAGCAGGTGAAGGAGTATTGCAGATCTTGTCACCAGTGCCAAGAAATAGGGAAGGCGGGCAAGAAAACCCAAGCCATCCTGATTCCATTGCCCATAGTGGACGAGCCATTCCAGAGGGTAGAAATGGATATTGTGGGGCCTTTAAATACCCCCAGCTCCTCAGGGAAGAGATTCATTCTGACTGGTGGATTATGCCACCTGGTACCCAGAGGCAGTCACCCTATCCTCACTGAGGACAGACAAAGTGGCAGATGCCTTACTTGGGATTTTCCCCCTGTGTTGGGTTCCCACAGGAGATAATCACCGATCGAAGGGGTTCCTTCATGTCGGACCTGATGAAATATTTATGGGAGAAGTGTGGGGTGGTGCAGAGATGCACGACACCGTATCATCCACAAGCCAATGGGCTTGTGGAAAGATTCATCGGCACCCTAAAGTCAATGCTCCGGGCATTTGCTGAACAGCATGGGAGGGACTGGGAGAAATACCTTCCCAACCTGTTGTTTGCATACAGGGAGATGCCCCAAGAGTCGACAGGATTTTTCCCCTTCGAACTCTTATATGAACGCCGGATACGTGGGCCTAGGCTTGATCCGGGAGGACTGGGAAGGCAAGCACGCCACCCAGGGAACTCCCATTGTGGATTACATCCTTAGGTTTAGGAAAAGGCTGAAGGAGCTTATGGGGACAGCCCAGAGCAACCTGGCAGCTGCCCAACAGAAACAAAAAGTGTGGTATGACCGCAGAGCCAGAGCTTGCTTGTACATAGTGGGTTAGGAAGTCATGGTCCTTATTCCGGTCTGGAAAGACAAGCTGCAAGCTGAGTGGGCAGGACCACACAAAGTGGTTACGAAGGTAAATGACATGAAGTACATTGTGGAGTTACCTGACTGAAGACAGACAGAAAGGATATACCATGTCAACATGATGAAGCCATATGCAAATAGGGCTGACGCGGTGTTTGCAGTGTATAGTCATGGGAAGGGGATGGACAAAGGAGACCCCCTTCTGGACTTGCTGGAAGAAAGTAAGCGGGAGTCCTCTGTGGAGGCAGTAAAATTGTCTCCCCAGCTGACCCTGGATCAGATCCAGAAAGTAAGGGAGGTTTTAGCAGACTTTGCCCCATTGTTTAGCACCAAGCCTGGACTAACCCCCTTAGCGACGCACGAAGTGGAGACAGGGACACAGACGCCCATACGGTAGACAGCATATCAGGTGTCAGAGGCTGTCCAAAAGGACATTAGGAGGGAAGAGGAGGAGATGCTGGATTTAGGGGTAATCCAGAGATCCCACAGCCCCTGGGCCTCACCCGTAGTCCTTGTGCCTAAGCCAGATGGCTCCACTCATTTCTGTGTGGACTATCGTGGACTTAATGCAGTCATGAAGTCAGACGCCCACCCAATACCCCAGATGGACCAACTCCTGGACAAGCTGGGGGGGCGACCTACCCTACGACCACTGACCTGACAAAGAGGTATTGGCAGGTAGAGTTGACAGACAGAGCTAGAGAGAGGTCGGCCTTCATCACTCCGATAGGCTTATTTGAGTTTAAAATAATGCCTTTCGGAATGAAGAACACCCCGGCCACTTTCCAAAGGTTGGTGAACCAGGTGTTAAATGGTGCTGAGGAGTACACCGTGGCATACCTGGATGACATTGCCATCTTTAGTACCAGCTGGGAGGAACACGTATCCCACCTAAGGGAAGTGCTGGGCAGGATACAGAGGGCCGGGCTCACTGTCAAAGCCGAGAAGTGCCAGGTGGCCATGGGAGAAGTGGCATACCTCGGGCATGTGGTAGGCCGGGGACAGCTCCGTCCTAACCAAATAAAGACAGAGGTAATCCAGGCATGGCCCAGACCAGAAATGCAGAAGCAGGTCAGGACTTTTTTAGGGACAGCAGGGTACTACAGAAAATTTGTACCCAATTACAGTGCCCCGGCTGCTCCCCTATCTGACCTGACAAAGAAAAGGATGCCAAAGAAAATTACCTGGGGCCCAGCCTGTGAGGAAGCCTTTTCCAGATTAAAGGAGGCACTGTGCAGTGCTCTTGTTTTGACAAGTCCTGACTACAGCAAAACCTTAAGCGTTCAGACTGACGCCTCACATGTGGGTATTGGGGCAGTACTGAGTCAGACATCCAGCCAAGGGATAGATTACCCAGTACTATACCTGAGTAGGAAGTTACTCCCCAGGGAGCAAGCATACTCCATAGTGGAAAAAGAGTGTCTTGCCATAGTGTGGGCCCTAAAGAAATAAGAGCCATACTTATATGGGTAGCATTTTGTGGTGCAGACTGACCACAACCCCCTAGTTTGGCTGACACAGATGGGAAAGAACAATGGTAGATTGCTACGATGGAGTCTTGCTTTGCAAGGGTATGATATGACAATATTATATAGGGCTGGAGCCAAAACTCAGAACCCCGATGTACTGTCTAGGGTCTATGAGGAGTGAACTGATTTGGGAAGCTCATCCCATGCAGGGGATAGAGCCCTCACATTCAGTCTAGGTGGGGAAGTACTGTGACACTTGGACAGCTGGTTCTGATCCCTGTATCATTTTTTGTAATACAAAAATGTGTGATGGACCATCTGCCATGAGAAATGCTGAAACAGCATGTGAGATCATGCACACACACACACACACACACACACACACACAGGTTTTAGATACAAGGTGTTACATGGAAGGCAAGAAGCCAATTACAGGCTACAAGGTACCTAACTGCCAAGATAGATCATAAACTTTGATAACGCTTAGAGGAAGAAAAGCAGGGTATGACGTTTTAGTGTGAAGTCATAAAAGATGCTTTGAAGTCCTGGAAGGGGGAAGCTTATCATAAGATCAAAGAGAGTCATTTGAAGAACATGAGTTATGCTGAGGGTACAGAATTTAATACTTTGAAAAGACATCCTGTTTTGTATAGATATATTTTTTTTATATAGTCTGACAGAGGAGGAGTTAGGTGACCTCACACAAAGGGGTTGGCAAATACAGTTTTCTTTAAGGAATATTCTGTTTTACTACACAGAGACAGTTCTATGTAGACTCTGACAAAGAAACATCTGTGAGTACTTTAAGCAGGTATTTCGAGAGAGAGACAAATCTAAGTAATATAGTAAGAATTGCACTGTTAAAACCTGTTTTGTTTAAGTGATTTGTATGTTTTGTGATGTAATAGTTCTGTATTGCATGTGTTATGTATTTTTTTATCTATTTTAGTAAAACTCCATTTTTAGAGCTCACCTCCTCTGTCTTTGATTTCTTTCCTTTACAAGTACAGTATATATGGTTAAAGCAGACACTATACATAAGCTTGAATGGTGATACCAAACTGGAAAAAGGTAAGCGTTTTAAATCTGAGGTCTTTTATTACAGTTTTTAAAGGTTCATTTCTGTACATCTGGTTAGGTGCCCATAGGCAAAGATATCTGGCCCCCCTAAAGACAGAATTATCTGAGCCTGTACATTGGGTACGCTAACAAGAGGTTCACAGTTTGAATCCCTCCAGAACTTGAGACCAAAGGTTGATTCGAATCCACAAAAACAGACAAGAAGGTTACCTTGTTCTGTTTATTGTCCACAAGACTGCGCTCGGAGGTTGGCACTTTGGGAGTAGAGGGCTGACCTGCTGAGTGGGTTTGTGACACTGAACACCTCGGGTATGATGGCAGCATGCACTAGGCATATGGAAGAAACAGTGGAGACCTACAGCAGGGTCATCAGTGTAGCTTTTTACCTAGTAGCACCATCCATATACATCCATGGGTTTCACGACTTGGCTCGCCATGGTTTGGGTGAGTTGAAGGAGATGAAAGCAAAGGGATGGAACTTGGAGCAGTGTTGGAGGAGATCTAGGGCCCAGGGGGATAAACTGGCTTTGAATATTCACGACGGTGAATATCAAAGGGCAATTTTCTGTAAGAAGGCAGAATTTCTGTTTAAGGAGATTGTGGCTGGGAGGAACTGACCAGCTCAACTATTCTGGACAGTGGACAGGATTTTGCATCCAGCCTGTTGGGAGCCCATGAGGGTGGTTTCTTTTGCTAAATGTGAGGATTTTTTTCAGTTCTTCTTATACAGAATATCCTCCATTAGGGCCCAGGATCCCTCCAACTGGGCAGTTCAGGCCGGCAATGTTGAGCCTGGGAGTCACATTAGCAGTCAGTGGTCATGGGGAGAGTTTCAGTTAGTGACGATTGAGGCGGTTGTGAAGGTGATCTTGGAGCTGCAACCAATGTATTGTGAACTTGATCCAGGCCCAACATAGCTCTTAGCGAGCTGTGTGGGGCAGTTGAGCCTGGTGTTCATGGAGATTGTTCAGTGTTTCTTGGCAAAGGGGATCTTTCCTTCAGCATTGAAAAGCATACTGGCAAAACCCCTTCTGAAAAAGCCAACCTTGGACCCAGATGTCCTGGTGAACTACTGACCTGTCTCTAACCTGCCTTTCTTAGGCAAGGTTATTGAGAAGGTAGTTGCTTTGCAGATTAAGACACACCTGGTGACCCACAACATCTATGAGTCTCTCCAGTTGGGGTTCAAGTTAAAGTACAGCAGTGAGACCACATAGGTCATGGTGCATAATGACCTGCTCAGGGCGAGAAACAGAGGAGAGAGATCAGTTGTTGTTCTGCTGGATCTCTCCTCAGCATTTGACACCACAGACCATGGGCTTTTATTGGATTGACTCAGGGAGTAGGTGGGACTCACTGGCAAAGTGATCAGCTGGTTTCAGTCCTATCTCAGGGAAAGAACACAGCTGGTAATAATGGGAAGTTTTTCCTCACGCCCAATGAACTTGTACTGTGGTGTACCCCAGGGGTCGGTCCTTTTGCTCCCTGTTGTTTTCGGTGTATATGCTGCCCCTGGGTGGGATGAACAGTATGGAGTTGGGTTTCACTGCAATGCAGATAATACTTGGCTCTATCTGTCCTTTGTGCCTCAGGACTGTGGTGCAGTGGACGTGCTGAACCAGTGTTTGGTTGAGATCCAGGACTGTAGCATGGTGGATGTATTGAATCAGTGTTTGGCTGAGCTCCAGGACTGTGGCATGGTGGATGTACTGAATCAGTATTTGGCTGAGATCCTGACTGTGGTGCAGTGGATGTGCTGAATCAGTATTTGGCTGAGATCCAGGACTGTGGCGCAGTGGATGTGCTGAATCAGTGTTTGGCTGAGATCCAGAACTGTGGTGCAGTGGATGTGCTGAATCAGTGTTTGGCTGAGATCCAGGACTGTGGCGCAGTGGATGTGCTGAATCAGTGTTTGGCTGAGATCCAGGACTGTGGCGCAGTGGATGTGTTGAATCAGTGTTTGACTGAGATCCAGGACTGTGGCACAGTGGATGTGCTGAATCAGTGTTTGACTGAGATCCAGGACTGTGGCGCAGTGGATGTGCTGAATCAGTGTTTGACTGAGATCCAGGACTGTGGCGCAGTGGATGTGCTGAATCAGTGTTTGGCTGAGATCCAGGACTGTGGTGCAGTGGATGTGCTGAATCAGTGTTTGACTGAGATCCAGGACTGTGGCACAGTGGATGTGCTGAACCAGTGTTTGGCTGAGATCCAGGACTGTGGTGCAGTGGATGTACTGAATCAGTGTTTGGCTGAGATGAGGACTGTGGTGCAGTGGATGTGCTGAATCAGTGTTTGGCTGAGATCCTGACTGTGGTGCAGTGGATGTGCTGAATCAGTGTTTGGCTGAGATCCAGGACTGTGGTGCAGTGGATGTGCTGAATCAGTGTTTGGCTGAGATCCTGACTGTGGTGCAGTGGATGTGCTGAATCATTGTTTGGCTGAGATCCAGGACTGTGGCGCAGTGGATGTGCTGAATCATTGTTTGGCTGAAATCCAGGACTGTGATGCAGTGGATGTGCTGAATCAGTGTTTGGCTGAGATCCAGGACTGTGGCACAGTGGATGTGCTGAATCAGTGTTTGGCTGAGATCCAGGACTGTGGCACAGTGGATGTGCTGAATCAGTGTTTGGCTGAGATCCAGGACTGTGGCACAGTGGATGTGCTGAATCAGTGTTTGGCTGAGATCCAGGACTGTGGCACAGTGGATGCATTGAATTAGTGTTTGGCTGAGATCCAGGACTGGATGTCATTGAGCTGGCTGAGACTCAACCTAGACAAAACTGAAGTTCTGGTGATTGTGCTGGGTTGGGGGAGCAACAGTGACTTGTAGGGAGATGGGGTGTGCCTTGACACCTCCAGGCTTGTGGCTGCCATGAAGCTGAAGAATCTGGGTGTCATCATGGACGAGGGGCTAACAGTTGAGGCTTAGCTGCCAGCAGTACCAGCCAGTCATTTCCTTATTCCCCCCCCGAGGACTTATCCTTTCTAGTACATGGTTTTGTGACCTCACAGCTGGATTACTGCAACACTCTTTACCTTGGGGTCAGTTGTAGTATGCGATAGTGCCTGCAGTTGGTGCAGAATGCAGCTGCTAGGTTGCTGACTGGCCTCTCTAGGTTGAGTTACATTTTCCTGGCACTGTGTGAACTGCACTGGCTGACAGTCAAGTGGCATATTTCCTGTATGGTTGGGTGAATAACCAACAAGGCCCTACATGATCTGGGTTACCTGCACAATCTCCTACATCCTTACCTGTCTGCAAGCCCCCTCTGCTCCACTGAGGAGGGTGTGCTGGTTGTCCCCAGGGCCAGACTTAAAACTTCTGGGGACTGGTCTTTTGAAGTAGTAGGCCAGTATTATGGAATTCGCACCCTGGGGACCCTGAGGGAGGCCCCCTTTAGTGGAAGTCTTTAAAAAGGGGTTAAAAACAGATCTTTTTGCTCAGGTGTTTGGAGAATTAAATTCTTTGATATATTATGAACATTGTTCATAAATTGAAATGCAGTCTGGCTGCTGGTTATATATTTGCCAATTTATGGGTTGTTTATTCAGATTTTAATTTACAGTAGCTATTCTGTTGCATGTTGATGTTTATGCTATTTCCTCCTTTGTGCTTGTGCCCTGTGCCTCTGGAGAAGGGTGTCATAAATAAATAAAGCTACTACTGCTACTACAATCTAAGGATTTTGGAAGTATTACAGAGGGGGGGTAGAGTCAGATGGCTTGCAGCTGGAAACAGCAGAGAGAAAGCAAGTTAGTAGGAATTTGTTACATGCCACCAGACTAGTGAGAAAAGCTGGACTGGAAGGTGCTAGCAGACATTAAGTAAGTTATAAGTCACAGCAGGGTGTGCATTATAGAATTTTAATGCATGCCCCAGTGGTGTAGTAAGGCACAAGGCAGAAGGCCAAGTGTCCTTATGCCCCTGGAAATTGCATTAAAATCATTTGATGCACACCTTGGAGGGGCTTGCTGCACTTATAAAAGGACTCTGAGAAGGTTGTTTGTGGAGAAAAATGAGATTCAGCACCTGACCATGCATTTAAAGAGATTTAATACACAGTCAAGTGATGTCTCTCAACCAACTGAATTTCTAGATTTTTTTTCTAACCATTTTGTAAAAAGACTTGTGAAAAGGCCAAAGTCATGGTTATGGAAGGCTTCATCCAGACATAGACTGGAACCCAATTAGGAGGAGACAAAAGTCTTGTGGTGCGTTTGTGGATACAGTTAATGCACAACAGGGTGTGTGTCATGTTGGAATAACATCACACCTCGGGCAGTTGAAGCACGAGGCTACAGGTTGCAGGCATTCAACACCTCAGAAGTGATGTTACCCAACATAACACACACCCATGGAGTACATTATTGTTATTATACAATGGTTCATTTCTCTTGGTCACCCCCCCCCTTGTCAATGCGTGCCTCTCTCACTCACCTTCTCCAGCACTGTCAACAAAAACAGTTGTTTTAGTAGCCCTGAGGGTGACTGTTTAATTTTTTTTAATTTAAAAACACTGAAGAAGTCCTGAACTCATTTTTTTTTCAGAAGCTGACAATTGCTATGTTGCACAAGGCATCATGGAACAGCTGGGATCAGAGGATCCATTGTTAAGAATATGATGAAGTGGAGATGTGGGTTTTAGATGTAAAGTGCTAGAAAAGTGGACATTTTTTTAAATGTTTATTCGATGACTGAATGATGTTAACAGAAACAGCCACTGCACGTGGCTTGTCAGTGAAACAGACTGCTGAGTGCATGCCTTTAAAATCTGAAGAGAACAAGTTCATGAAACACACAGCTTGCTCACTCATCTTTCGAAGCCATAGCATAAAATAGAAAAAACACACGCTGTAATAAAAGAGAGATGTAATGGTTTTTTTGGGGGGGGGGATGGAGAAGCACACTGTGACATGGTAGGAGCTGGAGGGAGGTTTTATGTTTTAGGCATCATGGTATACTAATCTGTGGCATGTTCAAGAGGTGGGAATGTCATGTGGCTGCTGGACCTTGATACAATGATGTTGTGCTGAGATAACATCACTGTTCAGGGTGGTCACTGACCAATCATAGGGCAGGATTTTTTCTTGCCATTGTATAATAGGGGTTTGTATAAGGGAACCTGGAAGAAAAAATTACTCACCTTAGTAATGTTGTTTCTTCTAATGGAGTCTTGCTATATTATGACATATGCAGTGAGTCCCAACCTTCGAACTGCTCCGGAGGTGAAAGAGTTAACTTTCCATGCCAGGTATGGAACGCTGAGCTCGAGCTCGGTTGAAAACTCTGTCTGTTGTTCTTCAAACTCAAACTGTCAGATCTTTATGAGCTAAACTCACTAAGGTCCTGTGTGGAGCTGTAAACCTATACTAGCCAACTGGCTACTAAATATAACAACACATTTTGGTCCCAAAACAAAGACTCAAGTCAGGAGACCCAAAATGAAAAAACAACACCCAGTCACCCCAGAAAAGAGAGGGTGAAAAACAAGGTGGGCATCTACTAAGTGCCAACACTGCACTGCCCACCCACATCCCAAAAACAGAGGTTCTGAGAGGGGCAGGCAGGGTCATAATATAGTAAGACTCCATTAGAAGAAACAACATTACTAAGGTGAGTAATTTTTTCTTCAAACAACATGAAGTCTTGCTATATTATGACATATGCAGACTACACAGCAGTACCTCCATGGAGGAGGAAAAGAACCTACTTAGGAAATAGGCTCTGAAGCACAGCTGTGCCAAACCGAGCATCACTCCTAGCCTGGGTGTCCAGAGAGTAATGCTTGGTAAAAGTGTGAACTGTTTTCCAGGTAGATGCTTGACAAATCTCTAGAATGGGGATGTCCCTGGCAGCAGCCAGGGAAGCAGCTGTACCTCTGGTAGAGTGAGCCCTCAGGCCTGAGGGAGGAACCTTACCCAGCTTTTCATAACAGAATTGGATACAAGAGACAATCCACCTGGCAACGGATCTTTTAGTGGCAGGTTTCCTACCAACCTCACCATAAGTGAGGAACAGTTGGAGGAGTCAAACCTGTGACCCAGTGCAGCTCAATGTAGTAACTAATGGCTCTCTTCACATCTAGCTGTGCAGCCTCCTCTCGCAGAGGAGGAATGGTCAGTGAAGTACACTGGAAGAGAAATAGATTGATTAAGGTGAAATCTGAAACCACCTTAGGCAAGAACTTCCTGTTAGTCCTGAGGACCACCTTGTCTCTATGAAAGGAGATAAAATCAGGCTCCACTGACAAAGCTTGTAATTCACTTATGCGTCTGGCAGAAGTGATGGCTACCAGAAACACAGTCTTCCAAGTCAAAGACTTGAGGTCTGCTGAAGACAAGGGCTCAAAGGGAGGTTGCATAAGCTGAGCAATGCAAACATTAAGATCCCAGGCAGGGGCAGAGTCCCTGAATGGAGGGTTGGTGTGAAGCAATCCCTTAAAAAACTTAGAGAATACAGGATGAGCTGAAAGAGAAGAGGGTTTACCTGCCGAAATGAAAGCAGACACAGCTGCCAAATGCACCTTTAGGGTAGCTGGTCTGAGCCCCAAAGTGTTCAAATGGACCATATAATCCAGGACTGTGGGTAAATCAGCAGATTCTGGGGAAATATGCTTCCCAGAGCACCATATGGAAAACCTCTTCCATTTGGAATTGTAAGTAGCTCGGTGGAAGGCTTCCTAGAAGCCTTCAATATATCTAATATACCTTGGGAGAGGTGTAGATCAGCAAATTCTAACTCTTCAAGAGCCAGGCCTTGAGATTGAGAGATTTGAGGTTCGGGTACCAAACCCTTCCCTGAGCACAGGTTAACAGATTGTGATTCCTGGAAAGACACAGGGGAAGATGGACTGCTAAGGACAGTAAGAGTGGATACCAGGGTTGTCTGGCCCAATCTGGAGCAATCAGAATCACTTTGCAGGATTGAGATCTGATTTTGACTAATACTTTGAACAGGAGAGGGAAGGGGGGAAAGCATAGAGAAACTTCCCTTCCCAGTTGAGAACCAAGGCATCCAGAGGGACTGAACCCAACACTGGGGGCCTGCAGCAAAAAAGGGTAAGTTGGTGATTGTCTGGGGCTGCAAAAAGATCTATCTGCGGGGTGCCCCACCTGGCAAATATTACCTCCAGGACCAGGGGATCCAGTGACCATTCGTGATGGCCCTGGGAAATCCTGCTGAGAGCATCTGCCAGGACATTGTCCTTGCCTGGGAGGTGAACTGCCATAAGGGAGGTGTTCAGGGAATAAGCCAGAGACCACAACTTCATTGCTTCGGTGCACAAGGCCGTAGACCAAGTGCCTCCTTGCTTGTTGATGTACCACATTGTAGTGGTGTTGTCTGTTCTGACCTGTACAACTTTGTTCTGAACAGATTTGGAAAAAGCTTGACGTGCTAGAAAAACTGCTCTGAGCTCCAACAGGTTGATGGGGAGCAGGGATTACTGAGGGGACCACAGTCCCTAGGTAGTGAGGTCACCCATGTGAGCTCCCCACCCCAAGAGGGATGCATCTGTAATAAGGATTAAAGAGTGAGACTGAGTGACAAAGGGAACCCCCTGTCTCAGATTGTTCTGATCCTGCCACCATTGTAGGGCTTGGATCAGGGTTCGAGTCACTGGGATCAATTTGGTTAGAGGGTCCTTTCTTTGAGACCAAAAGGCTCTCAAATGGAACTGGATGTCCTCATCTGAAATCTGGCTCCTTGAACTACTGCTGTAGAAGCAAGCCATGTGCCCTAGGAGCTGCAGAAAATGCCTTGCTGGTTGAGAGACCTGCAGGGCGAATGAGGAGGCCAGAGAGACCAGGGTCCTTGCCCTGCCCAAAGGCAGGAAGGCTCTGGCTTCCTCTGTGTTCAGTTCTGCGCCTATGAAGGTGAGGAGCTGGACAGGCTCTAGAACTGACTTTGGAAGATTCAGAAGGAAACCTAGAGAGGTAAGCAGTTGCTGAGTTATCTGAAGATGTAACTTGACTTGTTCTGGAGACTGGCCTACTATGAGCCAGTCGTCCAGGTAAGGGAAGATGGCAATTTTTGCCTTCTTAGGTGGGCAACTGCTACTGCTACTGCCAGGCATTTTGTGAATACCCTTGGAGCAGAGGTGAGGCCAAAGGCATTGCTCTGAACTGCTAATGGCCTGAGGGCAGCTCGAACCTGAGGTACTTTTGGATGGGAGCTTCTGATGAGAATATGGAAGTAGGCATCCTTGAGGTCCAGGGATGCTAGCCAGTCCCTGGCCTTGAGAGGGCAGAATAATTCCCAGAGTCACCATTTTGAATTTTGGTTTTAAAAGGTGCTTGTTTAAGTATCTGAGATCCAGGATGGGCCGCCATTCTCCTGTCTTTTTTGGGGTAAGGAAGTACCTGGAGTACAATCCTTTGCCCTGGTGTAGGGGTGGAACCCTTTCCACGGCTCTGAGAGCCAGGAGGGTAGAGACTTCTGCCTCTAGGGCAAGTGCCTCTGATGGATTTGCAGGTGGAAAGGATCTGGTTCTCATCTTTGGAAATTTTTTGAAGCTGAGAACCAGTCCCTGGCTACTACTTCCAGGACCCACTTGTCTGATGTGAGAGACTTCCAGTCCTGGACAAAGTAAGCCAGCCTGCCTACAGGTAGTGGAGAATCGGCCCGGCCACCCCATCCAGGGTGCCTGCTTAGCAGAGGCTTTAGAGCTGAGGGGTGGGAAGCAGGTCTGCTTGTACCCACCTGCCTCTCCCTCTAAAGAACCCCCTCTGGGCGTAAGCTGAAGAGGAGGCCTGGGCTTGGTTAAAAGGCCTATGAAAAGGCCTGCCCCTACCCCTGGAAGGCTGCCTTTGAGGAGTGGCCTGCCTTTCCTTGGCCTGTGCACTCCTATAGGTGGTCCTATACTCATCCATTTTCTTCATGTAATTCTTTGTCTGCTCCCCAAACAGAGAATTACCCACAACAAGAAAATCCATGGCCTTAGTCTGAGTATCCTGTGACAGGCTAGTACATCTGAGCCAAGCCATTCTGCGAAGTGCCACAGATGTATACATGACTCTTGGATGACATATCATTAGAGTCCACTGCAGCATGGAATTGCACCTTAGATGCCTCAATACCATCAGCAGCCACCTGCTCCAGCTCCTTGGCAAGCTGGCCTGGGACCTGTTTGCTAGAGCCATAACAGTATCCCATCTGGATTTCTGGTATCTAGCAACATAAGCCATATAATTTGCCTGTCGAGTCCCAAGGATGACGCCATGTACTGTTTCTTTGCCATGGCATCAATCCTCCTGGAGTCCTTGTCAGGGGGGTGTGAGGCCAAGGGAATATTTGCCTTGTCACAGGCTGCAGCCTGCACTACCCCACCATGGCTGCATTGTTGTGTAAGGAACTCCATATCAGAGCCTGACAATGTGTACCTCTTGTCCATTCTCTTATCAACAGGAGGTATAGTGTGAGGAGTTTTTAGAATTTTTACTGTCTGTTTCCCAAAGATTTATGCAAAGGAATAGACAGTCTCCTGGACTCTGGGATATCCATCATTTCCACATAGTCAGGTTCCTCTTGATCATCCACAGCTTCCTCCATAGGGAGCTGGAGGGTTTCAGCCACTTTTTTATAAAAATAAAATGAGAAGGGACTCAAAGCCTGGAGGAGACACTCCTGAAGGTCTGTCTGGGGAGATGTCCGGTTCAATGGGCACATCCAGACTTTCAAATCACATTCACTCTCCTCATACTCCTCTTCCCTCCTTGAGTTCATAAATTCCTCTAACTCATACTCTTGAACGGTGGAACCCATGCAGAATCGCACGCTTACCTGATGGTGCTGGTTTGGTGGGAATCGGGAAAGCGACTGGACAATTTTAATCACTTTGGCTATTTCTTCAGCAGTTGGAGAGGAAGTTTTGGCTCCACACCAGCTGATTTCCTTGTCCTTTTGCTGGAACCGACTCCTCCGTATCGGCTCTCCTTTTGCCCGAGGAAGTCTTGCCTGGTCAGAGGGCACTCCCTCCGGTTCGGTTGGAACCGAACCGGGCTGGCCATCCGGGTCAGCGGACTTCTTGGCCTCCCTTTCCCTGAGCCTACCAACTCTCTTATCCAGGGTAGCTGCAGGAAAATTTTTGCAAATTTGGCAGTCTGCATTGAGGTGGTCAAACCCAGACAATAAACACAGGTGGTGTGGGGGTCAGCCTTGGCAAAGGCTTCCCCACAGACACTGCAGTGTTGAAACCCAGTGGGCCAGTTTTTCTTTTGGGTTTCTCAGACATGAGTACCAGTCTAACCAAACTTGCCACGTTATGGCAATCCATGCAAGCAAGACCCTCTTATCGGTTCCCCAACCGTATCACGGAGTCGTGGAAAAAAACGTAATAAAATCCGGTTTTTTTAGAACTGATAAAAACCGGTAACCACACTCTAAAAGACAGATTAATATATGTCTAAACAACCTGATCGGTTCAAACCGAACTGATAACTGTTTACAAGTTCCACACAGAAGAATTAAATGTAAAAGCTATCTAGTACTTACAATACCACAGACAGAGCTTGAACTGACCGGTTGCGGTTTAAATTCGGTCAAAAAACCGAGAAAATAATACTTTAACCGACAAAATGAACCGAGCAGAAGGAGAAAATCTCTGGAGCGACTGTTCAGTGAGGCGGAGTAAAGAATCTGACAGTTTGAGTTTAAAGAACAACACACAGAGTTTTCAACCGAGCTCGAGCTCAGAGTTCCATGCCTGGCTTGGAAAGTTAACTCTTTCACCTCCGGAGCAGTTTGAAGGTTGGGACTCACTGCATATGTCATAATATAGCAAGACTTCATGTTGTTTGAAGGGAATCATTTTTGACTGGTTATATATAGAATAAAAGACAGGAAACTGAACTTCATCACTGGAATTCCATGAAGGGGTTTGGGTGACATCATAAACAAGGAGATTGAAGTTTGAGTGGTTTCTAAAGATCACAAGAACCCGAGATGGAATTACAAGCTTAGCTGGACTGTTGCTTGCCTTATATAATACAAGGTCAAACACTGTTTACAGATAAAATAACTCCTTTCCATGTCAATAGAAGGATGTCTCTGACTTTAGCAGATTACAATTGCAACGTATTGATATACGGTTTTATAGTCACCAAGGGAAATAATGCCATGGGGACAAATGTTTATTGATGTTTACTAATATATAGCAATATACTGAGTAGTTGCACAGATTCCAAATAAAAAAAATTAAAGGAGCCCTAAATTCAGAGAGGCATATTTTCCAGTCTGCCCAGCTCAGTCCGTCTATGCTCTTTGTACAAGTAGTACATACAAACATACGAATAAGCTAGCACAAGGCCATTTGGTCTATCAAGTCTGCTCGTATTGCAGGGTCCACAGCTTGAGCTAATGTCCCTGCCCTCCCTTCCCACTCCTCTCATCCTCCCTACCCATGACCTTTAATTTCCCCATGCCTATTCCAGCCTCTCTTAAAGTTGTCCACTGTATTCAATGAGATGACCTCTTCTGGCAGTGCATTCCAAGTGTCCACCACCCTCTGTGTGAAGAAGTGCTTCCTGACCTCCCTCCTAAACCTCCCACCCTCAGCTTAAGACTGTGTCCCCTAGTGTTATAGTTGCCACTCAGCTTAAAGAGAGTCTCCTTATCAACCTTATTTATCCCTTTCAAGTACTTGAAGGTCCCAATTATGTTCCCTCTCTCTCTCTCCTGTCTTTCAGGGAGTACGTGATCAGTGCCCTCAACCTCTCCTCATATGTCGTACCCTGCTGACCCACTATCATTTTTGTAGCCCTCCTCTAGACCTCCTCCAGCAGGTTAATGTCCTTTTTGAGGTGTGGGCACCTGTACTGAACTCCATACTCTAGATGTGGCTTTCCCAGTGACTTGTACAAGGGAAGTATAACCTCTTCTCTCCTACTACTGATCCCCCAAGATATGCATCCCAGGATCTTGTTTGCCTTTGCTGCTGCTTTCTTGCACTGCGTGGAGTGCTTCAGGTCAGTAGTGATCATCACTCCCAGGTCCTTCTCCTCCTCTGATGCAGATACTTGGACTCCATCCAAGTAGTACTCTGTCCTGGGATTCTTGGCTCCAATATGCATAACTTTGCATTTCTTGGCATTGAAGCCAAGCTGCCAGATCCTGGACCATGTCCCCAGCTTGTCCAGATCTTCCTGTAGGTCCTGTGTCCCTTCAGTTGTGTCCACTTTCCTGCAGAGCTTGGTGTCATCTGCAAATAGGCACATTTTTCCCTTAATGCCATCCCCAATGTCACTGATGAAGACATTGAACAACACCGGTCCCAGCACAGAGCCCTGTGCTACCCCATTGGTTACCTCTCTGGTACCAGATAACTCTCCCCCTACAACCACCCTCTGGGTTCTGTCCCTCAGCCAGTTTTCCACCCATCTGGTCATCTTTTCCCCCAACCCCAAGATCCACCAACTTCCTGATCAACCTTTTGGGGGGCACAGAGTCTAAGGCCTGGCTGAAATCAAGATAGAGGATGTCTACCACTTGGCCCCTGTCTACTGTCTTAGTGACATAGTCAAAGAAGTCAATCGGATTCATTTGACACAATCCTGCCCCCCCCACCATGAACCCATGCTGCCTTGCATCCTGGAGACCATGCTCCTCTAAATATTCCACCAATCTTTCCCTTAGTATGGTCTCCATGAGCTTGCCAACAATGGAGGTCAGACTGACTGGTCTGTAATTCTCTGGGTCATCCTTAGGACCGCTTTTGTGGAGGGGCACTACATGTGCTGTTCTCCAGTCCTGCTGTACCACTCCTGACTCTAGTGAACTATTAAATAGGTCTGCCAGTGGCCCTGCCAGCTCCTGAGCCAATTCCTTTAGCACCCTTGGATGTACTCTGTGGCAACCAATATTCCTTCCTTAATGATGGACCACCTTTGGTCCACCCCATATCTGTTTTGATGCCTGCCAGACGGCTCCTTAGCACTTCGCCCATTTTCCTGAAGTCCACCCTCCTGAAATCCAAGATTCTGGTCTTAGTCGGGATGCTTTCCCTGCCCATATCTAACTGGAACCACACTGTGCAATCCACCCAGTGTTTCCCTGATCATTATTTCCTGTACATGCTCCCCACTTGTGAGCACCAGATTCAGCTCTTGTTGGTTCAGTGATGCCCTGAGTGAGGAACCCACTATGCAGTCCTTCCAGGATCAACTGACTCCTAGTACATGTTGTGGAGGGTTTGCTCCAGTCCACCTTGGGCAGGTTGAAGTCCCCCACAATTACCACCTCTCCTTTCCCCGCAGCTTCCAATATTTGTGAGCTCAGTTTCCTGTTCCTCTCCTCATCCTGACTGGGTGGTCTGTAAACCACCTCAAACCTCACCTTTCTCCCTCTATTGGACCTTAGCTGAACCCATAATGCCTCCACCTCCCTTTCCACCCCATCCCCCTTACCGACTACCCTGTCCCCCCTGTATAGTTTATATCCAGGGATCTCAAGGTCCCAGTCATGGTGTGATGTTGCCCAAGTCTTGGTTACTGCAGCTATGTCCACCCTCCTCTCTGCTAATAGTGCCTGCAGGTCATCCATCTTGTTTCCAAGACTCTGCACATTCAGAGACACCACCCTCCACCTAAGATCTGACTTTCCTTCTCTTCTCTCTATTCTTCTATTCACATTTATTTTTCTCTGTGTGCACCCCTCCACGTACCCTTATTATGTGTTCCTCTCCCCCTCCACCCTTTGCTAACTGTGATCTCGCCCCTTCCACCTCATCCTCCCTCCAGACCTCTCCCATCACTCTGGGGGAGAGGTTCACTGACCTCCTCCTCCTCCTCTCGGAGTCTGTGGGCCTGCAATCCCACTGCCCCCCCCAGTAGTTTAAATTAAGTGTAGTGGTTATGTATTTCCCCAGTTTGTCCCTGAGTACCCTCAGACCCTCCTTACTGAGGTGTAGCCTGTCTGGTGAAAAGAGTGCTTTGTTTGACCAGGTCCCCTCCCAGTCCCCAATACAGATAAACATCTCCTCCCCGTACCATTTCCTCAGCCAGTCATTAAAGTCCTCTATTCTTCTTTTCCTGGCTGTGCTGGCCCTTGGTACTAGTATCACCTCTGAAAAGGCCAGCGAACTTCCTTCCTCCCTGCAGATTTTCCCTATCTCCCTGAACCTACTTTGCACTACCTTAACCTCCTCCCCAGCTAGGTCGTTTGTTCCCAAATGTATAACTAAAATAGGTTTTCCTCCAACCTTCCTTACTATTTCCTTTATTCTTGGTCCCACCTTCCCTGCTGTCATCCCTGGCATACAAACCACCCTCCTGCTTGCATTTGGGCCACCTTTCCTTCCCCAGCGAATAGCCCTAATTATGGAATCCCCTATGATTGCTACCCTTCCAACCCCTGTACCTGTGCCCCCTGTCCTTCCTTTCTTACTTTCAGTACTAGCTGCTTCCCCACCTAACTGCTCTCTCTGCACCCTGGTGAACTTATCTCCACATCCACGATTTATCCCCTTAACTGTTTCTTCATCTCTCACTCTACCCTGCCTTTTCTGACTGTCTTTATCGGCTTTCAGTTTTCCCTCCCCTCTTCCCTTCCTTTCTCCCCCCCCCCGATTCTCCACTCCATTTTGCCTGCCTCCTCTTCCCTGCCCACCCTGGTTAGTTCCCTCTCCCTTCCCCTGTACTCCTACTCTCAGCCCTGGCTCAACCTGATCTCCTACCAGCTCAACCTGACCTCCTACCTCACCTCCTGCTGCCCCCTCCCTTTTTCCAGACAGTGGTGCAAATCTGTTCAATAAAGGCACCCCTTTAGAATTTCCCACCTTGATGCTACTCTCACATTCCCACCTCTTCCCCTTACCACTTGTCATACCTCCACCCTGGGCTCCCTAGTCCTCTGAAGAAGAGATGCTCCTGTATACTGGGTGCTCCTCCCCCCCCCATCCCCTGCCTGATGCCCTCACTGCCCTGGGCATCACCTCTCTGCCTTTCTCTCCACTGCTCTGCTCCTCTGACTTCCCACACCATCATCCTCATCTCCCATCTGAGCAGCCTTATTTCAGCCCTTAGCTGCTCCAGGCTCTACACACAGGACATTCTCCTTTACTCCACAACACCCCCAGAAAGACTGAGCCCCACAGCTACTGCAGTTTACCACTCTCCTGCTTTCCATGCTTGTACCTATTCCTCCACATCCTCCCAGCCCAGCTTTTCCTAGCCTCCAATTATACATAACTATAAAATAACTATAGTACTGTTTTGTTTACTTTTTTTAAGAATGCATACCTCCATTTTCAGTGTGGGGATCTTTGTTTTGTCACTGCTTCTGTTGCTGCTGCTCTTGGATTCTGTTTTTCATGATGCACCACATTTCACAAAACTGACATAGGTTTGCACTAGTTTAAATAGCTGTGCAGTGTAACAGTACACAACAAGCTAATTAGTAAATTCTATCCTTTTTTCACCTACTGCATATACCAGAATGGCCACTAACAGTATATGGATTTTTGGCCATTCCCTAAAATATTTTTGATTCTTGATGATTTGGGTAGGTTTGTCTCTTTCGCTTGGTTGCATAGCGGAGTCTACCTCATTGAACTGCCTGTGGGACCACTCTGTCACTGCCTTGGGAAAAACAGGGAAAACAATTAATTGTAACATAGAAACATAGTCAGTGTTGGTCAGCCCGGTGGCGCTGAGGGTTGATGTGCTGGA
The DNA here is from genome assembly GCA_016271365.2 of Neoceratodus forsteri. Classification (NCBI taxonomy): domain Eukaryota; kingdom Metazoa; phylum Chordata; order Ceratodontiformes; family Ceratodontidae; genus Neoceratodus; species Neoceratodus forsteri. The sequence continues at coordinate 323,865,335 of CM057459.1, forward strand.
TGCCTTACCTCATGCTATGCTGGTGACCTGCGTTAAGGAATGACCTTGGGTTGTCGGAGAGCCAGCATGGGGTGGGGGGAGGGAGGGAGCAGGATTGAGCAGCCAAATAGCAGCTCTCCTCTCCCAGGGTGTTTGGCCACCCCCAACAGTTCCGCTCCAACTGGGTGGAGGTCCGGTGGGTAGCGTAGGCAGGAGGGGGTGGCAGTGTAATGGTTGGGCACTTTGAGCATGACATGCACATGCCTGGGGCATGGGAATGAGAGAAAAAGGGAAAAATTCCACTAAAATCTATATAGAAAAAAAATAGAAACAAAGCCAGAAAAAGATCAAAGGTAGGCATGCGTTACTCGACAGGTAGCTGGGTCGGGTAGTTCGAGTATTGGTGATTTTTGGCCAGGTAGGGTAGTATGGATAATGTACTACCCTACCTGACATAGCAGTGTACTTCACAGGTCAGGCAGTTTTTACACAGGTAATGGGTAATTGGAAACAGGTATTATAGGCAGCCTGTGGGGTCCTGGGACTCCTGCCAGGACTTCCAGGCTGGAAACAGGCATTAAAGGCAGTCTGTGGGGTCCTTCATGAGCTTACAGCAAGAATAGGAGCACATGATGCCAGGCTGACAACCTGATTGGTCAGTGGTGTCTGTGCTCCTTCTTCTGTGAGCCTGTGTTGCACAGATAGTAGCTGACAACAGTCTGGAGTGGAAGCAGCTCTGTGTCCATGGTCAAGCACTCACCCTGCAGTCTGCAGCTAAATTGCAGTGATCATTTAACTAAAAGTTGAATAAAAAAAAATTAAATAAAAAATAAAACTGCCAAGAAGGAGCAAGGGGAGTGGGAATCAGGACTGGGGACTGAAACAATCTCAGGTAGAGGGGAATCAGGGGATCAGCCTCAGTTGAGGAAGTGGATGGTGCAGTGCTGGGGAGAGAACAGTGAAGGACAAAAACACATAAGGCAAAGCACTGGCAGCTGGTTTGAAAAACTATCACTGTTTGCTAGGTGCCCCTGAGCCCTGTCATTAAATTATTACTGTATTAGTCAGCTACACTGTGTGTCTCTGCAGCATAGTGAAAGCCTTGTATGGCTGTGTAGTACACTGTTTGTTAAGTGCCTCTAGCTGAGCTCTGTCATTTACTGCTGTGACAGTCAACTACATCGTGTGTCTCTGCAGCATAGTGAAAGCCTTGCACAGCTGTTGGTTAGGTGCCCCTGGCTGAGCCCTGTCACTTACAGTATTACTGTGACATAGCTACACTGTGTGTCTCTGCAACAGTTAGTGAAACAATATCAATTCCTTTCATGGCAGTGTCTACTATGTCTTATATTTCCCAGTCTAAGTCTACTAAAAGGAAGCACAGTGCTGCTGCTCATGCAACCGGTAATGATGTGGACAATGTGAACCATAGCTCTAATGAAGAACTTAGTGACAATAATAATAATAACATCACCAGGACTGGCATTAAATGTCCTCCTAAACCAGAAAAGCATGTTCACAATGAAATGATAGTAGAGTTTTGGAAAGAACTGACTAGAGTTACTCGTAGAGGTACTGAACCTTTTGCCACATGTGCCAGGATACTTCCAGCTGCTGAAGCAGCATGCAAGGATGTATTCTCCTCCAATATAAGCTCAGATGCCGAGGCAGCAAATGTTGAAAGAGATGGTGGTGAGAGTGGGGACCGGGAATGGGATAACCCAGGCTATGTCCGACATGATGATGATGGCACTTCTACTTCTTCTGAATCTTGGGGCAATGAGGTCTGTAGTTTTGATGAGGGGGTAGGAAAGGATGCTGTTGTAAGGCATGAGAGACAAGTGCAGAAAAAAAAATCATATGCTACACGTAAGAATAAGATGAGCATGAATGAGAACAATTCACCTCAACAAGGAAATGGCAGTGTAGGGTTTCCTCCAAGTCCCTTGACTGTACAAGAAATACTGCCAGGCACCATGGCACAAAGCAAAAAATGCAAATCTTTAATGTGGAATTTATTTTATATTGACTCTGCAGACAACTCTTGAGCTGTATGCAGTCTGTGCAAAACTGCATTATTCGTGGTGGTAGCATGGTATATTGTGGAATTCAGTAAGGATACGACATGCAAAGGCAAAACACCAAACTGAGTGGGGCAGGGCACTAGGCAGCATGGCTGGTATGGGTGGAAGTGGAGGTGGTGGTGATAGTGACCATAGTGACAATGAACTGGAAGCAGGAACTGACACTGAATCACTTGATGTGTCCTTGCAGTCTTCCCAGACAAACATAGATTGTTTTCTTCTGACACCACCAAGTACTGCAAAATCCCAAAGTAGTACTACAAGTGAAAAATACATCCCCCCCCAAATTAAAAATATCTCATGATTCTTGTCAACTAACGTTAAACAAAATTGTGTTGGGGGCATGGCTTGGACCCGGAGAAGACGGCAGCCTGATCTCTCGCTCTGCCCCAGCCCGGCGAGAAACTGCATATCACCCGTCAAGATGCCGGACTGAAGGTTCATCTTTTTGTCTGATTATACCTTCCCTACCTCTGCCACCACTCTGAAATGGTTTCTAGGGGAGGCCATGCTACTGCAGTACCTAATGCAGTGCGCAGATACTGGACCTGTTTTCCTTCACTAGGCCGCAAAGGTCCGAGCGCAGTTTCAGAGTCGCACAGTATACTTCCCAGTTGGAGAACCGGCGCACCACTCACTCCTGGAGTGCTTGATGAAGGCACTTTCGTGGCTAAGCGGGAACTAAGTAGCCCACGGTGACAGATCACCGTTACTCTGCTTATCTACTGATCACCAGCTCCAGTTACGAGATGGATCCGCTAGACACCACAAATGAGGGAGCCACTGGCCAGGCTACTCAGGTATCTCTGGACCAAGCACAGGTGGGGGAAGCCCTTGCTAACATTACTAAAATGCTTGAAGCATTGCTATCCAGGGTTGACACAATTGGCACCTCCTTAGCGGGCAATGTTGCTGATGTCCGCAAGCTTGAGGATCAGCAGAATGTTCTTGAACAGTGAGTGGAGGAGCTGGAAAGCCAACATATCAAGGTGATACAAAAACTCCAGGATCATGAAGCTAAATTAGCCCAATTATGGCACAAAGCAGAGGATCAGGAAAATCGAAGTAGGAGAAACAATATTCGAATCCTTGGGGTACCAGAGGGGACAGAGGGCCCGAACATAGAGAGAGATTCCTAAATGAGTGGATCCCACAACTCTTAGCTGAGCACTGGAAAGAGCCAGTGGGTGTTGAATGTGCACATCAAGTTCCTGGCAACCCAAACAACACCAAAGGCCCTCGGACAATAATTGCCTACCTGCTGCGCTTCTCAGTTAAAGAGCAGTTATTGAGGGCTATAAGAGACATTGGGGAGCTGGTCTGGAGAGGCAACACCATCTCTTTTTACAGGGACTTCACACAGGAGGTTGCGGCCAAATGCAAAGCCTATAATCCACTAAAAAAAAGTCCTGAATGCAAACTCACTCCAATATCGATTCAAGGGCCTTACAGAACTGTACCTGTCCAAAAATGGCCAATCTTTCCTTGCAGAATCTCCTCGAGACGCAGAGGCCTGGATCCGGAGTCACTGGCCTAACACGTTGTCAGGAACTACATTTCCCAGATGCCTCTGGGACCCACGGGACAGAACAGATCAGGGAATTAACAGGAAGGGAAATGCTGTCCAGGGACAACAATCACAACAGGACAGGCCCACCTAAAAGGACTCCCCTACGCACAAGCAGCTCTGGGCCCCATCTCCCACAGGGGCCAAGCCTTCAGTCCCTCTGTACCTCACACAGGTCACGACATCTCCAGTGCTAATCAAAGACCTAAGCTGCTGGAACTAACTGACTCTCCCTTCCAGTGAGACAACGCTAGCACTCCAGAACACCCTTGCTCCTCCATGCAGGGTAACCTCACTGCTTTCCACCTGCAAAGCTTCTTAAGGTGGACCTGGCTGCGCTGGAACAGGAAAAACAGCTGGACTGCTCCGAGGACCCCAAAGCTATATTCATGGATGATCCGGCTTCTCTGGACTGGGCAACGGCGATGGAAGAGAGTGATGAAGATGCTGCAGCGACTGATGGTTTGCTAATGCCTGGACTGAAAACATTTGCTGTGCAGCGTAGCTAAGATGAAAAATGGGGAAACCTTAAAGGAGCACGATAAACGGACTGTTTAATGTTTACATTATTTTAGCTTGCCATTGGCTTGGGCCTCTATACTCTCACTAGACCGCAGGGAAGGGAAAGTGGGCCCTCTGCCCCGATCTGCACTCTGACCCCTGTGGGCTCTGCCCATGTACTGCAGGTACTCAAGCCACCCCTCTGCCCCTTTCCCCACTTGCTGCAGGTCAATAGCCACCCTCCCAAATAAGTGAGTGAATCGCGGTGACCCACGTGGTGGCCCCCCCACCTACCATTTCCTTCCCCCTCCCCCACTTCTGCTGCGAAGGTCATATATGGAAATATCTCCTTTTGCCTAGTGGATGCCGTAACCATGCAACCATAACCTAAGGTTGGAGCTCCTGTGTCCGAATGGTGCCCACGATCAGAAGTAATTATGACGCCGACAAGGTGTTGGTTGAGCCCCTTAATGGGCACTGTGCTACATAGACTATAGTTGGCTACTCCCCCTCTTCAATCCCCTAAATCTATAATGACGTTGCTACTTGTATCTGCTACTCAACTTGCAGACGAACCGGGTGGTGGACAGACCCCTCCCCTCCCCTCCCTCCTTTCCTTGGCAGGCGATCCTTGCCTGCTGCCTGCTGGTTGACCTTGTGGCCCTCCTAGCTTAGGGGGGTTATGGTTGCCAGATCTACCCCAACTCGTCAGAGCAGGCACCATGACCAGGTCTGTGGTAGTGGGCTGGGACAGATCACCCATGTCAGGTGTGACCTCTCCCTCTTACCTAATTGGTGTCTGAAGCAGTGTGGCATAAGGGCTTATTTGTCCCTTCTCACATGCACAGCTCAGCACCAATAACTGAGTGATTGTTGCTTACTTAGTAAATTATACTATATTAGAGCTACTTTGTTGTTGGATAGTTACTTGTTGCTAGGCTTATAGTTCCTTAAGATACATCATTTGTGTGTTCTCTCTGGTTTGTCAAGGTTCTCTCTCAGCTAATGGCAAGAACGCTTACTACCATCATCCCTCCTCTTTCTCAGCACCTGTCCTTTGAGGCTACCTGCTGCACACATTTTAGCACAAGCCAGTAGCTGGTTGCCCTCTCTTCCCCTTTTTCTGCTTCTTCTACTGCTGCTGACTGGGTGAGTACTCTCTTCTCTATTAAAGTGCCTGGTGGCGAACAACAATGGTGTCAACTTCAGCTGTGCTGCGTGGTTGGGGATATGTCTCCTGGAATGTGCGGGGGCTGAACCACCCGGCAAAGCATAATAAAGTACTGCAATTTCTGAACTCTATGGGTGCAGACATAGCCCTACTCCAGGAGACGCACCTTACCAACCATATGGTGCAATGGTTAAAGAAGCTCTGGATGGGGACAGTACTGGCCAGTTGCGCCTCCACAAAATCTAAGGGAGTGGCCATCCTCTTGCGGAGGACAGGACCCTGGACCATTGAGGCTCAATACCAAGATTCACAAGGGGAGATGGATAGTGGCTAAATTATCATACCCTGGTGTAAAGTTATGGTAGTCAATGTTTATGGATACAACACTGACTCAGGAGATGTCTATTCGGAACTGAGCCAGGCCTTCTCTGAACTCTCGGCTGAAGAGCTTGATGCCCCAGTTTTGCTTGGAGGAGACCACAATCTGGTGCAGGATATTTTCCTAGATGAATCCCTTCCCACACCTCAATCTCACCCGAAGGTCTTAGAAATGTTAAACACTCTGATGTCAGAGTGGGGGTTAGGGGACCCTTGGAGAAATAACCATCCAAATGGGCGGGACTATACCTTTTATTCTAATGTCCATGGGACCCACAGTAGACTTGATTTCTAGTTGGCCAATTATGCTGCTATGCTGGGGGTAGGGACCTCGTCCATTGGTAGTATAGTTATATCAGATCATGCTCTGCTAACGATCACATTCCTCCTACCGGGGCAAAGCTTGCCGTCTTCGAGGTGGAGATGCAATCCGCTGTTGCTGCAGGATGCAATGTTTCCAGAATACATAAAAAAGGAGGACCTCTCCTATTTTTCTACCAATACCCCAGGGGAAACCCGTGCGACCACTGTTTGGGAAGCTTTCAAGGCAGTTATCAGAGGGAGAATCATCACCTTCTCAGTGGCCAAAAATAAAGAAAGAGCAAGACAAATAAAGGAGCTGCAAGATGAGCTTATGCACCTGGAAAAGCATTTCAAGCTATCTCCCACTAACCCGCTCAACTCTCCTCTTCTGGCTGACATCACAGGCCTAAAGTACAGGATCAATGTGCTGTTGAATGGGAAGGCGGAGTGGCAACTGACTTGGGCCAAACATAGATCCTGGGAGGGAGGGGACAAGGGGGAAACTGTTAGCCTACTACCTGCGGAAGCAACAAGCTTCCTCTAGAATTTTTGCCTTGAAGAATAAACAGAGGAAGGTAGCAACAGTGCCTAAGGCCATCAATGAGGTCATGCAGAGTTTTTATCAGGAACTTTATTAGTCCCAGAACACTCTATCAGATGCCAAGCTCTCCCGTCGGCTGCAAATCTTCTGCCAGGGCGCGCGGCTCCCTCAGCTCTCTGCAGAGCAAGTCCATACCCTGGATGCCACAATCACTCATGACAAACTTTGCCTAGCCCTATCCCAAATGGCTAAAGGGAAAGCCCCTGGGCCCGATGGAATGTCAGTAGAGTTATACCAACTACTACAAGACAAAATTACCACCCCCCTTCTGCGAGCTCTCCAAGAAGCCCAGAAGGACATAATACTCCCCCCCCCCACTATGCATGAAGCCCTAATTACCTTAATCCCTAAAAAATCCTCGGACAGCCTGCTGTGCTCGAACTACAGGCCTATATCACTTCTTCTGGTAGACACCAAGATACTGGCCAAAGTTTTGGCATCCAGACTGTCCCTAGTTCTATCACATTTGATTCATCCTTCCCAAACAGGCTTCTCAAAGGGGAAATCAAGTACAGATAACCTGCGATTAGTTCTATACCTCAAATGGTTAGCATTACAATCTAAAACCCTGATGGCCACCTTGGCGATTGACTTTGCTAAGGTGTTCGACTCCCTAGAATGGGCTTACCTCCACCAGGTTCTTAGATTGTATGGATTTGGGCCCTACTTATGCTCCTGGGTGTCTACTCTGTACAACCTACCATGGCCAGAATTCTCACTAATAGGGATACCTCCCTTCCCTTCCCGTACACAGAGGCACCAGACAGGGTTGTCCCTTTTCCCCGTCTCCTTTTCCTAATAGCCTTGGATCCTTTGATCAGAAAGCTTATAAATACCCCTAGTATCACAGGTATTCCCGTGGGAGAAACATCATACTTAGTCAACACATACGCAGATGACATGCTGCTCACTCTTTCCAATCCATAGTCCTCCCTCCCTGCTGTTCTGTCAATCCTATAAGATTTTGCATCGCTTTCAGGTTTAACAGTGAATCAAAAGAAAACTACTTTCTCTCCCCTGAATAAGAAATGTGGTAGACACTGTCTTGCTGGAACAGATATTACCTGGGCTCCACAAGGTTTCCCATATCTAGGCATTACTGTCATGATAGCCTGGAAAGATCTTGAATCTGCTCATTTCTCCCCTCTCCTAGCTTCTCTTACGGACAATGTTCAGCGATGGAGCAAGCTACACCTAACTCTAAAAGGGAAGGTAGAAGCTGTTAGAATGTTCATATTTTCCAGGGTTTCATACCTGCTTAACAATCTTCCAATCCCTCTCTCTCAAAAGCCATTGCAAGCCCTAGATAAGCTGGTTTCACTTTTTTTATGAGAGGGTGGAACTCCTAGATGGGGGTGAATGAAGCTGCGAGCCCATTCGACTAGGGGAGGACTCAGCCTCCCCTGGTTCATGGGATACCATCTTGCCTACAGAATGGCCCAAGCTGTGACCTGGTTCATTCCTCGCTCTACCCCCCTGCCCCAATGGGTACTTTTAGAAGCTGCCCTATTGATGGCTGTCCCCCTTTTTTCTCTGCTATCTAGCAGGAAGCCCATTGGCCATCTACTTACACCTCTTATGACTGAAACATGCAGATCCTGGCACCGGGCGATGGCAATAACTGGGGTCACAAGTGCTGATTACTTTCCTTCTCTCCGCTATGCTCCGCTCTGGAATAATCCCCTTATTATGGTAGATCACAAGCCACTTAAGTGGGCTTCATGGGCCTCCAAGCATATTTGGACGGTAGGGGATCTCCTCCTCCTGAACACTCGAACCTTAATGTCCTTCGAGCAGGTTCGAGACAAATATGGACTGCCATCCCAAGACTTCTGGAAATTTCTCCAGCTAAGGAGTGCTTTAACTCCCCTCCTTAAGAAGTAGCCAGCCCAGCCCACATGGAGCTGCTTGGGAAATCTCCATCTACCCAGAAAAGGTAGGGGACTCATTGGTGTCCTCTACAAAATCCTCAGAGACACCCAGCAGGATGTCACCTTAGCTAGCAGATTCGCATAGGAGCAAGATCTCCCCCACTCCCTATCCCCGCACCAATGGTCAGAGTGCCTCAGAGTGGCCCATACAGCTTATGAAGACTCAAAGAGCCAGCTGATCCAACTTAAAATCCTCCTTAGATGGTACAGGAGCCCCTCTGTTCTCCATAGTCTTAAGATAATACTGCAGGACTGTTGCTGGAGATGTCTCTCCTCCCCTGCTCATCTACTCTATATTTTGTGGACATGCCCAACGCTATGCAAATTCTGGGAGCAAGTCCTGGCTGACTGCTCTACCATAGTAGGCAAGCCACTATCCCTTCAGCACTACTCTCTTGTAATGAGAGATACCTCCACATTAAACCCACTCCCCTCTCCTAGTAAAGCGTGGATCCTAGTGGCAGTTATGGAGGCGAAAAGAGCTATCCTGGTGAGATGGAGACAGCCCTCACCTCCCACACTTTCACAGTGGCAGGCAGCTATGGCCAGATTGGCCATTTTTGTGAGACTCACAGCAGTAGCCAAAGGCAAACTTACTAACTACTACTTGAAATGGGAGGCCTACCTGCACTCTCACACTTGCATGGTGGCACCCCTCCCATCGCAAAACCCTCCACTATCTTGACCTAACCGTAGAATAGCAAAGATGGTAGCCCTTCCTCTAGCTCCTGGTTGTTCCCTACCACCCTCAGCTATGTTTCCTGCTCACTTCTTCTCCTCTATCCTGGCCTTCTGGCAATCCGGCTACCGTAGCACCGGACTATCTGGTGTGTGCTGTCTGAGAGAACCTGAAAGATTTTCTTCAATATGAAAGGGTGCTGATTAACCGTACTGACCTGATCCACTGAATTTTATCCTGATAAACCTTAGTGGATGTATAAAGTCTGAAAAGGTTAGTTCATACACATTATGCACCCTTCCTGAGGATAGCTGAGACCTTTATAGGTGCTGTATCAGCATTTTTATGTATTAAGGTTAATTTTCCATAGTTGGATGTCTCACAAATTGTCTTGCCTATGTATGCTTGTGGTTGAAACTAATGGTTTGTCTGATATTATGTATCTTTCAAACGGCTTGTTAAAAGTTGAAAACTCAATAAAATCTTACATGATAAAAAAAAAGCGTTGCAAGGACATAAAAATTTATCTGCAAGTATCCAACATACCAGCTGTTAAAAACAGCCATTGCAGTGCTGTTGGCTGATTGTCAACTCCCTTTTGCTTTTGTTGCCCAAAAAGGTTTCCTCAAGTTCATGAATGGAACTGAATCACAGTACACCGTTCCCTGTCAAACATATTTTTTAAAAAGTCTGTTCCACATTTGTATGACTTGGTGTGTACTGCAGTCATTTAACTCTCTGAGGTGCAGCAGGTTCACATAACCACAGATGGCAACTACCAACACATACCTTGTTTTGCACATTGTTTAAATCTTTTCATTCATAGTTTCTTAAATGGAAACAGAAATGTTGAAAACCTGTTCGGTCTTGCTAGGAAAATATGTAGGCATTTCAGCCACTCTGTGAAACCACAAAAGATCCTGGGGGGGCTGCAGCGGTAAGACAACTTATCACTGCATACATTAAAGCAGAAAGTTCCAACCCACTGGAATCTGGCATTTTACATGTTGGAAAGGCTTCCTGAACAGAAATAAAGTTGTACATGACTACACCATGCATAATCAAATAGATAAAGTAGACATCATACTCAGTTCCAGCAGCTGAACTCTACTTGAATTTTTGGTCACCTCACTGGAACCATTTGAGGCTGCCACACATGATGTCAGTGTGGATAGCGCAACTCTGAGTCAAATTCTTCCTCATATAAGCTTCTTCATATTTTCCTTGCTGACATAAAGAAAGACTTTCAGTCAAAAGAAGACACCACTGCTGTTATGCTAGCAAATGACTTGAGTCTCAGACTGTCGACTGATCAGAGACCACCCCCCTCCCCTGAGGAGACCGGAGGTCACGAGGGCCTGCTCTGAAGCTCTCCCTGCCCGCAGAAGCCCAGAACCCGAGACACACCAGAGACCACCCTCCTGAGGAGACCTGAGGTCTGAAGCCCTCCCTGCCCGCAGAAGCCCTGAACTGAGACACACCAGGAGACCACCCCTCCTGAGGAGACCTGAGGTCGGAGGGCCTCTGAAGCCTCCCTGCCCGCAGAAGCCCCAACCCAGACACACCAGAGACCACCCTCCTGAGGAGGACCGGAGGTCGCGAGACCTGCTCTGAAGCCCTCCCTGCCCGCAGAAGCCCCAACCGAGACACACCAGGTAATTTCTACCTTGATCCAGGCTGCTGTCACGATCGCCACTATCTGGCACCTTTTTCTGAAACGGGCACAAGCTCCCCTGCTCAGCGCATGAATCCCGCCAGAGTAGCACCGCGTTGCTGCCCAGGCTCAAACGGAGCAGAACTGTTACTTTTGTGCCTGATTTTGAAACTTTAAAACGTAACCAGCTAAAACTATTTATCTTGCCTGTAACTGTATTTAAAAGCTTAGAGTCACTGCAAGCCAAGGACCTGTGTTCTATCTGAAATCCCCTGTGCAAATCTCACTGGGGACTGTTTTTAATTTGTAAAGTGCATTTCCAGTTGTAACTGAATTACCCCCTGTGAAAACTCATTTGGGGACTGTTTAACTTCTAAGTGCATTTCCGTGTGCAGAATTTCAGTTTGCCCTGCTAGTAATCACCTTCTTTTGAATCACAATAGTACCTGATAGCCCACAGCCCATTTGAACCAGCTAAACTATTTGCATTTGCCTGTAACTGTATTTAAAACTGAGAGTCACTGCACACTTGACACACAGGTAATTTCTACCTTGATCTTTTTTTTTTTACAATCTAATCTCTCCATTAGCTCCTTATATTGTTTTGCCACTAGAGGAGCCTGATTAAGTTTGAACAATTTGCTCTCAATACCTCACTTGTCACATTTTACTGCTCTCTAGTAGCTGTTTTCACTTGGTGATCACCCCTCATCACTCCTCATCACCCCTCTCCAATCGTCGAAGCTATCCCGCCATTGTGCACTCCCCAGATCAGCCCTCCTCCTCCTGCCCTGTCAGGCAATGTCCACCCCAATCCCGGGCCTGGCAGCACTGGTCCTCCCCTGAAATCTCCTGGGCTGCGCATTGCTTCTATGAACATCTGTAGCCTCCTGAAAAAACTGGACTCTGTACACTGCTGGGTGACGCTTCATAAACCTGATGTTGTTGCCTTGGTTGAAACCTGGCTGTCTCCCTCCCTCCACTCCTAACTCTCATGTCTCTCTCTGCCACCTCTCCACCGGTTGGACCGTGTCGGCAGGAGAGGTGGGGTTGTGTCTTCTATTTGAAGGATTCTCTTATGGGCTACCACCCCGCCTGACCTCGACTTATAAGGCCCAGGCACTTACTCTAAAGCTATCCCCTGACCCAGCTAGAGGCCCATTATTCCTAACCTGAGCCTTGCATACCCCCAAGAACCAATCCTAGGCCCTAGGCCCACTAATTGACTACCTCACCTCCCTACCCAACTGTCGGACCAAATCTGGTGGGCGACTTGAATATAAACTGGCCCAGCCCTCGTCCTCCTCCCACTGTGAGGCTTTCATTCAATTGACCTAACTCAACTGGTCACACAGCCTACTAGAAAACCCTAGGGGGACAAGCACCCTCCTGGATGTGGTCCTCACCAACAGGCCAATCCGCATCCACAACATCAAATCCTCCCTGGCTGCCTCAGTGACCACTCCCTGTGCTTTTCAACTGGGAAACCCTCGCCCTCATCCCGGTCAAAACCACCTCTCAAGGTGGCTAGGCCTGGGGACTCATAGGCTTAAGCGCTTCCTTGCCCACACTGATTGGTCTCCTGGCGAGGGCAACCAACAGTGACTTGGCCCTGGCCTTCTTTGTAAGCACTTTCAACTTTGCCTGTGATATCTTTGCTCCCATAACTGCTAGGGAGGTCCCAAGTGAAACATGCCCTTGGATCACCCCTGCCCCTACTGGCAACTTAAGCAGCGACAATCTTTGGCACCTTGCTGTTGCTACTGGCGCTTCAGCTGACAGGCAGTCCCATGCTGCCGCCCCACAACCAGTGCACCTGGGCCATCCGCAGCAAAGGTGGAATACTACCAAGCTTCTACCTCCTCCTGGGGAACCCCAGGTGCTTCTGGGACAACATCAAGCAACTGAATGGTCACTCCCAGTCCCCCTCCTTCTCTTCTCAACATCAATGGTACTGTCTCCTCTGACCCTGCCCTCATTGCCACCCACCTCAATAACTCCTTTACCAACCTTAGCTCAGTACTTCCTGGTAACTTTTCAGTCCACCTCCTCCATCTGTACCACCACCCATTGCCCGCCCCTCTTTCCACCTGCATCAGGTCACCATGCAAGGCTAGCCTTACTTGCTAAAGCCCTAAAAGGTAACACCATCGGGTAATGACTCACTTAATCCCTGTCTTTACGCCAGGTCCTGGATCAGGTCCTCTCACCTATTCGTGCATTTTCAACAAATCACTCTGTCTCGGACAATTCCCTCTGCCTGGAAGATTGCCACAGTTACCCTGTCCATAAAGGTGGTGACAGGACTCTTCGGGTAACTACAGACCCATCTCAATCCTCTCCCCCTCTCTAAGGCGTTAGAAAATTGGCGCTCCCAAGTCTCTGACTACCTCTCTGTAAGTACAATGTTCTCTGCCCTGAACAACTACGGTTCAGAGCAGGTCATAGTACCAATCACAGCACTCCTGGAATTTTCCAACTTCCTCCATGCCTCCTTGGACTCTGGTGCCCTGGCTGGTGCTATATTCATTGACCTGTCTAAAGCATTCGATCACTGTTCGCATCCTCTTTTGCTCTCCACCTCGACCTAATAGGCTTTGCCTCAGGACCTGTTCCTGGTGCACCAGCTATCTCTCCGCCCGCTCCCAATGTGTGCAAGTCAACGGTACTCTCTCTGAAACATGCCCCATTCGCTCTGGGGTGCTGCAGAGCTCAATTCTTGGACCCCTACTATTCTCACTCTTTCTTAAATCCCTACCCAGCAGTTGTACGGGTAAGATGCTTCTCTATGCTGATGATGCTGTTCTCGTTGCCTCCCACAATGACCCCATGCTGCTACAGAACTCCCTCCAACTAGTCTTTGACTCTGCAGCTACCTGGTTCACTGAGCACCGACTTGTTATCAACCTTAAGAAAACAAAAACGATGCTCTTCTCCCACCCACAAAATAAGTACAGCAAGTTTCTCTTAGCTGTCCACTCCACACCCAATCTCGTCATTGACCAGGTGCAGTCCTATAAATATCTTGGTATAACTTTTGACCCTGCACTTTCATTCCATGGACATTTATCTGCCCTAAATTCTGTCACCAACTCACGGCTAGGCATTCTTTACCGGCACAAGAAATGCCTCCCTCCTGATGCCCTCTGCCTGGCTGTCACCTCCTCTGTCATGTCTCTCATTGACTATGGCCTTCCGGTCTATGGCTCAGCAGATCAGACTGCCCTCAACAAGGTTCACCTCACAGTTAATAAGGCCTGCAGACTTATCACTGGTGCTCCCAGACTCACTCACACATGTGAGCTGTACACCCTGGCTACCCTACTCAACCTGGAAGAGCGACTCATGTATCAGACATGCCAGCTCACCTTTAAACCCCTGTGTGGCCTATCCTCCATAGGCCTATCCAACTCCATTCGCCGTACTGCACCGACCCATATCCGCAGCGCCCAGCTCGTCCAAAAGCTACCCTAGTTATTCCGAGCCAGGACCTCTCAAGGTCAGAGGGCATTCCCCTCACTGCATGCCCCACTGGTATAACTCCTCCTGCCAGTGTCCCAAACTCACTAACCTTAGCTTGCTTTAAGCCCAGGCTCAGAAACTTCCTGCTTAGCTCTCGCAAATGCAACTGCCGCTAGCCTAGTGTAAAAAAAAAAAATATATATATATACTCTGTTTGACAATGCTCACTGAGCGGCTCCCCATTCCTTTCCCTACTAATTCCTCCTCCCCTATCTCCCTCCCATCTACTCCCACCAGCTCTCCCCCGACCATAAGTTTTGCACCTTTTGTTATCTTTTGCTTCGTTGGAGATTGTATTCTACTGTAACAAAATTGTAATTGAACTGTAACTTTTTTGTTTGTAAGTACTGTGTCCCTTGTACTACTGTTCTGATGTCCTCTTTGTGACGAGGTACCTTTGTAAATGAGCCTCTGGCTCAAAGGTTTCTAAACTGATGTTTAACTAAATAAATAAATAAATGCCATGTTTAAGAATGATGCCTATGTGTTGACTACATTGCTAGATCCCCACTTTAAGGGGAACATTGAAGCCATCCTTCCTGCAGGGGAAGACATTGAGTACTGGAGAGATCTTCTGCTAACCAAATGTGACATTGCCCCACAACACCATTAACTGATGTACAGCAGTCAAACCCTGCTGAACCATCAGAGTGCGCCTCTGATGCACACAATAGCACATCTATAACTTTTTCACAATCACCAGTGTCATCAGCGAGGGAAAGAACATCTACAGTGCTTCTTGGGCTTTCTATTTTCAGGGCCAGAAAGACGAATCACTTCTGAGTTGCCTGCAACAGCATGGACTAGTATCCTGTAAAGAAAGGGCAGCTGGTTCATCTGCCAGACTGGTAACCGTCTCACACAGCACAATGATCCTGGAGTATTTTGCAGACCATACTGTAACTGATCTTGCAGAAGATCAAGATCCATGACTCTGCTGGAAACAAAAGAGAACAATATGGCCAGATCTAGCAAATCATGCAATAATATACCTCAGTTGTCCACCTTCGAGTGTATATTCAGAATGCATATTTAGTGCAGCTGGAGGAATGGTCACTGACCAAAGAACACTACTAAGTCCTAGTCCTGTAAATGTGGAATAGCTTACATTTCTCAATATGAATGCTGACAATTTCCCAGTTGTCCCAAACACTGAACTGTGTGATTCTGACCCTGAACATGTACAACAGCCTGCAAACAGTGATACTGCAATACGATGACTAGGTTGTGCACAAAATGAATAGAACCATCACCACTACCACCATGCCAGCCACATGTGCCACACTACTCTTAGTTTTCTTGTGTCAATCATCAGTTTTATATTATGTAACTTTGATGCCCACCATGGCTATAATTTTTGGAAACAGCAGCAAGCTCAGTCAGAGCAGCTGCACCTCTTATACCTACCTCAGCAATGCCCGCCATGAGTATAATTTCTGGAAACAGCAGCAGGCTCAATCAGAGCAGCTGCTCCTTTTGTACCTATCTCAGCAATGCCTGCCATGTGTATAATTTTTGCAAAAAACAGCATCAGGTCACTCACAGCAGTTGCTCCTCTTGTACCTGCCTGAGCAATGCCCACCATTGGTATAATTTTTAGAAACAGCAGCAGGCTCGTTAAGAGCAGCTGTGCCTCTCCTACTTGCTTCAGCAATGCCCACCTTGGGTATAATGGCTCGGGCACCTAACAAACAGTGTAATAATGAAAAACAGACTTTTACATGAGTTTTGTTATTGTCAGGGTCAGGTAATAGGTTAGTAGAACAAATCGGGTAGTAACTACCTGACCCGAAGCAGCTATTCATTTTTCATCAGGGTATTTTCTGGGTAATTTCAGGCAGTTTAGAGGTACCCTTTGGCAGTCTTGAGGGTTGGGTATTTTAGTACCTGCCCATGCCTAATCAAAGATCCATCAAACACATTCTGTTTTACCACTGCTAAGAAGGTTTTAAAGTTAACTAAAGTTAACCATTGTATTTCACACCTTTTTCTGCTGCCGGCTTTGTTATTCTAAATTTGCAAACACTCTGTAAAGACTATTCGGCAGACAGACATCATCTTCTCATAAACTAATCCAACTCTCAAGAACAAAGGAAATTTCATTTGTTAGCAAATTGAGGCACCCAGGATAGTCAGAGGGCCACAAAAACAAACCACTCAAACTTTTCAAACCCCTAGCAGCTACAGCTACATGCCATGAAAATAAACAAGGCTTCATGGTCAGATAGGGTGCAAAAGGAAGTAGTATCAGTATACCTCTCAGTTGCTATGACTTGCGCATGGTGCTATGTTTTTTACACTTAAATGTACCCTTGCTCCATGAAGGTCTACTGATGTTCCTCATAATGTTAGAGCTAGTTCTGGACAAGCAATGTATTAACATAGAAACATAGACTTTGACGGCAGATAAGGACCGCTTGGTCCACCTAGTCTGCCCATTTCCCTACCTAGAGGATAAGCTGCAGATCATATTTAACCAACAGCCTATTTCTTCCTACCCCCCACAAAAATTGCCTTATGTCTGCCCCATGCATTCTTGAATTCTCCCACAGTTTTAGACCCCACAACCTCCTCAGGAAGGCTGTTCCATGCATTCACCACCCTCTCTGTGAAAAAAATACTTCCTCACATTGCCCCTGAGCCATCCCCCCTCTATCTTCAAATTGTGTCCCCTTGTTCTTGCACATCTCTTTTTCTGAAAGATGCTACCCCTTTTGGACTTTGTTGATTCCACTGAGGTACTTAAACATTTCTATCATGTCCCCCCTCTCCCTCCTTTCCTCAAGGGTATACATATTAAGCTCCTTAAGCCTCTCCTTGTATGGCTTCTCTTGCAGACCCTGTACCATTTTAGTTGCCCTCCTCTGAACTGCCTCCATCCTGTCTATGTCCTTGCGGAGATGGGGTCTCCAGAACTGGACGCAGTGGTCTCACCAACTGTCTGTACAGAGGGATAACAACTTCCTGTTTTCTACTGGTGATGCCTCTCCCTATACATCCCAGTATTCCCCCAGCCCTCCCTACCACCTTCTCACATTGCTTGCCAACCTTAAGATCATCTGATATGATTACCCCCAGGTCCCTTTCCATTTTTGTTGTTGTTACTACCTCCCCCCATTGTGTAATCTTTCCCTGGGTTTTGTTTCCTGTGCATTACTTGCACTTCTTTGCATTGAATCCAAGCTGCCTGCACTTCTGACCATTCCTCCAACCTTGCCAAGTCCCTTCTCATCCTTTCCACGCCTCCTTGTGTATCAACCCTGTTGCAGATCTTTGTGTCATCTTCAAAGAGGCATACTTTTCCTTCCAGTCCCTCTGTGATGTCACTTATAAAGACATTAAAAAGAACTGGACCCAGTACTGAACCCTGCGGTACCCCACTAGTAACCCCTCTTTCTTCAGAGTGGACTCCATTTACAATTACCTACTGTGTCCTGTTGTTCAGCCAATGTTTTACCCAGGCTACCACCCTGGGACCCACTCCCAGGCTGGTTAATTTGACTACTAATCTTTTGTGTGGGACTGTGTCAAATGTCTTGCTAAAGTCTAGGTAGGCCATGTCCACAGCCCCTCCCTGGTCTACTACTTTGGTCACCCAGTCAAAGAAATCAATTAGATTCATCTGACATGACCTTCCCGCTGTGAACCCATGCTGCCTTGGGTCCTGTGCCCCACTGGCCTCTAGGTACTCAACAGTTCTTTCCTTCAGAAGTGATTCCATCACTTTCCCTACCACAGAGGTCAAACTGACAGGTCTGTAGTTTTCTGCCTCTGTCTTGCTCCTACTTTTGTGAAGGGGAATCACATCAGCCTTCTTCCAGTCCTCAGGTACCACACCATCCTCCTATGATTTGTTATAAAGGGTAGTCAGTGGTGTCACTAGTTCTCTGCTTAATTCTCTTAGAAGTCTGGGGTGAATTCCTTCTGGCCCCATTGCTTTGTCCACCTTCAGTTTTAGGAGTTCTTTCAGAACCCTTTCTTCTGTGAAAGGACTGGGATCGACCCCACCCTCCAGAATGTTTCTGTTAATTGGATTAGGCACCTCCCCCACTTCCTCTTTTGTGAATACTGAACAGAAGTATTCATTCAGTAACCCTGATTTTTCACTGTCACTCTCTGACCACCCACCATATCACTCTCTGCCCACCCACAATTCACTCTCTGCCCACCCAACATTGAACTAACATCATAGAAACATTCCTTAACACTAAATATATGGGTTCCACTATTCTTAGACATTATTCTTTCAAATAAGAAAGTGCTACATATTCTAGCCATTTGCTCAGAATTTTGAAAGCCAGTGCTATGCATTTTATTAATGAGAGGTTAGTAGTTGTGAGTATCAGATTTGGCGGAACCCCTGGTGGGGCTGTTTAGTAGCTCCCTACAGTTAGTGGTGGTTCCAGAAGATTGGAGAGTAGCAGATGGATTGGAGGGTAGCAGATGTAGTCCACTCCAGAATGAAGGAGACAAAAGGTGTGTTTACATAGCCTTGCATGCTGCATTATGGTCTCCTCCACTCAGCCGGAACTCCACTGGCATCATCCCTGACTTGCATTTAGAGACCACTCATGTGCATTCGTGCAGGGTGCAGTTCTGTCATATGGTGTTGTAAGCTGCATTTCTGGGTTGGGTTGAGGGGGGAAGGTTAAGCTGTGCAGACTGAGACTGAGGGACTGTCACTTGCACTATCTTGGAAATCAGAATGGAAATTACCAAATTTAACAGAACAGCTTTAGAAAAAAGCAGATACAAGGTGCTGTCAGCTGTAGGGAATGGGGACCATGTAGTGTGGCATGGGGCTGCGTGGATTCAAGTGGAGTGGTGTGTTTACATGCCAGCGCAAAATGCCTGCACTGGTACAATTCCGGACCAAAACAGGAATCATCTTGTATGGCAGTGAAGCCCCCTGCAATACTTGCCAAGCAATTCACATTGCCTGACCTGCACTGATGCAACACATCTGCTCTTCTTGCAGTGGTGCAGCTCAGATACTGTAAATGGGCCTAAAGAACAACCTGGGAAACTACAGATACCTTAGTCTTACCTCCTTAGCAGGTAAACTACTGAAGGCACTAGTCAAAGAGGATCTAGTGAACTACCTGGAGAGAAATGGAATCCAGAATAAAAAGCAGCATGGGTCTGTGGTAGGGATGTCTTGTCAGACCAACATGATAATAGTCTTTGACTGGGTAACTAGGGCAGTGGACAAAGAAGAAGCAGTGGATTTGCTCTATTTCAGCTTCAGTAAGGTGTTCGATTCTGTGTCTCACATATTGCTGCTGAAGAAGTTAGAGGATCTGGAAACAGTGAAGGGTCTAGTTAGATGAGTGGAAAGCTGACTGACAGGGATACAGCAGAGGGTGATGGTAAAGGGGGTCAAGCCAGGGGAGAGGTAGATCACAAGTGGGGTGCCATAGGATTCAGTCCTGGGGCCGTTCCTTTTCAATATGTCAATTAGTGACATAGAAGAAGGAATACAGGTCAAGATGTGTCTCTTCACAAATAATACTAAACTCTGTGGCAGGACAGATAGCAAGGAAGGGGTTAGGGAGCTGTAGATGGACCTACAAATATTAGAGAGATGGTCCAAGGTTTGGCAGTTGAAATACAGTGCCAAAAATTGCAAGGTGATGCACATAGGTAACAAGAACCCAAGGAGGGAATATTGGATAGTAGAGGTTAAGCTGGACACTACCACTGAGGAAAGGGACCTGGAAGTCATCATAAGTGAATCCCTAAAATAATCTAGCCAATGTAACATGGCCTACAGCAAGGCAACCAGAATGTTGGGGAGTATTGGGAGTGGGTTTGACAAGAGGAGAAAGCAGGCAATACTGCCCCCTCTGTAGATCACTGGTGAGGCCACATCTGGAATATTGTGCCTAGTTCTGAAACCCCCTGTGACAAGGTTGACTAAGGCCTGAAGAAGCCAGAAGGGGAAGGAAACATATTCAATTCAGTGCTTTACTGTAACTGGTAATTGCTATTTTTATTTTAAACTTAGATTGTGGGCTTTTAGTGACACTGTACTTTCTTTGTTGTCTTTACTTAGAATTGTTTTTTGGGCTGCTGAAAATTTAAAACGTAGTGGTGGTGTATTTCTGTGCTGTCTTTAATTGCTGCAAATTTTGTCTTGGCTTGTCTGACTTGCCCTGTAGTTTCGGTGAGGGGTGTTAATTGTCTGGCCTCTGACCTCGGCTACATGATAACTGGAGGTGGGGCTTAGTCAGAGTTGAGGTAGCAAGTGAGTTTTATTTTCTCAGAAGAAGCCAGAAGGGGAAGGAAACATATTCAATTCATGGCTTTACAGTAACTGGTAATTGCTATTTTTCTTTTAAACTTAGATTGTGGGCTTTTAGTGACACTGTACTTACTTTGTTGTCTTTACTTAGAATTGTTTTTGGGCTGTTGAAAATTTAAAACGTAGTGGTGGTGTATTTCTGTGCTGTCTTTAATTGCTGCAAATTTTGCCTCCTCCCTCCTGCCCCAACTCTTAATTATATGCCCTGTTAAATCTGATTGACATGAGCTAAACACAGGGTATAGTAAGGTGTGGAGTAGGAGGGGCATAAGGGGGAAGAGCCCACTCTCAGCACAAGAAGTGTTTTGACTCATTTATTTATTTATTGGTTTATTTTCTTTTTTTTAAAAAGAAAAGTATCTGAGGATCAGTGGCAGGATTTTTAGGACAGTAAATTAATAAAAAGGGAACTAGGAGAGCTTCAGTAGCAGACAAGTAGTGGAATAGCAGTATAACAGCAGTATAATGTGGGGAGTGGTGCAATGCAGTGGCTGTGGGGCAGCCATATTCAGGCAGACCTTCTGGACACTGAGGTGCTGCCCTATCTGCATGCATCTCTCTGGACTGCGGGATGAGGTAGCCAGACTCAGAGCGGAAGTAAACTGGGTCAGGAGTACCATCACCCCTATTCAGAGACCACCCAATCCAATGCTACTGCCTCAAAGGATGCCAAGAACAAGGAGCACTTGGATGGCAGTGGGCTCAGGGCGGGTTAGAGCGGTCAGGCAGAGGCACTTCCCAGATCCTATTCCACTCAAGAACTCATATGCCACACTGGCAAGTGGGGACAACCAAATAGAGGTACCTAGAGAAGTGGAAGGAAAGGATGTGGAGGTTAGCCAAGGAGGTGACCTCAGTGGGGAAAGCAGTGGACCCCAGAGGAGAAGGAAGCGAATCCTGGTGGGGGACTCCATCATAAGAGGGATCCAGCTAGGAACACAGGAGGGGGAGGACAGGGAGATGAGGTGCCTACCAGGTGCCACAGCATGGAGGGATGGAAGGAAGATCCTGGGGATCACTGGGAAGGCAATAAGGGAGGGTGAGTTGGATGTTATTATCCACCTAGGTACTAATGACCTGGCAAATGGGGAGCCAAAGGAAGTTCAGGAAGAGTTTAGGAAATTGGGGAGGGGTCTCAAGCAAGTAGCTACTTCTGTCACTTTCTCAGAAGTACTACCTGCAAGAGGCAAGGGAGAGCATAGGGTGCATGCACCAGGAACTTTAACTTATGGTTGAAGAACTGGTGCTGTGAGGAAGGTTTGGATTCATTGGTGACTGGGGACCCACCTGGAGGGATGGAGGTTTGTTCAAGCCTGTCGGCCTGCATCCATCCTGGAGGGGAATCCAAGCACTCAATGAGAAGTTTAAATGCTACATTTGCAAGCATTTAAACTAGCAAAGGGGGGGGGGTGGCAGGCCAGCAAGGAGGGTACCTACTTGCTCACCCCCCACAGCTAGCAATGGAACCAGTGAACCAGAGGAGTGGCTATCTCTACAAAGCAGTGAGTAAAAGATGGAGATTAGCGCCCAAGAGGTGGATAGACAGAAAAGGGGAAAAATTCAGCAGAAGGACAGACAGCAAGGAGAACCAGGGATAAAGGACAACCAAGGAAGGGGCTGGAGTAGAACAGCGAAACAGTCTAGGGAGGTCAAATAATGGAAAGCCATGTGTGCAAGTGCCAGGAGCCTTAGCAACAAGATGGAAGATCTGGAGGCTGTCATGGTGCAGTCACACCTGGACATTGTGGCCATCACTGAAACCTGGTGTAATGATAACCACAACTGGGAGATGGCCATACCTGGCTACAACATATTCAGAAGAGACAGGGCAGGCAGGAAGGGAGGAAGAGTGGTACTGTATGTGAAAAATGACATAAGGGCCACAGAGATCCAGGAGGAACAAAATGGGGGAGAGATACTGTGGGTTAAGCTGGAAAGGAAAATGGGGACAGCCATCCACACAGGTGTGGTCTATAGACCACCAGCCCAGGAGGAAGAAACAGATAGGGAGTTGATGCTAGCCATCCAAAGGATGGCAGACAAGGGTGAGGTAGTACTGGTTGGAGACTTCAATATTCCAGACGCGGACTGCAGCATCCCAGAGCAGCATCAACTAGGAGCAGATTTATCCTGGACTCCCTTCAGGGTGCCTTCCTCAAGCAACTGGTCATGGAACCAATTCGGCAGAAGGCAATACTGGACCTTGTGCTCACAAACAGGGACAGCATGATGGGGGTAACAGTGGGGGAGCACCTGGGGAACAGTGACCACCAGTCATTGTGGTTTGAAATCACAGAAAGAGCAGAACCAAACCACACAAAAACACGTATCCTGGATTTTAGGGGAGCAGACTTTGGGAAAATGGGTAGATACTTGAAAGAGGCATTAAGGGAAATGGGGCAGGAATCAGGGGTTGAGGAACAGTGGGCAGTATTTAAAATGGGGATTGCAAGAACAACAGAATTATGCATTAAGCAGGTTAGCAAGAGGAAAAGGAAGAGGAGACCATTATGGTTTTCCAAAGAGGTAGCAAAGACAGTGAAAGCCAAAAAGATTGCATTCAGGCAATACAAAAAGACACAGGCAGAAGGGGATAGGGAGAAGTACCAGGAGAAGCAAAGGGAGGCAGGGAGGTCAGTAAGGGAAGCCAAAGCTCAGACAGAAGAACACATTGCAAAATCAGTGGGTAGAGGGACAAAACCTTTTACAGGTACATAAGTGAAAAAAGAAAGGCAAAGGGAGGGATAGTGAGACTGAAGGGGGAGGAGGGGGGCTGCGTGGAGGATGACAACAGTAAAGCTGACATATTGAACAGGTATTTCTGTTCAGTCATTACTGAGGAAGAGGAGGGTAATGGGTCTGAAGGAAGTACAAGGGGTGAGAATGGTGCAGAAATGGACACAAGTCCCTTTACGAGAAAGGGTCCTGAAGGAACTGGAAGTAATAAGAGTTGATAAAGCAATGGGGCCAGATGGGGTGCACCCCAGGGTCCTTAAAGAACTAAGAGAGGTGGTGGCTGAACCTCTGGCTATCCTGTTTAGCCGATCACTGGAAACAGGGGAGGTAACCAAAGACTGGAGGACAGCAGATGTAGTCCCCTTATACAAAAGTGGGAACAAAGAGGAAGTGGGGAACTACAGACCAGTCAGCTTCACCTCGGTATTGGGGAAGATCATGGAAGCACTTCTGAAGGAGAGATTGGTGGAACATCTGATTGTCAATGGACTACAGGACCCAAGGCAGCATGGTTTCACCAGGGGGAGGTCATGTCAGACCAACCTTATTGAATTTTTTGACTGGGTGACTAGGAAAGTGGATCAGGGGAGGGCAGTGGACATGGCCTATCTGGACTTCAGCAAGGCCTTTGACACTGTGCCACATAGAAGACTATTACACAAACAAGGAAATATGGGTGTGGGCAGGACAGTAGTATGGTGGGTAGGTAACTGGCTGGGTGGCAGGACACAGAGAGTGGTGGTAAATGGCTGTCACTCCATAGAGGGAAGAGTGACCAGTGGGGTACCACAGGGATCAGTGCTGGGACCGGTCCTATTCAACATCTTCATCAGTGACATTATGCAGGACCTAGAAGGCAGAATTTCACTGTTCGCTGATGACACAAAGCTCTGTAACAGAGTAGACACACCAGAGGGTGTAGACAGAATGAGAAGGGACCTGCAGAATCTTGAAGAATGGTCAGGGGTTTGGCAGTTGAAATTCAATGCAAAGAAGTGCAAGATAATGCATATGGGGCACAAAAACCCTAGCACAATATATCAGTTGGGGGGTGAGGATATAGCATGCACCAAGCAGGAAAGGGATCTTGGGGTTATCATCTCTGATGACCTCAAGATAGGGAAACAGTGTGACAAGGCAGCAGGTAAAGCAAATAGGATGCTGGGATGCATAGGCAGGGGCATCACCAGCAGGAAAAGGGAGATCATAATTTCACTATACAAGACACTAGTGAGGCCCCACCTGGAGTACAGTGTACAGTTCTGGAGACCTTACCTACGTAAGGACATAGACAGAGTAGAGAAGGTTCAGAGGAGGGCAACAAAGATGGTGCATGGATTGCATCACAAGTCCTATGAAGACAGGTTGAAGGAACTGAACATGTACTCCCTGGAGGAGAGGAGGGATATGATAGAGACATACAAGTATCTTACAGGGGGAACAGGGTGCAGGAATACACTATTTTTAAGTGAAAAAGATGTTCCAGGACTAGAGGGCATGGGATAAAGTTGGAGGGAGGACAATTCAGAGGAAACGTGAGGAAGAATTTCTTCACAGAACGGGTGGTGGACAAGTGGAACACCCTGCCAGAGGAAGTGGTGGGGGTTGAAACAATCACGGGATTTAAGAATGCATGGGATAGACATAAAGGAATTCTGGAGGTCAGGGGTAAGGGGCAACAGACTTCTAGGAAAACATAAAATGAATTTACAAGCTCAAATGGGCAGACTGGGTGGGCCATAGGCCCTTATCTGCCGACACTGTCTATGTATTTATGTATCTATGTTACACAGAAGGAGTTAAATGCAAGGATCTGTTCTATCCTCTCATTTTCTGTCTCTTGTCTGTCTGATTATGCAATTACATTTTCTTGTGAGACCTAGGACCTGATGGTAGCATGCAACCACAGCGAACACCACCACAGCGAAAAATCTCGCCAGGTCGCTGTGGTGGTCCTCTGTACAGTGATGCTGTGATTCTCGGTGTTTCGCTCCCACCCCAAGCCAACTCCGACTTGGAGTTGGTTATTTAGAGATGTGGGGCTGTGGGTGGCACAGCCCCTCACAAAAAAAAAACACTTTGTCTTGATGGGAACAATGCTGATGGTTGGCATTGTTCCCGTCACTGTCGGGGATGTCGACAACAATGTTGTTGATATCTTGACATGGAACCAGGAACTGATCACTCTGATGGTCTCATGATTCTCACTCTTCTGCCGCCTCTCTGCCTTCACTTGCTGTTCCTATTTTTTTCTTCCTCTTCGCTTATCTGTGTCTATAAAAATATATGTGAATCTATGTGTGAAACTGGGATCCCTTGGTTTGAAAATGTATATAGCTGTGTTGCAGAAAGGATCACAAAAAGCTATTTGGAACTTAGGTGATTAACATTGAGATACAAGATAAGTTAATTTGCAGAGCTGTCAACAGGAGATTCATTCTGGGATACCATATTCTATTTTGTTGCACCTGCAAAGAAATTGACAAAGTTCTGATACATTTTGTGAGAAACAGGATACCTCATAACAAGATGAGGTTGCAGAAGTTAATTGCTAGGCAAAGACTTCTTATGAAAAGAGCAGCAATTCTTTGTTAGAGGGAGAGCAAGACTGAAACTCAGAATTAGAGATATCCTCAGACGAAGGACTTTGTTTTCTCTGTATGTATTGCCTTTGTAAATTGTTATACTGAACAATTTTATATTTATTTTTCGTTACTGATAACAATAAAATGCTACTTGAGAATTTTATAACTGCTTCTGGTTTTCCTATGTTTCCTGGACTGTGCCTTGATGACACCCCCACCTAAAGAAAGACAAAGACAGGCTAGAGACTGTACAGTGCAGGGTAACTAAAATGATTCAGGGTCAGCAGGGCAGCTCCTATGAGGATTGGCTTATGACACTGATCATGTACTCAATGGAGACCAGAAGGGAGAGGGGAGATATGATACAGACCTTCAAATTCCTGAAAGATGTGAACAAGGTAGATAGTGAGGAAATATTCAGCAGGGCTGGTGAATCAAGAACATAGGGACATGAGTGGAAGCTGGCAGGGGGGAGATTCTGGAGGGATATGAGAAAGTATTATTTTACAGAGAGAGTGGTTGAGCCATGGAATAGCCTAGCAGCAGAGGTGGTGGGTGCAAGAATGATTAATGGTTTCAAACATGGCTGCGTAAAAGGTTTAATAGTTACACAGGTAGAAAGCAGTAAAGCAGGGGTCAATGGGGAGGGATGATGGCAATATCCCCAACTAGACATTAGGTCCTAGGCTAGGATAGGGTAAAACAGGCAGACTGGGTAGACCAATGTTTTTTTTTCTGCAGATATTTTCTTTGTTACATAAATAGTTCTGACTGGTGCTGAATAAATACATGACATTTACAATAAGTGTGGGTTTAGGTGTCTTAAGTTAAGAGCCAAAAGGTAAAAACCAAAAGGAGGGCATTCTTAAACTGTAAGGGAAGCCAACAGGAGGGGGGATAGGAAGAAGTAGCTGTGGGCAACAAGGTAGCCAGCAGGAAGCTGAGGGAGGCCAAGACAGAGACAGAACTTTGGCTGGCAAAGGGAGTGAAGCAATAGGAAAAGACATTCTTCAGGTACATCTGGGAGAAACGTAAGCTGAAAGAGGGTACTGTGAGACTGAAGAGCGAAGAAGGATGGGAGGAGGGGGCAAAGGGAAAGCAGAAATACTAAATAAATATGTTTGTTCTGTATTTACAAGGGAGAAGGCTGGAACACTGCCACAATGTGAGGTTAGGAAGGGAATGAAGGAGAACAAGGGCTCAAGTGATATGGTCAAAATTTTAGGGTTGAAAGTAAATAAATCTATAGGATCTGATGACTTACACCCAAGGCTGTTAAAGGAGGCAGCATACATGACAGCAGGGCCACTTGCAGCCCTATTCACCTGGTCACTGGCCTGGAACTGAAGGACAGTGGATGTGGTCCCTCTACACAAAAGCAGAAGGAAGGATGCGCCGGGGAACTATAGACCAGTCAGCTTGATATCTATAGTGGGCAAAGTTATGGAATCTTTAATAATGAAGTTTAGTAATGAAGGAACTGGGGACTTCATGGTGGGAAATTGGCTACAGAACTCCAGACATCATAGGTTCATGAGGGGAAGTTCCTGCCAGACAGATCTGGTCGACTTCTTCAACTGAGTGAGCAAGGCAATAGATAAGGGACAGACAGTAGATGTGGTATACCTGGATTTCTGCAAAGCCTTTGACTCTGAGGGGGAACATGTCTGAAACCTACAAGTACCTCACAGGAGTGAACAAGGTGCCAGTGGAGGTTCTATTTCAGAGAACGAAAGGCACGAGAACAAGGGGGCGTGTAATGAAGCTAAGGGGGAAGTTTAGGAGAGATGTGCAGAAATATTTCTTCATGGAAATGGTGGTGGATGACTGGGACAGTATGCCAGAGAAGGTAGTGGGGGTAAAGACTGGGAAGCTTCAAGCATGTGTGGGCTAGGCACAAGGGCATATTAGATGGAGGAGTGGTGGGAAGGAGTGACACCTATGACCAGCTATGTTCAGTGGTGATGGAACAGCCAGTGACAAGGGGCAGACTGGATTGGCCTAAAGGTCCTTTTCTGCCAACAAAATCTATGTTTTTATGTTTCTGTGACTTAGCCCTCACAGGGGGCTGGTCAAGAAGATAACAATCAGGGGGAAGAATCAACAACTTGGATGGTGAACTGGCTGAGAGGAAGAACAAAAAGGGCAGTGAGAAATGGGGAGTTTTCAGAGGTAAGGGAGGTAGAAAGTGGAGTACTTCAGGGAGGGGTGCTGGGCCCAGTCATTTTCAGTGTATTTATTTGTGACATTGGAGATGGCATCAAGGGCAAGACATGCCTTTTCAAAGATAACACTAAGATCTGCGCAAGGGTGGAAATGGAGAAAGGTATAAAGGAAGTCAGTGAGGATTTGGCCAGGCTGGAGAGCTGGTCAAAGATCTAGCAGCCGGTCTTCAATGCAAAAAAATGTAAGTGATGCATGTTTATCAGAGGAACTGAAGAGTGCAATATGAAATGATAGGAGTGGTACTAGAAAGCACTATGGTGGAAAAGGGTATAGTGGTCATGATACAGAAGAGCCTAAAAACAACAGCACATTTAATAGAGCTGTGGGCAAGGCAAACAGGATGCTGGGCTGCATAGCGAGGGGGATAAGCAGTAGAAGTTGGGAAGAGATCCTCCCACTGTGCAGGTCAGTGATGCAACCACCGCTAGTATAAAGTGCAAGGCACAGTCCACACCTGAGGAACAACTGTGACAACGTGAAAGCAGTACAACACAGGGCAAACAGGATGATCCATGGACTAGGGGCAAGACATATGAGGAGAGGCTGCAGGACTTGAACAGGTATACCCATGAAAAAAAGAGGGAAAGGGGCGACATGACCGAGACATGCAAGTACTGCACTTGCATGGGATCAAGAGGGTGGGTGCTAAGGGCTTTTCTCCTTGAGTTCACCTACAGGGATGAGAGGGAACTCACTTAAAGTCACGGGGGGAAGATTCAAAATGGATGTCCATAAGCACTTTTTCAAAAAAAAGAGTGGTGGACAAGCCATTGTTTGTGTATCTATGTATGTATCTATGTAAGTTCCTAGCTTTAACAGGTTCAAAGATATCACTTCTTGATGTAATTACCTTTAAAAAGGTATACATTTGGAAGCATTAGGGCTAGGAACTTAAATTTAAAGTTTGGAGTCAGTGTTATATGCTCCTGTGTATTGATATATATATTTACTCGTGGCCATTTTTGATGCTCGGATAACAGGTCTGTAAAAATGCATTACAACCATTCAGTTGTAACATGTAGTTGTACTTGGTCCTGTAAATCAAGCTTGTGCTGTTTGCAACATTGCTGCTCATTGGTGGGACGACGAGTTGGCTTTTTGAAAAGAAAAAAAAACAATATGGCGGCGGGCTTTATCGAGTGGTTGGGAGCATAGGATTGCCAGCGTCAGCTTCATGTTTTAAGGAACTGGCATTGGTAAGTTGCAGTTTGTATTTTTTTTTAAATAAACTTTTTTAAAATAAATTTCAGCATCCATCTGTGCTGGCAGAAGGAGCAGAGGTATGAGGAGCAAGAAGAGAAGTGGCAGTGACCAGACAAAGCAAGTGGTGCAGGCCGGCTGCCGACAGTGGAACAGATGGACTGTCAGTAGTTCAGGAGGCAAACTGTATGCAACATTTTTGCTTTAGAAAAAGTACTGTTTACTATTTGTTCAGACATGCAGGATTATAAGGACCTGAGTGGCACAGAAAGGGAGCTGAAGCCATGTGGTGCAGATGATGAGAGGAGTAGAAACTCAATTATTTATTAAAATGCTCATCAGTAATTATAAAAAACAAGACATGGGCAGGTTGGTGTCAACCAGAATTTAACACACATCTACCCATGCATTATGTATTATTCTCTATATAGCACTCTGTGTCACAATGTATGGATATACAGTTTTGAAACAGATATGGGAACTTTTTTTTAAATAATGTCATGGGGACAAATGTATAGTGATACATATTTGATACACAGTATCGTAGTGCTAACTCCAAGCATTCATTTAAAAAATAAAATTAACTTTATAGCCCTAACAGGTCAAAAGTTTTCACTTTTGGAAGTAATTACATTTAGAAAGGATAACTCTGAAACCCTTAAAGAAAGCTTGGCATCTGCTATATTCTCCAGCATATTGGTATATAGTGTTATGTATTGTTATGTAATGATCCACATTTTCACTATTTTTTGACACATTTTTAAATAATTTTGATTTTTGGTTCACATTCAGCAGAGACAAATAAGAATGACATAAGTTTGCAAGGACTAGTCCCTTTATAAAGTAGAGTAATTGTGTCACAAAAATACTTTTCTCACCGTGACCCACCTCATAATCTTCCTATACTTTCACAGGATTTGCTGAGGAAAGCATCAGAAGATAATCAGTGTAGAAACTTAGGAATGAGTAAAGGTGGTATGATTACATATGATTATGTATAGGGGAGGCCACTGGAAAAAATATGTAAAGATTCCTAACTAATGAAATGTAACCAATTAGCCTTACCTGAGGCATGAAGGAGGAGGGAGGGAGGTGCAGAACTGGAACATGGCAAGCTAGCTGCAGTTGTAGGTAGATTTACTAAAAAAAAAGGGTCACACTATAGGCCTGTTTACACTGCCACATTTGCACCACATCAATCTGAGCGCTCGGGCTGCTGCGGTGCAATTGTGGTAGTGTGGACACTTATCCGATCGTGGTAAGTCGGTCACTTCTCCTCTCCCCAAGTCACAGTAGAGTGGGGACACATTTCAGAGTGAGCAGTGTAAGCAGCCATGAGGACAGCCTGTGCCGTGTGCTCTGAAATGTGACAGACACCCCAAGCACCACTTTGCTCACCTGGCATTGTTGCACAGTTCAGCCTAAAAATATACACACATATCAATTGTTTCAAAGTTCCTATGCCTGCTAAAACTTTAAACATATGTAAGGGTTCTGGGTCTTCCATTTCCAGTGCCATGTTAAGCAGCAAGCACTGTTTATTCTATGTAAATGTGGCACTAAGTACACCTTAAAGCAAAACTGATTTTCCTCAGAAAGCCTTGCAGAATCAGTTCTGCTTTAATGCACATTTAGCATTTGTGTAGTGCAAGTGTCCCTAGTAGAGTAACAAGGTGTGGTCCCATTGCAGGCAGTACATAATGGTTGGGAGGGTACTCAATGAGAGCACACTGCAGGAAATGGATACCAGCACCCATCTTCCTTGAACTCATGGCTCCGCTCAGCGCAGCTTGCATTGACGCTGAGAGGGGCTGTGTGGACGTGATTTAGAAGCGAAGAAATGTATCGGAGCAGATATAAGATAACAGCGCAGCAACCATATAAATGCAGTTTATGTGTGCTTGTGCCACTATCTTATGCCTCATGGACATCACATAACAGACCAAAAAATGAGATAGTACACAGAAAGAGTCATGAGGTCTGATTTTCAAACAATCAGGAATGGTGCACGTGCTTACACCAACAAGAAATGGAGCAAGGGGAATCTTGCACCACACCGTGCACCATTCCCAATTTCTAGATGCCACCTGTGCCAAATGGGGGTCCACCTGCACCACCCAGGGTTGCACCGTCCTTGTGAAGGATGCACATGTGCACTGAGGGAGAGGAGGGCTTGTGCCAGGGCAGCGCTGTAACATTCTATTAACTGGGATTCTGCAAATCCCCCTAATGGGTGCACGGGCCTCCAGAGTTAGACCAGCCATGAGTTGGTCTAATGCCCCTTGTGCTGCCTACAGCCATGGCTGACAGGCAGCAGGAGGTACTGGCAAGCAACATGTGCACCCCTCGCCCATGGTGCTGTGTCCAGGAGGGTCACCGGTGCATGGGATGCTCAGGAGCAGGCACGTAGCTAGCCAGGCAGTGGTAGGATGTGCCTGGGGATGGGTGCCTGAGGAGTTGCACCTGTGCCCCATGAGCCTTGCCATGGTCCAGGATTGGTGGTGGCAGCTGTACCTTTGGGTGGCATAGTGTGCTGCTGTGCCTCCTTGCAAATTGGGGCTGCGGTCATAGGATGGCCACATCAAGCCAGAGGGACTATCAAAGAGCTCTGGGAGCACAGTTGGTTGGGGGGCTGTTCAGGGATGGCTACGCAGGCTTCCAGTGCTCTGCAGACAGCCATGGGGTTGGGGAGCCTCCATCAATCACCTCCAGTGTGCCATCTATTTGGTGCATTGAACTGCATACGGCAACCTCAGGGACTTTGGTGCCAAGACCCCCAGTCTTACAAAATCTGGCACAGGGTCCCTGGGGCACCCGAGTTTGCTGCAACCTGGTGTGCAGTGCAGCTTCCATTGCTCCAATGGGGGCTTTGAAAGTCGAGCCCATGTTTTTATTTTAATACACTCACCAAAGTGCTTCAGTGCATAACAGATCAACATGGACAGACCAAACCCTAACTGGCTTCATGGTAACAACCAACTCTCCTATGTATCAACGTGCTCGACATTGTCCTCAAGAGGCAGAGTAGGACTATTTGTAGCATTTTATTCCATTAATGGGATCACACATTCATCATTCCTGCTGTTCAAATTACAATATTAACTCTATTTATTACAACTATTTCAGTTCTTTCAAACCACCTAATTTAATCACTGCTTAGTTTTATGTTCATTGCCAAGTACTTTCACCAGCTCAGGGGCATGGCAATGGGTGCTACCATGGCACTCTCTTATGCCAATCTGTTCCTCAGACAGTGGGAGAGAAAAACATTTTGGAGATACTAATCCATATCTGGGGGAGCTCTGTAGGTGGTGCCGTTCAGTGATATAGTGAGAAAAATAAAATTCTTAAACCAGAACCCTTTGGTGCCTCTTTGCTGTCCCCATACCTAGATATAACCATATTTATTACCCAGACCACTTGTACATCCCATATTACTTAGTTTTATGCATTTAGCATTATGTTTAATTCAAATAGAGCACAACAATTACAACAATATAGAACATTAGGAGTGGGTATCTGACAGTGGGGGTTACCAAAGTCAGAGCTCAGGGCCTTGAATGCCAGCCTCTCTTAAATCAACTTGTAAACCGTGACTTACTTGGAGTATGTGTTCCTATACCCATGCACCACTGCTTTATTGACCTGATGGAGAGAAAGGAAGCAGAGATGCCCAGGTAGAGGGGAGCTATTCCCGAAAGTAGTGAGGCAGACAGAAAAGACAGACTGACCAGTGGAAGATTTACAGACAGTGATGGAAAAGAAGAAACCACCAGAGAAGCAAAGGGAGTAGGAAGAATAATTAATTGTTTAACCAGGAATGGCACACTAAGCTGAAAGCTTTTTTACGGTTGCGACCTGAGAGCACAGGGAAGTTAAGTGACTTGCTCATGGTCACACAGTATGCAAGAGAAGGCTGTGGGATTCAAACCCAGGTCTCCAGATTTGCAGCTCAGAGCCTTAAACTACTCTGCCATACTGCCTATGCTAGAGGAAGAGAGGAGAACAGATGGGTAAGAGTAGAAGGAGGAGAACCAGTATTTAGAAATATAGGAAGAGTAGTGGAGGAAATGTGAAACCCAGGGAAGGTGGTGCACTCAAACACGAAACCTCCAGGGTGTGGGTGGGGGGTCTGTTCCAGGTTGTGTTAAATTTGGACCAGAATAGAGACAGTGCATCATCTATATCTATGACTAGAGAGTGAGGATCAATCAGTGTTGTGAAGATCATCAAGGAGGGAGGAAACATTAAGGGAAATGAACAGCCTAGTCCAGATGAACATCAAGGGAGATTTAGGACTATGGATGTTTCAGACAAAATAGAGCATTCAGTGGTCACCGAAGGTATCCAAGAGGGTATCAGGAGGGTATTTTAAAAACCTGCCCCAAACATGCCCGTTTCCAAGGCAGCTGAATGTGAGACCCTGGAAGGCAGGTTCCAACTTAAAATGCTCTCTTTCCTACACAAAGTTCATCGTAACCTGCTGCCGATCAGTGTCAACTCCCTTTTCCCCTTATCGTTTCCCAAGCACAGTACAAGAGGGATCACCTGTCATATCTTCAACACCCTTTTTACCACACCAAGCATGCATGGAACTCCATCATGTACAAGGGCCCTTAGTTTACAATAAACTGACCCTGAACTTCAGGCCTGTAGTTCAATTGACTCTTTCACCTCCTCCTCCTTCAAGGAACACCTCCTCCAATCCACCACTTGTGCCTGCCCCGGTAGGTAACCCCCCCGCCGAATGTCCACCAACCCCTTGAGTTACCTTAGAGTTTATATGTATCTGTATAAAAGCTCTATTGTTGTGTGCTCTGTATTTTTTTTTTTACTCTAGATGATCCTGTCATATACACTGTTCCCTAGTGTAAATATTGTAAAATAATGCAAATACTGTTTTTACCTTTTTCTCTGTATCATCAAATTTATGTACCACTGGACACAAATGGGCATTTTTGCTGACATACCTTCCAGTACAAAAAAATAAAACTGAAATTGAAATAGATGCTCTTCTCAGAATAGAGTGCCTTATGTACAAAGGAAAGGAGCGCTCCAATTGGTGGGGCATGCTCCCTTGATCTGGAAACAGAAATTGTCAGTTGGGAAAGCTATGTTTGAAGTGTTTTTCCGGTATTCAGAAAACACTTTGATAGTATAATGTTCCGACTAGAGTGTCATCGAGGCACAGGTCAAGAAGTATATGAAAACCAGGAGCAGTTGTAGAATTTGCAAAAAGTATTTATTTGTACTAGCAGTAACATAAAAAAATAATTATTTACAAAGGCAGAATAAATAAAGAAGATCTATTGGACTTTTCCTTCAATCTCTGTGTCCCTTGCAAGCAATTGCAGCTCTGTCTTATATGTCTCTGAAACTCCCCTTTCTAACAAGCATCTTGTTTTTTTCTAAAATGTTCTTGTATATTTCAGGCAGGTGCAGGCAGGAATACAATGTCCCAGAATTCAGGCCCCTTTTCCACAGCTTCTGTAAAAGGCTTAAAAATTGCATTTCAGGTTAACCTCTTGAGTTTCCAATAGCTTTTTGAAATTGTCTCAAACTATAATTGTATACATTTCAATAGTAACACTATATCATTTCTAAACAAAGGGATCCCAATATTAGTTGTATTTCCACCTAAAGATTTGCATATATTTTTATATCAGCAGATATGCAAGGGAAGAAAAGACAGAAACAGCAAGAGAAGACTGAGAGATAGCTCGAGGCAAATAATTGCGAGACTGTTGGGGTGATCAAGTCCTAGGTCTAACGAGAAAATTTGGTTGTGCAACCAGACAGACAAGAGACAGGAAAGGGAAGAACAGAATATATCCCTGCATTCAAACTCTCCATAACAACTAGGACAGGGTCCTATTCAACCCTGTCACATAGAGCTACGCAGAATCTTTAAAATTGTATGTAATTCTGTTAAAAACAGATTTTTTTTCTAAACTGCAAACTAGTAGTTTGTGTAAACTATAGGTACATTTTCCAGTCTGTGGAGAATTGCTGTTTGGAAGTGAAATTAAGAAAAGACTGAATTACAAAAGAAATTCCGAAAAGCATTTCAGAAGCAGTTTGCCATATTGATAAATTCTGCCAGCGAAATTCTGCTTTCAGTCAACAGACAAACAGAATTCAACTTGTATTCCATGAATTGTCTATATCTGTGCCTCCAAATTATCACTGAGGACATCTGCATGCAAACATTATCTATCTTCCAGAGTTCATCTCATCTCATCCATCCATCTCCCTTCACTTTATCACAATTCCTTGTTATCCCTTTGCCCTTCCCCAAGTCACACCTGGAAATGAGACTTTGCTCAGTGTTCCTCTTCTGCTAAAAATGTTTTAAATCAATCAATCAGTCAGTGGCAACAATGAATAAACCTACAAATGTAATCAAAATAACCATGTTTTCTGAGAAAGGGCTATGGCTCTTCTTCAAACAGAAAATTATTTGTCGATAAAGAGGACAAAATCAAATAAAGAAAAATGTTGAGGTTTGGAAAGGAGGCAGATTTCATCTTTGACTTGTTAATTGTTTATTGAAATCTTGGATGACACCTGTGAGTGGATGCTCATTGAGAAGTTCCACGTCAGATACATTATTTCAAGAAGACACAATATAATTACAGTAAATTATACATACAGAGTACAAAAAATTCAACAGTGCTTGGGTTGCAATGACAAATAGTTACACAAATTGTGCTAAAACATAGTACATGGTATGCCAGCATCCTGCGGAAGAGAGAGAGGCAGAGGCAGACTGCTAGGGTGAGGTAGAATGGGGCAGTGGGAGCTGGGATAGGAAAGGTAGAGGGAAAGAAAAGAGCCAAGGGGTAGGGATGGGAGGCAAGTGCTAGGGTAAAAGGGGGTGGGAGGCAATTGCTTGGGAAAGACTTAACTTGGCAGATCAGGAGCTAGAAGTGCTGAGGCAGACTAAAGCTGCTAAGACTAAGTAAGAGAGAGTTTCTCAAATGATGAAGAAAGATTACAGCAATTTCTGGAAGCAAACCAGACTGAGGACAAGAGTAAAAGAGTCATTTTCAGTCAGTGGTTGTAGCAAAAACATTTGCCCTCATTAAAATCTTTTATCTTCAAAGAAATCAGACCAGACTGCATTTTCAGAGCTTTTCACAACTCTGAGAGACTACCATTTGCCAAAGATAAATGGGATAGCTGAACTGTTCACGCTTTGTAGCCAAACGCAGCAAGTAGGTAAAACTATTTATTTATTTAGATTTTGGTAACCGAGTAAGCCCACTGAGACCAGAGATCCCTTTTTTCAGGGGCAACCCGGGATTAGTTACAGAGAGTACATATCTTGGCAACTTTACACAGTAGTCTTAGAAAAATACATTTGAAGATTCAGTGTGTTCATACATAGTAGAATAGTATAGGATGACATTAGATAAAATACATAACAAGGAGTGTGATACATAAGAGCAACAGTAGAGCAGCATTAGCTGAATACTTAATTAGTCACAAGGGGTACATAGATGGGTAGTAACAAACATAAGTTTATGGTTTGTACATAGTACACAATCGGGTAACATCGTTTGGCACAGAGAACAGAGGGTGCCACTAGGTTAATAGAAGTTTAAGACAGTTTCAAAGGCACCTTAGCAGTGCACATAGGGGAGTTATAGGGAAAGCAGTTGAAGTAGTCACCGGAGGTCACGGGGGGGAGATCTTGACCAGGGGCTAACGGTTACAGTCACAGAGGCTCAGCTCCATGAGATTCGCTTTGAGGCCCAATTTAAATGTTAGGAGAGAAGGCAGGTTGACTAGACTTTCAGGGAGGACATTCCATAAGAGGGGGGCAGTGTAAAGGAAGGAGCGCTTGCCTTGGTTGGTGCGAACCCAGG
This sequence comes from Neoceratodus forsteri, assembly GCA_016271365.2. NCBI lineage: Eukaryota > Metazoa > Chordata > Ceratodontiformes > Ceratodontidae > Neoceratodus > Neoceratodus forsteri. The sequence continues at coordinate 323,902,627 of CM057459.1, forward strand.
GGATGGCAAGGTGGCATCTAGCTGAGGATCGAAGGGTACGGTGCTGGATCTTGGGGGTGAGTAGATCACGCAGGTGAGGAGGTGGGCCAAGGGAGGTGAATTTGAAAGCCAGGCAGGCAGGGGAGTAGGTCAGCTTGTGTCGGAGGGAGGGCCAGTTTAGGTCCGCTAGGGCCTCACAGTGATGCCTCCTGGGGAGAGAGTTAGTAGCAAAGTGAGCCACTTTATGGTAGAGTGTGGTGAGCTTGTTGAGCTCAGTCTCGCGGAGAGACTGCAGTAATGGGGCTCCATAAAGGACTGAAGGGAGGAGATTGCAGTTTGCGATTGCACGACGAGCCTTGCCAGAGAGGGAGTTTCCCAGACGACAGAGGAGGCCCATCTTCTGGTGGATGGTTCGGGTTAGGGAGATGACGTGTGATTTATAGGTTAGTTCTTGGTTGAGGAGGACCCCTAGGTACTTGAACTGATCCAGGACCTCAACCCTCTTCTCTAGGGAGGAGGTGAGCTGGAGTAGATCGCTTCTGTCAGCACCGAACCTTCTGGTCCTGAACAGGATGGCCTTGGTTTTGTCGTCATTCAGTTTTAGAGAATTTGCAGAGAACCAGGCCTCAAGGTCAGAGAGACAAGCCTGCAGCTTGGTAGAGATGACATTAAGGTGGGGGTCGCTGAAGTAGACAACTGTGTTATCTGCATAGAGAATGAGGTTACTAGGTCTACAATCTCTCTCAATGTCATTTATGAAGAGTGAGAATAGTAAAGGGCCCAGGATCAAGCCCTGGGGTACCCCAGAGACCACGGATCTTTCACCAGATTGTGAGCCCCTCCAATGGACTTTCTGGGTTCTATTGGACAGGTAGCTCTTGAACCAGGAGAGGCCATGTGCATCCAGACCTAGTTGCCAGAGCTTAGAGAGGAGGAGTTCATGGTTTACCATGTCAAAGGCCTTCGATAGGTCAATGAATAGGGCGCCCATTGGGAAACCTTGGTCCATGGCCTTGAGGATGTCAGATGTGAGCCGGATTAGGGCGGAGTCAGTGCCATGGCCTGTTCTGAACCCATGTTGTACATCGGAGAGTAGTAGGTGCTGTTCTAGGTAGTCCTGCAGCTGATTATGTACGAGTGTCTCCTGTACTTTTCCAAGAGGGCTGAGAAGGGAGATTGGCCGGTAGTTACCCATGAGGTCCCGGGGACCTTTTTTATGGACTGGGACAATAGTCGAGACCTTCCATTTGAGTGGGATAGTACCTTTGAGGAGTGACCTGTTGATCAGTAGGGTGATAGGATAGGCAATAGCCGTGGTGGCTGCTCTCAGCATCTAGGTTCGAGAAGGTCATGCCCAGGGGAGGAGTTGGGATTTATTTTGAGGAGCAGTGGAAGTACAGCGGACGGTTTGACTAGTTTCAGATGGAATCGGGGCCGTGGGAGGATTCGGTCCCTAGCGATGTAGGGAGGGGACCAGGGGGAAGCTGTGGGCGGGGATCCTGAGGGATTAGAGAAGAAGTCCGAGAAGGCTTCAGCAACTGCTGAAGGGTCGCTAGTCAGGGAGTTACCAACCAGAAGTGAGTCATTAGGTGAGTTTGTGGTACCCTTGAGGAGGGAGTTAATGTGACCCCAGAATTTCTTAGGGTTACTGAGGTGACCTGTTTGGAGGTCCCTTAGATACTGTGATTTAGCCAGTTTAGAGGTTTTCTTGCAAAGGTTCCTCAATTCCCTGTACTTCTCCTACTCAGGTGTGCTGCCAGAGGATTTGTATAATCCCCAGGCCCTGTCTTGGAGTATCATAGTTCACTTAAGGTTAGGGCTCAGCCATTTGTGGCACTTTTCCTGAACCCTTAGTTTCTTTCTTGAAGCGTGTAGGTTGGCAAGGAACAAGAATGAGTTGGAGAAGTAGTCGAGTGCCTCATCGAGCGAGAGGAGCGAGATGATGGGGTTCCAGTTGACAGTCCCCAGGGCTAAGCAGAAGTCTGCAGGGACAAATCTGCTAAAATTCCTGGCTTCTATGACTCAAGCAGGGGTTTTAGGAGGTTTATTGGACCAGATACAGAAAGTCGGGGAGTAGTCACTCAGGGAGTCAGACATGATCCCAGCAGTAAGTATAAGGTCGGGGCAGGAGACTAGAGCCCAGTCAATCAGGGAGTGGTTGCCAGTTTTAGCATTGTGCCTGGTAGGAAGGTCAATGATTTGGGTAAGAGAGGAATCGAGTGTTAGGTTCTTTGTCGCGGGAGACCCTAGGGCCAGCCAATTTAGGTTGAAGTCACCGAGAAGGATGACCTCCCCTAAGGGATGCTCCATGAGGGTGTTGATTAGGGGTTCTAGGGAAGCGACAGCCGAGTGAGGTGGGAGGTAGGCGCAACCTATGTAAAGGGGCTTAGTGTCACCAAGGAGCACTTTAAGGATCAAGATCTCACTGTGCAAGTCACGGGAGGCAGGGTGGTCGACTCTATGAAGGCATTCAAGGTGGAGCTAAGGTAATGAGAACCCCACCTCCTCTTTTTTTCCCACTCTGTCCTTTCTGAAAACCTGGTAGCCAGCTAAGTCCACTTCATGTGGGAGGATCTGGGGTTTGAGCCATGTTTCGGTGACAGCCAGTACATCAGGTTTGTACAGTGCTGTCCAGGCCTCCAGGTCGTGAATTTTATGTCTTAGGCTACTGATGTTCATATGCACCAACTTGAGTCCCCTAGTGTTTGCCCAGAGGTGGTTGGTAGGGTCGGTAAGGGTGAGATTAGGGGAGTATGGACCTGGGTTTGGTTCAATGTCCCCCCCTAGTGCCAGCTTGAGCCTCGCATAGCAGCCAATATCCTTAGAGGGAATGAATAGAGGCCTCCATAGGGCGTGGACGCTGGGGAAGGGAGACCGATAGTTATAGCGTCCCTTCAGGAACAGGCTGGCTGGGGTGATTGGAGTAATTGGGCGGAGCCTCAGTCGGGCGTATGTGGTGTGGTAGGAAAGTAGGTCATTGCTAGACCCCTTCGGGAGTAGTCTGTACGAGCCTTGGTAAGGGTTATTTGACCCGTACACCCACAACGTAGGGGGTCCTGGGGGGTATGTGGAGTAGGAGCCCAGCTCAAAGAAGGGGCAGCCACAGAGGAAGGGGAGGGTGGTATAGGGTATGGGTGAGGGGTTTGCAGGAGCTACCCATGTCGATAAGTAAGCCATGGTGTAGACCTAAGGGGAATCTTGGGGCTAGAGGAGTAGTAAGGACCTAGGGAGAGAGGAGAGGTAGGCTGTTAGGCTGCTTAGAGAAGGGCTTCAGAACCTGTTGCTTATAGGTAACTGTACTTAGTAAGTAGGGCTGGTTAGATTGTAATGCTTTTGGCTGAAAACGGGGCCTCACTGGGCAGCTAAACATTTAACTGCAGGATTAAGCACTCGAGGTAGGCAGGGACCAGTGTAGGTTTTTTTGGTCTGTCTCTGTCTCTGTCTCTGTCCTCTGTCTCTCTCTCTCTCTCTCTCTCTCTCTCTCTCTCCTCACTACTGCAGTGTGATCACATTTGAAGAAACTGGCTTCTATCTGGGAACTGGGATGAATAAATTAGACACAAATTTGTATGGGGCATTATCATTCAGGGAAAATAACCGGACTGTACTCTACTGGGACTGGCGATAGTGAGTATGTGAAGCCATATTATGTGATGTTAATTCATGATATAAACATCAGAATAGAATAGATATGGGGGCTGCCAAGTTGATTATTTCTAACAAAAACTAAAAACTTAAATTTAGAAAAGGAAAGTTATTGCCTACCAGCTCCTCTACTTTTGGTATAACTTTCACCTTCCTTCTTCTTCTCCTCCCCCTCTTCCTCCTCCCTTCCTCACTAAAAGCTTTGCTCCATGATTTTACTGCCCATGTCTGCTACTGTAACTAAGTGTGCAACTATTCTCTTCCTCTTACCTCACCAAATGACACCCTTGCCTCCAGCTCAGCCTATGTCTCTTTCTCTCTCTCTTTTCTCCCTCTTTTCTCTTCCTTCCTCCTCTCTCTCTCTCTCTCTCTCTCTCTCTCTCTCTCATGCCCCCAGACCTGCCTCCCTTCACTGCCCCTACTTATTTCTTTCCCCCTCCCTCTGCAACCTGGTCCTCTGGGTCCCCCCTCCTCACTTATTCACCAATCTCAGTTTTTGAGCTGTAGTTGGTATCAGCCTGTACCCTCAAATTGTATTCCGCTCCACCAACTTTTTAGTATGGTATTCTTATGACTGTACTGCCTCTGTCTTTTTGAAGTATGTATTTTGTTCTGTTTTGTTTTTCATACTATGTATCCTAAGTCCCTCCCCCCTCCCAGGATATACCTGGAAATAAGGAGCTTTTCAGCTCAGTGTGCCGTCCCAGTTAGATACTTGAAATAAGACAGGCTTTGTAATGAAATGAGATAGCCTTATGAGATTTATCATCCTGTTTTTATACAGGTCCCAGGATAGCAGCAAATCAAGAAAAGGCACACAGAAACATAGGCATCAAAAGACAGAAAAGACCAAGTGGTCTATCAAGATAGTATCACTGCCATCTCAGCAGATGAGCCCATAATCTCCTAAATTTTGTACAAGTAAAAATACTGCTTAAAAAAAGTTTACAGCTTTAAATACCTTGATTGCTCTCTCTCACTCTCACTCTCTGTTGCATAGGACATGTAGACTACACGCTTTCCCTTCTGACCCAAGTATAGGAGTGTTATATACAATACTAACCAATGCATGTTTTCCTAGTATAAATCCCGTCACCCCCAAAGTGTGGATCCTACCTGGAACACCCAATCTGAGATCTAGATAGCTGCTACCCTAACTTGAACTCCTTCGGCCCCCAGAACCCTGGACTCGATAGACGGGGGACCAGCAGGAGCTGTCAGCACCTGGCAGGAGGCACAGTTTTTTGGCATCTCCTGCATCATGTGTAAAACTGCATGGGTGCAGTTTCTCAGTGCACATCAGAGATGGGTGGCCACCAGTGATACAGGACAGCTAAACATACCACCCCAATGTGATAGGAGTCCAGTACCTACCCCTGCCTCCTGGGTCGGTGCAGGAAATGAGGTCAAGAGCTCTCTGAAAAGACAGTATTAGGGATTGTGCCCCAGGACTCTGTGGCTGCTGCCATTTTGATAAACCCTGAACCCTACGACAGCTGATCAAAGGGTCAGAATCCTGCAGCCAGCTCATGGAGGCCTTTTGGTGAAGACTAGACTAGTGATTCTGTTGCCATTTTCTTGACTTGTGGGCTGTTAAGTTTCTAAAATGACAGCAGGTTGGATCAATGGGAGCTGCTCCATATTTTCTGCTATGGGGGGAGACTGGGATAGAGGCTGGCTGATCTGGCAGAGATCTCAGAAGGTAAGCTGAACCCGTTGCCCAGGGAGAGTTTGAACTGCAACATTCCAGACTGTACATCTGGGAGACAAACTGTGAGTTGCTACAGAATTCTGCTGAGGAGAAACAAAGGCAATCAGACTCTGCCCAGTATGAGTCGATGCTGAGACAGTGCAGGGCAAGAAACTGAAGCGAGATGACCCTACCTAGGAGGGTGATTAAAGGGGACACCTCCTATTGTCCCTGCACTAACCATTTTCCCCCTGCAGGGTCTGTAAATAATGTTGTGTTTTTGCTGTTTAAACTTGTTCTCATTATTCAATGCCTTACCCTTTTGCATGTTATTTTTTTTTTTTGTTGGGGGGGACTGTTAAAGGTAAATTAAGCTGCTTTAATTGTAATGAAAAATTTATTCATGTACTCTAAGTTTGTTATGGGCTCATTAGCTGCCATGCCACCAAATCCAGCCTCTCAAAATGGGACGTAGTCTATAATAATATATGCCATTTCGCACTCTCTGCTTCTCGACTCACCCACCATTGTGACCTTTACAACAAACTTGCTTGGCTTCCCCAAGGGAATCATCGAAACATTGTCCTAGGATGTTTCACTGACAATGTCATTAGAACTTCTACCCCACCTGTCCTAACAGAGCTCTTTAAGCCTGCAAACTCCCCATACCCACTAAGGTCAAATGGCTCAGCCATGTTTCTGGTGCCAAAAACCTGCATGCAAATGGATGACCTGGCATTCACCGTATGTGCACCTAGGCTATGTAATTCCCTTCCCGCCCATGTTCTCACTTCCACCTCCCACTCATGTTTTAGAAACTCCCTCTGGGATCATCTGTTGTTTTCTATGCTGTTATGTGATGTTCTTTCCTGCCTCTCTGTAATATCCTGCAACTGTTTGTATTTTTATCTCTGAAGTACTGTAGATCCCTGTCTTGCCTGTATTTTCCTTGTAATCTCCCAGGTCGCACCTGAAAATAGGCATTTGCTTTGTCTAGGGTGCTTACCTGGTAAACAAAAGCTAAATACAGTAAATCATAAATAAATAAATCGGGGCAGAACCACACTTGGATGCAGGGCTTATTGGCATGGATGTTCCCTTCTGAGTCAGACCTCTGTGTGTAACCAGCAGGAGTGTTAGATAAACTCATCTTGTCTGATTACTCTTGGTGAGTTCGAACACTTAGCACAATCAGCATCTGCAGATTTCTGCAAAAGAATCTGGTCACAGAGAAGTGCTAAATCCCACAGATGTAAACTAAAGCATATTAACATTCCTAATCCAACCTAATGGCAGATTACTGTTTAAAGATGGCACCCAGTTAAACCTCTTAATTATAGCTTTAGGCCTCCACCTCCCTCATGTACTCATAGTGACATGTCCCCAAGACCATTTCACAACTTCCTTGTACTACACACTGGAATTTCTCAAGGAAGTTCTGATAATGAAATAGCCACTTGTTTACACAATTTAGCTACATCACCACACGGAGCAGTCCTAACTTGTTTGAGGGACTTTATTAGCTGGACATTGCTGATTTCTGAGAGCAGGTCTTGTCATGACAACCCACAGGTCCACCTTAAATGTATGACAGGTTACAGCAGAGTCCATGCTCTTCATGTTGGGGACATGGCGTTTGAGTTTTAAGTCCAAATCTGGGTGACGGATCAGCAGGGGGACAGCTGAACTGTCCATTAGCTGCTTATGTGTCCCTTGAGTGGGTTTGCAGCATATCCTGCTGTGTGACTGCCCCCCAACTATGACTGAACTTTGCATTGTTGCCAAAACTTTCTATACTATGGAAATTTCATCCATCTGGTGGAGATGGATCTGTGTTCTCCCTGTGTCTGGCCTACTTGTGAAACCACATCATAAGAAGCAATCTGTGGGGCTTCCTACTGAAGCAGATGACTACCTATGGGCATTCTACTGAAGGGACTATTCTGAGAACCTGAAGACACAGCTCAGGGCAGTCAGGATCAAGGACAGCTGCAGTGGGTGGGTATTAGCATACCTCTCAACTGCTATGAATTACACATAGTGCTATGATTTTAAGGAAGCGAAAGGGAAAAGGGAAATTGTTTAACCAGGAAAGGCACACTAAGCCAGAGTTTGTTTCCAGGTGTGACCTGGGAGTACAAGGAAGTTAAGTGACTTGCTCAGGGTCACACAGTATGCAAGTGGGGACTGATGGGATTCAAACAAAACTCTCCAGGTTTGCAGCTCAGTGCCCTTAACCGCTATGCTACACTGCTTCCATCTGTATATTCACATTTACCCTTGCTTTGTGAAGGTTGATGTTCCTCATAATGTTAGAGTTATTTCTGGACACATAAATTATCAAAACATCAAACTACCTTGATAACAACATTCCTTAACACTAAACATATGAGGCCCACATTCCCAGACATATTATTTCTTAAAATAATAAAGTGTTACATATTCTAGCCATTTGTTCTGAATTCTGAAGGCCAGTGCTATGTATTTTAATACTGAAAGGTTGACAGGTATGGGTATTAGCCTAGAGGAACTGCTCGAATTCCAGTATGCCTACATCTGAAATTGTTAGGAGGGCAATTTTGTCCTTACCCAGATTTAAAAAAATGTGTTTCTCAACCCAGCTGGAGTACCCCAGATGTTTACGAGCTCCTGGTAAAAGATGTGTACTGTTCTGTTCTGGCCTTTATAATCCTGTAACCTTCCGTGTGGCACAAATGACCTTCTGGATAATGTCCTTTGCATTTGTTTTTGTTTTCTTTTTTCTATTGTGATTGGCAAGATTTCTTCTGGAATTTATTATTTTTTTAAATATGTTTTATTAATGTCAAAGGTCAATAGATGGAAACACATCCAATATCTGGTTGCATAACAATTATAATGCTTGGCAAATTATTTAGTATTTAAAAAGAAGAACAATTTGATACAATTAACTTCATGCAGCAGTATTCTACAGGACTGACATATATTTCCAGAAAGAAAAATTATTAAAAACAATACTCAATTTAAAAGATTAAAAATGAAAACCCCCACAAAGCTATGGGTTACATGAAAAAAAGAGCACCAACGAACTCTGTCAGACACTGGTAACTGTACTCAGTCCATTCCAGACACTTGTTATAAAAACATTCCATCATGTAAACATGAGTTTAATTGAAATTCCTGGTATCCTGTGCCTCTCGAGTACCTGGGATATTGCCTAGATATCGTTCAAAGCCCTCCCTAACCTTGGCAAAGATGTGTGGCTGTTCCCTGACCCTATATATTATTCTCTTCCTCATCATACTATCTTACATTATATTTAACCAGGTTTTAAAAGTTGAAGGTTCTTCTTGTTTTCAGTCCTTTAAAATGCCAAGCTTGGCAGTGTTGACTGCCATTAGCGTAAAGCTCCGCTGCCCAGACTGCATCACTGGGAATCTGGAAGTTATTATTGTTAATTTTTTTCCTCATTATTGTTTTTGTCCCCAAGGACATACCTGAAAACAAGTTGTTCTCAACTTTGTGTACCTTCCTAGTTTAAAAAAGTTGCAATAGCTGGCCCGGTGATACTGAGGGTTGAGGCACTGGATGCCAGACCTTGCGCCATGCCAGCAACCCGGGTTCAGGAATGAGCTCGGGTTGCTGGGGGTGAGAGAGGATCGAGCATCTGGAGGACTGGTTCCCTCTCTCGGGGGGAGGGAGACCTGTTGTCCTGCTTGTTGACTGCCCTCTGGCAGCAGCTGGAGGACAGTACAGGTTGAGAGACACGTGCTGATGTCACCATGTTGGTGGGGAGGGGGGAACGGGAGAAAAGTGGCAAATGGAGCCTGGCAGGTTCTGTGGTGGCTCCTGCATCCGTAGGGGTCAGCCCCATTGTCTGGATTTGGTTTTGGGGGGGGATGCTGGCACCCTCCTCCCTGGTCCCACCACAGGGGGGGTAATCCACGGTGGATTGGCCGGGGTCGGCAATAGAGGGATGCGGGAAGAAGCTGGAGACAGAGTCTGCCCACAAGGAAATACCACAGCCACCAAGAGGAAAAATAGCTATACAGAAAAACAAAAGTTGCAATAATGAATAATATAGGAGTAAAAAGAAATAAAAACATATTTATATTTAAAAAAAAACTGAATGGGAAGTTTAGTCCCCCCCCAATCTGCATGTCATCGAATTACTGTTACAGAGTTGCCATGTTTCACCAGTCTATGCTCTTAGAAATCCCTCTCTTGTTTCACACCAATAGCTTAGCATTAAAGGTGCTGCCTTCTGCTTAAAGCCCTGCTTCTAGTCAGGTTGTGGCAGGATGATGAGAGCTAGTCCAACTGACCACACCCTCCTCAAGGTGGGATGATTTGCAGTGGTTGTGGAATCCCTGCCCCTTGATGGGGTGGGGAAGAACTTTTCCATGACAGAACCAGCTTTAGCCATGCCTTCATCTGTCCTACATCTTCAATGCAAGGAACCCATTAAAGCAGCAGTGCTAGTTAACAAAAGTTTAAATAATTTGGTTGGCAGTTAGGACAAACCAGAACATCCATATGTCTGATTTTCTTTTTGCTTTATTTCATTCCTGTAGCAAGACAGAGGATTTCGAACTTCTTAAAAACGATTGTCATGAATGAAGTCATACTCTAAGCAGTACTCTTCTATGATCAGTACAGAATGAACGCGACCTTGGGAATATAATAAGTGATACTCCTACTCCACTTAACCACTGCAGGAAGGTCACCTAGACTGTCAACAGGCTAATAGGCTGTATTAAAAAAGCCTTCATATCTAGAAATGAGCAACGTTTGAGTTATTTATTTATTTATTAAAATCATCGGGATACAACCTTTGAGTCAAAGACTCTTTTGCAAAGGCTCCTCATCATAGATACAAGGCAGGACAACAATTTCATAAGTACATAGATGGCAAACATTACACAGTCAAAACAAAATACAAACAGGTTATACAGGGTTATACATAAGCAATACAGACTGATAAGCAGGCCGAGAGGATCGTAGTTATTCAGTTGAATTATAAACAAGTAAACATGGGTTATACAATTAAGCAGGCCTAGTGGGCCCTAGTTGTACTGCAAGAACAACTGTATGAGAAGAGTATCTCAGGGCGAGTATAGCCAACAATACAATACAATTGTATAGATCGTATGTGAGACCACACCAGGACTATGGGTCACCCTCTTGGTCCCTATACCTGAGAAGGGACACTGATCTATTGGAGAGTGTCTAGAGAAGGATCACTAACTTAATTCCAAGACTGAAGGATAAGCCGTACACGGAAAAATTGAGGGAACTTAATTTGTCCACTGTGTAGGATAGAAGAAGAGGGGTCACATTTTATTACTGTTTAAAATGTTGAATAACTCATACCTTACAAACCAATGTGATATAATCACCAAACAGAGAACGGCAAATCTCAGATCTCATAATAAGCAATTAAACATGCCAATAGCTAATACCAAGAAACGGGACAATTTTTTACAGTTTGGGCCCCAAAAGTGTGGAATGCCTTACACTACAATACTTGGTCGATTTAACAGCATTTGATAAGTTTAAAACTGAACTAGATAGGTATCTATTCTACATTAATACCTAGGAACGATGCTCCCACTTGGAGTGGGAGACAGTCTAAATGGGTTATAATGCCTACTTCTGTCGTAATCACGTAGTAATACTGAGTAATTGGTCCTTTGCCAGGTCCACCACCATAGATGTAAGCAGATCAGGGTGAAGTTGTGCTGTTGGCCATCACAAACATGTGCATGCAACACCCTGACATATCTGCATTATAAATACAGTGAGTGCAGTTAGTGTGTGATCTCTAGGGAGGAGATTTCTGAAAGTTGCTGAGGGCTGCCATCTTTACTGTAAATCCACACAACTTACAAAAGTTGTAATAAAACCTGGTCTTAAAAGTAACTAATTAAACTGAAAATACCTGAATGAAGAATCTAACAGTACTGCTAAAAAACGGTAGGATTACGTTTTTGCTGGCTAACTACTGTAGTACTGCTGCTTTAAGGGGATGGTGTACACATATGACATCAGGCCTCTGTTCTAACATAGGGTCTTATTACACTGTGAGGGGATGGGCTCCAAATGTGACGTCATTGTGATGGCTTATCTTTTAGTAATAGATGAGTAAACAGGAAATTGGTGTCCTGTAAAGATAACACTGAATCAGGGGAGGAGTCTGCTGTTCCAATGAACTGCTTTATTATCGAGACAGAGAGAGAGAGAGAGACAGAGAAAGAGAGAGACTGCCACGCTCACCCACCACACCATATGTATAACTTCATCAAGTTTACCTTTCAGTTTTTCATGTAGGTACCCCCCCTCCACCATTGTGGGGGCTTACCACTGCTCCTGCCCTTCCAGACGCCCAGTTGTTGCAGCCAGCAAGGTACATGTCTGATATCTTCACCTGGTTCCCACTGTAAGTGAATAAGGGGGACAAGGAAATCAGGAGCATCTTCACCCATCCTCGAAGCAGGTAGTGGGGCTGGGACTTTGATGAAGAAGAAGAAAAATCAGCATTTATATAGTGCTTTTCATACACACTGTATCCCAAAGCACTTTACAATCAGTGCTAGACTGGAAGTGAAGTGACTGAATGTGTAGTGGCAGCCATTTCATACATCAACACTCACACACAGCCTTGGGCAATAGCATGAACTGGTTTTATGGGAAGGGGAATATTGGCTAGGACACCGAGGAAAGTCCCCTACTCTTGGTAGGGGGCACTGTGGACCTGTGGAATGGAGGAGCCCAGTCTCATACTGGGGCACAGATGAAGGAGGAGGTGATGGTGGAAAGGCTGTTGTGACAGACGGAGCTTCAAGTGTAGTTGACACCATAATGCAAGTCAGTGCGGAGGAATCAGGCAATTTAAATATTACAGAGGATGTGGATATGGAGTTTCAAGAAGTGGACCTACATATTCAAGGGGAGTTACAAATGAAGACACAACAGCTACAGACCCAGTTATCAGATGCAGAAAAGGAGTATTTGGAGGCTAAACGGGGACTAGAGGATGAGAAAAAAACAGAAGAGACAAAGTGAAAATTCACTGGGTAGTTCTGTTGCTAACCTGGTGAAAGTGTTTGTATTTGCTGCTGGACAGAGGAACCTGAATGACAAGGAGCCCACAGAGATGAACCTGCTAAAATACCGGTTACAGGAAATACAAAATGGACACCTGACAGGGCACTATGAGGCGCTGGTTGGAAACAGACAAAGGAAGGCACAGACAGAGGCGGGCACATGGATACTGGACCCTGCAATACTGCTAGCTGTTGTAAAGAAATCTCCAGCGAGGCTGCAGCATTGGAGAAGACTGACAGACCCTTATTGGTACCAGGGGGAACAAACAATCACAGTACCAATGCTGAGATGGCAAATATACCTACCTGTTCCGCTCTTGACACACAAAGTGATGTTTTTTATCATGCTCACTTGGTGTAGGTTAACCAAACTCAGGCACAGAATGAAAACAAGCATATAGGAGAAGAACCTACCGAATCTACTGAAAATAGCACTACCGCTGCCAATGCAGATAAAAATGTGGCCCCACATATGCAAGCCTGTTCCATTAGCCAGTGGAATTAGCCAAAAGGTGCAATGGTGTACGATTATAATATCTAGGGGGTCTGGAAGCCCCACCTGATAATTTTTGTGGGAAAAATATTAATAAAACAATCTTTAGGCTTCTCACCAGCTGAAGTCTTTGCACTGGGTGAGAGCACGTTTAATATAAGTTTTCATTCCCCTGACTTATTGGACAAACTCTGGGCTAAATATACTATTCTTAAATCAAATCCTTTGTGGGTGCCTTTTCAGGCTAACCCCCCTAATGAAAAGCTCAATTAAAATAACTACAACACTCTTTCAAAATGAAGGAGTAAATATTACTGACATTCTGTATTGGTTGGAGAAGGAATGCACTGTTCAGGGCACTTCTGAACCTATTTTTGATAGGGAAGGCTTCTGGAATGGGGGGTGGTATGTAAAGATTAAACTAAATCAGTCTTATGTAGAACTAAATGACTTATCCAACTGCTTTTTCTTGGGCCGTGATCAGGGCTTTATCTTTTCCCAGGACAACCCAGGCATTGTTATAAATGTGGTTCACCTAAACATCTCAGCAGCAATCATGAGATTGTGAAATGTACCCAATGTGGAGAAATTGGGCATACGGGATTTTTCTTCAGGAAAGTGCATACATGCAATCTGTGTGAGGAGGACGGGCACTCCTTCATGGACTGTCCATGGGCAGCCCACAATAAGGAAAATTCTGACTGTGGGGTACAAGATTAGTATATCAACAAAATAGCTAGAGCAACTTCAAGGATATCCAGACAAATACCAGTATGAGTTCCCGTACCTACAAAGTCAAGTGAAGCTGTGCCTTCTACCTCACACCCTACCCCAGCTGAAGAGAGAAAGAGAAAAGGAAACTAATTCCACTTTTGCTGAGCTGGAACTGGTGGATATGCCCCCCCCCCCCACACACTTTTGATATTGACACTTTTCAACCTGTAAAAAAGAAAGAAACTGTAAATACAAGAAAGACCACTGAGTCACATGCAGAGGAGGTGCCCATACAAAATAAATGCACTGTGTTACAGTTCGGGGGGGGGGGGCAGAGGAGGATAATGAGTCTGACACCGCTTTGATCTCTTCGTCACAAAAAGACGTTTTATCTGATTCAGAAAACCCGCCTTTGGACCTTAAAGAAAAACCTAAGAGAAGAAGAAGAATGTGCACCAGAGCTAGCAAACTGAAAGTAGTCTGAATTGTACTAATCCAGGATTATGGATACCCCACTGTATGACCTGTCCCTGGCCTCTTTAAATACCAATAGTATTCTATCAGAAAAAGAGACTTACCACCTTTTTCTTATTTGCTGATCAAAAATGATATATTTTTTCTTTACAGGATATGAGGCTCCACACCGTGCAAGATACACAAGCTGCTAGAGAAACATGGATTTGGGGGACTGCATATTGGTCGATAGGGGAAGGTAAATGCAGTGGGGCTGGGATTTGTATTAATAATGACAACTTCAAAATAGTGCATATGGTTGCTATTTGGCCTGGAAGGGCCCTGTTGCTCGATATTAAGTTATACTCTGTCAAGTTTTGGCTTATTAATATTTACACACCGCAATCCAAGGCATGAAGAACAGAGTTACTAAAAATGGTGCAACCTTATTTATTTACTTCAAAGCACATGTTATTTGGGGGGGGGGTTAATTGCAGCCATTTTGCCTCTGATAGGAGCCTTAAAACTAACAAGATTTTCTGCTGTAATGCTTCTTTTCTTAATCAATTGATTGCACAGACTGGTATAAGTGATATTTTTTCACATCAAGGGACACCAGGTCAACATACCTTTTTTAAGGGCTCCCTATCCACTGGAATGGATTATTGGATTTTGTCTCCATCGCTACCAGTGCGATGCACTGAAGTAATTTCAGTGGCTTCCTCAGACTATGGACTACTCAGTGTCACAGTTTCGAATTTTGCAGAAACATCTAAAGGGAGGGGATATTGGAGACTGAATGGTAGTTTATTGGAGGACCCCGCTATAGCAGAAGGATTTCAACATGTTTTGCAAGCCAGGAAATCTGTATTTTTTTCATAACGTGCCCTATCAAATTGGTGGGAAGACACTAAAAATGACATTAGGGACTATTTTAAAACCATGGGAAAGCTTAAAGGTCAGGGAAAAAACAATAAATATCTGGAATTAAGATCATAGTTCTACACTTTGCTATCTCTACAAAATGAGGGAGTGGCAGAGTGTTCAGAACAATTGTCTAGTTTAAATACTGAAATCGGTCAATTACAATATAATAGAATGAAGTCACTGGAAAAAGAACAACGTTTTGGTACACAGGGAACCCAGGCGCAAACAAACCCATTTGAAAGTTATGCCAAGCAAAGGAACACCAAATTGATACAATCTATGCAAATGGAAGAGGGTAAACAATTAAATACAAAACGGGAAATTCTGAGAGAAATTGAAAATAATATTTCCAGAATGTTTTATTAATCAGATTTATCACCTGAGGTAATAGATGGCTAGTTAAACACCTGCAACCTAGGTCAAATTCCATCACATGTCAAACACGATTTATTGCGTCCCATAACGGAACAAGAAATTAATGCAATAATAACAAATATAAAACACAGAACGGCACCTGGGCAAGATGGATTGCCAAATGAAATATGCCAAAAAATATTTTCTATTCTGAAATCTGAAATAGTGGCTTTATTTAATGACATGTTGAAACAAACTACTTAACCCAACAGCATGTTCAAGGGGTTAGTGACTTCATTATATAAAACAGGGGTAGACAACTGTTGTCAAATTGGAGGCCGATTACCCTCTTGAATTCAGATTTTAAAATACTGACAAAGTTACTTAGTAATAGGTTGGCATCTACTTTGGATTATTTTGTACATCCTTCTCAAACATATCCCATTCCAGGAAGAAAAATAGGGGACACCTTAATTGTATTAAGAGAAATTATAGAAAAAGGAAACAATATGAACTATTTGTTCTTTCGAGAGGTATTGATGAATCAAAAGCATTTGATAGAGTGTCTTATCTCTACTTATAAAATGGGCTCAAGAAATCCTGTAACCTGATTGGCTACAACATCTTCTGAGCCGTGTCCTTATCAGAAGATATTGTAGCCAACCGGCACTACCCTCCAGTCCTGAGCCCCACAACACTACGGAATCCGTGAGCTGTGCCACTGCAAAACAGAAACACAAGCTGGCACAGCTCACACCGAGAAACAACACTTCCTCATTACCAGCGAGGCAGCAACTGAAAAACCACAGCAATAGAAAAAAATCACTTCTATGCCTACCTTCCTGCACAACCACTGCACAAGACTTGTAATATTGAATGTAATTGATTTTTACTCACTCCCGCTCAAACAGTTCGCGGCAGTAGCAGTCCAACAGTCCCGTTCCTCAAACTGCTAGCCAATACACATGCCTCGGTGATCTTCAATCCTGATTCAAGAATTTGCCCACAATCCAAAGACCACGGTGAACAATAAAAAATTAAAAGAACCGCATTTTGTTTACTATGTTCCCTCGTGTCTGCCCATGAACTGTATTGAGCACCAAAACTCACTTCGAAAACATCACCGTGAAGTAAGAACTCGACCGCAATCTCCAAGCCTGACGCAAAACCGGAAGTCATTTTGCAGTATTTTGATCCCACACAGATCGCCAGTACAGCAACGTATTTTTCATTATTTTCTCACCTACCCCATATCTCCCACGAAGTCTGTGCCTCTCATTCATACCCAAAGTCACATTAAAAAACACGATGGTGTTAAAAATGCATCACAATCTCCGAAGCCGACCGCAAGACCGGAAGTAATTTCTCAATAGCCGGCTCTGCTGTCACACACACACACACACACACACACACACACACACACCCACACACACACACACACACAGCGAATTATCTAACAAAATAAATCAAGTGCCAATCTGGGGGTGTTATCTGCATGGGGAGGCAATCGGGGAACACCACCTAAACACCCATAGTGCTTATCAGTACAGCCTCAATACAGGGACTATTTTACTCCTTCAGACATTAAAACCTCAAGTCTTAAAAAGTGTTTGCATTTTTGTTACTTTTTTCTTAAATACTACCTTAATAGGGGCCCATTTTATAAGCGGAATAAGACACTCCAAGGTGTGGTTTATGGCCTGATAAAACCTTCCAGGTATAAAAGGCACTTTCGGCGCCTCATTATGCACAAGGGGCGTGCTCTTATCAGGCCATAAACCACACCTCGTCGTGTCTTATTCCTTACTTATGGAAATGTTTATTGGCTTGTGAAATACCTGGAGAATTTGTGGGCTGGATCCAATTATGCTATAAGCATGCACAAAGCTCCCCATATATGAATAGATGGGTTGGGAAAGAATGTGAAATTACCCAAAGGGTTCAACAAGGGTGCTCCTTTAGCCCCATTTTATATATTATTACAATAGATCCTCTTTTGCAAAAACAAAATGCTGCAGAAAATATCATAGGACATTCAGTAAATAGTGAAGACCCCAAAATAAAAAATGCTGCCTATGCAGATGATTTATGTTTAGTACTAGCTGATAAAGAATTTGTCTTATATACAGAACTTATATTAAATGAATTTGTTGGTAGCACAGGGTCCCTAGTTAATTTTCAAAAGAGTACATGTTTGCTTATAGGGGGATCTGCAAGCAGATGAGAGGGAGTTAATGGGAATTCCAATTACCTCTAGCTACTGTATAATACTAGGGATTTATTTTGGGAAAGGGGATTTAGCCTTTTAGAATTGGGACTTGCTTTTACAGGTTGCAATTAACAAAGTAAAACAGTGGAATAGGTGGTAAATGTCTAAATTGAAAAGAATCTACATGGTAAAGACATATCTATTAACACTGTTTTTACATTTAAGTGCCGATATGTCGAATGTGAAGAAGACCCCTTCCCCCTCTCAGCTAGTGGTCAACCAGGAGTTCAGCATGTTTGTAGTTCATTTGCATCACTAGGTAAAGAAAAAGGTCCAGCTCCCCATATGACACACAGGGGAAGCACCAGACCTCACCCAACAACTAACGCACTGAAATCTGGCCAATGGAAAATCATGTACACAAATGCTCACAGTCTAGGACACAAGATCCCAGACCTGCAAGCAATAATGACAGAGGCTAAACTGGACATAGTAGCCATTAGCGAGACATGGTTTACCAGTAAACACACTTGGGAGACTTCAGTACCTGGTTATGTACTGTTCAGAACAGACCGAGGTGCAAAAAGGGGGTGTGGAGTGGTCCTTTATGTCAATGAAAATATCAAAGCTACAGAAATTCAGAGTACACATAAGGAGCCAGAAGAACTGTGGGTCACCCTGGAAACAGGAAATGGGACAGCCATATGAACTGGGGTTGTCTACAGGCTTCCAGACCAGGGGGAGGACATAGATACACTACTGTTAGAAGATATACAAAACATGAAAGCTAAAGGAGAGGTTCTGATAATGGGAGACTTCAACCTGCTGAATACAGATTAATGAATACCAGCAGGAACATCTGCCAGAACTAGACACATAGTGGATTCCCTGCAGGGGGAGGGCCTCAAACAACTGGTACAACAACCCACAAGAGACAGGGCTATCCTAGAACTAGTACTGACTAATAGGGAAAGGATCACATATCTCCAGGTAGAAGGTCACCTGGGGGCAAGTGACCATCACATGATATGGTTCAATTTGGCCACTAGAACTAAATCATCCCATTCCAAGGTAAAATATGGGACTTCAGAGGAGCTGACTTTGATAAGATGGCCAACAGAGTTAAGCTTTCCCTGACAAAAAGAAATACAGACAAGGGGGTACAGGCAAAGTAGGCAAGTATTAAGGATGCAATACTTGAAGCAACATCCCATTGTGTTAGAGAGAAAAGGAAGTGCAAAAGAAGAAGGAAACCACTTTGGTTCTCAAAAACAGTAGCAGAAAAGGTGAGAGCCAAAAGGCTGGCCTTCAGGAAATATAAGGGAACGCAGCAGGATGATGATAGGGAGGCATACCAAACTTCCCTAAGGGAAGCAGGGAAGGCAGTAAGGCAGGCAAAGGCCCAAACTGAGGAAACACTAGCATAAACAGTAAAAGAAAGTGACAAGACTTTCTATAGATACATTAGTGAAAGGAGAAAGTCCAGAGGGGGTATTGCTAAGATCAAAGGGGATAAGGGGGGTGTGTGAGGAGGAGGACCATGTAAAAGCATCTATCCTAAATAGATACTTCTCAGTATTTACTGAAGAGAAGGTAGGGTAGGGCCAACAGCTCACCACCATGGACACAGGGGGGAGGAAGGTGTGCACTAGTCCCTTCACAAAAGAAAGGATCCTACAAGAGCTTGATAAGTTCAGGGTTGACAAGGCAATGGGACCTGATGGCATACATTCCAGGGTACTAAGGGAGCTAACGGTGGAACTAGCAATGCCATTATTAGAACTGTTTAGTGAGTCTCTGAGCACAGGAGAGGTCCCAGAAGACTGGAGAAGGGCTCACGTGATCCCACTCCACAAAAGTGGTAGCAGGGAGGAGGCAGGGAACTACAGACCAGTCAGTCTTACCTCAGTAATGGGCAAGATTATGGAGGCACTCCTTAAGGAAAGGATAGTGCAACACCTGGAATCCATAGGAGCACAGGATCCAAGAGAGCATGGGTTTACAAGAGGAAGGTCCAGTCAAACTAATCTCATAGATTTCTTTGACTGGGTAACCAGAGTGGTGGACCAAGGGGGAGCAGTTGATGTCACCTACCTTGACTTTAGCAAAGTGTTCGATACTGTTCCACATAGAAGATTGATTAATAAGCTGGGTAGGCTCGGGGTGGGTCAGAAGTTGGTCAACTGGGTGGCAAACTGGTTGACGGGCAGAAAACAGAGAGTGGTGATAAATGGTATACAGTCAGAAGAGATGCAAGTCACAAGTGGGGTACCTCAGGGATCAGTCCTGGGGCCAGTCCTCTTCAATATCTTCATCAGTAACATTGCAGATGGACTGGAGGGTAAGGTTTGTCTGTTTGCAGATGACACCAAGATCTGCAACAGAGTAGATGGTCCAGATGGGGTGGGCAGAATGAGAAGAGATCTGGAAAAACTGGCAAAATGGTCAGATGAGTGGCAACTGGGGTTTAACGCAAAGAAGTGCAAGATCATTCACATAGGGAAGAGAAACCCTGAAGCCACCTATAGGCTGGGAGGGGAGTTGCTGGCAGTCACAAGGGAAGAAAAAGACTTGGGCATCATCATCACAGATGACCTGAAATCATCAAAGCAGACCACTAAAGCAGTAGGTAAGGCTAGGGGGATGTTGGGTGTATTAGTAGGGGTATTGCAAGTCATAAGAGGGAGGTAATAATCTCTCTTTACAAAACACTGGTTAGGCCCCATCTGGAGTACTGCATGCACTACTGGAGGCCACATCTTCACAAGGACATTAACCATATTGAGGCAGTCCAGAGAAAAGCAACCAAAATGGTGCAGGGACTGCATCGAAAACATACTGTATGAGGACAGATTAATGGAGCTCAATATGTATACCCTAGAGCAAAGGAGGGAAAGAGGTGATTTGATCGACACATTCAAACACCTTAAGGGCATTAACAAGATAAAGAGTCTAACATGTTTAAATATAAGAAAAATAGCAGAACTAGAGGACACAGCATGAGATTAGAGGGAGGCCGATTAAGGGGTAATGCGAGTAAGTTATTTTTCACAGACAGGGTGGTGGATGCATGGAAATGCCTACCTCAGGAAGTGGTGGATATGAATACAGTGCAGGGCTTCAAACAGGCATGGGATAGGCATAAGGGAGCAATACAGATGAGTATGAAGAGATAGGCCATTGACAGAGCAAAGGCTGATGGCACATTCATAAAGCAGAAAAAGAAATGGGCAGACTGGATGGGCCTTGCAGTCCTTATCTGCCGTCAACTTATGTTTGTATGTTTATATACCCCACAAAATACAACAACTTGAGACTATGTTATATGGTTGTTTCTTTTCATGTATTTAGGGTACTTGTATGAACCCGGTTAAAAGGAGAATAACATATTTGGAAAAAAAAGGTGGATTAGACATGATTAACCCCATACTCTTCTTCTTTTGCATCTTTATATATTGCAATATAAAACCACTTTTAACTGTATCAAATGCCCCTTCGATCCCATGGGTTTCACACCAAGTTGAACTATGGCTTGCATCATGGCCACAAGATTCTATGTATTTATTTAGTTTTTGTTAACTGGGTAGGTACACTAGACAGCATAGCTACCTATTTTCATATACGACCCGGGAGATTACAACAAAGGGTACGTAGACAATAGTAGATACCAGAAAACATCATGGGAACAAGTAGAAGTCAGACATAGTACACTTATACAAAATGTTCAGCAATGACAGTAAATTTGCAGGAATCTATATGTAGTAACAAAACAGGAATATAAGTGCAAATAACTAACAGTCATAAGTCATACAACTAGTGAGTGAGTAAGTGCTAGAAGAGAGGAAATAACAAGATTTCCAGGCAGGTTTGAGAGTAGTAGAGGTTGGAGCCAGTATCCAGGTAAAAATCTCTGGTGGGATTACCATCATATTTTCAATCCTGTTTTGGGAAATTGAAGATGTGGTTAGTATCCAAACAGATGGTGTTTTCCCTTTCCAGAAAAGCATTTTTCAACAAAGTGCTGGCTGATTTTTTCTTGGATACACCACATTTTGGGAACAGACCTCAAAAGGAACAAGACTTAATTGGCAGAATGTTAACTAATACATGGACACATGTGGGATGTCCTGTGGTTGAGCACCTATGGAAAATTAAATGTTTAAAATAATCTAAAACATAAGGGGATGGAAGAATTATATTGTCCCAGAGATACATGTACAGTGGTCCTTGAAATGATGGAACATCTTTATTTCACTTGACCTTACATTATTCAGTTTTGGAACATAGTAAAACATATCTGGAAAGGTTCCGTATTTACATATGTTACCCCAGAAATCTTATTTTTATGGTTATTTCTACTTCAATGGCAGAAATACAACTGCAACACGATGCAGATTATTTTGATAAGTTTTAAATATCATATATGGACCACAAGATGTTGACTGACGCTTCAACAAGAGCTTACACAAGACGAGCTCTTTGGTCTCATAAGGAGCTCTGTTTTAGAAATTAGACATAGGGAAAAACTTGCAGTTTCATCACATCATTTAATGTATGGTGGGGAAGTTTATTTTGGTTAGGCTAGGACAGACTGATATTTCTTAGCAGGTGTAGACATTTTGGAATTTATGTGATGCAATGAATTGTAGAACATGCACTAGGATTAAGAAAAATGTCTAAATTGATTAGGAGAGAATATTCCTGTTTAATATTCTTTTGACGGCAAAAATCATCCTTTAGTTCACACATTTTATTTGTTTTCTTTGCCTGAGGTGTCTTTTGCACGCTCACCTAGTTTGAGAAGGATATCTTGCACCATTGCTTTTTGTTTTCCCTCTTTATATATTGTTTTATATATTATTTTGCGGTTTGCAAGTAACAGATGAAGTGATGGATATGATTCCTTTCTTGTGTTTCTTAAAAACTCCTCCTACTTTTCAATAGCAGGTGGATGATAAGGGGATATGAATTAATACTTAATTGATTTATGTAATTATTTGAATATTATTTTGATGTGAAAATAATGTATTTGTATTATGATTTGTTTTTTAAATCTTAATAAAAAAATTCCCCTACTCTCACTAGAGGGTGCTGGTGACTGTCTGACAAAGATGGAGGAAGACAGTTTGATGGAGGAGGAGGATGAGCAGCAGCAGGCTGTGGTACTTGCCTTCACTCCAACCTGCAGAGACAAGGAAAAGGTTAGCATGGAAGTGGCAAATGAAGTGAAAATACCTGAAGAGACAGTAGGTACGTGGAATATGGTGACCGATAGCATATCGGAGACAGTCGCCTCAGATGTTTTGGCTACTGAAGAGCAACCAGAGGCAAGAAATGGCAGAAGGGAGATGGCCATTAGTAAATATGGTGACCGAGGATGAAGACCAATATCAAAAGATGAATGCAGCATTAAAAAAACCGGGCCTGAGAAGCAGGAGCTGTCGATAGAAAAAAGGCGCCTGAGTGCAGCGGTGACCACAATTCAACTGATTCTGACAAACAGCTGATGCAGACAGAGAAGTCATGCTCAGAGTGCTTGGAGCAGAATGATGACAGCATTTAATATTAGAAACTTCCAACAGGGAGAAAGAATGGAGGGAAACTGGTGGTCATCAGAAAATGCCTTAAGTGCCGGCTGGATAAAGGATGGGAAAGGTGTGTGAATTCCTGACTTGACGTGGGACCAATCTTTTGGATCTCAACCAAGAGTCACCAAGAAAATAGTGGAAATGGAAGCAGCTGAAACTGTTAGTAAAGACCAGGTGGTTACAGGGCAGGGAACAAAGCAGGAGGTAGATTTAACACCACAAGTTAATATGCAAGCACGGTACAGAGACAAATGCAAATGGTATAGAAGGAAAGAGTTTGGAATCCAGTACTTCAGTCTTACAGTTTGAAAAGAGAGTCAATATGTTAGAAAGGCAAACAATGTCAGCTGGGAAAAAAGACTACAGAACTGATGAAGGGATGGGATCAGTGTCCCCAGTGAACTTCCAAGCAAAAGGAAAATGTGCAGCAAACTTTTGAAATAAAAAGGCACATGGAAGCTGGGGAGGAATTAAAAAAACAAACAGAACTAAAGTTTCAACCCCATAACGCTGCTTTCTTTCCTTTTAAAACTGGTACAGAGGAGGTTTCTGAGCAAAGGGAGATGGAGGGCGAGGGAACAGGGACGAAAGACATATAAGGAGGAGTGACCCATTTTTGAGCTCTGACTCACTCCTTTTCACCTCGGCAGCTGGCATGAGAACTAGTCAAGAGAAGCCACGAATCAAGCATTCTGAAGCCGAGGAGGCAGACTCTGGAGGCAGTAGAGCATAGTGGTTAAGAGCACTGAGTTGCAAACCTGGTGACCTGGGTTTGAATCCCACAGTTCCCACTTGCATACTGTGTGATCCTGAGTAAGTCACTTAACTTCTTTGTGCTCCCAGGTTGTACCTGGAAACATGCTTCAGCTTAGTGTGCCTTTCCTGGTTAAACAAGTTCCCCTTTCCCCTTTCCTCTGCATAACCACCTCCACGTTCTGGGCCCAAGATTTTCCATTTTTTTTCAGAATAGACTAGAACCAGACACAAGGAAAAATGCAGTATGCCTGAGATACAGAAGTGATATGATGGAATAGTCTGATAGAGTGTAGGCAGAAAATTGTTAAAAGACTCACCACAGTTTACAGCATCAGAAATGTATGCATATTTTGGGGAAATACAATATTGATATTAATTTTAAATCGCCTCATGGGTTGGAAAGGTTCTGGTGTGAATATAGTCAAATTAAACTGAATTCTCTCCTCTGTGGGTACCATTTATAGCTATTCCCCTAATGAAACCTGTTCTCATTGGAGGAGAGGAGGGACCAAAGGGATATGATTGAGGTCTTCAAGTACCTCAAGGGAAATAATAGAGGAAACAAGGAGGGGATATTTAGATTAAAGGAGGGGGGTATCACCAGAGGGTATGGTTTTAAATTGAAAGGAGGATGGATGAGGGGGGAAAGGAGGAGGAGGTACTTCACTGAGAGGGTGGTGGAACCTTGGAATGTGCTGCCTGGCAAGCTGATTCGGGCCTCTATGGTAGATGGGTTCAAGAGAGGGTGGGACAGGTACAAAATGGGGATGAAACAGGAGGGGGCCTGGCCCAGCGGGGCCAGAATGGAAGGCAGGAGAAACAGAAGGGCGAGGGGGGGAAATGCCTTGGTACCCAACTGAGGTCCTGAGGCACGAGCAGACTCGACAGACCATATGGCCTATTCTGCTGGCAAATAGTATGTTAGTATGTATGTTAATAATAATTTTTAGGAGTGAAGGGATAATGTAGAGGATATCCATTACTGGCTAACCCAAACATGTGAGGTCTTGATTTCCACAGGCAATAACTGATTCTGGACAACTCCGGACAGATGGGTGGAGGTTTCAAATTAAATTTGTATCATACTATCCCAGCTCTCTCCCTACCTTTACTCCTCCTCCTTTATCACCCCTTTCCAATCAGGTTTCTGGAAGCACCATTCCACTGCTACCTCCCTCCCTCCTCAGACTCACAGGTTCCATCTACTTTGGTATGGACCAGGGTCTTATCACCTCTGCCATTTTTGTCGACCTGCCCAAGGCTTTTGACACTGTCTCTCACCTCCTCCTCCTCCTCAACAAATTTTCTGCTGCATGCCTCTCAGCCACTGCTACCAACTGGTTCAGAGCTTACCTTGAGGGTAGGTTGCTGTCAGTCAGGATAGGGGACACACTTTCCTTACCCCTCCCTGTCAACACTGGGGTCCCTCAAGGCTCTGTTCTTGGTCCTCTCTTATGCTTCATGTTTCTAAATGATCTCCCCGCAGTCTGCTCACCCGCATCCATTCACATGTTGCAGATGACACCATCCTGTACACTGATGGCCTCTCCCCCTCTGATGTAGCGTCCAGAATTCAGCTTGACTTTGACAAAGTTCAGCTCTGACTATGCTCAAACCAATTGTTCCTGAATGCTAAGAAGACAGTTCCATGTCCTTCGGCATACAAGACAGAGACTATCTGGGCTTCCCTCCCTCCCCTCTTTCCACACTCTGGATGGGACAACATTGGAGGACGTTACCTCATTCAGGTACCTTAGGGTTTGGCTCAATAAGCACCTCAACTTTTCAGATCATGTGGCTGCTGTCCATGAAAAACTGCTCCCCAAACTAAGAGCCTTATATAGGAACCATGGATGCCTCACATTGCCAGCCCGCCATGCAATCTGACAGAGAATGATCCTTTCAATCATAGACTATGGTGATGTGGTCCATAGTGCTGCCTCCAAAACTTCCTTAGCCAGATTGGACACTCTTTTCCACTCTTTCTGTCACTTCGCTCTTGACTGCCCTCTCTGTACTCATCACTGTTCTTTATATCAATCTCTAGTCCTCCCTTCTCTTGAGGATAGACGTCTACCGCACTGTGCCAGCTTCCTTGCTAAAGTCTGGTTCACCTCCCTTCCCTCCTACCTCACATCCTCCCCCCCCATTACCCTCTGTCTCCCTCAGGAGCATCAATGCCTGCATCCTTGCTGTCCCCTCCAGATCTACCTCTGCTGGCCAAGTAGCTTTTGCCCATTGCTTCCACAAACTCTGGAACACCCCCCCATCAGAAATGCTCCTTCTCCCATGCCCTCTCATCCTTACTTCACAAATACATCTCCCCTACCTGCTCCTGCTCCTAATTATACCTCTCGCTTTCCCACTTCCCTTTTCTCTCTAAGCCCTGTGCCTTGTATTTTACTGTATCAGGAAACCTGTACTGACAGCCAATTTGTATCTGTTACCTGAAGCACTTGTATTTCTGTACTCTGCTATTCAGCCTGCACTGGCATGCATTGTACGTGACTGTACCTCTGAACTGTATTGTGTACTTTGGCACTGTGCTGTGTACTTCTGAACTGTATTGTGTACTATGGCACTGTACTGTGTACTTCTGAACTGTATTGTGTACTTCTGAACTGTATTGTGTTATACCTATCCCCTTCCCCAGGACGCATCTGGAAATGAGCATTCCTGGTGAGTATGTCTTCCTGGTGAAACCTTTAAATAAATAAATTGAGACAAATGGAAAAAGGAGTGATTCACCTTCCAAACAGTTTGTTTTTGGGGAGGGATAGATGGGTATGTTTCTATTCAGGCCAGCCTAAAGCCTGTTACAAATGTGGTAGCAGGTCACGTATGTCCAGTGCCTATGATCAGTTCCATTGTGGGTTATGTGGTGAGTTTGGGCTTGGCTGACAGGATGGTTGGTACTAGATGGGCATTTTCTGCAGCAACTGCTACCATTTGGCTAGTATCTGGTGTTATTCCTTTTAACTCCATTTATGAAGGGGAACTGTGAAGTGATGCATATCAGTTGTAGTGGGGGTTGCGACATGCAGATTTAGTCTGCAAAGCCCTGACTTCTGGCTTTACTATCCAGTGTGTGGAGGATTCTCTTCATTTGCTCTTATATTTAAGCAACAAACATTTTCCTTACCTTCCAGTGTAACAGACGGGGGGCAAGAAGTTTCAAATCACACATTCACTAAAAGTGTACTTTTAAAATAAAAAAATAGCCATGTTGCTAAGATGACACTAACTGTCTTGTCTCTCTTCAGACTGCAGTATTGTCAATGGAGTGGATGGAGTACACGTCACTCTTTCAAAAGAAGGGCGTTCCAGTGGTGAAGCTTTTGTTGAGTTGGAAACTGCAGAGGATTTCAAAAAAGCATTAGCAAAACATCGCGAATATATGGGCCATCGATACATAGAGGGTATGGTTTAAAAGGTTTCTTGGTGGTTATACACAATGCCTTGGGGTTGGTGGGGGCTGCAGAACACATGATCTGCCATCCTAGCCAAGGATGAGTTCCACAGTATTGGAGGTGGGGCAGGGCACCCTGACAAGCTAGTGTCCAATGAAAAAGTGAAAGCTGTGAATACCTTTCTTTGCAGTGGCTTGTGGTGGAGTCCCGGGGAATGTTGTTGTTAGGAGGGTTGGAGTTGCTGTACTGCAAACATTGTTTTGTGCTGTTAACCTTTTTTATAACATTGTTAAACCTTGCACTGTCTATTATTCCCTGTAACCTCCTGGGTCGTACCTGAAAATAGGCATATAATGTCTAGTGTGCTTACCTGGTAAACAAAAGCTAAATAATTAAAAAATAATAACAACATCAGTTTGACATGCAGGAGTTGGTTTTACTGCAACCTCTGAAGAAAAGGGGCATATCTTTCAGAATTGTCCCTGGGCCGTCCACAACAGGAAAGATGGTTTTGACCAAGATGATAGGGTCAGACAAGCACAGAACGTGGTGTCATCTACAGTGGGTCCTAGTTCTTGTGTTGACTATTCTGAGACTACAGACTTGAAAAAAAGGATAATCACCTGTAACCGTAGTTCCAGGAGTGGTATATGGTACCCATCCACACAGTAGCAGTGCCACTGGAACCATATTATTTGCTGCATGTCTTTAAGCTAAGCTCCTCCCACCACCCAGGCAAATATATCCCCCATCTCTGCCCCATGATGTCAAATCTTGCACGCTGGAGACAGAATCTGTGCCACTTGCCAGGGGAGGCTGGGTGGGCTATGTGGATGTGTACCATATACCACTCCTAGAACTACAGTTACAAGTAAGTAACCTTTTCTTCCAGGGGCGTGGACATTTATCTATTTATTTAATTAATTAATTAAACTTTGGTAACTGGGAAAGACACATTGAGCCAAGGCTCATTTATGGGCACGAACTGGGGCAAGGGGAAAAACAGTAGGATACAATATACAAAATGGAATTAACATACTAAATGAACATATAGTAATATAGGCAAACTACAAAATCCAGAGTGCAGTACAAAGTACATAAATGTACTATAGCAGGGGAAGCTTACATATTGTACATGTATTACCTGCTCACTATTGCCCCAAGTTTGACCCTGTTGCAAAGACAAGGCTCTGGCTGTCTCTCTTTCCTCCCGCTACCCCTCCCCTCACGTCACCATTGCCTATATGCAATACCCTCTCCCAGGTTACCACTCGACTGCTTGGTTGGTCCACTGGCTTCCTCCCATCCCCTCTGGTTATCTCCCCCCCACCATCCCTCCTTTCTCACTTTATCCCCACTCTGTCTCTTCCCTGGTTTCACTTCCAACCTCTCTTTACACATGACAATGCCACCTGGCAGCAACTCCCCCCCCCGACCTAGTTCTATCTACTTCTCACCGCTATATCTTAGTCTCTGATTATCACCTTTTGACTCTCAAATGTATTCAAGACTACAGTGTGCACCGCTTATTACGGGCTCATTCATCCATAAACAATCCACCTGCTATATACACTGGTCGTTATAACATTAGTGCTGTTTCCAAATGAAAAAAAAAACAAAAAACACTAACAGCGTTCCATTTACAGTACTGTGCTTGCATGAGAACACCCCCCTTATACCAAATCAGTGTGACACAGTGCTGCATACATTCGGGCAAACAGTTCAGTACTGCTGTAGAGACTGCAGTAAAGTAAAAGTTCAGTTACAAATACATCACCCGACAGAGAATTAGAAAGGGGCTCTTGACATCACCAGGTGAAACTTTTATTTTAGCTTGCATCACGTTTTACCTGCATCGCCTGACTGAGAGTTAGAAGGGGGCTCCTTACATCACCAGGTGAAACTTTCGCTGCAGTCTGCATCCATACTTTCATCTTCCTATACAGCAAGCAGAGCAATCAGAGGTGCAAACACACCACTCCAGAAGCTTGTGGTGTGATACTGCCACAGACAAACTAAGGAAGCTGTGAGCTGTAGCCAGCTTAAAGTGCTAAAAAACTTAAGCTATCTAACGAGGTGTCAACTGAAAGCACTTACAGTGTCCAAGTACCTGCCAGCTGGATGCTGTATGACTACATAAGTGCCCAAAATACAAGGCAGGAAATGATTGTTATATGCGGTGGTTTCACCATTGAAAGTATAGCAGATGGCAAATGAAAATCACAATCTGCCCACTAAAACTGATCGCCCGTTATAGCCGTGGGTGGTATAAGTGGAGTGCACCGTACCAACAACTACGTATTAAGATTTTATAACTGTACACTGTAAATAATCCATTTTCCCCTTGTCTGTCTTTGTTAACCCCTCCCTTAACAATGTGGAACCTTTGTAAATGAGCTATCCTGTGCTCAAAGGTATTTGTAATCTGAGAGTTAATAAATAAATAAACACTATCAACACCCTGGCAGACTCCTAGCAGTTCTTTGGAAGGAGGGGAAAGGCACACACCCCTATTTGGTGAACAGATACTGGAGAATTGAGGTCCCAGAATGTGCATCCTAGCATGATTTTGAGGTTGATGCGGTAATGGAAGATGATGGTGTGAGCTGACTTCCAGGTAGCGGCCCAACAGATCTCCTGAATGGACACATCCCCAGAAGCAGTCACTGAGGCAGCAGTATGTCTGGTGGAATGAGCCCTGATCCCTAATGGAGGCTCCTGATCAACCAACCTGTAACAGAGGTCAGTGTAAGATGTGACCTCCCCTTGCAATCATTTGCTTAGCTGCCGGTTTGCCAGGTGCAGCTTCAGCATGGGTGACAAACAGCTGGTGTGCCTGACCCTGAACTTCAGCTGTGTACTCCACATAATAAGACAGCACCCTCTGCAGGTCCAGAGTATGGAGCCTGCAGTCAGCCTCCAAAGAAGAGTCAGTAAAGTATACCAGCAAGTTAATCACGTGGTTAGGGTGAAACTCAGAAGCCACCTTTGGGAGGAATGTCAGGTTAGGGTGAAGGACGACTTTTTTCCTGTGGAAGGCCAGGTAGGGAGAGTCTACCAAGAGTGCCTGGAGCTCCCCAGTGCTTCCGGTGGATGTAATAGCCACCAGGAAGGCCATCTTCCACAACTGGTAAGAGATATTACACCTGTGCATCGGCTC
Organism: Neoceratodus forsteri; assembly: GCA_016271365.2. NCBI lineage: Eukaryota > Metazoa > Chordata > Ceratodontiformes > Ceratodontidae > Neoceratodus > Neoceratodus forsteri. Next base: position 323,933,090 of record CM057459.1, read on the forward strand.
AAATGGCTTGCCCATGAGCATAGTCGGGACTAGCAGTGTCCCACAGTGGAGGAGGTTCTTGCACTGGAGGGGACAAGTGGTCAAGGTCCTTGAAAAAGTGCCCAATCACCTTCTTCTGTGGCCAGTAAGCAGAGATGACTCCCAGGTGCACCTTAAGGGTTGTCACTCACATTCCCAGATGGGAAAAGGACCAGAGATAGTCCAAGATGCTAGCCACTGGCAGACAAGGGGATTAAGCTCCTTACCCTGGCACCAGATGGAAAATCTCTTCCATTTAAAAGCATAGCACCTATGAGTCAACTCTTTCCTGGAGGCATCCACAACATGGAAGTCCCCCTCAGAGAGAACCAAGTCTTGGAACTCTAGCCGCTCAGGAACTAGGCCATAAGGTGCAAGGACTGAAGGTCTGGGTGCAGGACTGTCTCCTGATGTCTGGTTAGCAGGTCTGGGCAGAGAGGTAACTGGCCTGCTGCTGAGGCTGAGGAGATCTGGGTACCACAACTGCTGTGCCCAGTCCAGAGCAACCAGGATCATCTGTGCCTTGTCCTTCATGACCTTAATCAGAACCTTATGGATCCAGGTGAAGGGAGAAAAGGCATACATGAGGCCCAAGGTCCAGGGCCTCATCAAGGTATCTGCAATCAGTGTCTTGGACTGTGGGGGGTGGGCACAAAACAACCTCAGTTTGACGTTCTCACAGGAGGCAAACAGATCCACTGAGGGTGAGCCCTGTGACAGAAATGGGAAGGAAAGAGTTAATGGTTTGGATTCTGTAGATGCCTTATTAGCAGTGTGGAAAAAATACACTGAGGCTGAAATCCTCCAGCAGCAACCAGCTTGTGGAATTCCTAGCTGCTAGATAAGAGCTGGGTCATAAATCTCGAGTGGACATCTCCAGACACACCCAGACCTTGCAGACACGGACAGGGCAGTTTGAATGGATTGGATCATTCAAATATAAACTTAAGGTGAAAAGGAATATAATTGGTCACCAATAGGTGTTCACTCTGATTGGGACAATTAAATAGATACATGTTAGTTGGTTGGTGCATTTAAGGGAGAATAGGAATGACCTAGTCTCCATAGACTATATAAGCTTCTGTAAGACAGAGCACTGTCTCTCTTGCCTTGGGAAGCTGTGAGGAAACATAAGCTTGGAGCCTACCTGGTATGTCCGTGGAGCTGGCAGTTAGAACAGGGTCCAGTGTCTCTGTAAGGACAGGAAGGGTAAGTTTAGTGATAGTATATTTCAGTAATAGCCTTCTTCTTTTGCCATCTGTTGTTTAAAAACATTTGTTTACTTTTCCTGTATAAGTGTTATTCTCTTGTGTTGTAAATACATTTCCTGTAAATGCTCATTGCACTTTCTGTTAAGTAAAAGCTATTTATTTGCTCAACAGTTGTGTCTCTGATGTTATTTTTCTAAGGTAAGATTTGGTTTTCCACTGGCTAGGGTAAACTCTGTGTAGCATCCGCCACCTGAAAGAGACACACTACCAGACTTTAACTTGTGCAATTGCACGTGTGATTATTCAAGTTTGTACACTTGAAAGAGGTGCCGGAAGGAAAGTCCGGCTGGTAGCAGCAATACCAGGACACACCTCTCTAAAAGCTGTTTCAGCCCAGAGGAGAGGTGGGTGTCACATTGGTTGGCAGTGGTGGGTGATGATAGCGGACTTTAGCACACTTGATACAGAGTTTGCCAGTGGAACAGTTACCTTAGCATTGCAAACAGGATATACAAGAGGATACATTTGTACAACAGTTTTATTTGTTTCTAGATAGCACAGTATAGTGTAGCAGTAGAGAATGAGCTCCACGGAGTATGACTCACTTACTGTGCCACAGCTTGTTGAAAGGTGCCAGGAAAGGGATTCAGCCTGAAAGTCTGAAGCAGAAGAAAAAGGCAGATCTCATAGCTACTCTCTTGGCACATGATCTGAAAGCAGACAGTCATTGGGGTGAGTCAGGAACTGAGGCAGCAGGCCCCCCAAATCAGCTTGAGGCACTGCGACTGCAGCTATTGCTGCAAGACAAGGCATTGGAGGCGAAAAGACTGGATGCTGAAGCAGAAGCAAGAAGGTTGGAAGCAGAGAAAGAACTTGAAGAAAAGAGACTGGCAGACAGAGAGAAAGAATGTGAAGACAGAGAGAAAGAACGACAGCATGAACTCCAGAGACAACAGCACGAGAAGGAGATGATGACCCTCCTCAGTCAGCAAACCGTGAGTAATGGTGGAGTGAGTTTACCTCATGAAGCCAAAATGAATTCTAAATTGTTCCTCAGTTTAAAGAGGGAGATGACCTTGATTTATTTTAAGGTAATTTGAGAGTATGTAATCAATTACAATTAAATAAGGCTTCCTGGTCAACTTATCTCACACCCTTTAACTGTGGGAGAGCGCTGAATGCATTTGCTAAAATGAGTAATGAAGACTATGCTGATTATGATAAAGTAAAAACAGTGTTGTTGAAACGTTTTGAATTAACTCCTGAGGCTTATAGAAGAAAAATTTAGGAGTTAAGAAAAGCCCAGAAGACAGTTATGCAGAACTGGAGGTTAAACTGATACTTACCTTGATAGGTGGATGGAGGGGCTAAAGCAACTACTGTGGAACTGATTAAAGATGTATTGGTGAGAGAGCAATTCCTTAAAATTGTACCTGAGGACATCGTGTATGGCTCATAGACAGGGCATGCGCCTCTTCCACAGAAGGTGGCAGGAGCGCTGGCAGTATCTGTCTAGCCGCCACACACAACGTAGTCTTATGGCATGGGGGCAGCACATGGTATAAGGGATCCCATGGGGCAGCCCAAAGGAAACCAGCCTGCACCTGAGCCCAAAGTAGAGCCCTCTGGTTCTAAGGGACCCAAGAAATAGGTCCCAAGAAATGTCATATTTGCAATCAAGTGGACACTTGAGATATAGCTGCCCTCAGAAACTGGTTAAGGGCAGAGATATTGGGCGGGGTGATCAAAGGGCACTGGTGTGTTTGTAGGGTGTGTCCAGTCTGAAGAACCACTCTCCTCTGATGAGAATCTACGTCCCATTACAGTTAATGGAATAGTAACACAGGGACTATGGGACACAGGTGCTAACATCTCTCTGTAGTAGGCAAAGATCTCATTCGGGCAGAGCAGATCGTGCCTGGGAAGCTACTCAAGGTTCGGGCATTCACAGGGCCACCAGTCCCGTACCAATGGCTAGAGTCTTCCTGAGCTGGGAAGGGGCCATGTAGAAAAGGAGGTGGGAGTTGTAGAGGACCTACCTGTAAGTATGATTGTGGGGAAGGATTTGGACCCCAGTAAAAAACTGGTGTGTGTTGTAACTCGTAGTCAGGCACAAGGGCAAGCTTCTGAGGGGGAAGAGAGGTTGACTCTGGGTGGTCCAGCCACACCCTCAGCAGCTGAGGAAGTGTCCAGCACAGGGGAGGGGCTGGCTAGAAGCTGCAGTCCAGAACCCCAGTCACAAATAGAGGAACCCTGGGGGCTTCCTTCAGAAGGGCACTGGGAAAGGGTCAGACGAGGGCAGCTGAGTGCTGCACAGCTAACTGACCCTACCCTGGAAAAACTGAGGGAAATAGCCTACAGAGCTGAGCATTCTCAGGGGGTAAAGAGTCCATTTATCAGACAATGGGCCGTTGCACAGAGAATGTACAACAGAGGAAGGGCTAGCTAGTGAGGTACTCCAGCAGCTGGTGATCCCCTAGGTTCCTGTCAGCAGCTTTTGGCCCTTGCATGATATCCCTTTTTCAGGGCACTTTGGGAGGAGGCGCATCGAAAAAGGCGCCTCACCAACAATTTCTTCTGGCCTGGTATTGGCAAGGGATGTGGCAAATTATTGCCGGACTTGTCCACAGTGCCAGCGGTAGGAAAATGGGGGACAAGGCCAAGGCAGCTTTGGTGCCCTGCCCATTATTGATGAACCCTTCAAGAGGGTAGCAGTGGACATAGTGAAGCCATTGAGCACCCCAAGTCGCACTGGCAAGCGGTATATCCTGGTAGTTGTAGACTATGCCACTAGATACCCAGGAGGCAGTGGCCCAACATCCTCTGAGGCAGGACCAGTGGCAGATGCACTGTTGGAAATATTTAGCGGGTGGGCTTTCCCAGGAGATACTGTCAGACCGGGTGCCAATTTTATGTCAGGATTAATGAGTAGTTTGTGGGAGAATGTGGGTAAAGCAGCTCAAAACCTCCCCATACCATCCCCAAGCTAATGGTCTAGTGGAGCGATTTAATTCAACCCTTAAGACCATGCTAAGGACTTTTGCTGACCAGCATAAGAGAGACTGGCACAAATATTTGCCTCATCTCCTATTTGCATACAGGGAAGTCCCACAGGAGTCCACAGGGTTCTCACCTTTCGAGCTCCTGTTTGGTCATAGGTGCGGGGCCACTAGATTTGATTCGGGATGAATGGGAGGGTGGACCGTGCCTCCCAAGGAGTCTGTTGTGGAGTATGTCCTGAACTTCAGGACCCGCCTTAGGGAGCTCATGGGGTTTGCTAGAGCACCTGGCCACTGCACAACAGCGGCAGAAAGTCTGGTATGACCGTGGGGCCCGAGCCAGAGAATACGTGGTGGGACAGCGAGTGATGGCACTCATCCCTGTCCGACAGAATAAGTTACAGGCAGCATGGGAGGGCCATTCTCCATTGTCCAAAAGGTTAGTGACGCCAATTACATGATAGAGCTCCGGACAGGAGATGCAAACGAAAGGTGTATCATGTTAACATGCTGAAGCCCTACCATGACAGAGAGGAAATGGTCCTCGCTGTATGCAGTGCTCCAGAGGAGGAAACTGAGGTAGATCCACTGGTGGACCTACTTGGGAGGCCAGAGGTGCATCCTCTGTGGACAGCCTTACCTCTCGGAACAGCTGACACCAGCCCAGGTGCAAGAAATTAGGGGTGTGCTGAGAGAATTTGAAGACATGTTCACAGGGAAACCAGGGTACACCACGATGGCAGAGCACCATGTGGATACAGGGACCCAGGATCCCTGAAACAGTCCCCTACAGGGTACCTGAGCATGTTAGCAGACTGTGAAAGAGGAGCTCAAAGAGATGCTGGAACTGGGGTAATCCAGGAATCTAGTAGCCCTGGCATCACCCGTGGTACTGATCCCCAAAGGATGGCACCACACGATTCTCGTGGACTACCAGAAGCTTAACAGCTGCACGGAGTCTGATGCTTATCCCATGCCCAGAACAGATGAGACCCTGGAGCGACTGGGGAGCTAAGTATTTGACCACAATAGACCTAACAAAGGGCTATTGGCAGGTACCTCTGACCCCCAGCGGCCAGGGAAAGATCAGCGTTGTTACTCCATTTGGTTTATATGAATTTAAGGTAATGCTATTGAATGAAGAATGCACCTGCAACCTTTCAACGGCTTGTAGATCGCATTCTGTCTGGGGTAGGTGAGTTTGCATTGGCTTATATGGATGATATAGCCATATATAGCCAGACTTCTGGGATGAGCACATCAAGAATGTGCGGATGTGTTCCACAGGTTAAAGAAGGCAGGTCTGACAGTCAAGGCAGAGAAGTGCCAGATAGGTATGGCAGAAGAGTCTACCTTGGGCACCGGGTGGTAGTGGACACATCCGCCCGAGCCTGCCAAGGTTGATGCCATCCTGGCCTGGCCCTACTCCTACCACAAAGAAACAGGTCAGGCATTTCTAGGGACTGCAGGGTACTACCAAGGTTTGTTCCCCGCTATAGCGATCTAGCTAAGCCCCTGACAGACCTAACCAAGAAGGGAAAGCCAGATGCAGTGAAGTGGTCAGAAGGCTGTGAGGTTGCTTTTCAGGAGCTAAAGAAGGCCTTAAGCAGCCCAGCTGTATTGGCTAGCCCCAATTATAGTTTAAAGTTTATGGTCCATGGATGCCTCAGATCATGGCTGGGGCTGTGCTGAGCCAAGTTACTCAGCAGGGGGAGGAGCACCCAGTTGTGTACCTCAGCCGAAGGCTTTTGCCCAGAGAGGAGGCATACGCCACAATTGAGAAGGAATGCTTGGGAATAGTGTGGGCTCTTCAGAAGCTGCAGCCTTACCTATATGGGAGAGAATTTACTGTGGTCACAGATCATAATCCCCTGATTTGGCTTCATAGGTCCAGTGGACAAAATGGTAAACTACTACGTTGGAGTTTGGTACTGCAGGCATACAACATGACCATACAGCATCGCAGTGGCAAACAAAATGCAAATGCGGATGGGCTATCTAGGCAGGGCTAATGGCCTGGCTGGATACTTTTGGGCACTTCCCAGTATCAGATGAACGGCTGTGTCACTTGGGGTAGCCCAAGGGACACGCCTTCATTATCTGGGGATGACAGAAATGGGAAGGAAAGAGTTAATGGTTTGGATTCTGTAGATGCCTTATTTTTTAGCAGTGTGGAAAAAATACACTGAGGCTAAAATCCTCCAGCAGCAACCAGCTTGTGGAATTCCTAGCTGCTAGATAAGAGCTGGGTCATAAATCTGAGTGGACATCTCCAGACACACCCAGACCTTGCAGACACGGACACAGGCAGTTTGAATGGATTGGATCATTCAAATATAAACTTAAGGTGAAAAGGAATATAATTGGTCACCAATAGGTGTTCACCTGATTGGGACAATTAAATAGATACATGTTAGTTGGTTGGTGCATTTAAGGGAGAATAGGAATGACCTAGTCTCCATAGACTATATAAGCTTCTGTAAGACAGAGAACTGTCTCCTTGCCTTGGGAAGCTGTGAGGGAAACATAAGCTTGGAGCCTACCTGGTATGTCCGGGAGCTGGCAGTTAGAACAGGGTCCAGTGTCTCTAAGGACAGGGAAGGGTAAGTTTAGTGATAGTATATTTCAGTAATAGCCTTCTTCTTTGCCATCTGTTGTTTAAAACATTTGTTTACTTTTCCTGTATAAGTGTTATTCTCTTGTGTTGTAAATACATTTCCTGTAAATGCTCATTGCACTTTCTGTTAAGTAAAAGCTATTTATTTGCTCAACAGTTGTGTCTCTGATGTCATTTTCTAAGGTAAGATTTGATTTTCCACTGGCTAGGGTAAACTCTGTGTAGCATCCGCCACCTGAAAGAGACACACTACCAGACTTTAACTTGTGCAATTGCACGTGTGATTATTCAAGTTTGTACACTTGAAAGAGGTGCCAGAAGGAAAGTCCGGCTGGTGGCAGCGAATACCCAAGGACACACACCTCTCTAAAAGCTGTTTCAGCCCAGAGGGAGAGGTGGGTTGTCACAAGCCCCACCAGGAAAACAGATCGTTCACCACCATCTTATGCACAGTCCACTCGAGCGACACCTCTCCTACCAAGCTGAGAATGTCTGCCAACTGACTGTCATTCCCTGTGACATGAATCGTGAGGAGATCAGTGTCCAGGCTGCGCACGACGGCCCAGGTGTGGAGTGTCTCCTGACACAAGGAAAGGGAGTGTGTAACACCCTGTCTGTTCAGGTAAAACATGATCATGGTGTTGTCCATCTTGACCTGAATGACCTGACCCCTGATCAGAGGAGCAAATTCCATGAGGGCCAGCCACACTGCATGGAGCTTCAGTAGGTTTGTGTGGTGACGGAACTCCCTGGGTGACCAGAACTCATGGGCGGTGTTGTCCCCACCCCACCAGAGATGCATCCGTCGTCAATGTGACAGTTGGTTCTGGGTGGACAAATGGGATTCCCTCCTCTAAATATTCCAGGACCAGCCACCACTGGATGGCGTCCAACATCATCTGGGTCACTAAGACTGGCTGGTACAGAGGATCTCAGTGCTGTGACCACAGATGGCTCCTGCTCCCACTGGAGGGTGCGCATCCACTAGCTGGCCCAATGGACAACACTGGTGCAGGATGCCATGTACCCCAGTAGCTACAGGAAATCACGGGCAGGGTGCAGTAGCACAACCTGAAATGATCGGGCAAAGGAGGTAACATCCAGTGTCCGATCCATGGGAGACAGGCCTTGGCCTTCAGGGAGTCTAGCTCTGCCCCAGTGAACTTGATCACCTGCTGCAGTACCAGTTTAGACTTACCCAGGCTGACCCAGCATCAACAATGTTACACGGTGAATACCGTGGTGGCACACTCAATGCCAGGATTATATTTTATTTATTATTCTGTGGGGCTCCACCCCCCCACCTCCTGTTACGGGGCTGCACCCCAGATCCTCCACCAAAGATTCCAACCTGGGGGCCAACTCAGACAGTGCACAGGTCGGGTGCCCGCCATAATGTTGCACGCGGCTAAGTGGGCAACATGACCATGGGTTGGCCCTGTAGGTCTGGAGGACCAGGGCTGTGGACCCTGCCATAGCTTCTCTCAGACCAATAATCAGCAAGTCGTCCAAGCAGGCATGAACTGTGACCCTGAGATGCTGAAGATGGGCCATCACCACTGTCATGCACTTGGTGAAGACCCTGGGGGCTGAGGGGAGGCTGAAAAGTATGACCTGGAACTGGTACAGGACTCTCTCTACTCAGAAACAGAGGTACTAGCAGTGGGATCTATAGCTAGGAATGTGGAAGAATGTGCCCTGGATGTCTAGGGAGCAGAACCATATGTCCTGTTCCAGAGGTGGGATAATATGGTTCAGAGTGACTATTTGGAATTTGCGTTTCCATGTATACATACTGGTTGAGATTTTGAAGATCCAGTTGGGGGTGCCAGCCCCCCCATCCATTTCAGGACCAGGAAGCACCTGAACACAAACCCCTGACCGGCAAGGGCACCTGGGACATGGGCTATGGCTCCTTTTGCCAGGAGCTGAGCAACATCCACCTGAAGGATGGACAGCAAGACCCTAGAAGCCCCAGACTCTCAAGGTGCAAGAAGGTGGTAGGGCAAGAGAGATTCAGAATCGAGTGACAGACCTCTGTCCACTATGTCCAGAACTCATTTGTCTGTTTTGATAGTGGACCAATGTGGAAAAAAAGAGATGCAGCCTGCCTCCGACAGGAAAGAGTGGTTGAGGACAGGACAAGTGGAGGGATGACACCCCATGACCCGTCACTGGGATGGCTTGGGGGAACACCAGCAGCTGCTGCTGGAGGGGCACTTCTACCCCCCCTTTGGACATTGGCCCACAGATTTCTTGTGCACCAGCTCTGGAACTGCCCATGCTGGGGCTGTTGCTGAGGGGGAGGTGACTGAAAGGACTGGTATCAAAAGGCCATTATTTTGAACTTCTTCAGGTCCTTCTAGGATGACGTCACCGAGTCCAGGGTGGCACTGGACTTCTCATCCTGTGTGAAGTGTCCTTCCACTCCAGGGCCAAAGAGGTTGGTGCCAAAGAAAGGGACATCTGCCAACCTCTGTTGGGTATCTGTCATGAAGGTGGACAAGTGCAGCCAGGCACTGTGATGCATGGAGATAGCTGCTGCCAATGCATGGGCACATGAGTCGCCCATGTCCAAGGCTGTCTGGAGCCGATGTTTAGCCAGCATTTGATCGTCGTCCCTGGTGAGCTCCACCATCACATACTGCTCTGGGTGGGGAAGGATGATAGGGAACATTCGCATCATAGCATGTCCACAGTTAGCCATCATAATGGCATAACTAGCCTGCCTGAGACCCAAAGTAGCTACTGCAAACAACTTTTTAGCGGTGTGGTCAATCTTATAGGATTCTCTGTCCATCAGCTTATCCACATCTGTCTGGTGTCCGGACTTGCAGAACACCAAGTCCAAAACCAGCCTCATTGCAGAGCGGTGGTCCAGGAAGCCCAAAACGGCACCTGCTGGGACTACGTGCATGTGGACGATGTAGGCTGATGGTGTGGGCAGGATGCTGAATGCTACCAGAGCTCCAGGGCCCATTCCATGATGGCCTCAGCCAGTCAGTTACCAGGAAAGCAACCCCCTGGGGACGTGTCCCATTCCAGGATGTCTGTGAGATGGTAAGTGGCCCTCTTCTAGAAGGGCTCTAAAGGGATGCCCATGGATTCCAAAATGAGGCAGAGAAGCCCACAGAATGACATCAGCCCTTGGTCGGTGGAAGACTCTTCAGCTGTCTTACGGTCGAAGAGTGGAGTCCCAGAGGAGGCCACTGACTTCTGGTCAGAGTTGAGTAAAGACTCCTCAAAGCTCAAAGATGGCCTTCAGCCATAAGTTGGCAAGACCTCCCAGGAATCCTCAGCCAGGGTGATCCTCACTGACAACTGGCCTGGCAAACCAGGGGCTGAATGGCTGGCCTCCTTGGAGGGAGCATCAGTCGCTGACTGTCAGGGTGGCAGCTCCACCGGAGTTGGTGGAGAGATGGGTGTTGGCTAAATCCACTGGGCATGAACCCATGGAGGAACCTCTGGCAGCTGCCAGGGAAGCATGGGACCTTGGGGTAGAGCCATACCCTGCCCCTTGATGGGCCACTGTTGCTAGAGGAACTCCTCATAGCACTGACACATTTTGCGGTGGTGTCTCTCCTCTTCTGAGGAGGAGGAGAATGAGAAGTACCAGTGGCGGCACCTTCCAGTCGCACGGGATCGAGAGTGTGAATTACTTTACCACAACCTCAACTGAGACCTCGACCATTGACCAATTGGCTGACGATGAGAAGGGTCATCCTGGGGCCAGCTGTAAACCATGTGCCTGCCCAGAAGTACCAATACAGGTGTGGAGGACCCTACTTCGGATGGAGGCTTGTCCCTACTGGGGTCAACCAGGGAGACCGGTCAAGCCAGGTCCCACTGAATCAGGATCAGGAGCACTGAGATCTGTGAGGCTGAATCCTTGACCTCATCCAACAATGGGTCAACTGGGTCAAGGAATATATTGGTCAGCTGGTCGACCAGAATTAAAGTCAACTGGCTTGTTGGCAACACCAAGGAACCTTCAACCTGCCCGACATACTCCTCAACCAAGGGGCACTGGACCTCAGCCGAGCAGTCAGGTGAGTTGAGAGACTGGGTGGACCGAGATCTCGCCCTGTCCCACAACTGGTGGCACTGGTGTGAAAATGTTTTCTTTGCCTTGGTTTTTGACCCAGAGCTGTGGAGGACAGGGCTTTCCCCAAAGGACTGGAGGGACCAGGATAATTCATGGAATTGACCCGTGAAGGTCCCTCAGATGATAACCCCAGCTGGGAGCAGCACCAGGGCTGCTGAGGTGCCTGCCATGGCCACTGCTACCTCTGATTCCATGGTGACAAGCTGTGCTGCAGACCCAACAGCCACCGAGGCCTTTTTGCTGCCTTTCATGCAGTCCATCAGATCCCATTCTGAAGGCCGGCCTCAGCAAGCTGAAGCTTCCTTTCCTCCAGAGATTCTGGTAGCATGGAGAAGCAAAGACCACACCCCAACATACCGTGTTGCCCACCAAGGCAGGACATGCATGTGCTTTTCGGATCGGTGACCGACATGTTCTGGTGGCACTGAAGACAGAATTTGAATCTGGGCTTCTTGCAATCCATTGTATTAAGAAAGGAGTTGAAGAATCCCACAATTTAGCATTGAAAACTTCAAAAAAACAGTTTACCTATGGCACACAGAAAATTCCTAAATGAAGTGCAGGGCAGAATCAGGGGATATATCCACCCAGGTGGTAGGAGGAGCTAATCTTAAAGATGTCCAGTAAATAACATTGTTTCAGTGGAACTGCCAGAGTGTGGATAGTGTATCATATCTACGCCCCTAGTAACTTAGTTCCCTGAGTACCCAGGGAAGAGTTAAATCCCAGACTATTCTGGCAAAACCTGTAGCACTACAGGCTACAGAGGCAGGTGGGCAGGGCTCATCACAAAATGCAGATGAACAGGAGGGAGTGGAGAGAGTTTTGAACAGCAGAAAAAGCTCATTCCCAAGGACCCCTCAGTACAGAGATTAGTCTGAAAGAGGAATTACCAGAACCCAAACAGACAGACAAAATAATGCCTCCCCCTTCCAAGGGAATTTTTAAAGTTACAAAAAGGAGTGCAAGACTAGCTAAATTTCAACAAGAAACCCCTGACATTCCCCTTTCAACTAAATCTGAGGTTTTACAAGAGAGGAAAAGTTGGTGGGAGTCGGATTCTGGGAATTTGGATTCTGACACTTCCTCTCAGTCCATGTCAGTGTCCCAGTCTGAGCCACTTAAGAGTAAAAAAAAATACATGGGAAAAAAAAATAAAACAAACAAGGGACAGAAGTTAGGGAAGGGGCTACACTAGGGTTCATTTCTGAGTTTCTGATTTCAGTTATTCACATGGTGCTCAGTTAACGGCACAGATAAAAATTGCCTCCCTGAACATCTATAGTATCAGATATCCCAAGAAGAGGCAAGCAGTATTTTCTCTTTTACAGAGAAATGGGAATTTATCCTGGCAGCATGGATGGCATCCATTACAATTCTTACTGGGTAAAATCAGATTGTTATGGGGACCGTCTTTCTGGTCTTTTAGAGAAGATAAAGCACATGGGTTGGGAATCTTATTTTTGGGAGTCTAAATTCAAAATCCTAAAATTGATTGAGTTGGTTCCTGGGAGGGTTTTGCTTTTAGATTGGGAATGGGAAGAGGGACAGTTCTGGTTCAGCAATGTTTATGCATAGAAACAGAAACATAGAGGTTGACGGCAGATAAGGACCGCAAAGCCCATCCAATCTGCCCATTTCTTTTTCTACCTTATAAATGTGCCATCGGGCTTTTGCTCTGTCAGTGGCCTATCTATTCATACTCATCTGTATTGCTCCCTTATGCCTATCCCATGCCTGTTTGAAGCCCTGCACTGTATTCATAGCCACCACTTCCTGAGGTAGGCCGTTCCATGCATCCACCACTCTTTCTGTGAAAAAGAATTTCCTCACATTCCCCTTAATCGCCTCCTCTAATCTCATGCTGTGTCCTCTTGTCCTGCTATTTTCTTATATTGAAACATGTTAGACTCTTTTCACCTTGTTAATGCCTCAGGTGTTTGAATGTTTGATCATATCACCTCTCTCCCTCCTTTGCTCTAGGGTATACATATTGAGCTCCATTAATCTGTCCTCATGTCTCTGATGCAGTCCCTGCACCATTTTGGTTGCCCTTCTGACCGCTGCCTCAATTTGCTAATGTCCTTGTGAAGGTGAAGCCTCCAGTACTGCATGCAGTACTCCAGATGGGGCCTAACTAGTGTCTTGTAAAGAGGGATTATTACCTCCCTCTTACGACTTCTGTGATACCCCTACTAATACACCCTAAATCCCCTAGCCTTACCTACTGCTTTAGAGGTCTGCTTGGATAATTTCAGGTCATCGTGATGATGATGCCCAAGTCTCTTTCTTCCTTTGTGACTGCCAGCAACTCCCACTCAGCCTATAGGTGGCTTCAGGGTTTCTCTCCCTATGTGCATGATCTTGCACTTCTTTGCATTAAATCCCAGTTGCCACTCTTCTGACCATTTTGCTAGTTTATCCAGATCTCTTCTCATTCTGCCCACCCCATCTGGATCATCTACTCTGTTGCAGATCTTGGTGTCATCTGCAAACAGACAAGCCTTACCCTCTAGTCCATCTGCAGTGTCACTAATGAAGATATTGAAGAGGACTGGCCCCAGGACTGATCCGTGAGGTACCCCACTTGTGACTTGCATCTCTTCTGACTGTATACCATTTACCACCACTCTCTGTTTTCTGCCCGTCAACCAGTTTGCCACCTAGTTGACCAACGTCTGACCCACCCTGAGCCTTCCCAGCTTATTTATCAATCTTCTATGTGAACAGTGTCGAAGCTTTGCTGAAGTCAAGGTAGCAACATCAGCTGCCCCCTTGGTCCACCACTCTGGTTACCCAGTCAAAGAAATCTATGAGATTAGTTTGACAGGAACTTCCTTTGTAAACCCATGCTGTCTTGGATCCTGCTGCCCCTATGGATTCCAGGTGTTGCACTATCCTTTCCTTAAGGAGTGCCTCCATAATCTTGCCCAGTACTGAGGTAAGACTGACTGGTCTGTAGTTCCCTGCCTCCTCCCTGCTACCACTCTTGTGGAGTGGGATCACATGAGCCCTTCTACAATCTTCTGGGACCTCTCCTGTGCTCAGAGACTCACTAAACAGTTCTGCTAATGGCTCTGCTAGTTCCATCCTTAGCTCCTTAAGTACCCTGGGATGTATGCCATCAGGTCCCATTGCCTTGTCCACCCTGAGCTCTGCGAGCTCTTGTAGGACCCTTTCTTTTGTGAAGGGAGCAGTGCTCACCTCCCTTCCCTCTGTCCATGGTGCTGAGTTGTGGGCCCTGCCCTACCTTCTCTTCAGTTAATACTGAGCAAAAGTATCTATTTCGGATAGATGCTTTTACAGGGTCCTCCTCCTCACATGCCCCCTTTTCTCCTTTGAGCTTAGCAATACCCTCTCTGGACTTTCTCCTTTCACTAATGTATCTATAGAAAGTCTTGTCACCGTCTTTTACTGTTCGTGCTAGTATTTCCTTAGTTTGGGACTTTGCCTGCCTTACTGCCTTCCCTGCTTCCCTTAGCGCAGTTTGAAAAATTACTCACCTTAGTAATGTTGTTTCTTCTAATGGAGTCTTGCTATATTATGACATATGCAGTGAGTCCCAACCTTTGAACTGCTCCAGAGGTGAAAGAATTAACTTTCCATGCCAGGCATGAAACCTTGAGCGCGAGCTCAGTTGAAAACTCTGTCTGTTGTTCTTCAAACTGAAACTGTCAGATCTTTACAAGCAAACTCACTAAGGTTCTGTGGAAGTCAGAACCTACACTCTAGCCAACTGGCTACTAAAATAAGAACACATTTTCCTTAGTCCCAAAACAAAGACTCAAGTCAGGGATCCAAAAGATTAAAACACTATACCCAAACACCCCAAAAAAAGGAGGGGTGAAAAAATAAGGTGGGCATCTAAGTTCCAATGCTGCCCTGCCCACCCACATCTCGAGAGTATAGGTTCTGAGAGGGGCAGGCGGGGGGGAGGTCATAATATAGCAAGACTCCATTAGAAGAAACAACATTACTAGGGTGAGTAATTTTTTCTTCAAACAACATGAAGTCTTGCTATATTATGACATATGCAGACTACACAGCAGTACCTCCATGGAGGAGGGACAGAACCTACTTAGGAAATAGGCTCTGAAGCATAGCTGTGTACCAAACGAGCATCACTCCTAGCCTGGATGTCCAGGAGTAATGCTTGTAAAAGTGTGAACTGCTTTTCCAGGTAGCTGCTTGACATATCTCAAGGATAGGAATGTCCCTGGCAGCAGCCAGAGACGCAGCTGTACCTCTGGTAGAGTGAGCCCTAAGGCCTGAGGGAGGAACCTTACCCAGTTTTTCATAGCAAAATTGGATACAAAAGACAATCCACCTGGCAATGGATCTTTTAGTGGCAGGTTTCCCTTTATCCACCTCACCATGGTGAGGAACAGTTGAAGGGAGTCAAACCTGTGACCCTTGGTGCATTCGATGTAGTAACTAAGGGCTCTTCTGACATCCAAACTGTGCAGTCTCCTCTCGCCAGAGGAGGAATGGTCAGTGAAGTACACAGGAGAGACATAGATTGATTAAGGTGGAGTCTGAAACCACCTTAGGCAAGAACTTTCTGTTAGTCCTGAGGACCACCTTATCTCTATGAAAGGAGATAAAATCGGCTCCACTGACAATGCTTGTAATTCACTTTATGCGCCTGGCAGAAGTGATGGCTACCAAAAACACAGTTTTCCAAGTCAAGTACTTAAGCTCTGCTGAGGACAAGGCTCAAAAGGGGTTGCATAAACTGAGCAATGCAAATATTAAGATCCCAGGCAGGGCAGGGTCCTCTGAATGGAGGGTTGGTGTAAGCAACCCTTGAAAAATTTGGAGAATACAGGATGAGCTGAAAGAGAAGAGGGTTTACCTGCTGATAAGAAAGCAGACACAGCTGCCAGGTGCACTTTTAGGGTAGCTGGTCTCAGCCCCAAAGCATTCAAATGCACTATATAATCCAGGACTGTGGGTAAGTCAGCAGTTTCTGGGGAAATATGCCTGCCAGAGCGCCATATGGAAAATCTCTTCCATTTGGAATTATAAGTAGCCCTGGTAGAAGGCTTCCTAGAAGTTTCAGGATATCCAAACACCTTGGGAGAGATGTAGGTCAGCAACTCTAACTCTTCAAGAGCCAGGCCTTGAGATTGAGAGATTTGAGGTTCGGATACCAAACCCTCCCCTGGGCACAGGTTAACAGGTTGTGATTCCTGGGGAGACACAGGGGAAGATGGACTGCTAAGGACATAAGGAGTGGATACCAGGGCTGTCTGGCCCAGTCTGGAGCAATCAGGATCATCTTGCAGGGTTGAGATCTGATTTTGACTAGCACTTTGAACAGGAGAGGGAAGGGGGGGAAGCATAGAGAAACTTCCCTTCCCAATTGAGAACTAAGGCATCCAGGGGGACTGAGCCCAACACTGGGGGCCTGCAGCAAAAAAAGGGGAAGTTGGTGATTGTCTGGGGCTGCAAAAAGATCTATCTGCGGGGTGCCCCATCTGGCAAATACTACCTCCAGGACCAGGGGATCCAGTGACCATTCGTGATGGCCCTGGGAAATCCTGCTGAGAGCATCTGCCAGGACATTGTCCTTGCCTGGGAGGTGAACTTCCGTAAGGGAGGTGTTTCGGGAATAAGCCAGAGACCACAACTTCATTGCTTCAGTGCATAAGGCCGGAGACCGAGTGCCCTCCTGCTTGTTGATGTACCACATTGTACTGGTGTTGTCTGTTCTGACCTGTACGACTCTGTTCTGAACAGATGTGGAGAAAACTTGAAGTGCTAGAAAAACTGCTCTGAGTTCCAACAGGTTGATGTGGAGCAGAGATTCCTGTGGGGACCACAATCCCTGGGCAGTGAGGTCGCCCATGTGAGCTCCCCACCCTAAGAGGGATGCATCTGTAGTAAGGATTAAGGAGTGAGACTGAGGGATGAAGGGGACCCCCTGTCTCAGATTGCTCTGGTCCTGCCACCACTGAAGGGCTTGGATCAGGGTTCGAGTCACTGGGATCAATTTGGTTAGAGGGTCTCTCCTTTGAGACCAAAAGGCTCTCAAATGGAACTGGACGTCCCTCATCTGAAATCTTGCTCCCTGCACTACTGCTGTAGAAGCAGCCATGTGCCCCAGGAGCTGCAGAAAATGCCTTGCTGGTCGAGAGACCTGTAGGGTGAAAGAGGAGGCCAGAGAGACAGGTCCTTGCTCTTTCCAGAGGAAGGAAGGAAGGCTCTGGCCTCTTTTGTGTTCAGTTCTGCACCTATGAAAGTGAGAAGCTGGACAGGCTCTAGAACTGACTTTGGAAGACTGAGAAGGAAACCTAGAGATGTGAGCAGTTGCTGGGTTACCTGGAGGTGTAGTTTGACTTGTTCTGGAGACTGGCCTACTATGAGCCAGTCATCTAGGTAAGGAAAGATGGCAATCTTTTGCCTTCTTAAGTGAGCAACTGCTACTGCCAGGCATTTTGTGAACATCCTCGGGGCAGAGGTGAGGCCGAAGGGCATTGCTCTGAACTGGTAATGGCCTGAGGGCAGTTCGAATCTGAGGTACTTTCAATGGGAGCTCCTGATAAGAACATGGAAGTAGGCATCCTCGAGGTCCAGGGACGCTAGCCAGTCCCCTGGCCTTAGAGAGGGTAAAATAATTCCCAAAGTCACCATTTTGAATTTTGGTTTTAAAAGGTGCTTGTTTAGGTATCTGAGATCCAGGATGGGCCGCCATTCTCCTGTCTTTTTTGGGGAAAGGAAGTACCTGGAGTACAACCCTTTGCCCTGGTGAAGGGGTGGAACCCTTTCCACAGCTCTGAGTGCCAGGAGGGTAGAAACTTCTGTTTCTAGGACAAGTGCCTCTGCTGGATTTACAGGTGGAAAGGACCTGGTTCTCATCTTCGGAAATGTTTTGAAGCTGAAAACCAGTCCCTGGCTTACTACTTCCAGGACCCATTTGTTTGACGTTAAAGACTTCCAGTCCTGGACAAAGTAAGCCAGCCTGCCCCCTACAGGTAGTGGAGAATCGGCCCTGGCCACCCCATCAGGGTGCCTGCTTGGCAGGGGCTTTGGGCTGAGGGGTAGAAGCAGGCTTGCTTGTACCCCGTCTGCCTCTCCCTCTAAAGAACCCCCTCTGGGCAAAAGCAGAAGAGGAGGAGGCCTGGACTTGGTAAAAAGGCCTATGAAAAGGCCTGCCCCTGCCCCTGGGATGCTGCCTTTGAGGAGTGGCCTGCCTTTCTTGGCCTGAGCACTCCTATAAGTGGTTCTATATTCATCCATTTTCTTCATGTAATTCTCTGTCTGTTCCCCAAACAGAGAATTGCCCACAACAGGAAAATCCATGGCCTTAGACTGGGTATCCTGTGACAGGGTAGTACATCTGAGCCAGGCCATTCTACGAAGTGCCACAGATGTAGCCATGACCCTAGATGACACATCATTAGAGTCTACTGCAGCATGAAATTGCACCTTGGATGCCTCAATACCATACACAGCCAACTGTTCCAGCTCCCTGGCAAGGTGGTCAGGGACCTGTTTTGCCAGGGCCAGCACAGAATCCCATCTGGATTTCTGGTACCTAGCAGCATAAGCCATATAATTTGCCTGTCTGAGTCCCAAAGATGCTGCCATGTACTGTTTCTTTGCCATGGCATCAATCCTCCTGGAGTCCTTTTCAGGGGGATGCGAAGCTAGAGGAATATTTGCCTTGTCACAGGCTGCAGCCTGCACTACCCCAACATGGCTGCATTGTTGTGTGAGGAACTCTGTATCCGAGCCTGATAATGTATACCTCTTGTCCATCCTTTTATCAACAGGAGGTATAGTGTGAGGAGTTTTTAGAATTTTTACTGTCTGTTTCCGAAAAGATTTATGCAGAGGAATAGACAGTCTCCTAGACTCTGGAATATCTATCATTTCTACATAATCAGGCTCCTCTTGGTCATCAACAGCTTCCTCAACAGGGAGCTGAAGAGTTTCAGCAACTTTCTTATAGAACATAAAATGAGAAGGGGACTCGGATAGCCTAGGGGGAGAAATCCCTGATGGTCTGTCTGGAGAGATGTCCGGTTCAATGGGCACATCCAGACTTTCAAAACCACATTCACTCTCCTCATACTCCTCCTCCCCCTCCTCCGGTTCATAAAAATCCTCAAAATCATAATCTTGAACCGGTGGAACCAGCCGAACCGAGCTCTTCCCTGATGGTGTCGGTTCGGTCGGAACCGGGGAAAGTGACTGGACAATTTGAATTGCTTTAGCTATTTCCTCAGCAGTTGGAGAAAATACTTTTGGCACACTAGCTGACTTCCTAGTCCTTTTAGTTGGAACCGGCTCCTCAGAGATGGCTCTTCATTTGCCCGAGGAAGTATCGCCCTGGTCAGAGGGCACTCCCTCCGGTTCGGTTGGAAATGAACCGGGCTAGCCATCCGGGTCAGTGGACTTTTTGGCCTCCCTTTCCCTGAGCCTACCAACTCTCTTTTCTATGGTGGCAGCAGGAAAATTACTACATATCTGGCAGTCTGCATTGAGGTGGTCAAACCCCAGACAATACATACAAGTGGTGTGTGGGTCAGCCTTAGCAAAGGCTTTCCCACAAACACTACAGTGCTGAAACCCAGTGGGCCCAGTTTTTCTTTTGGGTTTCTCAGACATAGTGCCAGCCTAACCAAACTTGCCCGTTTATGGCAATCCACCAAGTAAGACTCTCTTATTGGTTCCCAACCATGTCACGGGTCGTGGAAAAAAACGTAATGAAACCCGTTTTTTTTAGAACCGATAAGAACCGGGAACCACACTCTAAATAAGGACTAGTGAAGTTTTAGAATAACCTGATCGGTTCAAACCGAACCGAAAAAACGTTGACAAGTTCCACACAGAATAAAATGAATGTAAGCCTATCTATTACTTACAATACCACAGACAGAGCTTGAACCGACCGGTTGTGGTTTAATTCGGGTCAAAAAACCGAAAAAAAATAATACTTTAACCGACTAAATGAACCGAGCAGAAGGAAAAATCTCTGGAGCGACTGTTCAGTGAGGCAGAGTAAAGAATCTGACAGTTTCAGTTTGAAGAACAACAGACAGAGTTTTCAACCGAGCTCGCGCTCAAGGTTCCATGCCTGGCATGGAAAGTTAACTCTTTCACCTCCGGAGCAGTTCGAAGGTTGGGACTCACTGCATAGGTCATAATATAGCAAGACTTCATGTTGTTTGAAGGTATGCCTCCCTATCTTCATCCTGCTGTGTTCCCTTATATGCACCACAGATTAAATCAGAAAGAGTGTCTCTGTTTGAAAAAAAATACAGCCCTTTTTAACCAATTAAGGAGAGTGGTTCTTGGAAGTGATTTTAACTGTAGCTTAGATGTGTCACTCAAGACAGAAATGTGGAAAAAGAATATACTGTGATTCAGTTGTTTTACGGGAATGTATAACAACTACTGGTTTAACTGACTGCTACAGAGCACAACATCCAAGAAATGGGGAAACCTTTGTAAAGGGTCAATTGACAATGACTGATTTTCTTTTTATTTCAAAACAACTAAGTATTAGGAATATAAAGATAATACCGGTGGAATTTTCAGACCATTTATTGCTAATTGGAAGTTTTGATATGGGCTAGGCACCTGCTGGGGTAGGCAATGATGGAGGAGAAATTCCTCTACTCTGCAGTTATCAGAGGTACAATGAGAGATTACATTTCTACTCAGGGCAAGGAATTCAGTTAGTTGTTTATATGATCATGCTTTGGAATGGTGGGAGGATTTAAAAAAGGATATAAAAATGTGGTTTCAAAATTATGGGAAAAACAGCAGCAATCTATTTACCATATTTAAAAGTATGATAGCTGTTATAGAAGGTGATTACTCAAGCGCAGCATGCAGTGAGTGGGTTTTTCTGACCAGAGTCAGGAACTTAAAAGGGAGCTGCAACAATTTCAACATGATAGGGCAGCTACTTTTGAAGCTGAATTGAAACATGGCACACAAAATATGCCATATGGGGATCCGTTTGCAGCCAGCATGGATAGGAAGGAAGCTTCCAGTTTTGAAGTTGTAAGAAATTCTGAAGAGCAGATACTGATGGACACTAGGGAAATAGCACAATCAGTAGACCAGTATATTGTTAAAAATGTTGATACTACCAGTAAGATAGCAGGTAAGCTAGTCTCATTCCTGATACAAGCCCCATCAGAATTATCTGATTTGGAAATAAATATTTTGTCCAGTCCAGTATCTATGAAGGAAGAGTTAGAGACAATTAAGGGCTTAAAAAATTGAGCCTTTTTTTTTTAACCAGGAGAGAGACACTAAGCAGAAAGCTTGTTGACAGGTACAACCTGGGAGCTAAGTTAACTGACTTGCTCAGGGTCACACAGTATGTAAGTGGGAGCTGTGGAATTCAAAACCACATCTCCAAGTTTGTAGCTCAGAGACTTAAACCACTGTGCTATACTGCCTTACCAGGCTGGGATGGGATTCCAAATGAATTCTATAAGGTGTTTGCTCCAGAGCTAGCAGACTCACTAACTTGTGTACATAATAACATGTTTCAGTAAGGAAAGATTACAGAAGAGTGTACTAGAGGGTTAATGATTTTTCTTCATAAATCAGAGGATAGGTTGGATCTTAAAAGCTGGAGGTTAATTTGTTTATTAAATTCGGATTTTAAGAGTTTTACTAAAACCTTTCATGTGAGATTATTGCCAGCTGCTCAGCTGTTCATTAGTCCTGTACAAACCTGCTCCATACCTTCCAGATCAATTGAGGAAAATGTATGCATACTCAGAGATATATTAGAATACTGTCAACAATACAAGGTTACAGGATATGTGTGGTCACTCGATCAGAGTTAAGCTATGGGCAGAGTGAATTGTAACAATCTTTTTTTTAGAGTTAACAGCATATGGTATCCCTGAATGATTCATAAGATGGTTTAGAGCATTGTATGAAGTTTCTACAATAGCCCCATGTTTGGGGATAGTAATGGAGAAATCAGTAAAATTAGCAGCGAGGGTAAAACAAGGATGCCCACTGAGTCCTTTATTATACACATTTGCGCAGGATCCTTTAGTAGAGAATATTATTGGGAATCAAAGTATCAGGGCTGAAGGGGAAACTGCTAACAAAAACCATGGCATACGCAGATGACATATGTACACATATGTTAGACAAGGTACAAGGTCAGTTGGCTTTACTAGAGATAAGTAAGTATTCTAAAATTAGTGGAGCACAGTTGAATTTAGAGAAGAGTGTTAGATTAGGGATGGGACCAGCTGATACTAGCAAAACACACATTGCAGGTATTATATTACTTAAAGCCTGGTTAAGATTCTGGGGATACATTTGGGGAAGGGGACATGGATTCTTTGAATTGGCAGGAGAAACTGGGTATGTGTGCTCAGAAGGTGGACAGGTGGAAATCTTGGAAGCTAGCTAAGCATAAAAAGGTATATATAATTAAACAATTCTTAGCACCAATGTTATTATATCAGAGTTATGTGTATCTGCTTCCACTAAAGTTATATAAACTCGACTATTAAGTATCTTTTTTCAGAAGGTTTGGAGGAGATGTCTAAATCTGGTGAAGAGAGATATGACATATTTTCCATGGAATAAAGGTGGACTTAATATGTGAAATCCAATAGTATTTTTTCACAAAATATTTTGGTCCAGTACTTCATATGTCCATATAGTGCCATGGTAAAATTTAATGTGAGTTTCATATATATATATATATATATATATATATTTGTTCTTTTAGTGATGCTCCTTTGCTTTGCTGTTTAAGTTTTAATGTATCAGGAGAGTTGTCTGACCTGCCCCTCTGCATTGACATCTTGCAGCTTAGAAAATAAAAATCGTTTCTTCTTTTATTTATTTATTTTTTTTTGCTTAGTGAAGGGGAGAGCAACTTGGAAGTGCAGTCACTCTACTAAACACCCTCTCTCTCTCTATCCATGTAACCTCGGTCTCCTGATACATTACAACTTAAACAGCAAAGGAGCATCACTCAAAAGAACAAATCAAAAAACTTGATTTCCCACCTTTTCTTCTTGCAGGATGACAGATTAATCCTACTTTCTTCATCCTGTTTCTCTTTTTCTTTGTTTTTCCCCACATTCAAGATATGGAATGTTTACCATGGGATACAGGGATTCAAAATTCTGCTCAGTTCCACTGGCAGAATGTTCCTCTTCTAACATACTGTATACTCACACACATACACACAAAACAAAGGCCAGTTCTACAGCCAGAGACTCAATTATCTCACTGTCAGGGCAAGCAGAAGAGATTTTCCTGATGAGCAGGTAAATATAGAAGGGGGTCCTTCATTGTCAGCAAATAATCAGTTGTAATGAAAACTATAAACAATACCTAATGTTTCTAATTTGTTTATGTGTGAAAGGAAAGTGTAATGATTAGGGAAGCATTTAATTAATTTGTTTTATTTTTTTATTTAAGGTAGTTTTATTTTTAGGGCCCAGTTGAAGGTTTTAACTGTGTAATTGTTGCATTTCAAACTTGTGTATTATAATGGAACAGTGAATTTGTTTTAATAATGAGGTCCTGCTTTTAGGGACTTGTTATTACATGTGTATGAAACAGATTTTATGCACAGGTAATAACCAATCAGAAAGCATGATTTTCTCTTACCATTTTATAAAGCTGGCTAAGTTTCTTGTAGGATGGCAGATTAAGACACTAAAATCACAAAACAAATGGCTATTCCAACTTATATGGTTCTGTCTTTACAGAAATTAAGGAAGTGGAAGATAACAAAAGCTCAGATAGAGGCAACTTATGAAACAATTATATCAAGTAGTTATGTCCCAGGTGTGTCTGACAGAACCAGAATTCAAGCTGTGTAATCCAAGTAAAAATTAATTAGTGATATCACAACTAATAGACAAATAGATGCTACAGAAAATGTTGGACATCCTGTGGTTATGTGATTATGGCAGACTAAATGTGAGGGGGGATATAAACATGAGGCCATTGAGGAAAGAGCATGCCCTTATGTAGAGTGCAGAGGCACAATAGAAACTATGTAATATTTTTTATTGTGATGCTCTTTTGTGACAGGTTTCTGGCAGTTTCTTGCACACAGGTGGATAGCAAGCCTCATGTTATGAATGAATAGTGCTCACGTATGAATGTACAGTGCTCACGTATGAATGAATAGTGCTCACGTATGAATGTACAGTGCTCACGCATGAATGAATAGTGCTCACATATGAATGTTCAGTGCCCACATTATGAATGAATAGTGCTCACGTATGAATGTACAGTACTCACGTTATGAATGAATAGTGCTCATGTATGAATGAATAGTGCTCACGTATGAATGCACAGTGCTCATGTTGTGAATGAATAGTGCTCACGTATGAATGTACAGTGCTCACGTTATGAATGAATAGTGCTCATGTATGAATGAATAGTGCTCACGTATGAATGTACAGTGCTCACGTATGAATGTACAGTACTCACGTTATGAATGAATAGTGCTCATGTATGAATGAATAGTGCTCATGTATGAATGTACAGTGCTCATGTTGTGAATGAATAGTGCTCACGTATGAATGTACAGTGCTCACATTATGAATAGTGCTCATGTATGAATGTACAGTGCTCATGTTGTGAATGAATAGTGCTCACGTATGAATGTACAGTGCTCACATTATGAATGAATAGTGCTCACGTATGAATGTACAGTGCTCACGTATGAATGTACAGTGCTCATGTTGTGAATGAATAGTGCTCACGTATGAATGTACAGTGCTCACATTATGAATGAATAGTGCTCACATATGAATGTACAGTGCTCACATTATGAATGAATAGTGCTCACATATGAATGTACAGTGCTCACGTATGAATGTACAGTGCTCATGTTATGAATGAATAGTGCTCATGTATGAATGAATAGTGCTCACGTATGAATGAATAGTGCTCACGTATGAATGTACAGTACTCACATTATGAATGAATAGTGCTCATGTATGAATGTACAGTGCTCATGTTATGAATGAATAGTGCTCACGTATGAATGTACAGTGCTCACGTATGAATGTACAGTACTCACGTTATGAATGAACAGTGCTCACGTATGAATGTACAGTACTCACATTATGAATGAATAGTGCTCACGTATGAATGTACAGTGCTCACATATGAATGTACAGTGCTCACGTTATGAATGAATAGTGCTCATGTATGAATGTACAGTGCTCAAGTATGAATGTACAGTGCTCATGTTATGAATGAATAGTGTTCACGTATGAATGTACAGTACTCACGTTATGAATGAATAGTGCTCATGTATGAATGTACAGTGCTCACGTATGAATGCACAGTGCTCATGTTGTGAATGAATAGTGCTCACGTATGAATGTACAGTGCTCACGTTATGAATGAATAGTGCTCATGTATGAATGTACAGTGCTCACATTATGAATGAATAGTGCTCACGTATGAATGTACAGTGCTGCATTATTTTCCTCTACAACTTAGGAAGTACAATAACAACACTTTGATTGTACTGTTTGCATGCTTGCAATTTTACTTGTGGCAAGCAAGATGCCTTCTTGTGTTACAGCAGTTAAGAATGTCTTATATATCAACTGCAAAAATGTATGGAACTGCTGTTTTGGAGGTTTATAGGTCTGATTGAAAACTGTATGATGAGAAAGTTGTTTCAGGATGGTGGAAATATTTAATATTTGTTAAACCACCATAGGACAGAAGGTATATCGTGGAAAACATTTGTTTTTCTTAAATGAATTAGTACCAGAGTCTCTGAAGAATTAACTTTCCTGGTCTGTTTCATGGGTCTTGTTGGGGGACAAGGGGTGGGTTAAATTGGTGAAAAGTTTGTTTTTTATGGCTGTAAGGTACATGAATATGTTGGAATACTACAATTACAATTGTTTTGTTTTCTTTTTGAATAAAACTCCCCTAGTCTGGCAAAAAGTGCCATGGGTTCTTTTAGTGACACATGGACACCCACCAGGATAGTACCAGAGATGGGTAGAAGGGACCTTGGTTTAATGTCTCATCCAAAGGACGGCACACCCCCCTACAGTACAGCACCCCCCCAGTACTGCACTCAGGTGCTAGCATTTCGGTATGAGCCCAGTCCTGGTATGGGAAGAACGAATGACCTTCTGGCCCAGAGTTGGATGCGCTACCAACTGAGTGATGCTGACACCTTGATCTCCACATCAGTAGGTGCACATTTGATCAGAGATTGTGGGCACATGCTCAGGGATGTAGATCGAACTGGCTGCCCATGACAAAGTACTCACTTGTGAACTCACGCCTCCAGGTGCAGCAAGTGGATGCAGTTGGGTATGCCACCAACAAGCAACAATAACCATGGCCAGTGCCATGTTGGGTTATCCTCCTGGCTATGATTAGCTAGTACCAAGGTTATGTGTCTTAGGTCACATTTGCCTGGGAAAAGGCTGCTAATCTGGACACAGTACAGGGCAGCCTGAGAAGGCTTCTGGCGATCTGAAGCAGCATAAAGCCTGAAAATGTTGGCAAATTGGCGGTTCGTGTTTGGTGTTTTGGCAATCCCTTGGAGGAATAAACTGATAGGAAATCAGGTCCAACTGGCTGGGAGACTTCAGGATGAGTCAGATTCATCTGGGAGGGTGAAGAAGCTGCTACAAGCCCCCTTTAGGGCTGCATGGCAGCAGGCCACCAAAGTCTACTGGGATTTGTGAGCAGTTTCCCCACAGCACAAGCCCATGAATGAGGAGAAATGTTCTAGTAGCAGAGAGCCAGAGGGAGAGATTAGCCTGGCAGTTGCTTTTGTGGCTTTTGTGACTGTTCATCCAGAGCCTGACTGACCAACTGACTGAGAAACCCAGCAATACCCAGGAACTTTATACTGGGGGCCAGAATCCCCCAACCCACCAGGTCCACCACCCAGATACTGCTGAGAGCTGTTCAGCCTGATTTTGTTGTTGTACCAGCTGCTGATGGAGCTGGTGGGGGAGGGACTTTCTTTTCTGAAGGTTCCATCACAAAGACAAATTGCAGCAAGGGTAGATGGTCTTATCCCTGTTGGGGTCTACTGGAAGGCCAATATGGTAGGGTGATGGTGTGAGAGAATAGGGATAAAGAAAGAAACAGCAATGGTGTATATTTTTAAAATGGGTAAAACAATTAGATGTTTTGTTACAGTATTAGCCACTGCTTAGCAATTCAGTCACAAACTGTAGTGAGAAACTAATAATGTGACCTACTGGGAGATGAATGCCAAGAACTGCAATGATAGATCATGGCTTAAGCACTTCAACAAGGGTTTATATTTAGTTAGTCAGTTAGTAGATGGGTATAGCATCAAATGCCCCAGGTTAGGAAGGTGTTGTTGAGGGCAGCCTGGCCAGAAGATGGGCATTGGGCCATGGATTAGAAAATTATATTTGGTAATGTTTTTCTTCCCATCTAGTGTCTACGCATGCACAGTCTTTGCATTACATCGTGTGTACAGCAGTTCATCTGCATGGTACTGCATTAACTGTGATAGGAACTCCTTGGGGACTGAAGACTACATCTGGTGCATTGCCAAGGATGACAGTGTGGGACTGAAGTAGGGAGAACATTTGTGGAATTATCACTGCACAGCATGGCGCTGCATTTTTGCCCAACTTTAATCACTTCCTTTCCTCATACCTTGCTCTTACCTCCCTTAAATAATTCTGTTGCATTTTATCTGGCAGGGATCTGCACTAGGCCCGTTGTTATTCTCTATCTTTGTTAATGATTGACCTGATGTTCTCTTCTCATGTTCTCTTCTTTACATAGATGACACAGTTAACTTCAGTTCAGGCTCCATTGTGTTAGCAGTGTAATCTGATTTGCAGCTTGGGCTTGACCAACTGACTCAGTGGTTGGAAGAAATGAGACTAATTCTAAATGAGTCTACAACTAGGGTTGGGCTTGTTGGCATAAGTCAGAAATTAGCCTGCACTGAGAGTAACTAGGCCATCTGAGGTAAAACTGTCCAGAATCTGATAACTGTTAGTGTTTCAAATATTTGAGTGTTTTGCTGCATGCAAATCTTAACGTTGCCTCTCATTTGGACCATGTTTCCAAGAGAGTTGATAAAAAATTGGGCTATCTCTACAGAAACACCAAATTTCTGTATAAGCAAGCAAAATTTATTGTAGCCAAATTTTATTTCCCATTCTGGATTATAGAGGGATGTTCTTTGTAAATCAAATGGAGTCATTTCAGCAAAGTTACCAAACAGTGCTCGACAATATTTGCCTGTTTGCTTTTTAGGTCCCATATTGGACCCATCATTGTGTATCATATAATAAGATGGGATTTTCCCACCAATTTTTCAGATCAGTTTGGATATTAGCACAAAGACTTTTTATTAAATTGGCTACCCCTTTTAAATTTGTTTTAGAAATTAAAAGTGAATTCAGTTTCATCTGCTACCAGGAGTGCAATGTCATCTATTTTCAAACTAAAATCCCTAAACCTGTGGTTAGTAAATGTAATTTTCCTGGGCTGTTCCATTTTTGCTGACTAGCCTTACCTCAGTTGTTGATCTTAACAGCTCTCCACAATGCTTTGAGAACACCCTCTATAAAATAGCAACCACTTGCACATATTTTGATGTGCCTTTAAAGTTTTTAACGAGTTATGATTGTACATTGCATTGGATTGGTTCTTATTGTTTGTATTTTTGCCAGTTGTGGTTGAAAAAGGACTTATCCTAGTCCACTTACCACTTAAAAATAAAATGAATGAATGTTTTATGTAGCTCGCCTTATTGGTTGCATGGTCACTGTGGTTGCACTATGAGTGGGATTGTGTGAGACTGTTACCTCTTCTATTTCCAGAGAAGTAACTTCCTCTGTGCAGTTGGAATCTCAAGTGAGTTCTTCAAGCAGAGGCACCACATCACTATGTAATTTGCCCAGCCATGACACCCAAATCCAGGTACCTCACTCCAAGGGTTAAAAGACCCAAGCCTCTTCTTAGTCACTAGAGGACAGAGACACGGGGGAGGATGGTTTACATTCCTAGTAGCAACCACTTCAAACAGTCCACCAATGTTTCATAGCCTGAGAACATGTCCTCAGGGTGGGTGGTCGGTAAACTCTATCTGAAAATTAATAGTTTCCTATCATTTGTTGTTCAATAATATGCAGGATCATTCATACTGAAGACTCAACTGTTCTTTTATACAAATAACTCTGTTATATGTATCATTGAATGACAAACAGTTGAAATTATTAGTTTTTAGACAATGTTTACCAACCACTCTCCCTGGAAAAGTGGCTTCAGTCTATTTAATAGTCACATACACGACCAATATGATTGTCTGCCAGTGCCATGATGCCCTACTGAGCAGGATCTTTGCTAGCAATTTTATCTACTGTCTGTGCCATCTTCAAACAACATGAAGTCTTGCTATATTCTGACTATTGCAGTTAGCCCCAGCACTCAAACTGCCCTGGAGAGTAGAGGGTTAATTTCTATGCAGAGCATAGAACGTTGAGCTCGAGCTCGGTTCACACCTCTGTCTGCTGCACTCTGAAGTGCAACTGTCAGATTCTTTACTCCACCTAACTGAACAGCCGCCCCGGAGATTTCTCCTTTGCTCATGGTCCGAAAGTCGGTTAAAGTCCTCAGTTTTACCGATTACTTTTTCGCAAGTTTCGGTTCAGATCCCTGTCTGTGGTACAGTAAGTACTAGGTAGTGAACTAGACATAGTAAACTTGTAGAAATTGTAAAAATTGATTTTTCGACCGGTTCGGCTGAACCGGCCGTTTAGTGATCTATATATTCTGTCTTTGTTTTTAAACTTACAGTGTGGTTACCTGTCCTTAATTGGTTTAAAAAAATGCATTTTCTTGTGTTTTTTTCCAATACCTGTGACACGGTTAGAAACTGATAAGGGTGTCTTGCCTGGTTGTTTGCCATAAAAAAGGGTTAGTTTGTGGTTAGGATGGCTACGTCTGAGAAACCAAAAGAAAAACCAGGCCCACTGGGTTTCAACACTGTAGTGTGTGTGGGGAGGTCTTTGCTAAGGCTGATCCCTACACCACCTGTGTTTACTGTCTGGAGTTTGACCACCTTGATTCAGACTGCCAAATCTGTAAACATTTCCCTAAGTCTACCCTAGGAAAATGATTAGGTAGGCTCAGGGATAAGGAGGCCATGAAGTCTGCTGACCCAGATGGCCAGCCCAGTTCGGTTCTGACTGAACCTGAGGGAGTGCCCTCTGACCAGGGCGATACTTCTTCGGGCAAGAGGAGAGCTGATCCTGAGTGATTGGTTCCTACAAAAGGAAAAAGAAAAGAAAAAGCGGCTGGTTCGGATCCAGAGGCCCACTTTCCGACCTCCGAAGGATTGTAGAATTGCTTCGCCTGGTTCCATCTGATCCGTTACCTTCTGGCAGACGCTCTGTTCGGTCGGTTCCTCCAGTTCAAGATTATGCCCCATAAGATTTCTATGAACCAGATTTGGAGGGGGATGAAGTTAATGATGATGATGATGATGACGACAATGGTGTGGGAGGTCTGGTTGAGCCCATTGAACTGGACATCTCCCCAGACAGGCCTTCTGGTTTTCCCCTCCTAGGCTTTCTGAGTCCCCTTCCCACTACATGTTTTACAGGAAAGTGGCAGAAACCCTCCAGCTCCCTGTGGAAGAAACTGTAGAGGAACAGGAGGAACCTGATTATGTGGAGATGATGGACATCCCAGAGTCCACAAGACTGTCTATTCCCCTTCATAAGTCTTTTGGGAAACAGACACAAGATTTTAAAAACTCCAAATTCTGTACATCCTGTCAACAGAAGGATGAACAAAAGGTATACCTTATCAGGTTTGGGTACAGAGTACTTGTATCAACAATGCAGCCATGTTGGGGTTGTGCAGGCTGCAGCCTGTGATAAGGCTAATATACCCTTGGCTTCACACACACCCCAGATAAAGATTCTAGGAAGCTGGATGCCATGGCAAAGAAACAGTACATGGCATCAACCTTGGGACTCAGGCAGGCTATTTATATTGCCTATGCAGCCAGGTACCAGAAGTCCAGGTGGGACACTGTACTGGCACTGGCTAAACAGGCCTCCCCCCAGCTAGCCTTGGAGATGGAGGGGATGGCTGCTGATGGGATTGAGGCATCTAAGATACAGTTCGATGCTGCTGTGGACTCCAATGATGTGTTATTTAGAGTCATGGCTACATCTGTGGCTCTTTGGAGAATGGCTTGGCTCAGATGTACTAGCCTCTCACAGGACACCCAGGCTAAGGCCATGGATTTCCTTGGGGTGGGTAATTCTCTGTTTGCAGAGCAGACAGAGAATTACATGAAAAAGATGGATGAGTATAGGACCACCTATAGGAGTGCACAGGCCAAGGAAAGGCAGGCAACTCCTCAAAGGCAGCAGGCTAGGGGCAGGGGCAGGCCTTTTCATAGGCCTTTCTACCAAGCACAGGCCTCTTCTCCCTTTCCTCAGAGGGGGTTCTTCAGAGGGAGAGGCAGAAGGGGATGAGCAGGGCTGCAAACATCCCTCAACCTAAGGCTCCCCCCCAAACAGACACCCTGACGTGTCAGCCGTGGGTCGACTCCCCCATTCCTGTAGGAGGCAGGCTGGCTTACTTCATTCAGGACTGGATGTCTGTTACCTCAGACAAGTGGGTCCTGGAGGTGGTAAGCCAGGGGCTGGTTCTCAGCTTCAAGAAATTTCCAAAGCTGAGGGCCAGATCTTTTCCACCTGCAAGCATCTCCGAAACCATTGCCTTAGAGGCAGAGGTTTCATCTCTACTGGCTCTAAAGGCTGTAGAGAGAGTTCATACACTGCACAGGGGCAAAGGTCTATACTCCAGGTACTTCCTCACCTGAAAAAAGACAGGGGAATGGTGACCCATCCTAAGCTTAAGATACCTGAACAAACATCTTTTAAAACCAAAATTCAAAATGGTGACTCTGGGAATAATCCTTCCCTCACTAAGGCCAGGGGACTGGCTAGCCTCCTTGGACTTGAAAGATGCCTACTTTCACATTCTCATCAGGTGCTCCCACAGAAAGTACCTCAGGTTTGAATTGCCTTCAGGCCATTATCAATTCAAAGCTATGCCCTTCGGCCTGACATCAGCTCCAAGGGTATTCACAAAATGCCTAGCAGTAGTAGTGGCCTTTTTAAGAAGGAAAAATATTTCCATATTTCCATACCTGGATGACTGGCTCATTGTGGGTCAGTCCCCAGATCAAGTCAGTCAATCAGTCAATCAATCAATATCTTTATTTATCCAGGTGGGCACCATTGAGGAAGCTCATTTACAAGGTGGACCTGCGGTCCTACAGTAATACAGAAAGACAAGTTACAATAGTACAAACAGTAAAAATAGCTGCTATTATAGTGAAAATGCACATTTACAGGTAATATACATTGAACATAGAACTACAAGGAGTCGTGGATAATGAACTTGTGCTGGATCCAAGTCCAAAAACTGTGCATTTTGTAGTGGGAAATGTTAGGGAGAGGGTAGGCATACCAGATAGAAGATATCAAGCACATAATGTAGGGAGAGGTGGGGAATAGGGGCGCAAGTGAAGAGGACCCAATTGTTAGAGCACAGTGAGGGACTGGGAGGGCGGAGGACCGTACAAAAGGCAACAAAGCAATTTTTGCCCAAAAACGCAGCGACATATGGAGGAGAAAAGCTGCCATTGTACTAAGTGCAAGAGGAGGAATATAGTAGCATGGGCATAACTGGGAGGGTCCTGGAGGTTGGGGCAGAGGGAGGTGTTGAATGGACGAGGGACCGAATATTTTTGGGGCGAAAGACGATAATTATCCCCAAGTGCGGTAGCATGTGCTAGAATCGGGCTGCAGCTGTTCAGAGCATCAAAGAATAAGATATGGGAGTTCGCAATAAATCCTGTGGATCTGTTCATGGGCATGCTAGAGGCAGAGGCACACATTGCTGGGGAGCGCTATGGGCCGGGCCGTTGAGGAGTGGAGGTTAGTTAGTGTCTAGCAAAGCAGTTGCAAATTTCCGTAATGTCATCAAGGTAAAGCCTTTTGAACAAAAGGGTACTTACTGGGGTTTTCAGCTTAAGTATGTTTTGGGTTTTATTCCATATTGATGGGAGTGAAAATCCAAAGGCAGCTCTCCCGATTCGTGTGAGTGCCCTGGTATATTTAGTAGGAGTTGTGAGCAGCTTCTAAGTGAATAATTCCTGGGCACAATCGGAGACAGACAGTCAACGATGTATTGAGGGAGTTTGCCACTAAGGGCTTTAAGTGTCCAGAGTGCCGCATTAAAGTTGCACTTATAGTGAAGTGAGGTCCAGCCCGAGGCGGCACATAGTGCGCAATGATGGGTAGAGAAGGGGAGGTCAGTGATGAAGCGTATAGCTCTGTGGTAGAGCGTATCCAATTTTCCAAGATAGGAAGCCGTACAGCTACTGTATATGAAGTCTGCATAGTCAATTAAGGACAGGAACGTGGCTTGGACTAGTCGTTTTTTTGGTCTGCTGTAAGAAGTCTTCTTATCCTGTAAAAAAGGCCAAGTCTTTGCCTTAATTTTTTCAGCAAGTCTTCCAGGTGGTCAGTGAAGGAGAGTGTACAGTCGATCCAGACCCCAAGATATCTGAATTTTGGAACGTACTCTAAGCACTCTCCCAGCATCGTGGTTATTGGGGGGAGGGAGTCAGTAGCGCTTGTGTAGTTTGCGGGAGAAAATAACATGGCTTTAGTTTTCTTAGCATTTAATAGCAGTTTTTTTATTGATTAGTTGGAGTTACAGGAGGTTGAAATCTTTTTGTAGGTCAGTACAAGCTTCTTTTGGTGTGGGACGACTCAGGTACAGCAATGTGTCATCCGTGAATAAGTGAATACTTGCATCCTTAATTCCCTCATCAATGTTGTTGATATACACTGCGAAGAGGAGGGGACCTAATATGGATCCCTGAGGGACACCTCTTTGTAAGAGTTCTAGGGCAGATAGTTTGCTATCCGCTTCACCTGCTGGTATCTGTCTGTCAGATATTCAGAGAACCAGTTTAGAGAAGTAGCATCCAGTCCTAGTGTTTTTAGCGAGCCGGGGAGCAGGTCGTGGTCGACTGTGTTGAATGCTTTGCTGAGGTCAAGAAACACAGCACATACTGACTTTTTATGCCCCAACTCCAGTTGCCAGTCATTGGTTACTTTAGCTAATGCCGAGACTGTACTGTGGTTGGCTCTAAATCTGGATTGAAGGGGATTTAGTAATTTTTCTCTGTCGATGAAGGATCTTAGTTGGCCATTTACTATTTTTTCCAGTAGCTTCGAGAGTGTGGATAGGAGAGAATTTGGCCTATAGTTATTAAGGTCGCAAGGGTCTCCAGATTTAAATAGTGGGATAATGTATGCGATCTTCCATATTTGAGGGAGGGTACCTTGTGTTAGGGACAGGTTGAATAAATGAGTAATAGGCACTGCCAGTACGTGGCATGCTATCTTTAGGAAGTATGGTTCAAGTGCATCGGCGCCGGCACTTTTCTTAGTATCCAGGTGGAGACTCAAGTCTTCCACTTCCTTGAGGGAAACCGATGAGAATGAGAAATGTTGACTAACAGAGCCAACATTTGGTGGGGTCATGCCAAGTTGGGTAAAGGCTACATGCAGGCGAAGTTATCAAAGGCTAAGCCTGCTGTGGCAAGTGTTGAATGCCTGCAGCATTCTTTTTGTCATTGATTACTGTATTGTCAGAGTTAATTTTTGTAGGAGCATATTTTGTGATGTTGCTCTCCAGTTCTTTGATTGTGGCCCAGAATTTGA
Organism: Neoceratodus forsteri; assembly: GCA_016271365.2. Taxonomy (NCBI): domain Eukaryota; kingdom Metazoa; phylum Chordata; order Ceratodontiformes; family Ceratodontidae; genus Neoceratodus; species Neoceratodus forsteri. The sequence goes on from CM057459.1 coordinate 323,967,814, forward strand.
GGGACAATTGGCTGCAGTATCTAGTTCTGCTTGGTAATAGCATGCTTTAGCTTCCCTAATCAGTTTGGTGCAGTGATTTCTGGCTGTTCTAAAGAGGTGCCAATCTTCCTCTTTTTAGGATTTGCGGGCAGTTTTCCGGAGTTTATTCCTAGACAGTAGTGCAGCCTTGAGATCTTGAGTGAACCAATGGCATTTCCTAGCCTTTATGCATATTTCTGACAGAGGCGCATGTAGATTCATGGCGTAGGTAATGATTTCATGTAGTACAGAATATGTAGTTTCCACTGTTTTAGCAAGGTAAAAACTCTGCCACAAGGGGGAGTTTTTCAGTTCAAGTAGGTATGCCTTTGGGTCAAATGACCTGGTTGACCTTTTGGTGGAGAATTTGGCTGTAGTTGGCACTTTGTTGGCTGCCCAAACTCCAGCTATTAGGCAATGGTCACTAATATCCGCGTCAAAGGTTTCAACGTGGGAGAAGGAATGGGGTTTATTCACAAGCAGGACATCCAGAAGGGTACTTTTGGCTGTATTCTTTTTGTTGATATGGGTGGGTTCTTCGTTGAGTAGGGTGAAACCAAGGGAGTCGCAGAAAGATTTAAGCAGGTGACCGGCTTCCGACATCCAATCGTAGTTTAGATCCCCGAGGATAATTGTTTCCAGGGGGCTAGTGTCCAAGATAGTTATAAGATAGGACAAGAGCTGAATACTGGCAGTTGGTGGTCTATAGCATCCTATGACTCGGAGTGCTAATGATGGGGATAGGTCGATTTTTATGTCCAGGCACTCAAATCCCGCTACCAGTGAGTTTGAATTAAGTGTTGATGCCACAAATCTATCTTTGATGTAGATGGTGACCCCACCTCCTCTGGATTGCCTATCGCATCTAAAGATCTGGTTGTTAGGTATATTAATCACGCTATTTGGCGTAGAGGGCCGTAGCCAGGATTTTGAGATAACAAGCACCTCTGGCATTGTATGGGCGGTCCAAGCCTGGATAAGGGTGAATTTTTTCAGCAGGCTGCACACGTTAATGTGCATAAAACTAATACCTTTAAGAGATAGTGACTCAGAAGGGGAGGTAAGTTTATTTATGGGCCCTGGATTAAGCTCAGTCAAGTCAGACCTTTAAGTGACTCAGCAAGTGTTCATTTTCCTAGGATTCCTTCTCAATCTTCCCAAGTCAGTTCTCGAGCCTGTACAGCTCCTCACCTTCATGGGGCAGAGTTGGATACAGTCAAAGCAAAGCAAGAGCTTTTCTTCCTCTGGAAAGGGCAAGGGCTATTGTAGAGCTGGCTTCTTCATTCCACCATCTGGTCTCTCGGCCAGCAAGGCACTTCCTTCAGCTTCTATGCCACATGGTAGCTTCTACAGCAGTGGTCCAAGGGGACAGATTTCAGATGAGGGAAATTCAGTTTCACCTGAGGGCCTTTTGGTCTCAGAAGAAAGATTCTTTAACAAACCTAGTTTCAGTGACCCAGACTCTGATCCAGGCTCTCCAATGGTGGCAGGATCAGGGCAACCTCAGGCAATGAGTCCCATTCATCACTCAGTCTCACTCTGTGGTCCTAACCATGGATGCTTCTCTATTGGGGTGGGAAGCCCATCTGGGGGCTCTCACAGCCCAGGGACTGTGGTCCCCTCAGGAATCTCTTCTTCATATCAATCTATTGGAACTCAGGGTGGTCTTTCTGGCCCTGCAAGCTTTCTCTCAGTCAGTGCAGAACAAGGTGGTTCAGGTCATGACAGACAACACCACCACCATGTGATACATCAAAAAGCAGGGAGGCACTCGGTCCACGGCCTTGTGCACGGAAGCCATGAAGTTGTGGTCCCTAGCTTATTCTCTGCAGACCTCTCTGAAAGCAGTCCACCTTCCAGGGAAGGACAATGTGCTAGCAGATGCATTGAGCAGGATCTCCCAGGGCCATCACGAATGGTCCCTGGACCCTCTGGTGTTGAAAGTGATTTTTCAAAGTGGGGCACTCCAGAGATAGATCTTTTTGCAGCCCCAGACAATCACCAACTTCCACTATTTTGTTGCAGATCCCCAGTCTTGGGCTCAGTCCCTCTGGATGCTCTGATTTTGAACTGGGAAGGGAAATTTCTATATGCCTTCCCTCCTTTTCCTCTACTGTTCAAGGTTCTCATCAAGGTAAGGTCACCACCTTGCAAAGTGATTATGATTGCTCCAGACTGGACCAGGCAGCCTGGGTACCCCCTTTTGTTGTCCCTAGCAGTCCATCGTCCCCTGTCTCTTCCCAGGAATTACAACCTGTTAACCTCTTCTCAGGGGAGGATTTGGTACCCCAATCTTCGATCTCTCAATCTCAAGGCATGGCTCTTGAAGGGTTAGAGTATGCAGATTTGCATCTGTCCCAAGGGGTTCTGGATATTCTCAAAGCCTCTTGAAAGCCTGACACCAGAAAAACTTACAACTCCAAATGGAAAAGATTCAGCATTTGGTGTTCCAAGAAGCATATATCCCTAGACACTGCTGAATTGTCTACAGTTCTGGAATATATGGTTCATTTTAGTGGCCTAGGCCTCAGACCAGCTATTCTCAAAGTACATTTGTCAGCTGTTTCTGCTTGCCTTCCTCACTGTCATCTCACCATGTATTCCGTAAATTTTTCAAGGGATTGCTTCATACCAATCCCCCCTTTAGGGATCCTACCCCTGCTTGGGATCTTAATGTTTGCATTGCTCAGCTTATGCAACCCCCTTTTGAGTCTTTGTCTTCAGCAGAGCTTAAGTACTTGACTTGGAAAACTGTGTTCCTGGTAGCTATTACCTCTGCCAGGCGTATCAGTGAATTGCAAGCTCTGTCAGTGGAGCCTGATTTTATCTCATTCCATAGAGATAAGGTGGTCCTTAGAACTAATAGGAGGTTTTTACCTAAAGAGGTTTCAGATTTTCATCTGAACCAATCTATGTCTCTCCCTGTGTTCTTCACTGATCATTCTTCTTCAGGAGAAAGAAGTTTATACAGTTTGAATGTTGAAACAGCCCTTAGTTACTACTTTGAGCGTACTAAGGCTCACAGGTTTGACTCCCTTCAGTTGTTTCTCACTTATGGGGAAGTGGGTAAGGTCAAACCTGCCACTAAGAGAACTATTGCCAGGTGGATTGTCTCTTGTATTCAATTCTGCTATGAGAAGCTAGGCAAAATATCTCCCTCAGGCCTGAGGGCTCATTCGATTAGAGGTACAGCTGATTCCCTGGCTGCGGCCAGGGATATTCCTTTGCTAGAGATATGTAAAGCAGCCACCTGGAAAACAGTCCATACATTTACCAAGCATTACTGCCTGGACATCCAGGCTAGGAGTGATGCTCGGTTTGGTACAGCAGTACTGCAGAGCCTATTTCCAAGGTAGGTTCAATTCTCTTCTCCATGGAGGTACTGCTTGGTAGTTTGCAATAGTCAGAATACAGCAAGACTTCATGTTGTTTGAAGAAAAAAATTACTCACCTTAGTAAATATGTTTCTTCTAATGGAGTCTTGCTGTATTCTGACCTCCCTCCCTCCCTACCTTCCCTCTCAAAACCTGTTTTTGGGAAGTGGGCTGGCAGGTGCAGTGTTACACCCCAGGGGTGCATTTGGGTACTCCCTCCTTTTAGAGAGGGGGAGTGAGTTATATTATTACTTTAACAGTCTTAAGTTGTTCACTACCTAGTTTTTGATTTTGGATTTCTTGACTTGAGTCTTTTGGGAATCCAAAATATTTGGTTGCCATTTGGCTAGTAAAAAGTTTACAATTTCCACATACTAGTTAGTTAGTATTGGCTCATAAGAATCTGACAGTTGTGCTTCAAAGTGCAGACAGAGGTTTGAACTGAGCTCGAGCTCAACGTTCTATGCTCTGCACAGATATTAACCCTCTACTCTCCGGGGCAGTTTGAGTGCTGGGGCTAACTGCAATAGTCAGAATACAGCAAGACTCCATTAGAAGAAACATAATTACTAAGGTGAGTAATTTTTTCTTATGTCAGTCTGTACCAAGCTGCCAACATGAGCATACCAGCATGCTTTATTAATAAACCTACAAATCTGATATGGTTAGCTTGCATCTACTGCATTACTTCCAGTGGTACCAAGACAGAACCCCCACCCCACCAGGTCCATCAGCTAGATACCACTGAGTGCTGCTCAGCCTAATTTTGTAGCTGTGCCAGCTGCAGATGGAACTGGGTGGGGGGACTTTCTTGTGTTCAGGTTCCCTCAGAAAGACAAACTGCATCAAGGGAGAATGGTCTCATCCCTGGTGGAGTCCCTTGAAAAGCCAACATGGGAGAGGCATATGTTGTGAGAGAATAGAGATAAATAGAGAAATGTCAATAATATATATTTTTAAAATTGGTAAGTAAATTCCTGGCTTCTGATTGACTGAGGTAGGCTAGCACACATACTTTTATCTCAGGATAAATTCCAGTTAAGTACCAGTGCCAGCCTACCTCATCAGATGCCATATCATATTTAGGTGCCACTTCTGAATGTTCATTTTTATGTTTGCTTGTGCATGCGCAAGAAACATTATGTGACAGCTTACAAGAGAAGCGGGTTGGGAAGGCACAGCAGTGTGGCATCCAACAGCAGCATTGCATTCAGGGGCATGGCCTTGGTGCACCAATGGAGGCACAGTGTGCTGATGACACCGGCTTCCAGAAGGTGCACCAAGTTCTAATGTTTTCGCCGCAGCAATCATGGGCCGCCTCATCATTGCAGCCTCAGCGATTGCTGCAATGAGGGAGCAACCCGTCATTGCAGAGCGGAACATTGCTGGTGTGATACTGTTCATGAACATGGCGGCGCATTGCCACCGTGTTCACAAACAATATCAAAGAGCCGAGGGGATGCCCAATACCCCTGAGCTGCATGTGACCCTCCCCACAGATGTGTGTTTTTGCAGACGGGGGTCCCAATCCTCGTTGGCATTCATCCCCGGTGTTGACTTGCCAGCGGGGAGCCCACTCCCCATCGGCAGTAGTGTCCCACTTGCTGAGTGATGTGCCGATGGGGGAGCCCACTCCCCATCGGCATCAGCCCCCCCAAAGAGTAATGTGAGAGACCGAGGGGGTGCCCAATCCCCCCTCGGCTCTTGCACCGCTTCACTTTTGTACCGACGGTGCTCTAATCCTTGGCCGGCTACGCCCCCAAAAACAATGTTCGGTGGTACACTGAAGCCCACCCCAGCATGCCCAATGCCCTGCAAAGGGAAACCGTCTCTGCGGATTTATTTATTTATTTTTTTACAACCTGTAAAACAAAACGGTCGCTATGGTCTCCTGGCCACTCCCCACAACCGCACCCACCACTGCGAAACCTGCCTCCCATTAATCCCTCCCCATACTTACCTCTCCGGAGTCCGGTGTAATGATCTTCGTGGACTGGGAACATGTCTGCACTCTTCAAAGCTGACCACGTACTGAGGAAATGCCGGTAAGCTGTATAATTGGATAGATAGGGTGTTTTCAACTTTTTAGTATATCTCAGGCATTTTTTGGAATTTTGGCACCAAATTTTCAACACGGGGTTTTTTGGACCCCTCTTCATGAAATCAGTCAATGTCATGCCGTTAATCCGTCCCGAAAGGTGATTTTGTGGTCACTGCGCGGAATAACCTTTCGGAACTGATTAACAAAACGACAGTGCCAGTGTTCATGAGGTGGGCTCTCAAAAAGTGTATGATGCAAATTTGGTGGAAAAACTCCAAGAAATTACTGTTTTATGAGTGTAGAGCAGAAAGTCATATGACGCTCAGAATTTCGCCGAATTTGCAATATTTTCAGTCCAGATTTTCCACTTTACCATTTTTCCACACCTGCTTATGAACAGTACAGCTGTCATTTTTCACATCCTGGGAGAAATGTGTTTTCGCACTTGCAGTGCAGAATGGCACGGTCGCTGTGTAAAATCAGTGTTCGGGATGCATGAAGAAAATCACAGTGACACTGTTCAATAGCAGACATCCTAAAATACATATGTTGAAAATTTGGTGACAAAAGTCTATAAGATGACTGTGTTATGAGCGTCCATTGTGCAGTGTCCACGCACGCTTGTAACTTTGCACATTTACAATATTTTCACTCCAGATTTTCAACATTGCCATTTTCCCACACCTCCTTACGAACAGTCCAGCTGTCATTTTTCATATCCTGCCCGAAATGTGTGTTTGCACTTCCAGCGCAGAATAGCTCGATCGCTGTGGGAAATCAGTGTTCGGGACACAGTACGAAACTCACAGTGACACTGTTCATTAGCAGAGGCCCTAAAATGCCTATGTTGAAAATTTGGTGATTAAAGTCCATCAAATGACTGTGTTACAAGCGTGCGTTGCACAGTTTCCATGCATGCTCATAATGTCGCACATTTGTAATATGTTCACTCCAGATTTTCAACATTGCCATTTTTCCGGACCTCCTTATCAACAATACAGCTGTCATTTTTCACATCCTGGCCGAAATGTATTTTTGCACCTGCAGTGCAGAGCAGCTCGGCTGCTGTAGGAAATCAGTGTTGGGGCCACATTAACAAAATCACAGTGACACTGTTCATTAGCACAGGCCATAAAATGCCTATGTTGAAAATTTGGTGATCAAACTCCATAAAATGACTGTGTTACAAGCGTGCATTGCACTGTTTCTAGTCATGCTCATAACTTCACACTTTTGTAATATGTTCACTCCAGCTTTTCATCATTGCCATTTTTCTGCACCTCCTTATGAACAGTACAGCTGTCATTTTTCACATCCTGGCCAAAATGTGTTTTTCCACTTCTGGTGCAGAATAGCATGCTTGTTGTGGGAAATCAGTGTTCAGGACACATCAAGAAAATCACAGTGACACTGTTCATGAGCATAGGTCCTACAATGCCTATTTTGAAACTTTCATGATGAACGTCCATAAAATTACTGTGTAATGTGCATGCATTGCACAGTTTACACATACTGTATGCTCGCACGTGTGAGCACTTTTTATATTCCCAGGACAGCTGTACAACATTGCCATCTCTTCACACTTCCCTCTGGATGGTACAGTTGTCATTCTTCACATCCTTTCCCATCTGTGATTTTGTTCATGTGGCGCAGAATGGCACATGGCATGCCTGTTATGGCCGATGACCCAAACACTTACCCCAATGCCTGTCCGTCTCTACAGGATGGAGGTGGGGTTGGCATGAACTTCAATACTTCACTACCATTCCTATTCTGCATCTGTCTAACTCCTGCATGCCCAATGCTAATACCAGCAAGCAAACATTCGGCATTGACAAATGCTTGTTTATTATGCTGCCATTTGTTATTACACAAAAATTAAACAAACACCAAGCTATCTGATTTTTGTTATGAAATTATGGAATGTTACCTTGTACCATCATTTAATCCATAATAGTCTACCATCATTTTGCTCCAACTCTGACTATCGGCAGCAACACACACATATAATGTAAATAAAACCTTGCTTGCTTAGTAACTTAAATTTCCAAGATTCTTAATGTTGCATTTTGGGCTTCACCTTACTGCTGCAATAGCCATTTGGAGCCAAGATAAAAAATTTCCAGATGGTCCTGTTCAGGAGGGAAGGGATTATAAATTGGACCGAACAGATGGACAGACAATCCTTTCCACTTTCCAATCCACCGGCCATGCACCTGCGCTTAGACGTTTTGTGACGTCTCAGCAGGGAAAGCACAGTGCAATGCTCCATAGAAATCTATGGAGAATGTTTTCAAAATAGTTTTATATATATAAAATTAAGCAAGCTTTCTATAAAATGAAAGCCACCGCTCAACTAACAGTGGCCAGTGGAATGGGAAGTTTAAGGAATCTACTGGCCATCAGTTTGGTCTGAATCATGATCCCTTCCCTCCTGAACAGGACCGTTTAGAAACTGTTTATTTTGACTCAAAATGACTATTGCAGCACTAAGGTACTGGGCTACGAAGCCAAAAACCTAATCTTAGCAGTTACCTTAATATGAACGTGCCTCACTCATTTGGCAACTGAATACAAAGGTGCCTCTCTCCCTTGCACAGCTGCCACCTCCAACTCTGAAACTACTTGCTGCTATTAAAATACTGTGCCACTACCACCTATCATTAAAATGATAAAACAAATGAATTTAGCAGTCACTCTTAAAGAGCAAAATAAGCAGTGGGCTGTGACGTGAAACACGGCAAACTAAACAGCCCATGAACAATATGAATATTACGGAGGCAGCACCCATTGCCTACATAAGATAACATCTGCACTAGTGCCGCCAGGTGACAGCCTACTAGTGCAAGGACTATTTTTCATTGAAAAAAGATCATTAGAACATTTTATGTGCTTTTAAAAATTGTACACAACTTTTCACACAAAACCCATTTTATAAATGCTACATGACCTTTGAAGCGGGATTTATACTTCATCACATTTCCAGGGGCTGCTATGCCCCTGGGCATGCAGTAATTTCAGCATAAATTCCACCCTGTTGAGCCGTATTGGGTGCACACTGTATATTGAAAATCCTGCTCTCTTCCTTTAACTGCTTTGCAGCAGACCAAAATTACTAAAACAATAATCTTTGAGATATGGGTTGTCACAAAGGGGTTAACAAGGCTGTAACCAAAAAATTGTGAGCTGGATGGAATAAACTGTACAGCAGTGTTTTGGCAGATTGTTTTCTATTTTGGATGAATTGCTGTGTGTCTGCAGCACTGAAGAAGGAACTTGGTCAGAGGCAATTCAGCCCAGCCATTAGGGCTGATCTTTTAGCTGTTGGAACACCTGGATGGATATCAAGGCACCTGGGTTCAAACCCCATTGTTTATATCACCTTTGTTCCTCACAGCCATAAACCTTTGATGTTAAGCAATGGTTTAATATTTCACAGATAATCTTTCCATCTTGGCTAAATAGTTACATGTCTGCAGCACTTAGGACAGACAGTGTCTGGGGCGCTAGGACCAGCCAGTTGGATCAGCAGCTCAGCTGGCAGAGGCCATGGACAGATTTCAAGGGCCCTGGGTTTGATACCCTGTGAGATCACATTATTTATTGCTCACCAGGCTTGCTATTCTGCAGACTCCATAAAACAAAAGTCTTACTGATTTCATTCACTTGATTCTCACTGGAAAGAGTTATAGCATCATAATTCTCAATGGAAAATGACAATGGAGTCAAGTGCTTCAAATTTTCATTTAAAGAAACACCAGATATTCTATGATAAATATGTTTAGTTACTATATTTTAAAAGGGCAATGTAATCAGATATGTTGTGTCTCATTTACATAGTAGCAGTTTTAGGCACACAGAATAACAAAATATTTATTTACAGCTTTTTAAGATGCAGATTTTGTTAGAATTGTTATTTATTTATTTACTTACTGAAAGAGTTTTAACAGGGAAAGCCTACTATGCTGTAACAGCTAATTTCTAGAGACATGCTGGGGAGGGAAGCATAAAGATACAGAGGCAATTTAGCAGTCAAGAAAAACTCAAAATACAGTGATCAGCTGGAAATTATAATACAGTGTTATGGAAACAGTGCAGATGGTGCAATAAATACATACAGTGAACATGAACATAAACTGGCTAAAGAGCACAACAGGGGAATTATAGGTGCAAAAACAGAGGGTAGGTGTAAGAGCAAGCGGGGGCAGTGTGGCCTGGGGTAGTTCCTTCAAGAGTATGAGAAAATGCAGATCTGATAGCAGAAGGAAGGGGGGATCAGAGTAGGAGAAGTCAATGAGAGAATACAACTTGACCAGCTGAGGTTTGGTTCAAGCAGTGGAAAAGGAGCAAGGGTCAGCAGACTGAAGGGAGTAAGAGGTGGGCTTGACAGCAGGGAGGAGAGATAGCAGGAGGAGAGATCCAAAAGCAAAAATTAGATATGTGGGGGGCACAGTGGGAGATATGCTAGCCTTTATAAAATGGGTAGGGAAATCCCTGAATCATAATTATCAGCAGATGTGAATTGTGAGACCACTATATCACTGGTTAAAAAAATACTGACAATAAGGTCAAAGTACACTAAGAAAACTCAGCTAAGCCCTAAAACGGAAACTCCCTCAAAAAAAAAATATATATATCTTCCCTTTATAATGTCCTTCTTACCCACATACATCAATTAAAAAACTAAGTACTACTCAGCTTTACTTCTTGAACTTATTTCCTGGCCATCGACCCCCCACCTACTATCCTTATGCCTGCCAATGAAACCTTTGCTGCTTACCTTGCCTAAATAAAATTGAATCCCTGATTTTACTAAGGCCTTCTGTTGTGTTTGTGTGGTGAGAGATGAACATTCTGCCAGTAGACTTCTACAGAAGTTTGAATTCCTGCATTCCATAATTAAGTAATAATGCATGAAAGGGTGTGTGTTGTGCTGGCATAACATCACTTCTGGGGTGATTAGTCACACTCGGCCGACTAATCACCCCAGAAGTGATGTTATCCCAGCACAACACACACTCTGGAGTGCATTATTGCTATTATACAATGGCTCCTGTGTAGAACAAAGAAATAAAATGTTTAAAAACTACATTTAAAATACATTTTTAACCAGTTTTTGGAATGGGTAGGGTTACTTTACAAAAAAAAATAATGCTGATTTATTTCAGTCAGCAGGTGGAGCTGTCTTTTTCCTGTGGCTCTGCAGTCTGCATGGTAACCTTAACTCAGTGCTGTGCTGTCACTCGTTAGTATGCCCTTACGTCTTGCGTTTATATTCTGTTTTGACATGTTTTTCAGTTTGTCTTTCCTTCAGTGTTTTTGTTAGTAAGCATTTATGCAGTTTCTGAATTGGACATTGCCAGAATATCACCCCCCCAACCCCCCTTTCAGCTCCACTACCTGGTGCCGCTGCTGAGAGGAGTGTAAAAATGAAATGAAAAAGAGGTAAGAAGGATGTTTTGCCAGTGATTTTACATGCTGCATTTAAAATGGAAAACAGATGAGGAAAGTGGTTTGAAATGTGAATGAGTGTTACAGGCACGCGGTAACGGATGTGCTTTTTCGCTTGTTCATTCATTCATTTCCTGGGTGGGCTCGCTGGCTCGGTCTCTGAACTAACGATGTGTTTTAGTTTTACGTTTTTTTTATGGACTAAAATCTTTGGGGATTTCAGGGAATGTCTGTAGGTTGTTGGCTTGATTTGGGTTGTTTTTTTGAATCAGAGACACAATGTATGTAGCAAGTGGCAATCACAGAAGCATGCTGTCCAGCAGGGATAGCTGTAGCAGATTGCATGGAGTGATTCTAGGAATGGTTGATGTGGTCATCTGTGGCCTGGGACTACAGCCACGATGTTATACTGGGATAACATCATGGCTCCAGTCCCAGATGGCCCAATCAGAATCCAAGATTATTTTATGCCATTGTATAATAAATAAACATTCCATCTACTGAATGCATGGTAAGACAGATGATAGACAGGTGGAGATGGACAACTTTTGACTTGTTGCTTTGTATGTTAATACCACCGCTGAGACTACGGTCATAAGAATGGTCTCACATGTATTCTCAGAGTATTCAGTTCACGGTTCTGATTCCTTAAAAATGGAAGTGAGACCACTCTTACAACCATAAGAGTGGTCTCAGTGACAGTATTAATATTATTATTGATCAAGATTGATCAATAATGTATTAAAATGTTAGCAAACCTTACCTGAATGTGTCCATTTCCAAGGCAGCTGTGTGTGATACACTTTTCACAGAATAATAAGTGTATCATGCAGAGTAAAGGAGTGCTCCAGCTGGTAAGGAGCAGTTCCTCAATCTATAATTAACAAAAGAACATTTTCGTTTTTAATTTTAAAAAGTTGACTTTTTTTAAGATTTCTGTTTCCCATTTTATTAGCACAGGGTGTGGGTACCTATGTGATAATGGGAGGGCTTAGCCTGAGGTTCAATGTGGGGAATAGCTCTTCCCACAACCTCTACTTAAACCCTCCACTAACACACCTCCCTTGCTTAGGGAGTGTTTTTTCCTGAGCTCCCTGCATGGCTCCTGTGGCTGTGCTTCTTTATGCTTGCTGCTGCTCTGGTTTGTTTCCTTTGCTGTGCTCCCCTTTTGTCTCCCTTCCCCATGTCTGTGCCTACCGTTCATCCTGTGTCTTTCATTTGCCTCCTCAGCTGCTCCAGCTGCCTCCCTGCTCCCTTTCTCGCTCCCTCCTTCTTGCATGTTCTGGGGTTCCCCATTCCATTGTTCTTTTTTTGGGCTTCTCCAACACCTGCCACCAGCACTTATGAGCATCCCCACTCTGCTCCACATGTCCTGTCCTGTTTCCCTTCCATGCGAGCTTCCCCTTCCTGTCCTCCCTGTACACCTTCCTTCTACTTCCCTGCTACACCCATAGCTCCTGCTCATTATTTGGATTCTCAGTTTACCCAGGCCTTGCATCTGTCAATCCTCCCTGCCTAATCCTTCATATGGACGAAGGGACTCTAGCGCAACTCATGCCAGCCATCTTCAGAGTAAGTACCAGTCTGTCCTATGTTATCTCTGCCATCAGATGTTTGTCACTATTTAGCACTCCTTACTCAGCAATGACTTACTTGGCTTCTTAAATTACTAGCTCCAAGCTGGATATCCTCCTTCCACTTGGGACCGTCATGATCAGTCAATGCTTCTTGTTCATTTCTACAGTTACATCATCCTACAACTATGCCTCTGGACTCATTTCATTAAATGAAGCAACACATTAGCCGAGTTTCAACTCAGCTACTACTGCGTTCCTGCTTATTAAAAAGGGTAAAAGGGGGGAGGGGCGTATTTCAAGCTTACTTTCAAATTTTTCAGGTTGTGTACCACTTCTCTCATGCTTCCCCACTGCAGTGCTTTAGGCAGCATGTTCAAGCTTTAGCAACATTTCAGGTTGACAACGGGATAACCAGTCATGCTTGGGTCACTGCCGGCAATCAGCCTGGAGGAAGCAGATGTGCTTGCTGTATATTTCCCCTGTACTCTGTGTGCTGGGAGGCATCTCTAGTCATCACCATCTTCCTCAAAGACGCACACAGCTTTACAGGAACTGCTTCCAGGGCAAACAAGAGCTTCAATATTTGATGCTTCCCTATGCCTCCTCTCTTGTTATTTATTTCAGGTACCTATTCCAATCACTCCTGATGCACATCACTGTAGAGTGATTAGCACTATCCCTTCAGGACAAGGAAAATGCATAACCTTGTGCTCCAACTCCAAAAACAGTGAATTAAGTGTTCATGTTACAAACGCCTTTACCATTGCCATCTGGGGGGGGGTAAAGGAACTCGTAGATGTTCTGCATATTCTGCATGGCTGCACTCTGCTCATCATATCTCTGCTGCCCCCGAGGTACACAGCCCACATCTCAATTAGTAGCTCCCTAGTTCCTGCCCTTGTTCTACACGTTTTCTTCCTCCAATGTACGCTCCAAGGCACGTACCCTATATGTTATTTCTACTTTGTATTCACCATACCTACCACACTATGTATATCTCAACATCAACTACGTTGTGTTTACCATACCTATCACACTACGTGTATCTCAACATCAACTACCGATTCATCATCCTATCCCTGTTTTCATGTCCTAAATCTACTCTCTCTTCAGCAGTGTTTGCACTTTAGCAAACCCATACTAGTACTATTTCAGACTCTGTCCCTAATTCGTGCCTTCTGAGGTGCTGAGTGAAAGTAGGCTTCCCCTGTCTACCAGGGATGGGATTCTGTTACATCCACTACCTCATACTACTTACCAACCTGACATCCTCTGTCCCTAACTCTGCTGGACAGCATCGAGTGAAGGTTAGCTCACCCTGACTACCAGGGATGAGAGCCATGTCTATAATCTACTGAGTTACACCATACCTTCTCTACCTCATACCAGTTGCTGCTTCCCTTCATGAACAGAACTTCTTCACCCTGTGTGCCCTCATCATTATACCTATGCCTGGCTGCCTCATGTCACCATCATCCCACCATCCCCAAGTGTCTGAGTCTACATTCTACTGCTGCACTTCCACCTTCTCAGCCTGATGCCTGGATGCTGCTTCCCTTCAGGAACTTGACTTTGCCTGACTAGCCTTCTCCATCATACCTAATCTGCAGCCTCAGCTCACGGTCCTATCCTGCTAACTTCCATGACCAGGAGCCTGAATCAATATTTGACTGTTTCACTGTACCATGGATCATCTTCTAGTGGCTTGCTATAGCCTTCCACATTCTATTGCCGTTTGCTATGAAGATGACCCAGTCCTGCTCCTTTCCGCACTGTATGTCCTCCAGCTTCACCTAGCTTGGCACCTTCCCAGATCAGTCCTTCAGATCATCGGAATTCATTCTGGATTTTCCTTGCAGGTTCAAGGCTTCGTCCTATTTGTTGTGGCTCTCTTGGACATCCTACCTTATCTGGCCAGCATTCCTACCCAGTCAACTACTACTCCTATTTATCCATCTCATATTCCTGCTCTGGCCATTCTAACAGCTCACATCCACTACTCGATGGATCACTGTACATTTCACTTGAGGAAGCTACTTCCAACACACATCCCTTGGATAACATGCCTCAGAAACTCTTGCATTATCATAGAGTTTTCCATATTTCCCAATCAGCTCCCCTTGATAATTTCAGAATCTCATTTGACTGGACACTAGAAAGATTCCCATCTCTCTCTATTGGATACTCCCTATGAATCTTGTCTATTCAGTCTCTGTGAACTTCCCTGTCTACCATGCCTCACAGGCTAGCCTCCTGCATGGAAAGGACTTCAATTCTTCTGTCATGCTCTGACTGAATCTCCATTATCACTGCTTCATACAGCAGGACTCACAAGATACCTCACGCCACCTTGGACATTATCCAGTCACTTTCTGCAGCCTCTCCTACCATCACCAACTTTGTTGACTGTGTTACTCGACTCCTACTTCCTCAACAGAAATTGCTTCTCCTACGACCTTCCAGAACACTCATCTTTGGATCTCCTTTACCTAGCTGCGTACTAACATCAAACTATCCAAACCACCATTTTCTGGCTCCTGGATATAACCATACCTCACACAATCATCCACATTTCCTCTTATATTACCTTCAGTCAAGTTAGCCACTCTTCTAGCAGATCCTCCAGCTATCCTTCACAAATTATCTCCATTAATCTCTTCGGTAAAGGCTATCACCAAGAACAGGCTCCTCCAAATTTCTATCCAGACATTTGCAACAGTTAAGGTAAATTCATTATCCCAGTCTTGCCTCCCAACTGGTCTTAATCAGCCATAGCACTAAGATCCTCTGGCATCCACTCCACTTGACTTTACAAGTAATCCAGCCTACGACTCTTCCATATATCCGCCTCCAAGCTGCTCTCAAGTATTTCTGCATCGGATTATTGGCACACCTAACAAAATATATACCACCACAGCACATCTCATAGACAATCATGCCACAGAAATATCCATATTTACTTCAGTCAGTGAACCAGCAGAGTATTTACAAGTATAGTTACGATATCATGCCCAAATACGACATCCAATTACTTATATCGAACTTACAATTGTTCTTTCTATATATTTGGTTGCTATCTAGCCTGCATCTGCAAATCATCCTCCATTTACCTACTAATCACTTATGGTATTACTCCCATCAGGCACTCAAAGACTCTCTTTTACTCATTTTCTACTTCATGGATGCTTACTTAGCGATTCATCGCTCACTACTGAATTCCTTGCCTCCAGACTTTACCTTGAAAGTCAAACCTTACACAAGTTGGATCATTCACCCATGACTTCTCATGTCCATCGTTCACTGTCTAGAAACTTATCGATCAATTCATGCTCTCTCTGCTCATTACACCCACGCAATCCATTGGAACAAGCATCTTTCATCACCTTGGAAACCTGGACTTCATTTGCCCTTCTTCAACTGGATCTGCTTCACACTTAGGATTCTATTGCTCCTTCAGACAAGACTAACTCTTCAACTTCAGAATCATCGTTCACCCTACATTGTCCATAGATCAAGGATGGCCACCATCTCTCTCCAAGAAGCTCACCTTCCTCAAATTAGCTATGGTTACTAGAACCTAGCTCCTTCTCCTCTTAGTATGCCCAGAAAATGGGCAGGCCTACGGCCATGGGTCCTCAGATGTTTCCTCCACCTGGGGGGTATTTCCTCTCCTGAGTTCCAGGGGTCATACTCTCTGTGAGTTGGAGGAGGTATCTTTTTGGGCCTTCTGTTCCCTACAAATTCCTACCTACATACCTACCACTCAAGGGTGG
This sequence comes from Neoceratodus forsteri, assembly GCA_016271365.2. Lineage (NCBI taxonomy): Eukaryota > Metazoa > Chordata > Ceratodontiformes > Ceratodontidae > Neoceratodus > Neoceratodus forsteri. Next base: position 323,984,048 of record CM057459.1, read on the forward strand.
GAATAGAGTAAAGCCACAAAAAGTACTACAAGTTACAAACGCACTATGTACCTATTGTTATTCCACAAACATTGAATGGGAGGGCTTAGCCCAAGGTTCAATGTGGGGAATAGCTCCTCCCGCAGCCTCTACATAAACCCTTCACTAACACACCTCCCTTACTTAGGGAGTGTTTTTTGTCCACCACCATCCCCTCCACCTTCTTCACTGACGCTCTTCTCACCCTTGTTCATGGGCCTTCTATTCCCTACAAATTCCTACCTACATACCTTCTACTCAAGGGTGGGCATAGAGTAAAGCCACAAAAAGTACTACAAGTTACACAAGAACTATATACCCCATGTCACAAACTTGCTCAGCCGGTCAGCCCTTTACTACGAAAGTGCCAACCTCTGAGCGTATGATTTGTGTACAGTGAACAGAACAAGGTAGCCCTCTTGTCTGTTTTGTGGGTTCAAGTCACCTTAGTCTCAAGCTCTGGAGGGATTCAAACTGATATCCTCTTGTCAGCGTACCCAATTATCAGGCTCAGATAATTCTGTCTTCGGGGGGCCAGATATCTTTGCCTACGGGCACCCAACCAAGTCTTTCAAATGAACCCTTAGAACTCTATGCAAGACTTTAGAGAACTCTATCCATTTCCCAGTTTGGTATACAATAAGCCCATACACAGTGTTACTTATAACCCTTTAAAAGCTCCACTTAAATAAAAAGAAATGTCAAGGCACTCCAGACAGTTCCGTTGTAAAAATATCTCTTTACTTTAAAATAATATCAAAACAGAACAATAATTACAGAACAAAATATATATCCCAGCACATACAACCTTAAAACAAACAGGAAAAAGTACAGTTTCTACAATACATACATTTAGACTGGTCTAATCTAATGCTTACTTTCTTTCAGTGCTTTGAAGGTCTCTGTTCTCTCAGTCAGATATATTGTCTTGTGTGTCTCTAAGGCTTGCTCAGTTGGATAAAAGAGTTCTGAGCTGGTCTCTTCTCTGAGATCATTAAACTCCGCCTTGGTGTATTAAAAGTTATATGTTACCACACAGGATGTCCCAACAAGATTTAAAAAAAATGTTAAGTGACATACTCAATTTCCTCTCCTCAGGGTAACTGGTCAGAACTGGTTTTTGTTCTGCCACACACACACATATAAACAGGTTCTGTGATGTCCTCCCAAGGCTTCCTGGGGAATGTATATTTGACCTTCCAAATTCATCTGGATCCTGCCTGGCCCAGACATCAAACCTCTTCAATGTCCATTCTGGCCTCTCTCCCACACCCCTCCCCACAAGTCCTTCCTGGCAACTATGCAAGTCAAAGGATCTCCCTGAGGGCATTATGAATGGCTAATCTTATTTCCTGGGATGAAAGCAAATTGACAAGGTAACTGCACCCCAGATCTCTGCAGTTTAAAATACCTCCTGTCCTTTGAACTTATCCCTGGGGGGTCTTGATGTGTCAGTTCAAGTAAGACAGTAGTTTCCTCAAACTGACCTTCCCACCATATATTTTATATGTAATAAAAAAAAAATTAATACAGCACTCGAGCACTCAGAGCTGGCTGTCTACATCACACTCCTCCCCACCGAGACTGAATTTGGGGGATCCATCCCCTACATGGGATGACCTTCCCAATTCAGTTTACTCCTCATAGACCCTAGACAGTCCATCTGAGTTCTTATTTTTGGCTCTGGCCCTACGTACGATTTTCAAATCATACCCTAGTAAAGCAAGACTCCATCTGAGCAGTCTGCCACTGTTTTTCCCCATCTGTGACAACCAAACCAGGGGGTTGTGGTCAGTCTGCACCACAAAAAAGGCTGCCCATACAGGTATGACTCCAATTTCTTTAGGGCTCACACTAGGGCAAGACACTCCTTTTCCACCGTGCAGTATGCTTGTTCCCTGAGGAGCAGCTTTCGGCTCAGGTAGGCTATTGGGTGGTCCCTCCCTCCCTTTGCTGGATGTCTGGCTTAGTACTGCCACAATACCCACATCTGAGGTGTCCGTCTGAACTACAAAAGTTTTGCTATAGTCCGGACTTGTCAAAACAGGAGTACTGCAAGTGCCTCCTTCAGTTTGGTAAAGGCTTCCTCACAGGCTGTACCCAGGTGATTTTCCTTGGCATTTTATTCTTTGTCAGGTCAGATAGGGGAGCAGCCAGGGCACTGTAATTAGGTACAAACTTTCAATAGTACCCTGCTGTCCCGAGAAAACTCCTGACCTGCTTTTGAGTTTCTGGTCTGGGCCATGCCTGTATTGCCTCTATTGTTATCTGGTTAGGACGAAGCTATCCCCGGCCTACCACATGCCCGAGGTATGCCACTTCTCCCATGGCCACCTGGCACTTCTCAGCTTTGACAGTGAGCCTGGCCCTCTGTAATCTGCCCAGCATTTCCCTAAGGTGTGACAGGTGTTCCTCCCAGCTGGTACTGAAGATGGCAATGTCGTCCAGGTACACCATGGCGTACCCCTCAGCACCATTTAACACCTGGTTCACCAACCTTTGGAAAGTGGCCGGGGCGTTCTTCATTCTGAAAGGCATTACTTTGAACTCAAATAAGCCTAGCAGAGTGGTGAAGGCTGATCTCTCCCTAGCTCTGTCTGTCAACTCTACCTGCCAATACCCCTTTGTCAGGTCAATGGTCGTGAGGTAGGTCACCCCCCCAACTTGTCCAGGAGTTCGTCCATCCGGGGCATCGGGTGGGCATCTGACTTCATGACTGCATTCAGTCCACGACAGTCTACACAGAAATGAGTCGAGCCATCTGGCTTGGACACAAGGACTACGGGTGAGGCCCAGGGACTGTGGGATCTCTGGATTACCCCTAAATCCAGCATCTCCTCCTCTTCCCTCCTAATGTCCTTTTGGACAGCCTCTGACACCTGATATGCTGCCTGCCGTATGGGCATCTGTGTCCCTGTCTCCACATCGTGTGTTGCTAAGGGGGGTTAGTCCAGGCTTGGCACTAAACAAGGGGGCAAAGTCTGCTAAAACCTCCTTCACTTTCTGGATCTGGCCCAGGGTCAGCTGGGGAAGCAATTTTACTGCCTCCACAGAGGACTCCTGCTTACTCTCTTCCAGCAAGTCCAGAAGGGGGTCTCCTTCGTCTGTCCCCGCCCCATGACTACACTACGAACATCATGTCAGCCCTATTTGCATATGGCTTCATCATGTTGACATGGTACATTCTTGCTGTCTGTCTATGGTCAGGTAACTCCACAAAGTAGTTTATGTCATTTACCTTCCTAACCACTTTGTACAGTCCTGCCCACTCAGCTTGCAGCTTGTCTTTCCGGACTGGAATAAGGACCATGACTTCCTGACCTACCATGTATGAGCGAGCTCTGGCTCTGTGGTCATACCATACTTTTTGTTTCTATTGGGCAGCTTCCAGGTTGCTCTGGGCTGTCCCCATAAGCTCCTTCAGCCTTTCCCTAAACCTTAGGATGTAATCCACAACGGGAGTTCCCTAGGTGGAGTGCTTGCCTTCCCAGTCCTCCCAGATCAAGTCTAGGGGCCCACGTACCTGGCATCCATACAAGAGTTCGAAGGGGGAAAATCCTGTTGACTCTTGGGGCACCTCCCTGTATGCAAACAACAGGTGGGGAAGGTATTTCTTCCAGTCCCTCCCATGCTATTCAGCAAACACCTGGAGCATTGACTTTAGGGTACCATTGAAGCATTCCACAAGCCCACTGGCTTGTGGGTGATACGGTGAAATACATCTCTGCACCACCCCACACTTCTTCCATAAACATTTCATTAGGTCCAACATGAAGGAACCCCCTCGATTGGTGATTACCTCCTGCAGAAACCCAACACGGGAGAAAATCCCAAGCAAGGCATCTGCCACTTTGTCTGTCCTCAGTGAGGATAGGGTGACTGCTTCTGGGTACCGGGTGGCATAATCCACCACAGTCAGAATGAATCTCTTCCCTGAGGAGCTGGGGGTATTTAAAAGCCCACCAATATCTGTTCCCACCCTCTGGAATGGCTCCTCCACTATGGGCAAGGGGATCAGGGTGGCTTGGGTTTTCTTACCTGCCTTCCCTGTTTCTTGGCACCGGTGACAAGACCTGCAATACTCCTTCACTTGCTGGGTGAAGTTAGGCCAGTAGAAATTCTGGGCCAACCGCTGCATTGTGCGTGCAATTCCCAGATGACCAGACAAGGGAATATCATGGGCAACCTTGAGCAACTGCTCAGGAGATCCCTGGGGAACGACAAGCTGCCTGCCTAGCATCCCTCCCTCTGTCTGTACTGCCTGTGTATACATAAGTCCATTTTCCCAATAAACCCTATGTCTGCCGTCACCTCCCTGTGCACCATCCAAGTCTGCTCTAGCCTTAGCTTTCCTAAACTAGGGTCATTTCTCTGAGCAGCTATGAACCCCTCACACCTTCCCAAGGCGTGGGATAGGTCCCCTTCAGTCGTTAAACTAGGGTCCCTAGCACTAGTGTCAGGGCCCTCAGGATCACTGTCAATCCCAACTCTCTTACAAGAGGTCACCCCTCCCTCTTCGGAGTAACCCTCTGTAGCTATGGGGTTACTTGCTACTGGGGAAATTTCTACCCTCTTTTTATCAGTCTCCCCCTCTGGAGACACAGGCTGGGGAGCCAGCCTCTCAGTATCTTCCTCAATGGCTTCTGGGAGGCTCAGGAAACTACAATTTTCCCTGGCCACTTGGCTATGGGTAACTGAACATACCATCCCCTGCTGGAGATTGTTACCCAGGATCACATCCACTGCTAATGTGTTGGCTACAGCCACCTGTTGCACAGTTCCCCCTGTTTCACCCCAGTCCAGAAGAACACTGGCCAGTGGCAAGGTTTTCTATTCACCAGTAAACCCTTGTACAGTTATGTATTTGTTGGGTATAAGCTGACCAGGCTGTACCAGATCCCTCTTTACCAATGTCAGGGATGCCCCTGTGTCCCTTAACCCCTGCGTCTGTATGCCATTTACCATGACTGGGTACATGTGTTCCCTCATGTTCACTGGCATGCTTCCAGGGACACACAAACAACCCACTTCCTTTCTGGTAGTACTTTGTGTATTATTGCTTGCCCTTCTTGGACACTGTCTGGCAATGCACCCAGTTTCTTTACATAACCAACAAACATTTCTTACTTGAGAGAAATCTTTTCTTTGAAACCTAGGGCTAACTGGTTTTGGTGGAGGCAGTGAGGGTTTTAGCTGCCCTGAAGGCACGCTTTTCCCTTTCTGCGCTGCCACACTCACCCCATTTGCTCTCAGAGCAGGTCTGCTCTTGGCATAGCGGTCTGAGAGTTCAGCAGCCTCTTGTACTGTTTTTGGATCTTGGTTCTCTAGCCAGGTTTTTAACTCTGCTGGGCATGCCCAATAAAACTGTTCTAATAAAATCACATTTTCAATTTTATCAACAGTGTTTGCCTCAATTCCTTCCCACCAATGTTTTAAAAACTGACGTTGTATTGTGGCTAGCTCCTCATAGCTCATATCAGGGCTTCTTCTGAGCTTACGGAATTTAGCTCTGTATGATTCAGCAGTTAATTCAAACTTTTTTAGTAGTGCAGGTTTTAATTTGCTGTAATCATTACTGTCTTTATTGTCCACTTGACCCAATGCATCCCGAGCTCTCCCGGTAAGTAGCAGGCATAGCTGGAAGCTCCAGGACTCTTTAGGAATTTTAGCCTGAATATAAACTTTTTCAAAAGAATTTAAAAAGGCGTCCATGTCCTCCTCATCCTTAAACTCAGCTATTAATTTAGAGTTCAATTTGTAACCCAGTCCAGCAGTCCCAGTTAAATCCAAGCCACTTACCTATCCTGGTGCTGCTGGTTGGAGTCATAGCTTCTCCAGTTCATGTTGCCACTGGTGCTCCTCTCTCCTCTCCTCTGCAGCTCTGCGTTCTCACTCTCTCTTCTCCTCTGCCTCTCGCTGGCACTCACATTTCTCATGGTCTGCCTCCCTCTGTTGTCACTCTGCCTCCAGTTCCATCCTGCGCAACTCAATTTTCAGTTTTAGTACCTCTGGATTCAGGATACTGGTGACCATCCCCTGCTGCTGTGGCCCTTCACTGACAGTGGCCCTGCTGTCCACCTCATTGGCTCGGGACCCCTCACTGGCCACTAGTTCTGCCACACTTGAGGTCTGGTCCCTTTCAGTCATGGTTGGTGACTCGCTGCTCTGGGTATCTGCTACCATCAGGGCCACTATGAGGTTCTGCTTACTGGCTTTCACCCCAAATGGGACTCCCCTGTCCCCGCACAACTGCTTTAAGAAATCTACAGTGTGCTTGCTGTAGTCAGAAGCCAAGTTCTTCTTCTCTCACTACTACTACTATACTGACTGGCACTTCAGAAAAAAAAATAAAATGGGTGGGAACTTAACTGTAAGTCAAGGGATATAGTTCTGTTTCCTTTTGAAATAAAACACTGCCTTTCTTTTTTTTCATAGTGAGCTAAATGGTTTCAAGCTAACGCACTGAACAATGAAGCTTATACCACCAAACTCTTTATGCCACCACTGCCAACCAATCTGTCACAAACTCACTCAGCCAGTCAGCCCTCTACTCCCAAAGTGCCAACCTCTGAGTGTATGATATGTGTATAGTGAACAGAATAAGTTCGCCCTCTTGTCTGTTTTGTGGGTTCAAGTCACCTTAGTCTCAAGCTCTGGAGGGATTCAAACTGATAACCTCTTATTAGCGTACCCAATTATCAGGCTCAGATAATTCTGTCTTCGAGGGGCCAGATACCTTTGCCTATGGGCACCCAACCAGGTCTTTCAAATGAACCCTTAGAACTCTATGCAAGACTTTAGAGAACTCTATCCATTTCCCAGTTTGGTATACAATAAGCCCATACACAGTGTTACTTATAACCTTTTAAAAGCTCCACTTATATAAAAAGAAATGTCAAGGCACTCCAGACAGTTCTGTTGTAAAAATATCTCTTTACTTTAAAAAAATATCAAAACAGAACAATAATTACAGAATAAAATATATATCCCAACACATACAGCCTTAAAACAAACAGGAAAAAGTACAGTTTCTACATACATACATTTAGACTGATCTAACCTAATGCTTACATTCTTTCACTGCTTTGAGGGTCTCTCATCTCTCAGTCAGATATATTGTCTTGTGTGTCTCTAAGGCTTGCTCAGTTGGATAAAAGAGTTCTGAGCCAGCCTCCTCTCTGAGATCATTAAACTCCGCCTTGGTGTATTAAAAGTTATATGTTACCACACAGGATGTCCCAACAAGATTTAAAAAAAAATGATAAGTGACATACTCAATTTCCTCTCCTTAGGGTAACTGGTCAGAACTGGTTTTTGTTCTGCCACACACACACACACACACACACACACGCACACACACAAACAGGTTCTGTGATGTCCTCCCAAGGCTTCCTGGGGAATTTGTATTTGACCTTCCAAATTTGTCTGGATCCTGCCTGGCCAAGACATCAAACCTCTTCAATGTCCATTCTGGCCTCTCTCCGACACCCCTCCCCACAAGTTCTTCCTGGCAACTATGCAAGTCAAAGGATCTCCCTGAGGGCATTATGAATGGCTAATCTTATTTTCTGGGATGAAAGCAAATTGACAAGGTAATTGCACCCCAGATCTCTGCAGTTTAAAATACCTCCTGTCCTTTGAACTTATCCCTGGGGGGTCTTGATGTGTCAGTTCCAGTAAGACAGCAGTTTCCTCAAACTGACTTTCCCATCATATATTTTATATGTAATGAAAAAAATTAATACAGCACTCAAGCACTCAGCGCTGGCTGTCTATGTCACACCCCACTGCTATTCTACAAACATTGAACCAAACTTTCAGGTGCTAAAGGCACTTGGTATAAATACCTCTTGTCTCACAACACACCTGGTCATGTGTTTATCACAGAACTACCTACACCCTGTTGTGTCCTATTGCTTACTCAAGGAGGGGCAGAGACAGGGAGGAGTGCAGGCAGCAGTGATGAGTGCAGGGAAAGCAGTCCAGGGCAAAGTGACTGAAAGAATGGAACAGGTGGTATCGGCTGGCTAGAGTGGATTTAGAAGCACTACTACCAACAAAATCCCTGAAGTCAACGGCAGTGAGGATCATTTTTATGATAATCTCTCACCTGACAGGAAGGGATGCAGGCTTTGTTAATGTATAATGCACCTATTTTGGATGGGGGTGAGAGCTTGGTGTGGATGGCATCTACATGGGCTGAGATGTCAAGATGACTGTCAAACCAAACACTTAGATACTTAAAAGAGGAGACAGCCTTCAGTTGGGAGCCATCCAGGGTCATAAAAACAGGGGATATCTGGATTCTAGCCAGGTGATGCTCAATGCCAAGAGTCATGAAAGCAGTCTTTTTGGTCTTGAGGGTAAGTTGATTGTTGGAGAACCAGTGTTGAACAATACTGAAGTCATGTTGAAGCAGTACTACCAATTCTGGGCCATAGGTGCCAGATGTGAAAGGACCATATCATCTGCACACAACTGGATGTTAGAGGAGGTACAGACCTTGGGTAGATCATTCAGGAAAACTGAAAACAGAATGGGGTGAAGCACAGAGTCTTGCAGTACCCCAGAATCGATGGAGTGGGGGAAAGAGGGCACCTCATACTGAGACAGACTAGGACCTACTATGCATGTTCCAACTGAACCAATTGAACTCTAAGTCGAAAAGTCTGGTGCCAGCAAGTTTGTTTAGTGGGGAGCAAGTTCAAGACAGATGTGAGAAAATTCTACTTCACAGAAAAGGGGGGGTGAAACTGTGGAACAGACTGCCGGTGGAAGTGGTGGGTGCAGCTATCACAATGGGTTAAGCATGGCAGGGACATGGCAAGGGGACTTGTAGTCAGAGTGCAACATGGAATGGAGGGGTGGTGTGGTGGGGGAAGAAGGAGACAACCGCCCAGTACAGTGGGTTGGTGGATTGAGATACTATAGTAAGGACAGACTTGACAGACCTTCAGTATCCTTCTGCTGTCAAATTCCATTTCTATTTTTTTTCTGTAGGGAATGGTGGATGATCGTGTCAAATGACTCTGCAAGGTCCACAAGGATGGCAGGTGACATGGCCCAGATCCATCACTTTGAGGATGAAATCAATGAGACATACTGTAGTTAGGAGGCAGTGGTGGAGTAAGATTTGCAAAGACCAGACTGGTATGAGCTAAAAAAAGTTGAGGAATCAAAAATGGGCGAGTTGAGAAAGTACAAGGTGTTCCTGGAGTTTAGCAATGGTGGAAAGGTGGACAATAGGGTGGTAGTCACCGGGGCAGAACTGTCTCCTCCCTTGTGAAGGGGGATAACTTTAACCTTCTTCCACATGTTGGAAACCAAGCTTGTGCAGAATAAGAGGTGGAACAAGTCATATGGAGGGAAGACAATGGCAGTGGCAGAGAGATACAGGTTTTTAGGATTTACCCAGTCAGGACTATGGCCTCAAGATGGCTTGAGATAAGCAGAACTGAGAGGGTAGCAGGGATGGAAGTGGAGGAGAAGCTTAAATAAGGCTCAGAATGAGGGGAAAAAAGGGAGAAAGGGTGGTAGGGAGAAAAGCAAGAGAGTAGTGGGAACAAGAAGACAAAAAGTGGTACAGCGAAGTAGCTACCTCCATAGGGATGGTCAATGTTGGAAATGTACAAAATTCACTGAGGGAACGTACCACCTTTCATGTAAGACTTAACATACTTGACAGAGGTCTAAGGATACATTTCCTCATTACATGTTGCATAAACCCTTTTATTTATTCCATTCATGTCTTTCTGTTGGCAAATATTCTACAGGAGCAGTTTATCACCATTCAATTCCTCAAACTGTGTCAGGCTGTCAAATTCACTCCTGGAACCGATTTCCCTCTCTGGATTCCCTCCTATTTCCAGCACTGGGGATGGAGAAAGCAGAAGCCCCTAATAAGTATGTGGGAGTGGGTGACTGGTTGGAGATTAAAGATGTGTTGAGCAACCCTCCAGACTTTGGAGGCCCAATAATATTATACTGAAAGTTTGAGATAAATATTTTGATTTGGTTAACCTGGTGACTCTGGTGCAGGCTTTATGGAGTTTTTTTTTGTACCTGAGAAGATCTGTTGTCATGCCAGTGGTCTTGTGCAGTTGCCAGGCAGAGTCTCTGAACTGGAGGCATGAAATGAGCTTGACAGACATCCAGGGGAGGTGTGATCCCCTAACACAAGATTTGCTCCAAAGAGAGAAAAGCATAACTGGAGTTTGGAACAGGTATTCTTAATATCTGAAGATAAGAAAATGAAGGATCAATCAGTAGTATGTAGGTCTCTTTGTAGAGCAGATAAGTTGAGAGACCTAAAATCTGAAGCTGAGTGACTCGGGGGGTAGAGTTTGGGTTGGTGGACCTTACATACACAGTATACCATGCAATCATGGCAGAAAGCATCAGATAAGTTCCTGTACTAATAATGTGGTTGGGTGTGGGGAGAGAACCCAGTCAAGGAGAGAGAAGTCTAAGGAAGAATGGTTAAGCCCTGTTGATTCAGATATACTGTATACTGCATGAGGTGGAGGGACTGGATTTATTGAGTAAGTCTGTTTTCAGCACAGGCAGCACAGCTGTGGATTAGGACCTTACCATCAGTAGCAAAGGTAAGTACAGTGGAAAAAAGGTCAATGAGGGTGTCTGGTTTGGATCCTGGACAGAAAGAGACTCCAGCAACACAAACAGGAAGTGAGAAAGGGATGGAAAGCTTGCCCACAAGAACCTCATGACAGGAAGGGAGGAAAACTGGTCCACAGTCTTAAACTGGTAAAAGAGGGCAACAATGATGGCAGTACCACCGCCCCTTTTAGATTGGTTTTGCCCGAAAACAAAGTAGTCAGTGGGTTTGTTGTGAACTGGCTGATACAGTCCTCAACTGGTTCCATTCTTTCCTCACTGGCGGGACGCAGAAGATGGTCCTGGGGACTTTTTCCTCTACACCACTGCCCTTGCCATGCGGGGTCCTGCAGGGCTCCATTCTGTTCCCCCATATTGTTTGCGGTGTATAAGCTACCACTAGGGGACATTATAAGATGGTATGGGCTGAGTTTTCATTACTATGCTGATGATACTCTGTCTGCTACCTGTCTTTTGCACCCAAACAACAAGATGTAGTCTCAGTTTTCAATCAGTGCTTTGCTGAAATACAAGATTGGATGAGTGCCAACTGGTTGAAGTTAAATCTGGATAAGATGGAAGTACTGGTGGTAGGATCTGGTCACTTGAGGGCTAGCGTGCAACCTGGTTGAGTTTCCAGGCTTAGGCTCAGAGACTCCCAGCTGCTTACCTCTGGCATGGTGAAGAATCTTGGTGTTGTACTGGACTGCAGCCTAACACTCTAATCTCAGGTGTTGGCCATAGTCCAGAGTGCTTTTTACCATCTTAGAAACATCACCAGGATTAAACACTGGATTCCCCTGGGTGATGTGCCATCACTAGTCCATGCTTTCGTGATGTCATGGCTTGATTACTGCAATGCCCTTTAACCTAGGCCTATCGGGGATTGATCTTCGCCACCTACAGCTGGTGCAGAATGTGAGAGCCAGGTTGTGACTGGCCTTTTGAGGTCATGTCACATCACACATGTACTGCGTGCTCTGCACTGGCTTCCTGTTAGGTGGCGGATCACCTTCAAAGTCAGTTTGCTGATCTATAATACATGGCCCTGCATGGACTGGGGCCCAGTTATCTGCAAGACCTCCTACAGCCTTGATGCCCATCTTGTTCCAACTGGTCAGCTGATGAGGGCCTCCTGGTGATTCCCAGGGTTTATTTGGAGTCATCGGGTGCCCAGGCATTTTCGTTTGTGGCACCAACCCTATGGAATGCACTGCCTCATTCACTCAGAGAGGTCCCATCGGTTAATGCCTTCAGAAGGGAGCTGAAAACATTTTTATTTAGAGAAGCTTTTACCTCCAGTTTATTTAAGCTGATTTAAATTAGTTCATTTAATTTAATACTGTATTTATATGTAATTTAATTGTTTACATAGAATCTGTTCACTTGTACAGTGCCTTGAGTCACAATGAAACAGAGCGCACTATTAAATGAATAAACTAAACTATATCAGTATCACTGATCCTGGGGAGAGCCAGGTCTCGGAGACAAGTACAGATGGCTTGAGTGTTTGAACCCGCAGTCACAGGTGGTTAATATTTGGGAGAAGATGGAATATTTATATGCAGGATCATATGACCCTTAGGGAGGGTTGCGGATGTAGAGGGAGTGGAAGGCTAGGTTTTAGCTCAACATCACCAATCAGAAGAAACAATGAGCAGATGAGATACTTACATGAGCTTTTCTAAAAATGATAAAGAATTAATTTATTAGTATTCATTTCTGCAACTATAATTAACGTATGAAAACCTGAAGGAAAACATTGAAAAATGATAATTTCAGTAACAATCAGTAGTGTTTTGATGAGGAACCTTTGTAAATGAGCCTCACAATCTCAGCGGTATTGTATCCGATATAATACATAAACAGAAATGTACCTTATGCTTGTACTCCTTCATATGGAAATTATTCATTCCATAGTCATTTTGGGGGGATTATTCCCATAAAATGAAATAGTATTAACAAATTGTTAAAGGTAATATAAGCTGAATTGTGTCTAAATATTGTTTCTCAAAACTTTCTGCAAAAGTGGGGGGGTGACCCTCTCTTTAAGTATAAATTACTTATATGAATTTCATTGTCTAGTAAAGAAATGGGCAGACTGGATGGATCACTGGGTCTTTTTCTGCTGGCACAGTCTATGTTTGTATGTAATTTATCTTACATTATTGATCTCCTTTTAAACATTAGGACTTATGCTGAACTACATAGTTTGCTGATATGATTACTAATTATTTCACTGTTTTCTCTTGTACTGTAGCTCGAGACATGGATATACCAAAATATATTTAAATATATAAAAATGCATAAATAAAGATTATTTAAAAAGAAGAGCCCAAGGGCTTGTGGCTGCAAAAGAAAGCGTAGAGAGGGACTGGAAAGAAGGGGCAGAAGGAGGAGGAGTCCCCACGAGGCTCCTCAAGGTGTAGCCTGAGGGACTGGAGCAGAGAGCTCGAGATGGGGCAGTGTGTGGGAAAAGGGGGTGAGGGAGAGGGTATGGCAGAGGGTGGGGGGAAAGGGGACTAAGAGAAGAGGAGGTACAGGAAGAGACAGGAGAAAAATGAAGATGGAGAGTATGGTAAGGTTAGAGGCACTGAGACACTGAAGCAGCCCTCCCAAGTGAGTAAGGGGTAGCTATTAAATAATAAATTGGGTGCATCTCAGAATGACATGTTGAATTCTTTTCACTATGTCAGGTAAAATATTTTCACATACTGCATTACTGAATTAATGCATACTGAATTCACAGGAGGTAGGTCCAGGAGAGATGTGAGAAAGTATTACTTTATGGAAAGGGTGGTGGAACCTTGGAACAGTTTGTCGGCTGAAGTGGTGGGTGCAGAAACAGGGGATTCAAGCAGGGCTGGGACATAATGAAGGGACTAGTAGATGCTGGGGGTGACAGGACCAAGGAGGAGTATAGAGAGAGGATGGGGAGGGTTCGTACCCTGGAGAAACAGTAGGCACTTTGTTATTCTTGTTCCCTTGTACCTTAGTCATTTTCTGTATTCCTGTACTCTACACTGGACATTTGTGAAAACAGGCATTTTTGCTCACATACTTTTCCAGTATACAAATAAAGATTAAAGATTAAAGGTTCTTGGGATTATAGGGAACTTGAGAAGACTGGATGGACCTCTGGTGTTTTTCTACTGTCATTGTCTATGTTTTTCTCTTGCACAGTTTTCAGCCTGCATTACTTTTCACCTGCATTATTTTTCAAAGTATTTATCATGGCAGAATATGTTGACTTGAAACATACAGATTTCATTTGTTGTTGTTGTTTATTTACTACTGATCTCTCCCAGCACCAGCCCTCCTTCAGATCAACTTCCTTTGCCCTGTCCCCACCTTCTCTGGGACTTTCCTCCAATTCCCATGGCTTAACCACCATGGCAGGGCCATTGGGAGGAGGGGGGGCAGCCCACCTCTGGAGACTAAATCCAGTGGAGTTCCTGGTCAGACTGGGGCCCGTAGTTGTCAAGCATCATCCTGCATGAGGACAGACTTTTTCTTCTCTGTGTTTTCTCCCTTCTGGATGATGGGACAACATGTTCATACTGTGCATACAACAGGTATGTGCAGAGACACGCTGCATGTCCCTCCTCCTCTCGCCATTCTGCATTAAGCCTGGCCCTCCAGGTTTATGAGAAGGTACTCATGGAGCAGACCACAGGCAACCACCCGCCCCCTTAGGAGGTGAGCATCTGCTGGTACACTTACACCTCCCCTCCCCACTGGTCCTCTGGCAGCTCAGACTCATCCCAAAACCCTAAGCTGCAAGAGGCAGTGCTGCAGCTGTGTCATCAATCTGGCTTGAACATGCTAATCTAACTAGCTTGTGCAAGCCTGCATTAATGAAGCTAATCAAGACCTGATAAGAATGACTCATGATGAGAGCAGTATATGGGGGCAAGAAAGGAATTAGGTTGTATCACAGAAACTGTAGTACTGTCTCCAGAAGCACAAATGATTTGAGACTGGGCAAACTGATAAATCAATTACATGGGAGTATGAGGACACACGGTGGGCACAGCATCTATGTATAAGGGCACAGGGCACAGTTTGTACCCGCTTTGGAGAAATACAGAGACATTGCACTGGAAAGGGAATATGTGGACTATAATTATTTATTTATTTATTTGATATATCGGTTTACAACCTTTGAGCCAGAGGCTCATTTGCAAAGGTACCTCGTCACATGTAAGACAGATGGAAACGCAGAGTAGGTATAACAACAATTACATTAAACATGAGATACATGGTATAACAGTGGTTACATTAAGCATGTGTTACAGACATTTGTCACAGACAATATTTACAAGATTTGGTAGTAGGTATTTTCTGACATTATTTATAACCTTTGGATGACGATATTTACAACATAACAGCAACGAGGCATTATAAACTTGAGAAGGCATCTAAACATAGTAGTCAGACCTAATCATGGGTTTGGTGTTAAAGATGGAGGTTGCAATCCAATGGACTTTGTCAGAGAATATTGGATCAGAGTGGGTACGAGAGTGAAAGAATTAGAAGCAGTTACCAGAGCAGATATTGAAGAGGTGGTTGCGAAGAGTGGTTTTGAAATGTCGATCTTGGGTGCACTAGTGATGGTGCTTGGGAATGCATTAAACCATGTGGGTGCCCTATGGTGGAAAGATCTCTGGGCAAGGGAGGTTTTTACCCTGGGCACAACCAGAGGACTTTCTCTGAATTGCAGGTGAAGATAGTGGGGTTGCAGGCTGAGAGAGGTGGTGACCGAGGAGAGTCCGAGCAGTATTTTCTTGGAGGTAAGCAGGTCTGGTGGCGGAGCCTTTCATCAAGGTTGAGAATATTGGCAGAGGTATAGAGTGAGCAGGTGTGAGTGAGCCTAGGTGCGCCTGTAAGGAGCCTGTAGGCCTTGTTTAGTGTGGCCTGGATTTTCTGGAGTGTGGTGTTATTTGCTGCACCGTATACAGGGGAGCCCATAGTCCACTAGGGACAGTATCGATGAGGTGATGGCAAGCCTAAGGGCGTAGGGGGGGGAAGGCAGTCCCTGTGTCGGTAAAGGAGTCCAATCCGGGTGTTTGTTGCGGCAGCAAGGGTGTTTATGTGGTGGGTGCTGGGAAGGATGCTGAACGGTGTGTTCTTAGCTCTGTTTTGGCGGTGAGAGAAGATCATTGACTTCGTCTTTTTTAAGTTGAGGACCAGTCTATGATCCTTAAACCAGGTTTCGGCCTGGGAGAAGGCAAGTTGGAGGGAGTCCTGAAGGGGGTGTGGGTTTATGATGCGAGGTGAAGAGCACTGCATCATCTGCATATAGTAAGATTTTTGTGGAGCAGGCCTTTGGTAAGGAGTTTAGGTAGAGGGAGAAAAGAAGTGGTCCCAGGATAGAGCCCTGGGGCACCCCGGAGCGGCCAGGTAGTGCGTCGGATAGAGTTCCGTTAATTTTGACGCATTGGGACTGGGCAGAAAGGTAACTGGAGCACCAGGCCAGGGGGCCTGTGGAGAAACCAAGTTGGTGGAGTGAGTCGAGAAGGAGAAGGTGGCAGACTGTGTCGAAGGCCTTGGATAGGTCTATGAACACAGCTCCTGCAATGTTACCGGCATCTAGGGAGGAGTGCAGGAAGTTGGTGAATTCTAGGAGGGCTGTGGTGGTGCTATGGCCTGAATGGAAGCCATGTTGCTCTGGGCATAGGATGTTATACTTGGCTAGGTATTCAGTAAGTTGGGTGGCCACCACTTTTTCTAGCGCTTTGGGGGGGGAGAATGGAGATGGGTCGATAGTTATTAGGGGAGGCTTTGTCACCGTTTTTATGGATGGGGGTAACGACAGCTGTTTTCCAGGCACTAGGAAATTGCCCTAGGCATAGGGGTTTGTTGAGCAGGTCTGTTAGGGGGACTAGGACCACGTCGAGGACTAGTCGAAGGAGCCTGGCATCTAGGGGATCATTTATAGGGTTATTGCTGTTTAGCACTTTTTGTAGGTAAGGATGAGCTTCGTGGGGAGATATTTTGCGCAGGAGGAAACAGGGATGCTGCAGGGTTGGAGGCGGGGATTGGGGTACAGGGTCAAAGAAACCGCTAGGGAGAACAGTGCTGAGATCTGAGAAGGTGGTGTTTAGACAGTTTGCTACGGTAAGTGTGTCAGTGGAGGCAGTGCCATTTATGGTGAGCTGGGAGGAAGGTGGGGAGCGAGATTTCCCATTGAGTTCTTTGATGTTATTCCAGAAGGTCCTTGCAGACCCCCACATGGTTGTGAGAGTGGATTGATAGTGGTCTGCTTTGGCCTTACGGATGGCTCGAGTGCATTTATTGCGAGCGGCATTATAGGAATGTCTGTCTGCCAACCTGCTCAATTCTATGGCTTTGTGCCAGAGATTATCCCTGTCTCTCAACATTTGGAGTAGGGAGGGGGTTATCCATGGGGCATGTTGCCTTTGGGTGTGGAGTTTGGTGAGTGGAGCATAGAGGTCACAGGCCTTGGTGAAGGCCTGTGTAAACAGGGTGAGTGCAATGTCGATGCTGGGGGCTGTATTAATGGGGGACCAATCTATCTGGGTGAGCAGCTGTTTAAGTTTTATTAACCCTCCTGGGCGGAGACGCCTTCTGAAGGTTGTTTGGGCTATGGGTTTGGGTGTGGAGGAGGTCCATTGGAATAGGATGGTGAGTGGTCACTTAAGGAGTTGGGAAGTACTTGTATATCCTGGATTTTGTGGGGGCGGTTAGAGATAAGGATGTCCAGGAGGGTGTGGGTACCAGTAGATGTGTGGAGTCTAGTGGGTTGGGTAACTAATTGGACCATGTCAATGGCTGAGAATGAGTCCTTAGTTGGTGCTGCAGAGGGGCCAAGCCAGTTGACGTTGAGGTCCCCTACTAGTGTCCATTCTGCATTGTGTGGTAGGGTGAGAGGTATTGGTGAGGGATGTGATGGCAGTCTTTTTGGTTCTTAGGGGTATGTAGGTGACTGTGAGGTATAGTGGGGCCTGGAGGGGTCAGGGTGATTTTAGAGTGAGGGCTTGTGCTCCGTTTGTGAGTTTGGGGGGGTGGGAGCATGTGACCAATAATGTTGTTGGTGATGTAGAATGCACAGCCACCCCCATGCTTTCCTACCCTGTCTTCCCGATGTAGGGTGTATCCAGGGAGTGAGACAAAGGCGTCGGGAGTAGATTTGGAGAGCCAAGTCTCCACTAGGGCAATGATGTCTGGTTGGTGAAGGGTTGCCCAACATTGAAGCACTGCAGATTTCTTTGTCAGGCTGTGTATATTCAGCGAGACGATGCAGAGTCCAGAGGATCTGGCAGGTGGAGTGGTGGGGGCAGGGTCTGGATTAGGGTGGATATTATCAGAGAGGAGTAGAAGGATGACTAAGGCTCTAATCATAGGGTGGCAGGTTGTTAAAGTTTTGGGGGAACGTTTAGAGGGAGGGGAGGATGTAGTGGGGCAGGGGATGGGCAGGGTTTGGACGGATTGGTGGATGCAGAAGAGGTGGCGCGGGGGCCTGGGTGGGTGCTGGGGTAGGTGCTGCCAGTGGGAGGTGGATGCAGGGGTCCAGTGTGTGATGACAAGGTAGGGGGGGATGGCCAGATCTGGAGAGCTGCAAAGGTGCAGTCCACAAGGGGCATAGGGTGAGGTTTGGCAGGTGAGAGGTGAAACCCAGGGTGGTAATGAGGATAAGGCACATAAGGTGGAATTGAGCAGACGTGGTGCCTAGATAGCTTTGGGGGAAGAACAAAGAGGTTGTGGTGGGGGGGGAGCCAGAAAAGCTGTAGGGGCTTTGAGATATGTTACGATACAGTAGCTTAAAAAGATAGCCAGATATGATGGATGAGTGGCAGTGCTGTTGACTTTGACAGCAAGGGTGCAGGGTTCAAAGCCTGCAATAGCACTCAGAAAATTATTTTAGCAGACTATGGGGGTTAGAGGCTTTTAGAGTCTTAAAACCTATAGCAAACAATAGTCTGATGTGATAGCTGAGTGGTGGAGCTGCTGACTATTATAGCAAGAGTGCAGGGTTTGATGCCTGCAGTGGCACCAAGAGTAGAAATTTTGGCAGACTGTGGGGGTTAGAAGCTTTGAGAGTCTTAGAGTATAGCTAATACTAGTCTGATAGGATGGCTGAGAGGTAGAACTGCTGACTGTGGCTACAAAGGTACAGGGTTTAAAGCCTGTAGTAGTACCAAGAGAGAAATGGTGAAATATTTTGGCAGACTGGGGGGGCAGAGACTATGAGAGCCTTAGAAAGTAAGTATAAGCTAATAGAATACAATGGTTAGGTGGTAGAGCTGCAGACTCTGACAGCAAGGGTACTGGGTTTGAGAGCAGCAGCAAGACAGAGGATAGGTATTTTTGTTTCTAAGAAGGGAGAAGGAAGGGTTAAAAGCTTGAAATTAGAGGTAGATATCGGCCTGGTTCGTTGGCTTAGTGAGTGGGCTACAGACTGTAGCAGGCTGCTTCTCTCCACTGCTATACTGTGGCCTGTTTCTGATGGAAGTTACTGAATCTTGACTCCTGGGGACTGCAAACATTTTTGTATAAAGTTTTAAAAATAGAATGCCACCAGCCCATTGGCACAGCAGCAGCATTGTCGAACATGACGCTGTCGACCTGAGTTTGGGAATGAGCCTAGGATGTTGTAAGCAGGCCAGAGGGAAGAGGATTAACTGTCCCAGAGGACATTCTCTTCTACTGGAAAGGGATTTCAGCAGACTCCATTGTAATACTGCAACATGGGTGCACACAGGTGGCAGCGGCAGTGCAGTCGGTGGAGGGATGCTGGCTGGTGCCATGCCTAGTACATGGGGCACCCCCACCACTAGTGGCTCACGGGCTGGGAGCAGCTAAAAGCAGTAGACCTCGGGAGCATTTATTTTAATTTGTTTATTGAGTAGCCGTAATTACAACCTTTGAGCTAAAAGCTAATTTACAAAGGATCCTCATCACAAAGGGAGGGGAGAATACATGAGTTTGGGAGTCAATAGCAGCTAAATAGACATTGTCAAAAACATCATAATGTGACCAGTAGCAATTAATAATATCGGTAATGGCAACACAACATAGGTAACAAAGGCAAAAGCAACACACAGCCTTACCGTGGGTACAGGATACACGGGGGTACAGTACACACAGCAGGGGCAGACAATAAAGTGCATAAGTCAAGTTAGGTACTAGTTGGAGAAAATCAGAGGTTGAAGCTATACAGGAGCTTGTAGGAAAGAACAGAAGATGTGGCTGAACATCATTCCTGATACCTAAATTGGTTACTAGGCTACATCCAGGGGAGTAAGCATAACCATGGTAAACAGTCATGGTAGTGGGAACTAATCAGGAATAGGTAGCAGAAAAGGAATCAGAGGAGGGGAATGGAGGTTAGGCTCATGGGTAGGGAGGGTATGGAATAGGGAGGGATAACACGGAGTAGGTGAGGGAAGTAGGGGGGGGTGCATGGTAGGTAGGCCGGTAGGGCAGATGTAGAGCAGAGAGCTTCAGGCCAATTTGTAGTGTGCAAGATGAACCTTGGCAGGCCCTGGGTTCAGGGGTCAGGTAACAGCCGGGTTAAGAGTGGTGGTAGCAGTGAACAGGTGGGGATATAGTCTTTATTGCTCATGCTTGTGAGGACAGTGGCATGCGGGGCTTGTGGGTGAAGAGTGGCAGTAGCAGTGTACGGGGGGGAGATAGACTTTTTTAGCTTGGACTTAGCATTACAGCATGATGTCGACACCCATGGGCTCCACCCACCTGACTGCCAACTGTCTTCCATATATGATGAACCAGAGGGGGAGCTACCCTGACCCCCAACAGAATCCACTGAGGAGACCAGGAGAAAGAGGAGAGACTCTGTGGACCCTATGAAGGTGGATAAGCATCCAAGAAGAGAAGAATGGGGCTGGAAGATGGCCAGGCCAACTTGAGTTTAGTAGCTCTAGTGAAGGGGACAGCCCACTGCCTTCTGCATATTATGCATTTGATGGGGTTCTACCCTCAGCCCCAGAAGAATCCACCAAGGAGACCAGGAGGAAGAAGAGGGGCTCTGTGGACCACATGAAGGTGTAAGCCCCCTACTCTGTTGGGCTTACCTTAATTTGTCTCCTGCTGCCCAATGTCCTCACCACCGTCAGTCCTGGGTCCAGAGTGCCCACTGAATTTCCATCCGGCTCCTGTACTGCTCTTCCCTATAGAAAGGGACCGGAGGAGCTGGCCCGGTGGTGCTGAGGGTTGAGGTGCTGGACAGCACACCTCACGACACGCCGGGAACCCGAGTCCGGGAGCGAGTTCAGGCCACCGGGATCAGCCGGGGGGGAGGATGAGGATGAGGAGACGGATTGAGCAGCCACAAGGCAGGTCTCCTCTCTAGGGAGGGACATTGGGTTTCCCTGGCTCTGGCTGCCTCCTGATGGAGGCTAGGTGGCAGCGCCAAGCCATAGGTAGAACCTGGCATTAGGCCGGGAGGGAGGAAGTGGTCGTCACCAGTGCTGCAGAGCGCATGCACACCTCCACATGCATGCATGACCACAACTGGGGTCCCAGGAATTAGGGGAGAAAACTAGAAATACTATGTCTTCCCCATTGCCAAGTAAGGCGAGGTGGTAATGGGGGAGCAAAAAGCAAGATAGAGAAGGAAAGGGGCTGGAGGTGTGAAGTCGTGGAACCACTGCAAGGTTTCTTCATGAATGTGCGAGGTGGCAGTCCGCGCAGGTGCAGTTACTACAAATCTGGGGAGTAAATAATCAATAAAATTGAAAATGTCTGGCTGTATGAGACTTATAAAGTGTGCACAGTATGTGGACTGCATATGGACTGCATGTACAGCAGTCATGTTAGCCACCTTTCACTCTTGCCACAGTCAATCAGAATCCAGGATTGTGTCAAGAGGGCTCTTGGGACTGAAAAAAGGACTTGTGCAATAGAGGTTTGTGGGAGTAATAGGAGGACCTTTTCTTGGCACCCAAATGAAGGCCCAATAGGGCATCAAGTGTGACAAATTAATATTAATTTGTTCAGCTTGACAACTGCTGCAGGGAATGAGAAGGGGCTGCTGTAGAACTGATAAAAGGGACTGTTTTGTCAGTCAAAGGGGGGATTCCTGAATGTGCAGCAAGAGAGTGCAGTAAGAGAGAGAGACTGCTGTGGGCTTGCTAGCCCTGAAGGCCTGCCTGTTTACAAAAGACCTTGTCTGGCCATAGTATTGGACAATCTGCAGAATGCCTGGAAAAAAGCACAGCTCCTGGGAAAGGAACTGGACTGTGTGAGAAGTTCCCAAGGTGAGATTTGAACCTGTGTCTGAGTTTTCTGCTGAGAATTTGGAAGTGGCTGCTGAGGTTCGAACTTGTGGCTGAGTGAATTTGTTGCTGAAAGTGGAAAGCAGCTGCTGAGATCTGAATCTATGGCTGTGTGCAAGAAAGTTAGACTCTGCAGCTAGTGTGAGAAACTGTTGAGATCTGCTGCTAGGGAGAGAACTGACTGCCCTGCAGTGCAGAAAGAGCCAGCAGAGTTTGACAGTGAAAAGCAGAAACTATAAAGGTCACAGCTTAATCCCACAGTATCTGCAGTGAAGAAAAGTGTGTGCCAAGCATCAGTCTGGGTAACCACCAGCCTTCTCAGTACCCAGACTAAAGAGGAGACCACCGGAGAGGAAGACGTTGAAAGGTCTGCCGGGTGAACACTGCATATGAAAGCCCTGGGAGGCAAAACTTGGAAAGGCCTGGCAGGTGAAGATCAGCTTTATTCACTCGGGGACAAGAAGCAATTTTTGCAGAAAATCGTGGACTTCATTGTCGACGTGGTGCTGGAGTCACCCAGATTGATGGTGCTGGGTGACTTCAATGCCTAGGTCGACAATGAACTCTCACAGTTTGGGCAAGACTTCCTCCAACTAATGACGTTGTTGGGCTTCACATAGGCAGTTGCCTCTGAAACCCATAGTTCTGGTCATTCTCTGGACCTGGTCTTCCTCCTGGGTATGGAAACCTCCGACTTAGCGGGGGAGCCAGTCGGTTGGTCTGACCATTACACTATCAGGTTCAATTTCAGGACCCCCATAGGCCTGCCCCTGTGGAGATGATCCGATACCACCCGTTAAGGGGAATAACCCCAGATGGTCTGATGGCAGTACTGCTAGCAGGGGTCTGGACAACCTGCTGCAAGCTTATAATATGGCTGTGGACTCCATTGCTCCTGTTCATGTTCGCTCCCTCACCCTTCGCCCTTGGTACCCTTGGTTTGATGGGACCTTGAGGGAGATGAGGAGAGAGGGGCGAAGGATGAAGCATTACTAGCGGAAATCTGGTCTTGATGCCGACAAGCTTAGATTGATGGCCCATTATTCAGATTACCAATCAGTGATCTCCAGTAAGAAGGCAGAGTTCCTGTCTGGAGAGATCACCACTGTGAGGAACCGACTTGCTCAGCTTTTCCGAACTGTGGACAGACTATGCAGTCCAGCCTGTTTTCAAGTTCGGAGAACAATGTCACAGGATAAGTGTGATGAACTTAGTTGCCTCTTTGCAGATAAAGTTGCCAACTTTAGATCAGAGATCTGCTTAGCTCACTCCAATGAGCGGGGCAGCAATTGGTCGGAGATTGCAGAACCACGGTCGGGTTGGTCGGCTTTTAGCCTGCTGGTGATTGTGGATGTCATAAGGATCTTCCAGAGCATGCAGCTGACCTGCTGTAGTCTGGACCTGGGCCCAACTCACCTCCTTATGGGGTGCATTGATGTCATTGGCCCGGTCCTGGCTGAGATAGTCCAGAGTTCGCTTGAGATGGGTGAGTTTCTTGACTCCCTGAAAGAGGCGGTGGTGACACCCCTCCTTAAGAAATCTACTCTCAACCCGGACTGTCTCGCCAACTACAGACCCATCTCTAACCTGCCCTTTGTGGGCAAGGTTATTGAGAAGGTGGCCGTGCTGCAGCTGGACAACCACCTTACCATCCATGACATCTGCAATACTCTCCAGTCAGGATTTAGGAAGAGGCACAGCACCAAGACTGCCCTGGTTCGGGTGCTCAGTGTTCTCCTGATAACGAGAGATTGGAGGACTCATTTCCATCTTAGTCCTCCTTAATCTCTCTGCAGCATTTGACACTGTGGATCATGGCATATTGCTGGAGCACATGCGGGTTGTCTGTGGACTGTCAGGGACAGTCCTCAGATGGTTGCACTTATTCCTTACTGGTAGATATCAGAGAGTCACGTCGGGAATTTATTCCTCTGATGCATTCTGTCTGCCATGTGGGGTACCCCATGGCTCTGTGCTTTTGCCTATGTTATTCACGGTGTATATGCTGCCATTGGGAGACACTGTAAGGTGGAATGGCTTGAGTTTTCACTGCTATGCAGATGATACACAGCTGCGCATGTCCTTTGTGCCTGACCAGGATGATGTGGTCTCGGTGTTTAACAACTGCTTCACTGAGATTCAGGACTGGATGGGTGCCAACTGGCTGAAGCTAAATCCTGACAAAACTGAGGTTTTGGTGGTGGACCCAGGTCACCGGGTAGAGGGGTCCTCGGCAGGGCAGGCCTCTGGGCTTCTGCTTAGTGGTCACCAGCTGATGTCCTCTGAATGGGTGCGGAGTCTGGGCGTTATTTTTGATGAGGGGTTGACACTGAAGTCTCAGGTGTCATCCGTCGTCAAGACCTCATTTTACCATCTGAGAAATATCACCCAGATTAAGTACCTGGTTCCGCCTAGTGATCTTTCAACACTGGTCCAAGCCTTCATGACCTCCCACCTTAATTACTGCAACACCCTGCACCTAGGGCTTCCAGGGGTTGATATCCACCACTTGTAGCTGGTGCAGAATGCTGTGGCCAGGCTGTTGACTGGGTTTTCTCAATCTAGCCAAGTCACACCTGTGTTAAGTGAACTGCACTGGCTGCCAGTTCAGTGGCAGATCACCTTCAAGGTTGGCTTGCTAACCTATAAGGCCATACATGGACAGAAACCAAGTTATCTACAAGAGCTCCTTTGTCTCTGCTGCCCCCTCAGACCACTCCACTCAGCCAAAGAGGGATTGCTGGAGATTCCCAGGGTCCATTTGAAGACTTCTGGAGCCTGTACATTTGTCTTTGTGGCTCCGACCCTGTGGACTTCTCTACCTCGTCGGGTAAGGGGGTGCCTGACTGTGGAGAGCTTTAAATCTGCTCTCAAAACATTTTTATTGTCCCTTACCTACTCTGATTATTAAATTGTGGAATTCTATTATTTTAACTGGTTTTAATTATTTATTGTTATGTGTTTTGTAGAAGCGCTTTTGAATTGCGCTTGAAACAAATAAAGTTTATTATTATTATTACTTCTTCAGCTGTCTGCTACCGTGGTGCACCAACAACTCCTGACACCAGCACGGTACCATGAAACAAGTTTCTACCACCACCTTTGAACTGCTGAACTGTAAGTACCCCGGGCTACAGCTCTTCGGAAGTCTTTCTTTAGCTAGCTAGTCAGGGAATTAAAGAGGTTGAGTTCTGGGCAGGATTGCGCCAAGCTTAAAGCTGTGCCCAGGTGGAAAGTGCAAGTTATTTTATCTGTTAAAAGTTATTGGGCCCCAACGAAAGATCCCCCCAACGTCTTCTACAAGGTGGTGTGCTACCCACCCAAGAGACTTTATAGACTTTGTGGGCAGCTGCCATTGGGAAGTCAGGTGCACCCATAGGTGAAAGGTGGGGATTGTGTGGGGGTAAAAGTGTTGCGCCAGTTGTTAATGTTGTTATGCTATTTTACTCCCTTTTTTCCCCCTTTCCCCAAAATAAAAATTGTTAATTGTTAATGTTACATTCTGGTACTGTGACTCATTGCAAATGGTGGGAATTGTTGTTGTGTGGGGAAGGTACTGTGGAGGCAGTTACTATGTTTTCCTGGGGGGGTGTTAACCTGCAATTTATCTACAGGTATACCCTATCACTACCCCAGGTGGAGGCACGCCACACACCTGTTGTTCCAGTACCACTTGTCTGTCAGAGAACCTAGGCCGGCCCCCTCAAGGTGTGTCTAGGGAGGACATGAGGGTTCCAGAAACAGCTGAGGTGAGTCCAAAAGGGGCTGTGTTACAAAGGTAAATGAGCATCTGAGGAGAGAAGGGTGGATCTGGGAAGTGGTCAGGCCAAGTTGGGTAGGGCAGCTCTGGCATACTATATATTTTTTTCTTTATCCCCTTTACCAAACATGTAGTATGCTTGTGGCAGGAGGGGGATTTGTATAGTTGGGGAACCCTTCTTCATCTCCTGATAAGATGAGCAAGTGGGGTTTGTGGGCATGTTTGCTCTTGAAAAGGCAGCCTATGCCAGTCTGTCCAGCTGGCAATCCTGCACTTTGTTGAGTTCCTCCCCCAACTACTATCCTGACCAACATACTGTCAAAACTGTGTGAGGGGCCTGCTGTGTCATACTGTGAAATGAGGTGGTCAACCCCAGGGTGGAGTCAGGAGGGGGGTACAATGTGGAATCAAGGTACAAAGGCCACTAGGGAAGGGCAGACAGACAAAAAAATTAGAAATATCCAAAAGCAATAAAAGAAACAAGATGTAGCATGATGATGATGATACCACAGACACAGACCAACTGGGAGAAGAGTAAACTATATATATAGAGAGAGATAGGTCTTTATCGGTCCTTATTTCAGTGTCAGGGGCTCAGCAGGTAGCACACTCACCTCTGAGGCCGGGAGATCAGAAGGCTGTGGGTTCTATCCCCACACCAGGCACTTGGGTTAATATCCCAATACTGACATTGTAGTGCAGCATGGGTGGAGGGGTGCTGCACTCCTGAGGTGCCGTCTTTCGGATGAGATGTTAAACCGAGGTCCCATCTGCCTGTTCTGGTGTTAGGTCAGGTGGATGTTAAAGATCCCATGGTACTTCTCGAAAAGAGTAGGGGAATTTCCCCGGTGCCCTGGCCAAATTTCCCACCATTCACAAAAATACCACCAACAGCTTAATCTGGTTCAAGGTCAGTTGGTATTCATCTGTATCCCCTCCCCGGGTCGTGCCTGAAAATAGGCAGAATTTGTCTAGTGTACGTACTCGGTCTACAAAAACTAAATAAATAAATATTTTAAAACATGCTGTAGTGTCAGACCATTGACAAACAGCGATCGTCATGTGTGAACATTCGGAAAAGAATCAGCCTTCTATTCACATTCTTCACTAATAATACTTCTCATTAAGATTGCTTTTGAAATGTTAGTATGTTTTTTTCGAGAGGAACTTTAAATGCCAGGACTTGTTTTGAAACTTACGCATTCCATGCCACATCTTTGATCAGGCATGCAGTGGGCACCAGAAACAATCCAAGCCAGAAGGCCCCGCACTTCAGCACCATGCCTGCCTGCAAAACAAAGATAAAATGGGAATCAGTTTCCAGTCATGCTCTGTGGGTTGCAATAGTAAACTTGTGTGTCAGGTGGGGAGGGTATGAGAGTAGTTATTAACTACCAGCTACTTTTAACAGATTTTATTGGACTCCCTGAGGTGCAAGCACTCGCAACTGCAACAGACACATGTCACATCCATAATTCTCTTTTTGACTGTGGGTGATCATGTCCCAGCTCAGCCATTTTTAGCTGAAATGTGTCCCCTGACACCCCAGGTGGGTGGCAAAGGACAAACAACCCTGGATTTATTTATCAGGTGCTGGGTGATAAATTGTTCCCATTGTATTGCCTTGATGACAGGGCACTGTTCCACACTTTTCCATGCAACAGAGTAAGACAGAAGCTTGTGTGTATGCTAGACAGAAAGTGATGTATGACTTAATAACCTACTATCTATCTACCTACTGTCAGTATTAAAAGTGTGCTGGATAGGTTCTAGCATTAGTATCGTCATGTGGCTACCCACCCCAGGAAGTGGCTGGAAACAGGACCCAGTCTCAGCTGACCCACTGGGTAAAATATAGATAAAATAAAATTGTTGATCCCATTCTAACATCTGTAAATGTATGTTTTGCAATGTGGGGTGGTTGAAGCTGTGAACTGACAAAATTCTACTTGTATGCTGAGTACCATAATACTGATTTACAAAGTATGATTTTCTGATTACATTCCTGCTTTCCCTTCTAATGTGAATGGAAACGTTATCAGCATTACTTAAAGAGTGCATTTATATAGCGCTTTTCATACGCACTGCATCCCAAAATGCTGTACAAGCAACAGGAGAGACTTGAAGTGTGGTGGCTGTAAATGGGCAGTGGATACTATTTCACTCAACAACATCCACATACAACCGTGGACAATGATCTGAACTAGTTTTGATGGGAAAGGCATTGTTGGTCAGTCCAAGGCTGTAAACCACGACCCGTGGTGTTAGGTTGGTGCTATCAGAAAGGGGTCTGCCTGCCCCTTCCACACAGTAAACACAAACAGGAACAGTAGCACTCAAGAACAAGCATGTATTGAAATCAGGACACCATGGTATTTTAAAAATAAATGTAGTCTTTATTCCTTGCACATGGTGCAAATTACAAAAATAAACCACATACTTAAGCAGGTAGTCCCATGCTAAGAGAGGTGCTTGCCACTTGCCCCAATGCTTTGACAAGTCTTCATCAGGGGCCATATATATGTAACCCCTAGGTGGCGCTAACCCAAGGGCTATTACCCCTACCTGCTTGGCTAGTTGCAGGTTAAGGGGCCTGGGTACTGAAATGGGTGCCCCCACCCGGAGGTCAGGGTTGTTAGTGGTCAAGCTAACCTGGGCACAGCTCTCCGGGACACTGTAACCTCCCCTCTGTCCCTTCTAGTGGGTAGAACAATATACAGTAATCACTTTTGCAATGACCCTTATTCACGATGTAAGTACCCACTCCGTTTCCACTTACCACCAGGGCTGGTTCCGCCAGTTCAACCCTGGAGACCCCCTGTAAAACAAGGTTAGGCACAGCAAACAACAATAGTACAGTGCTTTCAATACAAACCGGAATCACAGTCAGGTTAAATGTAAAAAGAGTTAGATCTGATTTATTCAGGGGACTTGAACAAGGAGGGGCGTGATCAGATTGACTGGCTTAAAGGCTAAATCAATCAAACAGTCATGTATGCACTTCAGAGTCCCCACACAGTCACACACTCTGGGTACCCAGGTGGGAAAATGGTGGGCTAGCCAGGAATGTTGCCTGGGGTAGGCCGACATCACAGCTGATTGGGGCCCTGTGATGGAAGAAAGCAACATGCACAACACACACTATTTGTAATCCGGGGCCGGAGGACTCAGTTCATGAGAGAAGAGACAACAAGGCAATCAGATCACAACACTTTAGATTTAGCTGTTGTTGCAGGGAGCTATCCTGATGTGTACTCATGATACCCAATACAGGACACAGGCAGGATGAAATCGAGACTGCAGGTTGTTGAGCTGGAGTGCCAGGAGAAGCAGGGCCCACATGAATGACCGAGGCATCGTTCCTGTTCAAAGCGTTGAGCAGCGGGCTGATTCCCAGGCAAGTCTCTCGTCGATAGCTTTCTCTGTGTAGGGGGTAATCTGGCCGGGTCAGTATGGGAAGGCCCAGGCCAAGTGGAGATAAATATGGATTCAGTCAGTTGGAGCTGGATGCAGCTTCCAGCAAGCAGAACACAGTTCAGCACACAGTGCGGAACCAAATCACGACCCACTAACAGCACACAGCACATTTACATGTAAAGAAATTCCACTGTACCCGACTATCTCAAGCTGTTCACCCTTTCACTTCCCAACTCAGACTAACTGTAGCAGCAAGCAACCTGGGACTTTCCCCAGGATCTAAAAGGTTCGGTTGGCTGATCTGTCAGTCACAACAAGAGCTCCCCCTCCAGGTCCATTTGAGTGCCAAAGTTCCAAAACTACAATTCCTACAGAATTTTGCTCCCACAAGACCCCTGGGGACAGGTTCCATTTTAGAGCCCCCAAAGGTACTGATTGGCCCATTCTGGCAGTCCAGGACTAAGATGGTGGTGATAAATGAAACTGCCCATGCTGCAAAGAAGGCAGGTTAGACAAACTACAATATCGCTACCACTCTAATAGATAATCAGCAAATAAGTACATCTTCTAACAGAGCTCCCTCTGCGCAAATAACGATGGCAGAATGGAGCAATTATCTGGCAGCCCGGGTAGGACTCAAGCATAGAAACACTCAGCCCCCCTACCAGATCAATTATAACTGTGATATAGGCAGCTCTTAAAGAGACAATACACAGAGGCTACACAGGCACTCGCAGGTAATAACGCTTAAACTGCTAAAACGCAGGGCACCAGCCTGGCACTGAGCATTTAGGCAGGCCCAAGGAAGACTTTTCGGGAACCCCCATTTGTAGGGGGTTATATATACATGCTTGTTCTCGAGTGCTACAGTACCTGTTTGTGTTGAAAGGGAAGGTTAACTAGGACACTGGAAGATCACCTTTCTACTTTTGTGAAAAGTATTGTGAGTTTTTTTAACTTCCATCTGGACACCCATCATGCAAAACAGTAACAGAGGTGAGCTGAAGGGACCTCAGTTTAATGTCTCAGCTTAAGGATGGCACCATATGACACTACAGCAGCCCCCCCCCCCCAGTACTGCACTGCAGTGCCAACATTTGGGGATAAGGGCCCATATCCTGGTGTGGAACTAAAACTTACAACATTCTGACCCAAATGCAGATGTGCTGCCAGCTGCATCATGCTCATGCATGGTTCATGGGTAGACATGGTACTGTAGCAGATTTAGGATGTGGTTTACTTTGTGTATGTATTTGTCATGCATCGCAGTTTCAGAGTAGGATTACAGGAGAAAGTATATATTGTTGCAGATGACACTAAGGTTTGTGGGTGGGAGTTTTACAGTAGGTGATTCCAGAGGTGTTGTGTGATGTGTATAGAGGTTATTTGTCATGCATCACAGTTTCAGGGTAGGACCAATGGTAGAAGTGGGGGTAAACTGTCCTGAGGGAACTCCACTTCAAGAGTAAAATTAAGAGCCCGACCCAGTTAGAGGAGTAAAATGGAGGACTGCTGCTGTGTCACATTTACCCATCCAAAGACATAAAACTGAATAAATGGCATGTTAAAATGTGTCCCCAGACCTCTGTCAGGTATGTTCAATGCTACATAGATGGTGGTGGGTTCCCACAGTGAATTTGTTTCCTTTTCCAGCCCTGGATGTCATTACAGGGGACAGTATACATTTTTGCAGATGACACTAAGCTTTGTGGGAGGGTTGATAACAAGGAGGGAACTGGAATCATTACAAAGGATACAGAGACACTGGAAAAGTGATCCAGTATTTGGCAACTGAAATTTAATGCCACAAAATGTAGTGCTGCATCAGTGTAATAAAAGTGGAGCACTCAAAGGAGGAAAGGGACCCAGCAGTAATAATTAGCAATATTTACAACAAAAAAAACTATTTTTAATGCAGTAAATTGTACAGGAAATTCTAACAGAATGTTGGGGTGCATAAAGTGGGGGTTCACTAGTTGCAGAAAGGCGGTGATAGTGTCACTGTTCGGGTCACTGGTTAGGCCCAATGTCAAGTACTGTGTGCAGTTCTGGAGCTCGCAGCTGAGAAAAGACAGGGATAGGTTGGAGACTATACAGCACAGGGCAGCAAAAATTATCCAGGGGCAGCTGCAGACATGGTCCTATGTGAAGAGATCGGAAGGTCTCGATATGTTTTCTCTAGGAAACAGAAGGGAGAGGAGGGAGGGATATGACAAAAACATACAAATTCTTGTGGGGTTGCAACACGGTGAAGTACACAGAGCTGTTCAAGTTGAAGAGCATTACATCCACAAGGGGCTGAAGCTGTAAGGGGGTGGATTAAAACAATACATGAGGAAATATTCTTTCACCGAGCAGGCTGTGGAAGGGGCAAATAACTGCCCGGTAATGTAGTAAACTTTTAGTCCTTTTCTCATCTTATTTTACTGTTTCTATGTTTGTTCTCATGTAGTTGCAAATTAAATGTCTTTAGAGAAAATATGAGTATTGTCAAGATGGTTACATTTGGGAAAGCAGCCTCTTAATATTGGACTCATGCAGGTCTTCAAGACGTAAAGAAAAATCACATTTATAATCATCAATGTCATCATCATCATCATCATCATCAGGGCTTCAGTATCTCTCTGTTCAAACTTTGTTGAGTGTGCAATTACCAAGCAGCAATTGTAGATAAATAGAGGTGAAACTGGATCATAAGTATCAGAACTGTATTTAGCATTAGAATAAAAAAAAAAGGGTACTAAACAAAAACAAAAACCTCATGTTACCCTAGCCACCTCCTTTTTATAAACTTTGCCTTTATTAATTTTATTTTTTTCATATATAATTTTTCTTTTACTCCCTACTCCCGCCCCCGGGGACACGGTGTACACATGCATGTACGCACATGGAGTGGCACGTACATGCCAGGATCTGGTGGCCCCTTCCACCCCTCCCCTGACTTTTGTCACCACCTGTTGCTGCCTACATGCCCACCGGATCTCTACCCGGTGGGAGTGGGACTACAGATGGGCGGGCATCCACCCCCATTGGAGGGGAGAGCCATGGCTCAGTCCTGCTCCAGCCCTCCCCCCGAGCTGGCACCCTGGAGACCCAAGGTTGTTCCCGAATCCTAGTCACTGGCATAGCATGAGGTAAGGTGCCAGCGCCTCAGCACTCTGCGCTACCGGGCCAGTTCCTTTATTCATTTTTTTAGCACATACATGATGTATCGTGCCAGTTACATATTTTGCAGTTTGTTACATTGTGCATTTTCATGTTTCCATTTCAACATGGCATTATACTATACACTATCTTCTGTTTTCTCAGGTATTGCTTGTGGGGAGAGATGGAGGAGGGGACTAAGAGAAAATGAACCAGCACCAGTTATAGGAAATCATCATGGGACCAAATATGACCTTTGAGACATACTGTGAATTATGAAAGCATTCCACCTATCTCTGAATAAATCTCACTTCTGCTTATGTCTGTGTGTTATCTTTTCTATTTTATAAAATTCAAGTATGACCTCCTGCCACTGATTAATTGCTGGGGACAGGCATAGCCTCATGATAGCCTTTTTGCTGTAGTTAATAATATTGCTAATATGTATTTGTGATGTTTAGTTATAATTGATTCCCAGTAAGAAAATCAAAAGTGATGCAAAGGCAGGGGGGAAGGTCCAGATGTTTGAAATAATTATTTCAAGTCCTCTGAGAACCTTGTCCAGTACCCCACAAGAATCAGACAGTACCAAAAGACATATGCGTGCACGGTATGCAATCCTCCACAGTTCCTCCAGCAACGTAAAGTGACTGGGTTATGAAACTTTGCCTGGACAATTGGCATCCTAAAGAAATGTACAACCTATTTCCAGGAAAATTCTCTCGAAGTGAGCAAGATGGTAGATGCCTGAGACTGTAGCAATGCTCTTTCCTGTTCACTCTGCGAGATTTGAGAGTGCATCTCTGTTCTGCAGATGTGTTACTGTTTTGCTGTTTCATTCCCAGAGCATAATGAGTTCTTGGTAACTGGTGGTTATGCCAACTCTGGGCCACTGATGTATGCTCTCAGTGTTGGATTTTGATGTAAGAAAACTGCTCTCACTCTTGCTGTCACTGGTTATATACTTTGATTGGTGAAAGCCTTTCCTGCTGTAGATGCTGGTATCTGGTTGTGGACTGTTATTGTGTTGCCACTTATTGTGCTGTTTGGAGATGGTAGTGCTTGGTTTGGGTCCCAGTTATTGCAAGATGATGTCTGGTGGAACACAAAGGTCTGTAACTTGTGAAGTGACCTAATATTTATGGGAAAATATGCACAGACCGGAGGCAAATTTTACAAATTTCAGGAGACTTAAAAATTATTCAAAATATGAAGCAGGGGTATGTAATGTTGTAGGTGTGGGGGGTGTAAGATCTAAATTATGGGATGTAGCCTAGCAAGTGAGATATTACCTTATTTTTATAGGTGGGTATTAAATTATAGGAACTGGAACATAACATAATGGGTATTTATTTTCATTTTAATGTGTAGTGATACGTGTTAGTAAGTTTGCATTTTTGCAACCCAAAACAGAAGTGGCAGCAGACGGCGCCTGGATAATTTTTGAATACATGGTTGGGAAACATCTCTCAGCCAGTGAAGCTTATGGGTTTCTCCTTGCCATTTTATAAATATCTTTTAACAACGCTTAATTACTGAGATTGAGCGACATGCTTCACATCGCATATTGTACTTGGCTGGCTTTAATATCTCTGTTATCATCACATAGCTCCAGATCTGAGGGAGAGATCCCTCCTTCAAAACCTATTAGTATGCTGCTAACAAGGACTTGCTCAGTTGGCCAGAAAAGTTTTCCAAATTCAGCATCATAGCCATCCAGCCCTGGATACTTTCCACTTTATGTTTCACCAGTGCTGCTGTGAGTTCACTTGTTTGAATTGGTTTTGTTAAATTCTACTTTTTGCCTTGGGGAGACCTGTGGGCGATTGATTGATTTTTATGTACAACTGTTTCTTCCAGGCAATGCTCCGTTGTCAAGGTCTACATTGGTCCCAGGAACATACCCTAATCCGAACAATATACCCTGATCAAGCCATTGTCCCCATTATCCTAGTAGGTCCCACCCTGGTTTGATTTCCCCCACAAGTTCCCCTCCCTGACAAGGGCTTCAGGGGGAAGGCTATCTTCCCTGCTCAAGGCAGTACACTGGGCCAGAGGGCTCCTGGAGCCAGGCCATGATATAGATTATGTGTTTTTTTCCTCCTTCCTCCCCAGCCCTGGCTGCACGCAATGATGTCCTGCAGGGGTAGCAGGCTCCCTTGGCCCACCGCAGGGATTGCTGTGGCACTGGTTGCCCAACATCATCCCTCCTGACTGCAGCATGTTGCTGAGTAGCAGCTGCTACGATCAGGCCTGCCTCCTGATGTGGCATCCCAAGGTTGCTCCTGAACTTGTGTGGCCTGCATGGGGTGCCACTGGGCCATCCAGGCAGCCCTAGAGATTTATTTTTTGACATAAAAATCAAAATAGTGGTGTGGTGGGGGGTTCTAAAGGTTGAGCATATAAATCCTGATAGTAGGCTGTTAGTGCCTTTCATATATGATCTTTTTTTGTGGGGACCACCTGAGGGGTTGGAGGATGTCTGAATTTTACTACAGTGGCCTGCTTTGCCCCAGCCAATAGGCTAGAATTTCTGACGCCCTGACACCCCCTCACAATATTTTTGTCATAAATATTGTATAGTGACCTTTGTCTTTCTGTCCAGTAGTCTCCTCTATATCTCTCAAGTTTTTTTAAAGCTGCACTAACATGCAGTTATCTCCCAGTTTATGAAGATCTCGCAAAAACCGAAGTTGTGAGGTAAGCTCCTCCAGGCGAGCCTCCCTTTTCTGTTTTTTTCCCCTCGCTGAATAGGCAACAATGTCACCACTTAAAACAGCTTTAATAGTTTTCCATAATGTAAGTGACTGGACATCTGAACATTCATAATCTCTTAGTATTTCTGGGATTCTTTTATAAATCTAGCTGAGAAACTCCTGATCATTCAATAGAGAGTGAGTAAACTAGGTCCAGAAAGTTTCCATTTTCAATGGATAAAATGGAATTTGTCATTTTTAAACTTGCATACTTTGCACTAGCTATTTGTGCACCCTCACAGACATTTTTGGGCTAAATTGTGGTACAAAACATGTTTATTCATCCTCAATTTTGGGGACAAAATGGAAAAAATGGATTTTAAGATTTTTTTCAAATGGAATTTGCCATTTTTAAAAAGGAAAATCCTTGGCCCTATTACATAAACCTCCAGTGTATAACTTTCTATTATTTCTCTAGGTATAATTTCATCAAAACTGGGGCATGATCTGACAAAGAGATTTGACCAAGTTCACATGAATGAATTCTTTTCAGCCTCTCAAGTATGACAAAAAAATAATCTACTCTCATATAAGCAGAACACAGAACAGGTAGGGAACATCTGGGCAGACTAGGTGGTCTAATCAGTCCTTTACTGTTGTCAACGTGTATGGTTTGCATGTTTCTGAGCAATATGTGTATTACAGAAAAAGGTGTAATCTCTCACTTGAGAGTGCAAATGCCTCCATACACTATAAGCCTGGTGGCCTTATTTATTTATTTAAGAATTTTACCAGGAAGGCATACTGAGCGGAGCACCACTCAATTCCAGATGCATCCTGGGGGGAGGAGAGAAGGGATATATACAGTAATATACACAGGATTATAAAGTACATATACAGCAACATACACAAGGATTAACAGTACAAAAAACACTCCACGTATCATAATTACAGAGATAGCAGTGGGTACACTGGGTACAATAGATGTGGGAAGAGCAGGAGAGAAATAACCTACTAACA
Source organism: Neoceratodus forsteri (assembly GCA_016271365.2). Taxonomy (NCBI): domain Eukaryota; kingdom Metazoa; phylum Chordata; order Ceratodontiformes; family Ceratodontidae; genus Neoceratodus; species Neoceratodus forsteri. The sequence continues at coordinate 324,019,978 of CM057459.1, forward strand.
TTTCTAGAGGAACTATAATTTGAGCTATGCAAAGATGGGAATATTAAATACATAACAGTCCACAGCCGAGATCACTAGAAGAGCACATATGGTATTAAGAATCAGTTACAGGCCAATTTCTCCATGCACTTGGCTGTGTGCTTAGGTCTGTGAGCTCTTAACAATGTGTCAAATTGCGGTAGAGATTAAGGGTGGGGGGCAGGATATATGGCATCACGGCATGGCAGCCTGCATGTAGGGGAGCAAAGTGACTTGAAGAGATGATTGAGCTGCTGAGTGTTGTCTGTGTGCCTAATGTCAGCCGGCAGAGAGTTGCATAGTTTAGGCATCCGGTAATTGAAGGCAGCTTGGCCTTTGGCTGTGGGCATATGTGGGACATGCAGAAGCCAGGAGTCAGTGTTCCTGAGAGAATACACAGAAGGTGGTTGAACTGAGAGGGCAGATTCCAGGTAGGGGGGAGGGACTGTCTCCAGACTTTCGCAGTTGTTCTTGAACAGTGGATCAGTCTCCTATCCTAAAGCGTGGGAAGGTTTACAGACTTGTAGAGATCGCAGTGGTGCATGGGGGGGCAGTCCAGGGCAAAATGGCAGAAGGAATGGAAGAGGGGGTCGAGTCTTGCTAAGGTGGACACAGGGGCAGCGCTGTAAACTACGTCACCATAGTCAATTAAAGGGAGGATAATTTTCTGTAGGATTGCCTTGCGGGTTTCCAGCGGGATGCAGACCCAGTTACGATATACGGCACCCAGCTTGGGGTGAAGTTTCTTGTTAATTGAATCGATGTGAGCTGAGAAGTCGAGGTGCTGATTGAGCCAGACCCCAAGGTACTGGAAGGAGGTGCAGGCGTCCAAAGGAGTCCCTTCAATGGTATGGAAAGTGGGGGTGGTGGGAAGTTGAGAGATTCTCTGTCTAGTGCCAAAGGTTAGGGAGATAGTTTTCTTGGGGTTTAGAAAGAGCTGGTTTGAGCGAAACCAAAGCCGAACAGCATTGAAGTCCTCCTGAAGTTTAGAGGCCACTACTGTGGGGGAGGGACATGATGCAAACAATGCAGTGTCATCGGCGTACATGTGGATGGATGTGTGCAGGCATACTGAGGGCAGGTCGTTCACGAAAATGGAGAACAGTATTGGGCCAAGGACCAAGCCTTGGGGGACCCCAGTGGTTACGGGGAGGGATTGTAGAAGTATGAAGACCAATTCTTACAGATTGCGACCTGCCGGCTAGGTAGGATTGGAACCAGTTGGTGGTAGTTCCCAAGAATCCTGCATGGGGGAGTTTGGATAGTAGAAGGGGGTGGAAGACAGTGTCGAATGCCTTGGCAAGGTCGACAAAAATAGCTGAGGTGATGCACATGATTCATGCCCGTGAGGACGGTGTCAGTGAGTCGTAGAAGGGAGGTGATGGTGGAATGCATCTTCCTAAAACCAGATTGGTAAGGTGTGAAGAAGGAGAAGGATTCAAGAAAGGAAGAGAGTTGGGCAAGTACAAGGTGCTCCTGAAGTTTGGCTAGGATGGGGAGTAGGGAGATAGGTTGGTAGTAACCCGGTGAGGAAGGGTCACCCCCTTTCTGGAGGAGGATGACAGTGGCAAGTTTCCAGTTGGATGGGACTGCAGCAAGTGAGAAAGAGAGATTGAAGAAAGTGGCTACAGGGGTGGCGATGGCAGAAGCAGATAGGTGAAGCATTTTGGAGTCCAGCCCTGAGGGGCATTTACCTTTGTAGGGGTTGAGTGCCCACAGGACTATTAGCACTTTGGTTGGGGTTACCATGTGAAAGGAGAAGGACGGGGAGGTGGGTGGAGTGGGAGAGTTCGGGCTCGAGTGGTGTTGGGGGAGAGAGGATAGTAGAGAGGACGCGCAGCTAGTGAAAAAGGTGTTAAAGACTGAGGCCACAGTACCTGGTTTGGTGATGATAGAGCCATCCACATTTAGGGCAGAGGTGTGGGGCTGGGCAGGGTGGGGGAGAGAAGTGATTTGATTGATTTCCAGAATTTAGCAGGATGATTTAAGTTGGATTGGAAAGAGGCCTTGAAATAGTTTGCCTTGGCCTGGCATAGTAGCCTGGTGCAGGAGTTGCGGAGTGCTCGGTAGAGTTGTAGTGCCCCTGGGTGTTGGTTGCCTTATAGGCTTTCCATGCCTGGTCCCTGGCATGGAGATGATCAATAATAGTGGCAGTGACCCAGGGCAGGTGGGCACCCCTTACACGGGTCCTTCTCAGAGGTGCATGACGGTTCCATACGGCAAGGGATCTGGAGTTGAAAAGTTCCAGTACAGTGTCGATGGAGGATGCCTGAGGGATGAAGGACCAATCAGTGTTGACAGGTCGAATAGGAGTGCAGTGAGGTCGAGGGATTTGTATGACCTGGTTCGCAGTGTTCGCGGGGGAGGAGCTTTGGGCCTGAATATTCTCCTTACTACACAGATCATGTGGTGGTCGCTTAGCAAGTCTGGAAGGAGTTCCGACTCAAGAATTCGATGTGGGTGAGAGGTAAGGGCCCAATCTAAAAGGGAGTGGTTCTGGGATTTATGATTCAGGAGTGTGGGTTCAGAAATTTTTTGGGACAGATTTAGGGTAATTACATGGCTACGTAGCTTAGAGCTAGCACTGGAGAGTCAGTTAGAGTTGAAGTCTCCAAGGATAAGCACCTCGCCCACTGATCTGAGCAATTTTAAGGTGCTCAGGTAGTCCATTACGACTGGCAAAGGGGTGTTGGGAGTGCAATAGGACCCAGCTACAAATAATGGAATTGAGTCTGGGAGTGAGAGTTTAATTAGCAAGGAGACTATGGACAGTGTGGGCAAGGAGAGCTGGACAGGGGTGAACTGGAGCTGAAAAGGAGATGAACATGGTGATGCCTCCACCTCTTATTACCCTGGCAGTAATGCCGAATGAGGGAGTAGCCAGGGATCGACAATTCTGCATCCAGGTTGTGAGGCTTTAGCCATGTTTTGGTTATGATCAGAATATCTGGCCTCAGCGTTAAGACACTAGGTTGTAGGATGGTGAGCTTGTTCAGGATGCTGCATATGTTTAGGTGTATAATTTTGAGGCCTCCTGGTAATTTAAGAGGAGGGGGGGAGGGGTTGGGGTGGGTTGGTCTAGGGTTAAGCTAAACATTGCCTGCTAGGAGTAGCAGCAGTGTGAGTAGGTGTTTAGTTTGAGCAAGAACCCTTGCAACTTGCAGAGGGCACCAGGTCACTGGGAGGGTTCTGGAGAGCTCTTTGTATGAGAGAACCTTAGCGCAGTCAGCCCTGCATAGAAAGAGGGCGGCAGGTTGGAAGCACCGGGATCCCAGTTAACCAGGATACATTGAAGCAGCAGCTCGGTGGTGGAGGTAGCGTGGTAGGGAGGAGGAGCTGCCCTACTGTCTGTTATACTATGGTTTGGCTGTGGCACAGGGTAGGAGGAATGTGGGAGGGATGTTAAGGGTGTGAACATGCACAGCACAGTGAGATAAAGCAGTAACATGTTTATTTTTCTGAGTTTAGGCAGCCGGGATGGTTAATGCAGCCACTAGTGGTGAAAGCAGATAATCTGCTAACAGGAAAGTGGGCTGATGCAGTTTTATCACGTGATTGCAGCAGCCTATGTAAGAATGTGCTCACCAAGGGTGGTGGTGGGGGTGGTGGGGCAGCCAGCGCATAGCGCCAGTGGGGCCTCAGTAAGGCAGATATAAATGGCTGGCATTCTGAGCCACAGCAGCATGGTCTGGCATACCTAAGTGCTCAATGAGACAGCGGGGGTCCAGCTTGGGGGACGGCAGGACCAGCAAGGCCCTCACGACCTCCTAGGATGCTGGGGAAAGAGGAAAGCAAAGATTATTTAACAGGTAGGCAGGAGGAGGGGCTCACAAGTTCTATGCAAAGTTCCCAGATTGTAATCAGTATGCACAGTTTGACTCCGTTGGAATTTCCAGTTTGAGCTATACAAAGTTTCCCAGTATGTAATCAGAATGCTCAGTTTGAACTCAGTTGGAGTTTCCAGTTTGAGCGCAATGGGTTCGCATCGAATGGGGTTAGAATCGAATTACTGATGAGACTCTGCAGCTTGTGTCAGTCGGCCCTAAGGTTCTGAAACATAGCAGGTCATGCACTTTAGTTTAGGATGATAGAGATAATTTAAGATGTGGCACCCAGAGTTGGGTTTCCTACGTTGAACTAGAACCTTTTACAATAAGATTTTTTTTTAAGTATTTTCTTTTTTTTTAAATCTTTGTTACTTTTGCTTCAGGCGAACTGTGCAGCAATTCACTAAATTAAATCAGCAACTACATGTACAGCCTGTTGCTACCCAGGGTTAAAGCCCGCAGTACCGAGTCAGAATTTACTGAGCTTGCTTACAATTGTGTGCAGATTGGTAAAGCAGAAATGCCTGAATACAGTCTGGCAAATCCTGAGCTGCTAAATTAAAGTACTCTGCAGTAGTGTAAACAGTGAGTCTGGATTCAGATTCTAACAGCAAAGCAGTCAGTTTAAGCATAACCGGAATTTTAAAGCTCCTTGCAGAAAAGGTTAACACACAGGGAAAATAGCAATTTTAAATTAAAGCTCCCTGGAGAGAGTGAGTAAACACACAAAAATTAGGTAGAATTCAGAGCAAAATAAACTATCAGCATATCTCTGCTGACTAAATTGTCCAGGGCCAATGAATGGCGCCAAGATTCAAAAGTCCATTGTTCTCAGTAAGGCAGATGAAAATGGCTGGCGTTCTGAGCTGCAGCAGCATGGTCTGGCATACCTGAGTGCCCAATGAGACAGCAGGGGTCCGGCTTGGGGGAGGGCAGGACCAGCGAGGCCCTCACGACCTCCTAGGATGCTGAGTGCCCAGCGGGGGTCCAGTTTGGGGGAGGGTAGGACCAGCAATGCCCTCACGACCTCCTAAGATACTGAGTGCCCAATGAGACAACGGGGGTCCAGCTTGGGGGGAGGGCAGGACCAGCAATGCCCTCACGACCTCCTAGGATGCTGAGTGCCCAATGAGACAGCGGGGGTCCAGCTTGGGGGAGGGCAGGACCAGCAAGACCCTCACAGCCTTAAGCAGTGTCTTACAAAATCTACAGACAGTCATACTACATGTACTGTATCTACATTTAGATTCATTTGTATGTCCAGGACCCCTCCCAGCACTAGAATAACTTTAGTCGGATTATCTGATCAGATGTCTGTAGTATGGAAGAGACATACAAGCCTGGTGGTAAATCAGCAATAACAAAGGTTATATCCAAATTATTCAAAGTTCCAACTATTATAGTATATCTCCTGTCTTTATCTGCAATCAAAGTGTTTTATTTGCAGTGGCGTAGAACGGAGAATTAATGTCACTGGCCCCCTTCTTTGGCTCTTCTTATAGGAAGATGCTATTACTCTTTGGAAACTAAGTTTTGACAGCTAGTCATGTTCTGATTCAGAAATGTACATTTCATGTAGCCTTATCTGGTTCCTATTTTTTTATAACAAAAAAAATATTGGCTTGCGTAACGAATTGTTTAATCCATTGACATTTTGTGAATAAAAAACAAACAAAAAGAAACAGTAACTTGGTAGTGATTCCCTTGGTCTCAATAGAAACTTATAGTGACACTGATACTGGAGAAGGTGATCCCACTGCCTTCCCCCCACTCCACCTTCCAACCTGAAAGATATATAATTAAACAGCATGTGCATAATCACCGAGTTTAACATTACTTTTCTGCCAGAGTGTTCACAAGACATACACATGGCAAGTTAGAATAAATACAACAAAGACTCCAAACTGTCCCTGAAAACAACACTATAAGGAATCCAACTGAACTCTGGAAACTGCAAGAACTATGAAGCAGAGGGAATGACTTCAAAGATAGGGGCTTCCATCCATAATGGAGCACCTAAGTTGCAACAGGGGCTGGGTGATGTCAAGTATTACCCCAGCCACCTATGCCGAAGATATCTCTAGGTAAAGGGATCCAGGGAACATGTTTCTTTTTTTTTCTGGGGGGGGGGTCCTTCGTTTTTTTTCCCCTCATATTTCCTTATATTTTCTCCAGTCCCCTCTTCCTGTTTAGGGCTGCTGTAGCCACACAGGTTTCCTCCAGTCCGGAGTCTGGCAAGTGGCTTCCTTCACCACTGGTACCAATGTCGCTACTTAGCTGGCTAGTATGAGTGCAGTAATACTGGACATCCCATGCCCCCGAACAGATAATCTGTGCTTCTTGACCCAGAGTCTGGGTATGTTGCCATCCTCCACTGGTCAACCATTTCAGTGATTTTCTAATATTTGCCTTCATGACTTTACTGAGTGCTATACTCCCGCACCCAACACACATGCACATCAGAGTGACAAAGAAGCTGATAGCTTGATAATTAAAGAGCAGCTAACACTTCTTAACAAACACTGAAGAATATATTATTTCAAAACAGTCCAGCCTGCATTTCATATATTTTCTACTGCTCTCTTCTTTTGATTCTGTATTATATAGTAACATAGATGTCCATGGCAAAAAAAGGCTCAAAGCCCATCGAGTTTGCCTGCCTGCCTATATCTACACACAGCTTAGTGCTGGATTATAGCTAGTACACTGATAGCCCTGACTGTATTTCAGCAACCCCTCCTTAGCCCACTCATCCCCTTCTCGCAACTTCCTTCCCTCTCTTCCTGCCTCCCTCTGGTTTGGACTATTCCCCTGTGTTTGAAGCCAGTGACAGATTCCAGGTTGATCACTTCTTCCTGTAGCCCATTCCACACTTCCACAACATACTTGACACAATTCTTTTTATTTCTTTGTTATCAGGATTGCTTTGACTTTAGCTATTTCAGTATAATCAATGCCCACTTTCTCTGCTAGACATTATGATAAATATTTACCAGCACCTTGAAATAAGTGACAGCAAATACACATTGTCCCTCATAACAACTTAGGTATTTTGTTTGTACCTGTCCAGGTGAGTCTCTTAAATTTATTGCAGCAGTTTCAATCTCTTACATATTTCCTATAACAAATGAATATAGCTATTCTCTGTTGTAACAACCTAAACAAAGAACTACTGTAAGTGCAACTAGTTTTCTGCCATATACTACAACAGTATTAAATCAAAATCACTGTCACTGTAATATCATTTACTCAGTCACGACCACATATATCCCACTATCTTCAGGCTCAGTGCTACCATGGGGACATCACATCAGTACAATGCTCCCATAAACATAATATAATTATTTCAATTTGTTCCTTATATAAGTAATGTATAGTGGCAACAAATTCAGAAACTCTGCTGTCTACAGTCTTTCAGTATTTACACCATTTTCATTCTGTGTACACATTCACTACATAAAAGAGCTACACAATATGTTTTTGTAGCAGTCATATTGCTTTGTTGGCCTTGTTGATGTTGTTCCATTAGTGAATACATGTCACTCCATTCATTGTCCTTGTCTATTAAGTGATAGGCAGATATTTGTAAGTATAAACTGTCATCACCACCTTATAGGTGATGTCTATTCCATAACAGTATTGAGGTATGTCTTTGTGTATTTCTAGTTTCATAGTCTTGGTTTTCAGGCATATTCATTCCATCTGGGTTTTTTCTCACATTCATGTCCTGATCTCTTCCCATAAGTTCCTTGTCTGTCCCTTCCATTCTCATCAATGATTATTAGATTTAGAGTGGTTCTATTTTCTTTGTGTTGTTACATTATACCATACACTTTGCTGTCATTTCTGCATCATGTCTTCTTGTTTTATATTCCCTGATCTTAAGATACAGGTTTGGATTCCAGGAGTTACAGATTGTCCCTAAAGTGATGCTGTGCTAACTAGTAATACAATACACATTTTACTGCAATAACTTGAATATTTGGGGTGTAAAAACGCACTTATGTATGTTGTTTCTATCTCTGACAGTTGATGGCAGTCACATTGTGGTCACTGTAGGGTCTGCACCAGTCAGGTGGGTCGACGTCATCACATGGATGATGTCACCACACCAGTGACAGCAGCATCATGACACTCCCAGGGCCTCAGTGGTAGAGTATCAGGAAGTACAATATTTAAACACTGGAGAATGAGCGCTGAACATCCTTGTTAGTTGACAAACAAGTCTCTGACTTGTTCACCCTGCACAGTGGTAGTAAATGCATTTAAAAACACTTCTTGAACTTTAAACAAGCTTGATATTGGGTAGTTACCTGTGTAAGGGAAGTGAATTACACATTACGCCCTTCTACTTATTTTTAGAGGGGAGAACTCGGAAAAGACAAGGTCTCATGTGACTTGCCAACAAAGCAGTATAACTGCTACAAACAAGCATATGTCAATGCCGAACACTGGTTGCTTGTTAAAAACCATCGCAGAATATAGATTGTGACTAAATGTACATGCACTGTAAACAAATAACATCACACACCTTTAACAGCCTGTTTAATTGGATGCCGGGACAGGGAATGAAGGGGCCGGGGAATGACAGCACAAAGTTGCACATGTGTAGGAAAATATCAATGAAGCTGCGCAACATGGCCATTTTTAGGAATCTTTCCACCAAATTTTCAGCATGAGCTTTTTGGTACCCCACCTCATGAACACTAGGCAGTGTAGTTTCCTTAATCAGTTCTGAAAGGTGATTTTGTAGAGTGACTGCTCAATTCTGCGCCAGAGGTGTGAAAACACGTTTCGGGCAGGATGTGAAAAATGACAGCTGTACTGTTCATGAGGTGGTATGATAAAAGTGTATGTTGAAAATTCGGAGTGAAAATATTAAAACTTGGCAAAGTTATGCGCCTGCATAGGAACTGCACAAGGCACACTTGTACCGTGGCCATTTTTAGGTATTTTTGCACCAAATGTTCAACGTGGCTTTTTTGGGACCCTATCTCATGAATACTGGAACAGTCATTTTGTTACTGGGTCCTGAAAAGTGATTTCAAGCAGCAATCGTGCCATTGAGCGCCACTGCTGCATAAACACATTTTGGGAAGGATGTGGGAAATGACAGCTGTACTGTTCATGAGGTGGTGTGAAAAAATGGCTATATTGAAAATTTGTAGTGAAAATATTAACAACTGCTAAAGTTATGCACGTGCGTAGCAAAATTTCAACGACCACGCATAACTGAAGCATTTTTTTTGTATTTTTGCACAACATTTTCAAAATGGGCTTTTTGGAACCTCACCTTATGAACAATGGCACTGTCATTTCGTTAACCGGTCCCAAAAGGTGATTCCACGCAGTGACTGCGAAATCACCTTTCAGGACCCATTAATGAGATGACAGTGATAGTGTTCATGAGGCGGGGTCTCAAAAAGGCTATGTTGAAAATCAATGTCAAAATTCAAAAAAATGGCAGAGATATCAACATAAGTTGAAAACGCATTGACAGCCATTATACGGCGCTTACCTTAATTCTTCAGTTGCAGTTCGGCTTTGAAGAGTGCAGACATGTCCAGCTCCACAGAAGAGACACCTGTCAACCTCCAGAGGTAGTTATGGGGTAAGGGGGGGTGCAGGGAGGTGGGTGCACAGAGGGAGGGTCGGATTGGGGAGGCACAAGGAACCGTTTTCTTTTTTTCAGGTAAAAAAAACGCCGGAGGACTTTTGGGGACACTGGGAGTGGGCTCCCCAGTGTCCCAGACTATTGGGGGAGATATATATATATATACTGTATATGTATATATATGTATATATATATATATGTAGACACTGGGAGTGGGCTCCCCAATGTCCCAGACTATTGGGAGAGATATGGGGACACTGGGAGTGGGCTCCCCAGTGTCATAGAAACATAGAAATTTTCAGCAGTCTGCCCGTAATCCCTTGTACTGGATTACTGCTTCCGACCCAACCGCTGCTGTACCTGTATGGTTCCCCTATGCCTGTCTCAAGCATGCTTGAATCCACCCACTGTGCTCGCTCCCACCACCTCCTGAGGCAGACCATTCCATGCATCCACCACCATCTCTGTGAAGAACAACTTACTCATATTCCTCTTAACCTCCCACCTTCCAATTTCATGTCATGCCCCCTCATTCTTGTGCTCCTCCTGTACTAGAAAATGTTTCCCCCCTGCACCTTGTTTATACCCTTGAGGTACTTGAATGTTTCTATCATGTCCCCTCTTTCCCTCCTCTCTTCCAGTGATTACATATTGAGGTCCCTTAATCTCTCCTCATAAGTCTTGTGTTGCAAGCCCTGTACCATCTTAGCCACCCTTCTCTGGACCATCTCCAGCCTGTTAATATGCTTACAAAGGTGCAGCCTCCAGAACTGTACACAGTACTCCATGTGAGGCCTGACCATGGTTTTATATAATGGCATCACTACCTCCCTCTTTCTGCTGGTGATACCCCTGCCTATGCACCCCAGCATGCCACTGGCTCGCTCAGCTGCCTTAGCACTCTGCTTTGACATTTCCAGGTCATCTGAAATAATAACCCCCAGGTCCCTTTCCTCCTTTGTGACTGTCAGCAATCCCCCCCCCACACCCTGTAGCTTTCCCCAGGATTTCTGTGTCCCAGGTGCATACTTTTGCACTTTTTTGAATTAAACTTCAGTTGCCAGTCCTCAGACCATTTTTCAAGCTTCCCCAGGTCCCTCCTCACTATGACGGCATAGTGAGAGGTATAGGTGTGGGGGGGGTACAGATATAGGGACACTGAGGTGGGCTCCCCAGTGTCCCGGATGGCAAATGGGCAGGAGGAAATAACTGGGACACTGGGAGTGGGCTCCTCAGTGTCCCCTAGTGGTGGTGCAGGTGGGTGGGGGTTTGTATTGCCGATATGAGGAATGGGCACCCCGATGTTGGCTTTAAGAGAAAGCCACACCACGGCTACTGTTGAAGCCTTTGGGGAGGGCAGAGGAGTGAGGACGTCATTACAGGTGCATGTTCCCATCACCACCACCACCACCTCTGGCTCACCCCCAACTGCCACACATGCATCGCTCTCTGCTGATGCGGGTTTCATGCAAATTAAAGGACCAAAGCCCTCTCTGATTAGAGTGGCTTCAGTCCTTTGAAATGCATGACCGTTCAGCCCACCTAATAGAGGACTGTCAGGACCATACCAAGTGGTCATTGGTACCGACTGCCAAGCCCACTGCCAGCCCCTGGTTTTGTGTACTGCAATGGTCTTGGCTGTGACACCAACACCTAAATCCCGTATTGCAACAATACGTTGGTTTGCGCATGCGTGCAACCAATGTAAAAAGTGCTGCTTTGCTCTTTTAAGTAGTGAATGTGTACATGGATTGAAAATGGTATGAATACTAAAAGACTGTAGACATAGCTGCCAGAACCGGGGGGGAGGTGCCACTATTGCCATGGCCCAACTACTACTATCATAAGTGGTAGGGCATGGCCTTATCAGTATATGCAATCATGTTAATTTATCACTATGGGGGACTGTGCCTTTAAAGTGCTAGATGGCAGTAAACAGGTTTACTTACTAATCAGTCTCTTTGTGGCTTGGTGGGAGTCAGAAGAATTTTGGAAAAATAACTCATGAGTAGTATTGTTAGGGGTGTGCTGGAGACATGACCTACTGAGTGAAAGCATCAGTGATCAAACTTCAAAAATGAAAATAAAGGGCAAGACCTTCCAGAGGGAGGGGGCGTGGATCAAGAACCTAGGCACAGGGAGATGTCAGTTGGTGAGAGGGAGTAATACTGGTGTACGTAAACCCAACAGCTTAATCTGGTTCAAGGTCAGTTGGCATTCATCTGTATCCCCCTCCCCACGGGTCGTGCCTGAAAATAGGCAGGATTTGTCTAGTGCACTTACCCGGTCAACAAAAGCTAAATAAAATAAAAATGTAATGGGGATGGGCAGATTTACTCCTCATTTCTTTGGCCCTACCACTTTGCAGACCCTTTCGGCACCTATGACTGTAGATAGTCAAATTTCTGAATGTGTTGCCACTATACATTACTTGTATAAGGAACAAACAGAAATAATTATATTATGTTTATGGGAACATTGTACTGATGCAGTGTCCCCATGGTAGCACTGAGATTGAAGATAGCGGTCCTAGGGACATATGTTGTAGTGGCTGAGTAAATAATACTGTAGTGACAGGGGTTTTGATATTAATAATATTGTAGTATGTGGCAAAAGAATAGCTGCACTTACAATAGGTCTTTGCTTAGGTTGTTAAAAAGAAGATTATATAAAAACATAGAAACATAGACTTTGACGGCAGATACGGACCGCTTGGTCCACCTAGTCTGCCCATTTCCCTACCTAGAGGATAAGCTGCAGATACTATTTAACCAACAGCCTATTTCTTCCTACCCCCCACAAAAATTGTGTTATGTCTGTCCCATGCATTCTTGAATTCTCCCACAGTTTTAGACCCCACAACCTCCTCAGGAAGGCTGTTCCATGCATCCACCGCCCTCTCTGTGAAAAAATACTTCTCACATTGCCCCTTGAGCTGCCCCTCTATCTTTAAATTGTGTCCCCTTGTTCTTGCACATCTGTTTTTCTGAAAGATGCCTCCCTCTTGGACTTTGTTGATTCCACTGAGGTACTTAAACATTTCTATCATGTCCCCCTCCCTCCTTTCCTCAAGGGTATACATATTAAGCTCCTTTAGTCTCTCCTTGTATGGCTTCTCTTGCAGACCCTGCACCATTTTAGTTGTCCTCCTCTGAACTGCCTCCATCCTGTCTATGTCCTTGTGGAGATGGGGTCTCCAGAACTGGACGCAGTACTCCAGATGGGGTCTCACCAACCTGTCTGTACAGGGATAACAACTTCCTGTTTTCTGCTGGTGATACCTCCCTATACATCCCAGTATCCCCAGCCTCCCTACCGCCTTCTCTCATTGCTTGCCAACCTTAAGGTCATCTGATACATTACCCCAGGTCCCTTTCCATTTTGTTGTTGTTACTACCTCCCCCCATTGTGTAATCTTCCCTTGGGTTTTTGTTTCCCAGGTGCATTACTTTGCACTTCTTTGCATTGAATCCAAGCTGCCATACTTCTGACCATTCCTCCAACCTTGCCAAGTCCCTTCTCATTCTTTCCATGCCTCCTTGTATATCAACTCTGTTGCAGATCTTTGTGTCATCTGCAAGAGGCATGATTTTCCTTCAGTCCCTCTGCAATGTCACTATAAAGACATTAAAAGGACTGGACCCAGATCTGAACCTGCAGTACCCCACTAGTAACCCTCTTTCTTCAGAGTGGTCTCCATTTACAATTACCTTCTGTGTCCTGTTGTTCAGCCAATGTTTTACCTAGGCTACCACCCTGGGACCCTCCCAGGCTGGTTAATTTGACTACTAATCTTTTGTGTGGGACTGTGTCAAATGCCTTGCTAAAGTCTAGGTAGGCCATGTCCACAGCCCCTCCCTGGTCTACTACTTTGGTCACCCAGTCAACTAAATCAATTAGATTCATCTGACATGATCTTCCCGCTGTGAACCCATGCTGCCTTGGGTCCTGTGCCCCACTGGCCTCTAGGTACTCAACAATTCTTTCCTTCAGAAGTGATTCCATCACTTTCCCTACCACAGAGGTCAAACTGACAGATCTATAGTTTCCTGCCTCTGTCTTGGTCCCACTTTTGTGAAGGGGAATCAAATCCGCCTTCTTCCAGTCCTCAGGTACCACACCACCCTCCCATGATTTGTTAAAAAGGGTAGTCAGTGGTGTCACTAGTTCTCTGCTTAATTCTTTTAGAATTCTGGGGTGAATTCCATCTGGCCCCATTGCTTTGTCCACCTTCAGTTTTAGGAGTTCTTTCAGAACCCTTTCTTCTGTGAAAGGACTAGGATCAAGCCTCTCTCCAGAGTGCTTCTGTTAATTGGATTTGGCACCTCCCCCACTTCCTATTTTGTGAATACTGAACAGAAGTATTCATTCCGTATCCCTGCTTTTTCACTGTCACTCTCTGCCCACCCACCATCCATTCTATTCAGCCTCACTATCCCTCCCTTTGTCTTTCTACGCTCCCTGATATACCTATAAAAGGTTTTATCCCCCTTCTTAACCGAGTTAGCTATCTTTGCTCAGTTTGTGCCTTTGCTATTCTGACTACCTCACTGCTTCCTTCTGCCTTAACTGGTACAGTTCTCTGTCCTGCTCTTCTGTGTTTCCTTATACTTCCTAAATGCTATCTTTTTCTCCCTAACCTTCACCGCCACCTCTTTTGAGAACCATAGTAGCTTTTCTTTCATTTTGATTTGTTTATTTGCTTCACACAAAGGCTTGTTGCCTCTGTGATGGCAGTTTGATATTCCCAGTGTTGCTCCACCCTCCTTCTAGCCTGTTTGCTAGTGCTTTTCTAAGGCACTCTCCCATCTTGCCAAAGTCAGCCCTCCTGAAGTCAGAACCCTCACTTTTTGTATGGCTTGACTCTGTAGCTGAGTTTATCGTGAACTACATGTTTGGTGGTCACTTGTTCCCAAATGGCTACTCACTTCTAGATCTGAGATCCTCTCACTGTCCCATTTGAGAATCTGAGGTCTAAGATTGCTCCCTCATGATGGGTTCCAAAACTAGCTGTTTGAGACATGCCACCTGAAGGGCATCAAGAATGGCCCTGCTTTTGGACGTGGCTGCCGCAAAGGTGCTCTAGTTAACATCTGGCATGTTAAGGTCCCCCATCAGCAGTATCTCCCCTTTCTCTGACACCCTAAGTATGCATTCTATCATATCCTTGTCCATTCCCTCCCCCTGACATGGGGGTCTATATACAACCCCTGTGCGGATTCTGGTGCCATTTTCAGTCTTTAAGGTGACCCACAGTGCTTCCTCTCTTCTCTGTTTACTCTTTTGTTCAGTTGCTTTTATCCCTTCCCTTACATAGACAGCTACTCCCCCCCTTTTTTGTCCTCCCTGTCGGTTTTGTACCCTGGTATGTTAACATCCCAGTCATGGTTCTATGTGTACCATGTTTCTGTGACTGCTACAATATCCTGGCATCCCTCTTCCATCAAGGCCACCAGTTCAGAGAGCTTGTTGCCCAGACTATGGGTGTTGGTACTCATTACCCTCCATTTCTTGATGGCCTTACCCCTTTTTGCCCCATCCCTGTCCTTATTGCATTTGCCACTTTCTCCATTTACCCTTGCGCTTCTCCCTATCGACATCTCTATGTTGGTGTGTACCTCACCCTGATATTTTGGGGGGGGCTAGGATTTCCCTGCTCCTTTCCAGTGCCTCCCCCCCTTGGCTAGTTTAAATGCTTGTTAATGAAGTATTTAAACCTATCACCTAGGATCCTAGTTCCCCTCCTGGACAGATGCAGACCATCATACCAGTATAGGCCTGCATCCCTCCAGGTGGACCCCCAGTCCCCAATGAAGCCAAATCCCTGAGCTCTGCATCAGTTTTTCAACCACTGATTGAATCCCATGGTGTGGAGCACTCTAGCCTCCCCCGTGCCACAGACAAGCAGCACCTCCGAGAAGGTTACCGTGTGTGCTATTTGTCTAGAGCCCTCCATCTCCAAAATGCTTCTTGCACTGCTCTGATCCCTTTCTTAGCAGGTCATTTGTCCCTAGGTGGACAATGAAATCCAGCTCCCTCCCTCAGTAGCTGCTCCTGCGATCCTGAGGATTCGCCTCCTGTCCCTCTAGCCATGGCGCCAGGCAGGCACCTTACCTCCTCTCCCTTCCTCCCCAGTTCTACCTTTCTAACAATGGAGTCCCCACCAGGTTGTTTCCTTCCCTGTGGGGTCCCATGCCACCCTCCTGTGGGTCTCCTTTGTGGGAGGTTCCCAGCATCCTCCTTGGTCTCCACTGTGGGTGCCTCCATAGAGGAACCACACTTTTCCAGAATGGCATAAAATTGTGGAGAGGTACAACTGGAGGGATGCACCTCTGTTCCACCACCCTCACCCTCCCTGAGCCAACTGTGATCCAACCACCTCTTTCTTGGCAACCTCTGAGGCAACGGCAGTGACCCTGGTGGTCCTGGTGGGAGAGAGGTCCCACAAATCCTGGCCATCTCAGCCTGGAAATGAGCAACCTCCTCCCTCAGCCCAGAGAGGTGTCTGCAGATGGGACAACACTGCATCCTCCAGAACATCTCCCGCGAAAGACTGCTGCTCCACAGCCACTGCACTGCACCACTCCCATCATGTCTTTTTTCTGGCTCCCTAACTGTTATTTGGAATATTTACTCTTTCTCTGTTTGTTTATTTCTTTTTTTTTCTTCTTCTCTCCCTACTTACTTACTGTCTCTGCACTCTTTTAGCTCCTGATCTTCCTGTTCTGAGACAAGAAGTTCCTATATTTCTCAGTAGTCTCCTTACTTGCTCAGAGTCAGACCTCCAGCAGCTAGGGGGGGATGTAGAGCTACTCTTGCCCTTCTAGGATGGTGAGTCTTTGGTGGCTCTGTGATCACTCGCTTCCTGCTCCCAAACTGGAAGTTCCTGTTTTCAGTTAAATCCTGTGCCTATAAAAGAAGAACTGGTTTAGGGTGGAGGGGGTGGAGGGGGAGGGAAGGAGGGCAATATAGTCCCAGTAGAGAAGTGTTAGTTATACCAGTAGCTCCTTCCTCCTGGTGTTCTGTCTGTCCTCTGGCAGAAGGTGTCTAGGGCAGTGTTTATATCTGGTCTTAACCTGGCTCCTTCTAGCTAAGCCACTCCCCCTACTTTGCAAATCTTTCTACACCTAGTTAATTTCACAGATAACAATTCCCTTCTGACACCTGTGACAAGCACCTAGATAAGTACACAGATAACAGAGATAACAAATAACAATTTACTTCGACTACCTCTGACAAACACACCAACTCCTTTTTTTTTTTTACCCTAAATTGAAGGTCCCAGTACAAGAGATCTAATTCTTAGTCCCATTAGAGAAGTTTTAGTTATACCAGTAGCTCCTTCCTCCTGGTGTTCTGTCTGTTCTGTGGCGAAATATATATGAAAGTGAAACTATTGCATCAAAGGAAAGAGACAAACCTGGACAGGTAAAAACAAAATGCATACCTAGATTGTTGGCTGAATTGCTATACGAAACATCTCTGTTATTCATGAGGGACATTGGGGGAGGGTACGCTAGCCCTGCAGGGCATTTTTCACACATATCAGGGGGTCGGAGCATGGGAAGGGTCCTAGCCCTGCAGGGCATTTTGACATCTATATTGGGGAACCGAATGGGGGGGCTGCTGCCCTGCGCGGTGCAATGTTTACATATATCAGGATCAGGGTGAGGGGGCCACCAGCCCTGCAGGGCTTTAAATCACACATGCTTTGGGGATTGGGGCATGGGGGGTTCCATAGCCCTACGGGGCTTATTCTACTGATTGGGGGATCGGGGCTGGTGGCACATTGGCGCAACCCCTGGTGGACGCAAAGTACACTTACACCAGCTATTAGCTGGTGTAAATGTACCTTGATGGATGTCCTCCGGGGGTTGTTTTAGAATTGCAGATTTGGGGATCTGGCAGCTGCCCTTCCTGAATAGGGCGTAACTGCTGCTGTAAACCCCATTGTGCCATGTCACAGGAGTTTGTGGCATAAATCCACTTTCAGGCTGCTTTGCAGAAACCCACATGCCTCAACTCATGGCGCAAAGTGCTACTTGCACTATTTTTGTTGGTGCAAGTTACTTTACGCCATGCGTAACCTTTTGAGAATCCGGCCCTGTGTTTTTCAAAGCTCTTACCACAGCATCAACTACTCTTGCCTCTGAAGGTTACTAAAAGAAAAGTTCAAGCAGCTAAGCAGCAATCCATTCCTGAACACCCAATCTGCCGGGCAGACTACTAGGATTCAGCCTCTACTCATTTGTTTTGTAATCAGACTTCTTGGCCAAAAATATCACCATCCTTAACTGACTGTCAGCATGCATATACTGTCACAGGGGGGTTACAACAAAGGCACTGTACATTTTCAGGGACATGGAGGAACCTTTATTTTTTGTTATGGAGGGGTGCCCATCTACCTTTTTTCCCTATTCTTATCCAGTATAGGACTGAAACTAGAAACCATTTCAATGTTTACATTGTGCAGTGCCTCTGCAAATCTACAGATGCCAGCAAGTCAGACAGCAAATGCCTCAGATGGATGAGTCCCAAAGAGGACCATGGTGGTAGACTAAGTCTACAATTGGGTTTTATCTTGTTGAAACCTGTTAGCTCCCCCTTCCCCCACCACCACTAATACACACACATACACGTGTGCACACACACACACACACACACACACACACAGATTAACATCCCAATTCCTCGTAATAGACAAATAGGGACTTTCTGATCTGAGAAAGTACGCTCACCTCTAGTGATAGTACTGGTGAGAGAAGCACCACAGATAGTACCTTGAGAGGGGCAGGGTGGGTGGGTTATGGTTGCTCTATGGCTTATAAACCTAAAGGGTACTTCATACTCCCTGGTCGTTGTTTTGAAAACATATTAAATATATAAATCAATGAATAAATAACTAAATAAATATATGAAAAGCTGAACTGTGTTCCCAGAAGGAGACCTAAGCCCTGAGTCCAGATTGCTGCACCACAGGACGAGAGACCTTTCATGTTGTGACTTTCAGAAGGATTCCACAGTACTGAATCAATATGATAGAGCTTTTTTTTGATGAGCAATATAAACTGCTGTTTTAAAGTGTCTTTGTTTTTTTGTTATGTATGCACCATATTGCTATATTGTGTTTTTATGTATGCACCATATTGCTATATTGTTTTTTGTTATGTCTGCACCATATTGCTATATTGTTCTTTTGTTATGTATGCACCATATTGCTATATTATTTTTTATGTAAGCACCATATTGCTATATTTTTTGTTATGTATGCACCATATTGCTATATAGTTTTTTTGTTATGTATGCACCATACTGCTATATTGTTTTCTTGTTATGTATGCACCAAATTGCTATATTTTTTTGTTATGTATGCACCATATTGCTATATTGTTTTTTATGTATGCACCATATTGCTATATTGTTTTTGTTATGTATGCAACATATTGCTTATTTTTTTGTTATGTATGCATCATATTGCTATATTGTTTTTTATGTATGCACCATATTGCTATGTTGTTTTTGTTATGTATGCACCATATTGCTATATTGTTTTTGTTATGTATGCACCATATTGCTATATTTTTTGTTATGTATGCACCAGATTGCTATATTGTTTTTTATGTATGCACCATATTGCTATATTGTTTTGTTATGTATGCACCATATTGCTATATTGTTTTTGTTATGTATGCACCATATTGCTATATTGTTTTTTGTTATGTATGCAGCATATTGCTATATTTTTTTGTTATGTATGCACCATATGGCTATATTGTTTTTGTTATGTATGCACCATATTGCTATATTTTTTTTGTTACATATGCACCATATTGCTGTATTGTTTTTTGTTATGTATGCACTATATTTCTGTATTGTTTTTTGTTATGTATGCACCATATTGCTGTATTGTTTTTTGTTATGTATGCACCATATTGCTGTATTGTTTTTTGTTACGTATGCACCATATTGCTGTATTGTTTTTTGTTACGTATGCACCATATTGCTGTATTGTTTTTTGTTATGTATGCACCATATTGCTATATTGTTTTTTTTTATGTATGCACCATATTGCTATATTGTTTTTTGTTATGTATGCACCATATTGCTATATTGTTTTTTGTTATGTATGCACGATATTGCTATATTGTTTTCTTGTCATGTATGCACCATATTGCTATGTTTTTTGTTATGTATGCACCATGTTGCTGTATTGTTTTTTGTTATGTATGCACTATATTGTTATATTATTTTTTTATTATGTATGCACCATATTGCTATATTGTTTTTTATGTATGCACCATATAGCTATATTGTTTTTTTGTTATGTATGCACCATATTGCTATATTGTTTTTTATGTATGCACATATGTTATATTGTTTTTGTATGTATGCACTATATTTATATATTGTTTTTGTTATGTATGCAACTATATTGCTATATTTTTTATGTATGCAACTAGATTGCTATATTGTTTTTTATGTATGCACCATATTGCTATATTGTTTTTGTTATGTATGCACCATATTGCTATATTGTTTTTGTTATGTATGCACTATATTGCTATATTGTTTTTTTATGTATGCACCATATTGCTATATTGTTTTTGTTATATATGCACCATATTGCTATATTGTTTTTTGTTATGTATGCAATATATTGCTATATTGTTTTTGTTATGTATGCACCATATTGCTATATTTTTTTGTATGTATGCACCATATTGCTGTATTTTTTTTGTTATGTATGCACCATATTGCTATATTGTTTTTTGTTATGTATGCACATATTCATATTGTTTTTTTTATGTATGCACCATATTGCTGTATTGTTTTTTGTTACGTATGCACCATATTGCTGTATTGTTTTTTGTTATGTATGCACCATATTGCTATATTGTTTTTTGTTATGTATGCACCATATTGCTATATTGTTTTTTTGCTATGTATGCACCATATTGCTGTACTGTTTTTTATGTATGCACCATATTGCTGTATTGTTTTTTGTTATGTATGCACCATATTGCTATATTGTTTTCTTGTTATGTATGCACCATATTGCTATGTTTTTTATGCATGCACCATGTTGCTGTATTGTTTTTTATGTATGCACCATATTGCTATATTATTTTTTTATTATGTATGCACCATATTGCTATATTGTTTTTTATGTATGCACCATATAGCTATATTGTTTTTTTGTTATGTATGCACCATATTGCTATATTGATTTTTATGTATGCACCATATCGCTATATTGTTTTTTGTGATGTATGCACCATAATTATATATTGTTTTTGTTATGTACGCACTGTATTGCTATATTGTTTTTGTTATGTATGCACCATAATGCTATATTGTTTTTTTGTTATGATTGCAACATATTGCTGTATTGTTTTTTGTTATGTATGCACCATATTCCTGTACTATTTTTTTATGTGTGCACCATATTGCTATATTGTTTTTTGTTATGTATGCACCATATTGCTATATTTTTTTGTTATGTATGCACCATATTGCTATATTGTTTTTTTGTTATGTATGCACCATATTGCTATATTGTTTTTTTGTTATGTATGCACCATATTGCTATATTGTTTTTTTTGTATGCACCATATTGCTATATTTTTTTTGTTATGTATGCACCATATTGCTATATTGTTTTTTGTTATGTATGCACCATATTGCTATATTGTTTTTTTGATGCATCATATTCTATATTGTTTTTTGTTATGTATGCACAGATTGCTATATTGTTTTTGTTATGTATGCACCATATTCTATATTTTTTTTGTTATGTATGCACCATATTGCTATATTGTTTTTGTTATGTATGCACCATATTGCTATATTGTTTTTTGTTATGTATGACCATATTGCTATATTGTTTTGTTATGTATGCACCATATTGCTATCTTTTTTTGTTATGTATGCACCATATTGCTATATTGTTTTGTTATGTATCAACATATTGCTATATTGTTTTTGTTATTATGCACCATATTGCTATATTGTTTTTTTTTATGTATGCAATCATATTGCTATATTTTTTGTTATGTATGCACCATATTGCTGTATTGTTTTTTGTTACGTATGCACCATATTGCTATATTGTTTTTTGTTATGTATGCACCATATTGCTGTATTGTTTTTTGTTATGTATGCACCATATTGCTATATTGTTTTTTTGTTATGTATGCACCATATTGCTATATTGTTTTTTGTTATGTATGCACCATATTGCATATTTTTTGTTATGTATGCACCATATTGCTATATTGTTTTGTTATGTATGCACCATATTGCTATATTTTTTGTTATGTATGCAACATATTGCTATATTGTTTTTTGTTATGTGCACCATATTGCTATATTATTTTTATGTGCAACATATTGCTATATTGTTTTTGTTACGTATGCAGCATATTGCTAGATTTTTTTATGTATGTACCAGATTGTTATATTGTTTTTTATGTATGCACCATATTGCTATATTGCTTTTTGTTATGTATGCACCATATTGCTATATTGTTTTTTGTTATGTATGCACCAGATTGCTATATTGTTTTTTTATGTATGCACCATATTGCTATATTGTTTTTTGTTATGTATGCAACATATTGCTGTATTTTTTTATGTATGCATCATATTGCTATATTGTTTTTTATGTATGCACCATATTGCTATGTTTTTTGTTATGTATGCACCATATTGCTATATTGTTTTTTGTTATGTATGCACTTACTGCTATATTGTTTTTTTTATGTATGCACCATATTGCTATTGTTTTTTTGTTATGTATGCACCATATTGCTATATAGTTTTCTTTATGTATGCACCATATTACTATATTTTTTGTTATGTATGCACCATATTGCTATATTGTTTTTTGTTATGTATGCACCATATTGCTATATTGTTTTCTTGTTATGTATGCACCATATTGCTATATTGTTTTTGTTATGTATGCAACATATTGCTGTATTGTTTTTGATGTATGCACCATATTCCTATATTATTGTTTTGTTATGTATGCACAGTATTGCTATATTGTTTTTTGTTATGTATGCACCATATTTTGGTATTTTTTTGTTATGTATGCACCACATTGCTATATTGTTTTCTGTTATGTATGCACCATATTGCTATACTGTTTTCTTGTTATGCATGTACCATATTGCTATATTGTTTTTGTTATGTATGCACCATATTGCTATGTTTTTTGTTATATATGCACCATATTGCTATATTGTTTTTTGTTATATGTACATATTGCTATATTGTTTTGTTATGTATGCACCATATTGCTATATATTTTTTTGTTATGTATGCACCATATTGCTATATTGTTTTTTGTTATGTATGCACCAAATTGCTATATTGTTTTCTTGTTATGTATGCACCATATTGCTATATTGTTTTTTATGTATGCGCCATATTGCTGTATTGTTTTTTGTTACATATGCACCATATTGCTATATTGTTTTTTGTTATGTATGCACCATATTGCTATATTGTTTTTTGTTATATAAGCATCATGTTGCTATATTGTTTTTTTGTTATGTATGCACCATATTGCTATATTGTTTTTATGTATGCACCGTATTGCTATATTGTTTTTGTTATGTATGCAACACATTGCTGTATTGTTTTTTGTTATGTATGTACCATATTCCTATATTACTTTTTTGTTATGTGTGCTATATTGCTATATTGTTTTTGTTATGTATGCAACCATATTGCTAGATTTTTTTATTATGACCAGATTGCTATATTGTTTTTATGTATGCACCATATTGCTATATTGTTTTTTGTTATGTATGCACCATATTGCTATATTCTTTTTTGTTATGTATGCACCATATTGCTATATTGTTTTTTATGTATGCACCATATTGCTATATTGTTTTTTGTTATGTATGCACCATATTGCTGTATTGTTTTTTGTTACATATGCACCATATTGCTATATTGTTTTTGTTATGTATGCACCATATTGCTATATTGTTTTTTGTTATATAAGCATCATATTGCTATATTTTTTTTGTTATGTATGCAATATATTGCTATATTGTTTTTGTTATGTATGCACCATATTGCTATATTTTTTTTATGTATGCAACATATTGCTGTATTTTTTGTTATGTATGCACCATATTCCTATATTATTTTTTGTTATGTGTGCACTATATTGCTATATTGTTTTGTTATGTATGCACCATATTGCTAGATTTTTTGGTTATGTATGCACCAGATTGCTATATTGTTTTTTATGTATGCACCATATTGCTATATTGTTTTTTGTTATGTATGCACCATATTGCTATATTGTTTTTTGTTATGTATGCACCAAATTGCTATATTTTTTGTTATGTATGCACCAGATTGCTATATTGTTTTTTTATGTATGCACCAGATTGCTATATTGTTTTTTGTTATGTATGCAACATATTGCTGTATTTTTTTGTTATGTATGCATCATATTGCTATATTGTTTTTTATGTATGCACCATATTGCTATGTTGTTTTTGTTATGTATGCAACATATTGCTATATTGTTTTCTTGTTATGTATGCACTGTACTGCTATATTGTTTTTTTGTTATGTATGCACCATATTGCTATATTGTTTTTTGTTATGTATGCACCATATTGCTATATGTTTTCTATATATGCACCATATTGCTATATTTTTTATGTATGCACCATATTGCTTATATTGTTTTTTCTTATGTATGCACCATATGCTATATTGTTTTTTGTTATGTATGCACCATATTCTATATTATTTGTTGTTATGTATGCACCATATTGCTATATTGTTTTTGTTATGTATGCACCATATTGCTATATTGTTTTTGTTATGTATGCAACCATATTGCTATATTGTTTTGTTATGTATGCACCATATTGCTATATTTTTTTTGTTATGTATGCACATATTGCTATATTGTTTTTGTTATGTATGCACCATATTGCTATATTGTTTTTATGTATGCAACATATTGCTGTATTGTTTTTGTTATGTATGCACCATATTGCTATATTATTGTTTTGTTATGTATGCACATATTGCTATATTGTTTTTGTTATGTATGCACCATATTGCTATATTTTTTTGTTATGTATGCACCATATTGCTATATTGTTTTTGTTATGTATGCACCATATTGCTATATTGTTTTTTTGTTATGCATGTACCATATTTATATATTGTTTTGTTATGTATGCACCATATTGCTATTTTTTTGTTATATATGCACCATATTGCTATATTGTTTTGTTATGTATGCACCATATTGCTATATTGTTTTTTATCTATGCACCATATTGCTATATTGTTTTTTTTTTTGTATGCACATATTGCTATATTTTTTTGTTATGTATGCACCATATTGCTATATTGTTTTTTGTTATGTATGCACCATATTGCTATATTGTTTTTTTGTTGTATGCACCATATTGCTATATTGTTTTCTTGTTATGTATGCAACCATATTGCTATATTGTTTTTGTTATGTATGCAACCATATTGCTATATTGTTTTTGTTATGTATGCGCCATATTGCTGTATTGTTTTTTGTTACATATGCACCATATTGCTATATTATTTTTTGTTATGTATGCACCATATTGCTATATTGTTTTTTGTTATATAGCATCATATTGCTATATTGTTTTTTTGTTATGTATGCACCATATTGCTATATTGTTTTTGTTATGTATGCACCATATTGCTATATTTTTTGTTATGTATGCAACATATTGCTGTATTGTTTTTTTGTTATGTATGCACCATATTCCTATATTATTTTTTTGTTATGTGTGCTCCATATTGCTATATTGTTTTTTGTTATGTATGCACCATATTGCTAGATTTTTTGTTATGTATGCACCAGATTGCTATATTGTTTTTTATGTATGCACCAAATTGCTATATTGTTTTTTGTTATGTATGCACCATATTGCTATATTGTTTTTTGTTATGTATGCACCATATTGCTATATTGTTTTTTATGTATGCACCATATTGCTATATTGTTTTTTTATGTATGCCATATTGCTGTATTGTTTTTGTTACATATGCACCATATTGCTATATTGTTTTGTTATGTATGCACCATATTGCTATATTGTTTTTGTTATGTAAGCATCATATTGCTATATTTTTTTTTGTATGTATGCACTATATTGCTATATTGTTTTTTGTTATGTATGCACCATATTGCTATATTGTTTTTGTTATGTATGCACATATTGTTGTGTATTTTTTGTTATGTATGCACCATATTCCTATATTGTTTTTTGTTATGTATGCACTATATTGCTATATTGTTTTTTGTTATGTATGCACCATATTGCTATATTTTTGTTATGTATGCACCAGATTGCTATATTGTTTTTTATGTATGCACCATATTGCTATATTGTTTTTTGTTATGTATGCACCATATTGCTATATTGTTTTTTGTTATGTATGCAACATATTGCTATATTGTTTTTTATGTATGCACCATATTGCTATATTGTTTTTGTTATGTATGCACATATTGCTATATTGTTTTTGTTATGTATGCAACATATTGCTGTATTGTTTTTTGTTATGCATCATATTGCTATATTGTTTTTTTATGTATGCACCATATTGCTATGTTTTTTTTGTTATGTATGCACCATATTGCTATATTTTTTTGTTATGTATGCACCATATTGCTATATTGTTTTTTTTTATGTATGCACCCATTACTATATTGTTTTTATGTATGCACCATATTGCTATATTGTTTTTTTGTATGCATCATATTCTATATTGTTTTTGTTATGTATGCACATATTGCTATTTTGTTATGTATTACCATATTGCTTGTTTTTTATGTATGCACCATATTGCTATATTGTTTTTGTTATGTATGCACCATATTGCTATATTGTTTTTCTTGTTATGTATGCAACCATATTCTATATATTGTTTTTGTTATGTATGCACCATATTGCTATATTTTTTTGTTATGTATGCACCATATTGCTATATTGTTTTTTTATGTATGCACCATATTGCTATATTGTTTTTTGTTATGTATGCAACATATTGCTATATTTTTTGTTATGTATGCACCATATTGCTATATTGTTTTTGTTATGTATGCACCATATTGCTATATTGTTTTTTGTTATGTATGCACCATATTGCTATATTGTTTTTTGTTATGTTGCACCATATTGCTATATTGTTTTCTTGTTATGTATCATATATTACATTGTTTTTGTTATTATGCACCATATTGCTATTGTTTTTGTTATGTATGCAACATATTGCTATATTGTTTTTTGTTATGTATGCACCATATTGCTATATATGTTTTTTTTTTATGTATGCAACATATTGCTATATTGTTTTTGTTATGTATGCACCATATTGCTATATTTTTTGTTATGTATGCACATATTGCTATATTGTTTTTTGTTATGTATGCACCATATTGCTATATTGTTTTTTGTTATGTATGCACCATATTGCTATATTTTTGTTATGTATGCACCATATTGCTATATTGTTTTTGTTATGTATGCACCATATTGCTATATTGTTTTTATAGTATGCACCATATTGCTATATTGTTTTTGTTATGTATGCACCATATTGCTAATTTTTTTGTTATGTATGCACCATATTGCTATATTGTTTTTTATGTATGCACCATATTGCTATATTGTTTTTGTTATGTATGCAACTATATTGCTATATTTTTTGTTATGTATGCACCATATTGCTATATTGTTTTTTATGTATGCACCATATTGCTATATTGTTTTTTTTATGTATGCACCATATTGCTATATTGTTTTTTGTTATGTATGCACCATATTGCTATATTGTTTTTGTTATGTATGCACCATATTCTATATTGTTTTTGTTATGTAACCATATTGCTATATTGTTTTCTTTTATATGTACCATATTGCTATATTTTTGTATGCACCATATTGCTATATTGTTTTTTTTATGTATGCACCATATTGCTATATTGTTTTTTGTTATGTATGCACCATATTGCTATATTGTTTTTGTTATGTATGCACCATATTGCTATATTGTTTTTGTTATGTATAGCACCATATTCTATATTGTTTTTTTTTTTTGTTATGTATGCATCATATTGCTATATTGTTTTTGTTATGTATGCAACTATTGCTATATTTTTTTTGTTATGTATGCACCATATTGCTATATTGTTTTTTCTTATGTATGCACCATATTGCTATATTGTTTTTTATGTATGCACCATATTGCTATATTGTTTTTGTTATGTATGCAACATATTGCTATATTGTTTTGTTATGTATGCACATATTGCTATATTGTTTTGTTATGTATGCACCATATTGTTATATTGTTTTTGTTATGTATGCACCATATTGCTATATTGTTTTTGTTATGTATGCACCATATTGCTATATTGTTTTCTTGTTATGCATGCACCATATTGTATATATTGTTTTGTTATGTATGCACCATATTGCTATCTTTTTGTTATATATGCACCATATTGCTATATTGTTTTGTTATGTATGCACCATATTGCTATATTGTTTTTTATCTATGACCATATATGCTATATTGTTTTTGTTATGTATGCACCATATTGCTATATTTTTTGTTATGTATGCACATATTGCTATATTGTTTTTTGTTATGTATGCACCATATTGCTATATTGTTTTTTGTTATGTATGCACCATATTGCTATATTGTTTTTTGTTATGTATGCACTATATTGCTATATTGTTTTTTTGTTATGTATGCACCATATTGCTATATTGTTTTTTGTTATGTATGCACCATATTGCTATATTGTTTTTGTTATGTAGCATCATATTGCTATATTTTTTTGTTATGTATGCAATATATTGCTATATTGTTTTTATATACCATATTGCTATTTTTTGTTATGTATGCAACATATTGCTATATTGTTTTTTTGTTATGTATGCACCATATTGCTATATTGTTTTTTTATTATGACCATATTGCTATATTGTTTTTGTTATGTATGCACCATATTGCTATATTTTTGTTATGTATGCACCATATTGCTATATTGTTTTTTTATGTATGCACCATATTGCTATATTGTTTTTGTTATGTATGCACCATATTGCTATATTTTTTGTTATGTATGCAACATATTGCTATATTGTTTTTTTATGTATGCACCATATTGCTATATTGTTTTATGTATGCAACATATTGCTATATTGTTTTTTGTTATGTATGCACATATTGCATATTGTTTTGTGTTATTATTGTTTTATGTATGCAACATATTGCTATATTGTTTTTGTTATGTATGCACCATATTGCTATATTGTTTTTGTTATGTATGCACATATTGCTATTTTTTTTATGTATGCAACATATTGCTATATTGTTTTTGTTATGTATGCACCATATTGCTATATTGTTTTTTGTTATGTATGCACCATATTGCTATATTGTTTTTTGTTATGTATGCACCATATTGCTATATTGTTTTTTGTTATGTATGCACCATATTGCTATATTGTTTTTGTTATGTATGCACCAGATTGCTATATTGTTTTTTTATGTATGCACCATATTGCTATATTTTTTTTGTATGCACCATATTGCTATATTGTTTTTGTTATGTATGCACCATATTGCTATATTGTTTTTGTTATGTATGCACCATATTGCTATTTTTTGTTATGTATGCACCATATTGCTATATTGTTTTTTTATGTATGCACCATATTGCTATATTGTTTTTTGTTATGTATGCAACATATTGCTGTATTTTTGTATGTATGCATCATATTGCTATATTGTTTTTTATGTATGCACCATATTGCTATATTGTTTTTTTGTTATGTATGCACCATATTGCTATATTGTTTTTTTTATGTATGCACTATATTGCTATATTGTTTTTTTTATGTATGCACCATATTGCTATATTGTTTTTGTTATGTATGCACCATATTGCTATATTTTTATGTATGCACCTATTGCTATATTGTTTTTTGTTATGCACTATATTGCTTATTTTATGCACCATATTGCTATTGTTTTTTTGTTATGTATGCACCATATTGCTATATTTTTTGTTATGTATGCACCATATTGCTATATTGTTTTTTGTTATGTATGCACCATATTGCTATATTTTTTTGTTATGTATTGCTAATTTTAGCTGTATTGTTTTTGTTATGTATGCACCATATTGCTATATTGTTTTTTGTTATGTATGCATTTTTTATATATGCACCATATTGCTATATTTTTTTATGTATGCACCATATTGCTATATTGTTTTTTTTTATATAGCATATTGCTATATTGTTTTTTTGTATGCACATATCATATTGTTTTTATGTATGCACCATATTGCTATATTGTTTTTTATTGTATGCACCATATTGCTATATTGTTTTTTGTTATGTACACCATATTGCATATTTTTTTTGTTATGTATGCAATATATTGCTATATTGTTTTTGTTATGTATGCACCATATTGCTATATGTTTTTTGTTATGTATGCACCATATTGCTGTATTTTTGTTATGTATGCACCATATTGCTATATTGTTTTTTGTTATGTATGCAATTATATTGCTATATTTTTTTATTATGCACATATTGCTATATTGTTTTTTTGTTGTATGCACCATATTGCTATATTTTTTTTTATGTATGCACTATATTGCTATATTGTTTTGTTATGTATGCACCATATTGCTATATTTTGTTTGTATGCACCATATTGCTATATTGTTTTTTTATGTATGCACCATATTGCTATATTGTTTTTTGTTATGTATGCACCATATTGCTATATTGTTTTGTTATGTATGCAATATATTGCTTTTTTTTGTTATGTATGCACCATATTGCTATATTGTTTTTGTTATGTATGCACCATATTGCTATATTGTTTTTTTATGTATGCACCATATTGCTATATTGTTTTTTGTTATGTATGCACCATATTGCTATATTTTTTTATGTATGCACCATATTGCTATATTGTTTTTTTATGTATGCACCATATTGCTATATTGTTTTTTGTTATGTATGCAACATATTGCTGTATTTTTTTGTTATGTATGCATCATATTGCTATATTGTTTTATGTATGCAACATATTGCTATATTGTTTTTGTTATGTATGCACCATATTGCTATATTTTTTTGTTATGTATGCATCATATTGCTATATTGTTTTTATCTATACCTATTGTTATTTGTTTTTGTTATGTATGCACCATATTACTATTTTTTTTGTTATGTATGCACCATATTGCTATATTGTTTTTTCTTATGTATGCACCATATTGCTATATTGTTTTTTATGTATGCAACATATTGCTGTATTGTTTTTTGTTATGTATGCACCATATTCCTATATTATTGTTTTGTTATGTATGCACAGTATTGCTATATTGTTTTGTTATGTATGCACCATATTTGGTATTTTTTTGTTATGTATGCACCACATTTTATATTGTTTTCTGTTATGTATGCACCATATTGCTATACTGTTTTCTTTATGCATGACCATATTTATATATTGTTTTGTTATGTATGCACCATATTGCTATTTTTTTGTTATATATGCACCATATTGCTACATTGTTTGTTATATATGTACCATATTGCTACATTGTTTTTGTTATCTATGCACCATATTAGCTATATTGTTTTTTGTTATGTATGCACCATATTGCTATATTTTCTTATGTATGCACCATATTGCTATATTTTTTGTTATGTATGCACCATATTGCTATATTGTTTTTTGTTATGTATGCACCATATTGCTATATTGTTTTCTTGTTATGTATGCACCATATTGCTATATTGTTTTCTTGTTATGTATGCACCATATTGCTATATTGTTTTTTGTTATGTATGCGCCATATTGCTGTATTGTTTTTTGTTACATATGCACCATATTGCTATATTGTTTTTTGTTATGTATGCACCATATTGCTATATTGTTTTTTGTTATATAAGCATCATATTGCTATATTTTTTTTTGTTATGTATGCAATATATTGCTATATTGTTTTTGTTATGTATGCACCATATTGCTATATTTTTTGTGTTATGTATGCAACATATTGCTGTATTTTTTGTTATGTATGCACCATATTCCTATATTATTTTTTGTTATGTGTGCACTATATTGCTATATTGTTTTTTGTTATGTATGCACCATATTGCTAGATTTTTTGGTTATGTATGCACCAGATTGCTATATTGTTTTTTATGTATGCACCATATTGCTATATTGTTTTTTGTTATGTATGCACCAAATTGCTATATTTTTTGTTATGTATGCACCAGATTGCTATATTGTTTTTTATGTATGCACCAGATTGCTATATTGTTTTTTGTTATGTATGCAACATATTGCTGTATTTTTTTGTTATGTATGCATCATATTGCTATATTGTTTTTTATGTATGCACCATATTGCTATTTGTTTTGTTATGTATGCAACATATTGCTATATTGTTTTTGTTATGTATGCACTGTACTGCTATATTGTTTTTGTTATGTATGCACCATATTGCTATATTGTTTTTTGTTATGTATGCACCATATTGCTATATAGTTTTCTTCTTATGTATGCACCATATTACTATATTTTTTATGTATGCACCATATTGCTATATTGTTTTTTTCTTATGTATGCACCATACTGCTATATTGTTTTCTTGTTATGTATGCACCATATTGCTATATTATTTGTTGTTATGTATGCAGCATATTGCTATATTGTTTTTTGTTATATAAGCACCATATTGCTATATTGTTTTTTTTGTTTTATGCACCATATTGCTATATTGTTTTTGTTATGTATGCACCATATTGCTATTTTTTTTGTTATGTATGCACCATATTGCTATATTGTTTTTTCTTATGTATGCACCACATTGCTATATTGTTTTTTTATGTATGCAACATATTGCTGTATTGTTTTTTGTTATGTATGCACCATATTCCTATATTATTGTTTTGTTATGTATGCACAGTATTGCTATATTGTTTTTTGTTATGTATGCACCATATTTTGGTATTTTTTTTGTTATGTATGCACCACATTGCTATATTGTTTTCTGTTATGTATGCACCATATTGCTATACTGTTTTCTTGTTATGCATGTACCATATTTATATATTGTTTTTGTTATGTATGCACCATATTGCTATCTTTTTTTGTTATATATGCACCATATTGCTACATTGTTTTGTTATATATGTACCATATTGCTACATTGTTTTTTTATCTATGCACCATATAGCTATATTGTTTTTGTTATATGCACCATATTGCTATATTTTTCTGTTATGTATGCACCATATTGCTATATTGTTTTTGTTATGTATGCACCATATTGCTATATTGTTTTTGTTATGTATGCACCATATTGCTATATTGTTTTTTGTTATGTATGCACCATATTGCTATATTGTTTTTGTTACATATGCAACTATATTGCTATATTTTTTTGTTATGTATGCAACATATTGCTATATTGTTTTTGTTATATAGCATCATATTGCTATATTGTTTTTGTTATGTATGCAACTATATTGCTATATTGTTTTTGTTATGTATGCACCATATTGCTATATTTTTTTTTGTTATGTATGCACATATTGCTGTATTTTTTGTTATGTATGCACCATATTCCTATATTATTTTTATGTGTGCACCATATTGCTATATTGTTTTTGTTATGTATGCAACATATTGCTATATTTTTGTTATGTATGCACCAGATTGCTATATTGTTTTTATGTATGCACCATATTGCATATTGTTTTTGTTATGTATGCAACATATTGCTATATTTTTTTGTTATGTATGCACCATATTGCTATATTGTTTTGTTATGTATACCATATTGCTATATTGTTTTTTATGTATGCACCATATTGCTATATTGTTTTTTGTTATGTATGCACATATTGCTATATTGTTTTTGTTACATATGCACATATTGCTATATTGTTTTTATGTATGCAACATATTGCTATATTGTTTTTGTTATGTATGCAACTATTGCATTTTTTTTTTTATGTATGCAATATATTGCTATATTGTTTTTGTTATGTATGCACCATATTGCTATATTGTTTTTGTTATGTATGCAACATATTGCTATATTGTTTTTTGTTATGTATGCACCATATTCCTATATTATTTTTGTTAGTTCACTATATTGCTATATTGTTTTTGTTATGTATGCACCATATTGCTAATTTTTTGGTTATGTATGCACCAGTTGCTATATTGTTTTTATGTATGCACCATATTGCTATATTGTTTTTGTTATGTATGCAACATATTGCTATATTGTTTTTTGTTATGTATGCACCATATTGCTATATTTTTTTGTTGTATGCACCATATTGCTATATTGTTTTTTATGTATGCACAGATTGCTATATTGTTTTTTTTATGTATGCAACATATTGCTGTATTTTTTGTTATGTATGCATCATATTGCTATATTGTTTTTATGTATGCACCATATTGCTATATTGTTTTTGTTATGTATGCAACATATTGCTATATTGTTTTCTTGTTATGTATGCACTGTATTGCTATATTGTTTTTTGTTATGTATGCACCATATTGCTATATTGTTTTTGTTATGTATGCACCATATTGCTATATAGTTTTTCTTATGTATGCACCATATTACTATATTTTTATGTATGCACCATATTGCTATATTGTTTTTTGTTATGTATGCACACTATACTGCTATATTGTTTTCTTGTTATGTATGCACCATATTGCTATATTATTTGTTGTTATGTTATGCAGCATATTGCTATATTGTTTTTGTTATGTATACATCATATTGCTATATTGTTTTTTTGTTATGTATGCACCATATTGCTATATTGTTTTGTTATGTATGCACCATATTGCTATTTTTTATGTATGCAACATATTGCTATATTGTTTTTCTTATGTATGCAACATTGCTATATTGTTTTTTATGTATGCAACATATTGCTGTATTGTTTTTGTTATGTATGCACCATATTCCTATATTATTGTTTTGTTATGTATGCAACATATTGCTGTATTGTTTTTGTTATGTATGCACCATATTGCTATATTATTTTTTGTTATGTATGCACCATATTGCTATATGTTTTTGTGTATGCACCATATTGCTATACTGTTTTCTTGTTATGCATGTACCATATTTATATATTGTTTTTGTTATGTATGCACCATATTGCTATCTTTTTTTGTTATATATGCACCATATTGCTACATTGTTTTTGTTATATATGTACCATATTGCTACATTGTTTTTTGTTATCTATGCACCATATAGCTATATTGTTTTTTTGTTATGTATGCACCATATTGCTATATTTTTTGTTATGTATGCACCATATTGCTATATTGTTTTTTGTTATGTATGCACCATATTGCTATATTGTTTTTTTTATGTATGCACCATATTGCTATATTGTTTTTTGTTATGTATGCACCATATTGCTATATTGTTTTTGTTATGTATGCACCATATTGCTATATTGTTTTTTGTTATGTATGCACCATATTGCTGTATTGTTTTTTGTTACATATGCACCATATTGCTATATTGTTTTTTGTTATGTATGCACCATATTGCTATATTGTTTTTTGTTATATAAGCATCATATTGCTATATTTTTTTTGTTATGTATGCACCATATTGCTATATTGTTTTTGTTATGTATGCAACATATTGCTATTGTTTTTTGTTATGTATGCAACATATTGCTATATTATTTTTTTGTTATGTATGCACCATATTGCTATATTGTTTTTGTTATGTATGCACCATATTGCTATATTTTTTGTTATGTATGCACCATATTGCTATATTGTTTTTTATGTATGCACCATATTGCTATATTGTTTTTTGTTATGTATGCACCATATTTATATATTGTTTTTGTTATGTATGCACCGTATTGCTATATTTTTTTTATGTATGCACCAGATTGTTATATTGTTTTTGTTATGTATGCAACATATTGCTATATTGTTTTTTTTATGTATGCAATATATTGCTATATTGTTGTTATGTATGCACATATTGCTATATTGTTTTTTATGTATGCACCATATTGCTATATTGTTTTTGTTATGTATGCACTGTATTGCTATATTGTTTTTTTTATGTATGCACCATATTGCTATATTGTTTTTTGTTATGTATGCACCATATTGCTATATTTTTTTTTATGTATGCACCAATTACTATATTTTTTATGTATGAACCATATTGCTATTTTTTTTTTCTTATGTATGCACCATATTGCTATATTGTTTTCTTGTTATGTATGCACCATATTGCTATATTTTTTGTTGTTATGTATGCACATATTGCTATATTTTTTGTTATATATGCAACCATATTGCTATATTGTTTTTTTTTTGATGCACCATATTGCTATATTGTTTTTGTTATGTATGCACCATATTGCTATATTTTTTTATGTATGCACCATATTGCTATATTGTTTTTTTTATGTATGCACCATATTGCTATATTGTTTTTTTATGTATGCACCATATTGCTATATTGTTTTTTGTTATGTATGCACCATATTGCTATATTTTTTTGTATGTATGCACATATTGCTATATTTGTTTTTGTTATGTATGCACCATATTTTGCTGTATTTTTTTTTATGTATGCACCATATTGCTATATTGTTTTGTTATGTATGCACCATATTGCTATATTGTTTTCTTGTTATGTATGTACCATATTTATATATTTTTTGTTATGTATGCACATATTGCTATCTTTTTTGTTATATATGCACCATATTGCTACATTGTTTTTGTTATATATGTACCATATTGCTATATTGTTTTTGTTATCTATGCACCATATAGCTATATTGTTTTTTTGTTATGTATGCACCATATTGCTATATTTTTCATGTTATGTATGCACCATATTGCTATATTGTTTTTTTGTTATGTATGCACCATATTGCTATATTGTTTTTTTGTTATGTATGCACCATATTGCTATATTGTTTTTTGTTATGTATGCACCATATTGCTATATTGTTTTTTGTTATGTATGCACCATATTGCTATATTGTTTTTTGTTATGTATGCACCATATTGCTATATTGTTTTTTGTTATATAGCATCATATTGCTATATTGTTTTTTTGTTATGTATGCACCATATTGCTATATTGTTTTTGTTATGTATGCACCATATTGCTATATTTTTTTGTTATGTATGCAACATATTGCTGTATTGTTTTTTTGTTATGTATGCACCATATTCCTATATTATTTTTTTATATGCACATATTGCTATATTGTTTTTGTTATGTATGCACCATATTGCTATATTTTTGTTATGTATGCACCATATTGCTATATTGTTTTTTATGTATGCACCATATTGCTATATTGTTTTTGTTATGTATGCACCATATTGCTATATTGTTTTTTGTTATGTATGCAACATATTGCTATATTGTTTTTTTATGCATACCATATTGCTATATTGTTTTTATGTATGCACCATATTGCTATATTGTTTTTTTGTTATGTATGCACCATATTGCTATATTGTTTTTGTTATGTATGCACCATATTGCTATATTGTTTTTTATGTATGCACCATATTGCTATATTGTTTTTTTATATATGCATCATATTGCTATATTTTTTTTTATGTATGCAAATATTGCTATATTGTTTTGTTATATATGCACCATATTGCTATATTTTTTTATGTATGCAACATATTGCTATATTTTTGTTATGTATGCACTCATATTCTATATTATTTTTTGTTATGTATGCACTATATTGCTATATTGTTTTTTGTTATGTATGCACCATATTGCTAGTTTTTGTTATGTATGCACCAGATTGCTATATTGTTTTTATGTATGCACCATATTGCTATATTGTTTTTTTTATGTATGCAACCATATTGCTATATTGTTTTTGTTATGTATGCACCAAATTGCTATATTTTTGTTATGTATGCACCAGATTGCTATATTGTTTTTTATGTATGCACCATATTGCTATATTGTTTTTGTTATGTATGCAACATATTGCTATATTTTTTGTTATGTATGCATCATATTGCTATATTGTTTTTATGTATGCACCATATTGCTATATTGTTTTGTTATGTATGCAACATATTGCTATATTGTTTTCTTGTTATGTATGCACTGTATTGCTATATTGTTTTTTGTTATGTATGCACCATATTGCTATATTGTTTTTGTTATGTATGCACCATATTGCTATATAGTTTTCTTGTTATGTATGCACCATATTACTATATTTTTTATGTATGCACCATATTGCTATATTGTTTTTTTCTTATGTATGCACCATACTGCTATATTGTTTTCTTGTTATGTATGCACCATATTGCTATATTATTTGCTGTTATGTATGCAGCATATTGCTATATTGTTTTTTGTTATATATGCACCATATTGCTATATTGTTTTTTTTTTGTTATGTATGCACCATATTGCTATATTGTTTTTGTTATGTATGCACCATATTGCTATTTTTTTTATGTATGCACCATATTGCTATATTGTTTTTTCTTATGTATGCACCACATTGCTATATTGTTTTTTATGTATGCAACATATTGCTGTATTGTTTTTTGTTATGTATGCACATATTCCTATATTATTGTTTTGTTATGTATGCACAGTATTGCTATATTGTTTTTTGTTATGTATGCACCATATTTGGTATATTTTTTTGTTATGTATGCACCATATTGCTATATTGTTTTCTGTTATGTATGCACCATATTGCTATACTGTTTTCTTGTTATGCATGTACCATATTTATATGTTGTTTTGTTATGTATGCACCATATTGCTATCTTTTTTTGTTATATATGCACCATATTGCTACATTGTTTTTTTATATATGTACCATATTGCTACATTGTTTGTTATCTATGCACCATATAGCTATATTGTTTTTTTGTTATGTATGCACCATATTGCTATATTTTTCATGTTATGTATGCACCATATTGCTATATTGTTTTTTTGTTATGTATGCACCATATTGCTATATTGTTTTTTGTTATGTATGCACCATATTGCTATATTGTTTTCTTGTTATGTATGCACCATATTGCTATATTGTTTTCTTGTTATGTATGCACCATATTGCTATATTGTTTTTGGTTATGTATGCGCCATATTGCTGTATTGTTTTTTGTTACATATGCACCATATTGCTATATTATTTTTTATGTATGCACCATATTGCTATATTGTTTTTTGTTATATAAGCATCATATTGCTATATTGTTTTTTTGTTATGTATGCACCATATTGTTATATTGTTTTTGTTATGTATGCACCATATTGCTATATTTTTTTTGTTATGCAACATATTGCTGTATTGTTTTTTTGTTATGTATGCACCATATTCCTATATTGTTTTTTGTTATGTTACATCATATTGCTATATTTTTTTGTTATGTATGCACCATATTGCTAGATTGTTTTTTTTGTATGCACCATATTGCTATATTGTTTTTATGTATGCACCATATTGCTATATTGTTTTTTGTTATGTATGCACCATATTGCTATATTGTTTTTTTGTTATGTATACCATATTGCTATATTGTTTTTTATGTATGCACCATATTGCTATATTGTTTTTTATTATGTACAACATATTGCTATATTGTTTTGTTATGTATAGCACCATATTGCTATATTGTTTTTGTTATGTATACCATATTGCTATATTGTTTTTGTTATGTATGCACCAGATTGCTATATTGTTTTTTTTTATGCACCATATTGCTATATTGTTTTTGTTATGTATGCAACATATTGCTGTATTTTTGTATGTATGCATCATATTGCTATATTGTTTTTTATGTATGCACCATATTGCTATATTGTTTTTTGTTCTGTATGCACTATATTGCTATATTGTTTTTGTTATGTATGCACCATATTGTTGTATTGTTTTGTTATGTATGCATCATATTGCTATATTGTTTTTTTTATGTATGCATCGTTATTATTGTTGTTTTATTGTGCTGTACTGCTATATTTTTTTTGTTATACCATATTGCTATATTTGTTTTTTGAACCATCACTTTCTGTCCCCTTTCCCCAGGATGCATCTGGAAACAAGCTGTTCTCAGCTCAGTATGTCTTTCCTGGTAAAACTTTTTAAATAAATAAAACAAATAAGTAACTTAAGTTGAGTAAAAACTAAATTTAGATTAATAGAAATGTGAAAATTCCTTTTGTAACCCCTACCAGGTATGCCGTTTCTATCTGACAGCTCTACCTGGTGGGCTGGGTTCAGGGAGGAATATGTCACTTGGCACATTGGCTAGGTTTGGCTACTCTGCAGAGGAGCACCCAAGTAACTCCAGATAAAGGAAGCAATAACTGTAATGTCCAATACCAGATATGGAATTCTAAAGTGTGGCTTTTATACACATCCAACAGAATAAACAAAGCATAGATGGACCCCCATGGGGCTACACTCCTGGTAATGCAGATTAAAGGAGACCAGAACACATCCTCATTTAGCCCTCAGGCTCTGAAACACACTGGGCACACAGCCTGAACTTGTACACTGCTCAAGGTTTCCCCTGGCTCAGCTCCCATGCCAGCCACTTGGACACTTTCCATATAGCATGGGAACATTTACTGGTGGCTCCCTAAACCACCTATGAGCACTTCTGCTCCATCAGGAATCTTCCCACCAATCCACGTCTGGGTACTTTCCTCAAGCACTGGCCAGGTACCTGAGAGAAGCAGCGTATGTGTCCAGAGCAATCTGTGAGGTGGAATTTGTCACTGCTGATGGGGGTCTCCCACCTCTTGCTCCTACAATTCATACCCAGCCATTTCTCTGACTGTAACACCTCATCCTTTAAAACACTTTGCTGTGTAGATTATTTTAACTGTATTTCACATTCAATCTACTGCCTTTACTTCCCAATTGTGCTGGACATGAACATACTTATTAAGTGACTTTGTCCATTACTCAAATCCCCCACAGAGTCAAGCAGTCCAATCCCACATCTTCCAAACTGTACTTGGCTGTCTTTTCCTGACCCCACAGTAACAGTCCCTTTAGTTTCCATCATGATTCAGGTGAAACACATGCCCCTTTAACAGAGCTAAGTCACCCTTCAGTTGCAGGTGCCCCACAGGCATTTCCTCCTCAAGGAACTCTCTTCCAGAGCTTCGTGCCCCAGCATGAACTTAAACAGGCAGCTTCTTCCCTTAGCTGGCCAAGGTTGTTCTTCCCCCATCCCTGCAGGGATGGGGCCTGAACTATGAAAGTGGTCTCCACCACTTCAATATGCAGTTCTTGTGTTCCTGATCAAGTGGAAACACACACCTAAAAACAAAAGTAGCTCTTTAACAGAGCTTAGAGCTCTGAGGGTCTGCACTCAGCAGAACACCTCTGCTGCACTCTACAGACTTTCTCTCAGACTGACTTCAAATTCCCCAACGTTCTACTCTAACCTCTAACTGCAACAGTCCAGTGTGGCTTATACATCTGTGACAGTTCTAAATGATGTCATCCCTCAGTTTCAGCTGAGACTGAGAACAGAGTGAGACAGTGTGAAATCCATTTACCTGGAGTTTCACAAGCTGCCTTCCCTGCCTACCACTAGGTCTTACTGGGATTCTAGTAACCTCGGGTAACAGGGGGTTACACTCACCCTGGGCCAGGAAAATGACTGTCCACAGTCATTAGTCACCCAGCTTAGGCCATCTCACCCCATATGCTGATCTACGGGAGGTAGAGCGCTACCTTCTCCCTACCAAGTGCCAGCACAGGCAGACAACACTAAGGGCTCAGGAGGGCTTCGGCTGACACATCAGCATCTACTCTACCCGCTGACTATGGGTATATAGTGGCTCCGTAGAATGTCCAGAGCATAGTCCCATAGATCAGTACTGCAACCCCTACTGCAGGTCAGAGCCACAGCCTGTCTATCTCCCCAGCCCTCTAGGGAAAATCTGTGTGCCTCTAACTTAGAATTCCCAAACAAAACAAACAGGGGACCTCCCTGACCCTGGACACCATGCAACCACACACCAGGAGCTAATACCATACACTATGCATTACTCCCACATTCCCCCACACAACCATACCCATGAAGAAAGTTACACATGTAATAACAACAACAAAGTATTTTAACACCACACTCTAAAGTACTACTGAGGAACTCCACTGAGTCCCTCCTCTTCTTGTCTTATCTTCTATCTTCTATCTTCTTCAGGAACACCTGCAAGAAAAAGAAAGACAACACACTCCTAATCTGTATACACAGTCTATCTAAACCCCTACCATCAAAACACTGGAGAATCCCCAAAATATTTTTTTAGAAAAGTAGAAAAACAGTATAAACATTGAAACAGTAGAAAACAATGACATTATTTACAATACACACCATATTTGAGGATGATTGCCTAAAAAGTCTCATCTAGTGACCACAGTGCTCGAGGCAAGTCCATTAAAGAGTCTCTCCTGGGCCAGAGCCCGTGAGGCATAGTTCTAGCAGGCCAAAGTCCTGAAGAAAGAGTCTTTGAGGACAGTTCAAACATCTGAGTCTGCTAGTGTAGGGTGTGTACTGCAATGTCATAAGAATAGAAAAGTCTGACTTACTCAGTCCCTTAGAATGAAAATGGCACCAAACCTGGTCCTCACCAAGACTATCACTGGCTCCAATACAGCTGGGTGGATATCTTCCAGGAAATGACAGGAGGGCACATCTAGAAACTGCTGGAATGATGGCATCTCCGGAGAAGAAACCCGGAACAGGAACAAAAAGGAAAAACAGCTGGTCTGAAGTCATCCAATACCCAGGTGATGAATCAGGATACAGCTGGGCTGATGTCCTCTCTGGATCTGAAGTCATCTGGTGGGCCAGTTGATGGATTCTGGAAAGCCAGTACACAGTAGAACTGATGAATGTGGGGCACCTGAGTCCTGGACATCCAGACTGGCAGAACAACATAGGTACAACAAAGGCTGGAGTGGCAGCACTGGCTACCACTGCTCTGCTTTCCATTTAGTAGGCACGGCACATTTGCAGAAAAGGTCTTTGCATTGTGGCCAATAGCACAACGGGTCAGGTGCTTGAATTATTACCCCATCTGGGTGCTCATAATTCACACTGTGAAAGGTTTCATGTTCCACTCCATCCACAATTCGAACAGTGTCCATTAACAGTGTCCTGCCTCTTTTCCACTGGTTGTTTTTTTTCGTGAAACACTCTTGTTCTTGACATGCTTGTTTGCACCAGGATGCACACATTTCATTGCTTCTTCTCAAATCCAGGATTTCCTGCATTTTTCAATCTCCTCCCAGACTCTCCGAGGAAAGGTAGGAAAGGACATCTCATAGATTTCATTCATTTTCCTATGAACCAGTCTTTCCTCTTTACTAGCTTTGGTCAACCTGAGGACCTCTGACCTGGCTTGGGGTGGCCAGTCCCTGGTTCTGCTAGCCACTCATTCTTAATGACACAAAAATGGATCCCTGGCTTCTTCTTGCACAGCCAGGGCAGTGGAATCACCACTCTCTTCAATGCGTTCTTCTGAGGCAAGAGCTTGAGGCTGTGTAC
Organism: Neoceratodus forsteri; assembly: GCA_016271365.2. Taxonomy (NCBI): domain Eukaryota; kingdom Metazoa; phylum Chordata; order Ceratodontiformes; family Ceratodontidae; genus Neoceratodus; species Neoceratodus forsteri. The sequence continues at coordinate 324,063,139 of CM057459.1, forward strand.
CAGTTCCTTTTTCACAAGGCCACATACGCTCTCCCTCTTCTTCTTCCTCACTGAGAATCTGTGCCCAGGAGTGAGCAGTCATCCTCACTCCTGATACTGTCCACTCTTCACTGGCACGGAGGTGGAAACCTCCCATTCAAATGCCTCCTCATCTTTTCTTCACCTATGAGACTTGGGCTAGGCCTCCCTCTCTCCAAGGGTCTTCTGATGCTCTTTCTGAAATGTCTCTCTGTGACTCAGACTCTGAAACATTAGCACATTGTTCTGTCTGTAAATCTGCACCCTCTTGCTTTGTGCCACACTCTGAGGGGTTCTCTAACAGGCTCTGCCTGGTGCTATGTGCTGCCAACTGCAGATTCTTGAACTTTGTCCATGTGGGAGTCAAACGAATCTTGGGTGCTTTAAACAAACCATATTTCTAGGGCATCCAGAACAGTGAGGGACCATGAAGACATCCTTCCAGCATTTAAGCACATCAAAGCAGGAATCGCACATGAGGAGGCAGTCATCCCCCATAGTAACATCTCTCAATGTCCTTTAACTTGTTAACTTTACTGCTATCACAGCCCGGAATGATCCGGTAGCGGGTCGGTCCTGAAGCTCATGACTGCAGAGAAAAACAAACAACGCTCACTGTTATTTCAAGTCCCACATCACTGAAAACTTTCCTTCTCTTTCAAAATGGCTCCTCTGTTGCTGTGTTTACATTACTACCCCACCCTGTAATGGTGGCGGCAGCACTTACGATCAATATTCTGTAATTGGGTCAAGCTTCACTGCACATCCAATTTACACACTTACTGATAATTTTTCTCAAACTGCACAAACTTGCACTGTTCTTTTTCCTAGCACATTTATATGATTTACCACTTGACTTTTCACTTGCTGAAGACATTGCTCTAGGTTACAGTCCCTTAAAGCCTCAGTATTTCATAGCACAGGATTGCCTGTATTTTGCTGCATATCTGATACAACTCACAGTCTCGCTCATGGCTTTTGAAAATTATATGACGCTGAACCTATAATTATGCTCACAGACAATTGCTTAGAATTTTGTTTTTGCTGGTAAAACTTAACCACAGTCCTTTGCAAAGCGATTACATTGCTGACACACAGATTCAGCTGGCTTTTTGCAAAATCACTTAGTTTAAGCAGTTATTTCTGTTGGCACTCACTGTTATCAGTAGCCGTTGCTGCAATGGAAAATGGCCTGCAGCCAGTCTTGGAGGCCTTCTGGAAAGAAGCAGGTTGGCAGTCCTGCTGATTGCCCCTCTGAACACCACACACAGTCCAGTTGATCGAGATGCGGGTTGAGCCCGAATTTAAACAGAAAAGTCAGTTTTTACACTTTTTACAGCGCTTTCAGTCACCGCAATGCTCTTCCTGGTAAGCCAGTTCACACACTCCACTCACTCTCCCTGTCGAATGCTGTGCAGTCGCTCTAGAGCTGGCTTGGGGGCGGGAATGATTGCAGTCTCACCAATCACTCAATGCCATGCAAATGAGCCTCTTTCCTCTCATGCTCTTCTCCTCATGGTGATCTTCGAGCAGGCAAATTTAAACTGCAAAACCACACTTTTTTTTTTTCAACTGACTCCACAGCAAGAGCCCATTTCAGCCTTTTTTATGCCCATTAGCACAAGTCTCTCAGTTCACACAGAAAGAATTTCCAATGTCTAGGGCACAATTTTCTTTTTTATACCCACAGTTTTCCACACTTTTCTTTGTCACAAACACTTTAAAAGCTGGCAAACGCTGTAATTTGATGCAGGACAAGGGCATACACTCTGGCTTTACTGCCCTTGTAAACAGTTGGCATTTTAATAGCAGCACATGGATAGCAGCACACAGCGCACATTAGTTAACATTGTTCAGCTTTTTGGCTACCCACTGCCAGATAATCCAAATGCTTAGCCTTTGTCCGAGCCGACCTTTCACATTCCTCCCAAATTCCAACCCAATCCTCGGCGGTGCCTCCATTTTTGTAACCCCTACCAGGTATGCCATTTCTATCTGACAGCTCTATCAGGTGGCTGGGTTCGGAGGAATATGTCACTCGGCACATTGGCTAGGTTTGGCTACTCTGCACAGGGCACCCAAGTAACTCCGGACAAAGGAAGCAATAACTGTACAGTCCAATACCAGAACTGGATTCTAAAGTGTGGCTTTATTCACATCCAACAGAATAAACAAAGCATAGATGGACCCCCATGGGCTACACTCCTGGTAATGCAGATTAAAGGAGACCAGAACACATCCTCATCATTTAGCTATCAGGCTCTGAAACACACTCGACACACAGTCCACACTTGTACAGTGCTCTGGGTTTTCCTGGCTTGCCCCTTGCCAGCCACTTTGTACACTTTCCATATAGCATGGAAACATTTACTGGTGGCTCCTTAAACCACCCATGAGCACTTCTGCTCCATCAGGAATCTTCCTCATTTGTTACATATGCAACTATATTGCACCATATTGCTATATTGTTTTTTGTTATGTATGCACCATATTGCTATATTGTTTTTGTTATGTATGCACCATATTGCTATATTGTTTTTTGTTATGTATGCACCATATTGCTATATTGTTTTTGTTATGTATGCACCATATTGCTATCTTTTTTTGTTATGTATGCACCATATTGCTATATTGTTTTTGTTATATATGTACCATATTGCTATATTGTTTTATTATGCACATATTGCTATATTGTTTTTTTTTATGTATGCACCATATTGCTATATTTTTTTGTTATGTATGCACCATATTGCTGTATTGTTTTTTGTTATGTATGCACCATATTGCTATATTGTTTTTTGTTATGTATGCACCATATTGCTATATTGTTTTTTGTTATGTATGCACCATATTGCTATATTGTTTTTTGTTATGTATGCACCATATTGCTGTATTGTTTTTTGTTATGTATGCACCATATTGCTATATTGTTTTTTTGTATATGCACCATATTGCTATATTGTTTTTTGTTATGTATGCACATATTGCTATATTGTTTTGTTATGTATGCACCATATTGCTATATTTTTTGTTATGTATGCACCATATTGCTATATTTTTTGTTATGTATGCACCATATTGCTATATTGTTTTTTTTTATATGTGTGCACATATATTGCTATATTGTTTTGTTATATATGCACCATATTGCTAGTTTTTTGTTATGTATGCACCATATTGCTATATTGTTTTTATTATGTATACCATATTGCTATATTGTTTTTTTTATGTATGCACCATATTGCTATATTTTTTGTTATGTATGCACCATATTGCTATATTGTTTTTGTTATGTATGCACCATATTGCTATATTGTTTTTTTGTTATGTATGCACCATATTGCTATATTGTTTTTTTGTTATGTATGCACCATATTGCTATATTGTTTTTTGTTATGTATGCACCATATTGCTATATTGTTTTTTGTTATGTATGCACCATATTGCTATATTGTTTTGTTATGTATGCACATAATTGCTATATTGTTTTTTGTTATGTATGCACCATATTGCTATATTGTTTTTGTTATGTATGCACCATATTGCTATATTGTTTTTTGTTATGTATGCACCATATTGCTATATTGTTTTTTTATGTATGCAACATATTGCTATATTGTTTTTTGTTATGTATGCACCATATTGCTATATTGTTTTTTGTTATGTATGCACCATATTGCTATATTGTTTTTTGTTATGTATGCACCATATTGCTATATTGTTTTTTGTTATGTATGCACCATATTGCTATATTGTTTTTGTTATATAAGCACCATATTGCTATATTGTTTTTTTATGTATGCACCATATTGCTATATTGTTTTGTTATGTATGCACCATATTGCTATATTTTTTTGTTATGTATGCACCATATTGCTATATTGTTTTTTTATGTATGCACCATATTGCTATATTGTTTTTTATGTATGCAACATATTGCTATATTGTTTTTGTTATGTATGCACCATATTGCTATATTGTTTTTTGTTATGTATACCATATTGCTATATTGTTTTTTGTTATGTATGCACCATATTCTATATTTTTTTTTATGTATGCACCATATTGCTATATTGTTTTTGTTATGTATGCACCATATTGCTATATTGTTTTTTTATGTATGCACCATATTCTATATATTGTTTTTGTTATGTATGCACCATATTGCTATATTGTTTTTTGTTATATATGCACCATATTGCTAATTGTTTTGTTATGTATGCACCATATTGCTACATTGTTTTTGTTATGTATGCACCATATTGCTATATTGTTTTTTGTTATGTATGCACCATATTGCTATATTTTTTTGTTATGTATGCACCATATTGCTATATTGTTTTTTGTTATGTATGCACCATATTGCTATATTGTTTTGTTATGTATGCACCATATTGCTATATTGTTTTTGTTATGTATGCACCATATTGCTATATTGTTTTTTGTTATGTATGCACCATATTGCTATATTGTTTTTTGTTATGTATGCACCATATTGCTATATTGTTTTTTTATGTATGCACCATATTGCTATATTGTTTTTTGTTATGTATCCCATATTGCTGTATTATTTTTTTTTTTATATGCACCATATTGCTATATTTTTTTTTATGTATGCACCATATTGCTATATTGTTTTTTGTTATGTATAGCACCATATTGCTATATTGTTTTTTGTTATGTATGCACCATATTGCTATATTGTTTTTGTTATGTATGCACCATATTGCTATATTTTTTGTTATGTATGCAATATTGCTATATTTTTTTTGTTATGTATGCACCATATTGCTATATTATTTTTTTGTTATGTATGCACATATTGCTATATTGTTTTTGTTATGTATGCACCATATTGCTATATTTTTTGTTATGTATGCACATATTGCTATATTGTTTTTTATGTGCACCATATTGCTATATTGTTTTGTTATGTATGCACCATATTGCTATATTGTTTTTTTATTATGTATGCCATATTGCTATAGTTTTTGTTATGTATGCACCATATTGCTATATTGTTTTTTGTTATGTATGCACCATATTGCTATATTGTTTTTTGTTATATAAGCACCATATTGCTATATTGTTTTTTTTATGTATGCACCATATTGCTATATTGTTTTTTGTTATGTATGCACCATATTGCTATATTGTTTTTTGTTATGTATGCACTATATTGCTATATTGTTTTTTGTTATGTATGCACCATATTGCTATATTGTTTTGTTATGTATGCACATATTGCTATATTGTTTTTGTTATGTATGCACCATATTGCTATATTGTTTTGTTATGTATGCACATATTGCTATATTGTTTTTTGTTATGTATGCACCATATTGCTATATGTTTTTTTATGTATGCACCATATTGCTATATTGTTTTTTTTATGTATGCACCATATTGCTATATTGTTTTGTTATGTATGCACCATATTGCTATATTGTTTTTTGTTATGTATGCACCATATTGCTATATTTTTTTGTTATGTATGCACCATATTGCTATATTGTTTTTTTATGTATGCACCATATTGCTATATTGTTTTTTGTTATGTATGCAACATATTGCTATATTTTTTGTTATGTATGCACCATATTGCTATATTGTTTTTTATGTATGCACCATATTGCTATTTGTTTTTGTTATGTATGCACCATATTGCTTATTTTTTGTTATGTATGCAACATATTGCTATATTGTTTTTCTTATGTATGCACCATATTGCTATATTTTTTTTATGTATGCAACATATTGCTATATTGTTTTTGTTATGTATGCACCATATTGCTATATTGTTTTTGTTATGTATGCACCAGTATTGCTATATTGTTTTGTTATGTATGCACCATATTTCTGTATTTTTTGTTATGTATGCACCATATTGCTATATTGTTTTTGTTATGTATGCACCATATTGCTATATTGTTTTTTGTTATGTATGTACCATATTTATATATTGTTTTTTGTTATGTATGCACCATATTGCTATTTTTTTTGTTATGTATGCACCATATTGCTATATTGTTTTTGTTATATATGTACCATATTGCTATATTGTTTTTGTTATGTATGCACCATATTGCTATATTTTTTTTGTTATGTATGCACCATATTGCTATATTTTTTTGTTATGTATGCACCATATTGCTATATTGTTTTTTATTATGTATGCACCATATTGCTATATTGTTTTTGTTATGTATGCACCATATTGCTATATTGTTTTTTGTTATGTATGCACCATATTGCTATATTGTTTTTTGTATGTGTGCACCATATTGCTATATTGTTTTTTGTTATGTATACGCCATATTGCTATATTGTTTTTTGTTATATGCACCATATTGCTATATTGTTTTTTATGTATGCACCATATTGCTATATTGTTTTTGTTATGTAGCATCATATTGCTATATTGTTTTTGTTATGTATGCACATATTGCTATATTGTTTTTTTATGTATGCACCATATTGCTATATTTTTTTGTTATGTATGCAACATATTGCTGTATTTTTTTTATGTATGCACCATATTGCTATATTATTTTTTGTTATGTGCACTATATTGCTATATTGTTTTTGTTATGTATGCACCATATTGCTATATTTTTTGTTATGTATGCACCATATTGCTATATTGTTTTTTTATGTATGCACCATATTGCTATATTGTTTTTGTTATGTATGCACCAAATTGCTATATTTTTGTTATGTATGCACCATATTGCTATATTGTTTTTGTTATGTATGCACCATATTGCTATATTGTTTTTTTATGTATGCAACATATTGCTATATTGTTTTTTGTTATGTATGCACATATTGCTATATTGTTTTTTTATGTATGCACCATATTGCTATATTTTTTGTTATGTATGCACCATATTGCTATATTGTTTTTTGTTATGTATGCACATATAGCTATATTGTTTTTTTGTTATGTATGCACCATATTGCTATATTGTTTTTTGTTATGTATGCACCATATTGCTATATTGTTTTTGTTATGTATGCACCATATTGCTATATTTTGTTATGTATGCACCATATTGCTATATTGTTTTTTTATGTATGCACCATATTGCTATATTGTTTTTTTTTATGTATGCACCATATTGCTATATTATTTTTGTTATGTATGCACCATATTGCTATATTGTTTTTGTTATGTATGCACCATATTGCTATATTGTTTTTTTTGTATGCACCATATTGCTATATTGTTTTTTTGTATGTATGCACCATATTGCTATATTTTTTTGTTATGTATGCACCATATTGCTATATTGTTTTTGTTATGTATGCACCATATTGCTATATTGTTTTTATGTATGCAACATATTGCTATATTGTTTTTGTTATGTATGCACCATATTGCTATATTATTGTTTTGTTATGTATGCACCAGTATTGCTATATTGTTTTTTTATGTATCACCATATTCTTGTATTTTTTTGTTATGTATGCACCATATTGCTATATTGTTTTTGTTATGTATGCACCATATTGCTATTTTTTTGTTATGTATGCACCATATTGCTATATTGTTTTTGTTATGTATGCACATATTGCTATATTTTTTTTTTGTTATGTATGCACCATATTGCTTATTGTTTTTGTTATGTATCTACCATATTGCTATATTGTTTTTTTATGTATGCACCATATTGCTATATTGTTTTTTGTTATGTATGCACCATATTGCTATATTGTTTTTGTTATGTATGCACCATATTGCTATATTGTTTTTTGTTATGTATGCACCATATTGCTATATTGTTTTTGTTATGTATGCACCATATTGCTATATTGTTTTTTGTTATGTATGCACCATATTGCTATATTTTTTTTGTTATGTATGCACCATATTGCTATATTTTTTTGTTATGTATGCACCATATTGCATATTGTTTTTGTTATGTATGCATCATATTGCTATATTGTTTTTTATTATGTATGCACCATATTGCTATATTGTTTTGTTATGTATGCACCATATTGCTATATTTTTTTGTTATGTATGCAACATATTGCTATATTGTTTTTGTTATGTATGCACCATATTGCTATATTTTTTTGTTATGTATGCACCATATTGCTATATTGTTTTTTGTTATGTATGCACCATATTGCTGTATTTTTGTTATGTATGCACCATATTGCTATATTGTTTTTATGTATGCACCATATTGCTATATTGTTTTTGTATGTATGCACCATATTGCTATATTTTTTTGTTATGTATGCACCATATTGCTATATTGTTTTGTTATGTATGCACCATATTGCTATATTGTTTTTTTATGTATGCACATATTGCTATATTGTTTTTTGTTATGTATGCACCATATTGCTAGTATTGTTTTTGTTATATATGCACCATATTGCTATATTGTTTTTTATGTATGCACCATATTGCTATATTGTTTTTGTTATATATGCCATATTGCTATATTTTTTTATGTATGCACATATTGCTATATTGTTTTTGTTATGTATGCACCATATTGCTATATTTTTTTTGTTATGTATGCAACATATTGCTGTATTTTTTTGTATGTATGCATCATATTCCTATATTATTTTTTGTTATGTGTACACCATATTGCTATATTGTTTTTTGTTATGTATGCACCATATTGCTATATTTTTTGTTATGTATGCACTATATTGCTATATTGTTTTTTTATGTATGCACATATTGCTATATTGTTTTGTTATGCATACCATATTGCTATATTGTTTTTGTTATGTATGCACCATATTGCTATATTTTTGTTATGTATGCACCATATTGCTATATTGTTTTTTTATGTATGCACCATATTGCTATATTGTTTTTTTTTGTATGCAACATATTGCTGTATTTTTGTTATGTATGCACCATATTGCTATATTGTTTTTTTATGTATGCACCATATTGCTATATTGTTTTTGTTATGTATGCAACATATTGCTATATTGTTTTTGTTATGTATGCATTTTATTGCTATATTGTTTTTTGTTATGTATGCACATATTGCTATATTGTTTTTGTTATGTATGCACCATATTGCTATAGTTTTTTTTATGTATGCACCATATTGCTATATTTTTTATGTATGCACCATATTGCTATATTGTTTTTTTCTATGTATGCACCATATTGCTATATTGTTTTCTTGTTATGTATGCACCATATTGCTATATTATTTGTTGTTATGTATGCAGCATATTGCTATATTGTTTTTTGTTATATAAGCACCATATTGCTATATTGTTTTTTTTTTATGTATGCACCATATTGCTATATTGTTTTTGTTATGTATGCACCATATTGCTATTTTTTTTTATGTATGCACATATTGCTATATTGTTTTTCTTATGTATGCACCATATTGCTATATGTTTTTTTGTATGCAACATATTGCTATATTTTTTTGTTATGTATGCACCATATTCCTATATTGTTTTTTGTTATGTCAACATATTGCTATATTGTTTTTGTTATGTATACCATATTCCTATATTATTTTTTTGTTTATATGCACCATATTGCTATATTGTTTTTGTTATGTATGCACCATATTGCTATATTGTTTTTTTGTATGCATGTACCATATTTATATATTGTTTTTGTTATGTATGCACCATATTGCTATCTTTTTTGTTATATATGCACCATATTGCTACATTGTTTTTGTTATATATGTACCATATTGCTACATTGTTTTTGTTATGTATACCATATAGCATATTGTTTTTTGTTATGTATGACCATATTGCTATATTTTTCATGTTATGTATGCACCATATTGCTATATTGTTTTTGTTATGTATGCACCATATTGCTATATTGTTTTTTTGTATATATGCACCATATTGCTATATTGTTTTCTTGTTATGTATGCACCATATTGCTATATTGTTTTTTGTTATGTATGCACCATATTGCTATATTGTTTTTTGTTATGTATGCCATATTGCTATATTGTTTTTTGTTATCATATGCACCATATTGCTATATTGTTTTTGTTATGTATGCACCATATTGCTATATTGTTTTTTTTTATGTAGCATCATATTGCTATATTTTTTTTGTTATGTATGCAACATATTGCTATATTGTTTTGTTATGTATGCAACATATTGCTGTATTTTTTTTATGTATGCACCATATTGCTATATTATTTTTGTTATGTATGCACCATATTGCTATATTGTTTTTGTTATGTATAACCATATTGCTATATTTTTGTTATGTATGCACCAGATTGCTATATTGTTTTTTATGTATGCACCATATTGCTATATTGTTTTTTGTTATGTATGCACCAAATTGCTATATTTTTTGTTATGTATGCACCAGATTGCTATATTGTTTTTTTATGTATGCACCAGATTGCTATATTGTTTTTTGTTATGTATGCAACATATTGCTGTATTTTTTTGTTATGTATGCATCATATTGCTATATTGTTTTTTATGTATGCACCATATTGCTATGTTGTTTTTGTTATGTATGCAACATATTGCTATATTGTTTTCTTGTTATGTATGCACTGTACTGCTATATTGTTTTTTTGTTATGTATGCACCATATTGCTATATTGTTTTTTGTTATGTATGCACCATATTGCTATATAGTTTTCTTCTTATGTATGCACCATATTACTATATTTTTTATGTATGCACCATATTGCTATATTGTTTTTTTCTTATGTATGCACCATACTGCTATATTGTTTTCTTGTTATGTATGCACCATATTGCTATATTATTTGTTGTTATGTATGCAGCATATTGCTATATTGTTTTTTGTTATATAAGCACCATATTGCTATATTGTTTTTTTTATGTATGCACCATATTGCTATATTGTTTTTGTTATGTATGCACCATATTGCTATTTTTTTTTTTATGTATGCACCATATTGCTATATTGTTTTTTCTTATGTATGCACCACATTGCTATATTGTTTTTTATGTATGCAACATATTGCTGTATTGTTTTTTGTTATGTATGCACCATATTCCTATATTATTGTTTTGTTATGTATGCACAGTATTGCTATATTGTTTTTTGTTATGTATGCACCATATTTTGGTATTTTTTTGTAATATGCACCACATTGCTATATTGTTTTCTGTTATGTATGCACCATATTGCTATACTGTTTTCTTGTTATGCATGTACCATTTTATATATTGTTTTTGTTATGTATGCACCATATTGCTATCTTTTTTTGTTATATATGCACCATATTGCTACATTGTTTTTGTTATATATGTACCATATTGCTACATTGTTTTTTATCTATGCACCATATAGCTATATTGTTTTTTTGTTATGTATGCACCATATTGCTATATTTTTCATGTTATGTATGCACCATATTGCTATATTGTTTTTTTGTTATGTATGCACCATATTGCTATATTGTTTTTTGTTATGTATGCACCATATTGCTATATTGTTTTTGTTATGTATGCACCATATTGCTATATTGTTTTTTGTTATATGCACCATATTGCTATATTTTTTTTGTTATGTATGCACCATATTGCTATATTGTTTTTGTTATATACATCATATTGCTATATTGTTTTTTTGTTATGTATGCACCATATTGCTATATTGTTTTTGTTATGTATGCACCATATTGCTATATTTTTTTATGTATGCAACATATTGCTGTATTGTTTTTTGTTATGTATGCACCATATTCCTATATTATTTTTTTATGTGTGCACCATATTGCTATATTGTTTTTTGTTATGTATGCACCATATTGCTAGATTTTTTGTTATGTATGCACCAGATTGCTATATTGTTTTTTATGTATGCACCAAATTGCTATATTGTTTTTTGTTATGTATGCACCATATTGCTATATTCTTTTTTGTTATGTATGCACCATATTGCTATATTGTTTTTTATGTATGCACCATATTGCTATATTGTTTTTTATGTATGCACCATATTGCTATATTGTTTTTTGTTATGTATGCACCATATTGCTGTATTGTTTTTTGTTACATATGCACCATATTGCTATATTTGTTTTTATGTATGCACCATATTGCTATATTGTTTTTTGTTATATAAGCATCATATTGCTATATTTTTTTTATGTATGCAATATATTGCTATATTGTTTTTGTTATGTATGCACCATATTGCTATATTTTTTTTGTTATGTATGCAACATATTGCTGTATTTTTTGTTATGTATGCACCATATTCCTATATTATTTTTTGTTATGTGTGCACTATATTGCTATATTGTTTTTTGTTATGTATGCACCATATTGCTAGATTTTTTTGTTATGTATGCACCAGATTGCTATATTGTTTTTTATGTATGCACCATATTGCTATATTGTTTTTTGTTATGTATGCACCATATTGCTATATTGTTTTTTGTTATGTATGCACCAAATTGCTATATTTTTTGTTATGTATGCACCAGATTGCTATATTGTTTTTTATGTATGCACCAGATTGCTATATTGTTTTTTGTTATGTATGCAACATATTGCTGTATTTTTTTGTTATGTATGCATCATATTGCTATATTGTTTTTTATGTATGCACCATATTGCTATGTTGTTTTTGTTATGTATGCAACATATTGCTATATTGTTTTCTTGTTATGTATGCACTGTACTGCTATATTGTTTTTTTGTTATGTATGCACCATATTGCTATATTGTTTTTTGTTATGTATGCACCATATTGCTATATAGTTTTCTTCTTATGTATGCACCATATTACTATATTTTTTATGTATGCACCATATTGCTATATTGTTTTTTTCTTATGTATGCACCATATTGCTATATTGTTTTTTGTTATGTATGCACCATATTGCTATATTATTTGTTGTTATGTATGCAGCATATTGCTATATTGTTTTTGTTATATAAGCACCATATTGCTATATTGTTTTTTTTGTTATGTATGCACCATATTGCTATATTGTTTTTTGTTATGTATGCACCATATTGCTATTTTTTATGTATGCACCATATTGCTATATTGTTTTTCTTATGTATGCACCACATTGCTATATTGTTTTTTTATGTATGCAACATATTGCTGTATTGTTTTTTGTTATGTATGCACCATATTCCTATATTATTGTTTTGTTATGTATGCACAGTATTGCTATATTGTTTTTTGTTATGTATGCACCATATTTTGGTATTTTTTTTGTTATGTATGCACCACATTGCTATATTGTTTTCTGTTATGTATGCACCATATTGCTATACTGTTTTCTTGTTATGCATGTACCATATTTATATATTGTTTTTGTTATGTATGCACCATATTGCTATCTTTTTTTTTGTTATATATGCACCATATTGCTACATTGTTTTTGTTATATATGTACCATATTGCTACATTTTTTGTTATCTATGCACCATATAGCTATATTGTTTTTTTGTTATGTATGCACCATATTGCTATATTTTTCATGTTATGTATGCACCATATTGCTATATTGTTTTTTTATTATGTATGCACCATATTGCTATATTGTTTTTTGTTATGTATGCACCATATTGCTATATTGTTTTCTTGTTATGTATGCACCATATTGCTATATTGTTTTCTTGTTATGTATGCACCATATTGCTATATTGTTTTTTGTTATGTATGCGCCATATTGCTGTATTGTTTTTTGTTACATATGCACCATATTGCTATATTATTTTTATGTATGCACCATATTGCTATATTGTTTTTTGTTATATAAGCATCATATTGCTATATTGTTTTTTTGTTATGTATGCACCATATTGTTATATTGTTTTTGTTATGTATGCACCATATTGCTATATTTTTTTGTTATGTATGCAACATATTGCTGTATTGTTTTTTTGTTATGTATGCACCATATTCCTATATTATTTTTTTGTTATGTGTGCTCCATATTGCTATATTGTTTTTGTTATGTATCCATATTGCTATATTTTTTGTTATGTATGCACCATATTCCTATATTATGTTTTTGTTATGTGTGCACCATATTGCTATATTGTTTTTTGTTATGTATGCACCATATTGCTATATTGTTTTGTTATGTATGCACCAGATTGCTATATTGTTTTTTATGTATGCACCATATTGCTATATTGTTTTTTGTTATGTATGCAACATATTGCTATATTGTTTTTTGTTATGTATGCACCATATTGCTATATTGTTTTTGTTATGTATGCACCATATTGCTATATTGTTTTGTTATGTATGCACCATATTGCTATATTGTTTTTTTATGTATGCACCATATTGCTATATTGTTTTTTGTTATGTATGCAACATATTGCTGTATTTTTGTATGTATGCATCATATTGCTATATTGTTTTTTATGTATGCACCATATTGCTATATTGTTTTTTTGTTCTGTATGCACCATATTGCTATATTGTCTTTTTGTTATGTATGCACCATATTGCTGTATTGTTTTTTGTTATGTATGCATCATATTGCTATATTGTTTTTTTTATGTATGCATCGTATTGATATGTTGTTTTCTTATTATGTATGCACTGTACTGCTATATTTTTTTTTTGTTATGTATGCACCATATTGCTATATTGTTTTTTGAACCATCACTTTCTGTTCCCCCTTTCCCCAGGATGCATCTGGAAACAAGCTGTTCTCAGCTCAGTATGTCTTTCCTGGTAAAACTTTTTAAATAAATAAAACAAATAAGTAACTTAAGTTGAGTAAAAACTAAATTTAGATTAATAGAAATGTGAAAATTCCTTTTGGAACCCCTACCAGGTATGCCGTTTCTATCTGACAGCTCTACCTGGTGGGCTGGGTTCAGGGAGGAATATGTCACTTGCACATTGGCTAGGTTTGGCTACTTCCTGCAGAGGAGCACCCAAGTAACTCCAGATAAAGGAAGCAATAACTGTAATGTCCAATACCAGATATGGAATTCTAAAGTGTGGCTTTTATACACATCCAACAGAATAAACAAAGCATAGATGGACCCCATGGGCTACACTCCTGGTAATGCAGATTAAAGGAGACCAGAACACATCCTCATTTAGCCCTCAGGCTCTGAAACACACTGGGCACACAGCCTGAACTTGTACACTGCTCAAGGTTTCCCCTGGCTCAGCTCCCATGCCAGCCACTTGGACACTTTCCATATAGCATGGGAACATTTACTGGTGGCTCCCTAAACCACCTATGAGCACTTCTGCTCCATCAGGGAATCTTCCTCACCAATCCCACGTCTGGGTACTTTCCTCAAGCACTGGCCAGGTACCTGAGAGAAAGCAGCATGTGTCCTAGAGCAAATCTGTAGAGGTGAATTTGGTTACTGTTGATGGGGGGTCTCCCACCTCTTGCTCCCACAATTCATACCCAGCCATTTCTCTGGACTGTAACACCTCATCCTTTAAAACACTTTGCTGTGTAGATTATTTTAACTGTATTTCACATTCAATCTACTGCCTTTACTTCCCAATTGTGCTGGACATGAACATACTTATTAAGTGACTTTGTCCATTACTCCAAATCCCCCCACAGAGTCAAGCAGTCCAATCCCCACATCTTCCAAACTGTACTTGGCTGTCTTTTCCTGACCCCACAGTAACAGTCCCTTTAGTTTCATCATGATTCAGGTGAAAACACATGCCCCTTTAACAGAGCTAAGTCACCCTTCAGTTGCAGGTGCCCCACAGGCATTTCCTCCTCAAGGAACTCTCTTCCAGAGCTTCTGGTGCCCCAGCATGAACTTAAACAGGCAGCTTCTTCCCCTTAGCTGGCCAAGGGGGTTGCCCCTTCCCCCCATCCCCGCAGGGATGGGGCCCTGAACCATTGAAAGTGGTCTCCACCACTTCAATATGCAGTTCTTGTGTTCCTGATCAAGTGGAAACACACACCTAAAAACAAAAGTAGCTCTTTAACAGAGCTTAGAGCTCTGAGGGTCTGCACTCAGCAGAACACCTCTGCTGCACTCTACAGACTTTCTCTCAGACTGACTTCAAATTCCCCAACGTTCTACTCTAACCTCTAACTGCAACAGTCCAGTGTGGCTTATACATCTGTGACAGTTCTAAATGATGTCATCCTCAGTTTCAGCTGAGACTGAGAACAGAGGAGACAGTGTGAAACCATTTACCTGGAGTTTCACAAGCTGCCTTCCCTGCCTACCACTAGGTCTTACTGGGATTCTAGTAACCTCGGGTAACAGGGGGTTACACTCACCCTGGGCCAGGAAAATGACTGTCCACAGTCATTAGTCACCCAGCTTAGGCCATCTCACCCCATATGTTGACTACGGGGAGGTAGCGCTACCTTCTCCCCTACCAAGTGCCAGCACAGGCAGACAACACTAAGGGCCTAGAGGCCTTCGGCTGACACATCAGCATCTACTCTACCCGCTGACTATGGGTATATAGTGGCTCCGGTAGAATTGTCCAGAGCATAGTCCTAATAGATCAGTACTGCAACCCCTACTGCAGGTCAGAGCCACAGCCTGTCTATCTCCCCAGCCCTCTAGGGAAAATCTGTGTGCCTCTAACTTAGAATTCCCAAAACAAAACAAACAGGGGACCTCCCCGACCCTGGACACCATGCAACCACACACCAGGAGCTAATACCATACACTATGCATTACTCCCACATTCCCCCACACAACCATACCTGTGGAAGAAAAAGTTACACACAGTAACAACAACAACAAAAGTACTTTAACACCACACTCTAAAGTACTACTGAGGAACTCCACTGAGTCCCTCCTCTTCTTGTCTTATCTTCTATCTTCTATCTTCTTCAGGAACACCTGCAAGAAAAAGAAAGACAACACACACTCCTAATCTGTATACACAGTCTATCTAAACCCCTACCATCAAAACACTGGAGAATCCCCAAAATATTTTTTTTAGAAAAGTAGAAAAAACAGTATAAACATTAGAAAACAGTAGAAAACAATGACATTATTTACAATACACCATATTTGAGGGATGGAGTGCCCTAAAAGTCTCATCTAGTGACCACAGTGCCCGAAGGCAAGTCCATTAAAGAGTCTCTCCTGGGCCAGAGCCCGGTGAGGCACAGTTCTAGCAGGCCAAAGTCCTGAAGAAAAGAGTCTTTGAGGACAGTTCAAACATCTGGAGTCTGCTAGTGTAGGGTGTGTACTGCAATGTCATAAGAATAGAAAAGTCTGGACTTACCAGTCCCTTGTAGAATGAAAATGGCACCAAACCTGGTCCTCACCCGAAGACTATCACTGGCTCCAATACAGCTGGGTGGATATCTTCCAGGAAATGACAGGAGGGCACATCTAGAAACTGCTGGAATGATGGCATCTCCGGAGAAGAAACCGTGGAACAGGAACAAAAAGGAAAACAGCTGGTCTGAAGTCATCCAATACCCAGGTGATGAATCAGGATACAGCTGGGCTGATGTCCTCTCTGGATCTGAAGTCATCTGGTGGGCCAGTTGATGGATTCTGGAAAGCCAGTACACAGTAGAACTGATGAATGTGGGGCACCTGAGTCCTGGACATCCAGACTGGCAGAACAACATAGGTACAACAAAGGCTGGAGTGGCAGCACTGGCTACCACTGCTCTGCTTTCCATTTAGTAGGCACGGGCACATTTGCAGAAAGGTCTTTGCATTGTGGCCAATAGCACAACGGGTCAGGTGCTTGAATTATTACCCCATCTGGGTGCTCATAATTCACACTGTGAAAGGTTTCATGTTCCACTCCATCCACAATTCGAACAGTGTCCATTAACAGTGTCCTGCCTCTTTTCCACTGGTTGTATTTTTCGTGAAACACTCTGTTCTTGACATGCTTGTTTGCACCAGGATGCACACATTTCATTGCTTCTTCTCAAATCCAGGATTTCCTGCATTTTTCAATCTCCTCCCAGACTCTCCGAGGAAAGGTAGGAAAGGACATCTCATAGATTTCATTCATTTTCCTATGAACCAGTCTTTCCTCTTTACTAGCTTTGGTCAACCTGAGACCTCTGACCTGGCTTGGGGGTGGCCAGTCCTGGTTCTGCCAGCCACTCATTCTTAATGACACAAAAAAATGGATCCCTGGCTTCTTCTTGCACAGCCAGGGCAGTGGAATCACCACTCTCTTCAATGCGTTCTTCTGAGGCAAGAGCTTGAGGCTGTGTACCAGTTCCTTTTTCACAAGGCCACATACGTTCTCCCTCTTCTTCTTCCTCACTGAGAATCTGTGCCCAGGAGTGAGCAGTCATCCTCACTCCTGATACTGTCCACTCTTCACTGGGCACGGAGGTGGAAACCTCCCATTCAAATGCCTCCCTCATCTTTTCTTCACCTATGAGACTTGGGCTAGGCCTCCCTCTCTCCAAGGGTCTTCTGATGCTCTTTCTGAAATGTCTCTCTGTGACTCAGACTCTGAAACATTAGCACATTGTTCTGTCCGTAAATCTGCACCCTCTTGCTTTGTGCCACACTCTGAGGGGCCTTCTCTAACAGGCTCTGCCTGGTGCTATGTGCTGCCAACTGCAGATTCTTGAACTTTTGTCCATGTGGGAGTCAAACGAATCTTGGGTGCTTTAAACAAACCATATTTCTCTAGGCATCCAGAACAGTGAGGGACCATGAAGACATCCCTTCCAGCATTTAAGCACATCAAAGCAGGAATCGCCACATGAGGAGGCAGTCATCCCCCATAGTAACATCTCTCAATGTCCTTTAACTTGTTAACTTCTACTGCTATCACAGCCCGGGAATGATCCGGGTAGCGGGCCGGTCCTGAAGCCATGACTGCAGAGAAAAAACAAACAACGCTCACTGTTATTTCAAGTCCCACATCACTGAAAACTTTCCTTCTCTTTCAAAATGGCTCCTCTGCTGCTGTGTTTACATTACTACCCCACCCTGTAATGGTGGCGGCAGCACTCCTACGCATCAATATTCTGTAATTGGGTCAAGCCACTGCACATCCAATTTACACACTCTACTGATAATTTTTCTCAAACTGCACAAACTTGCACTGTTCTTTTTCCTAGCACATTTATATGATTTACCACGGACTTTTCACTTGCTGAAGACATTGCTCTAGGTTACAGTCCCTTAAAGCCTCAGTATTTCATAGCACAGGATTGCCTGTATTTCTTGCTGCATATCTGATACAACTCACAGTCTCGCTCATGGCTTTGAAAATTATACTGACGCTGAACCTATAATTATGCTCACAGACAATTGCTTAGAATTCTTGTTTTTGCTGGTAAAACTTAACACAGTCCTTTGCAAAGCGATTACACTGCTGACACACAGATTCAGCTGGCTTTTGGCAAAATCACTTAGTTTAAGCAGTTATTTCTGTTGGCACTCACTGTTATCAGTAGCCGTTTGCTGCAATGGAAAAATGGCCTGCAGCCAGTCTTGGAGGCCTCTGGAAAGAAGCAGGTTGGCAGTCCTGCTGATTGCCCCTCTGAACACCACACACTCAGTCCAGTTGATCGAGATGCGGGTTGAGCCCGAATTTAAACAGAAAAGTCAGTTTTTACACTTTTTACAGCGCTTTCAGTCACCGCAATGCTCTTCCTGGTAAGCCAGTTCACACACTCCACTCACTCTCCTGTCGAATGCTGTGCAGTCGCTCTAGAGCTGGCTTGGGGGCCGGAATGATTGCAGTCTCACCAATCACTCAATGCCATGCAAATGAGCCTCTTTCCTCTCATGCTCTTCTCCTCATGGTGATCTTCGAGCAGGCAAATTTAAACTGCAAAACCACACTTTTTTTTTTTCAACTGACTCCACAGCAAGAGCCCATTTCAGCCTTTTTTATGCCCATTAAGCACAAGTCTCTCAGTTCACACAGAAAGAATTTCCAATGTCTAGGGCACAATTTTCTTTTTGATACCCACAGTTTTCCACACTTTTCTTTGTCACAAACACTTCTAAAAGCTGGCAAACGCTGTAATTTGATGCAGGACAAGGGCATACACTCTCAGGCTTTACTGCTCCTTGGTAAACAGTTGGCATTTTAATAGCAGCACATGGATAGCAGCACACAGCGGCACATTAGTTAACATTGCTTCAGCTTTTTGGGCTACCCACTGCCAGATAACCAAAATGCTAGCCTTTGTCCGAGCGACCTTTCCTACATTCCTCCCTAAATTCCAAACCCAAATCCTCGGCGGTGCCTCCATTTTTGTAACCCCTACCAGGTATGCCATTTCTATCTGACAGCTCTATCAGGTGGGCTGGGTTCGGGGAGGAATATGTCACTCGGCACATTGGCTAGGTTTGGCTACTCTGCACAGGGGCACCCAAGTAACTCCGGACAAAGGAAGCAATAACTGTACAGTCCAATACCAGAACTGGGATTCTAAAGTGTGGCTTTTATTCACATCCAACAGAATAAACAAAGCATAGATGGACCCCCATGGGGCTACACTCCTGGTAATGCAGATTAAAGGAGACCAGAACACATCCTCATCATTTAGCTATCAGGCTCTGAAACACACTGGGCACACAGTCCACACTTGTACAGTGCTCTGGGTTTTCCCTGGCTTGGCCCCCTTGCCAGCCACTTGTACACTTTCCATATAGCATGGAAACATTTACTGGTGGCTCCCTAAACCACCTATGAGCACTTCTGCTCCATCAGGGAATCTTCCTCATCAATCCCACGTCTGGGTACTTTCCTCAGGCACTGGCCAAATACCTGAGAGAAAGCAACAGGTGTCCCAGAGCAAATCCATAGAGGTGAATTTGGTTACTACTGATGGGGCGGTCTCCCACCTCTCGCTCCCACAATTCATACCCGGCCATTTCTCTGGACTGTAATACCTCATCCTTTAAAACACTTTGCTGTGTAGATTCTTTTAACTGTATTTCACATTCAGTCTACTGCCTTTACTTCCCAACTGTGCTGGACTTGAACATACTTATTAAGTGGCTTTGTCCATTACTCTAGACCCCCCACAGATTCAAGCAGTCCAATCCCCACATCTTCCAAACTGTACTTGACTGTCTTTTCCTGACCCCGCAGTAACAGTCCCTTTAGTTTCATTGTGATTCAGGTGAAAACACATGGCCCTTTAGCGGAGCGAACTCACCCCTTGGTTGCAGGTGCCCCACAGGCATTTCCTCCTCAAGGAACTTTCTTCCAGAGCTTCTGGTGCCTCAGCATGAACTTAAACAGGTAGCTTCTTTCCCTTAGCCAGACCAAGGGGGTTGCCCCTGGAAGCAGGCTGATATCTTCTCCCCATCCCCACAGGGATGGGGCCCTAAACCATTGAAAGCGGTCTCCACCACTTAAATATGTAGTTCTTGTGTTCCTCTTCAGGTGGAAACACACACCTAAAAACAAAAGGAGCTCTTTAACAGAGCTTAGAGCTCTGAGGGCCTGCACTCAGCAGAGCACCTCTGCTGCACTCTACAGACTCTCTCTCAGACTGACTTCAAATTCCCCAACATTCTACTCTAACCTCTAACTGCAACATTCCAGTGTGGCTTATGAAGCTGCAACAGTTCTAAATGATGTCATCCCTCAGTCTCAGCTAAGACTGAGAACAGAGTGAGACAGTGTGAAATCCATTTAACTGGGGTTTCACAAGCTGCCTTTCCTGCCTACCACTAGGTCTTACTGGGATTCTAGTAACCCCGGGTAACAGGGGGGTTACACTCTGACTGTTGCAAATTTGATTGGGGGTTGCTCACACAGTAGTCTCCTACTAGGCACCTTTACCCATATTTGCCCCCTTTTGTGCCCCCACTTCAATAACACTCTTGGGTTAGCACCCACACTACTACACACTTGAAAAGGTGAAGCTATGAAACTGCAGCAAGCTTCTGTGTGACAGTGGGCTTGCTCAACAGCACTAAGGTGTTTTCTTCTTCCCTTCCTCCCGCCTTCTGCTTTGCTGCCCCTATAAGTGTTATGAAGAGTGCTACCCTCTAGTTTGCTGTTATCCTGAAACTGGCCACAACGCTGGAAGTGCTAGGCTTCAGGCTCCAAGCTCGTATAGTTCTAAAGGGTTGCCAGAGTCACTCCATGGTAGCAGCTGCCGCTGCACTAAAGCCCTAGTGATTAATCTCCAAATGTCAGAGCTCAGTGTACCAGCCTCTTGTTTTAGTCTTCTAATTCTGAAGATGAGTTGTTGAGAAAATGTGGGCTTGTGCAGCAACATCAAATATTTGCTTGATCATTATTACTCCACTGTGGGCTCATTTATTAAAAATAAGAGGCTCAAATCACAAATTCATGCATGCATGTATGTTGTGCAGTACTCTTGTAGGGCTCTTCTCTGCCTCAGCAACCAGTGGCTTGGAGACCTGCTGCCGGCTGCACTTTCATCCATCCCCGGCCACCTAGAAGCCACACCAGGTATGCTACAGCTTCAGAAATAGACTTCTATGCCCTAAATACTATTGGCTGCAGCCCTTCCCAGTCTGACTCCAATTGGTTGGCATCACTACTACTGCCACCTGATTAGCCTCAGTTCTCACAGGTTCCTGCCGCAGCTCTCAGCCGCTCTCCAGAGCTCCATTCCTGGTTCCTGCTATGGGCTTCAACCCCTGGAGTGCAAACCTCCAAGGCACTGTGTTTTCAATGTGAATTGTCGGCCGCCCACCCAACCCTCCCCGGCCTTCTTACATACATCTTAGCCCGCCCTTTCTCTGCATATGCTTACTATTGGCTGAAGCCAGTTGGACTACTCCCATAAAGGAGTAATTGCAAACCAATCTAACCAACAAACCTGCCATACCTGTCAAAATTGCTACCTTTTGTGTCTTATTAGTGCTCTGCTAGCCATAACAAGAACACTGCAACTTAATAAGATCAGGCTTAAGCTATTTTTTTTTTTAAATGAAGACTCCACCTGTACCTCTTTGCTGCCTGGCATGGTTGCTATTTGCTATTCTTGATCCCACATCAGAACCATCCTCTTCTCCCTCTCATATACTTCCACCTCTTATTTCCACTGTGAAAGAACCACACTTCTGTTTCCTAAGCCTATCCCCCAACCACATGCAAGTGTTTACACATCCTATACTAGTCTGTGGCTCCTATACTAATAATTACTGGGCTAGGACCCATATAGCATTAACAACCCAGAACATTGTGCTAACATTTTCCTATGAGGCCAGGGTGTTCTTCATTGCCTCCTTGGGCACCTCAGGACTTCGTTTTCATTATCCTTCTCCACCCTCTTCCCACAATCTCAGGAGCGGTTGGTGTCATGTGCTTAGGCTACTTCTACACGCCATCATACATCTCTTGTTATCATTGTTACTTTCCTCGGGCAATGTCAAACTAAACCCTGGACCATCCGCCCTCATCCAGACCCCATCGCAATTAGTCCAGTTACGGGGCCGGAATCTATTGCATATTAATACTTTTATTCTGCTAATAATGTTTGCCCTCTTTCAATCCTGGATTACTCACATGAGTCCAGACATCATGGTGATTATAGAAACATCGCTCAAACCCTCGACCCTTGATCCTGAAATTACCGTCCCATCTTATATCATATACAGAGCTGACAGACACACTAAAGGGGGTAGGGTAGCATTAAATATACATGACAAACTATCCACTACCATTACAGACTCCACCACAGTACCTAAGGATTTTGAGTGTCTTACCATTAAAATACAACTTTCTCCCACTGTCTCCCTTCTACTTATCGGTTGCAACAGCCCACCCTCAGCTGGTCTCAAGTTGCTAACGCACCTGTACAGCCTATTGGACACAACCTCCTTGGAGGTCATCATTATGGGTGACCTGAACCTTAATTGGTTTTTGGAATGTTCCAAACCCTGAAAAGAATTCAGTGACTCTCCTGGGCTCGCACAACTAATTGTGAAGACCCCTGTCCTAACACAAAGTACCTAGAAAGCAGCAGTTTACTTGATATCATTCTGGTAAATAAACCCCATTTCTTCACTCATGCAGGCATGCTGCTCAATGATCTAAGTGATCTGTTGCCTGTGTAAGGTCCGCTCCTAAACCTGTGTCTACATCTAGGTATATGTTCAAGGGAAACTGCCGGAACTTAGACTATCACGCCTTCATCTCCGACCTGCAGAACTCCCACTGGCAGGACTTCTACCTGGCCCAAACTGTGAATGAAGCCTATGAGGCATTCCATAGCATTGTCCTCAATACTATAAATCAGCATGCCCCCCTGACAAAAGTACGCACCAAGAAAAGATCATGCCCATGGTTCTCCTCCAATCTAAAGACTTCTCTACTACATAGGGATGCACTCTGGAAGAAAGCCTGTAGAACTAAACTCCCAGCTGACTGGTCTGCCTTCAGAACAGTAAGAAATCAATGTACAAAACTTATTAGAACCACAAAAGCCAATTTCATTTGTGACAAATTAGATGCATCATCCAACTGTCCCGCAAAATTCTGACAGTCCCTAAAAGAAGTTGAGGGATATAAACCTAATAATCCTCTCCACGCCAAAATTATATCTAGTGACACAACCACTACCGACAAACTGACAATCCTTGAGCTTCTTAACACCCATTTCTCTACTGCTGGCCAGCCTTCGACTCCACTACAGCCAACAAGTTACGCGATCAGCTCGGTGGTCAAGCCCACTCCAACCTGCCGCGCACCCCCTCCAACCCTGACTCCACCTTCTCCTTCACTCCAGTCTTGCTAAAAGTGGAGGACCTCCTGCTACAACTGGACACAAAAAAAAGTGCTGGTGCGGATCACATCGACCCCTATTTTCTGAAGCTAGGGTACCACATCCTGTCAGTCCCCATAACTCACCTTTTTAACATGTCTTTAGCTTAGGGCAGTCTCCCTACCATTTGGAAAATGGACCACATCATACCACTCTTAAAATCTGGAGACCACACTGACTTAAACAATTATAGGCCCATCTCCCTGCTCCCTACCCTCTCTAAGCTCCTTGAAAAATTAGTCAGCTCTTAGCTAGGACAAGGAAGGATGTGGCAGGGTTAGAAAAGGTGCAGTGCAGGGCCACAAAGTTAATACAAGAAGTACAAAATAAACCATATGAAGAAAGGCTAACTGAATTAGGGCTGTACAGTCTGGAAAACAGACACAAGAGAGGTGATCTCCTAAGCAAGCAATAATACCCAACAGGGTGGACAGTACTGGGCTATATCAGACTGCCCAGGGGCGTAATGAGGCCTGATGCCACAGGCAGAGGGCCTTATAGCCCATGGAAGGTGCAGTATAGCCCATACCGCCCACCCTGAAGGGTATTATTGCACTTAGAAAATGGGCCACTGTGTTATGCACAGTATGTTTGAAAAAAATAATTATGTTTACATGTAAAAACTCTTATTTTGTAATAAAATAGTTCCTCCGCCTGTATTACAATGTTGTTGTTTTTTTTGAGCAAGGGACTTTGGATCTGGTTGTCGCGGTTACCCCACACACACACATACACACACACACACACACACACACACACACACAGGTTTCATAACTTTATTCATTCAATGCTTTTGTTTTAGTGTGTATAATTTTATTCATTCATTCATGGAAACTAGTTCTATCAAGAGATACTGTGTGGATTTCAGTGAGCGAGGAAGCGAGAGGGCATGAGTAAACGTAATACTGCTTCTGGAGCTGTAAATGTGATGGCTGTGTTTGTGTCCTCCCCGACCCTTCAGTTTCACCTTGTTTCATTTTGGAATTATCTTCCTCTTGCTGTCCCCACTTCCAGTGTCAATGTAAGGTTGTTACTTGTGTTTGTTTTTTTTGAACGGGACTAGCAGGTGTTGCGATAGTGATGACAAGAGGCAAAATGAGACAGTATGAGCGTGGTTGGCTGACAGAATACAGTAATTTCGAAAGGTAGAGCTGTGAGGGAATGCTCTTTGGTTGCCACAGGGATGGGAAGAGGCAAATGAAAGAGTTTGAGCACAGATGTCAGGCAGCATAATCCCGACAGGTTTGATGACTGCATAGAGCTGCGAGGGAATACACACAGGGGGCAATGATGGGAGCAGGAGCTGGAGGGTGGGTGCTGTCAGGGAGCCTGCGAGGAGGAAGGGGTACATCGCCTGGCCCTGGACATCCAAGACAGTTGAAATAATACAATATTTTAAATGTGTGCGCATACTGTTTCCCTTGCTATTTTGCGACTACTGGAATTGTGTTTTTGCCTGGGAGTGGGGACAGGGAAGGAGGGGGCTGTGCGAAAGCTCTTGCTCGCTGTCTGAGTGTCACACTGTCAGTTATCGGGGAGCTCCAGGCATGGAAACAAGAGGGTACTAAAGAAGAAAAAAAAAACTGTGCCAAGAAATCATCGGGGGTTGATTTGCGTTTTGTCAGGGCAGCTAGATGTCACTGAAGCAGGGAGAACTGGGTGGTAAGCGAGAGAAAGAAAATGGGGGTAATTTGAATTTCTGTGTGGTGCTTTCAGCCAATGAGGAAGCAGGGTGGGCACAAGAATACCTGGGAGGGTGAAGAGGCACTTGGGCTGGCACTTTTTATTTCCTGGGCATCTATTGTAAGTTAATGTACCCCCCTTGGCAAGGGTGCCAGCCAATCAGATGCCAGGAAATAAAAATCCAATTTTCTAATGATGTATAGAATAGTAAATGATCAGAATTACAACCAGAAATGGATTTAGAACTACAAAGAAAACCCACATGACTAAGGTGTCATAAGTACCAGATTAAACTCGATCAATATAAAAACAATAAGAGATTAAATACATTTATACAGAGAGTAGGAAGGACTTGGAACACACTACCAGCTGAGACAGTCACAAGTACAAACATAAAGATATTTAAAACTAAACTCGATAAACGCTTGCTCTGTAATGGGAACCCTTGACCCACATATACAGGTAGACAGACTAGATGGGCAAATCACCTCCTTCTGTCTATATATCAGTATTATTACCAATATGGTGGCAACATGTCAGTTGGGGAGTGAGGATATAGCATGCACCAAGCAGGAAAGGGACCTTGGGGTTATCATCTCTGATGACCTTAAAGTAGGGAAACAGTGCCACTAGGCAGCAGGTAAAGCAAATAGGATGCTGGGATGCATAGGCAGGGGCATCACCAGCAGAAAAAGGGAGGTCATAATTCCACTATACAAGACACTAGTGAGGCCTCACCAGGAGTACAGTGTACAGTTCTGGATACCTTACCTATGTAAGGACATAGACAGGGTAGAGAAGGTTCAGAGGAGGCAACAAAGATGGTACAGGGATTGCATCACAAATCCTATGAGGACAGGCTGAAGGACTTGAATATGTACTCCCTGGAGAAGGAGGAGGGAGAGTGGGGATATGATAGAGACATACAAGTACATTACAGGAAGGAAAAGGGTGCAGGAATACACTGTTTTCCAGCAAAAAAGATGTTCCAGGACTTAAGAGCATGGGATGAAGTTGGAGGGCGGGTGATTCAGAGGAAACGTGAGGCAGAATTTCTTCACAGAAAGGGTGGTGGACAAGTGGAACACCCTGCCAGAGGAAGTGGTGGGGGCTGAAACAATCACGGGATTTAGGAATGCATAGGATAGACATAAGAGAATTGTGGAGATCAGGGGTTAGGGGCAACAGACTTCTAGAAAAACATAAAGTGAGCTTACAAGATAAATGGGCAGACTGGGTGGGCCACAGGCCTTTATCTGCCAACAGTATCTATGTATCTATGATTACCAGTATGATAATACCTTGAGTCTTCAAATATACTTATACTGATACAATCTGGTTTTAGACCATCCCACAGTAGCACTATGGCACTGGCCAAAGTCTCCAATGACTGGCTAAAAGCCCTGGATGACAAAACACACATGTGCGCCTTGTTCTTAGACCTAAGCAAGGCATTCGACACTGTGGATCATGCACTACTGCTGGACATCCTTCGGGAAATTTCTACTGCCCTCAAATGGTTCAACAGCTACCGTATCGGTCGCCTCCAACAGCTTAAAGTGGACAGTGACTTTTCCCCCTTGAAAACCTTACCAAGAGGAGTCCCTCAGGGCTCTATCTTGGGCCTTCTCCTGTTTGCTATTTATATTAATAATATCAACGCTGGCTTAAATTCGGCTAACATTCACCTGTTCACTGATGAAAGCATTATATATATAGACAGGCCTTCTCTGGAACTTGCATGCAGTGACCTACAACGAGACTTTGACCAACTTCAGATGAACTTCCTGTACCTCAAACTGCTCCTGAACAACAAAAAAACAAAAGCAATGTTCTTCTCGTACTCAGCCATAGCAGCCCGAACCCACACCATTGTTACCTTACCCGTAATTACTACCCTCTTAGGTGAACTGTTAGATTTTGTGGTGAAATTTAAATATTTGGGCATGTGGGTTTACTATAAGCTAACCTTTACAGACCATATTGAGGAACTTACGAAAAAGCTCAAACAAAGACTTGGGCTCTTCTTTAGGATCAGACACTTAACTTACTAAGGAAGCGAAAACCAGATTAGTACAATTCACATTTCTGCCACTGCTAGACTACGCAGACATCCTGTATGCCCAAAGTACTAGCGCTGCCCTATCTAAATTAGACATCCTCTACCATTATGATTACTGGTGCACCCTACTGTACTCACCATCGTACCCTCTATTCTCTTGTTGGGCGGCCCTCACTTACATTCAGGCAGCAAAAACATGCAGCCATCTGGACATACAAAGCAATCACACAAAGGCTACCCCAATATATCTATGACTGCCTGCATACCTGCAGACCTGGAAAGTACGCTCTGAGAAGCCCATCTTATATTTTACTTGCTATCCCCAAAATCAGATCCCGGTTTGGCCGTACATCCATAGGTTATGCTATGCCCACCCTGTGGAACAAACTACAAAAACCCTGAAATTGGCTATCCCTGTACAGATGCCCATCTTTAAGATATTGTTTAATCAATCCATCACTGAGACCTGTAAATGCAACTGCTGATAGAGGATTTCCATCCTCGAGTTCACCATGATATCTAATCGTCACTTTCCTTATTTTCTACCCCTCCTTCTCATGACTTTTGCTTTTTCCTTTTCCTCTCCATTATCTGTGGTACCTTGCTCTATTAGTAACCCTCCTCCCTAAGCTTGTACACTTATTTTCGCCATCCTTAATTTTTCTTGATAGTCTCTCTTATTTTTCATTAGAATTCCTACTTTGTTTTGGGCATGCAATCTATTGCTCAGCCTGTTTGGGAATTTAACTAGCTTAATGCTGTCCTGCTTTACTTTGTCTATGATATGTTTGCCTTCTGTATAGTGTAAACTGTACTCCTTATTTTGTATACACTGTATTCTTTTCATTGTCAATTGACACTTATACCTTGCCCAGGTCCACCTTGTAAATGAGTTTTTCTCAGGGGTGTTCCACCTGGTAAAATAAAGATTGATTGATTGCTGAATTATATAAGCATGACAAATGAGTAATTAATTCTGATCATATGAGTCTGGAAAGGTGAAGTTATTTTTATCACTAAAGAGTATGCTAGTAGAGTGTGTGTGTGTGTGTGTGTGTGTGTTTATATCTGTATACCTTTGTTTTTTCAGTAGGTTCTAGTGCATTCCAGCTGTTAGTTTGTATGGCATATGAAACAGGCAAGATTTAAACTTACTGACAATGAATGAAAAAACATAATGATCACGAAATAAAGCAGCCAGCCTGGGCAGCAAATATTTGTTCGGTGCTAAAGACTGAAGGTTACCAGCCTTTGACTATACATTAACCTGAGGAAGCATTGGCTAGCAATTTGTGAATCATGTTGAGTCCTCAGTAGATAAGAAAAATGTAGCCTTTCCACTGGTGTTTTTTATGTTGTGCTGCACATTTTGAAATGTTTCCTCTTTTGTGAAACCTACAGTGTGGTACAAAGAACATAATTTATTTTGTTTCATTACTATTCATCTGATTCAATCTCTCACTTTTTAAGACAGATTTCAAAGTAAGCGTTTGTTTTTATGGCCTCCATGTAAATGAACTCCCTGGAGACAGGTCAGTCAGCCTGCATGTCCACAATGAATTGCTTCCACAGACACAGCCCTGAAGCCTCCCTGAATCCTAGCTAATAATTTCCAACATCTGCTCTGGGTCCAGTTCAGGCCAACTGTGGGAATCTGTGACTATCTGCTGTCAGCATTTGCACAGATGAGTAAACATATGAGAGCCCAAGTCAGGCTGCAGTGCGATTTCAGCTGAATCCCCCTCCTCCAGACACGAACCAAACTCCCATTCAAACTATGCCTAATGTAAAGGAAGCACCTGTTTATGAACATTCAAGAATAACCTGCAATGATTCTTGTTGTTTTTGCAATTGATTGATGGTAGCAGTTCACAAAGCACATAGGGAGAGAAGGCACTAAGGTCTCTCAGCGCATTCCAAATGTTTCTAAATGTTTTGTAGCTTCCTTAGCTTCCCTTCCATTCCCTTCATTGTACTACCTTACTTCACACAGTTACAGCTGTGAACCAGATTCAATTCTTCAGTTATTGAGGCAGACATCATCCATTAATCAAAGGTGAAAAGCTTAAAAAGAGCCAAAAATACCTGTACCCTGCAAACAAGGAGAACCTTAATCTCCAAAGAAAGCGACACCCTCAGGTGTGCCATGGCCAAGATGCAGGAAGCCTAAATTACTCAAGTTCTGCTTATTTGTATTCTTTCCACATTTACGCTGTTACAGACCCAAGTCAACCATAAAATATCAAGAGGCACAGCTAGCTCGGTGGTGAAGAGGGATGGGATGCCATGCACGCCTTACCTTTTCCCATGCCAGAGGCCCAGATTTGGGATCTGACTCGGTCATCAGGGGTCAACCAAGGTAAGAGAGGATCAAGCATACAAGGGATTGCTCTCCTCTCCTGCGGAGGGGAGGTTTGTTTGCCCCACCAAGGGTGTCCCCAGGCAGAGGATTAAGGGGGAAAGCAGTATCAGGGCAGCAACTTAGAGGAAGGGGACTGTGGTGAATGTCGGATGGTTGTCGGATGGTTGCACCTCCATGCATGAGACTAACACTTTGCAGTAGGGTGAGAAGAAAAGCGGAACATGGAGTGCTGGGGAGCTTAATGAAACCCAGCCCATATGTCTCTGGGCCCACACTGCCACTTGGTCCACAACCTGGTCTGCATTGGACTTGTGTACTAGGAGGGAGGACAGCCCTCCCTCTCTGGCCCCAACACATGGGGGGAACTCATGGGGAGAATCTCTGGCCACATATTGGTGCCACTGAGGAAGGTGGGGAGCCAGTCTGGGGGAGCTGGAGACTGGGTTGATGTAGCCGTTCCTGGATGTAGGAGCATAAACACCTATATGGGAAAAAAATATATATGAAGAGGCACTCAAGCCTAGGAAGCAGTGTTGGAAATTGAAAAAAAAAGTGGAGGAACCCACTACTTATGATATAGGACAGAATATAGAGGCAGTATAGCACAGTGGTTTAAGGCTCTGAGCTGTAAACCTGGAGACCTGAGTTTGAATCCCACAGCCCCAGTTGCGTACTGTGTGACCCTGAGCAAGTCACTTAACTTCCTTGTGCTCCCAGGTCACACCTGTAAACAAGTTTCAGCTTAGTGTGTTTCTCCAGGTAAAAAAAAAGAACACGTGATGGATCTGGGCACATATTTCCTCATGATATGTTGGAGTTGTACATGTTATTTAGCTACTTTTATGCCTTTAGGAGACTACATTTTACAAAAGAGCAATCCTTTCCCATTTTGCTTCCGGAACTGGTCAGAATTTAATGTCATTCCTGTATTGAGTTCCTGCCCCCCACCCCATTTCCTCCACTGCTAGGGTGGTGGAACAGGTTGTGGAGATGTGGAAGCAATATCAGCACTAGAACTTCATTTACAAGTGAGTAAATTAGTCTTTTAACCACCTTGGCTTTTTTCACATATTTACAATGTTGTAAGCTATGCGCATTTATTTATTTATTTATTTTATTTAAAAGTTTATAACCTGGAAAGGCACACTGAGAGGGATTAATATACATACAGGGGGCATAAACACAAAAGGCACATATCAAAAAGTGTACACAGTTAAAATACATGTGAACAGACTGGTAAAGTGAAAAATACCAGGTGTATACAGCAGCATCAAATGTGTACATAGTAAAACAAGTTACAATTTCAAATACAACAGTTACAATGAACTGAGTATGTACGAAACAAGTACAGTAAAGATTGGCGACTAACCTCAACAGTGATAGAGGAGGTGAAGATGTATTTAGCAAAATGAAACAAAAGAAAGGATGCCAGCTCAAAGGAACTAGGGCCCCTTAGTAGATAAGGATGCTAAGTCATTGGGAGGTGGAGGGAAGGATTGGTAGGGGTGTGGGGATGGGAGGAATGAGAGGAGGGACAAGTGCAAGGAGCTGTGGGGGTGGGACAGAGCAGAGATTTGAGAGTAGAGAAGGTAGAAGCATGGTGAGTGACTCATGGGAGTTGGTTCCAGAGATGAGGAAGATGATAAGAGAATGCAGCCTGGCCCAAGCATAAGCAAGAGATTGGGAGGGAGAACGTTAGAACATCTCTGGAATGAAGGGAGTACTCAGAGGGGCTAACTGGAAAAAGACAGGTGCTGGGGTAGGGCGGGGAAGAGTTCCAAACCAGAATTTGACAATGAAGGAGAGGCTATGCAAATTGTGCCTTGTGGGTAGGGGCATAAGGGAGAGAGAGGAGTAGAGAGTACAATGAAGAGTGAGGGGGGGTAGGAGATGGCAAAACGACAAAAATAATTTAGTTGGATGTCCAGTCTTGCTAGTGACATTGCAGGAGCAGAGCTATAGACAATATCAGCATAGTCTATAATAGGGAGAATGGTTTTGGTGACTAAGTCACGCCGAGTGGACACTGGGAGGCAATCTTTGTGCCGATAAAGGGCACCGAGTTTGGAGCGAAGTTTGTAGTAAATGGAAACTATGTGGGTTTAGAAGTTGAGGCTGCAATCCAGCCAGACCCCAAGGTATTTGAATGAATTGACTGACTGGAGAGGTGAGCCGTCGAGGGTGGTAAAGGTAGGGGGGTTTAGAGATTTGGAATGTTTTTACCTTGCACCAAAGAACATTGAAACTGTCTTTTTGAAATGTAGTTTTAGTTGGTTTTGATAGAACCAAGTCTGTACTTTACTTGAAGTCCCTCTGAATGGGGGGCTGTAACATCTGCAGCAGATGGCCTGGAAAATAATAACAAGGTGTCGTCTCTGTACATATGGATTTTGGAGGGGGAGCAGACAGAGGGGAAGTCATTAATGAATACTGAGAATAGAATAGGGCCCAGTTTGGAACCTTGAGGAGGTGGAGAGGGAGGATCCTACTAGTACAGATTGCTGCCTATGCTGAAGATATGAAATGAACCAGTTAGTGGCAGCAGGAGCCAGCTCAGTGGAGTGAAGTTTCTAGACAAGAAGGGTTTGAGAGACAGAGTTAAAGACCTTAGCCAGGTCCATGAAGATGGCTGCCCTGACAAGGCCTTTGTCCATGGCTGAATGGATTGCATCAATTACACAGAGCAGGGAGGAGACTGTGGAGTGCTGTTTCCCAAAGCCAGATTGGTAAGGAAAGAGACTGTTAGTAGCAGTTAGATGTTCTAGGAGCCTAGACTAGATAAGAGACTCCTGGAGCTTTGCAAGAGCAGGTAGGAGAGATATGGGTCTATAGTTGCCAGGTGAGGTGAGGCCCCCACCTTTATGTAGTGGGAGCACTTTGGCTAGTTTCCAAGCCGAGGGGACAGAGCTGGTAGAGAGGAAGAGGTTAAGGAGATGAATGGGGGGGCTATAGCAGGGGCGGAGATGCAGAGAAGCTTTGGGTGGAGACCATCTGGACTGGATTTTGTGGGGTTTAGAGATATTAGCACCTTGTAAACTCCTTGGGGAGAAATAGGGGGGAAGTGAAACCAGATCAAGTAGTGATGGGGGGAATGGGGTGCTCAGGTAGGGCACAGGTGGTAAAAATTTTTGAAGGCCTCGGCGATAGTAGCAGGATTACAGACTGTCGCACCTCGATTTTTAGGATTTGTGGGGCATGAGCAGTGGGGGGGGGGTCTATAAGGTTGTAACGGGTATGTCAGAAGTTGGCTGGAGAGCCTGATCTAGCCTGAAGCTGAGACTTAAAGTAGCTAGATTTAGCTTTCCTGAAGGCCTGGGTGCAAGCGTTTCTGAGGGACCTATACAGCTGGAAGCAGAGGGTTGGAGGAAGGCCTTGAATTTCGCCGAGTTTTTGTCTCGTGATTTACAGAGAGAAAGGAGGTTCGGCATTATCCATGGAAGGTGATGATGCTTTACCCTTGCCTTTTTTAGGAGGGGGCTGCATGAGTGTTCCAGATTCGGGTTATGGTGTCGGAGAACAGTTGTAGAGCTGCGTCTTCATTTAGGTTTGAGTACACCAGCGACCAATCTGCATGGAATAAATCCTGTAGGAGGAAATTAGAGTCCAGGTTATGGATAGGGTGGAACCAAATATATTTGGGGGCTGAGCTGGGGGTTGAAGCTTCTCTTACACAGAATGTAGTGCAGTGGTCACCAAGGGTATCAGGGAGTACTCCAGTGGCAGAAATGTGGTAAGGATGGGAGGTAAGCACCCAGTCAAGGAGAGAGTGCTTAGAGGACTTGGGGTTTAGACAGGTAGGCTCAGAGGTCATCTGGGAGAGGTTTAATGATTCAATTTTAAGAATCAAGGGTTTGGCAGTGGAGGAAAGCCAGTCCAGATTAAAGTCACCAAGCAAGATGAGCTCACCTTTGCTTGAGTGTAAGGAGATTGTGGAGATGCACTTGACCAAGATGTTGTGGGGTGCTTTGAGAGGGCAGTATAGAACTGCTAGATAGATTGGGAGGGTGGAGGGAAGGGAGAGGAGGACAATAAGAAGCTCATGGGAGGAAGGCTTGGCTTCTCTGAGGGAGATAGAGCAGGAGAGTGAATCCCTTGTGTAGATAGCCATGCCACCCCCTTGCTTTCCGAGGTCCTGGTGGAATAGGTTGTAATCATGAATGGAGTGGGAGGTGTCTGGAATCCTGGCAGAGAGCCAAGACTCTGTAATGCACAGTACATCAGGGGAGTGTTGGGTGACTCAGACTTTTAGGTAGTCCATTTTGGAAAGGAGGCTCCTGGCATTTAGGTGGAAGATGCGTAAGCCCTTCAGCTGCACTGAAGCAGTATGAGAAAGCAGGGGACCTGGGCTGAATTCAACATCCCCAGAGAGGAGTAAGAGGAAGGTAGAGGAAAATTGTGTGTGTGTGTGTGTGTGTGTGTGTGTGTGTGTGTGCGGGGGTATTTAGACCTTTGGTGGGGAGGCAGACACGCTGGAGAAGGACTCGAGATTTAGAGAAGGAAAAAGCAAACTAGAGTGGGTAGATGAGGAGAGGAGGTGTGGGTAGCTGGGAGGTACAGCGTGAGTTGGGGAGAGGAGGTGGGGTAAGATTGGGAAAAGCAGAGTGGAAGTATAGGAATAGCTGGGAGGAGAAGTAAGAAGTTAGAGAAGGTGGCGTAAGAGAAAGAGGAGGGGGGATCTCGGAGAGGCAGTCCAAGTTGGGATATGGATAGGTGGGGTGGTAGAAGAGTGGGCAAAATGATGGAGAAAGACACAAGAGGAGAAAACAGAAAGTAATTAAGGGAAAAGTATGCATGGTTGTGGGGGGGGGGAAGGGAGTGTGGGTCAAAAGTATGATGGGGGCCTGAGCTGGAGAGTACCGCTGAGAGAAAAAAGCCTTTGCTGTGACTAGAGTGGATCACAACTAATTAAAATAAATTAGAGAGCTACAGAGGAGCAAGCTGGATCAAACTTGAAACCTTTAGTGTCCCAAATGTGTGGGAAACTGAGTGAGCTAACCAGAGGTTAGGCTGAGTAAGGGTAGAGGGAGCGGAGCTCCTAAAATTCAGATGGAGATAGCCAGTGGCCATTAGTGGTAGGAAGTGATACAATGCAAGTGGAAAAGTGAGTAGATAGAAAAAACCTGCCTCCCATCATGTGATTACAACCTATAAGTTACAGGGCAGACAAGGGTGGGGGTTGGGGATGGGCAGGGGTCACACCATGATGGCAATGGGAGCACTGTGCTGCTGCCTTGAGTGCTCTGATGCTGTACCTGGAAAGGTTGCCAAAGGGGATCAGATGCCGGCTGGGGCTAGGTGCTGAGGGATGCAGGGAAAGAAAACCTGAGGGCTGAAAAACAAAAGGTAAGAGGGATTACACGCTATGCAGAGGCAGGACTGCTGACAACATAGGAGAGGGAGAGACTGAGAAACTCCAGAGAGAGCACAGAAAATTAATTTGCTTGCTTTCACTAAACAAATTCATTTGCTAGCTTTCACAAAACCTTGATTTGCAGACTCTAACAAAAATTACAGAGAGCAAGGAGAGAAGCACAGAAAATTAAACTCTGAGCAAGGAGCGGAGCCAGAAAAGTAAGCTCTGAGCAAGAAGTGGAGCGCAGAAAATTAATTTGCTAACTCTCACAATGAAACATTTAAAGCAGTAAAACTGAACTTTACAGGGCAAAATTAAAAGAAAATCTACAGTATAGGCAAGCTGCAACAGTGGAGCAGGAACAGAATAAATCTGAAAAGGAGTTGTGGAGCACAGAGTAAAAGGCGCCAAGTTCAAACACTGTGCTGCTGCCTTGAGTGCTCTGGTGCTGTACCTGGAGAGACTGCCTGAGGGGATCAGCCAGAGTCTGGGGCTGTGGACTGCACAAACAGAAATCCTGAAGGCTTGAGAGCTTGCCTGAGGGCATCAGCCAGCGTCTGGGGTTGTGGGATGCAGGGACAGAAAACTTGAGGGCTGGAGAGATTGCCTGAGGGGATCGTCCAGTGTCTGAGGCTGTGGGCTGTAGGGACAGAAAACTTGAGGACTGGAGAGACTGCCTGTGGGGATCGGCTGGCATCTGAGCATTGCCTGATGGGAGGAGACTTGAGGACTTGGCTGAGAAGAACCCAACAGCAGTATCCCGGTGAGTGAAGGCCTAGGCTGCAGTTGGTACTGGAAGTATGACCAGAGGCCTAGCTAACTAACTTACATATCCTCCCTAGAGTGACGTACCTGTTTATAGGAGCTAAATATGTTATATACCTGAAGGGTATACAGGAGGCAGACAACAGGACATTGATTAACAGTGCTTAGAAGTACAACATTTTCCATTTACATATCATCTGCTGGAGACAGGCTGACCTCCTAACTCTGATAGACAGCAAACAGTTATCTTCCCTAATGTCTTCTATTCTCTGATATGAACATACCAACATAATATTGTGATGGTGCTAGGGACTCTACGACATGGCAGTGACTATACGCAATTTAAGTACAGACACACATTTGAACTTAGTAGCCAGAATGTTACCCTACTCATGTTGTGTAACCCTCAGTCAATACTATTTATTTATTCTTTTTATTTAACATCTTAGAGTAACATCTTTGAGCTACAAGCTCATTTACAAAGGTTCCACATCATGAAAGTACAACAGACATTAAGTTACAATGGACAGCAAGATACAAAGGATGGTAAAATGCATAACATACAGGTC
This sequence comes from Neoceratodus forsteri, assembly GCA_016271365.2. NCBI lineage: Eukaryota > Metazoa > Chordata > Ceratodontiformes > Ceratodontidae > Neoceratodus > Neoceratodus forsteri. Next base: position 324,100,619 of record CM057459.1, read on the forward strand.
ACAAATATTTACAATAGTTCACAGTGCAACATTCAATATTCTCAGGAATGTGTCAATTCCTGCTTTAAAAGCCTGAACATTCAATGACATCAGCATACCTCTCAACTGTACCACATTATGAGGAACGTTCCTCATTTTACTTCACAAAAGCTCCCTGTTCCACATTGAGAGGACTTGTTCCACATTCAAAGTCAACATTTGAAAGCAAAAATCTATAGTAAATTATGCAAAAAATATATTATTCAATTAATAAGACTTTCTGAACATAAATGCACCATTTTAACAGTGCTTTGAGCTTCTTAGGTAAAGATTTGTTTAAGTGTTCCACATTTTGCCCATTTGTTCCACATTTTGACAGGCATTGTTCCACATTTGGGGGACAAAAGGTTGAGAGGTATGGACATCAGTAACACCATTCCAAGCCGTTCAGATGAATAGCATGGAATGGTGTAACTGATGTCATGTAATGTCATAGAAATATGAAAAGAAAGAGCAGTGATTGGTGAGGACAGTGGAACTCTATGCTAATCTGAGTTTACCGCAAAGCTAGATTATTTATTTATTTATAAAAAATTTAGCATATCAGGATACATAACTAGCATGAGGAAGAACATGGGAGGGCAGTTAACTATGTAAAAATAATTTCCTATTACCTTTAATATGAGCTAGAAACTTTTAAGATAGATGTGCAAACAGGGCACACTCTTCATATGGGAGGTCCTCTACATTAGGATGAATCTGCAGAGAAAAGTGAAATGGAACACCAAAACATGATGCCACACAAAACCCTAATAGACACACACTACGAGTCAGTATCTGCCTGATCCATAGTCACCTGTAAATGGCCACTGGCAATGGCTAGTCCATACTTGATCAGCAGGGGAACACCATTATGGTGGTTGAATACCAAGGCCACATTCTCCAAAGCTGAAGACAGCCAGGAGTGTGAGCACTCACAAAGACTGTTTGTTTGATGGAGACTACATTTTAGTAAATGAAGAACTTTATAGAGAAGAGAAATCTCAGAGAAGAATGCTACCTAGGAGAGATATACTTCCTGAAAGGAGAAAGGGATTTGTCATGTGATGGAAACTGAGGGGAGTTTCCTTATCCTTGCGGACAACAAGTCACTTAACTAGACCTAAAGAATGTGTTAAAAGAACTCAGTAGACTCCCATAGGGTAACCCTAATCCTAATAGGCATCAGCCAAATTATATTTATTTATTTCAAAGGTTTTGCCAGGTAAGACACTGCGGTGGTAACAGCTTGTTTCCAGATGTGTTCTGAGGAAGAGGGGAAAGATAACAGATACAAAAATATAGAATTTAAAATACAAAAAAGCATAATATGTATAACAAAAAATAAACAGGACAATTATGCCTAAGAATAAACTGATAAAAATAAGTTACTAGGCAATATATTTTGAACTGAACAAAAGAACAGATAGTTATCAACTTAACAAAAAACAAACAAACATAAAAAAATAAAAAAAATCCAAGTAAAGTCCCCCAAGGAAACAGAAGGAGGAGACCAAGAGGACTTCACTTCTTATACTTGTGTCTATTATGCCAACATCTTAAGCTTGAAGACAATGAACTTGAGTCCTCTGCTTACACTTGCTGTTCTTATTAATAAGTTTCTAAAGTCTTGCTTGGCTCTGAGTCAGGCTTGCTTGGTTTCCCAACCATAGTGGGCCAGTCATCGACCAGCTAAGGACAGTCTGAAGTGTTTTTTTGGGCTCAGAGAATGGCTTGTATGACTCTGAAGCTAGCTTAGGTGACTTTCATTGGATGTCAGCTTTGGCCTCTTCTCAACTGGATTAACTAAAGCAATCTCTTTATTGGATATGTTATCCAACTTGAGTAATACCCAAAAGGGGGCAGTTTCAGGTATTCCTGATCCAACCCCTTCATAGAAACATAAGACAATACTATTTACTTGTATACAGTGTAGGCCATATAGAACATCACAAAATGCTTTATAGAGTAATCATCAGAAAATATGTAGATTAACATGATGAAAAAATAAAAATAATAGTAAATAACCTGCAAAATAAAATGTACTGACTATACTACTAGATTATTATAGATAATATAATTATTGCTGCTGGTAGGTAAAGCAGAAACTTATTGATAGAGAAATGTACAGATTAGGACCAATGATCTATCTAGCCCACCTTCCTGCAGCCCAGATATTTATATCCAGAAATATGTTCTTCGTTAAATCACATCCAGTTGTACCTCAAAAATATCTAAGCTAGATGCTTATATGACCTTCCTTCATCAAGGGCTGAATGAACTCAAAGGATATGAATTTGGGTTCTGGATAACCAAGTAGGAGTTGTGGTTCTTATCTGCCATCGAGGACACATGGAAGGAAGTTGGAAATTTATTTCATGCCTGCTAATATGAGAACTGAAAAAGTGACCATATTTGACCCTAATGTTTCTTTGAGTGTTTCTGGCATCAGTTCTCAGATTCAGGGAAACCCAAGGAGATTAAGGTCCACATGGCCTCAAGAGAGAAGTAGGTACCCCTGTGGCAGTGATACTGGCAGTTCCTTTCTGCTCAAGATCTCAGCCTTGACACCTAGGGAGAGAGTACTGGTCTTCAAGCTTCATGACCCTCTTGGACTACAGAGTCTGAATGACTCTACTGAGCCTACACCACCTCCTGTTGGAAGTGTCTATCTGCTAAGCTATATGCCAGTGGAGGGCCTGTGCTTGGAGACTAGCTTTCTCCAGAGAGTTCCAAATTAAAATCCTGCTAACCCATAAGGCTGGCTAACAGATGGTTCAGTGACTTGAATTTCATGGTTTTAAAGTGTTCACACAACTTGAGACTGTGGCCCTGGCTGAAGCATGACAGACGTGACATCTTCCACACACTACTCCCAGACAGATTTCTGTGTCACTCATAGCTGTCATGTAGCTATGTTTGGGAGTAAGGGGGGTGAGAATCAAGAAATTTTGAAAACCTTCAGAAAAACTCAATAAAAGAACTTCAAATAATGACATGGTTCCAACTAATCTATATGTAAAAAAATGACGAAAAGTCTTGCAATTAATGCAAAAAAATTTTGAAAATGAGGGACCTGCAAATAAGATATGTTGCTGAAGGGGCTACACGTCGACTTCGAGGTGATCTTATGTTATTGTATGATATTATTCAAGACCCTTATCTATTGTGTGAACTGGGTCTAGAATTTAAAAACTGTGGTCACAATATCAGGGGCCATCCCTTACAATTAGTTAGAAAACCTTTTGTTAAGTCAAGCCATAAATATTTTTTCACTATCAGAGTTGTTGGCCTTTGGAACAGGCTACCACTAAATGTTGTTATTAGTGAAACTAAAAGTATTTTTAAAAATAGATTGGATGGTCTTATATGTAAAGGGTATGACCTCTCTTATTATGTAGTGGATTAGTATAAGAGCTCCATGGGCTTCTGCCTTCTTGCTCTTGCATCTTACCTTAGTATGAACCTTAGTAAGGGGGTGGGGATGCAAGCGGAAAGACTGGGGACATGTGCTAGGTTGCAAACAATAACTTTCCATTAAATTCACACATGTTCAATAGACACTGAATACATATGGATGGAAGCCAGGCAGTTTGAATCAGGCTGCAAGTTACTTAAGGAATAAGGCACAACAGGTTGTGTGTTGCACTGGGATAATGATATGCCTCAAGTGGGTTGAAGCATGGATGCTTCAACCAGTCAAGAAGTGTCGTTATCCCAGCACAATGCATACCCTTGAGTGCCTGATTTCAATTATAAAATGGTTTAGTTGAGAACTGTACAAAAATATATATTTTTAAAATAGAATAGATTTTAATGTAAATTTGTGAAAAACAAAAAAAAGGGAAAAAAAAATCAGAAAGGTGAAAAAAGTCCTAGTTCTGCTTGTAGTGTTGCTTGTAGTTCAATAAGTGGCACCGACTCTTTATTAATATGTGGAGGAGAACGTAAGGGAAGCAGTGCTGAGCACAGTAGTAAGGGCAGTGCTATGTGCAGCAGCTTAAAATTGAAGGCAGACAGACCCCCACCCCCCCGATCTACTATAGAGTTTTCGGATTTGCAGATTTTATTTTGTAAGTAGAAAGGAGTTTATTGTCAGCTGCCTTAGTTTTAATGTGGAAAAGATGGCCTGGGCAAGACAGGTAACAGAGGCTGGTTTACTGTAAATGCTTATGAGTGAGTACAGTGTGACCTGAGTGTGGCAAAGCTGACAGGGAGAGACATATAGACGTATAGTAGATACCGGATGGTGGTTTAGTGAGAGCTCGTGCATGCCATGTCAGTGAACAGAGCAAGTGGCATTTAATGGACCCATCTGCACCTGGCAATGATGATGTACAGTAAACTGTTAATGTCACTGATGTTAGGGTATTTAGTTGTAATGCATGATCAATGGCTACTCATGAATCCATTGGGGCAGGCCTCATGTTTCTGCAGAAGACAAAAGTACAAAAAAAAACAGCTGGAGTGGGAATTTTGCAGTGGGCTGTGTAAAGAGTTTGCCTGAGGTTGGAGCTGTTACTTTGGATGGGAGACTGCTTTACAATGATGCTAAATATTTTTAAATATACAGAAAGTGAAATGATCCCAAGGTAGCCATGCTTGGTGTGGGCATTCCTGACTTCAGTTGTGTAAAAGCAATGTTTTAGAGGATACAGAGGTTAGAGAGCTGGCGAATCTCTTTCCAGCACTGTTGTGCTGGGATACTAGCACTGTGTTCTGAGCACTTTGGATAGTCAGGTTTCTGTAGTTTATTTTTGTTTACTGGGGTAGGATACACTAGGCAAGTGAATGCCTATTTACAGTACAACCTGGAAATTTACAGGTACAACCTGGGATGGGTTTTTATACCCATTTTATAATTATGTATATCCAATGCCATTTTGACATTTTTCCATAACTGTATATATTTCAACCTCCAGTCTGAGGAATATCCCTAAGAATAAAGGGTGAGATGGATAGTCATAGACATACCTATACAAGATTCTGTCTAGTACATGCACGTTTCTACTGCCGTGTGTTAACCTTTTTACAAGTACTGGGCAGCACTTTTAATGTCCACAAACTGGGTTGTAATTTTTGGTTACAACTGGTCATGTGTAGTCAGTCAAGCTCGCTCTGCTTGAACTGCACACCTGACTTACACAACTGCCACTTTCGGGTGCCCCTTCTTTAAACAAACTAACTTTAGTCAGAAAGCACACCCTCTCACTAATAACAAAATCTGGTCAGATCCACCACGGCAGCATAATGAAGTTAGTGAAGTTGTGCGGAATTGTTAAGGAGGTATGGAGAAACAACACACTGATTTGTAAGTATTAAGATTTGTTTCAGTTTCTGTTCTAAGGAAGGTGTAAATGTTATTAGGAAAATATATGGAGGTGTACATTTTAATGGAAGGAATAGGAAGCAATATAGGTTTACAAAAGAACCCCAGAGCAAATGCCATTGATGTATGTGTTATCCCAGATGATACTGGCCGGACAGCCAAATTTTAAAGAAAATACAATTGCACATACCCCAATAATGCTAAGCATCATGGGAAACATATGCAAATCCCCATGATGGTACAGAAGGTGGCAGTACATGAAAAAGTAATGGCTGGCATATGTTCAGCCTTGGGATTATTTGCACAGGTTTTTTTGAGAGAAACAGGATTTTTGTCCATGAGGTGATGTAAGTTATATTTAAGCAAGGTGTTGATGTCAGGAAGTCAGGTGTAATGATGATGGACTATTAGCAGAAAAAATGTGACAGTAACTTTCAGAGGGGGGCGCTTTTGATAAGGGCAAGGTAGTGATAATGGGAATATTAGGAAAATATGAGGTCTATGCAGAAGTGGAGTACAAATATGCACAGTTTCATAAGTATGTGCTCAGAGTGCAGGCAAATGTGATATGCAGGTTTGTTTTAGAAATAGGTAAAAATAGTGATACATGCAATTGATAGAAAGACAAATAATTACATAGACATGCAGGCCCTGTTCACACTACACTCGAAAAAGCTGTAATGGATTCAAGCCGTTACAGACTGTAAACTTTACAGTGTGTCCACACTGCCAGTGAATAGTGTGGATAATAGTTTGAAAACATTACAGCCTGTTCACACTGAGTGCGATAGTGTATGCGGTCTCAACCCTGTAGTAGCAGTGCACATCCCATGGTGCACTCAGTGATGGATGATGACAGCTGCATTTTGAGATGCCCTCCTACATGTCCTATGGAGTACTGTGTATATGGCACAGTCATATTATGTAAATGACCATATTTCACTGTTATGAGACACATTTATGTTGTGGAGGTGACAGAGAGAGGTTCGGGGGGGGAGATCTGTATGTTGGAATCGGGGGCTACGTCAGTGAGAGGGAGGGAAGGGGAGGGAGGTAGAGAGAGAGAGAGAGAGAGGGGGGTAGACATGGCATCAGTCCTGCCAGTATTAGGGTACCTGGGCACAATAGATGTTCACGTACTGCTGCTGTATGGCTGAAGGCAGACCCTCTACTACTGCCTTCAGTGTTCCCCATTGCTCCACTGTACACAGTGCCACATGTCTATTGTCCACCGCAGCAGTGCTCCACGATGCACTCAGGAGCTCCACTAATGTATGTGTTCACTACTGGCAATGCTCTGCAGGTAGTATTGCTGCCACATCACAAATGGGCAGGCAGGGTACTCCCAAGACTCAGTACAGTGAGAAGAGTAATCAAGGACAGTACATGGGTACCATCAGGAGGTGGCCCTCGGGGAGGCAAGCGCAGACAGAGAGGTAGGTTAGGTGGGGACATGGGGGTACACCCGGGGGGTGCACATACAGCTGTCAGGTTACTGTGGTATGGAGGCATCCCAGTATTGCAGCCTACAGCCGTGCTCCACACTGCTGTCTGCATATGTCCTGGTAGCCACCGACCTCCCTGCATGCAGTGAAAGAGTGCTGCAATGCATGCAGGTATAGTGGGAGACTGGAAGCTACATGGTGGAGCGTTTAGATACAATTGCAATTAAAAACTGATAAAGGTGTAAAGCTGTAAATAAGAGTTAAATAACCATGTTGGTATGCACACCACCTAAAGTGGTTCTTGGAAGGATACAGATTGGGGATGGCTCAATTAAAGGAGTAGTCTACCCAGAATTTGCAAAAACATATGTTATGCAGAGTGTTTTGATTTGTATGTAAAGTCCTAGTGTGTCCTTCCCTCTGTCTGCTATTAGGAGTTTTTCCTAAATTAGGCTGCTAGCTTTAGGGTAGTTTTATGACCCCTGGGGATTTCCATCACAAATAGGTTTATTGCCTTCTGCCTCCTACAATGCACCCTGTCTTATGTGACAGTGATGTAGCCAGGCCCATAGATTTAGCATATGCAGTGCTTTTTAAAATCAGTTCACAACAGCAGAGCTTTGTAACTGTTCTTATCCAGTGAGCACAAATGACAACAGTTACAATTTAGCAGATGCCTGAGAGCTACCTAACTGGGGGTTCTGCAAGAAAACAGCTACTAAATAGCTCCAATTCACTATTTGTGTTTTCTGGGTGTGTCATGTCTAGCTAGCAGTAACATGTGTTTTCATTTTAAAATTTAATTTCATCAAACTATGCACAACAATAAAAAGCACAGAAATTGCTCCAGATCATCACTGCTATAATTAGTAAAGACTATAGCAGTTTTCTTACAGAAAACTCACTCAGTTAGCTCTAAAGTATTTGCTAAAATGTAAATGTAGGTACCAGTATTCTTTTTTTTAACCAGGAGAGACATACTAAAGCTTGTTTACAGGTGTGACCTGGGAGCACAAGGAAGTTAAGTGATTTGCTCAGGGACATACAGTAAGCACGTGAAGGCTGTGGGATTCAAATCTAGGACACCAGGTTTGCAGCTCAGAGCCTTAGACCACTACACTGACATGCTTCAGCTGATGCAAAATACAGAGTAAGGCGGTGGGGGCAGGGTTGGAAGACAGTTCTTAATAACACCATATACCCACCAGGAGGGACTTTTCATCTCTTGGAATGTATTTGTGAAAATGTGTGACCAGGAGAGGGATGTAAGCTGAGCCAAGGCTGTTTAAACAAGTGTTGTATAAGGATGAAGTTTCAGGCTTTTTCTTTCCTTATGAAGCGTAAGCTCTGATGCCCCAGGCAGCTCTGATAGTCAATTGTTCGAGCATGATAAATCCACCTCATGCCCCTTCCACATGAACCAAAATAAAGGTGGGTGGCTCTTTAGGACCTTCTTGGGTGGAGGTGGGGGTGGATCTTACTCCCCCTTAAAAACTAATGCTGCCTCCCACTACTCAGGTTCCAGTTCATGTACCTTCCATTTAAGAAAGAAAATAGTGCACTGCAACCATTGACTAACATGAAAGCATATTTATTTGAGAGCAGAAAACATTTCTTGGATGAGGGTAAGGCGGAGGAGACTATTTACACCTTCAGTCAGTTCCACGGACAGACAACATGACATCACTCCTTTTGTACATGTAAAATGTCTGCAGGTTCTGCCTACTGCAATCGTAAAAACAATATCTTTCAATAAGATATGCACCTGTGTCCTTTCTGTTGTTACATTTTGGGTGATATACATGGCAGTTCAGTAAAATGTCTCTGAGGGGGAAAACCATTGTCCCCCTCAATCTCTCTTTTCACAAAGTCACCAAAATGTTCTTGAGCTCTAGCATAATCACTTACCAGGAGATCTCAGTAAACAAAACCGCTAAATGTACAGACTGAAACATGGCACTATCACTGACAGCTAGTTGATAGCAACTTTTCATATGGACCGTTGCTTAATGTAGGATTGAACTTATTAAAATTGCCAGACAGTAATTATAAAAAAACAAGGCATGGGTTGGTGTGTGTAATACAGAATTTTATACACACCCTCAGTGCCAGATGCTTTCATAAACCACTTGAGCTTCCCTCTCAGGGGTTTATGTTACATCCCACACCTCAGGTGTGTATAAAATTCTAGTTACACACACCAACCCATCTATTATTCTTGATATAATTTACATTTTCTTGCCATATACAGTGCTTCCTCCATTGTTTGAGTGACCTCCCAACCTCAACAACAACTTCATAGGCACTTAGCCCTGTCTCCACATCCTGTCCACAGTGGTGGGGCCATTGTTTCAGCATTCCCTGAGAAGACCCAGTTACTGTGGTGGGACCCCAGCCTGCCTTTGTATCATCCTAGTGAACACTGCTGCCATGTTTCTTGTTTCACCCCAGGACATAGGCATGCATGGGACTCCATGCATGCTCAAGTACGTGTGGCAACACAGAGTCTGGCTGACATTCTCCCTCCGCTGTAGTAGCTCGGTTGCACTGCCTCACACAGTCACCCAGGTGGCAGTATTGCAGTTGTGGAAGTGATTCCCTCTCCTCTGGGAGGCTAAATCTACTGTTATTTACCATAACTCTCATGCCCCAGGCTTGGGATGCAAACCCGGGTCACTCATTGGCATCACGAGCAGCAACTCAGCCGGCACTATGGTATGCAGTTTGCAAGCTCAGTCTTTAAGGAGTTAGAATGATGTTCAGCATAGGGTTGGGGTGGTACATTACATCTTTTTAGCTCTTTCAGCACTGTTTATAGAAAGGCTGACAGCTGTTGTAATGAAAAATGGTAAATTTAGGATGTTACACTCCAAGTGGGGAAAAAAGTGGTACAACTAGAAATACAACTAAAATACAACTGCTTTTCTTGAGGACATTTTGTTTAGTTATTTTAATGCAAACAAAATAATTTTTAACCAGACTCTAGAAAAATAAGTCAAAATCTGTATTTAGAAGAACCATTTCACATAGTATACAACATGAAAGGCTGAAACTTCCATGACCTCGCTGCCGCAGGGCATAAAATTGATTTATGCAGCTTTTGATACAGATCCTAAATCAGGTTTAAGTTCAGAAAAGGGGAAATTCTTGATGAAATTTATATCTGATATTTTTAAGTGAAGCAATAAGTCAGTGTAGTTAAACATGAAGCAAAACAAAAAGTGCTACCAGTTTGCCAGATATGTAATCTATAATGACAGAAGCCTTTTTTCCTCCTAACTGACTAGGTTTCACATGAAAGCAAAACCATATATTAGGAAACTTTTTGGGATCTCTTTTCTTTTTTTTATTAAACATATTTTACCAAGATAGTGCCATAACCTGTTAAATTTCTTCTTTCTTTGAAGTTCCTGGGAAAAGATTATGCCCATTCAAGAGCTGTCAGTCTACAATGCAGCTAAGCCATCCACCATTTAAAATATGAAGACTCTGAGTGTTTGACACTGGCCCAGAAGTATATATAGGAAATGCTCTAATTATTTATATTCATCAGGTGCTTTAATATTTTAATATTGTAACTTAGTGCATTTTCACATTTATACCCTGTTTGCCCTTAATACACATGTATGCAGATGACCCAGTCATTTACATCTTTGGTCCCTCTACCACAACCATGGAAGTTCAGCTCCAGCATGACTTCCACAATGTCCTGCACTGGTTCCCAACAAATCAACTCCGGATCAACACAAATAAAAAGAACGGTTATGTAAGAACTTAACTGTAACAGTAGATCTTCAGTGGTATCTCAGTCATCAGGTCATACCATAGGAACTTCACTGCTGGTGAAGCAGGACCCACATGGAAGATTTCAGCAGTACCACTGAGACCGCCCATGCCAATGTCATCTGCCGACATCACCAACCCTATAAAGGCGTGAGCAGCCCTGCTCCCTCCTCAGTTCTTTCCCTTGGAGACTAAGGGAGCACATCCATGCCATGGGGAACCAAGGAGAGAGAGAGGGGAGAGAGAGAGAGAGAGAGAGAGAGAGAGGTGCCCAAGCCTAAGTAAAAGGCTGAATACACCAGATAGCCAGTCTGAGACAATTAACCCCAAACAGGGGGGTGTTGGGAGGGAAGACTGACCTGATGACTGAGATCCCCTCGAAGATCTACTGTTATGGTAAGTTCTTACGTAACAGTTCTATCTTCTTTGTGGGTATCTCAATCATCAGGTCACACCATAGGAATGAGTCACAAGCAGTGACAAGTAACTGCAGAACAGTCTACATAGAAACATAGACTTTGACGGCAGATAAGGACCGCTTGGCCCACCTAGTCTGCCCATTTCCCTACCTACAGGATAGGACGCAGATCCTAGTCAACCAACAGTCTATTTCTTCCTACCCCCCACAAGAATTGCCTTATGTCTGTCCCATGCATTCTTGAATTCTCCCACAGTTTTAGACCCCACAACCTCCTCAGGAAGGCTGTTCCATGCATCCACTACCCTCTCTGTGAAAAAATACTTCCTCACATTGCCCCTGAACCGCCCCCTCTATCTTTAAATTGTGTCCCCTTGTTCTTGCACAGCTCTTTTTCTGAAATATGCTACCCTCTTGGACTTTGTTGATCCCACTGAGGTACTTAAAAGTTTCTATCATGTCCCCCCTCTCCCTTCTTTCCTCAAGGGTATACATATTAAGCTCCTTTAGTCTCTCCTCGTATGGCTTCCTTGCAGACCCTGCACCATTTTAGTTGCCCTCCTCTGGACTGCCTCTATCCTGTCTATGTCCTTGCGGAGTTGGGGTCTCCAGGACTGGACGCAGTACTCCAGATGGGGTCTCGTCAACTGTCTGTACAGAGGGTTAACAATTTCCTGTTTTCTGCTGGTGATGCCTCTCCCTATGCATTCCAGTATACCCCCAGCCCTCCCTACTGCCTTCTCACATTGCTTGCTAACCTTAAGGTCATCTGATATGATTACCCCCAGGTCCTTTTCCTTTTTTGTTGTTGTTACTACCTCCCCCACATTGTATAATCTTCCCCTGGGTTCTTGTTTCCCAGGTGCATTATTTTGCACTTCTTTGCATTGAATCCTAGCTGCCATACTTCTGACCATTCCTCCAACCTTGCCAAGTCCCTTCTCATCCTTTCCACGCCTCCTTGTGTATCAACTCTGTTGCACATCTTTGTATCATCTACAAACAGGCATACTTTTCCTTCCAGTCCCTCTGCAATGTCACTTATAAAGACATTAAAAAGGACTGGACCCAGTACTGAACCCTGCGGTACCCCACTAGTAACCTCTCTTTCTTCAGAGCGGACTCCATTTTCAATTACCTACTGTGTCCTGTTGTCCAGCCAATGTTATACCCAGGCTACCACCCTGGGACCCACTCCCAGGCTGGTTAATTTGACTATTAATCTTTTGTGTGGGACTTTGTCAAATGCCTTGCTAAAGTCTAGGTAGGCCATGTCAACAGCCCCTCCCTGGTCTACTACTTTGGTCACCCAGTCAAAAAAATCTATTAGATTCATCTGACATGACCTTCCCGCTGTGAACCCATGCTGCCTTAGGTCCTGTGCCCCACTGGCCTCTAGGTACTCAACAATTCTTTCCTTCAGAAGTGACTCCATCACTTTCCCTACCACAGAGGTCAAACTGACAGGTCTGTAGTTTTCTGCCTCTGTCTTGGTCCCACTTTTGTGAAGGGGAATCACATTTGCCTTCCTCCAGTCCTTGGGTACCACACCATCCTCCCATGATTTATTAAAGCGAGTAGTCAGTGGTTTCACTAATTCTCCCCTTAATTCTTTTAGAATTCTGGGGTGAATTCCATCAGGCCCCATTGCTTTGTCCACCTTCAGTTTTAGGAGTTCTTGCAGAACCCTTTCTTCTGTGAAAGGGATGGGATCGACCCCCCTATCAAGAGTGCTTCTGTTAATTGGATTAGGCACTTCCCCCTCCTCTTTTGTGAATACTGAGCAGAAATATTCATTCAGTATCCCTGCTTTTTCACTGTCCCCCTCTGCCAACCCACCATTCATTCTATTCAGCCTCACTATCCCTCCCTTTGTCTTTCTACGCTCTCTGATGTACCTATAAAAGGTTTTATCCCCCTTCTTAACCGAGTTGGCTATCTTTTCCTCAGTTTTGGCCTTTGCTATTCTGATTTCCCTCCCTGCTTCCTTCTGCCTTAACTGGTACAGCTCTCTGTCCTGCTTCTTCTGTGTTTCCTTATACTTCCTGAATGCTATCATTTTCTCCCTGGCTTTCCCAGCCACCTCTTTTGAGAACCATAGTGGCTTTTTCTTTCGTTTTGATTTATTTATTTGCTTCACACAAAGGCGTGTTGCCTCTGTGATGGCAGTTCTGATGATTCGCCATTGTTGCTCCACCCCTCCTTCTAGCCTGTTTGCTAGTGCTTTTCTGAGGCACTCTCCCATCTTGCCAAAGTCAGCCCTCCTGAAGTCCAGTACCCTCACTTTTGTATGGCTTGACTCTGTAGCTGAGTTTAAAGTGAACCACACTGTTTGATGGTCCCTTGTTCCCAGATGGCAACCCACTTCTAGATCTGAGATCCTCTCACTGCCCCATTTGAGAGTACGAGGTCTAAGATTGCTCCCTCATGAGTGGGTTCCGAAACTAGCTGTCTGAGGCCTGCCACCTGTAGGGCATCGAGAATGGCCCTGCTCTTGGATGTGGCTGCAGCAAATGTGCTCCAGTTAACATCTGGCATATTCAGGTCTCCCGTCAACAGTATCTCCCCTTTCTCTGCCATCCTAAGAATGCCTTCAATCATATCCTTGTCCATTCCCTCCACCTGACATGGGGGTCTGCACACAACCCCTGTGCGGATTGTGGTGCCCTTTCCAGTCTCCAAGGTGACCCACTGTGCCTCCTCTCCTCCCTGTTTGCTCTTTTGTTCAGTTGCTTTTATCCCTTCCTTTATATAGAGAGCTACTCCTCCCCTCTTCTCCCTGCCTGTCTCTCCTGTAGGTTATGTACCCTGGTATGTTAACATCCCAGTCATGGTTCTCTGTGTACTATGTTTCTGTGACTGCTACGATATCCAGGCATCCCTCTTCAATCAAGGCCACCCGCTCAGGGAGCTTATTGCCCAGACTACGGGCATTGGTACTCATTACCCTCCATTTCCTGATGGTCTTACTCCTTTTTGACCCATCCCTGTCCTTCTTGCTTTTGTCACTTTCCCCATTTACCCTTGCCCTTCTCCCTATCGCCACCTCTATGTTGGTGTTTACCACACTTACTACCGTGATTTTTTTTGGGGGGGCTAGGACTTCCATGCTCCTTTCCAGTGCCTCCCCACATGGCTAGTTTAAATGCTTGCCAATGAAGCATTTAAACCTATCACCTAGGATCCTGGTTCCCCTCCTGGACAGATGTAGCCCATCATGCCAGTATAGGCTTGCATCACTCCAGGTGGACCCCTAGTCCCCAATGAAGCCAAATCCCTGAGCTCTGCACCAGTTTTTCAACCACTGATTGAATCCCATGGTGCAGAACAGCCTAGCCTCTCCTACGCCATAGATGGGCAGCACCTCCAAAAAGGTTACCGTGTGTGCTTACTTGTCTAAGGCCCCTCCCCAATTCCACAAATTCTTCCTGTACTGCTCTAATCCCTTTCTTAGCCAGGTCATTTGTCCCTAGGTGGACAATGACATCCAGCTCCCTCCCCTGTGCAGCTGCTCCGGCAATCCTGAGGACTCGCTCCCTGTCCCTTCAAGCAATGGCACCAGGCAGGCACCTTACCTCCCTGTCCCCTTCCTCCCCCAGTTCTACCTTCCTAACAATGGAGTCCCCACCAGGATTTGTTTCCTTCCCTGTGGGTCCCATGCCACCCTCCTGTGGGTCTCCTTTGTGGAGGTTCCCAGCATCCTCCTTGGTCTCACTGCAGGTGCCTCCATAGAGGAACCACACTTTGCCAGAATGGCATAGGGTGTGGAGAGAGTACAACTGGAGGATGCACCTCTGTTCACCACCCTCCACCCTCCCTGGGCCCACTGTGGTCCAACTGCTCCTCTTTCTTGGCAGACCTCTGAGGCAACGGCAGTGGCACTGGTGGTCCCTGGATGGAAGAGGAGGTCCCACAAATCCTGGCCAACTCAGCCTGGAGATGAGCAACCTCCTCCCTCAGCCCAGAGAGGTGCCTGCAGATGGGACAACACCGCATCCTCCAGAACGTCTCCCAGAAGACTGCTGCTCCACAGCCACTGCACTGCACCACTCCCATCATGTCTTATTTCTGGCCCCTTAACTGTTGTTTGGAATCCTTACTCTTTCCTGTTTTTTCCTTTCTCTTCTCTCTCTACTTACTTTCTGCCTCTGTGCCCTTTAAGCTCCTGATTGTCCTGTTCTGAGACAAGAATATCCTATATTTCTCAGTAGACCCCTTACTTGCTCAGAGGCAGGCCTCCAGCAGCTAGAGGGGGCAGGAGAGCTACTCTTGCCCTTCTAGGATGGTGGGTCTTTGGTGGCTCTCTGATCACTTACTTCCTGCTCCCAAACAGGAAGTTCCTGTTGTCAGTCAAATCCTGTGCCTATAAAAGTAGAACTAGCTTTGAGTGGGAGTGTGGAGGGGAGGGAAGGAGGGCAATATAGGCCCAGTATAGAAGTCCAGTCACACAGCACTCCTTCCTCCTGGTGTCTTCTGCCAAGCTACTAACAGAATCTTTTTAAGGCAGTCTTTAAATTTAGCTTCCTTCTAGCTAAGCCACTCCCCCTACTTACTAGATCTTTCTACAAGTAATTTAAACTGCACAGCTATCAAGCCCTTTCAATCACCTGAGATTTACACCTAGATAACTGTTCTGATAACCATTCAGTTCAGTTAACTCAGACAAACACCCAGATTTTTTTTTTTGTTTTGTTTGTTTGTGTTTTTACCCTAAATTAAAGGTCCAAGTGCTAGAATTCTACTTCTTTAGTCCCAGTAGAGAAGTCCAGTCACACAGCACTCCTTCCTCCTGGTGTCTTCTGCCAAGCTACTCCCTCCTGGTGTCTTCTGCCAAGCTAGGTGGTAGGCAACTTGGGGCCCTAAGACAAAAGACCCGAAGGACAGCATGGCTGAAGCCTGCTCGGGCTCTAGAAGCAATGTCCAGACTACAGTGCTTGGTAAAGGTATGGACAGTACTCCAGGTGGCAGCAGCACAAATGTCAGCTGCTGAGACCCCTTTGAAGCAAGCCACAGAGGTAGCCATACCCCTTGTGGAATGAGCTCTGATCGCTCCTGGCAACTCTTTGTCATGCTTGTTGTTGCAGAACACAATACAATAGGCCTACCATTTGGAAAACATTGCTTAGAAACCTGAACACCCTCTCTACTTGGGGAGAAAGAAACAAAAAGCTGCTTCCACTTTCTGCATTTCTTGGTTCGAAGCAGGTAATACTCCAAAATCCTGCGCATGTCTAACGTATGGAGCAGCACTTCCCCTGGATTGGTACGCTCAGGAAAATAAACTAGCAGGTGGATAGATTGCTTCAGGGTAAACTCAGACACTACCTTAGGGAGAAATGTAGGAGTCACCCTGTCTCTATGAAAAATTAAATAAGGCTCCTCACACCAGAGAGCCTGCAGCTCAGAAATCCTTCGAGCAGCGGTAATAGCAACATAAAATAATGCTTTCCAAGAAAGAAAGCATAGCTTGCAAGTCACAGGTGGCTCAAATGGAGACATGGTCAACTTCTTCAAAACAAAATTCAAATCCCAAGCCGGGACAGGAGAACAGACTGGAGGTTTCAGATGCAGGATGCCCAAGACAAGTACGGGATACGTCCAATTGAGCCACAGTGCGACCACCTACAGGTTCATGAAAGGCAGAGATAGCCTAAAGGTGCACTTTAAGGGAGGAGTACTGGAGGCCTGAGTCCAACAGTGATATCAGGTAGTCCAGAATCTTGCTCACCGGACAAGTAAAAGGGCCCAGGTGATGCCTGGCAGCACAGATGGCAAACCTATTCCACTTCATAGCATATGTGGCCCTAGTGGAGGGCTTCCGAGCTGCCATGATTTTGCCTCCCACTCTCTGGGACACTCCGAACTGGGTGATGGCTATGTTCTCAGGAGCCAGGCATGCAGACAATGGGATGTGAGAATGGTATGGACCAGGAACCCCTGAGTCTACATCAGCAGATCTCTGAAGAGAGGCAGAGGGACAGGAGGCTCCTCTGCCAACTGTTGCAGTAATGGAAACCATATCTGCCGTGGCCAGAATGGTGCAACCAAGATCATGCTGGCCCCATCCATTTGCAGCTTGATTAGCACCTTCTGAATCAGAGGAAAAGGAGGGAAGGTGTAGAGGAGCAGGAGGCTCCAGGAGAGGGACAGCGCATCTCACCAGATGACTCCAGGCCCTGGATCTAGCAAGCAGAAACTAGGCAGTTTCGCACTGCATGGGGACGCAAAAAGGTCCAACTCTGGACAACCCCATCTGGTGAATAGATCTTCAGTGACAGATGAGAGAAGTTCCCACTCATGCATGCTGGACTGAGTCCTGCTGAGGCTGTCTGTCAGGGTGTTTAGCATGCCTAGGATCTGGACTGCTGAGAGAACCTGACTGTGGTATAGTGCCAATACCATAGTCTTATGGCCTCCCTGCACAGGGGGTATGAATGCGACCCCCCCCCCACTTGTTGATGTAATAGACAACACTGAGGTTGTTGGACTGGATCAACAGCTGACCCGGGAGGAGATGGTTCTGAAAAGCCTGCATGGCATACAGGACCACCCTCATCTCCAGGATGTTGATATGCAGAGAGGTTTCGATCGGGGACCATGTTCCTTGAGTCTGAAAGGGGCCCAAGTGTGCTCCCCAACCTGAACCACAGGCATCTGTGGTGAGGGTCTGCTGAGGGGACGAGATCTGGAATGGGGCCCCTTGTAACAGAGTCTGTGGGTTGATCCATCACTGGAGCACTTTGTGGACTGGGGACAAGACCAGCACTTACTGATCTAATTCATCTGTGCATTGGTCCCATTGCACTTCGAGGGTCCACTGAAGGACCTGCATGTGTAACCTGGTGAAGGAAAACATGGGAATGTCTGCAGCCATCAGACCCAATAGCTCATATACCCTGGACGAGATATAATGGCTCTGTGCTACTTCCTGAGCTTGGGCAATGAGACACTCTGCCCTGTTTTGAGGAAGGAAGGCCTTGCTCTGTGCCAAATCCAGAACTGCCCCTATATATTGCAGTCTATGGGATGGTATCTAGACAGACTTGGGCAGACTGACAGTGATGCCCAGGGAAGAGAACAGCTGAAGGGTTCTTTCCAGAGTCCAAGAGAGCTGGTCCCTTGATGCGGTCCTTAGGAGCCAGTTATCCAGATAAGGGAAAATGTACAGTTCCTCTCTTCTGAGAGCTGCTGCTACTGCTGCTAAGCACTTTTTATAAAGACCCACGATGCAGAAGATAAGCCAAATGGCAATTCTTTGAATTATTAGTGCTCGCCCTGGAAGGGAAATCAAAGGACTGTCCTGTGCAGTGGAAACACAGAGATAGACATGTAAGCATCCTGCATGTCCAGGGAGCACAGTCAGTCACCCTGCCTGAGTAGAGTCATCAGGCCAGGTAGGATGACCGTGCAGAATTTTTTGTACTGGACATACAGATTGAGGTCTAGAATGGGCCTCAGATCTCTGGTTCTTTTCAGGACCAGGAAGAACCTGGAATAAAATCCCCTGTTCTGCTGGTGCCTGGGCACTGGCTCACAGGCCTTTTCCACAGTAGGGACTGCACTTCCCCCTGAGGACAGACAGGTGGGCCGGGGTATAGGTGGAGGGTACTGGGGTAGTCTCTGGGGCATCTTTATGAGTTCCAGAGTGTGACCCCTCTCTATGATCTGAAGAATCCAGGCATCTGAAGTGATGGTTTTCCATTGATTGAGATGGAGGGAGAACCGACCTCTGACCACCACCTCTTGGTCGGGGACCAGAAGAGGGGGTCTACCAAGGAGTCAAGTGGAGGCAGATCCAGCCACTTGGGCTGATCCGTCACCCCTGGGGTTCTTGGCTGTAGTGCCACAGGAGGAGGAGGAGGAGGGGTTTAGGTAAGGTGGAGGAAGCCTTTCTCTTGCCCTGGGTATGGGAGGCAGGTCCAGACTTGGGAGACACCTTCCAAATGGAAGGGTGCTCTCTGCTCCTAGGCTGCATATGATAGAGTGAGTGGATAGACATTTAATAGCCCTGCCAGATGCCTGAAGATCATTGATGATGCCCTGAACATCTGGGCCAAACAGTTTAGAGCTGCTGAAAGGGACATTAAGCACCTTTTGTTGGACATCGGCCACAAAGACTGAAACTCTCAGCCAGGAATGCCTATGAAAGCAAATGCCTGTGACAGCAGATATCACGGAAGGCCCTTAGGAGGTGCTTGCTGATATCCTCTGTGCTCTGCAAGCACTTGAAAGCCTCCTGTTTCTGGGTACAGTCTGGGAGGGCCTGGGCAGCCATCTTGCCCTTCTTCCAGATGGTATTCTGGTATTTGACCATGTGAGAAAGAGAGAGAGAGAGAGAGATAATTGGCAATCCACAACCCCAGGGTAGAGGAGGCATAGACTCTTTTACCCCAAAGGTCAATCCTGCAGGATTCCTTGTCCAGGGGAGAAAACTGAGGTGCTCAGGCACCTTTGGCCTGTCATGGGTCGTCTTAATGACCACAGAGTTGGTCTTGGGCTGGGCAGTATAGTAAAGAAGGGCCTGGAGGGTATGATATAACTTATCCACCCTGCGGGGCGTGGCCGGAACTATATCAGGTTGGTGCCAAGCAGCAGTAGTGGCATTCCTCAAGGCCGGGAGGATAGAAAGTATGATCTTAGGAGGAGATTCTTGGATTTCCAGAAAGTCTACCAGATCCTGTCTGGTGGCATCCTCTTCAACAGCATGGAAGCCCTTAGCTGAGGAGAGCTGCTTCATAACATTGAAGAAAGTAGGGTTCTCTGGAGGAGACCTTAGGGTATGCTTGACAGAGTTCTCACTCACCGAGGAGGCAGTGGGCCTGTCAGAGGAGGAAGAAGATTCTTCCTCTTCCTCCTCTTCCTAAGGCAAGATGATTGGCTATCCTGTTTAGCCGATCACTGGAAACAGGGGAGGTACCCAAAGACTGGAGGACTGCAGATGTAGTCCCCTTATACAAAAGCAGGAACAAAGAGGAATCAGGGAACTACAGACCAGTCAGCCTCACCTCGGTAGTGGGGAAGATCATGGAAGCACTACTGAAGGAGAGATTGGTGGAACAGCTGGTTGTCAATGGACTACAGGACCCAAGGCAGCATGGTTTCACCAGGGGGAGGTCATGTCAGACCAACCTCATTGAATTTTTTGACTGGGTGACTAAAGAGGTGGATCAGGGGAGTGCAGTGGACATGGCCTATCTGGACTTCAGCAAGGCCTTTGACACTGTGCCACATAGAAGACTATTACACAAACTGGGGAATATGGGTGTAGGCAGGACAGTAGTGTTGTGGGTAGGTAACTGGCTGGGTGGCAGGACAGAGAGGGTGGTGGTAAATGGCTGTCACTCCACAGAGGGAAGAGTGACCAGTGGGGTACCACAGGGATCAGTGCTGGGACGGTCCTATTCAACATCTTCATCAGTGACATTGCGAGGACCTAGAAGGCAGAATTTCACTGTTCGCTGATGACACAAAGCTCTGTAACAGAGTAGACACACCAGAGGGTGTAGACAGAATGAGAAGGACCTGCAGAAACTTGAAGAATGGTCAGGGGTTTGGCAGTTGAAATTCAATGCAAGAAGTGCAAGACAATGCATATGGGGCACAAAACCCTGGCACAATATATCAGTTGGGGCTGAGGATATAGCATGCACCAAGCAGGAAAGGGATCTTGGGTTATCATCTCTGATGACCTCAAGGCAGAAACACAGTGTGACAAGGCAGCAGGTAAAGCAAATAGGATGCTGGGATGTATAGGCAGGGCATCACCAGCAGGAAAAGGAGGTCATAATTCCGCTACAAGACACTAGTGAGGCCCCACCTAGAGTACAGTGTACAGTTCTGGAGACCATACCTATGTAAGGACATAGACGAGATAGAGAAGGTTCTGAGGAGGGCAACAAAGATGGTACATGGATTGCATCACAAGTCCTATGAAGACAGGTTGAAGGAACTGAACATGTACTCCCTGGAGGAGAGGAGGAGAGAGGGATATGATAGAGACATACAAGTATCTCACAGGAGGAACAGGGTGCAGGAATACACTATTTTAAGTGAAAAAGATGTTCCAGGACTAGAGGGCATGGGATGAAGTTGGAGGAGAACGATTCAGAGGAAACATGAGGAAGAATTTCTTCACAGAGCAGTTACATAGATACATAGATACATAGACAGTGTCAGCAGATAAGGGCCTATGCCCACCCAGTCTCCCATTTAAGTTTGTAAGTTCAGTTTATGTTTTCCAGGAAGTCTGTTGCCCTTACCTGACCTCCAGAATTCCTTTATGTCTATCCCATGCATTCTTAAATCCGTGATTGTTTCAGCCCCCACCACTTCCTCTGGCAGGGTGTTCCCTTGTCCACCACCCGTTCTGTGAAGAAATGGTGGACAAGTGGAACACCTGCCAGAGGAAGTGATGAGAACCTAATAATCGCGAGTTAAATGCATGGGATGAGCCCACTTAAAGGGTACCAGTCGAGGAGTGAGCAGCTGAGCTTCTGAAAAACTGTAAACTGTTCAACTCAAATGAGCAGACTGGTGAGCCATAGGCCTGTCATTTATATCATGTATCTGTGTATCTAGATGTACTCTCCTTGACTGCAACCTGCTCACCTTGAGGT
Source organism: Neoceratodus forsteri (assembly GCA_016271365.2). Classification (NCBI taxonomy): domain Eukaryota; kingdom Metazoa; phylum Chordata; order Ceratodontiformes; family Ceratodontidae; genus Neoceratodus; species Neoceratodus forsteri. Next base: position 324,122,228 of record CM057459.1, read on the forward strand.
CCGATGAACAAGGGACCGACAGCCCATGGGAACAACACAAGGAGGCCAACATGGCATTGATGATGATGGGGATGTCGACGGCTCAGGGGACCCAGGCCTTGGACCTGGTACTGACGGATGGTGAACTAGTTCAAGACTTAGAGGTGGAGGACCCCCTAGCAGGAAGTGACCACTGCACAGTGAGATTCTCCCTCAATCAGGGAAGGGAGGTAGCCAATACAAAAGCAAGAGTTGTGGACTTCAACAGGGCAGACTTTGGCAGAATGGGAATCATTTTGGAAGGGCACCTAGGCATCACAAAGCGGGGGCTGGCAGAAGGCCACTAGCTCTTGCACAAAGTGCCAAAGCAAAATGGCCATGATCAAAAAAATGAGCTGGCTGACTAGAGAGGTAGTGGAGAGGGTGAGGGTAAAGGGAGCAGCCTTTAGAAAGTATAAGAGATATAACAGGGATGAGGACAGGGAGGAATACGGGAAGAAATCAAAAGAGCTTCAAAAGAACTGAGGCTGTCATACGGGATCAGGGAAGGAGAAAAGGATTTCTTCAGGTATATAAGAGAGAGGAGAAAGTGCAAGGACTAGATTGCAAGGATTAGGAAGGATGGTGGGCGGGCAGATAAGGGGGCAGAGCAGGCAGAAGCACTGAATTAGTACTACTCGGTGTTTACCAGGGAGAGGGATGAGCCTATGCCTCAGGGAAAGGGAGGGATAGAATCGGGGTAGAGGAAGTAACAGATGTGGAAATCTCAGTGAAGAGGGTGTTGGAGGGCTTTAGGTTCCTAAGGGTGGATAAGGAGCCGGAACTTGATGGAGTGCATCCTAGGGTACTGAAGGAGTTGGCAGAGGTCCTGGCGGGACCACTGGCAGATTTGTTCAACACTTCCCTGAGTACTGGATGCATTCCCAGGGATTGGAGGATGGCACATGTGGTGCCCCTCCATAAGAGTGGGCCCAGGGATGAACCAGGGAACTACAGACCAGTAAGCCTTACAGCCATTGTGGGGAAACTAACGGAGTCTATCCTTAAAGAAAGGTTGGTGACTTTCCTGGAGAAGAATGGTCTACAGGATGACAGGCAACATGGGTTTGTACCTGGCAGATCATGTCAGACTAACCTAGTTGACTTTTTTGACAGGGTGACAAGGTCACTGGATAGTGGCCATGTGGTGGATGTCCTTTACCTGGCCATCAACCCACACTCCAAAGACCAGGAGCACCCAACATGATTACCAGGCTGCTGTGCTCAGTCTTACAGCACACACTCCAAAGATCAGGAGCACCCAACAGGACCAGGTAGAGACCTCCTCAGCCAAGCACAGTTGATTTTCTGTCACCAGACTGCTACTGACTGTTTTATTTCCAACTGTTTATCTAGCCAAGTGTATATGTTTTGATGTGTTTATACTGGTTACTTTAAGGCCTAGTTCCGTACCAATGCTGTACTAGGAAGCCTGCTATCATCTTTAATTTGTTAAGTTCTGCTGCTCTGTGTTCACCTGTTTGTGCATTGTGGTTAGGTATGAAGAGTCTGTAGCCTTAATATCCTGAGTAATTGGGTTCAAAGCACTGTTTTCCCTGATTCAATTGTTCCTACATTTCTCTTTCCTGATTCCTGCTCTCCAGTCTGTGCTTGCACATGCTCAGTACTGAGTACCCCTCCTTCTCTGCTCCTCAGTTCCAGCTTCTGGTCTCATTCATTGTCTCCCAATTGTTAATTTGTATTCAAGCCCTATTTTACTTCTGTTACCTAGGCTGCTGTGCTCAGTCTTACAGCCCACACTCCAAAGGCCCAGAGCACCCAACAGGATTACAGGTAGAGATCTCCTCAGCCAAGCACAGTTGATTTATTAATGCCTCCCTCCCTTCCCCGCCACACCTCCCACCTTAAGCTAGTTTTTAATTTTTAGTGTGTCTGAACCAATGAGCACCCCACCCCCCCAATTCTTTTTTATGTAGTGGTTTCTCCTTCCTTCTCTGGCACCCATCTCCCCTCACCAAATGGATCCTCCCAGTAGCACCAAACTCCATAGCCATTCTTACTTCTGCTATCTAGTGGTCACAGGTGGTACTATACCACTAAGGTACTTGCATAGCTGTGTCTGTAGCTCAGTCTGAGCTGTACACCATTTCTGAGTTTGTCTTCTCCTCTTATCTCTCATATAAGTTTCTGCTCCCATCCATAATGCACCAGCCTGTCCTTTTCTGCCTAGCCCTTACTCATCTCCCTTTGTTGCTCTCCCTCCCCCCCTCTCGGAGTCCTCCATACCCTGCCCCCCCATCCACCCATCCTACGTTCCAGCTCATTCCACGTTTCCCATTGACACCATTCCTGCCATATACCCCTTGCCCCATCAGCTATTATACTTCCCCCTACATCTATTTTAGCGACTCTTACCTACCCCAAGTGTCTTCTCCACTCCTCCAAAGCCTCCCCCCTCACTCATGCTTCTCACTCTAAAACTCCCAAATTAATCTATATTTTTTCAAAACTGTTAATCGCCCTGCTCCTAATCTTTGCTGGAGACACAGAACCAAACCCTGGTCCAACCCCTCCTATCATCCTGCACCTTCCTAAGGGTTTAACAATTGCCCACCTCAATATTCAAAGCCTTCTCCCCAAACACGCTCCCCTTCAGCCAATCATGTTAAACCTACAGCTGGATGTCATGTTACTGTCTGAAACCTGGCTGTCCCAGCAAATATCAAATACCACTCTCACAATGCCAGGCTACTCACTCTTAAGGCAGGACATACCTAGCAAGGGTGGAGGTATTACAATGTTTATCTCATCCAACCTTCAATACTCTCCTGTCCTGTCAATCTCATCCCCCTCCCAATATAAACTCCTGATAATTAAATTATCGCTCCCCTTTTCGCTGCCTATATTTATTGCAGGTGTTTACTGTCACCCTGGTCCACCATCAGCTACCATCTTAGATCTCATTACTACTATCACCTCCCATGCCACCTCAGGTGAGTTTTACATGTTAGGTGACCTAAATGTGGACTGGACCTCACCCACCAATGCCACTATACCCTCCAAAGTCAGAGCCCTAAATTTGTTCAACTTATAACCTCCCCTACCAGGCTCAATCACAAAACCCAAAAACATACTCTTATTGACTGGGCCCTCACTTCCCACCCCCAACGTGTCATTGACTCTGGCATCCTCCCAGACTCTTTTAGTGACCGCCATATGATTTACTGCATCTGCAAAGTCCATCAGCCTAATGCCCCCACTAAACAGATCTATATTCGCTCCTTCCACTTCCTAAACTTAGTTCCCCTTTTAAATGACCTAGGCTAATCAGACTGGTCCACCCTCTCCACAGAGACCTCCATCAATGCTGCCCTCAGCCACTTCCAATCTACATTCATGGAAATTTGGGATCGTCATGCCCCACTTAAGCTAACCAGGATCAGAGGCTCTCATCTTCCATGGATCACTGCCGAACTACTGGCATGTTTGCGGGCAAGAGATCAGGCCTGGAAGGCTTACACGCACTCTAAAACTCCCACTCTCCTCCTCTACTACAGACAACTCCACAATGCTTCTACAAAAGCCACTAGATATGCCAAGGCAGAATACTTCTCATCTTTCCACACCAATCTAAACCACCCTTCTAAGTTCTGGAAGGTAGTCAAATCTTTTTTCTTGCCACCTTCTAGTTCCCCGATCCCTAATCTTGTCCAGGGTAATGCAACTATTTCTGAATCTCCTTCTGTCACAACCAGTTTCATCACTTTCTTTACATCTTGTGCCTCCTTGCTACTCTCCTTCCTTCCCACTTGCCCACCTCCTCCCTCCCCAGTCCCTCAAGCTGCTCCTCACCCTGTCACCCCTAACCAATTTTATTTTTCTTCCATAACTCCAAATGATGCCCTCAAGGCCCTCCTAGCCTTAAACACCTCCAAAGGTAAGAGTCCAGATGGCCTTGATCCCAATTTTCTCCTCCTCTCAGCACCTGCTATAGCTGGTCCACTGGCCTCCATTATCAACCTTTCTTTTGCCCTATCCTCAGTTCCCACCAATTGGAAACATTCTACAGTCATTCTCCTCCCCAAAGGTGGTGACCCCACCTCTGCTGGGAACCATCACCCTAGCTCCTTGCTCCCAATCCTAGCTAAACTACAGGAACGTATTGTCCTTGCTCAACTCAGATCCTACCTTGACTCCATCTCATTTTTCACTCCTTTCCAGTCTGGCTTCCACAAGTCCCACTCCACCACCACCTCCCTAATATGCCTCACAGACTCCATACTCTCCAATATGGATCTGGGTCATTTAACCATGACCATATTTGTCGATCTGGCAAAAGCCTTTGACATGGTATCCCATGCTTTTCTTCTCCAGACACTTGCTGAGGCTGGTTTAACCCCAACCGCTACAGCTTGGTTTAGTTCCTACCTGACAGGCAGAACCTAATCTGTCAAGATTGCCTCCTCCCTCTCCTCACCACTCTCGATCACTGCTGGAGTCCCACAGGGCTCGGTACTTGACCCTATAGTATTTTCCATTTTTCTTAACCATCTCCCTTCTGCCTGTTCCACTTTCCAAATCCATACGTATGTGGACGATACAGTCCTCTACATGTCTAGCAAATCTCCCAGTGATGCCCAGTCTAGACTGCAATAGGATTTCACTGTGGTTCAGAAATGGTTCCAGTTGAATCAACTTTTCCTGAATGCTAAAAAGACAGTCTTCATGTCCTTCGGCACCAGACAAAGGCTATCTTCCCTTAATGCATCCCCAGCTTTCTACACGCTGGATGGTACCCTGATTGAGAATGTTACTTCCTTGAGATACTGCAGGGTCTGGCTAGACCACCATTTGGACCTTTCAGCACATGGGGATGCAATCCATAAGAACCTATTTCCCAAGCTTGGAGCCTTATATAGAAACAGGGACTGCATTCCTCCATCATCCCGCCGCTCTGTTATGCAGAAAATGATCCTTCCTACCTTTGACTATGCAGACATAGTCTACAGTGCCACCCCAAGGCTACTCTGGCCACACTGGACACTCTCTTCAATTCCTTCTGCCGTTTCATACTATCCTGCCCCCTCGTACTCACTACTGTGATCTTTATATAGACACGTCATTCCCTTCACTGAAGTCCAGGTGTCTAGCTCACACTGCTACTTTCATGGCTAAATTTTGGTCTGGGAATCTCCCCATCTATCTTTCCTCTCTCATCTCTGCCTTTTCACTGAGCCCCTATTCCCATCAGAATGTTGATTTTCGTTCATTCACCAACCCCCACCACTCCACTACTGTTGGCCAATCCATCTTTTCCTACCACTGCCCCAAAAATTGGAATGCCCTCCCATCTGTCGTCCGCAATGCACTTTCACCCAATGCTCTCTCTTCCCTCCTTCAGGTGTATTTATCCCATTCCTGCTCATGCAAATCCTCCTGACCATATCCAAGTTCTGTACCACTTAAAGCTTCAGGTCTTCTCTATGCCCCCAGCGCCCAATTAGCTATGCCCAACTTAGCACTCAATATTATCTCCTAAATACTCACTGAGACTATTTCCCTCCACTCTTCTGTTTTAACTGATATTTCAGTACCCAGGCTGCACCCTGTTTTTATTTTTATTGTTTTTGTAACATATTACTTTGTCTCCTGATTCTGTAACCATGCATCACTGCTTGTCTATAACCCCTCATGTTCCCTTGTTCCTGTTCTGGTCTCTGTAAATTGTACTCTTTGCACTTTGCTGTTCGTATTGCACTTATGTTCATAAATTTTGTATCTTATATTATTTGAATTATGTTTTACCACATTGTTAAAAATAATTCATTTGTAATTTTGCATTGCTGTACCTGTACCGCCAATTTCCCATATCTCCCAGGATGTATCTGGAAAGGAACAATTTATTGCTCTGTATATATTCCTGGTGAAACGCTTGAATAAATAAAAATAAATAAATAAATCAGCAAGGCTTTTGACTCAGTGCCTCTCGGAAGGTTGACCAGCAAATAAACTAGCCTGGGAGCTGGGAGAAAACTGGATGGGTGGATTAAGAGCTGGCTACAGGGAAGGCAGCAGATGGTGGTAGTTGAAGGAGAGCTCTCAGCACCAAGGGCTGTGACCAGCGAGGTCCCGCAGTGTTTGGTACTGGGACCGGTACTGTTTAACAACTTCATTGCTGACATATCAAACAGGATAAGGAGCAAGATCAACCTCTTTGCAGATGACAATAAGATATGTGCAGAGGTGGGTAGTGAGGAAAGGGGTAAAGTTTACAAGAGGATTTGGTGAGTGCACTGGTCAGTCACATGGCAGCTGGGGTTCAATGCTAAAAAGTGCAAGGTCTTACACTTGGGGGCCAAAAACTCAGATTACAGCTATTGGTTGAGGGGAGTGCAGTTAACCACTATGACTGAAGAGAAAGATCTGGGGATGCTGGTAACAGGGGACATGAAACACTCAGCACAGTGTAGGAAGGCAGCTGCAAAGGCAAATAAAATGCTGGGATGCATCACCAGAGGAATCACCTCTAGGAGGGAGGGAAGAAGTCATTCTGCCCATGTACAGGTCCCTGGTGAGACCACACTTTAAGTACTGCATGCAGTTTTGGTGCCCCTATTTGAAAAAGGACATCAAACTACTGGAGGGGATCCAATGTAGGGTGATGAAGATGATCCTGGGGATGGGGGATAAAACTTATGAGGAGAGACTGTGGGAGCACAACATGTACACCCTGGAGGACAGAAGGGAGAGAGGGGATATGATTGGGACATTCAGGAACCTAATGGGCATAAACCGAGTTAATGCTGAGGGTTTGTTTAAGTTAAAAGGTGGGAGGGACACCAGGGAGCACAGTCTGAAATTGGAGTGGACGAAGATTCAAGAGGGAGATGAGGAGACACTATTTCACGGAAAGGAAGATGGCAGGTTGGAATGCACTTCCAGAAGAAGTGATATCACCGTGGATGGTGGGCAGCTTCAAGAGGGGGTGGGATAGGGTCAAAGGGAGGGTCCAAAATGAAGGGAAGAGGGGGGAGTGAAGTCGGAGGTTGGGGGCAACAAATCAGAAGGGCGGGCAAGGGAAGGAGGGGACAGCTGCAGTTTAAAAAAAAACGGCATGCTGCACACTCAAGTAGATTAGATAGACTGAAAGGCCTGAATCTGCTGGCAACTCCGTGTGTTTGTATGTGTATGTTCATATGTTTGTATAAGCATCAATCTGATGGACCAAGACCATAGTAAACTTGGTCAGGATATCATTGAGGTTGACAAGAGTAGACTGTTGTGTCGATGGAGGAGGGGTCGACGGCACAGGGCATGATGACCCTTCCGTCTGGCCTTGGGAGCCTGTACAGCACAATGTCAAGGGCCTGGAGAAGCATCAGGCCTTGATGGGAGCGTTGTCAATAAGCCAAGTGTCAGCAAACTGGGGGCTGACAACCTGATGGTTGACAACCAGCCACCCTAAGAGGTGGGTGGTGGCACTGTCATTATGGGTCTGGTAGGAACAGAGACCTGGACAGTGACAGGCATTGGTGCAGCCACAGCTGACAGGGTACCCCCAGAGGAAGAAGAAGAAGCCATTGGGGAGCAGGATCGCGACCAGAGGGAGTAATCCTAATTTTGGTCTTTTTTATGACTTATCCCCGAGGACTTGTCTCGGGCCTTAGCGGCCTGGGAGCTCGACTAACCCACCGGCGACTGGGAAGGAGTGACCCCTGAGGACCCCTGCCCAGCACTGGCTACCCGTTGTTCCATCAGAAAGTTTCTGAGAGCCTTTTTATGTTGCCTGAGTGTGGTTTGGTTAAATTTATCACAAAGCTCACAGTCCAAGACATTATGGTCAGGCCCAAGACAGTCTTTAGTGACAACCATCTTTCCGAAGCGGCAGTGACGGAAGAGAGAAGTGGAAGGAGTAACTCTCGACATAGACACGGTAGGGAATCTCTTCTGAAAAAGAGATTCTGAAAAACTAAATAAAATAAAGTTCTAGACAAAAATGGCAAGAAACTGCGTCAGAGTTTCCACAGAGACCCATGTGAACAGAGTCGATAGGAAAGAACTGAGGAGGAAGCGGGGCCGCTCATGCCTTTATAGGGTTGGTGATGTCAGCAGATGATGTTGGCATGGGCGGCCCATGTGGTACTGCTAAAATCTTCCATGTGGAACCTGCTTCACCGACAGTGAAGTTCTTATGGTGTGACCTGATGACTGAGATACCCCCGAGGAAGATCTGTGTCTACAACCTTTGGCACCAACAAGAAATTGGCCAGACTCCCAACTCTGCCAATCTTCTCTACCTTGGATGGCACCCGTCCAGAAATGGTTAAATTCTTCAAGTACTTCAGTAGGTAACTAGACAGTAAACTTGACTTCTCTGCCCAACTGATGCCATCCATGCCAAGCTCTAGCTGAAACGTGGTGCCCTGTACCACAATAAAGATTGTCTGTCTCTGCAGGTCCACCAGGAGCTCATCACCAGTATGGTGTTCCCGATCTTTGGCTATGCAGATGTGGTCTATGGTACCACCCCCTCAACCTCCCTGGCTGGAGTGGACACCCTCTGCAACTCCTTCTGCCCCTTTGTGAATAACTCCCTCTCTCATGCTTATTATTGCTCACTTTATTTCTCTTTCACCATTGTCCCTCTACCCTCACATCGCCAGATCACCTGTGACTCATTCATATCCAAATTCTGGTTTGGGTCCCTTCCCTATTACCTCTCATAGAAACATAGAAGTTGATGGCAGATAAGGACCGCAAGGCCTATCCAGTCTGCCCATTTATTTTTCTACCTGATAAATGTGCCATCAGCCTTTGCTCTGTCAATAGCCTATCTGTTCATACTGATCTGTATTGCTCCCTTATGCCTATCCCGTGCCTGTTTGAAGCCATGTACTGTACTTATATCCACCACTTCCTGAGAAAGGCCATTCCAAGCATCCACCGCCCTTTCTGTGAAAAAGAACTTCCTCACATTACCCCTTAATCGGCCTCCCTCTAATCCCATGCTGTGTCCTCTTGTCCTGCTATTTTTCTTATATTGAAACATGTTAGACTCTTTCACCTTGTTAATGCCCTTAAGGTGTTTGAATGTTTCGATCATATCACCTCTCTCTCTCTCCTTTGCTCTAGGATCTACATATTGACCTCCGTTAATCTGTCCTCATATGTTTTCTGATGCAGTCCCTGCACCATTTTGGTTGCCCTTCTCTGGACTGCCTCAATTTGGTTAATGCCCTTGTGAAAGTGTGGCCTCCAGTACTGCATGCAGTACTCCAGATGGGGCCTAACCAGAGTCTTGTAAAGAGGGATTATTACCTCCCTCTTATGACTTGTGATACCCCTACTAATACACCCTAACATCCCCCTAGCTTTACCTACTGCTTTAGTGGTCTGCTTGGATGATTTCAGGTCATTGGTGATGATGATGCCCAAGTCTCTTTCTTCCCTTGTGACTGCCAGCAACTCCTCTCCCAGCCTATAGGTGGCTTCAGAGTTTCTCTTCATTATGTGCATGATCTTGCACTTCTTTGCATTAAACCCCAGTTGCCACTCTTCTGACCATTCTGCTAGTTTATCCAGATCTCTTCTCATTCTGCCCACCCCATCTGGATCATCTACTCTGTTGCATATCTTGGTGTCATCTGCAAACAGACAAACCTTACCCTCCAGTCCATCGGCGATGTCACTGATGAAGATACTGAAGAGGACTGGCCCCAGGACTGATCCCTGAGGTACCCTACTTGTGACTTGCATCTCTTCTCACTGTATACCATTTACCACCACTCTCTGTTTTCTGCCTGTCAACCAGTTTGCCACCCAGTTGACCAACTTCTGACCCACCCAGAGCCTACCCAGCTTATTAATCAATCTTCTATGTGGAACAGTACTGAAAGCTTTGCTGAAGTCAAGGTAAGCAACATCAACTGCTCCCCCTTGGTCCACCACTCTGGTTACCCAGTCAAAGAAATTTATGAGATTAGTTTCACAGGATCTTCCTTTTGTAAACATATGCTGTCTTGGATCCTGTGCTCCTATGGATTCCAGGTGTTGGACTATCCTTTCCTTAAGGAGTGCCTCCATAATCTTACCCACTACTGAGGTAAGACTGACAGGTCTGTAGTTCCAGGCCTCCTCCCTGCTACCACTCTTGTGGAGTGGGATCACATGAGCCCTTCTCCAGTCTTCTGGGACCTCTCCTGTGCTCAGAGACTCACTAAACAGTTCTGATAATGGCTCTGCTAGTTCCACCCTTAGCTCCTTTAGTACCCTGGAATGTATGCCGTCAGGTCCCATTGCCTTGTCCACCATGAGCTTATCGAGCTCTTGTAGGACCCTTTCTTTTGTGAAGGGACTAGTGCTCACCTCCCTCCCCCCAGTGTCCATGGTGCTGAGTTGTGGGCCCTGGCCTACCTTCTCTTCAGTAAATATTGAGCAGAAGTATCTATTTAGGATAGATGCTTTTACATGGTCCTCTCCTCACACACCCCCTTATCTTCTTTGATCTTAGCAATACCCCCTCTGGACTTTCTCTTTTCACTAATGTATCTACAGAAAGTCTTGTCACCTTCTTTTACTGTTTGTGCTAGTGTTTCCTCAGTTTGGGCCTTTGCCTGCCTTACTGCCTTCCCTGCTTCCCTTAGGGAAGTTTGGTATGCCTCCCTATCTTCATCCTGCTGTGTTCCCTTATATTTCCTGAAGGCCAGCCTTTTGTCTCTGAACTTTTCTGCTACTGTTTTTGAGAACCAAAGTGGTTATCTTCTTCTTTTGCACTTCCTTTTCTCTATAACACAATGGGATGTTGCTTCAAGTATTGCATCCTTAATGTTTGCCCACTTTGCCTGTACCACCTCACCTGTATTTCTTTTTGCCAGGACTAGCTTAACTCTGTTGGCCATCATCAAAATCAGCTCCTCTGACATCCCATATTTTTGCCTTGGAATGGGGTGATTTAGTTGTAGTGGCCAAATTGAACCATACCATGTGATGGTCACTGGCCCCCAGGTGACCTTCTACCTAGAGATCTGTGATCCTTTCCCTGTTAGTCAGTACTAGATCTAGGATAGCCCTGTCTCTTGTGGGTTGTTGTACCAGTTGTTTGAGGCCCTCCCCCTGCAAGGAATCTACCATGTGTCTAGTTCTGACAGATGTTCCTGTTGGTATTGACCAATCTGTATCTGGCATGTTGAAGTCTCCAATTATCAGAACCTCCCCTTTAGCTGTCATGTTTTTATATCTTCTAACAGTAATGTGTCTATGTCCTCTCCCTGGTCTGGGGGCCTGTAGACAACCCCAGTTCTTATGGCTGTCCCATTTCCTGTTTCCATGGTGACCCATAGTTCTTCTGGCTCCTTATGTGTATTCTGAATTTCTGTAGCTTTGATATTTTCATTGACATACAGGGCCACTACACCCCCCTTTTTGCACCTTGGTCTCTTCTGAAAAGTACATAGCCAGGTACTGAAGTCCCCCAAGTGTGGTTACTGGTAAACCACATCTTGCTAATTGCTACTATGTTCAGTTTAGCCTCTGTCATCATTGCCTGCAGGTCTGGGATCTTGTTTCCCAGACTGCCAGCATTTGTGAACATGATTGTCCATTGGCCAGATTTCCATGTGTTAGTTGTTGAGTGTGGTCTGGCATTTCCCCTGTGCATTGTATGGGGAGCTGGACCTTTTTCCTTAGCTGGTGATGCAAATGAACCGCAAACATGCTGAACTCCTGTCTGACCACTAGCTGAGGGGGGAGGGGTGTTCTTCCCATTCGACGTATGGGGTGCTGCACCCCTCTCCCCATTTGCTAGTTAAAATATTCTGCAAAGACATCAAACTTCTGCTGCAATGCACTGACTCCCTCCTTAGTCAGATGCAGTCCATCAAATTTAAAGAACTTTCACTCCCAAAACTTTTGCCAGTTCCCTATAAATTTGTGTCCTTTTTCCTGGCACCAGCCCTTGAGCCACATGTTTAGCTCCTCTATCTCCCCTTCTCTGACCTTCCGTCCATCTGCCCCCCTCTCCCAGACTGGCAGGATCTCAAAGAAGGAGATGCCGGATGAAATGGATGATAGTTTGTCACCCAGCCCGGTCAGGTGTTCCTTGGTCTCCACAACTGACCGGCTGGCGAGATCATTAGTGTACCAGGACATCAATGTTTTCTCCTGCTTCCTGAACAATTTTAGCAATGCAGTCAGTGTCTCTCCACGCTGATGTACCTGGGAGACATCTGACCACTACCCCTGGCTGGAGATAGGTAACAACTCCTCGAATCATGGAGTCTCCTAAGATCAAAAGTTTTTTGGATTTCCTTTTTGCTTTTTTTGTTTTGGTTCCTGTTTTGGGCAAGTTTTGTTGTGCTAGCTCCTGTGCTGCAGTGTCCTGCTCCGCAGTGTCCTCTGCCCCTTTGTTTGATTTCAGAGATAGAGGCAGATACCTGTTTGTAATGTTTATATGGTTTGTGGCGGTGATATGTTGGAGAGCATCAAGTGATGGGGCACCCGATTTGCCTCTCCAAACCACCTGCCAACCTTCCAGACCAACTACCCTCTGCGGTCGTGGTGCTTCTGTTGGATGTTGGGGAAATGGTGGGTGGTTTTTATAATATATTTTCTCTTCAGTAAGAAAACTGAGGCATGCAGTCTCTACCCATGCTGCATGGAGCTGAGCCCTAAGATCTCCAATGGCCCAGAATGTAGGACAGTGTCCTAAATCCTGTAAAACGCCCTTTTGAAAAGTATTCTGCAGTACCTGCAGTTAATGATATCCATTCCAGATAAGTTGCTGGGTTTATAACCTGGTCAGAGTAATTAGAAGGAAGAAAATGAAAGCAAAAGTTTGATTTTGTGTTTTGCTGTCGTCATTCCTCCCCCCCATCCCTCTATCTCCTGCTCCCTTTACTCTAGGGATCCTCGCACCTTTGTCATTCCTCATCTCCACGCCTCTGCTGGGCAATCAGCCTTTTCCTATTGTTGCCCTTCATTTTGGAACCAACTACCCCCTTCCCTCTGCTTTGCTGCCTCCCCAGGCTCCCTCAGTTATTAGCTGAAACTCCCCCCCCCGGCTCCTGTTTTCCCTTTACTTGACTGTTCCCCTTGCACTTGGCTCCTACCCCAGTACAGAGGTGGCTGAAACGCCTAATTTGGTTGTTTCTACCTTGATTGCTCATTTTGCACTTACTCCTTTAATCAATTCATGTTCTTTAATTTCTCTTTATTGTAACTGTAAGTGTAAATCACCTATTCCCTTCCCCGGCTCACAACTCAAAATGAGCCTCGGCTCAGTGTGCATTTCCCAGTCACCAATTTTCAAATAAATAAAATTTTAATTGTTTCCTCATAAAAATATCAACTGTTTCTAAGCTCTTTATGTTGACAATAATGCTCTGTATGTACTTCGTGACTATGTGGTCCATCTGTCTGAACACAGTATCCTGTGGTCGAATACTACAGAAGAAACTGTCGCAGTATTTGCCTCTGAGCATGCAAACTACAAACTTAAGTTTACTTTAGTTCCTTCTCTGCTGTGCTGTCCTGTGGTTAAGCCTGAGAGGTTTTGGCACATTTCCTCTCAGTTAAATTCAAATTAGCCCCATCCTCCTCACTCCAAGACGTTTGGTGTGGTGTGCTGCCCTAGCACTTGACAGAACCCTAAGTGTGGAAATCTCTTTTCAATCCAGGCAAATCACCTTAGTGCATACCTGCTACTGCGACTGGGGCCCCCCATGTCATTACGTACTAAATAATGAGCCCCTGCTGCCCAGGGTCAGTTATTCAATTGTCTCAGCCATACAATAATTCCTAGTCATTAAATGAGGTACTTGTAAGAATACGGCTGCATATTGAAAAAACATTAGTCCTTTTATTGCCTTGGCAGACTCATTGTTCCTGACCAGGCCCAGCCAATTAGCATCTTTTGCCAATCCCTGTCAGCTGGGACCTAAAAGGAGTGAAAGGAGGGTCAGTCAGATGCTAATTTAGATACAACTGTGACAGAATGGTCTTCTGTGAGTTGCTCCTAAGACGCTGTGAGGGTTTAATGAAGCAAACAGCTTGGGTCCCAGCGACCCTGCAGTGGTAATTAAAAAGACTGCAGTACGTTGCTATGCTAATTAGGGGAAATGCAAATGAGGGGCTCATGCATAGAAACCATTTCTTGTTAAAAAAAAAAATCAATTACAATCTTTTATTTAATCTGCTAATAACAAAAAGACCCTACTGGAGACCAAATGTGAAGTAATAAGTATGTATCTCTGTGCCTTAAAACATATTTTCTCCTCAGTTAGATCTACATTTTGTACACTGGACATCTATAAAGCTTTTCAGGATATGAACTCTGAGATGGTTTGAAAGTGAACTAGACCAAGGTGGAGAAAAGTTACTTTGTTTCAAACATGCCACACTCATTAATAAACCATAAAAATGTGAAACAATAATTACATTCGCTGCTCAGTAACCCAAGCTGCATCGCTACTATTACTGTAATTAAACTTAATACTTAAATTACCATTACTTTACTATTACTACAGCCATGGTAAACTACAGACAGAAAGTACTACATACTGAATATATTATTCATTTATTTATTTGAATTATTTTGTACCAGGAGGATCAGTTTCATTTTTTTACAATTTCGTTTCCCAGGATAGGCCAGCTGAGATGCAACTTCTCATTCCTAGGGTGCTCCTGATTTTACCCATTTTTGCAGCTGGCTAGACTGCAACTTTGACTTGCCCAGGGTCCCACAGTAAGTTGTTTAGATCCAGCGGGGTCTGAACCTGCAATGTTCTGGTTCCCAAGCTGACGTTCAAACCACTAGACACACTGTTTTTTATATATTGAGCTGGGTACAGCTCATTTTCAAGTACATCTTAGTATTGACAGATTGCACCAGTAAGGAATAAGCTACAGTACCATTCACATTGCACATAACACACACCTTTCAAGTAAAGTGTCAGTGGCTCAGCAGGTTGCACATTCACAGCTGATGCTAGAAGATCACAAGGTTGAGGGTTCTAGCCCCACACCAGGAACTTCTGACTCTGTACTGTAGTATGAGAGGGATCTGCACTCCTGAGGGGGCTCTCTCTTTTGGATGAGATAGTAAACCGAGCTTCTGTCTGCCTGTTCTAGCAGCTGTTCAGGTGGATATTAATGTCATGATCTCATTGCCCTTTGGGGGGGGGGAGTCGGAAAGGAGAAAAACAGCTTAACAGATTCCGTATGTCAGTTTGCATCTGTATCTCCCCCCAACCCCAATCCCAGGGCTGAAAATGGGCAGAACTGCCTAGCCTTCCTTTCCTGGTCAACAAAAACTAAATATAAATTAGTCTCTGTACTTACGAGTAAGACTCGCTCTTGTGTCACGAAGTTGTGCTTACACACAGGCTGTTACTGTACATGGTGGCATTAATGCTCTGGTATGAAGCACAGCATTGCAGCCAACTCTTGCACATCCACACATAGAAACACAGACTTTGACGGCAGATAAGGACCGCTTGACCCAACTAGTCTGCCCATTTCCCTACCTATTGGAATAGCTGCAGATCCTAGTTAACCAACAGCCTACTTCCTCCTACCCCCCCCACTTATGTCTGTCCCATGAATTCTTGAATTCCCCCACTGTTTTTTACCCCACGGCCTCCTCAAGAAGGCAGTTCCATGTGTCCACCACCCTCTCTGTGAACAAATACTTCATTATGTTGCTCCTGAGCCATCCCCCTGCTGTCTTCAAATTGTGCCCCCTTGTTCTTGCACATCTCTTCTTCTGAAAGATGCTACCCTCTTGGACATTGTTGATTCCCTTGAGGTACTTGAAAGTTTGTATCATGTCCCCCTCTCTCCCTCCTTTCCTCAAGGGTATACATATTAAGCTCTTTTAGTCCCTCTTCATATGGCTTCTGGTGCAGACTCTGCACCATTTTAGTTACCCTCCTCTGGACTGCCTCCATCCTGTCTCTGTCCTTGCGGAGATGGGGTCTCCAGAACTGCACACAGTACTCCAGATGAGGTCTCATCAACTGTGTGTACAGAGGGATAACAATTTCCTGTTTTCTACTGATGGTGCCTCTCCCTATGTACCCCAGTATCCCTCCAGCCCACCTTACTGCCATCTCACATTGCTTGCGTACCTTAAGATCATCTGATATGATTACCCCCCCAGGTCCCTTTCCATTTTTGTTGTTAGTACCCCCACCCCATTTGTGTACTCTGCCCCTGGGTTTTTGTTTACCAAGTGCATTACTTTGTACTTCTTTGCATTGAATCGAGGCTGCCATACTTTTGACCACTCCTCCAACTTGCCAAGTTCCTTCTCATCCTTTCCACCCCCCCCATGTATCAACCCTGTTGCAGATCTTTGTGTCATCTGCAAAGAGGCATACTTTTCCTTCCAGCCCCTTCGCAATGTCACCTATAATGACATTAAAGAGGACCAGTCCCGGTACTGAACCCTGCAGTACCCCACTAGTAACCCCCCTTCCTTCAGAGTGTACTCCGTTTACTATTACCCTCTGAGACCTGTTGTCCAGCCAATTTGTTACCCAGGCTACCACCCTGGGACCCACTCCTAGGCTGGCTAGCTTGTTTATTAATCTTTTGTGTGGGACTGTTTCAAATGCCTGCTAAAGTCTAGGTAGGCCATATCTACAGCCCCTCCCTGGTCTACTACTTTGGTCACCCAGTAAAAGAAATTTATTAGATTCGTCTAACATGACCTTCCCAGTGTGAATCCATGCTGCCTTTAGTCTTGTGCTCCGCTGGCCTCGAGGTACTCAACAATTCTTTCTTTCAGAAGTGATTCCATCATTTTCCCTACCACTGAGGTCAAACTAACAAATCTGTAGTTTCCTGCCTCTGCCTTAATCCCACCTTTGTAAAGGGGAATCACATCTGCCCTCCTTCAGTCCTCAGGTACCACACCACCCTCCCATGATTTGTTAAAAGGGGTAGTCAGTGGTGTCACTAGGTCTCCCCTTAGTTTTTTTAGAATTCTGTGCTGAATCATGTCAGGCCCCATTGCTTTGTCTACCTTGATTTTTAGGAGTTGTTTCAGGACCCTTTCTTCTGTGAATGGACTTGTATCAACCCCCTTGTCCAGAGTGCTTCTATTGTTTGGTTTTGGTACCTCCTCCTCTTCTTCTTTTGTGAATACTAAGCAAAAATATTCATTCAGAATCTCTACCTCTTCACTGTCACTCTCTACTCACCTCTCCTTTATTAAGCCTCATTATCCCACACTTGGTCTTTCTTCATTCCCTAATGTTCCCATAAAAGGTTTTATCTGCCTTCTTAACTGAGTTGGCTATCTTTTCCTCGGTTTGGGCCTTCGCTATTCTGACTGCCTTCCCTGCTTCCTTTTGCTTTAACTGATACAGTTCTCTGTCCTGCTCCTTCAGTGATTCCTTATATTTCCTGAATGCTAGCTTTCTCTCCTTAACCTTCCCCGCCACCTCTTTTGAGAACCGTAGTGGTTTTTTACTTTGTTTTGTTTATTTGCTTCACACAAAGGCTTGTTTGCCTCTGTGATGTCAGCTTTGATTTTCCCTCCATTGTTCTTTCACCCCTCCTTCCAGCCCATTTACTAGAGCATTCCTTAGGCACTCACCCATTTTGCCAAAGTTAGCCCTCCTAAAGTCCAGTACCCTCACTTTTGTATGGGTTGACTCTATGGCTGTGTTTATCGTGAACCACACTGTTTGGTGGTCGCTTATTCCCAGATGGCTACCGACTTCTAAATCTGTGATCCTCTCTCCATCCCCATTTAAGAGTACTAGGTCTAAGATTGCTCCCTCCTGAGTGAGTTACAATACTAGCTGTCATGCATAGGATCTGCAAAGCAGTGCCAGAAACCCTGCGCTCTCACCAACATAGATGTATTTATTTATTTTATTTAGTTTTTTGTTGACCGGGAAAGGAGAACTAGGCAATTCTGTCTATTTTCATCCTTGTCCCAGAGGAGGGGGGGAAGATACAGATGCAAACTGACATACTGAATCAGATTAAGCTGTTGGTGGTGTTTTAGTGAATGGGGGGGACATTTGGCCATTACACTGGGGAAATCCCCCTACTCATCAGTAGGGGGAACTGCTGTCTGTGAGAAATGACCAGTAAGAAGTTGCAGTCAGAGGAGAAGGATGGTCAAGAAGGAGAAGAGGAGTTTGACCGTGGAGGCAATGTCCAGATAGAACCTGTAGTGAGCAGGGTGTCAGAGGAGGAAGAGAGATTTGAATCAGCCCCTGCAACGGATATGTCTGAGGAGGATTCAGCTGAACTAATTGAGCTGGATATGGATGCAGAAGAAGAGAATGGGATAGATCTTTGCTGCACATCAGAGGGGGATAAAACCAAAGCGTCAGCTCACCTGGAACAGATCTTGGAAGAAAAATGCTTGTCAGTTCAGAAATTGCTGGAAGAAGAGGATGAGCAAAGAATGGAGGAGTGGAGATGAGACTTGAGCTGGAGAGCTAGTCCAGAGCCAGGAATTAGCAGGAGCAAAGGCGTACAGATACCGGAAGAGTCTGGGGGAAAAGAAAAGATGCCTCACACAGCATGTCAGCGAGACAGGCTGTCATTCACGCATTTGGTCTATTTGTGCAAGAGAACCCAGGACAGGAGTGGTCCCTGGGGCCTGCCCTTCAGGGAGCAGGCTGGAAACAATTAGCAGATGGGCGATGGGAACTGGAGGAGGAATGGACACCCACCCCTTGCAGTGGTAATGTACAGTCTACAAATTTGTATGGAAATGAAAATAGCTGGGCAACGGTGACATCAGGGCCTAGTAATTATGTTTTTCAGGAGGAGGTTGGGCAACAGTGTGGGGTTACCAGGGGGAGAGAGAGACCGGGCACTTGGAAAAAGAGAGTGGCAACAGAAAGAATGTGGCCAGGGGAAGGAGGGGCAGAGAAGTGGGCAAAATATAACAAGAGAAGAGAGTCAAAGCCCTGTCGGTTCCCCACCTAAGGAGAGCAATATGCTAAGAAAGAGCACTACAAAGTCGTATTCTGAGGCTCTTAGAAACAGAAACAGAACTGAAGAAGAGGATCAGAGGAATAATGCCCCCCTCCCCCTAGGGGTAGAGGAAAAACAGACTCTCCCCCACCTAGAGCAAGTTATAGAGATCCACCCACCAGGAGAGTTGCAGTACATCTAAGGTACAAAGTGAGCCTGGAGGTCTTCCTGGACAGAGTGTACGTTAGAAGAACCCTTTTGAAAGGGTTCATGAAATTTATTTTCACAGAAATATATGTGCTTATTCACGTGTCTGGTGAGGATGTTTTGATATTAGCTTTTGCTCCTTAAGGGGATTAGAGAGATTTTGGCAGAAGTATAGTCTGTTAAAATTCTCGCCACTGTGGGTTCCCTTTTTGGCCATTCCTTTAACAAAACCGACAATAAAAACTGTAACAGTCTTGTTTTGGAATGAATGTGTGCATGTGGGAAACATTAACAAGTCGCTAGACCAGAGATGTGAAATGCTTAGCCCCCCAGAAGCAATAATAGATTCAGAGTTTCTGTGGACAGGAGGATGGAAATTCAAAGTGAAGTTGCATCAAACGGATGAAGGAATTGACCACATTCCAAATAGTTTTTACCTGAGGAGGGATAGGGGTGTGGTCTTCTACCCAGGACAGACAAAAGCCTACTACAGGTGTGGGTCACGATTGGATCTATCAAATGTATGCAATGTTGTCCGGTGTGGCTTGTGTGGTGAAAGTGGGCACAGCAATTCTCAATGCTGCAACCATGTGAGGTGTAACCTCTGTGAAGGCTATGGCCACCTTTATCAAAATTGCCCTTGGGCTGCTAGAAATAACAGCCACAGTATAAACCTTGAAGAACTCATAAATAAAACACAACAAGCAGGGCCTAGGAGACCCCCCAACCCCTCTCCACAGGAGTCCTCCAGTCAATTCACAGGGGAGACACAAACCGAAGAACAGAGTAAGAGTAACAGAGGAGGACAGCCCTCAGCCAGGATAAGGGTTAAGGCAGAATTAATGGTCGATAATTTCACTTGATAAAGAGGCAAACAGAGAAGAACTCATAGGGGAAGACCTAAGTGAGGGGATAACTGAAATGCCACCCCCCCCCCGAGGGGCCCACTAGGGTAAAGGAGCAAGGCAGAAGAATGAGCCTGAGGAACAATAAGGGAGTGTCTCAAGACATTAAGTTTGGAAATTCTTTTGAAGTATTGGATAACCAGAAGGAGGATGATAACACCATAGGAGCAGAGGATTCGGGATGCAACATCATCTGTGCATTCAGGACATCAAAAATTCTGAAGAAATAAGCCAGTCTGTGGGGAACAGTATGAAAAAGAAAAAGAAAAGGAGATTAACTTGAAGGGAAATGTAGTGTCTGAAATAACCGGAAAAACAAACAACACATAGTATTGTTCTCCTTGGCCTCTGCAAATGTATGCAGCATCCTAAATGGAAAAAAAAGAGGGGTTGTGAGGGAGAAATTAGGGGGCTGGCATGTGAGGTGATTTTTGCACAAGAGACGTGACTAAACTCAGTATCATTAGTGTCTCAAGTACAAAGAGAATGGGTGTAGGGCCCATCTTACTGGTCTTATGGAGCTGAGAGGGAGGATAGGGTTGGAATTTTATTTTCAGGCTATGGGTTGAAGTTCCAGAAGAGTTAGTCAATTTACAATCAGGAAGGGCTTTAGTGGTAGATGGCCTCAGCTATGGACAGTCAAGCAGATTTATAGTGATATATGCATTGCAGATAAAATCAGAGAGGGTGCAGCTGTTTGAGCAAATGCAGCTATTTTTATGTACAGTCAGAAATGTATACTACGGAGGGATTTAAATTGTTCCTTGGAGATAGCAGAAAGGAAAATGTCAGGGAAAAATATACTGTGATTCTTCTGCATTACAGAGAACTGTTAGGGCAGCTGAATTAAAGGAGGTTTTTATTAAAGCAATACCACCTGTGAAGTTCACCTTTCCTAGAGGTAAACTATTTTCAAAAACTGATTATCTTTTTGTCACAAATATGACAGATGTTGTGAAGACAGAGATAATCCCTAATTCTTTCTCAGATCATCTGATAGTTAAAACTATAGTATGTACAGAAACGGGAGTTGAACAACCAAAACAAAGGTGGAAAATTAATACTACCAGATTACTAGAAGTACCTGTGAAACTAGAAATGGCAAACCTTTTTGTGAATATGGCCTCTGTGTTAAGCTTGTTTGAGGACCTCTTTACTTGGTGGCAAGATTTAAAAAAAGAAGTTAGTGATTGGATGAAAAATTATTGAAGAAAAAAGACCAGCAATAATTTTATGGAGTATCTTGGATGGAGGAACCAGTTATTATGTCTATATGAAGCCTCCTACACTAGTACAGAGGATTTGTCTGGACAGATAGAAAAGATTAAGAGGGAAAACAAGAAAGTGCAATATGATAGGGCAGTAACATTGGCAAATGAATTTAGTTTTGGAACACAAAAAAAACCTTTTTGACCCATGTGAAACTCTGAAGGAGAAAAATAATTGATCTAGAATAACTAATTTGAGGGATAATGGGGGGGATAGTTAATTTTATGGAGGGGGTACGATTAATTATAGAAGAACATCTAAGCAAAATGCTAAGCAGCAACGAATTAGATATACAGGAAATAAAAAGGCATTTGCAAGACATAAATATACCAGTAGTAGAGGGAATAAAAGAAGAAAAGCTTAGAAAAGAAATAATGGAACTTGAAGTGTACAAGGTAATAAAGCATTTAAAGAATGGGTCAGTCCCAGGGGAGGACAGGATACCAAACAAATTCTATAAGACCTTTCCAAGATTCATGGCAGCTTTTCTAACTAGAATATACAATAGTATGTTTACTAAACAACATGTTCTGGCTGAATTCTCTATAGGGTTAGTTATTTTTTTTATTTAAAAATGGAGATACACAAGACATAGGAAATTGGAGGCCAATAAGTGTTTCAAATACAGATTTTAAGATTCTTACTGAGGTCCTCCAGAAAAGACTAAGAGGGGTGGCAGCTGATTTAATTGATCAAACAAAAACATGTGCAATACCAGGGAGAAATATTCAGGAAAATTTATCAATAACCCAGGACATTATTGAATTTTGTCAAAAACAAGGGAGAGAGGGGTGTCTAATAGCAATAGACCAAAGAAAGCATTTAATCATGTCAACCATGACTTCTTGCTGCAAGTGTTAGAAAAATATGGTTTACCTAAACAGTTTTGTAGATGGGTAAAAATATTGTACAAAAACACGGTAGTAAGAGCAGAAATGGGGGGATTATATGAATAATAATATCAATACAAAGGGGGGTAAGACAGGGCTGCACATTAAGCCCACTATTATATATATTTGCATTAGATATGGTTATAAGGAACATTAATGCGGCAGATGACATTAAGGGAATTAAAGGAGACCAGATTGATGACGAGATAAAGGTATCAGCTTATGCTGATGACTTAAGTATTTTCTTGGCATCACATACTGGGGTCCCAAAGATAAGGAAAGAATAGGTGAATACTATCAAGTATAAGGGGCTGCGATAAATATAACCAAGAGTAAGGGAATGTGGCTGGGTAAGCCTGGAAAATGAGATATGGTCTATAATGAAATAAAAATTTCAGCAGAAAGAAGTAAAATATTGGAGTTTCAGTTGGGGGAAGGGGATACGGCAATGGTAAATTGGACCAAAGCACTTGAGATTGGGGAAAGAAAGGTAGCGAGATGGAAGTCATGGAATATGTCCAAAGATAAACGGGTATATGTGGTGCACCAGTACTTAATGCCTTGTTTTTTGTATATAGCGGCAGTTTTCCCCTTACCAATAGCTTTGGAAACTAGGGTATTGGGGCTTTTTTTCCAGTTATTGTGGGGCAGTAGGCTGAACCCAGTTAAAAGGGAGATAACATATAAAAAACCAAAATGAGGGGTTCTAGGGATGATTAATCCAATAGTGTTCTTTCACACATTGTTTTGGTATAAAAACCTCAGTAATATTTTTGAGGAAAGTAGTAAAATGGTAGGATTATGGGGAAAAAACGTGTTAGGGACTTGGGTAGAGGGGTGGAGAAATAAAATATCTAAAGGATTCAATAAAAGGGAGATACTGGATTTTTTTAAATTGACTTTTAAGAAATTACAGAAATAGAAAATTACCAGGACTCAAATACAGAACTATACTAGGAGTGGGATGTATGAGAAAGCTGTTGAGGAAAATGGAGTAGGGGAACCTGAGTTTAAGGGTGGGACTCTCAGAAAATAAGCTAGTATAAAAAATGCTGAATAACCCTAGAGTTCCCCAGAAAACGAGGGATGTACAGTGGTTAATGGCTTACGGAAATATAGGGGTAAGAGGCAATAACAAACATAAAGCTGTAGAAGAACAGAGCTGTTTATATCCAGGTTGTGGGAGTGATATAGAAACTCAAGAGCATTTTTTATTTCAATATGCATATGCTAAGGGAATGTGGCTGTTTCTGGAGAAGGAGTTGAAGATGCCATGGATGTAGTACATCATATAAAAAACTTGGTATTCAGAGTATTTCCTGAGTTGATAGATAACTATCATTGGGCTTCATTAGATGTCCTATTTGCAAGTATAAAATATTATATGTGGCAGAGCTGTTGCCAGTTGTTATTACAACAAAAAGAAATGTTGTATGTTGGGTTAGGAAAATTGTGTGCTCAAACGATAAATGAAGTATATAAGTAGGATCGTAAGAATCATCCAAGGGAATAAGTAGAGATGTGGTGGAAAGGATTAACATATTTTGTGAAATATGAACAAGAAAGTGCATAAAAAATAAAATTAAAATAATGTAATTGGAAGCAGAAAGAAAAAAAAATAAAGCAGAAACTGCAATATGAAGCTAAATACTAAAGAATGTGGAGTAAAGGAGAAAAAAACAAGGGGGGGAGAGATGCACAATGTGAAATTATATAAAAATGTGAGGGTTAGTTGTGGGTCTTAAATAAAAACTCCCCTATTCAAGAGGTCGGGATGCAACAGGAGGAGGGTAAGGGAAATAGGGGAAGTGGAAACTAAAATGCAAATATCAGATGTAAGGAAACTTTGTAAATATGTTGGTCGAGTGTTTTTGAAGAAAAACGTTCCTACTCTTGAGAAAATAAGTAAAGTGGAACATTGCTATGGTGGTGGGGAATGTTTGGGTGGTGGAAGAAGGGTTTAAGGTATTTCTGTGGTGATATTGATTGCATTTATGGTGTTGTAATTTTTGTAATTATGTTTGTTGTGATTATTGAATAAAAACTCCCCTACTGCTCTTGCTAGCAGGGGGAACTGCTGACTACCTGGTCAGAAAGCTAGCTGACCCAGGAGATGGAAGTGGAGGTTTGGAGAACCAGAGGATTGAATCCAAGGAGAGAGAAGTGAAACTAGTATTCGGATGCTCTATGGAGATACCAGATTCGGAACGAGAAATGGGAAATATGGAAATTACCGCCTTACCCAAGACTGACAAAATGGATGAAGAGAAGAGAGAGGTTGGTGACCTCAAAAACATGAATGCAGGTGGTGAACAACACGGACAAGGTCCCGCTCCAATAGCAACAGAAGGCTTACAGATGCCACAAGCAAGTATGGACCACAGAATGTGGCTATTGGCAGAAGAAGATGAGGCCACAGCTGGCCCCATATGGCAGATGGATGGTTATCAGCAAAACAATCTTCCAGAACAGAATTTATCAGTGGCCAGTAAAATGACTGCACCAGAAGGAAAAACCCAGTTAAAACAGTGCAAAACAGACAGAATGGCCAAAGCTCCCTGGACTCCAGGAAAAGCTTTGATTGTGGCAGGATGGCAACGATCGCCTGACGGAACAGGCTGGGAAGCAGGAAAAGCACCTACAGCTACAATGATTATGGCACTATGAAATATGGAAGAAAGTTCAGAAATAAGTGAAATATCACACGACAGAATGAAAGTATGGAGACTAACAACGCTGACTTGACAGCAGGGAGAGCCACGTCAGCACTAGAGGTTACCAGGGAAACACTGAGCTCAGACGGTGAAACTGAAGCAAGACACAAAAGAACAACAAATAACAATGAGCATGATAAAACAAATGAAATGAGCCATGAAAACAAAGTCAGGAGAGAAATAAATCGAAGCTCTGGGGGAAAAAAAAGACCACAGAAATAAACAAATGCCAGGCGGCAGGGGCAGTGTGAGACTAAATACACAGTCAGTGATGCTGTTGGGATTAGGAGCTCATTCCCTACTGAAAAGCAACCCAATGGAAAGAGGAAAAATTATGAAAGAATTAGTCTATCTTGAAAAAGAAAAAGACACAATAAATGAGGGGTCCAGTCAGACTTCCATGAACACAGAACCTGTAAAAACAATCACTAAATGTACTGAAGGGCCCATTGTAAACAAAGATTATGTAGCACAGCCACAACCTGTTTCTCCTGTTACTTCTTGGACTGAAATTATGGAGCATACAGAAGTGGGTCCCTCTCACAGACAGCCTGTGTCTGCAGGTAAAAAAAATAATTTCACTAATAGTGACTCAAGTTCTTTAAATGCAGACAGACTACAGTCCAGGACAGATGCCTCTAACAATGAAGAACAAAGAGGCCCAAAATCTAACAAGACACAATTTGAAATGTCAGATTTGTTCACAAACTTGGGGAAACCTGCTACCAGATGAAATGCAGTTTGAATTGAATACAAAGGAGGTTTGGAGGACACTCCAAATAGAGTTTATGTAGTTAGAAAACTGTTAAAAAAATCAGTGCAGTTTGCAGCTATGGAAATTTTTGCCCTGATATAAATCTGTTGACACTCAATCTGACATAAGTTTCAGCACCCCTCAGCTTTTAGAGAAATTTTGGAAAAAAATATCACCAACTCAAAACTAACCTGCTTGTGGACCCCCTTCGATACAATTCCATTGACAAAACCTACAGTTAAAAATATTACAATTGTATTCCGAAATGAAAGTGTGCATGTATCACATATCTTGTACTGGGTAAAGCAAGGAGCTGATGTGATTAATAGGCCTGCCCCAATCCTGGACACCGAAAACATTTGGACTGGGGGATGGAAAATTAAGATCAGACTAAGATCTACGGATAGTGAACTCCTACAGTTACCTAGTTGTTTTTATACAGGCCAAGATCGTGGTTTCTGCTTTTACCTGGGGCAGCCTAAGACATGCCACAGATGTGGGTCCTTATCAGACTTAAGCAGTGTTTGTGATGCTGTGGTATGTAATTTTTGTTTACAAACAGGACATACAAGCATGTTCTGTCCAAACCCAGTAAAGTGTAATTTGTGCAAAGAGACAGGACATTTGTATATGCAGTGCCCCTTGGCAGTCCATAATAAAGGGTCTTTCTATGACCAAGAAGACATGGTCCATGAGGCACAATCCAGACAAACCAAAGAAGACCCTTTACAAGACCCGGAACAGAAAACTGAAAAGAGGCAACAGGATATTCAGTCACAAATGGACACTGAAGAGCAGAAACAAACTACTACAACAGTACTAGATGGATCACAGGAAGTGGAGAACAGAGGTGAAGAACAAAGCAGGGAAATAGTCGAACAACAAGAATCCCAGGAAACAGGCACATGAATACAAAAAAAGAATACGGTACAAGAATAAGCCAGAGCTATGTCCCCCCCCGCCCCCCGTATGAGGGATATCAACTTGTAATGGGTAAAAGACAGTCCAACAGGAATACTCCCAAATCACAAATTGCTAAGAAACATGGCTTGGAACTCAGCAACGCCTTTACAGCTTTAAAGAGACATACTGAGGATGAAGATGGGTTCTCAGAAGCATCGTCAATGACATCATCACAAAAAGAACTTTCAGATATGGTGGGGGACACCACAGAACTGCAGAAATCAAAGAAAAGAACTAGAAAAAAATATGCAAAATTGCAGGCACATTTTCTAATTTAATCCATAGATCCAAGTTTTTCAGATAAAATTAACAGGTTTTGTGTGACAAGGGTGAACTTTTTTAAGTCACTGACCAAAAACAGAGACTGAAAAACTGCCCCAAGTCACTAGAGCAAGCAACATTGGAATGACTGCCACAAACAGCGATGGTCAATAACTTTAAATAAATGGACCAAAGAAAAAAACTTGTTTTATGTGGGGGGCCCTTTGTGGGGTGAAAGCCCCGCGCATCCCCCAACTTAAAGATTACCAACTCCGTGAGGGGGGGCGGACTTAGAAAAAAATATAAACCCCAGGACAATAAAAATTCAGTCCCGCACTAGGTCCTGAACCCAGGTCCTTTAGCACCTTAGGTGGTGGCTCAAGCCAATATGCCAAACAGCCAATTCAGCAGGACTTGACCAAACTACTTCCCATATCTCCTTCTTGTGAGTGCAGCTCACTGCTACACTCGCTCTGACCTACTCCTCAGTATTGTGCACCACTCACTCTTCCTACAGGTGATATTATTGAGTCATTCAAATTGAGCTGCTCAGTAATGCTCGCTCACATCACTGTACACCAATTAACATATTATCATTGAATGTAAATAGCATCAGAAATCAGAAAAGGAGATGTATTATCTTTTCGGCATTAGGTCAAGCCAAAGTTCAGATAATTTTTTTACAGGACACCTGACTAAGGACTACAGCAGATATACATCAGGCACAGAAAGCTTGGCCATGGGGACCTTCAGTATGGTCACTGGGGAGGAGCCATGTTCCGGGGTGGAACTCTTATTTAAGTTGTGTAAAATACAAATTTAGCAAGCATTTTTCAATGCTGAATGTTCACTTGCAGGTATTTTCAGTGGTGTTTGGTACTGGTACTGGCTTCAGAGGAGAGAGGAGGCAGCAGTGAGAGTGGTGGGTTCTGAATGGTGGAAGCTGCACCGTAAATGGTCCTAGGACTGATCCCTGAGGTACTTGCTGATCGCCCCCCTCTCCCCAGATTGGATCTCATTACCACCACCCTCTGCCTGCTGTCTATCAGCTAGTTTAAAACCCAGTTTATCAGCTTGTGCCCCGTGGCCAGACTAGCCATCTTGTTAAATTAGCCTTCTATGCTCTATGTTGGACGTTGTCGAAGGCTTTGCTGAAATCAATGTAGGTGACATCAACCGTCCCTCCATGATTTACTTCCTTAATGAGACATTAGGGTTTCCAACCCTAATGCTCCACCCCCACCCTGCAGAGACTGACAGGCATTGGGGGTGTGCCTTTGGGTCGTCGGCTGTAATGCTCATGCCATTCCACCCCCAACCCCACCTTGCAGACACTAACAGGCATCGTGGTGTGCCTTGGGGTCTTCGGCCCTAATGCTCACCCCATTCCATAAGGAAATAAGCTGAGATGGGTGCAGTATAGGAGAATGGGGTGAATGTTAGGGCCGAAGACCCCAGGCTCACCCTAATGCCTGTCACTGGCTGCAGGGTGGGCGTGGAATGGTGTGAGCATTATGAACGATGACCGCAAGGCACACCACCGACACCTGTCAGTCTCTACAGGGTGGGGGGGGGTACTGTTGGAAACCCTTATGCCCCGGGTGTTTGTTGGTATTTTTGGTCCAAATTTTCAACATGGGCTTTTTGCCTCCCCACCTCATGAACAGTGGCACTATCATTTCGTTACTCAATCCCGAAAGGTGATTTCACACAGCGACTGCCCCATTCATCGCCACAGGTGCAAAAACACATTTCGGGCAGGATGTGAAAAATGACAGCTATACTGTTCATGAGGTGATGTGAAAAACTAGCAACACTGAATATTTGGAGTGAAAATATAAAAATTTGCCAAAGTTACATGCATGCGTAGGGAAATTTCAACTACCTCATGTAACCCGGGTGTTTTTCTACCATATTTTCAAAATGGCATTTTTGGGACCCCACCTCATGAACAGTGACACTGTGATATTGTTAATCCACCCCGAAAGTTGATTTCACACAGCAACTGTGCCATTCTGTGCCACAGGTGTGAAAACATGTTTTGGGCAGCATGTGAAAAATGACAGCTGTACTGTTTATGAGGAGGTGTGAAAAAATGGCAATGTGGAAAATATGGAGTGAAAATATTAAAAATTGGCGAAGTTACAAGTGTGCATAGAAACTGTACAACGTACGCTTGCAATGCGGTCATTTTTGGGATATTTTTGACCAGATTTTCAACATGGACTTTTTGGGACCTTCCCTCATGAACACTGGCATGCACTATCATTTCATTACTCGGTTCCGAAAGGTGATTCTGCGCAGTGACCCAAAAATCACCTTTCAGGACTGAGTAACAAAGTGACAGTGCCAGTGTTCATGAGGTGGGGTCCTAAAAAGGCGATGTTGAAAATATGGGGCACAAATTTCAAAAAATGACTGAGATATCAACATAAGTTGAAACCTTCAATGACAGCCATTATACAGTGCTTACCTTGATTCTTCAGTTCGTGGTTCTGCTTTGAAGAGTGCAGACGTGTCCCATCCAGAGAAGATCACAGCCACCCACCTCCAGAGATTAGTATGGGGTAAGGGGGTTAAGGGGAGGTGGTTGCAAAAGGGGGAGGGCCAGGATGGGGCAGGGGGACAGGGAGATGATGAGGGACCGTTTTCTTTTTTTCAGGTATATAAAAAAAGAAAACATTGAGGGATCATTTTCTTTTTTACAGGGAAACTTAAACATGGACTTTGACAGCAGAAAAGGACCGCATGGCCCACCCAGTCTGGTCATTTCTAAAGGGGAGGTATAGATATGGGGATACTGCAAGTGGTCTCCCCAGCATCCCAGAATATTGGGGGGTACATATATGGGGACACTGGGCTTCCTAGTGTCCCTCGGTGGTGGTGTTGTTTTTTTTTTTATTGCCGACACAGGGATTGGGCAGCCCAATGTCAGCTTTAACAGAAAGCCGCACCTTGGCTAATGTTGAGGCGGGGGGGCAGAGTAGTGAGTACTGGGAGAGAAAGCTGCACCGTGGCTAACGTTTGGCCTTTGAGGGGTGGTCAGAGAAGCGAAGACGTGGAGAGAGAATACAGCAGTCATAACTCCGGCCATGTGCATTAGTGTCCATTCTAATGTGCATGGCTAGAGTTCAGGATACAGACAGAAATGAAGCGCTCCCACTGGAGTGGTTAATTTCTTGCAAGTCCAGCATGTGACATGTCAGGAAAGCTGAACTGCTGTCATGACCAGAGTGCCTGGTCATTGGTGTACACTGCCAAACCCATTGCAGTTTCATCTGTGATTGGCTTGGCAGTGACACACCTCTCATTTGCCATATAGTCCCAAGATGCTCCTTGCGCAAGTGCAAGTGAATGCAAAAAGTAATTGATATTGAACCAGGGTGGGTTCTTTTGGTGGACATTCAGGGACAAGAACAAAACCTAAGACTGGGGGTGGTCTATGCCCCTCAAACTAAATCAGCGAGCGTTACCCTGTTTGGACAATTGCAGCCATATTTGTACACAGCAAGGAAAATCATCCTAGATGGTGATTTCAATTGTCCTTTAGAGCAGAAAGACAGAACAGGAGGCACAACCAAAATTTTCTGTGATACAAATGCTTTAAAACAAAGTAATAACTTAGCGGGGATGCAAGATGCATATAGAGAATTACACAAAAGGGGGTACTTATCATAGGGGCATGCTATCCTCATGGATAGACTTTATTTTTATTTCCAAAAGTTGGAAAATTATAGAAGCTACAACATTACCAAATTCTACTTCTGATCATTTTGAGCTAAATGTGACTGTAGGAGGTTATCAAGAAAACAGGGTAGGGCTGGAATACTGGCAGATAATTCAGTATTAAAAGATCAGATTATTAAGACACAGACCAACGAGGTGTTAAAGCTAGGGCTACAGTGGGGATCTTGTATGATTCTTTAATAGAATGGTGGGATGATACTAAACAAAGCCTCCAAAAAATAGGTAAAACAAAAGGAAGGGATGATTACTTTAAATTTTTAAAATTAAGGTCACATTTATTCAGACTTATTTCTTTAAAGAATACAGAAAAAATACTCTATAATGTTCAAATTACAAGGATAAAACAGGACATGAAAAATTTCCTGTATGACAGAGCAAAATCACTACAAGCAGAACATGTCTGTGGAATGCAAGGCATTAAGCAGACAGTAGACATATTTAAAGATTGTCAGGATAGGGTTAACAAAAAACATTTCTCCGCAATTAAAGACCAGCAGGGGGTGATACACACAGAAAACTCAAAAATTACAAGAATTATCGCAGAAAAATTAAAATCTGGATTTGGGGCACTCCTGGCAGTAGAAGGGGATCTGGAGCATTTTATCTCAAAAAAAGACATGGAGGGCTTAACCTCTCTAGAGAAGTCAGAATTAGTTAACCAATAACACTTTTAGAAGTACAAAATATGATAAAAAAAATGAAGGTCTGAAGCTGCACCAGGGCCAGATGGCCTAAGTGCGGAAGATTTTTAGCGACTTAGTGGCACCTATGTTAAAGGAAGTATTTAATGATATGTTGCAACACCTACGAGTGTTGGATGACATGACAAAAGCCTTCCTGATTCTATTACATAAAAAAAGGGATACGTTAGAAATGGACATTTGGAGACTCATTTCTTTGCTTAATTCTGACTTCGAAATTCTCACACATGTTCTCCATCATAGGTTAACCAATATAGCCAATAAAGTAATAGCTCATAATCAAACATGTGGTTTACCAATCAATCAATCAAAACCTTTATTTAACCAGGCGATCACCATTGAGCAGAGCTCATTTCTGAGGTAGACCGGGGTGAAACAAGTACAAGATAACAAGATAATACACAGTAGTTACAATACAGTGGCAAGATCAAAATCAGGCATGGACACTACAAATGTAAGGAAAATATAGGATAAATACAACAGCAATATACAGAAAGGAAAAAAGTACAAATAACAGTAATGCAGATAAATTCAACAACTATAGTGTGAATAGGGAACAAATAAAAAAGGTGAACCAACTGGAACCCCAAGAGAACAAATCGGTGGATGGACTAAGGGCGAAGAAGAAGGAGGAGGATGTGGAGGGGAAGTAGGACAGATACTAGAATGGATAGCGGATTGGGAATGAGAATCCATGAATGCAAAAAGTAAGGTGTGATACATTTAGAGGGGAACTAGACAGCGGGGGCAGGGCGTGGGGGAAATGCAGGTGCAATACTAGAAACAGGTCAGGGGATAAGATAAATAACAGTTAGCAATGAAAGGGGGGAGGGTAAAAGAGAGGGACAGGCAGTAGATGGTACTAGTAACCAGAGAAGAGATCAAAATGAAAGTAGTTAAGGGGCATTCAGGAGTAGCAAACACAGGATTCCTTATTACGATGTGAGTAAAGTGTTTTAAAAGCTGCTACGCTAACTTTATGCTTTAATTTCAGAGTTTTTTGCAGCTTATTCCATATTTGGGGCAGCACATGAATAATAGAAGCCCAGCCAAAGCAGGATTTGGCATTGAATACCTTTAAAGTAATATAGGAGGCACTTCTCAAAGCGTACCTGCTTAGAGTACAAAGCGGTAGGCAGACGGAGATGTAGTCAGGTAGTTTGTTGATAATAGCTTTGTAAGTCCAGATGGCGGCATTTCTTTGACGTCTGAAGTTAAGAGAGGACCAACCTACTGCAGTGTACAACAGACAATGTTGGATGTAGTAGGGAAGATCCATTATAAACCTTAGGGCTCTGTGATAGAGTGTATCAAGTTCTGAGAGTGTGCCGGTGGGTCCTTGACTATAAAGGAAATCAGCATAGTATAGGAGGGAGAGAAAAGTAGTTTGGACTAGTCTTGTCTTAGCGTCCAAAGAAAGGAGGTTTTTTATCCTAAAGAAAAGGCCAAGCCTTTGATGAAGTTTCTTTGTCAGTTCTCCTACGTGTACTAGAAAGCAGAGTCTATTGTCAAGCCATACCACCAAGTATTTGAAATTTAGTTACATACTCCAATTGTTCACCCAGGATGGTAGTTATCAAAGGGAGAGTCCCAGCTGAGGCTGGGTTAGGTGAGTTGGGAAAGGGCGAGAAGAACATAGCTTTTGTTTTCTTAGCATTCAAAAGCAACTTTTGGTTTAGTAGCTGGTGTTGCAGCAAATTGAATTCATCCTGGAGAGCATGCCACATCGGGGGAGGGACCACTCACATAAAGCACTGTGTCATCTGCAAAAAGGTGTATTTGGGCCTTTGTGATAGTGGAGTCTATCCTGTTAATACAGATTGTGAATAGCAGTGGACACAGGATGGAACCTTGAGGTACACCCCTCAGAAGGGGTTTTAGGGGTGAGACTTCACCTTCAGCTTTTACCTGCTGTGAGCGACCCATGAGGTAGTTCTCAAACCATCTAATAGACAGAGCATCCAGTCCGATATGCCAGAGGGCCATGAAGAGCAGGTGGTGATCGATGGTATCAAAGGCCTTGCTTAGGTCCAAAAATACTGCACAGACAAAGTTCTTATTATCCAACTCACACTGCCAATCATTAGTTACCTTGGCTACAGTCGAGATTGTACTGCTTTGTGCTCCAAAACCTGATTGTAATGGGTTGAGCAGCTTTGCCAATTCCAGGTAATTCCTGAACTGGGCGTTCACAATTTTTACCAATAACTTAGACAGGGTTGATAGAAGGGAGATCGATGAGGAATAATCTATTGCAAACAAGAGAAGTGTTTGTTAGAAGCCATTTAGATAGGTTACATGGATTTATCGTCTCATTAGACCAGAAGAAAGTGTTTGCTCAGGTACCCCACAGTTACCTGTTTAAGGTCTTGGCATTTCATGGAATACTGCAGGCATTCATAAATTGGATTAACTTACTATATCAGCAAGCCAGTTTTCATCTTCTTATAAATGGTAACATAAGAAAGAGGTTGGAAACAGCAAGGGGTGTGAGACAGGGTTGTCCACTGTGCCCACTACTATGCACATTTTGTATTGACCTACTAATACAGAAAATAAATCGGACACCACAGATACAGGGCTTGTCCTTGTCCGAAGATGTCCCACCACTTCAGATTTCAGCCTACGCAGATGATTTATGTTTATTTATGGAAGACACACTTTCATGTGAAGTAGCAATGTCAGCTATACAAGTGTATTCTGGAATAGCTGGGGCTCAAATAAATATTGGGAAATGTAAAGCCATTTGCCTCGGGCAGACCAAACACCTTGGATTAACACAAGCATGCGGGATAGCAATAGAAACAGAGATAGTGATTTTGGGCTTACAATTTGGAGATTTTGACATGGCCCAGGTAAATTGGAATAATAAACTTAAAGAGAGCGAAAGGAAAGTGGCAAGTTGGAAGACAAAGCAGATTTCAAAACTTTAAAGAGTATACCAGGTTAAAACCCTAATCATTTCTCTTTTTACATGCAAGTTATATATTTCCTCCTCCTCAGGATATAGAAACCAAACTATATAGTAATTTCTTTCAAGCAATTTGGAGGAGTAAGTTAAATCCTAGTTACATGTCACCACAGCAACAGGAAATGTGCCGACCATCAGTACAGCGACGGCAAAATGCTGCCAATTGGCATTTTGCCATCACTGTAGAAAAATATTTTTTTTTGCCCTCCACACCCCATGCCCCCTGAGTCAGAGTTGGTTCGGGGAGGGGGAGAACTCCTCAGAGACAGCAGGATCGGGAACCCAGCCGACCATGCAAACTGTTGGTATTGTCGCTCTGATGGTCTTCGCTGTTTTCCCGTCGCTCCAGGGATGTGATACCCTAAATCCCATAGGTAGGAAGGCCATGTATTTACCCATCAATAGAGAAGGTCTAGGCATGGTAAATGCATTAATATTTTTTATACAATATTATGGTCAGTTAATTTGGTACAACTCTTTAAAAATAATACAAAAAGATTGGGTCATTTGGACAAAGGAATGGTTTATTCCAATCCTACCAGTTTGGGAAGGAAGTGGAATTTTCATACAAAAATTAAAAAAGACCAGATTTCAAAATATGTTACCTCAGTTTTGTCCAAGGTAAAAACATGGAAATTACTGACGAGTCACTGTAAATGTTCAGTTCTTTTATAGAACCAAACTTGTAGCACTAACAAAAAGTAAATAAAAAATACAATATTCAGAAAATAGAGATGGCAATAATCACCAGGTAAGTTCAGCAACTAGTGGACAGGTAGACAATGGTAACAGAATAAAAATATAACTTTCTAGTGACATTCATGACTCACCAAAACAGTGCTGAAACAGAACACTATATACATTGAAGTCTGAAATGTGTTATAGTGTAGTACAAGAGAGCGCTATACTGTGCAAGCATGTTTATGTTTGTTATTTATGTACCGGGTAATATGTATGTATTGCCACACTTAAAGGAAAACGAAGGGCTTACCTTTATCAAGGTTTACTGAAAAAGCGAGTGTACGGAAAGCTTCTGCCCTGTGCAGGTGTTAAATAAAATTTAGGGATTAGAGTACAGAGCCCCTAAGAAGTCACTTTGCAGCCAGCACACAGGCAGACATTTCAGAGTGCTAGCTGCCGACTGAGACTGTGTGGAATGTGAGCAGTAAAACCGTGAGAGCGTGACAATCTTTTGCCTCTTACAAAGCAACATTTTATGTACGGAGATTTTCACCCCGGCTTATGCTTGCCAAGTCAAGCCTCATTATCCACATTTACTTTAAGCATAAACTTCGGCATTGAGGCTTTACTTGGCAAATATAGTGTGGGACAGTGTGTATTTTTGGCAAAAATCTCTGTACATAGAATGACACACTGTAAGGGGCATAACCATATCACACTCTTTTGGTTTTACTGGTCATGTTCAGTGTGATCTCAGGCAGACAGTGGCCAGCACTTGAAATGTCTGCCTGCATACTGGCCTCAACCCTTCTTCTTGGGGGTTCAGTTTTCAAACCCCCAAGTTTTGTTTAACACCTGTACAGGGCAGAAGCTGAGATTATAGCCTCCCTCTGCAACAAACCTTAGTAAAGTTAAGCCCTTAGTCCTTCTTTGGGGTACTGTGCCGTCTTTATAATTGTAACCAGCATCCTGTCACATGCTGCGACCCACGGGGGTGGGAGAGTGGGGTCAGGCACCTGTGTCCATATGCCCAGTGGTGGCAGTGTCTAGTGGTCCATAAGCAGCAGTACCAGGGTCCTTAGTGTGCAACGGATCCTTTTACACCAAGGGGTCAGCCTGGGTTCTTGAACAATTCTTAGGATACAGTGAAAACATACTGTATATACAAATGGCACTATTCCTTAACCTGGGAATATACTGATGGACAGCACCCCAAGAGACACTAGCACTGACCCCACTGAACAAGGCAGCAGTAACTCTGGACAGTAATACAAACCTTGTGTAGGTGGATCCCTGGGTGAAATCTGGCGGTGGCGCAAGGAAGGGACTTAAAGTCTATTTGCAACAATTCAAATACTTTCTTAAACATTCTCTGGTTCCTGTTTGCCACCAGTAATTAAAAGGCTACACCTGTAGTTCAATGGGTGAGCAACCAGCAATGCCTATTTCCTGAGCTATATAAGCAGTTCCTTTCAGCCTCCCTCTGAAGTACTTTCTCTTTGCTAGGTGGAGGCTCTGTTAGTTTTCCCCCCCGACTTTGCTTGTTCTGGACTCTGATTGGTTCTGCTGGATTCTTCTGTGTCTGTCTCCTGCTTTGGTTTGTATTGTTTTTTTCTTCTGGCTGCTGCTGTGTGCTTCCTTGTGTTCTTATTTTCCTGTTCTCCTGTTTGTGTTTTCATTTGGGGCTTTCTCCTTTCCCCTAGCATTTTGTTGCCCTTCTTTGCAGTGTGTTTATTTTAGCCTGTGCTTCTGGCCCCTGCCTGCCCTCAGTTTTCCTGCAACTGCTATTGCCTGTTTCAGCTCCCTCTGCTCTTGCTGCCTCCTGAGTTACATCTTTAATTGAGTGCACCTGGTTCTGGCTCTGCTGCTGAGCTAGCAGCTAATCCCCGTTTTCCTGCCCTGCTCATGCCTTACTCAATGCTAGCTCAGTTCATTCAGTATTGGAGTTCAGCGTGCTCTGCTATATTTATTCCATGTTTGCTCAGTTGGACCCAAGTGCTGCATTGCTATTCTGCAACTTTCAGGTATTCTATCAACCTGGTCTCAGCTTCCAACTGCAGGCCTTTTAGCAGTGTGTGTCTGAATTTACCTGTTTTGGCCTTTGATTCATTATTTTGCTTGCTCATCACAATTGCTGTTTGGTCCATGGTGCTCAGCTTACATATACAGCCTTTTGGGGGTTTCAATCTGCTCAACCGTGTTTATTTGTACTCAGTGGGACTCAAACCAGAGTCTAATGCAATTCTATATTACTTTCACCATATGATTCAAACCTACTTAAATGCAATTATACCAAGCACTTATTATTGTTGTTTCAGTGTATTACTGTCCATGCCTACAAATTCCTATGCTTGTTCAGCTCGGCTACTGCTGGAAGCTATATAACTAATTACTGCTGGAAACCATTCACTATTTGTACAATGCTTCATTATACTCTGGAGGTCAGCTCAGCTACAGCTGTCACTGTAAACTAGTTTTACTATCCGCTTGTGGGTCATGGCACTTTACCATGGCTTCTTTGTTTTTCCTTTGGTGGAGGATGGGGGACTTATAGTAGACAGTCGTAGCCCCAGGTGGTTCAATTACCTCATGTTCGTACACTGCCTTCACCACTAAAATCCTCCGGGTATTTACGTCACCTTTAATTGTCACTCATTGACAGACTGGTTGACTAGCCTCACACTGACTAAAGGACAAGGTTACCCTGAGCTGCTTGTGCAATTCCTATTGCTATTATGCTTCCGCGTACTATTTGTTTACGAATGCTGCACATTGCCTGTTACTCACTGCATTACCATGTATGGCCTGCTCCATTGCTAAATGTGTTTACCAAGCTGCTCATTGCCTGTTACTCCCTGTATTACCATATATGACCTGCTCCATTGCTAGAAGAGACTAGCCGACCATACCCATCTTTTTGTTGGCTCTCAGCTCGCTCTCAGCTGATGGTTTCGCTCTACACTCTAGTCCACATCCTGAGCATGTGATGCCTAAGTGGGGTTCTTCCTTTCTGGCCTATAGTGGGAATGTCCTTGCTCCAGGTAGACCTTTAGCCATTCTTGCATGGTGGTGCCTCTTGATGAAGAATTTATGACTAGCTGTGAAGAGTAGTTATGTGTACTCCCCCTTCAGCTGTAATATTAATTTACTACCATTGCATCTTCAGTGCTGTCCCTATGACTGCCTCTGGTTCACCTGGTTTGTATTTCAGATTGGTAAGCTGGCTGAGTGCCTCAGCAGTCGTTGCTCTCCTCCATCTGCCTTGGAAGTGCTTGTTGCAGAGGACCTTCGCAACCCTTCACGGCATTCCCGTTAGAGGGGTTGAGTGAGAGCCCTCCACCAAATCTGAATATTTTCCACCCCCTTGAATTGAATTTCAAACATAGCTGCCGAGCCGTCACCAAATAAAATTGCCCAAGTCTGGAAGGAAGGTGATCTTGGTCTTGGATCCCCAGATACTTCGTCCTCAAAGGGTTTTTTCTCTCCTCCAAGCTACAGATCACAATATTTAGTTAGTTTTAGTAATACGCTTAGCTTACTTAGGTAGGTTCTGCTGTTGGATGGAGAAGGATGGTGGCCCTACTAGCTGTTCCCTCTCTCCTTAGGAAGCCCCTCGCTGTCATCAGCGCAATCCATATTACTGGAGCTATCCTGCTAACTTGTGCATCTCATTTATGTTTCATTAAGCTGCCTGTTGCTGTCAGTCTGCTTCTCTACTGCCTAGTTATCGATCGCTGCTACAATTCTTTTGGGGTTCCTTCTTAAGGTACCTTTAGCCAAGTGACCCTTCCCATGGCACCTCTAGGGGTGGAACCCTCTTACAGGGTTACTTGCCTTCAGTACCCCTACAGAGTGGTAATTCCTAATGGAATAGAGTGTGTGAACAGCCACAACGTTGTAATACAGTTACACAAGCATAACACTTTGTTCCTTCTATCCGCAGGTCTTTTCACCTGCCTGGCCTTGCAGCACACAGAGCTTGGAGCTCACAGAACCACTCCCTGGCCACGCAATCAACTTCAGCAGACACTGGGCCTTCCAATGCACAAGGTACAGGAGCATATTAAAAGAACAATTTCATGGACTTTCCTTCATTTAACAGACCAGACTGCATCTCATTATATTTTTGTTTCCTGTATGGCTAACTAGTACAGATAGTTTTTTGCTACCTTACTTTTCTCTGTGCTTAGCTGCTTTTGCTTGTTATGCAAGTGTTACTTTAAGAGCCTGTATTTTAGATACTGTGCTTTTGCTAGTTGTGCAAGTGTTACTTTTAGAGCCTGTGTTTAGGTGCTGTGACCGCTTTCTCCAGCATTACTTTAAGAGCCTGTAGTGCTTTTGCTCTGCTACCTGTGCTGTTTTACCCTGCACACTTCATGATAGTTGCAGGTTGTGTTTGTTAAAACACAAGTGTCCTCACAGCAATCTCTTTGTTATAGCTCCCCAGTTCTACTCCTCCACCTGTTAGGTACCCTTTTCTGCTGTCCTTTCTTTGCCTGCATTTACCCTGTTATATTAACACAGTGAGTTTCACAGCCTCTTATCTGCTGCTGGAGTCTCCTCCCTGCATAGTTTTCACACATGCTCAGTGTGTCTGTCACCCTTTCTTCCCCCATTCTCTGGTCCTACTACCCACCCCTTGTCTGGCCTTTGTGTATTACTGCAGAAGTTCCCCTATAACACTTTATTCCTTCTATCCACAGGTCTTTTCACCTGTCTGGCCTTGCAGCTGTGCTAGGAGCTCACAGAATCACTCCCTGGCCACACAATCGCCCTCAGCGGACACTGAGCCCTCCACTGCACAAGGTACAGGAGCATGCTGTGTTAGCCCATCAATGCTGTTCATCGACTGTCCCACCCACCCTGGGCCATCCCTTAATTTATAGGTCATCACTGTCACATGACCTCTCAGTTAAATTCTGTCTCCCCACTTTCCCATTAGCAGGTTATACACTTTGACCTCTAGATGTTACCCTTACATGCTAACTCCTTCTCACTAGCCTTCCTGTGCTACCTCCATTAATTACACCAGTGACCACTAGGAGTCACTCTTGTGCACTAATTTCTCTCCTCTCCCTGGTATTTTCCCCCACATTCTTTTGAACCCGATTTTCAAAGCCTCCCTAGCCAACAACCTCTACCTTATCAGCCTACTGCCTTTTTCCTATCCCTTCCATTGCCCTCTCCCAGGATTCGACCGCCTGACCCTGTTCTCCAACGTCAGGTACTCTAACCACTATGCTATCTGTGGGGTACAATTTCTCCTGCTCTGTTTCTCTGCCTTATATTTTATTTTGCTCACTCTTCCCATTTCTTAGGATGATTTCTACTCTCCCCATCCCCCTTTTTTCACCAACTGTACCTAGTCTGTCACTATCCGCCCTCTCACTGATGTCTGCTCTCCATAGCCTACGTTATCATGGGACACTTACTATTTTGAATAACACTTGTATTCATTATATTGCTCACACTCCCTTTTGATCTAGCAGATTGCATAGCCACACTTTGCCACTTTTAACTCATCAATCAATCAATCAATCAATCACTTTATTTAACCAGGCATAAACACCATTGAGCAAGCTCATTTTCAAGGTGGTCCTGGGCATTAATACAATACAGTACACTTCATAAGATTACAATTACGGTGAACAACGGTGCAAAAAAAAAAAAAAAAAGAGAGAAAAAACATTGTAAAGGTGCCGGTCAATATGGGCCTATACATACCGGTCAACATAATTAACATGCAAAGATACATAATGATAAACTTTACTGAAATGAGAAGAGACAACAATCCCATATAGTCTCCGCTAAGTAAGAGCTCATACCTAAATGATAAAAAATAAGGAGGTATTAAGGAATAGGGTAGAAATTGAGGTGAAAGAGTAAGCAGCCAAAAGGGAGGCCAGAATAGGTAAAAGGTAGAGAATAGGC
Source organism: Neoceratodus forsteri (assembly GCA_016271365.2). Taxonomy (NCBI): domain Eukaryota; kingdom Metazoa; phylum Chordata; order Ceratodontiformes; family Ceratodontidae; genus Neoceratodus; species Neoceratodus forsteri. Next base: position 324,163,143 of record CM057459.1, read on the forward strand.
AGGGCCATCTTGGATTAAGAGAACTAGGTTTGTAGGTCCTAGGTTTCTGTTAGGAATGTGGGGTGGATGAGATACTTAGGCGTAGGATTTGAGAGTGGCACCCGGGGCTTAGAGGTCATCAGCGTCTGAAACAGTTGCATGATTCCTTCAGATAATCCGTTAATAGAGCTTGGAATGTGAAAATGCTTGGAAGTGAGGATAATTTTAATGATCAAAATTACTCAAACTTTATCTGGGCAATGATTCCTTCTTTTCCAAAACACATATTCCAGACTCCAAAGGGTGAAGAACAATACTCTTCAAAAATATGACTAGGAGTCTCATTCCATCGTATTCTGATTCTTTATTTCTGTATTCATATTCCACAAAGGCGCCCCTACGTTTCGCTGTATGTCAGCTTGTTCACGGGGCTTCTACAAGTATAAAACATACAGTAATTAATTTTCTTTAAATATATTATATAACTACAAAATTTCTATTAACCCATCTTAAATTAAACTACCTGCTGCCATCATTCTTCTAATTCACTTTTACTATAGATCTTAATCCTTCTCCAAACGACCTAAATCAAAATAATTAATAATAAATATTAAATTCTCCTTCAAGCGTTTCATATTACCATAATAGGTACTAATTAGCATTATGTACAAAGGAATCCATTACCAAAAATAAATCAGTCTTTTTTAATCTTTTTTATATAACAGTCCTTTCAGTAAATGGTTCTCTTTCTGTAAAATAAAAATAAAAATAAAAATAAAATCGAAAATAAATAGGGGTGAAACCTCATATATTATATACATTCTTTCTCATCCTTAAATAAATACTTTCATTATCATGTTATTTTTTTGCAATATACCTGCTGGGTAATTACCACATTTGAAAAACAATGCTTTTTCACTGAGCAATTTAAATCCAAAGCGATGTGCCTTTATACCTTTGAGAAAGCGCTAATCCGAATAAACATACTTTATAAGTAAATGAATATGAAGATAGGATTTTGCTCGTAAATGGGCTGGTTAATTTTATGATTTTGAGTTTTGGGAGAGAGACAGGAACATTATATATTTATTTGTTTAGGGTTGATAAAATGTTTGTGGGCTTCAAAAGCGTTTAAAATGATTAAATGAGCAGCGAACGCACAGTCTTTGCAATAGGATTTGGAATCTTATCAATTAACATAAAGGGGAGGTCTTCCATATTAATGAGCTTTACATCAGTCCAATGATAGAGAATCTTGTCAATGTGACCCGCTATTATGAATATTAATGACACCTGTATGCCAATCATTTAAGAGCTTTTTGTGAATGGGGGAGTGTTATGTCGTGAATGGAATGATTTGGTTAATGATTAGAAAACAAGGGGACCCGATCTAGTGAGGTCAATAGTAATTAGCCCATTTAGAAAAAACTGAAATTAACAAACAGCCTCGGTTACTCAGGGCTATAAATACAGAAGACTGTCGAGTTGCTCTTACTTAGTTGGATTCTTGGAGGACTAAGCATTTAGGAGCGTTTGAATCTAGTTTTGAGATATTTTTCGGTGGAGTATTTATACCGAAGTTATTTATATCGCTATTTGGAGCCCGATTGTAATTTTGGTTTGGTAAAAGTATAATGAAAGTATTTATTTAAGGATGAGAAAGAATGTATATAATATATGAGGTTTCACCCCTATTTATTTTCGATTTTATTTTTATTTTTATTTTACAGAAAGAGAACCATTTACTGAAAGGACTGTTATATAAAAAAGATTAAAAAAGACTGATTTATTTTTGGTAATGGATTCCTTTGTACATAATGCTAATTAGTACCTATTATGGTAATATGAAACGCTTGAAGGAGAATTTAATATTTATTATTAATTATTTTGATTTAGGTCGTTTGGAGAAGGATTAAGATCTATAGTAAAAGTGAATTAGAAGAATGATGGCAGCAGGTAGTTTAATTTAAGATGGGTTAATAGAAATTTTGTAGTTATATAATATATTTAAAGAAAATTAATTACTGTATGTTTTATACTTGTAGAAGCCCCGTGAACAAGCTGACATACAGCGAAACATAGGGGTGCCTTTGTGGAATATGAATACAGAAATAAAGAATCAGAATACGATGGAATGAGACTCCTAGTCATATTTTTGAAGATAATTTTAATGAGTCTTGCATAGTGTTCCAAAGTGATGGAAGTGAGAAGTTGATTGCTGCTGAGCCAAGGGTAGTTTTCACTCTAGGAATCTGGAAGCAGATTAAGGAGAAGCGTCTTAGGCCATAGAAACCTTTAGACCATTTGAAGATGTTTGAGATGTATGCAGGGAGGTTATCAGATAATGCTCTAAAAAAACAGAGGAGAGCATTCCTTTTTCTTCTAGTTGAGAATGAGGTCCATCCCGAAACCTGGTATAGATGACAGTGATGTGTTCTATGGGGTAGATTTAAGATAAATCTTAAAACCCGGTGGTAAAGGGTGTCCAGTTTGTTTAGCATCGTTGATGGGCAATGACTGTAAAGGAAGTCAGCGTAGTCCAGTATAGGTAGGAATGTAGTTTGTACTAGTCTCATTCTGGCTTCTAATGTGAGTAGGTGTTTAATGCGATAGAATAAACCTAATCGCTGTCTTAGTTTCTTCGAGGTTTCATTTAAGTGGCACAGAAAGTTGATCTTGTTATCCAGCCAGAACCCTAGGTATTTAAAGGTATCAACTACTTCAAGGGGTTCATCTAAGAGTGTTCGGATCTATGTGATATGTGGACATCCGGAAGTAGACTTTGGTGAGAGAATCATTGCTTTAGTCTTTTTGGCGTTGAGGAGGAGCTTATGAGTGAGAAGGTTGTATTGGAGGGTGACAAAGTCTTTGTAAGTATTCATGGGCCAGATCCAGGATGAATTTGTGGTATAGAGTACAGTATCATCTGTGAATAAGTGCACATTTGCTGTGCCCAGCTGTGAGTCCAGATTATTGATGTATATTGCAAAGAGGATAGGGCCCAGGATGGAGCCTTGTGGGACTCCTCGTAACAAGGATTTTTGTGGGGACAGATCTCCTATGGCTTTGACTTCTTGTAACCTATTGGTTAGGTAGCTGGTGAACCATTTAATGGCAGCACTATCAAGTCTGATGTTACTCAGTACAGTAAGCATGATGGTATGATCCACAGTATCGAAGGCCTTACTTAGATCAAGGAAGAGGGCAAATACATGCTTCTTAGAGTTCAAGGCCATTTGCCAGTCTGTAGTTACTTTGGCAAGAGCCGATACTGTACTGTGTTTGGCTCTGAAGCCGGACTGAGCGGGGTTTAGCAACTTTTGTGAATCCAAATGTTCTCTAAGTTGGACTGAGCATTTATAAAACTTTAGTCAGTGATTTTTGTGAGCTCAGGTCCTAGCACCTTATCGACTCTTAAAGTACCACTAGTCCTTTCCTAACTCCCCATTCCCAATCAGCCATTTCTCTCTCAATTTGTTTTGCATATTGCTGTTTGCCACATCTCAAGCTACTGGCACTGTAAGTGGTACATCAGCCCACTCTCCTTGCCCCCTGCACCTTGGCCTACCACACTTCTGACCATTTCAACTAGCTCAACCTCCCCCTATATCACTCTTTACCTCACAGTTACCCTCGCTATCATGTGTAAACCCTTGAAATGCAGATTACCTATTCATTCTAAGCGGTTTAGGAACTTTATAATTCATTGCTTCCTACTTCTATTGCTACTCTGGCAATATTCACCCTAATCCTGGCCCTGTATAGCAACCACTTGGAAGCATGTGCAAACATTAAGCTAGCATCAATCAACATCTGCAGTCTTCTACCCAAACTCAGTCTCCTCCAGTCATGGGTCCTTCAGCACAAACCTGATGTCCTTGTAGTGGTCGAAACCTGGCTCTCCCCCAAAATCCCAGACACTGCTGTTGCCCTTGATAGCTACACCCTCTTCAGAGAGGATAGACTGGGCAAGAGGGGAGGAGACTGTGCTATTTATTTATCAGACTCACTACAGGGTTAAGTCCTCCCAACAATTTCATTTGATAACAATGCCCAGGCACTTGCAGTCAAAATTGCAATTGGCACCAGTGGTAAGTCCCTCACTGTTCTCTCTGTATATATCCCCCCAAAGGATACTTGCAGAGGCTTTAGTCTTATACTCGACTATGTCTCTAGCCTTGCAAATCACTCTGAAATAGTAGCTCTTGGTGACTTTAATGTAAACTGGCTTGCCCCTAAATATGACCCTTTCAAAGACTCACTCGACACCCTTAACCTCTCTCAATTGGTTAATTCCCCCATCAGGCACAACTATAGAACAGGCAACAGCACTCAATTAGACCTACTTCTTACCAACCATCTTGAAAGGTTTATGGGCACTCAGTTCTTATCTGACTCGTTCAGTGACAACTGCCCGGTTATCAGCTTCTGGTCTAACAAGGCCCCTAAACTCCCCCAAGGCAATTTACCAGTGCGTCCTGAAAAATGGGCAGCAGCAGTTCTTAAGTTACCTTCAGCAGTGTGACTGGATGCCTATTTATTCAGCTGTTAATGTTGACTCTGCACTAGAATACTTTATCACCACTAATAGTAGCAGTAGTAGTAGTAGTAGTAAAAGCTTTTATTCATTTCCAAAATGAATAAATCGGATAACTCATCTGAGACATGCTCATTTCCAGTGAGGTCCTTTGTGAAAATGGTTACAAGAATATAAAAATACTATTTAAGTATAAAAATTAATAAAGTTAAGACTTACAGACAACAATATTGAGTCAGTGGAAGACATATGCAACATGACAATAAATAATCTCAGGCTTATCTATTCTAAATGAAAATAGTTAGGTACATCAGCTATACAACAAACAGATTTAGACCATTCAAGTTCATTCCAAGGGTGGTCTCTGTAGTGCTTCTTTATGATACCAGGTTTTGAGCTTTCCTACTTCCACTTTCCTTTTAGTTAGTCTGAGGGACAGTGGCAAGACGTCCATGTGTAAGGACTCATATGGAAAAAATGGGATCTACCCAGATCTGCTCTGCAATTTGGAAGCATAAATTCCACCCCTTGGGTTGATCTTAGCCCATTTCTAACTTATCTTCAATGTAATCGGGTACCTGCCTATTACTACTCTTGATCATAAACAAAAGGCCATGAAGGGTACTCTCATCTCCAAGGCTTATCCAGGTTAGGCTGTTGTAAAGCTCTAGTCTGTGTTTTTTTGGAGGCATTGAGTATGAATTTCGCTAATTTATGATATACAACGTCCAATTTATTTAAGTAAATTTGGGAAGCTCCTGAATACACAATATCTCCATAACCCAACAGTGGTAAAACTAATGAATTAACAACATGTTTCCTTGTCACTTCTGTCATACTACTCTTGTTTGGGTACAGAAACCCCAAACATTTCCCTATTTTTCTCACAACTGCTTCTATATGAATATTCCATTTCAATGCACTGTCTAGATGCAAACCTAAGTATAACTTGAGACCTGATCTAACTTAGTTTTACTAAATGTTTCAATTTGTAGGGTTGCCTCTTTCTGGTTTTTAAACTTCTCTCTGGTGAAAAGCATAACCTGTGACTTTTTTGAGTTCAAAACAAGCCTGGATTGAAGCAAAAAAAGCTGTAGTTGATCAAATGCATCCTGAAGGATACCCTGTATTTTTCCACAGAAGCACCTTAGGCATAAATAATGGTATCATCCACATACAGATGATATCTTACTTTAGGATCTGTCGAGGTGAAATTGTTCATATATAAATTACGAAGAACTGGCCCAGAATAGAGCTCTGTGGCACGCCTCAGATCGTGGTTCTTAATTTTGATGATCATTCTTCTATTGATACCAGTTGTGTTCTTTGTTTCAGGTAAACCTGAAACCATCTTACCACGGCCTCAGACATGCCAGAGAATCTGAGTCTGGACAGGAGGATGTCATTGTCCAAGGTGTCAAATGCTTTTCACAAATCTATAAAGATTCCCCCCGTTGATCCTCCTGTCCAGAGCCTCAGTAAATATCTCCTGATATTGTCACCAGAGCAGAAGTTGTACTATATACTGGTCTGAAACCTGACTGAAATCTATTAGGAACATTACCTTTCTCCAGATAATTTTGCAATTGTCTACCCACCAGTCTTTCAAATGCTTTAGCTATGATTGGCAGAAGTGAAATTGGGCGATAGTTGTCAATTAGGCTTTTTGACCCAGGTTTATAAATAGGTACTGCTCTAGCCATTTTCCATTGTCCAGGATAATCGGCTTGTTTAAGTGACATATTAAACATTCTACAGTAGTTAAAGGATGGGCAATGATAGGAGCTGCATATTTTAACTATAATGTTGGAATTATATCTGGTCCTCCCGCCTTCTTTATATTCAGTTTCAATAAAGCATCTTGTACTTCTTTTGCCCCAAATGGGCATAAGTTCAATTGCTCCAGTATTTGAGAGGGCACTGAATTAATATCAGTATTTTTTCCTTTTGATTGAGATACTGAATTGATATCTGTATTTTCTTTTGGTTGCAGTATTAATTGGGATCCCAGGGATATAAAATATTCATTAAATTTATCCGCAACCATTGGTCCTAGGTGGAGATGATGATGCACCACCAGCCCCATGACCATCATCGTATCCCGCCCTTCCTGGGTTCTGATATCCTCTGGCCTTCACACTGTCTGCAAGGAATCAAATTTCAAGGAGCACAAGGTAAGTGGATGGTAGCCCCGCCCTGGGAGGCACAAGCCAGGGGTGTCTCCTGCAGGTTGGGGGGGTGATAGGTTGGAGTTCTGGGGGGGAACCGGGATTGGGGGATCTCAGGCCGGGTGGGAGGAGCTGGATGGGGATGTCTGAGGGAGTATACCAACGCTGCAGTGACTCCCCGAATGCAAAGACCATTACAGCGATAGGATTTAGGCAAAATCCGCACATCGCTGTGATGGTCTCTGCAAGTTCCCAAAACTGCATTGCAGGGTGTAACACCCCCCTCCCAGTCCAACTCTGACTCAGAGTTAGAATCCTAGGGACCCGGGGGTGTGGGGGGCAGAGCCGCCCCATAGAACCATGGAGACATCCCTGACACTGCATTGCCGACACTCGGCACTGCGGCTGTCACTCTCGGGGATGTCTCCATGGGAGATGTCGTGGCAGCATGGTAAAACTGTCTGAGGGATGCCCCTGAGCCAGTGACCAGAGGGAAAAAGAATCTAAAAAAAAAAAAGAAGGATTGAAGGGAATGCAAAGAGAAACAAGATTTTGCCATTGCAGTCTGAATGCATCCTGACAGAAAATGCCATGTTCTGGGTTTCTGGAGCAGAACTGAGGCAGTTTAGCATTGAGTGGGGACACAAAAGTCCATATTTGGGGTACCCCACTCACTGAATAGCAATCTCATGATATACGTCTGGAGCTAGTGACCACTTATGAGGATTGGCTTTGTTCGAATAAGTTCATCTGCCAGAGTGTTCCGGACTCCTAACAGGTAGATTGCTTGATGCAGGATCCTCTTCTTCAGGCAGCATTCCCACACTCTGATTGTCTCCCTGCAGAGAGGAAAGGAGTGTGCCCCTCCTTCTTTGTTGATGTAGTATGTGATAGACTTGGATGTCTGGAAGAGGGCTGTTTTGTGGCTGACTAGGTCCACTAAGGCTTTCAGACCATACAAAACAGCTCCCATCTCCATCACATTGATAGGGAGATGAGACTGACTACTTCTAGGCACCTTGTGTTTGGAAACCCTGGCATGGGCCCTCCAGCCCAACAGGGAGGCTTCTGTGGTGAGAGTCACCTGAGATTGGTTAGGAGAAGGGGAAACCCTGGAGGATGTTGTCCTCTACTGACCACTATGTGTGAGACCACACCAAGGGTTTGGTCACCTGAATGGGATACGTCTGAGGGTATGATGCCTGTGACCACTGTGCACTGAGCATCCAATGGGTTGTCCACAGGTGCAAACATGCCAAGAGCACTGTGAACACTGAGGAGGCTATCAGACCTAGCATGCACTGCATGGAGTGGGTTTGCACAGTTTTGCGCTCCATGGTGTAGCATGCCATCTGCCGAATTGCTTACAGTCTGCTCTCTGGAGAGAAAGCTGGAGCCTGGGTTGTATCCAGAAGAGCTCATATGAAGAGGTTGCTGGGAGCATAGCAGCTAAGACTTTTCAAGGTTCAGCAAGACCCCCCTCAAAGTCAGGAACTGAAAAACGATGGTTACTGCCCATTCAATCTCCTGTCTGGATGGACCAGTCATCCAAGTACGGAAAGACTTGCAGTCCTAGCTTACTCAGGTGCACAGCAAGCACTGCAAAACACTTTATAAAGACTTGCGGTGCCGAGGAAAGCCCAAAGGCCAGGAATCTGAACTGGTAATGCTGCACCAGCACTACAAAATGGAGATATCTGTGGTGGCTGTGGTGTATCAATATGTGCTATCCAGAGACACTAGCCAATCCTGAGACTTTAGGTAGGGTAGCACAGAGCCCAGAAAAATCATTTTGAATTTTTTCTCGATCCATGAATTTGTGCAGATTTCTGATGTTGAGAATAGGGCGTATTCCCCCTGATTTCTTTGCAGCCAGGAAATAGTGGCAGTAGAATCCTTTGTTCCATTCTGACTCTGGCACTACTTCCACTGCCCTGTTGCTCAGAAGGCCCACAATCTCTTGCACCAGAAGCTCTGATATGTGAGCTGACAAAGGGGGCTGCCTTCTGAGCAGGTAGTCCAGAGGGAGTTTTGTAAAATCCAGGGGAGTATCCCTCTCGGATGGTCCTAAGGTGTGGAGGTGTTGTGGGGTAACAGATGGACCAGACACCGAGCTTCAGTTTCAACACACAATCTCTGTGTAATGTTTATTCAAAATATAGAAGCTGACCTTCAGAAATGGCATATTCCTTCTTCAATACATCAGTTTGCAGCAATAGACTATGTATGTCCTTTCTCTGCACTTAGTCAGTACCTACTGATCTAACCTTTTCAGTGAAAATCAGGAAGTAAAAAGGCAGCACATAGAAGGCAGGACTGGAGCCATTACAAATAGCAAACAATATCAAAAATAAGAAGTGTGGCATCAGTCTAAACAGCTGAGTTTTAAATATACTCACAATTTATTTCACATATATAAAAACAATAATACACAGAAGCAGCATATGTTCCCCATGATATACACCAATGTTTCATGTATTACTTTACGCTTTTTCAAGGCAGAATTACATGACCATAGTAATCTATTATAAGGGGTTCCATTTAAAGGCACAGTATCCATTTCATTAAAAAAAACATATCTATGTCTACACCATAACCAGTAACAAACCATATTGCTAACAATCCAACTAAATACTAAAGTGCTATATCATAAAGTGCAATAATACCAGAAAGTGCAAAAGTGGTCAATAATATTTAAAAACAATATCTAATCATTTTACAGGATTATATTACTAATTAATTTCTGTAGCATAGAATAATTTTAAACAGGCAAAAAGCTAGTTTCATGATGTGACAGAACAAAATATTTATATATCAGAAAAACAACCAGCTATTTCAGCTCACATTTCTCATTTTTTCTCTCCCAAAAATGGTATTCTCTCCCTTAAAGCTTCATTTAATCCCTTATCTCCACTGGCTCTTAAATGTACTGCACCCTACTTTCTGCTTGCAACAATCTATTATCAATGTTGCCCCCGATACCTAACTTAGTATTTTGTAGGCCTTGGAATTTAAAAAATGTCCAGCACCAGTTCTCATAACATGTAAGGCCAAGGCATTAGTTTTGTCTTTATGGCCTATCCTTCTCAAATGTTCACCAATCCAAGACTTGAAACTGTGCTTTGTTTTACCCACATAGATTTTATCGTGCCACAGGTATATACCACATGAGTGGTATTGCAGTTAATAAAATCACTGTTCACATACATTTGACCTTTAGGGAAAGTCAGTCATATTCCATTGACATCAATTTCTGCACCATATCTAAACATGAAATCAGCATTTACATGTTTTGTCCCTGCCCTGTGGGACACAGTATATTGATAGGGCTGAAGAGCTAAGTACCACCACATTATACAGGGATTTCTTTCTCTCATCTGATGTAACAAGCAGAAGGGGTTATGATCAGTTGCAACCTTAAATTCAGCCCCCCACAAGTAATATTTCAGAGACTCAATAGCCCACTTCAGAGCTAAGCACTATTTCACTATAGTAACATATCTTCTCTCCCTCTCATGTAGCTTCCTGCTGATGTACATGATCGGATGTTCTTCCACATCTATTTTCTGAGCTAAGACTGCCCCAGTACCATTCTCTGATGCATCGATTTGAACCTCAAACACTTGGTTGAAGTCAGGGCTTTTCAATATAGGAGCTGTACATAGAATGGCCTTGATATTCCTAAAAGCCTCATCACAAATAGGGGTCCACTGAACCTGATTCGGGCACCTCTTTTGAGTGAGATCAAAGGACTGGCAATGGCTGAGAAATTAGGAATAAGTCTCTGGTAATAACCAACCAAGCCTAGGAAAGATCTCACCTGCTTTTCTGTGATAGGTATTGGGCTGTTTGCTATTGCTGCAGCCTCCTCTACCTCGGGCTTCACTTGTCTGTTACCTTAAATGAACCCTAGGTATCTTGTCTCGGTCTTTGCTAGGGCACCCTTAGCAGGGTTAATAGTCACTCCTGGCTCCATTATTGCTTGCAATACCTGAGACAAGTGTCTAACATGGGTTTCCCAGTCAGGCTTGAATATGACCACATTGTCCAAATAAGCCACACAGTACTCAGTGTGTGGTCTTAGTATGTGGTCCTTAAAATGCTGAAAATTGGCTGGGGACCTATGCAGTCTGAATGGCATTGTGACAAACTGGTATAAACTGACTGGGGTGCTAAATGTGTATTTATTTTGTGAAGCAGCTGACAAGAGGATTTGCCAATATCCCTTAGTAAGTTCAAGGGTGGAGATATACTGTGCATTGCCTAGCCTGTCAATGATGTCATCTATTCAGGGCATTGCATAGTGACACGTTGTTAAGCATTGTAAAATTTAGGCATAGATATATCCCACCCTCTTTCTTGTCCATTATGACCATGGGTAAAGACCATGCACTTTTTGATAGTGTGCATTAAAAATTACTCCCCTGATCAGTAAGTATTTTCTGGGGAATTCCCATGTGGCTAAACACTTTTGCTAGCTCCTCTGCTATCCCTGGGGCAGTGAAAGTTCTCATGGGGATAGCTTCTGGGTAGCGGGTAGCATAATCATGTATGACCAGTCCAAATTTGTTACCCTTGGAGCTCTTTTTCATGGGGCCCACTACATCCATGGCTATCCTGTCAATGGGGTTAGTCACACTGGGGATGGGTTGTAGTGGTACTCTATCCCTTTTTCCTGCCTGAGCTACCTTCTGACACTCAACCCATGCTTTGCAATACTTAGCTATGTTCTCATGGATAGATGGCCAATAAAACCTGGGCAATATCCTATTCAGGGCGCTATCTCTGCCTGCATGGCCTGCTAAAGGGATGTCATGCGCCAGATACATGATTTGGGAGTAGAATTTTTCTGGAGCCATTAGTTGGTATACTATCTCTCCAGTTCTGGGGTTAGTGTATTCTCTATATAGTACTCACTGTTTTACAAAAGACTGATGGGCACCTTTTTCCACCCCCTTCCCCACCTGTGGAAAAAAAAAAAAGGTTAAGTGAAGGGTCTGCTTTTTGCTCATGCTGCGTATCACTTTTAAAAGTATGTCCCAAGTCTGGCTGTACACCAGCATGAGTATCAATCCAGTCCTTCTTTAGCTTCCTCTTCTCCGCCTTAGTTTTACAGTCCTTGCTAGGATGCTGAAAAAAATCATCATCTAATGGGAACACAGATGGTAAATGTCCCTTCTTCACTTGCGATCTGGTGGTTATGGCAACTACAGCAGAGTTCTGGGCAGAATGACAATGTATAAATGAAGCAAAGTCTGGGTGGTCTTGCCCGATAACAACTGGCATGGGTAGGTGAGGTACCAACCCCATTTCTACCTCGTGTCTTTTCTTGAACAGTCATTTGTATGGTAGCTGTAGGGTAGCAATGTGTATCTCCATGCACATAGATGACTGCTGTATCCTGCCCTTTATTAATCCCAGTTACCAGATCTGCTTGCACAAGAGTCTGGCAGCTCCCTGAACCAATCAGTCCCATCATCTTGTGTGATCCAATCTGCACAGTAGCCATAAAGTGACCCCAGTTTGCTAAGGTTATGTGAGCTGTCTCTTTCTTTATATTAAGACAGTTTCGGACAGTTTCTTACACAATGTCCCTTCTTTTGGCATCCATGACATACAATCTCTGCTACAAGAATCCACCCCCTCTCTCTGCTCTCCAGTCTTGTTTCAATGGGGCTGGATTTGACAGTTTATAAGTAAAAGGGTTCCTTACTGGATTGCTGGTGGTTGCAGCTACTGATGTCCCTTGGAACTCTCTGGGTCTGGATGGCTGGGCTGCCAGGAAGTCTTCCACCAATGTGATGGTTTTATCTGTGGAATCAGACTTATGCTCCCGAACCCAAAGTTGTACATCCTGGGGTAAAACTTTAATAAACTGTTTAATAATCACCGCCTCCAGAAGTTAGTCCTTGCTCTTGTTCTCCAGCTGTAACCATTTGTAGCAGAGCTCCTCGAGATGGGCATAAGTCTCTTGGAGTATCCAGTGACTGCATTTTAAGAAACCTAAACCTCTCACGATAGATTTCAGTGTTTATGTCACAGTGCCTGAGGGTCTCCTGCTTCACATGGTCATAGTCCTCTGCCTTTTGGGAGTTCATGTGGCTAAAAACCTGCCTGTCAGGTGTGGTGTCAGTCGAACAACCCACTGTTCCCTTGGCCATACACATGTTCTAGTGAGCCTCTCAAATGTTGTGAGGTAGGCTTCAATGTCATCACTGTCTGAAAGTTTAGACAGTTTAATGTCTTTTGGGCTACTGGCTCTTGTTGTTTGCCCTGCATCGATGGCATGTAAGACCCTCATGGTATCAGCCCATTTGGCATCTTGACTTCTTCGCTCAGTGTCTCCATCTCTCTGCTCAATGTCTCTATCTCTTTCCAGCTGCACCTGTTTTATGCAGAGCCATTTCAACAACTCCCCTATGTCCTCAGGTGGAGCGTCTTCAAGAGGAGGTAGTTCCCCTCGATTCTTCCTCATCCTCTTGCATCTCTTTGTCATCTTCAGGCTTGGCCTTCCTCTGAGCTCCCAGGTCTAGTCCAGGCAGCAGCTTCTCTCCCAGTCTGTTGGCCATGGTTCTGGTCAGAACTCCATGGACTTTCTTCTCCGGGGTCTCCTCTGGCAACTCCTGGTGCATCGGTCCACCTAGGATATCTGGACAATATCCACTGGAAAACGTCCCTCTTAGGTCAGTCCTGATGTTTCCATTAAGTTATCCCACTTCTCACACCAAGTCTGTGGAAGGGTTGTGGGATAACAGATGGACCAGACACCAAACTTCAGTTTCAACACACAATCTCTGTGTGATGTTTATTCAAAATATAGACGATACCCTTCAGCAATGGCATATTCTTTCCTCAATACATCAGTTTGCATCAACAGACTATGCATGCCCTTCCTCTACACTTAGCTTCTACTGCCTCACTGATCTACTGATCTAAACTTTTCAGTGAAAACCCTTCATCCCTATGGTTGCCTTGTTTGCTTGGGTGGTGGAGGTTCAAAAAGAAACAAATCAAAATAAGCTACAGACAAAGAACCTCAGTACAGAAGCACTGAAACAAGGGTTACTCCAAAGGGCATTGGCAATAAGCCAAGTTTCAAAGAAACACAACATCACAGATACTTCCACAACTGAAAGTATCATGGGATATATGCAGATCACCATGGAATTTCAGATTGGCTCAGTTTACATCAGGAATACATGGTACCAATTTACATGCATTTAACAACACAACCAACTTAATTTCTATAATACAGTCACCTAGTACTTTTTACCTTTATCAAAAACACCTAGCGCCACGGTATTTTCAACAGTTATAGGTTTCATAAACATATGGTATATACATCAAGGTATTTTATGACATAGTACTATTACATACTAAATCCAACAATGATAAACACAGCATGTTGTTTTACATAAGCTCAGAGGTCACCACAATAACCTCCCTGTACGAGGACCTGAGAGGGCAAAGGAATTTTAAAGAGGACACTATAGCATAGTCAAGAAAGGGGAAGGGGCCAACCTTATGGGCTAGAAATTGCAAAGGATAGATTAGACTAAGAAACAGAAGAACTGTTGCAACAGATTTAAGAAAGGTCGATCCTCAAGAGTGGCAGGATCTCCCTGTGACAGTAATAACAATAATAATAATAATCCTCTTTATTTAATTAGGTGCCTTTCAAAATGTCAAGGCACTGTACATAAAAATTAATAAAATCAATGACATAGAACAGCAATACAAAACAGTATAAAACAGTCTGTAAAATCCTTTTTCAGTATGATTAATTAGAATAGGCCTGGTGCCATAAAAAGTTTTAAGTACCTGTTTAAAACCCCCCATGGTCGTGCACTCCTGAAGCTGACAGGGTAGAGAATTCCAGAGGTCTGGGACCATGTACATAAATGCACGGGCCCCTGAACTTTTTAAAGATACCCTCGGAATGTCTAGCAACCCCTTGTCAGCCGAGCCGAGCCGTCACTTGGGGCATTAAGGTAACAGAAGCTCTTTCTGGTAGTCAGGGCCTAGTTCATGTAGGGCTTTATACATCAGTAATCCGACTTTGAAGGTGATCCACCACCAAATTGGCAGCCAGTGCAGTTCGCACAGCACTGGTGTAATATGATATGATCAGAGAGTCCCTGTCAACAACCGGGCTGCAGCATTCTGCACTAGCTGCAGGCGGCAGATATCAACCCCCGGTAGCCCTAAGTAAAAGAGTTGAAATAATCAAGGTGCGAGGTCACAAAGGTGTGGATCAGTGTGAGAAGGTCACTGGACAGAACAAGGTGCTTGATCCTAGCGATGTTCCTAAGATGGTAAAAGGAAGATTTGACAACTGCTGACACTTGGGATCACAGTGTCAACCCGTCATCAAGCACTACCCCTAGGTCCCGCACCCGTTCGGAGGTAAGGAGCTGGGAGACCCCCAGACAAAGTCCTGAAGGCTGACCAGCCCCCAATCCCTCTATCCAGTGACCTGGATCCACAACCATCACCTCAGTCTTTCCCAGAGTTCAACTTCAGACAACTGGAATTCATCCAGTCCTGGATTTCAGCAAGGCAGTTATTAAATATCGAGAGAGCACTATCCTGGTCTGGTGCGAAAGATAGGTAGAGCTGGGTATCATAAGCATAGCAGTGAAACCTGAGCCCATACTCTCTTACAATGTCTCCAAGGGGCAGCATGTACACTGCAAACAACATGCGGGACAGCACTGAGCCCTGAGGAACCCCCACATGACAGACAGAAAGGGTCAGAGGAATGAATCCCGGACACCACTCGCTGAGATCTGCCAGTGAGGAAAGATTTAAACCACCTGAGGACTGTACTAGTCAGGCCACAGATAAGCCTCAGGCACTCAAGCAGCACCCCATGGTCCACAGTGTCAAAAACTGAAGAGAGATCAAGGAGCACCAAGATGGAGTGGCTTCTCCAATCTCTAGCCGTCAGGAGATCATTGAGCAACCAAACCAGCATAGTCTCTGTACTATGGCTCTTTCGAAAATGGATTGGAGAGGTTCATAGATGTTATAGATGGTCAAGTGGTTCTCCAGCTGTACCACCTCTACCTTCTCAATTACCTTCCCTACAAAGGGGAAGTTAGAGATTGGTCTGTAGTTAGCCAGAGAGTCTGGGTCCAAGGAAGCTTTCTTCAGGAGGGGTGTCACCACTGCCTCCTTTAGGGAGCTGGGAAACTCACCCGAATCAAGGGAGCACCAGACTATCTATGCCAGGACCGAGCCAATGATGTCACAACAACCCATAATCAGGGAAGTTGGGCCCGGGTCCAAACTACAGCATGTAGGGTGCATTCCCAGAACAATCTGCATAACATCCGTGAACTCCGGCCAGTCATAGATGCTCCAGGAAAAAAGGACAGTGGTCAGGCACTGATCAGTAGCATCCCCCATAGAGCGAGTTGAGCAGCTCTCCGCCCTGATGTCGGCCACCTTATTCTCAAACGACCAAGCAAGCTCATTGCACTCCAATTGCGAAAAGGCTCTTCAAGACTGAAAGCAGACTGGGCTACAGGGCCTGTCCACAGTTCAAAAGAGCTGGGCCGGTCAGTTCTGAGCAGTAGCAATCTCCCTGGACAGAAACTCTGCCTTCTTATGGGAGATTGATTGGTAGATATGATAATGTTCTAACAATCTAAGGTGGTCGGCCTCCAGGGCGGATTTCCGCCAGTGCCATTCTAATCTTCGTCCTAGTCACCACAACTCCCTCAAGGTCCCATCAAACCAAGGAGACCGAGGGCAAAGGGAGAGAGGACGAACACGGATGGAAGTGACCGAATCCAGTGCTGTGGAGATTACCTTATTATAGGCCAGCACCAGAGCCTCTGGATTCCCGCTTGGCACAGGAAACTCCAAGAGGTTGAATACCACCTCTAGGCCTTCAGGGCTCACATCCCGTAAAGGGCGATATTTGACCATCTCCACCAGGGTAGGCCTACGAAGGAGGCGCAGAAATTGAACCTCACAGTGTAGTGATTGGACCATCCGACAGGTTCCACCCCAAATTGGAGGCTTCGATCCCCAGGAGAAAAAACAGATCAAGGGAGGGACCGTGTTTGTGATTAGCAGAGGTAACAATCTGTGTAAGGCCCAGTGATGTCATCAACTGGAGGAGGTGTTGTCCAAATTGCGAGAGTTTGTCATCGACCCAGGCGTTGAAGTCACCCAGGACCAATAGTCTGGGTGACTCAAACGCCATGTCGATCACGAAATCCGCTACTTCCTGAAGGAATCGTTTCTCATCCCCGGGTGGATGGTAGATGAGGGCTATCCTACAACCCACACCTGCTACTACAGTACACTCAAACAACCCAGCCTCCTCAATTGGTACACTCGTGAGGCCCAATTCAGTCTTAAAATAGACCACAACCCTCCCCCTTCCCGTGGTCCAATCTCAAGCGGTGTATCACCGAGTACCCAGCCGGAATTGCAGCCTCCAACATACGGCCAGCATTTTCATCCAGCCAGGACTCGGTGATGCAAGCCAGATCTGCTGTTCCAACAAGATCTGCAATAATCGCGGTCTTGTTCCTTAACTGATCTGGTATTGCATAACACTGCTCGAGCTGGACGGGTCTCCAGGGCCGCCCCAACTACTTGCCCACCAGAGATGGTGGTGCCCTTGGGTATGGGGACCAGACATGAGGGACCACGTTCCAGACTCCATTTTGCCCCAGGGCGTCCTTGGATCCAACTACCCCGATGTGAGGGCCACGCTCATTTGTCCTCCGCTGTCCACACACCCCCATGGGCAATACCCAGCACTCTACAATGCTGGTAAGTTGAAAACATCATTGGGGGGGAGAACGAGCGAAGTGCATGGAGAGCAGAGGATGAACAATGTACGACCGGGGGGAAGGCCTACAACACATTCTATAGGCTCAACATACTCAAAATGCACCAAACTCCTACCTGCGGAAACTATAAATACAAATGACACAAAAATAAGCAACCCAATACTAAACATTTAAATTAAGGCCCCCTATTTGATGCTCTCCCGCTCTTTCTCGCTGAGGGGAGTGGTACAGACAATACAAATAAATAAGACTAGAATACCCACCTCACATAAATAATAATAAAATGCCCATCCCACCCAACACTGAGTACTAATACAATAAACAAGATACATTAAAATAAAACCACTTCTAGAGCTGCTCAGATACTTAAGTCCAAAACCAGAGTCTTAAATAGGTGAAATCAGTCTGGGTGAGCAGTACAGGACCAGGGAAAGAATAGTGTCCCAATCAGCAGAGAAACTCCCACTTTAAGAACTGCAAATCAGAAAACAAAACTGAGCTGTTGAACAGAACTAAAACCATCAAATATGAAAATAAGAATAAAACTCCAGTAACCCCCTCTCACTGGGTGTACAGGGGTCAGTAAATAAAGTCTGAAGTTCAGACCCCCAGGCCCTCTTGCTGCCTGGGAATACAGATAAACAAGGCACTCTCACTGCCGAAATAAAACTCCGGTAAATCCCCTCTCACTGGGTGTACAAGAGTCAGTAAATAAAGTCTGGTAAAGTTCAGACCCCCAGGCCCTCTCACTGCCAGGGAGTACAGACAAACAAGGCACTCTCACTGCCCAAATAAACAACAAAAAGAAAAGTTCAAGCTCTGAATGTATTTTCTCAGCTGATTCCAAAATGGGGACCTCCTGAAAAGTCAAGATCCAGCATGATCAGTATTCCAAGTGTAACCCCCCTGTTACCCGGGGTTACTAGAATCCCAGTAAGACCTAGTGGTAGGCAGGGAAGGCAGCTTGTGAAACTCCAGTTAAATGGATTTCACACTGTCAGACTGAGGGATAACATCATTTAGAACTGTCGCAGCTGCATAAGCCACACTGGAATGTTGCAGTTGGAGGTTAGAGTACAACGTTGGGGAATTTGAAGTCAGTTCTGTGGCAGTGAGCAGAAGAGGTGCTCTGCTGTAAGCAGGCCCTCAGAACTCTAAGCTCTGTCAAAGAGCTATTTTTTGTTGTATAGGTGTGTATGCTCTCACCTGAAGAGGAACACAAGAAGAGCACATTGAAGTGGTGGAGACTGCTTTCAGTGGTTCAGGGCAGGGATAGGGGGAAGGAATCGGCCTGCTTCCAGGGCCCCCCGGTGCGGCTAGGGAAAAGAAGCTGCCTGATTTAAGTTCGTGCTGAGGCACCAGAAGCTCTGGATGAGAATTCTTTGAGGAGAAAACGCCTGTGGGGCACCTGCAACCAAGGGGTGAGTTCGCTCTGGTAAAGGGCCATGTGTTTTCACCTGAATCAAGATGAAACTAAAGGGACTGTTACTGTGGGGTCAGGAAAAGACAGCCAAGTACAGTTTGGAAGATGTGGGGATTGGACTGCTTAACTCTGTGGGGGGTAGAGTAATAGACACAGCCATTTATTAAGTATGTCCAAGTTCAGCACAAATGGGATGTAAAGACAGTAGATTGAATGTGAATACATTTAAAAAGAATCTACACAGCAAAGTGTTTTAAAGGATGAGGTGTTACAGTCCAGAGAAATGGCCGGGTATGAATTATGGGAGCGAGAGGTGGGAGACCCCACATCAGTAGTAACCAAATTCACCTCTATGGATTTGCTCTGGGACACCTGTTGCTTTCTCTCAGGTACTTGGCCAGTGCCTGTGGAAAGTACCCAGAAGTGGGATTTATGAGGAAGATTCCCTTATGGAGCAGAAGTGCTCAGAGGTGGTTTAGGGAGCCACCAGTAAATGTTTCCATGCTATATGGAAAGTGTTCAAGTGGCTGGTAAGGGAGCCGAGCCAGGGAAAACCCAGAACAGCATAAAAGTTTGGGCTGTGTGTCCAGTGTGTTTCAGAGCCTGAGGGCTAAAGTGATGAGGATGTGTTCTGGTCTCCTTAAATCTGCATTACCAGGAGTGTAGCCCCGTGGGGGTCCATCTATGCTTTGTTTATTCTGTTGAATGTGAATAAAAGCCACACTTTAGAATCCCACTTCTGGTATTGGACATTACAGTTATTGCTTCCTTTGTCCGGAGTTACTTGGGTGCCCCTGTTGCACAGTAGCCAAACCTAGCCAATGTGCCGAGTGACATATTCCTCTCCGAACCCAGCCCACCAGGTAGAGCTGTCAGATAGAAATGGCATACCTGGGTGGGGGTTACACAAGCCTGAAAGCCCTACCTGTGAGGGCCGGCCACCGGAGATATCTGCTTTGCAACCACGGCTCCTTGTTTGAGTCAGCCCACCGGCTGGCCCAGCGAAGGGCCTAGGCAAACCGTGCACCCACCGGCCGGCTCCCCGACCAGTCCAGGCCCAGTCCATCTGAGCAGGGCAGATTCCAGCAGTGAGGCCAACCACAAATGTAGGGTCCAACAGTCTGAGCAGGCAAGCAATCCAAATTACTCTCTCAGCACCACTCAACATGGACACATATCCAGTCGGCAACCACCTCTGAAGACAAAGGAATCCTCGACTGTTCAGCTAGACAAGCTGACACTCGGAATATAATCCCCGCAGACTCCACACTACAACATGGAACTCTCCCACCAGGGAATCTGTCCACTCTCTTGTCTTGTTACTCACTCAGTCCACCTCAGTTCTACACCAGCTCCACACCACAACCTCCTCTCTTGACTATCTACCTGCCATAAAAGCACAGAACACAGGATGGGCAGGCACATCCCCTTTTCATTTAGTAACAGAGTCCCAGGGATTCCCTCTAGCAGTCAGAGCAGTACTGGGGGCAAGTCGGACAGCCCCAGTGTACACTTCGAAGTCCGTTGACAGTGACCCCGGTAACGCTCAGAGGCACAAAAATTAGCTCACTCACTGCACGGCCCTATCTGACTAAAAATGATCAGTTAAAAACCGATTCAGCAGGAGAGATTAACAAAATAAAAATAAAGTGATAAGACATAAGGATCCAATTGCCCATCATGATAGATTCCCATTGATGGTAATATTGTATCAGGTTCCCATTGGGGAAGAGAGGTCTGCCTCCAGCAGCTAAGGCAGGACTGGGGTCAGTACTTTAGATGGTGGCACTAGGTGCTTTCGGTGCCTTTGCCTTCTTTTGAGACTAGGTGACTTCTGTTTTGGACTCCCTGCCTTTGCCATGAAAGGACTGCTAATGATGAAAAGAGCCACATCCCTTGCCCTTTTGAGGGTTAATGGGAGCTAATCTGGAACTCTTAAGAGTCATTCTAGTTTCATTAGGTGCCTTAAGAGCCTGCTGTCAGAACAGGTGAGTTTCATCAAAGTGAACATTCATCACCTGTTGTTGGATATCCTGAGTGAAGCCAGAAGTCTGCATGCCACCTGGTGCAAATGCCTGTCACAGCAGAGTGAGATGCAGCATTGAAGGCATCCATAGAGGCTTTAAGCTTGTGATGGTTGGACTCAATACCTTACTTTACAGTCAGCAGAATATCTTGTTTAGTCTCTGAATCTGGCAGACACTCTGCCAGAGAACTCAGTTTGCTTCAAAGGGTATGCTTATACTTAGAAGAAATGCCCCTGATAGCTACTATCCTCATGCCCAAGGTGGCCGAAGTATAGGTTCACTTGCCCATAGTGTCAGTTTTGTGCAACTCCCTATTAACGAGGTGTGCAGTGTCCTCTTTAGGGACAATGGTCTTGTCATTCTCAGCAAGAAAAACTATAGCATCAGCTATGGGCTAAGTGACTTACACAAGCTTATTTTTGGAAGCAGAGAATTTTCTGTCTGCCTGCTTAGGGACTGTTGCCACTTAGGCAGGCCTTTGCCAAACTGCATCAGACAAGGTCTTCAGTGCAGGAGGAACTGGAGGAATCAAACTGACAGGCATATGAAGCACATTTAAGAAATCCAGTTGGAGGCGCTTAGCCTGGCCAATGGCTGCTGGCTTGAAATTTAATGCTAAGTGCATATTTCAGAACAGAGCCTGGAAAGACAGAGAGAGCCTCCTGAGGCACAGACATAGGAACTGAGTCCGAGGTCTCTAGGCTGTAGTGATCATCACCGCCTTCAGAGACAATGAACTTGGGGTCTGACTCATCCCCCTCTACACCCTCCTGGAAAAGAAGATTGAAGAGAGGGTGTGGTCACAGGCCTGAAAACTCAGCACATGGCTACAGCAACACTGGTGGAACCATGTAACAGGGCAGCCCTGTTCAAGTTATAATGATGTAGCACTCTGTCAGGAGATGGTCTGATAGGACCCCCCCCCCCCATACTTCCTTTCATACTGTACTTTTCGTTTTCTTTTATTTTTTTCTTTCTCTGTCTCTCTCCTCTTTTCTGTGTTTTCACTGTCAGGGTGGCCAACCTGACAGTAATTACTATGCCTGTACTATCCCTTTGCCACCTTATTCCCCGGAGTTGCTTAGTTGCCCATGGCTTCGTAAGAGCTGTCATTAGTAGTTGACCCACTGTATAAAAATAAGCACTGGCAGCATGGATCACGCTGTTCAAATAAAGGAAGAGAGCTAAGTAGAAGAATAAACAACTCAGGGTGTGAGCAATAATCCCCGGAGTTGTCTGCTAACAAGGAGCCCCGTATTTATCTCCCATGCCACATGTAGAAAGGCTCCCATAATGCACACCTCTGTTTCGGTGCAAAATCTTGGCCTGAATAGATAGTTGTTGCATTCTGCGACTGAGAAAGGTGCTCCGGTCAACAAAACAGGACTGCAGCAGGATGTTATCCTTAGCTGGAGCAGGATGAAGCTCCATGTAGATCTGTACCTCGCACTTGCGAGGAGGGAACAAAATCCAAGTGGGCACCACGGGCTGAATTAGGAAACACTCCCATAGTGCCTGCTCCTGCACAGCCGCTCACTGTACATTAATGAATAAAAGAAAAGGGCTAGGAAATAAAGAAATGTTCGGCTGATGGCCCAAAAAAAAGATTCAGCCACAAGAATAGGCCCAGATAAAAGTGCACCCAACAGCTGACAATTTCAGCTGTCGGACTGAAACGAAAAGAAGGTTTCTGCCCAAATTCAGGCTATTATATTTGTATATTATAGATATGCAAAGCACCAGGAGTGCTGTAAAATTTTAAGGAGTAAAGGCTGAAAACTGAATAAATGAAATGTGTTGGGAGAAAACCCAAAATGAATAACTATTACACTGCTGTACAAAATGCAAGTTTCCTGAGTTGATAAGAGAAGGGAGATGAGGAGCGCAGTCTCAATCTCCCGTTCCCTTTGCCAACTCAGAGACACCTAGAAGGGTAAACAGAAATGTACTGTATGAAAAAAAAACTGTATTACCTGTGGGGAGTCCTCTGTCAAGAGTTGTTCCCATAGTGTTGGCTGCCCTCAGTCTGGCACTTTTTATGGCATCCACAGAGAGTGATGTTACGGCCGGGGGGAGGGGCTTAGCCCTATTACAGCTCATTAGGCATTCAAAGGGTATATAATGCCTTCATTCTAATATATACATGGTATAAGAAGCTTATATTATGGAATGCTATTGTACCTTCCCCCATATGGATCAAAAAGGGAGATATTATGTTTTTGACGTCTGTTTCCCTAAGATAGAGGAAATGGGGGTGGATCCCTAGATGATGATGTCAGCCTTGGGGAATATAAAAGAGCTTATAAAATGGCAAGAAAAAATCTAGAAATCTCATTGGCCAAGAGACATCAGCTGACTGTACATTAAATCTCTTTATATGCACAGTCGTCCTGGTCCTAAACCACATCCCACAATGAACAAATCAGTCCTCCTACAGCCAGAACTATCTTCCATCAGACCCCCTTCAACCAGAACTGGTCTTCCATCACAAACATGGCTGCTACCTTTACACTGTAAAAAACCTTCAACTGGGCCCTAAAAATAAAACAACCTTAAATAAAAAATAAAACAAATTAAATAAATGTTGTTTCCCTGATCATCACACTCTCCTTACACACACAAACAAATTAGAAACATTAAATATTGTTTATAGTTTTCATTACAACTGTTTCTTTACTAACAGTGAACCCCCCCCCCCTTCTGTCTTTGCATGCTCATCAGGGAAATCTCTTCTGCTTACCCTGACAGTGAGATAATTGAGTCTGTGGCTCTAAAACAGGCCTTTGTTGTCTGTGTGTACAGAATGTCAGGAGAGTAACATTCTACAAGTGGAACAGAGCAGAATTTTGAATCCCTGTATTCCATGGTAAACATTCCATGATAAACATTCTATGTCTTGAATGTGGGGAAAAACAGAAAACAAAAAACAGAATGAAGAAAGTAGGCAATACAGTAATACTTTATAACCAAAAAGAAAAGGTGGGAAAACACAGTTAAATAGGCAGAGGCAGACCCAAAGTGCCCAAATACATTGCTAATGTTAATAAAAAGCATGCACATTTGAATCTTATATAGGTGATTTCAGGTGACATCTACCCTCCTTGCCCACCAATCACGCTAGCCACAAATGGTTACCAGGGCACAGCTGGGGCACAACAGATGGCAGCCAGGGCACTGATATATTGTTACTATGGGGGAAGCTCTGCACCATATGGGGCACAGCATTTTTTTACCGGGGCACGTGCCCTGGCGGGCCCTGGTGTAGAGCCGCCACTGCCACCAATAAAAAGGCAACCTGGCAGGTTTAAAGTTTTTTTTTCTCACAAACCTTTCACCTCAATCCTATAACAGTTTTCCTTTTATGTACTACACCACAGCACATAAGTAAAAAACAAAAATAAAGAGAAGGTTGCCTTTAATGAGACTATATAACTACAGTGTAATGAAAATTAAGTTTTAAACACTGTTTATGTCTTACAAACGTACAAATGTTACAGTGCATTTATGTGATAAAATTTACATGTGAGAGAGAGAAAGTATTTATTTTCAACCAACTCTACTAATAAATACTTTTACTGAAAAGTACTGTACTAGTTAACCTATTGCTAACATATATTTTATACATTAATAGGGGCCACTTTTTTCAGTTTTTAGATGTTTTAGAGTTAATTTATTGTACACTCTTTTGAAAATAGTAAATGAGTTTTAATCCCTGTCAGAGTACATCAGACTAATTATTTTATGATGGTGGCCCATTTTATAAGTGTGATTAGCCACTTCAGGGTGTGCATTAAGTAAGCAATAAGACACGACAGGGTGGTGGTTGTTATGTGATAACCGCACACCTAGGTACGTGGTGAGGCACGAGGAACATGCACAGAACCACCTTTCTGGAATGATTAATGAAATGCCAGTGTCACAGTTCATGAGGTAGGCTCCCAAAAACCCTATGTTGAAAGTTTGGTGAAAATATTCCCCAAAACGACAGTTTTACGAGCGTGCGTTGCGCAGTTCCTATACACGCTCGTAACTTTGAGCATTTTTAATATTTTCACTCCAGATTTACAGTATTGCCATTTTACCACACCTCCTTATGAACAGTACAGCTGCCATTTTTCACATCTCACCCGAAATGTGTTTTCGCACATGCAGCGCACAATGGCATGGTCGGTGTGTGAAATCAATGTTCCAGTCAGATTAATAAAATCACAGTGACACTGTTCATGAGCAGTTGTCTTAAACCGGCTATGTTGAAAATTTGGTGAAAATATTCCCCAAAACGACAGTTTTACGAGCGTGCGTTGCGCAGTTCCTACGCATGCTCGTAACTTCGAGCATTTTTAATATTTTCACTCCAGATTTTCAGTATTGTCATTTTACCACACCTCCTTATGAACAGTACAACTGTCATTTTTCACATCTCACCTGAAATGTGTTTTCGCACATGTAGCGCACAATGGAGCGGTCAGTGTGCGAAATCAATGTTCGGGACAGATTAAGAAAATCACAGTGAAGTAAAGAGCAATTCATAAACTACAACAAGTAGACTGTTGTTTGCTAATGTTGTTAGTAATTGCTATTTTTTACCATTCAAAAAAGTTTACCAAGGGACTATTTTATCTCAATGTTTCAATTAATTCTCTATTCTGTATTTAAATAAATGTTACAAAGTTTTCAAAATATAAACACCTTGTCATTTTCTTTTTTTCCATAGTTATTTCCCATTTTATAACAGCAATAAGACACTCCAGGGTGGTGGCTGTTATGTGATAACCACACACCTAGGTGCGGAAGGACACTCTGCCTTCGGCCTCGTGCCTCACCACGCACCTAGGTGTGTGGTTATCACATAACAACCACTACCCTGTCATGTCTTATTGTTTACTTACCACCAGGGGTGAGATAGACAGTTAGGTCAGTTGAGTGCTGACTGTAGAAGGTGAGGGACTTGTGTTAGTGTGTTGCTGTTCACACTGTACAGAAGGAATTATCCTCGGCTGATGCAAAGCCACAAACCCTGCTGAAGTACAGCAGTGGTCCGAGTTACTTGGGACTAACCATTTGTTTTGCTTTCTGTATTTCTTATTTTTTTGGAGTTGGAAATAAATTGAGAAATGCACCTGTGTATTTTTTATGCACTTCATCCCTGACTGCTGTGTCTTATTATCCCTACGCTGGTGTTAGAAGTGGGATAACTGACTCATCTAGTCTGCTTGGGAGACGCTGCATGGGGTACTGTTCAATACCTGGCACATGCAAAGGGTATGAAGTGCTGCACTCGGAAAAGTACAGTGGACTCATGCTATGGTTGAAAAGCTTGGTTTGAAGCCCATTCCTGGGCTAGAGCTTGGTGCTATAAGTAAAACCAAAACCAAAACCAAGGATGAGTGGGAGGAATGGATGGAAGAATCAGAGGAGAAGCAGCAGATGGAGGAGAAAGCTCTGGAGGATCCCAGTGACCTCCTGAGATGGCTCTGCATCAAGCAGCTTGAGATGGAGCATGAACGAGAAGAGGATCAGTGACAACGGGATGAGGACCAAAGACAACAGGAGGAAGACTGGCGGCGATAGAATGACAGATGGAGGGATGCCTTGCAAGTGATACAGGTCCTTCACCCTGGGCAACCTGACAGAAACATCCCCAGAGACATTAAACTAATTACATTGACAGACTCAGACAATGTCGAGGTGTATCTGACCACCTTCGAGCGTACTGCCCAAACTTGCACTTGGCCCAGGGACCAGTGGGTCATTAGACTTGTCCCCTATCTATCCAGATGGGCCCAACTTGTATATAGCCACCTGAGTGTCCCTGATGCTAACACATATAATCCTCCGTAGCTATGACATTAGTACCAAACCCTACAAACAATAGTTTAGGTCCCAAAAGATGACCGGTCAAGATACCCCTAGGGAGACCTATGTGAGACTTAAAGACTTCTGTCTCAAATGGCTGCCAACCCATGGTTAAAACACTAGGCCAAATTCTGGAACTGATAATTATCAAACAGTTCATCTGAGTTCTACCACAAGATGTCCAGGTGTGTGTGAGAGCATAAACCAGACACAGTGGAAAAGACCATCATGCTTGCTGAGGATTTCCTGGTGGCCAGACCATCAAAACCCCAAGGATATCAAGGCTCATCACCCCAACCAACAACAAAGATAAGAACTTTAGATTTTTCATACCAGAAACAGGCACAGGCTGAGGGGACTAACTGGAGTAGAGACAGAAGGGGACAAACTTATTCAGCAGCAGACATTATCTGTCATAGTTGTCTGGGGAAGGGTCATATAGCCCGGAACTGTCCAAACAAAAGATATGAACCAGCACATTTAGCTTTGGCAAACTGGGGGTATGTCAACACTGTTGAAATTGGTCAGAACCAGATGTTGGGATTGCTGGACTCAGGAAGTAAGCAAACTGATGAGGGCAGACCTCTTGAATAACCCTAACAATGTGGGGCGTGATGCCAATGTTATCTGTGTGTATAGGGATGTCCACCAGTACCCCACTACAACTGTGGAACAGGAAAAACAACTCATCACTGTTGGTGTGGTGCCTAGACTGCCCGTCCCCATTATAATTGGCCAGGACTTTCCTAATTTTGATAACCTAATGAAAGGTCCACAGGCATGCAGCAAGCTTATTGCAGTTACCACCAGGTCCCAGGCAAGAAAGGAACGGCCCAAGAAAATGTTTCCTTTGATGATGAACTTTATGGGTATCCAGGGAAACCGAGAAAAGAAAGGAAGGCTGACAAAAGGAGGTGGAGAGAAACCCATCAGGAAGAATGCCTGATATTGGGACTGATCTAAAAGGGACTGATATAAAAAAAGAACAAAAGATGGATGATTCATGAACCACATTTTTTTTCACAGGTGGACCAGGTGGTTGCAGAAGGACAACCACAGTATGTGTTGCTAAAGGACATTTTATATTGTAGGTGTACTAACCCCGCCACAGGGGAATGTATTGAACAGATGTTGGTGCCCCAAAAGTTTAGGGGCAAACTAATGCATTTAGCACACAATGTACCCATGGCAGGCCATGAGGGCAGAGATCGTACCCTTGGCAGGTTAACAAATAGATTTTTCTGGCCTGGCATAAATATAGCAGAATATTGTCACATCTGTCGTGAGTACCAACTGGTAGCCAAAGGTGGAAAAAGAGATAAGGTACCCCTTCAGCCAATACCTGCTGTCATGACCCCTTTTTCCCCGGGTAGCCACGGATGTGATAGGCCCCTTAACCAAGACTTCCAAGGGAAATCGTTTTATCCTGGTGATTTGTGACTATGCCACTAGGTACCCTGAGGCGATACCCCTTCGTCTTTGTACTGTAATGGCCCCTCAGATTGCTGAGGAGCTCGACAAAATATTTAGTAGAATGGGTATCCCGCAGGTGATTCTGACAGATCAAGGTAGCAATTTCACCGCTGCCCTTCTGAATGAATTATACAGGTTGCTAGGGGTGTCAGCGGTAAAATCTCCTTACCACACTCAGACGGATGGGTTGGTAGAATGTTTTAACAAAACTCTGAAGCAAATGTTGCAGAAATATGTTCAGGAAGAAGGTCATAACTGGGATAAACACCTGCCGAATTTATTATTTGCATACAGGTAGGTGCCCCAAGCCACCACAGAATTTTCACCATTCACTTTGCTATATGGGAGAACCCCCAGCGGCCCCTTGGACATAGTTAAGGAACACTGGGAAGAGGGAAAAGACGTGGGCCACACCAATATCCTTGATTATATGTCCACACTAAGGCAGAAATTGGTAAAATTTGTAACAGTAGCCAACCAGAATGTGTCCCAGAGACAGATGGAATGAAAAGAGTTCTACGATATTGGCCTAAAGGATAAGAGTTACCAACCAGAGGACAAGGTGCTATTGTTGTTGCCATCTTCTGAAAACAAATTACTTATGAGATGGCAAGGCCCCTATTACATCATACGGCAGACAGGGACTGTTAATTATGAATTGGAGATGCCTGGATGAAGGCCCCAGAACAGAACATACCATGCCAACCTCCTCAGAAAATGGTTTGAAAGGCCAGACCCTTTACCCAGTTTATTCATACACCCAGAACAGGATGAAAAGGAATTAGAGGTAGCCTATGAGAAGCTTGATGAGGGAAATGAGATGGCAGGTGTGCAGAGCAACCCTGGGTTAGATTCAAACCAGAGAAATGAGATTGACCAGTTGCTACAGTACTATGGGGAGACATTTACCAACACCTCGGGGAGGGCAAAAGGGGTGGTGCATACCATAAGAGTGACTCAGACCAAGCCTATCCATCAGAAACCATACAGGTTATCAGAAAGGGTGAGACAGGAGATCATTAATGAGGTGAATAGGATGGAACAACTTGGGGTCATAGTGACTTCCTGTAGTGCTTGGTCTTTGCCAGTAGTCATGTTGGATAAAAAGGAGGGGGGTATCTGGCTCGGTCTGGACTTCTGCAAAATCAGTGCAATATCCACCTTTGACGAGTACCCTATGCCCTGCATACATGACTTACTTGACAGAATTGGGAATGCCAAGTACATGAGCATGCTAGATCTAACGAAAGGATACTGGCAGATTCCCCTGGCCTTACATGCACAAGAATTGACTGCGTTCGGTACCCTGATAGGCCTATATCAATTCACTACAATGCCATTTGGCCTTTATGGTGCCTCGGCCACCTTCCAAAGATACATGTACCAGGTACTAAAGGCCCATACCCAGTACAGTGCCGCTTGCCTCGATGACGTGGTCATTTACAGCCCTGACTGGCAGACACATCTCATACACCTCAGTGCTGTTATTCAGTCCATACAAGATGCAGGGCTAACCATCAACCCCTCAAAATACGACATAGCAGGGACTGAAACTAAGTACCTAGGGTTTGTTATTGGACAGAGCATGGTGAAACCTGATGTCAGTAAGGTGGAGGCAGTAGCCAACAGTTGCATTCCCCTGGCAAAGAAACATATTCGTTCCTTTTTGGGCCTGGCTAGTTACTACCGCTGGTTTATACCAAAATATGTCACCATTGCAACATCCCTGACTGACCTGACCAAAAATAAATGCCCTAACAAGGTCCAGTGGGCCCCAGAGTGTGAAGAGGCCTTTCGTAGTATCAAGGCTGCTTTGTGTTCCTCCCCTGTGTTGATTAGTCTGGATTTTTCACTACCATTTGAAGTCCACACTGATGCTTCTGACACAAGCATTGGTGCTGTCCTCTCCCAACATAGGAAAGGTGATGAACACCCTGTGATCTACATCAGTTGAAAATTGCATGAGAGAGAGCGGAAATATTCAACTGTGGAAAAAAGAAAGTTCGGCCATGAAATGGGCCATTGAGGCTCTTAAATATTATCTGTGGGGCACCGAATTTATGGTGCTTACTGATGACAACCCCTTATGTTGGCTACAGTAAATGAAAGATAAGAACAGCAGAATAATGTGGTGGGACTTGGCACTGCAACCATACCGCTTTTCTGTACAACATAGAATGGGGTCTAAGCACCAGAATGCAGATTTTCTGTCCTGTTATGGGGCTCATGCTGATGGGAAATGACATTTTGTTATAACTGGATATGTGCTTCTGTTTGCAGGTTGGATAAATTGTGATGTGGGTATGATTTAAACCTGTTGTATCATGCCTCAAGGAATGTACAGTAACAGTATACGTGATGTTTGTACGTCTGGATGGTGATACCGTTTAATTTTAGTGGGTCCCTGAGGCAGACCATCTGAGAGTGGTTGGGCAGAAGCTCCAACCCTTCCAGGGTTCTGGTAGGGTATCTGTCAACAGAGGATCTGTTGCCCTCTTGGGCAGGATGTGTGTGTCTGTGTGTGTGTGTGTGTGTGTGTGTAACAGAACAGCCCTTGTTCAACTTATAATGATTTAGCACTCTGCCAGGAGATGGTCTGATAGGACCCCCAACCCCACACACACACACAAACACTTCTTTTCATACTGTACTTTTTGTTTTAATTATTTTTTTTTCTTTCTCTCTCCTCTTCCCTGTCTTTTCACTGTCAGGGTGGCCAACCTGACAGTAATTATTATGCCTGTACTATCCCTTTACCACCTTGCTCCCCGAAGTTGCTTAGTTGCCCATGGCTCCACAAGAGCTGCCATTAGTAGTTGACCCTCTGTATAAAAATAAGTACTGGCAGCACAGATCACGCTGTTCAAATAAAGAGAGAGAGCTGGGTAGAAGAATAAACAACTCAGGGTGTGAGCAGTAATCCCCGGAGTTGTCTGCTAACAAGAAACACTGGACTACCTGAAAGAGCTTCTGGTACCTTACTGTCCTGGGCAATCACTCCGCTCAGCTGGCAAGGGGTTGCTAGAGATTCCAAGAATGTGTTTAAAATCTTCTGGGGCCCAGGCATTCATGCATGCGGCCCCTTTTCTTTGGAATTCTCTATCCCGCCAGTTACGTGAGTGTGCGACCGTGGAGGGCTTTAAACGAGCCCTGAAAACCCATCTTTGGCACCAAGCATTCGGCGAATGACTGACTGATTGGATGTATTTATCTTAATTTTTAAAGTTTGTTCAGATGTTTGTTGCATTGACTAAGCTGCTGTAATGTGTGTAATATGTGTATGTTTTTAAATCTTGTTCGGTGCCTTGGTTTTGGAAAGGCGTCATAAAAATAAAGTTTTATTATTATTATCTTCCATGCCCCATGTAGAAAGACTCCCATAATGCACACCGCTGTTTCGATGCAAAATCTTGATCTGATAATGGGAGACTTCAACATGCTAGATACAGATTGGTCAATACCAGCAGGAACATCTGCCAGAACTAGACACCTAGTGGATTCCCTGCAGGGAGAAGGCCTCAAACAACTGGTACAACAACCCACAAGAGACAGGGCTATCCTAGATCTAGTACTGACCAACAGGGAAAGGATTGCAGATCTGCAGGTAGAAGGTCACCTGGGGGCCAGTGACCATCACATGCTATGGTTCAATTTGGCCACTATAAATCATCCCATTCCAAGGCAAAAATATGGGACTTCAGAGGAGCTGACTTTGATAAGATGGCCAACAGAGTTAAGCTAGCCCTGGCAAAAAGAAAAGAAATACAGGTGAGGGGGTACGGGCAAAGTGGGCAGACATTAAGGATGCAATACTTGAAACAACATTCCATTGTGTTAGACAGAAAAGGAAGTGCAAAAGAAGAAGGAAACCACTTTGGTTCTCAAAACCAAAAAGTAAATTAAAGGTCAGAACCAAAAGGCTGGCCTTCAGGAAGTACAAGGGAAAGCAGTGGGATGAAGATAGGGAGGCATACCAAACTTCCCTAAGGGAAGCAGGGAAGGCAGTAAGGCAGGCAAAGGCCCAAACCGAGGAAACAGTAGCACGAATAGTAAAAGAAGGTGACAAGACTTTCTATAGATACATTAGTGAAAGGAGAAAGTACAGAGGGGGTATTGCTAAGATCACAGGGGATAAGGGGGTATGTGAGGAGGAGGACCATGTAAAGGCATCTG
The DNA here is from genome assembly GCA_016271365.2 of Neoceratodus forsteri. Taxonomy (NCBI): domain Eukaryota; kingdom Metazoa; phylum Chordata; order Ceratodontiformes; family Ceratodontidae; genus Neoceratodus; species Neoceratodus forsteri. The sequence goes on from CM057459.1 coordinate 324,195,593, forward strand.
TCTTAAATAGATACTTCTGCTCAGTAATTTACTGAAGAGAAGGTATGGCAGGGCCCACAGCTCAGCACCATGGACACAGTGGGGAAGGTGGTATGCACTAGTCCCTTCACAAAAGAAAGGGTCCTACAAGCGCTCAATAAGCTCAGGGTGGACAAGGCAATGGGACCTGATGGCATACATCCCAGGGTACTAAAGGAGCTAAGGGTGAAACTAGCAGAGCCATTATCAGAACTGTTTAATGAGCCTCTGAGCACAAGAGAGGTCCTAGAAGACTGGAGAAGGGCTCATATGATCCCGCTCCACAAGAATGGTAGCAGGGAAGAAGCAGGGAACTACAGACCAGTCAGTCTTACCTCAATAGTGGGCAAGATTATGGAGGTACTTCTTAAGGAAAGGATAGTGCAACACCTGAAATCCATAGGAGCACAAGATCCAAGACAGCATGGGTTTACAACAGGAAGGTACTGTCAAACTAATCTCATTGATTTCTTTGACTGGGAAACCAGAGTGGTGGACCAAGGGGGAGCAGCTGATGTCACCTACCTTGACTTCAGCAAAGCTTTCAATACTGTTCCACACAGAAGATTGATTAATAAGCTGGGTAGGCTTGGGATGGGTCAGAAGTTGGTCAACTGGGTGGCAAACTGGTTGATGGGCAGAAAACAGAGAGTGGTGGTAAATGGTATACAGTCAGAAGAGATACTAGTCAAAAGTGGGGTACCTCAGGGATCAGTCCTTGGGCCAGTCCTCTTCAATATCTTCATCAGTGACACTGCAGATGGACTGGAGGGTAAGGTTTGTCTGTTTGCAGATGACACCAAGATCTGCAACAGAGCAGGTGATCCAGATGGGATGGGCAGAATAAGAAGAGATTTGGATAAACTGTCAAAATGGTCGGAAGAGTGGCAACCTGATTTTTAACGCAAAGAAGTGCAAGATCATGCACATGGGGACGAGAAACCCTGAAGCCACCTATAGGCTGGGAGGGGAGTTGCTTGCAATCACAAGGGAAGAAAGAGACTTGGGCATCATCATCACAGATGACCTGAAATCATCCAAGCAGACCCCTAAAGCAGTAGGTAAGGCTAGGGGGATGTTGGGGTGTATTAGTAGGGGTATCACAAGTTGTAAGAGGGAGGTAATAATCCCTCTTTACAAGACACTAGTTAGGCCCCATCTGAGTACTGCATGTAGTACTGGAGGCCACACCTTCACAAGGACATTAACCAAATTGAGACAGTGCAGAAGGGCAACCAAAATGGTGCAGGGACTGCATCAGAAAACATATGAGGACAGATTAATGGAGCTCAATATGTATACCCTAGAGCAAAGGAGGGAGAGAGGTGATATGATGAAACATTCAAACACCTTAAGGGCATTAACAAGGTGAAAGAGTCTAACATGTTTCAATATAAGAAAAATAGCAGGACAAGAGGACACAGCATGAGATTAGAGGTAGGCCAATTAAGGGGTAATGTGAGGAAGTTCTTTTTCACAGAAAGGGTGGTGGATGCATGGAATGGCCTACCTCAGGAAGTGGTGGATATGAATACAGTGCAGGGCTTCAAATAGGCATGGGATAGGCATAAGGGAGCAATACAGATGAGTATGAATAGATAGGCCACTGACAGAGCAAAGGCCGATGGCACATTTATAAGGTAGAAAAAGAAATGAGCAGACTGGATGGGCCTTGTGTTCCTTATCTGCCATCAACTTCTATGTTTCTATCTTGGCCTGAATGGATAGTTGTAGCATTCTGTGGCTGAGAAAGGTGTTCCGGTCAACAAAACAGGACTGGAGCAGGATGTTATCCTTAGCCGGAGCAGGATGAAGCTCCGTGTAGATGTGCACCTTGCACTTGTGAGGAGGGAACAAAATCCAAGTGGGCACTACGGGCTGAATTAGGAAACACTCCCATAGTGCCTGCTCCTGCACAGCCGCTCACTGTACATTAATGAATAAAAGAAAAGGACTAGAAAATAAACAAATGTTTGGCCGACGGCCCAAAAAAAGATTCAGCCACAAGAATAGGCCCAAATGTAAGTATACCCGATGGATGACAATTTCAGCCGTAGGACTGAAATGAAAAGAAGGTTTCTGTCCAAAGTCAGGCTATTATATTTGTATATTATAGATATGTAAAGCATCAAAAGTGCTGTAAAATGTTAAAGAGTAATGGCTGAAAACTGAATAAATTAACAGACCAGACCTGGGTTTGAATCCCACAGCTTCCACCTGCATACTGTGTGACCCTGAGCAAGTCACTTAACTTCCCTGGCTCCCAGGTCACGCCTGTAAAAAAGCTTTCCTGGTTAAACAACTAAATAAAAATGTGTTGGGAGAAAACCCAAAATTAATAAATATTACACTGTTGTACAAAATGCAAGTTTTCTGAGTTGGCAAGAGAAAGGAGATGAGGGGCGCACCCTCAATCTCCCATTCCCTTTGCCAAGTCAGAGACACCTAGAAGGGTAAACAGAAATGTATGAAAGAGCCCTCTGTCAAGAGTTGTTCCTATAGTGTTGGCTGCCCTCAGTCTGTCACTTTTTATGGCATCCACAGAGAGTGATGTCACAGCCGGGGGAAGGGCTTAGTCCTATTACAGCTCATTAGGCATTCGAAGGGTAAATAATGCCTTCATTCTAATATATACATAGTATAAGCAGCTTATATTATGGAATGCTATTGTACCTTCTCCCATATGGATCAAAAAGGGAGATATGTATTTGAGGCCTATTTCCCTAAGATAGAGGAAATGGGGGCAGATGCCTAGATGATGATGTCAGCCTTGGGGAATATAAAAGAGCTTACCACCAGGGGTAAGACAGATAGTCAGGTCAGTTGAGTGCTGACTGTAGAAGGTGAGAGACCTATGTTCGTGTGTTGCTGTTCACACTGTTCGGAAGGAATTATCCTTGGCTGAAGTAAAGCCACAGACCCTGTTGAAGTGAAGCAGTGGTCTGAGCTACTTGGGACTAACCATTTGTTTTATTATTTTACTTTTTTGGGAGTTGGAAATAAACTGATAAACACACCTGTGCATTTTTTATACACTTTATCCCTGACTGCTGTGTCTTATTATCCCACACGTTTACACACCAACCCCAAAAGGTGAGGGACTGGTGCTAGAGGCGGACATGGAACTGGCACCAGGAAGGTTCCCAGCACCATGAGCCCATGTAGCACTGGACTTGGTGTTGCACTTGTTACCAGGCTGGGCCTCAAAGAGCCTGAATCCAGCACCAGATGCAGTTCTGATACCAGCATTGATGAGCCAGCTGGCATCAAAGTGACTGGGAATGGCACCATGGCCGTCCCCATCCTGGAACAGAAGGGGAATGGGCCATAAGTGGGACAGAAGTCAGTGGTGCTGCCCCCAGCAAGGACCCAAAGGCTGTTGCTGGACACAAACACACTACCTGGCCCAGCAACACTACCTGGCAAAATGGTTCTGCCGTTCCCAAAGGGACAGGAATAGACTCCACTGGTGATGCCACTTGGGACAAATTCTGCACCCACTGCTCCATAAGAACTGCCCAGTGGTGGAACTGCCCACCAGAACCTTCGATGAAAGACAGAAGGGGGCCACGGGCCTGAGACACCAAACCCCCAGGCCCAGAGGTCCCCAGTGTCACTGGTGGTGATGGTGAGAACCTCCAATTCTGGAAAATCAAGTGTCTCATGGCAGACCTCATGGAAGGCAACCTCAACTGGTGCAATGTCTTCCCCTTCCTATCAGAAGAGGAGGAAGTTGAGGCCGAGTGGTACCTGGACCTTGACACAGAGGGTGTGTGGGATGCTTCCTTTTGTCCCAACAGGAGGACTGCCTTTCCTCCCAAGCACTGGATTGTCCATTGTGAGAACCCTTCCCCAGAGGGGAAAGCAGACTGACACGGCCCCACTGCCCCAGCAGACTGCCTCTTCAGGCTCTCTACCATTCTACATGGCCAATGACCATTGATACTTGGTAGAACTGAGAGAAACCATGTTATTTATTCATGACAAATACACTAAAACTGACACAAAAAGTAAGAAGCTTATAGCTTTAAACAGAACGTGAAGTTCTGACTCCTGGTGGATGAGCAATGAAGAACTGATGAGCGCTTGATAGCAGGGAAAAAAGGAGCTGAGACAGCTGGAGGCAGGACCTGATGTAAATAAGCAGCCGTGTGTGCTCACTGTGGAGCCGCACATGCGTACTGCTTATCTCAGCGCCAGTTCTTTGAAAAGTTACGGCTTCAAATGGGTCCTAATAGCACCTACAGCTCAGACTCATTAGTGGTACTAGGTGTTGAAATCTGATTCTTGCAAGATCTGAACTGAACTCCTTTGATTACAGAACCAAACTAAGCTTGAAGAGCACCTCTGTCTGGCTACCTATATTTGTATACAGCACTCCAGATGGCACTGAGCCTTGCAAGGTAACAAGCACAGGATGTACCCAGGAAACTTACACATTTTAGAATACTGAACTCTCAGCAAGACAATAAACACCAAACATTGCAGCATTTTGCCTGTCTTTTTTGAGAGATGTTAACCATATAAGCTGGAGCAGGGATGAGGAACACTAGTGACCCTTATTTTAATTGAGGGGGTTACAAAATCCTACCCCTTAAATTTGTCTTCAAGGTGTGAGAAAGAGAGAAAAAGGCAAAACATAAAACGGAAGCTGGGAACAATAAGGAAATGCATACTTTAATGTTTGCAAAATTTGTGTTCACAGAGAAACACAGAGTATTATGAATTTGGTTTAGAAATCATAGTGAAAGATGTGGGACAGTTACCTGTCCTCTTGAAATAATGGGCTTCTGGGTGGTAAAATGAGCGATTACCCCTTATAATGTGAGGCAACTTGCATGTTTATGCCACCCACCCCCAGCTAGGAACTCTGTTTAAACAAAATCTCCAACTCTGTTAGGATATCCTGCCAAAAAATCTTAAATTACTACATGCATTTCTGGAAAGAGGAAATAAGAACCATGCAACATCATGTAAACATGCAATGGACAGGGTTCTTCAAGTTTAGAAGATCACTTGCTTTTAGGTCGGCATTTAGTTTTCCCTTTACTTTTAGCTGTGACGTTTTTTCTAATGAACTACCACTACTTTTGATAATGTTTAATGAACACAGGTGGAACATGTCTGCCTTACATTTGAGATCACCAAATCTTCCTTCCCTCCTTAAGAACTAGCATGCGAGTGTAAGGATCAGTACTGTGTTCATTAGATCCCCTGGAGCTTTAGTGCTCTCCAAAAAGCTTAAATTCTGAACTCATTTGTGAAATATTAGACATGGAAAATATTTTCTCTGGCTCAGTGAAACATCACTAGATGCAGGGAGTGTAGGAGTGTTCTACCCCAGCAGTAACCTGGCAGAATTACATCATACTAAGCTGCCCTCAGAGAGGCATTTGGCCCCAAACATCCTCAAAGACTTGGTAGCCGATTGGTGAGGTTTTGTTTCTCAGTATCTCCATGGAAATTAAATTAGATAATTTAAAGTAGCCATCTGGAGAGGCTTCCGTCCCCTCTCCAGCATTCCCAGAGATGTACATCACCATCATCATCAGACAGCACTGTGTGAGGGCTTCACCCTGCTTTATCCTCACAAAAACAGTATCACCTATGCAGTAAAGAAAAGAAGGGCTTCATCTCCCAGGAGGGGATGTCAAATGGCTCTTGCAAACAGTGAAGAACTGCACCATTCCCTACTCTAATTACTTTTTCACTTCTAAAGGAAGCCTTGAACTATGGTAATAACAAAAAAATGCCAAAACTGTGGCAACAATTAATCCAAAACCAACCAGCACAAACAGGAAACATGCTTTTGATAACGTTTCTTATTGGTTTTAAACAGTGTGAATAAAACCTGTATCTAGGTGATAACTTATGGTGTTTCTGTCATATAGTGTAATTGGTGAAACATTATCAGCACCCTGACAAAGTAAGTCATGGGTTTCTAAAAATAACTTCTCAATAGGAATTAGGAAAGCTCTCTGCACCATGTACCAAAGTACACTGGCTGCCTGTGTGAGATAGGGTGCACTCTCCTAAGTGGCACTGCACAGGAAAGGAGGTCAAGTGACTCAGGTTGGAGGGCACACTACACTTCATCACAAAATTTTGTAAAAACAAAAAAAAAACATTTTTATTAAAGAGGCAATGCAACAAAAAGTAGGTCAAGATCCATAACTATAAACAAAATCTGTACACAATATCTAATCTCAGGCATACGTAACCAACACAAATCATTTATACTATATATAAATACATAACTAAAAAATTAAAATATTGCACACCATAATTTGCTCCTGTTGTTCCTTTTAGTTTAGTTTGCCCTTTATTATATTGGAGTAGCACTAAGTTCAGCACCCACCACAAAAAGAGAGTCTCACCAAAACGTTCAGTAAAAATATAACGGACGTATTTAATGTAGAAACAAGTGTACATTCACACCACGCTAAAATGGACATTCAAACTAGCAGGTGCTCACAGGTTACGTTTCCCTCAGGTACTACTGAGCTTCATCAGACCTTTATTATACTGCACACATGAATTCAAAACTGGGAATTTTGCCCATCTAGGCTCATTTTATCCCCATGAATATTACTGCACAATCCTCACTGCATACAGGTCTTCAAGGTTTACATCAAAAACAAATAATGCCCAGATTCTTTAAATTGAACAGTACAGGTTGCTACCCCATTCCTTGCATTTAGTGTTTTGCACAGAAGCTTACATATTCAAAACCAGATCTTTTTTTTTTGGAGGCACACCACATGATTGCCAGCATCACACTCATAGTTATTTATTTATTTATTTATTTATCTATCTGACCAGGAAAGGCACACTGAGCCAAGGCTCATTTCCAGGTGTGTCCAAGGGAAGGGAACAGAGGATGCAAAATACATAACACTGGCTGGCATAGTTCATAGTTACAATGAAGTGCAATCAGAAAAACATGTTCTAAAACGAGTAAGTGCAAAATGAGTATCCATGAGAAGCAAGTCTTGCTAACAGAACATCCCAAGTCATAATTATAACACATTAGAACAAGACAATAAATACAAGGCTAATAAAAAACATACACAAATAAATGATAGCACCCACAGAAACACAAAGCCATCAGTGCAACATCCCTAAGCCTTTGTGAATATGGAGACTCGTCAGTGTCTGCCCTAGCTGGCAGCAAAGTGGCTCATTTGTGAAAGAGTCTGTTGCACTCACTGCCAGCATCCCTTCAAATGCTAACCCCTACCTAGAAGGGTCAAAGAAGGAACTGTATCCTAAAACAACCCCAGATTCCAATCTGAAATAGGCAGCCAGGGTATGAATTAGTGACTATCCAGCAAACAGGGTCCATGAGCTGTACTCTTACCAAACTGCCAGTATCTACTGGCCATTCTGCCTCTATGCAGATGACACCAAGTTCTGTGTTACATTAGGTTGTGAGTCGGACATTTATCCATGAAATGAGGAAGATCTAGAGAAGCTTGACAAACAATTGAATGTCTGGCAACTGAGCTTCGTATCCAAATAGTGTGAGGTCACGCATGGAAACAACAGAAACCCGGAGGTTGAATATAGCCGGGGGGGGGGGGGCGGCGCTGCACCTGAGGAGGGAAAGGATATAAGGAGGTGGTTTCCAACAACCTGAAATCATCAGTGCAATGTAACAAATCAACGAAAAAAGCAAACTACAATACTAGGATGCATTGGAAGGGTATTTAGCAGCAGGAGAAAAAGCGTTAATTTGACTCCTGTACAGAACCCCAGTCCAGCCACACCAGGAGTACCACATACAATTTCTGAACCCACACCTCATCAAAGATATTAAATAGAAGTCAGTGCAGAGGAGGCAGACCAAGGTTTATTTTTATTTATTTATTTAGGATTTCGGATAATACCTTTGAGCACACAGTGTTCTATTACGAAGGTTCCACATCAAGGACACTGGACAGGTTGGGACAAGACAGGCAAATTAAGAACAGTTAAAACAATTACAGTAATGCACAAATACATGAGCTGCCAGAGGCTTTGTCCAGGCAAGACAGTCAAGATAATGACAGGTAAAGCATTGCAGACTGACTTCAGTACAAGAGTTTCCAAAGGCTTTTTACAGAATCAATGAGTAAGTAAGTAAGTGATTGTACAGTACACTAGTCAAGGTACAAAGGGTGCCAGAGGTGGTTACATATTAAATTAATGTTCATTACAAATGCATAGGGGAGAAGAGGTAGCTAGGGGAGGGGACACAGTAGCAGGGGACAGGCAAGATCAGAGGGGGGATAGGAGTAAGGGGGTAGGTGGTAAGGGAGAGGAGGGGAGGGGGAATGGTAAGATGTAAGGTGGGTAGGTGGTAAATAGGAAGGGTGAGGGAAAGGGGAGGGCGTTGGAGCAGGCAAGGGGAGAGAAAAATGAGAAATAGGTGGGATGGGGAGTATTAGTGGAGGGAGACACACAAGGTGTGAGAGGGAATGGCGAGGGGGAGGAGTGAAAAAGGGATGGGCAGGGAGAGGCTAACGTGGGCTGGAGGGGGATATTGGAAAGAGATAACAGGGAGGGAGAGGGGTGTGGGGAGAGTGCATTAGTAAAGGAGAGGACAGGAATGCAGGTATGGAATTTAAGAGAAGCAGTCACAGTGGGCACCAGCCACCAAGTGCTGTCATAGTTTGTGCTTAAAGGAATTGAGATTCGATGTGCTGGTGATGTCCACTGGGAGTGAGTTGAACCAGTTAGAAGCCCTAACTTTGTAGGAGCCCTGCCCTTGTGTGGTCTGGCAGCATGGAACAGAGAAGGCTAGAGATTCAGAGCTCCTGGTAGGGTGAGTGGCACAGTGAGGGGAGAGTAAAGACTGAATCACTGGGGGAAGGAGGCCTAGCAAGCTTCTGCCAGAGAACACCCAAGAAGAAGGAGCTGCTGTTAAAACTACACTTCTCTACTGGGACTAAAGAACTAGAACTCTACTATTGGGACTTTCAATTTAGGGTAAAAAAAAAAGTGTGTTTATCTGAGTTGGCTGAAGTGAATTGTTATCTGTGCAGTTATCTAGGTGTTTGTTTCAGGTGGCTGAAGGGAATTGTTATCTGTGGAATTAACTAAGTGTTGAAACAGCTGTGAAGTAGGGGGAGTGGCTTAGCTAGAAGGAAGCCATGTTAAAGCCAGATTTAAAAGCTGCCCTAGATAGCTTCTGCCAGAGAACAGGCAGTGGGTTGAAGAACTGGTGCTGTGAGGAAGTGTTTGGATTCATTGGTGACTGGGGACCCACCTGGAGGGATGGAGGTTTGTTCAAGCCTGACGGCCTGCATCCATCCTGGAGGGGAATCCAAGCACTCAATGATAAGTTTAAATGCTACATTGACAAGCATTTAAACTAGCAAAGGGGGGTGGCAGGCCAGCAAGCAAGGAGGGTACCTACTTGCTCACCCCCCACAGCTAGCAGTGGAACCAGTGAACCAGAGGAGTGGCTATCTCTGCAAAGCAGTATGCAAAAGATGGAGATTAGTGCCCAAGAGGTGGATAAGCAGAAAAGGGGCAAAATGCAGCAGAAGGGCAGACAGCAAGGAGAACCAGGGATAAATGACAACCAAGGAAGGGGCTGGAGTAGAACAGTGAAACAGTCTAGGGAGGTCAAATCATGGAAAGCCATGTGTGCAAATGCCAGGAGCCTTAGCAACAAGATGGAAGATCTGGAGGCTGTCATGGTGCAGTCAGACCTGGACATTGTGGCCATCACTGAAACCTGGTGTAATGATAACCACGACTGGGAGATGGCCATACCTGGCTACAACATATTCAGAAGAGATAGAGCAGGCAGAAAGGGAAGAGGAGTGGCACTGTATGTGAAAAATGACATAAGGGCCACAGAGATCCAGGAGGAACAAAATGGGGGAGAGATACTGTGGGTTAAGCTGGAAAGGAAAATGGGGACAGCCATCCGCACAGGTGTGGTCTATAGACCACCAGCCCAGGAGGAAGAAACAGATAGGGAGCTGATGCTAGCCATCCAAAGGATGGCAGACAAGGGTGAGATAGTACTGGTTGGAGACTTCAATATTCCAGACGTGGACTGGAGCATCCCAGCAGCAGCATCAACTAGGAGCAGATTTATCCTGGACTCCCTTCAGGGTGCCTTCCTCAAGCAACTGGTCATGGAACCAACTCGGCAGAAGGCAATACTGGACCTTGTGCTCACAAACAGGGACAGTGTGATGGGGGTAACAGTGGGGGAGCACCTGGGAAACAGTGACCACCAGTCATTGTGGTTTGAAATCACAGAAAGAGCAGAACCAAACCACACAAAAACACATATCCTGGATTTTAGGGGGGCAGACTTTGGGAAAATGGGAGATACTTGAAAGAGGCATTAAGGGAATGGGACAGGAATCAGGGGTTGAGGAACAGTGGGCAGTATTTAAAATGGGGATTACAAGAACAAAAGAATTGTGCATTAAGCAGGTTAGCAAGAGGAAAAGGAAGAGGAGACCATTATGGTTTTCCAAAGATGTAGCAAAGAAAGTGAAAGCCAAAAAGATTGCATTCAGGCAATACAAAAAGACACAGGCAGAAGGGGATAGGGAGAAGTACCAGGAGAAGCAAAGGGAGGCAGAGAGGTCAGTAAGGGAAGCCAAAGCTCAGAAAGAAGAACACATTGCAAAATCAGTGGGTAGAGGGGACAAAACCTTTTACAGGTACATAAGTGAAAAAAGAAAGACAAAGGGAGGGATAGTGAGACTGAAGGGGGAGGATGGGTACCGTGTGGAGGATGACAACAGTAAAGCTGACATTTTGAACAGGTATTTCTGCTCAGTCTTTACTGAGGAAGAGGAGGGTAATGGGTCTGAAGGGAGTACAAGGGGTGAGAATGGTGCAGAAATGGACACAAGTCCCTTTACACGAGAAAGGGTCCTGAAGGAACTGGAAGTAATAAGAGTTGATAAAGCAATGGGGCCAGATGGGGTGCACCCCAGGGTCCTTAAAGAACTAAGAGAGGTGGTGGCTGAACCTCTGGCTATCCTGTTTAGCCGATCACTGGAAACAGGGGAGGTACCCAAAGACTGGAGGACAGCAGATGTAGTCCCTTATACAAAAGTGGGAACAAAGAGGAAGCAGGGAACTACAGACCAGTCAGCCTCACCTCGGTAGTGGGGAAGATCATGGAAGCACTACTGAAGGAGAGATTGGTGGAACAGCTGGTTGTCAATGGACTACAGGACCCAAGGCAGCATGGTTTCACCAGGGGGAGGTCATGTCAGACCAACCTCGTTGAATTTTTTGACTGGGTGACTAGGGAGGTGGATCAGGGGAGGGCAGTGGACATGGCCTATCTGGACTTCAGCAAGGCCTTTGACACTGTGCCACATAGAAGACTATTACACAAATTGGGGAATATGGGTGTGGGCAGGACAGTAATGTGGTGGGTAGGTAACTGGCTGGGTGGCAGGACACAGAGGGTGGTGGTAAATGGCTGTCACTCCACAGAGGGAAGAGTGACCAGTGGGGTACCACAGGGATCAGTGCTGGGACTGGTCCTATTCAACATCTTCATCAGTGCCATTGCGCAGGACCTAGAAGGCAGAATTTCACTGTTCACTGATGACACAAAGCTCTGTAACAGAGTAGACACACCAGAGGGTGTAGACAGAATGAGAAGTGACCTGCAGAAACTTGAAGAATGGTCAGGGGTTTGGCAGTTGAAATTCAATGCAAAGAAGTGCAAGATAATGCATATGGGGCACAAAAACCCTGGCACAATATATCAGTTGGGGGGTGAGGATATAGCATGCACCAAGCAGGAAAGGGATCTTGGGGTTATCATCTCTGATGACCTCAAGGTAGGGAAACAGTGTGACAAGGCAGCAGGTAAAGCAAATAGGATGCTGGGATGTATAGGCAGGGGCATCACCAGCAGGAAAAGGGAGGTCATAATTCCGCTATACAAGACATTAGTGAGGCCCCACCTGGAGTACAGTGTACAGTTCTGGAGACCATACCTACGTAAGGACACAGACAGGGTAAAGAAGGTTCAGAGGAGGGCAACAAAGATGGTGCATGGATTGCATCACAAGTCCTATGAAGACAGGTTGAAGGAACTGAACATCTACTCCCTGGAGGAGAGGAGGGAGAGAGGGGATATGATAGAGACATACAAGTATCTTACAGGGAGGAACAGGGTGCAGGAAAACACTATTTTTAAGCAAAAAAGATGTTCCAGGACTAGAGGGCATGGGATGAAGTTGGAGGAGGACGATTCAGAGGAAACATGAGAAAGAATTTCTTCACAGAACGGTGGTGGACAAGTGGAACACCCTGCCAGAGGAAGTGGTGGGGGCTGAAACAATCATGGGATTTAAGAATGCATGGGATAGACATAAAGGAATTCTGGAGGTCAGGGGTAAGGGGCAACAGACTTCTAGGAAAACAAACTGAACTTACAAGCTCAAATGGGCAGACTGGGTGGGCCATAGGCCCTTATCTGCCGACACTGTCTATGTATCTATGTATCTATGTATCTAGAGATCACCCAAGAAGAAGGAGCTGCTGTCATAACTATACTTCTTTACTAGGACAATATTGCCCTCCTTCCCTCCTCTCCACCCCACCCCCACCCTAAGTTGGTTCTACTTTTATAGGCACAGGATTTGACTGACAACAGGAACTTCCTGTTTGGCAGCAGGAAGTGAGTGATCATACAGCCTAAAAAGACTCACCATCCTAGAAGGGCAAGAGTAGCTCTCCACCCCCAGCTACTGGAGGTCTGACTCTGAGCAAGTAAGGAGACTACTGAGAAATATAGGAACTTCTTGTCTCAGAACAGGAAGACCAGGAGCTTAAAGGGCACAGAGGCAGTAAGTAAGTAGGGAGAAAAAAATAAATAAACAGAGAAAAAAGTAAGTATTCCAAACAACAGTTAATGGGCCAGAAATAAGACATAATGGGAGTGGTGCAGTGCAGTGGCTGTGAAGCAGCAGTCTTCCGGGAGACATTCTGGAGGATACAGTGTTGTCCCATCTGCAGGCACCTCTCTGGGCTGAGGGAGGAGGTTGCTTATCTCCAGGCTGAGTTGGCCAGGATTTGAGGGACCTCCTCTCCCAGCCAGGGACCACCAGGGCCACTGCCATTGCCTCATAGGTTGCCAAGAAAGAGGAGTGGTTGGACCACAGTGGGCTCAGGGAGGGTGAGGGTAGTGGAACAGAGGTGCATCCCTCCAGTTGTACCTCTCCACAATTCATATGCCATTCTGGCAAAATGTGGTTCCTCTATGGAGGCACCCGCAGTGGAGACCAAGAAGGATGCTGGGAACCTCTACAAAGGATACCCACAGGAGGGTGGCATGGGACCCCTGAGGGGAAGGAAACAACTCCTGGTGGGGGACTCCATTGTTAGGGAGGTAGAACTGGGGGAGGAAGGGGAGAGGGAGGTAAAGTGTCTGCCTGACGCTAAGGCTTGGAAGGACAGGGAACGAACCCTCAGGATTGCTGGAGCAGAAGCATGGGGGAGGGAGCTGGATGTCATTGTCCACCTAGGGATAAATGACCTGGCTGAGAAAGGGATCAGATCAGTGCAGAAAGTGTTTGTGGAGTTCGGGAGGGGCCTTAGACAAGTAGCACGCACGGTAACCTTGTCGGAGGTGCTGCCTGGATGAGGCTAGGGTGCTCCACACCATGGGATTCAATCAGTGGTTGAAAAACTGGTGCAGAGCTCAGGGATTTGGCTTCACTGGGGACTGGGGGTCCACCTGAAGTGATGCAGGTCTATACTGGCGTGATGGTCTGCATCTGTCCAGGAGGGGAACCAGGATCCTAGGTGATAGGTTCAAATGTTTCATTGGCAAGCATTTAAACTAGCCAAGGGGGGAGGCACTGGAAATGAGCAGGGGAAATCCTAGCCCCCACAAAAAAATTAGGGTAGTAAGTGAAGTAAACACCAAGATAGAGATGTTGATAGGGAGAAGGGGTGGGGTAAATGGAGAAAATGACAAAGGTAATAAGGACAGAGATGGGGCAAAAAGGGGTAAGGCCATCAAGAAATGGAGGGTAATGAGTACCAATGCCCGTAGTCTGGGCAACAAGCTCCCTGAAATGGTGGCCTTGATGGAAGAGGGATACCTGGATATCGTAGCAGTCACAGAAACAGGGTTCACAGAGAACCATGACTGCAATGTTAACATACCAAGGTACACAGCCTACATGAGAGATGGAGGGTAGAAGAGGGGGAGGAGTACCTCTCTATGTAAGGGAAGGGATAAAAGCAAAGGAACAAAAGAGTAAACAAGGAGGAGAGGAGGCACTGTGTGCCACCTGGAAATGGCACCACAATCTACACAGGGGTTGTATACAGACCCCCATGTCAGGTGGAGGGAATGGACAAGGATATGATAGAAAGGATCCTTAGGATGGCAGAGAAAGGGGAGATACTGTTGATCGGGGACCTAAATATGCCAGACGTTAACTGGATCACCTTTGCTGCAGCCACATCCAAGAGCAGGGCCATTCTCGATGCCCTACAGGTGGCATGCCTCAGACAGCTAGTTTTGGAACCCACTCATGAGGGAGCAATCTTAGACCTCATACTCTCCAGTGGGGCCAGTGAGAGGATCTCAGATCTAGAAGTGGGTAGCCATCTGGGAACAAGTGATCACCAGAGCAACAATGGGGAAACATCAAAACTGCCATCACAGAGGCAACAAGCCTTTGTGTAAAGCAAATATACAAATCAAAACAAAAGAAAAAGCCACTATGGTTCTCAAAAGAGGTGGTGGGGAAGGTTAGGCAGAAAAAGACAGTATTTAGAAAGTATAAGGAAACACAGAAGGAGCAGGACAGAGAACTGTACCAGTTAAGGCAGAAGGAATCAGGGAGGGAAGTCAGAATAGCAAAAGCCCAAACTGTGGAAAAGATAGCCAACTGGGTTAATAAGGGGGATAAAACCTTTTATAGGTACATCATGGAGTGTAGAAAGACAAAGGGAAGGATAGTGCGGTTGAATAGAAAGGATGGTGGGTGGGCAGAGAGGGACAGTGAAAAAGCAGGGATACTAAACGAATACTTCTGCTCAGTATTCACAAAAGAGGAGGAGGGGGAGATGCCTAATCCAATTAATAGAAGCACTCTGGATGGGGGGGGGGGAGATCAATCCCAGTCTTTTCACAGAAGAAAGGGTTCTGAAAGAACTCCTAAAACTAAAGGTGGACAAAGCAATGGGGCCTGAAGGAATTCACCCCAGAATTCTAAAAGAATTAAGGGGAGAACTAGTGACACCACTGACTACCCTTTTTAACAAATCGTGGGAGGATGGTGTGGTACCTGAGGACTGGAGGAAGGCAGATGTGATTCCCCTTAACAAAAGTGGGAGCAAGACAGAGGCAGGAAACTACTGACCTGTCAGTTTGACCTCAGTGGTAGGGAAAGTGATGAAATCACTTCTGAAGGAAAGAATTGTTGAGTACCTAGAGGAAAGTGGGGCACAGGACCCAAGGCAGCATGGGTTCACAGCAGGAAGGTCATGTCAGACAAATCTAATGAATTTCTTTGACTGGGTGACCAAAGTAGTAGACCAGGGAGGGGCTGTGGACATGGCCTACCTAGCCTTTAGCAAGGCATTTGACACAGTCCCACACAAAAGATTTATAATCAAATCAACCAGCCTGGGAGTGGGTCCCAGGGTGGTAGCCTGGGTAAAACACTGACTGGACAACAGGACACAGAAGGTAATTGTAAATGCAGTCCACTCTGAAGAAAGAGGGGTTACTAGTGGTGTACCACAGGATTCGGTACTGGGTCCATTCCTTTTCAATGTCTTTATAAGTGACATTTCAGAGGGATTGGAAGGAAAAGTATGCCTATTTGCAGATGACACAAAGATCTGCAACAGGGTTGATACACAAAGAGGCATGGAAAGGATAAGAAGGGACTTGGCAAGGTTGAAGGAATGGTCAGAAGTACGGCAGCTTAGATTCAATGCAAAGAAGTGTAAAATAATACACCTGGGAAACAAACACCCAGCAGAAGATTACACAATGAAGGGGGAGGTAGTAACAACAACAAAAATGGAAAGGGACCTGGGGTAATCATATCGGATGATCTCAAGGTTAGCAAGCAATGTGAGAAGGCAGTAGGGAGGGCTGGGGGGATACTGGGATGTATAGGGAGAGGCATCACCAGCAGAAAACAGGAAGTTGTCATCCCTCTGTACAGACAGTTGGTGAGATCCCATCTGGAGTACTGTGTCAGTTCTGGAGACCCCATCTCTGCAAGGACATAGATAGGATGGAGGCAGTCCAGAGGAGGACAACTAAAATGGTGTAGGATCTGCAAGAGAAGCCATACGAGGAGAGACTAAAGGAGCTTAATATGTATACCCTTGAGGAAGGGGGGGGGGGACATGATAGAAATGTTTAAGTATCTCAGTGGAATCAACAAAGTCCAAGAGGGTAGCATCTTTCAGAAAAAGAGATGTGCAAGAACAAAGGGACGCAACTTGAAGATAGAGGCGGGACGGCTCAAGGGTAATGTGAGGAAGTATTTTTTCACAGAGAGGGTGGTGGATGCATGGAACAGCCTTCCTGAGGAGGTTGTGGAGTCTAAAACTGTGGGATAATTCAAGAATGCATGGGACAGACATAAGTCAATTCTTGTGGGGGGGGTAGGAAAAAAATAGTCTGTTTGTTAACTAGGATCTGCAGCTTATCCTGTAGGTATGGAAATGAGCAGACTAGGAGGGCCAAGTGGCCCTTATCTGCGGTCAAAGTCTATGTTTCTATGTTTCTTGGCAAGTAAGCAGGTCTGGTACTTTATTCTGCCATGCAGCTGTAGCCAGTCAGCCTGCTCATAGCTATCACAAGTGTGTGTTAGTTGAGCGACTGAGGAGAGGAGCCGGCAAGCCTTGTTTAGGGCTAGAGTTATTCACCGGAGGGCAGTGTTGGTAGCTGATCCATAAACTACAAGACCATAGTCAATGATTGAGGTAACTGAACTCTGGCTAGCAAGTTTTAAGGCTGCGGTCGTCAAACAGTGCCTATGTCTATAGAGGAGACCTATGTGGGTAGTCAAAGCTTTTGCAATGTTATGTATATGTGTGGAGTATGATAAGAGTGCAGTCAAGGGTCACTTCCAGGTACAGTATTTGAACTGGTCAACCTCTTCGAGCGCAGTGCCACCGCTATTGTAGATTTATTGTTTTTGGAGTTTGTGCTTGTTGTGAGTTCCATGAAACAGCATTGATTTTGTTTTAGAGTAGTTTAGGATGAGCTTACGTGACCTGAACCAAGTTTCAACTTCTGAGAAACTTCGCTGTAGTTGCTGCTATAGGAGATATGGGTCAGAGTGGGTCGAGAAAATGACTGCATCGTCTGCATACAGTAGAATTCGGTCATGGCAGGCAGCAGGGAGGTTGTCTACGAACATGCTGAAGAGTAAGGGGCCAAGAATGGAACCTTGGGGGATGCCTGACCAGACTGGAAGGGAGGTCAAGATGAAATCTCCAATTCTGACCTGCTGAGAGCAGTCATTAGGGTAGCTATGAACCCAGCTAGTGGCATCTGGTGAAAGTGCTAGATGTGATAGTTGTTCAGTTGGTAGGAAGTGACTGATGGTATCAAACGCCTTTGTCAGATCAATAAATGTGGCCCCAGCCAACTGGTTATGGTCAAGTGCCTTGTGGATGAAGGAAGTGAAGTCAAGGAGTGCAGTGGTGGTGTTGTGCCCCTTACGAAAACTGTGTTGCTGTTGACATTGGAGGTTGTATTTTTCCAGGTAGATGATACATGGCCAACAGGCTACTAGTGTATATGTAAGCAGAGACTGAACAGTCGCAATATGTACTGTACTCTCTGGAGACCAGGTGGTGGTGGTGGTTGGGGGAGACAGAATTAAAACTTAAAGTACATGCAAGGAACAAAGTGGGCACAGCAAGTTGTGCCATAGATCAAGTGGGGTATGCAGCAAAAAATGAAGGTTAGAACAATTGGGCAGACTGTGGCCCTGTTGTCACATTCTGTGTTTCTATAAGTCTCCCAGAAAGTGGCAACATTAATACCAGGGGTAACAAGAGAAAAATGGTAGTGAGGACATTTAAAAGGAAATTAGAAATTCCTTTTTCACAAAGTGGGTGGTGGAAAAGAGAAGTAGATTACCCACGGAGGTAGTCAGTGTGGAAACGGTGGAGGGGTTCAAGAGAAGATGGAACATACATAAAGGGGTGGCTAAGGAAGCTGGGGTGGGCAGGGTTGGAGGGGAGATGATAGTTATGGGCCCCTGTAGTGCATGCTTCACCTCATGGCACAGCCTGGCTAGGCCATTAGATCTTCCACGTCCAGCAGTTTTCTCTAATTCTGTTTATAATATTCTCATGCAAGACTTCGATATTTATCTGTATAAAGTCACCTTAGAGGACAGTACACTACCCCTGACTTATGGGCTCAGATATGGTTGAGGGTCCTGGGTCGATACCTCTTATTGGGATTCATTATCCCATAATGTATATTAAGTTTAGGCAAGGCAATTTTATTTATATAGTGCCCTGTGCCATTGGCTCAGTGTGCTTAGCTTCACAGAGTGTAGAACAAAACTTACAAAGCAGCATAACTTAACTAAATTTCCTGAATGTTTTCCATTATAATATGGGGGTACTGCCCCATCTATCAGCAAAGTTGTGTTTCCTGGGTAAGCACAAGATCCTCACCAGCACCCAGTCCCCAGGTATGGGTTCATGGGCTCTTACTTTCTGATCATACAGGACTTTGTTGGCCACATTCCTCTTCCTGGCAATTTCAGTGGCCAACTGGTAAGTGGTGTCCAATAGATTTTTCAGAAGATGCATATACTGGATATCTGTCTCAGGACAAGCTCTGTCTGCTGGACTCCATAAAGAACACTTATGTACTTACTGTAATAGCAGATCTTTGAGAGAATCTTTTTCATCATGCCACACCTATGGAACGTATAGCCAACAGGTGCTAGGACCACAAGGAAACATTTGCATTCAGTCTTTCAGGTGCCGTCCATGACAATGCCAGATGTCAACATATACAGTACATCAATGTGGGTGGCCCCTCCTCTCCTTAGTTCCCCACTGAAGACCATACTCGGAGGGCCTCTCTATAGGGAAGCAGGAGAGAACTCAGCATTCTACAAGCCAGGCAAAGCACATGACTGGCAAATGACCCAAATGGAGATAAGAGTAACAACCCCAGAGTTGCAAGCCCACAAGGGGGAAGGAAGGTGGGATGGTATGGCCTAATGAAAAAGAATCTCTCAAAGATCTACTGTTACAGTAAGTACATAACTATTCTATCTTCTTTAAGGATATTTCTTTCATTGGGCCACACCTATGGAATGAATATCAAGCAGTGTTGATAGTGAACAGTCTGGGGGCTGGAGCCTCCAGGCTTATGAGAGTAGGTCTTGTAGTACAGCTAGGCCAAAGCCGGCCCTTCTATGAGAGACAATGTCCAGACTGTAATACTTAGTGAAGGTGCGGACAGTACTCCAGGTAGCAGCTGCACAGATCTCAGCAGCAGATACATTTCTGAAACAAGCAACAGATGTGGCCATGCCTCTAGTGGAATGACCACGAGCCACCTCAGGAAGTTCCTTACCGTACTTCCTGTAAGAAAAAGTCATACAGTTTCTATGTATTTGGAAAGGCACTGTTTAAAAACTGGGGCGCCATCTTTCCCAGTGGCAAATGAAACAAAAAGCTGTGAAGACTTTCTGCAGTCTTTGGTATGGTGCTTATAGTACAGAAGAATCCTATGCACATCTAAAGTAAGGAGCCATGCTTCCCCTAGATTGGCACAGAAACATAGAAATATAGACTTTGATGGCAGATAAGGATAGTTTGGCCAACCTAGTTTGCCCATTTTCCTACCTACAAGATAAGCTGCAGATCCTAGTTAACCAACAGGCATACTCTGGAAAATAAACTGGCCCATGGATGGTTTAATTTAAAGTAAACTCAGACACCACCTTTGGTAGCAATTTAGGATTAGTACGCAAAGACACCCTGTCTTTCTGGAAAATCAGATAAGGAAGCTCATACATTACAGCCTGTAGTTCTGAAATCATTTGAGCAGAAGTGATTGCAACTAAAAATAATGCTTTCCAAGAAAGAAAACGTAAGCCACAAGTCACACTTGGATCAAAAGGAGCCAAAGTAAGCTTTTCCAAAATGAAATTCAAGTCCCAAGCCGTGACTGGATTATGGATGGGAGACTTCAGATGTAGAATGTCTCTCAAGAATGTACAGGCCACCTCCAGCTAGGCAATCATATGACCCTCAACAGGCACATGGAAAGCTGAAATGTCAGCTAGGTGCACTCTGACTGAGGAATACTACAGGCTTGACTCCGATAAGGACAGCAGGTATTCTAGAACCTAATTAACTGAACAGGTGAATGGATTCAGGTGGTGAGAAGTGGTCCATAAAGCAAATTGCTTCCCCTTCATGGAATAAATGGATCCGGTGGAAGGCTTCCTAGCAGCCACCAGAACATCAGCCACTTTTTGGAAGCCCCAAAGCAAGCAATGGGTATGTCTTCAGGAGCCATGCATGCAAATGAAGGGACTTCAGGTCCAGATGGACTAGGTTCCCTGTTCCTCTGACAGTGGGCCCTTGCACAGGGACAGAGGCACCTGAGGTTTCACTGCTTGCTGTTGAAGAAAGGGGAACCAGATCTGTTGAGGCCATAGGGGGGAAAATGAGTATCAGAGTAGCCCCCTCCATTTGGAGTTTGAGAAGTACTTTCTGAATTAGAAGACAGGGAGGGAAGGCATACAGGAGCCTTCCTTTCCCAGAGAGGAACAATGTGTTTCAACAGAAAACTCCAGGCCCTGGAGTAAGTGAGTGAGTGAGTGAGTGACAGAGTGACTGAGCAGAAAAGCAGCAGTTTTGCACTGTGTGGAAACAGAAAAAGGTCCATCTCTGGACAACCTCATCTTTCAAACAGGTCATGGACCACTGAGATCAGCAGTTCCCACTCATGCCTCCTGGACTGTGACCAGCTTAGCTTTTATCCCATGATGTTTTGGGTGGCTGGAACATGTACTGCTGATAGTTCTAGACTGTGTTCCAGAGAACAATACCAAAACCTCATTGCTTCCCTGCACAGTGGATAGGAATGAGTCTTCCCTTGTTTGCGGATGTAGTACATCACACTGACATTATCCTTCTGTATTAGCAGAGGACCAGGGGACAAGTGGTTCTGGATTCCTGGAGTCTGTACAGAATAACTCGCATTTCCAGAACATTTATGTGCAAGGTGCTCTCCACTACAGTCTGCTTGCCCTGTGTTTGATAAGGGCTCAAATGTGTTCTACAGCCCAACCCACAAAGTAACTGTGGTGAGACTCTGTAGAGGACAGATTAACAGAGCTCAACATGTATACCCTAGGTAACCAGAGTGGCGGACCAAGGGGAAGCAGTTGATGTCGCCTACCTTGACTTCAGCAAAGCTTTCAATACTGTTCCACATAGAAGATTGATTAATAAGCTGGGTAGGCTCGGGTGGATCAGGCATTGGTCAACTGGGTGACAAACTGGTTGGTGGGCAGAAAACAGAGAGTGGTGGTAAATGGTATACAGTCAGAAGAGATGCAAGTCACAAGTGGGGTACCTCAGGGATCAATCCTGGGTCCAGTCCTCTTCAATATCTTCATCAGTGACATTACAGATGGACTGGAGGGCAAGGTTTGCCTGTTTGCAGATGACTCCAAGATCTGCAACAGGGTAGATGATCCAGATGGGGTGAGCAGAATGAGAAGAGATCTGGAAAAACTGGCAAAATGGTCTGAAGGGTGGAAACTGGGGTTTAATGCAAAGAAGTGCAAGATCATGCACATAGGGAAGAGAAACCCTGAAGCTACCTATAGGTGGAGAGGGGAGTTGCTGGCAATCACAAGGGAAGAAAGAGACTTGGGCATCAACATCACAGATGACCTGAAATCATCCAGGCAGACCACTAAGGCAGTAGGTAAGGCTAGAGGGATGTTGGGGTGTATTCGTAGGGGTATTACAAGTCGTAAGAGGGAGGTAATAATCCCTCTTTACAAGACACTGGTTAGGCCCCATCTAGAGTACTGCATGCAGTACTGGAGGCCTCACCTGCACAAGGACATTAACAAAATGGAGGCAGTTCAAAGAAGGGCAACTAAAATGGTGCAGGGTCTGCATCAGAAAACATATGAGGACAGATTAATGGAGCTCAATATGTATACCCTAGAGCAAAGGAGGGAGAGAGGTGATATGATCGATAATATCTTAAGGGCATTAACAAGGTGAAAGAGTCTAACATGTTTCAATATAAGAAAAATGGCAGGACAAGAGGACACAGCATGAGATTAGAGGGAGGCTGATTAAGGGGTAATGTGAGGATGTTCTTTTTCATAGAAAGAGTGGTGGATGCATAGAACGGCCTGCCTCAGGAACTGGTGGATATGAATACAGTGCAGGGCTTCAAACAGGCATGGGATAGGCATAAGGGAGCAATATAGATGAGTATGAATGAATAGGCCATTGACAGAGTAAAGGCCTATGTCACATTCATAAGGTAGAAAAAAAAGGGCAGACTGGATGGGCCTTGTGGTCCTTATCTGCCATCAGCTTCTATGTTTCTATGTTTTTATGAGGAATGAAACCCACTTTAACAGGTTGCTGGGTTCCATCCACCACTTGAGCACTTTGCAGGCAGGGAACGTGACTAGTCCCACCTGTTCTAGGTTGTCTGTGAGCTGATCCCACTGGACACTTAGGATCCACTGGTGAATCCATATATGCAGTCTGGTCAGTGGTACTGTGACAATGGCCACTGCCATGAGTCCCAGAAGACATAGGAATATCCGGGCAGAGACATAACGGCTGTTATACACTATTTGTGCTTAGGCAACCAGGCAGTCAGCCTGTCCAAAGGCAGAAGAGCTGAGCCCTGGGCTGTGTCCAGGACTGCCCCTATGTACTGCAGTCGCTGGCATGTTGTCAACACTGATTTGAGTATGTTGACAGTCACCCTTAAAGCATCAAACAGCTGTCTGATTCAGGATGAAGTCATAAGGAGCTGATCTCTGGAGGGGGCTTTCAATAGCCAATCATCCAGGTAAGGGAAAACATAGAGGGCTTCCCTGCGAAGGGCTGCTGTCACCACTGCCAAGCATTTGGTAAAGACCTATGGTGCAGAAGAAAAGCCAAAGGGCAACACTCTGAATTGGTAATGTTCCCCTTGAAACAGGAACCTCAAGTATTTCTGTGAGGCTTTTGGATTTTGATATGGAAGTATGTATCCTTCATATAGAGGGAACGTATCCAATCCCCTGCTTGCATCAGTGGGAGAAGGCCCAGCAGGGTGATCATTCTGAACTTTTTGTACTCTACAAAGACGTTGCACTCCCTGAGATCCAGAATAGGCCTTAGGGCTCCCATCCACTTTCGGACAAGGAAGTACCATGTGTAAAAAAGTACAGTTTCGTACTAACCATAACGGTAGATCTTCAAGAGGATCTCTTGTAACTGGTACTACTCTTGGGAGTCCGACAGAGGGTGCTCTTGTGGACGGTAGCATTCACCAGCAGAGCTTAGTGGGGACCACCCACAGTGATGTCTTCCTGTGCAGTATAAATAAGTGGGCGGCCCCAGTATCCTCAGTTCCCTGCCGGCTATCAGCTTGCTGAGCTTGACTCCAAGGGAAGGCTGAGGAAACCATTAGTGCCCTCTTTGAATATACTGTAGATAAATATTACTTCACTTTGGGACCTAAGACAGAATCACTGCAATAGACTGTGCATGAAATGGGTAAACAAATCTGCCTTAAAACAATTAAGATGGTGCATTCTGAAGCTTCTGCTACTCCTGCTGCTGCTATCTGGGAATGTTCACCCAAATCCTGGGCCTAAAAGTCCTTGCTCCGGCCATCAATCGAGGCACCCTGGGACTCTTACCCTTGCATCTCTCAGCATCTGCAGCCTCCTGCCTAAACTTGATGCCCTGCAAATTTTCACTAACCAACACAACCCTGATATCCTTGCAATCGTTTAAACCTGGCTATCACCCAAACTTCCAGACATGGCTATTGTCCTGCCAGGGTACAATGTCTTCAGACTTGACAGGAGTACAAAAAGAGAGAGGCAGGCTGTGCTATATATCTCAAAGACACCCTCCTAGGTCACTGTTTACCTTCCCCCCTCTGGGTTTCTTCTACGCAAATCCTACCTACTAAAATTCTGTTGGGAGCTCACAACAAAGCACTGACTGTTGCTGCTGTTTACATTCCTACAAAAGAAAAAGGTAAAGGCCTCAACTTAGTCTTGGACCTCATCCATGCCCAACCCTCTGACTCGGAGTCGATCCTAATGGGTGATTTTAACATCAACTGGCTAGCCGCTGACACAGGGGGCCTCAAAGATGCCATCTCAGCAGCCAACCTGGCACAGCTGGTAGTCTCCCCCACCAGACATAATTATAAAACTGTTGAAAGCACTCTCCTGGACTGGAAACTGACCAGCCATCCCTCCCACATCTCGGATGTTTCTGTCCTTCCAGATACACTAAGTGACCATTCCCCAGTCATCTGCGAATGGTCAAATAAATTCTGCAAGGCCCCCCCCAAATTAATCAATAGTAGAGTCCTCCCACGTGGTCAGTTGAAACACCTCAAATCCCACCTCAGACAGCTCGACTGGTCTCCTATATTCAACACTTCTGATGCCAACTCAGCCTTGGATTTCTTCATCTACTCCTTCAATGCTGCCTGTGACACCTATGCCCCTTTCAAAAGGCATAAAATCAAAGGCCTTTGCAATCCTTGGCTCTCTGCTGAACTGCTTACAGATCTGAAAGCAAGGGACCTCCTCTGGCTTTGGGCACGGGCTACTGGCAATCAAGCTGCTATTCAGAACTACAAACGGGTGCAAAACAACTGCACTAAATCAATCTGCCAGAAGAAAAATGCATACTACAGAGATACCCGCACAAACACCTGGGGAAAAGGGAAATCCTTCTGGGACAATCTTAAAGAAGTAACTGGGAAGCAGCCAAAAACCTCACCTACTATGTTGGTCATTGATGGTGGCATAACTCTCGACCCTACCACAATTGCAAATACTTTCAATACTGCATTCTCTGACCTCAGTAGTGTTCTCCCTTTGGACTTCTTCAATGATAACCACCCTCCTTCTCCTATCCCCAGCCCACAACCCCCTCCCTCCAACCGCCCACCATTCTACTTTAAGGAAGTCAGGGCACATGAGGTCCGTAAATACGTCTAAGGCAGTCGCCAAATCCAGAACTAGTGGGGACTCACTCAACTTCAAGCTGGTGTCCCTCACCTTTGATGAAATGCTACTTCCACTAACAAAAAGTTTCAACCTCTCCCTCACCCTCAGCCAGTTCCCCAACAGATGGAAATCAGCCACAGTAACCCCGGTCCACAAAAGTGGGGACAAGGACCTGCATGTGAACCACCGGCCTATCTCCATACTCCCACCCCCCCCCACTCTAAGGCCATTAAACGTATGGTATCTGACCAGTTAACGGAATACCTGGATAAACACAACATCCTCTGCCCCCAACAACATGGCTTCCATACAGATCACAGTACTACATCAGCCCTCCTTGAATTCACCAGTGCTATCCACAGCTCGTTGGACAACATCCTCCTAACCGGGTTGGTCTTCATAGACCTGACCAAGGCTTTTGACACTGTACATCATAAACTATCAATCACATAGCTACGTTCTGCTGGGCTCTCACCTGAGTCCACTACCTGGTTCAAGAGCTACTTGGAAAATCACTCCCAAACAGTGAAAATAGCTGATGTTCTCTTAGATGCACGCCCTGTTCACTCAGGAGTTCTTCATGGCTCCATTCTTGGGACACTTCTTTTTAGCCTCTTTCTGAATGATCTTCCACAATCGTGTCCTGCACAAATCCTCCTTTATGCTGACGGCGCCATCATCCTCTCCATTCACAAGGATACGGGCCACTTTCAAAAGAATCTACAGTTTGCCTTCACCTTGATGGAAGCTTGGTTTAGTACACATAAATTGGTTCTCAACTATAAAAAAACAAGTCCATGCTCTTCAGCAGCCCGCACAACAAACACAGACTCAATTCCATCACGATTAAACACTGCCTTGGTGCAACCCTTGAACAGGTTAAATTCTTTAAATATCTAGGAGTTACCATTGATTGTAACCTATCATATGCTATGCACATTGACAACATTGCCAAGGCTGCCAACACTCGCATTGGCCTACTCTTCAGGCACAGGCAATGCCTTGCCTCATATGCCTTAAGGATTACAGTACAGAGCTCAGTAATCTCAATAATCGACTATGGCCTGATCATCTACGGCTCTGCCTCTGCCACTGCCCTCAGGCACAAATCCACTGCACTAAACAAAGCTTGCCATCTCATAACTGGTGCCCATCGCCTCACCCACACGTGTGATCTCTACGCACAGACTGGGTGGCTTCAACTTTCAAACAATATCAAGTATCAAACCTGCCTTATGGCAAAGAAAATAACACTAGGCCTTGCTCCCTCAGGTGTCCAAGCTCTCTTCTGCCCAGCGTGAACTACTCACATCACCAGGGGCTCTGAATCCCAACTACTGCATATCCCACGTTTCCACACCACACAAGGGCAAAGATTCTTTGCGCACAGAGCTCCCAGCTGGTTCAATGTTCTCAACATTGACATCACCTCAATGCCAAAGCTTGGTCCATTCAAATCCAGTCTCCATCACATCCTGTCAGCATCTCGCTCCTGTGACCCTGTGACTGTCCTTCCCAATTGTTCTCCTCTCTCTTTCCACCTAGCACTTAACCCTCTCCCCCCTCAACTCCCTGTCCCATACACCCACTCATCCTCCCCTCCTCCCACCCACCTTCCCTACCCCCTTGTAGCACTTTAATAGGTATTTGACAAGTGCCTATGGCTGCACCCCACTAGTGTGTACCCTGTTACCAGACCTCCTTCTGGCATTTTTGCTACTGTATTGAATGTATTAAACTGTATGTAAGTGCCTGTAACCCACTGTTATTCAATGTCTTGTTTGAATTGTACCTCATCCAACATGGAACCTTTGTAAAACAGCCTTGGCTCAAAGGTACTTGTAATCCTAGATTCAAATAAATAAATAAATAAATTGTTCTCCCTGAAAAGGAGGGGGATGGAGGGAGGGTATGTACCTTCTGCAAGAGATCCCCTTGAAGATCTACCATTACGGTAAGGATGAAACTGTACTATCTTCATTAAGGGCATCTCCTGTAGCAGGTACTACTCTTGGGATGATTCCCAAGCAGTAATTATGTGGAAGGGAGTAGAATCATGAAAGGAGGCCCTGCAGGACAGCACGTCCAAATGTGTCACGGCACCTGGAAGCTATATCTATACTGTAATGTTTTGTGAACGTATGTATAGTAGACCATGTGGCAGCATCACAAATATCTGAGATGGAAACCCCTCGGAAACATGCAGCTGCTGTAGAGAGGGCTCTCATGGAATGGGCATGCATGTTGTCCCGTAATGGTTTATTGGCTTTCTGATAACAATAAGTGATCTGCGGTTCACCCCCATGGTCGTGATTTTGGCTGAAGTGTCGGCAACATCATACACAGCCCACAATAGATGGTGGGAAAGACTGGTCCCCGTGTTGAAGGTAGAAAGTAGTTGGTCTTTCTCCTCTGATTGAGGCAGTTTGTTTACCAAGTCTGAGGCTACATTCCAGAGTGTTTTCTGGTATTTCAGCATTTGTCCTATGTAGTTAACAATTTGTAAATTTAGGGTCACTGCCTGATAGACCTTTTTTCCTATTTGGTCTATACGCCTGGATTCCTTGTCAAGTGGAAGAGAACTTAAATGTTTTGGCTTCTTAGTTCTGTCATAGGCCGCATTAATCATGACAGAATCAGCCTATGGAGCTGTTGTGAAGAATGGATGCTCTATGGGCACTTGATAAAGGCGGTTTGCCTTCCTGGGAATTGCAGAGATGGCCACCGGTTGTTGCCATGCCGTGAGGACCACATCCTGATAGGCATGAATAAGAGGAGGGACTACAACCACCGGGTCTTCGGGGAGGTCCAACTAGTCAGCCATGTTTCTTTGTTTGTCTGGCTCCTTAGTGGTGAAACTCATCACCCTCTGGATTTGAGTCATAATGTCCAGGAATAAGGGGTCATCCGGGGGTGACACCGGTGTAAGTCGGTCTGGGTCTTCCTCCAGGGAGGATATTGTAGAATTTGAAAAGAGAGGTCAAAGCCTGTCCCCTGCATCAAAATCCTCTTCATATTCCTCTTCATAGTTGGGGAAGAATTCTTCCTCAAGTGATTGATATGAGGGAGCAGGCGATGGCTCCCGTGGTGAGACATATGTAGTTTCTACCCTAGGCCTCTTTGAAGGGGAGGCGAAGGGGAGAAGGACAGTGTAGGTCTGACTGGCTTAGTTTGCTGGGTGGGCTGCAAGTCTTGCATAACTTGTAGCACCATCTGGACCACCGCAGCCACATCCACTGAGGAGGAGGAGGTGACTTGAGCCGTAGCAGTAGAGGCTGACAAACAGCCTATCTGTGAGCTGCTTAGAGGCAATATGGAGGATATAAGGTGTGGCTGAGGATGCAACTGTGGAGCAGAAGCATGAAGCACCATAGCCCAGGAGTCTGTATACAGTCCCCTATGGGTGGCCACTTGAGTAGGGGGTGGCAACTTAGGCCAGGACAGGGGGAGAAATCTTTTCTTTAATAACATAATCCTGCTCCGTAGATGGTCTTGTCAATGGAGACTGAAAGGGTGACATATCAGAATGATGAAAAGTCATCGGCGATTAAATTTTCCTATCCCTATGGGAGGACTAGGTCACCGTCGATGAGCAGCCGTGGGCTGCCGCAGAGGCAGGCGAGGTTATGATGGCCAATGCTGTAATCAGCATCATCGATGAGAGGACTGGCAAGGTCATCTTCGACGAGGGCCTTGATTTCTCTGTAACATTTTTCACTACCATTGACGAGGAACCACTCAAAGAGGTGGTCGTCGATGAGTGGGCCCTTATGCCTTCCGATGAAGGAGTCTTGTCCTTGTGCTTGTGCTTAGACCAATGCATGTGGGAGGGCTGGGAGGAAAGTGAGGACGATGACTGGGAGTGGGGAACGGGTCCCCTTCTCCAGGAAAGCAATTTTTTATTCCATGAGGTGAGTTTCAATTTCCTGCAGTTGTCATAAACAGGTGGCCTGGTTAAATTCTCTGCAAATAGAGCAGTCAATTTTGTTTTGGGCAGCCCCTAAGCACCTAACACACATTGGGTGTTCATCATATTGATAGATTTTCCTGCCACAACGGCACTTTCTAATTAAAGAGTCCGAATGAGACACTTGGGGTAAAGGTTGAAGTAAAGAGAATGGTAAACCATTCCAAAGTCTTCTCTGCATTCTGTTTTCCTCGTCGACATCATCGTCGAAGCACTGGAGAGCAAGCTAACTGTGCAGCGAGCTGATAGATGGCAGGAATAGAACTGAGGATATTGGGGGGCACCCACTTATTTATACTGCACAGAGTGATGACATCACAGTGGGTGGCCCCCACTAAGCACTGTTGGTGAAAGCTATGGTCCACAAGAGCGCCCTCTAGTGGACTCTGAAGAGTAGTACCTGCTGTAAGAGATGCAATCAATGAAGGTCCGGTGTTGCTTTGCTCTAAGAGTACAGGTTATATGGCCTGCATTTTAGGCAATGTCTGCTGCACTTCCTCTAGTAGCAGAAGTAGGTGCTCCAGAGGATAGGTTATGGTTAGTTGGAGATGAACCGGAGGTGTGTCCAGAAGTTCCAGAGCATGACCCTGTTCTGTAATCTCCAGAGCCCAGGCATCTGTAGTTACCTCCTTCAACTGATTTAAGTGCAGGGACATGTGACCCCCTACAACTACCCCTGGAGGTAAGGGTGGTTGGGGTGTATAATTTATTTATTTTATTTTAAAGTCTGTGGCCGGGAAAGACACACTGAGCCAAAGCTCGTTTCCAGGTGCGACCCAAGGGCAACAATCAGGGAGGAGAGAAAACTAGTATACAAGCAGAAATAAAAATCAGGACAGTACAACAAAGTATGAGTACAGCAACGAGGTAACAAATTGATTGCAATAACAAACAGGGAGGAGAGAAAACTAGTATACAAGCAGAAATAACAAGCATTTATCAATGCCAAATGTTTGCTTGCTGGCATTGGCAGTGGTAGTGTAGAAGTTACAGAGCTGTATAATAGGAATGGCAGTGAAGTACTGAACTGAAGCCAACCTCACCACCACCCTGCAGAGAGTGACAGGCATTGGCGTGTGCCTTTGTGTCATCAGGCATAACGGCCACGCCATTTCACCACACCCCACCCTGCAGACACTGACAAGTGTCACGGTGTTCCTTAGGGTCTTTGGCCTTATCGCACCCATTCCATTAGGAAATATGGTGAGATGGGTGCGATATAGGAGAATGGGTGAACTTTGGGGCGAAGAGTCAAGGCATACCTCGATGCCCTCTCACTGGCTGCAGGGTGTGGAATGGTATAAACATTACAGGCAAGAATCCCAAGTCACACCTGATGCCTGTCATTCCTCTGGGGTTGGGCGTTATGGTTGGAAACCCTAATACCTCAGACATTCGCTGGTATTTTCACTCCAAATTTTCAACATGTTTTTTGTGACCCCACCCCATGAACAGTGGCAGTATCAGTTTGTTAGCTGAAAGCTGCTTATGCACAGCGACTACAGCATTTAGCACCACAGGTGCAAAAACATTCGAACAGGATGTAAAAATGACCGCTGTACTGTTCATGGGGAGGTAAAAAATGGCAATGTTGCAAATCTACAGTAAAAATATTAAAAACTGGTGAAGTCACGCGTACATAGAAACTGTGCAACACACCTGTAATATAATTAGGTTGGGGATTTTTTACAGCAGATTGTCAACTCAGGCATTTGGTGCCTCCGATCATGAACAGTGTCACTGTGATTTTCTTTATCTGTCCCAAACAATGATTTCCCACAGCGACTCCGCATCTCTGCGCTGAAAGTGTGAAACACACTCCGGCCATGTTGTGAAAATGACAGCTATACTGTTCATAAGGAAGTGTGGAAAAATGCCACTGGTGAAAATCTGGACTGAAAATATTACAAAGTCATGAACTTACAGTGCGTGGAAACTGCGCAATGCTCACTAGCAACACAGTCATTTTATGGACTTTTGTCACAAATTTTCAACATAGCCATTTTAAGACCTCTGCTCATGAACAGTGTAACTGTGATTTTCGTAATCTGTCCCAAACATTGCTTTCGACACCAACAGCACTCCGCGCTACATGTGCGAAACACATTTTGGGCGATATATGAAAAATGGCAGCTGTACTGTTCATAAGGAAGTGTAATAAAATGGCAACATTGAAAATCTGGAGTGAAAATATTAAATTCACAAACTTACGAGCATGCATAGGAACTGCGCAACGCCGCTTGTAAAACAGTCATTTTAGAATTTTTCACCAAATTTTCAACATAGCCATTTTAAGACCTCTGCTCATGAACAGTGTCACTGTGATTTTCTTAATGTGTCCCAAGCGTTGATTTCGCACATCGACTCGCCAATTTACTACTATGGGCGAGAGCACATTTTTGGCAAGATGTGAAAATGACAGCTGTACTGCTCATAAGGAGGTGTGGTAAAATGGCAATATTGAAAATCTGGGTGAAAATATTGAAAATTCGTGAACTTACGAACAGTGCGTAGGAACTGCACAGCATACGCCGCTGTGAAACAGTGATTTTTAGAATTTTTCACCAAATTTTCAACATAGCCATTTTAAGACCTCTGCTCATGAACAGTATCACTGTGATTTTCTTAATTTGTCCCGTATATTGATTTTGCACACCAACTGCGCCATTGTGCGCTACATGGGCGGAAACACGTTTTGGGTGAGATGTGAAAAATGACAGCCATACTACTCATAAGAAGGTGTGGTAAAATGGCAATGTTGAAAATCTGGAGTGAAAATATTCAAAATTCGCGAACTTACGAGCATGCGTAGGAACTGCACAATGCACGCTCGTAAAACAGTCATTTTGGAATTTTTCCACCAAATTTTCAAAATAGGCTTCTTGAGAGCCCACCTTATGAACACTGGCAGTGTCATTTCGTTAATTGTTCCGGAAAGGTGATTTCGCACAGTGGCTGTGAAAGCACCCTTCGGGGCCGAGTAACGCCATGACAGTGCAAGAATTCATGAGGAGGGGTCCCAAAAACCCCATGTTGAAAATTTGGTGCAAAAATTCCAACAAATGCCTGAGATATACAACAAAGTTGAAAAACCCTATCTATCCCATTATACAGCTTACGGCATTTCCTCAGTTCGCGGTCAGCTTTGAAGAGTGCAGAGCGTGTTCCGGTCCACGAAGATCTCCAGCGCGGACTCGGAGTAGGCATGGGGTGAGGGGTGTGGGAGGCAGGGTGCGCAGTGGGTGGAGTGCGGTTGTGGGGGCAGGGAGACTGCGTGGGACCATTTTTCTTTACAGGTTGTTTTTTTTTAAATGACTGACGGGGACGTTTGCCACGCTGGGGTAGGCTCCCAGCGTGGCACAAGGAATGGTTGGGGGGCGTGGAGCCGGCGGGGATTGGGCACTTCGTCCGGTCATATAAGAACGGTATTGCCACGCCTGGGGCTCCCAGCGTGGCACCCTGTACTGGGGAGGAGGACAGTGGAGCTGATGGGATTGGGCACCCCGTCGGCTATACCATGAGTTGCATCGCTGGGGTGGGCACCCAGCATGGCATGTGGAAGGCTTTGGGGAGCGCAGCACAGCCGATGGGATTGGCACCACGTCGGCTATACAGTGTGTGCGTGGGGGCAGTAGTGTGTGCGTGTGTGTGTGTGTGTGTGTGTGTGTGTGTGAGGGGAGCTGCGTCTGAGCAGGCGATATCTGATAGCTGCTCACTGAAGCGTAGCTCCCCCTTTCAACTACACGCCTCTGCATTTTGAAGCTGTCATAGACAGCTCTAGCATGCATTGGAGGACTGGGGCCGCGCCTGCCAACACACTGACTGAACTGGAAGAGGGAGTGACACACCTCTGAAAACTCGGATGATGGCACTATGTTTCTTGCACATGCGTGCAAGCAAACAAAAAAATCAGGACAGTACAACATAGTATGAACACAGCAACGAGGTAACAAATTGATTGCAATAACAATCGGGGAGGAGAGAAAACTGGTATATAATCAAAAATAACATCAGGTCAGTACAACAAAATAAGAGTACAGTAACTATGTACCACTTGATCGCAATAAGAGTGGCTCTAAGTGCAAAAGGGGGCAAAGTAGCAAGGAGGCACAGGGATTGATTAGGGGGTTCCTAGGCTAGGTGGGTGTAGGTGGGGAGGAGGAGGGGCAAGAGCAATTGGAGCTGGGAAGGAGACAAAGAATGGATTTTAAGGAGTAGAGCAAGGGCGAGCAGCGAGCAGTCCAGGAAGTTGGTTCCAGAGAAGTGGGACGCAATAGGAACAAGCAGACAACCCTGCCCCAGAGTGAGGGTAGGGGAGGGAGAAAGATTGAGAGTCCCTGGAGCAGAGGGAGTAGGTAGAAGGGTGAGCAGGTGATAAGTGGGAGGAGAGATAGGTGGAAAAGTCCCAAACCAATATTTGGCAAAAGGCGTAGACAACATCAGCGTAATCAATCACGGGCAGAACTGTTTTTGTGACAAGGTCACAATGAGTCGGTAAAAGGAGGCAATCTTGTTGTGGTAAAGGATGCCAAGTTTTGGATGGAGTTCATGCAAATGGCATCAGTATGGGTATAAGGAGTCAGGTGGAGCCAGTTGGGGTAGCTCCCCCTGCGACACTACCTCTAGGAACTTCTGAGTGCACACCTGGGGTAGTACTGGGGACTGGCAAGGCTTCTGCTCCCTTGACACCAGCAGGACGAAAAGGCCTTTTCCTGCCCTTAGGATGAGCATGATAGGGGGAATGGACAGTCTTCAGAGTCCTACCTCACGCCTGAAGAGTGGACAAGATGTCTTGGACCGCAGGGCAAAACAACATTTGCCCGCAAAATGGTGCATTGAGAATGGACTGTTGCACAACATTTGCTAACCCTGACACTCTCTGCCAGGAGCATCCTGAGACAGATGCCAGAGTCCACAGCCCTGGCAGAAGCATCAGATACATCAGAAGCTGTGTGGAGTGAATACTTTTCCACATCATCCTCAGCAGTAAGAGCTTTTAAGACCTCCTGCTTTTGGGTACCCTCGGGCAAGGCTCGTGAAGCTGCTTTGGCTTTCCTCCAGTCCAGAGGGTGTTTTGGTACTTTTACATGTGGGCCTGGTAGTTAGCAATATGAAGGCCCAAAGATACTGAGTCAAATGTCCTTTTCCCCTAAGATATCCAACCTCCAAGACCCTTTATCAGGAAGGAGGGAGCTAATGTGCTTAGATGCCCTAGACCTGTAATTGGCAACATTAATCATCACTGAGTCTGTCTTAGGTTGTATGGCATAGAATGGTCTCACAGAAGGGACCATGTACATTTTGTTTGCCTTCTTGGGTATAGCTGGGACATTGTTTGGCCTGTACCAGGAAGCAAAGGTGGCATCCTCTAAAGCAGGTGTAACCCCTAGGTGGTGCTATCCCAAGGGCTACTACCCCTGCCTGCTTGGCTAGTAGCAGGTTAAGGGGCTTGAGTTCTGAAATGGGTGCCTCCACCTGGAGGTCAGAGTTGGTAGTGGTCAAGCTAACCTGGGCACAGCCCTCCGGGACACTGTAACCCCCTCTTTCCCCTCTAGTGGCCAGAACACTGTACAATAATCACTTTCAAAATACCCCTGGTACACCACACAAGTACCCACACTGTTTGCACTTACCACCAGGGCTAGATCCTCTGGCTGTACCCTGGGAACCCCCCTCTAAAACAAGGTTATTAACAGAAAATAGCAACAGTACAGTACTCTGAGCTCAAACTGGAACCACAGTCAGATGAAATGCAGAAAAAGTTAGATCTGATTTATTCAGGGGACTTGAACAAGGAAGGGGCGCAATTAGGTTAATTAGCTTAAAGGTTATATCAATCAAGCAGTTATGCATGCGCTTTAAGTCCCCCCACACAGTCACATGTCTGGGTACCCAGGTGGAGAAGAGATGGGCTAGTCAGGACCATTGCCTGGGGTAGGCCAGTGTTGCAGCTGGTTAGGGCCCTGTGATGGAAAACACAACATGCACAGTACACACTATTTTTAATCCAGAGCCAGAGGGCTCAGTTCATAAAGGAAAGGAAACAACAAGACAATCAGATGACACACTCAGATTAAACTGTTGTTGCAGGGAGCTACCCTAGTATGTAGTCACAATACCCAAGACTGGACACAGGCTGGATGAAAATCGAGACTGTAGGTGGTTGATCTGGAATGCCAGGAGAAGCAGGGCCCACGCGAGTCACCGAGGCGTTGTTCCTGTTCAAGCGTGGCGCAGGGGGCTGATCCCCAGGCAGGTCTCTTGTCGATGGCTTCTCCGTGCAGCGGGTAGTCTGGCTGGGACAGTCTGGCAAGACCCAGTCCGCATGGAGACAAATTCGGATGCAATCCGTTTTTGGGCTGGGTACAGCTTCCAGCAAGCAGAACACAGTTCACACAGTGGGGAAGCAACTCATGACACACTAGCAGCTCACAGCACATTTACAGGCAAGAAAATTCTACTGTACCAGGCAAAGCTTCCAATGAGCAGAACACAGTTCACACAGTGGGGAACCAAATCACGTCCCACTAGCAGCTCACAACACATTTACATGTAAGGGAATTCTACTGTACCAGGCAAAGCACTTCCCGGTCACAGTCGCAAAGTCTCTGCTCACACCGGGGCTTAGGGGTAGCTGGAACTCCTGACAGACCGATCACATTCAGCAAAATCTTTGGTCCTCTTCAGGTTGAGCCTGGTCCCACTTCAGTTGCTCACTTTAGTCACACAACTCAGATTCAGTCCGAAAACAATTCTCTTTCCCCTCTCAGGGCAACAGGCAGACATGCAGGCCAAAGCTCAGGACTTTCCAAAGTTCTCCCGTGCAAAACTACGCAGATGGCTGCTCGAACTGTCTCGAGCTGTTGCTTCTTCAGCTTCCAACTTAGATCTGACTCTCACAGTAGGCAGCCTGGGAATTTCCCTCTGATCCAAAAGGTTCGGTTGGCTGATTCTTCTGTCAGTCAAAGCAAGGGCTCCCCCTTCAGTTGCAAAAAGGTGCCAACAGTCCAAAACTACAATTCCTACAGATTCTGACTCTAAACAGCTCCTGTAGTCTGGCTCCATTTTAGGTCCCACCAGTACCGATTGGTCCAATTTGGAAGTCCCGGGCCAAAATGGTGGGGATAAAC
The DNA here is from genome assembly GCA_016271365.2 of Neoceratodus forsteri. Lineage (NCBI taxonomy): Eukaryota > Metazoa > Chordata > Ceratodontiformes > Ceratodontidae > Neoceratodus > Neoceratodus forsteri. The sequence goes on from CM057459.1 coordinate 324,231,952, forward strand.
AAAACAGTCCTTGCTGCAAAGAAGGCAGATTAGACAAACTACATTTTCTTTACCACTTTAATAAATATTCAGCAAACATTTACATCTTCTAACAGAGCTCCCTCTGCACAATTAGCGATGGCAGAAATGGAGCAATTATCTGGCAGCCCTGGCGGGACTCGAGCATGACAACACTCAGCCCCCCTCCAGATGAATTATTACTGCAAACAAGGCAGCTCTTAAAGCGACAGTACATAGAGGTTACACGTGCACTCTTTGGCAATAACATTTAACGGCTAAAACACAGGACCCCAACCTGGCAGTGAGCATTTAGGCAAGCTCTAGGAAGACTTTTCGGGAACCGCCATTTGTAGGGAGGTTACATAGGAAACAGAGGTGGCGCCACAATTGCAGGAGAATCTGACAGTTTCAGAAACTATTAAATTCTTTTTAGTAGTGTCCTGTTCCTCCAGATCAAAACCCATGGTAGCTTGTAACTGCTGCATCATGGTGAGGAAAATGGGATCCTCTGGAGGGGACTGTGGTGTGTTTACCACAGAGTCTTTACTGCAGGTGGACTCAGTGGAGCTGGTGCCATAGTCATAGTGGTTTTCAGCATAATCCTCAGCCTTGTCCTCCTCATCTTGCATTATTAACTTAGGATTATATTCATACTCATCGTTTAGTGGGCTGATGGGGAGAAGAGAATGTGCCAGTGATGTCAGTAGTGCCCTAGGAGGTGGCTGTGGCAAGGGTGTACCTTGCTGCACTGATGGTAGGTTGGCAGTAGGCCCCGTCAACGGACACCCTGGAACCGGGATGCCAGGTAACAGGCATTTAATCATGTCGGAAAAGGATGATAGAATCTCCTGAGTGTCAGTACCCATATGGTCAACAGGTGTGGTTGGTGTAGTCAACAGGGGTGGCTGAATTCCCAACATCAATGGCACTAAGTCTGGTAGTGCCTGTGTCAAGCCCTAACCCTGGTGTCATGTCAGCAGTCGGGGGGGGGGCGAGTGGCACTGCCTAGATGATGGCACTGAGGAGGTCATACCTGCAGAGTGAAGTGGTGCCTGGAATATGCTGGGGAGTCTCTCTCCTTGTCCTTATCCCAGTACTTCTGTTTCTGACTCTCTGACACCTTGTTCCGGGACTTGGATGGTCTGGATTCAGTCAACTGGGTTGGTGATGTTGCAGCTTTCTGCTGAAGCTCCTTCTCCAAAGTAGCCACCTTCTGTTTCAGGAAGTGCTTCTCTAGGGCCCCTTTGTGGTGTCACCTGGTTGCGGAATTGAAAGCCTGGCAGATTTCGCAGGCTTTTACGTTGTGGTCTGGGCCTAGACAGCAGACACAAACATCATGGGAGTCGCCGTTGTATATCTTTTCTCTGTACTCACAGCACCAAAATAATTTTGACAGTTCCTTCGACGACATACAGGTCATTGAAAATCACTGTAAAAGTGATTATTTGTACAGATGGAAAAATAAAAAAAAATGGCAGCTATTGCAGCGGAGTTTCCGTCAGCTGTCCAACGAGTCTGATCAATGGCAGGAAAAGAAATGAGGAGAGATGGGGCAGCCCATGTTTATGTATACTCTGATGTCTGACATCATTGGCGGTCCCTGACAGAGTACTTGCAAAAGTTTCTGTGTGGTAATAGTGCCTGACAACTATAAGAGCCATAGATGTGGCCTGATGAAAGAGATATCCTCGAAGAAGATCACAAATTGATAGGTAACAGAGCATCTCTGCCTAACATCAAATGGTATGGTGAAAATCTGGTGATGCCACTCTTGGTACAATTATACACATGCACTACCTTGCTGACTCCACTTTTCTTTGTCCTTAGGATTTAGGGTGCACAGCTTGAGTGATGTGGGGATTGAAGTGCTCTGGCTAGAGATCACCTTGAGGGTGATATGGGATTGTATGAGATTTCTTAATTCCCATGAGGGACAGCAGTTCCTTTACCAGGTGACTTTTAAAGTCACATCCCTGATCTGAATGGATCAGTTTGGGTGTTCCATAGTAAACAATGAACTTGCCCACAAGAATGCAGGCAACTCTTGTGGTGTTTTGGGCCTTTGTTGGGTACACTTGAGCAAATCTACAAAAATGGTCAGAGAAAATCTGTGTATTGGCAGTATTCTAAGAGTTGGGTTCCGGAGTGACAAAGTCTATACATACTAGCCATATAGGGCACTGGTTTCAATATTAACAAGAAGGGCAGTCCTCTTGGGGAAAAGTTTTGCACTTCATACAGCAACCACATTTCTTATAGTAGTCTTCCAGGTCACTCCCCATCTGTGATCAATATAACCAATGAGTGCCTGCCAAGTCCGGTGTTCATTTAGTCCCCAACTGCCCCATCTAATTGTGTAAGCCTCAGAGGATCATCCATCAGAACTTGGTATGTAGCAGCAATTGTTGTTGAGGAAACCCATGGGGCCTTTGGTCTCTTGAAAGAGCAGACCATCTTGTAGCTCTAACTTAGGCCACTCCATAAGTAAAAGTCTGGTGTGCCCATCCTTTGGCACAACACAAGTTGAATTCCCGCCCCATTAGAGGCACAACTGGGGAACTTGCCTCTGTAATAGGTAAAGCTGAAAGAAAATCCTCAATGTGCCAAAGAACATCCTGAGTGTGCCAAGACAATTCACAGGAATCACCTATTACCTGTGTGACGATTGATACCAGGTTCTGACACAGTTGGTTCTGAGCCACCAAGACAACTTTTAACTGGAGCTGCTATTCACAGACAGAATGCCAAGAAAAAATAAACAGTGATGTTCCAGCCATTCCGTGGATCCCGGTTGGTCATGAGGGCCTGAGAGCAGACGCCGCCTGAGAGCAGGCGCCCAAGCTGAACTACTGCAGCCATTCCGTGGATCCTGTCGGTCATGAGGGCCTGAGAGCAGACGCCCCACCCGAAGCTGAACTACTGCAGCCATTCCGTGGATCCCGGTCAGTCATGAGGGCCTGAGAGCAGACACCCTCCCTCCTCCCTAAAGCTGAACTACTGCAGCCATTCCGTGGAACCCAGTCGGTCGTGAGGGCCTGAGAGCAGACGCCCTCCCCCAAGGAACGGAACACGGCCCCATCATAGAATCGGAGGACTGTGGCGCAGTTCAAACCACAGTGTGTTTTGGCACCTTTTCTGTCAGCATAGCAGTGGAGATAGTTTTATTTTTCAGTAGAATCTCCACTTCTCCACTGCCTTTACTTGTCTGGTCCTAACTCTGTGCCTTAAAGGAACTCAGGAACTATGATTGATATATTTACAGCAAATTAATTTTGTGCCTTAAGGAGCTCAGAACTTTTAAGTTTAAAAACTGCTGCCAGGCTAAATGCGATTCATGTATTTAAAGTAAATAACTTGTGCCTTAAGGAGCTCAGAACTTTAAGTTTAACAACTGCTGCCAGGCTAAATGCGATTCATGTATTTAAAGTAAATAACTTGTGCCTTAAGGAGCTCAGAACTTTAACTGCCGGGCTAATTTACTGAAAAACACTTCAACCATTTGCATTTGCATGTCCCGATAGAAGAGAACTGCTGTCTTGTAAGTCTGTAGTCTCCACCCCGTTTCCCACCGCATAAATAACACTGACTTGCTTCCTCTCCATTCCATGCCTGAGAGCAGACGCCCCGAGTTGAACTACTGCAGTGCAGGAATGGGCAGCGGACCCATCATAAAGCGGAGGACTGTGGCGCAGTTCAAACCACTGTGTTGCCCCACTGATGCTACACGTCGGCTCCCCACTTCCCCCACCACCACCCTTGGTTGACATGCAGCTATATAGGGTGGCTTAACCAATAGGAGCAGGACGTGTTTTTAACCAATCAGCCCACTTCTCCACCTGCAGATTATATTCGTTGGCCACTAGGGGAATCCTGCCTGCCACCACTTGTCTGTCTTCCTCACATTCCATACTCCAGTATGTCCCTTGTAGTGTTCTCTATGCCCGCTCTGCTCCTCACTGTGCTGTCCCCCCCCCCCCACTGTCCCTCCAGTGAATCTCTCCAGCTCTGTTGTAAGCACACATCTGCCAGATGGGCAGCCTCCACTCACCAATCCACCCATTGCTCCTAGCAACCCCATCAGTTTTCCACCAACACTAACTCACCTCGCCCACTGGACCACCTATCACCCCACCTCACCCCCCCACCAGTATCCACTCCCCTGCCCCCTGTACACGGTGCAGGTTGAGCTCTCTCTGTCCTAGCCATACCTTCCCTTAGCTACCTACTCATCCCCTGCACTGCCCCCCCAGATCCTCACACCTGCCCAAGCATCTCTACCCCAACCGCCATAGTCCTCTTCTCTGACTCATCACCTTACTCCTTCTGCTCTCTGGGAATGTCCACCCTAACTATGGACCTGGACATTCTACCCCTCCCCTTCTCCCCCTACTGGGCGTGGCCTCCGCATTGCCTCTATGAATATCTGCAGTCTCCCAAAGAAACTGCTGCACTCCAGTGATGGGTCACCCAACACAGGCCTGACAGTTGTGCCATAGTGGAGACCTGGCTCTCGCTAACCCCAACTCTGCTGTCTCCTCCCGGCTTCACCCTTTTCAGAAGATCATGAGTAGCGTGGTGGCGGATGTGCAGTCTACTTACGTGAATCCCTCCTGGGACACGCACTACCTACCCCCAAGCTCAATCACGGTGCCCAAGCCATCACCCTAAAGATCTCCCCTGACCCGGGCCGTGGCCCTCTTTATCTTACAACCACTTACATACCCCCACGGGCCCAAAGTCTAGCTATCCACTCACTCACTGACTATCTCTCAACCCTGCCCCACAACGCTGAACAGCTCATCCTAGGTGACCTTAACATTAACTGGCTTGGCTCCACTGCAGCACACATAAAGGACACCTTCTCGGCCCTTGACCTAACTCAAATAGTCACTCATCCTATCGGATTCAACCAATCAAGTGGGTCCAGCTCCCTCCTTGATATAATTCTCTCCAACTGTCCCCACAAAATCAAGTCTGTTAACATCCTAGCTAACTCCCTTAGCGACCACTCCCCTATCCTCTGTTTCTGGTCCTCCCCCATGCTCAATCCCGCGTGCAAAGTCACCACCTGCCGCCGCTTTCGCCCCGGGGGCATTAATAAGCTAAAGCAGTACCTAGCCCAGCTTGACTGGTCCCAGATCTCCCTTGCAACGGCTATAGATACTGCTCTAGCCTTTCTCACCAGAGCCTTCTGCAAGGCCTGTGACATGTTTGCCCCTGTTACCAGCACTCGCTCCAAATGACACAATGCTGCCTGGATTTCTCCCTTCCTGATCCAGCAACTGAAGCAGCGAGATAACCTATGGCACACTGCGGTAGAATCAGGCAAGACAGCAGACAGGCAAGCCTATAATTATGCTCACAACCAATGCACCTGGGCCATAAGGCAAGCCAAGGTGAGATACTACCAAACCACCCTGGCTATGTCCTGGTGCTTTGCACGAGCTTTTTGGGATAATATTTAGGAGCTTAATGGGAAAACCCATTCTCCCTCCCCAGTTGGTTGTTAACGGCGCTATTACCACTAACCCCCCAATTGTTGCCGACCACCTCAACATGACCTTTTCCGACCTAAGTGCAACCCTTCCCGCCCACTTCTTCGATCCTATCCATGCCTCTAACCCCCTTGCTATTACTCGCGCCCTTATTTCTCCTCCAGACCATATCTCCCTGCAGTGCCAAACTACTCCTACTAAAAGCCCTCTCCAGACGCAACTCCAGTTGTGCCCCCTTGATTCCAGGATTCTCAGCCTTCACTTGATGTCATGTTAGTCCCTCTCACTGACCTTTTCAACCAGTCTCTATGCCTCGGCCAATTCCCAACCACATGAAAATCAGCTGAAATTACCCTAATTCATAAAAATGGAGACCGCACATTACCAAACAACTACCGACTAATCTCCACCCTCCCCCTCCTCTCTAAAGCCCGGGAGATAATAGTATCCACCCAACTCATGGATTATCTATCCAAGTACAACATATTATGCTAAGAGCAGCATGGCTTCTGTCCTGGACACAGCACCACCTCAGCACTATTGGAGTTCTTCCACCAAATACACTCTGCACTTGACTCTGGGGAGATCGACAGGGCAGTGTTCATTGACCTATCCAAGGCCTTTGACACTGTGCGTCACCCCCTATTGCTTGACTCCCTCCATCAACTTGGTTTCTCATCTGGCCCCCTGGACTGGTTCTCCAACTACCTCCATGACAGATCCCAACGGGTCAAAATCAACGGTATTCTGTCAACTGCCCTACCTGTACGCTCTGGGGTCCCTCAGGGCTCCATCCTGGGCCCCACATTGTTCAGTCTCTTTCTAAACACCCTCCCCAGCTCCTGCTTGGGCAAAATGCTTCTATATGCCGATGATGCGGTCCTCGTCGCCTCCCGCCCCAACCCACTCACCCTCCAGCTACTTGCAACTCACCTTCAGCCAAGCTGAAAAATGACTCCTTGACCATCGTCTGGTTCTGAACCACAAGAAGATGAAATCTATGATTTTTGCACACCGCCAAAGTAACTCCAGAAATCCTCCCCTTCTCATCCTCCTATGCACCCTACACCCCCTTGAACAGGTATCTACTTACAAATACCTGGGCATCACCCCACTGTCCCTCCTTCCATGCTCATCTTAACTCGCTGTCCTCGGCCATGAATGCCTGGATTGACTCCCACCGCCACAAAGACTGCCTCCCTGAGTATGACCTCACGGCTGTCTATCACCTCCTCCACCCTGTCTTTGGTTGATTATGGGCTCCCTATCTATGCAGCTGCTGACCCCACTGCCCTCACCAAAGTCCAGACCTCCATCAACAAAGCCTGCAGGCTCCTGACCGGTGCCCCCAGCAGAATGCACACATGCCAGCTTTACTCCACCTCAAACCTACTCACCTTTGAAGAGCACCCCTGCAATACCACACCTGTATACTAGCCAAAAAGATGCTTCTGGGGCTCTCCCCTCCAGGAATCACTACATCCCTACAACGGGCCACCCACTCGGTCGCCACCTGAAATACAACCAAAGCCACCTTCCAGGTGCCGAGAGCTAGGACCTCGCTCGCCCAAAGATCTTTCCACTACAGAGCACCCTCCTGGTATAATTCCCTCACCACTCACATCATAAACATCTCTAAAATTGACCCCTTCAAAATCGCCCTACGCAGACACCTCACTGACACTCAGAGCTGCAAATGCCCATGACAGGCCCTTACCTAGAGCTCCGCCTGAGCCAATCCACAGACACAGTCCTCCTGGTCCGCCACTCTCCCTAGCAACTACCCCTCTACACCCCCCCCCAAGGTATCCACCACCTAGTATCTCCAGGGATCTTATAGTATTACATATGTAACCCCTAGATGGCGCTATCCCAGGGGCTACTACCCCTGCCTGATTTGCCACTAACAGGTTGAGGGGCCTGGATCCAATGGCGGGTGCCTCCACCCAGAGGTCAGGGTTTGCAATAGTTAAACTAACTTGGTCACAGCCCTCTGGGACACTGCAACCCCCCTTTCTTCCCACTAGTGGCCCACACAATATATCAGAATTACCTTCACAGTATACACTTACCCCCAGGTCTGGTTCCGGCACTGGGACCTCCTGTGAAATGAGATACAGTGCAACAATCACAGTACAGTACTTTAACATAGACAAATACCTCAGGCAGTATAACTTCACTGAAACAAGCAGCTCTGATTTATTTAGGGGGATATAACAAGGACAGGGGGAAATCAGGTTAATTAGCTTATCACTCTAATAATCTACTATGGCTCTGTGCACAGGCCTATCCCTTATCAGTTACTGTCCTGGGTACCCAAGCCCTAGTGGCTAGTCCAAACCGTGGCAGCTGGTAGGGGCCCTTTCACACAGAAAAGGAGAATTAAACAGTCAGCAGTACAGTAATTCCATTTGGATTTAATGTGGCAATTCAACAGGGAGCAACCCTGAATTAGTACTCCGACCTCCAAATAAGATAGGGTCCTTCAATGTCAGCAGGGCTCACTTGAGGTACACAAACCTCTTCACACATCCATATAAAGAAAGTACTATACCAGGCAGGCTGCATCTGTATCCCGATCGCAATTACTGCACAATACCGGGAGAACACACAGCAGATTCAGTTCCTGACAGACCGAAGTGCAATTTTCAGCAATTCTTCCAGTCTTCTACAGGGTGAGCCTGGTTTCTACTCTTCAGAGATCCTTTGATTCTTTCACAGGACGGATTCAGTCCTAACAAGCTGTTACACAAGCTGCAGACCGAACTCTGGGCCTTACACACGTTTTTGACTAAAACTGCACACTGAAAAAGCACAGGGCTCCTTCCTTCTTCACTGCCAAAGCTCAACTGAAGCTCCCAACCGACAAAACTGGGCACTTCCTTTGAGTTCCTCCCAGTTCTTGACTGGATTACTGTCACCACAATAGACTGCTGCTGTTGGTCCAAAAGGCACTGAAGTCTAAACTACATCTCCAGAGTCACTGCCCATACAATCCTCTTGTGGCTGGCTCAGATTATGAGTCCCAAGTTCTGATTCGTCCAAGTGCACCATTTTAGAGCTAGCTTACTCCACACTGATTGGTCCAGTTCAGCAGTTCAAAACTAGAATGGGAACTAGCAGACACAGTTCTGACTGCAAAGAAAGCAGGTTAGACAAACTGTAATTTCATTATTACTCTAAATAATTTCTGGCAAACAGTTACATCTTTCAGATAGGTTCCTTTGCACTCCTAGTGACTGCAAAATGAAGTGAATTAGCAGCAGTCGAGTGGTACTCAGAGAAGCACACAGTCCCCCATACAATCTAATTATGTCTGCAAGCAGACAGCTCTTAAAGAGACAGTACCAGAGGCTCTAAAACACTCACTGATAAATGGCTTAAATGCCAAACACCATTCAGGCTTGGAGCATTCAAGCAAGCTCCTGGAAGTCTTTAGGAACCCCCATTTGCAGGGGGTTACACCTTCCTGGCCTGGGAAAGCTTGGCGTCCAGCGTCAAGCAAGTACCATAAGTTTCAACTGCAACCATACATTTTGCATTAGGCTCGCATGTAATCATCAGTCAATATATCATTTTACCAAGAACACATTTCTGAAACATTGCAGTACGTCACTCTTTACACAGTATTACATACACATGTACCATAACTCAAGTTATTACCTCTTGTACATGAAACCTGAAGAGAGGGGGCCCTTCCCTATCAGTTACCTTGGGGCTGGACGGGGCAAGGGCACCATACTTAGAGGGCAACACAAGTAACTTGGAGTTAGCACTGACGCTCAGTTTGGGCAATGAGCTCGGGGACACATACACTCCTTTATGGACAACATTGAGAGGCAAATCCACAGGCCTCCCAAGGGAATCATAACTGAGGTGCACCACAGGCTTTACAGCTCGACCAGTCTTTCTAAGGGGAACTGTTACAGTCTCTGCACTCTGAGCCTCATTTTCAGCATTGTCCACACTTGTCAGGGGAGTCTCCATGGGGGTATAGAGGCTAGAACTTGGGGCACTTTCAGCTCCAGGAGTTACAGTTTCTGAGTCCACAACATTTGGCTCGCATGGAAGTTTCGGACACTGCAGTGGACTGTCAGGGCACTCAAAATACTCTTCTTGTTCGGTGTATCACCAGTCTGCCTCAATCTATCATTTTCCTCCTGAAAGCTCAAACAGTTCAACCATGCACAATGATTCCATTTCATCTGATCTGATGCTTTGCACTTCACTTCTGGGAGCATTGGCTCCAGGGATGAAGCTGGGGCTTAAACAGTCCAGAAGGCCCAGCTTTGTCTCCAGTATTGACTAGATTGCCCCAAACAATTGACTCAGTTCGTAAGAAGGATAGTATTCAAAGTCACTCTCACTTTCTTCCGATATGGACTGACAGTCATGCTCAACTGGGACTTGTGGAGGGGAACACTTTAACTTTGCTTCTGTAGGTGCAGACTTTCTTGATCTTTCTTAGCAGCAGCTCTAGTCACTGGTCCAGAGGGGCATCTTCTAGGGCTCAGACTCATTAAGATTTGCCCAATGGGCAGTAAATGATTTCTATGCATTGTTTTTACATCTTTGAATTATTCTCAGGCCTTACTTTGTACACTGGCAGATCATCTAGTTTGCCCACTACAATGTGAGGGAGATGGTGCCATCTGTCAGCAATCTTGTGCTTGCCATGCAATCCCAGATTTCTTAGCAATACCCGATCTCCTCCTGGGTTCCTGTGCACCTTTTATCATACCTTTCTTTGTTGGCCAGATTTCTTTTGGCAGCCATGGTTTGAGCCAGTTGGTACGCATGAGTTAGCTGGGCCTTTAACTTTGCACATACTGTAAATAGTTGTCAGCCTGAACCCCATCAGAGAGACCCCAAAACACACATCTACTGGTAGTCGAGCTTCTCTTCCAAACATCAGGGGTAGGGGAGAATCCAGTGGCATCACTTTTGGTGCAGTTATACATGTACCAGGGTGCTAATTTGTTGGCTCCATCTAGGCTTGTCCTTTGGGTGCAGGGTGCCTCAGCATATCTAGCAAAGTGCGGTTGAAACGCTCAGGCTGTGGGTCCCCTGGGGTGGTAAGGAGTGGTTCTGGACTTCGTGACTCCCACAGAGAAAGCATTCTCTTTGATCAGACGACTCTCAAAGTCTCTCCTTGATCAGAATGGATTCTTTGTGGAGCCCCATAGTGAACAAAAAAGTTTTCTACAAGTACTTTGGCCACAGTGGATGCTTTCTGGTCTTTGGTGGGGAAAGCTTGGGCATATCTCCGTGAAATGGTCAGTGACCACCAGCACATTACTGATATTTCTTTGATCTGACTCCAAACTTAGAAAATCAATACAGACCAGCTCCATGGGTGCACTGGTGGTGATGTTAACAAGGGGGCAGCCCTCTGGGGCAAAAGCTTTCTCTCTGTAAGCGACTACAAGTTCGAATGTGTTGCTCCAACATCAGCCCCATCTTAGGCCAATAGAATCTGGATCTCCACCAAGTCAAGTGTTCTGTCTATACCAAGGTGCCCCATGTGGTTGTGCAAGGACCTCAGTACTGAGTCTCGAAAGGCAGTGGCAGCACTAGTTGTTGTTTGTCTACTTGTCCCCTCTGTCTACTGTTTCTCTGTATAACAGTTTATTGATCAGTTTCAACTTAGGACCTTCTTGTATAACAGTGCAGTTCTCAAATCAGTGGAGCGTAATTTGGACATCTTTTCCTGCATAGAGGGCTTCTAAAGCTGCTTTGATCATGGGATCGCGGGATTGAGCTCCGACCATACTGTCATTGTCCAGCTGAGGCAGTGCACCAATGTCTATTGCAGAAAGTGGCATAAGGCAGGTATGCAATTTCAGAGGCTCCGCAAACCACCATGCAGTCCACTGCGTCCGTGGACATTTGTTCCTCCTGTCAAACTTCAGCAGAGTGCCCGAATGTCAGGTTCTGCCAATCGGACCCAATCATTCTGGGGACAGGCTCCGGAGAGAGCATCAGCATCTATGTGGTTCAGACCTGCTCTGGCATTCGAGAGCATAGTCATATGTAGATAATGCAGAAAGCCACCTATGGCCAGTGGCATCCAACTTAGCTGAGGTCTGCACATAGGTCAAAGGATTATTGTCAGTTTTACTAGTATTTTAGCCCCATACAAGTACTCATGGAATTGGTCAACAATAGCCCACTTCAAAGCTAGGAACTCTAACTTATGTACAGGATAGTTCTTTTTCAGATGGGGTCAGGCTTCTACTGGCAAAGGCCACTGGTCTCAGGCCATTCTCGTGTCTTGGTACAACACAGCCTCAACCCTTGCAAGCTAGCATCAGTGTGCAGGACGTAAGGTTTTCTTGGATCGGCATAGGCCAGCACTGGAGCATGGGTAAGTTGATATATGATCTCATGAAAGCAGTCTCACAATCCGGAGTCCAGCGGCCCTAAATACTTCACTCGGATGAAAATACACTCTTTCAGTCTTGAGGGACGCTGACTTTTGGTATTTTTGTGGGTTGGGGATACCCTTGAGTAAGGTTAAGTAAAGGCGGATCACTCTTGAATAGTCCTTGATGAAGCGCCGATAATAACCACAGAATCCCAGGAATCTTTTGCAGTTCTTTTTAGATTTTTGGGCTGTGGCCAGGTGGTCAAGGCCTCAACTTTACTTGGGTCGGTCTCTATTCCCTCGGTGGATACTATGTCCCACATACTTTACTGATGTTTGAAAAATTGACACTTATCAATGGACAGTTTAAGGCCAAAGTCCTCCAGGCGGTCCAATACCTTAAATAATCTGCTCTCATGTTCCTCCAGTGAGCTGCCAAACACAATAACATCATCTAGGTATACCAGGCACTCTAGTAGTTCATGTCCCCACTGCACGCTCCATCAATCGCTGAAAAGTGGCTGGGGCACCTGAAATCCCTTGAGGCATCCTCATGAATTCATAGAAGCTAGCGGACAGATAAAGGCTGTCTTTTCACGGTCCTCTGGGGCCATCGGGATCTGATAGTACCCACTGCGGAGATCCAGCACAGAGAACCACTTGCTCCCTTAGGCAGTCCAAAGCATCCTGAATGCGGGGCATTGTGTACTGATCAGGATAGTCCGCCGTTTAAGATGCGATAATCCACACATCCTTACTGTTCCATTCTTTTTCCTCACTACCACAATGGGGAAGCATAAGGGCTTCTGGATTCTTGTATTACACCAGCAGCTAACATCTTTTGCAGATGCCGTCTCACATCATCTATGTCAGCAGATTGCCAGCCGAGACCTCTCACGAAATGGTCTTCGCCATGCAGCCGGATATTGTGCTCAGCTCCTTGCACGCATCCTACATCCCATTCCTTTAAAGAAACACCTGGTCTCTTGGGCAAGCTTCTCACTGATCTTCACTTTCCATTCAGCTGGCAGCGGGAGTCGCAAATCAAACAAGTCAGGCGTTACTCTGTCATTCTTCCTTGAACTCTGCTGCTGGGTAGCACTGCAGTGTCTGCACAATGCACATTAGCCAGGATGCAACCTCTGTTTACTCGAATGTCTCTTTCAGACACATTATGAACTTGGACCATTACCCTCTGGCATAAGCATGGGCTCTAGCGGGCAAAATACTAGGCTTGACCAGCAGTCCCTCTGGCAATTTTCCATCGCCTGGTGCATCCAACATTAATATTTTATTCTTAACATCCTTTCTGATACGGACCTCTCCCTGTAAGGTACACTGGGCATTTGCGCCAGGATCAGAGACTCAGGATCCTTCTTCCATACAATTCCGACCGTTCCTCTGGTTCTGTTTTTCAGCATCTCTGTGCCTCATAGGCCTTCTTAATTAAAGCCGAACTCTTAAAGCTCTACTAGTCTTTGACCCCTGTTTTTCATAACACAACTGTGCCAGCCTTCCGAACATATGAGCATTTGTTCCAATCAACAAGGGACACCATCATACAGTCCAGTGGGGGACACACTAAGGCTAGGGTCTCTACTTGTTCGCCACTCCAGCCACGGAGGTGGGGAAAGACAGCCAAATTCGATATACCCGAATAGGGTAGGCCTTCTCACTTAACCCCATACATGCAGTCCTTCTAATGGTTGTAAGGGCACGCCTGACAAATGCTTCTGATACCAATCTTGGAACATAATTGTCACTTGGGAGCCACTGTCTAATATAGCTCTTGTAGACACTCCGTTCACCTTTACAGTGGTCTCCATGGAGGGACCCACTATTCTGGACCAGTCTGGAGAGGCGGTAGTGGGGGCCTGGGCAACTGACCTTGCCACAAAAGGACGTGAATTAGCATTTTTGGTGCCCTCACTGGGATCATGTCGTGCACCTCTTAACCACTGATTTCTTCTCCCAAGCCTCTCTTGTAGCCTATATGCAACTTTGTCAGTGTCTTTTGGGGACTGGCATTCCCTTTTCATGTGCCCATCTTTCCCACAATTATAGCAAAACATACTTTCTGGAGTTTGAGCTGGCCGAGGCGCCACACTGGGAGCCAGGGCGGGGGTATTACTAACTGGAAACCTTGGTGCCATCTCTGTCTGCGGCGTGATAAGCATTTGGAGACATCTCGTCAGTTTCTCCACTTCCATGGTCAAGGAATCGAGTTCGGAGCTGTTATCAGCAGGAGATACATGGGTGGGTACCCCCACCCCATAGCAGATGCAGTCGGATATAGGTCAGGGTCTGCATTTCAGGCGTGGCCTTCATAAAGGGACTGTTTTGAATTCGGATCTCTCAACAGTTCGCCCCATTGTGACATATCTTTTCCTTGTCAGAGCACTCATTGACTGCCAACCTCTGCCCCTGAACTTCACTTGATGGGTCACCCTCAGTCACTCGGGTCGTAGTCGAGCTATTGGTGCAGGTCCCTCCCGAGGTCGCCTTTTCTCAACTCCTCGAATTTCTCTCATTAACTCATCATAGGAGGGTGGGGATTCCAGTCGATCTGCCAGGTGTAACTGAAGCAACAGCAGTTCTGAGAAGGGGCAGACTTAAGGATCCTGTCCAGTCTGGTTCGGTCCAGTTCAATCGCTGGCAAACTACCTTTTCTGAGGCATTCTTGCAACAATTTTCCAGCCGAGATACATACACAGACAACAACTCCCTTGGTACTGTTGTGCATCTCTTACTCTCCACCATAGGTCCTCATCTGAATCTGGGCTCCATACACATTCTCCAAGGCCTCAAGATAGGCCTGTGCAGTCGCTTCAGGGTTACTGGCCTGTTTAGCACGGATGGTAGCCAGGGCAGGACCTCGGAGGCCTCACTAACCCTCTTTCGCTTTCACCTTCCGAGCATTGCCATTCTAGCACTTGGGGGCAACATAGTTATCCAGGTCTCCCAGTCATCCTCCCTTGGGGTGGGAGGGTCCCAGAGAAGATCCTCAACCTTCGTAAGAGTCGGACTAATGGCAGGTGCAGAAATAGGAGTCTGCATTGGTTCAGCCACCATTACGGGCACTGGAGCAGGAGAGGTGTTGGGGAGAACACCCCAGGTGGCAAGAATAGTTTCTTCAAGTCCTCCACAGTTTTCCTTCTCCCAGCAACCATTCAGCAAATTTCTCCTCAAAGTTTCAGATAGTGGTGGGGCTGATTCCCCGGGTCTTTACTGTCCTTAGTTATCACTCTCCAAGCAGTGAGGGCTCCTCTGGGGTAATGGTCTGTGGCACTTTGAGCTATCTATGGGATCCTTAAACTCTATTAGGGCCAGGAAAGTGTGGGTGAGCAGATTAGCATGCCGACCCACCACCACAGGGTTTTGTAAACCTTCCACCTTGGAAAGTACTCCTGCACAGTGTCCGTATTGATACCCAGGGGATGTCCAGGATAAGCATAGCATTTGTGGTCGATCTCCTCCCCAGTACACCACTCCACCAGCCGGTTGCAGCCACTTCTGTCGGGTACCCATTTTTTCTTAACAGTGGTTCGTGAATATGGCCACTAGAGGACACACAATCCCAGCGGTGAGCCTCCAAGATGTAACCCCTAGATGGCGCTGTCCCAGGGGCTACTACCCCTGCCTGATTTGCCACTAACAGGTTGAGGGGCTGGATCCAATGGCGATGCCTCCACCCAGAGGTCAGGGTTTGCAATAGTTAAACTAACTTGGTCACAGCCCTCTGGGACACTGCAACCCCTTTCTTCCCACTAGTGGCCCACACAATATATCAGAATTACCTTCACAGTATACACTTACCCCAGGTCTGGTTCCGCACTGGGACCTCCTGTGAAATGAGATACAGTGCAACAATCACAGTACAGTACTTTAACATAGACAAATACCTCAGGCAGTATAACTTCACTGAAACAAGCAGCTCTGATTTATTTAGGGGATATAACAAGGACAGGGGAAATCAGGTTAATTAGCTTATCACTCTAATAATCTACCTATGGCTCTGTGCACAGGCCTATCCCTATCAGTTACTGTCCCTGGGTACCCAAGCCCTAGTGGCTAGTCCAAAAACTGGCAGCTGGTAGGGGCCCTTTCACACAGAGAAAAGGAGAATTAAACAGTCAGCAGTACAGTAATTCCATTTGGATTTAATGTGTGGCAATTCAACAGGAGCAACCCTGAATTAGTACTCACGACCTCCAAATAAGATAGGGTCCTTCAATGTCAGCAGGGCTCACTTGAGGTACACAAACCTCTTCACACATCCATATAAAGAAAGTACTATACCAGGCAGGCTGCATCTGTATCCCGATCGCATTACTGCACAATACCGGGAGAACACACAGCAGATTCAGTTCCTGACAGACCGAGGTGCAATTTTCAGCAATTCTTCCAGTCTTCTACAGGGTGAGCCTGGTTTCTACTCTTCAGAGATCCTTTGATTCTTTTCACAGGACGGATTCAGTCCTAACAAGCTGTTACACAAGCTGCAGACCGGAACTCTGGGCCTTACACACGTTTTTGACTAAAACTGCACACTGAAAAGCACAGGGCTCCTTCCTTCTTCACTGCCAAAGCTCAACTGAAGCTCCAACCGACAAAACTGGGCACTTCCTTTGAGTTCCTCCCAGTTCTTGACTGGATTGGCTGTCACTCACAATAGACTGCTGCTGTTGGTCCAAAAAGGCACTGAAGTCTAAACTACATCTCCCAGAGTCACTGCCCATACAATCCTCTTGTGGCTGGCTCAGATTATGAGTCCCAAGTTCTGATTCGTCCAAGGCACCATTTTAGAGCTAGCTTACCCCACACTGATTGGTCCAGTTCAGCAGTTCAAAACTAGAATGGGGAACTAGCAGACACAGTTCTGACTGCAAAGAAAGCAGGTTAGACAAACTGTAATTTCATTATTACTCTAAATAATTTCTGGCAAACAGTTACATCTTTCAGATAGGTTCCCTTTGCACTCCTAGTGACTGCAAAAATGAAGTGAATTAGCAGCAGCTCGA
Organism: Neoceratodus forsteri; assembly: GCA_016271365.2. Taxonomy (NCBI): domain Eukaryota; kingdom Metazoa; phylum Chordata; order Ceratodontiformes; family Ceratodontidae; genus Neoceratodus; species Neoceratodus forsteri. The sequence goes on from CM057459.1 coordinate 324,248,835, forward strand.
GTGGTACTCAGAGAAGCACACAGTCCCCCCATACAAACTAATTATGTCTGCAAGCAGACAGCTCTTAAAGAGACAGTACCAGAGGCTCTAAAAACACTCACTGATAAATGGCTTAAATGCCAAACACCATTCAGGCTTGGAGCATTCAAGCAAGCTCCTGGAAGTCTTTTGGGAACCCCCATTTGCAGGGGGGTTACACATATGTACTAGTTTATTTAGATTAGCTTACTTGTAGTCTGTACACCATGCATTGAAACCTGCGTGCTCCACTGTATTACTGAAATTGCTTTGTATGTCCATTTGCTTTGCTGGTATGCTCTTTTTGTATCTCACCTGTATTGTTCCCCACTGTTTTGCTCCACCAAAATGTTGTCTCCCCTCCCTGCGACGACATGCCTTTGTAAATGAGTCTTTGACTCAAAGGTTGTAAATCCGAATTGTGAATAAATAAAAAAATAAACCTTCATCTAATGCTCAAGGGAGGAGATCAGGACAGAGTTGATGAGGAGTCAGAGATGGTAAGATACCAACCTACTGAGAACCTTTCCAGTCTACTGCAGGATCTGAACGCTACCCTGATGAGATACCTCCAGAGGGGTTCAATCATGTAGGTTCACTGCTTGACCCCAATGCAACAACAACAACAATCAAACCACTCATCAGGCTATATATATATATATATCCTTGCTCATTGTCTTTTGCTAGGCCCAATCCCATGCATTAAGGATTGCTGATAAAAGATGGGAAACATGCACATATGAAAGCTGCTATTGGAACAGAAAAGCATTTGTGTACATAGGAAGTATGTGTCTGGACAGGATGCCATTGTTTGCCTATGCTAGCTTGGAAACAATTGTCTAAACTGTCTTCCGTGTGAACTCAGGGAGGCCCCCTCTTTTGAGGCATTCAAATGGGGGCTGAAGCATTGTCTTTTTCCATGACTTTCTCCATCAGTAATTAGACAATACTGTGTCAATGTGTAATATTTTACTGCTAAATGCTATATATTTATTTATGTGCTGCAATTTATTCTGTATTATTGTTGTAAGGCTCCCAGAGCCTGTGCGCTTGGGCACCTAAGAAATAAAAATACTACCACTACTAAATGGAAAGTCAATGTTATGTGCTTTGCAGATGGATTCTGTTGATCCAGAATTGACACATATATCAACTGTTTAGCCTGGGGATAGTTTAACCCACCAAAGTGGGGACTTACCATAAAGCTGTATGCAGCCCAGCACAGATTGCCCCATCCACCTGCTAGTTTGTTCTCTAAAGCCCTGAGGACTTTGACTTGCCTTAAGTAGGGACCAGAGAAGGACCAAAAGAGGAGTGCAGAAAATCTTCAGTGTCTCCTGCCCCATTCTTTGAAAGTGGCTCTGTTGCCACCAACAGATTGAGCACACTGGCATTTGTGACAAGATAGGGATTCCTCTGATGATCACTGAAGACTGACTGGGCACTTAACTGTGACAAGCGCAAACAACCAGGGGGCACGGAGAATGTATTAAGGGTAGAAGCTCTTTGAAAATTAAGAATTTTTGGGTCAGAGTCCTTGGACTACAAAACCATCAGCTATCTAAGTCACCTCTGATGACCTTGATCAACATAGCACTGAGGCAGTGGGTGATAGCACAGCCAATCAAACTTCAGAGCCTTACAAGGAGGTACAGATTTAAGGAACTTTGGAGGATTTCAGTGTTCACCCAGAAGCAAGGCAGACAACCTGCCATTGAGTGAATGTCAGACAGATCTTCCCAAGAGACTGACAGGAGGAACTGGTTAATAGGGAGGCTGGCTGCCCACAATGAGACTGATGAATTTACCAGCATGAAAGTAGTCTGCATGAGACAGTGGAGCAAAGCAGACCTCTCGTTTGTTGCAGTGAAGAGGAAGCTGCACAGAGCTTTGGAGAGAGAGAATTGTGCTTATACAGTCACTAAGGTCGAGACTGCTGGGTGGAGCACAAGAGGAAGGAGACCGAAATCTGCAAGTGTCAGCTGTCAGTCTGCAGGAGTAAGCCACCCTGCAGCTGACCTTGCACTGGATAGACTTTTCCCTAATCAGACCGGAAGGCTCTGCATCTAAGTCACAGAAAGTAGAGCCTTAAGCCACCATACTGATCACTTTGGCCAGGTGAGCCACAGAGGCCTAGGATCCTCTCAAGAGCCTGAGAGAAGATAAAGAGAGACAAGTTGAACCTGCATGAGATGCCAGACAGAGTGACCAGCAGAGGAGAGCTTAGGGACTTAGGAAGCAGTTGGAGGTGCTTGAATGCGGAAGAAGCGGTTATATTCAGACAGGACTGCAGCTGGAAATCAGGGTAACCATGAATACTGAATCAGGTCCTACATTACATGCAATCCATCATTTGTTACAGAGAGCCACAGATTGGGGCTGGTGTTCAAATGATTACATCCTCCAGTCTGGATTACAAATCTGGGGGTTGATTATACTTTGTTTGGTTTAATGCACCAGTGCCAGCTGACTGAATGGAACTGTAGTGGGCTTACGTTGATTCAACACATGGGTATCCAGGCTTCCCTCGGAGTTCCTTAGGACTAAAGGTAGTTAGCTGGTAGCAGTGGGGATTGCTGTATTTGCCCAATAATGCAGTCAGGTTGAGAACTGCATTGTTTGGGTTGGACTGCATTTCAATATACATAGGCTGTAACTAGCTGGGTATCTGGAGACTCGCTAGATAAGAGAGTGACAACTGCTGAAAAACATTCATTTGCATTAACCCTTTCTTTCCCCCTATGTAAGACCTTGTTCTTGATTCCCCAATAAAGCCATGTGTCATTGTCTGATATCTGTGTTGTGTGCATATTATTGGTAGGGGTATAGCATTAAAATTTACATTTGGGTTAGCCGCTGATTGCACTGTGTGGGAACCCTAGTGGCTTGGTACTGCTGCCCATGCAGTAAATAAGATTGCAACCTAGCCCACTTAAATTTTTTCCTGGGTGGCAGTACTACACAACTTATCAAATTACAACATCTTTGGGTAATAAATCCTCACAGAGGTTATCGACCCAGACTCCTAAACCATGTTTGAGCCCATAAGACTGCAGTAGTATACTGTCATCTACAGCAACATGATATAAATATGTTGCGTATTGATAAAAATGTTTTCAAAGGGAGAACTAGACTGTACATTAGTATCTGACATAATTTCATTATTCAGATACTTACTCCAATGTGACAGAAATGCCAAATTAATCAGGGATCAAGGACATTTTAGACTCAAAATTGGGGACATCCCTGAAAATCAGGGAGAGTTGATATGATGACCCTTCATGTCTAGGGAGCTCCTAGTGCTTACCTGGGTACCCAGATAATAAAGCAGTGTAGGCCCATTGACAGTCGCATTGCACGTGATGGCTAGGGAAGAAAGTGCAAAATCCAACCAACAGGCACTGTTTATTATACACAAGCCCATTGACCTATTTGTAATCCCAAAAAATTTAATAAATACTAGTGCACAGATAAGTCCCAAAGTCCAGAAACTGAATGCTAGCCATAAACTATCTACCCTTTAGTTGCAGAACCAGTATTCACAATGGAAAAGCAGGGGGAGAGACCTAATCCAGTCAACAGAAGCACTCCGGATAGGGGGGTTGATATTAGTCCTTTCACAGAACAAAGGATTCTGAAAGAACTCTCAAAACTGAAGGTGGATAAAGCAATGGAGCCTGATGGGATTCACCCCAGAATTCTAAAAGAACTAAGGGAAGAACTAGTAACACCACTGACTACCCTTTTTAATAAATAATGGGAGAATGGTGTGGTACCTGAGGAGTGGAGAAGGGTGGATGTGATTCCCCTTCTCAAAAGCGGGAGCAAGACAGAGGCAGGAAACTCAGTGGTAGGGAAAATGATGGAATCACTTCTGAAGGAAAGAACTGTTGAGTACCTAGAGGCCAGTGTGGCACAGGACCCAAGGCAGCATGGATTCACAGCAGGAAGGTCATGTCAGACAAATCTAATTGATTTCTTTGACTGGGTAACCAAAGTAGTAGACCAGGGAGGGGCTGTGGACATAGCCTACTTAGACTTTAGCAAGGCATTTGACACAGTCCCGCACAAAAGATTAATAAACAAATTAGCCAGCCTGGGAGTGGGTCCCAGGGTGGTAGCCTGGGTAAAACACTGGCTGGACAACAGGACACAGTGGGTAATAGTAAATGGAGTCCACAGTGAAGAAAGGAGGATTACTAGTGGGGTACTGCAGGGTTCAATACTGGGGCCGGTCCTTTTTAATGTCTTTGTAAGTGACATTGCAGAGGGACTGGAAGGGAAGGTATGTCTCTTTGCAGATGACACAAAGATCTGAAACAGGATTGATATGCAAGGTGGGGTGGAAAGGATGAAAAGGGACTTGGCAAGGTTGGAGGAATGGTCAAATGTATGGCAGCTTAGATTCAACGCAAAGAAGTGCAAAGTAATGCACCTGGGAAACAAAACCCCGGCAAGAGTACACAATGGGGTGAGATACTGAGAACAACAAAAATGGAAAGGGACCTGGGGGTAGTCATATCAGATGACCTAAAGGTGGGCCAGCAATGTGAAAAGGCAGTAAGGAGGGCTGGGGGGGGATACTGGGATGCATAGGGAGAGGCATCACCAGTAGAAAACAGAAAGTTGTTGGCCCTCTGTACAGACAGTTGGAAAGAACACATCTGGAGTACTGTGTACAGTTCTGGAGACCCCATCTCCGCAAAGACATAGACAGGGTGGAGGCTGTCCAGAGGAGGGCAGCCAAAATGGTGCAGGGTCTGCACCAGAAGACATCTGAAGAAAGACTAAAGGAGATTAAGATGCATAGCTTCGAAGAAAGAAGGGAGAGGGGGGACATGATAGAAACTTTCAAATACCTCAAGGGAATCAACAAAGTCCAAGAGGGTAGCATCTTTCAAAAAAAGAGATGTGCAAGAACAAGGGGGAACAATCTGAAGATAGAGGGGGGAACAGCTCAGAGGTAATGTGAGGAAGTATTTCTTCACAGAGAGGGTTGTAGATGCATGGAATAGTCTTCCTGAGGAGGTCATAGAGTCAAAAACAGTAATGGGAATTCAAGAATGCATGGGACAGACATAAGACAATTCTAGTGGAGGGGTAGGAGGAAGTAGGCTGTTCGTTAACTAGGATCTGCAGCTTATCCATTAGGTAGGGGAAATGGGCAGACTAGGTGGGCCAAGCGGTCCTTATCTGCCGTCAAATTCTATGTTTCTATAACGAAAGTCCTGTTTATATACTCACTTTTCAAACAAGCAATGGAGTCCTCTCCAATTCAGTGAAGTCTCAGCTGCAAGTTCTGGCTCTCAGATCCCATAGCAAAGGTCAGCTCTCATGTCTTGGTATGCCTCTCTCAGGTCTCACTGCCTCTCTGCTGCCTTCACTAGCTAACTTCTTGCTCTCTCTGTTGGTCTCTGTCTCACAGTATCTGATGTAAACCGTGACTAAGAAACACCAACCTTTCTGACCAGTGCAACTCCAAGGTAATCCCACAGCACTGAAGGCCAATCACCTGGCTTTCATGCCGACTGTAGTGACTGGTGGTGATGGCTTCCTGGGAGCCTCAGTGTCTGTCATGGCTGCAGAGCCTCTGTATCTGCAAGTACCTCACAAGTATCTCACAGGGTACACTAAAGAGCGCAGCTTCAGGGTGGCTTACCCACACAGACGTCTCACCAGCTGCTGTGTTAAGTTCTCTCACAGTGGAGCCAGTCTCCTCCTTTCCACTGTTAAAGCACAATCCTCCCTCCAAACTATCGCTGCTTTAGCAATAATTATCACTGCAGGCACAGTGTTTGCTTTTTTACTTTACTCTGACAAAGGCTGGACCTTGCAGACTGCATGTTTCGAGACTCCCAAATGGTCAGTCCTCCAATTGGTCACAAATGGAAATCCAAAAAGAGTAGTGCAGCACAAACACACAGAGACTTTCAAATTCAAATCTCAAGGGTTTATTAACCAAATGTTATATAACCAGCTCCAAGTATGGCTCTGTCCCTACGCTTTGGCTATCCCAGCCTTTCTTAGGGAGTCACAAATGGAAGCCTGTCCCACAGTCACTTAATGTCTGATTGACTTTGTCACCTGCAGGTGAATTAGTAAAGTCTTTCAGTGTCCCATGAGCCTGGTTATAGAAGCAGGCCCTCTGATCCCACAGCAGGATCCAGGGGCGAAGGGCAAGAATGATGGCAGCCCCTTGTTTGTTTCCAAGGTCACTATCCTCAAATGTCCTTGTTTGCAAAGGGCCTCTGCCTCAAACAATATTACCGCCTCAGGCTTAAATTCTGAACAGGTAGTGCCAGTGTTCAGTGCAGTTGGGGCAGCTGTTGGGAAAGGTCCCTCTGTTCAAAGTATCTAGTCACTTTCATCAGCGGAAGCAGTATGGTAGTGGAGCCACAACTGACAAAACGTGGGCAAAGCCAAAGGTGAAAGCACTCCTCTTCACTCGCACTTCAGTTCCCACAGTGCCAGTCCAAGTCTTTTGGCAAACCCAGAGGGAAGAATAACAGTGGCAGGAATGTGCTGGCTCCAAAGTTAAGCACAATTAATCTCAGGGGTTACATCTGAATAAAAAAAGTGAAAGTGACAGCCCTCAACCCCATCATGCCATCTCAGAGGGCCAGGAGCAAAAGGTGTTGGGGGGGGGGGCAATCTGGCCAAACAAAAGTCCAGGGGCTAGGTGCAGAGGATGCACCAGAATTACTGTTGGGTCCCCACCAGCATAACATCATGTCTGAGCCCACCCAGCGGGCCATACAGATACATAGGTGGACAGGTGTCAAGTATTGAGAGCTAGCAGAACTCCCACTGTGAGTTCTGCCGGGTGTTCCACATGTGAGGAGTGGGAGCTCTGCTGTTTCTGTCAGCTCTACACACATGCAGAAGGGGTCACGAACCCTTTATGGACCAACTCCTTAGACATGAAAAAGAAGGTGAACTGGACTATGGTCATTCAGCAAGAGTGGTATGAGAATCATTGCTTATGTACAATGCAGCTTATGGCAGCACACATCTAAACTGTTTTTCATTATTACAGTATCTGGCTGTTCCAATCCAAAACCTTTCTAGGAACAAATGACTGATAGATTAAAAACTTTGGAGATCTTGAGACCTTGTTTCAGTGGTTTTATAAAGGTATTTCAGGATTATTTTTTTAAAACATACCTTGCACAGCAGGCAAAAAACTGAGCATGCAACCAGTGTTGTTTTTCAAACCACAAGGAACTTTTAATTTTGTTTATTAACAAGGTCTCATAAAAAAAAAAAATAATACAGAGGTGGTACATTAGTCTGGTAACACCCAATTACAGGCACAAGCAGGTACTGAAGGTGCTGCCAACATGTTATGTTTAAACAATGCCAGTACGAGGATGGCATGCTACTGCACTATTTCCAGGGCTAATACCATCATATGTGGTGTCCCTCAGGGGTACATTGTAGCACCCTTCTTATTCAAGACTTTCATTAATAACTTGCCAAACATTTACATGACTTCTAAAATTCGGCTTTATGTAGACGGTGCAGTTATTCATGTACATAGAAGGTATATTCACAAAATAAATGAAACATTAGAGCACAATTTTCATTCATTACAAGGAAGGTTCATAAAAGAAAAACCGGTTTTATACATCCTCAAAATGAAACCAGGGTTACTATACCACACTCAAAGGTAATGAACTGCTGATACTATGAGTAAGAACTGTATAAAGCAACTTACTCCCACTTATCAATTATGGCTACATTGTGACAGGTGCTGGCCCAAACACAATCTGGGGAGAAAAAAAGAGATTTTCACATTACAAAGTGGTCAAATTTGTTTCCTCCCAAGGCCCATTTACCACCACTGTACTAATTTTGAGCTTCTTGGTTGGCTGTTACCAACCTGAATACAGAGCCCAGTTAGCATTAGCCAACTTTGTTTTCAAGATCCTGCATGGAAATACATCACAATGCCTCTCTGAGATGTTCACATTGTCAGTAACCCATCATCCCACTTTACAGCAAATAACTTAATAAAAATTCCATTCATGTGCAAGGGCACGGGGCAGAAATCATTCAGCTACCGAACCTTTTCTTTTTGGAACACCATTCCATGTTCTGTCAGACTATCTTCATCCCCTATGTTTTCTCTGTTGCAGGTCAGTTGTGCCGTATTAGTGTCAGGAAAATCTAGTATCTTTTTTTGTGGTAATTCAGGCACTTGATGAAGGGATCTGCGAGGCCTTGAAAGCTTGTGTAAATATTCTTCAGTTAGTATAATAAAAGGTATTACCACAAAAAAAGGATACTAAGTTTTCTCTGTTAAACTGAAAGATCACCTACATAAACATAATACCTGTTCATGTTTTGTGAAGTCTCCATTTCCCTGCACAAAAACTTTTGGTAGTTCACATTTTCATGTTTTATTATTATACCTTGTATACTTTGTATACTATACTTTGTATTTTGTGCACTATTGTATCATGTTTAATCTTGCTTAATCTGGTTCAGTTTCAGTTGCTTACCATCTGTATCCCCAGTCGCCTCTGAAAAAGGGACTTCTAGTCTCAATGGGCCTACCAGGTCAACAAAATTCAATAAATAAATAAAATGTTTCTACACAATATACTGTACTTTGTAGTATCTGCCTTATGTCTGAAAAAGACGACTGGTGCCACTGCGTCTATCAGGCCAACAAATAAAAAAAGAATTAAAAAAGATAAGACTTTAATAGGTCTTAAACATTGAATTCAGTTGTGTTTATCCCCAGTATAAAATAGCCAAAACTGAAGTGAGAGAGAGAGAGAGAAAGAATGTGTGTGTGTGTGCGCGCACACGTGTGTGTGTGTGTGTGTTAGGGAACAGTGCAATGTTTCTCCCCCAAAATCCAGCTGCCTGCTAACATAAACAAAGTATCTACTATACTATCTACATTTGCGTTTCTGAGTGTTTCCTATCCTGGGAACTATACTTTGCTTGATTCTGCTCCTTTACTCTCCCCGCATTACAATTTGAAGCCAAATCTTGGCAGTGTGCAGCTGCTTAGACATCTCAACAGCACTGCCCTGATATTGTGTTAATTGTGTGAAAACAGGTGTCAAACAGCTGGGAGCAGGGGAGTGGGACAGAGAACGATATGAGGTGGGCAGCAGTCATATATTGTTTTCCTCAGAAAACAGAGAATTTACTCATTTTACTGTGACAGTACTTAGGCAGAATTGCCATATTGTAGAAAGAAATTAAACTGAAGGGTCTCTGAAATCTTTCTGGTAAAAAAATCTAAAGGGTAAGACCAGAGTCCCATCCCAGCTCCCCCAATTCACTGCACTGATGCTTCAGTTATTCCCTTGTTTGGACCAAGTTTCCAGTGCACTAATTCCTCCACTACAGAAATCATCTCTTGTTCCTGTTGATATTTCTAAGTACTAACCAACATCCAGTTTGCCATTTGGGGGGTCTAAATTGTTGGAGCGGGTATTGCTTAGCAGCTACTAAGTCACTTAAGAGTTTCACAATCTTTTCAAACCATTTCTCTCTGACTTCAGAGCTGGCCACAGTACAAAAGCTCTGCTTCAGAAGTTGTGGGTGAGACTCTTATTTATTGATCCTCAACATACCCAAAAGATATCATCATTATCATTATTAATTTAGCAGTATATGGATAAAGGCTATTGTGTACGGAGAGCATTTTCTTATTGTATGACAGTTCAAAGGTCACAGAAAGTTGTAGTACAGTACTGATGTCACTACTGTACTACAACAGTTTTTCTAGTTTTAGAATCTTGCCTCACTGACTCTCCAAACAAGACAGTTGCTGCTTTTTTTTTGTGTCTGCGTGATTTCTTTATGCTCCCCCAAGTCCCGACTGCGACCACCCCTTTGGGCGGCTAAGAGACTTCTGATCAGTCCCCATCACTCTCCCATTGCCCTCATTGCTGCCGAGGCCCGATTGACCCAATGTATCCCTTCGTCAGGAGGGGCTCCCATGGCAGGGGAACCAAGGGAGGAGACTTGACCATAGGCTTCGATCTACGCCGGACACATGGTGACAGATTGGTATGGACACTTCTGGGCTTTGTAGCTAGTGGAGACCAACCTCTGTCATCCGGTTGGCCGGGTGGTTACGTTTTCCTGGTTTTCTCCCTAACCCACCCCCCTTCCATGTAGTGGTCTAACTGTGGCAGTGTCTTTGGGGGGGCGTTTGGTGACGTGGTGAGGCTTCAAGTCACTATGAACACCAGCCACCATCAGGGACCGCCTAACAAGCGGTCCAGGATCTTCCAACCCTGGGAGGTAAGCGTCCGTAGGATGCTCATAACTCCCTCTGTGTCGGACTCCGCTCCTGACATCCAGGCTTGGGGCGTGAACCCGGGTCGTCAGCATGCCAAGTGAACACCCATCGCTTTGCGCCATAAAATCAGCTTGCTGCTTTTTTTTTTAAACAAACTGACCCTACTCCTAGCATCTTAGTACCACCCACTCAGCACGATACAAGATAACTGACCATTTGTATTTTACAGGTAGATTTGATTACTTATCAAAGACATTCCATGCCAGTCAGCAGTCCTTACTTACTCATTGTACCCGATAGCCACGCATGAGGTCTGACCCATCCATTGACTCTTCTGATACAAAATGGCCACCCAGGGTATAATGAGTTAAGCACTTCTATTTGTGCTCCTGAAAATGGAAGCGCTGGCAGTATAGCCTAGAGGTTAGAGTAATGAGCTGTGAATGAGCTTGATACATCTAGTAGACAGACGTGGGTTTGAGTCCTTCAACCTTGACTTGCATACTGTGTGATTCTGAACAAGTCAGTTAACCACCCCAGTGCTCCCGGGTCACCCCTGAGAACAGGTACCTGTGCCTAGTGGGCCTTACCTGGTTACCAAAGAATAAAATAAAAACAAAAATATTCAGTAAACATTGGCTGGCTGGAGACATTTTTCAAAAGTAATTTAATTTACTTATAAAATTCAAATGGTAAATTATTTATTTTGACACCAGGTGAGTGGTACTCTGTTGCATTCAGTGGTATGCCTTTAATTTCCCCTTTTTTTCTTTGTCTCTTCCTTACACATCTTAACAATTCTTTTTTCCTCTGTTTGAAAGTGAATTGTGTATGAAATGATACACACTGTCTGAACTCAAACAACTTTTATATTATGTGTTCAGTCACCTGCTTTAGTGTAGAGCATGCCTATTTATGTGAGTGATATTATTTATTTATTTGTTATTTATTTGAATTTTGATGGCTGAGTAGGCCCAATGAGACATACAAGTCCCTTTTTCAGGGGTGACCCACAATTATATGCAGTTGAATAAAACTTTTCCCAATGAATCACAGTGCAGGATATGATTATAATACAATAAGTGTGAGAAATGAGAAGAATAGTTATAATTTGAGCACCAGTGGTATAAATGTTCAGCACCAAGTAATAGAAATCACATAGAAAGCAAGTCAACATCACAATCAGTAACTGCAGGAGAAAAGTATACGCTACCCCAGTTAAGAGGGTTATACCACCAGGATCAGTGTCAGGACTATTACATAGTCAAGTAAGTGACATGTCACCATTTGTACTTGCACTGGTTCACACCAAGTGAGTAGTCCTGGAGCCTGCAAAGGTAGGGCAGTTTTGAATCTCACAGAGTACTGAATTCCATAGGGAAGGGGTCACAAATGAGGAGGAGCTCCTCCCCGATCCAGACCATACCCTGGGGATTTCCAGTAAGGAGTTAGCAGCAAAGTGCAGGGGCCTCACATCTGCTTAAACTTTACTATGTCAACAAGGCTACGGGGTGTAGAACACTTGGCAAGTTTGAAGGTAAGGTAGTGCAATGGGCGTTGCTTCAAACAAGGGCCATACAAGAGCTGTGTGCATGCCACAGTGGTGATCCCTATGGGGAGCACCATCTGCAAATCAACAAATGTAAGTCCAGAAGGGGGTCACTTTCGTCCATCCCCTCCCCATCCCCAAGACTACACACTGCAAACACCATGTCAGCCCTATTAGCATATGGCTTCATCATGTTGACATGGTACATTCTTTCTGTATGTCTTCTGTCAGGTAACTCTATGATACAGTTCACGCCATTTACCTTTCTAACTACTTTGTACGGTCCTGCCCACTCAGCCTACAGCTTGTCCTTCTGGACCGGGATGAGGACCATGACTTCCTGACCCACCATGTATGAGTACACTCTGGCTCTGCGGTCGTACCATACTTTTTGGTTTTGTTAGACAGCTGCCAGGTTGCTCTGGGCTGTCCCCATGAGCTCCTTCGGCCTTTCCCTAAACCTAAGGACAAAATCCACTATGGGTGTTCCCTGGGTGGTGTACTTGCCTTCCCAGTCCTCCCAGATCAAGTCTAGGGGTCCATGTGCCTGGTGTCCATATAAGAGCTTGAAGAGGGGAAAACCCTGTCGACTCTTGGGGCACCTCCCTATATGCGAACAACAGGTGGGGAAAGTATTTCTCCCAGCCCCTCCCATGCTGTTCAGCAAATGCTTGGAGCATTGACTTCAGGGTACCATTAAATCTTTCCACAAGCCCATTGGCTTGCAGTCGATAAGGTGTCATGCATCTCTACACCACCCCACACTTCTCCCACAAACATTTAATCAGGTCCGACATGAAGGAACCCCCTCGATCGGTGATAACCTCCTGCAGAAACCCAACATGGGAGAAAATCCCAAATAAAGCATCTGCCACTTTGTCTGTCCTCAGAGAGGATAGGGTGACTGCCTCTGGGTATCGGGTGACATAATCCACCACAATAAGGATGAACCTCTTCCCGGAGGAGCTGGGGGTATTTAAAGGCCCCACAATATCTATTCCCACCCTCTGGAATGGCTCCTCCACTATGGGCAATGGAATTAGGGTGGCTTGGGTTTTCTTACCGGCCTTCCCTATTTCTTGGCACTAGTGACAAGACCTGCAATACTCCTTCACCTGCTGGGTAAAGTTGAACCAATAGAAATTCTGGGCCAATCACTGCGTAATGCATGCAATTCCCAGATGACCAGACAAGGGAATATCATGTGCAGTCTTAAGCAACTGCTCACGGTACCCCTGGGGAACGACCAGCTGCCTGCCTATCACCTCTCTGTCTTTACAGCCTATACATCAGTTCATTTTCCCAATAAACCTTATGTTTACCATCTTCTCCCTGTGCTCTGTCAGAGTCTGCCCCAGTCTTCAGCTTCTCTAGACTAGGGTCACTTTTCTGAGCAGCTGCAAACTCCTGACACATTCCCACGGCATGGGACAGGTCCCCTTCAGTATCTGAACTAGGGTCCCTTGCTCTAGCGTCAGGGCACTCAGGATCACTGCCATCCCTAACCCTTTGACAATGGGTCACCTCTCCTTCCTCGGAGTAACCCTCTATAGCTGTTTGGTTAACTGCTACCGGGGAAATTTCTACCCCCTTTCATTAGTCTACATAGCAGGGGACACAGGCTGGGGAACCAGCCTCCTAGTGGTTCCACAGTGGCTTCTACGGGGTCCAGGGAACTATAGTTTTCCCTTGCCGGTTGGCTATGGGTAACTGCACACACCATCCCCTGTTTAAGATTATTGCCAAGGATTACCTCAATTGCTAAAGTTTCTGCCATGGTGACCTGTTGCACAGTTACCCCTGTCTCACCCCAGTCTAGAAGAACACTAGTGAGTGGCAATGTTTTCCCCTCCCCAGTGAACCCTTGTACAGTTACACATTTATTTGGTATAAGCTGACCAGGTTCTACCAAATCCCCTTTAACCAATGTCAGGGATGCCCCTGTGTCTCTTAACCCTTGTGTCTGTGCACCATTCACAGTGACTGGCTGCATGTGTTCCCTCATGTTTACTGGCATGCTTTCAGGGACACACAAACAACCCACCTCTTTCCTAGCACCACTTTGCATATGGCTCGTCCTTTTGGGACACTGTCTGGCAAAATGCCCAGTTTCTTTACAAATCCAACATTCATTTCTTTTCTCAGAAAAATATTTTCTTTGAAACCTGGGGCTAACTGGTTTCGGTGGAGGCAGTGAAGGTTTTAGCTTTTCCCTTTCTGCACTGTCAACCCTGCTCCATTTGCTCTCAGAGTAGGTCTGTTCTTGGCATAGCGGTCCGAGAGTTCAGCAGCCTCTTGCACTGTTTTGGGATCTTGGTCCTCCAGCCAGGTTTTCAGCTCTGCTGGGCATGCCCAAAAAACTGTGCTAACAATATTGCATTTTCAATTTTGTCTACAATTCCTTCCCACTGTTTTAAAAACTGATCTTGTTTCACGGCTAGCTCCTGGTAACTCATGTCAGGGCTTCTCCTGAGCTTACGGAATTTAGCTCTTTATGCTTCTGCAGTTAAATCAAACTTTTTTTAAAGTGCAGCTTTAAGTTTGCTGTAATCACTACTGTCCTCATTGTCTATTTGACCCAATGCATCCCGAGTTTTCCCAGCAAGTAGCAGGGATAACTAGGAATATTTTCCTGAATACAAACTTTTTTTAAGGAATTTAAAAAGGCATCCATATCCTCCTCCTCTTTAAATTCAGCCATCAATTTGGAATTTAATTTGTAACCCAGTCCTGTAGTTCCAGTTAAACCCAGGCCACATACCTGCTCTGGTGCTGGTGGTTGGAGTAGTAGCTTCTCCAGTTCATGTTGCCTCTGGCACTCACACTCTTCATGGTCAGCTTCTCGCTGTTCTCGCTCCCTCTTCTCCTCTGTGACTCACTGTTCTCACTCCCTCTTCTCCTCTGTAGCTCGCTTCTCTTCTCTCTGGAACTTCAGCTCCATCTTGTGCAACTCAGTCTGTAGCTTGATGGCTTCTAGCTCCAGAATACTGGTGGCCTTCCCCTGCTTCTGTGGCCCTTGGCTTGCACTGGCCCTGCTGTCCTCCTCACTTGATCCGGACACTGCAATGGACACTGGCCCCTCCGTGCTCAAGGTTTGGTGCTTTACAGTCGCAGAATGTGACTTGACGCTCTGGGCATCTGCTGCCATCAGGGCATCAATGAGGTTCTGCTTGTTGGCTTTCCCCTCATACAGGAATCCTCTGTCCTGGCACAACTGCCTCAAGTAGTCTGCAGTGTACCCACTGTAGTTGGAAGCCATCTTCTTCCCTAACTACGGCTACTCTACCTTGCACTTTAGAAAAAAAAAATAAAACAGATAGGAACTTTGACTGTAAGCAAAATGATATAGTTCTGCTTTTTTTTTTTAACACCACTGCTGTTTCTACACCCCCCCTCGACTGCACCCATCTGCCCGACCCCTCCAGCTCCGTCCCCTGGAATTACCAGGGCTTACCTTATGCCCAGCCCAGGAGCGGTGCCTGTGGGGAGACGGGCATCATCCTGCCACTGGGGACTTTTCTCCTTTTCACCCCTTTGCACCTGCACACCATGCAATGGGTGCAGCAGCTGTCTCTCCCTCCGCGGAGGCAACCAAGCACCCTGGGCGAGGGCCAGCCCTCCTAGCTGTCCATTCGAAGCACAGACCCCCCACACTGAAGAAGGAGAGCTATGATGCTCAATCCTTGCCTCCCCCTCTGGCCCCCAAGTGATCCGAGTCCATTCCCAAACCCGGGTCACCAGCATGGCGCCAAGTGTGGCATCCAGCACCTCAACCCTCAGAGCCACCAGACCAGTGTTCTGTTTTTTTTTTAAATAAATCACTGCCTTCTTTTACAAGTGAGCTGTACAGTATTAAGCTGCACACTGAACTGTTAAAGCTTGTGTTACCGATTACTTTTTACCGCACCGCTGCCAACCAAATCTGCCACAAATGCATTCCAAGGGTCAGGCCCTCTGCTCCCACAGTGCCAACCTCAGAGTACAATAGTGTGAACAGGTAGCAGACAGGGTAACCCTCCTGTCTGTTTTGGGTCCGAATCACCTGTTAACCTCAAGTTCTGTGGGGATTCAAACTGTGAACCTTATGCTGACATACCCAATTACAGGCTCAGATATGTACCCTCTTTGGGACTGCAGTACAATCTTTCACCTGGGGCACCAAGCCAGGTCTCCAAAATGAACCCTTAAAACTCTATAAGAGACCTTAGGTATATTCTTACCCAAGCTCAGTAACACCATCAAGCTGTTGAACAGTTGTCAAGACTTAACCACCTATACGTCACATGCAAAAAGAACTGACAGCCACCCAGGCAGTCTTTCAAAGAAAATGTTCTTTTCTAAAAACTGTAAAACGAGTAAGATAAAATACAGAACAAATATCAAAGGGAGTACACTCATTTAAAATAAACAGGAAGTTACAGTCAAAACACTCCTACCACAAAAGGCTTAAATTTCTTTCTAAGTATTACCTTTTTGAGTGCGTTTTAAAGTTAGAGAGATGTTACCCTCTTCTTTCAGAGCCCAAGAGATATACACACATTTCAGACACACTGATACATTTTCAACTCTATCTCCCCACTCCCTTTTGGATGAGGCCAGCAGGATCCTCCTTTAGTGTTAATTCACATAATTTCTACCAGGAGGTATTTTAATAAATGTGAACATCAGCAGAAAAAAACATGTCCTAAATATGACATCTTTTCCTTAAACATTTCTCTTTTATCTTACTGTGGTTCCTGGTCCCAAGGCAGATCAAAGGGTTTACAACCTTTATCACAATGTTGTTACCAGATATGCCTTCCTACAGGAATCATAAAACTTTATGAGCCCTATATCCTGGCAAAATGGCTCAAAGGTTCTAATTAAGACAAAAGCAGGAAACCTTTAATCAGGTATCTCTGGTCTTTTTAATTACCTCCTGGTTTCAGCCTGACACTATGATGTTAAGCCAACTTCTTCCCACACTGAAATGGTCATACACAGACCATGTATTTATAATACAGATATACAATAATAATATGAGAGGGCTTTCCCTGTGACCTCACTACCTCCTTAGACTGAACTTTGGGGGCTCTATTCCTACGTGGGATGAGTTCCATAAATTCAGTTTACACCTCAAAACAACGGGACAAACCATCAGCATTTTCGTTAATGCATCAGTCCTAACATCTTATTTCCCTCCTTTTGCCGCTATAGTACTCACACTAACTGATGCATTAGCAAACTTGTTGGCAATGTATTTCCTTACTTTTTGAGATAGTGTAATAGTATTGGACCCTGTGCTACAATTCCTCCGTGGATGTACATATGTATGTAGGTGTGGAAGCGCATAGAAATATAGAAATTGCCAGCAGATAAGGAGAGGTAGGCCCATCCACTCTGCCCGTAAGCCCTGTACTTGATTATGGCTTCTGACCCTCCCTCTACTTAACCTTTATGGTTCCCCCTATGCCTGTCCCATGCATACTGAAATCCACCCACAGTGCTCACTCCCACTACATCCTGTGGCAGACCATTCTATGCATCCACTACCCTCTCCATGAAGAAAAACTTCCTCACATTCCTTCTTAACCTGCCTCCTTCGAATTTCATGTTATGCTCCCTCGTTCTTGTACTCTTCCTATATTGGAAGATGTCTCCCCCCTGTACTTTGTTTATACCTTGAAGTACTTGAATGTTTCTTTCATATCCCCTCTCTCCCTGATCTTCTCCAGCGAGTACATATTGAGGTTCCTTAATCGCTCCTTGTAAGTTTTGTGGTACAAGCCATGTACCATCTTAGTTGCCCTTCTCTGGACTATGTGCAGCTTGTTTATGTCCTTTGGCAGTGTGGCCTCCAGAACTGCACACAGTACTCCATGTGAGGCCTGACCAGGGTCTTCCATAAAGGCATCACTACCTCCCTCCTTGTGCTGGTGATACCCCTGCCTATGCACCCCAGCATGCTACTGGCCCACTCTGCTGCCTTTGCACTCTGCTTCAACATTTTCAGGTCATGTGAAATAATAACCCACAGGTCCCTTTGTTCCTTGGTGACTGACAGCAACTCCCCTCCCATCCTGTAGCCCTCCCTAGGGTTTCTATTTCCCAGGTGCATTATTTTGCACTTCTTTGCGTTAAACCTTTGTTGCCACTCCTCAGACCATTTGTCAAGCCTCCCTGGGTCCTTTCTCATTTTTTTCCACCCCTTCTGGAGTAACCACCCTGTTACAGATATTGGTGTCATCTGCAAACAGGTACACCTTTCGTTCCGGTCCCTGTACAATGTCACTAATAAAGACATTGAACAGGATGGGCCCAAGGACTGATCCCTGTGGTACCCCACTGGTCACTCCCTCTCCCCAGATTGTATCCCATTTACCCCCACACTCTATCTCCTGTCTGTTAGCCAGTTCCTAACCTAGTTCACCACCTTGTCTCCCATGCCCAGACTACCCATCGTGTTAATAAGCCTCTTATGTGGGACGGTGTCAAAGCTCTTGCTGAAACTGAGGTAGGTGACATCCATGCTCACATTTACTTCCTTCCTTCGTCACCCAGTCAAATAAATCTATCAGATTCATCTGACGCAACCTATCTGCTGTGAATCCATGCTACCTTGGGTTTTTGGCACCGATAGCTTCTAAATATTCCACTATCCTTTCTTTAAGCAGTACATGCGTGATCTTCACCACTATTGATGTGAGGCTGACTGGCCTGTAGTTCTCTGCCTCCTCCCTACTGCTGGATTTGTGTAGAGGGATACCATGTGCCCTCTTCCAATCCTCTGGCACCATTCCTGTATTGAGTGACTCTGTGAATATGGCTGCCAGAGGTTCAAACATAGAAATTGTCAGCAGATAAGGACTGTTTGGGTTATTCAGTCTGCCTGTAAGCCATGTACTTGACTATGGCTTCTGACCCTCACTCAGCTTTACTTCTATGGTTCTCCCATGCCTGTCCCATGCATGTGTAAATCCAACCACTTCCCAGGATTTCTATACCCCCACCTCTGCTAGTGATACCTCTGTCTATGCAACCCAGCATGTACACCCCAATCCTGTGGCTCTCCCCAGGGTTCCCTCTTCTCAGGTGCATTATTTTGTACTTCTTTGCACTTGAACCTCAGTTGCCACTCCTCAGACCATTTTTCAAGCCTCTCATGGTCCCTCCTTATTTTCTCCACCCCTTCTGCAGTATCCCCTCTGTTACAGATCTTGGTGTCATATGCAGGCAGACCTTTCCATGTAGGCCTTCTGCAATGTCACTAATGAAGACATTGAATGGGACTGGTCCCAGGACTGATCCCTGAGGTACCTCGCTGGTCACTCCCCTCACCACGGATTAGATCCCATTTACCACCACCATCTGCTGTGCTTGCTACCACAACCTCTTATGGTACACTATTCTATGTGACCACCACCCTCTCTGTAAAGAAAACTTTTCTCACATTTCCTCTCAATCTACCCCCATCCAATTTCATATCATGCCCCCTAATTCTTGTACTCCTTCTATATTGGAAGATTTCTGCCCCTGCACCTTGTTTATGCCCTTGAGGTACTTGAACGTGTCTATCATGTTCCCCCACTCCCTCCTTTCCTCCAGTGAGCACATACTGAGGTCCTTTAATCTCTCTTGATATGTTCCATGTTGCAAGCCATGTACCATCTTGGTTGTCCTGCTGTGGACTGCCCCCACCCTGTCAATGTCCTTGCGCAGTTGCGGCCTTCAGAATTGCATACAGTACTATAGGTGAGGCCTCACTAGTGCATTATACAATGGCATCACCACCTCGTGCCTTCTGCTAATGATACCTCTGACTATGCACCACAGCATGCCACTGGCCCTCCTTGCAACATTTGTGCTCTGTCTTGACACCTTCAGATCATGAGAACCGATGACTCCTAGATCCCTTTCTTCCTCGGTGATAGTCAGCACCTCCCCCAAACTGTAGCTCTCCCCTGGGTTCCTTCTTCCCAGGTGCATTATTTTGCGCTTCTTTGCACTGAACCTCAGTTTCCCCTCCTCAGACCATTTTTCAAGCCCTCTTCATGTTCCTGCTCATTTTCTCCACCCCTTCTGGATTATTCATTCTGTTACAGATGTCATTGTCATCTGCAAACAGGCAGACCTTTCTTTCTGGTCCTTCCGCAATGTCTGTAATGAAGACATTGAACAGGACTGGTCCCAGGACTGATCCCAGAGGTACCCCCCCTGGTCACCCCCCTCTCCCCAGACTGGATCTCATTATCACTACCTCTGCCTCCTGTCCATCAGCCAGTTTTTAACCCAGTTTATCAGCTTGTGCCACATGGCCAGACTACCCATCTTGTTAATCAGCCTTCTATGTTGGACGGTGTCGAAGGCTTTGCTGAAATAAAGGTAGGTAATGTCCACTGCCCCTCTCTGATTTACTTCCTTAATGAGGCATTAGTCTTTCCAATCCTAATGCCCCACCCTGTAGAGACTGACAGGCATTGGGAGTGTGCCTTTGGGTAATCGACTGAAATGCTCACAGCATTCAACCTCCACCCCACCCTGCAGACACTGACAGGTGTCATGGTGTGCCTTGGGGTCTTCTGCCCTACCACTCACCCCATTTCATAAGAAAATAAGCTGAAATGGGTGCAGTATAGGAGAATGGGGTGAACATTAGGGCTGAAGACCCCAAGGCACACCCTGATGCCTGTCAACATCTGCAGGTTGGTGATGTGGGTGGAATCACATGAGCATTACAGCCAATGACCCCAAGGCACACCCTGACACCTGTCAGTCTCTGCAGGGTGGGGTGGGTGTTGAAAATTTGGAGTCAAAATATTGAAAATTACCAAAGTTACGTGTGTGTAGGCAAGTGTGAATGATCCTGCGTAACATGGCCATTTTTAGGAATTCTTCCACTAAATATTCCACATGGGCTTTTTGACACTCCACCTCATGAACACTGGCACTGTCATTTTCTTAATCAGCCCTGAAAGGTGATTTCACATAGTGACTGTGCAATTCTGTGTCAGAGGTGTGAAAACATGTTTTGGGCATGATGTGAAAAATGACAGATATACTGTTCATGAGGTGGCGTGATAAAATGTATATGTTGAAAATTTGGAGTGAAAATATGAAAAATTGGCAAAGTTATGTACCTGTGTAGAAAGTGCGCAATGCACCGCTCATACCGCAGCCATTTTTGGAAATTTTTCATCAAATTATCCACATGGGCAACTAGCACTGTTGTTTTGTTAATTGGTCCTGACAGGTGATTCTGCACAGCGACTGCGAAATTACCTTTTGGGACTGAGTAATGAAATGACAGTGTCAGTGTCCATGAGCTGCAGTCCCAAGAACCCTATGTTGAAAATTTGGGGCAAAAATTCCTAAAAATGGCAGAGTTATCAACATAAGTTCAAAACGCCACTGACAGCCATTATACAGCACTTACCTTGATTCTTCAGTTCGTAGATCAGCTTTGAAGAGTGCAGACGTGTCCCGGTACACAGAAGATAACACCTGCTGACCTCTGGAGGCAAGTATGGGGTAAGAAGGGTATGGGGAGGTGGGTGCGAGATGGAGTGTCGGGATGGGGGAGACGACGAGGGACCATTTTCTTTTTTTTCAGGTAAAGAAAAAAGAGGTCAGGGACCAATTTCATTTTTGCAGGTACATTTCTAAATGATTGCTGGGGACACAGGGAGTGGTCTCCCCAGTGTCATGGACTATTGGGGGGATGTAGATATGGGGACACTGGGAGTGGGCTCCCCAGTGTCCAAGACTATTGGGGGGCACATAGATATTGGGACACTGAGGGTGGGCTCCCCAGTGTCCCAGACTATTGGGGGTACAGATATGGGACACTGGAAGTGGGCTCCCCAGTATCCTGGACTATTGTTGGGGGGGTACAGATATGGGGACACTGGGAGTGAGCTCCCCAGTGTCCCAGATTGTAAGGGGGTGGGAGGAAATAATTGGGACACTGGGAGTGGACTCCTTAGTGTCCCTCAGTGGCAACACGGGGGCTTTGTATTGCCAACACGGGAAATATGCACCTGGATGCCAGCTTTAAGAGAAAGTCGCACTGCGGCTAATGTTGTAGCTGGGGGAGGGTTGAGGAGCAAGGACTGGGAGAGAAAGCCGCACCGTGGCTAATGTTGAAGCCTTTGGGGGGGTCAGAGAAGCAAGGACGGGAAGAGAGAGTACAATGGCTGTAACTCTGGCCATGCACATTAGTGTGCACTCTAATGTGCATGGCTGGAGTTACAGCTACAGAAAGAAATGAAGTGCTTTCTCATTGGAGCGGTTCATTTCATTCAAGCAGAGGACGTGCCATATCAGCAAAGCAGAACTACTGTCATGACCAGAGTGCCTGGTCATTGGTGTACACTGCCAAGCCCATTGCAGTTTCAGCTGTAATTGGCTCAGTAGTGACACACCTCTCAAATGCCAAATAGCCCCCAAGACGTTCCTTGCGCAAGCACAAGTGAATGCAACAAAATGAAGAAACCTGGGCCCCTATGCACAGAAGGTTTATGTGACACTAAGATGAATAGTGCAACCATGCACAGCAGGTCTGAACAGTGTGAGAGCCACATTCAAAGTGTCCCTGTGTGTGATCTCACTGAACACACCACTGTGTCCACGCAAATGAGGGATGACTCTTGCATAGATGGCACAATGGTATCGTGAATTTTGGAAGCAGTAAAAGGCTGCAGCTTACTTTTATCAAAATGCACAGTAGTACATGATCCCCAGAACCTCCTTGCAGCACCAGTGCAGAACAAGGACACAGTCCAACCCCTTGCCCAATCCCACAGATGCTGTCATATTTCCCTGGCAGTCTGGTGGTCCCCCAATCCAAGAGATACTGTCCTATTTCCTTGGTATTCTAGAGGTCCCCCCGATCCCAAAAATACTTCCATATTTCCCTGGTAGCCTAGTTTTCCCTCTGATCCCCCAGATATTGTCACATTTCCCTGGTAGTCTGGTGACCTCACCCCCCCATGATCTCTGAAGCTAGAGGAACTACAGAGTAAGAAGGACATAAGGGAAACCTAGCTAGGACTCCTGTAGAAATGGGGACTAGAGACAGAGGGGATGTAGGCATCTGGACCAGGGTCCATAATAAAATGAGAAAAGGAGTCAGAGGGGAAGGGACACACAGAACAAGCAAATAGAAGGAAATTAAGAGAGAAAAGGAAGGACAAAGGGAGAGGTGCTAACAAGAAGGGGAATGGTATAGGTACATGCTGGAAGGCAGTCTTTCTGAATGCCAGATGCCTGGGGAACAAAATTAGTATGCTCCAGGTGATGGTGAAAGATGCGGGATTAGAACACATAGCCATCACAGAAACACTGGCCACTGGCAATGACTGGGACTTAGCAGTATCAGGACACACCATATATAGATGGGATAGGAGTATGGGAAAAGGGGGTGGGGGTAGCCCATTATGTTAAGGAAGACATGGGTAGTTGGGGTGGGGTCTATCAGAGGAGACAAGGGAGGACAGAACTGCTGTAGGTGCAGCTCCCTGGGTAGGAAGCTGGACTTCAGGAGGGCAGATTTTTTTTTTAAATCAGTGAATGCCTCAGGGATGAGCTAGTGGGGGTGGGGATGACCGGGGGGTGGTAAAGAAACTGTGGGTTAAGTTAAGAGAACACATAGTGAAGGAACAAACCTTTGCACAAAGAAAGTGAGCAAAAAACAGGAGGAAAAAAGAGACTCCACTGCGGTTCTCAAAAGAAGTGGTTGAAAAGGTAAAGGCTAAAAGAATGGCATTTAGGAGGTATAAAAAGACATGTAGGGAAGAGGATAGAAAGGTGTAGCAGGTGCAGCAGGGAAAGCAGTGAGGTGTGCAATGGTATAAACTGATGCAAGAATAGTCCTAGAGGGTAAATAAAGTGGGCGAGACCTTTTTTAGGTGCATAACTGAAAATAGGAAGACTAGGGGAGGGATTGTGAAGTTAAGAAGGGCAGGGGGGACTATGCAGATGAGGATCAGGAAAAAGCAGATATCCTGAACAATCTTTCAGTTCAGTCTTCACAGAGGAAGAGGAAGGGAATGGGCCACATACAAGTGGCAGGAACACCTGGGCGAGGGAGGTAGACACAAGTCCATTTACAGAGAAGAAAGTTCAGAAGGGACTCGCAAATCTAAAAGTGGACAAAGCTATGGGGCCAGATGAAGTATCCACAAGGGTATTGAGGGAGCTTAGGGAGGTACTGCCTGCACCTCTGAAAGCCCTATTCAATAACTCACTGGAAATAGGAGTGGTTCTGGGGGATTAGAGGAGGGCAGATGTAGTCCCGCTTCATAAAAGTGATAGGGAGGAGGCTGGTAACTACAGGCTGGTCAGTCTGACATCAGTGGTGGGGAAGTTAATGAAGTCACTGCTGAAGGAAAGGATTGTGGAGAATCTTGAATCCAGTGGGTTACAAGAACTGAGGCAGCATGTTGTTGTCATGTCAAGCAGATCTGATAGAGTTCTTTGACTGGGTGATATGGGAAATAGATTAGGGCGGAGTGGTGGATATGGTCTACTTAGATTTTAGTATGGCATTCAACACCATGCCACATAGGAGATGCTTAAGGAAACTGGGCAGCTTAGGGACGGGTTCTAAGGTGATAAACTGGGTAAACAATTGGTTGACAGATAGGTGGCAGAAGGTGGTGGTAAATGGAGTTCACTCCGGTGAAGGAAAGCTGACCATCAGGGTGCCTCAGCGATCACCAGTCCTCTTTAATGTCTTTATAAGTGACACTGAAGATGAGATGAGCTGGAAGGGAAGGGAAGGTATGCTTTTTTGCAGATGATACCACAATCTGCAATAGGGTAGACACTCCAAGGGGGTGGAAAGAATGTGTAGAGACCTGAGAAAACTCAGAGTATTCAAAGGTATGGCAACTGGGTTTCAATGCGAAGAAGTTCAAAATCATGCACCTATGGCACAGGAATCCAGACGCAGAGTACACAATGGGAGAAGAGGTATTGATGGTCACCAAACAGGAAAGGGACCTGGGAGTAATCATAGCTGATGACCTCAAGGTGGCAAGAAAGTGCAACAAGGCAGTAGGCAGGGCTAGTGGGATGCTGGGGTGCATAGGGAAGGGAGTCCTACAGGAGACCCATTTCACCAAGGAGGAACATAAGAAGTTGGTTCAACCCTGTGTGGGAACCTGTTCCTCCTCTTCCTTTGAGGTGCATTCCCATAGGCATGGGATAGTGATACTGATCCGTAAGGATGTGCCCCTTAGTATCTCAGGGACAAAAATGGACCCAAATGGCAGGTTTATCAGTTTAAAATGCATGTACAGAGATACTCCCATGCATATTTTCGATCTCTTTGCCCAGTGAAGAACTGGACAGTGATACATCTTTTTAGATCAGGTTTATTATCCCTCCCCAACAAACACCATACACTGTGCACAATTGGTGGGGACTTTAACACAGTCCTTAACGTAGGAGTGGATCTCAAGCAACTGGGGAGGGGGAAGGAGAGCATAGGATGGACCAAGGGCTCATAAGGCCAACAAGGGAGCTGGGTCTGCATGATATCTGGAGGTTTATACACCCATGAGCTAATGATTTCATGTACTACTCAGCCCCCGAGAAACCATACTGTGCAACTGATTTGCTTTTTGTAACTGGCGAATGGGTACATACAATTCAGAACTCAAAGATTGCTCTGATCACCCTGTCCAACTGCTCCCCAGTCAGTTTGACTCTATGTATTGCCCTCACTAGCTGTAGTTTGCTAAGGAGGATGAATAATTTGTTACTAAACAGAACAGACTTCAAAGAGTTAGTGCACTGTAAAATCAAGGAATACCTCCAAGATAATAGGGAAGGAGACACCTTACTAGACTAGGTTTGCTGGCATAAAGCACCTAGCTTCACCTGAGCTCTTTTCTTCTAGGGTTTGCTTGAAAGGACAGAGCAAGGAGCAACATTAACAGAGCAAAGAGAAACAATAAGACTTTGTTTGGCTAAGCAGAGTTACTGTTGTGTTACTATTTTGTTTTGTGCCTACAGGTTAGTGCTTACAGGTTTCATTACTGTTTTGTGCTTACTTGTGCAGTTTACTGCTTTATTTTTCTCTGATTGAAACTGTTTTTTGCAGGGTATATTTTCTGCTACATTGTTACAGGGTGTGCGTACAGGTTTGTTACTGTTTTGTGCTTATGGATTACTGCTTTATTTTTCTCTGATTCAAATTGTTTTTTTTTTGCAAGGTATATTTTCTGTTAAATTGTTACAAGTTGTGCTTACAGATTCTGTTACTGTTTTTTGCTTACAGATTTACAGTTTATTGCTTTATTTTTCTCTGAAATTGTTTTTCAAGGGTATATTTTCTGCTAAATTGTTTCAGGGTGTGCTTACAGGTTTGCTACTGTTTTGTGTTTACAGGTTACTGCTTTATCTTTCTCTGATTCACATTTTTTTGCAAGGTATATTTTTTGTTAAATTGTTACAGCTTGTGCTTACAGGTTTTGTTACTGTTTTGTGCTTACAGGTTTGACATTTTGATATATCTTTAGTCTAAGCAAAGTTACTGTTTTGTTACTATTTTGTTTTGTGCTTACAGATTTTTGTTTTGGGCTTAAAGGTTTTGCAGTCTCTTTCTCACACTGAAGGAGTTAATTGCTTTTCTTCCACAGCTCTTCCAGGGGATTAGTAGTGTAACTGGGGAGTGGAGCTGAAAAAGGCTTAGTACCTTCCAACAGAAGGAAGATTTAAAAGGTCAGGTTAGTTGGTGTATTGTGGTGAAGACTAGGTTTGCTAGCATAAAGCATCTAGCTTCACCTGGGCTCTTTTCTTCTAGGGTTTGCTTGAAAGGATAGAGCAAGGAGCAACATTAACAGAACAAGGAGAAACATTAAGGCTTATTTTGGCTAAACAGAGTTACTGTTGTGTTACTATTTTGTTTTGTGCTTACAGGTTTTATTACTGTTTTGTGCTTACAGGTTGTACAGTTTACTGCCTTATTTTTCTCTGACTGAAATTATATTTTGCAGGGTATATTTTCATTTAAAGTGTTGTGCAGGTTGTCTTTCTAAAAGGAAGGAAAACACTCACTGTGGTGGTGGGTCAGAGCTCTAGCTGATTGTTTGGGGAGGAGGGCATAGCTTGGTCCCACCCACCCTGCCCCTCACCTTACCCACCCAAGCACATTACATCTTTATACCAGAGGTTCTGACATCAGCCCCTCAAAGGGAAAAGGACATACACCTGTCATAACCTTAACAACCCAGCACGCTGCATGGGGGTAGACACACACACATATGCTCACACACACTAACCAAAAAAAACCAAAAACTAAACAGGAAGGGAGAGAGACATGTGGGGAGTGATGCAATGCACTGGTTGTGGGGAGCAGTCTTTCAGGAGATGTCCTGGAGGCTGTGATTCTGCACTATTTGCAGGCACCTCTCTGGTCTGAGGAAGGAGGCTGTCCATCTTCAGGCCAACCTGGTGAGGATTTGGGAAACCTTCTCCCCCACCCAGGGACCATTAGGGCCACTGCCACTGCCTCAGAGGTTGCCAAGAAAGAGGAATGGTTGGACCATGGTGGGCTCAGGGAGGGTGAGGGTGGTGGATCAGAGGCACACCCTCAGGTTGTACCTCTCCACAAATCATACACCATTTTGGTGGACCATGGTTCCTCTATGGAGGCACCCACAGTGGAGACCAAGGATGATGCTGGGAACCTCCACAAAGGAGGCCTTGAGGAGGGTGGCATGAGACTCCACAGGGGAAGGAAACAACTCCTGGTAGGGTACTCAATCATTAGAAGGGTAGAACTGCGGGGAGAGGGAGGTAAGGTGCCTTCCCGGCGCCATGGCTGGGAGGGACAGGATGTGAATCCTCAGGATCACAGAAGCAGCAGCATGGGAGAGGGAGCTGGACATTATTGTCCACCTAGGCACAAATGATCTGGCTGGGAATGGGATCAGAGCAGTGCAGGAGGGGTTTGTAGAGTTGGGGAGGGATCTTAGACAAGTAGCATGCATGATAATCTTCTTGGGGATGCTGCCTGTCTGTGGCATGGGTGAGAGTAGAGTACTCCACACCATGGGATTCAATGAATGATTGAAAAACTGGTGTGGAGCTCAGGATTTTGGCTTCATTGGGGACTGGGGGTCCGCCTGGAAGGATGCAGGCCTATACTGGCACAATGATCCACATCTGTCCATGAGGGGAACCAGGATCCTAGGTGATAGGTTTAAATGCTTTACTGGCAAGCACTCAATGTAGCCAAAGGTGGGGCACTGTAAAGAAGCATGGAAATCCCAACCCCCCCCCAAAAAAAAAACCAGGGTAGTCAGTGAGGTAATTACTAAGGTAGAGAAGTCAATAGGGAGTACAACAGGGGTCAATGGAGAAAAAGACAAAGACAGTAAGGACAGGGATGGGGCTAAAAGGGGTAAGGCTATCAAAAAATGGAGGGCAGTGAGTACCAATGTCGGACCAGATCACACCTGAAAATAGGCATTCCTTGTCTGGCGTGCTTGCCCAGTAAACAAAAGCTAATAAATAAATAAATGCATGTAGTCTAGGCAACAAGCTCCCTGAACTGGTGGTCCTGATGGAAGAGGGTCACCTGGATATTGTGGCAGTCACAGAAACATGGTACACAGAGAACAATGACTGGGATGTCAACATACCAGGGTACACAATCTACAGGAGGGAAAGGGAGGGTAAAAGATAAGGAGGACTAGGAGGAGGAGTAGCTCTCTGCATTAGGAAAGGGATCAAAGCAATGGAACTAAAGGGTAAACAGGAAGGAGAGGAGGCACTGTAGGTTACCCTGGAGACAGGAAATGGCACCACAATCTGTACGGGGGTTGTATACAGAACCCTGTCTCAGGGGGAAGAAATGGACAAGGAAATGACAGAAGGCATCCTTAGAATGGCAGAAAAGGGGGAGATATTGTTTATGGGGGATCTGAGTATGCCAGATGTTAACTGGAGCAGCTTTGCTGCAGCCACATCCAAGAGCAGGGTAATTCTCAATGCCCTACAGGGGGCATGCCTCAGACAGCTAGTGTTGGAACCCACTAAGGAGGGAACAGTCTTAGACCTGGTACTCTCAAATGGGTATGGAGACAGGATCTCAGATTTAGAAGTGGGTAGCCATCTGTGAACTAGTGACCACCAAACAGCGTGGTTCATGATAAACACAGCCGTATAGTCAAGTCACACAAAGGTAAGGGTAATGGACTTTAGGAGGACTGACTTTGGCAAAATTGGGGAGTGCCTCAGAAAAGCACTAGCAAATGGGCAAGAAGGTGGGGTGGAGGAATAATGGGGAAAAATCAAAGCTGCCATCACAGAGGCCTTTGTGTGAAGCAAATAAACCAAACAAAATGAAGGAAAAAAACACTATGGTTCTCAAAAGAGGTGGCTGGGAAGGTTATGGAGAAAAAGGTAGCATTCAGGAAGTAAAAGGAAACACAGAAGGAGCAGGACAGAGAACTGTACCAGTTAAAGCAGGGGGAAGCATGGAAGACAGTCAGAATAACAAAGGCCCAAACTGAGGAAAAGATAGCCAGCTCAGTTAAAAAGGGGGATAAAACCTTTTATAGGTACATAAGGGAGCGAAGAAAGACCACGGGAGGGATAGTGAGGCTTAATAAAGGGGAGGGGGGTGGGCAGAGGGTGACAGTGACAGAGCAGAGATACTGAATGAATACTTCTGCTCAGTATTTACAAAAGAAGAGGAGGGGAAGGTACCTAAGTCAAATAATAGAAGCACACTGGGTGGGGCATCAATACTAGTCCATTCACAGAAGAAAGGGTCCTGAAAGAACTCCTAAAACTGAAGGTGGACAATGCAATGGTCCTGACGGGATTCACCCCAGAATTCTAAAAGAACTAAGGGGGAAACTAGTGGCACCACTGACTACCCTTTTTAACAAATCATGGGAGGAGGGTGTGGTACCTGAGGACTGGAGGAGGGTAGATGTGATTCTCCTTCACAAAAGTGGGAGCAAGGCAGAGGCAGGAAACTACAGATCTGTTAGTTTGACCTCAGTGGTAGGGAAAATGGATTCATAGGGGGACGGTCATGTCAGACTAATCTAATAGATTTCTTTGACTGGGTGACCAAAGCAGTAGACCAGGGAGGGGCTGTGGATGTGTCCTACCTAGACTTTAGCAAGGCATTTGACACAGCCCCACACAAAAGATTAATAAACAAATTAGCCAGCCTGGGAGTGGGTCCCAGGGTGGTAACCTGGGTAAAAAAATGGCTGGACAACATGATGCAAAGGGTAATAGTAAACGGAGTTCACTCCGAAGAAAGGGGGGGGGGTTACTAGTGGGGTACCGCAGGGTTCAGTACTAGGACTGGTCCTCTTTATTGTCTTTATAGATGACATTGCAGAGGGACTGGAAGGAAAAGTATGCCTCTTTACAGATGACATAAAGATCTGTAACAAGGTTGACATACAAAGGGAGTGGAAAGGATGAGAAGGGACTTGGCAAGGTTGGAGAAATGGTCAAAAATATGGCAGCTTAAATTCAATGCAAAGAAGTGCAAAGTAATGCACCTGGGAAACAAAAACCCAAGGAAGAGTATACACAATGGGGGAGGTATTAACGATAACAAAATGGAAAGGGACCTGGGGTAAGCATATCAGATTACTTAAAGGTAGGCAAGCAATGTGAGAAGGCAGTAAGGAAGGCTGGGGGGATACTGGGATGCATAGGGAGAGGCACCACGAGTAGAAAACAGAGAGTTGTTATCCCTCTGTACAGACAGTTGGTGAGACCCCGTCTGGAGTAGTGTGTGCAGTTCTGAAGACCCCAGCTCCACAATGACATAGATAGGATGGATGCAGTCCACAGGAGGGCAACTAAAATGGTGATGGGTCTGCACCAGAAGCCATACAAAGAGAGATTAAAAGAGCTTAATATGTATACGCTCAAGGAAAGGAGGGAGAGAGGGGACACGATAGAAACTTTCAAGTACCTCAAGGCAATCAACAAATTCCAAGAGGGCAGCATCTTTTAGAAAAAGAGATGTGCAAGAACAAGGGGGCACAATTTGAAGACAGAGGGGGAACAACTGCGGGGCAACATGAGGAAGTATTTTTTCACAGAGAGCGTGGCGGACAAAGGTAGTGGCCTTCCTGAGGAGGTTGTGGTGTCAAAAACAGTAGGGAATTTAAGAATGCATGTGACAGACATAAGGCCATTCTAGTGGAAGGTAGGAGGAAGTAGGCTGTTGGTAAAACTTGGATATGCAGATTATCCTATAGGTAGGGAAATGGGCAGACTTGGTGGGCCAAGTGGTCCTTATCTGCCGTCAAAGTCAAAGTCTACTACACATTGGTGGGATGGCATGAAGACAATGCTTACTGGCATAATAATGCACTATGCTTCCCAAAAAAGAGAGAGAGATGAGATTTGGCTGACCAGACTGAATTGAAACAAAAAATATTTGATTTGGAACCAATCCACAAACTGACCTTACAGGAATCTCTGCTTCCAGACATCCAGAAGTGCAGAGATGCCTTGCAGCAGTACATAGAGAATAAAACTAAAGAGCAACTGCACTACCACGGTCAGAGATTTTATGAAGGGGGCACAGGCCAGTAAGGTGTTGGCATGGCAAATCTGCAAACAGGCAACTAGTAGACTTGTCCCTAAAATGAGGGATAGAACACTGGGCAATTCTGAAATCTCTCATCCAGAAGACATTGTGAACATCTTTGTGCACTATTATTACATCCTATATTAGTGGTGCTCGGACAGTGCCCCCGTGGATCAGACTGCTCCGTCAGATGGCGGCACGATTCAGGCAGGATCTGGCCCAGGATCCGGCCAAATTCGTAGCTTGGAAGACAGGACGGATCCCAAGTTATCTGATGCTGGATCCAGGGATCCAATGCCAGATCCCTGGATCCAGCATTGGATAATGCGGGGTCAGATCCATGGTCGGATAGCTGCTGCTAGCCGATGGATCCATTATTCTGCCAAAATGGCAGGTATTTGGTGGATCCGGATTGCTCAAGATACTATCAGAGCAACACTACCATATATATTCATCATCAAGAGGCCCCATGCATATGGATAGAATCCATGATTACCTGAGTAAAGTACACTTACCATCTCTCACCACAAAGCAGCAGCACACTGAGGTGGAGGCACCCATCATGGGAAGAGAGATAGAGAAGACTGTAACACAGCTCAAAAACAGGAAATCCCTGAAGACAGATGGGCTGACCTCCAAATTTTGCAAAACATTTCAGGAGTCTCTCTCCCCCTGGAGCTTCTAACTCTCTTTGAGTTGTTGTTGGGGGAGAGGGATCCCCTCTAACATGGTGACAGGCCCAAATTTCAGTGAAATTAAAACCGGGAAAAGAGACATCTTTGTGCAAATCCTACAGACCGATATCCCTCCTCTCGGCAGATTTAAAAATATTCAGGGACCCTGATCAACCCAGATCAAACAGGATTTTCTGAAGAGGTGGAACCTACATGACATCATCCGACACCTGCTTAAAATCCTGCATGCACAGCATAAAACCAATAAATTCCAACTGCTAATTTCAATGGATGCTGAAAAAGCTTTTGACCGGGGTTGACTGGGCCTTCCTCCTCTGCACTCTAGAGGCAGTGAGATTCTATCCTAAGTCTACATTCTCTTTACACTTCCTCAGAAGCCATGGTACAAGTTAATGGGATCACGTACCCAAGATTCCCCCTTGGTGCCCGCTTTCCTCCCTATTTTTTGCTGTCTGCACACTACCTTTAGTGGTCGCAATAAGACCTACTAGAGCAATTCATAGGGGTACGGGTGGGAGAGTTGGAACAAAAAATTTCACTTTTGTGCTGATGATTCTCTTTTTTCATCTGTGACCCCATCCATGCACTTGCATAATAGTTGGAATAATTTGGCCTCATCTCAGGCTACAAAATCAACCTCACCGAATCAGAAGCCATAGTGCAATCTGGATTCTGCCCACTGGAGATTCAGTGTATGTACTCCTTCTGATAGGCCCCTCAGAACACATTCTGATACCTAGGAATTAGGATTACCTCTACAATGGCTAAACTATACCAACTAAATCATTTAAAATTATTAGAGGAACTGGCCAAAGACACACAGACCTGGAACTTGCTTACGTTTCCATGGGGGGGGGGGACTGGAGTGGAAGTCATGAAAATGAACATTTTGCTGAAGCTCGTGTTCCTGTTCCAAGGATGCCCCATTGAGATACCTCAAGAGTTCTGGCAAAGATCAAACTCATGGTGAAATTCCTTTGGCAAGGACACAGGATCAGAGTGGGGGGTGAATACACCCTCTCTATCCAAGACAAATGGTGCACTGGGACTGCCTAAGTTCCAACTATACTATTTAGCTGCACAGGTCTCTTAAGTTGTTTCCATGGTGAAACAGAACTTGGACTCAGGGTGGTACAGCCTGCAGAATTGAGCCACTCTGCCCACACCCCTGTGCACCCTCCCAATTGCTAAACTCACCCCTGCCTTACACAGGCAGATCTCCAACCCATGAACTTCCCACTCCTTCAAGATAGCCAACCAAATTGCAAAAATCATGAACACAACTAACACGAACATACAAAATGCCAGCAGAAACAGGCCACGCAGTCTATCGAGTCTGCTGGATTGTGCAGCTAGCCCCTCAACTTGCAGCTGCCCCTCCCCACAGCCATTCCCCCCTCACTGTGTCCCAACTGTATCCCAACCCTTCTTGAAGCAGCTCACCGTCCTACAGGAAACCACCTCCTCAGGTAGAGTGTTCCACTTGTCCACCACCCTCTCTGTGAAATAATGTCTCCTGATTTCCCTCCTGAATTTTCCCCAATCTAACCTCAGTTGGTGCCCTCTAGTATCCCTCCTCCTTCTGATCTGGAATATCTCTCCTGCATTCACCTTGTTTATTCCCTTCTGCAATCCAATACTGCAGGCTGAACCACCCTGAGTCAGTAGACATCTGGGAACTAGCGACCACTGCACGGTGTGCTTCACAATGAGCACAACCATGGAGATAAGCCATACAAAAACAAAGATACTGGACTTTAGAAGGGCTGACTTTGGCAAAATGGGTGAATACCTGAAGAATGCACTAGCAAATGGCCAAAAAGGAGGGGTGGAAGAACAATGGAGAAAAATTAAAACTGCCATCATAGAGGCAACAAGCCTTTGTGTGAAACAAATAAAGAAAACAAAGCGGAGTAAAAACCACTATGGTTCTCAAAAGAGGTGGCAGGGAAGGTTAAGGAGAAAAAGGCTGCATTCAAAAAGTATAAGGAATCACAGAAGAAGCACGACAGGGAACTGTATCAATTAAAGCAGAAAGAAGTGGAGAAGGCAGTCAGAATAGCAAAGGCCCAAACCGAGGAAAAAATAGCCAACTCATTTAAGAAGGGGGATAAAACCTTTTATAGGTACACTAGGGAGCATAGAAAGGTTAAGGGAGGGATAGTGAAGATTAATAAAGGAGAGGGGAGGTGGGCAGAGGGAGACAGTGAAAATGCAGAGATACTGAATGAATACTTTTGCTCAGTATTCACAAAAGAAGATGAGGAGGAGTTACCTAAACCAGACAATAGAAGCACTCTGGGTAGGGGGGTTGACACCGGTCCATTCACAGAAGAAAGAGTACTGAAAGAACTCCTAAAACTCAAAGTGGACAAAGCAATGGGGCCTGATGGAATTCACCCCAGAATCCTAAAAGAACTAAGGGAGGACCTAGTGACACCACTGACCACGCGTTTTAACAACTCACGGCAGGATGGGGTGGTACCTGAGGACTGGAGGAGGGCAGATGTGATTCCCCTTCAAAAAAGTGGGAGCAAGACAGAAGCAGGAAACCACAGACCTGTAAGTTTGACCTCAGTGGTAGGGAAAATGATGGAATCACTTCTGAAAGAAAGAATTGTTGAGTACCTAGAGGCCAGCAGGGCACAGGACCCAAAGCAGCATGGATTTACAGCAGGAAGGTCATGTCAGACGAATCTAATTGATTTCTTTGACTGGGTGACCAAAGTAATAGACCAGGGAGGGGCTGTGGATATGGCCTACCTAGACTTTAGCAAGGCATTTGACACAGTCTCACACAAAAGATTAATAATCAAGTTAGCCAGCCTGGGAGTGGGTCCCAGGGTAGTAGCCTGGGTAGCCAACTGGCTGCACAACAGGACACAGAAGGTAATAGTGAATGGAACACATTCCAAAGAAAGGGGGGTTACTAGTGGAGTACCTCAGGGCTCAGTACTGGGTCCAGTCCTCTTTAACATCTTTATAAGTGACATTGCAGAGGGTCTGGAGGGAAAGGTATGCCTCTTTGCAGATGACACAAAGATCTGTAACAGAGTTGATACACAAGAGGGGGTAGAAAAGATGAGAAGGGACTGGCAAGGTTGGAGGAATGGTCAGACATATGGCAACTTAGATTCAATGCAAAGAAGTGCAAGTAAAGCACCTGGGAAACAAAAACCCAGGAGAAGAGTACACAATAGCAGGGGAGGTACTAACAACAATAAAAATGGAAAGGGACCTGGGGGTAGTCATATCAGATGACCTAAAGGTGGGTAAGCAATGTGAAAAGTCGGTAAGGAGAGCCAGGGGGATACTGGGATGCATAGGAAGGGGCATCACAAGTAGAAAAAGGGAAGTGGTTATCCCTCTATACAAGTTCTATATATCTAACAAGCTTTCCTTCAATGACCATATCAAGGATCTATCAAAGAGGCTTAAAGCACGCTTGGGTTTCTTCTTTAGAAATAGGACCCTCTTTTCTCTCGCGATCTGCAAAAGACTTGTCCAAGCAACAGTCCTTCCCTTGCTTGACTACGGAGACATTATCTTTATCTCCTCCCCAACCTTCAGCCTATCTAAACTGGACATACTCTATCACTGTGCTCTTCGCTTCATTACTAACTCTGCATACAGGACTCACCACTGTGATCTTTATGCAGCAGTTGGGTGGACCTCTCTTGCCACCAGACGCCTCCTGCATGCTGGCATTTGGATCCTCAAATTACCACTCCACAAACTGCCTGTCTATTTAACGTCTCTCATACACATCTTGCATAGCACATACTCCCTAAGGAAATCCGACCTTATCCTACTAGATGTTCCCAGGACACGTACCACAGCTGGCCAAAGAGCTGTCTCATATGCCCTCCCAAACATCTGAAACCAACTACAAGCTATGCTGAAGCTAACCAGCATCGTATCAATAAACTCCTACAAAACACTAGCTATCTCTAAATTAAAAGACATATGTACAGTAGGTGCTACTAGGCCCCCAACGCCAAGTCAACTTCCTAGGTACCAACTGGCCCTCTACTTATTAAGCTGAAATGTGTTGCATAATTTAGGGCAAGGTTAAAGCTGGAATGTACTGCATATGTAGCATAAGGACTTCCACTGTGTATACCTCTTCTATTATATATTTTTTCTTTGTTGTTCTACATTTTATATCTCCTTTCTATGTAATTGCGAACTGTATGTGTATGTGCCTCAGGACCTCCTTGTGAATGAGCTTGCTCAATGGAGTCTTTCCTGCAATAAACTTGAACTTGAACTATACAGACAGTTGGTGAGACCCCATCTGGAGTACTGTGTGCAGTTTTGGAGACCTCATCTACGAAAGGACATAGACAGGATGGAAGCAGTCAAGAGGAGGGCAACTAAAATGGTGCAGGGTCTGCAGCAGAAACCATATGAAGACAGACTGAGAGAGCTTAAAATGTATACTCTTGATGAAAGGAGGGACGGGGGGACATGATAGAAACTTTCAAGTACCTCAAAGGAATCAACAAAGTCCAGGAGGGTAGCATCTTTCAGAAAAAGAGATGTGTAAGAACAAGGGGGCACAATTTAAAGATAGAGGGGGGACGGCTCATGGGTAATGTGAGGACATTTTTTTTCATGGAGAGAGTGGTGGATACATGGAATCACCTTCCTGAGAAGGTCATTGGGTCTAAAACAGTGGGGGAATTCAAACATGCATGGGACAGACATAAGGCAATTATAGTGGGGGGTTGCAGGAAGTAGGCTGTTGGTTAACTAGAATCTGCAGCTTATCCAGTAGGTAGGGAAATGGGCAGACTGGGTGGGCCAAGTGGTCCTTATCTACTGTCAAAGTCTATGTTTCTATGTTTACAGTAAATACTTAAAGGTCTCGATCATGTCTCCCCTATCCCTCCTCTCCTCCAAGGAATACATGTTAAGCCTGTACAGCCTTTCTTCGTAAACCCTAGATCATCTTAGTTGCTCTGCGCTGTACCCCTTCCAACAGCCTGATGTCTTTCTTCAGGAATGGGCGTCAATACTCTATGCAGTATTCCAGAAGAGGTCTGATCAGTGATCTGTACAAGGGAAGGATCACCTCCCTCCTTCTAAGGAGATTCCCCTTGTGATATAGCCCAGCATCTTGTTGGCTTTGGCTGCTGCTCTCCTGCACTGAGCAGAGTTGTTCATATTCCCTGTTATAATCACCCCCAGGTCCTTTTCCTCCTTGGTGTTCCCCAACTGTACCACTCCCAGCTGGTAGCTCCTCCTTTGGTTCTTAGATCTGAAGTGCAGTACTTTGCACTTCTTGGCACTGAACCCCAACTGCCATGTTTCTGACCACTTCTGTGGTTTATTCAGGTCTCCCTGCAGTTCCCTCCACCTCTCAATGTCATCCACCACAGCTCCCATCTTGGTATCATCTGCAAACAGACTGATCTTACTCTGAGTTCCAAGTGAGATATCGGCTATGAATATTCTGAACAGCACTGGTCCCAGTACTGATACCTGTGGCACCCCGCTTATTACCGCCCCTGGTGATGAGAGTTTCCCCTCCACCGTCACCCTTTGCTGCCTGCCTCTGAGCCAATTAGTGATCCATTTGACCATCTTAGTACCCACCCCAATATATTCCAACTTCCCCTCTAGCCTCCCATGTGGCACAGAATCAAAGGCCTTGCTAATGAGATCGTCCCACTAACAACAATTATATGAGATCTAGAATTGGCCCAATGGAATCAGTTAACTCTCACTAGTTACACCCAGTTGGTGGCTAGTGTGGTCTGTGTATCATTTAATCACCTGAAAAGAGGTTATAGGATCCCAAACAGAAATCTATACACATTTTTGCAGGTCTGACATTATCTGCAAATACTGCACAATTAGCACATATCACAAGGGCACTGACCAAATGGGAAGATCTTTTCTTTTGGGTGACAAGGTTAAGAACCCATTGTATGTACCTCCGTGACTTACCAATTACTACATGAAGCAGAAGGTACTTCTTTAATGGGGTGAAAGACAAGTGGTAAATGGAATCTGGGGAGCAGGTGTCCACACAGGAGTGGGAAAAGATGCTGAAATACGGCTGGAAAGTGACATATTTCCCCACCTGGTGCAAATATTGCTGGAAGGTATTAAACATTTCTTTCACACTCACTCAATTACAGTTCTTTGGGGGAGGGGGACTCTGACAGATGCTGGCATGGATGCACAGAAAAGGGAGACCATTATCACATTTTTGGAGGATGTCTTAAAATCAGGGACTACTGGTGCCAGTTTCAAACTGAGCTGAACTGGATCAGGGGTTCTGACATATTTTAAAACATGCATTATAGGACTCCCACACTAAGGGCCTAGGTTCCAGTGGGCACCAAGAGCTCACTGGCTGTCTCCCACATTGTCCCCAGCGACAGACTGGAAAAACAGGCTGGGAGTAGTAGTTGGGGATGGAGCAAATTATGGCAGCCCTCAGGATGACTCAGGAGAAATCAGTATAAAAATGCAGATTGTGAGATACATGCCTATTCCTCTCTGGGGAATCTGGAGATGATAGTCGGGGGGAGGGAACATGTGCTGGAAGGGTACAATAGTAGTTAAATTGCAAGATTAAGAAACCCAACTGCGGGGCCTCTCTGAGCCAATTTCTATAGTCCCTATGGCACATTCTCAAGTAAAGAAAGATCAAATACAGACACACAGCTTTAAGTGCCTCTATTCTTTATTACACTTATTAAATGTTAACACCTAGTATTTTCTTATAGCTATGTTTTGGTTGATTATCTTTTGACTCATATGCATTCATATACAGATCACTTAACTTAGTGTACAACTGAGCTAGGAAATTGATCCCCCAACAGGTAATCATATAAAGTATATGACTGGGTTCTACTGTTCATAACTGGAGTCTCTGTATAATAAACTGTGTGCCACAGTTTCATTATGTATGTTTGACTCTGAATTTCAATAAACCTGAAGTTGCAAAGAATTATGAAATCACACATACCCCAATAATGCAAAGCATCATGGGAAGTATATGCTAATCACCATGAGATAATTTAAACTGGCTCAGCTTTAAACAGCAGTATATGGTGCCAGATAGCATCTCCCACAATCTTCAAGGGCTGAGAACAGAAGAGCCAGACAAGTGTTTTGTCCTTTTTAAGACTCATCCATGTATTCAGGTGAAGGGCAGTGTGAGACCTGAAAGCTTGTGTTCTGAAAATGTCTTGATCAAATACAAGGTATTAAATCACCTACTTTGCTTATCAAATTATTTAACTTAGAAAACAGAAGGCTGAGAGGGAACATGATGACAGTTTTCCAGATATAGTACTAAAAGAATAGACTAGGTGGTGTATGCAAAGATTATCTGAGCTGGAGAGTTCAAGCAGAACTAGGGGATAAATATGCCCTCAAACTGAGGAGGTGGGGAAGAATAAGGGGAACATTATAAATTATTACTTCACACATAGGGTGGTTTACAAGTGGAGTAGTGTAACCAGTGAGGCTGCTGAAACTAGCACTGTTTAGACTTTCAAAGCAGGACTAGAAAGATTCCTGAGGAAAATGACACTGAGGGTTACACAGCTTAAGTAGGGTAACATTCTAGCTAGAGGTGCATGCATACTCAAAGTGGATATTATTCTTGACATGTGGCAGGAAGGACAGATAAGTTGGACCCCTAAATGGACGGGTATTAGAAAATTAAATGTGGAATAATGCATGGGGTGGTGTGTCTAAACGAGAACACACCCAATGTGTGTGATGCTATATAAACCCAGAGAGCGAAGCTTGAAGGGTTTAGACAAGTATCACACACTATAGAGGTCTATAAAATATGACTTAAGGCACAACAACCTATGTCTTATTTCATATAATTTCTTTGCAGTGTTTTTGGTCCAGAGTATCTTATCGTTGAAAGCATGAATCATGTGGTCAAGTCGAATAACAATTTATGCAAACATAAATCTAAGTACAGCAGTAAAACACAGCAATAAAAACTGCTATAAAAAATAAACATCACTACAATCTTGAATATTATATCACACACACACACATTTGTGCTGCAAATGTGCAGCAGACCAACTAGTACAGGCTACGTAATAGCTAAATACATGCAGTTGTATTGGTACTGTACACACATGTGTATGCTACATTCTTAAACATTTCAACATGCACACTCGTGGTACAGCACATGCCATTTTTGTTACATACATATTGCATTTATAGTCTGGCGTGCACACGGATATCTGTTTTGCATCTATGCAGTTGAATTTTGCTACATACACATCGCGATCCAGAACAGTTTAGTGTGTAAAACTGGCATGCACAAATGTATCCATCCACACAGCACATATGAAGGTGGCTTTGTCACATGCATTCTTTACCCTGAATCATTTCATTTGCTGCACACTAGTTCAAGTTCAAGTTCAAGTTTATTGCAGGAAACTCCATTGAGCAAGCTCATTCACAAGGAGGTCCTGTGACATAAACACTTAAAGTACAAACACAGATAGGTAATAACAGTATATACATGAAATACACGTTACATGATACAGGCTGGATATACATACAAGGGTCCCACATAGGGTGACCGCAGGTGGTAAACATTGATATGAGACAGGGAAGCTACTTATAGGTCGATACTGATAAATGAAACATGATGACTGGTGTGATTTGATTTAATCAAATCAAATCAAATATACAGTATTTTGGCAGCTATAACAAACAACAGTCTACAACTGATATGGAGGAGGAGAGATTTGATAGAGTAGCAGTGGGCGTAAGCAAGATAAAGCCAGGAGTAGAAGGGAAGGAAAGCAGTCAATATGACAAATCAATTATACCTTACCAGTGGATAAATATGGCACACATGGGAAGGAAGAGACTTAATGACAGTTACAGGTGTCTTTTATTTTGGCTGAACTTAGCGATTTGTAGAAGTTTATTGAAACTGTAGCTAGTTAGTTTCAGTACGGTTTGTAATTGGTTCCAAATGGAGGAAGGGCATATGCAATAGCACGTTTACCAAAGGAAGTCCGCGTCCTTGGTATGTCAAGCATAATAAAGTCAGATTTTCTTAACGAGTATGCACTATGTGAGATACTAATAAGGGAAGAGAGATAGCTTGGCAATTTCTGCAGGAGCGGTTTAAGAGTCCATAGCCCAGCATGGAGCAGGCATCTACTAGTAAGGGATGTCCAACCAACAGCTGCATATAAGTCACAGTGGTGCGAACGGTAAGGGGAGTTGGTAATGAACCGTAACGCACGGTGATAAAGGATGTCCAGTTTACTTAGATTTGCAAGAGTGGTGGAGGAATAGATTACATCGCCATAGTCGAGTAGGGGGAGAAAAGTGGCCTGTACAAGCTTGTTTCGAGTTTCAAGGGGAAAAGGGCCTATTTCTGCAGAAGAAACCTACGTTGCTTTTTAACCTTCTAGAGACATCTTCGATGTGGTCAATGAAAGATAATTTATTGTCGATCCAGATACCTAGATATTTAAATTTGGTTACAACTTCCAGAGGCTCGTTTAAGCGTGGTGACAATGAAGTCTTGGGCAAGAGTATTGGGGGCCTGAGACAGCACTGCGGGAGAATATCATCGCTTTAGTCTTCTTGGCATTGAGCAGAAGCTTAGCCTTTATTAAATTATGCTCAAGTTGTGCGAAGTCTGCTTGAAGCACTCCCTTGACTTCAGATAACAATGAGCCAGAAGTATACAACACAGTATCATCTGCAAAAAAGTGCAGATTGGACGTAGATATGTTAGCATCTAAGTC
The DNA here is from genome assembly GCA_016271365.2 of Neoceratodus forsteri. Lineage (NCBI taxonomy): Eukaryota > Metazoa > Chordata > Ceratodontiformes > Ceratodontidae > Neoceratodus > Neoceratodus forsteri. The sequence continues at coordinate 324,290,695 of CM057459.1, forward strand.
ATTGATGTACAGAGAAAACAAGATAGGGCCTAAGATGGATCCTTGGGGGACTCCTCTTGCAACTGGCAAGGCAGCAGAAAAAAAGCCTTCCACCTTTACTTTTTGGAATCTTCCAGTTAGGTAGCTAGAGAACCACTGGGTGGTATGGTATGTGGCACCCAACTTTGCAAGGCAATTGACTAATAGTTTGTGATCAACAGTATCAAAAGCTTTGCTGAGGTCCAAAAAGACTGCACCAGTTACCTTCTTAGCATCTATAGCAGAGATCCAATCATTGGTTACTTTTGCTAGTGCAGTGATTGTGCTATGATTAGCCCGGAAGCCAGATTGAGCTGGGTTAATGAGAGAGAAGGTTTCCAAGTGAGATTTTAACTGAATATGGATCAGTTTTTCGAGAACTTTAGAAAGGATAGGCAATATGGAGATAGGCCTATAGTTGTTTACATCGCATGGGTCACCAGATTTAAACAGAGGGAGGATATGTGCCGATTTCCAGCAGGACGGCACAGCAGCAGATGTAACGGAAAGATTGAAGATGTGGAGAATTGGGGCAGTGAGATGGGCATAGCCTGACCTTAGGAAAAAGGGTTCCAAGCCATCGTCCCCTGTGCTTTTTTTGGTGTCTAAGTTAAGAAGAGAATCTTCTACTTCTTTATAAGTTATCTCACGCAGTTGGAAGGGACTGGGTGCAGGACTAGATGTGGCGGGAAGGGTATGCTGGCTCACCGCAGCACCAGCATAAGGTGACAAGTCAAAAGCTAATCCAGCTGTGGCAAAGTGGGAGTTAAGTTCCTCCAGGATTAGGGACTTGTTTTCCACAATCTTGCCACTGCGACTATCTTTGTTGGGACAGAGGGGGCCATGGGCCGTCCTTCTATAGCTTTGATAGTCTTCCATATTTTATGAGGGTTACCTTTAGCTTGTTCGAGAGTAGAAATATAATAGCTAGCTTTAGCAGAGCGAAGTTTTTTCACACAGTTATTCCTGGCTGTTCTAAAGGCCTGCCAATCCGAAGATTCTTTGGAATGTCTAGCTTTAGCCCAGAGCTTATCTCGAGCTATAAGGGCTGCCTTGAGATCCGAGGTGAACCAGGGATTGGAATTGTTCCGCACCTTACTTTGATGAAAGGGCATGCTTATTTATTATTGTAGTGAGTTTGTCTTAAGGATGCAAGCTGCCTTGTTGACATCTTTGGCTAGGTAAAGATCTTGCCATCTGATCATGCTCAGGTCAAATAGGAAGTTTACTGCACTGAATTTGCGAAAGGATCTTTTGTTATAAAATGGGTTGCGGCCGGGCCTTAATTTGAGATCTTATGCAAGCAACAATTCCATGATCGCTCATGTCGTTGTGAAACACTGCCAAATGAGATATTTTGTGTGGATGGGTGGTTAGTACCACATCTAGAATGGAACTGTTGGCAGTATTAGAGTGTTGTTCCTAGTAGGTTCTCTGACTAATTGCCCAAGACCTAGCTCGTCACAAAGGGATTTGAGGCCATGTGATTTAGGTGACAGCCAGTCCATATTTAGATCTCCTAGAAATATTGTTTCAGTTTTGCATCTACGAACATGGATTTCAAAAGATTAAGGACTTCATCACCACCAGACGGGGGTCTATAGCCACCTAGGATAGTGATACATTCCGAGGAGGGGAGATGAAGGCTCAGCGAAACTAACTCAAATTCCTTGGCTAGAGATTTGCAACTAATATTGGTGACCAAGTACTTAGATTTGGCATAGATAACCACACCCCCACCTCTAGACTCTCTATCTGCTCTAAATAAATTGTAGCCCTGCAGTGATATTTGTTGATCAGTGTTCGTCTTTTTTAACCACGACTCAGTAATTATGATAAGGTCTGAGTTAACGTGTGCAGCCCAGGCTTGCAGCTGTACAAGTTTTTTAGGCAGGTTTAAAATGTTGACCATCATCATTTTGAGACCTGTGGCCTCAGCAAAATCGATAGGCGAGGTAAGTTGTAGGGGGGGGGGGGGCCAGGGTTGACACTAGTATCAGTATTCCTAGGTTTTGCAATGTACGCTGTATTTCTGAAAAGGTAGGCGCGTACTTGCATATCAGTACAGCATGTACAGTCATTTGTTTCAGCATGTGTATACTAGCACAGGGAGTTAGGGTTTAAAAGGTTCAGATATTTCAGATCCGAAAATGCCAACCTCAGAACTGCACTGCCCACATAGAGATCGTATAGTAGGGCTAGAGTACTTACTCCTTCAGTTCAGTGTGGGGACAGTGGCCATCTTGGGTTGGGACAGAGGAAGGCAATTCCCCTATTTTGACTTGGGAGGGGGCAGAGTGTCTCTGTGGGAAGCCATGTTGCATAGAAACAACCTGATCTGCCAAGTGACCTGGCTGTTTAAAGGTAAATGATATAGCTGAGAAAGTAGCTGCAGGAGAAAAAAACTTCATTTCAGAAGACAGAAGTTTATTCCACTGGCAGCTTCACTTAGTGATTTAATGTAGGAAATCTGTGTGTTCGAGCGCAATGAAATTTTGGTCATGAGGGATGTAGAATGATGTAGTACGTAAATGCCGTTATAACCGGGCAGTTATAATGCAATGTTATAATGAAGTTAGTGGACTAAATCGCTGACAGGGTGTTGGAATCTACCAGATGGTTAATTCTGGGGGATTTCAATGCCTGGATCAATGATAAATCCTTGCTATTTGGTTACGAATTCCTCCGGACGATATCTCTGGGCCTGACATAGGAAGTTACCTCTGCTACCCACCAACATGGCCACTCCTTGGACTTGGTATTCTCGCTGGGGCTTGATGTTACTAACATCAAGATTGATCAAGTCATTTGGTCCGATCATTGCACAGTGGAGTTCTCATTTGGGCGCCCCCCCCCCCCGCGAGAGTCCCTCCACTGTTGAGATGATTCGCCGTTGCCCTTTAAGGGGATTGTCCCCAGAGAGACTGTTGGTGGTAGTAGATTTTTCTGGCATGACTGCTGCATGTGTAATTGGCATGGGTGAGGTAGTAGCAGCCTATAATGGAGCCATCACCAAGGTACTCGATACCACCACTCCAGTCTGCATATGACCCAGGTCTTCTCACTTGAGACCCCTTTGGTTTGATGGGACTCTCAAGGTGATGAAGATCAGGGGTCGGAGGTTAGAGTTCTGCTGGTGGAGGACCCAGTCCTGGGAGGACAGACTGGCACTGAGGAACCATTATAATGATTATCAGGGGGCAATCAACTGTAAGAAGGCAGAATTCCTGTCCAGGGAGTTTGCTGCTGAAAAGAACAGACCTGCTCAATGTTTTTGGACTGTGGACAAACTGTTACGTCCAATCTGTCTTCAGATGGAAAAAGCATTTTCAACTGCATTATGTGAGACGTTTGCTCTGTTCTTCTCAGACAGAGTGTCCTCCATTTGGGCTGGGATCTCCCCAGTGGGGCAAAATGTGTCCCGCAGTGGTGGGCCCAGTTCAAGCTGAGACATTCCTCCTGCTTGTGGGGAATTTCTGCCAGTTGCTGTGGCTGAAGTCATTGAGGTGATTTTGAAGTTGTGGCCCACTTGTTGTGAGCTGGATCCTGGCCTGACTCGTCTCCTAGTGGGAGGGGTTGGAATCATTGGTCCAGTGTTTACCAGAATAGTCCAGTGCTCGTTCTCAGAGGGGTGTTTCCCTGACATCTTGAAGGAGGCACTGGTGAGGTCTCTTGTGAAGAAACCATCACTCGACCTTGACATCCTGGTGAATTATAGACCTATCTCCAACCTCCTATTTTTAGGGAAGGTTGTCAAGAAAACAGTGGCTCTGCACCTCACAGCTTTTGATATCTATGAGTCATTCCAGTCCGGTTTCAGAGCAAGGCATAGCATAGAAATGGCATTAGTTCGGGTGCAGAATGACCTCCTCAGGGTGAGGGATAAAGCAGAATGGTCAGTTCTCATTCTGCTCGATCTCTCCTTAGTATTTGACACCATGGACCACATTGTGCTATTGGATCACCTTAGCATGTTTTGTGGACTCACTGGAATAGTCATCAAATGATTTGAGTCCTAACTCTCTGACAGGAGGCAAAGAGTAGTGATAGGGAATTTTTCCTCCTCCTCGATGCCCCTGTCGTGTGGAGTACCTCAGGGTTCAATCCTCTCGTCGATGTTGTTCGCGGTGTACATGCTGCCCCGGGGGAGCTCATTAGACAATACAGTCTGAGTTTTCAGTGCTATGCAGAGGACACCCAGCTGTATATATCATTTGCCCTGGAACTGGAAATGCCATTGAAGTGCTGAATAAATGCCTTGCCGAGATTCAGAGCTGGATGTCCTCGAACTGGCTGAGACTAAACCCTGATAAGACGGAAGTGCTGGTGATTGAGCCTGGTTTTTGGCGTGATGGGGAGCCTCTGGAGCAGTGACAGGCTTGGTCCTGGGTTCCACCCTGTTGATGGCCTCTCCCAGGGTGAAGAATTTGGGCATCATCCTTGACAACAGATTGATCTGGAAGACTAGGTGTCATCTGTTGTCAAGAGTGGCTTTTACCATCTAAGAAATGTCACCTGAATTAAACACCTGATTCCATCTGAGGACCTGTCTTCACTAGTACATGCTTTTGTGACCTCTAGGTTGGACTACTGTAATGCTCTATACCTCAGGGTTAATGAAGGGACTCTCTGCCGGCTGCAGCGAGTGCAAAATGTGGCAGCCGGGCTGCTGGCTGGTCTTCCAAAAACCTGCCATGGACCTCAGTCATACAAGATCTGCATTGGCTGCTGGTCAGATGGAGGATCCTCTTCAAGGCTGGCTTGCTCACGTATAAGGCCCTGTAGGGACTGGGCCCTGGTTACCTGTCTGGCTTCCTAACTCCACCCATCCCAGTGCGTTCCCTCCACTCCTCCACCAAGGGCCTCCTGGTGATTCTGAGAGCAAGGCTGAAGACCTCGGTGGATTGTTCCTTCGAGGTTGCCGGCCTGACCCTTTGGAATTTGCTGCCAAGATCCATAAAGGAGGCCCCTTCATTGGAGGCATTTAAGGGGGCCTAAAGACCCATCTGTTTAAACAAGCTTTCCATGACATTTTTAAGTTGATCTAATTTTAAAATCGTAAAGGGAAACTCCGATTGAGTCCCTCAGTGCAGCAGCAGCTGCAGAAACACCCAATTAGGGCTTTCAACATAAAGTAAATTTTTTTTAGTACCTGGTGCCCTGGAATTTTAATAGAAAAGATTTGTTCGCTCCATCATGGCGACAGACCTGCAGGTGGACATCTCGCGCATCTCGGGTGACTTCTGCCGTGAAGGTTATGGTAATGAGGGCTACCAACAAATGGCAGATGTTGGTAGCCCTCATTAGCATAACCTTCAAGGCGGAAGTTGCCCGAGGTGCGCAAGATGTCCGCCTGTGGGTCTGTCGCCATGATGGAGAGAGTGGATCTTTTCTATTAAAATTCCAGGGCACCAGGTACTGAAAAAAATGTATTTTATGTTGAAAGCCATAATCGGGCATTTCTGCAGCCGCTGCTGCACTGAGGGACTCAGTTGGAGTTTCCCTTTAATTTTAATTCTATTTTACTGGAGAATGTGCATGCTGATACCTGATGTTTATTTTTACATTATTTTGCCTGCTAGAATTGTAATGGTGCCCAGAGTCACCGCGATTGGGCGCCATGATAAAATAAGATTTTACTTACTTACACACCCTTTCTACTATGGTAAAGAGCTTTTGCCCAGTTGTTATCTGGTATTATCACTGACATAGGGAGTAGATGATCTTGATGGATCCAGTAGCCTGCTACCATCCCTAAACAATATTATGAACCATTAAAGTCCCTTACATCCTCACAGTCCCATGATACTTTGTAACTCAGTCCTACTTTAGTAGCCTGAACAGTACTCAAGCCTAGAAGTCTAAAAACCTGATGGATTCTTAAAGCAACAATGTAATGGCTTGTTAGTGCTGTTATTTAATGGCTAGACTAGAGCAATAAGTGCCTTCATCTTTGTCTCTGCAGCTTCTTAAGTAAACCTAATGGAATGCAATGATTGCAAAAGTAGCATTCTGAACGATCCACCAGTGGTCTTATCTAACTACTAAAGGAATGCTAGTATAAATAAAATAATGTTTAATGCCTCAGACTATTTGGTTTTAGATTAAAATAAAACAGATTTTTTAAATAAGTGTCTCATTTTTGGCTGTAGATAGTACTGCATGACAGGCTCCTCCTTTTGCCTGTCACAGCCTACTTCCCAAGGGTGTATAAACTGATGGCTGTCCTAACTGATTGTAATGCTGTGAGCAGAGCTGTATTCAGGCCTGTTCCTAGGTAATTGGGATCACATTGGAAATCTTGTTTGGGGTGGAACTCCTGTCTGAGTAACCTGTTTCATCAGGCTAGTATTAGAAACATAGAAATATGGCTAAAGGAGTCTTTCTGGTACACATTATCCCCTTCTCTCTGGTCCCACCAGTCCCATTGTAGGGTTCCTTGCACCCTGAGGGGATATCCAGGGACATGACTCTTTCCCCTCTCACCATCTCACCCTCCCTCCCTCCCCTTTCCACTTTTGTTTCACGTAAGCACTTGTTTACTTATTAACCTGGCACTTATTAGTATCCACTCTTTCTGCATGTTATGCTCAACACTGTTGTAACACCTGCCTTACAACTATATGTTAATGTTGATCTTGTAAATGTAATGTTTAATGTCTCATTTCTATTTTACCCCTTCCTCCCAGGTCGCACCGGGAGACGAGCGACTTGTTGCTGAGTGTGCCTTCCTGGTGAAATTTTTCAATAAATAAATAAGGTGACAGCAGAAGGAAACCAAAGGTCCATCAAGTCTGCCCGTGAGTTCCTGAGACCCGAGGAGATCCCAGAACCTAGCCCATACTTTTACCTGTGGCTTTAATTCAAGCATACTCTTTATCCCAACCCCGTTTGAAGGCTGACATGGTCTTGGCTCCTACTACATTCACAGGCAGCCTGTTCCACGGCTTCACTATCCTTTCTGAGAAACAGTGTTTCCTAAGATCCCTTCTGAATTTCCCACCCCTCATCTTTCATCCATGCCCCCTTGTATTTGATCTGGATGCCCTGGTGAATAGTTCGGAGTAGGGCACTGCATTAATTCCCCTCATGCACTTGAAAATTTCTATCATATCCCCCTTTCCCTCCTTGTCTCCAGTGAGTACATGTTTAACGCCTCAAGATGCCCTTCATACAGTAGCCCCTGGAGCCCCTTTATCATTTTGGTCACCCTTCTCTGTATGGTTTCAAGCCTGTCCCTGTCCTTTTTATGGTGTGGGCTCAAAAACTTGCCACAGTATTCCAGGTGGGGTCTTACCAGGAATCTGTACAGTGGCAGTATGACCTCCCGATGCCTACTGTCGAATCCTCTCCCTATACACCCCAACATTTTGTTGGCTCTACTATAAGCTGAGTTGGATTGGCTGGCTGGTTTTAGGGTGTCACATATGATAACTCCTAGTTTCCTTTCCTCCTCTTGTGAGGCACTGAGCTTGACCCCATTGAGCCAATAAGCTGTCATTGGATTATTCTTGCCTAGATGCATCACTTTACACTTCTTGGCACTGAACTTCAGCTGCCAGACACTAGACCATTTTTCCAACTTTTTCAGATCTTTCTGTAGATTCCCAACTGCTTCCTCACTGTCCATCCTACCACTTAGCTTAGTGTCATTCACAAACAGTGCAGTTTTGCCCTGGATACCTACTCCTATGTCTCTGATGAACACATTAAACCAGACTGGTCCTAAGACCGAGCCCTGAGGGACCCCACTCGTCATCTCTCCCTCCTTTGATTTCTCCTTGTTAACAACTACTCTCTGCTTCCTGCCCCCCAGTCAGTTACTCACCACTTAACAATGTAGTTTGCTATGCCCAAATCCAGGTGGTTATGTGGCATGGAATCAAAGACCTTGCTGAAGTCAAAATAGAGGAGGTCTACTAGATATCCCTGTCAATTTCCCTAGTTACCCAATTAAAAAATGTTATCAAGTTCGTTTGGAATGACCTGCCCACCACAAACCCATGTTGTTTGTCATCCTGAAGGCCATTCTTACTCAAGTATTCCACTAGGTCTTGTTTAATGAGGACCTCCATTTGTTTTCCTAACACTGATGTGAGGCTAACCAGTCTGTAGTTACTAGCTTCCTCTCTGCTTCCACCCTTATGGACACGCACCACGTCAGCCCTCTTCCAGTCCCTTGGCACAACTCCCATCTGAAGCGAACGGTTAAACAGACACGCCAAGGGGTCCACTAACTCACCTGCCAACTCTTTTAGTATCCTTGGATGTATTCCATCCAGTCACGGAGATTTGCCTTGTTTTATATGCTTGAGCACCTCCCTAACCCTGCCTGTGGTAATAACTGGCTTTTCCATTTGTGGGACACTCCTGCCATGCGCTGAAATGCCACTGTCAGGCAATGCGCCACTGTGTTCCTTGGAGAAGACTGAACAGAAGTATTTGTTCAGAATGGTGGCCTTCTGTCTGTCTTCTTCCATGATCCTGTCCCCATCTTTAAGTCTAACTACCCCACCCCCTTTCTTTCTCTTCTCTTGTAAATACCTGAAGAATTGCTTGTTACCCACTTTGACTTCTTTTGCTAGCTGAAGTTCTGCCACCAACTTTGTTTGCTTCACTGCCCACTTAGCCTCCTTATTGCCAGAATGGACACCCTATTCAACTCCTTCTACCGCATTGTCCTAAATTGTCCACCATGCACACACCACTGTGACCTCTACACTGCTCTCTCCTTCCCACCACTTGAGGCCAGACACCTTGCTCATTGTGCTTCACTAGTTGGTAAGTTCTGGTTTGGCTCCCTTCTGTCCTACCTTAATGCACTTGTAACCCCCCTGCAAATGGGGGTTCCCAAAAGACTTCCAGGAGCTTGCTTGAATGCTCCAAGCCTGAATGGTGTTTGGCATTTAAGCCATTTATCAGTGAGTGTTTTTAGAACCTCTGGTACTGTCTCTTTAAGAGCTGTCTGCTTGCAGACATAATTAGTTTGTATGGGGACTGTGTGTTTCTTTGATTGAGTACCACTCAAGCTGCTGCCAATTCACTTCATTTTTGCAGTCACTAGGAGTGCAAAGGAACCTATCTGAAAGATGTAACTGTTTGCCAGAAATTATTTAGAGTAATAATGAAATTACAGTTTGTCTAACCTGCTTTCTTTGCAGTCAGAACTGTGTCTGCTAGTTCCCATTCTAGTTTTGAACTGCTGAACTGGACCAATCAGTGTGGGGTAAGCTAGCTCTAAAATGGTGCCTTGGATGAATCAGAACTTGGACTCATAATCTGAGCCAGCCACAAGAGGATTGTATGGGCAGTGACTCTGGGAGATGTAGTTTAGACTTCAGTGCCTTTTGGACCAACAGCAGCAGTCTATTGAGTGACAGCCAATCCAGTCAAGAACTGGGAGGAACTCAAGGAAGTGCCGGTTTTGTCAGTTGGAGTTCAGTTGAGCTTTGGCAGTGAAGAAGGAAGGAGCCCTGTGCTTTTCAGTGTGCAGTTTTAGTCAAAAACGTGTGTAAGGCCCAGAGTTCCGGTCTGCAGCTTGTGTAACAGCTTGTTAGGACTGAATCTGTCCTGTGAAAAGAATCAAAAGGATCTCTGAAGAGTAGAAACCAGGCTCACCCTGTAGAAGACTGGAGGAATTGCTGAAAATTGCATTGGTCTGTCAGGAACTGAATCTGCTGTGTGTTCTCCGGTATTGTGCAGTAATTGCAATCGGGATACAGATGCAGCCTGCCTGGTATAGTGCTTTCTTTTATATGGATGTGTGAAGAGGTTTGTGTACCTCAAGTGAGCCCTGCTGACATTGAAGGACCCTATCTTATTTGGAGGTCGTGAGTACTAATTCAGGGTCGCTCCTGTTGAATTGCCACATTAAATCCAAATGGAATTACTGTACTGCTGACTGTTTAATTCTCCTTTTCTCTGTGTGAAAGGGCCCTACCAGCTGCCACGGTTTGGACTAGCCACTAGGGCTTGGGTACCCAGGGACAGTAACTGATAGGGATAGGCCGTGCACAGAGCCATAGGTAGATTATTAGAGTGATAAGCTAATTAACCTGATTTCCCCTGTCCTTGTTATATCCCCTAAATAAATCAAGAGCTGCTTGTTTCAGCAAAGTTATACTGCCTGAGGTATTTGTCTATGTTAAAGTACTGTACTGTGATTGTTGCACTGTATCTCATTTCACAGGAGGTCCCAGTGCCGGAACCAGGCCTGGGGGTAAGTGTATACTGTGAAGGTAATTCTGATATATTGTGTGGGCCACTAGTGGGAAGAAAGGGGGGTTGCAGTGTCCCAGAGGGCTGTGACCAAGTTAGTTTAACGATTGCAAACCCTGACCTCTGGGTGGAGGCATCCGCCATTGGATCCAGGCCCCTCAACCTGTTAGTGGCAAATCAGGCAGGGGTAGTAGCCCCTGGGATAGTGCCATCTAGGGGTTACATCTTGAGGCTCACCGCTGGGATTGTGTGTCCTCTAGTGGCCATATTACGAACCACTGTTAAGAAAAAATGGGTACCCCGGACGGAAGTGGCTGTGCACGCTGTTGGAGTGGTGTACTGGGAGAGATCGACCCCAAAATGCTATGCTTATCCTGGACATCCCCTGGTATCAATACGGACACTGTGCAGGGAGTACTTTCCAAGGTGGAAGGTTTACAAAACCCTGTGGTGGTGGGTCGGCATGCTAATCTGCTCACCCACACTTTCCTGGCCCTAGTAGAGTTTAAGGATCCCATAGATAGCTCAAAGTGCCACAGACCATTACCCCAGGAGCCCTCACTGCTTGGAGAGTGATAACTAAGGACAGTAAAGACCGGGGGAGAATCAGCCCCACCACTATCTGAAACTTTTGAGGAGAAATTTGCTGAATGGTTGCTGGGAGAGGGAAAACTGTGGAGGACTTGAAGAAACTATTCTTGCCACCTGGGGTGTTCCTCCCCAACACCTCTCCTGCTCCAGTGCCCGTGAATGGTGGCTGAACCAATGCAGACTCCTATTTCTGCACCTGCCATTAGTCGACTCTTACCGAAGGTTGAGGATCTTCTCTGGCACCCTCCCCACCCCCAAGGGAGGATGACTGGGGAGACCTGGATAGACTATGTTGCCCCCAAGTGCTAGAATGGCAATGCCGGAAGGCAAAGCAAGAGGGTTAGTGAGAGCCTCCGAGGTCCTGCCCTGGCTACCATCCGTGCTAAACGGGCCAGTAACCTGAAGCGACTGCACAGGCCTATCTTGAGGCCTTGGAGAATGTGTATGGGAGCCCAGATTCTGATGAGGACCTATGGTGGAGAGTAAGAGATGCACAACAGTACCAAGGGAGTTGTTGTCTGTGTATGTATCTCGGCTGGAAAAATTGTTGCAAGAATGCCTCAGAAAAGGTAGTTTGCCAGCGATTGAACTGGACCCAACCAGGCTGGACAGGATCCTTAAGTCTGCCCCTTCTCAGAACTGCTGTTGCTTCTATTACGCCTGGCAGATCGACTGGAATCCCCACCCTCCTATGATGAGTTAATGAGAAATTCGAGGAGTTGAGAAAGACGACCTCGGGAGGGACCTGCACCAATAGCTGCGGCTATGACCGAGTGACTGACGGTGACCCATCAAGTGAAGTTAGGGGCAGAGGTTGGCAGTCAATGAGTGCTCTGACAAGGAAAAGATATAGCCACAATGGGGCGAACTGTTGAGAGAGATCAGAATTCAAAACAGTCCCTTTATGAAGGCCACGCCTGCAAGTACCGGCCCTGACCTATATCCGACTGCATCTGCTATGGGGGTTGGGGTACCCACCCATGTATCTCCTGCTGATAACAGCTCCGAACTCGATTCCTTGACCATGGAACTGGAGAAACTGATGAGATGTCTCCAAATGCTTATCACGCCGCAGACAGAGATGGCACCAAGGTTTCCAGTTAGTAATACCCCCGCCCTGGCTCCCAGTGTGGCGCCTCGGCCAGCTCAAACTCCAGAAAGTATGTTTTGCTATAATTGTGGGAAAGATGGGCACATGAAAGGGAATGCCAGTCCCAAAAGACACTGACAAAGTTGCATATAGGCTACAAGGAGAGCTTGGAGAAGAAATCAGTGGTTAAGAGGTGCACGACATGATCCCAGTGAGGGCACCAAATGCTAATCACGCCCTTTTTGTGGCAAGGTCAGTTGCCCAGGCCCCCACTACCGCCTCCAGACTGGTCCAGAATAGTGGGTCCCTCCATGGAGACCACTGTAAAGGTGAATGGAGTGTCTACAAGAGCTGTATTAGACAGTGGCTCCCAAGTGACAATTATGTTCCAGGATTGGTATCAGAAGCATTTGTCAGACGTACCCTTACAACCATTAGAAGGACTGCATGTATGGGGGTTAAGTGAGAAGGCCTACCCCTATTCCGGTATATCCGAATTTGGCTGTCTTTCCCCACCTCCCCGTGGCTGGAGTGGCGAACAGTAGAGAACCTAGCCTTAGTGTGTCCCCCACTGGACTGTATGATGGTGTCCCTTTGTTGATTGGAACAAATGCTCATATGTTCGGAAGGCTGGCACAGTTGTGTTATGAAAAACAGGGGTCAAAGACTAGTAGAGCTTTAAGAGTTCCGGCTTTAATTAAGAAGGCCTATGAGGCACAGAGAGATGCTGAAAAAACAGAACCAGAGGAACCGGTCGGAATTGTATGGAAGAAGGATCCTGAGTCTCTGATCCTGGCGCCAAATGCCCAGTGTACCTTACAGGGAGAGGTCCGTATCAGAAAGGATGTTAAGAATAAAATATTAATGTTGGATGCACCAGGCGATGGAAAATTGCCAGAGGGACTGCTGGTCAAGCCTAGTATTTTGCCGCTAGAGCCCATGCTTATGCCAGAAGGGTAATGGTCCAAGTTCATAATGTGTCTGAAAGAGACATTCGAGTAAACAGAGGTTGCATCCTGGCTAATGTGCATTGTGCAGACACTGCAGTGCTACCCAGCAGCAAGAGTTCAAGGAAGAATGACAGAGTAACGCCTGACTTGTTTGATTTCGGCGACTCCCGCTGCCAGCTGAATGGAAAGTGAGGATCAGTGAGAAGCTTGCCCAGAGACCAGGTGTTTTCTTTAAAGGAATGGGATGTAGGATGCGTGCAAGGAGCTGAGCACAATATCCGGCTGCATGACGAAGACCATTTCGTGAGAGGTCTCGACGCCTGGCACCTGCTGACATAGATGATGTGAGCGGCATCTGCAAGAGATGTTAGCTGCTGGTGTAATACAAGAATCCAGAAGCCCTTATGCTTCCCCATTGTGGTAGTGAGGAAAAGAATGGAACAGTAAGGATGTGTGTGGATTATCGCACCTTAAACGGCGGACTATCCTGATCAGTACACAATGCCCGCATTCAGGATGCTTGGACTGCCTAAGCGGGAGCAAGTGGTTCTCTGTGCTGGATCTCCGCAGTGGGTACTACCAGATCCCGATGGCCCCAGAGGACCGTGAGAAGACGGCCTTTATCTGTCCGCTTGGCTTCTATGAATTCATGAGGATGCCTCAAGGGATTTCAGGTGCCCCAGCCACTTTTCAACGATTGATGGAGCGTGCAGTGGGGGACATGAACTTACTAGAGTGCCTGGTATACCTAGATGATGTTATTGTGTTTGGCAGCTCACTGGAGGAACATGAGAGCAGATTATTTAAGGTATTGGACCGACTGGAGGACTTTGGCCTTAAACTGTCCATTGATAAGTGTCAATTCTTTCAAACATCAGTAAAGTATGTGGGACACATAGTATCCACCGAGGAATAGAGACCGACCCAAGTAAAGTTGAGGCCTTGACCACCTGGCCACAGCCCAAAATCTAAAAGAACTGCAAAGATTCCTGGGATTCTGTGGTTATTATCAGCGCTTCATCAAGGACTATTCAAGAGTGATCCGCCTTTACTTAACCTTACTCAAGGGTATCCCCAACCCACAAAAATACCAAAGTCAGCGTCCTCAAGACTGAAAGAGTGTATTTTCATCCGAGTGAAGTATTTGGGGCCCGCTGGACTCCTGATTGTGAGACTGCTTTTCATGAGATCATATATCAACTTACCCATGCTCCAGTGCTGGCCTATGCCGATCCAAGAAAACCTTCGTCCTGCACACTGATGCTAGCTTGCAAGGGTTGGGGGCTGTGTTGTACCAAGAGCATGAGAATGGCCTGAGACCAGTGGCCTTTGCCAGTAGAAGCCTGACCCCATCCGAAAAGAACTATCCTGTACATAAGTTAGAGTTCCTAGCTTTGAAGTGGGCTATTGTTGACCAATTCCATGAGTACTTGTATGGGGCTAAAATACTAGTAAAAACTGACAATAATCCTTTGACCTATGTGCAGACCTCAGCTAAGTTGGATGCCACTGGCCATAGGTGGCTTTCTGCATTATCTACATATGACTATGCTCTCGAATACCGAGCAGATCTGAACCACATAGATGCTGATCTCTCTCCGGAGGCCTGTTCCCCAGAATGATTGGGTCCGATTGGCAGAACCTGACATTCGGGCACTCTGCCGAAGTTTGACAGGGAGGAACAAATGTCCACGGACGCAGTGGACTGCATGGTTGATTGCTTGGGAGCCTCTGAGAATTGCATACCTGCTGCTTATTGCCACTTTTCTGCAATAGACATTGGTGCACTGCCTCAGCTGGACAATGACAGTGTTTCCGGGCTCAATCCCGCGATCCCATGATCAAAGCAGCTTTAGAAGCCCTCTATGCAGGAAAAGATGTGTCCAAATTACGCTCCACTGATTTGAGAACTGCACTGTTATACAAAGAAGGTCCTAAGTTGAAACTGATCAATAAACTGTTATACAGAGAAACAGTAGACAGAGGGGACAAGTAGACAAACAACAACTAGTGCTGCCCACTGCCTTTGAGACTCAGTACTGAGGTCCTTGCACAACCACATGGGGCACCTTGGTATAGACAGAACACTTGACTTGGTGAGATCCAGATTCTATTGGCCTAAGATGGGGGCTGATGTGGAGCAACACATTCGAACTTGTAGTCGCTGCTTACAGAGGAAAGCTTTGCCCCAGAGGGCTGCCCCTGTTAACATAACCACCAGTGCACCCATGGAGCTGGTCTGCATTGATTTTCTAAGTTTGGAGTCAGATCAAAGAAATATCAGTAATGTGCTGGTGGTCACTGACCATTTCGAGATATGCCCAAGCTTTCCCCACCAAAGACCAGAAAGCATCCACTGTAGCCAAAGTACTTGTAGAAAACTTTTTGTTCACTATGGGGCTCCACAAAGAATCCATTCTGATCAAGGGAGAGACTTTGAGAGTCGTCTGATCAAAGAGATGCTTTCTCTGTGGGGTCTGAAGAGTCCAGAACCACTCCTTACCACCCCCAGGGGACCCACAGCCTGAAGCGTTTCCAGCGCACTTTGCTAGATACTAGGCCCCCCTGCACCCAAAGGACAAGCCTAGATGGAGCCAACAAATTAGCACCCTGGTACATGCTTATAACTACACCAAAAGTGATGCCACTGGATTCTCCCCTACCGCCTGATGTTTGGAAGAGGTCGACTACCAGTAGATGTGTGTTTTGGGGTCTCTCTGATGGGGTTCAAGCTGACAACTATTTACAGTATGTGCAAAAGTTAAAGGCCCAGCTAACTCATGCGTACCAACTGGCTCAAACCATGGCTGCCAAAAGAAATCTGGCCAACAAAGAAAGGTATGATAAAAGGTGAAAGCACAGGAACTCCAGCAGGAGATCGGGTATTGCTAAGAAATCTGGGACTGCATGGCAAGCACAAGATTGCTGACAGATGGCACCATCTCCCTCACATTGTAGTGGGCAAACTAGATGATCTGCCAGTGTACAAAGTAAGGCCTGAGAATAATTCAAAGATGTAAAACAATGCATAGAAATCATTTACTGCCCATTGGACAAATCCTGATTGAGTCTGAGCCCCAGAAGATGCCCCTCTGGACCAGTGACTAGAGCTGCTGCTAAGAAAGACCAAGGAAGTCTGCACCTACAGAAGCAGAGTTAAAGTGTTCCCCTGCACAAGTCCCAGTTGAGCATGACTGTCAGTCCATATCAGAAGAAAGTGAGAGTGACTTTGAATACTATCCTTCTTACGAACTGAGTCAATTGTTTCGGGGCAATCCCCTAGTCAATACTGGAGATGAAGCTGGGCCTTCTGGACTGTCCAAGCCCCCAGCTTCGTCCCTGGAGCCAATGCTCCCAGAAAGTGAAGTGCAAAGCATCAGATCAGATGAAATGGAATCATTGTGCATGGTTGAACTGTTTGAGCTTTCAGGGAGGAAAATGATAGATTGGGGCAGACTGGTGATACACCGAACAAGAAGAGTATTTTGAGTGCCCTGACAGTCCACTGCCAGTGTCCAGAAAGCTCTCCATGCGAGCCAAATGTTGTGGACTCAGAAACTGTAACTCCTGGAGCTGAAAGTGCCCCAAGTTCTAGCCTCTCTACCCCCAGGAGACTCCTGACAAGTGAGGACAATGCTGAAAATGAGGCTCAGAGTGCAGAGACTGTAACAGTTCCCCTAGAAAGACTGGTCGAGCTGTAAAGCCTGTGGTGCACCTCAGTTATGATTCACTTGGGAGGCCTGTGGACTTGCCTCTCAATGTTGTCCATAAAGAGTGTATGTGTCCAGAGCTCATTGCCCAAACTGAGCATCAGTGCTAACTCCAAGTTACTTGTGTTGCCCTCTAAGTATGGTGCCCTTGCCCATCCAGCCCCAAGGTAACTGATAGAGCGCCTCTCTTCAGGTTTCATGTACAAGAGGTAATAACTTGAGTTATGGTACAATGTGTATGTAATACTGTAAAGAGTGACGTACTGCAATGTTTCAGAAATGTATTCTTGGTAAAATGATATATTGACTGATGATTACATGTGTGAGCCTAATGCAAATGTATATGGTTGCAGTTAAAACTTGTAGGGTACTTGCTTGACGCGGACGTCAAGCTTTCCCAAACCAGGAAGGTGTAACCCCTGCAAATGGGGGTTCCCAAAAGACTTCCAGGAGCTTGCTTGAATGCTCCAAGCCTGAATGGTGTTTGGCATTTAAGCCATTTATCAGTGAGTGTTTTAGAACCTCTGGTACTGTCTCTTTAAGAGCTGTCTGCTTGCAGACATAATTAGTTTGTATGGGGACTGTGTGTTTCTTTGATTGAGTACCACCTCGCTGCTGCCAATTCACTTCATGTTTGCAGTCACTAGGAGTGCAAAGGAACCTATCTGAAAGATGTAACTGTTTGCCAGAAATTATTTAGAGTAATAATGAAATTACAGTTTGTCTAACCTGCTTTCTTTGCAGTCAGAACTGTGTCTGCTAGTTCCCCATTCTAGTTTTGAACTGCTGAACTGGACCAATCAGTGTGGGGTAAGCTAGCTCTAAAATGGTGCCTTGGACGAATCAGAACTTGGACTCATAATCTGAGCCAGCCACAAGAGGATTGTATGGGCAGTGACTCTGGGAGATGTAGTTTAGACTTCAGTGCCTTTTTGGACCAACAGCAGCAGTCTATTGTGAGTGACAGCCAATCCAGTCAAGAACTGGGAGGAACTCAAAGGAAGTGCCCAGTTTTGTCAGTTGGAGTTCAGTTGAGCTTTGGCAGTGAAGAAGGAAGGAGCCCTGTGCTTTTCAGTGTGCAGTTTAGTCAAAAAACGTGTAAGGCCCAGAGTTCGGTCTGCAGCTTGTGTAACAGCTTGTTGGGACTGAATCCGTCCTGTGAAAAGAATCAAAGGATCTCTGAAGAGTAGAAACCAGGCTCACCCTGTAGAAGACTGGAGGAATTGCTGAAATT
The DNA here is from genome assembly GCA_016271365.2 of Neoceratodus forsteri. Lineage (NCBI taxonomy): Eukaryota > Metazoa > Chordata > Ceratodontiformes > Ceratodontidae > Neoceratodus > Neoceratodus forsteri. The sequence goes on from CM057459.1 coordinate 324,308,506, forward strand.
GCATTCGGTCTGTCAGGAACTGAATCTGCTGTGTTCTCCCGGTATTGTGCAGTAATTGCGATCGGGATACAGATGCAGCCTGCCTGGTATAGTGCTTTCTTTTATATGGATGTGTGAAGAGGTTTGTGTACCTCAAGTGAGCCCTGCTGACATTGAAGGACCCTATCTTATTTGGAGGTCGTGAGTACTAATTCAGGGTCGCTCCTGTTGAATTGCCACATTAAATCCAAATGGAATTACTGTACTGCTGACTGTTTAATTCTCCTTTCTCTGTGTGAAAGGGCCCCTACCAGCTGCCACGGTTTGGACTAGCCACTAGGGCTTGGGTACCCAGGGACAGTAACTGATAGGGATAGGCCTGTGCACAGAGCCATAGGTAGATTATTGAGTGATAAGCTAATTAACCTGATTTCCCTGTCCTTGTTATATCCCCCAATAAATCAGAGCTGCTTGTTTCAGCAAAGTTATACTGCCTGAGGTATTTGTCTATGTTAAAGTACTGTACTGTGATTTTTGCACTGTATCTCATTTCACAGGAGGTCCCAGTGCGGAACCAGACCTGGGGTAAGTGTATACTGTGAAGGTAATTCTGATATATTGTGTGGGCCACTAGTGGGAAGAAAGGGGGGTTGCAGTGTCCCAGAGGGCTGTGACCAAGTTAGTTTAACTATTGCAAACCCTGACCTCTGGGTGGAGGCATCCGCCATTGGATCCAGGCCCCTCAACCTGTTAGTGGCAAATCAGGCAGGGGTAGTAGCCCCTGGGATAGCGCCATCTAGGGGTTACACACTCCTTTCTACCCCCTCTTCCATCTCCTATTCCCTCTGTAACTCCACTCATGGGACTCTTGTCCTCCATGCCAGAAGCTCCAATTCTGGTAGGGCCGCCTTCTCCTACCATTTTCCTAATCTCTGGAACTCACTCCCCTTAGAGATTCCACCATACTGGGTCATAATGTTGTACACTTAATAGCGTATGGCATTATGCGAAACCCGGACATGTGCGCTTTCCAAGTTGGCCCCCTCGGGTTAGAATCCTAAGTGGGGGATCCTGGGAACAATCCCCGTAACAGGGGGTGGCAGAGCCCCAGAAAGAAAAATAAACCTAAATTATGAATACGAGTTGTTGCACGCATTCTGCCGCAACATTATGACCCCTCTGAGATCTGCTCTGCCCCTTCCACAGGTTCATTGTCTTGTCTTCTCCAGAAATATAGTTCCCCATCCTGAAACTGCTCCTGACCCTTACTTCCTTCACTGCTTTATCCCTTTTTCTTACTATCCATCCTGATTCTCTTACCTACCTTTGCCTCCCTCCCTAATTTTCATTCCCCGTATCCTCCCCTTCCCTCTATACTGTCTTATGTTGCTGTACGTTTTTATGTAGGTGTATATTTTCTATATTACATATGTGTCTGTATAGGTACTATAGACTTATATGTATTTACATAACTATCTGTAGGCATAGATGTGTCTGGGTTTATTCTGGCTTATGCACTGTTATTTTTTCTTTTTTTGTATTGTTATACCCTTCGTGCTCAACTTTATCTTGTACGATTTTGTTACATTTTTCTATTCATGGTATTTTGTTCTCTGCTGTGTTTACTGTATCCCATTCTCCCCTTACCCCCAGGACACTTCTGGAAATTAGCTTTTTGTGGCTTATATGAACATACGAAAATTGCCAGCAGAAATTAGGCCACTAGGTCTATCTAGTCTGCTCAAGTGTGCAGCTAACACCCTACTTTGCAACTGCCCCCCCTCTGCCACCTTCCCAAATACCCCCCTCTCACCTTGTCTCATCCCCTCTTGAAAATATCCACCATCCTACAGGATACCACTTCCTCTGGCAAAGTGTTCCAAATTGCCACTTCTCTCTCTGTGAAAAAGTGCCTCCTCATTTCCCTCTTATACCTACCTCCTTCCAATCTAAGTCTATGCCCTCTCATGTCCCTCCCCTTCTAGAGCTTGAATATCTCTTCAGTACCAGACTTATTTATTCCCTTTGAGCACTTAAAGGTCTCAATCATATCCCCCCTGATCCCTTCTCTCCTCCAGCTAATACATGTTCAGTTCTCTTAATCTATCCTCGTAGGGCATATCCTGTAATCCCTGAATCAACTTTGTCACCCTTCATTGTGCCCCCTCCAACAATCTCACATCTCTCTTCAGATAAGGGCACCAGAATTTCACTCAGTAGTCCAGGTGATGTCTAACTAGTGATTTGTAGAGTGGCAGAATTACATTCCTGCTTCTGGAGGAGATGCCCCCCTCGCTATACAACCCAGCATCCTGTTGGCCTTCACTGCTGTTATCCTGCACTGCTCTGAATTGTTCATATTTGCCATTATCACCACCCTTAGATCCTTTTCCTCTTCAGTGGTACATAACTGCACACCCCCCCCCCCAAGTTGGTAACCCTTTCTAGAATTCTTTGCACCAAAGTGTAATACTCTGCCCTTTTTTACATTAAACCCCAAGTGCCATACCTCTGACCATTTCAACAGCTTAGTCAGATCATCCTGCAACCCCTGCCAACCTTCTATATCATCCACCACTGCCCCCAACTTGGTCTCATCAGCAAACAGACTAATCTTATTCTTGACACCATGCGAGATGTCCGCAATGAAAACCCCACACAACACTGGTCCCAACACCGATCTCTGCAGCACCCCACTCATCACAGCTCTCGGAGATGAGAGTTCCCCCCTCACTACTACTCTCTGCTGTCTGTCTTGCAGCCATTTCACAATCCAATTAACCAATTTAGTGCCCACCCCGCGAAACTACTTAGCTTACTGCTCAATCTCCCATGGGGAACTGAATCAAGGGCCTTGCTGAAGTCCAAATAAATGACATCCACAGCATGACCCTTTTCCAGCTCCCTCGTAATCCAGTCACAATACTCAACAAGGTTAGTCAGACAGGATCTTCTGGAGAAAAACCCCTGCATTGCATTTGTGTATCTAGTGTATTGCAACACTTGTGTACCTTCGTTGCATATGGCATTACTGTAAGCTGTGATCATGTATCAAGTACATGTTGTATAAGGGACCTCCTTGTAAATGAACATGCTCAGTGGAATCTATCCCATCACAATAAACTGAACTGAACTGAAACCCACGCTGATGAGCATCTTGGAGCCCACTGACATCCAAGAAGGAGACCAGACTCTCCTTAAGCATTGTCTCCATCAGCTTTCCCACAATAGATGTTAGGCTTACCAGTCTGTAATTACCCAGCTCATCCTTTGGAACACTCTTCTGGAGAGGCACCACATGGGCCAACCTCTAGTCTTATGGCATTATGGAACGCACCCTGTTTTCATGGAAGTATTGAACAGATCCATCAGTGGTCCAGCCAATACCTCCGCCATTTCTTTAAGCACCCGTGGATTTATGCCACCTGGACTTGGTGCTTTATCCACCCTCATTGCCCTTAGACCGTCCAATACCCTGCCCTCAATAATCACACCATCTATTAACTCCTGGCACCCCCCCACCCTTGCCCACCATCCCCAATCCCTTTGGAAGTAGCCCACCCTTTTCCTTCATGAACACAGCACAGAAGTACCCATTTAGAGCCTCTGCTTGTTCCACCCCACTTTCAGCCCACCACCCTTCCTTCCTTCCTGATCCTCACAATCTGGTCCTTACAGTTCCTTTTCTCCCATATGTATCTGAAGAAGTATTTTTCTCCTCCTTCTTTGATACGTATGCCAGCCTCCATTCCCTGGAAGCTTTAGCAACCCTGACTCCTCTGGTAACTACCTTGGACTTCTTCACATACTCATCCCAATCCTCCTTATTTCCTATATCTCCTGAATGCTGCTTTTTTAGCCCTCGCCATTTCTAAAACCTCATTGCTCAACCAACTTGCTCATGTTGTCTTTCCTGGTGAAACTTTTCAAATAAATAATTGGTATTAGTGAAGGGTGTCACAAACCCACTCAGCAGGTCAGCCCTCTACTCCCAAAGTGCCAACCTCCGAGTACAGTCTTGTGAACAGTTAATAGAACAAGGTAACCCTCTTGTCTGTTTTTTGTGGATTCGAATTAACCTTTGGTCTCAAGTTCTGGAGGGATTCAAACTGTGAACCTCTTGTTAGCATACCCAATGTACAGGCTCAGATAATTCTGTCTTTGGGGGGCCAGATATCTTTGCCTATGGGCACCTAACCAGGTGTACAGCAATGAACCCTTAAAAACTGTAATCAAAGACCTCAGATTTAAAACGCTTACCTTTTTCTGGTTTGGTATCACCATTCAAGCTTATGTATAGTGTCTGCTTTAACCATATATACTCTACTTGTAAAGGAAAGAAATCAAAGACAGACCAAGTAAGCTCTAAAAATAGTTTTACTACAATAGATAAAAAATATGTAACACATAAAATACAGAACTATTATATCACAAGTCACACACATCTCTTAAACAAAACAGGTTTTAACAGTGCAATTCTTACTACAGTAGTTAGATTTGTCTCTCTCTCTCTCTCTCTAAATGCCTGCTTAAAGTGCTCACAGATGTTTCTTTGTCAGAGTCTAGATAGAAGTGTCTCTGTGAAGTAAAACAGAATATTTCTTAAAGAAAACTGTATTTGCCAACCCCTTTGTGTGAGGTCACCTAGCTCCTCCTCTGTCAGAATATATATAAAAAAATATAACTATACAAAAACATAGAAACATAGACTTTGACGGCAGATAAGGACTGCTTGGCCCATCTAGTCTGCCCATTTCCCTACCTACAGGATAGGCCGTAGATCCTAGTTAACCAACAGCCTATTTCTTCCTACCCCCCACAAGAATTGCCTTATGTCTGTCCCATGCATTCTTGAATTCTCCCACAGTTTTAGACCCCACAAACTCCTCAGGAAGGCTGTTCCATGCATCCACTACCCTCTCTGTGAAATAATACTTCCTCACATTGCCCCTGAACCACCCTCCTTCTATCTTTAAATTGTGTCCCCTTGTTCTTGCAAGTCTCTTTTTCTGAAAGATGCTACCCTCTTGGACTTTGTTGATTCCACTGAGGTACTTAAACATTTCTATCATGTCCCTTCTTTCCTCAAGGGTATACATATTAAGCTCCTTTAGTCTCTCCTCATACGGCTTCTCTTGCAGACCCTGCACCATTTTAGTTGCCCTCCTCTGGACTACCTCTATCCTGTCTATGTCCTTGCGGAGATGGGGTCTCCAGAACTGGGCACAGTACTCCGGATGGGGTCTCACCAACTGTCTGTACAGAGGGATAACAACTTCCTGTTTTCTGCTGCTGATGCCTCTCCCTATACATCCCAGTATACCCCCAGCCCTCCCTACTGCCTTCTCACATTGCTTGCTAACCTTAAGGTCATCTGATATGATTATCCCTAGGTCCCTTTCCTTTTTGTTGTTGTTACTACCTCCCCACCCATTGTGTATTCTTCCCCTGGGTTCTTGTTTCCCAGGTGCATTATTTTGCACTTCTTTGCATTGAATCCTAGCTGCCATACTTCTGACCATTCCTCCAACCTTGCCAAGTCCCTTTTCATCCTTTCCACGCCTCCTTGTGTATCAACCCTGTTGCAGATCTTTGTGTCATCTGCCAAAAGGCATACTTTTCCTTCCAGTCCCTCTGCAATGTCACTGATGAAGACATTAAAAAGGACTGGACCCAATACTGAACCCTGCGGTACCCCACTAGTAATCTCTCTTTCTTCAGAGTGGACTCCATTTACAATTACCTTCTGTGTCCTGTTGCACAGCCAATGTTTTACCCAGGCTACCACCCTGGGACCCACTCCCAGGCTGGTTAATTAGATTTGTCTGACATGACCTTCCCGCTGTGAATCCATGCTGCCTTGGGTCCTGTGCTCCTCTGGCCTCTAGGTACTCAACTATTCTTTCCTTCAGAAGTGACTCCATCACTTTCCCTACCACAGAGGTCAGACTGACAGGTCTGTAGTTTCCTGCCTCTGTCTTGGTCCCACTTTTGTGAAGGGAATCACATCTGCCTTCCTCCAGTCCTCGGGCACCACCATCCTCCCATGATTTATTAAAAAGAGTAGCCAGTGGTTTCACTAGTTCCTCCCTTAATTCTTTTAGAATTCTGGGGTGAATTCCATCAGGACCCATTGCTTTGTCCACCTTCAGTTTTAGGAGTTCTTGCAGAACCCTTTCTTCTGTGAAAGGACTGGGATCGACCCCCCTATCAAGAGTGCTTCTGTTAATTGGATTAGGCACTTCCCCCTCCTCTTTTCTGAATACTGAGCAGAAATATTCATTCAGTATCCTGCTTTTTCACTGTCCCCCTCTGCCCACCCACCGTTCATTCTATTCAGCCTCATTATCCCTCCCTTTGTCTTTCTCACTCGCTGATGTACCTATAAAGGTTTATCCCCCTTCTTAACTGGAGTTGGCTATCTTTTCCTCAGTTTGGGCCTTGCTATTCTGACTTCCCTCCCTGCTTCCTTCTGCCTTAACTGTACAGCTCTCTGTCCTGCTCCTTCTGTGTTTCCTTATACTTCCGAATGCTATCTTTTCTTCCTGACTTTCACAGCCACCTCTTTTGAGAACCATAGTGGCTTTTTCTTTCATTTGATTTGTTTATTTGCTTCACACAAAAGCTTGTTGCCTCTGTGATGGCAGTTTGATGTTTCCCATTGTTGCTCCACACCTCCTTCTAGCCTGTTTGCTAGTGCATTTCTGAGGCACTCTCCCATCTTGCCAAAGTCAGCTCTCCTAAAGTCCAGTACCCTCACTTTTGTATGGCTTGACTCTGTAGCTGAGTTTAACATGAACCACACTGTTTGATGGTCACTTGTCCCCAGATGGCAACCCACTTCTAGATCTGAGATCCTCTCACTGCCCCATTTGAGAGTATGAGGTCTAAGATTGCTCCCTCACAAGTGGGTTATGAAACTAGCTGTCTAATGCCTGCCACCTGTAGGGCATCAAGAATGGCCCTGCTCTTGGATGTGGCTGCAGCAAATGTGCTCCAGTTAACATCTGGCATATTTAGGTCTCCCATCAATAGTATCTCCCCTTTCTCTGCCATTCTAAGAATGCCTTCTATCATATCCTTGTCCATTCCCTCCCCCTGACATGGGGGTCTGTACACAACCCCTGTGCGGATTGTGGTGCCCTTTCCAGTCTCCAAGGTGACCCACAGTGCCTCCTCTCCTCCCTGTTTACTCTTTTGTTCAGTTGCTTTTATCCCTTCCTTTACATAGAGAGCTACTCCTCCCTCTTCTCCCTGCCTGTCTCTCCTGTAGGTTATGTACCTGGTATGTTAACATCCCAGTCATGGTTCTCTGTGTACCATGTTTCTGTGACTGCTACATCCAGGCATCCTCTTCCATCAAGGCCACCAGCTCAGGGAGCTTGTTGCCCAGACTCACGGGCATTGGTACTCATTACCCTCCATTTCCTGATGGCCTTACTCCCTTTTGCCCATCCCTGTCCTTCTTGCCTTTGTAACTTTCTCCATTTACCCCAGCCCTTCTCCCTATCAACACCTCTATGTTGGTGTTTGCCGCACTTACTACCGTGATTATTTGGGGGGGCTAGGATTTCCCTGCTCCTTTCCAGTGCCTCCCCCCTTGGCTAGTTTATAAGCTTGCCAATGAAGCATTTAAACCTATCACCTAGGATCCTGGTTCCCCTCCTGGACAGATGCAGCCCATCATGCCAGTATAGGCTTGCATCACTCCAGGTGGACCCCCAGTCCCCAATGAAGCCAAATCCCTGAGCTCCACACCAGTTTTTCAACCACTGATTGAATCCCATGGTGCAGAACACCCTAGCCTCTCCTATGCCATAGATGGGCAGCACCTCCGAGAAGGTTACCGTGCGTGCTACTTGACTAAGGCCCCTTCCCAATTCCACAAACTCTTCCTGCACTTCTCTAATCCCTTTCTTAGCCAGGTCATTTGTCCCTAGGTGGACAATGACATCCAGCTCCCTCCCCAGTGCAGCTGCTCCAGCAATCCTAAGGATTCTCTCCCTGTCCCTCCAAGCCATGGCGCCAGGCAGGCACCTTACCTCCCTCTTCCCTTCCTCCCCCAGTTCTACCTTCCTAACAATGGAGTCCCCCACCAGGAGTTGTTTCCTTCCCCTGCAGGGTCCCCTGCCACTCTTCTGTGGGTATCCTTTGTGGAGGTTCCCAGCATCCTCCTTGGTCTCCACTGCGGGTGCCTCCATAGAGGAACCACACTTTGCCAGAATGGCATAGGAATTGTGGAGAGGTACAACTGGAAGGATGCGCCTGTTCCACCACCCTCACCCCTCCCTGAGCCCACTGTGGTCCAAATCCACCTCTTTCTTGGCAACCTCTGAGGCAGCGGCAGTGGCACTGGTGGTCCCTGGATGGAAGAGGAGGTCCCACAAATCCTGGTCAACTCAGCCTGGAGATGAGCAACCTCCTCCCTCAGCCCAGAGAGGTGCCTGCAGATGGGACAACACCGCATCCTCCAGAACGTCTCCCGGAAGACTGCTGCTCCACAGCCACTGCACTGCACCACTCCAATCATGTCTTATTTCTGGCCCCTTAACTGTTTTCAATCCTTACTCTTTCCTCTGTTTTTTTCTCTCTCTCTCCTTACTTTCTGCCTGTGTGCCCTTTAAGCTCCTGATTGTCCTGTTCTGAGACAAGAATATCCTATATTTCTCAGTGGACCACTTACTTGCTCAGAGGCAGACCTCCAGCAGCTAGAGGGGGCCGGAGAGCTACTCCTGCCCTTCTAGGATGGTGGGTCTTTGGTGGTTCTGTGATCACTCACTTCCTGCTCCCAAACAGGAAGTTCCTGTTGTCAGTCAAATCCTGTGCCTATAAAAGTAGAACTAGCTTTGGCGGGGAGGGAAGGAGGGCAATATAGTCCCAGTAGAGAAGTCCAGTCACACAGCAGTCCTTTCTCCTGGTGTCTTTTGCCAACAGGATGTCTGTTGAAGGTATTAAATTCTGTAATCCTCAGCACAACTCATTTTCTCTTTCAAATAACATTTCTTTGATCTGTGAGCAGTATCCCCTCTCACACAGACATCAAAGCATTTATGATTTTGCACCAGTGTACTAAACCTGGTTTCCCCCTCGAAACATCATAAAAGGGATACTGATTTCCCTCTTAGCAGGCAAAGCTATAATTAACTTAGAAAAGTCTGTAATTAGCTTCTGGCCTTCCATGTAACACACTGTATCAAAAACCTGTGTGCGTGTGTGTGTGTCATACTCACATGCTGTTTCAGCATTTCTCAAGAGTGACAGTCCATAACCCATTTTTATATTACAAAAAATGATACAGGGATCAGAACCAGCTGTCCAAATGTCACAAAGGGCTCAACTAAAACCTTTTGAGGTAGAGTGACGTAGGGGTTTATATACAGGATTGTGTTGGGTATTCGCGATAGCCTAGCATAACTCCATCTTTTATGATTGCTGCACTTTTTTCTACCCTTTATTACCCAGACTGCCCTCATCAGTGGATCCCACTGTCCAGCTCTGCCAACTACCATCACCTGAATTTACCTTCCCTGGCATGCACCCCTAGGCGGGGCCATTGGGAGGGGGATGAATTTCATCAGATGGGGTTTAGCTTGGTTTTCTGCTCAGTTTCTTTGGGGTTTTTTTTGCTCTCACCTCCTTATCTCTGCAGTTCACTTCAGGAACTACCATGGCGGGGGAGGAGGCATGAACTCCAAACCCGGTCCTCAGCCCCCATCCTGCCTCAGTTTTTCCCCCTAGGCAGGAAGCAGGGAGGGGGACTGCCACCCCCCTACTCACACCACGTGTTGGGCCTCTGACTGACTGGGGTCTGCACCACCCCCCCACCAGTCCCATATCCAGGTGAACCGTGGGGCCATTTTTTGTTTTTCTCCCCATGTCCCTGAGGACGTTGGCAGCTGAGGGAGTCCATGGAGACATGCTCACACTGAGACATGATGATGCTCTGGACCCCAGCTGATGTCCTCCCTTCCCACATGGCGCCCCCCCACTGCACCTCCACCTGTGTGTACCCAGGTGGCAGCATTGCTGCGGGAGTGGTATCCCTTCCACCCTGGAGGAGGAGAGTGCCCCTAGGGTGCTTGATTCTCCCCCCCGGTTGACACTCCAGCTCCCTGGGCTCACTCCCAAACCCGGGTCACCAGTGTCGCAAGCAGTAGTTTTATTGCTGCGCTGGTGGCCCTGCTCTGCTCACTTTCTGATGTGGGAGCCAAGGTCAGTGATGCAGGGCCTGTGACTTGGAGGTGGAGTTCTACTGCCACGTCTAGGGTTATTTCCTGTTTTCATCCCCCATAGGATGCAGATGGAGAGCTTACAGATGTGTATGCACACAATTTTGTGTCAGTACATATCTTAGCTCACTGCAGTCCCCCCTTCCTTGCACATCAGCTCCAGCATGCACAGCCACCTGTGGTCATCTTCATGGTGGCACTGCAGTGGGGTCTTCAGTTCCTCTTTTCCCCAGCAGGAGAGTGTCCTGTCAAATGCTCAATCCTCCTACTCCTTGCTGACCCTCTGATGGCTAAGGATTGTTCCCAAACTGGAGTCTTTGTCACTGCAAGCTGTACCACAACTTCTGCACCAGCAGTAGCAACTAGTTCTCTATCTGAAGGACTATTAAGGATTCATAGAGTGGACAAAGTGTTGACACTGGGCAGCAGGCAGTGGAGATCCCACTGAAAGAGGAAGTTAGTTAGCTGCAGGAACTGCAGATTTTCATTTCTCTGGGCATACTGTGGAGGTGTGGGGGTTGCCCAGTCTTCCAGGGACTCATGCCACTCCACTCTGAACTGGTAACAGAGGGGACCATAATACCATAGCTGCAGAGCAGGTTAGCGTTGGGGCCAGGGGTGTCCACTGCTCTCCTCTCCTCTCTGTCAGTGTCCACCCTAGGTTTCACAATGGGGGATGGAAGGTGGTGGGCAGGGGGGCATGCCAGAGGGTTACTGTGTCAGGAAAGGGAGGGAACTCTTGGCTAACAGCTACCAACTGCCCCCCTCCCATGAAGTGGTGCATGCTACTCTCCAGGTCAGGGGAAAACACTGTGTGTACCTCAGGGTCCCAACAGCAGCCAAGCCTGCCATGGAGGGGGGATATAGTCAGAAAGGGACAGATGTGAAGAAGGTGCTCATAGTGGGAGATTCAACTGTTAGGGGCACTAAGGCAGTAGTTTGGAACACATACCAGGTAGGGAGGGCAGTGTGCTGTCTCCCAGGATGACAGCAGATAGGGTACTCCCTAAGATAGACAGGTTGGTTAGGAAAGTAAGGGAGAAGAGGCCAGACATTATTGTCTGTGTTAGGATGAACAATCTGGCAGGGAAGCCACTAGGGGTGGATAAGGACAATATCAGGGCACTGGGGGCCAGGTTGGCTGGTACTGTGATCTTTTTGGAGATTCTTACAGAACACATGAGGGGGAATGTAAGGAAGCTGAAACTCTTCCAATTCAAAAATCAGTTGAAAGGGTGGTACGTCAAAGACAGGCTTAGTTTCCTGGGTGGCAGTGGCAAAATACAGTGACCAGTTTCAAGAGGGGGTGGGACAGGGTGAAAAGAAAATTAGAATGAGAGGAATCAGTACTGAGAAGTTGAAGGGAGAGGGTAATGGGGTGGGGGTGGATGACTCCAAGAGGAGTGGGGGGCAGCTCCATGGGACTAGACTGAGCTGCACACTCGCGCAGACATGATAGACTAACATGGCCTGCTTCTGCTGGCAATTTCATATGTTCATATGGGTGACTGGGGGGCCTTCTGGTTGGACAACCATCTATTTACACTAGATGGCCTTCATCCCCCAGGGGAGTGAGCTAGGGCAATAGGCCAAAACTTTGAGGCTTTCATGTCTGGGAAATTAAACTAATAGGGGAGGCTCGGGCTAGTGTCATGCATAGTGTATACTCAATCAAGGGAAACCTAAAAATGTCTCCCCAGCTAGAAGGAGCATTCAGGGAGCTGGAGATATAGAACGGGTAAAGGGTAAGACCACACACCTGAGAGTGAGTCCCAAAACTTATAGGGGGTGAAGGTTCAGTTGAATGTTTATCAGAGATAACTAGCAAAGTAGGATCAGCCAATGGACAGAGGAAGGACAGCAAGCAGGGTTCATGGAGGGTGGTCTTCTTAAATGCCAAACGTTTTCTAAAAAAATGAGTGAGCTTCAGGCAATAGCAGAAATGGCAACCCTGTCATAATGGCAGTGACAGAAACATAGTCATCATCCAACAAAGACTGGACCTCATAGTCCCAGGATACTTATAATTCAGGAGAAATGGGGTAAGGGTGGGGAGTTTACACTGTATGTCAGGGAAGAGTTCACAGTGATGGTGGACAGAGAGACGGGGCTGGGCATGGTGGAATCACAAATGGGTGCAGCTTACAGTGTATGGGGGAAGGTAGTCCACTTGGGAGTGATCTTCAGGCCCCCTATTCAGATAGAAGAGTGGAAAGGACTATAGATCAGGAAGGCAGTATCTGGACGGGAAGTAGTCCTGTTTGGAGACTTCAATGTACCAGATGCTGACTGGAGTATCCCAGTTGTGTAGAGCACCAGAAATCAAACATTTATTTATTTATTTATTTGATATATCGGTTTACAACCTTTGAGCCCGAGGCTCATTTCCAAAGGTACCTTGTCACATGTAAGACAGAAGCTAATACAGACAAGGTATAACAACAGTTACATAGAGCATGTGTTACAGAAATTTGTCACTGCCATTATTTACAGTAAGTACAGGATGTAGATATTTTCAGACTTTATTTACAATATTTGGATGACGATATTTGGTAAGTGAGGTTCAACATTGCCCTAAAATCACAGAAGCTGCTGACCTGAAGTTTAGAAAAGATAACTTTGGTAGACACCTTCCAGCACTGCTTCCTTACTTAACTAGTGGAGGGACAGACTAAGCATGGGACCATTCTTGACCTAGTTCTGAGTAACCAAGATGGGGGGTAAACAGTGGAAGAGCTGCTAGGGTCTAGAAACCACAGCACAGTGAGGTTCAACATTGCCCTGAAATCACAGAAGCAGCTGACCTGAAGTTTAGAAAAGATAACTTTGGAAGGATTTAGGAGATGCCAAGAGAAAGGCCTGTGTGGGTACAAACAGATATAGATGGGGCAGAGAGCAAGTGGGAGCATATCAAAGAAGGGATTCTATCAGTGACTAAAGGTTACCTCAGACAAGAAGGCAGGGGAGAGTGTAAGAATCCTATGGTTTGGTGACCTTCAAACTGCACAAGTTCGAATAGACAGAGGCAAGAAGGGAGCTCTACCTTATCGATACAAAAGAAGTAGGCAGTGAGGAGGGCCAATGTAGAGGTAGAACTAAAGACTGCAGAAAGGCTGAGGACAAATGCCATGGCCTTTTTCAAGTATGTCAGGAAAGGAGAAGGAACAAGGGTGGAACAGAAAGAGTGAGAAAGGCTGAGGCATGGGTGAAGGGGATAGGCAGAAAGCTGATATTTTGAATGAATACTTCTGCTCAGTCTTCACTGTTGAGGAAGATGGGGCCCCTGCCAGAATGCAGCATCTAGGTGAGCAGGGAACAAATGTGGAAATGAGGAGTATTACAGAGGAAAGTGTGCTTAATGGACTGATGGATTTCAGGTGGGTAAGTCCCCAGGACCGGATGGTGTGAACTCAAGGGTACTCCGAGTTGGATCAGGCTCAGGCAGCACCCCAGCAGACCTATTCAGCTGTTTGAGATGAGCATAGTCCTTAGGGGTAGCCCGTCATTACAGCAACTGTAAAACAGCAAGGAACAGAAACAGGGATGGCAACACAGTGCTTACCATTTTGGCAACTTTTCCCCCCTCCTCAAATTGCGCCCTCCCCCTGGACTTGGTTATTTATAGTAAGGAGGTGTGGGGGGCAAAGCCCCGCATAAAAAGTGCACTCACTGTATGTCCCCACAATGGGTTGCCGTCACTGTTTCTATTACTCACTGTTTTACAATCACTGTTATGACATGGAACCATTCTTAGGGATTGGAGGGTAGCAAATGTTGTCTTCCAGCACAACAGTGGGGAAAATGGGGTCCCAGAGAATTATAGACCAGTTAGCATGACTTACATTGTCTATAAGTTCATTGAAATCATAATCAAAGAGCAACTGATTGACTTCCTAGAGTCCCATGGGCTCCGGGTCAGCGAGCAGCTTGGCTCTTTGAAGGTGAGTTCCTGTCAAGAGTAACCTCATGGGTTTCTTCTACTCTGTGTTACAAGTGCTGGATAAGGGAAAAGCCCTTGACTCCACAAGAGGCTGATAAAGAAACTGAAGGACTTAGCTGTTGGGTAGAAAGTTACTAGATGGGTGAGAAATTAACTAAAGGGAGAACCCAAAGTGTGTTACTAACTGGTGCATAGTCCTAGATCGGAGGGGGGACTTATGACTGGGATCCCATAGGGGGTCAGCCTGAGGCCCGATGCTCTTCAGTGTGATCATTTATGACATTGGAGAAGGGATGCGAGCAAGATTCGTCTATTTGTGGATGACACAAAGATACATGGCAAGGTGAATAGTGAGGAAGGGAGGATGTAATAAAGTGCAACGGTAAGCACTTGTGGGGATTCAATGACCCAACATTGAATGGGGGATGAATAGAGCAGACCTTGTAAGAGAAGGATCTGGGGTTACAATTAATGACAGCTTCAAGATAGCCCAGTGTAACAAGGAAAGCTAGAAGAATGCTGGGTGCATATACTGTAGGTAGGTCCTTCTCAAGCAGATGCAAGGAGGTGATTCTATTCCTGTGTAAGTCCTTGGTGAGGCTGCACCAGGAGTACTCTGCATAGTTTTTGAACACCCACCTAAAAAAGGACAAGGACCACCCGAAGTTCATCCAAAGGAGAGCAATTAAAATTCATAGTGGGTGCCAAGGATGTAGCTGTCCTACAGTCAGTAGTGCAGAGCAAGATTCTGCCTCAACAGTTATTATGCAGCTGTTACTGACTTAGCCAGCAGCGGGGTGTGCATTCTCACCCTCTCCAGAACCTGAAGGCATCATCTCCACTATACAGCTTAGACTCGACTGACTCATGTCGCAAGTGCCAAGGTTGTCCAGAAACCAAAGTCTGTTGCATGGCAGCACAGAGCAGTGCTGTCGTGCCATTGGACCAGATATGAGGAGTGATAAGTACCTAACATAGATGGGGTACAACTACTCACAAAATACTACTCCACACCACTTGCAGAACAAGCTCAATCCACAAAGCACAAACACAGCATCAGATGGAATCTGTATATTCTCACAGTTGATACAAACTTTGACAAACCATTTTATTGTAATCATGCAGTTCAGTAGTCATCTTTTCTACTGCCCATGCTTCACCCACCTTGACAGTCTTTAAACAAATAATTAAATCATGCTACCATGCTTACTGACTTCAGTAATTTGTAATGCAACGGAGCATTGTAATTTGCATTAGCTATGCTGTATTGTGTAATGTTTTGTTAGACTCTTAATGTTTTGTGTTTGTAACCTGCCACAAAACAGGAACCCATTGTAAGCAGGTTATATGGCTTAACTGTATATCCAGTTAAAATATCTTTAATGAACCAACCAACTAACTACCTAACTAACTATCAGGAGTAAGAGATACTTTATGGTTATTTGCAACCTATTTATTTATTTAAAAAGTTTCACCAGGAAAGGCACACCGAGCAAATCGCTCATTTCCAGGTGCACCCTGGGGGAAGGGGAATGGGAACACATCAAAGTACATCAATAATACAATACCAAGATATACTAGAATTAGGATATGATACAGGGAATACAGAGTAATTGATTGAGAAAAATAATAATACAGTATAATACAATACATACAAAACTTTGAGTACATAGCAGGCAGTTCAATGAAAGTGCATTATGCAGGAGCTGCCAAGATGGTGAGTGGAGGGAGGAAGTTAAAGGCAGTTACAAGTAGGAGACAGGATGTTATGTAGGAGGGAGGAGAGGGCTGAAGGGGATCTGACATGGTGGATTGCCAGTGGCAGGGAGTTCCACAATTCAGGGAAACGATGAGAGAACGCAGACTAGCCGGCAGTGGAGGATCTAGGAGGGATAGCCTTGGTGCGAGAATCATAGCTCTGGAGGGAGGGGCAGGGGTTGAGGTGATAAGGGGGAAGAAAGGTAAGAAGGGAGAGAACCAAACCAGAATTTAGAGATGAAGGAGATGCAGTGTGAGTGACGCCTGTCCTCAAGGGAGAGGACAGAAAGAGATTAGTAGAGGTCACAGTAGTGAGTGCGAAGAGGACTGTCAAGGGCAAAGCAGCAGGAGTGATAGAAGGTGTCCAGTCTGGCAAGGGAAGTTCTGGGGACAGCACTGCAGACTACAACACCATAGTCAACAACTGGAAGAATCATTTTCTGGACTAGTGCATGGTGGGCAGGCAGTGGAATACAATCACAGTTTCTTTACAAAGCATCTAACTTGGGGTGCAGTTTTTTGATGATGGCATCCATGTGTCCAGAAAAGTCAAGGTGCTGGCCTAGCCAGACACCAAGATACCTAAAGAAGGAGGTATCCTTACTATACAGTAAAAGTATTACCTGCACAGAAATGAGGATTACTCACCTGTAACCGTAGTTCTAGAAGTGGTATATGGTGCACATCCACACTCTGGCATTCCTCCTTTCTCCTTTATATCTGCCAGACATTTTCAAGCTACTCTCATCCTGCCCATCTGGGTGCTTTACTCCTTGGCTTCACCCCGTGACATCAGATCTTGTATGCTGGATGCAGGGGACTGTGTGCCACTTGCCAGGGGAGGTCAGATGGGTTGTGTGGATCTGGATCATATACCACTCCTAGAACTACCGTTACAGGTCAGTTACCCTCATTTTGAGGGACATGGATATGGTGCACTGTTCACACTCTGGCAGACTCCTAGCAGTTCTCCAGGATGAGGAGGATGCAAGGCACAAACCCTACTTAGCAAACAAGGACTGGAGAACCGAGGTCCCAAACCAGCATCCCAGCATGACTCAAGAATGATGTGGTAGTGGGAAATAAAGGTGTGTGCTGACTTCCAGGTCACAGCCCTGAAGACTTCCTGGATAGAGACATCCCTGGAAGCAGCCACTGAGGCAGTGGTATGTCTGGTGGAATGATCCCTTAGCCCTATGGGAGGCTCCCTATCAGCTAACCTACAGCAGAGGTCAATGCAAGAGACAATCCACAATTGTTCACTTAGCTGCTAGTCTGCCAGGTGTAGCTTCAGCGTATGTCACAAATAACTGGTGCACCTCTCCTTGAACTCCAGCTGTGTGCTCCCTGTAGTAAGCGAGTGCTGACCTCACGTCTAATGAGTGAAACCTGTGCTTGGCCTCTGAGGTAGAATTGGTGAAGTACACTGGGAGGTTAATCACCTGATTAAGGCGAAACTCTGACACAACCTTCGGAAGAAACTTTGGGTGGGGGCAGAGGACGACCTTGTGCTTGTGGAACACCAAATATGGAGACTCCACCGAGAACACCTGCAGCTCACTGATCCTTCTGGTGGAGGTGACAGCCACCACAGAGGCGGTCTTCCACGACAATTATGACATCTCACACCTGTGCATTGGTTCAAAAGGCTTGCCCATGAGCACTGTCAGCACCAGCAACAAGTCCCAAGGTGGTGGTGGTTCACGTACAGGTGGTCCAGACCTTTGAAGAAAAGCCAGACCACCTTCTCCTGCACCACTGCTGGCACACCAGACATGGCTACCAGGTGCACCTTGAGGGATCTTGATCTCAGTCCTAACTGAGACAGGGACCACAGCTAGTCTAGAATGCTAGCTAAAAGGCAGACCGGGGGGGATCTAGTTCCCTGCTCTGGCACCAAATGGAAAATCTTTTCCATCTGAAGGAATAACACTGATGGCTGACTCTTTCTGAGAAGCCTCCACAACGTGGTGCACATCTTCTGAAAGACCCAATGCTTGGAACTCTAGCCGCTCAGGAATCAGGCTGTCAGGTGCAGTGACTAAAGGTCCGGATGCAGGACTTTCTCCTAGTGACAAGAGAGCAGATCCAGGCACAGAGGCAACCACAACAGAGGTCTGCTGCTGAGGAGATCCAGGTACCAAAACTGGCGTGGCTTGTCTGGGGCTACCAGGATCATCTACGCCTTGTCCCTCTGCACCTTGACTAACACTTTGTGGATCAGGGGAAAGGGAAGGAAGGCATAGAGGACACCTCAGGTCCAAGGCCTCACAAAGGTATTCCCCCATCAGTGTCCTGCACAGTAGGGGGTGGGCACAAAAAGCATCAGCTTGGTGTTCTCCCAGGAGGCAAAGAGGTCCACCAGAGGACTACCCCACAGAGAGAACAAGTGGTTCACCACCTCCTGATGCAGTTACCACTGGTGAGACACCTCTCCCACCTGGCTGAGCATGTCCGCTAACTTGTTGGAGGCTCCTGCTGCACTGATGGCCAGAAGCTCCACATCCAAGCTGTGCACAAGGGTCCAGGTGTGGACAACCTCCCAAAACAGATGAAGGGGAGTGCATGCCACCCTGCTTGTTCAGGTAGTTCATGGTCATGGTATTGTCCATCTGGACCTGCATGATCTGACCCCGGACAAATGGAATGAATTCCATCAGAGCTAGGTGCACTGCACAGAGCTCCAGAAGGCTGATGTGGTGATGGGACTCCCTGGTGGTTCAGAACCCATGAGTCATGTGGTTCCCCAGGTGCGCTCCCCATCCCACCCAAGACATGTTGGTTGTTAGGGTGACAGTCGGCTTTGAGTGGACAAATAGGACTACTTCCTCCAGATGTTTTGGGATGAGCCACCACTAGATGGCATCCCACATCAGCAGGGTCACCTTGACCAGCTGGTCCAGGTGACCTAAGCACTGAGACAACTGGCAGCTCAGCTACCACTGCATGTGGCACATCTGCCAGCAGGCCCATCTGACAAAGCTGGTGCAGGATGCCATTTACCCCAGCAGTCTTAGGAAGTCACAGGCAGGGTGCAAGCACCCAACCTGAAATGATCAGGCAAAGGAGGTAAGATCCAATGCCTTGTCTGCAGGGAGTTGGGCCTTGGCCTGGAGGCAGTCTAGCTCTGCCCCAGTGAAGTAGATCACCTGCGAGGGGCTGAGTTTGGACTTGACCAGGTTGACCAGAAGGTCCAAGTCTTTGTAGGTCTGGAGGGCCAGGTCCCTGGACCACTCTACAGCCTCCTTGGATGGCCCGGCTATCAGCCAGTTGTACAGACATGGGAAGACTCTGACCCCATGGCATTTCAGGAATGCAGCCCTCACTGCCATGCACTTGGTGAATACCCTGGGTGCCCCCAAGAGGATGAAATGCATGACCTGGAACTCACAGAGAACCCCTTCTGTGCTGAACTGATGGTACCACCAGTGGGGCAGACAAACTGGAAAGTGGAAGAAGGTGTCTGGAGGTCCAGGGAGCAGAACCACATGCCCTGCTCCAGGGGCAGTATAGTCTGGTTCAGAATGACCATCAGGAACCTGCACTTCTTCATGAACTGGTTCAGGTCATGCAGATCCAGTATGAGGAACCAGCCCCCCCCCCCACATTTCGAGACCAAGAAGTACTTGGACATGAAACCCTGCCCTTCAATGGAGTCTGGGACATGGGCTAGGGCTCCTTACTCATGGAGCTGAACAACGTCTTCCCTGAGGGTGGACAGCATGCCCTGTGGCACCATGGACTCCATTGAGGTATGCCATC
The DNA here is from genome assembly GCA_016271365.2 of Neoceratodus forsteri. Taxonomy (NCBI): domain Eukaryota; kingdom Metazoa; phylum Chordata; order Ceratodontiformes; family Ceratodontidae; genus Neoceratodus; species Neoceratodus forsteri. The sequence goes on from CM057459.1 coordinate 324,328,174, forward strand.
AGTAGGGTGGAAGAGCCTCGAAATTGAGAGGCAAAACTCTATCCAACACTTCCAGCACCCATTTGTCTGAGGTAACGATATACCAGGCATGCTGGAAATGGCGAAGCTGACCCCCCATGGGGAGCTGGGGCAGGGAAGTGGTGGGCAGGAGTTAAACACCCAACCACCACTGGGTAGCTTTGGAAGGGGCATTGATGCCTGCTGCCTATCCCCACTCTTTCTGGAGCCCTGGCTAGCGAACTTGTGTTTGGGGTGCCAAGTTTGAGAGTACCTCTGCTGGGGCTGCTGCTGAATGAGCTGCTGTGACTAAAAGGCCCTAAGCTGAAAGGGCTTCTTCTTCAGCCTCTAGCCTTTCTGTTCCTTCTGTGAGGGGGTCACAGAATCCAAGATGGCACTGGACTTCTCAATCCTAGTTAGATGCCATTCCACCCCTGGGCCGAAAAGGTCATCAGCTAATTTGTGCTGGGTGTCTCCTGTGAAGGTGGAAAGCTACAACCAGGCCATATGATGAATCATGACAGCCACTGCCATGGAAAATGCACAAGAGTCGCCGATGTCCATAGCCATCTGGAACTGGTGTTTAGCCAGCACTTGACCCTGGCCTCTGACCATCTTTACCACCATCTGTAATTCAGCAGAAAGGCAAGGGAGGATGTGGTCTAAGACTCCCATCAGGCAGTGACCAAAGCTGGCCATCATCAAGGCTTAACTTACCTGACAGAGACCCAGGGAGGATGCAGCATACACCTTCTTTGCTACATGGTTGAGCTTTTTGGACTTCTTGTCCGGGGGCTTGTCCATGTCCCAAGTGTTGTCGGCCTTCCAGAAAAAAGAGTTGGCCACCAACCCCTCAGCTAAGGGGTGGTCTGAGAAACTGAACAAAGCACCCGTAGGGACCTCAAATTTGCAGATCATATGGATGGAGGGTGCTGCAGGAGGCTTGATGCTGCCAAAACTCTAGAGCCAGTCTGAGGATGGCATCAGCCATCAGGAAAGGGACCCCTGGGGATTCGACCCTATTCAAAATTTCAGTGAGGGGGGTATTTAGTCCTCTTCTGAATTTGTTCTACAAAGATCTCTGTGGACTCAGAGATCAATCTGAGCATAGTCCCAAAAGACACCAGCCCATGGTCGGAGGACCCGTTGGAGTCATAAGAGGACTCCTTGAACATGGCCCTCAGTTGTTTCTCACTGTGCACCACTCAGGAGTCATCCGAGTAGGAAATCTCCATGGACAACTAGCCTGGCAAGCCGGAAGTCAGATGCGAGTCTTTGGTGGGGGCTCCCTGAAACATCTACCAAGGCAGCAGTTCTACCCTGATTGGGAGAGAGGCAGGTGTCAGCAACATCTGTCTCGGCAGGACCAGAATGGGCAGGACCAGCGGTGACCAACGGATTGCCGGGGTCGAGGGTAAGGCCCTACCTTGCCCAACCAAGGACTATTGTTGCCAGAGCAGGTCCTAATAGTGCTGTCACAGTCTGTGATGGAGCCGCTCTTCATCAGTTGACTAAGCAGAAGAGGAACACCTGCAGCAGCCTGCAGCAGCACCTTCTGAGGAATGAGACTGGGAGTAAGAGGAATCGCTTGACCGCGATCTTGATGGAGATCGAGACCTTGACCGACAACTAGGCCACTGACAGTGAGGGGAAGCAGGCAGAGGGGCTGTGCAGATGACACAGACCAGCTCCTATTGCACAATCCTGGTGGAAGGTGACTCCTGGGAAGAGACAGTTAGGTCCTCCAGCTGCCTCTGATCCTCCTGAGAGAGAGTCGAAGGGACTGGAGTCCTAGAAATTGGGTCATCCTCGACCACTTCTGACAATGGGTTGACTAGGTTGAGAAAACTCTCAACCACCTTGTTGTGGCCAACAAGCCTGATCCGGATACCACTGAGTTAGCAGCCTGGTCCTCGACCAGAACAGGCCTGGACAAAACTGAGCGTTCGACGGCCATTGAGAAATCGAAGGATTGTGGGAAAAGAAAGAACGAGTTCATTCCCAGTCTCACGACAGACAACAGGACCTCTTGGCTTTTTTCTTGCTGCTGTGGTCAAAGGGACCCTCCCAGAAGGTCTGCTGGGATTTACCCATGTCCCGAAATGTTCTGGCAAATGAAGCCCCAACATTGGCCCCAGCCTGGAGCAATATGTAGACCAATGAGGCCCCCTCTGCAGCCTGAACTGCTGCCTGTTCCATCACTGCAAGCTGGGCCACAGATCCTGCAGCTGCAGAGATTGCCTTGCAGGCATCCTTGGACTAAACTGTAGGGTCCCTTTCAGCTGGCTAATAGAGAAGAAGATAGGCATAGTGTGGCAGAACTGCATTCTGCCAGTCTGATATCCCCAGTGGAGGAATGTCTTTCCTATCTTCTTCTTTTTCCTATTGTAATCTGTTGTGCAACAGTACCTCCCTATGCAATACTTTACCTTTTTCTGCCCCGGTGTAGGTTTGCCACCTATGTCAATCTTTTCTATCTCTCACTAAACTTTTTTCCTACTACTTTTTTTCCTAGTGTCTATATAGCCATCCCTCACCAAGAACACCCCAAAATCATGCACCAGGCTAAAGCTAGCTGCCAGGAATGAAGTAAGATGCATTTATGGCATTTAATGCCAAAGATATAAAGTGCATTTAAGATATAAGGTGCTGGTTGAATAAAGTGCATTTTTGAAATAAAGTGCTTCATAAAGTTAATGCTTATGCCATTTTTATGTATATTTATTTAAAAGTTGATAACTGGGAAAGGCACAATGAGCCAAAGGCTTGATTCCAGGTGTGACACACATATACACACACACACACAATATAAATCTTACATGTCCCTCTGGGAACCCAATGACTTTGTTGTGTGCTCCCTTGAAACCCAACTGTTTAGATGGCACTTTGATGATTCTGTATTGTATGCTGCATGTATTTCACCTGTACTGTTCTCCACTGTCTTACTTCACAAGTAGATTGTTCCCCTCCCTGCGATGAGGTGCTTTTGTAAATGAGTCTCTGACTCAAAGGTTGTAAATCCGATATATGAATTAAATAAATAAATAAATAAATAAATAAATAAATAAGCAAGAGTACATGTGATGAACATAGGATACAGCTTGCATATGAAAATGCATCCAACATAGGACCTTACCAGAGGAAAATAACTACTTGATCTAACATATCAAGACTAAGTACAATGATACAGCTGAGAGGGCATGAGCACTGAGCATCTAACACAATATACACTGATAAGAATTAAGGGAGCACAGTGACTAGAAGGGACAGCAAAAAGGAGTACTAAGAGCAGAGTTGGCAGGATAGTAGAAGAGTATGGGCCTGCGTACCCAGTAGGGTCTGGCTGCTATGGAGGGTGGACGCATTGGCAAGGAGAGGGTGGGAGTTGCTTGAAATGCTTTTTGATGGATAATGTGGTAGGCAAGCTACGTACAGTGTGGGGAAGAGAGTTCCAGATGGCGGGGAGCTGATGGATGAAGGCCTGCTTCCCCGCGAGCGAGTGTGGTGTGGTGTGGTCAGGGTGAAGGAGCGGTGGTTGTGAAGGCACAGGGAGTAGCCAGTACTTGGGGATGGGGCTAGTAAGGAGGAAAGGTAGTGGGGAAGGGTGTTAAACCAGAACTTGCCAATAAAGGTTGTACAACGTGCCAGTTGGCGCTTAGTAAGTGAAGGCATCGAGACAGAATGCTATAGGAGGCAGTGGTGGGTGCAGTACGGGAGGCTGGAGGCAAATCAGCAGAATGCGTGGAACAATGGGTCAAGCTTGGCTAGGGATGATTGTGGCACTGAGCTATAGACCATATCCACATAATTGAACGTGGGCAGGATCGACTTAGTGATTATTTTGCTCCTGATGCGCAGGGAGAAACTGTCCTTATGCCTATGAAACATTCCTAGTTTTGGGTGCAGCTTGCTGTGGATAGAGTCCAGGTGTAGGGAGAAGTACAGTTTGGGGTCAAACCAAACTCCCAGGTATTTGCAAGTTTCAATGGCCATGATTTTGCAGCCATCAAGTGCATAAAAGGAGGGGGGAGATGTAATTTTGGCTAGTTTTTGTGCAGTGTCAAAGGCCATGGTGACCATTTTCTTAGTGTTACATTTAAGTGATTTATCATCAAGCCATCTTAAGGCGTTCGAAAAATCGGATTGGAAAATGAGTTCAAACAGGGCCAGGGAGGCACTAGAAGTGAAGATTACAGTATTATCGGTGTACATTTGAGCATGACAGGCTGAACAGGCAGAAGGGAGGTAGTTTACAAATATAGAGAATAGGGTAGGTCCAAGGATCGACCTCTGGTGTACGCCAGCAAGAATTGGGAGGGGATCAGATCTGGATTCACCTAGTTGGACGAATTGAAACCTGTCCGACAGGTAATCCTTGAACCACTCGGTGGTGGTTGGGGATAATCCTATGGCTGAGACATCATCTAGGAGTAAACTGTGAGCAACAGAATTGAAGTCCTTGGCCAAATCAATAAATATAGCAATTGTCAGGTGACCCTTATCCATGGCAGAATGTATGTGGTTGGTGAGGCGGAGAAGGAAGGAGGAGGTGGAATGACGATGATGGAAGCCAGATTAGAAAGGAGTCAGAATGACCCTAGAGACTAGGAAAGAGTTCAGTCTTTTAGAGACGAGAAATCCATGATTTTGGATAGGGAGGGAAGAAGTGAGATAGGTCTGTAGTTACCAGGAATGGATGGGTCGCCCCCTTTGTGTACAGGGATAATTTTAGCTAGTTTCCAGGCCTTTTGGCAAGGAGCAGGTGGAGAGAGACAGCAAGAGAGAGATTAAGTAGATGAGTGAGTGGAGGGACTATGGCGGGGGCAGAGATTTTCAAGAGGATAGGGTTGACACCATCAGGGCTTTGTTTGGAGGAGTTCAGAGATTTTGAGAGCTTGGAATACCTCTGAGGGGTGGCGGGGGAAGGTGTGACTAGGTAGGGTGGAAGGAGAGCACCTGTGCAGGGGGAGTGGGGTGTGGGTGACGGGTCAGGAATCTGACATGACCTGGGGCGAGTGGAAAAGTACTGGTATCTACGAGGGGTGGGGGCGGGGCAGGTGGTTGCCCATTGGGTAAGGTGCAGGTACTGAAAAAGTGATTTATGGAAGAGGTGATGGCTCCGGGGCCATCAGCAGAGGGGTATGAACTGGGGGAAGGGGATTGTTGGGTAGAGCCAAGCAGGGAGTGGAGAGTTTTCCAGAAGGCAGCCGGAGTGGGGCAACAGTTCTTGAGTTGAGACTTAAAGAATCCAGCTTTAGCAGAACGCACAGCCTTGGTACAAGCGTTCCTCAGTGTTCTGTATGTCTGATGGTCGGCGACATTGGAGGAGGCTTTAAATACTTTCCAAGCTTTGTCTCTGGCTTTGAAGAGTTTCACAAGGTGAGGGGAGATCCAGTGGAGGTGCCTGCACCGGAGACGCAGCTTTTGTAGGGGGGCGTGGGAGTTCCAGATACCTAGGAAGGTGGTGTTGAAGGCCACTAATGCAGAACTGATATCCGGGGCAACAAAGACACCGGATCAGTCAGCTAAGTATAGATCAGCAAGAAGTGCCTGCTGATTGAGGGACCCTAGGGGTCTGAACCACATATATTTAGGTGGGGCCTGGGGTGGGCAATGCTTTCTGTGGCAGAAGGTGATACAGTGGTCACTGAAAGCGTCGGGAAGGGTGCCAGCTAAGGAGCAGTTTTGAGGAAGGGTGGGTGGTCAGAATCCAGTCCAAAACCGAGTTGTTGGAAGAGTGGGTGTTTAGTCTAGCAGGGTCTGAGGTAAGCTGTGTGAAGTTGAGGGCTTCAAGTTCTTGGGTGATGGCCTTGGAATGTTGGTCAAGCCAGTTAACGCTGAAGTCACCCAGGATTAGAAGCTCACCCAAATCAGCTGATGAGGTATGGGAGGCGAGTTTGGAGACCATGGCGGGGGGGGGGGGAAGTGCTTTGGGAGAAGTAGCAGACTGTGGCAAAGAGGAGTGAAGAGGAAGGGAATACCAGTTTGGAGAGTAGGATCTGCAGATTTAATGTCTGTCCCAGGGAGACAATAGAAACCTGTAGGGACTTGTGGACATAGGCAGTGACACCATCACTGCGCTTACCCCTGTCTTGACAAAAAATGGAGTACCTGGGAATGGAGACTACTGAGTTAGGGACTTTGGCAGATAACCAGGTCTCAGAAATGCAGAGAATATATGGGGAACACTGGGATATCCAAGCATTGATATGATCTAGTTTGGGCAGAAGACTCCTCACATTTAGGTGGTAGATGCCTAGCCCATTTGCGGGCGGCAGGCAGGAAGCCGATGAGTCAGGGCCAGGGTTAGGTTCAATATCCCCTGCCAATAGTAGCAGGGAGAGGAGGAGGTGATAGGGGCGTAGCCTTTGGGAGAAAGGAGGAGAGAGGGATTGGGTGGAGTGAAGAGAAAAACCTAACAGACGACACTCAAGGTTTGATAGCAAGTCAAGTGTGAGGGCACCTAAAGGAGTAAAGACCCACCTTACCAGAAGCAGGGGAAGGGAATGGGGGAAACTGTCTTTGGAGAAGTGGAGGAGCACTGCTTCATCAGTAGATAGGGTTGAGATAGAGAGATCAGCTATCAGGAGGGTGCTAGTCAGGAAGGCAACCATACCCAGCGAGAATAGGAGCTTCATTGTGGCGCAAAGGTTAGTGGGGGCACAGATAGAGGGCATTTGCCAAGTGGAAGTGGTGGGTAGTGAAAGTGGAAAAGTGGAGCCCCAGCAGAAAAAGGTATCCCAGTTGGGTTTAGCATGGGTGGGGCAGCAATAACAAAGGACAGAGGGGATCAGGTGATTCTACAGCTGTGATGTGACCTTGAATGTAGACAGGGGTTGTGCTTATGATAGCCTCAAGGGGGTGTAGAGAGGGGTGTAGAGGAGTAGATGACTTGTGCAATGTAGAAAAAGTAACTAGACCATAAGCCATTTTAAGGGGAGGTCTTTAGTGGAGAGGCTAGAAGGAGGGAGAGAGGAGCAAGGAGGCTGTGACAAGAGGGGAAGAAAGTGTATTTAATAGAGGTCAGGGTAGGGGAGGGTGAGTGGGACAAAAATAGTGGTAGATATAGCAGCAAAATACAGGGATTCAGCCGAGGAAGCCGGCAGAATTCAAGCCGAGAGAGTGGATCCAATCAGCGTGCGCCTGCTGGGGTGACCAATCAGAGGACAGCTGTAGGAAAGCACCAGAAGATGAAATTTCGGCACTGGGAGAGACCGTACCTTGCTCGGGTTCCTGAGCGGCAGCTGGTGGAGCAGGCGGTGGTGAGATTGGAAGCCGCACTGCTCGGGAAGGAAGGCCCTGGTCAGGAGCAAGGCTGTGGGGAGAAGAACAGAGAGGGTATTAATTTATTGAGTCAGAATCAGGGGGCAGGTGGTAGTAGAGAAGCAAAGCTGAGGGAGAGAGTTGTGGGAGGGGGCTGAAAAGCTAGTAGACAGGAGCACAGCAAGGGGTAGAAGACAGCAGGAGCAAAGAGAAAAAAAAGGACAGAAAAGCTTAGTTGGGGGGGGCTGGTTCACAGGTGAAGAGCAACTGGAATAAGCAGGGGTCAGGACGAGTTGGCCTATATAGTGCAGGAATGTTTAGAAATGTTTAAAATGGCAGTTAAATACAAAATAATGTCCACTTAGATAGGTGGATTAGGGATACAAATGTAGCGGCATTATGTTTATATTGTATGAATTATTTTTATTTATTTAAAAGTTGGTAACCGGGAAAGACACACTGAGCCAAGGCTCATTTCCAGGTGCAACCCGGGGAAGGGCAAGGGAACAGGGTATAAAAAGATACGCACTTGAGCAGTCACACATAATGTTACACAGCATTAAAATAGATACAGAGTATATTGACAGCAGTAATACATGGCAATGCAGTGTAGTAACAACATCAATATCGATACAGTGGACTGAGAAGTAGGTAACGAGATGCAGGAGCAGTGTATAGGTGTGAGATAAAGTAAGTGCAATAATGCAAAAAACAATAAGGCGACCACAACAGCAGTTCATCCAATACATAGGCAAAAGGAGCTGATGTTGGGACAGGACAGGAGTAGAGGTGGGGGGGTAGGGAGAGGGGAGGGGCATGGTGAACTGGTGTTTAAGTGGGGGAATGGTAGAGACAAGGAGGGAGGGGGACATGCCTGAAATAGTATTTGACAGCAGCTGTGGTTGGCAAGTCTCGAACCATAAGAGGTAGTGAATTCCATGGGTGGGGGGGAGCTGATAGGCAAAGATTTGTTTCCTCGCTAATGAGTGCTGAGTGGCCAATGAGAAGGGATGTGGGTCACAAAAGTGCAGGGCATAGCCAGAGCAGGGGGCAGGAGTTAGTAGGGAGGATAGGTAGGAGGGGAGCATGTTGAACCAGAATTTTGCAATGAAGGACACAGTGCGTGAGCTGGTGGTTTGCTAGGGAGGGGAAGGATATAGTCTGGTAAAGGCGGCAGTGATGCATGTGGCAGGGAAGATCTGTATTAAAATGACAGAAGGCATAGTACAGAGGATCGAGCTTGGCCAGAGAGGATTGGGGGGCACCACTATAGACCACATCAACATAGTCGAAGGAAGGGAGGATGAGCTTGGTTATTATTTCTTTCCTGACTGGGAGGAAAAGGCAGAACTTTTGCCTGTGCAACATGCCCAATTTGGGGCTAAGCTTATTATGAATTGAGTCGAGGTGCATACCAAAGTCCAGTTTGGATCTAGCCAAATTACCAGGTACTTGTAGCTGTCTACCGCTGAGATTTTGGACCCATCTAGGGAGTGGGGGGGGGTGGAGGGCCAGCTTGGCCAGCTTCTCAGCTGACCCGAACACCATAATGACAGGTTTTTTTTTAGTGCTACACCTAAGAGATTAAGCGTCTAGCCAGCACAGCATACTCTCGAAGTTGGATTGGAGGATGGATTGACTAGGTCTGGGGAGGGGCCTGAGGTGAAAATCACAGAGTCGTCAACACACATTTGGACTTACGAGGAGGGACAGACTGACGGCAGGTTATTTATGAAGATGGAGAAGAGGGTGAGACCAAGGATTGACCCTTTTGGAACTCCAGCCTGCTAAGGGGAGGGGATTTTATTTCACCCAGCTGCACGAACTGGAACCTATCTGAGAGGTAGGCCTTAAACTAATCAACGATGGGGGGCCGGGTTCCTATTGAGACAAGGTCATCTATTAGGAGTTTGTGTGCAACTGAATCAAATGCTTTGGTTAGGTCCACGAAGATGGCCAAAGTAAGGTGACCTTTGCCCACTGCATTGTGAATATAGTTGGTGAGACGGAGAAGAAATGAGGAGGTGGAATGGTGCCGATGAAAGCCGGATTGGTAGGGGGGGACAGGATATTATCTGTAGGCAGGTATGAGTTTAATCTTTTGGATATGAGGGATTCCAGTGTTTTGGAGAGGGCGGGGAGAAGCGAGATAGGCCTATAATTGCCTGAACTTTGGGGGTCTCCTGCTTTGTGAAGGGGAATGACCTTGGTCATCTTCCAGGCTTTGGGCAGGGAGCTCGAAACGAGGGTGAGATTAAAGAGGTGGGTGACAGGAGGGATTATGGCTGGTGCTGAGATTTTTAAAAGTAAGGGATTGATTCCATCACAGCTCTGTTTGGAGGAGTTTAGGGATTTCAGGGCCTGAAGGGGGGGGGGTTAAAAGAGGGAAGGAAGAGCCTGGTGAGTGGATACTACCAGGAAGTGTAGCTAGATGCTAGAGAGGAGAGGACAGGGTGGTGGGTATGGAGGGGGGAGAGAGGGGAGGAGGGGTGCCCCTGGGGTAGGGCACAGGTGGTGAAGTAGAGGTTTATAGAGTAGGCTGCTTCACTTGCACTGTCTGGGGAAAGAAGGCCAGGGGAGAGGGAATGGGATGGGGAGCCTAACAGGGAGTGTAGGGTCTTCCTGAAGGCAGCTGGGGTAGGGCAGCAACTGTCAAGCTGGGTTTTGAAGAAATCAGATTTGGCAGAACGCACTGCCTTAGTGCAGGCATTCCTTAAGGTTCTGTATTTTTGGAGGTCAGAGGTAGCCTTGTAAACTTTCCAGGCTTGATTTCGATTCTTGAGTAGCTTTACCACGTGTGGCGAGATCCAGGATTGGAGCCTATGCCGTAACCTTAACCTCTTGAGGGGGGCATGGGAATTCCAAATACTCAGGAAGGTTGAGTTGAAGGCAGCCAGAGCAGAATCTATATCTGGGGGGATGAAGACTCCTGATCAGTCAGTGAGGAAGTGGTCAGCCAGTAATGACTGATGGTTTAGAGACCCTAGTGGCCTGAACCATATGTACTTGGGAGGGGCAGGAGGGGGGTGAGTCTTCCTATGGCAATGTGTAATGCAATGATCACTACTGGCATCAAAGAGGGTACCAGATGAGATGTATTTGTGTGGGTGCGTCATCAGAATCCAGTCTACTAGTGAGTGGTTGTTGGTGCGGAGGTTGAGCCTTGTAGGGTCAGATATTAGTTGCATAAGGTTGAGGGCCTCCATTTCTTGAATGGTTGGCCGAAATAGAGGGGCAGACCAATTCAGATTGAAGTCACCCAGGATGAGGAGCTCGATGGAAGAGGAGTGGGAGAGGAGAAAAGCAAGTTTAGATACTATGGATGTGGGATGTGGGAGGAAGCTTGGGGGAGAAGTAACAATTATCTATGAAGAGGGGAGATGAGGAGGGGAAGGCCAGCTTTAATAGTAGTAGTTTGTGAGATTTGGAAATGGCCTCCTGGAGGACAGAGAAGGCTTGGAAGGATTCAAGAACATAGGCAATGACTCCACCTCCGCGTTTGCCCCTATCCTGGTGGAATAAGGAGCAGCCTGGAATAGCAACCGAGCAGTCTGGGACTTTAACAGAAAGCCAAGTCTTGGTGATGCGGAAGATGTCAGGAGAGCATTGTGTGATCTAGGCCTTGATGTGGTCTAATTTGGGCAGGAGGCTCCTGGCATTTTTGTGATAGATGCCCAGTCCATTGGCTGGAGGGTGGAGAGGCTGATGGAGTGGGCCCAGGGTTTTGTTCCACATCACCGGCAAGTAGGAGAAGTAGGAGACAAGGGATTAAAAATTTAGGGAATGGTTTTCTTCTTGGAGAGCTGCGTGAATGGAGCCCAGGGTTGAGGGCTTGTGGGAGAGGAGGTGGCTGAGGTGGAGAGAAGCAGGGGGAGAGGGGGACCGGTGCAGTGGAGGGGAGGGGAGGGTTGAGGAGGAAAGTGAGTCTGGACTGCCAGCAAAGGAGGAGGGAGGGGCTGGGGGGAGGTAGGGACCGTGGGAGTCGGGGAGGGGGTGCAGAGAGAGAGCAGCGCTAGAAGGATGGCAGAGAGGGCTGTGTAAAGCAGCCTAACAGGAGCAGACATACTTGTTGGTGTCCAGGGAGGTGCGGGAATGAATTTGAGAGAGGGTGTAGTAGCCACTGTAGGTTAAGGAGCCTTGCAAAATGTGGCTAGCTATAGGAGGGAGAAAGCTAGGAGACCTCTCTAGTGTAGTGGATAAAGCTGCCGCCTTTGGTGTTGAGGGTCAGAGGTTCAGATCCCTGAGAGGCTAAGGTGAAAGGAAACAGAGAACTGAATAGGGACAGTGATAGAGAGAGGGAGCTGAGGGCAAAGCAGAGAGCGAAGTATCAGCCAATGGAGAATAAACTGAGTAGAATATGGTGCACCACAGTGGTCCGGTTATGTGGACTGTATAATGAGCAAATGGTGAAGTGGGCTGATAGAATCTGGTTAGGATGTTGTCATATGACAGGACACGTGACACCCCAGCAAGTATAAATTTAGGGAAGGACCAGGGTGGGTGGGGCAGTCGACGCGTAGCATCGATGAGCTAACACCCTGCACAAAATAGTCAGGTCCCAGTGTGCACCCTTTCAGCCCGTTACCTTGCTTGAAGGTTGGCTCCTTTTGTGCTGGGCTCCGCGATTGCTTCAGAAGCGAGGGGGGAGGGCGGTTACAGATGGAGCCTGTAGAGAAGCAGAGGGAACAAAAGATTAGACTGTGATTCGAGAATCAGAGATCAAAGGAAAAGGGAGGTGGTATGACTGTGCATGTGCCAACTCGCCCAAGTAGACAGGAGAATCCTGCAGGAGAAGATAAAATGCAACCAGGTCATAATTCAAATTAAAACCACAGCAATACAACTCACAGTAAATACTGTGCTACCCCTCAAGTAGAGCTCCGGCTCTTAAAGTACCACCCGATAACAGGGGATAGCCCTGTGAAATTGCAGCTACAGAAAAGCTAAGTGTGCACTCTGCCAATTAAAAATACAAGGGAAACCAGACAAAACATGGCTAGAATGGCAGAGTGCAGGATCATCAATACACAGTTAATTTTACAACACCCTGCACAAAACAGTCAGGTCCGATGGTGCGCCTTTTCAGCCTGTTACCTTGCTTGAAGGTTGGCTCCTTCTGTGTTGGGCTCCGTGGTTGCTTCAGAAGTGAGTGGGGGGGGTTACAGATAGAGCCTTGTTTGAAAGCTGGTTCTTTCTGTGCTGGGCTCTGCGGTCGCATCAGGAGCAAGTGGGGGGTGGGGGGAGTTACAGATGGAGCCTTGCTTGAAGGTCGTCTCCTTTTGTGCTAGGCTTCACGGTCGCTTCAGGAGCATTTCCACATACATACGGACGTTCCTGCCGCTTGGTATTTATGTAAATAATTACTGATGCCCTTGTATTATTAGGACTCCCAGCTGCTGGCTTTGTATAAAATATGCTGTAGAATTGTGCCAGCTAGCCGTGGAGGAGTTCATGGCATGTGTGAAGCCAGTCCAGGCTGCTAGAGTGGCGGGCTTCCCTGAGTAATCTGTGCGCTCTGAAAGGTGAGCGATTGAAAATAAAAAGGGACTATGATGTCTCCGGACATAAAAGCTACAGCCCAGTATAAAAATAAATAAAAAGGGGCTTACCAAAGCTATGCAGAGCCCCACAGCAGATAATGATTATCTAGAAGTCTGTCACTCTGCTACAACATAGAAAACAAATTATTTAAAGGGACAGGAACATCCCTATATATGTGGAAATGCTCTTCAGTTAGAGTAGTACTCAGAATAAGGAGAGCACTGCAAGATATACTAAACACAATAAAGAAATTAAACAAAGAATGAAGAAACACTGCAGGTCTCTAAATGAGCCCCATTATATATAGATCCCTGAGATATAAATTAAAGGGCTAGTGTTCATGCTATAATAATACAGCACACATATAAATGAAATAAATGTCTACACTGTTTGCTTGTATAGAAAATAAGGGACTTCCCATAAGCAAGACCCCAGGAAGGGGATTTCCTAGTATAGAGGGGCTTCCCATAGGTAAAACCTCATTATGTAATAGAGGAGGAGTTTCTCTATTTAGGGACCATTCTAGAGCTAACTGGAGGTTATGGGAGGGCCTTTCCCATAAGTGGGAGGACTATATAAGCTCTCCTCAAACACCAAGAATCAGATTAGCTAACCAGCCAGTTTCACTTACATGAGGTTAAGGTAAGAGGAAGAACCTGTGCCTGAAACAGGGAATTTATCTCGAGCAACAGGAAAGCTGATGATTGAATTTTGAGATACCTGAAGTAAGGTAAAGAGCATTGTGCTACTGTTTATTTTTCTAGTTCTGTTTGAACTGTTTATGTAAGCATTAATCCCCTCGAAAAGAAGCATTTCCTAGGAATTAATACATGGTTGGGGGGGTGTACGAGGCCAAAGGTCGAATGCTTCCCACCGCACAACCATGCATTAATTCCTAGGAAATGCCTCCTTTCAAGGGGATTAATGTGCTTGTAACATGGCAAGTGCTACTTAGAGTTTTAATAAATACAGCAGTGAGATTGTTGCATGTTTAATGTTTTTATAATGATTTTTTGCCTTGAAACAATTCAAAACAATGACAAAAGCACAAGGTGTGCATTAATATTGAGACTGCTGAACTATTAACTGGTGAATAATAGTTGAAATATAATACTGATCTTCTTAAATTACTATACTCATACATTACTGTTTTAACTAACGTATATTTAACTTGTTCAGAGACTTGAAAACATTTCACTCAGCTATGCCATGATTTCTGGGTTGTTCATGCTTCATTTGCATTAGTTGCTTACAGTGCCTTAACTGCTGTGGCCACTACTCATGCTCCATTGGTGCCTTTTAACAACCTGCTCTTCCACTACGATCTCTGTTATGCCTCCATAATACGATTTTTTACACACATTTGCAGAGGCACATTATTTCCACATGATGTGGTCGGAGATCCTGCTCTGTTGCTAGGGAACCACTCACTTACCTCGGAACACATTGGTGCCATTTTACAGGCTGCACGTCAACTATGGTCTCCGTGATGCCTCCAAAACACTATTTTTTGGGACAGTATTTCCAGACGATGTGGCAGTATGCACTTCAGTAAATTTTTCTCCATTTGTTGACTTGTTATTACTTTCGTTGCTGGATGACTTACATGGGTTGCCACTTTTCCTGCTGCTGCAGTATTTCTTATGGCCTCATTTGTACTTCTCATTTGTACCTTTCTCTGTTTATTTCACACAACTACTGGTATCCCTATCTCATGGGTTGCTGTATGTTTGTGGATGGGTGGAACAGGAGCTTAATGTAGCTGTGGTAAACACGATATATGAATCGCGAGGAGATCTACTATGTTCACTTGGTGGGTGGGTGGGAAATTCAAATATATTTGTGGATGTGTGGCTGATATTGGTATTACACAGCAGGGCACATCTTGGGAATTAATGCATGGTTGAAACTGAATCACTGTTTTTAGAAGTAATAATTATTGCCATGTTACAATTATATTTGTTATTTTTACATTTGTATAAAAATAAAACACACTGCGGTTGTGTTGTACCCTATTTACTGTGTTGTGTGTTATCCTTTTATACTCACGTACCTGCGACATATAGTGTTAGGAGTGGGACACTGAAAGTCCTAGCCGCAGGGTGGATTTCGGTAGGTATCAGACCTGATACCAAGGTAATCCGTGGCACGGTGGTACAATTTCAGAGATGACAACACCTGTATGACCCACTCTCACCAGAGCAAAGGTCAAGCTAACAGGTGAGCAGTTACTCCCTGGCCTTGATTTTGGGAGACACCAAGGGCCAAACCGGAGCATCATTAGATGGATACATCAATCCATGAGGAAGAGGTTGAAGAGGAAGAGCTGGAGGAAGTGAGAGTCAAGGAACTGCCGGAGGACCTAGGCAAGTTGTTGAAGTGGCTTTCCAAGAAGCAAATTTAAATGGAGCAGCTCCGAGAGAAGGACAGCAAGGAGCGAGAGAGGGAAAGAAGATGGCAGGATGAGCACTGGGCAGCTACTGCACACTGAGGGGCCCTGCAGATCACTGGGACCAGCAAAGCTTCTGAAGGTGCGCATGCCATCCCTAAGGATATAAAACTAACTAAAATAGGAGGCAGCATAGCATAGTGGCTTAAGGCACTGAGCTTCAAACCTGGAGACCTGGGTTTGAATTCCACAGCCCCCACTTGCATATTGTGTGACCCTGAGCAAGTCATTTAACTTCCTTGTGCTCCCAGATCACACTTGTAAAGAAGCTTTCAGCTTAGTGTCTCTCTCCTGGTAAAAAAAAAAAAAAAAATGTCAGCTACTGATGACATAGAACTCATGACCTTTGAAAGAGTAGCGAAGGTTTATGGGTGGCCTCCAGAGCAGTGGGTAGTCAGACTGGCTCCCTATTTGACAGGTGGAGCACAACTGGCTTACAGCCACATGGACCAGCAAAACACTGGAAAGTATGACCTGGTAAAAAAGGAAATACTAACGCATTTTATTTATTTATTTATGAGATTTACCAGGAAGGCATACTGAGCAACATGCTCGAATCCAGATGTGACCTGGGGGCCAGGCCCAGTACATAGCATATAGATGAACAATTTCAAATACAGTAATTGAAATATAGAACATAGCATATGATCTGTACATTATAATACAGTATTTGAATTAAAATACATAGAGTATAAGGTATAACGTATACTCCTGGCAACCATAATTCAGGAGTTTACAGATAGATATACAATAACAGAAATTCTACTGTACAGCACATTTTTGTAGAGAGCTATTAACTTAGCAGGAGCAGCTGGAGGAGAAATGTGCCTGGAGTAGTCGGGTACGGTGATAGGGATTTTCTGCGTGTCTGATGGGGGCGGGTAGGGAGTTCCAGATCTGTGGGATTCTGTATTTAAAAGCTGCCTGGCCTTTGGTAGTGCACATAAGTGGGACGTGTAGTAGTCTAGGGTCTGTGCCTCTTAAGGAGTACACAGGGGGAGGTTATTGGGATAAGGTAGATTCAAGGTAGGGAGGGAGGGAGAGGGACCAGAATTTGGCAGCAAACCTAGCGCAGTTTATTAATCTGTGATCATGGAGGGATGGTAGGGCTAGGGAGCTGTATGAAGTGTAGTGGTGAGTGGATTGTGAGCAGTCGAGGATGAAACGACAGAAGGAGTGGAATAGGGTGTCTAGGCTTGCCAGGGTGGACGCACGTGCGATAGTGTATACTATGTCGCCATAGTCGAGTACTGGGAGTATCATTTTTTGGACTATGGCATGCCTCGTTTGCGTGGGGAGACAGGTTTTGTTTCAATAAAGTGCACCCAGTTTTGGGAGCAGCCTCTTATGCAGGGAGTCTATGTGAGAGGCAAAGTCCAGGTGCTGCTCGAGCCAGATGCCTAATATATCTATAGCTAGTGCATTGCTCCTGGGGTGACCCTTCCAGGGTTTTGAACGGGGGACAGGGGGGTTAGCGGGAGAGTCTTTGTTGGGAGCCAAACGTAAGTGACGCAGTTTTTTTTAGGGTTTAGAAATAATTGGTTTGACCTGAACCAGTGCTGGATGGCTGAGAAATCCTCCTGAAGGAGAGATGCTACGCTGCTTGTTGAGGGGCCGGATGCGTACAAGGTAGGTAAAATTTATTTTTATACAGGTAATACATGTCATTTGGACATAATCCAGTTTACAAGACAGACCTGTGTAAATTCCTAACTAGTCACATACAAATAAGTTCCATGTTAAATACATATAAATACAAACACCACAATATACAAATAACACGGTATACCTAAAGACTTACAATAGCTAGATTACAAAATCTCAAAATCCCAAGGAACCTTAGAGAAAAAAAAAACATTTAACACTCACAAATGTGAGCATATAGCTCCTTTATAGTATGAGTAAACAATGAATAATTTGGAATTTCTCTTACCTCATCAGGAAGAGAATTCCAAAAACTAGCAGCCTGATATAGCAAAGACCTGTCCCAATATTTATTATAATGTTTACCTACAACTATCTTATTTAAGTGAACTGATCTTGTCAATATCCATTTTTGATAGTTGTTCACTGTAAATAATATTAAAGAAATTGGATTTACAGATGAATATTTCATTTTGTGTATTAAAGATAACCAATGACACATGATTTATGTCTAAAGGTGACCAGTTCACTTTCTTCAACAATAGACATTGATGAATCCGATAGTTTCCTTGTAATACATATCTTGCTACGCGATAATAAGTTCTATCTAATCTAGACAATAGAGTTTTATTTGCATTTCTATATATTAATTCTCCATATCTTAGCACTGGAATAATTAACTGATCTGCCAGTTTTTTCTATTTAAAAAAGATAAACAATCAGTACTTCTTCTTAACCCCCTACCCTTCTATTTACTTTTTTAATCAGTGCAATAATATGATTTGAAAAGGTCAGATATTCATCAAATATAATCCCTAAATAACTATATTCTTTAACTTGTTCTAGTTTAGTTTGATTTCCTGTACAAATGGATAAATCATAAACAAGTTCATCACTTTTTTTTAATGGGAAATACATACACTTTGTTTTTTGTGTGTTCATTATCAGCCCTGACCTGGTGAACCACCCCTCAATTCTTCTAAAATCAGACTGCAAGTTAGTTTGTAATATTTCTTCCGTTTTTCCGGACGCAATTATAACCGTATCATCGGCATAAAGTCGAATCTCTGATTTTTCTATAGTCGATGGCAAGTTATTTATGAATATTAGGAACAAAAGAAGTCCTAAAATTGATCCCTGGGGAGCTCCTCTATTTACTTTCCTCTTTCTTGACAAACATCCCTGTACCTCAACTCTCTGGGAACAATCATCCAAATAAGATTTTAACCAATTTAAGGGATCTTCCCTCATGCCTATTTCATGAAGTCTTTCAATTAGTAAGGGGTGGTCCACCAGGTCAAAAGCCTTTGAAAGATCTACAAAAATAACAGCTGTCTCCCTAGTTTCCCCCAATGACCTATTTATTTGGTCATAAAATTCCAAAAGGGCTGTTGTAGTAGAATAGTTTTTTCGAAAACCAGATTGTTTAGTTGTCAACAAACTGTATCTGTCCAAATATTCCATTATCTGGCTAGAGACAAGTTTTTCAAAACATTTCGACAAAAGAGGTAATAAGGCTATGGGCCTATAATTATTAACTTCTACCGCATCCCCCTTAAAAATAGGTTTTACTCTACTCTCTTTCCAAGATAAGGGAAAATATCCAATTTGAAGACTCCAATTAAATAAATAAGTGATAATTGGTGCTATATGAAAAGCAGCTAACTTTAAGAATTTACCTTCCAGACAATCACTACCAAAAGCCTTATGAGCATTTATATTTTGAAGGATTTTATATACTTTAGTGACTGTCAAAATTTTAAACCTAAATGGAGGACATTTATTTTGTATAGACTCTACATTAGTTTGTTCTAAGTCTAAATTACAAGGAATTTCACAATTTGGGAGATCTACAAAAAAATTATTTAAGACATTACAAATTTCCTCCGGATTTTCAGTAATGATATCCCCAATTTTTAATCTTAATATCTCCTCTGAGGAATCGCATCCTGGTTTAGTTAATTTCTTGACCACTCTCCAAACTGTCTTGGATCTATACTTGAATCTATTTTATTTTGTAAAATGAAATTTTTGAAGCCTTAATTAACCTTTTACATTTATTTCTAGCAACCTTAAAAGAAATCCAATCCTTTTCTAATTTTGATCTCAATGCTTTTTTCCAAATTCTATTTTTGATTCAAATTTGTTTCAAGAGTCTATCATTTATCCATGGTAATTTATTTAATTTCTTCTTTGCTTTAACTCTTGGTGAAAATCACATACTTCTTCAAAAGTTTGACTAAAATATTTAATTGAAGTGTCAATATCTGGAATTAATTTACATCTATCCTATTTTATTTTACTAACACTATCTAAAAACCTAGATTCTGAAAATCTTCTGAAGTCCCTAGTCCAATTTTTATTTTCATATACCCGATTTTGATTAAACTGAGACCTGGGCAAGGTAGCCCAGATCAAGTTATGGTCTCCAAGACATGGTGATAAAACACCCACTGCTTCAATTTCAATTTGAGTAGATACCAAAATCAAATCTAATATGGATCCATTTGTCATATTTGATGTGTACCTGGTAGGTTTTTTATGAGTTGTTTTAATCCTAGGTTAGTTACTATGTCTTTTAATTGTCTCCCTCTAATATTTTTCCAAACACAATTTAGATCTTCCATCAAAATTAATGGTCTACTTCCTACTTTATCTGCTATCTTAGTAAGAATTATTTCCAAGTCAGTTATTTTTACCCTTGGGGGTGAATAAATAATCGAAATTACCAATCCTAGATGTCCCAGGTATACAGCTAAAAATTCTATATTGTTTTCACTACCCTGTATTATAATTTCTGAAAACCCTAATGTTCATTTTAAAGAAGCATCACACCCCCTCTAGTTTTTCTATCTACTCTCCATACTTTATAATCCTGAGTGCCAAATTCTTCATCTTGATGTTTGTTTGAGAGCCATGTTTCACTTAACCCAATATACATGGATCTTTATCTTTCAGTAAAGTTGCTAAAGATCAGATTTAGAACTAATGCTAAGTGCATTATCATGAAAGATTTTAAGTTCTAAATTTGAAGGCCCTGGATTCACTTCAATATTTCCCCCCAGTATTAATAAAAAACAACTTGCCCCAGATAAATTTGATATAGCATTATTAGGCCTAAAAGGATTTAGAGGCCTATAACATCCTCCCAAAGTTTGATTTCTTAATATTCTCTGAAAAGTATTCCTTCTTGGTTTGTTACAATTGTTTTTTTGTGATTGATTAAATAAAAATAACCAATTTACCAAATATTTTTCGTTTGTAGATTTTTTTGCTATGATGAATTCTTTCTGAGTTACAACACTCAAACACAGCAAAGAAATAAACATCCTAAAAAATTAAACATCAACATTTTTCAAAGAAATTTCCACAACTAAAATGTCTAAAAAATTTTTTTTTTAAATTAGAACACCTATT
This sequence comes from Neoceratodus forsteri, assembly GCA_016271365.2. Lineage (NCBI taxonomy): Eukaryota > Metazoa > Chordata > Ceratodontiformes > Ceratodontidae > Neoceratodus > Neoceratodus forsteri. The sequence goes on from CM057459.1 coordinate 324,348,485, forward strand.
CTAAATGACAAAGAAATTATCCTAATATCACCTAGACTTTAACATAAATTAAATACTTCTAACCAAACATTTTAAAGTAAAACATTTCCAAATTACCAAACTAATCTGAGCCTAAAAGTCTCCCAGTTTTGAAGCAGCCTTTTTCTCTATGGAGTGGCGCTCGTGCCACTCACGCTCGAGCCGCAGCGCGAGTTTTTATAGCACTCTACCCCTCCTCTTCTCTGATGCAGGACCCTGGTTCTCCTCCCACTCACTGCCCCAGGTGTAAAAGGTCACATTCTCCAGTTTACCAGAGCTTTAATAGGCAGGCTAAAGGCTGTCCCACAGAGAGTGGAGCACTGGCACAAATTAGCACACAGCAAAAGGTGAAACAAGTACACAGTTCAAAAGCAGATGATCTTTTGTTCCCAAACTGCAGGCTTTAAACTTCCGATGAAAGGAGATAGAAAACAGCTGGAAGCAGATGTAAATTTGCAGCATACCTGGCTGTGAGCAGCACCAGTTTTATAGCGCTCTGCCCCTCCTCTTCTCTGATGCAGGACCCTGGTTCTCCTCCCACTCACTGCCCCAGGTGTAAAAGTCACAATTCTCCGGTTTACCAGAGCTTTAACAGGCAGGCTACAAGGCTGTCCCACAGAGAGTGGAGCACTGGCACAAATTAAGCACACAGCAAAAGGTGAAACAAAGTACACAGTTCAAAAGCAGATGATCTTTTTGTTCCTAAACTGCAGGCTTTAAACTACATAGATACATAGCTATATAGACAGTGTCGGCAGATAAGGGCCTATGGCCCACCCAGTCTGTCCATTTGAGCTCGTAAGTTCAGTTTATGTTTTCCTAGAAGTCTGTTGCCCCTTAACCCTGACCTCCAGAATTCCTTTAGGTCTATCCCATGCATTCTTTAATCCCGTGATTGTTTCAGCCCCCACCACTTCCTCTGGCAGGGTGTTCCACTTGTCCACCACCTGTTCTGTGAAGAAATTCTTCCTCATGTTTCTTCTGAATCGTCCTCCTCCAACTTCATCCCATGCCTCTAGTCCTGGAACATCTTTTTGCTTAAAATAGTGTATTCCTGCACCCTGTTCCTCCTGTAAGATACTTGTATGTCTCTATCAATCCCTCTCTCCTCTCCTCTCCTCCAGGGAGTACATGTTCAGTTTCTTCAACCTGTCTTCATAGGACTTGTGATGCAATCCATGCACCATCTTTGTTGCCCTCCTCTGAACCGTCTCTACCCTGTCTATGTCCTTACGGTAGGTATGGTCTCCAGAACTGTACACTGTACTCCAGGTGGGGCCTCACTAGTGTCTTGTATAGCGGAATTATGACCTCCCTTTTCCTGCTGGTGATGCCCCTGCCTATACATCCCAGCATCCTATTTGCTTTACCTGCTGCCTTGTCACACTGTTTCCCTACCTTGAGGTCATCAGAGATGATAACCCCAAGATCCCTTTCCTGCTTGGTGCATGCTATATCCTCACCCTCCAATTGATATATTGTGCCAGGGTTTTTGTGCCCCATATGCATTATCTTGCACTTCCTTGCATTGAATTTCAACTGCCAAACTCCTGACCATTCTTCAAGTTTCTGCAGGTCCTTCTCATTCTGTCTACACCTCTGGTGTGTCTACTCTGTTACAGAGCTTTGTGTCATCAGCGAACAGTGAAATTCTGCCTTCTAGGTCCTGCGCAATGTCACTGATGAAGATGTTGAATAGGACCGGTCCCAGCACTGATCCCTGTGATACCCCACTGGTCACTCTTCCCTCTGTGGAGTGACAGCCATTTACCACCACCCTCTGTATCCTGCCACCCAGCCAGTTACCTACCACCACACTACTGTCCTGCTCACACCCATATTCCCCAGTTTGTGTAATAGTCTTCTATGTGGCACAGTGTCAAAGGCCTTGCTGAAGTCCAGATAGGCCATGTCCACTGCCCTCCCCTGATCCACCTCCCTAATCACCCAGTCAAAAAAATTAATGAGGTTGGTCTGACATGACCTCCCCCTGGTGAAACCATGCTGCCTTGGGTCCTGTAGTCCACTGACAACCAGATGTTCCACCAATCTCTCCTTCAGTAGTGCTTCCATGATCTTCCCACTACCGAGGTGAAGGCTGACTGGTCTGTAGTTCCCTGCTTCCTCTTTTGTCCACTTTGTATAAGGGGACTACATCTGCTGTCCTCCAGTCTTTGGGTACCTCCCTGTTTCCAGTGATCGGCTAAACAGGATAGCCAGAGGTTCAGCCACCACCTCGCTTAGTTCTTTAAGGACCCTGGGATGCACCCCATCTGGCCCCATTGCTTTATCAACTCTTATTACTTCCAGTTCCTTCAGGACCCTTTCTCGTGTAAAGGGACTTGTGTCCATTTCTGCACCATTCTCACCCTTGTACTCCTTCAGACCCATTACCCTCTTCCTCAGTAAAGACTGAGCAGAAATACCTGTTCAATATGTCAGCTTTACTGTTGTCATCCTCCACGCGGCCTCCATCCTCCCCCTTCAGTCTCACTATCCCTCCCTTTGTCTTTCTTTTTTCACTTATGTACCTGTAAAAGGTTTTGTCCCCTCTACCCACTGATTTTGCAATGTGTTTTTCTGTCTGAGCTCTGGCTTCCCTTACTGACCTCCCTGCCTCCCTTTGCTTCTCCTGGTACTTCTCCCTATCCCCTTCTGCCTGTGTCTTTTTGTATTGCCTGAATGCAATCTTTTTGGCTTTCACTTTCTTTGCTACCTCTTTGGAAAACCATAATGGTCTCCTCTTCCTTTTCCTCTTGCTAATCTGCTTAATGCATAATTCTGCTGTTCTTGTAATCCCCATTTTAAATACTGCCTAATGTTCCTCAACCCCTGATTCCTGTCCCATTCCCCTTAATGCCTCTTTTCAAGTATCTCCCATTTTCCCAAAGTCTGCCCCCTAAAATCCAGGATACGTGTTTTGTGTGGTTTGGTTCTGCTCTTTCTGGATTTCAAACCATAATGACTGGTGGTCACTGTTCCCCAGGTGCTCCCCACTGTTACTCCCCATCACACTGTCCCTGTTTGTGAGCACAAGGTCCAGTATTGCCTTCTGCCGAGTTGGTTCCATGACCAGTTGCTTGAGGAAGGCACTTGAAGGGAGTCCAGGATAAATCTGTCTTAGTTGATGCTGCTGCTGGGATGCTCCAGTCCACATCTGGAATATTGAAGTCTCCAACCAGTACTACTCATCTTTCTTGTCTGCCATCCTTTGGATGGCTAGCATCAGCTCCCTATCTGTTTCTTTCTCCTGGGCTGGTGGTCTATAATCACACCCAAAGTGATGGCTGTCCCATTTTCCTTTCCAGCTTAACCCACAGTATCTCTCCATTTTGTTCCTCCTGATCTCTGTGGCCCTTATGTCATTTTTCACATACAGTGCCACTCCTCCTCCCTTCCTGCCTGCTCTGTCTCTTCTGAATATGTTGTAGCCAGGTATGGCCATCTCCCAGTCGGTTATCATTACACCAGGTTTCAGTGATGGCCACAATGTCCAGGTCTGACTGTACCATGACAGCCTCAGATCTTCCATCTTGTTGCTAAGGCTCCTGGCATTTGCACACATGGCTTTCCATGATTTGACCTCCTAGACTGTTTCGCTGTTCTACTCAGCCCTTCCTTGGTTGTCCTTATCCCTGGTTCTCCTTGCTGTCTGCCCTTCTGCTGAATTTTGCCCCTTTCTGCCTATCCACCTCTTGGGCACTAATCTTCATCTTTTGCACACTGCTTTGCAGAGATAGCCACTCCTCTGGTTCACTGGTTCCACTGCTAGCTGTGGGGGTGAGTAGGTAGGCACCTCCTTGCTGGCCTGCCACCCTTTTGCTAGTTTAAATGCTTGTCAATGTAGCATTTAAACTTATCATTGAGTGCTTGGATTCCTCCAGGATGGATGCAGGCCATCAGGCTTGAACAAACCTCCATCCCTCCAGGTGGGTCCCCAGTCACCAACGAATCCAAACCCTTCCTCACAGCACCAGTTCTTCAACCATGAGTTAAAGTTCCTGGTGCATGCACTCCTATGCTCTCCCTTGCCTCTCGCAGGAAGTACTTCTGAGAAACTTCCAATGAAAAGGGAGATAGAAAACAGCTGAAGCAGATGTAAATTTGCAGCATACCTGGCTATGAGCAGCGCGAGTTTTTATAGCACTCTGCCCCTCCTCTTCTCTGATGCAGGACCCTGGTTCTCCTCCCACTCACTGCCCCAGGTGTAAAAGTCACAATTCTCCGGTTTACCAGAGCTTTAACAGGCAGGTTACAAGGCTGTTCCACAGAGAGTGGAGCACTGGCACAAATTAAGCACACAGCAAAAGGTGAAACAAAGTACACAGTTCAAAAGCAGATGATCTTTTTGGTCCCAAACTGCAGGCTTTAAACTTCCGATGAAAAGGGAGATAGAAAACAGCTGAAGTAGATGTAAATTTGCAGCATACAAGACTGCATCGTCCACATACACTTGGATGGAAGAATGGGAGCATGCAGAGGGGAGGCCATTTAGAAAAATGAAGAAGAGTAATGGTCCTAGGACAGATCCTTGGGGGACTCCAGATGTGACTGGAAGGGGGTTTGATATGTGAGAGGCAAGTCTGACCGCTTGCATCCTACCCACTAGGTAGTCTTGGAACCACTCTATAGCTGGGTGTGCTAGCCCTGCTTCAGTAAGTTTGGAGATAAGTAGGGAATGAGAGACAGTATCGAAAGCCTTTGCTAGATCTATAAAAATGGCCATGGTGATGTGTCCTTTGTCGATGCCGGTGAGAATGTCCTCGTGACTCATAGCAGGGGAGGTGATGCAGAATGGGTTTTATGGAAGCCGGATTGGAAAAGGCGTAAAAAGAGGCAAGGCCCAAGTACTGAGTCAGTTGGGACAAGACAAGTCGCTCCTGTAGTTTGGCCAGAATAGGGAGTAGGGAGATGGGTCTACAATTGCCTGGGGAGGAGGTGTCACCGCCTTTAGGGAGGGGTATGACAGTGGCCATTTTCCATGCCGTTGGTACCTTGCCCAGTGAGAAAGGGAGGTTGAGAAGTGCGGCCAGAGGGGTGGCAATGGCAGGGGCTGACAGGAATAGCATCTTGGCGTCCAGGGACGAAGGGCATTTGCCTTTGTTAGAGTTCAGTGCCCGTAGAGAGGGGAGGACTTCTGCTGGGGAAACTAGACTTAAACACGGAGACTTACAGGCAGTGTTTCCACTCCCTAAAACATCAAGGGAATGATACTCCCCAAGAGACATTCACCCATCTCAATGAACCATAAAACAGGTGGTTACAACTGGAAGCAAAGACTATATTGGACATAACTGAGTCTGTGGTAATGGAGCAATTTTTACAGATATTGCCTGCAGAGGTCCAGATCTGGGTGAGGGAACACCATCCTGAATCAGCAAAGGTTGCAATCACCCTGGCAGAGGATTACCTGGCGGCCAGGTAAACAACGAGGAAAGGATACTGGACTATGGACTCGACCATCACCCCCACCTAGCACTTGGTAAGACCATCTAATATTACTCCCCCTCATCCTCCAGGGAGAAATGTTGGTAGACAGGAAAGCAGAGAGAGAGAAGGCCATATTACCCCAATATTATATGCAGATACTGTAATTGTAAAGGGCACATAGAATGCTTTTGTTACAAAAAGAAGAACGAAGCTAATCATCTTGCCATATTTAACTGGGGTAACTTTGCCACTACTGTCACCACCAGAAATAAGAACATGATGGGTTTGATCGATACAGGCAGTCGACAAACATTAGTACACCCTGATGTGCTGGAAAAGGCCCCATGTCAGACATGTTCACTGGTGTCACCTGCGTGCATGGAGACACTCATCGGTATCCCACCACCAAGGTGATTTTGAACATTGGTGAACATGAGGCAGAGATGATGGTGGGCATAGTTTCAAGGCTGACGGTACCAGTAGTCATTAGGCAAGACTTTCTTCATTTTGAAGCGCCACTGACCCCCAAAAATGTCACTGCCATTACTACCAGGTCACAGACTAAGGTGAAAAACCTGGGAGACACGTTTCCTTTTGAGGGGGATGTGTTTGAACCACGTACCCAGAGGAAAACAAAAGGGGAGAAGAAAAAGGCTCAGAAGAGTTTGAGAGCTCAAAATGGACTGCCAAATGATATTGTGGAAAAGATGTTTGTAAAATGTGACATTGCCCAGGAACAACGCATTGATGAGACAATTGCAGATTTTTTTCAACAGATGGGCCACCAAGGGCCCCCTATATCCAAATGTATTAATAACATATTGTAAAGAGTGTATAATAACCTTAGAACTGATGAAAAAATAGAGCAGTTGGTAGTTTCTAAGAGCATTAGGAACCAGTTATTATACCTAGGACATGACTTACCATGGGAAGGTCATGCTGGTAGGGATAAAACCCTTAATAGGCTCTTACAGCATTTTTATTGGCCTAATATCCATGAAGAAGTGGAAGACTACTGCAGAGCCTATCCCGAGTGCCAAAAGGTTTCCCAGGTTACCCTTAAGGATACAGTGCCCCTGGTACACTTGCCCAAAGTCAGCACGCCTTTTGAAAGAATAGCGATGGACATAGTAGGTTCCTTGCTGAAGAGTGTTAGAGGGTACAAATATATCCTGGTCATCTCTGACTATGTGATGAAGTACCCTGAGGCCATATCTATGAGCACTGACACCTCTCCCCAGATAGCGGAGGAACTAATAAAAGTGTTCCACCGTCTTGGGATCCCGAAGGAGGTGTTAATGGACCAAGGTAGTAATTTTCAAGCTGCTTTATTGAAAGAATTGTACTGTTTGTTGGGGGTAGTGGCAGTAAGAACAATGCCCTACCACCCACAAACTGATGGACTGGTTGAAAGGTACAACCACACATTAAAACGCATGCTCAAAAAGTTTGTGCATGAGGAGGGTAAGGACTGGGATAAATACCTTCCACTCTTGTTGTTTGCTGACAGAGAGGTTCCCCAAGCTGCTACAGGTTACTCCCCTTTTTCCCTTTTGTATGGAAGGAATCCCCAAGGGTCATTGGATGTGGTCAAAGAGTTTTGGGAAGAAGGGACAAATGTAGGGCACACCAGCATTATGGAGTATATGATCCAGCTCTATAAATGGTTGGTTGATTACACTAAGAGGGCACACGACAACAGTGTGGGGTACCAAGCAAAACAAAAGGCCTATTATGATAACAACTGTAAGCCTAAAGAGATGAAGGCAGGAGAGAAGGTGTAGGTGTTGCTGTTGCTACCCACCGATCACAACAAGTTACTTATGAAGTGGCAAGGGCAATATATGATTTTGAGGCCAAGAGGGCCAGTAACTTATGAAGTTGAGACCACTGATAAGTACCCAGGGAGAAAGATATACCATGCTAATCTTTTGAAAAAGTGGGTGACAAGAAAGGAAGATATGAGTACCCTATATATTCTCCCAGAAAGAGAAGTCTGAACTTGAAATGCCATATCAAACATTAGAGGAGAAGGAAAACCTCGCAGACATAAAAGTAAACCCCAAGCTAGACCCCCAACAGAGAAAGAAAATTCTCCAGCTGTTAGAAACCTTTGCACCCATGTTCACAAGCATACCAGAAAAAGCAGTTGGGGTACAGCAACACATTAAGACAGAGTCCGGCCCTATATGACAGAAACCATATAGGCTGCCTGAGAAAGTCAAGAAAGGGGTGAAACAAGAAATAGTAAAGTTGAAGACACTGGGAATCATAAAACCCTCCACTAGCACCTGGTCATTGCCAATAGTGGTAGTCCCAGAAAATGAAGGCGGCATTAGACTGTGCCTAGATTTCAGAAACATCAACAATGTTTCTCATTTTGACGGATACCCCATGCCTAGGGTAGATGACATTATTGATAACATTGGAAATGCTAAGTTCATCAGCACACTTGATCTGACCAAGGGATACTGGCAGATTCTCTTAACTCCTGAGTCTAGGAAGAAAACAACTTTTAGCATGCCCCTTGGCTTATTCTAATTCATAACAATGCCCTTTGGCCTGCATGGAGCCCCTGCTACTTTTCAAAGACTGATGGACAGGATACTGACCCCACACACTGCTTACTGTGCTGCCTATCTGGATGACATTGTCATCCATAGTCCAGACTGATCGACGCACAAGTCACAGTTGATCGCTGTGTTAAGGTCCATACAAAAAGTAGGACTTACTATAAACCCTGCGAAATGTGCACTAGCAATGTCTGAAACCAGATACCTTGGGTTCCTACTGGGTAATGGGTGTGTGCGACCAGAGATCGAAAAGGTTGAGGCAGTAGCCAATAGCCCAGTAACAAAGACCAAGAAGCATGTCAGGTCTTTTCTAGGCCTGGCAGGGTACTACTACAGGAAGTTCATTCCTCATTTTGCCTCCATCGCCACCCCTTTAACAGACCTTACTAAAAAGAAATGCAGAAATCTAGTTAAATGGAACTCTGCCGCATTCTTTTGCCCGCAATCACCCATCTCTTCAACATTTCCCTTACCCAGGGCTCACTCCCGGACATCTGGAAACTGCCCGCATTATTCCACTATTTAAATCTGGCAGCACTAGCGATCTTAATAACTACTGCCCCACTCCTTACTCTCTATCCTCTCTAGGCTTCTGGAAAAAGTGGTTAATACCCAGCTTAGACAGCACATCAATGACTCAGACCTTCTAAACCCTGCTCAGTCTGGCTTCCGACCCCACCATAGTACCACCTCAGCACTAGCTAAGGTCACAAATGACTGGTTGAGAGCCTTGGATGCCAGAAGTTATGTGTGTACTCTGTTTCTTGACCTTAGCAAAGCCTTTGACAGGGTAGACCACTCCTTGCTCCTAGTTATTCTACAGAATATTGGCATCAGTGACACGGCCCTAGAGTGGTTTTCTAACTACCTCTCTGATCAACACCAACAGATCAAGGCTGGGGGGTCTCTCCCCCCTAAAAACACTCTCTTGAGGAGTACCACTAGGGTCCATCTTGGGTCCTCTCTTGTTTGCCATTTACATAAATGAACTAGATGCTGGAGTTAAGTCGGCTGACGTACACCTCTTTGCGGATGACACTGTGTTGTATGTGGCCAGACCTACTCTGGAACTCGCGTGTAGTGACCTCCAAATAGAATTTAACCACTTACACAACAATATCCTTTACGCTAAACTTCTGTTAAATGCTAAGAAAACAAAGACCATGATCTTCTCCCCTGTAGTAAACTCCTCCTACTCTATCACGGTTGGGACAGCCCCTCAAATCCACACCTTGCTTGGCGAATCGCTGGACTATATAGATTCCTTCAAATATCTGGGGGTGTGGATTGACTCCAATCTTTCCTTTAAAGTCCATATCGAGGAACTCTCCAAAAAGCTTAAACAGGCTTGGGATTTTCTTCAGAATCAGGCATCTATTAATGCAGGAGGGGAGAACCAGGTTGGTACAAACAACGTTCTTGCCTCACATCGACTATGCAGACCTTCTGTATGGGCACTGCTCTAGTGTGGCCCTTGCCAAACTAGACACTCTGTACCACCGGGTGCTTAGGTTCATTACCGGTGCCCCCTACTCAACACACCACTGTACCCTATACAACACTGTAGGTTGGGGCTCACTTAGTCTTAGATGACAAAAGAACACTGTGCTCTAGATCTATAGGGCCATCTCTAACAAGCTGCCTCAATATATTAAGGATTGCCTACCTTCTTGCATTCCTGGCAGCTATCTGCTGAGAAGTCAGACTCGTATCATAGAATTTGAATTTGTTGGCAGATAAGGACCGCTTGGCCCACCCAGTCTGTCCATTTCCTACCTGATGGATAAGCTGCAGATTCTAGTTAATCAACAGCTATTTCCTCCTGCCCCCACTAGAATTGCCTTATGCCTGTCCCATGCATTCTTGAATTCTCCCACTGTTCCTGACTCCACAACCTCCTCAGGAAGGCTGTTCCATGCATCCACAACTCTCTCTGTGAAAAAATACTTTAACATTACCTCTGAGCCTTCCCCCCTCTATCTTCAAATTGTGCCCCCTTGTTCTTGCACATCTCTTCTTCTGAAAGATACTACCCTCTTGTACCTTGTTAATTCCCTTGAGATACTTGAAAGTTTCTATCATGTCCCTCCTCTCCCTCCTTTCCTCAAGGGTATACATATTAAGCTGCTTTAGTCTCTCCTGGTATGTCTTCTGGTGCAGACCTTGCACCATTTTGGTTGCCCTCCTTTGAACAGCCTCCATTCTGTCCATGTCTTTGCGGAGATGGGGTCTCCAGAATTGCACGCAGTACTCCAGATGGGGTCTCACTAACTGTCTGTAGAGAGGGATAATAACTTCTTGTTTTCTACTGTTGATGCCTCTCCCTATGCATCCCAGTATCCCCCCAGCCCTCCTTACTGCCCTCTCACATTGCTTGCCCACCTTTAGGTCATCTGATATAATTACTCCTAGGTCTCTTTCGATTTTTGTTGTTGTTATTAACTCACCCCCCATTGTGTACTCTTCCCCTGGGTTTTTGCTTCCCAGATGCATTACCTTGCACTTCTTTGCATTGAATCTGAGCTGCCACGTATTTGACCATTCCTCCAACCTTGTCAAGTCCCTTTTTCATTTTTTCCACCCCACCTTGTGTATCAACCCTGTTGCAGATCTTTGTGTCATCTGCAAAGAGACATATCTTTCCTTCCAGGTGCTCTCCAATGTCACTTATAAAGATATTAAAGAGGACTGATCCCAGTACCGAACCCTGTGGTACCCCGCTAGTTACCCTCCTTTCTTCACTGTGGACTCCGTTTACTATTACATTTTGCATCCTGTTGTCCAGCTAGTTTTTTATCCAGACTACCACCTTGGGATCCACTCCAAGGCTGGCTAACTTGCATATTAATCTTTTGTGTGAGACTGTGTCGAATGCCTTGCTAAAATCTAGGTAGGCCATATCCACAGCCCCTCCCTAGTCAACTACTTTGGTCACCCAGTCAAATAAATCTATTAGGTTGTCTGACATTACCTTCCTGCTGTAAAACCATGCTGCCTTGGGTCCTGTGCCCCACTGGCCTCTAGGTACTTCAGAAGTGATTCCATCATTTTCCCTACCACTGAAGTCAAACTAACTGGTCTGTAGTTTCCTGCCTCTGCCCTGCTCCCACTTTTGTGAAGTGGAATCACATTTGCCCTCCTCCAGTCCTCAGGTACCACTCCATCCTCCCATGATTTGTTAAAGAGAGTAGTCAGTGGTTTTACTAGTTCTACCCTTAGTTCTTTTAGTATTCTTGGGTGAATCCCATCAGGACCCATTGCTTTGTCCACCCTCAGTTTCAAGAATTCTTTCAAAACCCTTTCTTCTGTGAATGGACTGGTATCAACCCCCCTATTCAGAGTTTCTCCCTTGTTTGGTTTAGGCACCTCCCCCCCCTCATATGTTGTGAATACTGAGCAGAAATATTCATTCAGTATCCCTGCTTTTTCATTGTCACCCTCTGCCCACATTCCCTTCCCTTTATTAAGTCTCTGTATCCCTCCATTGGTCTTTCTTCGCTCCCTAATGTACCTATAAAAAGTTTTATCCCCCTTCTTAACAGAGTTGGCTATCTTTTCCTCAGTTTGTGCCTTTGCTATTCTGACTGTCTTCCCTGCCTCCTTCTGCTTTAACTGATAAAGTTCTCTGTCCTCCTCCTTCTGTGTTTCCTTATATTTCCTGAATGCTATCCTTTTCTCCTTAACCGTCCCTGCCAGCTCTTTTGAGAACCATAGTGTTTTTTTCCTTTGTTTTGTTTTATTGATTTGCTTTACACAAAGGCTTGTTGCCTCTGTGATGGCTGTTTTGATTATTCCCCATTGTTCCTCCACACCTCTTTCTTGCCCATTTGCTAGTGCTTTTCTAAGGCACTCTCTCATTTTCCCAAAGTCAGCCTTCCTAAAGACCATTGACGGAGAAGAGCATCCCATAATATACATCAGCTGTAAGCTACAAGACAGGGAAGCCAGACTTGTATTGGCCTTTGCATACCCAAAGTTAGGACACACTTTGGTCAGGCGGCAATTAGTCACGCCTTACCAGTCCTCTGGAATACTGCTCAAAATTTACTGCAGCTCGTTTCACCTGTACCATTAGCTGCCTTCAAAAATCTTATCCAACGATCATTTTTGGAGTCCTGCCACTGCTTCCAGTGCTGACTCTCCCTCCTACCTGTCTGTCACCTCCCCCTACTAATGGCACGGTTTCACCCCCATATCCTCCCCCTTACCCTTAGACCTACCGCGCTGACTAATGCAGCTATGTCAATCCTGAAGGTATTACAATTGCCCCCTCCCACCTCTCCTAACCTCTCCTCCCTCCACTATCCTTGGCGCATCCTGTGCCCTCAGTGTCCTTGCTTTATAGTCTTCTCCTAGGCCACGTAATGCTTGCTGGTCTAGACCTCATCCAATATAATATTGTACTCTACTATCTATCAGAGACCTGCCTTGCATAGAACTCGCACATAGCGGTATGCTGACTGCCTTTGGTACCACGCCTGTAAATTATGCTGCCATGTTCTGTTGTCAGTGTCAAGCCTTATGTTGCTATTTGTAAATTATTGTACACCACTCTGCCAAGCCACACCTTTCTCACTTGTAATGACTGTACATAGGCTGCTAATGTTGCTACGCCTACTCCAAATTGTTGTATTGTGACTTGTCGTTGTTGTTTAGACTACCAGATCCATCTTGTAAGTGAGCCCTGCTCAATGGTGTTCCACCTGGCCAAATAAAGATATTGATTGACTGATGAGGCCTTTAGGGCTATCAAAGCTGCCCTGTGTATTTCACCTGTGTTAAGGTGCCCTGATTTTAGACTCCCTTTCAAGGTACATACAGATGCTTCTGAGACGGGGATGGGAGCAGTCCTAACTCAGACCATTGACGGAGAAGAGCATCCCATAATATATATCAGCCGTAAGCTACAAGACAGGGAGCAGAAATACACTACCACCGAGAAGGAGTGCTTGGCCATTAAATGGGAAAAAGCTTTATGCTTTTATTTATGGGGCACTGAGTTTACCCTTCTCACTGATCACAGCCCTTTGTGCTGGATAAATCAGATGAAGGATCAGAATGCCTGAATTGTGCAGTGGTATCTGACCTTACAGCCTTTTAAATTTACAGTGAAGCACAGGTCAGGAAGGCAACATAAGAATGTTGATTTTTTATCCAGACATGGTGCAGACATGGTCCAGACAAATGAAACCTGAAATGTAATTATGTATAATGTGTTGATGAAATGTTATGAGACCGTACTATAATGGTTAATAGTACACATTTTTAAACCCCAGGGTAATGAAGTAATTACAGTGCATAAAGTAAAGACTGTCCTGTAATTTGTTTATTGTTTAAAAGGACCCTGGGGTGGAGCTTCTAAAGCATGGGTGGATGGAAGCTCCAACCCAATCCCCCATTAGTATGGAATGTGCATACATTCTGGGGGTTTGTTGCCAAAACCAGTTGTAAGAGTTACTGTATTTTCTTACAGAGGGAGGAGTGTGGCAGAACTTATATCCCCGGTGGAGGGATGCCTTTCCTATCTTCTTCCTTTTCCTATTGTAATATGTTGCGCAACAGTACAGTACCTCCCTATGCTATACTTTACCTTTTTCTGCCCCTGGCGTAGACTGGCCACCTATGTCAGTCTTTTCTATCTCTCACTAAACTTTTTTCCTACTGCTTTTATTTCTAGTTTCTATGTAACCATCCCTCACCAAGAACTCCCCAAAATAATACACCAGGCTAAGGCTAGCTGGCAGGAATTAAATAAGGTGCATTTATGGCATTTAATGCCAAAGATATAAAGTGCCTTTAAAGAGGTAGAGGGCCAGATATTCCACGCTTTGAGTGGTCCGCAAACAGGTTGCATGGGATTAGCGTGGGTCTACCATATTCAAAAGGCCAACTAGTGTGGGCAAACAGCAGTAGCGTGGGGCAAAGCATAATGATATGCAAGGGGCATAGTGAACATGAATAAATTCGCTATGAGATATTCAGCGACTAGCGCTGCGCTAAGGTGTTTAGCACGACATAGCGCGACCCATAGCGCGGAACAATTTACCACCCAGGAAAAGCTGGTCTTAACCCTGGGCAAACAGCTTTTACGTCATTGGTGCATTGCGCAGTGCTTGTGTGGGATTTGCACGGCTTGCGCAGCCCTAACATAGGTGTACAACACTTAGAAAATGCCAGACATGGAGGACACATGCTGCTCACTGATGGCACCACCATGATGCCAGCAGCTGCCACCAGTCTGAGCCAAGCACAGACAGTAAGGGGTGATCTGACCCACAGGGGACAGCAAGGTAGTGTGACCATATAGCACACATCTGCAGACCATACGTCCATGGTGTGTAACAGATGCCAGCATACACATACAGCACTGTGGGCATGGTGGCCAGTGAGGGGAGGGTGTATGGGTGGCCAGACCTCACCACAGCCCAGGTGTGGCCACAAGGCTGGGACACATCGCTCAGTGCACATGGGCCGGTAGTGGGATTACGCCACCACCTGTGTGCCTGTCGGATCCTACATGCCCCCACAGCCACCTACCACACAACTATACAGATGCCACAGCACACACTGCCGGCCATGTACATGACACTGTGTGCATCCCATGCCACAGGTGCAGCATCTGTGGATCACACAACAGCGTGATAGTACTGTCCACTGTCAGTAATTACCTGCAAGCTGTGCCTGTCACTGTATACAGTGCAGTGGTCATCACTGCCCTACATACCATAGGCAGTGCCGTGTCCCTCACACTACCAGCCCTCTTGCTACTGTAGTGTCTGCTGTGCACTGTAGCATAACTTACAGTGTGAAGGTTGCATGCAGCACCACCACCACCTGTGCCTAAGCTGTGTTGTCCATTGGGGTATGATATGCTATGCTGTGCTGTACTGTTTACATGAAGCCTGCAGCTATCATCACGCTCTGCCTGACTGACCTACAGGTGGAGCTGCGGTCGGATGTGGCCAGTCCCTGTACTTCCAGACTGACCTACAGGTGGAGCTGTGGGACCCTGCAGTAACGCTGTACAAACTTCATGCAAATCAGGGCATGATGAGATGCTAATGTGGCTGTTTGCCCAGAGACTATCTAAGTAGGCTCATTTGCATGTCACTTTTGAATATGGCAAAGTTTAGAGCCGGGCTAACGTGTTTGCACAAGGCAAACCACTTAGCTCCACGCTAAAGCCACACTAAAGTGTTAACACGGAACTAGCAGTTTGGGGAATATTTTACCATTTTGATCACTGTTCTTTCACATCTGCTGCTGCCTGCAGCTGTACTGGGTCCACGCATTTGCTGGAACACACTTTGGCCACATAGTTCCTCTCTACCTACCCTCACGTCGCTGTGCACTGTGCTGTTGTTGTGGTTTGCACTTCCTGGTTGCTATATTCAGTGCTGTCAAATTCCAGGGCCACGTTTGCCCTGCACTCCCAGCCTAGTTTGTACGGCCTCTTTCCCCTGCTATATTCAGAGGCTGTTTGTCCCAGGCTATTCCTTTTGACTATAGCTTGCTTTGTGCTCCAGGCTAAGTTTGCAAGCCAGGCAGTGTTAACTTAACCCAGGGGCAGAGCTTTGAATATCTGGCCCATAAATGTTGGTTGAATAAAGTGCATTGTTTTGAAATAAAGTGCTTCATAAAGTTAATGCTTATGCCATTTTTATGTATATGGTGCAGGGATGTTTAGAAATGTTTAAAATGGCAGTTAAATACAAAATAATGTCCACTTAGATATGTGGATTATGGATACAAATGGAGCAGCATTATGTTTATGTTGTTTGAATTATTTTGCTGTCGCTCAGTATTTATGTAAATAATTACTGATGCCCTTGTATTATTAATACTCCTGGCTGCTGGCTTTGTATAAAATATGCTGTAGAATTGTGCCAGCTAGCCGTGGAGGAGTCCACAGCATGTGTGCAGCCAGTCCAGGCTGCTAGAAAGGCAGGCTTCCCTGAGTAATCTGTGCGCTCTGAAAAGTGAGCGTTTGAAAATAAAATGAGACTATGATGTCTCCGGACATAAAAGCTACAGCCCAGTATAAAAAGAAATAAAAAGGGGCTTACCAAAGCTATGCAGAGCCCCACAGCAGAGTGACTAGATAATGATTGTCTAGCAGTCTGCCGCTCTGCTACAACATAGAAAACAAATGATTTAAAGGGACAGGAACATCCTTATATATGTGAGAATGCTATACAGTTAGAGTAGCACTCAGAATAAGGAGAGCACTGCAAGATAAACTAAACACAATATAGAAATTAAACAAATTAAAGAATAAAGAGACACTGCAGGTCTCTAAAGGAGCCCTATTATGTATAGAGCCCTTACATATAAATTAAAGAGCAAGTGTTCATGCTATAATAAATAGTGTTGTGCAAAATTAAAACATTTTGCCCAGAGAAATATTTAACATTATACCCGCATTGCGCAAAATATTTTGAGGGTGTGAAATGCAAAATCCTCCTCAGCGAAATACGAATTTCACCCCAAAATGCTAATTTCGCCACCTGTGGGCAAAATTCTGCATTTCAGAGCTGGGGGGGGGGGAACAACTTGCCATGGGAAAAAAAAGTGGTTTCCACAATCCCGAAAAATGACCCCACATGGTGTCTTTTCACCTCCACATCCCTGGTGTCTAGTGGTCCCATCCCCCCTGGCCGATTGCAGGCCCAAATAGAAAGATCCCCCCCCAGCCAAGATTAAGCCCTGCCCCCCCATCCACATAATTTCAAATTAAAATAATTTCCCTGGTGTCTAGTAGCTGCACCCCTGGAAAATCTCCTGCCAAATAAAGATTGATCCCCTTCCCTTGTCTATAACGGGCTTGCCACCTGATTCATGTCATTAAAAAAAAAAAAAAAAAAAAAACTTTCCTGGTGTCTAGTAGATCCCCACGTTAGTAGTACCCCCCACCTCCATCGAGTATCCCCACCCATAGGCCACTGGCAGCCATCCACTCACTTCCCAGCCGGGCAGCAGCTCGACTGAGCCCTTTTATCAAAAGAGCCAGAGTGAGTTCTTTCTCAATGAATGAGCCGCATGCACACACTCATTCATTGAAAGGGCCTACTCTGGCTCTTTTGGTAATAGAGCTCAGTAAAGCTGCCATCCGGGAGGTGAGGGAGGGCCATGGAAAGGTTGTGTTTTTTTTAATGACATGAATCGGTGGATGCTGTGTTATGGACAATGGAAGGGGGTGTTGGGGACGGGTGTGAATCTCCAGGTGGAGTAATTCTTATTTGTCCAGCAATTGGTAAGATGGGAGGGACCACTAGACATCAGGGAAATTATTCTAATTTCAAATCATGTGTGGATGGGAAAACAATCTCGGTGGCGAGAGGATCTTTCCATTTGGGATGGCAAGCGGCCGGGGGGGGTGGCATCACTAGACACCAGGGATATGGAGGGGAAAATACATTTTTTGTTTACAGTACCCACATGAAATTCCGCATTTTGCATGGAAGAAATTTTGGCAAAATGCGTGAATTTCATGAAATATTTCATGCAGCAAAATTGCCGATTTCACCAGAATTTCGCCAGTGAAATAAAATTTCGCTGCATCTCTAATAATAATACAGCACATGTATAAATGAAATAAATGTTTGCTTATATAGAAAATAAGGGACTTCCCATAAGTAAGACCTCAGGAAGGGGATTTCCTAGTATAGAGGGACTTCCCCCAAGTAAAACCTCATTATGTAATAGAGGAGGAGTTTCCCTATTTAGGGACCATTCTAAAACTAATTAGAGGTTATGGGAGGGACTTTCCCATAAGTGGGAGGGCTATACAAGCCCTCCTCAAACACCAAGAGTCAGAATGGCTAACCAGCCAGTTTCACTTACCTGAGGTTAAGGTAAGAGGAAGGACCTGTGCCTGAAACAGGGAATTCGTCTCAAGCAGTAGGAAAGCTGATGATTGAATTTTGAGATACTCGAAGTAAGGTGAAATAGCACTGTGCTACTGTTTATTTTTCTAGTTCTGCTTGAACTGTTTATTTATATTTATTTGTTATTTTTACTTTTGTATAAAAATAAAACACACTGTGGGTGCATTGTACCCTATTTGCTGTGTCCTGTGTTATCCTTTCATACCCACATACCTGCGACACATAGCAGTCTTCCCGAGACAATGGTAACAAAGTTTTGCATAGGCCAAAGGCAGCGACATCATGCTCTGCCCTGAGGCAGTAGATGCTTGAGGTGTGCAGGTCCATCCTCAACATCTTCTGGTTGCATTATACGCAATGCTTAAATCTCAGACCCAACTCATATTCCACTTGGTCCATAACAGCAATAAAATAATGAAGCAGAACCGAGACATATACTTTCAAGAAGCAAGTAAAACAAGTTTGCCAATGGCACACTTAAGACTACTGTAGGTCTACATCACACACAGAGCTACGAAGGAGGAGACCTGACTCTTCAGGCAGAAAGGAAGATCTCATGTTGCGGGGCGGAGCCAAGGAGTATACCACCTGGGTGGGTAGGAAAAGCTTAGCTTGAAGACATTCGGCAGATTTAAAGGGGAAAGGAAGACTGCCAGAGTGTGGATAGTGCACCACATCCACACCCCTAGAAAGTTATTTCCTGTCTTCTGATTGGCCCATAATCTTAACTGCACAACACAAAATATGTACAGACAGCCATATGAATCCATTAAAAATACAGGAAAAAAATCTTCCAACAGTTTAAAACTTAATAAAATAAAATACAAAAAGTAAAGAACATACAAAACAGTAGTGATAAACTGTATAGTAGCTGTGGGGCAAATTTGTGAATAAATGTAATCCTGCTTCATTATGAGTTTGGGATTACATTGATTCCCTCAGACATCTGGTTCTACTGTGGGGTTAATTCAAGTACTTAAGCAAAAAAACAAACAAACAAAAAAACAGCTAATCTGTGCTTATGCTGTACCTTCATTTATTTCTGACTGTGGCGGGGTTGTGGGATAACAGATGGACCAGACACAGAACTTCAGGTTCAACACACAATCTCTGAGTGATAGTTATTTAAAACACGGGATAACTTCAAGCAAAGGCATATCCCTTCTTCAATTCATCAGTTTGCAGCAATAGACTATGCATGCCCTTTCCTGCACTTAGTCAGCACTTACTGATCTATCTTTCTTGAGGAAATGAACTATCCCTATGTTGGTCTTGTGTGTTTGGGTGATGGGGAGCTCAAATAAAAAACAATAAAAAAACAAGCTGAAGACAAGGAACCTCAGTGCAGAAGTGTTGAAGTAAAGGTTACCCCAAAGAGCACTGGCAATAAAGCCAAGTTTCAAAGAAATATAAAGTCACACATACCCCCATAATACAAAGCATCATGGAATGTATATGCAAATCACCATGACATTTTAGGCTGGTTCAGCTTAAAGCAGGAATGCATGGTGCCAAAGGGCCTCTCAAACAATCTGTAATTTACATGCATTTAAATAACACAACAGGGGGTTTCTGATATCTCTACCCCATTAACTCAATTTTTATAATTCAGTCCCCTAGTAACTTTTTACCTTTAACAAAAACACCTAGTGCCATGGTATTTTCAACATGTATATGTTTCATACACATAAGGCATATACATCTAGGTATTTTATGACATAATGCTATTGCATACTAAATCCAACAATGATAAACACAGCCTGTTGTTTTACATAAGCTTGGAGGTCACCACAATAACCTCCGTGTATGATGACCTGACAGGGAAAAGGAAAATTAAAGAGGACACTATAGCATAGTCAAGAAAGGGGAAGTGGACCCCCCATAGGTGACTAGCCTTATGGACTAGAAACTGTAAAGGATAAATTAGGCTAAGAAATAGAAGAAATGTTGCAACAGATTTAAGAAAAGGTTGGTCCTTAAGAGTGGCAGGATCTCCCTGTCACACTGACTTGTCAAGGTAAGTGCCTTTAACATCCCCTTAGACCCTAACTCCTCCAGCCAGTCTTTAACTAGTGGACAAAGACCAGCAAACTGCACATTACTTCCATGATTTAAAATGTGACAGAAGTTATTTGGCATTGAAAAAAGTAATTCCATCTTGAGTGTTAATCAGTGTCATCCCACTGTTAGGACATTATAACAAACTCCCAAATGCCAATGTTAAAAACACTGCAATTTAAGGCAGCCTAGATTATATTGCATTGAAATTAGTTTAAACTGCACCAGTGAAGTGGTTATTGGTGAGCTGTAGTTTATTCCAACCATAAGCCATAGTGCTTAGTAAATCAGTTTAAACTGCACCAGTGAAATGGTTATTGGTGAGTTGTAGTTTATTCTATCCATAAGCCAAAATGCTTAAAGAGCATTTGGAAAACTTTGAACAATGTAAGATTTAGACAATATTCAGTTTATATGAAATATATTTTCTCTAATTCCTTACCCCTTTTTCTTTATTAGAGAGGACAGTTGCAGTGGAGGCATTAGGCACACACAACCCATGCATTTGCATGGGGTCCCTAGTCAGCAAGAGGGCCCCCGACACTGTCGTCCCCCACCCCCTGCTGGTAACACTGTCTGTTAGGGGCCCTGGCATTGAGCTTTGCAGGGGGCCCCTGCAGGGCAAAAGCCTCCACTGGACAGTTGCATGAAAGCATTATCCCTGCCCTGGATGTGTCTCTATGTCTGACATCATAATCTCCTGTTTATGACATCATAATTATCATCAGACAGATAGTGATGTCATAAACAGAAATGTGATGTCAGGTGTAGAAAACCGCAGCCAAAGCAGATAGGAAAGACATCCTGTTTTTATGCATATGTCCTTAGTATTAAAGAATACGGTGTGGGAGTTACAGAAAAAATATGAAATATAGTTAATTTATGTCAAAACATTGCATTTTTTTAAAGCTGCCCCAATGTCGTCAGGGGCTCTTTAATAAATTACATACATCGTCATATATCCTATAATCTCACAGTTAATTTTCCGACTGTATTCAGTACAGTAGTTGCAGGCAGCTACATCTACAATTTAGTATTAAAGTACCTAAAGGTATTGAAAGGCATCAAGCATGAATTGGGGGGTTGGGGGCAGAGTTTGACTCCCCCAAGCCAGAAAGCAAACTTCTCTACTGTTTTACATTATGAGGGACACTTCTCATTTTACCACTCAGAACTGATCCATCCCACTCCCAGTCCAGTCAGATAAGGAAGGACGTACCCATGTAGTAATTGTAACTTTAAATAACTATATTAATTCAGAATAATTCCGAGAAATAAATAAAATAAAATTAATTAAACAACAGTTGTGAATTATTTAGGCTATACAAAAGATACAATTATTTTTTTGCTTTGGGATTTACGACCATTTTATATAAAAACATTCAAAAAGTTGAGTAAATGACCATTTGTTAGATATATTGTGTCATTTTGCAGCCACCAAGTATGAAACACTCAGGCTTTAGCAGAAATGTTCCTACATCATAGTTTAGATCTGATGTGCCTTGTGCCCCCCAAAGACCCAAGCCAGATTGCTGGTTCACAGGTTGAGAACCTACTGCTGTCTTTCTATACAGTCACACTGGGTAACCAGCTTCTAAGGATTCTCTCCAGAGAACTGCATGTACTGAGAGAACAGGATGAAGATCACAACATATTCAGAACTGTAATGTACCCTACCGAAATCCAGAAAAGTACAAAATGTAATGGGCATTCCAGACTGGCCCACTTCTAGGTGCAGGTCTGTACAGTAACCCCCATTTCTTAAGGTAGGCAGGTTGAGTTCTTCTAGTACCTCTCCCTGAAGATGTGAAGTATTACACGTGAGACTCAAGAGGTATTATGGCTAAACTAAACAGACTTAGATAAGCACTCTGCCTCTCTGATTCTTTGCCCGCTGGTCCTATGAACATACTGAATATGATGCAGATATAAAACAAACCAACTTTTTTGCCCTTATGTGGCTTTCTCATGCAACAGTTTGCACACCCAATTTCCCACAGAAGATGGAAGGCTTATTTATTTGTAAGTTGGTGAAAGTAAGAGGCACAAAGAGGTGAGGCTTGTTTACAGGTGCGACCCAGGAAGGGGGATCACTGAGGAAAAGTAACAAAAACAATTTAGTGGAAAACAAATAGAGAAAAATGGTAAAAAGCAACAACTGGTTACAAACTCAACTAAAACAAAGCAAAACCATGTGCTCTCGGTGCCGAATGGATGCTAACCCAAAACTGAAAAGGAGAAAACAGAAACAACGGTAGCACCCTTGTTACAAGTCAGGTATTAAAATATTCTCGCATCAGATGTAGAACTTGTACCAAAGCACATGTTTATTGCACCACAAAAGAGAGACAGCACTAAGCCCCGTGTTTCATGTCATTACCATTTATGCCCCATGAGGAAGCATCATGGTAATAACATGAAGCACGGGGCTTAGTATTATCTGGTGTAGTGTACTGTCATATATATAATATATATATATATATAGTGTCAAAATAAGCTCCACTGTATCTGACAGTCTGCTGGTTCGCTCTGGCATCCCCCAGGGATCCATGCTAGGGCCACTTCTCTTTGGCCTCTTTCTAAATTCTCTCCCAAAAGCATGTTCTGGTCAAATGCTTCTATACGCAGACGACACAGTTATCTTCTGCAGTCACCATGACCTCCCCCCCCCCTTCAGCTTACCCTCCAGAGTTTTTTCTCTGAAACTGAGACATGGTTCTCTGCTAATAAACTGGTGTTAAATTAACAAAAAAATAAAGTCCATGGTCTTCACTCATCATTAAAACAAATACAGGGGCACCCCACTGTGCATACTTAACTGTCAAAACTCACAGCTAGAACAAGCAACTTCCTTTAAATATCTGGTGTTACCCTCGACTCCTCACTAAACTGTCATGAACATATCCATCATCTTAGCTCTGCCACAAATGTCAGAATTGGTCTCCTTTACAGGAACAAACAGTGTATGCCTCCTGCAGCCCTATGTCTAGCAGTTACCTCCTCTGTCCTTTCCCTATTGGATTATGGGATCATCTTCTATGGCACGGCTGACAATACTGCACTTCGCAGAATTAAGGTCACCCTGAATAGAGTCTGTCATCCTGTCACAGGGTGTGATAGAATGACTCACACCTGTAACCTTTATTGGTTTTCCAACTGGCTCAACTTTGAGGGCCAGCTGAAATACCACACCTGCCTCCTGGCCAGGAAGATTGTTAACGGTCAGTCCCCCACCGGGCTCCTTAACCTAATTCAACATGCACCATCCACAAGGAATACTAGAGGCTCAGCCAAAGCCACATTGCTTGTGCCGTTCTGCAGAACATCCTTGGGGCAACGTGCCTTCAACTATAGGGCTCCACTCTGGCTAAATGATCTGCCCCTGATACCTCATCTGTCCAGAACCTTGGTCATTTCAAAATCAAACTCAGAGAGCAACTACTCACCGCCAATACCTGTGACTGCCCCTGAGCTGTCCATGCGCATAGTCGCCTCTCTTTTGCTGGTGTACCAAGCCAAACCTCTGTGCCTTCTGCTCCCCTCCTTCCTCTCTCCTCTCCCCTCCCTCTACTCTGATTGATTCTTCTGATGTATTGTGCCTTTATCTCAAGTATCTGTTTTACTGGCTTAGGAAACCTTGTATCATGCTTGAAATTTGAATGTAAGCAATTGCTAAACTTGCTTGAAACCTTTGTACCATGCTTAACTCTCAGTTGTTTTACCCTCTGCATTCAGATGAAATACCTTTCAATGTATTGCTAATTACCTTTGTACCATACTAGACTCTGGGATGTTTTACCCTCCACATTCATTTGTGATACCTTTCATTGTATTGTCCATTTCTCTTATTTTGTACTTCCATGATGTGGAGCCTTTGCAAAGGAGTCTCTGACTCAAAGGTTTACAATTCCAATCTCTCAATAAATAAATAAAAATATTTTAAATACCTGACTTGTAACAAGAGTGCTACCATTGTTTATGTTCTCTACATATTCAACTACACTGCAAAAAGCTCAGAGTGGACAAATAAAACAAACTAGGCAGATATATTAACCAAAATGAAATAAAGAAAATACACACTGACAATAAGCAATATACAATGAGTGTATTTAGAATAAAGTGCAATAATATGATAAAAATAAAGTGTGAAATGGAGCATACATAGGTGCATTAACACTGCATGAAAACAGACTGATGGAATAGTCATAAGGCAGGAACAAGCCAATCTGCTCAGACCTGGGAAGTAGGGAAAGAAGGCTATGCCCATGTCCTCCACAGAGGTGATGAATGAGAAAGTACAAAAAAGGATCAGACAAAGTGTACATTATAGAACTGGACTGTACATTTTGGCAGCAGTCAGGGTTTATATGCTGTGATTAGGAGCTAAGTACATAAACTTCTGAGATGGGAGATAGAGGTGTAAATTTTGGGATATATATTTTAGAAGTATGGTATACTGTAACTTTTAGGACAGGAGGTGTAATATTTAGAAGTAATTGATACATGTTTGAGAAGGGACAGGGTGCAAATTTTGCAAGTAGATTTGTGATATATATTTAGGAAAGGTGGTGGTTGAAATTGTCTGGAAAGGGTGTCAGGAGAAAAACTTTAAGAAGGGTGCGAGCAGTGTTGGAATTACAGGGGAGCTTGCCAGGGCTCGGCCCCGGTAGCTCTGAAGTGAGCCCCAGTAGCTCATACATCACTGCCATTGACTTATAATGGGAAGAGGGGCTCATTTTAAAGATAGGACCCTTATGCCCCCCAGCTCCCAAAGCTCATAAAAGATAATTCTAACACTGGGTCCGAGTACCCAAGAGAGTGCCAGAGGAAGGTGCACAGTGGTAGTCAGTGGTCCCAAGGTAATATAGGAAGCACCTCTTAGTCCATGCCCACAACATTCCTTTTTTAAGATACCTAGGAGCAAGACAACATTAAAAGACAGCTTATGAATAACTTTTTTTAGGTCCAGTATTTTCAAAACTGTGGCAGACGACTACCAAACTTGTTCAAAGTCTCAAAAGGTAAAAAAAGTGGCTTTGATTCCCCTACCTACAATAGAGGAACCCATTCATTAACTAGCATTGGACGTGGCGAGTCCATTGAGCACCCAGAGTCACACAGACAAGATGTACTTACTGGTGGTCATTGACAATGTGACAAGGTACCAAGAAACTATGCCCATGCCCTCCACAGAAGTGGCAAAAATGACTGATGACCTCAGCTGCGTGAGATTTCACCAGCAGATTCTGTCTGACCAGGGCACAGATTTTAAGTCAGCCCCTATGATAAGTTTGTTGGAGAAGTGTGGGGCGTGGCAGATTAGGGCTTCCCAGAAATGGTTTGCAGTAGGGAGGTCTTGTCAGACCAATCTGATAGTAGTCTTTGAGTGGGTAATGAGGGTAGAGGCTATGCTGTGGATTTACTCTACTTCGATTTCAGCAAGGCTTTCAACTTGGTGCCATACAGAAGGTTGCCAAAGAAGCTAGAGGATATGTGTGCAGTGAAGGACACAGATGGGTGAGAAACCTGTTGGAGGGAGACAGCAGAGGGTTGTGGTTAAGGGAGTAAAATCAAAAGAAAGGGAGGTCCCTAGTTGGGTGCCACAAGGCTGGGTCCTGTGCTTTTCAATATGTTCATCAGCAACACGGGAGAAGGAATCCAGGGCAAGATGTGTCTCTTTGCAGATGACACTAAGCTATATGGCAGGGTAGACTGTGAGGAGTGGGTTAGAGAGACACAAAGTGATCTGCAAAGGCTAGAGAGGTGGTCAAATGTTTAGTGGATGAAATTCAGTGCCAAAAAGTGGAAGGTGATGCACACAGGGAACAAGAACTCCACAACAGAGTACTACATGGTGGTGATAGGGAGGGAGTTAGGCACAACCTCTGAGGAAAGAGATCCTGGCGTCATCTTCAGTAGCTCCCTAAAACAATCAAGCCAGTGTAACAAAGCCTACAGTAAGGCAAACAGAATGCTGGGGTGCATAGGAAGGGATACCGATAGCAGAAGGAAGGGGGTATTACTATCTCTCTACAGATCACTGATGAGGCCATACCTTGAGCACTGTTCACAGTTTTGGAAGGCTAAAGCCTGTAGTTGAAGGGGGCAATGCAACTGGCCATCCCCTGTTTGGCCCATTTAAGGGCCGCTCGCCTCACTCCAAACACAAGCATTTTTTCTTTGTGGCCGGAGGCTCCGCTGATTCTCACCTCCGTTCCCCTCCCTTCTGTGTTCTTCCCTGTCTTTTGGCACCTCTGGCCATCCACTCCTCCCTTGTTTTCCTTCTCTCCATCCGCCGCTCTCCCTGCAGCTGCTTTTCTTGTTTTCCTGCTCCCTCTCCCCTTCCCTTCTGCCTGTCTGCCCCCCCTCCAGTTCCCCACTCCTTCTCCACCTATTGCCACTGCTGCAGCCATCCCCTCTGGCCACCTCCGGCCTGCATGCCCCTTCCATTGCCCCCCCCCTCCCTAGTTTGTTCCCTCTTTCCTCCTTGCTCTTCCTTGTTTCTTCTCTTTTGGGGATTTGCTTCTCCCCTACTGCCCGGCCATGTCCGTGCACTCTGCCCATTGCGGCTGGTGGGGAGCAAGTAGTGGACGCACCTGGTTCAATGAGTGGGTGCGGAGGGAACGATGGAGAGGACAGTGTGATGGAAGCCCGGCAGCAAGCCGCTCCCTCTTCATGCAATGCAGTGGCTTCCCATGCCATACCTCTCCTTTGCCCTTGACATGCTTCTACTGCAGGTATGTGGGGATTACTTCATGTTTCCTGTGTTCTGGCTTCCTGCTTTACTCCTTCCTCTGTGTTTATTTACCAAGGTGGCTTT
This sequence comes from Neoceratodus forsteri, assembly GCA_016271365.2. NCBI lineage: Eukaryota > Metazoa > Chordata > Ceratodontiformes > Ceratodontidae > Neoceratodus > Neoceratodus forsteri. The sequence continues at coordinate 324,375,271 of CM057459.1, forward strand.
GCTCACCCGAACTGCCCCTTCCTTGTGGCTACCCTCTCAGCCACTTCTGCTGTCATATCCCACTATTTCCATTACTTTCCTTAATTTGGGCCATCTATTTTGTCATTATTGCTTATTGCCCTGTATTTTACTCCATGGCATGTCAGCCCTGTACCAGCTGCTAGCATTTGCTCAATCAGCTCTGTTTCAGCTGCTTGTAATTATTCTATGGACAAGCTACAGCAGCAGTCCAGCCCCAGTTGCTGGTAATTAATCAGTTTAATTCCTTCCTGATTTAATTAGCCGTTTGGTGTCCTGATGCCTCATTCGTGACTTCTTTGTTTTGCCCACAGTGGCATGCATCATGGCTCCATGCAGCGGGAGCAACTTTTTACGTATCGTGTATTTAATCGATCACTGTCTCACCCCTTCTGCCATGCCCAGCCTTCTATTGCTGCTCCGAATAGCCTTCTTGGCATTAGCGCATTCACTACTGAAGTCAATCCTCCCTAACTGATGTCTCTTGCCTCAGTGTCTCACACCTGTTTCTATGCACCTGGTCTTCAATGCACCCATGTCTGAGTCCCTGTACTGCATCCGGTATCACGTCAATTCCATGTGAACAATTAAGCACAAGCATTTCAGCGCATCAAACATAGCAAAAAACATTACCGTTAACAAAGCAATTAGGCACACAACAAATACAGCGCATGGCTTTTTTTTTTTTCTTTCCTAATTATGATGAAAACAGGGGATAACAAACTAACTGCAGAGGGGCAGTGTGGTCTGCTATGCAAACAATGCAGTTCACAAGTAATCGTTTGTGTGTTCGGCATTGCCTACCTTTCCCCAAGCCCAAGCCAGATTGCAGTGTTCTGCAACAAACTTTTGAGCTGCAATCAACCTCTAGCTCACAGCATCATGCACCTATAGTAGGTTCTGTAATAAACATACACCCTCCCTACCCCATGCCAGACTTTCCAACTAGCCGATTTCAAGGTTAGCACACTCCTATTTTTTGTTTATTTGTTTTTTAATTATAATGAAAACAGGGGATAACAAACTAAGCGCAGAGTGGCAGTATGGTCTGCTATGAAAACAATGCAGTTCACAAGTAATCATTTGTGTGTTCGGCAGTTCATTCCTGTGTCTGATTTTGTTGTCGAGTTCAGTTTTGTGATTTATTAACACAAAATAACTCAAATATCTGAATTACAGAAGGAGTTTCACTGTTTTTTTTATATTTTATATTTCTCAGTATACCCACTAGCTCATTATCCCCAGCAGTGCTACAAAAACAGTTAAAAGTACCCTCAAAATGAGTGTACAACCCCCAGCAGTGAACGAAGCACTTAAGGTACCCGCTCCAACCTGACACAGACCCCAGTCCAAATACAACAATTGCTGGTGCAAAACAACAATCTGATGCATCCTCCAACAGAACCAGAGAAAGGTAGAGTAAAATGACTTTTTTGTGGGCTGAGCACCCTCTGCTCCAGACCACAGTACCTGAAGATGTTAACTGGCTGCTGCAGGGACTGAAAGCGTTTAATTTCATCTGGGCTGTCATGGCAAATAAAGGATAAAGCTCCGGGCAGAAGGTCAGAGAATGGTAGCTACAGAGACAGACACACAAGTAGCAGCTTGTGTGTCACTAGAGAGCCATGAGCACGGCGAAAGAGGCACTGAAATGTCTAGCACAGTAATCATTAAACGCTAAAAAAGACTGCACTGAAATATCCGTGTGGTAACTGACCACACCAAAATGTTTTGAGCGCAATTGACATGGAACCACTGCATCCCGACCCTCACCATACCAACAACTCTCACCATTCCAGCAGTCTACATGTCTTGAACCTCATCTCCTATCGTACTGGCCCTTATACCATACCGGCTTTGCAGCCTCCTACCTAACCAGCTTCACAGCCTCCTCCTCTCCAACCATCGGCCCTGGGCTTCACCCGACCTTGCCATTCTCTTACTCATAATATGCAATTCAATTCACCTGTAATTTGGCTTCTAATGGACTTCGTCGGCATGCATTCCTGTGGTTGATAAATGCGATTTGCCTTAAACTAGACCCACAAGAGGGTCCATATTGCTAAGCCTGACCTACGTACAGGTCTCTCCATGTCAGCTCTTGTCCAGTCAAGACCCATGAGAGGGTCCACATTGCTCTGTCTGACATATGTACAAGTCTCCCCGTGCCCGCTATCATCCACTACAACCCACGTGTGGGTCCTATACTCATTACAACTCAATTTCCACATCTGGAGACATGCTGACCATATCCATTACTTCCAGGACTCAGGGCTAGCAGAGTTCACTTGCAACCCTCCATGGCATTCCTGTTAGAGGGATAGAGTGAGAGTGTTCCCCAAAAATTGCAATTCCCCTGGATTGGTCTACTAAATTGCAGTAGCAGAGCCGTCACTAAACAAAACTGTCCCAAAGCCTGGAGGGAAGGTGATCTAGGCCTTGGATCCCCAGAGGTTTCCTCCTCAAAGGGAGTTTTTCCTCTTCTCTGTGCCAATGGTCATAATATCTAGATAGGCGTAGTTGTAGTCCCTAGGTCACTTAGTCAGGTTTCCATTGTTGGATGAGTCAGGTGGCAGCCCTGTAATTGTCCCCTTTCCTCTCTTGGCTGTTCTCTCTCTCCTTAGGAAGCAGGCCTCCACACCTTACCGTCAGACCTCCGAGCGGGTCACTATTCACCCATTGTTTCCTGTCTACTCTACTCAAAAAATACGACTAACTGACTCATGCTACCAACTGAATCCATGTTACCAACTGACCTACGGACAGGTCTTCAACCCCGATAAGCATTCACTACCTTGTATGCTTTACTTGTCACTCTTTTTGGGCTTCTTTCTAAGCCTTTAACCAAGGGAATTACTCCTGTGGCACCTCTAGGGGTGGAACCCTTCTCTAGGGTTCCTTGCCTTCATACCCCTACAGGGTGGTATATCCCACAAATAGAGAGGTGAACAGCCAAAGATTATCTAGGTTACACAAGCATGAAACCAGTTGCACAGGTACACTGAAATGGAAGGCTAAAACCTGTAGTTCAAGGGGGCAGTGCAATTGGCCACGCCCCCATTTAGCCCATTTAAGGGTCGCTCTCCTCACTCCACACACAAGCAATTTTTCTTTGCCCCTCTATCCATCCCTCCTTCTCAAGCAGCATGCCTCTCTCCCATGGGCTTCTTCCTAAGGTACAGCACCTTTAGCCAAAGGAATCATTCCTGCGGCACCTCTAGGGGTGGAACCCTCCTCTAGGGTTCCTTGCCTTCATACCCCTATGGGGTGGTATATCCCACAGATAGAGGGGCGAATAGCGAAAGATTATCTGTGTTACACAAGCATGAAACCAGTTGCACAAGCACATTGAACTGGAGTTCTCACCTAAGGAAAGATAAGGACAGGCTGGAGACAGTGCAACATAGGGTAAACCAAATGATTTGGGTTAGCAGGGTGGATCTTACAAGTATCGGCTCAAGGCACTGAACATGTTCTCTTAGGAGGCTAGAGGAAAGAGAAGAAGTATGACAGAGACCTTCAAGTTTCTGAAAAGAATGAACAAGGTAAACTGTGAGGAACTATTTAGCATAAGTAGTGGATCAAGAACATGGGGGCACGAGTGGAAACTGATGGGAAGGGTTCAAAAGGGAAGTGAGAACGTTTTATTTTACAGTAAACGTGGTGGAGCCATGGAACAATCTGTCAGCTGATGTGGTAGGCATCAAAACTATCAATGGTTTCAAACACAGCTGAGACAGAGTGAAGGACTTAGTGGTTGCTCAAGGTGGTGACGGTAGGGCGGGGGAGCATGGGTGTGGATAGTTAGGGTCAGAATCCTGTATTGACAATAGGTCCTGGGTTTGTTAAGGTTTTATGGGCAGACTGGATGGACCAATGGTCTTTTTCTGCCATTGCTGTCTGCATTTCTATGTTAAACTAATGACTATGTTAAGTGCGTTCACTGACCAGCATGAGAGGGACTGGGACCAGTATTTACACTGTTTTTTATTCACATATAGGGAAGACCCTCAGGTATTCACAAGGTTTTCTTTCTTTGAGCCCTTGTTAGGCTGCAGGATGAGGGGTCCCTAGATCTAGTGTTAAATTAATGGGAAGGAGAAATTGTGTCTCAAGGGGACCTTGTGTGGAGTACATTCTGAACTTAAGATAAGAGCTCAGGCAGTTCATGGGGTTCACCCTGGATCAAATAGCAGCCAAACAACAGTGACATAAGACCTGGTATTACCATGGGGTCAGACCCTGGGAGTATGAGGATGGTAATGCATGATGGTGCTTATCCCTGTCTAACACAATAGATTACAGACAGTCTGTGAGGGTCAATAATCAGTGAGAAGAAAGCTCAATGATAGGAATTACACAGCGGAACTTCCCAACCAGAGGCACAAATAGAGGGTGTATCATGTAAACATGATGAAACCGTACCACAACAGGAAAGAAATGGTTCTATCAATGTGCAGCTACACAGATGAAGAAAACTAGATGTATTCACTAGTAGATATCCTTGGAGGAGTTCAGGGAGGATGCTCTGTGGATGCTATCTCCCTCTCTTAACAGCTAACATTTGCACTGGCAGCCAAGATGAGTAAAGTGTTGCAGATTTCTAAAGACATGTTCACAGGAAGACCAGGGTATACCACAAAGGCTAAACACCACATGGAAATAGGGACACAGATCCGACTAAAGCAGCAACCATATAGGGTCCTTGAGGGGGAGAAACTGTCAGGTGATCTGAGAGCAGGAGTTTGGAGCCCAGTGAGAAAGAGAAAAGAAAACAAAAAAGAGTTTGTTGAGGCATGTTGACTTCCTGGGAGAAGAATGGAGGAGCCCAGTTGTGCTGGGGAGCCAGCTAAGATGGATGTGGAGGAGGCTGGGGCTCTAGTTTCTACCCCGGACTCTGTGGCTAATGAGACCAAAATATTTTCCAATGCAGCAGACCCTATGGATGCTCAACTTCACAAGGAGCTAACAGACCAGAGAATTTTTTTCGGATTCAAAGGAGGATATGGACAGTGGAATTCTTATGGGAAAAACTGAAGCCGAACTTCAAAAACTTATAAAGGAGGCAGAAACAAAGCACCAGATGAAACAATCTAAGTTGCAACAAGCATTGCTAAAGCTGAAAGACCTATCAAACCGACCGCACTCCATTGAAGGCCTACCTGACAACGAGACCAGTCCTGGCAGTACACCCCTGGTTACCAATACTACATCTGCACAACAAAGCACTATTATACAGGTACCAACTTCTTCTGTTATTTATCAAACTGAGCAAAATAATCAAGACAGTGTGACTGTATTTTCTTTTTCTGCGAACAAAAAAAAATTTCTGGAGGTGAACAGCCCTTAATTTGTTTACCGGGGCTGACATCTACAAACAAATCATGGTCGGCTGCTTTGACAGCCAGCACTACTGTTATGGCTGCTTCTAACAGCACGACTGCATCTGTCAAACTGCCCACTGCAAAAGGGCAAGGAAAATTGTAAGTGCACAGTTCGTCTTCTGATGAGATAAGAGACAGGGCGTCACCACTCCTCACAGCTGACCCATTCTTGCAGTCATTTACAGAGTCAGGAACACCAGAGCTCACTGTGTTAAAAACTTCTGAAACTATGACATTAGGGAACAAGTCGGGAATGGCAGTTACAGGGAGCATATCTCCTGGCCTAAGACTTCCTCCTGCAGCAAGTAACATAAACTAGCCCAGGAGATGGTAGAATCTTCTACAGCCATTCAGTCAGTGACTAAACTGGACACAGATATGGCAGAAAAAAAATACTGCTCTGTTGAAACTCTTGGCTGAAGAAGGTCCAGGGCAAAAGTGAAAAACAGAAGATGCATGCAGAAAGTGGGATAGTGTGGTACTATCAGGATAATGCTTCTGAAACCCCAAGTGAGCAGAATTTTACTCTGGGAGTTAAAGCCCAATTCTCACCTGGGTTTGATTCTCACAACCTCCACTTACATACTGTGTGACTCTGAGCAAGTCACTTAACTGCCCAGTGCTTCCAGGTCACGCCTGAAAACAGGCATTTCTGCCTAGTGGGCCTTACCCGGTTACCAAAGACTAAAATAAAAAAAATAAAAATAAATTATAAATGCCTTTGGAAACAACAAGAGGCAGATACTCCATGGTCAGCATATGCTCTCAAAGGTGCAGGCCAGATACAGGATGGAGGGGGTCGTTGGATACCGGACCCCACATGGGACCCAAATGTGTTTTCACAGTCTTCAGCAACTCCGGAGTGGCACCCTCCAATGGCTGTTCAAAGCAATGAAGTTCCAAGGTCCACGTATAACACACTCATTACTGATATCCAGAATACTGCCCAACCAACCTCAGCAGACACTCGGACCACAGAAAATCATAAGCAGCAGATTATACTTTCCCCTGAATCTAAACCAGATGCAGGTTCTGCAGCATCACATGAACAAACTAATTGTTCAACAGACATGGGGAAAAATACCAGTTCAGGCAATGGTTCTGCCTCAGGAACCCCGAGAGTGGAAAGGAAGGAATCTAGTGGGTCAAATGATACTGAACAGGGCACATCTTCAGAACACACTCAATGGCCACTGCTATCTGACCTGTTCAAAGCAAACAAATCAAAACCACTACCCAGAAGGCACGCAGTACGCCTTAAATATAAAGGAGGTTTGGAACTGCGCCCAGATAGGCAGTACGTTGGGAAAACCTCAATTAAAGACTCTTTACATTTTTATCTAGTTGATGTGTTTGCCTTTACACACATTTCAGGGGAGGATACCTTCGATATCAGTTTCTGGTCAGCCCACCTCCTGGAAGCCTTCTGGGCAAAATATAACCAGTTAAAAATCACTCCGCTCTGGGTACCTTTCGTGGCCATACCACTGACAAAACCTTTGGTCAAATCTGTCACTATCATGTTCCGGAATGAGAGTGTACCGGTTGGGGATATACACCACTGGCTACAAAAAAAATGTGATGTGTTAAACCACCAGCCTCTGTCCAAAATTGCTCAGTGTCCAGTATGGCTTGGGGATTAAGGTGAAACTCCACCAGACAGAGGAAGGCATCGTTCACATCCCTAACTGCTTCTTTCTGGGAAGGGACTGGTGGGTCTGTTTTTACCCCGGCCAACCATAGGCATGTTATCGTTGAGGGTCTCGGACACATCTTTCCAGTGTCTGTGACAAGCTTAGGTGTAGCCTGTATAATGAGGTAGGCCACAGTAGTTTTCAATGTACAAACCCTATGAGATGCGATCTCTGTGAAGACTCTGGGCATCGTTATCAGGACTGTCCATGGGCATTGGTTAATAAAACCCATAACACTGACCTGGAGGATCTAATCAATAAGGCTCAAGCTGACACTGCACCGGACTCTAATCCTCCTTCCCCCACCACCACCATCGCGCCAACATTTGCAAGTGACAATACCACTCCAAAAGGCAAGGAGAAGCAAGATACATCAGACATAATGAGTCCAGTAGCCCAGGATACTGAGACCCTGGTGGCACCTCACCTTCTGACACCAGTCTGTTTTTCAGACCCCCTAGATCGGTCACAACCACATGAGTAGCCAGAAGTACCTCCCCTTCCTCAGGACCCCACCCCTCAGCAACAACGAAGATCTTCTAGATGACTGAAAAAAGAAGAATTATCACAACCTGTGGAAACCCCAAACCCTTTTGCAGCATTGTCTACTCCAACATGGGGTGAATCCAAAATGGAAGAAGACCTTCAGGACACCATGGAAGTAGATAATAAAACCTCAGCATCCATGGAAAAGCTAAATAAAGGGAAAAAGAAAATAAGAAAAAAACTGAATGACGACTGTCAATACAGCACTCAGTAACACCATAGTGGTGACACTTAATTGCCACAGTCTGTTGAATTCATGGAAACAGCAGGCATTATTTCAACTGTTTTATGATTTAAAACTGGATATTATTATGATACAACAATCTTGGATGGGGTCATTAGCACAACAATCTCCTTTTAGATCAGATTGGCCTTGGTGACCATCCTTTTGGTCCTTCGGCACTGACCAAGAGGATGGTATAGGTTATCGTTTTTTAGGGAACAGGTTCTCCCTATTTAGGCTAACTGAGCTTATACCCGGGAGAGTACTTATCTTGGACAGCTTTTGGGACAGAAACCCAAGTAGGTGTCTGAATATCTACGACCCCCAGAGTAAGGCTGACAGAGTAGCCCCCTTTGAAACCATACAACCATACTTAGCAATAGCTAAAACCATTATATTAGGAGGTGATTTTAACTGCAGTCTATAAATTCCCAAAGGTTCTCCCTCCCATCAAAGGTTTACTGTGATTTGTTATCTTTTAACAAATGTATTTCCAAGGTAGACCTCAGTAATTGTTTTGATCAGTTAAAAAATATCCGTTTTCACATACAAAAGGGCCCATTATAGTAACCACAATTGATTATCTTTTTGTATCTAAACATCAAGTAGTAAAATCAAAAAATTATGCCCAATAGAATTTTCGGATCATCAGTTAGTAATGTCTACCATGGACTATAATAGTTCTCATTCAACCATAAATCATGCTGGAAATTAAATACAAGTCTTTTGTCAGACTCAGCCATACAGCAGGCGGTCCGGCAACTCCTAGTGGCCAGGGCATCAGTCATTGAACTGTATGAGAATTTAGGTGATTAGTGGGCTCAAACAAAAAAGGACATCCAAGCCATTGGAAAAACTAAGTCCAGACAGCAGTATTTTAAATACTTATCTTTACGTAATCAACACCTATTATCACTAACTCCAGTTAGAGGGAATGATCTGACTTCTCGGATCAATACAGTAAAAGCTGACATGCAGAAACTTCAATATGACAGGGCCACTTCCATCAGAGCAGAACTCTCTTTTGGGAACTCAAAAATTCCCATTCTTTGACTCATGTGCAGCATGCAAAGCACAACGTCAGGCATCATCTTTATCCATGTTACAACAGAATGATGGCCCATTAGTTTCACCTATTGAGCAGATTATGGAAGTGGTCTCAGAATCCCTGGAAGCCACAGTACCAGAAGAGAGTCCAGTGAGGAACAAAAACAATCACAATTCCTTTCCAAAATACAGTACCTAAACATATTCTATCTTAGGAAGACTCTGTCTTCCTTACGAATAGGGTTACACCCCAGGAAATTGCTGAAATCATTCAATCCAGGTGGTTAGGGGTGGCCCGGGGTATAGGTGGTTTACCCTTTGAATTTTATACGTCATTCCTTACTGAGATAGCCCTGTTTTTGGAAAAAAATATTTACATTTTTTCTTTTTCCATAATTCTATTCCAAAATCCTTCTCTCTGAGCTTAGTGATTCATTTATATAAGTCTGGAGACAAACCCCATCTGCATAATTGGAGACCCATCAGCCTACTTAATGCTGATTTCAAATTATGATCTCAAATCCTTCACCTTCAGTTATGGAAAACTGCAGCAAATATTGTTCACCCAACACAATTTTGTGGATTACCGGACAACACAATACATCACCCTCTAAGAATCTTGCGGAAATTGTGGGAATTTTACCAGAAAACTAATACTAACAGGTGGATCATATCCCTGGATCTAAGCAAAGCTTTTGACAGGGTAAACCATAAGTTCTTGTTTAAAGTATTGCAAGCATATGGTATCCCTCACACCTTTATTTCCAAAATTCAGAAGTTATACAAACAAGCATATTGCAGTCCATATATTTGGGGGTTATTGGCCCCAAGTGTAAAATTTCGATAGGGGTTAGGCAGGGCTACCCCCTAAGCCCCCTGTTTTACATCTTTTATCTTAATCCTCTTTTGGAAAATATTATTGCAAATCCTTCTATTCTAGGACTCTCAGAAAATACCCAGGAAGATAAGGTAAAAGTTCTGGCCTATGCAGACGATACCTGCTCATTCCTTAAAGATATCAGAAGTATAAAAGCAGCCTGTACGGAATTATGGCTTTTCTCAGAAGTCTCAGCTGCCTGGTTTAACTGGGAGAAATGTAAGGCAGTCCCTCTGGGGCTTCTGAGGGCTCTACCTTCTGTAACAGAACATTTCTCAGTGGTCTCAGGTCCAGTTAAAATTTTAGGGATTCTTTTTGACTACCAGAATTTAGTTACAATCAATTGGGACAATGCCTTAAATTCTTGTGAAAGAAAAGTAAATCTTTGGAAGGGGTGGAAGCTATCTAAATTAAAAAGGATTCATATCATAAAGCAGTTTTTGATTCCGGGTTTAATATACATAGGAACCATATTTCCTATACCAAAAACTTTTGAAACACGTTTATATAGTTTCTTTTTTCAAATGCTATGGGTTAGCTGGCTTAACCCCGTTAAAATAGGTTTCACATATCTACCATGTTGCTGAAGGGGCCTAAGTATGATAGACCCTGTAGTTTTCTTTCACTCCCTATTTTTGATCCATTCCATCAAAATGCCACGATAAAAGGAAGACTCCCTCATTCACCATTGGTTAATAAATAATTATACAATGGCAAGAAATAATAGTGGCCTCTCATTGGTCATCCTGGGACTGGACCCGTGATGTTATCCCAGTATAAAATCATGGGTCTAGTCCCAGCGGGCAGATGACCCCATCAATCCTTCACTGAATCTCTCTGTGACCTCCGCAGCAGTAACCTCCTATCTGCAACCGATATGTCCGTTCCTTGCAAGTCCAGGAAAAATCATTGCCTGTTCCTTGCAACTCCAGGAAAAGTAATTAAACACACAAAATAAATTAAACACGTACCCTTTTAGCCCCACCAGCTTCAGTTGCGCTGCCTCCGTGTCTCAGCATAGCACGCGCTTGCTCCGTGCCGCTCTCCTGTTTCCCACAGAACCACATGCAGTGCCTCTTAAAAAAAAAAAATATTCCCACACCGATGCCATCAGCAACTACTGGATGCTGAGGCCACGTAAAACACAATTCCCCCTCAGGATCTACCAGGTACTTACTGGCCCATTTCGCAACACCGAAAGTCTCACTTCATTTTCTAATGTGTTCCCAATGTGCTGTTCACCTGATAAAACAGCAGTCAGAATGGCTGGTCAAATTAAACTTTGTTGGAATGGTGAACTACACCAATATAAGGAATAAACAAAAAACAAAAGTTTGTGAGTAGAGGGGAAACCTACAACAACAGAAAACTGTTTGAGGAGCAGACAGCTGAAGTAGCTAGCCGGTCATATACAACCAGCACCACCTACTGGCTAAAAGTGGACTATTTATTCCCCTCATATACCTTCACTTTGATAAATAACCTAAAAATCAAGTAAAAAAAAGATTTTTTTTTTCTCCCTATTGTAAACAAGCCATTGTATAATAGCAATGATGCATTCCAGGGTGTGGGTTGTGCTGGGATAACTTCACTTCTGGGGTTGTTGGATACACTCGGCCTGCAGCCTTGTGCCTAACCACCCCAGGCGTGAGGTTATCCCAGCACAACCCACACCCTGTTGTCCATTATTGCTTAATTGGCAAACATATCTTTCAAAATGGATTGAGGCCCCTCCTAAATTTTTTTAATTTTTAGCGTTATGAAATCCACAGCTCAGAACATTTTTAAATGGAATATCCATAAATCTTGCCTACTTAACTTATCTAGGAAACACTTGCATCAACATATTTTGGATAGAGTAAGCCCCACACAACCAGAGTTCCCAAACTGTAGACCTGAGAAACTGGATCAGGTCTTATCACTTTTAAATGAAAAACGAATCCCAGACCACATGTGGGAAACCCTTTGGCTGAGTGTCCATGGCAATTAAACATACATGGAAATCACAAACATAAGCCCATGGATGAACGATCATGTCCCTAAATGGGATGTGGAGCCTTAGAGGAAACCATGGAGCACTTTGCTCTCCACTGTACCTTTTCTCACAATCTATGGGGTTTTCTGGCCCAGGCCTGGAACCTACCGTGGTTACAAAACCTTACCTTTGAGACTCAAATGCTAGGTGACTATACAAATAGACTGACCTGATATCATAAGGGATCATCATCAGTACTGTTTTCAGTTTTAAAATTCTATCTATGGAATGCAAGGGAACACAGTGGGTACTTCGGCAGCAGCAAATGCCATACTCTATTTTTAAAGTCTTATGCGAAAACGCTCTGAGAAAGATTTATGATAAACAGATTATAGACTATGGTGTGGTGGAGAGGCCTCTCCTTTTTTATTAAATGTAAATAATCTTGTGCGCTAGACACATAAATCTCTTTTCTGAAAGAGTCTAGAAATTACTTTTGGAAGTACAGATTTTTGTTGATAGATAAGATAAATGTGACTACTAAGGTGTATGTATTTTTTTTTTTATTATTTTTAACTATGATGTTTCTCTTCTGGTATTCCATGATGTCATTTATTTATTTAGTAAATCAGATTTACAGACCTTTGAGTCAGAGACTCATTTACAAAGGTACCTCGTCGCAGGGAGGGGGAAGAAACATATTTGTGTGGCAAGACATTGGTTAACAATACAGGTGAGATACAAAGGAGTATACAGCAAGGCATTGCAGTGACCAAAACAGGTGAGATACAGCAGTGCAGAGCAACAAACAAAATAATACAAAACAAGAATACAAAAATGCAAGACTGTTTAGTGACTCTGTAGCACACTCAGGGTAGTGTGCGTGGCGTGCAGACTACAGCAACCAATTCTAAGTAGGCTAGGACGTATGTAGTACTAGCGGGGCAGATGGGTTCAGAGGGTGCTCAGGCAAAGCACTATTATGGACAAGTATAGTTCCGATTGTCATTGAGGTATTTGCTGAGAGCTATTTTGAAGGGGCCAATTTTGGGGATGTTTGTGATTTGCGTGGGGAGGGAGTTATACCAAGCGGGTGCTCTGTTTTACCTTTATGTTGTTTTTTTTTTTCTTTATGGAAAAATAAAAAAGAACATTTTTGTTTCTATATGTTTGATACTGTACCTTTCAATAAAAAATTCCCCTACTCTTTTCAAGAAGTGCCATGGGATCTTTAACATCCACCTGAACAGGCAGATGGGACCTCGGTTTAACATCTCCTTTGAAAGACAGCACCACATAAGTGCAGCACCCCCATCATGCTGCACTACAGTGTCAGTATTGGGATATTAACCCAAGTGTCAGGTGTGGGAATTGAACCCACAGTCCTCTGACAACCCAACTGTCAGGTGTGGGAATTGAACCCACAGCCCTCTGACAACCCTCTGATCTCCCGGCTTCAGAGGCAAGTGCATTACCTGCTGAGCCACTGACACTGTCTCTTATGGTTATAGATCGAGGGGGCACTCCCAACCTCCTTTCCTCTGTATGAGACACTCTTATTCTTTGAAAAACATCTCATGTGCAGGTGCCCTGGAAACAGGCATGTTCTGGGACTTTAAAAAAAAAATGCATTATTGATGGAGCTTGATTAATAATGTATTAATACTGCCGCGGAGACCTCTCTTACTGTTACAAGAGGTCTCACATTCTTAGGGTATCACAACTGCTCACCTTCAGTTTGTGGTTCTCATACCCTAAGAATGCTCATGAGAACAGTCTCACAACTGTAAAAGTGGTTTCTGCTGCTGTATTGAAATACATAAGAGTGCATTCTTAAGTTCTTTGGTGAGAGAACTGCGACATGTGACTCAGCAGTTCAGGCACACAAAGGACTTCAGAAGAAACTCTTCTAACCATAAGAGACAAAAGGGCTGAACGTATAAACATATTATAAATCATGTTGAAGACTTGTTTAAAAAAATGGAATTTGAAATTTAAAATCAAAAATGGAATTTGAAATTTAAAATCATAATGTTTTTCTTTTCAAAATATTTAAGCAATAAACCACGACAGGGTGTTAGTGATGCTGGGTTTACCCACGCCTGGCTTAGTGCGGTCACGAGGCCACAGACCGAGTGACCCACTCTCACCAGTCATGGGTAAATCCCAGCATCACCAACACCCTGTCATGGTTTATTGTGATTATACAGTGGCCTCCTATATTTTTTTGTAAGAAAACAATAAAGAAAAAGGCATTTTTATGGTATTTTAATTTTTTTTAATGTATTCTTATGCCACAAAAAAATAGTAGGTTCACACATTGTGCTCAGGCTTGTTATGAAACAATATGCTCTCCTTATACCTCGGCTCGCAACCTGCACCTCAGTTTCCAGAAGTGGAACCCAGATGAATCAGCAAAAAAAGGAATAAAACAATGTAGGCATGTTACTAGAATTAAATTAATCAAGACTTTACACTGACGGTGCCGCCGGTCGCCGCAGCGTTAAAGCCCTGTGAGGCTCGTTGTTGCCTCTGACCATTGTCATTCACCTAATCAAATATTTGAATTTTTACAGAAAAACTGAAGGTGGGAAACTGTTCATTTTTAAAAAAACAAAAAAGGCCAAAAAGCGGAGTGTGATACTGAACATGCGCACATGCATAGGCGTGTGCCCAGTATCACAGCTCGGTTTTTCGGCTACGAATTCAAGCTGGACTACGTGGAAGTTGAAGGCTGTCCTTGCAGCATGAGGGCCACTTGAGGAGCGGAGATGTAGGACTGTGGTGCCGGTACATTGGGAGGTATGGTACTTTGCGTTGTTGGATGTGTTTCGGGTGTAGCGAGAGGAATTTCTGGGAAATGTTTTAATATCTGATCTCGTTCTACCCCGTTTATTACATCAAACGTAGTTGCCTTTATTTAATGTGGTAGAAGTTTGCAGATACTGTTAGTGCAAGGATTGAAGATGGCAGCTATAGGACTCTGAAACAGGGCTCGGAGTGATTTTATTCTTGGGGGGCTCAATGCTTTGGTTGGCGGGCACCTCTTCCGTTGGTAATGCTAAAATTTACAATGATGCCAGGGTGCCAGATGACCAGTCAGATTATAGGATTTGGATATGCCATTGTATCATAGAGAATCCCCTTTGTGGGAAACAGACTGTGCCAACTGAACTTAGAACTTCAAAATTTTAGAGCTATATGTGTGTGAGACACCTTCTTATAGTTATGAGAGAACCTGGAATGTTTAGAATTAAACAATTCTGATAGGTTAAGCATGGTGTCGTCATTTATATTTAAATGTTGTTTTAGCTGTTAGAACTAATTCTGTTCTTTCCCCTGCATCTCCTGGATGGCCTCCTTCTGCTGCCCTTTCCCATACTCATCACCTACCTTCACCAGAACTTACCTCACTTCCTGTTCTTGTATGGCTTGCCACTGGGGTGGAACTAGGCCCTTTTAGAGATTGTGTCCAGTGTGGTTGTGGGTGCCATGGTAGGTGACAGGGAACCTGCAGTGCAGGTTTGGCATCAGCCTGAAATGTCTGAGGGTATTTTCCTTGTTCTGAGTTCCCTTCTACCCACAGGACCCTGATATCAAGGGTGACATGTGCGCGTGCTCATGCAGATACTGTATGTGGCTGTGTATGGTGCCAGCTGGTGTTCCCCTGACGTGAGCAACTCTGCCTGCACTGCCACCTAGAGTCACCCAGGTGACAGTACAACAGCACAGTCTGCTCCCCTCACTCCCTGAAGGAGGAGAGTGCCATTCTGAGATCCTCAATCATTCTTCCCCATCTGCCCAGGGGGTGGCCTGGCATACTCATTGTACACATTTGTGTACAGTTTTTTAAAGACCTGCCCCACTATAATATGCCTTTTTATATCCATTATCTTTCTAATTTGAACTGAAGGACAATATGCCACTGTTACATTTTCTTGAGCCATGGATAAACCAGTTTTGAAACAAATGAAACTAAATAAGCTTATAGTATTGTACTTTCTGTAACCCTAGTTCCTACTGTATGTACTAAATGGCACATGGCCTCACAGAATTGGACAAGCTGATAGGGAAGGTTGGGGCAACAGTTGTACAGAGTGGCCCCAATATTCAGAATTGTGCATGGCAATAGCGCAAGTGGTGGCGCAGTGCAACAGAGATGTGCCAGTGCAACTATGGGATATAGACAAAGGAGATGAGCCATGGCGAATCTCCTCTGAATATAGCAGGTCATGCACATGGCACAAATAGGATGCTCCGGCACATCTGTCCCCCAAGAGGGCTGAATACCAGGAATGGGAACTGCTCCAGTGCAACAGAGTTACGCTGTGTGCAAATCCCTGATATTTAGCCAGCGGTATGCAAATGGGACCATAATGTATGCAAGGTGCAAATGGGTCCATTTGCATGTCATTATGGTCCCACTACATGAGTTGTGCAGGGCTGGCCAGCGAAATGTGCATGGCGCCCTGCACAGCATGTGGTGCTGCCAGAGCGGGTATAGAGGTACCCCTCTCCCACCTCATAGACGCGATCACCATAAAAATGTGTGCCATAGTCCCTGGTAGTCTAGTGGTATCCCCCTCTCCCTCCCTGTAGCGGCGATCACTGACAAGTAATAAAATGCCCAGCCCTGTTAGTCTAGTGGTATCCCCCCACCCCACCTGTAGCCTCGATCACCAAACATATATGTAACATATATCCCTTGTAGTCTAGTGGTACCCCGTCCCACCCCATAGCCACGATCGCTGAAAATAAAAGTAAATTATATCCCTGGTAGTCTTGTGGTACCCCCCCAACCCGTAACTGCGATTGCTGAAAATAAAAGTAAATTATATCCCTGGTAGTCTAGTGGTACCCTCTCCCACCCCATAGCCATGATCACCGAAAATAAAAGTAAATTATATCCCTGGTAGTCTAGTGGTACCCCTCACCCCACCAGTAACCCCAATCACCGGTAAACCCTATATAAAAACATCCCTGGTGGTCCAAACCCCACCCACACAGGACCCCTGCCCACCCAGCTCCCCCTCCATCATCGGCGGGCAGCACAAACCCATTCACATACCGCCCAGCTGCCCACCGAATGACAGCTTACAGTAGTAAGTGTAAGCCTATTGGTCCACACTGTAGACCAATGGGTTTGCAGTGCATACTGTAATAGTCATTCACAAAACCGTGACTGAAGTCATTCATTCACAGTTTTGTGAATGACTATTACAGTATGCACTGCAGGCCCATTGGTCCACAGTGTGGACCAATAGGCTTACAACTGCTACTGTAAGCTGTCATTCGTGTGTGCAGTGTCAGTTGCTCAGCAGGTAGCACACTCGCCTCTGAGGTCGGGAGATCAAAAAGCTGTGGGTTCTATCCCCACACCAGGCACTTGGGTTAATATCCCAATACTGACACTGCAGTGCAACATGGGGGGTGCTACACTCCTGAGGTGCCGTCTTTCAGATGAGACGTTAAACCGAGGTCCCATCTGCCTGTTGTGGTCGTAATTCAGGTGGATGCTAAAGATCCCATGGTACTTCTCGAAAAGGGTAGAGAAAGTTTCCTCGGTGTCCTGGCCAAATTTCCCCCATTCACTAAAAAAAAAAAAAATACCACCAACAGCTTAATCTGGTTCAAGGTCAGTTGGCATTCATCTGTATCCCCCTCCCCTAGGTTGTGCATGAAAATAGGCAGAATTTGTCTAGTGCACTTACCCGGTCAACAAAAATGAAATAAATAAATAAATTTGGAGGGCAGCCGAGCAGTATGCGGGTGGGTTTGTGCTGCCCACAGATGATGGGTCGGGGGGAGCTGGGTGGGAGGGAGCTGGACCACCAGGGATGTTTTACATAGGATTTACCAGTGATCAGGGTTATGGGCGGGTGGGGGTACCACTAGACTACCAGGGATATAAGTTACTTTTATGTTCAGCAATCGCGGCTACATGGCGGGAGCAGGGTACCACTTGAATACCAGGGATATATTTTACATATATGTTCGGCGATCACAGCTAAGGGCGGGGTAGGGAGTACCACTAGCCCACCAGGGACATCTGTGGGTGCTTGTGCACAGTGTTGGGGAGGGGGGGTGTTTGCCACCTACTGCTGGCGGCTACTGTGTTGCACACTGCAGTGCAGCAGCACACCTATAGGTGGCTGGAACTTGAACCTTTTATTTCGGGCTCAGCTTTGAGCACAGGTATGCGGTGCACCTCAGGGTTGTGCCAGCATATGTACTGCACATCCCGGGCTGAATATTGGGATGCGCCACATATGCATGGGCACGCCCCCTGGAGATGCACCGCATACAATTATCATTCCACCCTGGTGCATTGGGACTTGCACTGTGCAAGTCCCTCTTTAGAATATTGCACCAGGGTACATTTCTAGGGTTGTGCTGGCACAACTCAGTTGTGCCGGCACAACTCAGTTGTGCCAGGTGCAACCCCTTTGAATATCTGGGCCTCTGTGTACAAAACTGAAATATCTGGCTACACCCCTGCACCTGTCCTGATGCCCTGGGCTCCTTTCTGACCCAGATCACCAGTGTTGCAAGTGGCAGCCCTGTCACTGTGCCGATGGCTGGCTAGATTTTGTTTTTACATAAAACATTCTACTATAACATTGTTTTGAATAACCTCTTGTGACATTAAATAAAGTACTGGAATGTTACATTGCATTTTACCACAAAGCTTAATTTGATTCATTGCAATTTTGGTTGTATGCAATTTCAGATGTATGCACAAAAATGGGATGTCACAAGCATGTGCATACATCCGAAATTGATTGTATATGCAGCCTCCAAGGAATGTGTTAGTCAGCACCCAGTGATATTCATTGAGTTTGTTACCAGTGGGATGATCTTTAGGGCAAGCTGTCCATTTATCTAATTTTACTCTTTATTTTATCTGTGAACAAAGATGTATACCATTGTAAAATAATATTTGAATTGATATTTTGAAACTGCCTGTTGCGGAAATGCAACATCCCTTTACAGAGATGGTTTGAAATGGCTCTTTCTTGAGGTACCTATTTAGAGAGTTTGGTAAAAAGTAGCTACAAAGTTTTTGCCAAAAAACGAATATTTTTATCTTTGTAACAGACAATTTATATATATCTGTATACAGATATGCACATAATAGTTATAAGATGAATATGCATATGGTTGTATATTTATTACCTAAGCCCTTGCTAAATACGTTGGGGTGGGTGGTTGAAGTTTTCTCACTGGTAGCTTATCATCCTTATGAAGATATCAGAGTTTTGGGTGGAGGAAATGACTGAACCCATCTTAAGCTGGGGGCCACCTCAGAGACGTAGAATTTGTTGGCAGAAAAGAACCACGGCCCAGTCTGCTCAGCTGTTCTCTACCTAATCTGGCTATGCAGACTCTAACTGGTCTCCAGCAACCCTTCTTCCTCCTCCTCCTCCCTGCTTATTCTGTAATACACCCCATGTTTATCCCACACATGCTTGAAGTGTCCCACTATTTTTATCTCCACCAGTTTATTTGACAGTTTGTTCCAGACGTTTCAGTGCAGAAGTATTTGCTCATGTCTCTCTTAAACTCCCCTCTCCACTTTCATTGCATGCCTTCTGGTCCTTGTACTCTTACTCATTAGAAAGAAACTCCATTCCTGAACCCTGTTCATCCCTATGAGACACTTGTAGGTCTCCATCATGTCACTTCTGACTCTCCTCTCTTAGAGGGAGTACATGATGAGACCCCTCAATCTCGCATTGTAGGGCTTCTCGCACAACTGCTATACCATTTTAGTTGCCTCCACCTTGTCTATGTCCTTTCTAATGAGCAGGTTCCAGAACCGGACACAGTACTCCAGGTGGTGTCTCACCAGTGAGTGATGCTGTGGCAACACTACTCTCCTGCTGTAGATCCCCCTCCCTATTCACCCCAGCAACCCCCTAGCCCTTGTCACTGCGTTGTCACACTGCCCTGCCACTTTGAGGTCATCAGAT
This sequence comes from Neoceratodus forsteri, assembly GCA_016271365.2. Taxonomy (NCBI): domain Eukaryota; kingdom Metazoa; phylum Chordata; order Ceratodontiformes; family Ceratodontidae; genus Neoceratodus; species Neoceratodus forsteri. The sequence goes on from CM057459.1 coordinate 324,395,008, forward strand.
GTGATAACCCAGAGGTCCCTTTCTCATTTAGTGACTTATGCATGATTTTGCACTTTTTGGCATTAAACCCAACTGTCATGTTCTTGATCACTCCTCAAGTTTCTAAAGAACTCTGCTCATTCTCTCCACCCCCTCCTGAGTGCCCATTCTATTGCAGATTTTGGCATCATCTGCAACAAGGCATCTCTTCCTTTCCAGTTCTTGTGCAATGTCACTTATAAAGACATTGAAGAGGCCCAGTCCCATTACTGAGCCCTGTGGCACCCCACTGGTCACTCTCCCATCATTAGAGTGAGTGCCATTAACCATCACCCTCTGTCTTCTATCCATTACCCAGCTTCTAGCCCAATTCATCACTTTGGATCCCACCTCTAGGATGCTCAGTTTCTTTGCCAGCCTCCTGTGCAGGACAGTTTCACAGGCCTTGCTAAAATCCATACAGGCTATGTCCACTGCCCTCCCTTGATCTATTCCCCTGGTCACCCAGTCAAAGAAATATATGATTTATTTGTCATGACCCCCCCCCCATGAATTCATGAGGCCCACTGGATTCAAGGTACTCTACCAGTCTTTCTTTCAGTAATGTTTTCATTAATTTCCCCACCACTGAAGTAAGGCTGACTGACCTATGTTAATAGCCTCATCTCTGCTGCCACTGTTATGTAGAGGGGCCATGTCAGCCTTTCTCCAATCCTCTGGAACCACACCTGTTTCCAGTGAGCTATTGAACAAGGCTGTCAGTGGTGTTGCTAGCACCTCACTCTGTTTTTTCATTACCCTTGAGTGTATACTGTCTAATCCCATGGCCTTGTTCACCTTCAGAACTGCAAGTTCCTTAAGGATTCTTTCCTCTGAAAATAGACTTGTGTCCTCTGCCCCCCTCTCCATTCCTGCCACTCCCTGGTGGTCCATCCCACCTCCCTCCACCAGGGCCCTTGAGAGGGTGAGGGAGCTGGGGATAATTCTCAAGGCCCAGCAACAAGAGGGGCCCAGGCTACCCAGCATACTATATGCAGGAAAGGGGCTGTGAGCTGGTAGGGGCCCCAGTGTCTGAACTTTCCCCGGGGCCTGGAATTCTTCTCAAGTGGCCTGCCCTCCACTTGAAGATTGAGAACAAGTACCTGTTCAGGATGACAGCTTTTACTTGGTCCTCTTCTGCAAATTCTCTACCTTTCGCCCTTCTAATCCTCGCTTTTTGCCCTTCTAATCCTCTCTATCCCTCCCCTTGCTTTCCTCTTCTCACTTATGTATCTGAAGAAGCTCTTATCCCTTTTAGTGACCCCTTTGGCTATCCTCTCTTTCTGTCTGCCCCTTTTCTCCCCTCACTGCCTGTCCTGCTTCCTTCTGTTTTACTTGGTATACCTTCCTGTCCTTCTCCATCTGTGTTGCCTTATACCTCCTGAATGTCACCCTTTTTTCCTTTACTACCTCGACCACTTCCTTTGAGAAAATATGACAGTCTCTTTTCCTTCTGCTTTCATTCACTTCCTTCTTGCAAAGATTTGCTGCTTTCATTATGCCTTCCCTTATTTTTCCCCACTTTGCCAACTCTCATCCTTAAGCAGTTTGTCTCTGTTCCTGTGTTTATGTTAAACCACACTGTACGGTGATCAGTGGTACCTAGGGAACTGCCCACTGTAATGGCTACAATACTGTCCATTTATAAGCACTAGATCCAGCACTGCCACATCACCAGTGGGTTCATTGATGAGTTGCCTGAGAAACGTCCCTTGTAGAGAGTCAAGGATGGCCCTGCTCCTTGCCAAAGCCGCCATTGGAAGGCTATGCTGTCAGACTGAAGTCACCAACTAGCAGCACCTCCCCCTTACTTGCCATTCTGATGATGGCTTCCCTAAGTCTCTTATCCAGCTCATCTTCTGGTGCTGTAGGTCTGTACCCTACCCCGGTATGGCTAGCAGCCCCGAAAGTGTCTCCAGGATGACTGACAACACCTCCAGCCCTTCCTTTTCCTCCAGTGACCTTTTACATCTGTGGCCTTTATTCTCTCCCTCACATATAATACAATCCCTCCTCCCTGCCCTGTCTGTCCTAAACAGCAAGTAGCCCGGTATGGCCATGTCCTAGTTGTGGTGCTCAGTGCACCACAACTCTGTTATGGCCACTAAATCCAAGTCAGTCTCTGCCATGATAACTTCCAGGTCCAGAATTTTGCTTCCAGGACTCCAAGCACTGGTGCACATGGCCCTCCACACCTTACTTCCCGCATGTCTGCTTCCTTGCTTCCCTCCTTCCAGCCTGTGTTGTTCCCTGAAGATCCCCCTGACCCACCACTTCCCTTTTTACCTTCAGCATTCCCTGTCTCCTTCAAATCTTTACCCTTGAACCTGATTTATACCCCCCCTTTCCTCTGTCTTGTTTTCACCCCTGCCCTAGGGAAAAATGTTCCATACTGGGGATTTAACCCAGGCCTCCTACCCACTGCTGCTTGATAGCCTGTACCTCTACCGCTGTACTAAGGTTCTCTGACCTTTGACCTCAAGGTTGGGTTGTAAGCCGGCTCATTTCCTGAGACAAGAAGTGGGTGTCCCTTGTGTGAATAAAAGGCCTGTGGCACCAGGTCTCAGGCCTTCCTGTCAGTCCACCTCTTCAGGTGATGGCATGGATTTTCTGGTGCAGCAAAAAAAAAACAGAATGGGGTGAAGTTTTGCTGCAAGTCCATCCCTTCAGAGGAGGTTTTGGTATGCCAGAGAGAATGGAGTAGAGATTCTTGTAGTTCACCCCCTTTCAGGGTGGCATGGAGCATCATCAGATACTAAAGAGATGGCGTAAAAGAAATGGAACCACCACCTCCATGGATGGGAGCAGGGGGGTTCAGCCTGACCAAGACTGGCAGGTCCATTTGGTGTTTCTGGCCTTATATTATGGAGCGCAGGCAAGGAGCTCCAGGGGGAAGACATGTTTCTAAGGCAGCCACCTCTTTGCCCACCAGTCTTAGATTTCTGAAGGTCTTCCCTGACCATGACAAGGCACTCTCTAATTGTGATCAGGCAGCTGCCTTGTGAGAAATGAAACTGTGCCTAGCCTATGAACGTGGATGGCACCAAATTACTCAACCTCTGGTTCCAGGATTGTGGTCCTGAGGTACGATGACAAAAGTGCTATACTGCATGTGCATACTGGATTTGACGTTAATCTTTTGAAATTACTTTATTTACTGACTGGGCATTGGAACTCTGATTCCACACAAATGGTCAATTTGAAATTAGGACTAAGCCTACATTTTGAGCTTGGGGTCTTGTAACAAATGAAGTGGCTCACATGTGTTTCTTTTCTGCTTTACTGTTTATGAATGACCAATTATCAATGCCTTCCCATGTTTGTTGATTTCTCTATAACTGTGCTCGTACCATCGTTGCCAGGATTGCCTCAGGGTGCTGTGCTTTAATAAATGGGAGGCACCCTTCTATGGTGTCTCTGTGTCATCTCTGAAGTCAGGTACCAGCACTCTGCTGAGACAGTGAGAGAGAGGGGGAGCTGAGTCACCAAGAAGCTGCACCCATGTTTTAAGTGATAACAGCACACCGGGTCAACCTGGCACACAGCAACTCCATCCTGCACCCCGAGATCAAAGGGATCCCTTGATATAACTCAACATCCTGGCTCTGGAGAACCCTCACCACTAACAGGAGCCTGGGAGACGATATGAAAGATGAATCTCAAAGTTTAGGCTGTGTGAAGAGACTCTGGGAATGGTAATCAGTGGAACACTCTTCATCTGTTTATGCACACCAGCAAAATGTAATATTCTGGCAGCTGCTAATGTGGCTACAATGAGGAAATACTTGGAACTGCAGGACTTTCTGCTACAGTTCAAATATAGCTGGGGTCCAGCTATAAAATGCAGAAACTGCACTGTTCCCCTTCCCCACAGTTTTATCTGCACCATTGCTTAAACTGTATGAAGATATGTTTGGAATGGAAGTCACTGGCATTATTCATTTTACAGTGACCTGGAATGCAGTACATGAATTCCTACCAGAACAGGTGGCCACATTCGCTGCATCTCTGAACAGCTCATCCATTACAACAAAGGATGTTGCTCTCATTAGTGAGTGTCGGGGGGGATGCCAGCTAAATCTACCCTTCTGCAGTTTAAGTTGTATAATAAGCCTGTACCTCAACGTGATAAACGTATTTTACTTCTTCTGTGTAATACACAAATGTAGTCCATTAGGCTTTACTGAAAAGACATCCTTCTTCCCAGTCTAAATCAAATGGATCCACTTGTCACAGGACTAGAAATAATGTCTGATAAAAGAGTCTCAACAGTGCTGCACTGATAAGCAGGGGCATTAATCCTGCTACTAAAAACTACATTCTCTTGCTTTTTGACACATTCCTAAAGCATGCAGTTGATAACTCTAATTCAGTGAAGAAAAAGAGAATGATGGTGTGAATGTCAAAAACTGTTGCTTCTGTTAAAGTTGTAGTAAAATGCCATCTCTATTGTTTGAGACACAAAGCTAAGACTTGTCTTCCTTTTTGTTTTTCCTTTCTATAATTCTCTTTCTTAATATCTCACACTACCCAGCCCCGCACAGCAACTCCAATGGAAAAACCAGGAGGAACAAATTCCATAACTGTACAGTGAGATCTGTGCCGGCATGACTGAAAAATCCATCAAACTGACATGTGTTTGGAATGCTTATTTTCGACCTCAAATGCAATGTTTTTTTTTTTTCTTCAGCTGTATTACCGATACCTACCGACTGCAATGTAAATGTTACGGTCACTGTATAATGTATGTATTTTATTGTCTTTTACCATGTATTCAACTTGTGTCCTTCCAGGACCACCCTGCAAATGAGCTTGCTCAACGGTGATATTCCTGGTAAAATAAAAATTGACTGATTGATGCTTAAAGGATAGTCCTGCTCATGCCAACCCTCCTTCTCACAATAAAGCTTGCATTACCCATTGGCACTGTTTGTTCTACCCACTCACCAATCAACGAGTGCTACAAGTATTCTTAATCAGCTGCTGCAGTGCTACAACAGCCATGGTAAATTGGCTGAATTTCACTAGATAGCTGCAGTGTTTTGCATTATTACTAGACTGCCGACTGGCTGACAGTTGTGTTTTCTGGGTAACATTTTTGATAAGATACTAAGGTGTCTAATATCAGTAAAGCTCTCCTGTACTGGTAAAGTGGCAACTGTTGTACCATCTGAGGCTATGCTGTGTAAAAAAGGGGAGCTGAACCAGATAAAACCCTATGGTGGCACTAGAATATGCAGAGGGGATGTTATACACAAGCAGTTGTTTGGGCCTTCAACATAGCAAGAGGTCTGTGGAGTAGGACATAGAAGAGAGTATAGCTCAGTTTGAAATAAAACCATGCTAATATAAAAAATAGTTGTTATCCTTGTTTTCAGAGAATTCTTCCATTTTCTGGCTTTGAGTTTGGGCCACGGGAAGGAGGGAGTGGTGTGGGAGGGGTGGGTCTACTTAGGATGCCATTACATCTAAAACCAGCCCTGGGAAGGTGCCAGTCCTGAGTGGTCTTTGTAACTTTAAAGCTTACCTTTTTGCGTTGCCCCTTGAAGAGTTAATTATTCATTCCTGTTTTAAAGTGTCAAACACTCTGGGAAGCACTATGTGAAATGCTCCGTGAGAATGGTGTAGTGCAATTGTAGATACTGTTGTTTCTGAATATCAGCCACTGTAAGAGCTCACACGTGGCACTATAGGGTGATGAAATTAGTAGCTCTGGCTAAAGATTACATGAGTTGAAAATGTTGGGGCATTTTTGATTTGGCGTGGGCAGTGTGCTCAGATTTGTTTATGAAATTTACATGCTGCTATATAAATAACTGTTTCAGAAGAAACTCTTGCTCTTCCGTCGATGCTCTTTTGAGATGAGTCCACGAGAGCTCTGTTATCCATTTTAGATGCGTCTGTTCGATGAAATGAACATGCCATCTCCATGAGCCATTTCAGTTGTGAGTATAAAATGAAGAAAATTACACATTCTCATTTAGAAACTTTTGGGCCCAGCACTGAAGGGGATGTTTCTGCATAATGCAAAACTGCAGGATTTCTTTTGCAGCAGTTACATCTTATGCAAGAATTCAGAATCTAAAAAGAAATATATATATATTTGTTGACCAGGAAAAACAGATTAATGCAAAGGCTTTCTTTTCATCTGTGTGCTACGGGTGTCAGGGTACATGCAATACACATAAATGCTGAAACAAGGATACAACACAAAAAATTAGCAAGACACTGCACTCTACCACATATTATTCCCCTCTACCTTTCCTTCAATTCTGTGCTTCTGCTCCCTATGCTCATCTGATACTTGTTACTTTACTTTCACATCCTTTGCTTTGAGTCTACAGCAGGCCACTTGGTGTTCTCCATTCACCTTCCTACACTATAGCTGTAATAAGAGGGAATACTGGCACACTGCACATGGAAGATCAGCCAAGGTCTTCATCTCCTGCCAAAGTGCTGATATTCTGAGTTCATCTTCTTCAGCATGACATTATCACTATTACAGCAAGTGGAAAAAATGTAAAAAGCAAAGAAAAAAAGATTAACAAACTAGGAATTCGAAGGGATTTTTCTGTGTATGAAGTGAGCTTCTGACAAAGTGTTCACATGCTGAATGTTTGGTCAGAGTTTATTAGTATATCAGGTGTGACTTTATCAGCTAATTAGCATATTTAATGTGTCTTTGTGGCCTGATAAATGCACACTAGATATGTGCTGTAATTAGCTATGCTGGTCTCTCCATTTGCTTTAATGTGGAATCACCTCCCTCTGCCAATCCAACTCTCATCCTCTCTTCACTCACTCAAGTCACTGCTGCGGTCTCACTTCTCAAAAACATGCTCTGCAGCTGGCCACTCCGATACCCTTACATCCTTCACTTAGATTCCCAGCAAACTCCACAAATGCTATTATTTCCCTATACAGATGACATAAATGTTTAACATTGTTTTTGCATATTTTGCCCACTGTATTGTTCTGCATTTTTTACTTGCAGCTGCCAGCCACACTGACATTTACTCAAGCTCATTTCGTTTGAATTTCTGTAATTTGTATTTTGTATTGTGACTGTTCTGTACATGCACTTGAGGTCTCCAAATTGCTTTGTTGTTTTTACTCCCTTTGTAAACCTCCACCAGGTCTCGCCTGGAAAAGAGCTCCAACTCAGTGTGCCTAACCCGATTACCAAATGCTAAATACATTAACTAATTAAATAAACAAATACTGCACTGTCACATAATCATCTAAGGTAAATCATAAATTACTCAGAGTAACACATTTAAACTGGTTAAGTGGAAGCTTCTTACAGTACATGAAACTGGGCCAGTGTATCAGAATGCTTTTTATCCTACTTTGTTCTTTCTAGGTCAGACTACTTTACCTTTGTTAAGTAACCATGGGACAACTGTTTTTTCATTTGTTAGTTTATATAAATTAAAAAGCAAGGAGCTAGCAGTAACAGACCATGAAAGCGATTTGGTATGTTGTAATAAATGGGAATCTAGGAATTTCCCATAGTGTGTGGCTGTCAGTAGCAAAGTTAACCATATAGTGGACTGCATAAAAAAGAGGAGTGGTGAGTGGGGGAAGGTGAGTGATATTACTGTTGTACAAGCCACTACTGAGGTCACATTTCAAATAATACATGCAGTTTAAAGAGCTGCTGATGCCTCAAAGAAAACTTTGAAAAACCATAATACTTAGGTACAAATCAACTTTCATTCCACATATATTTTATGGATTTCACTTACCCATTACTGAGGAAATTTACATAAATACCTGATATTTATCCATTGGAGTTCATCTGCCTCTATTGCTTACTCCCTACTTCAGTTCATAATCCTCTGTTGTGACATCACACTCTGTTGCCATGGGAGTAACTGTGATGTCACAAGCAGTGCATTATGACCTCAGGTAGGGAGACAGCAACAGAAATAGATGAACTCCTCAGTGTCAGAGATTCTGTTTTAATGCAAATGACCTCAGTGATAAACAACGGGGATGAGAAACAGTGAACTAATGTGAAATAGAAGCTTAACTGTGCCTAAATAATATGTTTTGCTAAAGTTCTTATGAACGCATCAGCTGCTCTTTAACTTATCAAAACACCCAAAAGATATCAGTAGTGCGGTTACAACATAGGGCTAAAACATGATTAGACTGGGTAGGAGAAGCTGAGCTATGAGATACTGGAGCACTGACATATCTTCTCACTGGAGGGGAGAGAAGGGTACAGGGAAACATGAATGGCAAATGTAAAATATTGAAGGGGACTGATAGAGTTGACCAAGAAAAAAGATTTTTCAACTAGTACAATGTAGTGGGATAGAACAAGGGGATTCAAACTAAGGCTGCAAAGTGGTAGGGCAAAGAAAATCCTGAGGAAATAACCAGTGGGAAAGACTTCCAGAGGAGGCTTATGGAAGCAGGGAGAAGTGTGGAAACTTTTAAGATAAGCATTGATACATTTTTATTGGAACAGACTATCACTAGATATAAAATTTGGAAGCAAATAGAGGGTGCAGTTTGCAGTCAAATTCTGACATAGCCTGGTGCAACTACTACAGCTGCTGAGCAAATGATTACTACAGTGACGAAAATTAGATAATGTGCTCTCGATGGAGACAAAAAGAATGTAATTAAACAAGTTTGCACAACTATTAAAGTGCCAGCAGTGCTATATGTTTTAATGAAAGCCTTGCCAGTACATTAACATTGGATAGGAACCCAATGTCTAGCTCTCGGACAAACACTCCTGGTGCTTCGCTCTCAGAAGGCTTTCCTCTGGGGTGCCAATGCAGTGAGCATGCCCGGTTCCACTTTTTAGACAGCAGCTGACCGAGGTGGGGGAAGGGCTGTGCCAGTCATCCCACATGAGTCCATTTGCTTTTTTGTGGTGCATGTGGAGAGGTGAGAGAGGGTGAAGGGATGGGAGGCGTTACTGGTTTTACTGGGTTTGGTGGCGGTAGGGTGGGAGAATTGGTCTTACAAGGGTAGGGGGAAGTGTTTACTCTACAACTATGCTGCAGCCAAATGTCCCTACAGCATACTGTGCATCTGTGCTTAACTTTTTGGACAGGTGGGAGGAGTGTGGACTGGGTGCACTTGGGGTATAATTTATAATGGTCAGGGTTGGGGGAGTAGGATGGGTAAAGGAGCTATATGGGTGGGGTGGTTTTAAGGTTTAACTTACTTTAAAAAAAAAACTTCTAAGTGCAAAGTTGGTGGGGCTAGGATAAAGAAAAACTTCACCAACGTTACATGCAGTGCGAACTTTTCAACTCCACACCAACTTTGCCAGGGAAATTTAAATTCATAATATCTCTACTTATAAATTCCAGTGATGTCTGTAAAGACTCACAGGAGCCATTTTTCAATAACAAAAAAAGCGTTTCAAAATGTACTGAAGCAAACACATTACTTGTGCAGATATGAAAACCTGGCCCCAGGAATCCTTCCCTGCGGTTACAGTTGGCTAGGAACTGAATTGTAGTATTTTGGTGGAGTACGTTTAAAGCCTTTTAACAATATTCCCTCGGTGAGACAAATCATTGTGCATGCTTTTTACTTGATTTTTCACATTGGAGTAATGAGTTTAGGGCTTATGAAAGTAAAAGACTGATGACATGAGTAACTGATGCTTTTTACCCCTCTTAGGCTAGGCCCTGATGATGGCTACAGTGCAGGCACAGCACTATGAAAGTCCATTAGTATGGGTCAGACAAGCAACCCCCCCCCCCCCAATTCTTTTGGTGAGAAGTATCATAGAGTCCCCATGCTTAGATAATTATAGGTCTCTTTTAATAAAGGATGGCAAATGATACCTCAGTTTGATGAGTTGTTGTCAGTAGCTGATAAATTAAAACAGAGTGGAGACCACTAGACACATTTCATTTGTGATCACTGTAGATCTCATGCTATAGAAGATAAATGTTTTATCCAGTAAGCCACCCAGCCCCTAGGATCTGCAATTAAAAGAAAACAAGTCCAGGAGCTATATCCTAAGAGACAAGCCACCATTCCCCTGAGCCCTTTGGAATCAGTAGTGATAGGGAAGCTTTAGTGACTTGTTGAATGTTTATCTCTCTTTCAGTAAACAAGAGTGTCAGATTGTGGTTGAAATGTTTTCCTTGTTTGGAGCCTCCAGCCCTAACAATAAGCCAGGGCGAAGCCAACCCTCGAGAGGCCAGTAGTGAGTGGAGCCGAAAACCAACCATTTTCAGCAACTGCATTAGGCATAGGATGTCTGGAATGTGTCCTGTGCGCTCAGCCTTAAAATGGAACAGCTGTTGTGAAAGGTCTGCTATTAGATACCTCTGCACAGAAGAGGCTACAGTGACACACTCATCCTCACCATGGGATTAAGGGTAATTACTACTAGACAGCTCACATCCATAACCCATACAGCAAAAAAAAAAAAACACAAGAAAAAAGATTCATACTACTAGCCAGTTAACTGGTCAGTGGGTGGAACAAAGAAACTGCCACCACCTTCAGTATTTTCTGCAGAGTACTTCTTTAGGCACATTTGCACTGCCTCTTTTGCACTGCTATGATTAGTGCATAGACGCTAATCATAGCAGTGCAAATGAGGTAGGTAGTGTAAACATGCTGTGGGCACTGTCATCTCAATAGATGCTGGTGTGTTGTGTTGAGCATCTTTGATGTGGCAGTGCTGTGGAGGGGAACAATTACACAACAGGTACATAATGACTGGTTTTGAACACTCCATGCCAATCCACTGGCAGCACTGCACTCTGCTCCTCTCCTGTGTGTGCCACTGTGGATTCTTGCCCCTCTGTTTGCAATGCCAAGGCTCAGAAGGAATGCTGCAGGGGGCTGTACTGTGAATGCACGGGTTTGTGATCAGGTTGGCACATGCAAGAAATTCAACAATACTGCACATTGCAGCTAGTAATGTAAACACACCCTTTGACTCACAGTGGACCAATGTATTTTCAGAAAAGGCAAAGTCTTTTAGTTAAGGACATGCATTAAGCTGCATACACTGCATAAATGTAAATGGTATGCCAGCAATCCTGAAGAACAGGCAATTACACTCACCAAGTTGCACCAGTCTGAACTCCCAAAAATGCTTGCTTCATTCCATGTGTAAAAGTATGGATACCCTAGAGCAAGGGTAGTGGGGAGGTAGCATGCACATTTTCAGGTTTGTTGTAGACAGTCTCCACTGCCTGCAGCATTTCAAGACAAAATTACTTGAATATAAATGATGTCAGCGGAAGCGGAAGGGCATGGTGCTCAATGGATTACTCTCGCATATGAAATGCTGCACCATGGCTAAGTGTGGCTACACCAGGAAACAGATGAAGAAGAATCAGCATTTATGTAGCACCTTTCATACATGCTGTATCCTAAAGCACTTTACAAGCAAAGCTAGCGTAGTAGTGATGTGACTGAATGTGTACTGGCATTCATTTTGCACATCAACCCCCACACACAGCCTTTGACAATTGCATGAACCGGTTTTATGGGAAGGGAACAGTTGGCCAGGACACTGGGAAAAATCTCCTGATCTTGTGAAATGTGCCTTGGGTTCTTTTACTTCTACCTGGACACCTACCAGAGATTGGTAGAAGGGACCTCAGTTTAACATCTCATCCAAAGGACAGCACACCCTAACAGTACAGCACCCCTCCAGTACTGCACTCACATGCCAGCATTTAGGTATGATCCCAATCCCGGTGTGGGACCAGAACCCTCAACCTTCTGGCCCAGATGCAGATGTGCTACCAAATGAGCCATGCTGACATAAGGATCCGGACAGTGAATCATTTTTCTGAAGTTGAAATAAATCTCAATGGTGAGCAGGTGTAAATATCCCTTCAGTTATCACAAAGTCACTTCACAGTTTCACCAAAATTAATGAAAACAAAACAACAAAAAAACCCTGGCCCAAACATTTAGGTGAATACAAAATGTCTTGATTTCTGGTGGTATTCTCGATAAAGTAAAAGGAAGCAGGTTTTCCTGTGTGACATCAACAACATTTTGCTAGTTATAATACAGACAGAATGAACCAAAATAATATTTATGTTTAGTACTAAAAGAACCAAAGTTTTGCGTCACTACATCTCATTCGAAACTGTAGTACAGTGATGCAGCCCTCTGCTACTGTGCAACAAACAGTTGAAACTCAAACAAGTTAAGTTCGTGTGAATTTGGTTGCCATTCTTTCTTAGCTCCAGCCTGTAGGGATTTTTGCAGCTTGGGGGTACAGGGACTGAATGAATCTCAGTGTTCAGTTTGGTTTGAACTGATGTGAACTCTGCTCAGCTCTCTGACCTCCACAATCCATTTCTGTTGGGAAAGAATCAAACCCACAAAGATCAAGAGATCAGATTTTTTTTAAATAGTTCATTTTAGCTCTAATTTACTGGCAGGGAATTTTCACATCATTTGACTGGACACTGCTGTTGTGGGCACAGTCTACACACACACCATTCTCGTAAGGGATGACAAAAACTTTAATGAACTGAGTTTTGTGATCATGGTGGGCAGGGTAATAGTAGTACCAAGAATTTCATGATTTTTATGACACCTCCCCCTTCCCCGCACCCACAAACTATAGTTTAGAAACATGGTGAAACTCAGGGGTGTCAATGGGGGGGGGGGGCTGTGTTTTTCAGATTTTTGTTTTGCATCCACCAGGCGGTATACCTTTTTCCTTCATTTTGGGGCTTGGCAATTTTTTTTACGCCTCCACCTAACAGCACGCATTGTAGTTGCATAATACAGAAATAGCCACAGTGTGATGCAAATGACACTAGGTGCCACCAACCATTGCTGTGCCCAAAAATGATTCCCACTGCATTGCTGAAATCAGGGAGATGGAACAATCTGCAGGACCAAAACATTGACACTATCAAGTAGAAAGACAGAAATGCAGAATTTGACGGCAGATAAGGACTGCTTGGCCCACCCAATCTGCCCGTGTGTCCTGCTTATACTGCCACGGCAGACCCTCCTTGATCTCTGGCTCCCCCTCACTTCCCACAATTTCCTTGTGCCTATCACATGCGTGCTTGAAACCCACCGTTTCTGCCCACACCACCTCCACAGGAAAACTGTTCCAAGCATCCACCACTCTTTCAGTGAAGAAGTACTTCCTCACATCTCTTCTAAATGTTCCCCCTTCCAGCTTCATTGCATGTCCCTGTGCATCTTTATGTCTCTGAAAAATACTCCCCTCCTGTACCTTATTCAACCTCATGAGGTATTTACAGGTCTCTATCATGTTCTTCCTCTTCCTCCTTTCTTACAGGGTCTACATATTGAGGTCTTTCTGTCTCTCCTCATAGGGCTTCTGATGCAGCCCCTGCACCATTTTAGTTGCCCACTTCTGTACAACCTCTATCCTATATATGCCCTTCCTGAGACGTGATCTCCAGACCTTGACTCAGTACTGCAGGTGAGGTCTCACCAGTGATCTATACAGTGGCATAGTTCAACATGAAATTTGTCAAATCAGCATTACAGCAATGGCACAGTGCCGATAGTTGGCATTGTGCCATCAGGAGCAGAAGGTGTTTTTTGCTGGGGGAGGGTTGTCCCCCTTCACCCCCCACAGTTTAGATTATCAACTCCGAGTCAGAGTTGTTTTGGGGAGGGGGCGAAATCATGACAGAGAGCAGTGTTGACAACACTGCAGACCATTACAGCGAACTGCAGATTTTGTCGCTGTAATGGTCTTCGCAGTACTGTCGTTGCTGTGTGAACAGTATACCAGAGTGGCATCACCGGCTCCCTCCTTCTGCTGGTGATACTCCTCCCTGTGCACCCCAGCATCCCTCTCTCCTCAGGCTTACTGACTCCATCCATACTGGTATGGACCAAGGCCACCTCACTGCTGCCATCTTTGTTGATCTAGCAAAAGCTTTTGATATGGTCTCCCAACCTCTTCTCCTTAGCAAACTCAAGTCAGCAGGTCTCACAGGCTCAGTAACCAACTGGTTCGGCTCCTACCTGGATGGAAGAATCTGTGAGAATTGAAGATTCCCTGCCCCCCCCCATCTACACCTGTGTACTCCAAGGATCTGTCCTTGGCCCACTGCTCTTCTCCACATTCCTCAATGACCTCCCCTCAGCCTGCTCCTCTACTTCCATCCATATACATGCAGATGACATGGTCCTGTTTGCATCTGGGTCTTCTCCTTCAGAGTTAACATCCAGGCTTCAACTTGATTTTGACACTGTTCAGAAATGGTTCAGGTCAAAACAATTTTCCCTAAATGCTAGGAAAATGGTCTCCATGTGCTTCAGCACAAGAGAGAGACTTTTTAGGCTTCCCTTCCACCCCTCCTTCCACACACTAGATGGGGGTACAATTGACAACATACCCTCATTTAAATACCTCGGTGTCTGGCTTGACTGGCACCTTGGCTTCTCACAGCACGTAGATGCCATTCACAGAAAACTCCACCCCAAGCTCGGTGCCCTTTATAGGAACAAAAGCTGCATCCCTATACCTGCTCGACGAGATATCATCTCTGAGATGATCCTTGCCATCTTTGATTGCGGCGACATTGTCACAGGTGTTGCACCTATGTTCACCTTGGCCAGACTGGACCCCCTCTTCCACTCTTCCTGCCATTTTACCTTGGCCTGCCCTCCACGTACTCATCACTGTTCTCTATACTCTGCTCTCCCCCCCCCCCCCATTAGTAGATCACCACCTAATCCACTGTGCCTCCTTCATTTCTAAATTTCTGGTTGGCTTCACTCCCCTATGCCTGCCTCCTCTTACTCTCTCACAAATCAGCCTGTTGCTGCCTACTGCTCCCCTCTCATAAATCCCTTGCTGGACAGAATGCCTTCTCTTTCCACTTTTCTAATATCTGGAACTTTCTTCCCCTAACAGTTCACTCTGTCTCCTCCAAATGCTGTCTTTCCTCATTACTCCAAGCTCACACCTCTCCCTCCTACAAATGCCCATAGCTCAAAGTTCTGCCTTCCCCTCTTTTCTCTTTTCCCTACCCACTACCTGTCCCCAATTTCCTATACCTCTCTGCACCTCCCATTTTCCACTATTCATGTATTCTAACCTCTACACTTTCCCTCTCCCCATCTCAACCCCTCCCTTCCTCTCCCCAACCTACCCCTACCATCCTTCCCTCCCTCCAACCCTCTCCCTATCACCCCCTCACTCCCCTCCACTACTACCTCAACCCCATTCTCACTCTTCCAGCATCCACTTCCTCCTCCACTACTACCTTCTCCACTTCCCCCTCCCCTTATCCTAGCCCCATCACTTTGTCCCCATCCCATCTCTATACTTGCTATTCCCAAACCTAATCCTTCACCCCACTTCTCTTCTATCCCTCCACCTATCTTCCTCTCCTTTCTTCCCTTCCCCTCTCCTTACGATCCCTCCTCTCTTTCCTCTCTCATGTACTGCTCCAGTTCCTCCTCCCTATGGCTCCTTCCTGATTTTAATGACCACTTCGGAAGTTCTGTTTCCTGACTTATAGCCTGTGAGTGCCTGGTACCTCACACACCTGATGTAATCAATTTGTATTGTTATTAATTATGCCTCTCCGATACTGTGAATTACTGTACATTGTTGTGCCTGATTGTATTTTAATTAATGGGTTTCTCTTTTTCCCATAGGGGAAACCGTGGCATAATTTGCCATTAGAAAGGAGTGTTTATAATGGCACACATACGCATGGTTTCCCTCACTCCGTGCATGCACCCGCCGTAGTTCATCCCTTCCCAACTGCTCGCCTCTTGCCTTCTTGCTGTAAAGTCAGCCGCCAGTGGAACTTGGTGGTAAGTTATTTTTTTTTAAATGATGGTCATTTTCCATGTTTGGGGGGATAAAAAACATTTAAAAACATTTTAAAATCTTGGACATCAGAAATGTGGGGACCAGGCAAAAACGAAACCGGAGTGGGTCCGCCCTGGAACCTCTGCTATTTTATATAATTGTTGTGGCAAAAAAGGGAAACCCAGCAATTATATAAAATAAAATATGGGGTGGTGTTTAAATTCAAAGTTTACACACACCCTCAATATTAAATGCTTAAACAAACCCCTAGAGCTTCGCTCTCAGTGTTTATATAGTATCTAACACCTTGGGTGTGTGTAAACTTCTCATTACACACACCACCCCATACTTTATTCTATATATTATTGTGCTTTCTACTTGTTGTGATATACCTAGCCCCTTCCCCAGGACACATCTAGAAATGAGCTTAATGGCTCAGTATGTCTTTCCTGGTAAATCTCTTTGAAATAAATAAATAAAATCCCACTGGCCCTATCCACTGGACTTGTTGCACTGTCTTGCCATCTTAAAAGAGTGGTGAACCTAGTGTGAAACAAGCTCCCAAAGGAAGCAGTGTAAGTGCAGAATCTTTTAAAACTCATGTTGTATCAGTTCCCGAGGGAGAATTCCCAATTCCCCCAGGTGGCACCCGGAAATGAGCTTCAGCTCAGTGTGCCAATTTCCCAGTAACCAATTTTAATTATATAAATAAAGAGAATAACATAGCTGGGTACAACATTTCATTCATGTGGAAGGGAAGGTCACATGACTACAGAAGAATACTTCACAGCGGCATTAGCATGGCTAGACAGAAAAGGAGGACCACTTGGCATTGGAGTCCCAGACATGTCAGAAGCTAATTATTTTCCTCTCCATAGTGCCCAAGTCCATACTTTTGACTGGTAGCCCATCCTAATAAACACCAGTCACAGCTAGTTCTCATAATATTGATTGCTAACCTTCAGCTGCCTGGGTGGCAGGAGATGAACATGCTGGACCCCTGTGGTCTTTTATTCAGTTAGCATTCCCTATATCTCTAAGACTCGTATTTAATGAACTTTTAAATATATGAGTAATATGTCACTGTAACACTTTCTTTTTTTCCTCCCACTCTTTTTCCCTCCAGTCGCCATGCTCAAGGACCTCCCTTGGACATCACCCGGTATCTCCTTCCCGGCCTGAGATCCTCCCAGCATGAGTCCCCCCCCCAGTGCTCCAAGCACCCCCACACCTTACCTGCAATCAGCACCCTGGCTTGCACCCCCCCAGAGCAGGGCCACCTCCACTACATGATGCTCCTTGCGTCTAGTTGAATTGCAGGCAGGGTGAAGGTCGGAGGATATCGGGAACTCCAGCGATTAGGATCAGATGGTGGGCATGGGGTCACAGTGTTCTCCCTGAGCACAGGATATTTCCTTATTTTCATGACATGAGTGTGACACCCCCCCCAAAGGCGTACAATGATGTCCAGCGCGAGACAAGCGTGCTCCCCCACCCATCCTGTGGATGTCTGCCATCGCCTCCACCCTTGCCTCACATGACCCCCGGCTGTAGCACCCCCAACCTCCACTGGGAGTCACTGATGCTGGGGAGCCACAAGCCCACCCTCCCGAGGAGAAAAGGGCAGTCCTCCGGACAATCAATTCTCTCCTCCACGGCTGAACCTCAGCAGCCTGACCTTGCTTCTAAGTCCAGATCGTCAGTGTGGTGCGAGGTGTGACATCCAGCGCCTCAACCCTCAATGCCACCGAGCTGGCTACTGTATCACTTTCTTTTAAAACACATGGATGCGTGACTGCATCCTGCCACTTTAGGACCATTCTCGTATGGATATGATCATGTCATCTGTTGCCTAGCAACAACATCTGGAGTCTATGAAAGCTGCAAATGCTGAGTGAGACTGCATATTCATTGCCTGGACAATCTTGTGGCATCAGACTCCCAACTTATAACTAAGCCATGAAACAAAAGTTTGTCTTTATTCTATTTGTTGGTAGGCTCCCTACAAAGCAACCTTTGGTCACTCCTGCAGTGATGCTAAGCACAGATTTCCTCCTGTCAGTCAGTTTCTGCAGTGACAAATCATTGAGAATAGTCAAGGCCATCATGTCATACTTACTTTCTTGCAATTTACAAGCTAACAACAGGAATGCACAAACTAAATGGCTTGTGGAAACACATACTTGCACAGCACTGTTTCCATATAATGCCACCTGCTGACTCTTTTAACAACTCTGCAAATGATGACGTAGATTTTTAGCATTTATAAAACAGTGGCACTAAGCATTACAGTTAGCTGTATCCAAGGACATCATGACTGCAATATCCTGATACCTTTAGTCATGGTGGAACTTGATGTTGAGAACCACTTAAGCAATAAAGCATGACCAGGAGT
The DNA here is from genome assembly GCA_016271365.2 of Neoceratodus forsteri. NCBI lineage: Eukaryota > Metazoa > Chordata > Ceratodontiformes > Ceratodontidae > Neoceratodus > Neoceratodus forsteri. Next base: position 324,413,208 of record CM057459.1, read on the forward strand.
TAGAGTAACAGTCTGTTATCACCCTGTAGGGATGTAAAGTGGCACGAGGCACAGGCAAGTCCCATATTGCCCTTAGGGGATGATTAACTGTTTATTTGTTTTCAGTTAATCATTTTTTCTCCCCTCCTGGTATGGCAACCATCCCACCAACATCCTCCCCAAGTCACAATGACCTGGCTTCCCTCGGGACTTACCGTACCAAACTCCTGGGTTTTTACCCCCCATAGTGGGGTGACAAGGAGCATACTCAACCCTCCAGGTAAAGGATCCAGCGGTTGTGCCTGAGTCACCAGGTGGGGAACCTGTGAGGGGCAGTGACCATCCTGCCATCCAGTATGTTTCTACATATCTTGCCCTCCTTCCCCCGTGGCATGGAGCAGTGTGTGTGCAATAGTGTTAATAGTGGTGCCATGTATGTTCCCATGCAGGGCATAGTGGATGCCTACTGCTCCTCTGCTGCTCCATGTACTGTTCCCCAACCCCTGCTAGTAGACAGTCAAGCTCCAGACAACATACCTCTCCCTCCCTCCCTGGAGGAGGAGAGCAGTCCTTTGAATGCTCAATCCTCCTCCCCCCCAGCTGGCCCTCTGACAACTCAAGCTCATTCCCAAACAAGAGTCATCAGGGCCACAAGCAGCAGCACTACTGCTGTGCTGGCGAGCCGGTCAAGACTGGCTGTTCTTCTAACTCCTGGGAGTGCCTTACTGCTATTATACAAAATTATTCCAATAGAAAAGTGCTAGGAGTGTACCTTTTGAATGTTTTCCTCACTGAAAGGGAGAGTTGTAATAAAATAGTTCATTCACCAACAGTTTGAGAACACTGGTTTAGAATCAGAATGCATCATTCCAGTCATTCAGCAGTGCTAGAGGATGGAATGCTTAGAGGAAGAGTTCATGTGCCATGGTAATCAGGCTGTATATAGAGAATAAAGTAAGGGTCTGGGTGTGTAATGAGAATTTACACACATCCGCCCGGGTTTGATGCTACATAAACCCGAGACGGCTTCGAGGTTCCTCTTATTAACATCTAACCTGAGCTCTGTGTAAATTCAAGTTTACACACCCAGAACCATACTTTATTTTATATAATTGGCGGGACGTCCTTTTTCCCCACAGCAACTATATAAAATAAAAAAGACGTTCTTATGCGACCGTGGCAGTCTGCTTGGGTCTCAGTGTGCACTCTACGGTCTGTCGGTTGCTCGCTTTTTTTTTTATTTCATTTTGTGTGGAGCCAACATGTTGAGGGTATTTCCCTCATTTTGATTCCTTTCTGCCTGCCAGGCAGCACTTACCACAGTTAGTATAGCGGCTCACAGTGGGAAAGACGAGGCGGACAGTGGCTACGAGGAAGATCTTCGGAGGCAGGGGCGCCTGTGCAGTGTGAGGGAAACCGGGCACGTGTTCACTGTTATAAACGCTCCTTTATAACGGCGAATTACGCCACGGTTTCCCTATGGGGAAAAAGGACATCCCGGCTATTAAGTGACAGTTCAACATAGGTTAATGCAAGGGTGTCTGAATGCTGATAATCAGACTGCAGTATTTCTGAGACTCTTTTTATAATGTAGGTTGTTTTGAGTGGTATGTAGTACCACAGTGCCAACTCAGCCTCCCCTTCTTTGTAGATGCTGCCCCTTGCTTTGCCTAAGATGTGGCAGAATGGGACTGACTCAGTCCAATTTCCCAGTTAACAATAAATGAAGACTTGAATAATTTTGTAATAAAAAATCTGGCTCCACTTGAAGAACCCTTTTGCACTGTTTGTGGAGTGTGCTGAATTATTTACATTTGACTCTTGCTCCAGTTTATATGTTTCTATCTGCCCCAGTAAACGTAGCACTCCAGTTAACTTTTTTTCAGATGGATTCCTCTTAAAGATACAACACAACAGCTACCATGATGTGCCTACTTCTCCACCATCTCCATTTTTGGATGAAAGTGTAAGTTGGGGCAGACCCACGTTGGTCTGTGGCATAAGTGTGTGTGTGACGATACTCCTCAGCTACTTTATACACAACCCTATCCAAGATGCAACAGCAACTGAACTGCAGCTCACAATGCTCCCTGTATGGCCAGCATGGGAACTTTCTTAATGAGTAACTATGTATTACATCCAGAGAGGTCAAACATGTCTCACCACAACTTTCTCAAACCCCTGGTTCTGTTGCTATCTGGCCAGCACAATTTTGCATTTTTTACATTAAGGAAAGTTGGGTGAAAGAGGCCCAAGTGTAAACATGTTTCAAAGTATACTGTTTTTGTAGTTGCATAGAGACTTGTGGCTTCTTTTTCATTTACTGTATGAATATTTATTTATTTAGTTAGTTTTTGTCGACTGGGTAAGTACACTAGACAAATTCTGCCTATTTTCAGGCACGACCTGGGGGAGGGGGATACAAATAAATGGCGACTGACTTTGAACCAGATTAAGCTGTTGGTGGCATTTTTTAGTGAATGGGGGAAATTTGGCCAGGGCACTGGGGAAATTCCCCTACTATTTTCGAGAAGTGCCATGGGATCTTTAACATCCACCTGAACTACCTCCAGAACAGGCAGATGGGACCTCAGTTTAATGTCTCATCTGAAAGATGACACCTCAGGAGTGCAGCACCTCCCTCATGCTGCACTGCAGTGTCAATATTGGGATATTAACCCAAGTCCCCTGGTGTGGGGCTAGAACCCACAGCCTTCTGATCTCCCAGCCTCAGAGGCGAGTGTGCTATCTGGTATATATAAATATATATAAAAGCATCATTCCTCAAAATTTGCATATGTCTTATACCCATGTCATTGTGCCCCACGACTTCACTGTAAATGAGCCTTGGCACAATGAGTCTGTTCCTGGACAAATGAGTAAATGAATACAAATGTGTGTCCTTTACTAACTGCATGTTTGGGTAAGGGGATATTGTTAACTGTGTAATAAATGGTGTTGCATGTCCTGAGCATGTATGTATCTTTGATCAGCCCAGCTCACTGTGAACCCAGGATACTCACAGAAGTAACATATCATCATCTCGCTGAGCATTCCTTGGATAATTATTGTAAAATTAAAATATAATGCATGAGCAATACTGCCAGTTTCAGCTGTCTCTCTGTCCATCATTATAAGCACAGACTAAATCCAACTGCTCCAGTGTTAACTTTTTTCCCATCACGGACCTGTCAATAGGTAAGCCTGGATCCCTGTGGGGCTCTATTATACTGAGCGCTGTGGCAGATTAATCTGATTTGCCTCCAATGCTGCTACATCTCGCAAGGATGCAAGAACCAGTCAGCTGCCACTTGGAGAAAAAAAAATATTCTGTAGACTGTATTCATGGAATATGGTTCTCATGACGTGAAACTTTCTAATTTCCACAGGCTGCCTCTTCTTATAATTTCACTAAAATTGACATATACCACTTGATTTGCCTCAGTTGAAACAGGGAACATATAATCGTGACCTTTAGACAAATGGATAACATCTCCCAAATACCCTTTATACCTTCTGGAAGGAGACATTGAGCACAAACTGTTCAACTCATCGAGGTAACGACATCAAACAATTAATTACATTGACTCAGGTACTGCACTGCTACGAAGGCTTTTGATTTGGTTAAACGTGCAATATAATACTGTTTGCTTAGCACAGATGTTATTGCTGTGTCCATAGCTTAAGTAGCATCAGGTTACAAGCATATAACAGGTGCTGCAGGGAAGATACCTGATCTTTGAGAACAATTACAGATACAGAAGCAATCTGAAGTTTTAATTTCTGAGCCACAGCCCTATTTAGAAAACATACAGGACAGCACTGGATCCTGCCTTGAGGAAAATGTTACACCTATAATCCCTGCATTCTGTTGCTAAAATATTTACAAAGTAAATTTGAAGCTTTGTGCGTGGGATGGGTAGTATTTCCACTGAAACCTACTGCATACAGACATGGACGGTCTCTATACTTTTAGACATCTGCTAAAGAAGAAATCTGTTTTCTTATTTCTCTCAAGCTCAGCCCTGTTTTTCACATCATATGGAGAAATCATCTCCATATGAGCTTTCCTGGAAACGTTTCATAATTCAGCCTCATCGCTTCCCTTTGTGAGTCACATCACCTAAAAAATCCCCACAAGTTTAAGAAAATTGCCCTGCTGCTATTCTAGACATTGAAAGCAAAATGATACTCTCACAAGTAAACCAGTACCCATCAACTTGGAGATAATAACTGGTTTAACAAGGGGAGCATACTCACAGAAACATACATCTCTTTATTTAAAAAACACCTATATTAATAGAAAAAATAGATATTAACAGCAGAAAAAGGACAAGGGACCATCAAGTCTGCCCAGTACCTGCCTGCTTCCTTACCCATCCTAATGTTGTACCAGAGCTAGTCTGCCTTTGGCCCTGACTGTATTCCCCCTCCCAGTTCACTCATTTTCTTCCTGTGACTGTCCCTTTCCTTCCTCCATTCAGATACTTGCCCTGTGCCTATCACACCTGTGTTTGAAGCTGGCAATGGACTCTGCATTTACCACTTCTTCTGGCATTGCAAGCTACAGTACTTCTTCACAACTCTTTCTGTAAAGAAGAACTTTCTCACGTGTCTCCTAAAGCTCCCTCCCCCACCACCACCAGTTTTCAACCTTCCAACCACGGTCTGTTGTTACCTTGCCTTCACTTTTTGTGAAAAGGGCACTACTGTTCTCTTCATTAATACTCCTTAGGGATCTTATGGTCTCTATCATGTCCCCCCTCTCCCATCCTAGCTTCTAGTGAGAAGAAGAAGAAGATGAAGACGAAGAAGAAGAAGAAGAATTATTGTTTATATAGCACTTTTCATACACACTGTATCCCAAAGTGCTTTAGAAACAATGAGAGACTGGTAGTGAAGCGACTGAATGTGTAGTGACAGCCATTTCACACATCCTGCTAGATCAATCTCTTGATCTTAATCTTCATGTACAGTCTGTTTGCAGGGCTGTCAACTCCAAACTGGGTGTTCGGTGATGGGTGTAGTGATAAGACTAGTTATATGCTCATGCCATCGGCTAAAATGGCCATTGCGAAGGGGATTCTGCTCCCCACCCTAACCTGTGAGGCTCTCTTATTTGGGGCTGCTCATAAAACTGACCTACTCAGATGGGATATTACGTATAACAACATATGTCGCCATGCCCCTTCTGCTCCTTGGCTTAAACACCACTGTCAGCTTTGTAATGATCTTGGTTGGCTGTCTCTGTTAGCTAGTAGGAAATACTACCTTGGCTCTCTTATTGATTCGATAATTCAAAATCAGGCCCCTAGGTGTCTTGCAGCTATGCTTGTTCCTCAGGACACACTCCATGGTATACGATGACCTGATAAATCCTTTCTGAATTTGCCAAGGCGCCGCACTAGGACAGGAACATGCAGCTCCACAGCTGTGGAATTCCTTTCCCCATGACATTAGACTTTCTAGCTCCCACACATGCTTTAAGAGAAAACTGCGCTCGAATCTGCTGATTGCTGATACCTGTTCCTGCTTTCACCCTACCTAATGACTGATGTCTCTGGCCATACGATAGTATTTCCTCACCTCTATATAACCCTCTTACTGCCTCAGCCTGTCCTGGCTCCCTTTCCCTGCCCATATACAATCTTGCACTGCAGGCATCTCCCTTACACTTACATACACTCATATAACCTAATTTCATGGCTTGCTCCCCATTTCCTCACTTACCGACCTTTTCCTTAATGACACCCCCTGCTCGCAATGGTTATTTCTTCCTTTTGTATTACCTGTTTTTGTTTTTGTGTACCTTTTTCTGTTCATATATGTCACCTGATAATTTCTTGTCCAAGGTCCTCTCTATTCATTGCATAGGTAGGCACCTATGAACTTATGAATGGTCTACTCTGTATGTCTCTGATATATTGTATCCACATTAACTCACTGTATGTAAAGTGCTTTACTCTGTATGTTCTGATATATTGTATCCTCTTTAACTCATTGTAGGTAAAGCACTTATAATTTGTTATCCTGTTAAGTTTCTGCATGTCTGTACTCTCCCGGATCGTGCCTGAAAATAGTCATTTTATGGCTAGTGCACTTACCCGGTTAACAAAAGCTAAATAAAATAAAAAATAAATGAACACCCACCCACGGCTGGCTTTGAACAGTTGCATAAACTGGTTTTATGTGAAGGGAACGGTTGGCCAGCAAACTGGGAAAAATTCCCTACTCTTGGAAAAAGTGCCTTGAGTTCTTTCACTTCCACATGGACACCCACCAGGATAGCACCAGAGATGTGCAGAAAGGACCTTGGTTTAAAGTCTCATCTGAAGGATGGCACACCCTGACAGTACAACACCACCCAGTACTGCACTTTAGTGCCAGCATTTATGGTACAAGAAGAAGAAGAAGAGAATTCAGAACAACTTTTTCTCATCTTACTTCCTGCTGGTTCATTTTCTTCTATGGTCTGTCTGTGTTTTTTTGACAGGCATACAGACCATTTATTTTGTTCTGTTTTGGAAAAAAAGGGAATACTCTTTATTCATTCTCCTGGCAAGGGCTTTTACAAGTTTTGTCCAAGCAACTTTTTGGGCACAGTTGTGAATTGTTTAGTGTATTATGGCTTCTCAGACTGCCTCTGTGTCGCTTAAGCTTACTGAGAAGGGTCCTTCTTCACATAATAAACACAGAGAAAGATGAAAGCCCCCCCCCCAAGGATATTAATCAAAGTAAAAATTTTGCCAGAAATTCGGATATTTCTAAACATAAGAGACCCACAGAGCAGGTCCCAGATGCGGGACCTGCAAAAAACAAACAAAAAGAGAAGCATGTCACTGCCTCTCCTGCTGAAGAAGCAAAGAAGTCTGCAGTACACAATATGAAAATGCCCTCTGTGGAGGACTTACCTAAATTATAGCAAATGTTTAAAGCTTTTAAAGCCATGGATTCCCTTATTCCATCCAGCTCCTACTCCTGCCCCAACCTCCGAGGATTGGGGAGTCAAAATTTTCTATAAAGAGGAGCATGACAGTGCGGGCTCCATGGACTGCAAAGGCACCTCAGAGCATGAATTTGATTCCTCTTCCCATGAGTCAGAGGATTTTTCCTCCCACTATGCTTCTGTGAGGCAAATAGCTAATATCCTCAATCTTTCCACCCAAGAAAATGAGGAAGAGGAAAAAGAGCCTGATTTTTTTGGATATGATCGAGTTACCTGCTTCAAATAAACGGGTCCTCCCTGTGCATAAATCTTTTAAAAGAGTTACCTGCAGGGTCTTGCAGAGTTCTACTTTGACCCCAGGGGTAGACAAAAAAGTTGAGAAGAGGTACCAGCTGGTTAGGCATGATGCTGAGTACCTCCACATTCACCCTGATCATGAAGGAGTAGTTTAGGTGACTGCCTGTGACAAGGCCAAGGGGGCCCTCTCCGCCCAGCCTCCGAAAAAAGATCTAAAAAGCTGGACAGTATGGGTAAGAATGTTTTTATGTCTGCATCTTTACTACTGAAGCAAGCTACATACATAGCTTATACAGTCCAGTATCAAAAGGAACTCTGGAAGTCTGCCCTGGCCTTCAGCGACAGGACATCTGGGGATGCAGCACAGGATCTGATGGAGTTGGCCAAAACTGTCATCAGAGTCACCAGATACTTTTTCCACATGGTGGTAGGTGTTAATGACACTGCCTCTAGGGTTATAGCACATGCTATTTCCTTATGTAGATTTGCCTGGTTACGGACTACTAACTTGTCTCAGGATACCCAGACAACTTTCCATCTGACAACTCCTTGTTTGGTGACAAGACAGAAGCTCACATGAAGAAGATGGATGAGTACAAGACCACCTACAAAATTAATGCCCAGAAAGAGTATGCCTCAACTTTCTACAGACCTCAGGGAAGGAGAGGTAGAAGTAGGGAGTACTTTCTCTATCCTTTCTATCCCATGCCCTATGACTACTCTCAAATGAGAGGTTTCTTTAGGGGCAGAGGCAGAAGACCTTACAAATGGTCTGAGCTATTCCCAACCCCCAAGACCCAGCCCAAGCAGAACCCCTGATGGTCCTGCCCAGGTCACCTGTCCATTGTCAGTGGGAGGAAGGTTGACTCATTTCTTTCAGGAACTGAAAAATACCACAGACAAGTGGATATTGGAAGCAGTGAGTCAAGGTCTCACCCTGCAGTTCTGCAAATTTCCCAATCTGCACAACCGCAGAATCTTCAAGCCTCTCACTCCAACAGAAAGGGTACTGTTGGAGTTGAAGGTCAAAAAGTTACTGAAAGCAAATGCAGTGGAGAGGGTTTCTCCTGACCAACAGGAGAAAAGCATTTACTCGAGATACTTCCTCAATTGAAAGAAAAATAGGGAGTGACAACCCATTTGGATCTCAAGTTTCTGAACAAGCATCTAAGGAAACCCAAGTTCAAGATGATCACCCTAGCCATAGTGATCCCTTCCCTATAGCAAGGGGACTGGATGGCTTCTCTGGACCTGAAGGATGCTTATTTCCACATCCCAATCAGGCCCTGTCACAGAAAATTCCTCAGGTTCAGACTACCGCCTGACCATTACCAGTTCAAAGTCCTTCCCTTCGGTCTCTCCTCTGCTCCCAGAGTCTTCACAAAGTGGTGGTGCATCTTCGCAGACAGTGAGTGATGGTCTTTCCCTACCTGGATGACTGGCTAGTCACAGGGAAGTCTCATCAGCAGATCAAGGACTTCCTGCACTTAACTTAAAGCAATATAGAATCACTGGGATTCCTCATAAATGTAGAAAAATCCCAAACAGAACTGGTAGAGTTGTTGAATTCATAGGAGCAGAATTGGATGCCCTCCCAGGCAAGGCATTCCTTCCACAGGAGATGGTAGAAAATCTCCTAAGCTTGGCAAATTCCTTTGCCTTGAGTCAGCCCAGGCCAACAAGGGTTTTCCTACTGTTATTGGATCACAAGGCTTCCACTACAAGTGTAGTTCCAGGCGCCAGATTCCAAATGAGGGATATTCAATACCATCTCAGAGTACACTGGTCACAGAAAAGGCACCCTCTCTCAAAGCTGGTTCCGATCACAAAGACACTGTTACAAGCTCTCAATTGGTGGAAGGAAAGGGAAAACCTCAGGGAGGGAGTTCCTTTCCAACAACGACCCCACCATGGTCCTGACAAGATGCCTCTCTGCTTGGATGGGGAGGTGCACACTTAGGTGACCAGACAGTAAGCAGAGTATGGTCTCCTCAGGAGTCCAGGCAGCATATCAACCTACTGGAGCTAAGGGCAGTCTATCTTCCCCTGTGCTCCATTGCCCCAGTGAATGGTCAATCCATCCAAATCAGGACAGACAACACCACCACCATATATTACATCAACAAACAGGGGGGCACCAGATCCTAAAGGCTGTGCACAGAAGCCATGAAGATTTGGAGTCTGGCTTGTTCCATGAATGTGTAATTGTTGGCAATCCCAGGAAAGGATAATGACCTAGCAACTTCCTCAGCAGAATCAGCCAAGGGCACCACGAGTGGTCCCCAAACAGACAGGTACTGACCACAGTTTTTGGAGGTGGGGCACACCGGAAATAGATATTTTTGCTTCCATAGAAAATCACCGGCTTCCCCTGTTTTGTTGCAGGCCTTCAGCAGTGGGTTCAATTCCCATGGATGCACTGACCCTGGATTGATCAAGGAAATTGCTATATACCTTCCCTCCATTTCTTCTACTGCTACAAGTTCTTCTAAAATTGAGGAGCCAGCCTCCAACCATAATACTGGTGGCTCCAGATTGGGCCAGACAGCCCTGGTACTCTCTCTTTCTGACCCTTTCTATCAGACGACCCCTTCATCTGCCTCAGACACACATCTTATTGACCATATCCCAAGGGAAAATACCTTTTCCAAACCTCAAGGCACTACGCCACAAAGTGTGGTTCTTGAAGGGTTAGAGTTCAGCAATTTTTGGTTTTCTAAGGGTGTTCTTGAAGTCCTCAAGGTTTCTAGAAAGCTGGCTACCAGGAAAACTTATGCCTCTAAGTAGAAAAAGTTTCCTTATGATGTGCCTCTGGGCAGTTCAATCCCTTGCAAGCAGATCTGCCCACACTCCTGGACTACTTGGTTCATCTTCACACTCTCAGTCTTAGGCCTTCAACCCTCAAGGTCCACCTAGCAGCTATCTCAACATTTATTTCTGCAAAGAAAGAGAAAATGGTTGCTTCACACCCTATTTTCAAGAGAATTTTTCTATGGGCCTACTACACCTGTATCCACCTGTTAGGGACCCGGTTCCTCCATGTGATCTGAATGTGTGCATAGCCATGCTCATGGAGCATGCATTCGAGCCTCTGGCTACTGCAGATTTGAAATATGTCACTTGGAAGACAGCCTTCCTTGTGGCCATCACCTCTGCCAGAAGGGTGTGCAAGCTGCAATCTCTTTGCATGGATTATATCCTAATTATATCATCTTCCACAGGGACAAGGTAGTCCTTGGGACTAATAGACAATTTCTCCCTATAGTAGTGACAGAGTTCCATCTGAACCAGTCCATCACTCTTCCAGTGTTCTTCACAGATGGGTCCACTCCTGGTGAACAGATGTTGCATAGTCTGGATGTTAAGAGGTCCCTTGAACACTATTTGGATCGTACTAAGGACCTCAGAACCTCCCACTCACAACTGTTCTTCACATACAGTGAGGTGGGTAAGGGTATGCCAGCCTCCAAGAGAACTGTTGCTTGATGGTTATTCTCTTGTATACAGTTCTGCTACTGGAAGGCTGGCAAGCAACTGCCACAAGGTCTCTGGGCACATTCCACTCATGGCACTGCTGCCTCAGTGATGGCTGCAAGGGATATTCCCATGTTGGAAATTTGTAAAGCAGCTACCTGGAAAACTGTGCATACCTTTGCAAAGCACTACTGCTTGGATGTACAGTCCAGAACGGATGCCAAATTTGGCACTGTCATCTTGCAGAACCTTTTCCCTAAGTAGGTTCTGTACTCAGCCTCTCAAGGTACTGCTTTGTAGTCTGCATATGTGTAGGCATAATAAGGGATTCCTGGTGCTTAAAGAAAAAATTACTTACCATAGTAATATTGTTTCTTCTAGGGGATCCCTTATTATGCTTACACCTCCTGCCCCATCTACCTTTCCAGAACCTAAAAAAGGTTCTTCAAGAATCAGTGTTTTCTTTGCTGATAAAGTTACTGCTTGAGCATTTCTTGTTCCTGTTTCCATAGTCAGTTGTGTATGGCCCTTTGTTTAATCTGTCATAGACTGGGCGAGGAGGTCAGTCTATTTTATTTCACATGTTAGTCTAATTTGATTCTTTTTCTAGTATAGGTTGGTCGTTAGGTTTGCATTCTTGCTTTCTATGTTGCTGAAATAAATCTGCTGTCGAGTTGCACAGCACAGCCCCTTCACAAGCCTCAACTCTCCATGTGGCTAAATTAAATATTTAAATTTGTCCTTCACACACTCTGGGCCAGCTCAAGCTGTCGGGCTGGCTGCATAGGTGTAAGCATCATGAGGGATGCCCTGGAAGAAACAATATTGCTATGGTAATTTTGTCTTACATCTCATACCCTGGCTAGCCCTTTACATCTCATTCCTTTTGGGCTTGTGTTTTTCTTAAAAGGAACATAAACCATGTGTACATGTTTTGATATACTGCAAATCTTCTAATTGAAGCTGCAGCTTCAGTTACATTGTGTGTGTGTGTTCAGTGCCATGGCTTCAATTAGAGCAAAGCTTTTATTCAAACAGCTGCCCACTTGGTCTGGTAGCTTTTTTGTACTATGACTATTTTACTATGTATTTGAGCACCCCAGTAATCATAACACATACTGTTTCAAATGTGTCCAATTGTATCCACCTCCTTTGAGGATTTGGTTGACATTTTGCATATAAATACTGCCCTAATATATGTTTCCAATTAGTTACTTCTTTGTGTAAAACCAAAATGGGCTCCAGGGCCTTTTCTGTGTCTGCTCCTGGTTTTTGGAATGCTCTTCCTGATGCGTTACATACAGTTCCATCTTTTAATTTATTCAGATTCAGACTGCGCCAATATTTGTTTGAAACTTGCACTTGTTATTGTTGATGACTGCAAATGAATGAAACGCTGTTGTTTATTATATTATTGTCATGTAATACCATCTTTCACATGTCTTTGGCCCAGGCTGAGGCTGAAAAAGAGCATTTGGTTCACTGCTCCTTACCCAGTTAATAAATTTAATCAGTCAGTCAATCAGTAAATAATGCTTTTAATTATTACTTCCAGTGAAGTAAACAATGACACAACTATTAATGCCATGCTACATAATTTAAGAATAAAGAAAAGAACACCATTCTGCATCAGCATGAGGGCAGTGAACATAACCAAAGGGTTATATTAACTACATGCTAGGGCCACCTGACAGCCCTGAGGTAGTGCATTACGCAGCTTTGGTGGTGACCCAGGTTTGGGAGTGAACCCAGGATGACTGCAATCAGGTGGTTATCGGGTAAGGAGCACTGCTGTTGTTACCCCTATGGTGGGCCAAAACGTTTGCTCTCCAGTTTTGGAGCGGTTGCCGAGTACATATGATTCATAAATGATGTGCATGCTGGTGTGAGAAGGAGGGATGGTCAAGGGGCACTTGGGAGAAAATGTGGAGAAAATCCTTCCTTCCTATCTACAGTGATGGTTGCTAACACTCTTGGGTCTCACATCACATGGTCTCCCTCAGAGAAAAGATGGTAGCAACTGCTATTGGGTTGTTGGGGATCCAGCCTGAAGACAAGAACCACTGGGTGAGATAGGAGAAAAAAACTATATGAAAATAAATGCATGCTGAAAATAGAAAATAAAGTTAGAATTTACATTTCAGCTGGCTCATCGGTACAGCAGTAGTGCTACTGCTTGTGATACCGGAGACCCGGGTTCAGAAGTCAACCCCAGTCATCAGGGGCTGGCTGGAGGAGAGGAACTGAGCATCCCAGAGGATGCACTCCTCCACTGGGGATGGGGGTCTGTGTGCTTCACTGCAGTATTGCTACGTGAGTGATCACAGATGGTAGTGCAAGCAGAGCTGTGATGGGAGGGCTGGGTGCCTCTGACTGAAGATGTCCACATGTTTGTGCGTAGACGTTCTCTTTTGTTCTCACCCACAAGGCATTCAGGGAAGGGGAAACAAGCAAAAAGACCCTCACCCTGCATGATGATGTCACCCCTGTCCTCGCAGGCCCCACACCACTCACTGGGCCACTGACCAACATCCAAGTTAAACTCCCCCCTCACTTGGGGAACCCAGGAGGCTCTGCCATGGGGTGGTGGTGGGGGGATGGTGAGGTACTGTCTAGTCAGAGGTAAATCCCAGAGACAACGGATGTCAGGTTGGCAGAGAGAGGAGCCAATGGAGGCTGACATGGTGCAGTGGGAGATAAAGAATACTAAATAAAAAAAAAAAATGAATTTACAGTTCAACCATAGGTCTTTTGGAAGTATCCAGAAAAAAATGCAAACCTTAAAAATGGGCCAATGGCTTGGTGTGTTTTCCCAGTTAAAAAAAGAGTAAATAAGTCAATCAATAAATACATACATACATACAGTACATACATACATAACATACATACATACATAAATACATACATACATAACATACTGTACATACATACACAACATACATACATACATATATACATACATACATACATACATGCATACATGAAGAAACATGGCACATCTTTTGCTGTTACTTGTAATAGATGGTTGATGTTTTTTACATTGAAATGTAGCAGTGCCTGATAGTCATAATACCATCATTCTGACATCAGGAATCCATAATACTATCGAGCTGATGTCGAAACGATGGTGTTACAAAAAAGAACACTTCAACCACTTGCGATCAGCTGTTCCCATCATTTCAGCTCAAGCTTCCGTCATGGCTTTTAAAACCACCTTTATAAAGTGACAGAAGCGGCGCTGCCAGCTGAAATGGTGGGAGTACCATTTAAAACAAGTAAGGCCAGGCTACAGTTCGTGATGGAGCAGGAAAATAAACATACAATTTGTAAGACGAACTTTGATGTCAACTTAACTTTAAGTTACTTAACTATGTCCTTGGAAAGTTTACAAGTTGTCAATTTGTCAAGCACAAGCCCGAGAGTGATTTGAGTCACTCTCGGTAGCTGCCGAGGTGCTGTCGGCACTTGAATATGATTGCAAATGTTTTAGTTGATTGTAAAAAATTATAATGTAATTCAGATTAAAAAAGTGGCAACAATATATTACAAAAAACAATAGATGAGCATCCATCTGTAATGGTTGCTGTAAATCCATCTCGGGATTCCTGTAACATAATAAACCTCTCAAGCTGTGACAGCACAGGAATCCCTTGATGGATTTACCGCACCATAAACAGGTGGATGTCCATCTGCTATTCTATTTATTAATGATCTGGAAAGGAGGAAGTCAGCGGCAAGGTGCTGATGTTTCCTGATGACACTAAATTGGCAAGAAATGCTAAAGCATGGCTAAATCACTAAGTTGGCCTCTCCCTCAGCTTTCTACTACCCTCTAACACAAAAATACTTCCCATTCCCTAATATTCCTTCTAGAAAATCTACTACTGGTCAATCTACTTTCTCATACCACCTTCCTAAACTTTGATCCTCATTTCCCTTGTCAATTCGCACTGCCTCTTCTGCTTTCTACTTAAAGTCTCTCCTTCATGACTTCCTGCAACTGTCCATGACTCTCTTCCCCCCCACCCCCAACTAGTTTTGCAGTGGCAATCTGTTTCCTTCATTACCTGTTCATTGCTACATAACAGAAATTCCATCACCTAAATTAACTAACTTTTTTTCTATTCACATCTGTTATACTATTTACTGTTGTTTCGATGTTTGATTGTGCTCCTTGATATATTGTATTGCTGTATATGATTTTCCATATCATTTACCCCCAGGATGCATCTGGAAATTACCTGTTAGCAGCTTAGTATGTCTATCAGGGAAGGAGGGAGGGAATGGAAGGAAGGAAGGAAGGAAGGGAGGGAAGTAAAGGAAGGAAGGAAGGAAGGAAGAAAGGGAGGAAGAAGAATGGACACAGCAGAGGATGGGGATGCACAATGGGGGGCACCTGCAAACATTAGGGGCCTTGGCTTAGATTTAATGAGGGAAGGTGCAAGGTACTACACCTGGGGTAAGGAATCTGGGTCGCACATTCACCCTATGTGTGGTGCAACAGTAGACAGGACAACTGAGGAAAATGATCTACAGATAATTATGGACAGTAAGCTGAAGCCAACCAGGCAATGTGCAGCCACAGTTACAGAAAGCAAACACAATACTGGGATGAAAAGCAGAACAGCAATACCCTCGGCTCACCCAAATCCAAATAAAAGAGAAGGAAGACTTATTTCCAACTTTAAAACCAGCAGTTTTATTAAATAATGTAACACCCCTCACACAAAAATATCTACGTTTCACGTCGCCCTTGATGCTTTTTCAAGATTACAATTGTTCATTTGTACATGCCTTATATAGTGCTCAATACCAATTAATTACATTCAATTAATATCTTAGCAACACACGAGAAACATGTGATCATATATAGACAGTGTGCTGTTTAAACTCAATACCAATTAAATATACCAACTGATTTATCAACAACACACAAAGAAGTTCTAATGAGCATATCAAAATATAAAAGAAGCAATGTGCCTAGTAAAATCTCTCATTCTCCACTAATATTTATCACTATATACAGATGAACATACCTTTATAATAGTTTATTAAATCGAAACAGCAACCTAATGAAAGTACAGTTCTAAGAGAAACATCACATATAAAGTTATAATGCATATATTTATATATTCACTAAAGCATGATACTTATATTGAATTCTGCCATACACAACACAGAAAGACACACTAGATATTTATAAATACACTGTATAGCAAATATGCCAAAAAACATATGTGCAAATTGTTTTTATTTAGTATACAGAATGCATGGCAGGTCACATTTTATCTGAAATTCCTTTTTAAATATGGGACCAATTGAAAATGTCCATTTAATCCTGGAAATTTACCAGCCTGAAGTTTAAATTGCCAGTAAGTCTCCTTACACATCAACTTATTTAAATCCCCCCCCCCCACGTCTGTTACTATTTAATTTTTCTAAAGCAAAAAATATAAAACCATGCTGATTTCCTTTTTGACGAATGTGATTTGCCAATGCATTCTCTGGTGAACCTATCCCTGTATGTCTCTGATGTTCCAGTATTCTAGTTTTAAATTTCCTCACTGTTTTACCAATGTAGAAACATTTGCATTTACATATGGCTATATACACAGTCATTTCTATACTACATGAAATAAAGGCATTTGGCCTGTCACAGGGTGCCCCTGTGAAGGGTTGAGGGCCCCAAAATAATATTCATATAAATGCAGGGGTACATGAAAAAACACTGCTTTTTATTATTCTAAAGGTGCTAATGTTACACAGTTAGGCTGTTCAGATTGAGTATTGGCTGTTTTTTCTTTATAAGTCCATTAAAGAAAAAGGCAGCAGTTGTTTAGTAATACAGTTTGAAAAATGAAATGAATAACATAAATAATAAATGAAAGGATAACTGTTAGATTAATGTAAAAACCTTGTCATAGCAGTTTACCTGAACCCCCCCCCAGGGTAGTTGTAGATAGGGCTTCTACCTTTCTGTGGAGTGGCAGCAGTTACAGAGACAGCAAAGCTAATGACGTTTTCATAACATGGTTGCATGCGGATTTTAAAGCAGGTGTAATTAACTAAATGCATACTGTTGTTCTCGAGCTGCCACTAACAGAAAACACATCACGGCTGTGCATACTGATCGTTCGGGTCTTGCTGCTATTGAAACTAGCATCCATTAATTTTGGATTGCTGAAATCATCTATAATCTGTCATAGTATTGAAATCTGTACTAAAAAAAAATATTGTCTATTTGTGGTTTGTATTGCGTCGGTTTGTTCTGTTGCGGGGTGTGTTTGGAATGGAACGGATGTCGGTCCTGTTGTGGCTCCTGGGAGTGAAGAGGATGGGGTGTTGGTGATTTGAACCCTTTGTGGTTCCTTTTTGTATACTTCTGTGGAATCCCCCCTTTTGATACTTAGCCCGAGTATCTTGCATAACTTGACATAGAATGAATGGAGTGGACTTGGGACTGATTCTGCAGTGCCGCTACTGCGGCTGCTATCATATGTGAACTGGGATAATTATTTTGGGGACGTGGTTCATAAACTCTCGTTTTGTTTTGATATTAGGGCTTTGCCTTTTAGAGATAAGCAGCTGCGTTACTTTTCGATGGTGCGAACATTCGCACTACCGCAAAGTCAATTATCGTTAGATTTATGCTATAATGGACTCTAGTAGTTATAGTATTCGTATTTTGAGTTTAACTAACCTTCCGAAGGTGAAGTGTGGAGGTTTGGAGTTGAGTCTGGGACTTCTTTGAGACAAGGATTTTTGCAGTGTTTGTGAGGTTCTGAGTTCGGTTCCTGCCGGCGTCTTTTTTCTTCTAGGAGCCGGCCGGCCACAACTGCATTCCTTATATTAGGTATAGGAAGGGGAGGTGCTTTAGTTGTTAGAAATAATACTTAAAATGTTATTAAAAGGGTTTAATTTGTTTATAGGAGTGAAAATATTCTGCTTTAGTAACTAAAAGGGGTTATATGTTTATAAATAAAATAAATACTTGATAAATAAAGATTTAAAGTATATAATCAGATGCTGGGGTGGAGTTAAAGAATCACATGTTCCCTTTTGGGTATAAATCGGACTGTTTGGGTTGAGAGGCAGATTATTTTCTGTTTGCTGTGGGTCTGGAGGTAAACTCTGGAAGCTGCTGAAAAGTGCTCGGTGGAGTTTTGATGAACTGTGCTATTTACTGCTCCGAATGGAAGATTTAGAAATGCCAGAATATTCTGTCTGCTGTGCTATCTACTGTTCTGAATGGAAGAATTGTAAATACCAGATTATTCTGTCTGTTGTGCTGTCTACTGCTCGAATGGAAGAGGAAGAAGAAAAAGTACTGTGCCATGCTGAAATTATTCTGTTGTAAACAACGTCTGGAAAAGAATTAATTAAAACTGAAAACTTTACAAAGAATGGTGATGCATTTTTTCTATGTGACTGCCCACATGTACCTGCGCCCTATCACATGGCCATATCTCTTGCCCAGAATTAGGCAAAATAACACTATTCCCAGTACCCATATAATTACATGCTGTACAGTTACCACATTTAAAATTTCCTCTAGGTAGATAAAACTCATTTTCCACCCTTGTTCTTTCACTCCAACTATGGACCAAAATATCGTTCAAATTATTTGCCGTTCTGTATGAAAAGTGAGGTCCATTTTCTACTACATGTTCCAGACTTGGTTCCAGGGACAAAAGGTGCCAGTTTCTCTTAACAATATTTTCTATGTCCTTGGCCTGTGTGTTAAAAGTGGTGACAAAATTACCATCAATATATCTATTAGCATTATATTATTCCTTTCTTTTTTATTTTACCACCAACAAATTATCTCTGGACATAATATCTATCTACTTTGGTCTTTGCTTTATGCACACATGATTTACTGTATCCCCTATTTTTAAATCTCTCTGCTAACACAGTACAATTATAGTGTATGAGTGAGTGTTGTTGTGTATGGAAATCGATGACTAGAACAGGCTTGTTGTGATTCACTAGCGACGTCAAATATCTGTTGTGCTGCACTAGCTACATCAGTACTGCAGCATAACAGAATGGAACCTGCTCTCGCGCTGAATTCACCTCGCGCAAATGTCAACCGTTGTCAGCACTGTCACAGCTGTCATTTTGCGCCGCTCCTGAAAGTCTGTGACAGCGTACTTCACAACAGGGCAAAAGTCCAAGAAAACAGCCATGGATAACACATTAGACGCAGACACATCTGCTGAAAGGGCTAAATTCATCGCCAACCAAGAGAATAAAAGAACAATTAAAAAAAATGAAAATGATGTTTCTTTTTTTAAAAGTTATTTAGCCGATCGAGGGGAGGCTAGAAATATTTATGACATAGGGCTGTCAGACCTTGATGAACTGATCGCAAACTTCATATTCAAAATGGAGCAACAAGACGGAGCACAATATGAGCCAAGTACAATTAGAGGAATAATTAGCAGCCTAGATAGATACCTCAACAAAAACAAATATGGGCATGCCATCTTCCATGGCAATCAGGAAGCATTCAAAGAGACATTGGCAACATTGTCAGCAAAACAAAAGTATCTTAAAAAGCTTGGCAAAGGCAGTAAACCCATGCAATCTGAAGCGCTGACCCAGCAAGACATAGACAAACTGTACACAACTGGTATACTGGGATTACAAAGTCCTGAATCCCTTCTTAACATGTTATTTGTGAGCAATGGGATCTATTTCGCACTGCGCATAGCTGAGCAGTACTCCTTGTGATGGGGGGATCTGCAGCTCCTTGTGGACACAGAGGGGGATAAATATCTTCAATATGTTGAGCGTCAAACAAAAACCTGCTCAGGAGAGAACCCACGAGATATTCGAGCAACAAAGCCTCGTATGTACAAAAACATAAGCACCCCCAAGCGGGACCCCATTGCTGCCTATGAACTGTATGCCAGCCACAGACCCCCCTCAATGCTGCAGCATGATGCCCCTTTCTACCTTGCACCAAATGTGAACTACAAGCTAGGCCTCTCTCGGTGGTTTCGTTCAATGCCAGTGGGTGAGAATAAAATCAGATCTATGTTGAAGCGAATAAAATCCAAAGCCAGACTGCCACCAGATAAGAGAATCACCAACCACTCTACATATAAAACCTCAGTTCAAAGGCTTATCGATGCAGATGTACCACCAACAGAAGTCCAACAAGTGTCTGGGCATCGCTGCCTACAATCAATTAACAACTACAGTTCCCTGTCTGATCACAAACAGAAAAGAAACTCTGAAATATTTGCAGGTGGTTCAACAGTAAATTCAACAGCCTCTACCTGCTCAGCTTCTGCTGTGTCCTCTGCATCGGAAACAACACAGTCCTTGCCATCAAAAGCCCCAAAGCCACTGGATGACCGCACAAACTACTGTCAATTTGGAGAGAATTGCATCTTTCAACAGGCAGTCACTGTAAAAATAATAAAGCAGTATGTGCAAAAAAGACACAGGTTTGCCGTTATTGATGATAGCAAGCCCCTCCCCAAGTTGACCTAACATTTCCTTTTCCTGTTGCACAGCACTGAGATGCTGCTTTGTTTTTTTCCCCCACAGCCTGCAAGCAGAACTGTTTGAAATGAAGCCCTGGAAAGCAACAAAAGCTAAGAAAACAGAATCTCCTTTCTGAGTAGTTAACGTTGAGACTGTTATGCTGTTATGTTGTGTAAATCTAATGAAAGTCTTGTCTAAACATTGCGAGTTGTTCAAAACAATACATTCTTGCTTTACGTTAACTGATATTTGTTGTCCATCTCATATTTTTTTTTAATTACAAGGTAGCCGTCTTCTGGTTAACTTTTGTATTCATGTGGGCAAAGAGTCAGTCCTTGCTCATACACTATAAAGATTGTGTGAGCAAGTATCTGAACAAGGGTGTGCTTGAATCTCAAGGGTTCCTTATTGGTAGACCTCTCGAACTGTAAGTCTACTGTTACCAAGGAACTCTCTCGATTCAAGCACACCCTTGTTGTGCATACTTGCTCATACACAGTCCTCTATATTCTGATATCCTCTCTCAGTGCTACAGTTCCTTTTGGTCCTAATAAATTGACCAGTAGGTATATTTAAGGTCACATGTTTTGAATGACAGAGCAGTGTAATATGCTATTTTTATCAGTAGATTTTCTAAATAAATCAGTGACCAAGTCTCCTTCCCCATCCTTCATAACTAAAACATCTAAAAGTGGCACTTGTACCAAACTTGATGTAACAGAAAAGTGTAGATTATTATTTGTTGCCTCAAGGTATTGCACAAAGGAATCCAGGTCCTGCTGATCACCCTGCCAAATAATACAAATGTCATCCAGGTATCGCTTGTAAAAAATAAAAAAATAAAAAAAAAGGATTTTTGTCTACATTATATATAGCCTACTTTTCCCACTAAGCCAAATAGACAGTTGCATAATTAGGAGCCATGGCCGCCCCCATGGTTGTCTCTTTTATTTGATGATAAACTGTCTCTTCAAACAAAAAAATATTTTTAGTCAAAATAATTTCAGTTGAATCAACCAAAAATTGAACAAATTCAGTAGCATATTCAATATTATCATTTAGAGCATCCATCAATGCTTCCAAACCATCATTATTAGGAATATTGGTATACATAGACTGAATGTCCATTGTACCCAACAGCCATTTTTCTTCCACTACCATTTCCTGAATTAACTCTAAAAATTACATGGTATCCCTAAGATACGATCTGGATTCCTGTGCAACACCTTTAATAAAATAATCAACATATTGCACCAATGGCTCAGTAATTGAATTATTACCTGAGACAATCGGTCTCATAGGGGGATCATTTAGGTTTTTGTGAATTTTAGGTAAACCATAAATGACTGGTCTGACTGGAAAATTAACAGTTAGAAAATCACGTACTTCCTGTGTGATGTATCCATTGTTTAATGCTTCAAATAAATAGATATCAAAATTTGCTGCTTAAACTTTATACTAGGATCACAAGACAGTTTTTTATAAAAATCTTGATTATTCAATAAAGAAACCATAGCTTTGAGATTCTTCTCTTTTTCCATTACTACCACAGCCCTACCCTTGTCCGCGCACTTGACAGTGATGGATGATTTCTTCTTTAACTTGTGTATGGCATTTCTTTCGTCCAAGGTACAGTTCCAAAATTTTGGCTTCTGTGGATTCTTCATCATTAACTCGATGTTCTTCTCACATGCTTGTTAAAAGACCCCCACCGTATTATTCATTGGTGGAATTAAATTTGATCCTCTTCTCCATTGTTTAATTTGAAGATGTTGTTCCTGCTCCACAGAATTCAAAGTATCTGTATTTAACAAACTTAAGTCAACATTATTATCAAATCTTTTTTAGAAAAAAATGCCTTTAGATTTAATTTTCGTGCAAAGGCATGAATATCAACGATGGTAACAAAATGATTAATGGTAGTAGTAGGAATAAAGGAATGACCCTTATTGATAATATTTGTCTCTGCTTGAGACAGTGAATAAGATGAAATGTTTACTACTAATTGTTCACTTTCTTTTTCATTAATCAATACTGATGGTTCCTCCAATAGTTTGTTCTTCCTCTGGGTCTGCCTCATTGAAATTTGCCCCTGGATTTGTATGTTGGGTTCCCCCTTCTCTTTTCCTCCCCCCCTCCCCCCGTGTGCCCCTTCTAGTTCTTCATCTGAAAATCGTATCAGCGCAGACTGCATCTTAGATTTCTCTGATGCATTATTGAAGTTATGGGAGACAAGGAGCCTTTCCCCACAATGACATTCCACTGTGGAACTTGCACCAAATCTGATCTCAGTCCCTGTTGGTTCAAAGGTGGAGTGTCCTGTACAACTTCCACTATAGATTTTTGTCCATGCTGTAAAGGTTCGGGGGTTGATTCTGTCATTAGCTATAACTTTCTGGACCCTTTTGATGTTCCCAATTATTGTGCTGTTCTGCCAGGTAATAAAGCAGGTTGAGGGATTTCATTTTGATTCTCTATAATTTCATCATCTGTTTCTGATCCTGATGCACTGGTGTAAGTGTCATTCTGGGGATTCTTTAAAATAGACTTGATAGTCCCAACTTTTTTAACCCATTGAAATATATGACCTTGTTCATAATCCTTTTTATCCCTTAAAAATTTCCTCATTTTCACTTTTTTTCTCTTCTCATCAGCTGTTTTAATAGTATCTTTAAATTTGTTCAGATGCTCATCATATAATGAGTGAGTGGAGAAGGAATTAAATGCTGTTTCCTTATCATTAACTTCTAGTAAGGTTGCCGTCTCCAAAATAGCGGCATGTTTTAAAATAATTGCAATTAGTTCTACCGATGCTGAAGCCTATTTGACTGTGAAACGCATACCTAGGGGTTTACGATGGGTCATGCAACCTGCTTTTGGGGTAAATCAGATGGAATTTCTGAAAGAAGGGCAAATGCATCTGTTAGAGTCATTGGCAGGACTAATTGCAATTATTTTAAAATATGCCGCTATTTTGGAGACAACAACCTTACTAGAAGTTAATGATAAGGAAACAGCATTTAATTCCTTCTCCACTCATTCATTATATGATGAGTATCTGAACAAACTTAAAGATACTATTAAAACAGCTGATAAGAAGATACAAAAGTGAAAATGAGGGAATTTTTAAGGGATAAAAGGGATTATGAACAAGGTCATATATTTCAATGGGGTAAAAAAGTTGTGACTATCAAGTCTATTTTAAAGAATCCCCAGAATGACACTTACACCAGTGCATCAGGATCAGAAACAGATGATGACATTATAGAGAATCAAAATGAAATCCCTCAACCTTTTGTATCACCAGCAGAACAGCACAACAAGTGGGAACATCAAAAGGGTCCAGAAAGTTACAGCCAATGACAGAATTGACCCCCAACCTTTACAGCATGGACAAAAATCTATAGTGGAAGTTGTACAGTACACTTCACCCTTGAACCAACAGGGACTGAGATCAGAGTTGGTGCAAGTTCCACAGTGGAATGTCATTGTGGGGAAGGAGACTCCTTGTCTCCCACAACTTCCAATAATGCATCAGAGTAATCTAAGACGCAGTCTGTGTTTGATACTATTCTCGGATGAAGAACTAGAAGGGGCACACTGGGAAAGGGGAAGGGGTGAGGAAAAGAGAAGGGGGAGCCCAACATACAAATTCTGGGGCAAGTTTCAATGGGGCAGACCCAGAGGAAGAACAAACTATTAGAGGAACCATCAGTATTGATTAATGAAAAAGAAAGTGAACAATTAGTAGTAAATATTTCATCTTATTCACTGTCTCAAGTGAAGACAAATGTTCTCAATAAGGGTCTTTCCTTTATTCCTACTACTACCATTAATCATTTTGCTACCATTGTTGATATTCATGACTTTGCACGAAAATTAAATCTGAAGGCATTTTTTTCACAAAAAAAAAAAAGCTTATGGTGGAGAATATTTACTACCCTTTGATAATAATGTGGTCTTAAGTTTGTTAAATACAGATACTTTGAATTCTGTGGAGCAGGAACAACATCTTCAAATTAAACAATGGAGAAGAGGATCAAATTTCATTCCACCAATGAGTAATAAGGTGGGGGTCTTTTTACAAGCATGTGAGAAGGACATCGAGTTAATGATAGAAACATAGAATTTGGTGGCAGATAAGGACCGCTTGTCCCACCTAGTCTGCCCATTTTTCTACCTGATGGATAAGCTGCAGATTCTAGTTAATCAACAGCTTACTTCCTCCTACCCCCACTAGACTATCCTTATGTCTGTCCCATGCATTCTTGAATTCTCCCACTGTTCTTGACTCCACAACCTCCTCAGGAAGGCTGTTCTATGCATCCACAACCCTCTCTGTGAAAAAATACTTTCTAACATTATCTCTGAGCCGTCCCCCCTCCATCTTCAAATTGTGTCCCCTTGTTCTTGCACATCTCTTTTTATGAAAGATACTACCCTCTTGTACTTTGTTACTTCCCTGAGATACTTGAAAGTTTCTATCCATCCCCTCTCCCTCTTCTTCCTCTCCTCAAGGGTATACATATTAAGCTGCTTTAGTCTCTCCTCATATGTCTTCTGGTGCAGACCCTGCACCATTTTGGTTGCCCTCCTCTGAACAGCCTCCACTCTGTCTATGTCTTTGCAGAGATGGGGTCTCCAGAATTGCACGCAGTACTCTAGATGGGGTCTCACCAACTGTCTGAACAGAGGGATAACAACTTCCTGCTTTCTACTGTTGATGCCTCTCCCTACGCATCCCAGTAGCCCCCCAGAACTCCTTACTGCCTTCTCACATCGCTTGCCCACCTTTAAGTCATCGGATATAATTACTCCTAGGTCTTTTTCGATTTTTGTTGTTATCTCACTCCCCCATTGTGTACCCTTCCCCTGGGTTTTTGTTTCCCAGATGCATTACCTTACACTTCTTTGCATTGAATCCAAGCTGCCATATATTTGACCATTCCTCCAACCTTGCCAAGTCCTTTTCATCCTTTCCACCCCACCTTGTGTATCAACCCTGTTGCAGATCTTTGTGTCATCTGCAAAGAGACATGCTTTTCCTTCCAGGTGCTTTCCAATATCACCTATGAAGACATTAAAGAGTACCGGTCCCAGTACCAAACCCTGCGGTACCCCACTAGTTACCCTCCTTTCTTCACTGTGGACTCCATTTACTATTACTCTTTGCGTCCTGTTGTCCAGACAGTTTTTTTATCCAGGCTACCACCTTGGGACCCACTCCAAGGCTGGCTAACTTGTATATGTTGCAAGTCCATTTCAGCTGGTGTCCCCTGCTGCACTGTAGCTTCAGTCACAAAGGGAAAAAAAGTAATAGCACTTGCCCTAAAGAAAACTGCTAATTAAAAAACATATTATAACCAGGAAAAAAAAAAAACTATGAGTGACCATACAGAATGCATTTTTATATCTTGCATTGATAACACTGCATAGACTTCTCCAGCTTCACTCTGGAGCCGAAGGCCCATATGATATTCTCTCAACCCCTCCAAACACAGGCTTGTGATGTATAGGTGACCCATACCTTATTCCATATCAAGTCTTTATTTTTTTATCCAATTGTAACATCATTGAGAAGGTATACAGCATCAGAATCAGTGTACCCATTCACTGTTATTCTCACTGAGTAAAATAATGGCACAAAAAACAAACTGACGACAGAACATGTGTTTTCCTATTAAAGGGGAAATTACTGAGCACACACCTCCAAGTCATGAAAACCTCAATATTTGTAACCCGATCCTGTTTACACTACACCCCATGCCTCCCCCTCCCCTATTCCATGAGACATTAGGCCTCGATGCTCACGGAGAACCCATCTGACTTATGCTGACTCTCCCGTCTTTGAGACGTGACAAAGAAACTGATCCAACACGGGACTCACTTCCTTGTTCCCTTTCTTCTCAAAATCTTTCACAGCTTCTAGAAGTCCCTCGATTTCCATTATTATCTTGGAAATTTTCTGTCTCACTCCTTTCCCCTGAAACCGACAGGAGACAGGCAGACAAGAGCAGCCCAGAGACAAAATGATGAAGAATCCACAGAAGCCAAAATTCTGGAACTGTACCTTGGATGAAAGAAATGCCATACACAAGTTAAAGAACAACTCATCCATCACTATCAAGCGCGCGGACTAGGTGGGGCTGGCTGTGGTAGTGATGGAAAAAGATAAGTATCTCAAAGCTATGGTTTCTTTATTGAATAATCAAGATTTTTTATAAAAACTGTCTTGTGATCCTAGTATAAAGTTTAAGCAGCAAATTGATATCTATTTATCTGAAGCATTAAACAATGGATACATCACACAGGAGTATGTGATTTTCTAACCGTTAATTTTCCAGTCAGACCAGTCATTTATGGTTTACCTAAAATTCACCAAAACCTAAATGATCCCCCTATAAGATCGATTGTCTCAGGTAATAATTCAATTACTGAACCATTGGCGTAATATGTTGATTATTTTATTAAAGGTGTTACACAGGAATCCAGATCGTATGTTAGGGATACCATGTCATTTTTAGAGTTAATTCAGGAAATGATAGTGGAAGAAAAATGGCTATTGGTTACGATGGACATTCAGTCTATGCATACCAATATTCATCATAATGATGGTTTGGAAGCATTGAGGGATGCTCTAAATGATAATACTGAATATACTACTGAATTTGTGGGATTTGTGGTTGACTTAACTGAAATTATTTTGACTAAAAATATTTTTTTGTTTGAAGAGACAGTTTATCATCAAATAAAAGGGACAGCCATGGGGGCGGCCATGGCTCCTAATTATGCAACTGTCTATTTGGCTCAGTGGGAAAAGTTGGCTATATATGATGTAGACAAAAATCCTTTTTTTGATATTTTACAAGCGATACCTGGATGATATTTTTATTATTTGGCAGGGTGATCAGCAGGACCTGGATTCCTTTGTGCAATACCTTGAGGCAACAAATAATAATCTACACTTTTCTGTTACATCAAGTTTGGTACAAGTGCCACTTTTAGATGTTTTAGTTATGAAGGATGGGGAAGGAGACTTGGTCACTGATTTATTTAGAAAATCTACTGATAAAAATAGCATATTACACTGCTCTGTCATTCAAAACATGTGACCTTAAATATACCTACTGGTCAATTTATTAGGACCAAAAGGAACTGTAGCACTGAGAGAGGATATCAGAATAATTGTACTGTGTTAGCAGAGAGATTTAAAAATAGGGGATACAGTAAATCATGTGTGCATAAAGCAAAGACCAAAGTCGATATTATGTCCAGAGATAATTTGTTGGTGGTAAACGAATAAAGAAAGGAAGAATATAATGCTAATAGATATATTAATAGTAATTTTGTCACCACTTTTAACACATAGGTCAAGAATATAGAAAATATTGTTAAGAGAAACTGGCACCTTTTGTCCCTGGAACCAAGTTTGGAACATTGTAGTGGAAAATGGACCTTTCTTTTCATACAGAAAGGCGAAGAATTTAATAATATTTTGGTCCACAGTAGGAGTGAAAGAACAGGGGTGGAAAATGAGTTTTATCTACCTAGAGGAAATTTTAAACGTGGCAACTGTACAGCATGTAATTATATGGGTACTGGGAAATAGTGTTATTTTGCCTCATTCTGGGCAAGAGATATGGCCAAATTATTTTATTTCATGTAGTACAGAAATGATTGTGTATATAGCCATATGTAAATGCAAATGTTTCTACATTGGCAAAACAGTGAGGACATTTAAAACTAGAATACTGGAACATCAGAGACATATAGGGATAGGTTCACCACAGAATGCATTGGCAAATCACATTCGTCAAAAAGGAAATCAGCATGGTTTTATATTTTTTGCTTTAGAAAAATTAAATAGTAGCAGACTGGGGGGATTTAAATAACACGCTGATGTGTAAGGAGACTTACTGGCAATTTAAACTTCAGGCTGGTAAATTTCCAGGATTAAATGGACATATTCAATTGGCCCCATATTTAAAAAGGAATTCAGATAAAATGTGACTTGCCATGCATTCTGTATACTAAATAAAAACAATTTGCACATATGTTTTTGACATATTTGCTATACAGTGTATTTATAAATATCTAATGTGTCTTTCTGTGTTGTGTATGGCAGAATTCAATATAAGTATCATGCTTTAGTGAATATATCAATATATGCATTATAACTTTCTATGTGATGTTTCTCTTAGAACTGTGCTTTCATTAGGTTGCTGTTTCAATTTAATAAACTATTATAAAGGTATGTTAATCTGTATATAGTGATAAATATTAGTGGAGAATGAGAGATTTTACTAGGCACATTGCTTCTTTTATATTTTGATATGCTCATTAGAACTTCTTTGTGTGTTGTTGATAAATCAGTTGATGTATTTAATTGGTATTGAGTTTAAACAGCACACTGTCTATATATGATCATGGGTTTCTCGTGTGTTGCTAAGATACTGATTGAATGTAATTAATTGGTATTGAGCACTATATAAGGCATGTACAAATGAATAATTGTAATCTTGAAAAAGCATCAAGGGTGACTTGAAATGTAGATGTTTTTCTGTGAGGGGTGCTACATTATTTAATAAAACTGTTGGTTTTAAAGTTGGAAATGTCTTCCTTTTTTATTTGGATTTGGGTGAGCTGAGGGTACTGCTGTTCTGCTTTTCATTTCATTTTTTGTACCTTGGCTCCCCTTAACTCGATCTGGAGCCGTGTTTTTTCTTATTGATAAAGTACAATACTGGGATGCATTAGGAGGGGTAAAGAAGCAGATCAAGACAGGTGAACTGCCTCTGTACTATACAAGAGCTTGGTTCAATCACACCTGGAGTACTGTGTCCAGTTCTGATCACTGCAGTACAAAAGGGAGAGAATGAGAGGGTCAAGAGCTGGGCCACCAAGCTTATTAATGGCTTAGGAGGTACAAGCTATAAAGAGAGCCTAGACATAACCACATTATTTAGCCTAGAAAAGAGAAGACTTATAGCTCGTTCACATGGCGTGCACTTACAACGGCGCCTTCTGAATTGTTCCAGCGGCATTTTCTGAAATACTGCAGAGCAGCATTCATACAGCAATGGTCTTTTAGTGAAGTTGGCAGTTTCAATTACTTTACAGTGTTTCCAGGAGTGTTCTGGTGGTGGAGGTCTGCGTGCTTGCTGGCACAGACATCACATCCTCTCCCAGTGCAATGCAGGAAGTGGGCAATTTAAAGGGACACTGTCAACTTTTTACCAATTTATATCTTTTCTTCCCTGGAATCCTTATTTTTCAGCAAAAAGGACATTCATTCATCCATCCCAACCTTATTTCACCAGCCACCCCTTCCCACACATCCCCGATAGAGATCTAGCTCTGAATGCTGTGGAACACATGCATGAACTAGTTTGGCGAATTTTATGGCATATCAAGTAAATAGCTTGCTGTGTTAAAAAATTTGCTAATGTGAGCAGTATATCTCATTTCAGAAACCAAGGGGTATTTCATATAGAAATTGCTGATTGGAAAGTAAAATCAGGATTCAGTGCATTCACATTAGTGCCGGTGCTGGTGTACATGGTGCAGTGATGAAGGGGCAGACGGCAAAATAAGGTTGGGATGAATGAACGTCCTTTCTGCTGAAAAATAACAATTCCATGTAAGAAAAATACAAATTGGAAAATGCTGACAGTGTTCCTTTAAATTGCTCATTTCCTGTGTTGTCAGTGGTGCCAGGTTCTCAGACAGCTGAGGAAAATGACTACGTCAGAATGCGATCCTAGGGAAAGAGGGATTGCGATCACAATGCAATGCATCAGAAAACTGCCAAATGGTTGTGTTCACATGTCCACAGAGGCAACGATCTAGCTGCTGTGCACCACCAACAATGAAGCAGAATTGGCCATGAGAATGGACCTTTAGAGAGGACATGATCATAGTTTTCAAAACACTAAAGGGGGATAGACAGGGTGGAGTGTATATAGATGTTTGAGCAGGTAAAGTACATGCAATCAGAACTAGAGGGCATGCCATCAAAGTAAGAGGGCAGATAAAGGAAAACATGAGAATGCATTGCTTCACACACACACAGGGCCAGATATTCAAGAGGGTTGCGCCATGCGCAATAGGGTTGCCCTGCGCAAGTCCGAACTTGCTCCATTCTGCGATATTCAGCAGGAGGCAGTTGCACCACAGAAAACATGCTGAGCAACAGTGCAATGCAAATGAATGCATGCTGAACTGGAGGGGGAGGAACCATGCATAAACTGCACAGCCCGATGTTCAGCCGGGTTGTGCAGGCGCAACCCCCAACCTGTGCCTGCACAGCTTTGAGCCAAAAAAAAAGGCTCAAGTCGAGGGCCACCCACAGGTGAGCTGCTGCATTGCAGGGTGCAACCAGGTGGTTGGCCCCCAACCCACTCCCTGTGCCCCCACTGCAGCCCGATCGTGGCAACAGACTATGTAAATCCTCCCGCCACCCCACTGACCCGATCGCCAGCAAGCTAAACCCCCACCAGCCCGATCGCGGGCAGCAATGTCCCCCCACACGCCGCTGGTAGTCCAGTGGACGATAAGCCCAGTGCGGGCTGAAGTAATGAAACACACACCCCACTCCCATAGCCTGGTGGTCCAGTGGACCGATAATCCGATCAGCGGGATGGAATAATTAAACACCCCGAACATAGCCCTGGTGGTCAGTGGACTGATAATCCCGATGGTGGGATGGAATAAATAAACACCCCCGAACATAGCCCTGGTGCCTGGTGTCCCCACCCACCCACCCGCAAGCCCCACCACCCGCTCCCCACCGGCAGCATCCCCACCGCCTGCTGCCCACCGACCGCCAACTGGCTGCCGGTGAGGGCATCACACCCATTGGTGCAGAGCAAGAGCCAATGGGCGTGCAGCTATACCGTACAAGACAGACCAGTGTTGTGAATGAATGTATTCATTCACAAATCTGAACTGTCTTGTCTGTATGGGCTGCATGCCCATTGGCCCTTGCTCTGCACCAAAGCGGCATGCAGCTGTACTGGGTAGTCAGTCGGCGGGCGGCGGGCGGCAGGCGGGTGGATGCTGCCGCCTGGCGCCGCCGGGGAGCGGAGTGGTGGGCTCGTGGTGGGGTGGGGGGACACTAGGCACCAGGGCTATGTTCGGGGTGTTTATTTATTCCATCCCGCCGATCGGGATTATCGGGTCCACTGACCACCAGGGCTATGTTTGGGGTGTTTATTTATTACATCCTGCGATCGGGATTATCAGTCCACTGACCACCAGGGCTATGTCTGGGTGTTTTAATTATTACATCCCACAATCGGGCTTTATCAGTCCACCAGGGATGTGTTGGGGTGGCGAGACATTGCTGCCCGTAATCGATGGTGGGGGGGATTTAAGCTATGCCCGCGATTGGGCTGGTGGGGGGATTTAAGCAGCCTACAATCGGGCCAGTGGGGTGGTGGTGGGGATTTACACTCTTCTGCCCGCTGATCTGCAGGGGGCGCCGGTCCCGACGGCTGCTGCCTGGCAGGGCGCCAGGCGCAAGTCCTCAGGATCGGCGCACCTGCATGCTAATGGCATGCAAATGGGTCCATAATCAGATGCAAATGGCCCCCCTGTGCCTTGGTATGAATTATGTCCCATTCAGGTCACCTTTGAATATCGATTTTGTGCAAGATGGTGCAATGGTACTTGCGCCATCAGCAGTTGAATGCTCCACTCTGTCCACTTGGGGTGGCGCAGTTCCACTGCACCATGCACAGTGGCTATGGTTGGGTGATATTCAAAGGAGTTGCTCAAGGGCGCAACTCCTTTGAAAATCGCTCTGGCCACACCCCTGCACAACTATTTTGTGCAGTGCAAGGGCTTGCTCCACAAAATAGCGCAGTTTGAATATCTGGCCCACAGTGATTAACATGTAGAATAACCATCTCAGTGAAGTTGTGGGAACTAGCAAATGTTCAGGCTTTCAAAGCAGCTCTAGACAGATTATTGAGGGGAAATGGCAGTAAGAGTTACGCAGCATGAAAAGGGGCAACATTCCAGTTGATAAGTTTTTATGTGCATTCATATTGAAACTGGTTTTATTAAATGGGTTGGCTAGTAAGTGCTTCCTAAATGGTTAAATAAGTTCTGAGACCCATATGCTGATTTCCTAGAAATGCACAAGTTGGAACAAGTTCAGGCAGTGGGATTTAGAATGTGGGCAAATCACATACAGAATTCATAACCCACTTCACTCATCCCTGATTACTATCACAGACATCGCTGCCGCCATTGCTAATGAAAACCTTCAACAAGGCTAAGTAAAACTTTAAAGTTCTAAAAAGTAGAAAATAAGTAAATATGTGAACATTCTTTTCTCTCATCATGCCCACCTTATGCACATAAACAAATTAAAAAAAATGAAGTATGATACGCATTTTTAGTTTATAGCATTTTTGTGGAGACTATTAACAATTCCCCTCCTATCCTTACCAGCTTGGCAGGGCAGTCTGTGTTGCTTGCCTTGCCACAGGAAAAACTGAGGCCCTGGCTCCATGTAACACCTTCTGTTGTGTGTCAGGGGGTGAACCTTTTGCCCGAGAAATTAAGCAGACATTTGAATTCTTGTAGTCCATGATATACAAACATTCTACCTACTGAAAGTGTGAAAAGACAGGTGATTGACAGGTGGAGAAGGACTACATTTTACTAGTTGCCTTTTTTTTTTTAAATTTAGCTTCCTTCCTGTTCCAAGCTCCAGCAGGGCTGTCAGCTGCTACCCTACCCCACCCCACAGGCATTTTAACTCCCCCAGGATATACCACAGTTACCCCCATGGATTCCCCCCATGGTGGGGCCAGGAGAGGGAGTTCTGACCTCCCCCCAGAGCATAATCTATTTGTGGCAGTCCAGGGCAGCAGCACAGGTTGGATGGTGGGTCAGGTTTCATGAGCCATAGCCAGGTTTTTCCACTTTTCTTTCCCCCTTGTCCTGGTGGCGTGTAATGATGCAGGCACTCATGCGTGTAGAGACATGCATGCACCATGTTCCTGTCCCTGGACATTCCCTATAGAGATGCACCAATTGCCCTACCACTATGCATCCATGTGGTGGCAGATTAGGAGTGGCGCAGCTTGTCCCCCACCCTCCCCAGGAGAGGGCAGCAGTCCTCCAAATACTCGATCATCTCCCACCTTGCCTGACCCCAGCCCAAGTTCATTCCCAAACCAGGGTCCCAACATGGAAGGAGGTAATGCATCCAGCACCTCTGCTCTCCACTACCAGTTATTTTTAACAAAAGAAAATAACTGTTTTTAATTAAAAATATTTTGATTTTTTTTGGGGGGGGGTTTAAAATTGTGTCGCAGTTTGCCCATTTTATAAGCACAATAAGACACTTCAGGTCACTGTCTGTCTGGGGTTAATGCACTTCCATGTCCTAAAGGTACTACGTGCAAGTGCCTTATGCCTCACTATGCACCTGGGTGTGCATTAAGTAAGCAATAAGTCACAATGGGATGCAGGTTGTTGTCTGATACACGCACAACTCAAGGTGCATAGTGAGCCACAAGGCGCTTGCACTTGGAGAGTGCATTTATGAAACACACAACCCACACCCTGGAGTGGTTTATCACTCTTATAAAATGGATCTAAGAAATACAAAAAATAGGAAAAATGATAAAATTACAAAATATTAAAAAAAAACACAGTTGTAAAACATTTTAAGGAGATTTTGGATAAAGTACTTTCTGTATAGTATAGTGTGCTGCAATAGAAATGTATTGTTGATATGACTGCCACTAGAGGGCGCTGCATTCTGTTTTGCCATTTTGTTATGTTCTTTGGAGCTACCCCTCCATTTATGTTGCACCATATATTTTGTTGTTTTTGTTTGTCTAGTTAGGAAGGGAGCTGGTGTACTAATGACAAACAGGCATACCGAGGGGGGGGGGACAACAGCTGGCCAGCGAATTGAGAGATGTAGCTGTGTTAGTGAGTTGCCAACTGGTTGGCCAGTTATGAGTTGTATCTCTGGTTGCAGTGTTTCATCCAAGTGACTAACTTCTGATTGAGGCTGTGGTTCTAAAGTAACAGCAGAAGCATTCGTCACGCAAGCAGGTTTCTTTAAAAAACAAACAAACAAAAAAAAAAAATCATTTTGTGGTTCCCACTGTTAGTGCCTGTGAAGGCTGGGGGAAGGGAGAAGGCTTACATAAAAATGTTTATTTTTAAAACTAAAATAGTTTTTTCTCTACTGCCCCATGTGATGTATGATTTTTGAGGTTGTGATGAGGAGAGGGACTGTAACTAACAGAGCAAGTGATGGGGAGATGGGTAGGTCAGCAGCTACTGGAGGAATCACAGATCACCATGGGAGTTGATTCAATGGAGAAGTGTGGATCACAGGCCTACAGTGAAAAAACACAAAAATAAAGAAAATGAAAGGTTAAATTGTGCTTTTAAATATTGTATACTGAATACTACAATTAATTGTTAGTTGTGAGGTTGGGTGGAGAGTGATTGAAAACTGTAGAAAAAAAATGTTTTTTATGTAATAGGGCAGTGGTGGGTGTTTAGTCTTTTTTAACAGCACTAACATGTGTGACCCCGAGCATACACCCCTGCTTGATGACTCTACTGGGCCCACCTGGTTGAGGGAGTTGGGTTCATTCTTCCTCTTGTGGTGGTGGGGGTTCGCCCTTAAACAAATAATAAACAGTGTGACGCATCCACCCAGAGAGAATAAGTAATAGTAGTAGTAAACATTTTTATAATGTATGGTAGAACGTCGTTATAAACTCCACCTTAAGTATAACTTATTAGATTTTTATTCAAGTCACATTACACAAAAAAACAGGCAACAGTTTTGTGGTGATCCCACTTCATCAGGCCACTGTGTTACTAGAAATGAAATAAAAAAACATAATGAATATTCAATTCATATAATGATGTTAATTATCATACTGAAACATCTGCACTAATTATGGGTCACAATCTGCTGAGAATTCTGTAGTAATCATTATATTATATCACTCAATAATCACCACTATCATGTATTGGTTATATAAAATCAATCCATGATGAGCCCATTCTGAGAGACACCCCCAGGACTGAGAACAACAAAGTCCCTATGAAACATCATACTAAATACAAATAAATGCACTATTACCTTATTTAGGTATTGCTTGTTATTCAATAAAATAATCAAGTCCTATTTGGATAACCAAACTTTCTCTAATTACAAGGTCTCTAGACTTCTGTACTGAAGCTTCAAAAGCAAAAAAGATATATATTAGTAAGTAAATTAAATAAATAAAATGAAATTAAATTGAATTATCAATTGAATTTAAATAAGTCTTAATTATTCTTACCACTAAATACATGGTGTATCTAATATTTCAAAAATGGGCGCTCATCTCAGCTGGAAAATAATCAAAAAATTAAATTAAGTACCTTAACTAACTTAATAATAATTAAAGCCATGTATCCTGATCGTGACATCTCTTTAAAATATATTAAACTTGTATTATCATCTTTACCTATTTTAGTTTCATGTAGTGTTTAACACTCGTTGTTATTTTTAAAAATATTGGATATGTTCCTGACAATCCTTCAAGCCTCATAAATGTCTGTTGCTCCGATTCTGAAAAAACATCAACAATTCATGTTTATTGAATGAAAGGATCATTTTATACAAGCAAAGGTTATTCAGTCAAAATATATGCATTGTAATACCTAAAAATGCTATGAAGGGAGCTTGTCACGTAGGCAAAGTATCACTGGCGTTAGAGCTATGTATAAATGCAGTTTCCATCTTCTCGAGTAATCGCGTTTCAGCAAAAAGTCTCTCAGTGCTTAAAAAATATACAATACTTTATAAATCTTTTGCTTTCTACTATAAAAAACAAGCCTGTACAACAAAATAACTTACTTACAGCTGTAACTGGCATGTCATGCGCCTCGCTGCTACCTTTATCAAAAACACAAAGCTCTTTTCCGTGTTTAAATATTGCGGGCGGTGGGGGAGATATACATCATACTCAAGGCCACTGATTTACGGTGATTAAAACAATTAAATTCCGTTTTCAAGACTTAAGATTCCGGAATTTCACTGGTGATTGTTACTCTAATTTCCGGATTTTACCGGGATTCTGTTATCATTCTTTTAGTATGTACATAAATAATCAGAATTAAAGAAGACTTAATATACAGAGCATTAAATAAAGCAAACTAAAAACAGTACAGGAAGGAATTAAGAGAAAAACAGACTTTTTTGTAGATTTACTGATCTGATAGAAAATGCCAGATTCCATGAAATCTTCGTTTTTACTGGTTTTCAGGCAGCCCTAATTCCGGAATTTTACCGGATTTTCCGGTTAAAACCGAAAAACAGTGGCCTTGATCATACTGATGTAAGTTACCTGAAATCAGGTGCAGAGTAACCTCTGAACAAGATGTAAAGTAATGAGAGCAGCTGGGTGGTCTCTTGGAGATCACAACCACCTGAAGTGCAACCTCCAAGCTAACTCCTTAGTCAGGGGTTCACCCCCCCACCGCAGGATTAAAATCTTAAATAATCAAAAACTCGTAGTTATTTCCTAAATTTTATTAAACACTTCAGAAGGACTGTGCTGTCACTCAGCCCAGCGCTACGTCTGATAAAACACGCTGCATCATGAATTGGCATAGTTATCTGCTTCCTTCATAATTAATCATAGTTAACTTCCATGACAAGATTCCATAAGCATATCAAAGATGCATATAATTATAATACTTCAAAGAATATATGCAATTACATAATTATAATTCCATATATAACGTCTTAAAAAATTGACAAATCCTATCACATGGATATTCAAAAGTTAATGTTAAACCACATGTTTACAAACACTATTGATCTGGGGAGAGAATAAACGTCAAAACTGACCAAAGACCACTGAGGTCAGGTATCTCAGTCGGCCTCTGACAAAAAAGATGTAAATGAAAGTACAGAGGGAGCAGTAAGGATGGAATAAGATCTGACTGATAATTCAATTGAATTTCATTTTATTTATTTAATTTATTTACTAATATATATATTTTTTTGCTTTTGAAGCTTCAGTACAGAAGTCTAGAGACCTTGTAATTAGAGAAAGTTTGGTTATCCAAATAGGACTTGACTACTTTATTGAATAACAAGCAATACCTAAATAAGGTAATAGTGCATTTATATGTATTTAGTATGCTGTTTCATGGGGACTTTGTTGTTCTCAGTTCTGGGGGTGTCTCTCAGAATGGGCTCATCATGAATTGATTTTATATAACCAATGCATGATAGTGGTGATTATTGAGTGATATAATATAATGATTACTACAGAATTCTCAGCACATTGCGACCCATAATTAGTGCAGATGTTTCAGTATGATAATTAATATCATTATATGAACTGAATATTCATTATGGTTTTTTATTTCATTTCTAGTAACAAACACAGTGGCCTGATGAAGTGGGATCACCACGAAACTGTTGCCTGTTTTTTTTGTGTAATGTGACTTGAATAAAAATCTAATAAGTTATACTTAAGGTGGAGTTCATCCATTCATTTTTTTTTCAATAATTTTCCTGGTACTAATGGATGACCCAATTATAAGGATTCTTTAAATCTGGCAGCCTGGAATCCCTTTATTTTTTCAGATAGAACGTTGTTAAAGGTAGAAATCTACCTTTTTATAACAACGTTTTACCAACGATGTGACGTCATGATGTTGTTAACCTATTGATGGTACATCACATTGATGGGTTAACAAACAGGAACAGTCTGGGCATGCACGCAAATGGATTGGACGGCCTAGAAACGGCCGCAGTGGTGAGGGCAGAGCAGCGGCAACACAGGAAAAACTGCAATAAGGAACTGCTTTCTCTTGTATAAAACCTAAATTGTACCATACACTATAAAATATAATGTATGGTACATCAATGGGTAACCATTTTGTTAACTCATCTCGAGGTTGCCATGGCAACCTAAACTTCTCGAGCT
The DNA here is from genome assembly GCA_016271365.2 of Neoceratodus forsteri. Classification (NCBI taxonomy): domain Eukaryota; kingdom Metazoa; phylum Chordata; order Ceratodontiformes; family Ceratodontidae; genus Neoceratodus; species Neoceratodus forsteri. The sequence continues at coordinate 324,451,383 of CM057459.1, forward strand.
TTGCTCTGGAGGTTTACATGGTCACCCTGGCAACCTCTCGATGGTTAACAAACCGGTTAACCATTGATGACCACACATTATCCTCTATATTCAATTGACAATGCAATTAAAATAGGAAAACTCGACTGAGACAAACTCATTTCCAGTGATTCGAAGCCCTTGATACAACTTAACTTAATTACAATAACTAAGAAACATCAACACATTTAACATACATACACTATTTAACATACCTAACATACACTATTAAGTAACAACATATAATAAATACACAAGTTTAACAACATCAATACATTATTATAAAGTGCAGTACATAGTTAAGGATCACTACTGTAGCATACATTTCTTAGGATAGGTCTTCCAAAGACTTCTTCTATGCAATGTAAACATTCAAGGAGGATCTACTCTCAGTTTTCTCATTGCTTTGTGGGTAAACCGTTTGATTTCCCCTAACTGAATGCTGGTGTTTACCAAACTAAGAGAGAGTGGCAGTGTGTTCCATATATGGGGGCCCATGTAAAGTGATCTACCTAATTGTGTCCTCAGTCTTGGGAGGGCATATTCTATTACGTCAGTGGATCATAGCCCATTTTTTAATTTTCTGACTTGAAGTCCATCAGTGATATATTCCCAGACTTCACCCTGAAAGCACTTTACTATATATATATTAAAGCATGAAATGATCATCTGTCTTTTGGGAATATTCAATTAAGATATTTATATAAGTCACATCTATGTGTTCTCTTTGGGACATTTAAGATAAACCTTGCCAATTTTTTCAATAAAATGTCTAGCTTAGATTACAGTGAAGAAGTTGCCCCATATATATTATATCCCCATAATCTAAGAGAGGTACCACTAACATTGTAACTACATGCTTCCTTACTTTCTCTGACATACAGTTTCTGATTTCTGATTCTGTATAACGTACCTAGGCATTTTCTTACTTTTTTGGTCACATATTCTGTATGGGTAGTCCATTTAAGTGACCTATCTAAGTATAGACCCAGGTATCTATAGTTCTAAACCTGTTACAGGGTAATTGTATCCAGAGTTTCTATCTTCAAACTTGACTTGAGGTAATTCACGCTGCTTTCTCTTGAAAACAGTACAACCTGTGATCTCCTTGAATTTAATACAAGTTTAGACTCAAGGAAAAATTGCTGTAGCTGATTAAATGCACCTCGTAGGGTGGACTCTTATTTGTTTTATTGAAGAACACTCTGAGTAAATGATAGTATCATCCACATATAAATGACATTTTATGTCCGGGTGAGACAGAATGAGGCTATTCATGTACAAGTTAAACAAAATTGGGCCCAAAATGGATCCCTTGGATACCCCTGGAATAATAGTCCTAAGTCCAGAATTCCAGCCATTAATGGTTACTAACTGTTTCCTTCCTAGTAAATATGTTCTAACCAATTTACTACCATTGTGGACATGTCAGAGGGTTTTAATCTAGACAGGAGGATGTCTTGGTTCAGGGTATTAAAAGCTTTCGATAAGTCTATAGAAATTGCCCCCACTGACACTCTCCAGTCCAGTGCCCCCATAATGTCTCCTGTTACCTTTAACAAGGCAGAAGTAGTGCTATGTAAGGGTCTAAATCCTGATTGGTACTTATTAATGATCGTACCCTTTTCCAGGAAGTCCTGCAGTTGTTTAACTACCAATTTTTCAAAGACTTTAGCAACTATAGGTAGTAATGAAATTGGCCTATAGTTTTCTAGCAGGTATGTTAGTCCAGTTTTAAGAATAGTTGTCACTTTAGCAGTTTTACACATCTCAGGAAGTTACCCATAAGTGAGTAACATATTAAAGATATTAGCCAGGGGGTACGAGATGATGGTAGCAGCATATTTCAAAATAATGTTTGGGATCCCATCTTTGATTTGATTTAGTTGTTTAGCCAGGAGTAGCACACTAAGCTGAAAGCTTTTTTACAGGTGCAACTTGGGAGCACACGGAAATTAAGTGACTTGCTCAGGGTCACACAGTATGCAAGTGGAAGCTGTGGGATTCAAACCCAAGTATGGTCTGCTGGATGTCACCAGATTTGCAGCTCAGAGCCTTAAACCACTGCACTATACTGCGTCATCTAAGGCCCCAAATTTCCTAACATTCATTTTAAATAGTACATGTTGTACTTCTTTTGGTAATATGGTATCAAAAACAAACTCTTCCTCTTTTAGAGGCTCCACTTCTATACTGTTTATTATATTTGCAGATCTCTGGGGTGATGTCACTGTACCCATCGACACCAAACAGTCATTAAAACTGTCCACCACTTGGGGACCCAAAGGAACTTTCGTGTTCTTAATTTCAAAGTTTTCGGAATAGTCTGAAGTTTGTGTTCCCTTAACCTATTTGTAACTTTCCAGAATTTCCTAGGATTGTTAGTCAAATTAGTGGTTAATTCTCTAGTATAGTAATCTTGTTTAATTTTCCTAATGTCATGAATATATTGGTTTCGCAGATGCTTATACTCATCCCAATCTACATTATTCTTTAAAGAGTTAGCCACCTTCCAGGCCCTATCCCATTGTTTCTTCAGTTTAAAAAAGTATGTATTGTACATGGGGCATTTTTAGATTTTATTATCCTTGTTTTAAGTGGGGCATGTTTATTATGTAATGCTATAAAATCACCGTGAAACAATGTCCATGCATCACCTGCAGTAGGAATCAACTCAAGTCTATCCCAGCTATATCCTTCTAGGTCCAACATAAAATTTATATAAGCAAAGTTTTTAAATGATCTGTATTGAATAGTTTTTCCCAGCCTTCTTAATATTTTTTTGTTTCCTTATACCATATACCACATACCATCTGATGATACGACAACGACACCTTGCCACAAGAATTGGTAGAGGCAACTAGTGCCATTGTCTTTAAAAACAAATTAGATGTTTCGTTGAGGGATAATAGATAAATAATGTCCCACATAGTGTGGGGAACAGTCTTGATGGGCTCTGGCCTTCTTCTGTTCTTTCATACCAAGTAATACCAAGTAATGAGTGAGGGAGCACCCCACTAGCCATGAACCCCTTCCAGATTTGTGGAGAATATTAGATCCAATACTGTAGAAGAATTAGGGTATTTGGTATTAACTCTGGTGATTTCCTTTATTAGCTGGGCCATTCCCAAAGTGGTGGCCATCTCTATAATATTATGGCTGCCATCTACCATTTTACAATCAACATTAAAGTCCCCAGTCAAGAGAATCTCATGGCTAACTAGGTACTGCCCTAGGAACTCCAGTAATACTATTCTTAGGTGGGAGATATATACCCAGAATCAATAGGGACTTAGTGAAAAGAACACTAAATTTCAGTGGAGGACTTCAGAACCACACCAGTCTTGTTGATTTTAATTTGTTTTACTTCTAAGAAGCTAAGTGCATATGTAATATCCTCTCGCCCATTGTTCTGTCTTTCCTCCACAAGCCATACCTATCTAGGGATATCATAGCATCTGTAATTTTCTCGTTCAGCCAAGATTCTGTTATTATAATTATATCAGATCTGTATTTAATAGTCCATTCCCTCAGATGATCAATCTTTTTTAACAAGCTACATATGTTTATATGGACTATACGTAACCCCTCTTCTTTTAGTAGAGTTGCAGTAAGAGCAAAGTTGAAATTATTTTAAGGACCCAGATTGGGATGAACATCAGAGTTTAAATTGTTGTGAGGACCAGGATTGGGATGAACAACCCCACTAATAATTACAGTTTACATTGTTGTGAGGACCAGGACTGGGATGAACATCCCCACTAATAATTACAGTTTACATTGTTGTGAGGACAGGACTGGGATGAACATCCCCACTAATAATTACAGTTTACATTGTTGTGAGGACCAGGACTGGGATGAACATCCCCACTAATAATTACAGTTTACATTGTTGTGAGGACCAGGACTGGGATGAACATCCCCACTAATAATTACAGTTTACATTGTTGTGAGGACCAGGACTGGGATGAACATCCCCACTAATAATTACAGTTTACATTGTTGTGAGGACCAGGACTGGGATGAACAACCCCACTAATAATTACAGTTTACATTGTTGTGAGGACCAGGACTGAGATGAACATCCCCACTAATAATTACATTAAGTTTAAATTGTTGTGAGGACCAGGATAAGTGGGCCAGATGTGTGCAGTACCACCCCTGGGATGCAGTATCTATCCACCTCCCCACACTGGACTGGACCACCCCCTGGGAACCATTAAGACAGTTGTTACCTTTACCAATAAACACTTCAGTCAGATTGTACAAACTGGGTGCACACACAGAAGTAAAAGTCAACAAAATAGCAGTGATTTTATTTAAGAACACAGGCTTGGCAGCTGGAAGAAAAGGAGGGGGTTTAAGCAGTTGCAAGTCAACATGAGCACGCTCACCCTAAGGCAATACACTCTAAGAGCCACTGTAGTGTGGGTCACTACCACCCTCTCAGATCCCACACAGTCTGAGGAAGCACATGCCAAGTCAAAGGGCACAAGAAATTAATTGTTCTTTTTTTTTGCCTTGACTGGCTGTACCTCAAGCCGCCATCCCTGTCACCTTGCCCCATTCCTGGGACATACCTGTGATCACCTGAGTGCTCCCTGGATTACCCACAGGGTGGAGCTGTTGGAGAGCCCTCCCAGCATGACAGAAATAATTTATTCCACACAAGGTGTGGTAAACTCTTTAACTGGTACCAGCAATAGAACTACAGTTTCAAGTATGACACAAATACCAATGACTCTGGGTACCCAGGAATTACACTAGAGTCCCAGTGCCTGGTAGCTATGTTACATGGGTTCTTTCAGTAGTAAACTTGATGGAAGTTAGCAAGCTTGCAATTTAACCCCCCAACAGGCCATAGTGACCGAGCACAATTTAAAGAACTTGAAATCCAAATAGAGAATGCCTGAAAACCAAAGGTGTAATCCAAAGCTGGAAAAGAACAAAGAACCCAGACAGCAGTGCCAGCACTCCTGGGGCTCATGGATGCAGCAGTTCAGTTGAGATGGGTAACAGCACACAGCAGCAAGTCAGGCAACAATCAGGGACAGGCCACAGTAGCCTGGGGAAGAAACCTATAGACTCTGGGATGTTCTGCAGCAACATAGCCCTTCTGGCTCACACCTCTCATCATGCAGCCCTTCTGGCTCAACTCACAGAAACAGAAGCACTATGCAGCGACTTTCCGGTTCCCAAGGAGCCCAAACCCCAGGAGCAATCCCCATGATCTGACTCTCGTCCTGATCGAGAGTCCCACATACTCAGGGCACATGCCCTGTGGCTCCCTGCTCCCTGATCCACCCTAACTGAATAAATGCTAACAGGCTCCTTATCTGGCTCTGGATCAACCTAGGTAGGATGCAGGTCTCTGTCTCTGCTCGGTACAGCTCAGCAGCTTTGGTATGCAGCAGTGGCCCACAGACTCACACTCTCAGCAATTTCTTCCCACAGGGGCTCACCTGGAACAATCTCTGAACAGAGTAAACCCAGAATAAGCTCACAAAGATTTTTCTGAATGAACCCTGGTGAAGGCTCATAGGATTGTTGGCCTGCGTAGGCCTCTTGCTTGATCTCACCAGCAGGAAGTATGAACATGTCAGCATCCCTCTCAGACTGCCATAAGTGCCTCGAGAGCCCAGAAGACTTTTTTCCTCCATTCTGTCTCATTGGGCTGGCAGGGCTGTTCACCAGCCCTTCTGCCATCTCCTACACTATGATTGGCATGTTTAGCCTGCTCTTACAGATGGGGAGGATCTTCTGATATAATTCCCCCACAAGTCTTTGCTGTCCCTGGCAGGGCTTTTGAGTCCACTGACTGGCCCAGCTACCAAATCAGGGGGCACAAGATGGCTCATGTCTTTGTAGGAGCCCTGTGCTCCAAAGCCTTAATGTTATTTTGTTTTGTGGCCCCTAATTCTGTGCTGGCCCTTGATCTGATAGTAGCCTTCCTAGGCTACTATCTGGTTGTGTCATTTCAGGTCTTGCTGCTGTGTACTGGTGGGTCTATGAGTTGCGTGGCTGGCAAGGGGAGGAGAGCAGGAAGCATGGAGGAGGAACCCTGTAGCTTATGTTCCCACTCGAACTAGTGGGCAATCTGCATAGCACATTGAGGTACTGAAGAGGTGCAATGGTCCTGCTGTTCCCGGTCCCTCTGCCAGAATTGAGAGACTGATACTAAAGAAATGTGGCTGCAGCAAAGGGTGACAGAGGCACCGATGATCGTGCTGCAACATGGACTGTCTCTCACCACACCACACATGTGGTCAGGTGAGAGAGAGCTGGCTGCTGCAGCACCAGCAAAAGTTCAGGCTGGGTCCTCGGGAGGGCAGCAGCAGTCCAGGTAAGTCCCCCTCCAGAGGAAGGGGTTACAAGTGGCTGCCAAAAACTGGTTTTCAAAACTTTATAACAGAAATGGACATGTAGGATGCACTACATACTGGGTGCCAGAAAAATGCCACCCACAGGATTGTTGCTCTAAAAAAAGCATGGCTGGGGTGGCTCCTGACCAATCGTGATGCAGCGTTTTATCTACCCATTTTATATCCCCAGACAATCAACACCCTGCAGGTCTTATTGCTTACTTAGTCATTGGCAGAAGAGGGTGCAGACAAGTTCCTTTCATCATCATAGTGAACGTTACTATGCCATGTTACTTATGTTGCAGTAACAGGGACTTGTTGAGGGTTTACAAATTTACCCAGTTTCTGAAACATGTACTACATATGCAATAGGACACACCAGGGTGTGTAATAATGGGTCAATAATTTCACACCTTGAGTGTGTTGTTAGGCATAAGGTGTTTGTGCCACGTGCCTTCAAACACACGAGTAATGGCCGAGTCATCGGTGCAGCGGTAGGGCTACAGCTTGCGATGCGGACAACCCGGGTTCGGGAGTAAGTCCGTGAGTCCGAGGGTCAGCCAGGGGAGAGGCTGGTAGAGCATCCTATCAACTGCTCTCCACCTCCGGGGGGGGGGTCCTCTGTGGTCCAGCTCTGTGTGCCATCCAGCAGAGGCTGGGTACCAATCCAGGACCACATGGAGAAAGAGCTTGGGCCATAAGCGGACATCTACAGCACATGTGTGGATGCACATGTGCACTGCGCTAACGTCATTGCATGTCCTTGGCCTACAGGGTGGGATTTGGGGAAAAATCGGCGCAGGCCAGCTGCATGATACTAGCTCCTCCACCCTGGATGCCTGGCCATGGTGGGTCCCCTACACGCTGCAAAGCTGAATCCTGTGTGTGGTGGTGCGGCCAAAGCCCTGCCACTTCCGCCAGGAGGGGAAGCCCTGGGGGCTCTAATGGTGATGAAGGGGTGTCCCGCAGTGATGGTCTGGTCACTGGGGGTAAGTGGGAGGCAGTGATGCTGATGACTGCCAGCCCTCCCCCCAGATAAACAGAATTAGCGCAAAAAAAACACACACAAGAGTAAAGTGTGATTATTAAACATAATTACATGTTCCTGAAGTGTTTTGCTGCACTTATAACATGAGTTATACTTAAATATTTTTGAAAAAATTATGATTTTTAATAACACAATTCTTGTTTAAAATATGAGAAAACAAAAGCATAGTTTCTGGTGAGGCATGTTGATATTGTAGCTCATACTGGTACATGGTCTAAACGAGTATAGGAGTGTAATTATGGACAGCTCATTGCACTCATGTACTTGTCTTTAGCCATTCAGGTGGCTTGAATGTTCTTACCCACGTTATGTTTGTGAATGAATTTAGAGTACACATTAAACATGCTAGAATTTAAAAACATCTCAGTAACCCCCCTTTTCTGTATTTTCTGTCAGATCTTATAAAGGTTTCCACTACAGAGCAAGAAAGGAAACATAGATCTCTTTGGAGGCAGTATAGCGCAGAGGTTTAGGGCTCTGAGCTGCAAATCTGGAGACCTGGGTTTGAATCCCACAGCCCCCAATTACATACTGTGTGACCCTGAGCAAGTCACTTAACTTCCTTGTGCTCCCAGGTCGCACCTGGAAAGAAGCTTTGGCGCAGTGTGCCTTTCCTGGTTAAACAATTTCCCCCTTTTCCTTTCCCCTTCCTTTTGTAAGTACACCAGCTTCAGGTAAGTCAGCTAGTAGACAGAGAAAGGATCCATGCAGCCTGATTAAACAGCTCTTCAGCAGGTAGAGATCTGTTTACAGTTCGGGTAGATGACAACAATGTACATCAAATACAGACACAAAGAAAGTATATAACTAAAGCATCAACCACCAACCACCGGGGTGGGTCTAGGATTTTTCTAAAGCCAATATTATGATAGGAGTATTTTCTTGAGAACAATCATGGGGAAGGACACAGCTGCTGTTTGTTAGCCCATGGGGTCTGTGAGTGCAGCAGTGTTAGAGAACGGGATCGGTTTGTCCGACTGGCCTTCATCAGGGTCCTACACTAGAAACGTACTCTGGGAAAAGCTACATTCCGAATGAAAAATTGGCTTTCTCATTTGTGTCTCTGCACTCTGTGAACGATGTCATCAGGTTATTGGTACATAAACAAGAAACAGGAACTGCGTAATTAGACATGTAAATCTTTTCCACTTGCTGCGACTCTGAATGCAAAAATTGAGAAGGTGTAGATGGCTGACCCACCCTGAGATGTAAGTCTATCATGGTGTGAGTGTATGGGAGCCAGTGGTGTGACCACTTCCATAACTGTGGGATCCACGGCTGGAGTTTGGATGAGCTGAAAGAAAACCTGGATCATTGGGTAGGAAAGAAAAACAGTAAAGGGAGAAACAGCAAATTAAACGTAGGCAAGGTTGTTAATATGGTGCCCTTTCCTGAAGGTTTAGGGCTGTTATTCTGTCCCTGAAAGTTAAGCTCAGATTGGGGCACCACTAGCAAGTCCACTTTGGTGGAGGGGAGTGGGCAGTTAGGGATGTAAGAAGACAGGAGCCCTTTTAGGTAGCCAAGGCCCAAACCATGCAGGCAGGGCCCTGTATGTTAACAAGCGAATCTTAAAGCTGATGCACCACTGACTAGGCAGCCAGTGCAGAGGGTACAGAAAAAGCCTGATGTGATCCTCATGAGACGTAGGACACAAGACAATTGAGTACTGTAGGTGGAGCACTGCTGAGTCTCCCACTCTCTCACTCAGAGCCTTCACATGCAATGCTGGGCACCTAAAGGTAGCACCCATTGTACTGTAATGGTAATATTTACAGTTTTATTTAGTAACAAGTTTAGTCCTGGAAGAGACACTGAGCCTAGACTTGTTTCTAGGTATCACCATGTGTGCGTGTCTCTGTCTGTCTGTCTGTGGGGGGGGGGGGGGTTGTTACAGAAGAAACAGAGAAGGGGTAGTTATAATAAGTAGCAACAGAACAAATAACATACAATGAATGCAGCTCCAAACACAGAACAGTGCACAGTTCAGTGAGCTGCAGCACACCGTTCGCAGAAGCAGGAGACGCGGGGCACATGAATAGTCTGTCGGGAGTGGGGTGGGGACGAGAGGCTCATAAACCATGTGGAGGCTACTTTCAGGAACAACTGTAAGTGGTGCACTCAAGAAGTTGAGGTTTGATAGAAACTGTACTGGAAGACAAATGAAGGGAGGTGGGGGGTGTATTCCACAGGTGTGGGAAGCATTAAAAGAAAATTGTCTGCCCAGCTCAGGATGTACGGTGGAGAATGGAGAAGGAATCAGTATCAGATGATCTAAGAAAGTAGGTGAAGGGAGGGTCAGAAATGAGGGGTGAAGAGAGCTTTCTATAGGAACGGTCCAATAAACTGATGGTAAATGTCTTATTTTTTAAAATTTTCATCAATTTTTTTACCCAGGAAAGAAGAGGAAGAAGAATCAGCATTTATATAGCACTTCTTATACACAATGTATCTCAAAGCACTTTACAAACAATGATAGACTAGTAGTGAAGTGACTGACTGTGAAGTGGCAGTCATATCGCACATCAACACCCACACACAGCCTGGACAAATGCATGAACTGCATAGTCCCTCAAATAGAAAAATAGTCACATGAGAGTGTGACCAGAGGGGGGAGCTCTGTCTAGAAGTGTTGGGAATGGAAAATGTCACTGAAGGAAGTGGAACCCACCACTGTTGATATAGCATTGAACATACCAGAGGGCTGGGAACAAGTTCCCTCATTATATGTTACATTGTAACACTTTATCTAGTCAGTTTTATGCTTTAGGGTACTAAATTTTGCACAGGAGCAGTTTCTCACCATTGTGCACCTGTAACTGAGTCAGACTTTTCATTTCTCTCCTTGAACTGAGTTATCCCCCCCCCCCCCACACTGCTGTCTAGACCATTCCTAACAAATAGGCATCTGGGGCCAGAAAGCCTATTGGCCTCTTTCCTATTCAATTGTTATATGGTCAAATAAGTGAGATAATTGATAGAAGGGAACTGTGATGGCCCCAAAATTAATTTTTAACGAAGACAGTTGCACATATTATTATATGCAGGTGACCTGGTAATAATTTTGCAAGCAAAAATGTGATCACTAAATGCCCTGAACGTCTGAGATTCTTTACTGAATCAAAGTTAAAAATTAATTGGACAAAATCTAAAAACAATGATGAAATACAGAAAGGAAGAAGATGGAGAATTAATAATCAAGTAATGGAAAATAGAGACTATAATTTACTTTGGGTAAAAAAACAAAACAGTGAACAATTAAAACACAGCTCAACAGATATTAAGTAGGACACTAAAATGTAATGTAACATATGGAGGCAATTCTATTGACACAGCTTTAACAGCCTTCCTAGCCAAAATAGAAGCAGTGATGTTGTATTCTGCAGTCTGCGTAGATCTGGGGAACTGAGGTTGATTTGCAAATGGCAATCCCTCAAAATATTTTTCTAAGAAACCTACTAGGTTTATTTCCCACCACACTGGCCCTCATGGTGAAGATGAAATGTGGTATTAATAAAGGTCTGTGAAACCCTTAGGAAGATACTGTAAATTACTAGAGAAGAATACAGTAGATGAATAGGGAAAGATTAACATATATGTATTATCAAGTGGAGACTGATGTACTAAAACAAGATTTTATGAAGTTTTGATATTAAGATGCCAAGGTATTTATGAACAGAAGTGGTTTAGAAGATGCTGCATGGACAGTAGACTGGGGGCTGCCTATAAACTGGCAAGAAAAGAAACTAGAAATAATGAAGAGACTTCTGAACACTGATGCTCAAGAGGAGCCTGTGCTTTTGAACTGAGATGAACCTTTAGAATGGTACACAAAAAACTGAAAAAAATGTTGAAAAGCTGCCCCAGTGGCTCAGCACTGCTGTGCAAATGAAACAAGTTTGGATGCAAGCTCAGGGAGCCACACTGGGAGTTAGACCTGGCCACAGTAGCTGCTGCTAGGCGATGTGCCACGGTCAGGGTGGGTTGGGAGTGGGCTCAGTGTTACAGCAACCCCTACAGATGGGCCAGGGAGCTTTCTTCCCTGTAGAAACATGCTGTGTGCATTCAAGGTTGAGGAGGAGGCTCCGCCCATGCAAGGGAAGAAGAGAAGGCTCTATGGAGAAAATCTGGTGTAAAATTGTAACTTTCACCATGAATGATGGGTACCGCATATTTGGAACCCAGACCACACAGCCCTGCTCACTACTAGAACCTGTGCCAAGCTGGGGGAGAACAGATCTCCCTTAAACCTCCCTGCCATGGAGGGAAAGCCATGGGGGGGCAGCTGCAGTGGTGAGTTAGTGGTATAATGAGGCTGGGTGGATGGAGTTATAGCTTGATGGTACAGTGAGGCTGGTGGAGAGAAAAACCTCTACTGGAAATAAAAAGAGTTTGGAGGAAAAACAGTACTTTCCCTCTCTGAAGAAACAGGAAGACAGATGAGGATGTGCTCCTGTAAGGTCAGGCTAAGTACTCTGATTCAGCTTTAAATGGAACTTGGGAATATTTGCTACTGTGGGAGGTAATTCCTTTTAACTGGGTATTTATAGAGTATTTCAATATTTTCAGATATTCAAGTAACATTTAAATGCATCATATACAGAGAAAAGCAAACCAAAAAGAAAGTATACAATACATCTGCAAAGTTTAGTTCAACTTCATCATGAGCAGAAAGTAAACCAAGATTAAATAAATTCAAGGAGACAATGTTTTAAAGGCCTTCAGCATTTTTTGCTGGACTATTCACTGTTAAACACAATAAAAAAACAATTGTATCCAATAATTTAGAAATGATGGTATTCAATAAGAAGCCAACCTGTTGTGCTTCCTTAATTTGACGGATAGAGAAGGTCATGTCAGACGAATCTAATAGATTTTTTGACTGGGTCACCAAAGTAGTAGACCAGGGAGGGGCTGTGGACATGGTCAACCTAGACTTTAGCAAAGCATTTGACACAGTCCCACACAAAAGATTAATAAACAAATTAGCCAGCCTGGGAGTGGGTCCCAGGGTTGTTGCCTGGGCAAAAAATTGGTTGGACAACAGGACACAGAGGGTAATAAAAAACCGAGTCCACTCCAAAGAAAGGGGGATTACTAGCGGGGTACTGCAAGGTTCAGTACTGGGTCTGGTCCTTTTTAGTGTTTTTATAATTGACATTACAGAGACACTGGAAGGAAAAGTACGCCTCTTTGCAGACAACACAAAGATCTGCAACAGGGTTGATACACAAGGGAGGGGTGGAAAGGATGAGAAGGGACTTGGCAAGGTTGGAGGAATGGTCAAATGTATGGCAGCTTAGATTCAATGCAAAGAAGTGCAAAGCAATGCACCTGGAAAACAAAAACCCAGGGGAAGAGTACACGGGGGGGAGGGGAGGGGAGGTATTAACAACCTCAAAAATGGAAAGGGACCTGGGGTAATCATATCACTCGACCAAAAGGTAAGCAAACAATGTGAGAAGGCAGTAAGGAGGGCTTGGGGGATACTGGGATGTTTAGGGAGAGGTATCACCAGTAGAAAACAGGAAGTTGTTATCCTTCTGTACAGACAGCTGGTGAGATCCCATCTGGAGTACTGTGTGCAGTTCTGGAGATCCCATCTCCACAGGTATATAGACAGGATGGGAGCAGTCCAGAAGAGGGCAACTAAAATGGTGCAGGGTCGCAACAGAAGCCATATGAAGAGAGACTAAAGGAGTTTAATATATATACCCCTGAGGAAAGGAGGAAGAGTGGGGACATGATAGAAACTTTCAAGTACCTCAAGGGAATCAACAAAGTCCAAGAGGGTAGCATCTTTCGGAAAAAGAGATGTGCAAGAACAAGTGGACACAATTTGAAGATGGGGGGGGGGACGGCTCAGGGTAATGTGAGGAAGTATTTTTTCACAGAGAGGGTGGTGGACACATGGAATGGCTTTCCTGTGGAGGTCATGGGTCAAAAACCATGGGGGAATTCAAGAATGCATGGGACAGACATAAGGCAATTCTGGTGCTGGGTAGGAAGAAGCAGGCTGTTGGTTAACTAGGGTCTGCAGCTTATCCAATAGGTAGGGAAATGGGCAGACTAGGTGGGTCAAGTGGTCCTTATCTGCCGTCAAAGTCTATGTTTCTGTGTTCTATGTTATATAGTACACTATGTGCAATTTAATAGGGTTGCTCTTAAAATGAGAGAATTGAAAATTAATTAGTACAGACTCCATACTTTTGTATTGTATTTACATATAAAATAGGGAATATTGTATGTATTGATAAGGATGTGTAATGAGATTTTACACACACCCAAGGTGTGTTATGCTACCTAAACCCCTAGAGTAAAGCTTGAGGGGTTTATCAAAGCATCACACCAAGGGTGTGTATAAAATCTCATTACACAAACTCTACCCACACTTTTTTTTTTATAATGAATAAACTATAAACCCCTGAATAAACTATATGCAAAGTACTACCAATCGCTTACATGTCATGATGATAACCATGCCTGTACCCATGCCTGCATCCACTGCTTTTCTTTTACCGTGCTTGTAAGCCATGCCTGTATCCACTGCTTTTCTTTTACCATTCCTGTATCCACTATTTTTCTTTACTGTAACCACCTCATGATGTAACTCACAATGCCTCAAATGTTCCTTATGTCCTTGTTCATTCTTATAACTTGTATTGTTATCCCAGGTCGCCCCTGAAAAAGGGACCTTCGGGCTCAGTGGGCCTACCCGGTCACCAAAATTTAATAAATAAATAAATAAATAATTACTAACTCTTTTTTTTTTATTTATTTATTTATTTATTTCATCTAGGATTACAATACCTTTGAGCCGAGGCTATTTTACAAAGGTTCCAAGTCAGCATGTGCAACAGTAATCATTTTTAGTTACAAACATATAGTCATTGACTTACAGACATGTAATAACCAGTACAAAGACATGAGCTATGAGCAAGACAAGGGAAGGAGGGAGGGTGGGTGGGGGAGTGAGGTTAGGAGATCAAGGGGGGTAGGAGGTGCATGGGGTAAGGGGGAGTACGGGAGGTGGTTGGGGGCAGGGGCAGGAGTGGAGATACGGGGGGGAGGTGGGCGAGGGCAGGAGACAGTGCAGCCAGGGGGCCTTGTTGAGGGAATATGACAGGTAAGATGCTAGGGGTGCAAAGACTGATTGTAAGTACTGGTTGCTGGGGCATGTGCAGCTGGAACAGTGGAAATGTTAAGATGGGCAATCACAAGATACAAGCTGTGAGAGGTGCAGCTTGGACTTGGAGAGGCCGAGTGTTGGAGTGGTCGCTATGTTGCTGCCAAGAGAGTTGAGCCAGTTGGATGCCCGATAGGTGAATGATCTTTGTCCTTGGGTCATGCGACAGTGTGGGATATGTAGTAGATGGGAATTGGATCTCCTTGTAGTGATGTTCCTATGTCTAGGCTTAAGGACGGCACAGACACCAGGTGGGGCAAGCCCCATTATAATTTTCTTGGCCGTGATGCAGGTTTGGTATTTTATGCGCTTGTCCAGTAGAAGCCATCCAGATTGGGAATAAAGGTCACATGTGTGGGTACGGCGATGTGAGCCAGTGATGAGACGACATGCCTTATTCAGGGAGGTCACGATACGTTTGAGAGCAGTGGTAGTTGCAGACCCATATATGATAAGACCATAGTCTATGATGCTGACGATGGAGCTTTGGACGGCCACTGACAGTGCTTCTGGGGTTAGGTGTTTCCTGTGATGGAATAATATGCCTAACCTTGCATTGGCAGACTTTGCAACATTGCTGATATGGACAGCGTATGAGAGGTGGGGATCAAGGGTGATGCCGAGGTACTTGAACGATTGTGTTTGCTCTAGGATGGCTCCTTGTTCGGTTGCAATGAAGAGGTGGAATTGTTTGTTTTTGTTGTGGGGGCTGCAGAAGACCATAGACTTGTTTTTTTTCTGATTGAGAAGCAGTTGATTTAGGAACGAGGATTCGATGGAGGAGAAGGCCCGCTGAAGTTTATTTTGTAATTGGATTGGATCAGGATTCGAGGTGAGAATCACAGCATCGTCGGCGTAGAGAATTATTTGTTCTGGACAGCTGTCTGGTAGTGAGTTTAAGAATAGGCTGAAGAGGAGGGGTCCCAGAATGGAGCCCTGGGGGACTCCCGAGCGGACCGGTCTAGGGTCCGAGAGTGTATCAGCGATTCTTACTGTTTAGGACCATTCTTCAAGGTAGCTCTTAAACCAGCCAATGGATTTGGTTGACAGCCCAGTGTTCTGAAGCTGGACAAGCAGGAGGCGGTGATTGACGGTATCAAAGGCTTTAGTTAAGTCAATGTAGATTGAGCCTAGTAGTTCACCGGAATCAAGTGCATTGTGGATTGCGCCGGTGAGTTCAAGTAGGGCTGTGGAGGTGCTGTGACCTTTGCGGTACCCGTGTTGTTGCTTGCACAAGATATTGTACGTTTCCAGGTATTCTGTGAGCTGATCCGAGACAATGTGTTCTAGTGCCTCGAAGAGTGGGGGTAGTAGGGAGATAGGTCTGTAGTTATCATGGGCAGTTTTGTCACCACTTTTATGGATTGGGGTGACAGTGGCAGATTTCCATCTGTCCGGGAACTGGCTAAGGCTGAGGGAGAGGTTGAAAATTCTGGTCAGAGGACTAAGCACTTCATCAAGTGTGAGAGACAGGATTTTGAGATCGAGGGAGTCATTGCTGAATCTTGATTTACCAAGGGCTTTGGTAACATATTTGCGTACTTGGTGAACCTTGACTGCTTTGAAGTAGAAGCTGGGGGAGCTGGTGGGAGTAGTGCTCATTGCGGACAGAGGGGCTTCACCATCTTTGAAGTAGTCCTGGGGTAGGACAGCGTTAAGGTCAGTAAAGGCTTTGTTAAAGGTATCTGCAATGTTTTTTGGGTTGAGGGTTGTGGTTCCGTTGATGTTGAGTATTGATGGGGGGTTTTAGGTGGATTCCCAGTGAGTTCCTTTATGTTCTTCCAGAATTCCCGACCATTGCCCCAGGAGTTTGTGAGGGCATGCTTATAGTAGGTGGACTTCATTTGCCAGATGGTTTTTGTGCAGTCATTGCGGGCACATTTGTAGTTTTGGATGTCGTTTTGCCTTCCAGAATTTCTGGCCAGCTCCCATAGGTGGTCTCTTGTTTTTAGCATCCTGAGGAGGTCACCTGTGAGCCAAGGGTTACTGAGTGATTTGATTTTGCATTTCTTAATAGGAGCATACGTGTCACAAGCCACAGTGAAGATGTTTATGAAGTGGTCAAGGGCAGTGTTTACGTTGGTTGCATTGAAGATAGGGGACCAGTCTTGATGGAGGAGGTGGGATTTGAGTCGAGGAAGGTGACCACTGGGTAGAACCCTGCTGGAGATAGTTTTGTTGTTTGATGAATTTATTTGACCAGGTGCAGCTAACAGGGGAATGGTCGCTGAGAGAGTCAGGGAGGACATTAGTGTTAGATATCCGCGATGGGTGACTGGTAAGGATCCAGTCCAAGAGTGTGCTGGTGCCGGTCCTGTAATTTTTCCTGGTTGGTGAGTCAACCATTTGTGTGAGGTTCGCCGCAGCAACGGCTATATTTTCCAGAACAGAAAAAAAACATTTCCACCCCCCCTCCGCCCAGCAGCCCAGTTGACAGTAATCATTTTCCATGTTCCACATGAGCAACACAGCCACAGGTAATTCATGTTACCCCCCATGGTTCTCAGTCTCCACTTCTACTCCTCAAAGCTAACTGAAACACCGATCAAACCAACGCTGTACATTTTGGATTACCACACCAATGAATCTGACTGCAAATACACATTGAACTAGTGGCTTTACATCTTTGGCACTGCCCACATCCAGTACACAGGAAGTCCTCCAGAACTCGTGGTTTCAATTTTTCAACACTCCTCACCTCAAGAGCAGCTGACACCAGCCAAACTGGCAGTCCTCCCTGCTTCTTCTATTATCCTCTGCAGAACACAGGCAACTCATACACGAACAAGGGAAAACAAATGTATTGGTTCAGAGGGAATACAGGCCCTGCCAGTGTGCAACTCTAATGTCTTCCAACTCTTAACTCCAACATTCTCTATTAGTAAAGCCCCTCCATATCCGAGGTGATTCAGCAGTTTCTGACTGCAGCAGCTTGAATGTGTGTTCTTGCTGTCAGCTATGATTGACAGCTCTCAGCTGTTTCAAGCACACCGTTTTAATTAGCTGGATATAACGATGAATAACACACGGTTATCTGTGTATAATTAGGGCTAGTGGGTAGTTATTATATGATGAAAGTTATAGGCTGTGGTGAAACATATAACACACTCTTCCACTGAATGCTAGGTATAATGTTTTAATCTTTGATTCTGTCTTTGTAGAGGTATTTGTACAATAATCGTCAACTGTGATAAGCTGTAAATACTCAGGATAGCCAAACTGTGAAAAACATTAAATACTCAGGATAGCCAACTGAGAGGCAACATTTTATGTTTAGTGTTGCCTTGCTTCTACCAACTTTTCCTATGAGAGACCTGTAGGATGCCACAAATCTTGCACTATACCTCTAATATACACTCAATCCCACCTAGACATACAGGTAAAACTACCCTGACCTTTGTTTCAGATGACGAGTTCTATTCCAATACCAAAACAAACAGCCACAATACAAATCCCGTCTTAACCTGCCTCCCAGGTAATCCCAGCTCATCTATCAAGTAACTACCCTGATTCCGTCTCACAGAGATGCCCAACCCCTCCCAACAGGAACAGGACCTGCGGCTCACCAATTAAATGGTTTTTACTTTGTACACATGCTGGTTCTCCTAGGATAAGCAGTGGTGTAGAAAAACACTACCCAGTAATTCCCACAGCATGCAGACTTAGTTATAAACCTGGTCACCTGGTCCAGATTTGCACTTTGAAATCTATTTAAAAGTTTCTAAATTGGTAAGCTTTCAGATTGTGGAGTTTTTTTTAACTAATCTTTAAACCATCTTTGGGGGGGAAGGGAGAGAATGGAATCAGCAATGGAAGGTTTGGGCAATCGACGGTGCCTCCAAGGCATATTGGCTGGTTTTCATATACAGTCTTTTACCCAGAAGGAACCGCCTTGGATTTGAACACTTGAAGGAGCTTGGGTTGCTTGCTTATTTGATCTGTGGCATAACCTCGACACCACATAAACTGAAATTCACTTCAGTGTGCTGATGTTGGCACTGAATGTGTATTGCCTTAGCAAGCACAAGCTCAATTGTTCGATTCCAGTAAGACAGCAGCATTCTTTTTTTTATTTTCAGCAAAAAAGCAAGTTACAAATCTTAACTGAGAGTTTCAGTTGTTATTTCACCAGAGTGGTGATCCGTGGTGGGATGGAGTTGGAATAGTAAATGTATTGGAGAAGGCAGTTAGTTATGAGAGGAAACAAATGCAAAAGTAAAACTGGTGCCTCCAAGACAGGACTCTGCTTTGGAGGCAGTGTTGGTTCCCCAGATATTCCTCGTGTGCATGTGTGTGTACATGTGTAGGGAATGCTGGTTGAGGTACTAGGCTGATCTGTAGCTGGCAGCAATCCAGCGACATCCCTGACTAAATCTGTCCTATAATGACACAGCACAACCACCATGGAACCCCCCCCCCCGGGGCTGGCACAGCTTCTCTCTCCCACTGACCGCCCCTCTTACCCTCTCAGGTCCCTGGGTCCAGGGATACTAAAAGTACCCCCTACCTGTACCCTCATGGGGGACAGGGACTTCGCTGCATGTGCTTCTAGGCTCTGGAACTCCTTTCCTGTGCAGGTTCACACCACCCCCTCCCATCAGTGTTTCCGGAAATCTCTGTGGGGGCATCTGAAGCTGGCCTCAGAGTGTGAGTGCCCAAAGCCTCCCTAGTACCAGGTCCCAGGTACTGGACCGTTACGTTAGTCATTTACTCGGACCACAATCTGAATCGATCGGTTGTTGATCTCGATCCAACTTTTCCTTATGCACTTGTCTATGCTATGTGTGTTCAATACTACCTACTGTTTGATCATTATGTACTCTACCAACTTCTGTCATGTAAGATCCCTACATTGCCTTTTTGTTTTGTGACTCAATGTACTAAGTTACAAATTGTACTTGTTTACCCGCTGTGTTGTGCTGATGTATTTGTAATACCTGTTGTACTCTCCCGGGTCATTCCTGAAAATAGGCATATAACTTGTCTAGTGTACATACCCGGTTAACAAAAGCTAAATAAATTGTTTGAACCTTGTGGCATCAGTCAGGATGAGGCTGTGCTTAACTACCAGACTCAGAGGTAGACTAAAAGAAATAAAAATAATTTCTCTACTAAAAAAAAGAAAGAAACTAGCCAAGTTAGTTCAGTGGATATCACTGAAAGGAAGAAGCATGATACTACTGCAGAAGGAAAGGTCAGCACTCACAAATGCAAGGATTAGCACCATGTTCAAGGTGCTCAGAAGTTCCTTTTTTCTGCAATTTGTGCAAACAGTGCAAACATACGAAACACAACAAGGCCCCCCACCCTGTAACACTGCAGCAGTGGCCCCCCACCCTTTGGATCTGTTAGAAGTGCGCAACTTAAACCTGTGTGTGGTCCTTGTGTTGCTCAGTGCTGACCTTTTCCTCCTGTACTTGCTTCATATTGGTTACGAGCACCCTATTTAGTGGCAGCCATCTGTTTGCTTACATCCTATGTTTAAGAAGCACCTTACTCTCAAACAGTGTACATTTTATCTGTTTCCCTGTCACCAGTCAGCTCCATTTCTACAGCTGTTGGGGATATCCACTTTTGCTTTAGCTAATGTTTTCACTTTTAGCAGTAATCCCCTGTAACTATCTAGGGTGCTTCCATAATTTGACTGTTGAAATCTCGGGTTTGTTCCTGAAAGAAACATCAGCAGTGAGAACTTGATCTGATAATGCTGCTAATTCTCTACATTATAATGCATGCATATTCAAACACTTAGCCCAGTCCAAAGTCACTTTGTGCTGCAAAACCTGGGCTTTCCATGCTGGATATGTAATCAGCACAGTAATTTCTATATTCAACATCACAGTGCAGTCATAGGTAGTTAGCGTGTTCATCAGTCCACTACTAGAGTGTGTGCTAATGGGAGATGATTCATGCACACAGGGTACACTGGCATATTGGAAGTATTGTGATAGTGCTACCAACCTGTTTGCACAGTGCTAGTTGCCTCCATCTAAAAGTATCTTTTAGCAGCACACAAAGCATGGACAATGGAATCCCCATACCAGCACACTATACAAAGAGCTTGCTGCAGTGGAGTACGTAGCAGACAAACAACCCATGTAATGAAGCTCAATGCAGTGGTGGGCATGGAGGGATGAAGGACTCTGAAGTGACACCTGTGAGGTCAGGAGACTGCAATATGATGACATTCATCTGTAGTGGTCCGTAACCGAGCACCTAATAACACTTCCGCTTGCGTCCATGAAAACAGAAGACAGCTGATTCACTGTGGCCAGAGTTGGGCAGACTCTCCATGTCTCCCCCATTATCCATGTGTGTCTGCCTTGCTCTGTAGTACTGCACAGATCCCAAATCCCATCTTTTGTAAGAGGAAAAGTGCTTAGATAATGATATGTGCACGGCAGCTAATGATATGGTAAAGAAATGTAAATTCTGTGCAAGGGTCATTGGCATGTTATATATCAGTGTGGCACATTGGTGCTGCTATGTTAACAGCTTAGTGCATTGCTGATTGCCCAGCCTGGCTGCAGTGATGATCCCTCTCATATTTTGCGCGAGTGATCGTCAGTGTTTTTGTGCTCCCACACAGGCTAGTGCTGTGCTTTATGTAACACTAACAGGAGGTATACTGGAACCATTAGTGCTGGACAGAGCTTTAGTATGTGGGTCCCAATATACCTCCTGGTGTCTGGCATGAAACATTACATCAGAACACAGCTCTCATCTCACAGTTCTCCCTGTGTTTTGAATATGAGGCCCACTGTATTGGTCTGTTGATGTAGAGATATCAGCATGACTAATGGTAGCACATCTGCCTCTGCGCCAGAAGGTTGTAGGTTCTCTTCCCACTACGGGATTGGGCTCATACCATAAACACTGGCACCCAAGTGCAGTACAGGGGGGCTGTATTGTTGGGGTGTGCCATCCTTCGGATGAGATGTTAACCTGAGGTTCCTTCTACCCATCACTGGAGCTGTTCAGGGGGGTGGTCAGGGGAAGTAAAAGAACTCAAGGCACTTTTCACAAGAGTAGGGGATTTTCCCCAGTGTACTGGTCAACATTCCCCTTCCCATTAAATACAAACAAACAAACAAACAAACAAAAAAGGTTCATGCAATTGTCCAAGGTTGTGTGCAGGTGTTGTGCACTACACATTCAGTATCTTCACCACCACTCCCATTGCTTGTAAAGTGGTTTGTATACAATGGGCGGGATATTCAGACTGTGCCAGGCAGGGGTGCAAGCCTGGGTGCAGCGCAACTGAGTTGAGCCAGGGCATAGATGCATCAACCATGACATTCAGTACTGGGCATGCAAATGAGGCCATTATGCATGCAAGGTGAAAATGGACCCATTTGCATATCATAATGGCCCAATTTGCATGCGGTGCGCCGATCCCCGGCCACTTGCACCTGGCGCCATGCCTGGCTGCATCCATAGGGGACCGATGCCCCCCATGCCCCTCAGCGGGCACCGTATTCCATCACCCAGTCATGGGCATATGTTGAAATTAACCCTGGTGGTCCAGTGGACCCTACCCCATTGCCCGATCATGGGCATGTTCCAAATAAATCCCTGGTGGTCCAGTGGACCCCTTCCCCTGCCTGATCATGGGCATATTAAGAGAATAACCCTGGTGGTCCAGCAGTACCCCTACCCACCCACCCACTGAGCCCACCACCCTGCATCCCCATCAGTGGCAGGCGGCAGCTCCTGACCATAAGGCCCGGCCTACAGTGCGGCTGTCGTCAATTGGTCCACTGCATGGGCATGAGTGCAGACCTATACTGTCTACACAGTCCCAAAATGTGAATGAATCGGGACTGTGTACTAGCACGGTCTGCACGCAGTGGACCAACAGGCATAGCAATACTGTACGCTGTCAGGCGGGCTGCTGGTTGGCTTGTGGTGGGGAGCTGCCACCCACCGCTGACTGGGGGTGCAGGGTGCATGGGCTCAGTGGGTGGGTGGGGTTGGGAAGGGGTACCGCTGGACCGCCAGGGTTACTCTCTTAATATGCCTGCAATTGGGTGGCGGAAGGGGTCTACTGGACCACCATGGTTACTCTATACCTATGCCTGTGATCGGGTGATGGGGTAGGGTCCACTGGACCACCAGGGATCTATCTGGATCAAGCCCGCTATTGGGCGAGGGGGGGCACAATGTCCCCTGGGCAGGGGGCTCGTGGACTGTATCCTGGGTGGTTGGGTGGCCACCCACAACAGGCGGCTGCTGTGTTGTACCCAGCAATGCAGCAGCCCACCTGTGGGTGTCTTGACTTGTTCCCAGATTCGAGGGGTTCAACATTGTGCCCCCTGTGCAGCACAAGGTGGGTTGTCCCTGCATCGTTGCACATCCCAGGCTGAATATCGTGATGTGCATCCTGTATAGTCACGCCCTGCACTTGTGCCGCGATGCATTACTGGTGCATCCCGTGCATCGGGACTGCGAAGCGCAGCCAGCCCCTTTGAATATGGTGCCAGGGCACATCGGTGGGTTACACATGTCGCAACCCTTTTGAATATCCCTCCCTCTGTGTACGATAAAGCACTATATAAAAGCTGATTCTTCATCTTCTTCCTCTTCTAGAGTGTAACAAAGCAGAAAGTAGCTGAAGTGTGAAATAACCCATCCTTCTTCAATTAATTTTGAAACCTCTTAAGAAGTGGAAGAGCATGATTTTGTCTGGTTAATCACTTTTGTTTTGAGTTTACTGAGAGTTTTACCAGAACCATAAATGGCTTCAAACATAGCTGGTATAGTAGTTAGTCAGTGAGACAAGGGAGACAGAAACACAGAGAACAAATGGGGGAACAGGGAAAGTGTCAACCCCACAGAGCCAATAGGTACCAGGGTATGATAGGGTAATATGGGCACACTAGAAGGACCAGTCTTTTTTCTGATGTCATTGTCTATTTTTCTATGTTTTCAGGTTATCTAGAATTGTTGCATAGAGAAAATGGTGCAAATGGGCAACATTACGTGTACTCAGTGCTAATATATTTCCTGGAGGAGCAAACAATTTCAACAATTAGAAAATGGATGTACTCAAGATAGCTACAGGGGACTACTAACAGTAAATAAACTAAAACAAAAGTTTATACCCTCAATAGCTATAGAATTACTAGTGGAAAAGAAACAAATGACATTTACCCTGCGTCAGGGTGTAGTGTTCCTTTAAGGTATTTAAAATGGATTCATATTAACACCGATAACTAAGAAGCTGAAATTTCTAATACATACTATTTATCTATTTCCTGGTTTCTGCCGTTGTGTCATCTCCTGTCGGTTCCGTGGCTCCTGCTTTTATGGCAGCCAGTAGCTTCATTCCTTAAATTGCATGAATTATTAGGGCTGGTCTGCATAGGAGACCAGTTTCTACTGGGATCAAATTCAAGAAGTGTTTTGCAGTTGTCCCTCTGAAATGTATTGGCGGACTGGGGTATGCCTTTTTATAGCCGTCAGGGAGTGAGTTGTGCCTTGCTATTGCTCCTTGCTAACATTTTATTGGCTGCATGTGCATGAGAACCTGTCGAGCACGTGGGGCTACTTTCATGAACATGTAGATGACCTAGGTGATAAATTGAAGAAGTCCTCAGGTGTAGCCTAGCTCCCCCAATGTGATAACAAGAATGACAGTGAATGAGCTCAGACAGAAAGCATTCATAAACTCTACGTCTGTACTGTGAATGGAAATCTAACCTTTATTTTTTTTCTGAAAAAATAAAATTACTTATATAAAACAGAGCTTTCATGCTACAAAATTATTGCAATGTAAAAGGACAAAGAATAGTATAGCTGTGGCACCATTTGATGCTTTTAGGAACTAGAAAGTATTTCTCTGTATAAGGAAAAAACAGTTGAGTTTTTAGTTAGTCCTAGTAGCTTGGCCATGAACTGGGAAAATGATGTGTGGGGTGTGTAAAACAACACTTAGCAACATGACTTTCATACACACTGTATCCAAAAGTGTTTTACAAGGCATAGGAGTTCCATACTGGTAGCGCAGGGAATGTAGAATAGAATAGACTCTCTGGTGCCCAACCTGGCTCAACAGGGAATAAAAAAAATATGGCCCCATCTTCCAACTTCTTGATGGGTCTTGCAATGCAGCCTGTCCCATCAGCCAATAAAAAAACTGCTCCCTTCCTCAAAAACCTGAGAAGAACGATGCTCAACCTTACCTATCAGGAAATAACAATAACAACAACAAAAAAAAAACAACTCAATGATAACTGTTCCCGAACAACCCAACAGGTCCAGTGTTCAACCAGGCATATCAGAGAATGGGAAAAAAACCTGTCCCTGCCCCCAACAACCTGACAGATCCAGTACCCAACCCCGTCTGATGTGGAATAAAAACAAATCTGGTCATCACCCCCCCCCCCCCAAGTATCTTACTAGTCTGGTGCCCAACCCGGCCCATCAGAGAATGAAAACATTTGTCCCACTCCCTCTAACTACCTGATGGGTCTCATGCCCAGGCTGTGTATAAAGCCAAACAGAGGTAAGGAATAGCAGCAGTAAAGAAGTGAGAGGAAGGTGGAATAGGCAGGGTGTAAAACACTGCTCTCCCTATACCTACCCACTCAGGTCACAGTGAGGGACTCAAACTCTGTATGGGAGGGTTGAACCTGCTGCTGCATTACTGCTGCTACCAGCCTGTTCATCCATCCTCACCTTTTCCAGCCCCAGCACTCTAGCATGGGAGACGGACCAAGGGGGGATTGTGATGGCACACACTTTCGAGGCTGTACTCCAAGCGTCAGTGATCTTGCTCCACCACCCAACTCTCTCTGTCTCGCTCTTTCCTTCTCTCAGTTCTCAATCTCAGTTCTTTACTCTTCACAATATGCACAGAGAGGTGCAAAGCATATGCGTCACATATCTGCAATGTGTAGGCAGCTCTACATTGTTTAGCTGAGCATCAGGGGTGCCATGAACCCCATGGCATTCATGGAAGGTGTGTGCACCCCTTCTGCACTGCATAACCTGTCCATCCACACAGCTACACAAGTGGAAAGATTGGGGGAGTGGCCAGGAGGCATTCTTACACTCTACGCCATTCACTAAGGCATGGAGTGCAGCCCCCCATGAACAACACCCACTGTCTGTGGCAGGGCTGACAACCCCCCCATCATGTTGTCCCAGTCCTTTGGTCAGGCAGAGAGAACTCGGGGCAGCCATTGGGGCAAGTGCCCATTTATCTGTGAATCCCGAGACACACGGCATCCCACACTTCCTTGCTCTGCATGGAGCAGGGGATCCACTTTGGGACTAGGATGGGCATCCAACTGGATGCTAGCCTGTGTCTGCCACCCCCCACACACCAATGCATGGGGGGGCAGAATGGTGACATGCGGTGGCCAGTGGTGGTGAATGCCATGCCCTGTGTGCCTATCCACAGGCATAGACGTGTGCGGGTCAGGTACATGCCTATTGCATATACCTAGTCTGCATTGGTGCACAGGCCCCATAGGAATCACACTACTGTAAATGCTCTAATCCAGCTTGCTGCACAGCAGAATGGAACTGTGCCCAACCTGGCCCATCAGGGAACAAAACAAAATCTGTTCCCCTCCCACAAACTACCTGAGGGGTCTGGTGTCCAATCCATTAGAGAATAAGAAAATCTGGCCCACTCCAGTGCCCAACACAATCTAAACAAAATCTATCCCCCTTCCCTTAACAACTTGATAAATCGAAAGCCCAACCCTGCCCATAAGGGAATAAAAAAAATCTGTCTCCCTCTTCAAACCACCTGATGGGTTTGAGGCCCAACCCAGCCACTTCAGGGAATAACAAACATCTGACCCTTCCCCCATTTACTTGAGAGGTCCTGTGCCCAACCCAGCCCATCAGAGAATAAAAAAAAACTTGTCCCTCTACCCCCAACTACCTGATGGGTCCGATGTCCAACCCATACCATCATAGAATAATAAAAAGTGATATGAGAGGGCTATAAGTGAGTTTGGTGCCGGGGACTTGTAACTAATCGCTTAGTGTTGGGTGGACTTAAACCACTATGAACAGTGTAGGGAGCATTATGGAAATGCAGTGCTACTCTGTCAAAGCCCTCCTAGTGGGCACTGTATACAAAAAAATCTGTAAAGGTGACATGAACTGTGGTCTTTCTATAACTACAATTGTAACACAAGACTGGTGAGACAGTAAAGCCTGTTACAAAAATAACAAAGATAACATAAAAAGCAAAACCAGCCTTGTTAGCACATGCCAAATCTTATTTTGATGTGTTTTTATCCCCACTGACCAATAAAACATTCAACTGACCCCTCATTAGTCTGCAGAAATAACTGAACTCCATTTACCATTTCTAGTGCTGCTGGGTATAAGGACATATTATAACAAAGTTACTCTAGTCCTGTCACAGGCACAGCAGGCTGTCAGCTACTGACAAGATGAAGAGCTTTGCTTGACCTGGGATGTTTACTCACCAACTAGGAAAATGAGCAGGGATAACATTTCACATTTTTTGTGCCTAATGGTATGAGAGTCCCACTGTGGACAGCAAAGGATCAGTCACAGTTCATCTAGTGATGCTGGGAAAGGACAGGCCAGTCTCAGGCATGATTGCAACTAAAAACCTCTCAAGTCCCATTTGCTTTTGGGCCTCAATGGGAAAATAATCCTTGTTTCTTTACATTTTTAATATGATTTTGAATTTCAACATGTTTGAAGTCTTTCTAATACCCGGGGGCAGCATGTTTATGTATTTATTCATTTGCTTTATTTATATTTAGTTTTCATTGACCGGGTAGGCAGTTGCCTATTTTCAGGCACGACCTGGGAGGTTACAAAGCAGGAGAGTACAAGGTCAGTAAGAGACAGGTTACCAGTTCAATGGAATAGGATAATACACAGTACAGAGTGCACAGGGGTGAATAAATCTGATAAGTAACAAGCATTACAGGGATTCACATTATACAATTACATCTTAATAATGAGGATTCCAAGCACCAAGAGTCTGGACAGGCAGGGACTTAAGTTCTGGTTACCAGGAAAAACTCCACTGAGCAAGGCTCATTTGCAAGGAGGTCCTGGGTAGGCCAGAAAGAAAAAATAAAAGCGATCCATACAAACTAGGAATAACAATTTCAAGCACAATGTCAGCTGGTAGTGCAGAATACATGGAAAAGGCAATATACAAAACTGAAAATTAGAAATAAATGCTATGGAAAGCATAACAAATTAAAGACGCAGTACCAACTGATGAAACATAATACTTAAGAAGGTGATATACAGAATAATACATGTGATCTGGAAATAACAGACTAGTTAAAGACAA
Source organism: Neoceratodus forsteri (assembly GCA_016271365.2). Taxonomy (NCBI): domain Eukaryota; kingdom Metazoa; phylum Chordata; order Ceratodontiformes; family Ceratodontidae; genus Neoceratodus; species Neoceratodus forsteri. The sequence continues at coordinate 324,479,300 of CM057459.1, forward strand.
AGCATACAAAGAGAAACAGAGAAGGCTGATTATAAGTACATTGTGCAACTGTAAGGAGCAATTAAGAGCATTACTGGGTAAGCTACAGCAGACAGTACTACTCATGATACAGCATACAAATACTATGCTAGTGGCAAACACAGTTATCTATGCAATGTTGGTTAAGAAGAGTTTGAAAGAGCCAGGGACTGACCAGTGTAGGCAACTTAAGTAGTTTCTGAAGGGCATTCCAGGCTTTAGGGGCAGCCCAACTGAAGGCCAGCTTTCCATGTTTTGAGAAATGCCTGGGGACATAAAGCATGATGACATTATGTAGTCTACAACACAAAGAACCTTAGTGCGCAAGCACTGAGGCAAGGGTCACCCCAAAGGGCATTGGCCGGGAAGCCAAGTTTCAAAGAAATACAAAATCACACATACCCCCATAATGCAAAGCATCGTGGGCTATATATGCAAATCACCACAAAATATTATGCTGGTTCAACTTTAAACAGAAATGCATGGTGCCGAAATTCTTCTCACACAGTCTGCAAAGGGTGCCAACACAAGACACAGACATGTGTTTCATCCTACCAGGACTCATCAGTGTGCCTCATCTGTATGTATATATGTACGTACGTATTTATGTATGTATGTATGTCTGTATGTATGTACACTGATGAGTCCTGATAGGATGAAACACATGTCTGTGTCTTCTGTTGGCACTCTTTGCAGACTGTGTGAGAGGCCTTTCGGCACCACTACCGTATATATTCGCGTATAAGCAGAGTTTTTTATACCAAAATTATTGCTGCGCGTTGCAGGTCTCGGCTTATATGTGGGTCTAATCAACCAAGCAATTAGTGATCCAGTTTCGAGTGCTTTTTCAGATCGAGTTTTAGAGCATGTTCAAATAGTTATAAGTGTCACTAAGGCTTACTACCCTATGCATACTGTAATCTTTTGAAGATGAGCTTGAAAAGAAAACACAGCTCACATGATGCAGCATTCAAGCTGCATGTTGTTGAGTGTGCAGAGGTCACCAATAACTTGGTTGCTGCTTGGCAATGCACTGTAAATGAGAAGCAGGTTAGAGAACGGTGCAAGCAAAAGTTTGCATTAGCTGAAATGCCAAAGTCAAAATGCGCCTGCCGAGGTGACCGTGCAGCATTTAACCTACTGGAGGCTGATCTTAATAACTAGGAGTTACAATGCAGAGAGAGTGGCTATATTGTAAGAAGGCTAGCAATTCATATGAGAGCTCTGAATATGGCAAAGGACCCAAAATATCAATGTGCAGGTGTGGATTCTTTCCTCGCATCTGCCGGGTGGTGTTCCAGATTTATGGAGCGCCATGGATTGACACTGCACCACAGAACAAAAATAGCACAAAAGCTTCCACCAGACTTTGAGTTTAAGGTGGATAGATTTCAATGTTTTGTGTTAAAAATGCGCACACAGTTTACTTATGACCTGAGGCAGATCGGAAATATGGATGAAATGCCGATGACATTCGACCTGCCGTCCAATAGGACTGTAAATCCTATGGGCAGCAAGACAGTTCTAATTCACACCACCGGGCATGAAAAGACCCACTGACCTGTGTGTAATCCCCGGAGGTCTCACTTCCATCCTTCAGTCACTTGATGTTTGTTTAAACAAACTGTTTAAAGATAGAGTGAGAAAGAAATGGAGTGAGTGGATGTGCTCAGGGACTGCAGGTGTCATGAAAGCTGGCAATCTCAAAAGACCTGACCTTGATGTAGTTTGTGAATGGATTGTTGAGGCTTGGGAATCGATACCCGAAGACATGGTGAAAAAGTCCTTTTTAAAGTGCTGTATCAATAACAACATGGATGGGGCTGAGGATGATGCCCTATATGAGGAGGATGAGGGGCGTTGCAGAAGAGGTAGCAGATGAGGACAAGGAACTTGACGTTATCACGTCTGACATGGTGACAGAGGAGTACCTTGCAGAGAATATGCACGTCTTGGGTATTTCCGATAGTGAGCTGTTAAAAGAGGATGGCTAAAAATGCTGTGGGACTATGGTACACTCCTGTGCTCTGCTGCTAATTTTCAGTGTATGCTTATTGCTTAATACACAATGTTTGCTCAATGATAGAGAAATAAAATGCGAAGCACTGATTTCATTGTGTGTTTTTTAATTGCCCATTCATTGGCTGTAAGTATTTTCTAAATCATTTAGATGCACAGAAATATGCCTTGGCTTATATGCAGGCCTTAGTATTTTCCCAAAAGTAAACTGCAGGTTTGGGGGTGTCGGCTTATATGCGGATCGGCTAATACATGGGTATAAATGGTAATTTCTGCTTAAAGTTGAACCAGCATAATATTTTGTGGTGATTTACATATACAGCTCGCAATGCTTTGCATTATGGGGGTATGTGCGATCACGTAGTCTAAGTGTGTATGGGTCTTGGGACCTACAGAGGAGTGGGAAATATATGTGGGTAATGAGTTACTCAGAGCTTTGAAGGACCAAGGATTTAGATGTCTTAGCCTTCTGGTATTGAGTGAAGGCCAGCCTATTTCTTTGTAGAGGAGGCAGTGGAGGGTAATGACAAGGAACTCACAGGTAAAGTGAAGCGCTCTGTGGTACAACACATCTAATCCAGCTAAAACAGTGGCGCTTTTATAAATAATGTCACCGTGATCTAGCAGGGGGAAGAACACAGGCTGAACCAATGCTTTCTTAGCTTTACGTTCACATATTCAAATAGTTTGCACTGTGCAAATTGCATTTGAGCCCGCAAACTGAAAGGTTAGCACTTGAGGGTTAGTTTGCGAGCTAATCCCTATATTTGAAGCTGCAGATTGCAAGGCACAAAGCAGTTTGCACAGCAGCACAATGGCATGACTGGAAGGCATAATGATGAAAGGTGGAGGCATGCATACAGGTGCAATGGACATACTGGAAGCTCTGTGGCTGCACTAACTGCCTATTTGCACAGCAGTAGTTAACGCTTGGCAAAAGTATATTTTGACAGTGCACAAATGACCTGGGCTATAGCAGAAACTTTACTAGTACCCTACACAAGCCAGTGATATTGCAGTGGAGAACCAAGAGGATGGAAGAAGACATACTAAGAAGCGAGCAGAGTATGCCCTATGGTCTATCGAGTCTGCTGGAGGGTCAGTGCCCGTTCAGGGACCACTGCGGCCTCACCCACTCTCCCCATGAAGCCCCCCAAACCCATCCTCCGGCTGGGGCTCTCCTCCGATGCTGGCCCTTCTCAGACCCCCCATACCTATCCCAGCCTCTCTTGAATCCCTCTACAGTATCTACAGCCACCATTTCCACAGGCAGTGCATTCCAGGGTTCCACCACTTTCTCAGTGAAGTAGCATCTCCTTGTCTCCCCCCTGAGTCTTCCACCAACCAACCTCATAGGGTGCCTCCTGGTGTGCCCCTCCTCCCTCAGCTGGAACACCCTATCCAGGCTTACCTTATTTACCCCTTTAAGGTATCTGAAGACCTCAATAATATCCCCTCTGTCCCTCCTCTTTTCCAAGGAGTACAGATTTAGCTCCTCAAGTCTCTCCTCATAGGATCTCTTCCCCAGACCCTGTATCATCCTGGTCACTCTCCTCTGTACCATCTCCAGGAGCGCAATGTCCCTTTTTCAGTATGGATGCCAAAACTACATGCAGTATTCAAGGTGCAGTCTGACCAGGCAATTATACAGCGGAAGGAGTACCTCCTGGCTTCTTGAGGTTATCCTCCTGGCTATACACCCCAGCATTTTATTTGCTTTGGCTACAGCCCTTCTGCACTGCTGTGAGTTGTTCATCTTGGCATCCACAACCACCCCAGGTCCTTCTCCCCACTTGAAGCCTGCAGTGTCTCCCCTCCCAAGGTGCACACATGAGCTGGGTTCCTAACTCCCAGGTGGAGAACCCTGCATTTCCCAGTATTAAACCTCAGTTTCCAGGTGCATGACCACCCCTCCAGAGTCTCCAGGTCCCTCTGTAGGGCTAACCTACCCTCCTCCTCATCCATCACCACCCCCAGCTTCGGGTCATCGGCAAAGAGGCTCATCTCGCTTCTGATACTGTTCCTGATATCTGAGATATAAGCATTAAACAGGAGTGGGCCTAGCACCAATCCCTCTGGGACCCTGCTAATGACCCTCCTAGGGGATGAAATCTCCCCCCCGAACACCACCCAGCCCAACCAGCCAGTTCCCTATCCACCTGACCAACCTTACTCCCACCTCCATTTCCTTCAGCTTTTCCAGAACCCATGGTCAGTAGACATCAATATGATGAAATACTGTGCATAGGCACCATAGGAATGACACTACCTTAAATACTCCAGCACAGCCTGTCGCACAACAGAATGGCCGGGTGCCCAATGTGGTCCATCAGGGAACAAAACACTAGTGAACCTTGAATGGGCACATTTGAACTGCCTTGCTGGACTCCTGAAACACACCAATACATTTAATATACTGCATCCTCATGTATTACCTTTGTCACACTGGGCTGTGGATTGCTCTATTGTACTGCACAGGTCACAGCCTCCATCCTCTGCTAAAAAGAAACATGTGTTTATAATGATATGCAAATGGCTGGTAATGAGATGGTAATGAAGTGTTAGTGCCTTGCATAAAGAGAAGGGTCATTTGCATTTTTGGACCAATGCTGCATTTCTGCACTGCAGCGCCAAAGGGTTTGTGCCTCGCAAACTGTCCAGCTTGCTCACAGCAATGATCCCTGTTCACAGCTGCAATTCACGCTTGTACATGCGTTTGTCCTTTGTTTGTGCTGCTCTCACGGGGGGGGATATTGGACACCTGTTAGTCTTTAAACTCTTAAAACATGCCTCTTCCAATATACCTGCTGCTGGTCTCATTCACACATTTGTAAATGCAAAGAGCCCTCTGTGACCGAATACGCTGCCCCCTGAGTATTATTTAATTTTGTTTTGTTTTAAAATAATCTTTTCCTTATTAAAGGCCCCTTGTCACTGCTGCCTTTTTTCACCCATCATTCCTTTTTCAGTGACTTATGGGTTCCAGAACAGAGTAACACCAGCTAACCAGAAGCCAAGAGTGAAGTTCTCCATGAAGGGCTTACTTACAGGTGATGTCGCTGGGGTTCTGGAACTGATCAAAAGTAACTTCAAAAATGAATATTGAACAGAGAAAACACAGCATTAATAGGGGAACCCTGAAGGTATCAAAGAAGATTTTATATATGCCCAAATTTCCAATTATATAAAAAATGTACAAAAATAAGGTGTATGTTCTGTTTAAGCTTGCTTCCTTATTCTGCTTTTACAACAGTTATCTGAATGCAGTCCAGTGCTAAACTCTATTAATACCGGTGACACATTCTGTGATACATTTTTATAAAAGATGCTATATAAAAAATCAACTGTATTGCAATTGTATGTGTGGCCTTATTCTTTTGAAATTACAATTTATTATTCTATTAGGATATAGCAGTCTTTCTGTTATTATAGATGGGGGTACAAAAAATTGTGTACTAGTATACAAGCATATAAACTTGCTTAATACAAATGAAATACACATCCGTACTGTAGTCTCACAAAATAACAGCACATACATGTTGCCCACAATCAGATACATAAAATCATGATGACCGAAGGTTACACCAGCCTCAAAAGCGGAGTGTGAGGTAACGTTCCACATAGGTATACCCTACTGGGAATTTCCTAAAAACTGTTAAAGCAAATTGATATAAAAATAGTTTACATTTTTATTTTGGATATCACTATTGAGCAATAGCTCACTTACTGAAGTGTCTTGCACGCACTATCTTAATCTGCACATGATACACAGTTAACTGTATATAAAATAAACAGAACAAATTCCCCCACTTTAGAAAGCCTATTTTAAAACAATCTTTTTTATTACCCTTACTGCTCATGTCTGGCTTTCTCATGGCGTCCCCCTCCAGTGTGAGAACCTCAACCCAACACCATCACTGGGATTTTGCATGGAATGCTGAGACACAATGTCTGAGCAGTGGAGCAGTGGAACGGGGTCTGAGGTCATGCTCCTTCTCCGCTGCCTTGGGGGCCTGCACCACACCCCCTTACTGAGGATGCCAATCACACCTCTGCTGGGATGAATCCATGCCAACACCAGCAGCCATGTCACTCTAAGCTGGGTTGGCACAGTGAAACTCACAGTTGTTCCACCTTGAAGTTAAGACCCATCATCTGCTAAGCATCGACAGCCCCCACCAGTCCATACAGGAGTCAAGATCAAGAACTGAGCAAGGGGTAATTGTAGGGCAGCATAGAGTGTCGCCTGCAATGTGTGTCTTTGTTTAGTTATTTATTTATGAATTTGAAATTTGGTAACGGGGAAAGGCACACTGAGCCAAAGCTCATTTCTAGGTGTGACCCAGGGCAGGCATGGGTACTTGTTTTATCCATCACAGTAATAGAGCCTGGGCAGAAGACATGAACTAAAACATCAGTTTCCTGACCCCATGTTCCCAGCACACTATAAAGGGAGGACAATTCTTAATTTCTGTCCAAGCGTTTAGGTTCTTTGGCCACTGTCAACCTGTTTTTCATCATATTATTTCTAGTTAAAAGCCTACATTTTATGATTGCTTACCTTCTCTAAAATTCATTAATGTTGCTGTTTGTTTTGTCTGTCTCCTTGTTTAGTGGAACTCAAATGCAAGATAATGTATATTTATAAACACTCTTGTTTTGTTTACAGTCCTGGATCTGTTCTTACTGCATACTTCCTGAGCATTACAAACACACCCAAACAGTGCAGTCACTCATGAGGCAGTAGCCTCCTAAACTTCCACTGCATCATGAGTGGCTAGACTGTGTTGTGGGTGTTCCCAAGTCCAGGAAAGATGCAGCTGGACCTGATCAAGTAATGTAAACAAACCTGTGTTTGTGTGGTAACACCAATATAGTAGGCAGTCTGTTTTTCACTTTTTTAAAGAAAAAAGAGTTGGAATCAAACTACCAGCTACATCAGCAATCTTTATAGAATGTTGGCAATCATAAAATGTGTTTTTTAAACCAGGGACACTTTCAGACCTAAGGGGGTTGACAGTGTCCCTTTACGGTGAGCAGTAGGAATCAAAATGCACTTGACTGTCCTTATGATAACAGTGTATTGTACTGTTGTATGTGTTGTTTAATGTTTTTACTGTTCCATGAGTTTATGTGCACTAGCCCTACGTTTATTTATAATTACCTGTTTACTGTAACTTTTAGATGATCTTATTTAACAAGTGCACCTTGTAAAAAAGGGCATTTATAACCCTAATGGTGATCTCTCTGTATAAATAACATTTTACTACTACCAAGGCCCCTGGAATTCTGCAGTTCCGAGGTTGCGGAATTTGCTGCAGAATTTGCATCATGCCGCAGAATATATATAGTGCTGCAGAATTCATTGTTTTTGGTGAATTTTCATATAAATATACTGTTTTTCCATAGTGGGGCTTTCTTTCCCACCTCATTTATCCTGAAGCCCCTCCTCTATGCTCAGCATATGATGTCATTGATGACATCACATCATATTTAGCCAATGACAGGACTGCATTCTGCCAGAGAAATGAATAAATCATGCCACAGAAATCAGAAAATGCTGCCGCAGAAGTCAAGGAGCCCTGCTGCAGAAATCAGAAAATTCTGCCGCAGAACACCAGGGGCCCTGACTACTACTAATGTCAACAAGTATTCTTCTTGGTAGTACTATCTCATTCCATGATCTCATGACCACCTAGTACTTTACTCCTTGTGGTCTGCCTATATTCTGCTGCCTGCTGGATACACTCCGTTATTCTCCGAGGTCAACCGTCCAGTCATCGCAGATTCATCTGTCACAGAAGGTTCAGTCTATCCCATCATGGGAGCCTCCCTGCTGCCATCAGGGGGGAATGTTTCCATCACTGCTGGAAGTTGGGTGAGGGGTGAACCCAGAGTGTCAGGTAGGGGGGTGTGTGTGTATGTGTGTTGCGTCATAGTTGTTATCCATGCACCAGCCAGTGTTCTCCCTGTCCTATCAAGTCCTTGCCCATCTCCCAAGATGGAAGGCCCCCACCAGTGCTGCAGCCTAAGGGGCTTGGCCAATGGCACATGATGAACCACACCATCAGGAACAGAGATCCAGACATCACAGGAGGCATTGTTGTAGTGGGAACAGTCCACCCACCCAAACTGGAATCTGAGCATACCTAATACTCCACCAGGCCAATGAGGGAGTTAGTAGTAGTAGTTTCTTATTTTCTTCATTCCATATTTTTCTCCAGTCTCCGGTCTGTTCCCCCCTCCCCAATGGTAGCAACCCCCAGCACCATCACCAACCTTCTCAGGGTCCACAGTTGTGGTGGATGGACTGCCTTGTTGGTCATGTGAGAGCATGTGGAAGGTGCCAGTGCAGACTCCATCAAACCAGAGATTTTTCTTCTCTTGTTTTTTTCTCCCCCAAGGATACCAGCATGCAATGACTCACACTCATGTGTGTTGGTGTCTGGTGGCTGCTCCTCTTCCCTTTTGTGTTCCCCCTCTGTGTTGCCACTTGGCTTCCACCAGGAGACAGTCTAAGAGTGGGACACCATATTCCCCCTCCTAAAGGGATGAAAGAAATCCTTGAGACACTCGGTCCTCCCTACCCAGGCCAGCTCCTGAGGAACTGGAGTCCTTTCCTGAATCCTGGTTGATGGTGCAGCTAATGCATTACTGGGCTGACTGGAATGGTAACACAAAGTTATCCAGTAATTTTAAAGCTATTTTTTACTTATCAGAATTAATCGCTGCAGAGCGACTGCCAAAGGCTTCCTGTTTAGATATCTATCTGCAGAGTGTTATTTAATTATGTACCTTGATGTCTATACAGTGGTAAATATTTGCTAAGGCCTTGCTCATGATTAACTAATTGTTTATGAATCTTTACTACAGGTAACGGGCCCCTAATTTGCCTTATTGGAACATGCAGCCTAATGTTGATGTGGAGTAGACAAAACAAAGAGACAAGGTTGGGGGGGTCTCAAGAGCCTTTACTGTATGCTCTACACAAGGGAGCCTACTTACAAACAGTTGCACATAATGCCTGGATTGGGGATTCCTCCCTCTCTCTAGATGAGGGCTGTTGCAAGAGCACCCCCCATATAAAACTGAAGCTCCCACCAAGTATATTGAGGGCAGGTTGTCTTTTATTCAAAGGCTGTATTCTCCATTACCAAACCCTGCCTACTTGTGGAGCAGTTTACTGTCCCCGAACTGACTGTTAAGTAGTTTTTAAGAACTAATGCACAGTCTGTGTGAAGGACTGTAAACCTGAGGAGTAGGAGAACCAGATCAATATTCCAAGACTGGCTCCTGACACTGGGCCATTGCAGTCTAAAGCTGTGCTTACACTCATTGGTATCACTGCTTTGCTGCCAGTCTGCACCGGGCTGTTTACTGAGGAAGTGGTGTAACTAATTCAGTATTTCTGTTTTCTATACATTTGTCTAGGTCTAGCCAGCAGGAGTAAATATTCTGCTTGTAAAGCTTTTAATTTAATCAAACTACAGCCAGCCATAAAAAGCACAAAAACCACCCCAGGTCATCAATCCTATAACTAGTAAGGACTAGCTGTTTTCTTGCAGAATACCCACTCAGTTAGACCTCAAGTGATAGCTAAGCTGTAAATGTAGCCTTCAGTACCTGCATCATAAGGAAAGTGACTTAAAATCACAGCTGTACTGCTTTAAAATTGACTGTAAACCAGTTTTTGCTGAAGCTTTGGTCTTAGACGCATCACTGTCACATGGGACAGAAGGAATTGTAGAAAAAGTAACAGCAATAAACCTTGATAATATGGAGATCCTCTGAGGCCATAAAACTAGTAGGAGAGGGCAAGAGGCCATAAAACTCAAATCTTGGTAATATGGAGATCCCCAGAGGCCGTAAAACTAGTAGGAAAGGCCATAAAACTAGCAGTCAAACTGAGAAAAAAATCCTAATAGGAAACAAAGGGAAGGACACACCAGGTCTAAACACACACATCAAAACACTCTCTAAAGCATATGTTTTTGCATATTTTGATTGTAGTACTCATTTAAAGGACTGCCCTGGTATGTAGTTGTGTTAATTCCCCTCAGGTCTCAGAGGAAATGATGTGTAAAGTGGCAAAGTTTACATTCCAGCTGAAGAGACCCAAATCTATTCCTCATTATTTCTCAGTCTGGGATAGAAGCTGAGAAGCCAAATCAGTGTGATATCTGGACAGTTCAAGCTCAAAAATATACACCGATTTTTGATCCCCAAACCACTCACTCCAGTGCAGAAAAGCTAAGTGTAAACACGGTTTAAGAGGGAGGGGGAATTGTAAGTAATTTTTTTATATACTACACAAAATAGCAAAATAAAAGTGTTTTTTTCTTTTGCAATAAAAAAAGGCAATGTAAACCATTTTTGGTAGGAAAATATTTAACATATTGACACCAAATTAAATATCCATACATTAGATATTGGTACAAAAGTAATTTTCTCCTAAAAAGTAATTTTTCTAATATAAAATATGTATTTTTCCCATGTTATTCAAGGTACTTAGGTGAGGCTTGAGGGACAAATGTCAGCCATACACACCATACTAGAAACAAATGCGAATAACTCCTAAAGTATACATGATACACACAAAGTATCAGTAGCAACGTTGTCCAGCACAAAATTACCTTTCTAACGGTGCTATGCAATCAATTCTAATCAATTCAGTTCACAAGTAATACACAGAAATAGTGCTGATGATTTGAGAAGTATCCAGGGTAAACAGGAAGTTTTTAGCTGCTGACTCAAGTCGTTATGGGGAGACAAAGGGGATGATTTGGCTGCCAACTACAGGTGTTTTCTGGAGGCAATTAGTTAAAGTCTATCACGTCTGCTCGAGATACAGCTCACAGTACAGTCACTGTTGCTGCCCCCCTATCCTTTCCCCTCCCTCCCCCCAAGTTTTTCCACCCTGAGTTCCCATACTAATCACTTCCCTCCCCTCCTGTACCTTGCTCATGTACCTATCTCATCCCTTCTTAAAACTTACTACGGATTCCATTGAAATCACCTCCTCATGTAGCGTGTTCCAAGATGCCACCACCCTTACTGTGAAGTAATGTTTCCTCAGTTCTCATCTGTACTCCCCCCTCCCCACCAGTTTTAGGCTATGACTCCTCGTTGTCTCTTCCCCCTTCAATCCGAACAAACCCTCAGTGTTTACTCTGTTGATGCCCTTCAAGTATTTAAAGGTCTCGATCATATCCCCCGCTGTCCCTTCTGTCTTCCAGGGAGTACATGCTCAGCTTCCTAAGTCTCTCCACATAGGGTTTATCCTCCATTCCCTGGATGATCTTAGATTCCTTCCTCTGGACTCTCTCCAGTAGCATGATGTCCTTCTTTAAGTAAGGATACCAGAACTGCACACAGCACTCAATGTGCGACCTCACTAAGGATTTGTACAGTGGCAGGATAACCTCCTCCCTCACTGAAGAGATCCCCCTAGCAATACATCCCAGCATTCTGTTTGCCTTTGCCATTGCTTTCCTGCACTGATCTGAGTGATTTGTTTTGCCAGTGATCACCACTCCTAGATTTTTTTCCTCCTCCTTCGAGACTGTCAACTGTTCCCCCCCAAAATGGTAGCTGTACCCTGGGTTCCTAGCCCCTAAATGCAGTACACTACACTTCTGAACATTAAAACCCAGCCACCATGTGTCTGACCACTGTTCAAGTCTTTACAGATCTTCCTGGAGAGTCCTCCACCCCTCTGCACTGTCCACCACCACTCCCAGTTTGGAGCCGTCTGTGAACAGGCTAATTTTGCTCATAACTCCCTCCACAATGTCCACAATGAAAGCATTAAATAATAGTGGACCAAGTACAGATGCTTGTGGGACCCCACCAATGACTCTTCTGGGTATCGAAAGCCCCCCCTCACCACCCACTGTTGCCTGTTGCTCATCTAGTTTCCAATCTACCTCACCATCTTTACCCCACCCCCACGTTCCTCAGCTTGTCCAGCAGTCTCTCATGTGGCACCGAGTCAAATGCCTTGCTGAAGTCCAGGTACAAGACATCAACCAGCCAACCACCATCCAGAGACCTTGTCACCCAATCAAAAAATTCAATCAGGTTAGCTTGACAAGATCTCCCCTAGATGAATCCATGTTGCCGGACATCTTGAAGTCTGTTTACTTCCAGGAACTCCACCAGTCTTTCCTTCAAGACGGTCTCCAATAGTTTCCCCACTATTGACATCAGGTTGGCCAGCCTGTAATTTCCCAGCTCACCCTTAGGACCACTCTTATGGAAGGGCACAATGTGTGCCATCCTCCAGTCTGGTGGTATACATCCTGATAGGAGGGAGGAATTGAATAATTCCATCAGAGGTGCTGTCAGGATATCTGCCAGTTCCTTCAAGGCTCAGGGGTGGATCTTGTCCCTGCCTGGGACACTGTCTGTCCTCAAGGACTTAAGGCCCTCCCACACCCTCTTCACCGGGATCTCTCCATCTGTTAGTGTCCCCCCATTCCTAACCCCGGCCTTACTGCCCCCCTGCAGAATTTACCCATCCTTTTCCCTTGTAAAGACTGAGCAGTACCTCAGCCTGCTCAGCTCCCTCCTCTGCCCATCCATCTTCCTCTTTTAACCTGGTGATTTGACCCCTACACTTTCTTCTCTCCCTGATGTAGCTACAAAATTCCTTCTCCCCCTCCCTGATCCCCTGAGCCAACCTTAGTTGTTTGGATGCCTTGGCTGCCCTTACCACCCTGCTCACCCTCCTCGATTTCATATAGTACTCCTCCCTGTCCTCCTCCCCACAAGTTCTGTTGTACTTTTGGAAGGCTAGCCTTTTCTGCCTTACACTCTCCTGCACCTCCCTGGTCCACCAACTAGGTTTTCTTGATCTTGCTTTTTTGCAGTGGGTCCTTGTGCATGTTTTTGTGGCCTCTAACAGGCCCAACTTCAATACTGCCCACCTGCATTCCGTGTCCACATCTGGTCTGATCTTCTCTAGGTGCCCCTCAAGGATGAATGTCATCTTCCCAAAATCTGCTCCCCTAAAGTCCACTACCTTTGTAATTGTCTGAATTCCTTCCCTCTCCAGGTCCTGGAAGATACTGTACTGTAGAGTGGTCACTCCCCACCAGAGGGCCCTCTACTACCACATCTTTAACCTGGTCACCATCTGCCAGAACCAGGTCCAGGTACAAGATGCTTCCTTCTCTGGTCAGCTCTACCACCAGTTGCGACAGGAATGCATCTTGGAATGCGTCCAGTATCCTTTGTTCTTTAGCAGTAGCTGATGACATAGTGCCCCAGTCCACCCCAGCAGGTTGAAGTCTCCCAACATCACCATCCTGCCCCTGCCCCTGCCAAAGTGGGGTTATTAGGTTATCCATCAGTTCCCTGTTGTGTTCCTCAGACTGTGTTGGTAGCCTATAGACTACACCCAGATTGACCCTCCTGCCCTCAATATCCTTTAAGGTGACCCACAACATCTCCACATTCCCATTCTCACCCTCTTCCCTGCTACACTCTATCCCCTCCCTTACAAATAACGCCACCCCACCTCCCATGCCAATTTTCCTGTCCCTCCTAAACATTTTGTACCGATATTAGTAAGCCCCAGTCATGGTACTGGGTTGCCTATGTCTCTGTGACTGCAGCAACGTCCACCCCCCGCCATCAATGCCTGTAGCTCGGGTACCTTGTTACCCAGGCTCCTCGCATTTGTTGAGATCACCTTCCAATCCACTCCCCTATCCTTCTTAGCCTTCCCTTTCCCCAAATTATTTAAATCCCCCCGTGAGTTCTTCTCATCCTCCAAATTTCCAACTGGGGGAAGAGGCGCTGGCCCTCCCAAATTTGCATTCTTACCTGCCCCGCAAGTCTAAGCCCCCCTCCACTAGTTTAACTCATACTTACTAGCCATAAACTCCCCCAGCTTCATCCTTAGAACTCCTTTTCCCTCCATACTCAGATGTAGTCTGTCCTTGGTGAATAGATCCTTGTTATCCCATGTTACCCGTCCAACCTCCCACCAGTCCAAACCCCATATCTAGGCACCATTCTGCCAACCACTCGTTAAAGTACTTTATCCTCTGTTTTCTGTCTGTGCTTGCCCTTGGCATCGGCAGGACTTCAGAAAACCCCACAGTATTCCCTTCAGTTTTACATATTCTGGCCAGTTCCCTAAATCTTGCCTGTACCTCCTGCACACTATTTTCTTCCAAATTGTTTGTGCCGGGGTACACCACTGTGTGGCAGTCCCCCCACCATGCTTCCTCACTATAGAGTGGACTATGTGATTGGCCTTGTGTGCAGTTATGTCAGGCATGCACTCAACCCTGGTAGAGTTAATCCCACTCCCCAGATGATACCCTTAATTATGGAATCTCCCAGTATGATAACTTGGCTACCTTCTTTTTGCTTGCTCACTATGGTTTCCTCTCCATTCCACTCATTGTCATGTTCATCCATCTCTCTCCCACCAACCTTGTCCCCCCTCTCTTTAGGTTCATGTCCTACTCTTCCCCCTGGACAATGCCCATCCTCTTTGCAGATAAATGCTTTGCATTTCTCCCTTATCGCCAATTACAGTACTACCCACAAGCGAACCCCTTATCCCCCTTCCAGTTACCCCACCCCTCCCCCCTTTTTGTCATTCCTCCTTGGTCTCCTGCCCTGCCCTATCATCCGCTCCTCCACCCCTCTTCTTCTTCCCCCCTTCACCTCTTCTCCCTGACAATCATCACTAGCTTCTCCTGCCATGGCCCAATTTACCTTTTCTATCCTCTCCTTTGTCACCTCTCACGCTCATCTTTCCCCTCAGTTCTTCCATTTTCCCACCTCCAACTCCCTTTAACCCCCCTTCCCACTATTCATAACATCAGTGTCCCCTGCTCTTGGTTCCATCCATTTAGGGTGCCGGCAGCAATGTGCCCGGTCATTAGGGCACTACGTTTTGAGGTCACCGGCACCTCTATTTGTAGGGGGCTGCAATCCCCGCACCTCCCCTTTCTATATATACTAACTCCGGGGGGGGTGGACCTCAGGAAGGGGGCGGTGAACTCCCAAAGTTGGCACCCTAATGATGGACACACAGCCGCCAGC
Source organism: Neoceratodus forsteri (assembly GCA_016271365.2). NCBI lineage: Eukaryota > Metazoa > Chordata > Ceratodontiformes > Ceratodontidae > Neoceratodus > Neoceratodus forsteri. The sequence continues at coordinate 324,494,402 of CM057459.1, forward strand.
GCACAGATGGTAGGAAGGGCTTGCTCTCTCATGATTTCCTGTGTCCTTTAAATTTTGTAAAGATGTATACCTATTCATCAAGTTAACCCACCTCCATTTACAAACTTGTTTTCCACACTAGCCCTGCTATTACTGTTTCTTGTAGTTCCCTGTGCAGTACCACCCTACTCCACCCCCTCTTCCGACCCACCTCCTGCCATCCCCTATTCCTCCAGAAGCCAGATCTGTTTCCTGCCCCTATATTTTCCTCTGCATACCATGTGCTCATCCAAGTAGGTCATTGTCCCAGTGCATTTTGTAAAATAACAGGTGATCCCCTCTGATTTTTCTCCTACGTAAGCTATGTAGCGTTAGTTTGTTAAGTCTGGTTTCATAAGGCTTATTTTCCAGTCCCTTCATCATTTTGGTGCCTTTTTGTTGAATTCTGTCAGTTTTATCTTTTACACACAGTGAAGGAGCTCTCATATCTAGACTTCAAGGTGGTGGAACTATAATTTCTACTAGGTGGAACTCTCCTATAGTTGTCAACAGAGAAAAATTACAGAAGAGGTTGAACTGTCATAACATTTTTTTAAGAGGTTGTTTAACTGAGTCCCTGTGGGTTCCTGACCAATGTAACTTCTGAGTATATCCAATTTTTGTAGGAATAGGTGGCAGGTATAGTTGAAAATCTGGTAGCCAAATTAACTCTTTCAGTGGCCATTGGCCACCTGGCTACCTGATTTGCCCCATAGTGACTGTCAGCTTCCTAAGCCCCTCAAGCTTTGCTTTCATTCCAAACCAGGAAGACAATTAAACAAATTAAAAAAGGCTAATTTTCCTTCCAAACCTCCTGATCTTGCCACAGAGCAGCCACCCTTACCTGTTTACACCATCAAAAGCAAACAAAACTGGCAACTCTTCTAGTGGAGCAAATGTTTTTAAACATTTTCTTCCTGCCTTTTGTTTTCTGTTCAGAAGACCTCCCCATGTCTGATAGCTGCTACTGGAGCAGCAATGGACACAGTGAGTGACCAGACAATGCCCTGACCTCTCCCCGAAGGTCACCATGTAATTCCAGGGTATCTCAATGGGTCCCTCAAATTCACAGAGATTGTCTGCTGAGAGCTCCTGTTGCCAAGTTCTCTGGTGAATGTGCAGAGGGAGTGTCCTGCTTTGCTACTCCTTAGGGTGGCTTTCCCCCTCTGCCTCTTGAGTCTATGCCCTTGGTTATTTCATTCATAGGCAACCCCAGGCTCACTCCCCAGCCACACACATCCCACTACTTCCCAGCTCCTGCTCCACCTACTCCTCTTAGATCCCTGGACTCTACCCCTCTCACCATACCAAAACGTTTGACCAAGATGGCTGAGCAGGCATTCTCCTCATTCGCTCTCAAATACTGGAACTCTCTCCCCCCAGCTGTCTGCTGCTCCATCATCACCACCTTTTCAGATCCACCTTTAAGTCATACCTCACCCAATCCATGACCTGCAGCTGTTTCCAACCCCCCAACTGACCACAGCTGCTTGTTAATTGCATAATCAGATTCTCGCACCTTAAGAATGTCTCCTTTCTCATCCAACTTTATTACCTAATTATTTGTCTACTGTGTGTGTTGATATTGCACTTCTCTTGACTTTAAGCTTGCACTTGCCTTTTCTTATGTTCCTATGTTCCTCATGTTAATTACTTCTCACCTTGTAATACTCCTAACTGTACACACCCACAGCCTGAAACATAGAAACATAGACTTTGACGGCAGATAAGGACCGCTTGGCCCACCTAGTCTGCCCATTTCCCTACCTACAGGATAGGCCGCAGATCCTAGTTAACCAACAGCCTATTTTAAATATGTTCCAGCCTGGAACTGTTAACTTTCGATGGCTGTATCTAGCTCGATTATAATGTACTGGTATCTTGCCTGTCTCATTGTACTCATGCTTTTGACTTGGTATTTTTATTGTAAAATGTACTTTTCTGGGTTGTTCCTGAAAATAGGTACTCATTTATTTATTTATTAGCTTTTGTTTACTTGGTAAGCACGCTAGACAAGGAATGCCTATTTCCATGTGTGACAACTTAGTTGTCTAGTGTACCTACTCAGTTACCAAATAAATAAAATAAATATGACTGATGTTCAGGGAAGCATAAATTGGATTTATTTGAAGATTTAGAAGTTCAGAGCTGCACTGAAGATTCTCTTGTATCATCCCTCACCTGATGCCCGTGTTCCTGTTGAAGCTTTAGTGAAATGGCAGAGGCCACTTAAATTTCATCCAGCTATCAAGTTCTCGCCCTGTGGCATCAAACATTAATTTTGTCTGCTGGAGTCTGCCAGGCTTACTACTGGAACCATGGACTGCCTCTGTGATGCAAGACTGTTATGCACTGTTTACTTCTGTCATCATCAATCATCAGAGATGTAGAATACCATCTTTTCTGCTGATAATGTAATGGTAATGTTCTTACTAAGTTGGCCATTGCAAGAAAAAGAGAGCACTTACGAATGTTAATACCTCAGAACAGTGTTCTACCAAAACAGGAACCAAGTACTACAAATAAAATAACATGGCAATCTATCTGTTACAGTTCTTGTAATGTCACTGAAGGATTCCAGTAACATAATAAACCTTGGGAGTGAAGCTCGAGAGGTTTATTATGTCACTGGAATCCCAAGGAAGTTACAGCAACCATGACAGATAGATTGCCGTATGTTATTTTTTGTAACACATGGCAGTAAATCTGACAATTTTCCTGTCCCGTTTACCACCTCACCCATTATTGTTTTCACTGCTGCACCACTCTTAGCCAGATGAAAGAACAGTCTCCAGTCAACAAGAACAAAAAATCACTTTTTCCAACTGCAGTGGAGATTTCAGACTCAGCTCCTGTCCCCCGACACACACACAATGCAGCCTGTAAGTTACTGTAACGGATCGGAGAAAAATCACTCACCTTGACGTTCATGCCTATTTACATTTGCCTCATACTGCACCCCCCAGCATGAAAGATGAGAAATGAAACAATAACAGACATTCTCACTTGTATGCTTGTGAGGGGCAAGAAAAATCTTATCTTAAAAAACAAAAAACTTGTAAAATAGTGCAAAATTCTGAAGCAATTTTACTAAGATGGTTAAAATGGAAGAAATAAAATGATCTTACAGTGTCAGAATTTTGGCATCATTTGTATGTTTTAACAGTCTACCCACTAAGCCATGCCCGTTGTTAGCGCATCTCTCATCACATTGAAAAGAAAGGCAGTTTTGAAGCAGTGACTGGTGCATGAGCTAAACAACAATTCCAAGTTGTAATACTATCATTCTGATGTCAGAACAATGGTATTATGACATTTCTGATATCAGAACAATGGTATTAAGACATTCAGAGGCTAGAGCTTTTTAGCGGTAAAAATACCTAACCATGCAGTATACAGTATTACTGCGGTTGCTGCCGTCTGAATCTGTCATTGCATCATCCTCATCTAATGCAGTGATGCATGTGTTTCACTATTTACCTCCAGCCTAAACTGTGCATTTAGATGGGTACAGGTCACTCCCATAAAGATCCTTGGCTGCTGCCATGGATGGTGTCAGAAAGGCTGCCTCGTTCCCTGGTGGGGGTCTGCTGCTCGCTCACTGGTTGAAGTAGCACTCAGTTTCTGTTCCTCATGCATGGAGGCGGAAGATTTAGATGTTAAATGTTGGTGCCTAGGTGGGCCTGAACCATCCCTTTGCTTGGGGGCATGGAGAAGTCATACAACCTCGCCTTTATTGTTTTGCTGTACACTAGTACCTCAGTTACTAGCTGGGACTGTCATCTCTGCTCAGTAACTGTTAGTTGCTGGAAGACGCAAGGTGCATACCACCTTTCAGAAATGTATTGAAAAAAAAGGGATCAGCCTAACCATGTATTTTTACCTGTATAAAAATAAATGTTAATACTACTGTTACTAAATCTGTTACCCAGTGGGATGTAGCAACAGCAAGCCAAATTGTTTATTAAAATGTCTTTTTACAGAAATGGCATTTCCCCTAGAAGCTAAGGCTTGCATACCAGCTGAGAAGTCATCTTCCTTTTCCTAACAGTGGCCATTAATTGTAACTGTCTGCGACTTGTCATCTAGGATATTTTATTTTATTGAAGATATCAGATAACATACCTTTGAGTCAAAGACTCCTTTACAAAGGTTCCACATCATTGAGAACAGAGACATCAAGGACAATAGCAACAATTAGACACAATAGTTACAGAAATGGTTACAAAATGGTTACAGATAACACAGTAAAGCAGCTGGTGATACATTGATAAGCACTGGTACACAGTGCAGACAGTAGCCGGTAACAAAAACATACACTGCAGGGCGATGGCACCAGCCATGCCCTGGTGGTTATTTGCAGGCCTAGGCAGGACTGAGGTGTCCATTGTCAAATATAGGCATGCCCTGGGGTAGCTGGACCAGAGTTTAGTCCATAGTCGTTGGTGGAGGGGGTAGGGCTAGAGATGTAAAGATCCGAACTTGGATCTGAGTGTCCAACATGCCATATACCTGCTGACATCTGTATGTGTGAAAGAAAAAAAGAACATCCAGACATTAATTTCTGTAATTATTATTGCAACTAATGGTTCCCCACTCCTCAGCTCATTGCAGGTTCTCCCCCATCCAGATCCAAGTTGCTAGCTATTACAAAATACATATGCATTTGTGGTGTGCCATCCCTCCTCGAGAGCCATGTCTTACCATTTGAAAATCCCTTGGACTGGGGAGGGGGACTTACAAGCACAGTGGGGCAGTTCCTATGCAAAGAGATGTGCTTGAATAAAAAATGCAGGTGAAAAGCATCAGGAGGCATGATGCCACTCACATCCTAATAATGCCCTCTGCACAGGAGCTCTGCTTCTATACTGAATCATTGTGAGTAGAAGAGACCCACTGCAGGGTGAAACAGCAGGCACACTCTGAATCAGAAAGCCCTGTGGAGGATGTTCTTGGTGTTGGAGTCAGTGTTCAGGTGTAGGACAAAGATAGGCAACCAATGGGGGTGGGGGTAGGAGTATCAAAGTTCCCAATTCTTTATGTCCAGCTAGACAGACTACAGGTCAGTTCTTGTAAAGTCAACACTGACATATACAAGAATGGCATTTTGACTCGCACTAAAACTAGCTGGCTATTGCTCATGATACTACCCCATAACCCACTCACTTGGAAAGTCAGCAAAAATGATACTGAGGCCTCCACCACCACTCCCGCAAGGCATGGGACTACACCTGTCTGATAATACAGGGCACATTGGTATTGGACTTAATACAAAAATGGTGCAATGTCTCCATCTACAGAGTGTCCTTTTCACTGATGGCTGCCAGGGTACTACCTCACAGGAAGTGAATGCAACTCCCACCCTTGTGACAGGGAACCTTTATAATTATACACAGCCCTCAGCGTATACTCTTTGCATGCAAATACAGTAATATGCAAAACACAATAAACTGCAATTTAAATGCAAGGGATATTTATTAAGGGGATGGAATGGATTAAATGCAGTGAAACAGTTCTGAGATTACTCCCCAAATCCCACCACCCTCTGGTGAGTACTCACACAGCATTTACTGTTTCCCCCCTACGGGTGCACCAGTAGTTCCTTTGGCACTCCCCCAGTGTAGCCCTTTAACTGTGTGCACACAGTGGAGTTAAAGGCCTGATGCTGGACCACAGTGTGGTATCGAACAAAGGCTGGTGGTTCGGGATCCCAAACAAATTATTAAACACAAATATAGTTGCTCCTGGCTGTTTCAGTTCTATAAGTGGACTTTGAATAATAATCATGCAGAAATGCCCAGCAGTTACTTTTATCTGTTCCAGACAAGCAGATAAATTGAAGGATGTTGACCCAGTATTCACAACCTTAGCAGACTCTACAAGCTCGCATTGTTGGGATATCCTCCTCAGGGTTGCAGATACAGGCAATGATGCAAGTGTGGTGGACCCAATGTGCTTCCAGGTGGCGAGAGGTGTGGTCTGTGCTGGTCTCCGATGTCCTCTTCACCCCACAAGGGACTTGCCATTACCCACTCCCAAGGAATAGGCAGTCACTCAGGGCCTCAGGCACCTTACACCCTGTGTCAGGACAAATCCTGACAGCTCACAAAACCCAGGCAGGAGCTGTGCTGTTGTTTCTGGAAGAAACAGAACTCTTTTTGCCAAGATTAAACGGCTTTCTTCCAGCCTTGCGACTGAATGCTGACTCTACTCACAGGTCTTTCCCCTTGTGTCTCACATACAAATCTGCTCTATTGCATATATCTGTCCTTTGTGCAGAAATCCAGGGATTAAATATTAGTGGCTAGCATCTCATGCATTATTCATTATGCTAAACCCCTGGCTCTCAGTGACTGTCAGTTCCTGAGGAAAATCATGCATACAAGTCTTGAGCCAGCTTGCAATTTAGCTGTTTTTTTTCAGGGTTGAGCTAGCCTCCAAATTGATGTCACTTAATTTAGCTGTTTTGTAGAGCTGAGCTTGTCTGCTGCTGGCTTGCTGTGCAAAGGGAACACAGGAACACCCAACATTCCCTGTTAAGTTGTGTGTTCTGTGACCCCCCTTTCAGTAGTCCTGGGGCTAGTGAAACTACAAACATGGCTGTTCTTGTAGCATTTCACTTTATCTTGTACTTTAACATGTTTTGCCCCTTAGTGCAGCTTCTGACTATCAAGATAAATACATTCTAGTCCCTGCTGTCATCTGGTGGGACTTGGGGGGGGTTGGGGTGAAATGGTGGTTGAGTAGTGCTGTTGAGTGTTCTCAAAGTTTGTGCTCCCAGGGAGGAGCATTTTGCACTTTGTGCAGCTTTGACAGCTGCTTGAAACTGAACAATCACCACGCTGTGGGCTTCTCGATCCTGAAGGCAGTCCAGGGGCTGATCGAGTGAAGAGAGGTGGCGGCGCACACCGACCACTGTGAAAAGGGAGCTGAAGAAGCCTGCAGAACAAGTGACAGTGTCCAGCCCAGCACTGGGTCCTGCAGCTGCAGTCTGAACCAGGACCAGGATGAAGGAGTGGTGCAGAGGAAGGAGGCAGCAGTGCTCTAGAGACAGTCACAGGTAAGCCCCCTTTTAGGAGGGGGTTTCATTAAAAAAAGAACAGCCTGCATTATAATTATTTAAAATATCAGCTTATGCCATTAATACTTACTAACATACTAATTGCCAGCAGATTAGGCCTTACGGTCTATCAAGTCTGCTCGAACCTCAGATCCGTAGTTGGGTGCCAAAGCCCCCTTCCCTCTTGTGTTCCAGAAATCCCTATCATCCATCCCCACCCCCTAGGTCAGTTAAGTTTGTTTTTTTTTGTAAAATCTATTTGGAGTTGTAACAATCTCAGGCATTAAAACAGATTCCTGAGCCTTGTAAAATACTATGAAACTATGGGAACTGAGCAAATTACACATTTCCAGTGATATGTGGCAAGTCACTAAGGCTAACACTGAAAGACCTGTAAAATACTATGAAACTCAGATCTTGGCTAATAAACACACACCCACATACACACACATATTTCTGTAAGGGGTGAACCACACACTTCATATTTCTAAATGCCAAATTCAGTTTGACACTGAACTGAAAACCCAAGGCCCCTCATGTAAACCCTCACAGCAGACACAGTGATAAGGCAGTGAGGAATTCTGTCTTGCAGAATGGATGCTAATATGATGGACAACGGTGTCAGGAATCATTAGAACCAATGAAGATCCCCCCCCCCAAGGGAAATGCAGTTCTCGTGTGTATTTTTCACTTCTCTTATCAGCACTCAAGATGGAATTTGCAATGCAGAATAATATGGCTAAACAGTTTAAATCCAAATGTCGATAATAAAAGAATTAATTTTAGATTGGATAAAAACTGAGATGCTTTGCTTTTGCTTCATACCCTTGGGTGCTGGGGATGGGACTTCACTGCCATTCAGGATTTGAACAAAAACTTGCTTGGTCTTACAAAGTCATCTGCTTTGGAGTACATGCATTGGACTAGCCTTTCTTATAGGTATATGGAAACAACATTTCCAAATAGTTTGCTTTATGTATATCTCTCCAAACTGCCAAACATACACACTAAAGCCTCACACTCAGTGAAATGCATCATGGGTATGCACATCCTTGTGTGGGAGGGAGGGCAAGGTTTCAGTAAAACAGATGTTCCCTTCTATACAGTATTTTACATCTGCTCGAGCCAAGAGTCTTTCAAGTAATAACGCTGTTACTGAACATGTTAAAATAGAGATGCAGTATGTACCCCACATCCTTTCTGCAAACTCACTAATCTTAATTAACTGATATGCTTTAACTGCATGTAATTTAGATTGCTAAATATTTTTTGTACAGTATGTAAAGCATTTTGGGATATGGTTTTGTATAAAAGGTGATATAACATAATATTGTATTTTTATTATATTTATTTAACCAGACTACCCCAGCTGTGATGCAACATCTTGGTTTTCAGTGGGGTCCTGCTTCTACCCATTTCCGCAGCTGGGTAAACAGGAGCACTGGGAGATTAAGTGACTAGCCCAAGGTCACACAAGGAGTTTTTGGCTTTATCAGGGTTTGAACCTGTGATCTTCTGGTTCCATGCTGGTGCTCTAAGCAGTAGCAAAAAAACTCAAAGCAAGCCAGTACTACCCACCACTGAGAAAAAAGCAGAGACAAAAAGTAAATCGTCCGAACATTTGCAGTTTATTAATACAGCCTCAAACACAAAAGGTGCAAAATCCACAAACCTTATACATGCTGTTAGCACAGGCTGGAAGAACAAGGGCAGGGCCCAACTGACTTCTACCGGTTTCGCAGTAGCCTCTTCAGGAAGTGTGCTCTAAGCAGTAGACCAAAACTGCCTCCAATGTATTGTATCAGTACAAACTCAGTATTGGTTATGTTGTTGTAAGATGGGTAGGAGTCAAGGGACAGAGAGGAGAAAACATTTTAAGGTGGGATTTGGAAAAAGGCCATATGTGTAGGCCTAGTGCTGGTAAAATGGAGAATGGTAGAACATCTGTTCAAAATGGCGCATGTGGAGTAGTAGCCCCAACATTTGTCTTTAGTGATGATAAAGTGAGGGAAGGGTAGACCAAAGAAACCCATATTTAAAGACCGGAAATGACAACGAGAGATGATGAGGTCAAAGAGGTAGGGATCTTGAGGCATGGGGTCATAATGTCACTGACAAAAAACATACGGCAATAAATGCTGCAAGCAAAACAGCGTGTGTCCACATAATGCTGGTAAAAACACCGACCCAACAGAACCTGTACACACTATTGAAAACAATTGGAGTTTCTGTTTTTTGGGGGGGCTTTGCCCTCAAGACTCCCCCACACCCCCGAGATTTAAAATAAAAAACTCTGAGGGGGTGTGGACTTCAGGGATGGGAAGAACCTTGGGAGGGGGCAAAATTCGGTTTTAAAAAAAAAATACAAAAGTTGTAACACCAGGAGAGCTGGGGGAACTGAATCACGGTCCCAGGTCTCCAACTCTGCCGTCTGCTGGTACCTTAGCCACTCCACCACGGGAGCAGCTCGACCAGAGACCACACACATGGCAACTTGATCCCTTGCATGTATTGGCGCGGAACGACAGAGGTAGTGGTAATTCCCTACTGCTGTTATACCCCTGTTACTCTGAATGCTTTAGTGCTTGATACAGCATGCTTCATACCGCACTATAATTGTAGGGCTATATTGACCTGGTACTGGACCTTGAGATGGTTTTAAAGACAAGGGAAAAAAAAAGGATGCAAGAGCATTTAAAATGGTACCTGCGGTGAAAGGCTAGTTAGCTGAGGTGAATGGCTAGTTAGCTGAGGTGCATGGCTAGTTGGAAACCGTTGATGGAGGTGATGCGAAGTCCTATGCCTGAACTTGTCCACCATTTGTTATGTTGCATGGATAGGGAGAAAGCAGTGAGTGAAAAATCTGGGGCAGGTTTTTAACCTGTAAACCCCAACTGGAAAGAGCAGCAGTTCATTCTAAGAATATGTCTTTGGAGGCCTTTATCTCTGGCATCTAGTACTGTTTTCAAGTTTATTTTAAAATGAAAACTATTTCTTTAAAGTACCTAACTAGGAGTGGGTCTGTGGAGCTCAGGAGTTTATCCTCCTCCATTCAGCAAGATGGTTTTCATGTCCACTGATGTCTGCATTCCTGCCAAAGCCCCACAGAAATGGGAGCTGCTCCTGCAGCTGCCAGGGTTTATTTACCTACATTCCTGGCTCACATTGAATAAATGAGTGTAATTTAACTCAGCCAGATCTCTTTGGCTGCTCTTGTTTCTCTTTGTCCCACTTGACTTTTTCTTTTCTGTTGCTGTCCCTGTAAGCTTGAAAGAGGTCATCCGCAAAACCCTCTAGCGTAACAAGTGACAACTAGGGGGTAGGGGAACACTGGAATGTCTCAGCATCTGATAAAGAAGTTAACCATAATTAGATTAGGTAAGGGTAAGATAAACAGAACTGCACTTTCTTTTTTAAGCAGCCTTGTTTAGCAGCCTGGTATAAATCAGTGGCAGTGTTATACATAGTAATATAGTAGTTTAAGGTCAGAAGGGACTCTAAGGCCATCATGTCTGCCCCAAGCTTCGTAAGTAGGTAGTCATACGCTGTGTAAACAAATTCCTAAACACTATGCTACTGAGGGCATCCAGTGATTCCCCTGGTGAGCAGAAGTGTAGGTAGGCTTACCCTGAAGGCCTGTACTGTCTTCGTGTCCACTATGTCTACTGGTGGACATTGCTACCAGCTCACTACCCTCTGGGAGAAGTACTTCCTAACACTACCCCTGAATTTACCACTTGTAAGCTTCAGGGCATGGCCCTGTATCCTGCTGTAGGACACCAGGTCAGACATCTCTGTTTGATCCTGTTGCTACCCTTCAGCATGCGGAAAACTGAGATTATGTCCCCTTTTAGCCTCCTTTCTTCCAACATAACATGTTAAGGGCTTTCAGCCTCTTCTCATAAGCCTGGTCTTCCATAATACAGATAATTTTGGCTGCCCTATGTTGCTTAAATGCCTCAGTGCCCATTTTGTATTGGGAAGCCCAGAACTACATGCAGTACACCTGGTGCGGCCTCACCAAGTCCTTGTAAAGAGGCAGGATAACTTCCCTGCCTCTGCTGTTTTCCCCCCGATCCCTTTGATGCACCCAGTGTTCTGCTGGTTGTTGTGACAGTGGCTGCACACTGTTTGTGCTGCTTCACTCCCTTGTCTATAATGCTGCCCAGGCCCTCTTGCTCCTCCACTGCATCAAGAGGCGCGCCACACAGTGTGTTGGTCCTACTTCTGTTTTGTCTCCCCAAATGCAGCAGCGTGCATTTGGCTACACTGAATATGTGACTTCACAAGTCCAATGAATCACCCGGCTTGTTCAGGTCCAACTATAGTTTGTCCCCCTCCTGATGGGAGTCCAGCACCCTGGCCTGCTTAGTGGCATCAGTAAACTCAAGCAGCCTAGTAGACACCCCAACTTACATATCACTGATAAAAATAATGAATAACAGTGGTCCTAGCACCCATCACTGAGGAAAGAGCCAAGCAACCTTCTCCATTGGGAGTAGTGCCCATCCACCACAACCCTCTACTTCCTACCCCAAGTTAGAGAGCAAGCCACCAAGTGTATACCTTAATGGTGTAGTTGGCCCAGAAGATTGTCATTTGCTATGGGTCAAAGGCCTTGCTGAAGGTCCAAGGAGACTATGTCTATGGAACTGCTCCTGTCCACCTCCCTGATCTCACCCTCAGAGAAGATGATCAGGTTGGTTTGGCATGACTGGCCTCTCATAAAGCCATGTTGAGAAGGAGAGAGGACCTTGAACTCATCTAAGTGCTCCATTATTCTGTCCCTGATTATGGCTTCCAGGGCCTTGCCCACCACTGATGTCAGGCTGACAGGCTTGTAGTTGCCAGGGTCACACTTTGCCCCATCTTGAAGATGGGGACCACCCTACAGTCCTCCAGCACCAAACCTGTCTAGACAGACTCATGAAAGCTTTTTTTGCAAGTGGCAAGTCTCCACTGTGATTCTGCAGTGTAAAAAATGTATGCACTAAGATAGTGTCCCACTGTTCTTCCAGGGCTAAGTACAGTCCTCTGTAACTGTAATTAGTCCTGGGAGGACAGTGGAACCAGCAAACAAAAGATCTGAGTTTATGCGAGCTCTAATATGCACTTCAGGCTACCGAATCTCCCACAGCTGCAGCCCTGCTCTGATGTCAGTTGCAGGAGATTTTGAGATTTATAGTTGCAGAAAATCTCAGCCTGGAAGTAAACCGAACCAGTCTGATACAATCCACTATACTGCAGTAAACTGAAAGTGAAAAAACGTTTTTGCACACAACGTGCAAAGTGAGACTAACCCCACACTTGGGTGTGGGATTCTTGTGCTGACTGGTCCCCTTGAAATACCATTTTGAGTACTGCTCCTTACCCTGTCTTAGAGCGACACACCATTTACAGTACACTCCATCTCAGCCCCTCTGTTCAGTTGTGATTTAATAATATGCAGTATTTTTGTCTTGACTATCTACTGCTACAGCTGGTAAGGTATTCCATAATCCCGCTGTTCTCTGTTTATCAAAATATTTCCTTCTGTTTTAAAATTATTGGCTTTTATTTGTCTATAATTACTGGTTCGTGTTTTTTCCCATAGTAAAAGCCAGTTATAATTTGCCATTATAACCAGCTGGGCTGGTTATAATGGCAAACACGGGCCGCTTTTACTATGGCAGAAGCACAAGCAACAGCAGCTCCACTTCTTCAGAGCTTTTCTTTTTCACACAGTCTGGGGCTGTAAATCAATTTACTTTTTTTTTTTTTTTTTGTTAAACAGGTCGGCGAGAGGCAGACTGCATGTATTTTTATGGTGGCATAGTAGAGGGCAGCTGGGGTCATTCAGGGGCCTTTCTGTTGTGCCAGATGCTCTTGTCCATTTTTATTCACTGCTACGGCTCAGCTAAAGTCTATGCCTCCTCCTTGGCTCCATCTCCCTTACTGCTCCAGCTCTTTGGCAAGCTACTGCTGGAAACTGACCAATGTTAACTTAAAAAATGAGATTTTTCAGCACCCTCACTGCCGGATCGCCGTTGTCATGGAACCGCCTTACAGGTACTGCTCCTCCTCTTCTTGTCACTGCCTCTCACCATATTTTATATAATTGAAACGGGACCCCAGAAATTATTAAAAATAAAATATGGGGTGGTCTGTAAAACTTGATTTTTACACACACCCTCGTTGTGGGATACATTTCATACACCCCTCGGTGTTTATGTAGCATCCCACAACTCGGGTGTGTGTAAAATCTCGTTACACACATCACCCCATATATTATTCTCTATGTTGTGACCTTTCTATAGATGTTTTAGACCTCATTTCTATCAGCAGCATGTTTAGCAAGTTGGTATCTCTGCTTTTATCAGACAGGCTCAGTGGGTCACCCTTCAGCCTTGTGTCCTCCAGACTCATTCATTTCAGTTCCTGAAATTTTTGATCTTAACAAAAGGATTACAAACAAACGTATCATAAATAATTTTGAACAAATGTAACTTTTAATATAACTTCATCTTCTTTTATTTGGAATTCAATTGCACCTAAAGGTGGAACCTGTTTGGCTCCCCTAAAGCTTGTGTATTATACCCTCTTTGTACAAGACGTACTGTATGTTAATCTGATAAAAAGTCTCAGCCTACGCAGCGGCTCCAGTAAAGCGCTTCTGAAAACATATCTATTTCAGCATGCGTATGCAACAATTAGTCATTTTATGTACATGGATTCTTTTGAGATCTGAGGTTGTAAAACACTTTGAAATGTCTGTGAGTAGACACTTTTACAGTTTTATTGTTGTTGCTGGTACTGCAATGCAACTGTCCATCCATGTGTGTGTGTAGATGTCTGGTACCTGATGGCTTCAAGGAGAGGTGAGCAAGTGAGAGCAGACTCGAGCCTGCCTTAGTGCTCAGCTCAGCTCAACTTCTATAAGCAATTGAGAGCCAAGGTCAAGCCGAGGCAGATATGGTCAACGTAAGTATTTTTGTCAGCCTGAGCAGTTAGTGTAGTGCCTGAAATGTTCAACTCCTGTGCAGAAAATAGCCTGCAGTAGCCCAGGTTTGGCTTGTGTTTTGGCTCACAGAGTCAAGCCTGACCCCTGGCTCGGCTCTGGCTTGGCTCTAGGTGAAAAATTCCTGGCTTACCCACCTCTGACTGCAAATGACTGCATACAGTCCCTGCACTGCCAGCAACAAACTCATCATTTGCACTGCTCTCGGAGATAGATTTGTGTGAAACCAAAATTCATTTGTTCATTGAATACATCATGCTGTCACATTTTCAGTTTTTCTAGGGGCCACCAAATAAGCAATGACATAATGACTGATTCTGCCTATTTCCATGCTTGGTAGTGTCTCAAATGGATAAGGATGACCTGCTTATTCTGCAGCCTCAAAATTATTAAGCTACCTTGGTTCGGGGCTCCATTTCTGACACAACATGCACCTGTGGTACAATATTGCCATAGCGAGGCCACCATGCACTACCATGCTGGTGACCCAGGTTTGAGAGTGAACTTGGGACACTGGCCTGAGTGACCATGGCTTGGAACAGCACTACAGAAGCATGGTCAAGCCAGGGAGGGTTGATGTCACATTCCGTCACAACAGCGACCATCTTCATTAAGATGTTGAGTTTTGGGGGACCAGCTGCATGTGAGACACTCTGAGTTGTGCGCTGTACCATGGGGGTGGGAGAATCAGGGGTAATGTGGACAGAAACAGCCAACTGCCAAGATGATGGTTCCAGCAATCTCAGGCTCCACGCTCCATACTAGCCCCACATGCCAGGATCCTTTGAGTGCAGGAATGCTTCTGTAACCCCCCTGCAAATGGGGGTTCCCAAAAGACTTCCAGGAGCTTGCTTGAATGCTCCAAGCCTGAATGGTGTTTGGCATTTAAGCCATTTATCAGTGAGTGTTTTTAGAGCCTCTGGTATTGTCTCTTTAAGAGCTGTCTGCTTGCAGACATAATTAGTTTGTATGGGGGGACTGTGTGTTTCTTTGATTGAGTACCACTCAAGCTGCTGCCAATTCACTTCATTTTTGCAGTCACTAGGAGTGCAAAGGGAACCTATCTGAAAGATGTAACTGTTTGCCAGAAATTATTTAGAGTAATAATGAAATTACAGTTTGTCTAACCTGCTTTCTTTGCAGTCAGAACTGTGTCTGCTAGTTCCCATTCTAGTTTTGAACTGCTGAACTGGACCAATCAGTGTGGGTAAGCTAGCTCTAAAATGGTGCCTTGACTTAATCAGAACTTGGACTCATAATCTGAGCCAGCCACAAGAGGATTGTATGGGCAGTGACTCTGGGAGATGTAGTTTAGACTTCAGTGCCTTTTTGGACCAACAGCAGCAGTCTATTGTGAGTGACAGCCAATCCAGTCAAGAACTGGGAGGAACTCAAAGGAAGTGCCGGTTTTGTCGGTTGAGTTCAGTTGAGCTTTGGCAGGAAGAAGGAAGGAGCCCTGTGCTTTTTCAGTGTGCAGTTTTAGTCAAAAACGTGTGTAAGGCCCAGAGTTCCGCCCGCAGTTTGTGTAACTGCTTGTTAGGACTGAATCCGCCTGTGAAAAGAATCAAAGGATCTCTGAAGAGTAGAAACCAGGCTCACCCTGTAGAAGACTGGAGAAATTATTGAATTGCACTCGGTCTGTCAGGAACTGAATCTGCTGTGTGTTCTCCCGGGTATTGTGCAGTAATTGCGATCGGGATACAGATGCAGCCTGCCTGGTATACTGCTTTCTTTTATATGGATGTGTGAAGAGGTTTGTGTACCTCAAGTGAGCCCTGCTGACATTGAAGGACCCTATCTTATTTGGAGGTCGTGAGTACTAATTCAGGGTCGCTCCCTGTTGAATTGCCACATTAAATCCAAATGGAATTACTGTACTGCTGACTGTTTAATTCTCCTTTTCTCTGTGGTGAAAGGGCCCCTACCAGCTGCCACGGTTTGGACTAGCCACTAGGCTTGGGTACCCAGGGACAGTAACTGATAGGGATAGGCCTGTGCACAGAGCCATAGGTAGATTATTAGAGTGATAAGCTAATTAACCTGATTTCCCCCTGTCCTTGTTATATCCCCTAAATAAATCAGAGCTGCTTGTTTAAGCAAAGTTATACTGCCTGAGGTATTTGTCTATGTTAAAGTACTGTACTGTGATTGTTGCACTGTATCTCATTTCACAGGAGGTCCCAGTGCCGAACCAGACCTGGGGGTAAGTGTATACTGTGAAGGTAATTTGATATATTGTGTGGGCCACTAGTGGGAAGAAAGGGGTTGCAGTGTCCCAGAGGGCTGTGACCAAGTTAGTTTAACTATTGCAAACCCTGACCTCTGGGTGGAGGCACCCGCCATTGGATCCAGGCCCCTCAACCTGTTAGTGGCAAATCAGGCAGGGGTAGTAGCCCCTGGGATAGCGCCATCTAGGTTACATCTTGAGGCTCACCGCTGGGATTGTGTGTCCTCTAGTGGCCATATTTACGAACCACTGTTAAGAAAAAATGGGTACCCGACAGAAGTGGCTGTGCACCGCTGGTGGAGTGGTGTACTGGGAGGAGATCGACCCCAAAATGCTATGCTTATCCTGGACATCCCCTGGGTATCAATACGGACACTGTGCAGGAGTACTTTCCAAGGTGGAAGGTTTACAAACCCTGTGGTGGTGGGTCGGCATGCTAATCTGCTCACCCACACTTTCCTGGCCCTAGTAGAGTTTAAGGATCCCATAGATAGCTCCAAAGTGCCACAGACCATTACCCCAGAGGAGCCCTCACTGCTTGGAGAGTGATAACTAAGGACAGTAAAGACCCGGGGGGGAATCAGCCCCCACCACTATCTGAAACTTTTGAGGAGAAATTTGCTGAATGGTTGCTGGGAGAGGGGAAAACTGTGGAGGACTTGAAGAAACTATTCTTGCCACCTGGGGGTGTTCCTCCCCCAACACCCTCTCCTGCTCCAGTGCCCGTAATGGTGGCTGAACCAATGCAGACTCCTATTTCTGCACCTGCCATTAGTCACGACTTCCACCAAGGTTGAGGATCTTCTCTGGCACCCTCCCACCCCCAAGGGAGGATGACTGGGAGACCTGGATAGACTATGTTGCCCCCAAGTGCTAGAATGGCAATGCTCGGAAGGAAGCAGCGAAGAGGGTTAGTGAGAGCCTCCGAGGTCCGCCCTGGCTACCATCCGTGCTAAGCGGGCCAGTAACCCTGAAGCGACTGCACAGGCCTATCTTGAGGCCTTGGAGAATGTGTATGGGAGCCCAGATTCTGATGAGGACCTATGGTGGAGAGTAAGAGATGCACAACAGTACCAAGGGAGTTGTTGTCTGTGTATGTATCTCGGCTGGAAAAATTGTTGCAAGAATGCCTCAGAAAAGGTAGTTTGCCAGCGATTGAACTGGACCGAACCAGGCTGGACAGGATCCTTAAGTCTGCCCCTTCTCAGAACTGCTGTTGCTTCAGTTACACCTGGCAGATCGACTGGAATCCCACCCTCCTATGATGAGTTAATGAGAGAAATTCGAGGAGTTGAGAAAAGACGACCGGGAGGGACCTGCACCAATAGCTGCGGCTACGACCGAGTGACTGAGGGTGACCCATCAAGTGAAGTTCAGGGGCAGAGGTTGGCAGTCAATGAGTGCTCTGACAAGGAAAAGATATGTCACAATGGGGCTAACTGTTGAGAGAGATCCGGAATTCAAAAACAGTCCTTTATGAAGGCCAACTCTGCAAGTACGGGCCCTGACCCATATCCGACTGCATCTGCTATGGGGTGGGGTACCACCATGTATCTCCTGCTGATAACAGCTCCGAACTCGATTCCTGACCATGGAAGTGGAGAAACTGACGAGTTGTCTCCAAATGCTTATCACGCCTAGACAGAGATGGCACCAAGGTTTCCAGTTAGTAATACCCCCCCTGGGCTCCCAGTGTGGCGCCCGCCAGCTCAAACTCCAGAAAGTATGTTTTGCTATAATTGTGGGAAAGATGGGCACATGAAAGGGAATGCCAGTCCCCAAAAGACACTGACAAAGTTGCATATAGGCTACAAGGAGAGCTTGGAGAAGAAATCAGTGGTTAAGAGGTGCACGACATGATCCCAGTGAGGGCACCAAAAATGCTAATTCACGTCCTTTTGTGGCAAGGTCAGTTGACCAGGCCCCCACTACCGCCTCTCCAGACTGGTCCAGAATAGTGGGTCCCTCCATGGAGACCACTGTAAAGGTGAATGGAGTGTCTACAAGAGCTGTATTAGACAGTGGCTCCCAAGTGACAATTATGTTCCAGGATTGGTATCAGAAGCATTTGTCAGACGTACCTTACAACCATTAGAAGGACTGCATGTATGGGGGTTAAGGAGAAGGCCTACCCTTATTCGGGTATATCCGAATTTGGCTGTCTTCCCCACCTCCGTGGCTGGAGTGGCCGAACAAGTAGAGACCCTAGCCTTAGTGTGTCCCCACTGACTGTATGATGGTGTCCCTTTGTTGATTGGAACAAATGCTCATATGTTCGGAAGGCTGGCACAGTTGTGTTATGAAAAACAGGGTCAAAGACTAGTAGAGCTTTAAGAGTTCGGCTTTAATTAAGAAGGCCTATGAGGCACAGAGAGATGCTGAAAAACAGAACCAGAGGAACCGGTCGGAATTGTATGGAAGAAGGATCCTGAGTCTCTGATCCTGGCGCCAAATGCCCAGTGTACCTTACAGGAGAGGTCCGTATCAGAAAGGATGTTAAGAATAAAATATTAATGTTGGATGCACCAGGCGATGGAAAATTGCCAGAGGGACTGCTGGTCAAGCCTAGTATTTTGCCCGCTAGAGCCCATGCTTATGCCAGAAGGGTAATGGTCCAAGTTCATAATGTTCTGAAAGAGACATTCGAGCAAACAGAGGTTGCATCCTGGCTAATGTGCATTGTGCAGACACTGCAGTGCTACCCAGCAGAAGAGTTCAAGGAAGAATGATGACAGAGTAACGCCTGACTTGTTTGATTTCGGCGACTCCCGCTGCCAGCTGAATGGAAAGTGAGGATCAGTGAGAAGCTTGCCCAGAGAGACCAGGTGTTTTCTTTAAAGGAATGGGATGTAGGATCGTGCAAGGAGCTGAGCACAATATCTGGCTGCATGACGAAAGACCATTTCGTAGAGGTCTCACGCCTGGCACCTGCTGACATAGATGATGTGAGACGGCATCTGCAAGAGATGTTAGCTGCTGGTGTAATACAAGAATCCAGAAGCCCTTATGCTTCCCCCATTGTGGTAGTGAGGAAAAAGAATGGAACAGTAAGGATGTGTGTGGATTATCGCACCTTAAACCGGCGGACTATCCCTGATCAGTACACAATGCCCCGCATTCAGGATGCTTTGGACTGCCTAAACGGGAGCAAGTGGTTCTCTGTGCTGGATCTCCGCAGTGGGTACTACCAGATCCCGATGGCCCCAGAGGACCGTGGAGAAGACGGCCTTTATCTGTCCGGCTAGCTTATGAATTCATGAGGATGCCTCAAGGGATTTCAGGTGCCCCAGCCACTTTTCAACGATTGATGGAGCGTGCAGTGGGGCATGAACTTACTAGAGTGCCTGGTATACCTAGATGATGTCATTGTGTTTGGCAGCTCACTGGAGGAACATGAGAGCAGATTATTTAAGGTATTGGACCGACTGGAGGACTTTGGCCTTAAACTGTCCATTGATAAGTGTCAATTCTTCAAACATCAGTAAAGTATGTGGGACACATAGTATCCACCGACGGAATAGAGACCGACCCAAGTAAAGTTGAGGCCTTGACCACCTGGCTACAGCCCAAAAATCTAAAAGAACTGCAAAGATTCCTGGGATTCTGTGGTTATTATCGGCGCTTCATCAAGGACTATTCAAGAGTGATCCGCCCTTTACTTAACCTTACTCAAGGGTATCCCCAACCCACAAAAATACCAAAAGTCAGCCCCTCAAGACTGAAAGAGTGTATTTTCATCCGAGTGAAGTATTTGGGGCCCGCTGGACTCCTGATTGTGAGACTGCTTTTCATGAGATCATATATCAACTTACCCATGCTCCAGTGCTGGCCTATGCCGATCCAAGAAAACCTTACGTCCTGCACACTGATGCTAGCTTGCAAGGGTTGGGGCTGTGTTGTACCAAGAGCACGAGAATGGCCTGAGACCAGTGGCCTTTGCCAGTAGAAGCCTGACCCCATCCGAAAGAACTATCCTGTACATAAGTTAGAGTTCCTAGCTTTGAAGTGGGCTATTGTTGACCAATTCCATGAGTACTTGTATGGGGCTAAAAATACTAGTAAAACTGACAATAATCCTTTGACCTATGTGCAGACCTCAGCTAAGTTGGATGCCACTGGCCATAGGTGGCTTTCTGCATTATCTACATATGACTATGCTCTGACATACCGAGCAGGTCTGAACCACATAGATGCTGATGCTCTCCCGGAGGCCTGTTCCCCAGAATGATTGGGTCCAATTGGCAGAACCTGACATTCGGGCACTCTGCCGGAAGTTTGACAGGAGGAACAAATGTCCACGGACTAGTGGACTGCATGGTGGATTGCTTGGGAGCCTCTGAGAATTGCATACCTGCTGCTTATTGCCACTTTTCTGCAATAGACATTGGTGCACTGCCTCAGCTGGACAATGACAGTATTCAGTGGCTCAATCCTCGATCCCATGATCAAAGCAGCTTTAGAAGCCCTCTATGCAGGAAAAGATGTGTCCAAATTACGCCCACTGATTTGAGAACTGCACTGTTATACAAAGAAGGTCCTAAGTTGAAACTGATCAATAAACTGTTATACAGAGAAACAGTAGACAGAGGGGGACAAGTAGACAAACAACAACTAGTGCTGCCCACTGCCTTTCGAGACTCAGTACTGAGGTCCTTGCACAACCACATGGGGCACCTTGGTATAGACAGAACACTTGACTTGGTGAGATCCAGATTCTATTGGCCTAAGATGGGGGCTGATGTGGAGCAACACATTCGAACTTGTAGTCGCTGCTTACAGAGGAAAGTTTTGCCCAGAGGGCTGCCCCCTTGTTAACATCACCACCAGTGCACCCATGGAGCTGGTCTGTATTGATTTTCTAAGTTTGGAGTCAGATCAAAGAAATATCAGTAATGTGCTGGTGGTCACTGACCATTTCACGAGATATGCCCAAGCTTTCCCCACCAAAGACCAGAAAGCATCCACTGTAGCCAAAGTACTTGTAGAAAACTTTTTGTTCACTATGGGGCTCCACAAAGAATCCATTCTGATCAAGGGAGAGACTTTGAGAGTCGCCTGATCAAAGAGATGCTTTCTCTGTGGGAGTCGAAAGTCCAGAACCACTCCTTACCACCCCAGGGGACCCACAGCCTGAACGTTTCAACTGCACTTTGCTAGATATGCTAGGCACCCTGCACCCAAAGGACAAGCCTAGATGGAGCCAACAAATTAGCACCCTGGTACATGCTTATAACTGCACCAAAAGTGATGCCACTGGATTCTCCCCTACCGCCTGATGTTTGGAAGAGAAGCTCGACTACCAGTAGATGTGTGTTTTGGGGTCTCTCTGATGGGGTTCAAGCTGACAACTATTTACAGTATGTGCAAAAGTTAAAGGCCCAGCTAACTCATGCGTACTCAACTGGCTCAAACCATGGCTGCCAAAAGAAATCTGGCCAACAAAGAAAGGTATGATAAAAGGTGAAAGCACAGGAACTCCAGGAGGGAGATCGGGTATTGCTAAGAAATCTGGGACTGCATGGCAAGCACAAGATTGCTGACAGATGGCACCATCTCCCTCACATTGTAGTGGCAAACTAGATGATCTGCCAGTGTACAAAGTAAGGCCTGAGAATAATTCAAAAGATGTAAAAACAATGCATAGAAATCATTTACTGCCCATTGGACAAATCTTAATTGAGTCTGAGCCCTAGAAGATGCCCCTCTGGACCAGTGACTAGAGCTGCTGCTAAGAAAAGATCAAGAAAGTCTGCACCTACAGAAGCAAAGTTAAAGTGTTCCCCTCCACAAGTCCCAGTTGAGCATGACTGTCAGTCCATATCGGAAGAAAGTGAGAGTGACTTTGAATACTATCCTTCTTACGAACTGAGTCAATTATTTCGGGGCAATCCCCTAGTCAATACTGGAGATGAAGCTGGGCCTTCTGGACTGTCTAAGCCCCCAGCTTCATCCCTGGAGCCAATGCTCCCAGAAAGTGAAGTGCAAAGCATCAGATCAGATGAAATGGAATCATTGTGCATGGTTGAACTGTTTGAGCTTTCAGGGGAAGAAAATGATAGATTGGGGCAGACTGGTGATACACCCGAACAAGAAGAGTATTTTGAGTGCCCTGACAGTCCTCTGCCAGTGTCCGAAAGCTCTCCATGCGAGCCAAATGTTGTGGACTCAGAAACTGTAACTCCTGGAGCTGAAAGTGCCCCAAGTTCTAGCCTCTACCCCATGGAGACTCCTGACAAGTGAGGACAATGCTGAAAATGAGGCTCAGAGTGCAGAGACTGTAACAGTTCCCCTAGAAAGACTGGTCGAGCTGTAAAGCCTGTGGTGCACCTCAGTTATGATTCCCTGGGCCGGCCAGTGGATCTGCCTCTCAATGCTGTCCATAAAGGAGTGTATGTGTCCCGAGCTCATTGCCCAAACTGGCGTCAGTGCTAACTCAAGTTACTTGTGTTGCCCTCTAAGTATGGTGCCCTTGCCCGTCCAGCCCCAAGGTAACTGATAGGGAAGGGCCCCCTCTCTTCAGGTTTCATGTACAAGAGGTAATAACTTGAGTTATGGTACAATGTGTATGTAATACTGTGTAAAGAGTGACGTACTGCAATGTTTCAGAAATGTGTTTTTGGTAAAATGATATATTGACTGATGATTACATGTGCGAGCCTAATGCAAATGTATATGGTTGCAGTTGAAACTTATGGGGGTACTTGCTTGACGCGGACGTCAAGCTTTCCCAGGCCAGGAAGGGTGTAACCCCCCTGCAAATGGGGGTTCCCAAAAGACTTCCAGGAGCTTGCTTGAATGCTCCAAGCCTGAATGGTGTTTGGCATTTAAGCCATTTATCAGTGAGTGTTTTTAGAGCCTCTGGTACTGTCTCTTTAAGAGCTGTCTGCTTGCAGACATAATTAGTTTGTATGGGGACTGTGTGTTTCTTTGATTGAGTACCACTCAAGCTGCTGCAATTCACTTCATTTTGCAGTCACTAGGAGTGCAAAGGAACCTATCTGAAAGATGTAACTGTTTGCCAGAAATTATTTAGAGTAATAATGAATTACAGTTTGTCTAACCTGTTTTCTTTGCAGTCAGAACTGTGTCTGCTAGTTCCCCATTCTAGTTTTGAACTGCTGAACTGGACCAATCAGTGTGGGTAAGCTAGCTCTAAAATGGTGCCTTGGACGAATCAGAACTTGGACTCATAATCTGAGCCAGCCGCAAAGAGGATTGTATGGGCAGTGACTCTGGGAGATGTAGTTTAGACTTCAGTGCCTTTTGGACCAACAGCAGCAGTCTATGGAGTGACAGCCAATCCAGTCAAGAACTGGGAGGAACTCAAAGGAAGTGCCCGTTTTGTCGGTTGGAGTTCAGTTGAGCTTTGGCAGTGAAGAAGGAAGGAGCCCTGTGCTTTTTCAGTGTGCAGTTTTAGTCAAAAGCGTGTGTAAGGCCCAGAGTTCGGTCTGCAGCTTGTGTAACTGCTTGTTAGGACTGAATCCGTCCTGTGAAAAGAATCAAAGGATCTCTGAAGAGTAGAAACCAGGCTCACCCTGTAGAAGACTGGAGAAATTATTAGATTACTTTCGGTCTGTCAGGAACTGAATCTGCTGTGTGTTCTCCCGGTGTTGTGCAGTAATTGCGATCGGGATACAGATGCAGCCTGCCTGGTATACTTTCTTTTATATGGATGTGTGAAGAGGTTTGTGTACCTCAAGTGAGCCCTGCTGACATTGAAGGACCCTATCTTATTTGGAGGTCGTGAGTACTAATTCAGGGTCGCCCCTGTTGAATTGCCACATTAAATCCAAATGGAATTACTGTACTGCTGACTGTTTAATTCTCCTTTTCTCTGTGTGAAAGGGCCCCTACCAGCTGCCACGGTTTGGACTAGCCACTAGGCTTGGGTACCCAGGGACAGTAACTGATAGGGATAGGCCTGTGCACAGAGCCATAGGTAGATTATTAGAGTGATAAGCTAATTAACCTGATTTCCCCTGTCCTTGTTATATCCCTAAATAAATCAGAGCTGCTTGTTTAAGCAAAGTTATACTGCCTGAGGTATTTGTTTCATGTTAAAGTACTGTACTGTGATTGTTGCACTGTATCTCATTTCACAGGAGGTCCCAGTGCCGGAACCAGACCTGGGGATAAGTGTATACTGTGAAGGTAATTCTGATATATTGTGTGGGCCACTAGTGGGAAGAAAGGGGTTGCAGTGTCCCAGAGGGCTGTGACCAAGTTAGTTTAACTATTGCAAACCCTGACCTCTGGGTGGAGGCACCCGCCATTGGATCCAGGCCCCTCAACCTGTTAGTGGCAAATCAGGCAGGGGTAGTAGCCCCTGGGATAGCGCCATCTAGGGGTTACACTTCCTTAACAGCCCTGTCATAGATGACAAGCTGTGGGAGCCTTCAGGGACAGATAAGGGAGTGTTGAGGTTGAAAGGTCACTGGCAGAAGCCAGATGAGAGTGTCCTGCTTTAGGAAGAAAAAGAAAGGTTACAAAAAAAAAATTAAAAAAGACTTACCGTCATTACATACTGAACTAGAATTCTCTAGCTGTGGTCACAGCCCGCTGCTTGTGGCATCACAGTCTCTGGCTGGGCAAATCATTGTCCAGCCACAGGCTAAGGATTAAGAAATAGTTGTTAGGAGTGGAGGAACTCTACAAGACAAACTGGGATGTTAGAGAACTCACTTCTTCTGTTGATGTCCACTGTTTTGATTCTATTTCTTTCTTCTTATTTTGTAAACGGCCACATGTCCTCTAAGCAAAACTATACGCAGGAATTTGAATAGCTGCCTTGAATAAAGGTAACTGCAGCAGCATTAAAGTGAATAAGCTAGCTAGCCCCCTCCATCTGTCAACCTTTGCTGGTTGACAAGGCTTGCTCAAACCCACCCCCTTGCACATCTTCCAGCAGCTCTTTGTTGATATGGCATTGAGGCATTTTCAACGTGGCCTTTCCCTCCCAGGTGAAATGGGCAATACATATATATATATATATATATATATAGAGAGACTGGCAGTATAGCCTAGAGGTTAGAGTAACGAGCTGTGAATGAGCATGGTCATCCAGCAGACCTGGGTTTGATTCCCACACCCTCCACTTGCATACTGTATGACTCTGAGCAAGTCACTTAACCACTCAGTGCTCCCAGGTCACTCCTGAAAACAGGCACTTGTGCCTAGTGGGCCTTACCTGGTTACCAAAGACTAAAATGAAAAAATTTAAATAAAAAAAAAAATATATATATATATATATAATGGAAATGTGGCCTGTCCCTCCCAGGTGAAATGAGCTACCTATCTTCTAGTAGCGCGACAGCACCAGTCTAGTTAGGGTTTAGTATGGTGGTTAATGTTAAACACCAATTTTTGCACCTTAATAACTTTAATGGTGTTTGATGAAATAACACAACATTTTGCATGCATGGTCTAGCTGGCATAAGTCTCAGGATATAACAAGCTTTGTGACAGCATCTTGCATGGTATACAAGATACAGAACATCAATTTTTTAATGAAATAAAATGTTTTTCCTATAGTTGGCATAGTTTTTTTTTAGCTCTCAAGTACAACCTAGAAAGTGCAGAATTTTTTCGTGATCCTTTCAGGGTAGAAGCAGCCTGTGCCAAGATAGTGCCTTTTGAAGGTTTTGTGAAAAAATATTTAATGGTTCCAGTGTTATAAGGATTTAAATTTTTTTTCTGAGCATGCTCAGTAGGAATTTTGGACAACCCTCTGATACGAACAATAAAAAACATTGATCATGAGTGTTTACCGATTGCAAAATTAGTGCTTTACTTGTTGTGAGCAAAAAATACCAATCATGGTGACCATCACCTTGTTTTTTTTTTAAACTAAAAAACCTTAAAAACATAAAAAAAAATGTATTTTAAAAAAACAAACAGCTGAACCTAGGTAAACGGGCCTGTTTAGCTAGATTCTGGTGTTAGTTTTTTGAAAATCAGCCCAGAAATAAGGTTTCTGGGCACAGAAAAATCATGGGTGCTCTGCCTAGTGAGAGGAGCATTCATTTGTATTCTCTGTAGGAGAACAGTGGGGCTTCTAACTGCAGATGGAGTGCTGCAGTCTGCTTCAGTGGCAGCGGTGAGACAGCAATCTCTCGGTCTCTGTCTGTCTGTCTCTTTCTTTCTTTCTTTCTTAGTGTTGGAAAAGATGACAAGAGTGTTTTCTTGTAGAAGCCCTAGAAGTTGGAATCTAGTCCTGATAAGCTTTTGGTTAAAAGAAGGTCATATCATTCAATTTGCATACATAAAGGTGTGGTTTATGAATAAAAAAAAAATCTTCTACTTGTTAAAGATCTTGTAATGTATGTTACATGCTTACTAACTCATAGCATGGACATGAGTGTTTTGGTATATTTCTGTGATGCTCTATATAACTGTTCAAACTTTACACTATAAGGACCCCATGTTGGAATTACAGGGGGGCTTACCAGGGCTCAGCCCCCTAGCTCTGAAGTGAGCTCTGATAGCTCATGCATCACTACCATTGACTTACAATGGGAAGGGAGCTCAATGTAAAAATATGCCCTTATAAATCACCCCCCTTAGCTCCCAAAGCTCATAACACCTAATTCCAACACTTGTTATAACATCTCCTGTTTATTAAACGTATTTAATAAACAAACTTATTATTATAATGCTATATCATGTATTTAGATTTGAACTACTGTATATACTAGAATCTTAACTTTTTCCTATGCAGGCCAGCAAGAATCAGCTTCCGTTTCTCACAGAAAAAAGGGAAGTTCTAGAGTACCGAGGAGGGACAGATTTATTTCCTTTCAAAGGGAGCTTTAAGCATCTTTCAAGCAATAAAATACTCTTCTCTGGCTTTCAAAAAGGCAAAATACCCACCTGCACACTAAATTTGACACACCCCTACAGAACGTTTAAGAAATCATAATGGGTCTCTAGTTTCTCAAAGTGAAACACAAACTGGTTTTGCCACGTTGTTATCAGTGTCTTAGTTTTCCCATAGTGATGACATGCTTTGACTATTGCCAGCTAAAATGATAAACCCCTCTTGCAGTATGTTCTTCTCCTTACAAACTAAAAAGAAACAAAACCAGGAAAACAGTTATTCCTATGCCAAAGTAACTAATTCCTAATTTGGAGTACTGTACAAGCATAAAGTGTCTCACTGATACCCCAATTCTTTCAAAGTTCACAACATGTAAATAAAAAATAAATATATAAAAAAATAAATCTGCATCTGTGTTATACTTTCTTTTATGAAGTATGTATCCAGCATACCCCAGTGGAGATGCAACATCCTGTTTACAGTGAGGTCCAGTTTCTACACAATTTTACAGTTGGGAGGACTAAAGCAGAATGAATGAGGTCATATCATCATCTGGCTTGTACTGGGTCAAACACTGAGCCACTGTATGTGGTGGAGTTTAAACCTGAGATATCCTGATTTCACAGTTCTGTGCTCTAACCACAGCATCGCTTTACCATTTGTGCCACATATCTCCATTCTGGTGCATTCTTGAACACATTTCCCCCTGCGTTAGTGCTGCATAACCAAAAAAAGTGGTTTGAAGACATGGATGTATCTCAGAACAGGGCAAACACATACAGCTCTACTACTGATGAACACATGTTTCAATTCTCTGCCACCTACATAAGCCAAACTATGGCAGCATGTGTGTTGTATTGTACTAGACTTCTGAATGTCCCTTATGTTAAAGCAGCAGTGCATGATAGTGGTGGAAATTTTGACCTATACTTTTTTATTCCATTTTAGATTGCCCTTTAGCTCCTGACTTGTATGATACCCTTCTTTCCACAATTTGAATCTGCTTTAGTACTTTTCTTCATGTTTGAAATAATAAAAGGAGTGTTCCTTTTAATATGGCTCCGACCAGGTTTCATCAGTACTTGCAGCTGTTTTTGAACACCTATTGTTCCACAGGGTCAGGGATCACTGCCTGCCACACAGTGATTTATTTTAGTCACAACAGAACTGATTTTAAACAATTGTTGTACAAAAACAGCTGAGAATACTGCTGAAAACCTGATCCAATCCATATTAAAAGGAGCGTTCCTTTTATTATTTCAAATGTGAAAAAAAGCACTAAAGCAAACTCAGATTGTGGAAAGAAGGGTATCACACAAGTCAGGAGATAAGGGGCAATCTAAAATGGAACACAATGGTATAGGTCAAAATGTTCACCGCTATCATGCAGAAATCACATTGAATTTGGTTGAAATCAATTACAACTGCTGTATTTACTCTATGGATGCTCTGTTTGCAACAAATCTTTGACATGTTTCCTTCACATTTTACTAAACATTTGAGTACATAAAGGCCTTTGCTGGATTGAGGCTTTAGAATGCACGAATCTCCTGTTGCCAGCTGTGTTCAAACAGACACTTGGGTTATCATGAGGGAACCAAGCACACAGATTTGGAGCAAGTTCCACTACTGGGACCCTTGGAATGGCAAAGGTATTCATAAATAATCATTAAAATGTGTGAAAGTTTGCATCCAAGCAGCAGATACAGTATGTGGCTAATTAAATTGTTTCATAGCTGTCTTCCTCATCAAACACATTAATTTTAACCACAATCCTAAAATGTCCTACTTTCCTAAAAGAGGAATGTCTGAGAAAACCCCAAGAGGTCCTGAATAGTGTATTTTATTAACTACATTAGAAAGAATTACAGTGTAATTTGCTAATTATATGGATTGTAAAAGATCATATAATCAAAACACTTGCAAATGGAAAGTAATTGCTCCTGCATATCTTAAAACTGTTTCTTGGCAGAAAATATAGTATCTGTCCAGATTTTTTGGGGACAACACCAGAACTTACAATTATTATAAATTCTGGTGATTTCCCTTGAGATGCCATTTCTCTGCTAAAAAAACAGAGCCAAATCTGCAGGAGTAGCCAAACTGTGAATGGGAGTCTTATGAATGTCTCACTACTTGGCCTTTTTTAGAAGACAGAAGTTACGGAATGTGACAGATGTTACACTTATACTAGCATCATAGTCCTGAAAATATGAAAGCTGCTTTTGTGACACAGTTAGCCATCAACTTCACTGCATTTTGTAGAAATGTGGGCAAAAGAAGCCCTCCATGATGCATATAGAGTATGTACTGTTGTCCCCTGCAGTAAAGAACTATTAAGCAGAATTCAGTCTGTTGCTGTCAGTCTTAAAACAGGTGATTCCATTCTACCAGCTGTCACTCTCTTTATGCCCATGTATTTAAATGACTAGCTATGGCTGCTTTAACCACACACACAGAGCTTCTGATTGGGGCCTGCTTAAAGGAGTAGTGCAACAAAATGGGTCCAATCATTTTTTTTGTTGGAGTTGAACCCATTTCTCTTTCATACTGTGGTCCATGTTATTTGTTTTCCTGGGTTATCCCCAGATATTTTCCTAGACTTGTAGGGTCCTCCTCACATCACCTGAAGTGCACCTCTCTCCCTCTAAAGGAGCCCCTTGGGAATAGACCCCGGAGTCAGTTGAAAAACCAATTATGACTGACTTACCACACAATGTGACTGATTTTTTCAACTAGTTTGAAATTTCTGACTTCAACTAACTGAAGAAAATCCAACCAAGTTTTTCAATTTTCACCATCGTTGAATTTTTATTATACAGTAGTTTGTCATAATTTGTAAACTTCGTATCTTTTTTTATTAAAATTTTGACTATAAAAGTTAATAACATATATGGAAAAGCCCCCCCTTCCCTTTGAAATCAATGGGGCGCACGCACACACAGCCTTCGCCTTCTGACATCACAAAACGGGACTGCATGTGCCTACGTGGAGGCATATTGGTGGGTTAAGGTTGGGAAGCAACTCTGTTTTTAGTATTTGGGATTTAGCAGCATTATAATGTCATAAATGGGTAGAAACAAAATTAATTATTTATGCGTCTCAGCTCTTGGGCAGGTGAGGTATTGCATATGTTGGAGGGAGCAGCAGCTAAGAAGCTGGCTGCTCTTTAAAATGCAAATACAAAGTACAGTGAAACAAATCTACACACAGCAGGGACCCACTAAAGCACAATAACCAGTCAAAACAGCAAAATATACTAAGTCCTTGAAAGTAACAAGTTGAAGCAGGGCAGTAAAACAGTATACAGTATAGAAAAATGAGCAGCAGTAATACTAGCTATTTAGGAAAAGAACTGTGAGTCTAAAATACAGTATACTGTAGGTAGGGCCTCTTAAACACCCCACTGAAGCTAGAAGGTACCCTTTTGCAGACAGAGCTAACCATCAATATGTTAGTTTACTAGTAGTCGTAGAATCTGTGAGACTAAAAACAGTTTATCGGAGGACCCTTAGAAACACCTCCTATATGGTATACCAGAACTGAGATGAATCCATAGTTTTAATTTAAAGCTAAAAAAACTCATACATATTAAAATAAAACATTTTCTGACACGGTCTATGAACTTGTTTTGGCTTTCAACATGTACACTAATATGTTTTGTAAAAAATGTTATTCATCTTGCCGTGAGGACTTTAATAATTAGTCAATCTGATTCCTACAGTGGCAAACAACAAACATTTTGTCCATTGAACCTGACCAACCATGCTCCGCGCTTCGGCCTCCTATGGGTCCAGGAACTCACCAACTGACCACCTGCACCTGGCCTGCTCCACGACCTCGTGGGGAGTCTGACTTACTCACAATGTCACCACAGTCAGAGAGAGCCCAGCTGGGCCACTAGCTTTAGATCGATGATGATCGTTTGCCTTGGCTTTTCAAGTTCGGCCCCCCCGGGCCCCACAGGCCCCAAGCCCTCAACCAGCCAGACAAGCCAGCAGCAGACTCACAGGCAGACAGAGTAGTCTGTGAGAGACCATTGTCCTCCTTCCTACTGCCCACTGCCCAGCCCTGGCGGGCCTTACATACACGTCCCATACAGTACCTTGCCCACTGCAGTAGCCTATTGCCAGTTCGGTCAGGTGTTGGGTTATGATTCGGTCAGTGTCGGTGGGTGGCTCCATGGCTCAGGCTACCGCTGCTGCTCTACTCGATGGTGGTGCCATTTTTTTTTTGGAGCTGTGTGCTCCCTCCTCCCAACCCACACAGTCGGTCCCCAACCCAGACCCATGTCCCCACTCTGATACTCCGCAGAGTGGAACTAGTGCACCTACCACTCCTCCTCCTCGACAATTCTGAAGAGCTGACCAAGACTGAGTGAGAGTCACCCAATGGGCCCAGCCTATGGGGCCACTGGCTGATCCTGACCATGACCAGACCACTGACTTGCTGCCTTCACACGATTGCTACCTGGCTTTGCTGGAGGACTGACTGAGGCTTGCAAAGCCGCACACTAGTCTCTCTCCGGGCACCGGACACATCAGGACAGTGGACACAGTTAACTTATTTTTAAATTAAAGGCTGAACCATCAAACTTCGTCCCAGCAGAAAAACGCTGCTCGCTCTATTGCCTACACACCAACACAGATGCCACCTCTCCTGACAGGGAGGCAGTATAGCGCAGTGGTTTAAGGCTCTGAACTGCAAATCTGGAGACCTGGGTTTGAATCCCACAGCCCTCACTTGCATACTGTGTGACCCAGAGCAAGTCACTTAACTTCCCTGTGCTCCCAGGTTGCACCTGTAAACAAGCTTTCAGCTTAGTGTGTCTCACCTGGTTAAACCATTGGGAAAGTCTCCTCTCCTACCTCGGCATGCTGTCCCCATCACCTTGTGCAGCCAATCACAGGCACTCTTAAGCACCTGGCTCCTCCTTCTAGCTCTCCTAATTGGTGGATGCTTCATGTCCAGGAGCCAGGGGTGCATTTTATTGGCTGTAAGGCTCGATGCTGGTGGCTGAGGACCGTTACATTTTCACGGCCCCTATGGCCCCCTCCCCCCCCAGGAAAGAAAAAAAGAGAAAACACACTGCCGTGCACCCCAAAAACAAACCTGGACTGGTCACAGAATCATCAACTGCAGTGGATTTCAACTCCACTATTTTATGACTGCAATCCAATACAATTGCAACTGATTGCAACTGCAATGAAATGCAACTGACCATTTCAACTGCTGATGACTGTTCCTGGGTCTACTTGGGAACCCTTAACCTCCCCACCAGTCCCTGCATTCCATCTTACCTCCTGATCCATCAGTAGCTTTCCATTTCATGATGGAGCCTCCCGAGGTCACAGCCCATAAACTGGGAGGATCATTTCTACTATGTGCAGACAGGATATCAGCAGCTGCCATGGGCTTGGGAAGACCCTCTAGGGGCAGTCTGCAGGCAGACAGCTGGGTGACTGAGCAACCCCATCAATGCACCATGTGGCTGCTCATTCCTGACGTCCTGTTTTTAGACACTTACACCTCTGCACCCAATGCTAGGCACCAAGCATGCATTTTGATCAGGTGACACCCAGTGTAATATGATGTTCCTGTCTACACTTTCCCACAGCTACTGGAGGGTACTTGGGCAACAGCAAGAAGTCTTCTTTCTTCCCTCCCCATACAAGGAAGCATCTGACAGGGATACTTATCATGCCATTGTTTCTGAAGTGAAGTGACCCGGGCTCAGAGCATGAACCAGATCATCTGTATTGTGGTGGGACATGCTACCAATGGGTAATGAACCTAACTCTGGCCATCTTCCCTGCTTCCTCCTCCTCCTCTCTCCCTAAAGATCTTAGTATCTTTCACCTCAATGCTAGGAGCTTGCTACCTAAAGTTGATATCTTAAGAACATGGATTGCCAACCACTCTACTGATATTCCCTGTATCTCCATTCTGCTGATATTCATGCATCTCTGAATCCTGGCTATCCTCCATAATCTAGGACTGCAGCTTAGCTGTCTCTAACTGTAACCTCTTCAGGCAGGACCATGGCAAATGTAGAGGTGGTGCTGCTTTCTACATTGGCCAGAGTCTCACTTCCTCTATTTCTCTTCTGAAACTGTACCCTTCTCCCATGAATTTTGGCCAAACTCTCTTCTTTCTTCCTTACCCATCTTTAGTGGGACTATCTATGTTTTCCCTAAAATTTCTTTATCTACGCTGGTCAATATGCTTTCCTCTCTGGACTCTCATTCCTCTTCTGGTGAACTTTTTTTCCTTGGGGACTTCAACACAAATTGGCTTTCTCCTGCAACCAGGTCAACAACTCAAAGGACAGAATCATTTAATCTACAGTATCTTGGCTTATAACAGAGCCCATACAACTCAGTCTTTACTCCTCCAATCCCTTCTTACTGGACTGGGTTTTTCCCTCTCGCCCTCACCACTTACTGCTGGTCTTATATCTTATGCCTTTACTGATCACTGCATAATGTACTAATTTGGTACTTGGTAGTCTGGACAAAAGAAGGCCGAAGCACATCAAGGATGTCCTCCACACAATGTGGATCATTGGTAAATTATGTTCTGTCCAGAAGCCAATTATCAAGTTTGAATTTAAAGATATTAATATTCTGGTAGTCAACAATTTCCTGTGGCAGGGAATTCCAGATTTTTGGGGCTCTGACAGTAAAAAACTGCTGTCTTTTGTTTGTTCTTGTTTTATCGATTCCAATTTGTTTATTGTGTATTCTAGCTACTATTTTTCTGGATGTAAAAGATAATCCACATAAACTCATTAATGTAGCTGATTGTAAGATTTTAAATAACTGAAGGAGATCTCCCCTTAGTCTTCTGAATTCAAGTGAATACAGCTTTGTTTTATGGAACCTAGTTTCATAATTGAAACGAGAAAGATGGGGTATGATTTTTGTGGCCCTTCTCTGAACTTTTTCCATTCTTGTAATGTCCTTGGCTAAACAGGGACTCCATAAAGGTGAACCATAGTCTAAATGAGTTTACTGTGCCAGAAAAACTTCACCTCCCTTCACCTCTCTTAAATATTTATGACTTGGGTCACTCCAGTCAGTTTTCAGATACCTTGCAGCTATTGACTGGTTCCCACATCCTATATACTGTTGAATATTAAAGTCTCTCTCTCTCTCTCTCACTCACTGTCTCTCACTCCTTGTTCCACTTCAAATTCTTGCAAGTGTGGGACATGCATGCCCTCCTTAAAAAGTCCTGAGTCAAGGGCTTCCACCATCCTTGGATTACCATGGTCTTCATCGGTCTTTGTGAAACTCATGACAGTGCTTGTGCCCTTTTCAAATTGTCACATTCCCCTTCAGATCTCCTCTCCTATATAAGGCTTAGAAATTCCTGTACTAAGGCCATCAGTGCAGCAAAATCAAACTTTTTTAATTCTAACCATAATTGCACTGTAAGATTCTGGAAGGTCATTCACACCCTTTTTGATTCCCCTCCGCAGTACTTTTTCCCTGTCCTGCTCATGAATGATTCACCTATCTCTACTCCCTCCAAGGTTGCTGCTCATTTCAACATATTTTTCACCACTTCCACCCTCCCCCCACCCTCTCAACCTGCTCCTTCCCCACCTCCCTTCTCCCCTTTGTTACCCTCATCTAACTGCTTTCATTTCTCTCCTGTCACTGCCCTGGAGACATTGCAAGCTCTTTCCATTCTTAACCTCTCTAAAGGATCTAGCCTTAAGACCCTAAATTACTCCACCTCTCTGCCCCTGCTATTGCTTTTCTCCTCACCCAACTTTCTAATCTTTCATTTTCCCTCTGTACTATCCCTCTGTTCTGGAAGTTCATCAGTGTTCTCCCCCTCCATAAGGGTGGAGATTCCACTTCTCCTGGTGACTTGTGGCCCATCTTCCTCCCTCCTACTCTTGCCAACCTGCAAGAAAAACTAATCTACATCAGGCTTGCTGATTTCCTCTGCTCCACTAACTTCCTTTCACCTTTCTAGTTTGGCTTCTTTAAAAACTATTCTACAGTCGCCTCCCTACTGCATGTCACAGATTGCAATCTTACTGGGATGCATCAGGGACATATCACAGTTGCTATTTTCATTGACCTGACTAAGGCCTTTGATGTGGCAGCCCACCTCCTCCTTTTGGTGAAGCTAAGATCTGCTAGTTTCTCTTTGTGAGCTACTGACTGGTTCAGATCCTATCTCTCTGGCTGTCACCAGTTGGTGCAATGCTTTGCTCCCCCAAGTCCAGTCCGGGGTCCCGCAAAGCTCCATTCTGGTGGTCCTATCCTATTTTTCATCTTTTTAAATAACCTGCCGTCTTTCTGTGCCAACTAGCATATTCACATGTATGTGGATGACGCTGTTCTGTTTGCCTCCAGTGCCTTAGTTTTGGTTTTGGAAGAACTGCTACAGTGTGACTTTCAAAGCTCCAACACAGGTTCCAAGCAAACTATATTTGTGCCAACACATAGAAAACTGTGTCCATGACTTTAGCCAAAAACTGGCCAGGCTCTCCTGCCCTCCTGTCTTCAAAACCCTGGATGGCTCTTCCCTTCAAGTTGTCCCCTGCTTAAAACATCTCAGTGTGCTGCTGGACAGTAGGCTTGATATTTCTACCCATATCCCTGCCATCCATTCAAAGCTCCACCCCTAATTTGGTGCCCTTTACCACAACAAGGACTGCTTCTCATTTCAAATTCACCATAAACGAATTACCTAAACGGTGCTCCCAGTGTTTGACTATGTGGCCTACAGCACCGCCTGTTCCTCCTCGCATGCAAGGTTAAAAACTCTCAGTAATGCCTTCTGCTGTTTTTCTGCCAGTGCTCCCACTGATTCTCACCATTGTTTCCTCTGCACATCTCTTTTGACTCCTCCACCTCTTCCCTCACATCACCTCTCTCACTGTGCTTCTTTCATCTCCAAATATTGGTCTGGGTGTTTTCTTGCTTACCTCTCCTCTCCCCATTCTCCATGCCTTGTATGCTCTTCACTCTAGAGATTCACGCGCTTTCTCCCTTTCTCACTTCAACTCTGCTGCTGGACAGTCTGCTTTCTCCTATCATCTTCCCTCTGTCTGGAACAATCTCCCTTTTTCTCTTCACCTTTCTCCTTCCCATCTCTCCCTCAGAAGGCAGCTCAAACTTCTCACAGCCCTTCCTGCTCTTGTCCTGTCCTTAGCTAACATTTGGTCTCTGCTCTTTTCCCCTGTTTCTGCCGGATACCTGGAGACTATCTCTTTAATGAGTCCCTTCACTTTTTAGCTTCTGTCACTGCTTTGTAACTTATGGGCCATCGCCCCTTGCATTATTTCTGCACCCACTGATTCAACTTTCTCCACTACTTTAAATCTAGGATTTTGTATTTGCATATGGCTGCCTCTGTTTTGTTCATAAAGCTATGTTTGATATATCACCTGCAATTTGACTTTTGCTTGCACTTTTACATTGTACCACTATGTATGTTCTTTGTATGTAATCTTATCTTCTCTTCTCCCCCACCCCCGGGTCACACCTGGGAACGAGCCTTGGTTCTGTGCGTTTCTTCCGGTCACCAATTTTTAGTAAATAAATTCAGTGCCTGGTGTCTTGCTAACACATCTGAAAAAATGATAAAGTACTTTAAAACATAAAAGTATTCAACTAATGGGTGCAAAAGCTATGGCCTTCAAGGTAATAAGTCTTGGCAAATTTCTGCTGGCCAGGAATTTCACAGTGTACCTCAGGCAGTGGAGTGGGTGTGGAATCCCTATAAATAAGTTCATGTTGTACAGCATACTGATTTATCCATGTTTATGAAACACCGGGTGGACCTGACACACACAGAGCCCCTTCCAACCTTAAATTATTACCTACTGGGTCAGACCTGCACTGAGAAAACTGCACACAGCATGACCGCACTGTGAGTACAGCGCATGCCTTTAGAGTGACAGGGGAGTTACAACGATACAAAAGTAACGCTACCCCCGGACACTCACCACAAAGGAGAAAGTGGATATGAACACTGTCAGTCGGGTGCTCGGTCAAGCCGCTCCCATGGTGAAGTGGCTTGAGCACCCAACCCTGCAGTGGACGGGGTCAGGGAATAAGGGTTCATTCCTGACTTGGGATGTGCCCCACAAAACAAAAGAAAAATGGTCAAGTGTGTTTTCACGCTGTTTTCTGCTATGTAGCTGTGGTGTGCGCGGTACCATCCGTGACATTATGACCCTGTGCCAAATTATTATGTAGAAGAAGCATCAGTGAAACAGATTCTGGACCAGATATGTAAAACATTTTCCTTTGCTATTTGATTGTTCATACAGATGTCAGAACACTTTCTGAGGGTTGAAAATAGCAGTTTAGAGTTGCTTAGGTCATCACCATAACAACTAGCTGGTGTATATATATATATATATATATATATATATACACACACACACACACACTAGTGATGGCCCTTCAATTTCTCAGCAGCCATTTTACAGCCCAAATAGGTGTCTTAAAATCTGCAGTTCCAGTCAAACTGCATGTGTGACTGTTTTGCACATTAGGCCCCTGACCCCAACAACATATCTTTTGGACTTATCTGCTCAGCTGGAAAGTAGGATGATGTCATTGCAAAAGCATATTGTGACTTATACTTTCTGCTGTTTTAGGATATGTGGAGCACTGCACATCAATTTTAAATCACAATGCATAAGAAGAGGTTATTCACTGTATCGGTAACCATAGTTTTACTGTTGGAATTCAATTCAAAGTTACTGAGGGCATCATCTGAGCATGCTCAAAGCCATACCTCTGAACATTTGTCTGAAAAATGTGGAACACTGACACTAAAAATGTGGTGAAATGTAGGACCCTAGCCCTCAAAATGTGGGACTCATTATCAAACAAGAAGATACAGTAATGTACAAGCTCAGAACACTGTCTAAACTAGTATTTTTTTGTGCAAAGTTTATTTTTGATTTAGCATAATTAATTATTATGAATTTCTATTTTAAAGTCTGAGTTTACAATGTGAGACACCTCCTCCATGTGGAACAGCAGAGCACACCTTTCCCTGTAGGATGGAACAATTCTGAGAGGTAATATAAGGGCTATCATTTGAAATGTAGGACAGATGAGAGGCACAGTATGCTAAGAGCCTTGGGAAAGATTCCACTCTGGCTCCTATTACCACCCAACCACACGTCCTCAAGTCTCCACTACCTTACTCCCCAGATCTGGATGCTGAAACCACAAGCCAGAGAAGAGACTAGTCTGGGAAGGTTGGGTAGTTCATGTGGATGTAAACTGAATACCAGCAGAATTATTAATGTTAAGTAGACTTTTCACTACATGGATTCAGTTTGCTAGTCACATTCAGGCAAACTACTGGCAGTCCTCAGGGAGAAGGGGGCTAGGACTGCATGTCTAGACAAAAAGAGACTGGAGGACTGAAGTTGCAAATGCAGAATCTCTGAGACTGTAGCTTAGGAGGTTGATGCTACAATGGGAAATGAATGCAACTCAAAGGAGTGCAATGGCTGCTGGCAGCTGCAGCAACAGAGGTAGCAGTATGTACATTAGAATGAGCCCCATAGAACATTCCAAAGACTCTTTTCTAGCAGTTGTACAGCAGAGTTCAGTACAGGATGTAATGCACCCTAACAGCTGTCTGCCTGGCTGCTGGCCTATCCATTGTGACTTTAGCATAACAAACAGCTAGTACCAGTTACTAAGAAATTCTGCCATATGCAGTCTATAAAACTGCAATGCCCTACAGACTTCTAATGTAACTTATGTAAGGTACACGCCTTATCCAAGTCATATGGCTCTGGAATGAAGATAGCTAGGTGGTACCAAGAACTGGTTAATATGAAACTTTGAAACCAGCTTATGTGGAAACTTTGCATATGGGTAAAGGACTATTTTGTCCTCTTAGAAAACTAAGTAAAGGAAGTCCATGGACAGTTTCTGGAGCTCACTTAGCTGTCTGACTAACATAGTTTTGTTCATGATGGTGGTCTTCAATGACAAATGGGAAATGTTAAAGAAGTCAATTGGGTAGAAAGGTGCCCATGAGCTCAAAGAGCACCAGTGTCAAATCTCATGAAGAGGAGGTTCTACCACTGGTGGTGGGAGGGGGAGATGGTCCAGGTCAGCCCAGGGGCATCATATTCCACTGCCACCTTGGGGTCTGGTACATTGAGGATTTAAGGTGCTTGGCTCATTGGGAAGGAATGCACAGGCCATTCCATCCCCTGCCTGCAATCCCTGGAGTAGTACTGGTGTTACTACTTACTTGGTATTACTTGGTATGAAAGAACAGAAGAAGGCCAGAGCCCATTAAGGCTGTTCCCCACACTATGTGGGACATTATCTATTATCCCTCAACCAAACATCTAATTTGTTTTTAAAGACAGTGGCACTAGTTGCCTCTACCAATTCTTGTGGCAAGGTGTTCCATACAATGGATGCTCTTATTGGAAAAAAGTTTCCCCTTTTGCTGGTTTTATAAGTTTTTACTTCAAGCTGTTTATTATGCAGTCTCGGAACATGTCTCCTTTTGGAGAATGTTAGACCACATTTTTCCATTAGATCTGGTGAATTTATTAAATTAAAACCATAAGCATATCACCTCTTAATCTTCTAGTTTGAAGAGAAGAGACCAGTAGCTTTTAATCTGTTCTGATAATCTAAGTTTGTTAATCTTGGAATCATTCTAGTTACTCTCCTTTGAACCTGTTCAAGAATTGCTATGTCTTTTTTTTGGTTTGGATTCCAGAAAGGGGAGCCATAGTCTAGATATGGTCTAATGTATGCCCTATACAATGGAATAAGGCATTGTTCAGTGCGATTAACAAAAGTGCGTTTTATTTGCTTCAAAAGTCTGTTGGTCATGCAAGCAGTTCTAAGACAGTGATCATTTGATGCAAGTTTATTATTAACATATATCCCTAAATCTTTTCCACAATTTGATGAGTGAAGTGGTAGTCCATTTATATAATATATTGTTTTTGGATTATTTACACCGAAATGCACTACTAAACATTTGTCTTGATTAAACTGCATATGATTTTCATTTGCCCAAAGTGTTAATTTTTCCAAATCCTTCTTTAATGCAGAAATATTTTCTTGATTATTAACCTTGCCCCTCAATTTAGCATTGTCTGCAAATTTAACTATGAAGTTATTTGGCCCTGTTTGTAAATCACTGATAAAGAGATTAAACAATGTTGGTCCCAAGACAGACCCCTGTGGTACACCACTTGTCACACTACCCGAATAAGACAAGATATCATTAATTCTGACTCTCTGAGAATGATTTGTCAACCAGTTTAAAGTCTAGTTCACAATATCAGGTGACAAACCTAGATTGTGCATTTTAGTAATGAGATTTTCATGTGAGACTTTATCAAAAGCTCTACTAAAGTCCAAAAGAATTACATCAGTAGGGATATCGACATGTAGTAGAGTACTTACATTATTGTAAAAAGATATCAGATTGGTGGTGCAGGAATACTTGGGAGTAAACCCATGCTGATTTTAATCATAAATTCCTAATTTTTTTACAATCTTGATCTATTAGAGACTTCATTACTCATTCCATTAATTTACCAGCCACTGAGGTCAGGCTAATTGGATGATAATTTTGCACAGAACCTCTATTGCCTTTTTTAAATATGGGAGTAACTATTGCTGAACGCCAATCATTTGGTACAATGCTTTGTTGTAAGGATTTGTTGAAGATAATTGACAAAGGTATAGAAATATTTATAGAGGTTTCGATCAGAAACCATGGATGAATACCGTCTGGGCCCGGACTAGTATTTTTTTTTAGTTTTTTGATAGCCTGTATAATGTCAGTTGGACAGAACCTCCGATAATCTATGTGGTGAACTTTAAATGTACTAATAGGTGATTTTTGAGAGAAGACAGAACAAAAGTACTTATTAAAGATATTTGAGGTTTCTATATCAGATAGAGAAGAGCCATTGGTTATAATGCGACCAATGGTCCTTGATGCACCTTTTTTTACTATTTATATAGGAGAAAAGAGATTTGTGACAGTCTTTTGTGTGAGCTAATTAAATTCTAGCTTATTTTTTCCAATTTAATAGATTTTTTTAAGTTTTTCACAGATAGCCTGTATTTATGTAATAGAGTAGTTTTAAATGGAACAGAACTATTCTTAAGTTTCCTAAACAGTTTAATTTTTATTTTAATCTGATTTTTAATTGTCTTGTTGAACCAAGGGGGAATTTTTCCTTTATTATTAAATTTAATCTTAGATGGAATAAAGGTATTTTCCAAATAATGTACAATGTTTTTAAAAAAGTCCCAAGCTTGTTGTGTTGTACAATTAAGAAGATTACATTCCCAGTTTATATTTTGCAAGTATTCATTGATTTTAGAAAAATTTGCTTTATTATATTTTTTTGTACAGTATAACTTCCTTTGTGAAGACAATCACGTGCCTGCCCAGAGGAAAAGAGCTAGTAGTCATTTGGGTGGGGACATGGGGAATCAAAAGGGAAAGAAAAGAATAAACAAAAGGTGGTCCATTCCTTTTAAAAACTTGAACATCACCTTTTCCTAGGACCAGATTGGCAAGCCTTCATAGTGTAACAAGTTGAGTTAACCACCAAATGCCACTTTAGAGGTAGTGTCCAAAGACCAGACTGACACAAGGACCACAGCTGGTTGAGGACCAGGCCCAGTGTACATTTTAATGGAGATAAGGGGTGCTTTTGACATCAGTAGGACCTTTTTCATTTAATGCTATACCTCTTCTGGGTAGACAGGTTGCAAGAGGCCTCAAACAGTTGAATAACATAGGCAACTGAAATGCTAACCACTCAGGAACCAGGCTGTCTGGAGCAAAGACTGGAGATCCAAATGTAGGTAAGAACTCTCTAGTCTAGTCAGAAGATCCAGTCTAAATGATGCCATCAACAAGGTCTTCTGACTGAGACTGAGAATATCCTGATACTGTACCAGAACTGGCAAGGCCAGGCCAGAACAATCGGAATGGGGATTGGTTTGCACCACCACCCTTTGATCAACATCTTGTAAATCAAGCAGCAAAGAGGTACATTAGCCCGCCTGACTAATGACAGGAGAAATTATTCATTGGTATGAATCCCTGCTGCAGCAGGAGGTGCACAAAACTGCCTCAGTTTTCTGTCTTTCTAAGAGCCACTTAGGTCTAGTTGTGGGAAGGTTCACTCCATTAACAACACTGACACCCCCTTGGGATGCACAAGTTACTAGTACGTCACCTTCCCCTCATGGCTGAAGAGTTTTCAAATTGATTGTCAAAGTCCACTATGGGAACTGCCACTAGATCTGCAAGTAGAGTAGACCAGTTTCCTCACTATCATGTTCTCTCAACAGAGGCTGAATTAATGGGAGCCCCCCCAGCTTCATCTTAGCTATGTTGCCTGTGCTAGCATGAACAACCTGACCTTGTTTCTGAGGTGAATCTCAGCCACCACTAGCCTAACAATCAACACAAATGGGTTAATTTGCCAGTAAGACTTCTTCTCACATAGAATGTCGTGTACTCTGCTATCCTGAAGATGGACTGCCTAGCCTACAAGGCAGCATCTGGGGTCAGTTGTAGCATCATCTTGGGCTTAAGGAAGTCAATTACTTCCTGGAGGTTCTGAAGAGACATCCATTAATACAGAGTGCTAATTATGGCCTGTGTCACCCAAACTGGCTGGGATAGTGAGGAATCTGTCAGGGATCATTGGTGGAGCAACTCCCACTGAACTGGCTGCATGTGTCAGAGATGTACACTGAAATGCCATGAACCCTGTCCTAGGGTGTAGGTGTAAAAGACAGACACTAATTCAGTTTGTATAAGGTACAGCACCTGATTCAGTTCATATAAGGCACAACACGCTTGCTGCATAATTTTATTTCCACAAGGTTCTAAAAACCAAAAACACAAGGAAATAAAAATACATAAAAGACAATAAATAATTACAAAGCACTTATCAGGATGCAACAGTCAGAACCACATAACATCGCTGGGATCTTTATCTCATGTGTTTTAGATTGCTTTGATAACTTGAAGCCTGCATGTCCTTTCCTATTCCAGGCTCCAGGCAGACTGAAAAACCAAGGCTGCTTGCAACTGTTTTCAAGGCTCTGGGCAGACTGAAAAACCAAGGCTGTTTATATCAGATACCATTATGAATTTAAAATAAAACAAATACCTTCTGTATAAAAGGAGAAGGAAAAATATCCAGTTTCTTATTCAGCAGCCTGAAAAAAACTGCTTTTTATATTGTCCTCCAGCCTTTTCCCTATCGAGGGAAACTTTTCATTTATACTAAATCTGGCTTTCTCAGACACCAAACCACTATGTAGTATATAGTATTTTCAATGTACTTCAGGTAATCAAACACATTTTATACCATATGTACTGTATAATAACAATGCAGCAAGAAAGGCTCATATTTTAAATATGCAAATATTTAACAATGGGTATCTGTTTTTAAATTGGCAAATGAAACTGTGCTAGCTAGCTGTTACATTGTTTGGTCACTTTGAGCCATGCAGGATGAATTTTAGATGGACTTAAAAAGGAAACATCGAATAAAGAAGAAAAAAGGGGGGTCTGTAGATGGCCATCCTGACAGAACAGGGAGAGGATAGTACAGTATAGAATAGTTAGAATGCTGTTGCAACAGGCTTTAGAGTCCCTCTATGTCCAAGGTAGGATGACCAGCCCACAAATCTCTCCAGCAGGTTTACATACTTCAAGGTGTAAAATAAGCCAGTTTGCATAGCAATCTACTACCCAAAAAACACTATGTGCTAATTAAGTGCAGCCTTGATTAGCAGAAGGTACTAATCAACTGGTCTGCCACACTGCGAAAAAAATTCCAGATTGCGGTAATACTGTCCTGCAATTCTGGTACAAAGTACAGAATTACAGAAAACTGTTCTTGCAGTTTGACAGTTTTCCATACAACTGCACTCTTTTGAACTGTATCACAGATAAAAATAAACATTTTGTGAAATTGTTCTCAAACTTGGCTGGCTGCTAATCAAAATGCTGTTGATTAGCAAAAGCTGCTAATCAGGTTTCCAAAAGTAATTTATGCCTTGTCCATTGCTGGCCAATTCTGCACAGCCTGGAACAAATGGGCACAAGAAATAATATCCTCACTCAGATTCCCTGGCAAACAAGCTGCCTGAATTCAGGTACTGGAACATATGAACTGCTAGATCCCAGGTCTGTGCTACCTGTTTGACTGACATCCCTATAATAAGCCAATCATCAAGGTAGGGAAACACCTTCATTCTCCAGTGATGCAGATGCTACCTTCACCAAGATATGCTTTGTGAACACTTGTGGGGTGGCTGAAAGGCCAACAGGCAGCTCACATAAATGATACAGGCTGTTGTACAATCAGAACCTGAGAAACTGCATGTGAGATGGCCAAATTGGCACATGGAAATATACATCCAGAAGACCCAGGGAACAGACTCAGGCATTTTTA
This sequence comes from Neoceratodus forsteri, assembly GCA_016271365.2. NCBI lineage: Eukaryota > Metazoa > Chordata > Ceratodontiformes > Ceratodontidae > Neoceratodus > Neoceratodus forsteri. The sequence continues at coordinate 324,538,999 of CM057459.1, forward strand.
TGGTGCAAAATGTGTAGGTCTATTTTATTGTACCGGCTTTCTAGGAAAAGATTTGTACTGCACCAAAATAATACTCTACACACTCAAAATGAGAGTGGTCTGTGTGTTCATGTTAGGCAGTTTCCAGGTGCAGGCTAGTGCTACTGTAAGGTATCATTTTGTTTACCAGCACTGGAGTCCATAGGTGTGGATTGGTGTAATTTTATTTTTTTGTTTTCTCTGGAAAAGACTCCATTGAGCAATGCTCATTTACAAGGAGGTTCTAATTAGGCCAGCCAAAAAGTTCAGAATATCCACAGTGAAGCATATACAGAATATATAAAAGACAACGGCATTTTGTATGGTATTTATAGAATAACAAATGGCTGCGGAAATAGTACAAGTGAAAGTACAGGCAAACACATTGAAATGCATACTAGGAATGAAAGCAGTACATACAGAAAATAGGCATGAAAAACATAGCATAATTGGTATATTGAGGCAGGGGATATAAAACATGGCTGATATATACATGGCATAGTTTCATGGTATAGTATGGTTCAAGGGGGTTCATCAGCAGTTATACACATTGACTAAAGTGCTTTAAAGAGCAACTGGCATGATCCTGCCAGGTAACCCATACAATGGATTTGCCTACCCCAAGACCTATTTTAGCCATATTTTGGCTTTTTTTGTGATTTCTAAAAAACATTTATTAGCTTCATAAAGCTTGGCTTATAAATTCTGTGTATGAGCAAGGCAACCACTGAGTCTGCTGCCCTGCCCCTAAACATAGCATAATTATGACATGAAGTAGGGAATGGTGCTGCAGGTGCTCCATGGATAATATAATAGGATTGGGGAGAGGTGCCACCCAAATGTACTTAGATTATCTTTACTAGCAGGTATACATGTATGGGACTGATGTATAAGCATATATTATAGCCCCATACATATATACCTGCCAGAAAAAATAATCTGAGTACATTTAGGTGGCCCCCTCCCTGATCATATTACATTCTCTATAGAGCACCTGTAGCCCTGTATCCTACTTCATATAAAATTATGCTATTTTTAGGGGTGGGGCTGCAGCACTTGGTGGCTGCTTCGCTCATACATGAGTTACCAGTTGGCTTTACAGAGTTAATAGCTTTTTTTTTAGAAAGCACAAACAAAGCTGAACTATGGCTAAGATAGCTCATAGGGCAGGCAACTCCATGTTATGTGTTGCCTGCCTGGAGCCAAACATGGTGTCAGTTGCTCTTTAAAAGCACTGAGACTGGACAAGGAACCAAAATTATGGGTGTTTTGTAGCTTATTCCAGAATGTAGGTATGTGCCAGTTGAGCACAGCTTTTTCAGAAAGAGAGAGATACCTCTGTATCTCTAGGAGAATGGTACAGTTTCTTCTCAGCTCATATGGACTGGTGGTTCTAGGGAACAGTGACATAATAAAAGACAATTGGTCATTCAGTAGGGTCTTGTAGATCCATATTTTTCAGCCATCTTGTGGACAGGGAGGGCTAGTCTATGCTACAATAAAGAGTATGATTATGGCTCCTGGGGACTAGGCTAGTTAAAAAACAAAGGTTCCTGTGGAAGAGCACATCAAACTTAACCATGTGTGTGGTGGTACTACCTCTGTAAATGAGTTCAGTGCACTCTAAAACCAGTAGGAATGTGGCTTATACCAGTATTTTCCATGTATTAGAAGGGAAGAAGTACATAGCAGAATTCCAATCCAGCACTAAGTTTCTTGCATAGGATCAATGTGCGAGGTGAAGGAAAATTTACTGCTTAGCCAAAGACCCAGATACTTGCAGTTGTTCTAGTCTAGATTAGCCCTCATTAGTGTGAAGATGAAGAAAGGAGATGCATTTGAGGGCGGTTTACCAATCAGAGCAAATAGCATGTCCTTAATTTTTGAGGCATTGAGCAAAGCTTTGGAATGAAATAGATTGGGTTGCAGTGTGTTAAATGCAATTTGAAGGTCAGTCACAATCAAATATATGGTGGTCCTGGAGATGTATAATTCAGTACTGTATCATCTGCATAGAAACGCAATTTTGTCTAGTCTATATTGGCCCTGAGGTTGTTTATATAAATCATACAGGGCAATGGACCTAGGACTGACCCTTGGGGGAACTCCTTTGCATAAGAGAGTGCAGGAGGAGGAGAGATCTTTTACATTTATTTGCTGCTAGGTCCAGGCAAATATTTAAACAGAACCGGCTCCCTGCTCCTGAGACACAACCATTTTGTTCACAAAAACCACATCAAACTTTCAATTGCAAATGAAGTGATTGAGCAACTGTAGGTTCACAATGTGGGGATATCCCTGGTCTGCTTGGTTACCAGAAGGCATCTAGACACAAAGCTATGCTAAGCATGACAGTTGGACACTTGTTCTGTGGCCAGCAGAGAAAGGAGTCTCAGAACCTCTTCCTGCAGAGCAATAAGAAATGCTGGTGACTGGACCATCTCCCAGGAAGACTGGGATTGGCATCGTGGCAGAGACTGGAATTTCAATGAGAGGCTTTGTGAATCACCTCCAGATGCAAAATGTCCAAACATAGCCTGGACTAATTTGGAGAAATGACTGGTACCAACCACCAACTGGGAGCTGTAGCAGGCACTGAAGCAAGGAGGAAGAGGGCTCCCAGACATGTCACTTTAAGGACTTGCCAGAGGAACCAGAGCCCTTGCTTCCAGAACATCTACTTTTTCCTCCTTTGCAGCCATCCAGCCTTGACCCACTGCCATTGCAGGGCAGGGAGAGTGATACTACTGCTCTACTTCTGCTTTTGAAGAGGAAAGGAATCATGTAAGGAGGAGACTGGCTACCCCCAAGGAGCAAAGGACTTAACCGATTAGAGTGTAGGACTGGATTCCTTCATTTCCATCTAGAAGTCCTAAACCTTATGAAATTTGGAAATGTTCCTTTATTCTTAAAGTTGAGCTCTTCTTGATGGAAACCAGGGAGTCCAATACTTCATTTCAATCCACTGAGTCTCTCCCTGATGGGTGTGGCCATCCTCATTGTTGGGCCAAAACAACTCCTTGCACTTAAATGAGTAATTCAGCACCTTTTGATGAATCTCCTGGAAGAAAGGAAAGATTTGGAGCTGGAACAGAAACAAAGAGGTAATCATGGCTGCCACTAAGGGGGAAGTCACAGCCATGATAACACATGCTGCTTCTAATTGGTGCTTTGCTGCATCTATGCCATGTATGTGAAGATCTGCCACATGTTTTTGACAGTCTTCAGGAAGGCAAGCAAGTATAGGATCAAGCATCTTAAGATATGATGAACATAGCAAGACATAAAGGCTGTATAATTAGCCTGACAGATTCCCAGGGTGACTGTAGTATAGACGTGAGGTTCTGTTTTTTGGACTCTTTGGAGGCCTTGAGGATAGACTCTGGGAGTGGGCTTTCTGGAACACTAATGAGGAGACCAGGCTCCCAAGGAAGGATTGTCTAAAAACACCAGGAAACCATCAGTGGGAACCAAATAAGGCTGATCCACACAGCATGGTGGATGCCCAAAAAGACAAAGGTCTACCCTAGATCTGTTAGGACCATCATAGGTGTATTGATTGGGAGGGCCTGAAGGTGGAGGGGTCTTCCTTGGACAGAATGTCCAGAAATGGATATGAGCTCTCCCTCAGAACCCAAGAAGGTCTGCAGATCTTCCAGGGTGTACATTAAATTGGGCCTTATTCTCCAAACATCCCTTTGGCAAAGGCATTTATCAACATATTTGCCAGAAAGTTCATCACCTGAATCCTTAGACTCTCCTAACCCACATACCAAATGTTCCTGTCTACCCTGCTCATTCTCCTATTCCTATTGTCCTTTTGGAGGAGGGATTGAGCATCCAGTAGGGAGAAGGGTGAGGCTTATCAACTGGAGCTGATCCCTGAAAAGTAGGCACCCTAACTGGCAGCCTAGGGTGATGGCCCTTTTGGACCTCCTGGGGTCTGACTAGGAACACCTCACAAAGTGGTGGCTGCAGAGGCACCACCTTATTCGAGATAATTCTGCATGGCAGTTCAGACAGTGTAACAGCCTGAGAAAGTGGAACAGCCAGGAATGAAGCCTTCTTCCAAAGGAACTAGGGGTGGAAGAAATAGCACCAGGCATGCCAGCTGAGGTTCCGTTGATGGTTGCCAATGAGGATGGAACCATCAGGCCCAGGATGGAGGGATTAGTAGAATCTCAAACTGAGTACCCAAAGAGGAAGACTAGGATGAGGAATGCCTTGAACACTTCTTTTGCTTTCTAGAATTTGAATGGTGTTGAGATTCTGCCATGCTAAAGAGCTAGGAATCAAGGTAGAACAATCCTGACCACACTCCAGAAATAAAGAGTCTTGTTGATCTTGTGAGCAGAAGCGCATCTTGTGCTTTACTGAAGTCTTCAACTGATCCCTAGGGAAATGAGACAATGACTGTGGAGGACAAAACCACAAATGATGAGCTCATGATAATGGACAATGCTGAAAGAGAGTTGTTGATGATGGGAACACCTCCATCAAGGTAACCTTCAAAGATCTCCTTGATCTGTGACTCAGGTCTGCAATCATCAAGACTGAGCACAGTGACTTCTTTGATGGTTTCTCAATCCTTGGAGAAGCAAGTGACCATCTGGGCCAAGAATCCTGCCATCCAATGGCCAGAAGTCAAGAAAAATAGGGCTTACTATTTCTAGTCCCTTCAAAATGCTCCTGGAGAGGTTTGGGATACATTCACTGGCACCAATTGTAGGTCATCATGTTGTGGTTCACACCCATGCAATAAAGACATACAGTATGTCATGCCCATGGTGATGGCCATCTTATACCTACAGGTCACACAATTCATAAAGGTGGTCCTGTGGTGATCCATCACAATGATTACTGAAGTGGGGATGGTTATGAAAGCACACACTGCCTGTAGAGGATTCCACCTGAGAAAGACAAACTCTGACAAAAATGGAGGAAAAATAGGAAGGCATTTCAAATAAAGCAGGAGTATTGAGAGAGGCGTCTGAGTTTCAGAAGAAACAAAGGTCTGGAGAACAAGGGGTGGAGACTCATAGGTATGTGTTTGGGTGGTGGAAAGAGTCAGTATAGAACCCTTTCTGAGGCTCTGAGTATATTCAAAGGAATATGCTTAAGTATGGATAGTAAACTTAATCCAGGCAGTGAAACTGCATTTTCTTTTCATTTCACTTCTGATTATAAAGTCCCACAGATCACATGTGCCAATATGGGTGATGTCTCTAAGTCCTCATCATCCCAACAAACCCTGCAAGTATGTAGGGCAAATGTGCCAGTGAAAATCTTGTGTTTTAGATAGACACAAGACCTCAATATTCTTAATGGTCTGCAGTTTCAGGACCCCTTTGGAAAGTATTTTTTACAACTACATAGCAAGAGCCATCAAACATATTGCTAAGAAAAAGAGAGTGAGCAGGGTAGACAGGAACAGGAACTGACACTTACTACCTTCTACTTTCACAGTGGAATCTTATCACATCATGGGAATGCATGAGATCCCTGCTCTTCTGTGTCTGTCTGTGCTCCCATCCCCTCCCCCTCCATTTCCTCCTACCAGATCTACTTTGTTCATGAATATATGGTTGTGGCACTTTTTGTCTGTTTTCTGTGCCACCTCTGCACCTGAAAGAATGCTGCTGACCACACACAATATTTAAAGGGACACTGTCAACCTGTTTTGCATCATATTATTTCTAGTTAAAACACCACATTTTACAATTGCTTACCTTCTCCAAAATTCATTGATATTGCTGTTTTTTTATCTGTCTGCTTGTTTAGTAGAACTGAAATGCATGCTAATGTATATTTATAAACAATTTTGTTTTGTTTCAAATCCTGTAACTAGTCTTACTGAAGACTTCTTGAACATTAGAAACACCTCTAAATAGTGCAGTCACTCATGGTGCAATAGCCTCCTAAACTCACACTGCATCATGAGTGACTAGACTACGTTGGGGATGTTCCCAAGTCCAGGAAAGATGCAGTGGGAGTTGATCAAGGAATGTAAACAAATCTGTTTTTGTTGGTAACACCAGTATAGTGGACAGTCTATTTTTCACTTTTTAAAAGAAAAAAAGAATCAGAAGCAAACTACCAGCTACAGCAGCAATCTTTACAGAATGTTAGCAATCAAAAAGTGTGTTTTTAAACTAGGGAGACTATGAGACCTAAGGGGGTTGACATTGTTCCTTTTGCATAGAAGCAGTGGTGGAAATAGGAACAATTTACTCTGGGAACCCTCTACCCAAGAAGGGGTGAATGGAGACAAAGGAGGCTTCTCCAACTGTTAGCCCCTCCCACCTGCTAATGTAAACTCCACCCACCGTTCACAACATACACTCCTTTTTAAAAAGAAACCACACAAATCATAATTGATGATGTTTTTTTTTTTTTGGGAAGCTAACAGACATAGCCTAGTAAGTACACACACCATACCAAAATGGGCAGAAAATGCCTGGCTCCTAGTAACAATCTTATCATGGATCAATAAGCCTCTGCATTATGACAAGGTGGCCAGCCTCACAGAGGACCTGTGAGGATGATGCATACATACACCAATCTCACTGTAAGAACTCTCCTAACATAATATCATCCATTCTCGACTCTCAGCTTGGCTGTGCTTTAAATCCCCCCTTCCACTTGTAGCCTGCCTTGCAAGGACTTAAAAAAGTCATACTGTATTTTCACAATTTTTATGTTGCTTTGTTTAATAGTGGAAGGGATCATAATTTTATCCTTTCCCCATCCTGTTTGCAGTTTGCTAAAATTCTGATTAATGAATAAAGGGAGCATGCTACAAGAGACCAGACAACTCTCAAATGCTTAAAAAAATCTAACACACTCTACCCTTTCTTTAATTCACAGAGTTTCAGTTACTGTACATTTCTCATGAGGAGTGCTACTGGTAGCATTTTCATGAAAAATGTGACAAACTCTATAAATTAAACAAGGGTAGAGCGTAATAGATTTTGAATTTGTTGAGCATTTGGGAGTTGCTTGTATGGCTCTCCTATAGCGTGTTCCCCTTTAATCACCTGTGAAGTTTCAAGTGGAAGCACTTTATTTTTAAGCAAACCCATTTAGGCTATGCACTCTATATAATAGAAGCCACTACAGACAGTTCTTAGGACCTAATCGTGGGGTTCCACCTTGGCATCTGGTGGTTTGGCTAATTCACATGAGAACTCTGATATGAAGACTACGAGGGTCCCTTTTCCTTGGAGATAAAGTAAGAAAATATCCAATTTACACAGAAAGAAATGTTAAATTTGCAACCTTTCCACAGGAGAGATGGGTGTGCACTGGTCTCTGTTTGTTTGCTCTTACATGCCACAAAACCATTAGCACCTCTCATAAGCAATGAGATTTAAACTTTGTGAATGAAACAAAGGTAGAATGTGCTAGATTTGGACTCTAATATAAGCCTGTCTCTGTGCCACCACAAAGCTAAGACATTTTGTGATGCCTATGTTTGGAGAGCACTGGATGCTATCCATTAAAAACAATAGGGGTGTCTTTTTAAAGTCATTCTTTGATGTTGTATGTCCATTTCATTACAATCAAACCATCTAACCAACAAAAACAGACATAAAAACTTAAAAAAGGGCTTAAAAAAGACACCCCTGTTATTTTCAATGGACCACGCCCCTACACTCTCCAAACTTAGACTTCACAAAATGTCTGAGTATGAGGGCAGCACAGGGGCAGAACATTTGAAAACTGTTGCCAGGAAGGGGACATGATAATGCTGTCAAGTTCCTTGGAGCTACAAAATTATGAACCTTTCTCCTAATAAAAACAGCAGAAAATTGTGAAAATAGGAGTACAAGGTAGACTACAGGTGTGAGGGGGTTGGGGGCTTGGACACAAACATGATTGCTGCTCTTTAAATATCCCTCAATACCAGAAACATTCTTTTTTTACTACATTAACTACACAAACTATGGACCTAGGAAGATCGAAAACTGAAATGCAGCCTCTTATTTACACTGGTGCTCCAGCTTCTACTAAAAGAAACCCATTTAAAACTGCAGAACACTGGTTTGAATCCCATCACAGCCACTGGTATACTGGGTGGCTATGATTAGCTCATTCACCTCCCAGTGCTTTAGACCCTCCCAGCTGACAGATCCTTCTTGCTGGATTTGTGTAATCAGATCTGGGAGTACACTAGCACTGTTTCCCAAGTGGAGGGCTTATATCCTTAGGAATCCCACCGCCTCTGCGCTGAGCTCTTTCCAGCCGCTGAGAAATCACACTGACTCAATACAGCTAGAAAGACTGCAGCTGCTCAGGTGCCAGTGTTCACTCATTTCCACTCGAACACTCCCTGATAAATCTTTTTAAAACTTTTTTCTTCAAATCATCAATGACTATGTGCCCCACCAGTTAGGTCTCTGGATTCTAATTCCTCTTCCTTGCATACCATAGCTGTATGAAGCTAGCCAGGGAACAACCTTCTGCCACCATTTGATACTATGAGTCAGGATAAGGGTGCACTCACTCCAGCACTTAGCACTCTCCTGGCATTTACAAGAAAGGACGTTAGGAATCACTGTTACGGAACGATGCCATTTGTTCTGTGTTTTTCCCCCATTTTGTTTTGTGGCTCTTGGTACACTCACAACTAGTGTTTTGTCACTTAGGGATGGTATCAATGGCTCTCAAGGCCCCCTCACACCCAGATGTGCAGAAACACTGTTCCATATTTGAGGGTTTATGTTCCATTGTTCTGTAAATCTGCATCAGATGCTGGGGGGGGGGGCACTCTGGCTGACAACCTGAGCATAAAAGACAACCCCCTCCCCAACTGAATACATACAGTAGGTTGTGAATGTGCATCCTGTAGATTCATGAGCCTCCATGCTCCATCAAGGTACCTGTCCCTCAGCATATCCTGTTAGTGTGTGCATGAGAGAGAGGACCCAACAGTGCTAGAAACTGAGCTTCATGATCAGGGTGCGGGGGGGTGGGGAGCTAGATGCCAGGGACTGATCAGATGCACTGGCAAGTCATCATACTGTATCTCAATTGTATTTTCTGGGCCATTTTGAGGAACAGTTCTTTAGTTTCAGCTCCTCTGTCATGACAGCTCTTTTGTTGTGATTATGAGCACCATTCTAGGCATATTGCATTGAGCATTTGATGACTGCAGTGTGATGCAGTTTGCTTTTTTAAAGTATGGAAAAGGGGGGTCGAAGAGGGTCGGTCTCCAAATTTGATGCCGCCAGCATCCACAAAGTCAGAAAGGCTACAAGACTAATAAGCTGCCTAGCTCACTGCCTTCAGAAAGCCAGCTACCTGCCTGTATTCTGTTTATAGGTGGGCTCCCTTTTCACTCTGTCTTGCGGAGTCCCGTCCCTCCCTCATCCTCTAAACAAAATGCTAACTGCAGTATGTGCAGGGAAAGTTCTTGGTTCAGCCCCCTTGCCTTAAACCAATCACAGAAACATTATATATATGGCTACCGGCTAACATTTACAAGTGGGTAGCTTTCAGCTACCTGGTCTAAAACACAACAAAAGCTACTCTTCTGCACCCCCCCCCACAGAAACTTATACACACACACACACACACTCCTGCAGTAGTTTTTCTGCATTTATCTACCAACAACTTTTCTGTATGCACCCCATCTAAATGCAGTATTGCTTAAATATTTACTAATGATAACCAAACACACGTTTACGTGTTAACTGTAAAACTGGAATCCATCTGCTGCACCAAACTTCCTTCATTTTGCAGGCAAATTCAAAGTTTTCACAGACCTCATTAGACGAGTGAACCCCTGCAGTCAGTACAAACACCACAATCTCACCACTTAGTTAATCACACAACCACCAGAAAATAAATTATAAAGGGGTAGGGAAATAGGCAGTAAATCTAAAACATTCATTGGTTAAAAGTAGTCATGTGGGCATTGATTAGTGCCTAGTAAATGCACAGACCTACTGCTGACCCAGATATTCTTTAACATACAGTCGGTTCCATGTCATAATAGCGAATATATTTTGGTGACTCGCAAAACAGCGAGTGGATTTAGCCAAAAACCAAATCAGCACATAGGACACCATGCTGAACACAAACTCAGCGCAAATGTAAAGTAATGTTTAATGTGGGGGGCTAGCCCCCCATACCACAATAACCATCTCCAAGGGGGGTGGACATTGGAGAAAAAAGAATACAGAGGAGGGGGGCCAACGATGGGAACACCATAAAAAAAAAAACACAATACCCTGTAAAAGTAAAGAAAAGTGTACCTGCTAGCAGTCTTGCTATGCTAGGTGTGCAGCTCGGCAGCAGCAGGCTCCACTTTCTGGCTTATCTTCCCTAGTTCCTCCCTCATTCCCTCCCTCATTTCCTTCCTCCTCCATTGCTATTACCTTTTGTTGCCCTTATTCCCCGCCACCATCACTATTTCCAACCCTTGCTAAATCCTTCCCATCGCTGTATCTCCTTTTGACCAAACTGAGTTGTTCATTTATGATGCGCTCAATTGGGTTCACTGTTTTGACATGATACCCATACAGTTAAATATACTAAAAGCTGAAATCATGCCCCATTACATTCAGCACTAAAAACGGTGCCATACTCAAAAAGCAGCTTAGCAAGGGAAAGTGAAATTAAACATGCACCTAACTTCCCACTGTGCCACTCACTTCTTGGATCATGATACTGATCCACCTGACCACTTGTTGAGAAAGGTGAAAGTCAAACTGCACACTGTCTGTTTCATGCAAGGCTGTATTTCCTGAGCCACCATCCTCGATCACTCACTCTCAGGCCCCGTTCGCACTAGGGCATTTGAAACGGTTCTCAGCGCTTGAACCGTTTCAAAAGCGTGCTGGCCCGGATCGCATTCGCACATAACCCGCTTTTAGATCGGAATTTTGGAAGCGTGCTCAAACCCTGATGAGACCTGGGCTTGAGCACGCTTCCAGAAATCCATTTTCAAAGTAAAGCGATTTACCTAGAGTGCGAACGCGCCAGCTCGTTTCCTTTTAATGCACTTCAAGCAAGAGCGCAAAGCATCACGGTAAGCAGCTTTTCCATGCTGCTAAATTCGGTTTATAGTTGGCATGGATCTCTGCCGCAGTGTGAACCCTGTAAAATGCATTGCCTAATGTGGATCACAGGAAAGGGGTTGCAGTACGAACGCTACAGCACGGTAAGTGTTAATCCACTTTTAAAAACGTTTTGCCCAACCGTGCTGTAGTGCGAACGGGGCCTCAGTTTGTGAAATGCACTTTATAGAATACTGTAAGTCTTGGGGGGCAGCAGCAGCAACTTGGTGAGGGATCAGTTTGGGGGGGGCTGTGTTACGTGAATGAGGGAGAGTGAAAGTCAGACTGCACAGCATCTGTTTCATGAAATGACATCATCACATAATGAAATAAGCAGAATAACTCAACCTAATTTTTTTTATTAGAAAACTTAACAGTTCAGTTTGTTTACTAAATTCTGACCTGTTTTGCAATAAAACTGCAAAAATTACAGTATATAGTTTGTGACTACTTTACAGTGTGGCAGGATATCAGTACATTTTGCCTGTTTTAAAGCTTTTAAAATAATTTCTCCTGAATTTATTTATAATGAAGTTAACCTGTTCTATAAGTGCAATGACCCACTCCAGGCCATTGGAGTATGGGGGCATTAATGCACTTCCTGGGTGCTTGGAGGACACTCAGCTTTCGGCCTTAAGAACATTAGAATATGCCGGCAGATGGGGACCATGTGGTCCATCTAATCTGACTAACCCCCTCCCTAGTAGATTTATCCTTTCAGATTTCTGCCTCCCTAGTAGATTTGTCCTTTCAGATTACTGCAATGTCTATCCCAAAATAGCTTAAACCCTTTTACCATCTTGTGCCTCACAGTGCACCCCGGGTGTGCACTAATGCCCCCATACACCAATAATCTGTCATGGGTTACAGCTTACTTATCCCACGGAGCTCTGAATCCTTACATTGTCTCTGCTGCCCCCCCCCCAAGAGAAAAATAAACTATTGTGCTGTGCATCTCACAGGAACTAACAGGCTGGAAACTATAACCCTCACTCACAGCACCACTAAACAAGTAAATACTGACAGGGAGAGGTAGCACTGTGATTAAATTCCAAAAGTATATTTCCTTACCTTACCTAGGAACAGTTATTGGGGTTCAGCAAGCCATCATCCAATTCTAGTTCTGCAACCACTCATTTACAAGTTACATTGCCAAAGAAATCAGATTAGATTTTGGCCCCTTAACTGTAATTTACAACTGCTAGCCACAGAAACAAGCAATGTGCGGTGTCTTCACCCCATCCTACAGTTGGATGGACCTGAAATGGTCCTGACCCTTATTACGAGGATCAGGAATCAGGCAAATCCTGCTAATGTTCAGATTAGTTCTGATTCTAATTAGAACCTTTTGTAAAATGTGAAGAAAATTGAAAATCTGACATATAATTGCATAAAACAACACTAGGATCTATGACACACACATACAGAATTGTAAAAAGTATTTCTGGAAATAAAACTGAGAGCTTATTACGACACAGATGTGCTGGTCAATTGAATACATGACAGCACACAGGTGACCTGATTCTCAGCATCCTGCTTAACTGTAACAGTGTAAACTGACCTCTTTTACTGGAGAGGGGATCCCATTTAGTTTACAATGGACACATCAATTTGTGGTTACACTAGCTGCTTCTCTGCTCCACTGAGAGTTATGCAGTTATTTTATTATTGTTAGTTAAAGAGGGACAGGTCAAGTCAGAATTTATTTAGGAGGGAGTAAGAAGAAACAGTATGAGACATAGACCATGAAATATATTCACAGCAGTAGATAAACACACAGGCAACTGAGAAAAATATGAGCATATGTGTGAAGTAATATTTTTTAAGTTCGTCAGTGCGCAAGTGCAAACGAACTTTTTTTTTTTTTCCCCAATTGTTAAACCAGGTGAGACACACTAAGCTGAACGCTTGTTTACGGTGCAACCTGGGAGCACAGAGAAGTTAAGTGACTTGCTCAGGGTCACACAGTATGTAAGTGGGGGCTGTGGGATTTAAACTCAGGTCTCCAGATTTGCAGCTCAGAGCCTTAAACCACTGTGCTACACTGCCTCCCTGTTGAACTTGTTGAAATAAGAGTTGCTAAACAGGGGTGTGAAAGGTGCCAGCCCAATGACCAGCGGTGCTGCAGGGGCCGGTCTCAGACCAGCAAATCAGCAGGCAGTGTCCTGATGACACTGTTTTGCTGAGGGGTCTGGTCTTGGCAAACCTTGGAAAGGACAGAGCAGACGCTGCACGTGTCTCTGTCCTTTGAAATGTGAGTCCTTCAGCTGCAGCCACTTAGTGTGTCTCTCTGTTCAGCAATTTCCTCATACGCTGCAGCTCAATGCGTCTTTCCTGGTGAAACAATTCCCCCGGACCCTGCAGCCCCATAGCTTGTCTTTCCTGATGAAACAACTTCCCCCATCTCTGCAGTCCCAAAGCATGTCTTTCCTGGTTAAACAATTTCCCCGGTCAGTACAGCTTCACAGCATGTCTTTACTGGTTAAACCATTTTCCCGGTCAGTACAGCTCCATAGCATGCCTTTCCTGGTTAAACAATTACCCCCTCTCTGCAGCCCCATAGCATGTCTTTCCTGGTTAAACAATTTCCCCGGTTAGTACAGCTCCATAGCGTGTCTTCCCTGGATAAACAATTACCCCCTCTCTGCAGCCCCACAGTGTGACTTTCCTGGTTAAACAATTTCCCCGGTCAGTACAGCCCCACAGCATGTCTTTCCTGGTTAAACAATTACCCCCTCTCTGCAGCCCCATAGCATGACTTTCCTGGTTAAACAATTTCTCCAGTCAGTACAGCCCCACAGCATGTCTTTCCTGGTTAAAAAATTACCCCCTCTCTGCAGGCCCATAGTGTGACTTTCCTGGTTAAACAATTTCCCCGGTCCATATAGCCACATGTGTCTTTACTGGTTGAACAATTTCCCCTTTACGACATCGGGATGCTCACTCCCGATGTCGGATGCACCCCTCCCTCCGTCTATATCTGTAACTGACAATGGGGTGCCCAACCCCTGCTGGCAAATGGCATGCCCCCCACACACACACACACATATTATTATGGCACACTGGGAGCTCACCCCAGTGTGCCTAAATGCTTTTAAAAGAAAATCCCTGTAAAATAAAAAGTCTAGCCAGTCTTTTTTTTTAATTATACCTGTAAAAAGAAAGCCTTCCAGCTTGTCTCCCAAGTCCCCTCCCCACCCCCACCCTCCTCTGACACACCTCGCTCACCCATACTTACCCTCTGGAGGTCAGGAGCCATGATCTTCACTGGTCCGGGATACGTCTGCACTTTTCAAAGCCGAACTAGGAACCAAGGAATCGGGTAAGCCTGTGTAATGGGACTCAATGGGAGGTTTCAACTTAGGTTGATATCTCAGCCATTTTTAGTTATTTTGGCCCCAAATTTTTAACATGGGGTTCTTGGGACACCACCTCATGAACATGTCAGTGACATTTCATTTCCCAGTCCCAGAAGGTGATTTTGTGGTCACTGCACAGAATCCTCTTTCAGGACTGATTACTGAAATGACAGTGTCACTGTTCATGAGGTGGGGTCCCAAAATGCTTGCATTGCAAATTTGGTGGACAAATTCAGAAAAATGCCTGTGTTACCAGTGTGCGTTGCGCAATTTCTATGCACACTCATAACTTCGCTAATTTTTTATATTTTCACTCCAGATTTTCAAAATTGTGATTTTTTTTACATCTCCTTATAAACAGTATAGCTGTAATTTTCCACATCCTGCCCAAAATGTATTTTAGCACATGTGGCCCAGAATGGCGTAGTCGGTGTGCGAAATCAACTTTCAGGATGGATTATCAAAATCTCAGTGCTACTGTTCATGAGATGGTGGTCCCAAAAAGACCATGTTTAAAATTTGGTGAAAAAATTCCACAAAATGCCTGCATTATGAGAGAGTGATGCGCAGTTTCTACGCACGCTTGTATCTTTACCAATTTTTTATATTTTCATTACAGATTTTCAACATTGCCATTTTTTCACACTTCCTTATGAACAGTGTGGCTATAAGTTTTTTGCATCCTGCATGAAATGTGTTTTCACACCTGTGGTGCAGAAAGGCCCGGTCGCTCTGTGAAATCACCTTTCAGCACGAGTGAACAAAATGACACTGGCACTTTTCATTAAGTGGGGTACCACAAAGGCCATGTTGAAAATTTGGTCACACAACTCCAAAAAATGTCCAAATTACATCCAGTTGTTCACAATTTTCTACGCACTCGTGTAACTTTGGTCATTTTCAATATTTTCACTCCAAATTTTCAATATAGTCTTTTTACCATACCACCTCATGAAAAGTACAGCTGTCATACAGCTTTCTATTGCTCATTATCAATAAAACTCTTCCTGCACTACTACACTGTTACACACTTCCTAATCTCTACGCATGACAAACTTTCGGCATTGACAAATGCTTGTTTTAATTAATGCTTACAAGGCAAGGAAAAGCACTGCAGACACAGCAGAGTAGAGTCTCACAGCAAGTGCAGCCCATTACTTCCTCCCTTGTATACTGACTGAGATCCCATGCCTTTCCCAGGATAGGAGGTGTTAGATTGCTGCAGTCAGGACAGGAGGATTACGGGGATAAACCAGATTTTATTTAGCAGGCAGCATGCAGTAATGGTAGGAGAAGCATAGCCCCACACTGTCCAGCAGCAGTTTTTTTTAAAGGATTAGTATTAGTAGATACAGAATATTTTAAAGGAAAAGCCTCCTGACTTTTCACTTGTCTTCCTCCTCCCAGAAGGTACTGAAGTCCCTTTTGTTCCTCAACATGTCACACAATTTGTTAAAGATGTTCGTCAACTCATGCATCACTTCACTGCCCTTCCTTAGTTCTGCTTTGCTTTACTTTTCAAGGCATGCAGTGCAATTATCTGATCTGCGGCTGTCAGTGCTCACTGCAGTTCTGGTGTGCCACACCGTGCTGTAACTCCACCTGAGCTGGTCCATGCCTGCCTGCAGTGCTGGAGGTCTCACTCACTCTGCCCAGTGCCACTACACTTTCAGAAGCAGTTAAAAGAATCAGATGTTAATATTTATTTTGCAGTTATGTTTTTTTTTCATTCCTATGTTTTCCTGAGACTGGTGATCCATTCCACAGAAATCAACTTCCTCCTAAGTGCCCCCCCTTCCCTCTCCTCCCCTGCTCCATCCAGCAGTCAGCTATGGGACTGCTTGGCATACTGTGAAAGCTAGGGATGGGCGGATATCCGACCCGATAAATTGAACTGGTTGGATTTTTGACTTTTCTGATCTGATCTGACCTGATCAGATACTGCTTTAGAACTGGGTCGGATCATTTGAGACAGCAGAGTAGCGACCCTGTTTCAGGCTTTGCTGTCCCTGGCCCAATCCTTTATGCAGCCCCAGGCTTCCTGGTTCTTTTCATCATCCGCTGCACCTTTCCATCGTTTATTCTGACATGGTCCCCAGGAGGGTAGGTGGCTAAGTTTGCATTTTTCACAGTTCGCCCCATCATGGTTTAATTTATCTCTTCCCTCCTCCATTATTCTCGTAATTCAAGTTCTTTTTTTTTTACCTATGTAACTCTCTGACTTAAACAGCCGACTCCTCTAGCACACTGAGTTCTGTGCTATATTCTCTTCACTCTGTGATGCAAATGCTACCCACCCATCACCATCTCATCAGGCAACCACATGTTTTCAGTGCAAATTAACAGAGTGATCAGGCTTTAATTTTTTTTATAACACACCTGAAACCTGCATGTAGCCTGCGCTGTCCGACTTAAACAGCAAACTCCTCCAGCATATTGAGTTCTGTCCATCATCTCACAGGCAGCTTCATGTTCCCACGGCAGAGTAACTGAGTTGCTTTGGGCTTTTATAGCCTTCTTGCATAGGGCATTGTGCTCAAGTCAGGTGACGCTGCAGAGTGCAGACTCCGCACCTTCTGACAGATGCTGATAGTGTGTGTGGGCACTGAGTGGGGGTGGGCACTTGGCACATACTAATTGTTTGCAAAAAAAAAAAAAAAAGAAAGAAATAAGGCCTATCAGAGCCTGGAACTCCTGGAATACTGTCAGGTTAATAGATTCACTCCCAGAATGGCATTCCGTCATATTCTAGCCCATTTCCAGCACTTCACAGCAGTGGTAATTTTCAGTGACTGAAGAACAATTCCACCATCAACTAATGTAGATTTCATAGTGCAGAAATATTTGTTTCAGACAACAGGAATCCATCAATGAGATGCCTTACAAATAACACTAGTCTGCAGGAGTGTGCTGGCCCAGAGATAGAACTTTATGTTAATTCTAGAATGTAGAATACGAGTTCAAAGTCTGCACTGTGGTGATGCTCACTCTGCTGTTCTAACATCAGATTTGTTTCTCCGCTGAAGAGAGCAGTCACTCTAAAGTTATCTTCGGCTTCTGGTCTT
Source organism: Neoceratodus forsteri (assembly GCA_016271365.2). Lineage (NCBI taxonomy): Eukaryota > Metazoa > Chordata > Ceratodontiformes > Ceratodontidae > Neoceratodus > Neoceratodus forsteri. The sequence goes on from CM057459.1 coordinate 324,556,504, forward strand.
CATTTATTACTTAAGTTTGTTATTTTGGGTTACATGTTAGTTTTGAGAGAACTCTGCATTGGTTAGGGTTTTTATTTTAATAAATTATTATTTTTTTTTTTTTTTTTTGCTGTTTCTCCAGTGCCATGTTGATTCACAAGAACCACAGCAGGCTGCTTGACAATGCAATTCCTGCCTCAGGCAACTGACCACATTTTCTTTTGAAATCTTTACTCACTTACATGTTTATTCATATGTAAAGTAGTTTTAGATATTGTCTAATGAAAATACTATATTTTTACCATTTTTATGATTGGGAACCAAATAGTCTATTTACAGGTCCCCTCAGTGTTTGGCATGACTGATAGACCCAAAAAGAGAACAGGACCTACAGGTTTTAAAAATTGTACTGTCTTCAGCTCCTGGAAAAGACAGACTGACACAAGCTTTTCTTAAGTGCCTGGGTCTAGATCACAATTTTAAGGTGAACTTTGTAAAAATTTTACCCTAAAACCCAAAAGAAAGTGACCTGAAAAAGTGAAGAATTTATGGCTTCTTGGTCTACCTCTATGTCACCAAAGGCATAGAGGGAGTTCCCAGTAATGGCAGAAAGCACGCTCTAGAGGTATCCCATCAATGGGGTGCAGTGAAGAGGGCGCTGTAATGTGGGTGTTGGTATTAGGGCAAATGTGATGTGAGTGATTGGGATTTTTTTGCCGTCACCGACACTGAGTTTTGAGGGATTGAGCTGGAGCTGTGCTGCTGCTGCTGTTCCCCTCAATGTGTGCCTGGTGGGGGTGTTTATATTTATTTGAGGGGGTGTGGGGATCAAAGCATCCCATAATAGAGGGTGCAGGGCAGAGCCCCACAGTACAGTGGCACGGGAGGTGTCATCGCTACATCTTATTGTCTTTACGGAGGGGCTGACTTAATTCCTGACGCCCATCTTGGTCATGCTCTTTTTCCTGCACTGCTGTCTTCCGCGAGCCCTTTGTTTTTACCCTAATGTGGGTGAACCCGCTCTAGAAGGTTCTTCTCATAAGCAGCAAGTCTCTGTCAAAAGGGACAGATAAACATATAAAGCTACCCAGTCGTCAGAAAAGAATGGAGAGGATGGAAAGGACATCAGGTGATCCTGATCCCAGTGATGAGAAACATACAAATAAAAGAGCCCCAGTGCTGTGCTGGAAACAGTGCCTAGCAAGAAAAACACAAAAGAAAAATGTAGCCATGCCACTCTTCCTGCAAAGAATAGGAAGCAGGCAGTGGATCAGAAACAAATGCACCCAACAGAGGACTTGACCAAGGTATAGCAGTATTTCCTAACTATTAGAAATTTGTTCAATAATCCTGTCTACCCTCCATCTCCCAGCTCCGGTTCCAGATCACTTGCCTATAGATGAGGGGAATGTATATTATAAAGAGGAGGAAGGTGAGCCCATAGAATCTGACAGTTCACCTGCCCAAGAGTTTAGTTCCCCTCCTAGGCCCACAGAGGAATACACCTCTTACTCTACATTCATCAAACAGATGATGTACACTCTCAATATCCCCTCTCATGAAACAGAGGAGGTTGAAGAGGAAATGGAGTTCATGGACATGATGGGTCTATCCTCTACAAGGAAACTGCTAGTCCTCATTCACAAATCCCTCAAAAAGGCCATATCAAAATTCATATCAGCACCTAATTCAGCTGCTGGCATCAATATAGAGGATAATTGATGGGCAACACTGAACAACAACTGTCGAGGTCTGCGGTTGTCATGACGACCTCGAGAAGTAAACTCAGCATTGTTGTTCATCCATTGTCTTTTACAGTGTATGGGGAAATATGCAACAACAATGGAGAGTTTCTTTAACGTGAACTTGTTACACACTAGGAATTAAACTCGTGGTTCATACCCTGGCAGGTGAATGATGCAATCAGAGAGTGTTCTGGTTAAGCTTGCCTATCTTTGCTCAGTGATTCTGTAATATTTTGACATCCGGATCTGTTTTTTCCTTAATGTGCAGCGATTCTGCTGATTCTGAATGAATTGGAGCTGTTCTTTGCTTCCAGGTTTTGAAAATACATGGAAGCCATCACTGATTGTCACAAAGCCACTCAGCAGGTCAGCAATCTACTCCCAAAGTGCGAACCTCTGAGCGTAGAATTGTGGACAGTTTAACAGAACAAGGTAACCTTCTTGTCTGTTTTGTGGGTTCGAGTCACCTTAGTCCCAAGTTTGGGAGGGTTTCAAACTGATAACCTCTTGTTAGCATACCCAATTGTCAGGCTCAGATAATTCTGTCTTCAGGGGGCCAGATATCTTTGCCTACAGGCACCTAACTAGGTATTTCAAAATGAACCCTTAGAACTCTATGCAAGACTTATAGAGAACTCTGACCTGTTTCCCAGTTTGGTATCACAATAAGCACATGCACAGTGTCAGCTATAACCATCTAAGCTTCACTTATATAAAAAGAAGTTTCAAGGCACACCAGGCAGTTTCTGTTTTTAAGATATATATCTTTACTTTAAAATAGGTAAATTAGGAAAACAGTAAAATACAGAACAAGATATCCCAACACATACAACCTTAAAAACAAAACAGGTTTAAAAGTGCAAATTCCTACAATGCATACACTCAGACTGGTCTTATCTAAGGTCTCCTTACTTCTTAATCTTTCAGTGCTTTGTTGTTCCTCTTTTCTCAGTCAGAAATAACGTCCCTGTGTAAGGTCTGCTCAGTATCTTTAAAAGCAGTCTTAAGCCGGCCTTCTCTCTGAGGTCACCTAACTCTGCCTTGGTGTATTAAAATTTATATTTTATAACACAGGATGTCCTACTAGGATATTTAAAAAAAATAATAGGTGACCTAAATAATTCTCTTCTCTTCATGTGACTTGCCAAAACTGGGCTGTGATCTGTTTCACATAGACATCAAAAGTCTCTTAGATGTAATTCTGGCTTCCTTAGATGACACCCCCCAACACATACATATTTGGACTTCTTGAACCAATCTGTGATCTGTTTCACCCAGACATCAAAAGTCTCTTTGATGTAATTTTTGGCTTCCTGGGACGATGGTCCAAACAAATGCATACTGGACTTCCCCATTTAGTCTAGGACCTGCTTCACACGGACATCAAAGTCTCTTTGATGTATTTAGCTGGCGCTTCCTTGGAAGAAAGTCCAATCACATGCATATACCCTATGTATCTTAGAGGAATGTTACCTATCGAACTCTCTGTACTGTCTCATCAATTGTATGGCGCTGGAGCATGAGCAAATGCACATAAGGAGAAGCAGTTAGATACTTATGACATCCATGACCCATAAATACGAAAGTGATACCTCATGGATTGAAAGCAGTTGCTTACTGTAAACCTCATGGATTGAAAGCTGTGGCTTACTGTAAACCTCAGCCTGTATATTGCTGTATATTGCTCCATTGTCCTTCATGTCATGTACTGTTCCACCCAGGTCACCCCTGAAAAAGGGACCTCCGCGGCCCAGTGGACCTACCCGGTCACCAAAATTCAATAAATAAATAATATGTCCTTTGCGTCATGACACCTAGTGCAAATCAATGGATTTCCCTGAGGGCATTATAAAATGGATATCTTGGTTCCTGCCTTCAAAGCAAACTAATAAGATGATTGCACCTCAGATATCTGCAGTTTAAGCTACCTCCTGTCCTTTGAACTTATCCTTGGGGGGGGATGATGTGTCAATTTCAGCAAGACAGTATTCTCCTGACAGACACTCCCTTACATATTTTATTTGCAGAAAAAATATCATATTGAAATCAGAACCAGCTGTCCACGTGCCACACCGATCACTCATTTTTCTCCTTAGAAGTGACAGATGAAACAGACAAAGAAAACAAAATGAGTGATTGGCACCTGTCAGGGTGAGTTCAGTGCGAGGGTATTCCATGTTGTTGTACCCCTGGAGTAAGATACTCAAGATGGTACAACAGCAGTTTGATATCACTACTAGGGTACAACAACACTAGGAATTCATTCAATTCCATTAACAATACTCTCCCATACACTATAAAAAGGTTGAAAAGAAGCATCAGGTGGACAGACAGGGGTTAGAATATCTGTATGCCCACCCTGATAATGAAGGAGTAGTAGAGACAGCTACTTGTGAGAAGGCCAAGGTGCCTCTGTCCACACAGCCTCATGAAAGGGATTCCAGGAAACTGAGTACTATGGCCAAAAAGTGTACACAACAGCCTTCCTGATCCTACATCAGGCTGCTTATTTTATGTACACTGTCCCGTAACAGAAAGCATTGTGGAATGCAGTGTTGACCTTGAGTGATGAGGTGGATGATTAGGTGGCACGTGATCTGGCTGCCACAGCAAAGTCAGCCCTGAATGCCACTTAATATCAGTTCCACATGGCAGTAAACACTAGTGATTTTGCTTCATGAGTCTTGACTCACGCTGTAGCAGTGAGGAGGTTTGCTTGGCTTGGAGCTACCATCCTCACCCAGGACACTCAGGCCACATCAATTGATTTTCCCTTTGAGGCAAATTCTCTGTTTGGTGACAAAACAGATGTACAAGAAAAACCCGATGAATACAAGACCACTTTTAAGAGTAACACTGAGAAAGAAAAGGCCTCCACTTCCTGTAGGCCTTATGGAAGGGGAGGATAGGCAGGGGTTAATATTTAAGACCATACAGTGTCTATGAGTACCAGCCTCAGAGATGTTACTACGGAGCAAAGGCAGGAGGGGACTCCAAGTGTACTGCAGCACCAGCCCATAAGCCACAGGCAAATCAAAATCTTTGGCAATTCTTCCCAGGTCACCAGTCAACCATTGCCAGCTGGGGGGGGGGTTGGCCCACTACTTTCAGTTAGAAACTCATTCTGCAACACTCTCAGGAAAAAGCTTGATGCCCCCACTGTTTCCAAACTAGACCAGCTACAGTATTTTACAAATGAGTGCACTCAAGAGATCAAACTAACAGCAAACTCACTATAGCAGCATTTATTGGGTGAACTAGCTGTTTATTGGGTGAACTAGCTGTTTATTGGGTGGCCAGCTGTTTATTGGGTTAACCAGCTGTTTATTGGGTGAACTAGCTGTTTATTGGTGAACTAGCTGTTTATTGGGTGGCCAGCGGTCCTCCCTGATGCTTCGACCAAAGAGTTCTTGTTGGGGTGTGGTTCCACTACTTTCAGAAATGGAAAAAATTACCAAAGACACGTGGGCCCTGGAAGTAGTGGTTCAGGGATTGTGCCCGCAGTTCCAAAGGTTTCCAAAACTGTGAAGACCACAGAACTTTCCAGCTCATTTCCCAACAGAAAGAATTCTGCTAGAACTGAAGTAAAGAAACTACTGCAGGCAAAAGCAGTAGAAAAGGTCCCTGCCTCACAGCAGATCAAGGGTCTGCTTTCAAGATGCTTTCTGACCCACAGGAAAAATGGTGAATGCCAATTCATTTTAGACTTAAGATATTGTAACAAACATATCAAAAAAGAAAAAAATTGGGGTGATCACACTGGACACAGTGATACCATCCCTACAATTAGGGAATTGTTTGGGGTCACTGGCTGTGACAGATGCTTATTTTCACATTCCAGTCAGTCCCAGCCACACAAAATACCTCAGGAACAGACTGGGAAACTCTCAGTATCAGTTTACAGCCCTTCCCTTCAATCTCACCTCAGCACCAAGGTTATTTACAAAGTGTTGGTGGCACCTCACCTTAGAAAACAAGGTGTGTTGGGTTTTCCTATACCTAGACAACTGGCTAGACTCTGGGAAAACAAAACAAGATGAAATGTGCTCCATTCCAACAGTTAAAGAGTATCATAGAGAACCTGGGATTCCTGATAAATTTGCAGACGTCTCAGACAGAACTAGTGCAGGTGCTTGATTTCATAAGTGCAGAGCTAGATGCCATGCAGGGGAAAGCCTTCCTTCTAGAGGAAGGAGTTTCAGATCTGATTGCCAGGGCAGAATCCTTCATACTGGGCCATTCAAGGACTGCACAGGATTTTCTGCAGTTATTAGGCCACATGACCTCATCCACAGCTGTGGTGCCATGTGCCAGATTTTAGATAAGGGACATATACTACCACCTAAGCAGTCAATGGTCAGACTATCTGTCCAAGCTAATGCCACTCACAGAAGGCGTTGTACAAGCACTAGAGTGGCGAAGGAAGAAGCAACCTCAGTGAGGGAAATCCCTTCCTCCAGCAACCGCTCCTATAGGTGGGGTGCCCACCTGGAGTATCTCATAACAGGTGGCATCTGGAGTCCTCAGGAAACTCAAAAGCACATACATCTCCTCAAGCTTGGGGCAGCACTGCTGTAAATGCAATATTTTCCCTCCCAGCTGCAAGGACAGTCTGTTCAAATTCAGGCAGACAATACTACAACCAATGTTCTACGTAAGACAGGGAGGAACAAGATCCTCAAAACTGTGCACAGGCATTATGGGGATCTGGGATCTGGCTTACTCCCTGGACACAAAGGTTTCTGCAGTGCATCTGTCAGGCAAAACAATGTTCTGGCAGACTCACTAAGCAGAAACAGCCCGTAAAACCACAGGTGGACCTAGAACCAGCAAGTGCTGGCTTCAGCCTTCATACAATGGGGTACTCCAGAAATAGATGGTTGCCTTTTGGGAGAACAAACAGCTTCCACACTTTTGTTGCAGGCCACCAACCAGAGGCACAATCCCAGAGAATGTCCTAGCCTGGACTGGGCAGGGAAGTTCCTGTATGTCTTTCCACAATTCCAACTCATACAGAGAGTGCTCCTAAAGCTCAGGAGAAACCCAGTAATAATCCTGATAGCCCCACACTGGGCCAGACAACTTGGTACTCAGTGCTGCTGACCTTGTCCAGCAGGATTCCAATTAACCTGCCACTGAGATACAACCTGCTGACTCTATCTCAGGGCAGGATAACATTCCCAGAACTCAGAACACAATGTCTGCAAGCACGGTTTTTGAAGAGCTAGAATTTGCTAGTTTGAATATGTCAGAGGAAGTGCTGAGGATGCTAAAGGTTTACAGAAAACCAGCAAACAGGAAAGCATATTCCTCCAAGTTGAAGATATTATCATACTGGTGTGTCCCCAGAAAGATAATCTCAATGTAGGCAGGGATAGCTACAGTTCTGGACTATCTGGTACACTTACAGACCTTAGGTCTGAGAACTTCAACCCTGAATGTTCACGTGGCAGCTGTGTCAGCCTACACATCAGCAGGAAAAGGCAGGTCCTTGGCCTCACAACCTGTTTTTAAAAGTTTTTTTAGGGGCCATAACCATCTGCATCCCCCTGTAAGGGACCCAGTCTCTCCAAGGAACCCAAACATCTGTCCTGCCCAGCTGATAGAGGTTCCTTTTAAGCTCTGATTATAGCTGACTTAAAATATGTCACATGCACCTGAAATTTTGCAATGATTTCAACTGGGGGCTTCAAATATTTTTAAGATTTATCAGTTAAGACATGTTTTGTTACAATGGTTTGGGTCTGGCTCCTGGTAAATTGATCAATCAGAGCTCTTGCATTCTATCACGAATCTGTTTTTTAAGCCACATACAGTCGTCAGCTTATACTCCCTGTTTCTCTCATATCTAGTCCCAGATGTACCAGGTAATTCTCCTTATTGGGATTCTCTTTTTCCTTCTCCCCCTCAATTGGCAATCCATTTGGAAGGACCTCTATACCTTTGTTTCTGAAGACAGGCTTAGATTTATTCAATTTAACATTTTACATAACCTTTATTATACCCCTGAAAAACTTGCTAAGATGTATCGACTAACAACAGATGTATGTACAGATGTGGACAGGAAGTAGGCTCTCTCCTTATTTTCTGGTCATGCCCCAAAGTTGTTCCCTTATGGGATCTTATTAGGGTTAAAGCAGACCCATTGTTGGGATTGGAGGACTTATTTCTCCCCAAAATATGTATTTTGGGTGATTATAGCACTATACAAATGAAAGAGAAGAAGTATTCCATGGCTTTGATTTCCTTCGCTGTCGAGAAGTTGGTCCTCAGACATTGGCTTGACCAGACACCTCTCTCCTATTGAGAATGGTTGCAACAGCTTCTGTTCAGCCTCAGAGCCTAACGTATGATTGCTATCTTAAAACATAAACCTCAGTTATTTGACAAAAAGTGGAGCAAATTGTACACTCTTTATACATCTTAACTTGATCCCTTATATCCGTTTTTCTGGAACTTTTTTTTCTGGTTACTTATCTATGTATTTCTTACAGGATTTCCAGGAGTCTCTCTGCAGGGTGGATTGGGGTGGGGGTAGGGTAGGGTGTTGTTTTATTATCCTGACTTTATGGTATGTTCTGCTATGTCATGATTGTTAATATTATATCTTAATAAAATTTACCAAATCTCAAAAAGAAAATGTCACATGGAAACCAGCTTTCCTAAAATCCATGACATCTGCCAGGAGGGTTAGTGAACTGCAAGCCCTTTGTACAGATCCAAACTACATATTTCCACAGGGACAAGGTAGTTCTTTGAACCAATAGGAAGTTCCTACCTAAAATTGTGTCAGAATTCCACTTAAACCAGTCAGTTATCCTTCCTGTCCTCTATCCTGAACATTCTAGTACAGGTGAGCAAATATTGCACTGTCTGGGTATAAAAAGAACACTATGTTAATACATGGACTGGTCAAGGGATGTCAGGTTCCAGAGAACAGAGCTTTTTGTTACCCATTGAGAGGTTGGCAAAAGTAAGTCAGCAGCTAGGAAGACCATCTCTTGGTGGATAGTTTCCTGCATACGGTTCTGTTATGAAAAAGCTGGTGAGATACCAACCAGAGGCCTAAAGGCACATTCCACAATGGGTATCTCTGCCTGTGTGGCAGCCACAAAGGGTACCCTCCTTCAAGAAATCTGTAATGCAGCTACCTGGGAACCAATTCACACCTTCACAAAGCACTGCTGTCTGGACATACAGCCCAGAAGGGTTGCTCGTTTTGGAAGTGCTGTCTTGCAGAACCTTTTTCCTACATCGGTTCTAGACTCATCCTCCCAAGATACTACTAGTGAGTCTGCCATTTGTAAGGCATCTCATTGATGGATTCCTGTTGTTTGAAGACAAAATTACTCACTGTAATAATGTTGCTTCTTCTCAAGGATCCATCAATGAGCTGTACAAACCCTGACCCTGCATCTTGTTCTAGAACCTTAAAATAGGATCACACAAGAATCAGTTCTTATCTTAAAGTTGCTTGAGTATTACTTATTGTAATTTCTCAACAAATTTTAAAAATGTGATTATTTTAATTCTACCAATTTTTGCCTGCTTCAGTTTAGTTGAGTTTTCCAAAAATGTTAAAGAAAATTTTAGAAATATTTTAGAAACCATTTAGATAGTTTTAGTGGTCACTGCTCCCCCTGGCTTTAGAAACAAATCTGACATTAGAACAGCAGAGGGAGAATGAGACCAGTGCAGAACTTGTATTCTACACTCTAAAATTAGCATAAAGCTCTATCTCTGTGGGCAGCACACTGCTGTAGACTGATGCCATTTGTAAGGTTCCTTGACAGATCTCTCAGAAGAAACAACATTACTACCGTCATTTTTTTCTTTACCTCTATTTTCTTCATAGTATTTGTGCCTGAGGTAAAAACGGATAACTTGAGCAATGGATTAATAGGTGATTGTGACGAAATTAAAATAGGGACCTTATTTGTTCTATCGAAATTAAAAAACTGTAAATGTCCACAAATCCATGTGGCCCAATAATATACTGGCTAGAATTCTAAAAGAAATAGAGAATTAAATAGTTTTCAAATTAATCCACTTATTTAATACCGCACTGTTTTTTTGTATATAAACATTTTATTGAAAGATCAAGAAAATTACAAAAATGTGACCATAACAAATGTCACAAGACAATGCTAATAAAGAGAAAAAAAGTGCATCCTCTACTATAGAAACCTATAAACAATGAACCCCTCCCAAAGAAACCTCACTGTTTGATGGTGCAGTGTCCAAGGATTGGAAGGTTGCAAGTGTGATACTGATATACAACAAAAGAAGTAAATCACAGACATGCAATTACAGGCTCATTAGTCTCATGTCCCTTATATACAAAATTCTTGAGCACCATATCAAGGATCTAATAAATCAACTTATAAACAGCATAAAAGCTGAGAATAGTGCTCAACATGGGTTTAAATTTGGAAGATGATGTGTGACTAAAGTTTCATTTTATGATCTCGACAGTGAGTCGCTGGATAAAACATTCCCTGTCGATGTGATCTACCTAGACTTTTGTGAAACCTTTGATACTGTCAATCATAATAAACTAAACAATAAAGATCTTAAACCTTATTAACAAACTAACTGGTTGGGTAGGAGACTGACTAAAGAAGAGTAGTCAAAAGATGGTAGTAAAAGGCCTTCAGTCTAACAATGGAAGCATAAAGAGTGGAGTGCCAAAGGGGGGGTCCATTCTGGGTTTAGCACTGTTCAGTATCTGCATGAGTAACCTCACTATTAATATAAGTGGTTGGTGTACGGAAAATACAAACAACACCAACATTGATTGGCAGATTATTTCTGAGTTAGAATACAAGGAGTCACAAGAACGCATACAATTTTCAAGTGGGCAAGAACCTGGGATATGAGGTGCAGTTTGGTTAAATGCTGTGTAATGCATTGAGGGGGAAGAGCAAACCAAACTATAATTGTATCTTGGGATGTAAGGTCAATCAAGAGACTAAGGCAGAACAAGACCTGGGATGATGATAACCAACGGCCTCTAGAGTAGACAGTGTGATACAGTTTTTAAAAAACCTGTTCAAGTATTAAACTATATTAAAGAATCCTTTGTTAGTCGCACTAGAGGGATTATTATTGTACTGTATAGAAGATACGTGACATCATATGTTACACAGAAACATAGACGATGGCAGATGAAGACCAAAGATCCATCAAGTCAGCCCACGTTCCCTATTTATTTATTTATTTATTTATTTATTTATGACTTTGACCGGGTAAATGCACTGGTCCAGTGGACTGTTTACAGACAGGACCTGGCCCAGAGACACGAGGTGGTACAGTCATCGATGGTGACATAATAAATGCAAAAAGCAAGCACATAACAATGGTACAGGTAGGTACAGGCCAAAAAAAATACAAAAGATACATATACATAAGGCCAAACAGGTAGACAATGGGTGCTATTGAATACAATGTACACAATGCATCAGGTATCTTAATATCTTTATTTAGCCCTGAAACCTACTGTTCCTCCAGGGTCCTAGCCCTACCTCCCATCCATTCTCCTCCCCAAATCTGATGCCTTGAGCAGCCACTATATCTTACATTCTGTCCCAGCCATGCTTAAAACCACTAACACTTTTACGCCCACCTCCTCAGATGGCAGCCTGTTCCACGGCTCCACCACCCTGTCTGTAAAATAGTATTTCCTCTCGTTCCTCCTGAACCTGCCTCCTGTCAGCTTCCACTCATGACCACATGACTGCAAGCTGGTATTCAAGTTAAATAGTTCCCAGCAGTTCATCATGTTAATTCGGTTTAGGAATTTGAAGGTCTCTATCATATCTCACCTCTCCCTTCTGGTCTCCAGCGAGTACATGTTCAGTGCCTTGAGGTGCTCCTCATAGGACATGCCCTGCTGGCCCTAAATAATTTCTGTTACCCCGCACTGCATCATCTCAAGTCTATCCCTCTCCTTCCTGAGGTGAGGAGCCACAGTACTCCAGGTGTTTCTTCACCAAGGATCGATACAGGGAGTATTACCTCCCTTTTTCAGTTACACTTTATTTTAAGTGTCTGTTTCAATGTAACTAATCATTAATTGCATGCAAGAGGGTAATATACTATAATTAAATGTGTTTGCATGCAATTACATTGCAATTGCAATGCAGTTATAATATAGTTACACTATAACTACAGTGTAGTTAAGCAATGTTTAAAATAAAGTGTGACCCTTTATTCTGCTATCAATAACCCTCCTGATACATCCACGCATCCTACTTGCCTTGCTATAAGCCATGTTGCACTGATTCAATTGCTTTGCAGAGTCATTGATAACTCTAAGGTCTCATTCCTCAGATGTGGTACTGAGTCTCACCCCTCTCATTGAGTACTCCATCCTGGGGTTCTTATTCCCTTGGGTGCATCACCTTGCACTTTTTGGCATTGAATTTCAGCTACCAAATTCCTGATCTCCTGATCACCCCTCCAACTTTTGCAAGTCTCTCTACCTTTCCTTTACTGCCTTGTCACTATTCACCCTCCCACAGAGCTTAGTGTCTTCTATGAATAGACAAAGCCTGCCCTGGACCCCCTTCACCATTGTTGCTGATGAACACGTTGAAGAGGAATGAACCCAGAACAGATCCCTGTGGAACCCCGCTTGTGACCTCCCTCTCTTCTGATTTAACCTCCTGAACCACTACCCTCTGCTGCCTCCCTTTTAGCCAGTTACCTGCCCAGTTTACTATGACCTTAACCACACCCAGATCCTCTATCAGCAAGCGTCTGTCGGGTACCAGGTCAAAAGCCTTGCTGAAGTCAAAGGACAGCAAATTCACAGAGTGGCCCTATCCAATTCCCTTATCACCCAGTCAAAGAAAACTATCAGGTTAGTCTGACAAGACCTCTCTCCCATGAATCCATGCTGTTTAATATCCTGGAGACTGTTGCTCTCCAAGTAGTTCACAAGATCCTCTTTGACTAGTGACTCCACCAGTTTTCCTACAACAGAGGTAGGGCTGACAGGTCTGTAGTTGCCTGCTTGTTCTTTGTCCTCTCCCTCCCCCCAGAATGGAACTACGTCTGCCACCTTCCAATCCTTCGGGACCACTGCTGTTCTAAGACAGCTTCTGAATAGATCTACCAGGGGATCATCCAGTTCTGCTGCCAGTTCCTTGCATATCTTAAAGTACAACCCATCTGGTCCTGGGGCCTTATCAATCTTTAGGGCTGCCAGCCCTTTCAGGACCCTTTACTAGTAAATGCTGGATGCCTCATCTCCAGGACCCCATTAATGGATGCATTGATGCCACTGTCTGGCAAGGGCCTGCCATCCTCTCAATAAAAACTGAGCAAAAGTAATCATTAAGGATGAGGGCCTTTTGCCCGTGCGCCTCAATCACCCAGTCCCTGTTAACCTCACAATTTCCCCTCCTTTCTTCCATTTTTACTAATATACCTGAAGAACTGTTTTTCTCTATTCTTGACCCTCTCCGCAATATGTAGCTCTGTATTTGCTTTTGCCTCCCTAATCACCCTCTTTGCCTCCCTATTTTTCAATAAATATTCCTCCCATTCTTCCACCCCCTGCATTTCTTTAAATCTGTAGAAGGCCTTTTCCTTGGCCCTCACTGCTTCCCTTACCCTTGCTGAGAACCACAGTGATCTCTTGAACCTGTTCTTTTTGGTTTCTATTCTCATGCATACCTTAGATGCCCCTGAATGGCCCCTTTAATTACCACCATCTCTTTTCCACCCCATCTATGTTGTCCACCCCTACTAACTTATCCCATAACAGCTCCTTCAGCCTATTGAAGTCTGCATTTCTAAAATCAAGGACTTCAGCTCTCAATTGCAGATTATGAGACCTGAGGGCCAGCTTGAACCAAATGGAGTTATGGTCACTGTTCCTTAACAGCTCCCCTACTCCCACAACTCCTACCACCTCTGAGTTGCTGAGCACCACATCGAGAAGTGCAGTCTACCTGGTGGGCTCCTTAACTAATTGTGACTACATATTGATTACTGCAACTAATTCTGGGGTCCAACAACTATTAGCAATATCAGACAGATTGAAAGAATACAAAAGAGGGCCATCAAACTAATTTTTGATCCGAGTAATGTACCTTACAAGGAATGTTTGTCAAACCTGGGGCTACACAGCTCACAGAGGCACAGAATTAAGGGTAAACTTAGCTTAATGTTCAAAATAATAGAAGACAGTTATCTTTTATCACCAGTTGTGTTAGTAAAGAAAAATATTTCATATGTTATGAGAGGTCATATTGAACAACTAATACCAAATAATTTCAGGACCAGTAAGAGGAACTGTTATTTTTCACAGAGGATTGTCAACCTATGGAAGTTACTGCCTGATCATTTGCTGGCATGTAGTGATAGAAATACATTTAAAACCTCATTACAAGCATATACGAATATGGTTAATTGTGATATTTATTACCGCTAAGCAATAGGGGGACAGTAATAATAGGCATCTGTCTTCTTCTGTTCTAAATTTTCAATATGAACTCCAGTATATATGTACTAAAACAACAAATATGTGGTCCACGAAATTGTATCCAGAGCTCTTAACACCCACGCACCCTTAGTCAAAACCCACATAAAGGCTAGAAAGTGCCATTGGTTTACAGCAGACATCAAGGCAGCACTATTAAAAAGAGACAAGCTCTGGAAGCTAGCACGCAAATCCCACAAAGCCGAAGACTGGCATCTTTTCAGAACAACCAGAAACCACTGTACAAAGCTAATTCGGGAAACCAAGTCCAACTTCTATCGCTCTGAACTCAACACTGCCTCCAACTGCCCTACCAAGTTCTGGTCCACAATAAAGAACTTTCTGGTAATACCACATAGAAACACTTCCCTCAAAAATTATTTCTGACAATGTAACTATCAACAACAATAAAGAGATATTACAAGCCTTCAACAATCACTTTGCTACTGCGGGGCTAGCTTTTGATAACTCATCTGCACGCAACCTATGCTCCCAGCTTACCATGCAACCTTCAGAATCTAGTCCCTCAGATGCAGTCTTTTCATTCTCTCTTGCCTCACTAAAAGAGGTCGAAGATCTCCTCCTCCAGTTGGACACCAGAAAAAGTGCTGGTGCTGATACCTTCGATCCATACTACATAAAGATTGCCTATCATGTCTTGGCCGTACCTATTACACATCTATTTAACTTGTCCCTTTCTCAAGGGACCCTCCCCAAACTGTGGAAGACCGTACATGTTATTCCATTGTTTAAATCCCGAGACCCCTGTGATTTAAACAACTACAGGCCCATCTCCCTTCTCCTGGTACTATCAAAACTTTTGGAAAAAATTGTGAATGCCCAGCTGAAATCTTTCATGGATGATACTAATCTGCAAAACCCAATGCAATCTGGTTTCAGAACTGAACATAGTACACTCACGGCCCTGGCCACGGTGACAAATGACTGGCAGCATGAGCTAGAGAACAAAAAATGTGTCTGCGCCGTTTTTCTAGACCTAAGTAAGGCCTTTGACACTGTTGACCACAACCTTCTTCTTTCTTCATTAAAAGCTATTGGTCTAGATTCTACCTCCTTGCATTGGTTCCACAACTACCTTTCTGATAGGCACCAACAGATCAAGGCTGAAGGTGAACTCTCCCCCTCAAATCTGTTAAAAAGAGGCGTCCCGCAGGGATCCATCCTGGGGCCATTCCTATTTGCCATCTACATCAACATTATAGACTCAGGCATCAATGAGGCAAAAATTCATCTGTTTGCAGATGATAGTGATCTACCTAAGCCGTACAACTCCTGAAACTGCCTGTAGCGACCTGCAAGCTGACTTCAACATACTTCAATACCAGCTCCTTAGTAAAAAATTGCTACTTAATGCCAAAAAGACAAAGACGATGCTATTTCACCTATTAACCATGCAGCCTACCCTGCTCTACCCCCCATCACCACCCTCCTAGGAGAAACCCTGGAATTTGTGTCAAAATTCAAATACCTGGGGGTCTGGCTAGACTTCAAACTCTCCTTTGCAGACCACCTGGAGGATTTGTTAAAAAAACTGAGGCAGAGACTAGGTCTCTTCTTCAGGTTAAACCGCCTACTAACTACAGAGGCCAAGAGACAGCTAATTCAGTCTACGTTCCTTGCCCTAATTGATTACGCCGACTTTATATACTGCCAATGTGCTACTTCATACCTCGGTAAATTGGACATACTTTACCACAGAGCCCTGCGCTTCATCACTGGTTTCCCCTTCTCCACCCATCACTGCTCTTTACATGCGGATGTAGGTTGGACCTCCCTACACTATAGATGAAATAAAAATGCAGCTCTCTGGACATACAGAGCTATCACTGGCAAACTTCTGCAGTACATTGTTGATTGCCTGACTCTTAATATGCCTGGAACCTATGCCCTAAGAAGCTGTTCACTGATTTCTCTGAAAGTGCCCAAAGCCCTAACGCGTTTTGGGACAGCTGCCATAGGATTTATGCTACATTCACTCTGGAATGTGCTACAGAAATCACTGAAACTGCGGACTCCTGTTAGTATTACTGTGTTTAAGTCCTTATACTCAAAATACATTATAGAAGCCTGCAACTGCTTCCAGTGATCCTAGCTTACTTACACCCCTTCCACATCCTCCTTCCTTCTTGTATCAGTGCATAACTTGTCCCTGAGCCACCTACTTATCTACCGCCCTAAATCTCACCCTCCCTCACCCACCTATTCCTTGTATACCCACAGCATCTCATTCCTTTGCTCCTAGTATTATCCCAGTTCCAGAGCCCCCCCCACTGGCTGCCCACTTCTACTGACACATGTCTCCCTCTTGATATGCCTGGGTATTTTTAAACTGACTATGTATGTCTCTTCGCTTGTAGCATCCACTTCAACTAATCTCTTTGCTGGACTATAATGCCTTTACCTTACAGGAATACTAAACCATGTATGTTGTTGTATCTGGTATAAAATTTTACTGACTTGCTACCCTGTTGGTGTGTATACCCTTACTGACTGTCTTTTACCTGAACCCAAATGTATTTTTACTTATCCTGTCTATTGCAGGACTACCTGTATTGTTGTACTCTTGCATCTACTGTCTATTTGCCTGTATATAAATGCATTGTTACTTGACTTGTGTAATGCAGGTCCACCTTGTAAATGAGCCTGCTCAATGGTGTTCGCCTGGATAAATAAAGAGTTTGATTGATTGATTGAGAGAATAAGACAAGCAACAATGGCTCTAATTTACATAGATATGCAGAGAGTGGCAATGTACTCTTAAACCTTTACAACTGAGGCTGGTCAGTTAGAACAGCCATTGACTGCAGCATGTTGGATCTCTATCAAGGAACTCTACCAATTCAAGACCATAGTACATGTAATTACACAGCTTTGAAGCAGAGTAGAGTAAAAAAAGTAGAACCAGAAAAAAAACAGTTCAACGTGTTGCAAAACATATTGAATAATGCATATGTAGGTGTGTGATATGCAGTTTTTTTACACACCCAAGGTGTGCGCTAATACATAAACCTCGAGAGTGAAGCTCGAGAGGCTTATATATTGTTACACATTGAGTGTGTGTACAAAAACTGCAGATCACACACCTTCACATTTGTTATTTTTATAATAACTGGTCCTAAGTAAACAAAGCTCAGCGTCTTAGCATTATGTGCTTCCTGTGTTGCTGATTTGACCTCTGTATGGGCTCCATGGCATGCTGGTTGTTATGACAATAAGGTGAAGGTTCAACGGGCTCCTTCATGGTTTAAAGTTTAAAAAAATTGTAAACGGTTCAATTTTCTGAATCAGTAAGTAGCTTAGCATGGTACACACAACCTGGCACGAGACAGTAAAAACTATACCAAATTGCAGGTTGATATGACTTTGCCATATCAACTCGTAGGTTGATATCACTTTGCCATATCAACTTGCAGGTTGATATGACTTTTTAAAAGTCTAAAAAAATGGGTTGATATCAGGTGTCACCAGTTATTATATCATAATTCCTGATGTCTCATGAACCTTGCTCTTACACTTGGGGCTACTGCTGCTTGCTCGAGGTAACAGTGAGTAAGTGGCTTTGGGGGGATTTGAACCTGAACTTGCTGGCTCCCTACACTGTGATCTTACCATC
This sequence comes from Neoceratodus forsteri, assembly GCA_016271365.2. Classification (NCBI taxonomy): domain Eukaryota; kingdom Metazoa; phylum Chordata; order Ceratodontiformes; family Ceratodontidae; genus Neoceratodus; species Neoceratodus forsteri. The sequence continues at coordinate 324,574,352 of CM057459.1, forward strand.
AGACCCTAATACATCCCACTGTCACAATTTTAAGGCTGCTTGGTAAAGCTTAAAGCACACAGTAGTGGAAATGGGAAGGAACCCAGGAAACTTAGTTCTGGTAGTGAAAATAAAAGTCTGACTCAGTTTCAGGAGTAAAATGAGGAAGGATTGCTTCTATGTAAAATGCACACTCGTAAAGCATAAAACTGACCAAATATAGTGTAAAAATGCAGCATACTGTCCAAGGAAACATATCTCCTTACCCCTGTTAGATATGTTTGATACTAGATCAATGGTGATGGGTTCCCTCAGTGAATTCTTTCCATTTCCAGCACTGAAAGCAGACTTTCTGTTAGCAGTTTGCTGGGTGTGGCCAAAACCAGAATACATGAACTTTGCTGTTTTAACCTCTCAGAGGGAAAAAATCAGTTGGGTGCTGACCACGGCACCACTGTAATGCAATCCTATACACTGCATAAGAAGCTATACCATTGTATACCAGCTACTTGACCCCCAATTTCAAGTAGTTTCCAGAGGGTTGCTGAATCCATGTCCCATAAGCATTTCCCCCTCTTGTCCTGTAAATACAGGATTTTTACATCACGATATTATAACAAGTAAATTACAACTAAGTTACACATTATTCTATATCACTTATCAGGCTAATGCATTAGCAGCTGTATTGACTCTGACCAGAGTTTGTTTATACTCTTTATCTCACCTACCTGTATGGTCAGACACTCTTTTGACCTGTCCACAAGCTACTGTACGCACATATAGTGCAGCCATCTCTGCCCCAGGTACCTACCATTGACCTGACCTGTGTGTGGCCTAACTAGCTGTAACACATAAAACCAGGCTACAGGAGCAGCAGCCTGAGTATTGAAACTGGTGGGACAAGCGCAGAGGCATCATAAGCCTAAGCACCACCCATTTTCCTCATTGTTGTCCATGAACCTCTCCCAGTCACCCCAAACACCTAAAGGGCACAGCCTGTTGAGGTACCTTCAGCAAAGCTGGAAATGGGCTGGGATCAAGCCCATCCCCAGTACTCTGAATTGAAAGGTGCAGGGTGGAATGCAGGACTCCTTTATGTCCTGACATCAGACATCCTGCATCATGCTGACAGCAGCCCACCCTACCCCAAATGGTCCATTCTATCATTCCAACAAGGTGTCTATCCCCCCTGGATATCAGGGGACAGCCTTGCACCAATAGGAGCAACCCACCCTCCCTGAAGCAGGAGGCATTCTTGGTGAGTACCCTTTCCTGTCTCTACCAGTCCCTGTGTGAGGTTCTTGGTTTGGGGTACAAGCTCAAGGCACCAGCAGCATGGTAAGCTAGTGTGGTCACCACTGGGCCATTGGATTGCCACAAATAATTTTTTTAAACTAGGATTTTGTAAGTCAGTTACCATATTTGTAACAGCAAAAGCATACAGTAAACTTGTTTCAAGTGCATGCCTGCCAGAGTAGGGGTAGCACTACAGCTTACAACACCAATGGCCCAGGTTTGGGCATGCACCTGAGACATCAGAAGGCAGGCTGGGGAAGGAGCATTGATCATTCCTGGGATCACTCTCTTCCTCTGAGTGTTAGGGGGGGGGTTCTAAGCTCTCAGTTCATGACTACCATCTAGCAGAGATTCTATGGTAATACATCCTGGTTTCATAGGGGAGGAGGTGCCACTAGATGCTGGTATGCTGCATCCAGGAGTGCCTACAGATGTGCCTGGGTTGTCTTGCACAGGCAGCCCCAGGGAAGAACAAGCATTTGTCAATGCCAAATGTTTGCTTGCTGGTATTAGCATTGGAAAATGCAGGAGTTAGAGAGATGCAGACTAGGAATGGCAGTGAAGTATTGAACTTCATGCCAACCCCACCTCCACCCTGCAGAGACGGACAGGCATTGGGGTATGCGTTTGGGTCGTCGCCCATAACGTTCATGCCATTTCACTTCACCCTATCCTGCAGACACCAACACGTGTTGAGGTGAGCCATGGGGTGTTCGGCTGTACAGTCATCCCATTCCATAAGGACATATGCTAAAATGAGTGCTGTATAGGAGAACAGGGTGAACTCTGGGGCCAAAGAGTTCAAGGCACACCTCGATACCTGTCACTGGCTGCAGGGTGGTGGGGTTGGGGTGGAATGGCATGAGCATTACAGTCGGCAATCCAAAGGCACACCCCTGATGCCTGTCAGTCTGTACAGGGTGGGACGTTATGGTTAGCAACCCTAATGCCGCAGGTGTTTGTTGATATTTGCACAACAAATTTTCAACATGGCCTTTTTGTGACCCCCACCTCATGAAAGCATTTGGGACCTCTTCATGAACAGTGGCTCTGTGATTCTGTTAATGTGTCCCGAACTTTGAATTCCCACAGCGACCGTGCCATTCTGCGCCAGATGTATGAAAACACAGATCAGGCCGGATGTGAAGAATGACTGCTGTACCATTCATAGGGAGGTGTGAAGAGATGGCAATGTTGAAAATATGTAGTGAAAATATTAAAAATACTCAAACTTTTGGGCTTACGTGGAAACTGCGCAACGCATGCGCATAACACAGTCATTTAGTGGAATTATTTCATTAAATTTTCAACATAGGCATTTTGTGACCTCTGCTCATAAACAGTGTCACTATGATTTTCCTAATCTGTCCCGAACATTGACTTCCCACAGTGACCATGCTATATTGCGCCAGATGTGTAATGCATATTTCGGGCAGGATATGAAAAATGACAGCTGTACTGTTCATAAGGAGATGTGAAAAAATGCCAATGTTGAAAATCTGGAGTGAAAATATTATAAATGCATGAAATTACGAGGGTGCGTGGAAACTGCGCAATGTACGCTCGTAACAGTCATTTCATGGACTTTTGTCACTAAATTTTCAACATAGGCATTTTAGCACCTCTGCTCATGAACAGTGTCATTGTGATTTTTTTTAATCTGTCCCGAACACTGACTTCCTACAGCGACCACGCTATTCAGCGCCAGAAGTACAAATACGCATTTTGGCTAGGATGTGAAAAATGACAGCTGTACTGTTCATAAGGAAGTGTGGAAAAATGCCAATGTTGAAAATCTGGAGTGAAAATATTACAAATTCACGAAGCTACGAGCGTGCGTGGAAACTGCGCAACGCACGTTCGTAAAACAGTCATGTTTTGGATTTGTTTCACAAAATTTGCAACATAGACTTTTTGAGAGCCCATCTCATGAACAATGGCACTGTCATTTCGTTAATTCTTGAGGAGGAGTCCCAATAATCCCATGCTGAAAATTTGGTGCCAAAATTCTTCAAAATGCCTGAGATATGCACCAAAGTTGAAAAAAACCCTATTTGTGCCATTATACAGCTTACCGGCATTTCTTCAGTTTGCGATCGGCTTTGAAGAGTGCAGACAAGTTCCCGGTCCACGAAGATCATTGTGCCAGGCTCTGGAGATAAGTATGGGTTGAGGGGTGTGAGGAGGTAGGGTGTGCAGTGGGTGGAGTGCGGGTTGGGGGGAGGGATGGCGACCAGCGTGGGACTGTTTCCTTTTTTCTCAGGGAGGAAAAAAAAAAAAAGAAAGTCGCAGGAAGTTTTTCCCAGGCTTGCTGGCTTTTGATTGCGAGGTGCCAAGCGATGGGGATTGGGCCCACCGTCGGCAAAACGACTGTTTGGGGGCATGATGCTGAGGGGATTGGGCACCTCTTGGCACAACAAATGGGGGAAGGGTTACATCATGCCGACAGGGAGTGGGCTCCCCCTTTGGCAAATGAGATGGGTCGGGGGCTACCGATAGGGGGATTGGCCACCCCTGTTGGCTTTCATGGGGCTGAGAGGCCATGTTTAAATAACTTTTTACACTACGTAAGAACTGCCCTGCAATGACGGATAGCTCCCTCATTGCAGTGGAATGGCTGACGCTGCAATGATGAGGTGGCCCCTCATTGCAGCGGTGAAAACATTTCAATTTGGTGGCACTTTTGGAAACCAGTGTCATCAGCACACTGTGCCTCCATTGGTCCACCAGTGCCAAGCCAACAAATGTAGTGCCTCCGTTGGCTACCACAGTGCTGCACCTCCACAACCCGCTTCTCTCTAAGCTGCCGCATAATGTTTCTTGCACATGCACGCAACCAAACATAAAAAGGGGGAAAATGGCTGTCAACCAGGCAGTTGAGGCCTCAACTCTGCCCCCTATGTATCGCACCAGGCCTCTGCTACCTGGTCCTGAGAATGGCATCAGACTTCAACTCTGCTGTGGGGCTAACTGGATTAAGTGGGAAGATGCCATGGAACAGAAGGCAACCCTGCCACAGATGGCAAGCTGGGGGGGGGTCTGGTCCTGTTGTGTGTTATGGGTGGTCAGGATATCCAGGATCCAGGCAGGATGCCTGGAGGATGGGAAGGTGGTGCAGGCAATGGCTGAAGGAGGTCCTGGTCAGTGAGCAAGGCAAATAAATATAGTTGGAAAAACAAAACCTTGTTCCTGGTGGTAGTGCAGTTACAGCTGTATTTATAAACAGATCATACAAAAACACTCTCATGAAAGTCTTTAATTGTTTTTTTTAGGGAAGTTCATACCATAACAATCATGACATACATTTTCTGCTTTGATCTGCCACACTAGAACACACACTCAGACAAATGCACAAATTATACACTGTAGAGGAGTTCCTACTGAGATTACTACAAATAAATAGCATACCTCAAAAATGTTCACCCTTATCAAAAACTTAGCAGAGGGTGAAGACTACAAATGAGTAGCAATTAAACCCTGACATGTATTCTAAGCCTTCAAAAATAAAAGGCAGACTTGTCCAGAACCTTCAGTGAGCTGCGCTCCTTCAGACCTTTTATACTGTTAGTGTTTACCCTTTGCACTCTGTAACACTATGCTAACATTTACACAGCCTATCAGGACCTTCCATTAAGAGCCATATGAACTATATTCCAAGCACGGCAACACTTTCCCAACATTAAAGCATTAGTGTACTGCCTGGAATTAACTGACTTTCAGAAGCGGTCAGCTATTACTTCTAATATCTACAGTACTTTTTTTTTCTTTTCTGTTTTGCTAATTAGATTTTCTACTTGACAGTACTAGGTATGATGTGGGAAACAGCGATGTACCTGGAGACTGGCACAGTCCATTTTCTTCCTTCCTATACATAATTAGCATTGTAAACTCACTGACTGTGACATCACTAGAAACTAAGAAGAGCCAATTCCCTGCTGCTTGAAAAGTAACATATGACATGTTGCCAATTAGGGTTGAGCAAATACCTTACCTCAACTATTCAGTCAAATATTCCATTTGCCACCCCAATATTCAGATATTCAGTATTTGTATTTGGTATTCATCTTTCAACAACAAAATAAAGAAACGGACCCTTCTCTCCAGCCCAGATCCTTTCAAATATACAAGCCCTCTTCCATCCTCAGTCTGAACCCCAGTCCTACCATCTTCTCCCCTCCAGCACCCACAATTTGATAATTTAATTGTAATTGTTAAAAACAAACTCCAATGAGGGGCGACTGGCACAACTCGTCCACCTGCATAGCCAGCTGCTTCTTTCAGTGCTTGATGCGCCACAAGAAATAGAGTGAGGTGACTATCTTGAACTCTACCTCTGGAAGTGGAAGTAGACAAGATGATAAAACCTTTCTGATTTTGGCTACTGAAAAGCAGTCTATTTGTCATCCCTTCAGATGAACAATTTGTTGATCTCCTTCATGGGGTCACTTTCTGCATTTGAGGGAATGACTATTAATAACAGTTGTACCTTGCATAAGGATCATGTTCATTGAGTCTATCCAATCTTCTTTTATTGAGACTCTCTCCTATCTTACAATAAACCACATATAGGATAGTGCATGGGGAACGGTTGACAACAGGGCTATTCTTCCACTGAGTTGGCACTATGACAACGGCTTACCTCGGGCGCGGCTCAGAGTAACCGCTGTCATAGTGTGCCAGCGCTGAGAAACCTGTTGTCAACCGTTCTATCTTTTTAGTGTATGGTGGAGCAGCTTTTCTGACAAAAAACAATCACTACTTTGTATTGCTGCTTACAAAATGTTTACTTGGTTACTGGAACAACTTAATTTATATTCTTTGCGTTTTCATGCTTTAAATGTTTAGATTAACATTTAAACTTTTGAAAACTCACATACAACAACACCGAACAGCACAGCAATTCACAGAAAGTGGCTTTTAAAGTACCGCCACCGACATTGCTGCTAACGCTATCTGTACTGTCAAATGAATGAACCCTAACTGTCAAATTGTGCTCGAGGACATGGTTTGTGACGTGCGCAGTGCAGTGAGACTAATAGTTCTGCTGCTCTGTGATCGTCACTACTGTGCGATTACAAGGTTTGGAAAACGATCGATTTCGGTGGAGAATGACGTTCCACCATACACTATAGACATATAATTTTAGTCCACCCTCTCTCTCCCAACCTTTTGTGAAGGTTCTGGTGATAATTGCTCATACTGTGAAGTCTCAAATTAGCAATAAAGAAACACTTCCCAGAGCTGTCTGCCTAAGTTACCATTGTGTTCACATTTTCTTCCTGCTGATGCAGCCATCTACAATTACCAAAAAAAAAACTGCATTGAAACTGGAAAATGGAAACTAATACCTTAGCAATACATTGCACAAGCTACGTAAAAGGCATGAATGCTTTTAATTTCCCATGTTAGGTTTTGCATAGAAAGCAAATGTCACTTATCTTTAATGGCAGGACCATTGGTATTTCTCAAAAATTCATAAAAAAAAGTATTTACTGTCTCCAGCAGGATATTTACACTTCAATTTGAATCCTGCAATTTTAACTGGAATTGTGCAGGAGTGTGGCCGTATTTATGCTAAGACTTAAAAGATACTGCACAAAGTCTACGCAGTAGCGAAGTGAGTAATAGGGGTCTGCAAACTATTATGCTGGCAGCTCCAAGAAATTGTCAGAGGTGCCGGATGAGGGCAATGGTAAAGAGGGACCTTCAGCAGCTCGACTCTAGCTCTGCTGAGGGTTAAAATCACATGTGTCTCTAGTGCTCTATCCCTTCTCTCTGACCTGATAATTCCAAGGCTTCCTGAAGCTCTCCTCCTGGACCAACAGCAGCAGCAAACTGTGACAGCCACAGACATGTCCATTCATCTGTACACAGCGGATTGCTGGAGGATTGCAAATGCCCATCCTCCAGGTACAATTCTCCGTCTCACACTCACAGAAGTGCATTATGGGAAATTGTGAATAATTATTGTTTTTTTTTTTTCAAAATTGGCAAATACTGGTGCAAAGCTAACCTGGACTAAACATACTACCTGAAAGGAACACATTTTAAGTACTAAAACTTTGCTGCTGCATTATCTAAAATCCATTTACCACAGTGGCAGGATTTTGGAAAGCTACAGTATTTAATATAGTAATAGTAATAGGCACAAACAGAGACGCTATTTATTACTTGGATCCAAATAATGAAACATGCACTATTTGTGATATTTGGGAATGCAGTTCATTACTCGCACACTCCTATTGCCAACCATGCAGTAGGACTTGTGATGTGACAATGAGTGAGGTCACATGTTGATGATGTAGTGGGAGGAACAGAACTGAATATTTCTGTTTCCAGGTAAAGCAATGCTTTTCACATCACACAGTACTATTAGGTAGAAAGCCAGCTAGAAACATAAAAAAAATATTTTGGAAATAAAAAAGTAATAAGGGACAACTTTACTTGACTGGGTGACTAGGGAGGTGGATCAGGGGAGGGCAGTGGACATGGCCTATCTGGACTTCAGCAAAGCCTCTGACACTGTGCCACATAGAAGACTATTACACAAACTGGGGAATATGGGTGTGGGCAGGACAGTAGTGTGGTGGGTAGGTAACTGGCTGAGCGGCAGGACACAGAGGGTGGTGGTAAATGGCTGTCACTCCACAGAGGGAAAAGTGACCAGTGGGGTACCACAGGGATCAATGCTGGGACCGGTCCTATTCAACATCTTCATCAGTGACATTGCACAGGACCTAGAAGGCAGAATTTCACTGTTCGCTGATGACACAAAGCTCTGTAACAGAGTAGACACACCAGGCGGTGTAGACAGAATGAGAAGGGACCTGCAGAAACTTGAAGAATGGTCAGGGGTTTGGCAGCTGAAATTCAATGCAAGGAAGTGCAAGATAATGCATATGGGGCACAAAAACCCTGGCACAATATATCAGTTGGGGGGTGAGGATATAGCATGCACCAAGCAGGAAAGGGATCTTGGGGTTATCATCTCTGATGACCTCAAGGTAGGGAAACAGTGTGACAAGGGCAGCAGGTAAAGCAAATAGGATGCTGGGATGTACAGGCAGGGGCATCACCAGCAAGAAAAGGGAGGTCATAATTCCGCTATACAAGACACTAGTGAGGCCCCACCTGGAGCACAGTGTACAGTTCTGGAGACCATACCTACGTAAGGACATAGACAGGGTAGAGAAGGTTCAGAGGAGGGCAACAAAGATGGTGCATGGATTGCATCACAAGTCCTATGAAGACAGGTTGAAGGAACTGAACATGTAGTCCCTGGAGGAGAGGAGGGAGAGAGGGGATATGATAGAGACATACAAGTATCTTACAGGGAGGAACAGGGTGCAGGAATACACTATTTTTAAGCGAAAAAGATGTTCCAGGACTAGAGGGCATGGGATGAAGTTGGAGGGAGGACGATTCAGAGGAAACATGAGGAAGAATTTCTTCACAGAACGGGTGGTGGACAAGTGGAACACCCTGCCAGAGGAAGTGGTGGGGGCTGAAACAATCACGGGATTTAAGAATGCATAGGATAGACATAAAGGAATTCTGGAGGTCAGGGGTAAGGGGGCAACAGACTTCTAGGAAAACATAAACTGAACTTACAAGCTCAAATGGGCAGACTGGGTGGGCCATAGGCCCTTATCTACCGACACTATGTATCTATGTATCTATGTAAAAACTACTGACATTTTCTGACTGCTGTTTTTTAGTGCTACTAGATCTGTAACCCTAATCCCAAACAGCTGTTTAGAAATAAAAGGTTTCAATACTTAAAACAATACATCTAAATCTAAAGTTCCCAACAAACTCCCCCTCCAGCTAGGGCTGGAAAGGAAAACAGCCAGCACAGTAAAAGTGAGTGTCACTTTAAACTTTAAATGCTCCTACTTGGTGTTTGATACATGTTCTAGATGTTCTATGTCCCCCACAGCATTATCTTTCAGTGCTGGAAATGGAAATAAAGTTACTGGACGAACCCGTCACTTTTGATATAGGATTGAACGTAAATGACAAGGGTTTGGGGACTCTTTCCCTCAAACTGATGCCTATGTACTAGCCATTGGCCATTTAACTAATTTGTCCCACCCTAGTCATGAGGGGATGAGAGGGAGAAGATGGGTATTAGGGCTGCCATATACCAATTTCACCATGCTGACTCGATATGAGGTACCATACCATTGATGTATGACCCTGTACTTGTAGACTGACCTTGAATCATGAGGGTAGAGAATGTGGTAGGTACGCATAAAAATCCTTATAGCACATTTCCAAACTTTGTGGGCATTGTGTTTGCAACTCAAATAGTTTATTTCCAACCTTTGTGCGGTTTGTCTTTGTGCAATAGTAACCCTAGTGAGCATTAATATAGTTTTTGCCACAAATGTCCTTACTTTTTAAGAAATTTTTGTAGTTACTTCATTTATTCATGGCCTTTGAAACCCTATGCAAACAGGAGGTGACTGTGAACATACTGCTTACAGGACCCTTTCTGGTTTGTGAAAAGCCAGACGGACTTCAATGGAGGGGGGCACAGCAGTTCTTCTGTGGACCGTTACGTGATTACAATCCCCTGCTCCTGTGGGCTATGGGACCATCTGGGCCTTCAAACTGAAAACCAATGGCCCTGTCACATTTTCTAGCATGGTATGTGTTTGATGCATTTGAAATATTTATTTTCAGATTAGATAGTTAGGATAATATGTGTTTTTTCAGATATTAGGATATTGATCCTCAAACTCTGATATCCTAAAAAAAACACCTCAGGTGTCAGGAGTGGGGCAAGAGGGGAAGCTGAATGTCATTGTCCATATGGAGACAAATGACCTGGCAGGAGAAACAGCTGGGCTGCTGCAGGATTGGTCTAAGGGAGCTGGAGAGGAGCCTGAAGCAGGTAGCACACATGGTGGCCTTCACTGAGCTGCTAACAGTGCAAGGTTGGGGGGGGGGCACTGCACTTGTTGAAGGCATGGTGCAAGAAGGAGGGGTTTGGCTACATTGGGGACTGGGGGACCTACCTGTAGAAATACAGGCCTGTACAAATGGAATGGCCTTCACCCAGGAGGGGAATGGCAGTCCTGGGTGAAAGGTTTATAGGCTTCTTCAATGGGCATTTAAACTACCTGAGGAGGGAGGCAGAAGAAACAATGGAGGCAGTGAATGCCCCCTCTCAGATAAGGGAGCAGCAGTGAAGAAAAACCCAGTGGTAGTGGGGAATAGGGGCAAGGGAAGCAGGGTTGAGTGGGTCAAGAAGTGGAAGTAAGGCTGAGAAAAATACTAGGGAGGGTGGATAGAGGGAGTATAAAAAGGAGAAAGACACTACCAGTGAAAAGAGAAGGGTGAAGGATGGACTCGGAAACAGATGGCAAAGTAGGGGCAGGGAGGAATAAAAGGAGTGGAGAGTCATATCTACCAATGCAAGGAGCCTAAGAAAAACAATTCTTGACCATGAGTCTACCATTGCGGAAGCAGACCTGAATCTGGTGATCATAACAAAATCATGGTTTCCCTGAGCTGGTGGCCTTGATGGAAGAGGGATGCCTGGATATCGTAGCAGTCACAGAAACATGGTACACAGAGAACCATGACTGGGATGTTAACATACCAGGGTACATAACCTAGAGGAGAGACAGGCAGGGGAGAAGAGGGGGAGGAGTAGCTCTCTATATAAAGGAAGGGATAAAAGCAACTGAACAAAAGAGTAAACAGGGAGGAGAGGAGGCACTGTGGGTCACCTTGGAGACTGGAAAGAGCACCACAATCGGCACAGGGGTTGTGTACAGACCCCCATGTCAGCGGGAGGGAATGGACAAGGATATGATAGAAGGCATTCTTAGAATGGCAGAGAAAGGGGAGATACTGTTGATGGGAGACCTGAATATGCCAGATGTTAACTGGAGCACATTTGCTGCAGCCACATCCAAGAGCAGGGCCATTCTTGATGCCCTACAGGTGGCAGGCCTCAGACAGCTAGTTTCGGAACCCACTCGTGAGGGAGCAATCTTAGACCTCATACTCTCAAATGGGGGCAGTGAGAGGATCTCAGATCTAGAAGTGGGTTGCCATCTGGGAACAAGTGACCATCAAACAGTGTGGTTCACGTTAAACTCAGCGACAGAGTCAAGCCATACAAAAGTGAGGGTACTGGACTTCAGGAGGGCTGACTTTGGCAAGATGGGAGAGTGCCTCAGAAAAGCACTAGCAAACAGGCTAGAAGGAGGTGTGAAGCAACAATGGGGAATCATCAAAACTGCCATCATAGAGGCAACAAGCCTTAGTGTGAAGCAAATAAACAAATCAAAACAAAAGAAAAAGCCACTATGGTTCTCAAAAGAGGTGGCTGTGAAAGTCAGGAAGAAAAGATAGCATTCTGGAAGTATAAGGAAACACAGAAGGGCAGGACAGAGCTGTACCAGTTAAGGCAGAAGGAAGCAGGAGGAAGTCAGAATAGCAAAGACCCAAACTGAGGAATAGATAGCCAACTTGGTTAAGAAGGGGGATAAAACCGTTTATAGGTGCATCAGCGAGCGTAGAAAGACAAAGGGAGGGATAGTGAGGCTGAATAGAATGAACGGTGGGTGGGCAGAGGGGGACAGTGAAAAAGCAGGGATACTGAACGAATATTTCTGCTCAGTATTCACAAAAGAGGAGGGGGAAGTGCCTAATCCAATTAACAGAAGCACTCTTGAGAGGGGGTCGATCCCAGTCCTTTCACAGAAGAAAGGGTTCTGCAAGAACTCCTAAAACTGAAGGTGGACAAAGCAATGGGGCCTGATGGAAATCACCCCAGAATTCTAAAAGAATTAAGGGGAACTAGTGAAACCACTGGCTACTCTTTTTAATAAATCATGGGAGGATGGTGTGGTACCCGAGGACTGGAGGAAGGCGGATGTGATTCCCCTTCACAAAAGTGGGACCAAGACAAAGGCAGGAAACTACAGACCTGTCAGTCTGACCTCTGTGGTAGGGAAAGTGATGGAGTCACTTCTGAAGGAAAGAATAGTTGAGTACCTAGAGGCCAGTGGGGCACAGGACCCAAGGCAGCATGGGTTCACAGTGGAAAGTCATGTCAGACAAATCTAATAGATTTCTTTGACTGGGTGACCAAAGTAGTAGACCAGGGAGGGGCTGTGGACATGGCCTACCTAGACTTTAGCAAGGCATTTGACACAGTCCCACACAAAAGATTAATAGTCAAATTAACCAGCCTGGGAGTGGGTCCCAGGGTGGTAGCCTGGGTAAAACATTGGCTGGACAACAGGACACAGAAGGTAAATGTAAATGGAGTCCACTCTGAAGAAAGAGAGGTTACTAGTGGGGTACCGCAGGGTTCAGTATTGGGTCCAGTCCTTTTTAATGTCTTCATAAGTGACATTGCAGAGGGACTGGAAGGAAAAGTATGCCTCTTTGCAGATGACACAAAGATATGCAACAAGGTTGATGCACAAGAAGGCATGGAAAGGATGAGAAGGGATTTGGCAAGGTTGGAGGAATGGTCAGAAGTATGGCAGCTAGGATTCAATGCAAAGAAGTGCAAAATAATGCACCTGGGAAAAAGAACCCAGGGGAAGAATACACAATGGGGGGGAGGTAGTAACAACAACAAAAAAGGAAAGGGACCTAGGGGTAATCATATCAGATGACCTTAAGGTTAGCAAGCAATGTGAGAAGGCAGTAGGGAGGGCTGGGGTATACTGGGATGCATAGGGAGAGGCATCAGCAGCAGAAAAAAGGAAGTTGTTATCCCTCTGTACAGACAGTTAGTGAGACCCCATCTGGAGTACTGTGTTCAGTTCTGGAGACCCCATCTCCGCAAGGACATAGACAGGATAGAGGCAGTCCAGAGGAGGGCAACTAAAATGGTGCAGGGCCCTGTACGAGAAGCCGATGAGGAGAGCTAAAGGAGCTAATATGTATACCCTTGAGGAAAGAAGGGAGGGGGACATGATAGAAACTTTTAAGTACCTAGTGGAATCAACAAAGTCCAAGAGGGTAGCATCTTTCAGAAAAAGAGCTGCAAGAACAAGGGACACAATTTAAAGATAGGGGTGGTTCAGGGGCAATGTGAGGAAGTATTATTTCACAGAGAGGGTAGTGGATGCATGCAACAGCCTTCCTCAGGAGGTTGTGGGGTCTAAAACTGTGGTAGAATTCAAGAATGCATGGGACAGACATAAGGCAATTCTTGTGGGGGGTAGGAAGAAATAGGCTGTTGGTTAACTAGGATCTGCGGCCTATCCTATAGGTAGGGAAATGGGCAGACTAGATGGGCCAAGCGGTCCTTAACTGGCGTCAAAGTCTATGTTTCTATGGTGCACCGACAACCACAGCTGGGAAGCGGCCATACCAGGTTATGTTTCAAAAGGATAGGGCAGGGAGGAAAGGGGAGGTTGTTTCATATGTAAAGGAAGGTATAAAGACCATGGAAATAGAAGGACACAGCAGGGAAATGGAGGGGCTGGAGATTCTTTGGTTTGAATTAGAAACGGGGTCCAGGGCCTTTATATGTATAAGCGTGATGTACAGGCCACTAGCACAGAAGGAGGAACTGGATAGGGTTTGGGGGAAGGCTACAGGCAAAATGGCAAGCAAAAGGGAAGTAGTAATCATGGATGACTTTAATCTGTCGGATGTGGATTGGAACATCCTGACCGCAGCTACAACTAGGAGCAGGATCATCCTTGACTCCCTCTAGGGGGCATTTCTCAGGCAGCTGGTTACAGATCCCACTAGAGATGGGGCAGTCCTGGATCTGGTACTTACAAATAGGGACAACATAGCAGACACCACAGTGAGTAGCCCAATGGATACAAGCAATCAATGTACAGTGTGGTTTGACATACACATTAGACAGGAGAAAAACCACATTTAGGACAAGGGTCCTGGCCTTCAGAAGAGCAGATTTTAAAGAAGTGAAAGACTACCTTAGGAAATACCTTGAAGTGGGGATAGGTGGGGGGTGGAGGCATAGTGGAACACAATAAAGACGGAAATAACTAAGGTAACAGCAAGCTGTCTAAAGGTAATAAGCAAGGGTAGGAGGAAAAAGAGGCCACTGTGGTCCTCAAAGGAGGTGGCTAAGGCAGTAAGGGAGAGAAAAACAGCTTTCAGGAAGTACAAGGAAACCCAAACAAGAGCAGACAGGGAGGTATATTTAGAGAAACAAAGAGAGGCAGGAAGGAGGAGTGACAGCAAAGGCTCAAACAGAGGAAAGGATCACCCAGGAGGTCAGGAATGGGGATAAGACTTTCTTCAGGTACGTGAGTGAGAAGAGGAAGGCAAGGGGTGCTATAGTGAAGATCACAAGATAGGAAGGACTGTGCAGAGAAAGACTGAGAAAATGCTAACATTTTAAACAAACACTGCTATTTCATATTTACAGTGGAAGAGGGGGAAGGGCTGACATGCATTAACAGGCACCAGGGGAGGGATGGTAGACACAAGTCCATTTGTGGAAGAGAGAGTTCAGCAGGGGCAGGAAGCCCTAAAGGAAAACAAGGCGATGGGGCCAGCCAGGATCCACCGAAGGGTACTTAAGGAACTGAGCACAGTGCCAGCTTCCTCTCTGGCAACTGTATTCTGTACCTCACTGGAGACGGGGGGGGGGGGATTTACAGAGGACTGGAAAGGGCTGATATGATCCCGCTGCACAGAAGCGGCAGCAGGGAGGAGACTAGCAATTACAGACCAGTCAGTCTTATATGACTAGTGGGGAAATTAATAGAAACCCTGCTGAAGGAGAGACTGATGAAGTACCTGGAAACATATGGGTTGCAGGACCTCCAGCAGGATGGCTCCGCAGGGGAAAGGTGATGTTAAACAAATCTGACAGATTTCTTTGACTGTGTAACTAGGGAGGTGGATCAGGGGAGGGCAGTGGATGTGCCCTGTCTAGACTTCAGTAAAACCTTTGAGGCTATACCACAAAGGAGGTTGATAAAGAAACTTAGCAGCCTGGGGATGGGGAGAAGGTGGTGAGCTGGGTATCAAACTGGTTAAAAAGATAAGAGGCAAAGGGTGGTGGCAAATGGCAGTCACTCCGAGGACAGGACAGTGATCAGTGGACTACCACAGAGATCAGTAATGGGTCCTGTCCTTGTCTATGTTTTCATAAGTGACATTTCTGAGGAACTGGAGGGGAAGGTCTGTCTCTCTGCAGATGACACAAAAATCTGCAACAGGGTGGACACCTCGGAGAGTGTGGAGAGAATCCAAAGAGATCTGAGAAAACTAGAGGAGTGGTCTAGGGAGTGAGAGCTGGGTTTCAATGCCAAAAAGTGCAAAGTCATGCACCTAGGGTGGGAAAACCCAGGAGCTGTATATAAGATGGTGGGGAGGTACTTACTGTTACCAAAAAAAGAGACGGAACTTGGAGTGATCATATCTGTTGATCTCAAGGTGGTAGAACAATGCAAAAGGGCAATAGGCATGGTGAGCCAGATGTTGGGATGCATAGGGAGGAGGGGGGGCTCTAGCAGGAGAATGGATGTGGTATTGCCTCTATATCACTCTCTTGTGAGACCTCACCTGAAGTACTGTGTCCAGTTCTGGAGACTGCACCTCTACAAGGACATTGACAGGGTGAAAACGGTGCAGAGGGGGCCTACAAAAATGGTGTGTGTGTTGCACAATAAACAATATGAGAAGAGGCTGCAGGAGCACAACATGTACTCCCTGGAGGAGAGGACAGCAAGAGGGGACATAATTGAGATCTATAAGTACCTCACAGGGGTGAACAAGGTACAAGAGGGGAGCTTCTTTCAAAGAAGGAGGAGGAGAATCAGAACCCAGGGGTATGCTATGAAGCTTGGGGAGGAGTTTAAGAGGGACAAGAGGAAATACTTCTTCACAGTAAGGGTGGTGGATGCGTGGAACAGCCTGCCAGAAGAAATGGTGTGGGCAAAGACAGTGGGGAGCTTCAAACATGCATGGGATAGACACAAAGGTATAATAAGTGGAGGTTAAGGAAGGAGGGAGGGACACCTGTGACCAGGTAGAGTCCAGAATGTAGTATTATGCAGTGAAAATAGGGCAGACTAGATGGGCCTTCTGGTCCTTTTCTGTGGACACAGTCTATGTTTCTATGTCCAATTGGATGTAGGATACTGTAGAATCTGTAATCCAAGATCCTAAAATACAACCTCTCTCCTTCCTTATAAAAAAATAATTGATGCCTGCCGCTCTGAGTCAAATTATACTTCCCCCCAGCCTTCCACAATAAATAAGATGCCCTGTCAAAACCCTCACCCAACACACCCACAAGCTCCAACCTCCCCTCCTCCTTGTATAATAAAATAATAGTAGAAGTGTTGTGATCTATTCAGAACACGTCTCTGAAGCCTACCACCACCCCAACACCAAAATCTTACATCCCCCACTGTTGCACAATGTAATCATTCCCCCCATCCCCAGATAAGAATTAACCCCCACCTAGTACACCTACTAGCCCCCACCTCCCTCCTTCCCTTCCTCCTTATACTAAAATAATAGTAGAAGTGCAGTGAATGACTGATATGCTTTGTCAGAACACTTAATTTGTCTCAACTCTCCCTCCACTGTAGCATCCCTTATGAACACTTTTCAAAGAGCTCACAAAGTAGGAAAAGTATCCTACCACAAATCACAAAAGTATTCATATTTTGATTAGATATTGTAAAATGACAAACACTTTTAAAGTGCATGCAAAAGAGGGAAACCATCCTTCTGCAAATCTCAAACATTCACATTACGAATAGATTCTGTAAAATAACAAACACTTTTCGAAGTGCACACAAAGTAGGAAAATTATCCTGCTTGTGATTGCTTGTGTGGTCTTGTCCTTTTCCTGCTTAGGGGGGTGGGGAGTTAAGGTTGGGAACCCTAATGCCACATTTCCCTACTTTTGTGGTGTTAAGTTGAACCCTAACTGATGCAGTAACAGTTTTTTGCAATGAATTTCTTTTCTATTTGAGAAAGTTAATAAACTAAAACTACAACAGTACTTCCAGCTGCAGCAGGTGTCAGTGCTTCTACAACCACATATACACATTCACAGTGCAAGAATTACATGCCCACTTCTGGCTGCAGAAGTGCAGGCACCAGCAGCCACATATAATCACTGGCACTGCAAGACATACACAAGAAATGCACAGCCACTTCTGGCTGCAGATAGAAATCTATGATACCCAAAGCACAACCTACTTGTGGGTGCAGAAGCATGGCCCCACTGGTGCGTGATGTGGATGTACCATACCGTACAACATCCTTCTGTACATTACCTTAATGTACGTATGGGCCATACCGTGCTTACACAGTTTGTATAGTGCACTTCGGTCCCCATGCAATTCCCCTACCATATTGTTGACTACATCTTCAGAATTTGTGTAGGGGGCTTCGGCCCTATGCAAATCCTGCAGTCAAGTATTATGTGTATACAGTACCAGCACAATCGTAAGGCAGAACACATCCTATTTCTCAAAATGTATGCCCCAAATTCTAAGAACTCATATTTTAAGCCTTCATGACATCCACAGGAGTGATGGGCTTGCAATCCAACCTTTTAAATGATTTTTATGGTGTTACAACATAAAAACACATTTGGAGGTGGAAGTAGCAGTTGTCACCCACTATCTTCACCTAAGGTCATTGTTCTACAGTTCAGTGCCTTTTTGACTATACAGTGGACTCCACTTATACTGTACATGCTTAGTGCAGAGAGTTACTTATTATGGACAAAAACTGTTTTTTCAAAACTGCTGCCATAGATTCTCCATTATCAATCCCCCTGTTATGACAGATTATAGCGGCTGGTTATATCGGACGCCAGAGCACCTAATGAGGTGCTTATCAGTCTAATAGCAAGGTGCTGATGAGGTGCTAATGGACCAACAGCAGTCTCAGATCCACTTCTGGTAAGGCAGTTTCATTTTGCTATAATATCCTTGTGGTCTCTCAAGCCCAGAAGGACTAACTTTGTTTTGTTTTTTTTTTGTTTGTTAATTGATGCTTTTATGCCTCCAGCTTGACCTCACCCCCGGTCAGAACCAGATCCATCCCCCGATGTCCCCATTTCAACCACCACCTCTTTCCTATGGCTCACAGACTCCATCCTAACCGGGATGGACAATGGACAAATTACCATTGCCATTTTTGTTGACCTGGCCAAGGCCTTCAACACTGTCGCTCACTCCCTTCTCCTCAACTCATTCATGGCAGCTGGCCTATCTCCCTCCACCACAAACTGGTTCAAATTCTACCTTATTGGCAGAACCCAATCAGTTAAGATGTTGGACGCCACTTCCCCTCCCCTTCCCTCCCAATTAGCACTCCCCTTCCCTCCCAATTAGCACTGGAATCCCCCAGGGCTCGGTATTAGGGGCCCTTCTATTCTCCATCTTCTTAAATGACCTTCCCTTTGTTTGTTCCCCATCCTCTGCTATACATATTTATGCTCATGATACATCTGGCTCCTGTCCTGAAGAGGTTACAACCAGCTTACAGCAAGACTTTGACAAGGTTCAGCTCTGGTTTGCTAACCATCAGCTTTTCCTCAATGCCAAGAGGACTGTCTCCATGACCTTTGGCACAAGACAGAGACTCTCTAGGCTCCCCTTCCTATCCACTTTCCACACCGTTGATGGGACTTTACTTGAGGACACATCCTGCTTCAGGTACTTAGGTGTTTGGTTGGATCAATACCTAAACTTCTCTGGACATATCGACGCCATCCAGAAAAACTGCACCCCAAGCTTGCTGCCCAGTTCAGGAACCATAGTTGCATCCCTTCGATGGCTAGGCGTGAACTTGTTCAGAAGATGATACTGCCTATTTTTGACTACTGTGATGTAGTCTATGGTGCTGCCACTAAGTCCTCCCTGGCCAGACTGGACACCCTCTTCAATTCCTTTTGCCGCTTTGCCCTGGATGTCCCCCCCCCCGAACCCATCACTGTGATCTTTATTGTGCCCTATCCTTCCCATCTCTTACAAATAGGTGACTCTCCCACTGTGCAAAATTCACCTCCAAGCACTGGTTGGGTGAGCTCCCTTCCTACCTCACCTCCACGCCCTCCACCCTCCCATTCCCTTAGATCATCCGATTCCTGTACCCTGGTTGTCCCCCACAGATCCACCCAAATCGGCCAATCTGGTTTCTCTCACTGCCTCCCCAAAATCTGGAATTCCCTCCCACCTCAAATCCGGCACTCATCCTCTGTCAACTCCATCAGCTCTGCCCTCAATAATTACCTTGCACCTAGCTGCTCCTGCCATGTCCCTATCTAATTCCCTCCTCTAAGCCCTGGACAAACCCTACCTCTCTAACCTCACCTTCACTTACCACCCCAAGGGGCTTGAATCTCTGATCTACTACATTCTCCCACCATCCTAAAGGGGTCTCTCTTGTACATTGCATTATCCCCTTCTCTCTGGTCCCACCAGTCCTATTGCAGGGTTCCTTGCACCCTGAGGGGGTATCCAGGGACATGACTCTTCCCCCTCTCCTCACTTCACCCCTCTCTCTCCACCCCCTTTTCTTTCATGTAAGCACTTGTTTACTTATTAACCTGGCACTTATTATTGTCCACTCTTTCTACATGTTATGCTCTACAGTGTTGTAACACTTTTTGTAACACCTGCCTTACAACTGTATGCTATTGTTGATCTTGTAAACTGAATGTTTACTGTCTCATTCCTATTGTATCCCTTCCCCCTAGGTCGCACCGGGAGATGAGTGACTTGTTGCTCAGTGTGCCTTCCTGGTGAAACGATTTCAATAAATAAATAAATAAAATAAAAATCTCTTACCTGTGAGACTGTCAACACCATGAGCTTACCCCCTGGTGGTGGGGTCCTGGCCAAGCCAGAACCAACTCTTCCTTCTCTCCAGAGTTACAGCAGTAGAGGTTCCCCAGGTGTCCACACAGTGGGCAGTGGCCAGGGTTTGGACCCGAGTGTGCCAGACAGTCCTGATGCACAGAGTTGTTTTTCCTTGTTTTTGTCTCTCCCACAGGAAGACGGCATGCAAAGGAAGCTCATGTGGATGCATGCAAGCATCCTATTCCACAAGATCCAGCCGACGTCCTCCCTCCAGCAGTGCTTGCCTAACTGCACTACCACTTCTGACCACCCAGGTGACAGTCTTGTGGCAGTGACATCAACCCTTCCTCCTCGGAGGAGACAGCATCCTCTGGGATGCTCAAGCCTCCTCTCCCCAGCTAGCCCTCTGATGACCCAGGCTTGTTTCCAAACCCAGGCTGTCAGTGTTGTGAGTGATAGCCCTACCACTGTGCCAGTGGGCAGGCAGCTAACTTTTTTTTTATCCCGCTTCTTGTGGGTCCTCTACACACCAAAAGACTAACTTTGCTGTAAGCCTCCCAGCTTACAGATCCCCTTATGCCCTGATGGGCATTCTTTTTTGTGTTTAAAATGTACAGAAGAGTTAACTTTGTGTCCCCCCCCCCGCTGCTTGTGGGTTCTCTTAAGCCCCAAAGGGCTAACTTTAAGTCCTGCAGCATAAAAAAATGTAGTTGCAGCCTTTCCTGTAGCATAAAAAAATGTAGTTGCAGCCTGTCTCTTTATGCCCTCGAGTCAGCGTAGAATCTTGACATCACAGTGGGTCTTCGTGCAAAAACAAATCAGCATGTAATTATGGCAGATCTCTTGTCGTGCCTCTCTAGCCCTGGAGTCAGTGTAAACAAGATGAAAGAGGGGCCAGTTTTAGAAAGTATAAGAGTTTCTAATCAGGTGTGTTGTAAAGTGGCTACGAGTAAGTGTGACTGCAAATTCAAGGTTTTTACTGATGGGGCAGGTAGGCAGGTTGCAGAATGGTGTGAGTTATTTTTTTATGGGAATGTGAGTTCAAGGTTGTTACTGTTTTACTACTGTTGTCAAAAAACATGTCAGCCCAGGAAGAGCACTGTGTTTGTCAGAAGACAGTACAGGTCTTCAGTCCTAGGTACCTTTAACAAACCTTCTTAAAAAAAGAAATCACTTCTTTGGCTATTCTGGAACATCACTTACAATGTACAAATGTGCTATGCACAGAGAAGTCTGTTGTAAGTTGCTTTGACTGTGCTAACACTTTCATTTTAGTATAATTGAAAATGGTAATATTAAAGGGGAACAGTCAGCACAAAGTACCCCATAGTCAAGTGTGGGGCTGGTCTCAGTGTGCACTTTGTGGGCAAAAACATTTTGGCTTACTTACTGTTTACTGTAGTACAGTAGATTATATCAGACTAATTTTGCTTAGTTGAAGGCTGACATCTTCTTTTACTACAGATCCCAGAATCCTGTGCAGCCAATATCAGAGCAGTAGGCAGCAGTGGGAGATTCAATAGCCTGCAGTGCATGTTGGAGCGTTTATAATCTCTGATTGGATGTTTTCAAGTTCTGTTTTTTGCCAGTGGCTAAGTATGACTCTATGACTGTACATAGTCCGTGGAAGACAGCGGGACCAGCAAACAAAAGATTAGAGCTTATATAAACTCTAACATGCACTACATGCCACTGAATCTTCTCACTGCTGCCTACTGATCTGCAGAGGATTCTGGGATTTGTAGTAAAAGATGTCAGCCTTCAGCCAAGCAAAATTAGTCTGATATAATCTAATAGACTACAGTAAACAGTAAATAAACCAAAATGCTTTTGCACACAAAGTGCACATTAGGACCAGCCCCACACTTGAGTGTGGAGCCCTGTGCTGACCATTTCTCATTAAAATTTAAAGGAAACTGTTGCCATACATGTTTGTACATTCCCTGGGAATTATAAATCACATATTTTTCCTCTTTTTGAAGAAAATGATAGCCACTGGAGCACGTGCAGACATCTTACACAGCAAAGAGTACTTTACGTACTGCAACTTTGTTGTGTATAAACATTCTGAATTCTAAGCTTTTAAAAAAAAAAAAATGAAACACACAGATCATCCCTGATCTAACCATTGTTTGTAACACATCAAGACATGCTGCATCGTTGTTCATTCTCTTCCCCTATCTGTATTCAAATGATTCATTTGTTTGAACTTGTGGACCTGATACCATGTGCACTAAGCTAATGACTGTTAAAACCTCAGCACACAAAAAAAAAAAAATTTAGATAAGACATCAGATACAGCTAAATTAAACAAGCATTTGTCAATGCCGAATGTTGTCTTGCTGGCATTGGCATTGGTAGTGCAGAAGTTAGAGATGCATAATAGGAATGGCAGTGAAGTATTGAACTGATGCCAACCCACCCCCACCCTGCAGAGACTGACAGGCATTGGGGTGTCTCTTTGGGTGTTGGCCATATTGCTCATGCCATTTCACCTCTCCTTATCCTGCAGACACCGACAAGTGGTGCGGTGTGCATCGGGGTCTTCGGGCTTTACGCTCACCCCATTCTATAAGGAAATACACAGAGATGGGTGCATTATAGGACAGTGGGGTGAACTTTGGAGCCAGAGCGTCCAAGGCACATCTTGATGACTGTCACTGGCTGCAGGGTGGGGGTGTGGGTGGAATGGCATGAGCATTATGTCCGACAATCCCAAGTCACACCCCTGACACCTGTCAGTCTCTACATATGGGCGTTCTGCACCAAATTTTCAACATAGGCATTTTAGCACCTCTGCTCATGTACAGTGTCACTGTTATTTCCTCAAAGTGTCCCAAGAAGTGATTTTGCACAGCGGGCACTATTCTCTGCGCGGAAGTCGCAGCGCATTTTGGACAGGATATGTGAAATAGCGGCTGTACTGTTCATCAAGAGGTGTGGAAAAATAGCAATGGTGAAAATCCAGAAATGAAAATATCCACAAATGCACAGCGGTATGGCGTGCATGCAATCTGCTGCTTATGCGCTCGTAACACAGTCATTTTTAGGCGTATCATCACCAAATTTTCAACATAGGCATTTTAGGACCTATTCTGCTCATTGAACTGTGTCACTGTCATTTCGCAATCTGCCCTAAACACTGATTTCCCACAGCATTGCGCTACTATGCGCCGGAGTGCGGCAACACATTTCGGGCAGGATGTGGAAAATGACAGCTGTACTGTTCACAAGGAGGTGTACAAAATGACAATGCTGAAAATCCGGCATTAAAATATTGTGAATGCGTGAAGTTACGAGCCTGTGTAGCAACTGCGCAACGCACGCTCGTAAAACAGGCATTTGTTGGATTTTTTCCACCAAATTTGGAACATAGGCTTTTTGAGAGGCCACCTCATGAACACTGGCACTGGCATTTTGTTAATGGGTCCCGAAAGGTGATTTCGCGCAGTGACTGCGAAATCTCCTTTCGAGGCCGATTAACGCCATGACAGTGATAGAATTCATGAAGAGTGCCCCAAAAAACCCATGTTGAAAATTTGGTGTCAAAATTCTAACAAATGCCTGAGATATGGAGCAAAGTTGAAAAAAACCCTATTCATTCCATTATACAGCTTACCGGCATTTCCTCAGTTCACAGTCGGCTTCCAAGAGTGCAGACGTATTCCCGGTCCACCGAACATCATCCCACCGGACTCCGGAGGTAAGTATAGGGTGAGGGGTGTGTGGGGAGGCAGGGTGCGCAGTGGGTGGGTGCAGGTGGGGGGCAGGAGACTATGAGGGATCTTTTTTTGTTACAGGGAAGAAAACAAATTACATCGTGGGACAGTTTTGTTTTTCAGGGGACGTGGCATGCTGGGGTGAGCTCCCAGTGTGCCACCTAACTATTTAGGGGGTGCTGCAGCAGATGGGGATTGGGCACCCTCGTCCAGCAGAAAATGGGGGTGAATTTATGCGGCCAGGATTGGGCACCCCGTCGGCATATAAGAAATGCAGGGGTGGCTGATTTATGCCGATGGGGGTAGGCTCCCCCTCGGCCACAATAAAAAGTGGGGGACGCAGAACCAAGGGGATTGGGCACCCCTCGGCATATAGGAAATGGGGGGCTGCTTGTGCAGCCACAGTAAGCTGCTGGGGGATTGGGCACCCCCGAGGTTGGCCGTTGGGTGGGCAGCTGCCCGCCATGCTGCTCATGTGGCGAGCATGCAGAAAGGGTCCGCTGTGTCTGATGAGCTTTGCTCGGATTGCAGCGGACCTTTCCTTAGATGTGCTCACCACATTAGCATGCATGGGGCATGCAGGCTGATTGGGGAATGAGGGACGCACCTACTGGTGCGTGCCCTGCATTCGCCCAACAGCGGCCGTGCCTCCAAATCCTCACTATCGCAAGACGTTGACTTGCACGCAAGCGCGGCAATCCAACATAAAAAGTACCTCTATCCTGAAACTCCAACTGTTAATTAGGCGCTCGTATGGTTCATTGCATTCAGTGTCAATGCTGATGTCCCTCACTGAGAAACCCTCTAAGTACTGCTTAAAGGTAAAAATCAAACCCGTAAATTAGTCTACATTATATACCAGCATAGGTCTGATGGTTGTGGTGGTGGTGTAGTTGGGTTCAGCCGTATGTCAGCTTCAAACTAGCAGATCTTTGTGTGAAGGATTTTTAAATGCTAGCCACTGTCTGCTTTTGTGCAGAGAGGATCAAATAACTGGACTTTTGGAAAAACAATAAAAAAAGTTTACCCCCCCCCCAAAAAAATGTTTCTTTTAATTGTATAGTCAGATACATACAGGTGAGCATGTGTTTTTGTTTGGGATTTTTTACCAGCATTTTGTTCTGAGTTAATGCTGGGTTTATTTATGCTCTTTGATGTTTGCTCATACTCTGGAATGTTGGGAGAAAAGACATGAGTAATAACAAATAAATGGCACCTGATGTCTCTATAATCAAGAGTATCATCTTGTAACTCCTTAGGTTCCAGAGTTGTTCTAGAACATGACAGTGTCACGAGATGGTACTTTTGATCTGTGTAAATGTTCATTCCCCTGGGCTGGTCCATTTGTGCTAAATAGCTTACCTTCTGGCATCAGCCTCAGCTGTTCTCCACTATGCTTCAAGACACACTGTATCATATCTTCGAGACCTCATTAGTTTACACATGATTTGATGTACCATTAACTTTTTAAACTATTTAGTTATTATGTATATTGTATTTTGTACTGTTTGTATATATGTCAGTTGTAGCTAAAAAAAGGGATTTGTCCCAGTCCACTTCCTGGTGAAAATAAATTAAAGGAAATTAGCCAAGACGCATGTTTCAGATACATTTCTTTATACTGTGTCCTCATGAGAGACGCCAAACTGTTATACAGTGCACGCAAGCACACAGATACATACATTTGATTTACACTAAGAGATGAAAACCAACCTGTCCAAGCATGTCCGGTGCAATAGGAATGGTGGGCCAGATATGGGAGTAAATCCCGAAGAACACGATCCAGAGTAGTATACTTCCCCACACAGCAAGGTGACTGAACTGAGAAGGTAGACAAGCAGCAGAAATAAAGCACAGTCAGAGAGAGCAAACAATGTTCAGAAAACTCCCTAAAAATGTTACATTGGAAAAGTTATAAATTACAGTTAATTAAACAGTACTGGATATTTTAGATCGAGGGTGTTCTCAAAAGAGAAAATATAACAGTTATCTACTTTGTTAATGCTGTTACAGAAAGGTATTTTGAATTCTGGCATTAGTACATTGCTTCTGGGATGTCCTGCAATTTATACAAAAGAAATGTACTTGGTAACAATACACTCTGGCAAAATAACTATAAAATGACTAGGAAAAATCAAGAAATTTCATTGGCTGAGAGAAGTCACTTGACTGTGCACTAAGTCTCTAAGTGCACGGTCAGGTGCCACATCCCATTTTCTCCCCCCAAAAATCTATTTTGAGCCATTTTATAAGCATAATAAGCAGGGTGTGCATCCACTAGTATTGAAGCATATATTTCTACAGCTAGATGAGAGGAACACTACCAAGGTTTGTATTTTTCATCAGTAGAGGAAGAGGATAATAATAGGTTTAAAAAGCAGAATTATTGTTTAATACAGACCTTAGCTCCATATTCGATATACATCCAGGAAGGAGAAATTAGAAATTCTGTATTTTGGCCACATTCAAACAAAGCACCTGGACTTGACCAAATACTGACTGATGTCTATAAATCTTTCACAGACTGGTGGATCCTGGCATTAAAAGTTTTATTTAATTATCTATTGCAGGGCGGACAGATCCCTAATAGTTGGAGAGGAGGTGTTATCTATTGTATATTTAAAAAAGGAAATTCTTTAGATCTGCATATGTATAGACCTATAAATCTAATTGATGCCTCACAAAAACTGTTAGGCAAAATTATATTCCAAAGACTTGAGCTGGTTAGAGGAGAATCACATCCTTAGTGAACATCAAAATGAGTTCAGGATAGGCCGATCTACAATGCGACATTGCTATGTATTATCACATTTAATATGGAAATATACAAAGATTAAGAAAGCAAAACTCTATGCATGCTTTGTAGACCTGAGTGCAGCTTCTGGTAGCATAAGTTGCTCCATGTTATGGCAGAAACATAGGAAATTAGGGATAGACCCTGTATTACTGGATGTTTTGATATGCTCACACTCAGAAACCTAAACAGTTGTGCAGTACAACCAATATGGCAGTGTAACATGGTTGATTTCTACAAATTGTGGGGTACATCAAGGTTGCCTCTTGGATCCTACTTTATTTTATATACATATATATATGTATGTATACATATTAGAAAGTTTAGAAGACCCAGATTTTCATTCTCCTGGAGTAAATAATAGAAAGATCTCATGTGTTGCTTATGCTGATAATATAGTTTTACTCTCTGTATCCCTTTTAGGCCTTCAGAGGAAAGTTGATCAATTTGCAGAACTATACAAAGAAAGTAAACTAAGTATTAATCGATGGAAAGCAAAATGGTTATTTTTGGCAATAAGTCTAAGAAGATTCCTAGCCTCTTTGTAGATAAAGAAAAAATTAGCACTGAGACATACTACGATTATCTGGGGGTCAGATTCAGCAAAACCTTTTCTTGGAAACCACATTTATTATACATCCAGGCTAAACTAAAAATGTCTGTCAGTGCCTTTAGAAGCTTGAATTTGCATCTTGGCAGGGGGTCAGTTATATGTGCCATGAGAGTGATTAATGCCAAAATTAAAATCAGCATACTCTGTGTGGCTGAGATTTGGGCCCCAGTTGGGGTAAAACCTCTTGAATTTATTCTAAATAAACTCTGTTGGCACCAACTGATGGTTCCTCAGTCAGTTCCACTGAATTATTGAGGTTGGATCATGGGCAGTATACACTTGAGACTATGATACTTGAAAGACAGCTGCCGTCCCTTGTTGCCCTTTTCCAATTGGCAGATTATTGATCTTCAAGATACTGCATAGAGGAGGAAATGACATGTTCTACAAGAGGGTTTGCATTCCCTAACATGCAACTAATAAAAAAAAGGTCTGTTCCCTATGGGACTGGGCCAGATACTATTTAAAATGTATTTCAAATCAAAGGAAGAAATAACTAATCAATGCAACAGAGAACAAGAGATGTTGCAATAATGAAGGATTTTCAGCGATTAATGACCTTTAAACACTAGATGGTATAAACAAATTAAAACAATACAACAAATGGAGCCTTAATTTAGAACTATATCTCACCCAGAAAAAAATATATTTGTATACTAGACATAGAATGGAACTGTAAATGACGCAAACTATATCCTCTTCAACCAGACAAGAGAAGGTATCTATAATTTATTGTGTAAATGCAGGACCAAGTCTGAGGATGATTTGAAGCATGTCTTATTGCTTTGCCCAATGTACACTAAAAGAAGGGATGAATGGCTAGATTCGATCTTAAGGATTTGACTTCCCCCTGACCAAATTATACACATCTTAATGAATACCAAAGAGTATAAAGTTATGCACAATGTCTGTGTTTTTTAGCAACATTGCATTTATGAATAACATTTTATTAAATACTGATTACATGTACATATAGATAATTTATTAGTATTGAAAATGAAGGTGTAAAGTTTTAACTGATAAATATGATCGCTAGAGAGAACAATTGCATGATATTTTGTACGTACAAAAGTTATTTATTATATGCACTATGATATGAAGCAGAGCATGTCTGTGAGTTTACTGTTGTTAAATTGTAAAGGCTTATAGCTGATCAATAAAAAAATTTGATGTTGATAGCGTGTACATCATATGATTTTAATGCACTTCCCAAGGGCATAACCACAAAAGCCCACCACCTGCAACACATAATGGCGTGCCTCCTTTCTACTTCAGGCAAATATCCAGGTCTGAGACCATAAGGTACATCAAACAGGTATTGGGTAAGACTAGGATGGGGAGTGACTCAATCATTATGAAGATGGTTGCCCTCACATTAAAATAACTGGCAGTTCCACTTACCAAAATCTTTAATGCCTCATTAATATGGGACTGTTCCCAGACAAGTGGAAGGCAACACTTGTCACCCCGGTCTTCAAAAGCAGACAGAATAAACCTGTCAAACTACAGGCCCATTTCTATTTTACCTCCACTCTCCAAAGCTCTGGAATGAGTGGTATCTGATCAATTCACAGGATACCTGGAGAAGTACAATCTACTATGCGTTCAACAGCATGGATTCTGAAAAAAACACTCCACCCTAACCCCCTTGGTTGACTACACCACCAAACTCTATGACACAGTGGATAATGGAATGGCAGTGGGGCCTATCTTCATAGACCTCACCAAGGCATTTGACACTGTCAGCCATCAACTCCTACTACAATGCCTCCTAACCATTGGCCTATCACCTAACACTGTTACCTGGTTTGAAAGCTATTTCTCACACAGGATACAATATGTGAAAATTTGCAGTGTACACACACAGCCAAGGGAAGTGAGCCTTGGAGTCCCTCAAGGATCAGTTCTGCTACCATCCACTTGTCAGGCATGCATGGTGCTCTATGCTGATGATGCGATCATCTCAGCACCTGGGAGGGAATTGTCCACGACCACAATCACCTCTGAACTACAGGCCAACTTCCAAAGGCTTGAAACTTAGCATACCTGGAATAAACTATTACTCAACTACAAAAAAAACAAACTGCATGCTATTTACAGTGCCACAAAACAGGAAAAAGCATGGCCCCCTACTATTACTCAGCCACAAAGGTGATTTGCTGGAGCAGGTCTGCACATTTAAATATCTAGGTGTTCACCTAGATGACATACTCACCTTTTTTACATATATTGATCAGGTCATTAAAGCAGCTAATACCATGCTAGGGGTTTTATACCGGCACAGACATTCTATGTCACCAAAGACACTGAAACTGATCACATGCAGCTCAGTGTTATCTACCATCAATCACGGGCTGATGATTTATGGTGCTGGCTTGGATACTGATCTTAAAGGGGAAAACCCTCCTTAATAAGGCCTGTTGTCTGGTCCTTTGGGCTGACTACCTGACTCATACGTGTATCCTATATACAGAGACCAGGTGCCTCCCCCTCCATTTCCGAATCAAATACCAGACTTGTCTTCTGGGAAAGAAATCCATGCTAGGCCTCACGCCTGAGTCCACCTCAAGTTTATTTAAAAACATTCAACCCACCGTGAACACCAGAAGTGCGGCTAAGGGGGGGAAGGAGTTTCTGGTGCCCTTTAGGTAGCTCAACGACCTTCCTATTGACCTGATTGGATGTAGCAAGATTATTCAGTTTAAAACTGGGCTCCACTCCCATCTTGCCAGAGAGAATGTATGCGGATGTATATTATAAAGTCGTGTTATCCTTGCTCAACCCTTGATTTAGCTTCCTCATGGTCAACCCTTGACCTAGCTCCCTCCTGGCATGCCATACCCCCCATACCTCACCCCATCCCACCTCCCCCACCCTTTGACAAAGCCACCCCTGGCTGCTCCTATTTTCTACTTTCCTAATGTCATAGCCTGGGATCTGTCTCCAACCCCAAGATCATACAAAGCATTGAATCCACACTAATGTAGTGTTGTCATAGTCCATTGCACTTTTTCCAAATGCACTGTAAATTGTAACCAATTGTGAATGTTAAGTATCTACCGTATTTTTGATGTCTTGTCCTTTCAGTGTTTACTTGTAACCATTTTTACTGCTTTGTATTTTTGTATCTGACTTGGAACCTTTGTAAACTAGCCTATGGCTCAAAGGTATTTAATCCAAACCTAAATAAATAAATAAAATAAGGACACTCGGCCTTCAGCCTCATGCCTTACTACGCCCCTGGACGTGCATTAAATCTTATAATGTACACCCTGTCGTGGCTTATTACTTATGTATACCATACCTGTGGAGGTAAAAATTACACTATAAAAAGTGATATATCCAACTCACAACATGTAAGCAATAAGACATGAGGAGCTGTGCATTGTGCTGTCAAAATGCATGCCCAGGGGCATAGTGAGGCACAGCACCACGGGGGAGTGCCTTCAGACCCTGCAAGTGCATTGCGGAAGCACACCGCTCAATCCAGTGTCTTATTACACTTATGAAATGGATCTTTATATTTTACTTGCAAGGAAACATTTAATTAAAGAGGTTTAAATATACAAAAATGTTAAATCTTTAGATTAATTTCCTGTAAAGTAGGTCTTCCACTCGCTGGTAGTGGATTGCATTTTTTTTTTTTTTTTTTTTGCTTTAGGACTTTAGTCCTATTGTAATTTCCATAGTTTTAGTTGTTTCATTTCTGTAGTTGTGACTGAGTGCAGCTCCTTTCTTCTGGCATCCCCTTTGGTGGAGGAGGGAGAGTGTGCTGGCTGTTATCAAAAGGTGAGTTCTACATGTTTGGTTGATCACTGAGGACAGAGTTTAAAGACTCTGAGGCCAGTGGGAACTAGGTGCACAAACTTAGGCGTAAAGATTCAAGTAAAAGATAGAAAGTGCTAGCACTTTTGGAAAGTGAATTACTTTTTTTGTAATTATAATTTTTATAATTTTTTTAAAGACAAAATAAAAGCATGATGTATCTGCCATCTGCAGCGTACATCTTCAACATATACATACATTATTAAGTCCAAAACATAATGAGAGAGAGAGCAATACATAAATATTTCCACTAGGCATAATAACATATAATGACTTAGCCTCCTCAGTCACATTGGGCGTCTTTAAATGTAAGCTGTGACAGCACCTTGTAACTAATGTCAGCTGTGACTGATTCCACTAGCAGTCCCCTTGCAGTTTGGCTCTAATTGCTCTCAAATCCCAGCTGACTCCACCTTCTTGGTGTAGCTGGCTCCAGTGCACTTCTTCCTTGCCTCCTTATCTCATTTACCTGCACCCCACCCCTCTAGTGATCCCTCCACCCCATCCAACCCCTCCCTTACCTTCCTCACCTTTCTACCCTCTCCTTCTCTTACTCCTCTCCTACCCTCCTACTCCACCCACCCATCCTGCCATACCCCTTCTCCCTCCACGTCTTGACTAGGCCTTGTGGGCTGATTCTCAATTTATTATTGTTTAATTAGTACTGCTTCTGATTGTCTTCCTAATGTCTGTGTATACGTATTGTGCTGGCATACAATGTACAATGCCACTTAATCCAGTCACCTATTCCTCTGTCTGTTCTTGTTTGCTGTGATTTGTTTTGTACCTTTCCTGACACTGTAACTATTGTAAATGCTTATCGCCTGTTGGCAGTTACCCTGTAACTTGCTTATGGAATCTTCTGAAGTAGAACCCATGTAATGAGCTCTCAGCTCAACGGTGTTAATCCGAAAATACAATAAATAAATAAATAAATAAAGGCATGCCTCTAACTTTTAGATTATACAGCTCATTTAAATTTCATCATACACATATTTTTTTAAACCCCTCAATCTCTCATCTATAGCTTTCATTCCAATAGTCATCATTTCCCACAAATCTAACATTAGAAACCTATTTAATTTTGGTTGTTAGATTGTTATTAGGGTTACCATTATATTTAACATTTCAGTACCACTACCAGTATCATTCATTCATTCATTCATAATAGCTAGCCTAAAGAAGAAAACAGATAAAAAATAACTATAACCAAATCAAAAAGTTGAGCAATCAGTTCGTTTTTATTTACCAGGTGGGTGCACTACACAAAACATTTGTCTATTTTCAGGCATGACCTGGGAGAATACAACAAAGGAGGCCAACAAAACGTATACAGATATTCAGAGAAACATGGTTCAATCCAAATAGACAAACAGAAGTACAGGGAATGAACTAGAGCAATGGAAGTAATACATAAGGTACAATATCTTAGGGGTATTATAAATGATATAGTACCATATACAGCGTTTACAAACAAACATACGAAAACACCAACTGATACAGGCCTGTCTATCTAGTCTGCTTGATTGTGCAGCTAGCCCCTCACCTTGCAGCTGCCCCTCCAGTCTCAGCTGGTGCCCCCTCATGACCCTTCCCATTCTGATCTGGAAAATCCCTTCTGTACTAGTCTTGTTTATCCACTTTAGGTATGTAAAGGTTTCAATCATGTCCCCCTATCCCTCCTCTCCACCAGGGAATACATGTTCAGCTTGCCCAGCCTCTCCTCATAGGAGTATCCCTCTAATCCCTGGATCATCTTTGTCACCCTACACTGTACACCCTCCAGCAATCTGATGTCCTTCTTCAGGAATGGGTGCCTGCATGCAGTATTCCCGGTGCGGCCTGACCAGCGACATGTAGCGGGGCAGGATCACCTCCCTATTTCTAGAGGGAATTCCCCTCGCCATGCACCCCAGCATTCTGTTGGCTTTCGCTGCCACCTTTCTGCACTGAGCTGAGTTATTCATACTCCCCATTATGAGCACCCCTAGATCCTTCTCCTCTACTGTGCATACCAGCTGTACCCTCCCCCCAGCTGATAGCTCCTCCCTGGTTCTTCACCCCGAAGTGCAAAACCTTGCACTTTTTGGCATTAAACCCCAACTGCTATGCCTCCAACCATTCCTGTAACCTGGTCAGGCCCTTCTGCAGCCCTGTCCGCCCTTTGATGTCATCCACCACCACTCCCATCTTTGTGTCGTCTGCGAAGAGACTGATCTTGCTCCGGATCCCATGGGAGATATCAGCAATTAAAATCCCAAACAACACCGGTCCCAACACTGATCCCTGTGGCACCCCACTTGTCACATCCCTCGGCATTGAGAGTTCCCCTCCCACCACCACCCTTTGTTGCCTACCCTTCAGCCAGTTGGTGATCCAGTTTACCATCTTTGTTCCCAACCCTATATAATCCAGCATCCCCCCAGCCTCCCATGTGGCATGGAATCAAAGGCCTTGCTGAAATCCAAATACAGGACATCTACCACATGGCCTTTGTCCAGTTCCCTTGTCACCCAGTCATAGTACTCAGTTAGATTTGTCTGACAGGATCTTCCCGAGACAAACCCATGCTGTTGACTGTCCTGGAGACCACTGTTCTCAAACAGGATTCAGGGCTATGTAATAATCATTAGTATGTTCTACTGCAAAACAATAGGCATGGTAACACACTTTATAGCAGCCTAAGGGCAGGAACATACAGATGCCTGGCTAAGAAGGGTGCAATATGCTTTTCTGAGGGCTTGACTGGATGGACACTGATGGACTGTGACAGAAATGGAGTTCCAAATTGTAGTAGCAAAGAAGGAGGACATTTCACCAAGATTTGTCTTGGTTTTGGGTATGTTTAAGGAATTGGGAACATTAGACCTAAGTGGATAGGACTGACTATCAGGCATGATTAGCGTTGAGAGGGACACAGGGGATTACTTGGTCATGGTTCCATCAAGCCGCATCGACAGGAATTTTGTTAATTGGCATTACAGCGATGACACAATGCTGACAGTTGGCATTGTGCCATCAGGGGAAGCAAGTGTTTTTCCCTCACATTCTATATTATCAACTTCGAGTCGCAGTTTTTTCGGGGAGGGGACAAAATCCACAGAGAAAGCAGTGTCGGCAATACCACGGACCATTACAGTGAACTGCCAGTTTTGTCGCTGTAATGGTCTTCACAGTATTTCCGTCACTGTGGCAATGGTATACACTTGGTCACAACCATGTGTATCACTATTCCCAAAGTAAGTTTGCACAAGACTGGTGATGGAAGCCATCCTAGTTGGAGTAAATGTCACAGTGGTGTGTGTGTATCTAATTGTGGCCAAGGCAAACCTGCAAATGTTGTTACAGGTCATGTCCCAATTTTGCAGAGTAGTTTTCAAGGCTGAGCAGTAGAGTGTTATGCCATATGTCAGTTTGGGGAGCTGGATGCCCCGGGCAACAGCAGTATGGGCTTTGGGTGTAAGGTTGCCTCTACTCTTGTAGGAGAGCCCTTGTCTGGTATTGACAGCCTTACAAGCAGCAGAGATATGTGCTGAGAAGTCCAGTACAGTGTTGAGTGTAACTGCCAAGTAGTTCAAAGAGGGAACTGTGGTAAGACAGTATCCATCGATACATGCTACTGCAAGTGGGGGTACTGCACATTTTTATCCTAGGAGTCAAACCAAAGAGCATAGCTTGGGTCTTAGTATTATTCATAAGGAGCCTGTTCAAATGGAGCTAAGCTTGTACAGATTGACGGTCAGAAGAGAGGTGACAATTTAATTCCAGTATGTGGTGAGAGCAAGCAAAGAGGACAAGGTCATCAACATATAGGATTGAGAGCAGTGCCTAAGACTAGTCTGGATAACATTAATGTGTAAGGGAAAAAGCAGGGGCCCCAGGATGGAGTCTTGAGGGACCCTAACTGTAGTAGCAGCAGGGTCTGACAAGGTATGACCAAATTTAACTCGTTGACACCTATTTTTCAGGTAGCTGTTGAACTATGACAGAGCAATGGAAGAGACACCAAATCACTTAGCTTACCAAGGAGTAGGGTATGATCGACAAAGTCAAAAGCCTTAGTAAGGTCAATGAAGACTGCACCACTGAGCTCATCCCGATCTATGGCAGAGGAGATTGAGGAGGTGAGTGACAGGAGGGCAGTAACAGTGCTGTGATTTTTACGAAACCTATACTGTTCAGGGTACAGGAGGTTATGAGTGGTGAGGCACTCAGTCAGCTTGGAGGCAACCAATTTTTCAAGCAATTTGTTGAGTACCAGAGGTATCATGATTGGCCTATAGTTGCCGATGTTCATTATGTCACCTTTCTTGTAAGCTGGGACAACATGGGAGGTTTTCCAGATATCAGGGACTGTTTGCACAGTAAGTGATAGTTTGAAGATTCTCATGACAGGAAAGGCAAGTTCTGCTGCAGCAATCTTCAATGCTTTATGCTCTAATTCATCAGTCAGCAGACTTTGATATAGGGATTTGCACAAGGGGTCTGAACCTCACCACAGGTGACTGCTTTGAGGTAAAGGGGGAGTCACATGGGCAAGCTTCAGGAGTGAAAGGGCAAGGGAGGAGGGCAGTGGAGGTGGGGAAAGCCTCAGTGTAGACAGAAAGGTTGGTGAAACTTTGGTTGAAGGCACTGGCTATGGTGACAGGATTGATGCAGTTAACTCCATCAATATTAAGATCCTTTGGTGTATGTTTTACTAGACTGACCAAGGACTTGTTTGACATTTTTCCAGAACAGTCCTGGGTTACCAGGCCAATGCAACAAACAGGGATTTGAAGTAAAGACTTTTACTACACTGGATAGCCCTTTTGCATTCATGTCCGAGTACTCTATAGCTAGCCCAATTGCCAGCAGACTTGGTGGCTTTGTACAGTATACAGACCAGCTGGCATCCCTCTGTTTAATAAGGGCCAGCAGGGGAAGAACCAGTTATTTGGTAACAGGGCCACGTACTGCCCTGGAAGTCAGAGGAGCACATTTGTTTTGGATTTCTGTTAGGACTTCGTCAAAATCAAGGCTGGCATATTTTATATCATTAAAGACACAGCTGTGACTAATCTGCACTCCTAACCTCTTTTTTCAGTTCAGTGGGGGTCGAGCTTCGAGAAGTCATGGAAGCGAATGATTCCGGTGGGAACCTTAGGGATCTTAGCCCTCCAGACACAATAAATGGAGAAGAGGTCAGTGATGGAGCTGGGAAGTACACCAGAGCAGGTAACCATATCAGGTCAAGGAGTGAGAATCCAGTCTATTAGGGGGAATGTCTGACCATTACTTTCCCTTCTAGTAGGCTCAGAGATGAGCTGATGAAACTGTAGTTTGTTAAGGGTAAATTCAGCTTTTTTAGAGTGATCACTAAGCCAGGCAACATCAAAATCACCAAGCTGGAGAAATTCATTATTTTGAACAAGTGAACCCACTGAGTTCATAAAAGTGGGAAGGTCTTGCTGATTACCAGCTGGGGGGATATGGACACAGAAATATGTAGCTTTTCAGAGTTCCCTAGGAGGAGAACTGCATGACAAAATTCAAACTGGGAACTGGGGTTTATTGATATGATGCCTTGACATGCAGGTGATCCTTACAGTAGATCACTGTTCCGCCACCCTTCTTTGATGTGAGAGGGTCAACCCTAATGAGTTTATACCTGGAAGAGCATACAAGCTATCAAGAATGTGTGACTTTAGCCAGGTCTCAGTGATACCTCAGTATATCAGATTTATAGTGATTGACCCACACTGTCAGCTCACAGAGATTTTTGGAAAGGCTCCTTATACTAATGTGGGCAAGCTAAGTCCCTTAACACCTTGACAGGGTGGGGACGAGAAAACAGTGGAGGGTGGTGACACAAACCCTGAGGGAGTTGCCAGCTGAGGACCTGGATTGGGTTTGATGTCACCTGTAGTCATGTGGAGGAAAAAAACAGCAGGAAGAGAGAACAGTGCCTATTCAGCAATGCCAAATGGCAGTCCCTCCATTGCAGTTTAAAGAGGTAGCCTAAGATCTGCGACAAGACCTTGGGTACAAGATTAGGACAGATAACCTTGCATTTCTCAATAAAAAATTAAGGAAAAAAGTTAATTATAGTCCTTCAACAGCTTCGGCAATCACAGACATTTCTTGCTCTGACATAGTAGAGGATTTACCTTCCCTATCTGTATCCTGTTTTTGATAAGTTCATAAAAATTCTGAAATTTGATCTGGATCAAAAAATATAAACTGCTTGTTTTTGAAAGGTATAGGGACCTTTGTCGGAGCCAGTAGCTGGAATTGAGCAACCAGTGAATTACATATCTTTTAAAAAAAATGTTTGCATCTGGTTGATTGACGGATGGCAGTTTGTGTATAAGGACTACACCCACCCACCCCATGCACATCACTTCCTTTATACCAGGGGTTCTGACATCACTTCCTAAAAAGGGCAATAGACATATGCCTGTCATATCTTTATCAGCCTAGCACACTGCGGAGGGGGTAAATGCATGCACATACTGACAAATATTGGATTTCTTTAGCCTATGTTTATTTAAATTGAACTGTTCTGAGAGTTACAGAGAGAACTGTTTTAGTTTTCTTCAGCCTATGTTTATATATTTTTGAATTTTATAGTTTTATCATTATTTTATAGTTATGTATAACTGGAGGCAAGGAAAAGCTGGGCTAGGAGGAAGTGGGGGATTAGGTACATGCATGGGAAGCATGAGCGTGGTAAACTGCAATAGCTGTGGGGCCGCAGTCTTTCTGGAGTGATGTGGAGTAAAGGGTATGTCCTGTGTGTAAGAGTCTGGAGCAGCTAAGGGCTGAAATAAGGCTGCTCAGATGGGAGCTGGGGAGGATGGTGTAGGAAGTCAGAAGAACAAAGCAGTGGAAGGAAAGGCAGAGGAGTGATGCCCAGGGGAGTGACGTCATCAGGCAGGGGATGGGAGTGGGGAGGAGCACTCAGTATACAGGAGTATCTCTTCCTCAAAGGAATAGGGAGCCCAGGGTGGAGGAATGCCAAGTGGTAAGGAGAAGGGGTGGGAATGTTAGAGTAGCATCAGGGGTGGGAAATTCTAAAGGGGTGCCTTTATTGAACAGATTTGCACCACTGTCTGGAAGGAGAGGGGGGGGGCAGCAGGATGTGAGGTAGAAGGTCAGGTTGAGCCATAGTTGAGAGTAGGAGTACAGGGGATGAGGGAGGGAACTAATCAAGGTAAGCAGGGAAGAGGAGGCAGGCAAAACAGAGTGGAGGATGGGGGGAGGTAGAGAAAAGGAAAGAAAGAAAGAGGGGAAGGAAAACTGAAAGCAGATACAGATAGTCAGAATGGGAGATGGAAAAACAATTACGGGGATAAATTGTGGATGTGGAGATAAGTTCACCAGAGTGCAGAGGGACCAGTTAGGTGGGGAAGCAGCAAGTACCAAAGGTGAGAATGGAAGGACGGGGAGCACGGATGCAGGGGATGGAAGGGTTGCAATCACAGGGGACTAAGGACTCCATAATTAGGGGTATTCACTGGGGAAGGAAAGGGGACCCAAATGCAAGGAGGAGGGTGGTTTGTATGCTAGGGATGACAGTGGGGAAGGTGGGCCCAAGAATAAGGGAAATAGTAAGGGAGGTTGGAGGAAAACCTAATTTAGTTATACATTTGGGAACAAATGACCTAGCTGGGAGGAGGCTGAGGTAGTACAAAGTAGGTTCAGGGAGTTGGGGAAGATCTGCAGGGAGGAAGGAAGTTCACTAGCCTTCTCAGAGATGATACCAGTACCAAGGGCCAGCACAGCCAGGAAAAGAAGAATAGAGGATTTTAATGACTGGCTGAGGAAATGGTGCAGGGAGGAGATGTTCATCTGTATTGAGGACTGGGAGGAGACCTGGTCAAGCAAAGCACTCTTTTCACCAGACAGTCTACACCTCAGTAGGGAGGGTTTGAGGGTATTCAGGGACAAACTGGGGGAATATATAATCACTACACTTAAACTACTGGGTGGGGGCAGCAGGAGTGCAGGCCCACAGACTCCGAGAGGAGAAGGTCAGTGACCCCCCCCACAGTGATGGAACAGGTCTGGAGGGAGGAGGTAGAAGGAGCAAGAACACAGTTAAGCAAAGGGTGGAGGGGGTGAGGAATACATTACAAGGATACGTGAAGGGGTGCACACAGAGCGGATAAATGTGAATAGAAGAATAGAGGGAAGAGAAGGATGGTCAGATTCTAGGTGGAGGGTGGTGTCTCTGAATGCGTGGAGTCTTGGAAACAAGATGGATGACCTGCAGGCACTATTATCAGACAGGAGGGTGGACATAGCTGCAGTAACCGAGACTTGGGCAACATCACACCATGACTGGGACCTTGTGATCCCTGGATATAAACTATACAGGAGGGACAGGATGGTAGGGAAGGGGGGAGGGGTGGCAGTTTATATCAGGGATGGAATAACTTGCATGAGGGAAGAGTCAGAGGAAGGGGAGGTGGAGGCATTATGGGTTCAGTTAAGGTCCAATAGAGGGAGAAAGGTGAGGTTGGGTGTGGTTTACAGACCACCCAGTTAGGATGAGAAGAGGGACAGGGAACTAAACTCACAAATATTGGAAGCTGCAGGGAAAGGAGAGATGGTAATTGTAGGGGACTTCAACCTGCC
This sequence comes from Neoceratodus forsteri, assembly GCA_016271365.2. NCBI lineage: Eukaryota > Metazoa > Chordata > Ceratodontiformes > Ceratodontidae > Neoceratodus > Neoceratodus forsteri. The sequence continues at coordinate 324,614,000 of CM057459.1, forward strand.
CAAGGTTGTCTGGAGCATACCATCCACAGCATATGCTAGGAGTCAGGTGATTCTGGAAGGACTGCAGAGTGGGTTCCTGACTCAGGGCATCACTGAACCAACAAGGGCTGAGGCAATTCTCGACCTGGTGCTCACAAATGGGGAGCATGTATGGGAAATAATGGTCAGGGAGCCACTGGGTGGAAGTGACCATTGCATAGTGTGGTTCCAGTTGGATATGGGCAGGGAAAGCATCGCAACTAAGACCAAAATCTTGGATTTCAGGAGGGCGGACTTCAGGAAAATGGGCGAGTGCTAAGGAGTGGGCATCAGAGTAGATATGGAGGTAGACCAAAGGTGGTCCATCATTAAGGAAGGAATACTGGTTGCCACAGTTGAGTGCGTTAGGCTCAGAGGGAAGAACATAAGGACCAAAGCGCCCAGCTGGTTCAGTTCTGGGGTTGCCCGGGCAGTAAGGGAAAAGAGGTTGTCCTACAGAAAATTCAGGAAGACCAAGAGAGAGGTGGATAGGGAAAATTACCTAAGGTTGGCTAGTGAGTCAAGTAAGGAAGTCCGGAGAGCAAAGGCACAGAAGAAGCTGCAGATAGCTGAAGGAATTAAGAAGGGGGAGAAGGCTTTCTATCGATATATAAAGGAGAACAGGGACAAGAAGGAAGGGATTGTTAGGCTTAAGAAAGGGATGGAGTGGGTGGAGGATAATGGGGGAAAAGCAGAGATACTAAATGAATACTTCTGTTCCATCTTCACCAGGGAGAAGGACGGACCAATGCCTTCAGGAGGGAAAAGAGGAGCGGGGAGCAGGGGAACACAGATGTAGTGATAGAGGAAGATAGAGTAGGGAGGGGCTGCTGGCATTGCAGGTGGACCAATCACCAGGCCAGGTCAGAGTACATCCAAGGGTACTAAAAGAACTGGCTGAGGAGCTGGCAGGGCCACTGCAGACCTATTTAATAGTTCAATAGAGTCAGGAGTGGTACCGCAGGACTGAAGAACAGCACATGTAGTGCCCCTCCACAAAAATGGTCCCAAGGATGACCCAGGGAATTACAGATCAGCCAGTCTGACCTCCATTGTGGGCAAGCTCATGGAGACCATACTAAAGGAAAGGTTGGTGGAATATCTAGAGGAGCATGGTCTTCAGGATGTGAGGCAGCATGGGTTCATTGGGGGGAGATTGTGTCAAACAAATCTGATTGACTTCTTTGACTGTGTCACTAAGACAGTAGATAGGGGCCAAGTGGTAGACATCCTCTATCTTGATTTCAGCAAGGTCTTTGACTCTGTGTCCCACAAAAGGTTGATCAGGAAGTTGGTGGATCTTGGGGTTGGGTAAAAATGGCCAGATGGGTGAAAAACTGGCTGGGGGATGGAATCCAGAGGGTGGTTGTGGGGGGAGAGTTATCTGGCACTAGTGAGGTAACCAGTGGGGTCCCACAGGGCTCTGTGCTGGGGCCAGGTGTTCTTCAATGTCTTCATCAGTGACACTGGAGATGGCATTAAGGGCAAAATGTGCCTATTCATGGATGACACCAAGCTCTGTGGAAGAGTGGACACAGCTGAAGGGATACAGGACCTACAGAAAGATCTGGAAAAGCTGGGGAAGTGGTCCAGGATCTGGCAGCTTGGCTTCAATGCCAAGAAATGCAAAGATATGCATATTGGAGCCAAGAATCCCAGGACAGAGTACTACCTGGTTGGAGTCTGAGTATCTGCATCAGAGGAGGAGAAGGACCTAGGAGTGATGATCACTAGTGACCTGAAGCACTCCACGCAGTGCAAGAAAACAGCAGCAAAGGCAAACAAGATGCTGGGATGCATATCTAGGGGGATCAGTAGTATTAGAGAGGAGGTTATACTGCCCTTGTACAGGTCACTGGTAAGGCTGCATATAGAGTATAGAGTTCAGTACTGGTGCCCACACCTCAAAAAGGACATTAACCTGCTGGAGAAGATCCAGAGAAGGGCTACAAAGATGATAGCGGGTCAGCAGGGTAAGGCATATGAGGGGAGATTGAGGGCACTGAACATGTGCTCCCTGGAAGACAGGAGGGAGAGAGAGAGAGAGAGAGAGAGGGGACATGATTGGGACCTTCAAGTACTTGAAACGAATAAATAAGGTTGATAAGGAGAGTCTCTTTAAGCTGAATGGCAACCATAACATGAGGGGGCACAGTGTTAAGCTGGAGTGTGGGAGCTTTAGAAGGGAGGTCAGAAAGCACTTCTTCACAGAGAGGGTGGTAGTTACTTGGAATGCATTGCCGGAAGAGGTCATCTCGTTGAAGACAGTGGGCAGCTTTAAGAGAGGCTGGGATAGGCACAGGGGGAAGGTAAGGATCATGGGTAGAGAGGATGGGAGGAGTGGGGAGGGAGGGCAGGGACATACACTCAAGCTGTAGACCCTGCAATACGAGCAGACTTGATAGACCACATGGTCTCCTTCTGCTGGCTTCTTCATATGTTCGTATGTACACGGTAGGGTAAAACTGTGAGCGCAAGTGTGAACATAAAGAAGAATTCACAGATCACAATGAACATTTAAAAAAAAAACCAAAATGGATAGAACTTGCACTAAATATTTGACCAAAAACAGGTTCTGAGTAGAGACTTGTAGGGAGGTTTGCATAGATGGGTGTAGGAAGTGAGCGGCGAGATTATACTGTAGGTGGATGTCAGACTAAGCGAGCGCTGGGGGGGAGGGTAGTTGGGTAAACAAATCTCAGAGAAGTGGACAAAAAAACACAATAAAAGAAATAGGAAAAATATGCTAGCACGTGTCTGTGTCTGGAAACACAGTATCAGTCAGTTGTACAAAGGACGTTTAATTTAAGCAGATGTGTGAAGTAAAACAGCACAGCTCTTCTGTTTTGTCTGGTATTTAATTCTGAAAATTCTAAACTCTGCACGAGGATTTGTTTTAGGTGCTGCACCCACACAATGCACAGATTTCTGCCAATCAGGATGCAACATTTTCCTTCCCATTTCATAAATCATGTTATCTTGTGTGTTGGGTACGTCACAGATTATATCTTGCCCTGTTGGGTGCATCACAATGTATGCAGAACTAATCTGACAGCAGATTTCCCAATGATGATGATGATGATGATGACATCATAAGACCCCTGTGCAGCACTAATGCCAGTAGTTGAAATCAAAGAAAAGCAGTTAAATCTTTATGAGCACAGCACATTTAAAAGCTACAGCTAGTAAACTGTTGTTATATAAACTGAATATGCAATGGTTTGACTCAAAATGTCTAATTTTTCCTATACTTAACATGGGATTTGGGTTTGCTCTCACGTATGTAGCTTATAATCACTTGTGAGGGAGCAGGACTTTCATAACTCACTCATGACTCTGCCTCTCATGATGTATGGTCCTGCCCACTCACATGTGAAAGAAGGTACACTGAACATTTGGAGTCAGCCAACTGTATCTTTCTCTCTCCTCTCTGTGTGTGTGTGTGTGTGTGTGTGTGTATATATATATATATATATATATCTATCTCGCTTAGGGCTATGCACGGAGTTGGCTTTTGATATTTGTATTTGAGTCTTTGATATTTGTATCTATATTTCTATTTGTTTGCATATTATTGTGTGCAAAATATTTTATTTTATATTTAAGACTTGTTCCTGTTGTTAATGATGACAAAAGACCAAGAGTATGAGAGGTTTCAGTAAAATATGCAGAGTTATCATTAAACTATGTATTTATCTTATGAACAACAGAAGTCATGTGTGTGTGTTACACTAGTCTCGGTCAAGGTCTAACACACATATCAAATATTTAAAAGTGATATTTGTATTTGTAAAAAGTGCAGTATTTCTGTGTATTTGTCCCAGATATTGCTTGTTTTGCACATCCCTATTTTCTCTCTCTCTCTCTTTCTCTTTCACAGCTGACCTTAATACATCTTGATATCTTTTTTTTATCATTTAACACTTTTTCCCTCCTTGCAGCCACAGTCCTGCCCCACATCCAGCCACCACTCCACTCCGCTGCCGACCCCAAAGCTCGCATGCCCAGCTGGCAGATGCAGCTACATCTGTGAAGGGCCCCCCCCCCATAGCCCCCACGCCTGGTGAGGAAACCAGTACCGGCACATGTCTCCGGGCATCATCGGCCGGTGGAGGTGCGGCCATCAAGCTGCCATGGACCTGTGCTGCCATTTCCCATGTTCTCCATATTTGGGATCGTGGATGTGCAATGACGTCAGTGCAGATACGTGCAGATATCCACCGTGGTCCCCCCTCAGTTACACCATCGCTTGCGGTACCTCCGGGCATCCTCAGGGGTCACTGCAGCGTGGTGTAGAGTCCCCAACCCACCCCAGGACTGGGAGAGCTGTCTTCCAACGCTCAATCCCAGTCCTCCTGACCCCGATGACCCGAACTGGTACCTGGTCAAGTCACCAGCGTAGCGCAAGGTGTGGCGTCCAGCGCCTCAACCCTCAGCGCTACCGGGCTGGCGGTATATCATGACATCTTCTTGTTAGTTTTGTCATAATTGATATTTTGAAGGGTAGCTTTCATCACAGTAGAGTACCGAACCAATCAGAGAGCATATTTCACAATGCTGTTGACATCACAGTTGCCTAGTGCAGCACTGGATCCAGCATTTGAAATCAAAGAGAAACAGTGCAATCTTCAAGTAGCATGCTTAAAAGTTATGACTAGTAAACTGATGTTGTAGACACTGACTACACAGTGGACTGACTCGAAATGCACAGCGTATCTTCGCTTGTAAGAGACAGGACTTTCATAACTGACTAGTGGCTTTGCTACTCGTGAGTTATGGTCCTGCCTCTCACACTTAAAGATAAAATGCAAATTTGAGTCAAGCCATTGCATATCCCTATAGCTCCTCCCCTTTCTATATATATATATATATATATATATATATATATATATAGTATATCATATTCTGCAGTCACAGCTGGAGTCCTGCAGTAAGAGCAGTGAGCTGCCGATCCCCTGTTCTGTCTGCCTCAGTTTGTCTGTCTGTCTGTCTGTCTATCTATCTATCTAGCTGTTGTATCTATTAAGTGACAGGGTACCCACCCCTGGTACAGCTTCTCTCTCTCCCCTCCCCTCCAGGTCACCCGCCCTCCCATTCCCAGTGTTTTTTTCTGTTTGTAATACCATATAATGTATAAGTGGACCATCCCTGCTACCGCTTCTTGTGACCCCTCCTCCACTCCAAGTAATCCCCCTTTCACTAAGTAGGTGGCAGCACCTGGATGCCTACCCCTAGTGCTGCCGAACAGTAGCCTGACACTGGGACACCAAGCCCCCAGTGTCAGAATCTCAGTATCTCTTGAGAAAAGGAAACCATCACTCATTTTTATTTTATCTGCATAAAAAGAAAACTGTCCGTCAGTGATCTGCCCCCCCAACCTCCTACTCAGCACCCACCACCCGACACCCTCACACACCTTCACTCACCTGAACATGTCCCATGGTGAAGAGCCACTCTCCGATAGAAGACATGCCTTGCCACTGGAAACACCATCTGCAATATGGGAAATTAAGGTAACTGCAGATCAGTGTATTTCAATGAAGCAATAATGCATGACATGTTGCATGTCATGCTAGGATAACGTCACACCTCAGGTGGATGGGCACGAGGTAGCAGGCCGAGTGTGTCCAAACCCAAGAAGCAATGTTATCCTAGCACAACACATGTCCTGAAGTGCATTATTGCTATTATACCATGGCTAATCTTTAAATAGAAGGAAAAAAATGAAAAGCAATACTTTTAAAACAAGTTCGTACTTCAATTTTTTGTGTGTGGAAGTATATTTATATAAAAAGAAGTTCCTTTTTTATGTTTATCCTCTCAGTGGTGCTGTCTAAGCAGTAGGTGGATTTTTCTTGTGTGTTATAGCTGCTTTCAAGTCCCACATGTGGTTTTGTTTCATTGGTTCTGGAAGCTCTCCCCACCCCCACCCCACGTCAAACATTTTGGGTCAAAATATGTAAAAATGGCGAAGTTATGTGCGTACATTAAAATTTTTCTACACTCGTTCGTGACTTTGGTAATTTTAAATCTTTTGACCCCAATTTTTCAACATAGCCCTTTTTTCACACCACCTCACAAACGTGACAGTTGTCATTTTTCAAATCCTGGCTAAAATGTGTATTCACACCAGTTGCGCGGAATGACATTTCAGAGAGGATTTAAACATTTTTCATCTACCGGGTTCATGAGGTGGGGTAATAAGAAGGCTATGCTGAAAATGTGGTGTACAAATATGGAAAATGTCCAGGTTATGAGTTAATGTTGCAGTATTTCAACGTTCACAGTATTTCAACGTTCACTCAGAACTTCACTAATTTTCAATATTATGACTCCAAACTTTCCACATAGCCATTTCTCCACACCACCTCATAAACATGTCACCTGTTATTTTTAAAATCCTGGACAAGATGTGTTTTTGCACTTCTGTTGCAAAGTGGCATTTCATCCAATATACTGTAAATGGTACATGTCATGTTTATAAGGTAAATCATATAATGAGTATATCGAAAATTTGGGGCCAAAATTAAAAAGATATATATATATATATATGATTGTTAACAAACTTTGTGTGTAGTGCCTGTCTTGATCCCAGCAAGTATGCTTTGTGATCACCTGCTGGTGAGCTGATTTCGGTGGTGAGCTCAGTGACCCAGCTGAATGGGGTGAGGGTGGGGGATGGTGCTGTTATGTGATACCCCCAGCTAGGGAATGAAAGGTGCAGGGTTGTCTGCATGAGTCTGGGTACCATATAGTGAAGACAACTGTCCTCTTGGCATAGGGCTCTGCACCTCTCCACACGTTGGTAGCAGAGGGCCCTTTCAATTGGCTGACAGGTGCACTCTTTGCCCTGTACATCTGTATCTGTGATCACACAGAAGCGCAGGGACCACAGGGCACTGTGCTTCCACAGCCCACCAGACAGCCACATGAATTCTTCACATCCATTGCTGCACTTCTGTAGGTGGACAGAGTCTTCCTTTGGTGTAGGGCATCTGCATGTTCATGCAAGTCCAAAAGGGACCTGCATGAATGAGGATACGATTCCACTCTCTCAAAAAGAAAGGAAATTCTTTGCAAAAAATGTAATTAATACACCAATTAGGGTAACTTAATGCCACAAAAACAGGGAAACGTGGCATTAGGATTTCCAACCCTAACTTCCCACCCCCAACCCCCAAGCAGCAAAAGGAAAATACTTTAAGGCTGTGGGTCTTTGGAGTCTTGGCGAATCATTGGTGGGGTCTTCCTTGTGGTTGTCAACTGTGATGCTTCCCTGACCCCCCTGCCCATAGCCTCTAGTCTGAAGCACAGGGTACAGCTCCAAGCCAGTGCCTAATAGTGATACACTCTTCAAAGGTAGAGAAGTATGTCTCACCACTAGAGATCTGCCAAAGTTTTAATTCGCTGGTGAAGCGTTGATGAAGTGAAAATTCGCCTGTGAAATTCTCACAGAAAGTTTTCCTACCCTCATCAAGTTTGACTTCACTCGAAATCACAAAGTTTTCCATGCAAACAGCAGACTTTCATCAATTTCACCCACAAATGGCAGATTTTTGCTGGCAAATGGTAAAATTCTGCCATTTGTGGGTGAAAATCAGCACTTCAAGGGTGGAATTCTGCTATTCTCAGCAAAAGTCTGCACTTCGCAGATCAATCTGCACTTTGTGAACTGCGCTAAATGTGTGCAGTGTGAATTTAGACAGCTTCATCCATCTCTACTTGCCACACATTGTGAAGAAAGGAAATCATGTGTGACATTGTCTGCTCAAGGAATGGGGTGGACATTAGAGTTGACTACCCCAAGGACTCTGGACAGCCATAATCATAATGTTTTTTTTTTCCCTTTGCTGCTTGGGTGGGGGGTGGGGAGTTAGGGCTGGAAACCCTAATGCCACATGTTCCTACTGTTGTGGCATTAAGTTACCCTAACTGGTGCATTAGCAAAGTTTTTTTGTAAAGAATATATTTATATAGTCATTGCAAAACACTGCATTAATGCACCAGTTAGGGTTCAGCTTAACCCCACAAACATAGAAACATAGAATTTGATGGCAGATAAGGACCGCTTGGCCCACCTAGTCTGCCCATTTCCCTACCAGATGGATAAGCTGCAGATTCTAGTTAATCAACAACTTACTTCCTCCTACGCCCCCACTAGAATTGCCTTATGCCTGTCCCATGCATTCTTGAATTCTCCCACTGTTTCTGACTCCACAACCTCCTCAGGAAGGTTGTTCCATGCATCCACAACCCTCTCTGTGAAATAATACTTTCTAACATTACCTCTGAGCCATCTCCCCTCTATCTTCAAATTGTACCCCCTTGCTCTTGCACATATCTTCTTCTGAAAGATGCTACCCTCTTGTACTTTGTTAATGCCCTTGAGATACTTGAAAGTTTCTATCAAGTCCCCACTCTTCCTCCTTTCCTCAGGGGTATATATATTAAACTCCTTTAGTCTCTCTTCATATGGCTTCTGGGGCAGACCTTGCACTATTTTGGTTGCCCTTCTCTGAACAGCCTCCACTCTGTCTATGTCTTTGAGGAGATGAGGTCTCCAGAATTGCACGCAGTACTCCAGATGGGGTCTCACTAACTGTCTGTACAGAGGGACAACAACTTCCTGTTTTCTACTGTTGATGCCTCTCCCTATGCATCCCAGTATCCCCCTAGTCCTCCTTACTGCCTTCTCACATTGCTTGCCCACCTTTAGGTCATCTGATATAATTACTCCTAGGTCTCTTTCGATTTTTGTTGTTGTTATTAACTCACCCCCCATTGTGTACTCTTCCCCTGGGTTTTTGTTTCCCAGTAGCATTACCTTGCACTTCTTTGCATTGAATCTGAGCTGCCACATATTTGACCATTCCTCCAACCTTGCCAAGTCCCTTTTCATTCTTTCCACCCCAACTTGTGTATCAACCCTGTTGTAGATCTTTGTGTCATCTGCAAAGAGACATACCTTTCCTTCCAGGTGCTCTCCAATGTCACTTATAAAGACATTAAAGAGGACCAGTCCCAGTACCAAACCCTGTGGTACCCTGCTAGTTATCCTCCTTTCTTCACTGTGGACTCCGTTTACTATTACCCTTTGCGTCCTGTTGTCCAGCCAGTTTTTTATCCAGGCTATTACCTTGGGACCCACTCCAAAGCTGGCTAACTTGTATATTAATCTTTTGTGTGAGACTGTGTCAAATGCCTTGCTAAAATCTTGGTAGCCCATATCCACAGCCCCTACCTGGTCTACTACTTTGGTCACCCAATAGAAGAAATCTATTAGGTTCATTTGACATGACCTTCCTGCTGTGAAACCATGCTGCCTTGGGTCCTGTGCCTCACTGACCTCTAGGTACTCAAAAAGTCTTTCCTTCAGAAGTGATTCCATCAAAAGAACCCACAAAAGAACTCCTCACCCCTTCAAGTTGCAAAAAGTCAAAACCACAAAAGCAACCACAGACCGCCATCACTAGGTAAGACAGTTAACATACTACTGTTTCCCAATGACACATATGAAGTAGCACAAATGTGCTGCCTTCATGGATGCGTTTCTGGGGCTGAAGAAATGTGTGTATGTCTTATGGTCTACATGAATACCTGTGACTGCAGAAGCCCCATAGGGGTCTGTGCTTCTGTAGACATAAGTAGTTTTGCAATTTGGATATACTGCATTTCTATATGTGACTGCAGGAATGCATGCACTACAGGGGCCTGTATTTCTGCAGTCAGAAGTAGCTGTGTATATCTTGTATCTGTGGCAGCAGAAGTGCATGTATGTTTCAGAGTGTGCACATGTATCTGTGATTGCAGACGCACTGGCACCACATGGGCTGCACTTCTGCAGACAAATAGTGCTGCAATTTGGGTATCATGGATTTCTATTTGTGGCTGCACAAGCACAGAAACAAGTCAGTGTGTATGTCCTATAGTGTGCATGTGTATCTGTGGCTGCAGAAGCACTGACTCTACAGGAGCCTGCACTTCTACAGACAGAAATACTGCTATAATTTGGGTATCATGGCTTTGTATGTGTGGCTGCAGGGACCTGTGCTTCTGCAGACAGAAGTAGTGTTGTGATTTGAGTATTGTGGATTTCTATATGTGGCCAGAAGTGTGTATGTCTTGCAGTGTGCATGCAGCAGATACAAATCCACAAAAGTAGCACAATAGTGCAGCTGCATTTGTGTAATCTGGAAACAGCTGAATGCTGTTTGTCTTACCTGATGATGGCTGTCATTGCTTGTGTGATCTTGTCCTTTTGCTGCTTGGTGGGGTGAGGAGTTAGGGGTTAGAAACCATTTTGTCACATTTCCCTATTTCTGTGGGGTTAAGTTGAACCCTAACTGGTGCATTATTTATTTAAACTTTGGTGAGCGGGAAAGGCACACTGAGTCGGGACTCATTTATAGGTGCGACCTAGGGAAGGGTAAAACAGAGGGAAACAGCAGCAAAAATAATGTTACATAAATGAGCGAACAATTAGTAATTTAGTCAGAAGTGCCGTTTATAAGAACAAAAAGTGCAATAACAAGAGAAATAGCACAAACTAACAAACAAAATACAGTCAGAGTCACAAAAAATCAGAAGTGCAATTAAATTACTACAGCTGTGTAAAATTAAATTGGTATAGGCTAGAGAAGAAAATGGATATGGAGGTCATGGCCCTGATTTGTTAGAGCTAAAGTGGGGAGAGGCTAGGGCCAGTAGCATGAAGCAGCTGATTTGCTTTGGAACAGGTGCTTGTGTGCAGGGAGAGAGGTGGCTAGTTTGAGAATAGGTGTAAGTTGGTTCCAGAGGGAGGGTAGACAGAAGGAGAAAGCAGACTGACCTGCCATGGAGTGAGGGTGAGGAAGAGAGAAAGAACGATTCACCCATGAGTGGGGTGGGTAAGAGGAGGGGTTGGCTGGGGATAGGAGTAAGGAGAGATAAGAAGGTGGTAGTCTAAACCAGTATCTGGAAATAATAGCTAAGGAGTGTGTCCAATAATGGGGGGATAGATAGCGACGAGTAGAGGGATCAGTGATGAGCACAGAAAGGGGAGTCTGTGGCAAATCAGCAAAAGGAATTAAGGAGGGTGTCAGTCTGGCAAGGGAAGAGGCAGGGGCGGTGCCATAGACAATGTCTGTATAGTCGAACACAGGGAGGACAGTTTTGGTGACCAATTCACGACGCACAGAAAGGCTGCTGCTAGCTTTTGGTAGAGAACAATCTTGCTATCAGAGCAAGGAGGTAGCTGACTAAGGAGCTAGAACTTTACTGCTAGAATGCTTCTGATTCAGCAAGAGAGTCAGAGTCTGTTGGGATTAAGCAAACAGATACTTTATTGTAAGTGTAGGGTCTCAATTAGGGTAAAAAAACAAACAAAAAAGTTAGTGTGCTTCTCTGAGTTGGGGGAAGGGGACTGTATCATCTTGGCAGTTTGCTAACTCAAAAGGAGAGCTGTTAATTGGGGTGTGTGACTTAGGCAGAAGAAAAACAGGTGTCTGCAGTTAGTTCCTGCTGCTAGTTTTTGGCACAGAGCTATCTTGCTATCAGAGCAAGAAGACAACTGACTAAGGAGCTAGAACTTTACTGCTAGAACACTTCTGACTCTGTTACATATCGGTATTGCCCTCCAACTCTTCCCTACACCTTCCTACCCTTAGCGAGATGCACTTTTATAGGCACTGAATTTGACTGACAACAGGAACTTCCTGTTTGGGAGAAGGAAGGGAAGGATCACTGAGACACAAGATTTGCCATCTCCCTTCCCCCTAGCTACTGGAGGTCTGACTCTGAGCAAGGAAGAAGGAGACTACTGAGGAATACAGGAAATTCCTGTCCCAGAACAAGAAGGGTGGGAGCTATAAGGGCACAAATGCAGTATGAAAGTAGGCAGAAAAAATAATTAATAAATACATAAACAAACAAACAGAGGGAGGACATAGTAAGCATTCAAAGTAACAGGGGAGGGGCCAGAAATAAGACATGATGGGAGTGCCTCAAAGGTTGTCTGGGTGGAGGAGTGGCTGGACTACGGTGGGCTTGGGAAGGATGGGGGTGGTGGGGCAGAGACACACTCTTCTACAGTTAAACTCCACAACTCCTATGCTGCACTGGCAGTATGGGACTGTCCCATGGAGGCACCCGCAGTGGAGACCAAGGAGGATGTGGGTGTCTCCCATGGTGAAGACCCCAGGGGGGAAGGCAGAGGACCCCAGAGATGGAGGAAGCAACTCCTGGTGGAGGATTCTATTGTTAGGGGGGTAGACTTGAGGGCAGATGGAGTGGGAAAGATGGAGGTTAAGTGCCTACCTGGTGCCATGGCTTGGAGAGATGGAAAGCACATCCAGAGGATCGGTGGGGCAGCAGGACGGGAAGGAGAGCTAGACATCATTGTCCACCTGGGGACAAATGATCTGGCTGGTGATGAGGTTAGAGTAGTCCAAAAGGACTTCGGGGAGCTTGGGAATGGTCACAGACAAGTGACGTGCACTGTAACCTTTTCAGAGGTACTACCAGGCAATGACAAGGGGGAAGGCAGGGCACTCCGCACCACAAGATTCAATGCATGGTTGAAGGACTGCTGCAGAGCAGAGGGCTTCAGCTTCATTGGGGACTGGGGTCCCATCTGGAGGGGGTGCAGGCCTATACAAATGGGATTAACTGCATCTATTCAGGAGGGGAACCGAGATCCTTAGTGAGAGGTTTAAATGCTTCACTGGCAAGCATTTAAACTAGCCAAGAGGGGAAGCGATAGTAGGCAGGAAGAAGCCAATTGCCCCCTTCCCCCACAGGATGAAGCAGTCAGTAGGGAGGGAGGACCTAGGATTGGAAAATTGACACATAGAAACATAGAATTTGACGGCAGATAAAGACCGCTTGGCCCACCCAGTCTGCCCATTTCCCCACCTGATGGATAAGCTGCAGATCCTAGTTAACCAGCAGCCTACTTCTTCCTACCCCCAACCCCTAGAATTGCCTTATGACCGTCCCATGCATGCTTGAATTCCACCACTGTTTGTGACTCCACAACCTCTCTGAAGGCTGCTCTACACATCCACCACCTCTGTGAAAAAATACTCCTTAAATTACCTCTAGCCGCCTTCTTCTATCTTCAAATTGTGCCCTTGTTCTTGCACACCTCTTTTTGAAAGATGCTACCCTCTTGGACTTTGTTGATTCCCTTGAGGTACTTGAAAGTTTCTATCATGTCCCCTCTCCCTCCTTTCCTCGAGGCTATACATATTAAGCTCCTTAAGTCTCTCTTCATATGTCTTCCGTGCAGACCCTGCACCATTTTAGTTGCCCTCCTCTGACAGCTTCCATCCTGTCTATGTATTTGCAGAGACTGGGTCTCCAGAACTGCAATGCAGTACTCCAGATGGGGTCTCACTAGCTGTCTGTACAGAGGATAATAACTTCCTGTTTTCTACTGGGTGATGCTCTCTCTCCCATGCATCCCAGTATCCCCCAGCCCTCCTTGCTGCCCTCTCACATTGCTTGCCCACCTTTAGGTCATCTGATATGACTACCCCAGGTCCCTTTCCATTTTTGTTGTTGTTAGTATCGCACTTCATTGTGTACTCTTCCCCTGGGTTTTTGTTTCCCAGGTGCATTACCTTGCACTTCTTAGCATTGAATCTAAGCTGCCATACATTTGACCATACCTCTAACCTTGCCAAGTCCCTTCTCATCCTTTCCACACCACCTTGTGCATCAACTCTGTTGCAGATCTTTGTGTCATCTGCAAAGAGACATACTTTTCCTTCCAGTCCCTCTGCAATGTCACTTATAAAGACATTGAAGAGGACTGGTCCTAATACTGAACCCTGCGGTACCCCACTACTAACCCCCTTTTCAGAGTGGACTCCATTTACTATTACTCTCTGTGTCCTATTCTCCAGCCAATTCTTAACCCAGGCTGTCATCTTGGGACCCACTCCCAGGCTGGCTAACTTGTATATTAATCTTTTGTGTGGGACTGTGTCAAATGCCTTGCTAAAGTCTAGGTAGGCCATGTCCACAGCCCCTCCCTGATCAACTACTTTGGTCACCCAGTCAAAGAAATCTATCAGATTTGTCTGGCATGATCTTCCCGCTGTGAATCCATGCTACCTTAGGTCCTGTGCCCCTCTGGCCTCTAGATATTTAACAATTCTTTTCTTCAGAAGTGATTCCATCATTTTCCCTACCACTGAGGTTAAACTAACAGGTCTGTAGTTTCCTGCTTCTGCCTTGCTCCCACTTTTGTGAAGGGGAATCACATCTGCCCTCCTCCAGTCCTCGGGTACCACCCCATCCTCCCATGATTTGTTAAAGAGGGTAGTCAGTGGCACTAGATCTACCTTTAGTTCTTTTAGAATTCTGGGATGAATCCCATCAGGCCCCATTGCTTTGTCCACCTTCAGTTTTAAGAGTTCTTTCAGAACCCTTTCTTCTGTAAATGGGCTGATATCAACTTCTGTATCCAGAGTGTTTCTACTGTTTGTTTTAGGTACCTCCCCTCTTCCTTGTAAATACTGAGCAAAAATATTAGTTTAGTATCTCTGTCTTTTCACAGTCACCCTCTGCCCACCCTTCCTCCCTTTATTAAGCCTCACTATCCCTTCCTTGGTCTTCCTTCGCTCCCTGATGTACCTATAAAACCTAAAACTGAGATAGGTAGAATGTCAGAGATAAGGAAGAATGAGAGTGAGGAGAGGAGAGGAAGGGAAGGGAAGGAAGACATGGGGACATTAGGGGAGCTACTAGAAGGGGACGTTGTAAAATTTGGAAGGCCATATGCAAGAATGTCAGCAGCCTGGGAAATAAAATCCCAGACCTAGAGGCCTTGATGACACAGGCAGACCTGCACATTGTCACTGTTACTGAGATAGGGTACACAGGGAACCATGAATGGGATATAACCATACCAGGTTACATTATATTGGAAAAAGACAGGGTGGGGAAAAAGGGTGGAGGGGTGGCTGTCTACGTCAGGGAGGGAATTAAAGCAATTGAAGTTCAGGGACTGCAGGAGGGCGCGGAAGCACTGTGGGACACCCTGGAGAAAGGAAATGGCACTGCCATTCACACAGGAATGATCTACAGACCTCCAGCACAAGAGGAGGAGATGGATGGAGTACTAGTGGAAGCCATCCACAAAATGACAGCCAAAGGTGAAGTTCTGCTGGTGGGAGACTTCAGTTTGCCTGATGTGGATTGGAGCACCCAGGCTTCAGCCACAGCCAGGAGCAGGGGCAATGTTCTGCAAGGGGCATGCCTGAAGCAGCTTGTGGTAGAATCCACCAGAGAAAGAGCAATATTGGACCTGATACTCACCAATGGGGACACAGTCACCAATGTAACAGTGGGTAGCCACCTGGGGTCCAATGACCATCATACGGTGTGGTTCAATGTGAGAACAGTGGAGGAGTCGAGCCACACGAAAGCAAGGGTCCTGGATTTCAGACAGGTTGACTTTGCAAAAATGGGGAAATGTCTCAAGGAAGCCCTGGCAGGGAAGGAAGAAGGGGGGGGGTGTAGAGAAACAATGGGCTAACCTTAAGGGAGCCATAGCAGAGGCAACAAGCCTTTGTGTTAGGCAAGTAAGCAAAACAAAGAGAAAGAAAAAACTACTATGGTTCCCAAAGGACATGGCCGGGAAGGTAAGTAAGAAAAGACTAGCTTTCAGGAGGTACAAGGAAACATGGGGGGTGGGGAGACAGGGAGCTGTATCTGGAAAAGCAGAGGGAGGTGGGGAAAGCAGTCACGAGCACAAGAGTGCAAACGGAGGAAAAAATAGCTCAGGCAATTAAGAAAGGCAACAAAAGACCAGGGGTGGGATTATGAGGTTAAAAAAGGAGGACGGGGCGTGGACGGATGGGAGCCTTGAAAAAGGAACAATCCTGAACAAACATTTTTGTTCAGTACTCACAGAAGAAGGGGAAGGAGAAGGACCACTGTTGGAGGATAGGAGCACCAGTGGAAGAGTGGTGGACACCAGCCAATTTACAGAAGAAAAAGTTAAAGGAACTGAAGAATCTGAAAGGGGACAAGGCTATGGGGCTGGATGGGATACATCTCAGAATATTAAATGAGCTTAGAGAGGTGCTAGCGCACCAGTAACAGCCCTATTTAACAAATCGATAGAGACAGGCATTGTTCCAGGGGACTGGAGGAAGGAAAATGTAGTGTTTCTCCACAAAAGTGGGAACAGGGAGGAGACTGGCAACTTCAGGCCAGTCAGCCTGACCTCAGTGGTGAGGAAATTAATGGAGTCACTGCTAAAGAAAAGATTTGTGATATTTCTTGAATCCAGCAGAACACAGGATCCAAGGCAGCATGGATTCACAAAGGGAAGGTCTTGTCAAACAAATCTGATAGATTTCTTTGACTGGATGACCAGGGAGGTAGATAGGGGAGGGCAGTGAATGCGGCCTGCCTAGATTTCAGCAAGGCCTTCAACACCGTCCCACAAAGGAGGTTGATAAATAAGATGGGCAGCCTGGGAGTGGGCCCTAAGTTGATAAACTGGGTCAGAAACTGGTTGAGTGACAGAACACAGAGGGTGGTGGTAAATGGCATTCAATATGAGGAGAGGGGTAACCACCGGGGCACCACAGGGATCCATGCTGGGGCCAGTCCTCTTTAATGTCTTCATAAGCAACATTGCAGATGGGCTTGAGGGGAAGGTATGCCTCTTTGCAGATGACATTAAGATCTGCAACAGGGTCGACACTCCAGCAGGGGTGGAAAAAAATGAGAAAGAACCTAAACATGCTTGAGAAGTGATCGAGAGTGTGGCAGCTAAGATTAAATGCAAAGAAGTGTAAAATCATGCACTTGGGGCGTGGAAATCCAAGGGAGGAGTACAAGATAGGGGGTAGGTACTGATAGCCACCGGTCATGAAAGGTACCAGGGGTAATCATATCTGATGACCTAAAAGTAACCAAACAATATGAGAAGGCTGTGGAGAGAGCCAGTGGGATGCTAGGGTGCATAGGGAGAGGTATCACCAGCAGAGAAAAGGAAGTTGTTATGCCACTGTACAGATCACTAGTGAGACCTCATCTGGAGTACTGTGTCCAGTTCTGGAGGCCACATCTCTGGAAGGACATAGATGAAATAGAGGCAGTTCAGAGAAAGGCAACAAAAATGGTGCAAGGACTGCACCGAAAGTCATATGAGGAAAGAAAAGAGGACCTCAATATGTATTCCTTGAAGGAGAGGAGACAGAGAGAGAGAGAGAGGGGGATATGACAGAGACATTCAAGTACATCAGGGGTATAAACAAGGTACAGGAGGGTAGCATCTTTCAGAAAAGAAGGTGTACAATAACAAGGGGGGAGCATGATATGAGGCTAGAAGGGGTAGGCTTAGGGCAATGTGAGGAAGTACTTTGTCACAGGAAGAGTAGTGGATGCTTGGAACAGCCTCTCTGTGGAGGTATTGGGGGCCAAAACAGTATGGGAATTCAAGAATGCATAGGATAGACATAAGATTACTCTAGCAATAGGGAAGACAGGGTGATCTGCAGATCAACTAGGGTCTGCAGTAATGCATTAAATAGGGAAAAGGTGCAGACTAGGTGGCCCGTGTTGTCCTTATCTGCCGTCACATTCTATGTATCTGCGGAGAGGCAATCCTTTTTTTTTTTTTTTTTTGAAATTTCTATTTAACTCCCCTACTGTACATCCTGTGGATCTGGATCCTGACCCTCTGAGACCGTCATGGAGTCATCCTCTTGCCTCTCTCGCATTACCCAATACTTACCTCCCGGTCCCCATGGAGCTGTGGCTCCCCACCCCTCCGAGTAAGGTCAAGGTGGGGTGTCGGATGGGAGGTAGTCAGGCAGGCATGGGCATATAGGAGGCACGCTCCGGGTGCTCCTTCTTTCCAGCATCTGCAGGCATTTTTGTGTTATCTGTAGAGGAGTGGCATGCATCCCATGCCAAGGCATCACTGCCGGCGTCCCCACTCACCATCCCGACATCAACTCTGTGCGCCGTGCCCCAGCCATGCCGAGAATGATCAAGCACTGAGGTGTGTGGACCCCCTCCTCCCTCCCTCCCAGGAGGAGAGCTGTCCTCTAGAAGCTCAATCCTCTCCCTCCCCTGCCAACCCCCGATGACCCGGGATCACTTCCGAACCTGGGTCGCCAGCATGGTGCGAGGTGTGGCATCCAGCACCTCAACCCTCAGCGCCACCGGGCCGGCCTAGCAATCCTTTTTTTGGTACATTACTCCCAGTTCTGGGCGCAGTTTGGCATGCAATGTATCAATGTGGACTGAGTAATCAAGTTTATTATCTAGCCAAACACCAAGGTATTTGTATACAGAAACTATTTTGAGGGGGGAACCGTCAGGGGTGTAAAAGACAGGGGGACACAGAATAGTAAAGAGTTTCTGCCTTAACCCAAAGGTCATGGAGACAGTTTTTTTTCACATTTACCTGCAAGTTGTTAGCCTGGAACCAGTTTATCAAGCTGTTGAAATCTCTTTGGAGGGGGTCTCAACATTAAGGGTTGAGGGTCCAGTAGTGCAGATGATCGTGTTATCCACGTACATGTGGATATGCACGTGCAAGCAAGCTGAGGGGAGATCACTGATAAATAGGGAGAATATGACGGGGCCAAGGATGGAGCCTTGGGGGACCCCGGCAAGGATTGGGAAGGAGAAGATAGGGTGGAACCTGTCTGAACAGACTGGTACCGGGTAGAAACTGAACCAGTTTACTACAGTGGTAGCTAAGTCAATAGTGCGGAACTTGCAAAGCAGAAGTAGATGGGACACAGAATCAAATGCTTTTGCCAAGTCTATAAAAATAACTGTGGTGATGTGCCCATGGTCTATACCAGAAAGAATGGAGCCTGTGACATGCAGTAGGGAGGATACGGTTGAGTGGTTCTTCCTAAAACCGGCCTGTAGCAGTGAAAGGGTGTTGGAGGCAATGAGGAATTCAGAAACCGTGGAGTAGACAAGTGATTCTTGGAGTTTTGCAAGGGAGGGGGGGAGGAGGGAGATGTGGCGACAGTTCCCAGGGCTGGATGGGTCACCTCCTTTGTGGAGGGGGATAACTTTGGTTGTTTTCCAGACTTGGGGGACTACACCTGATGAGGGGGAGATATTTAATAGGTGAATGAGAGGGAGGGCAATGGCGGGTTTTTGCAATGAATTCCCTTTCTTTTTGAGACAGTGGAATTTGGCTGGGTTAAGTTGAACCCTAACTAGTGAAATAACACAGTTTTTTTTTGTTTTTTTTTAATGATTTTCCCTTCTTTTTGAGATAATGGAATCGCATCTTCTTTCAAGTAGGTCCCTTTGGGACCTACGTCATTAGATGTAGATATTCAGTGCCCTCAGGGCCCTGTGCCAAGGCAAGAGTCAGTCTGCCTTGGTTGCAAAGAATTCCTGGGGCTGTCTGGAGGACTACAGAAATGCAGGACTCTGTGCTTCCAGGTGGCTACAGATGTAAACACACAGGGTCAAGAGTCCATCTGCCTGCAGAAGCACAGGGTCCTCTGGCTACCGAAGCAGAGGTGCAGGACACTCTAGGCCTTATGCCAAGAGAAGACTTCTCTTCACTATAAGGTTACTTCTTCTTGTCTGTGCAGCCAGCAGTGCACTGTCCCTCCACAGGCTGAGGGTCGTGGTGCACAGCAGTGCTGTCCTCCCAATCTTGGCCCATCCAGCTGACTAACTGAGCTTGCCTTATTTTAAATGCACCCATGAAGTGTAACTGTCCATAGATGCACATCTCTGAAGTGTAACTGCATGTATAAAATGACTAGTTTCAAAAGTAGAGAATACATTTGAAAACTGTGGGCCCAATTCTCAGTCGCAAATTTATGGGTTAAGAAACCGGGCCCAGAGAGAGACACCCCATTGCAGCAACCCATAAAACTGCTATTCTCAGAACTGAAATAATGCACCAGCGCATAAGATGGAATGCAAATTAGGCATTCCAGATGTTACTGAGCGCAAACTGGGTTTGTGCCTTTTTAACATCATAAATTAAGAACACTTGCATGTCTGTGTGTGGTGCAGTACCATGCAATGACATGCATGAGCTGAGTGCCCTTTACACAAAAACATCCCCCTCATCTACCAACCCACGCTTTAGGTCCACTTGTTGGTCATAGACATAATAGCTGTGTAGGTCCCTGGATGTATTCCCTGGTCATCCTGTAACCCCCTCCCTAACCCCAGCCTGTAAAAGTTCCTTGGTAGTCTAGTAGCTCCCTCCTCCCTGGCCCCAACCTGTAAAAGCTCCCTGGAAGTCTAGTAGCCCCCCCACAAACCCTAATCTGTAAAAGTTCCCTGGCAGTCCAGTAGCCCCCTGCCCTCTCCCTATCCTTAACCTGGAGAAACTCTCTGGTAGTCCAGTGGAGTCCTCCTGCCTAGCACCATTCCTACTAAAGACATCCTCCAACTTGTTGAACCCTTGATGATCTATGTCCCTCAATGACACTCTGAGTCTAGGTGCACTTTTTTGACACCTCTACTACCAGCTGCTTGGAACAGTTCTAGAGGCAGGGGAAGGCATCTCAAAAGTGTGATTGGCCCAGTGGAGATCACCATGCTCCTGTGTATGTTACTGCATGCCATTAGCAAGGTGACCCTGCCCCCTTCCACGTCAATCACACTTTGAAGTACAGTGGTGCAGAAGGGGATTACAACCCCCTTTGAGCATTATTTATTTATTTGAAAATAACGGATTTACAGACCTTTGAGTCAAAGACTCCTTTACAAAGGCACCTCGTCATAGTGAACGAAGATAGACAATATTACATGGATCAAATACACAGCAATAGTTACAGACAATATTACATTGATCAATACATCACAATAGTTACAGGTTTCAGTCAGTGGTTACAAGGTTTAACAGATGTAACAGGAGACAGTGCCTTAGTAGTACAATAGTTGAACAGTTGGCATAGTGAAATACTGAACAAGCACATTGAGGTGCCAGAAGTCAACAGAAGATAAGGGATGAAAAAACAAAGTCCTGGGGGGGGGACAGCAAGAACTGTTACAGCAAGGGGGGACAGACCTGAGGAGAGGCTTGTGTACTGGCTATGGAGTAGGTGAAGCAGTCCGAGGGACGTTGTCAGAATCCAAGGTGGTAAGACCATTACAGTACCGTAGAAAGGGTGGGGCAGGCGGTGCTCCAGCACTGGGCGCAAGCCTCCAAGGCGTAATTTTCAATGGAAGCTTGCATATTTGTTCACTTGAGGTACCACTTTAAATTTTTTTTGCTCACTTAGACTGTAAGTATAACTGGCTGTCAGCAGGGGTGCATCTGCCAAAGATCAGCAAGTTTGAGGGTGACATGAGCTGCAGGCAGATAGTCATGTGGTGGTGTGTAGTACAGGACAGTGAGAAAGAAGACACCTGTAGGCGGTCAGCAACACACATTATAAAAGGTATGAGCGAGTGGTTGACACTAAGACTGAGAGTACAGCCAGACAGTCATATATTATTGTGATACTTGTGAGAGTAGAGAAAGAGGTGTGAGAGACAAGAGATCCATTAGTGAGGTCCTTTCAGACTGTCTTGGATTTTTAATTGTAAGCATAAGCATATTAGTAATAAGTCTGTCGTCCTGTCTCCTGTGTGTGATCCCCGAAGCCGAATTCCATATTGTTTAAAATCAAATTTGTGTCCTGTTTGCTGTTTAGTTTTGTGCAAACTGTGTAAGTGAGTCTGAACTCTAGTCTGATTTCTGAAATGAGTATATCTGCAGCGGGCAGTGCCGCCGGGGAGTAATTTTCTGATTTGAAAAATGGAATTGGAATTTAAATTGGAAATCATGTACTGATCTGATCCAGATATTGCACTGATCTCATCATCAGGAGGAGGAATGGGAAAGAAATCTATCCAGTTGCGGCTCTCATCCACACCGCCAACGCTGCCAGGACTGGGCTGAGGGGCCCAATCTGATTGGGCCCACAGCCTGGCTTGGCGGGTGGGTGGTGTAGCCATGGCTGCTGTAGTAGTAGTTCACGGACTCCTACTGGGACAGTGGGATGGGAGTGAAGAAATTGCCAGTGTCACGACCCGCCCTCTTTGGCTCTTCTGCCAAGTTTGGCAGACTGACTGCCATGGTGTGCTAGGCCGCAAGGGCACCATCCCTCCACCCGCCGTTTTCCTCCTCCTCTTGCCCCGCATCCCTTGCGCACCCAGTGATGCATTCCACATCATGCAGGCTCCCGCGCTGCATTCACCCATCCTAATACTCCAGGCGAGGGTGCTGCTGACCTTGGGAGTCAGCATATTTAATTTCCTCTGTCTCACAGTCTCAGTGCACAACATAAACAACACTATTCAAAAAAAGTTCAAGCAACTCAAGTTATCAATTTAAAATAAATACTGTTTTTTGTGTCGAGCCAAGAATGTCAGAGTAGATTGAGACTCGAGAAGGAGATGTTGCTTACTTGCTTTAATAATTAGTCAGTCAGGACCCTTCAGCTCTGAAGATGTTACATTCTTTCTGTGCTTTAAAATCATTTCAAAACAGAGAAAGAAAAAGAGTAAAAGACAAGACATGGAAAGTTTGGAAACTTCTGAATATTTAAATTGTTCCACTCCTGAATAAAATGATTGATTAATTAGGTTTTTCTGTACCATACAAGCATGAATTTTATTCAGTGTAGGGTAATTAGAAAGCAGAAATCCATTCCAAAAAGACGTGAGGCTACTTAGTGATAACTTTACACAGGTGTAGATTCCCTGGGGTACATAAGGGCTTTGTGGGTGGTTAGGTAGTTCTCTGTATCGCCACTGATTGAAATGAACTACCTACCTACAGAAAGGTAAAATTACCTGCTCGGTGGAGGGACAGATTTACTTGTTTGTGCAATTATGCACTCCTTCACTGTGAAGGAGTACAAATTGTTTAAACAAGTAAATCAGCTTCACTCCTCATTATTCGGTGCATCACAGCAGTCTGTTTTTTTTTTTTAACCTCAGGGTCTCAATTTTCAGTAACTATGGTGGGTAGCAGCACTTCATGGGTGGAAACTGGCTGCACCACTGTGCTTCCACGATTGTGACATACAGTACACAACGCTGGGTGAATTATTCCTCTAGTTGTTAGAGGGTATAAACACAGGCTGGATTGCACTTGGGACCAAGTCACAAACTGGAATTGCACTAATCTCGGTGAATGCCATTCTGTGAGTCAGGTGTAATGGTCAGTGCAGGGGCATACAGCCTGGAAAGCATCCCCCCTCCTAAACCTATAATCCTCGAATATAGGGCCCTTCTGGGTCACTGATTCCAGATCCTTCATGGCCTAGTGGCTTCACTCCCTGGTGACCCAATGTCAACCCTAGGTACGTACAAGAAACTGAGACCGATTGTGGAAGGGCTGCCACATTTATGTGAATGGTACTGTGGTCCATTTGTGTGGCAGCCCCACCCACTCACACTTTCCTGAAGTGTCTCGGCCATTCAGGAAGGGGTCCAGATTTCAGTTGAATTTAGCCAAGACTTGGACCAAGAGGGTTACATTTTTCTGCTTGTGCTAAAGGGTCACACTAACTACTTGGCTGTATCAAGTAGTACTGAGACTGGGGCCTTGGCTCCCCCACCCCATATATGCAGCCATTAGGGATTTTAATTCCTGTTCATGTGTTTGAGAGTAGGGGCAGCGATTTATTGCTTTTGGTGATGTTGCCAGCCTGGATCCAGTCTCCTAGTACTAATACTCAGTAGCAGACTCACTGCTATTTCATGAAGAATCAGCTGCAGCACTCAGGACAGCCAGCCATGCACTGTGCAGAAGCAGCATTGGCACTGGTTGTATTTAAGCATATATGTGTGTATGTGTATGTATATATATATATATATATATATATATACACACACACACACACACACACACACACACGCACACACATACACACACACTATACACACTACACACATTACAATAGTGATTCTGAGTAGTAAAATACCCAAAATAATATATGTTTCCTAGAACTGCTCTAGTCTTCACAGCAATTGTGCAGTGTGAATGTACTGTTTCCTCCTGATTTACCAGCTTATTATGTTATATTTTAATGCATCTATTTTTAAATTAGTAGTCTGCAGTCTGTTGTGGAATCTGGATTCTGGAAAAGGCAGAATCAAGGTGGTTCAAATAAACAACACCATGTATAGAATAGCGGATGGTCGCCCATCCACAACAAGACTGTGTTTCCCTCAAGGGAGTTGATGACATCATCAAGACCTCGAGAGCGAAGCTCGAGAGGTCTCTCTGATGTCATCAACTCCCGAGAGGGAAACAGCCTTGGTTGTGGATGGGCGACCATCCACTGTTTTATATAGTATATGGCTTAGGGCTTATTGTTGATAAACCATTTTTTTGTTTCCGTTGCTGGCTTGTTTTACTGTCATGTTTCTCACTCGAGCATCTCCCCACTCCCACTCCCACTCCCTTCAAATTTGTCCCGCTCTTGCTGCCACTCGCTCCTGCTTCTCCCTGCTGCCGCTTGTTGCGCTTGTTGCTGCTTCTGCTTCCTCCGGTGTTGCCATTAGTACTTTTAAAATAAAAATCACTTTTGTGACATGGAGCGATGATAGTCTCGTGTCAAAATGGGCAGAGTCCTCTACTTGCACGCTCTAAACTGCCGCCATATGTTTCCAGTATTTTTTATGTCGGCTTGTTGGTATGAGCCAGTCAGAAGGCAGTTTAAAGCTAAAGCTCTTGTACTGTCATTCTGACATCACGTCGATAGTACAACAACTTTTTGACCTTCGAACTGCTCCTACAACAAGATTTAGAAAGCCACTGGTTTTCATCAACAATAAACCTTAACCATATACTATATACAGTATTATGCTGTGATTTAATTTTAACCATCTTGCTTCTGCCTTCTGGTCTATCCAGAGCTGTCCACACCAGACTATCATAGTTGCATTATAACATAGTAAACTGAAATCAGGAAAAAGGTACATACGTGATTCTTTTGAAAAGCACAATTACAATTATGAGCACACTTAAGAAATATATAGATTTTACATTTATGGTGATAGTATTAATGAGATGCCGTGGTACAAAAGGGAAGATTTAAGAGGTTGGGGAGGGTTCAGAAAAAACAGGATCCAACCGTGCAACTTCAGGGGTAGGGAACATGTAACAAAAGTGTGTTTTTTCTTCAAAAAAGCCCCAAAACTCGCCACAGAGCATGTAAACCCCTTAGAGCTTCTGGGGGCCTTGCGACCCCCAGACCCCCTGGCTCTTTTCGGGGGGGGGGGCGCAAAATTGGTCTCTTGCCCAGGGCACCAAAATGCCTTCCAACGGCTCTGGACCATTAGGCATATCAGAGTAGGCCCCCCAGGGAGGGTCCAGAGCAGAAAGAAGCCCGAAGCTAGGTACAGTTACAGCTGCGGGTGGCAAACACTCCAGTGGTCACAATCAAGTGACAGGCACGAAAATCTTTGGTGCAGTGCTTCTGCAACAGTCCCATGTGACTGACAATAGGGCCCTGTGTATTTGGTTAAAAATAAGAGATTTTGGGGGCTTGAATAGGATACCTCAACTCATATAATTATTATGAGATAATTAAATGTGTTGGAATTTTCATTAGCCAATCAAATTGTTCTGTTTAAGTCATTTTATAAGTGCAGACTTACAACAATTATAAAGTGCAGGCTATTCCTTCACATTTTAGCTTCAGAATCTCTTGTTTTTATAGGATTTACCACTGAAGAAATAAAAATCACTTACTTTTGTCCATGCTGTTGTTTCTAGGCCAGCTTTCAAGCAGACAGTAATGACGACATACTACAGAAGGAAAAAGGCATAAAAGATACATTGGTACAGGAAGGTTCAGCTTCCAGAGAGCTTTGCTTATTTGCAAACTGAAGGAATGTGGGTATAATAAATACAGCTGAACTCACAGTATAAACAATATTCCCCACAAACAAATAGTCTGTAGCATGGCCATTAGCGAACACCACATCTGGAACAGAGAGAACACAAGAGAACAGACAATTATGTAACAGCAGTCAATGGTTTTCCCATTTTTGGTTAGCAAATAGAGCTGCAATATACTCTCAAAAAATGCTTCATGTAAACATAGAAACAGAATTTGATGGAAGAAGAAGACTGAAGGTTCATCGAATCTGCCCTAGACCATTAGTTCTCAAACGTTGTCACAGTGAGCCTCCCCTCGAGCTATGGAAAGAAATATTGGGCCACCCAAATAATAAGTAGAGTACAATACCATGCTGTGCATATTATGCTAGGAACAAAGTGAAATACTTCCAGATAACTGTCAGTTTATTCACATGACATTATTTACATTCACTATGTTATATCTTCAAGAAATATACAGACTTCACCATGAGTCGCTGTATAGTTTGTTCCCTTTTTATTGGAACAACACACGTACTGCACAAAGGTATTATACTGCGCAAGCTTTGGGGGTGCTACAAGGGTCCTTTCGCCGCGTGAAGAAACGTCATGCAGTTCACAGAGGTATGTCAATAATGGACAGCCAACAAACTTCTGTATGCCACGCAACTGCATAAAGTTTGCCCCCACCTTTTCACAGAAAACAGTAAAAACTCTTTTCATTAAGCGGAACATTATGAGGACTGCTTGAGCACTCCGTGTAACCATTAATTCTTTACCACTCACCACCCAAATGTGGGACACTTTCTGCCAAAATATAGACACTTCAAATCACACAGACAGAAGTTCAGAAAACTAAGAAGTCTGTGTATACATGTTTGCAAAATTTGCTGGTCACTTTGCAATACATTTCTCACATTCATTACTATGAATTTTTGTTTTAAACTCTATAGAATGCAGGACATGGCCATCTCAATGTAGGACAGAGAGTTTATTTTATTTATTCTAGGATTACAAGTACCTTTGAGCCAAAGCTCTTTTACAAAGGTTCCACATCAAGGGAGGTACAATACAAAGTAGACAAGACATTCATACTAACATACTAAAATGCCAGCAGAATAGGCCTAAAGGTCTTTCGCGTCTGCTCGTTTGGTCAGCCCCCACCCTGGGAGCTGACCTTGCTGCCCCCCTCGCCTTCTCTGGCTTCTCCCTTCCCAGTTCCGGATATTCTCGCTGCATTGGATTTTGCTTCCAGAACCCTTCCCCTGTACCTGTCCCACCCCCTCTTGAACCCCTCCACCGTCTCTGCCTCCACCAGCCCCCTAGGCAGTGCATTCCATGGCTCCACCACCCTCTCAGTGAAGTAGCACCTCCTTTTTTCTCCCCTAAATCTTCCCCCCTCCAGCTTCCACCCATGCCCTCTCGTGGACCCCTCCTCCTTCCTTCGAAGCACCCTGACTGTTCCTCCCCTATTTACCCCCTTCATGTACCTGAAATACAGGTTACTCACCTGTAACAGGAGTTCTAGGAATGGTATATGTTGTTCATCCACACTTATTGGCAGGTTCCTTGCCGCTTTAAATCTTGCCGGAAGGTCTTCAAGCTGGCTCCTCCCACCCACCCGGGTGGTAAAACTCTCGGCTCCGCCCCATGACGCCAGATCTGGCCCACTGGAAGCTCAGGTTGTGCATCGAAGCCAGGAGGTCGGTGGAATGTAGGATGAACAACATATACCATTCCTAGAACTCCTGTTACAGGTGAGTAACCTGTATTTCTAGGACATGGATATGTTGTTCATCCACACTTATTGGCAGACTCCTAGCAGTTCTCGGGAGGAGGAGGCAAGGCGCATACCCAATACTTACTTGGGAAATAAAGACTGGAGAACCGAGGCCCCAAAACCAGCATCCCGGGCGTGACTCAAGGTCGATGTGGTAATGGTAATAAAGGTGTGTGCTGACTCCAGGTAGCAGCCCTGCACATTTCCTGGATAGGACGCCCTGAAGCAGCCACCGATGCAGCAGTATGACGGGTAGAATGAGCTCTTATCCCTCTGGGAGGCTCCATGCCCGCCAACTTATAGCAGCGATCTATGCAGGAGGTGACCCACCTGCCTATTGTCCGCTTGGCTGCAGGTCTGCCAGAGTGCGGCTTCAGCGTAGGTGACAAACAGCTGGCGAACCTCTCCCCAAATTTCAGCCGTATGCGCTCATTAATAAGCAAGCCCTTCTAGGGTCCAGAGTATGGAGCCTATATTCGCCTCCGAGGTGTGATTGGGGTAGAACACCGGCAGAGTCAGCATCTGGTTAAGGTGAAACTCCGACACCACCTTCGGAAGGAATTTCGGGTTGGGGCGCAGGACAACCTTGTCCCTGTGGAAGACCAGGTAAGGAGACTCGATGCAAAGCGCCTGGAGCTCTCCCATCCTTCTGGCTGATGTGATAGCCACCAAGAAGGCGGTTTTCCATGACAGGTGAGAGAGATCACACCTGTGCATTGGTTCAAATGGCTTGCCCATGAGCTTTGCCAGTACCAGCAGTAAATCCCACGGAGGTGGAGGTTCTCGTAACGGAGGGGAAATGTGATCAAGGCCTTTGAAAAAGCGCCCGACCACCTTTTCCTGCGCCACCGACTGCTTCCCGGCCTGCGCCCGGTAAGCAGAGATGGCTGCCAGGTGAACCTTTAGGGTCGTCGACCTAAGCCCTTGACTAGAAAGGGACCATAAATAGTCCAAAATGCTTGCCACAGAACAGGAGGAAGGGTCCAAGCCCTTGCCCTGACACCAAATGGAGAATCTCTTCCATTTGAAGGCGTAGCATTTTCTGGTCGACTCCTTACGGGACGCCTCAACAACATTGAGGACCTCGTCGGAAAGACCCAAGGCCTGGAACTCTAGCCGCTCAGGAACCAGGCCGTCAGGGGCAGGGATTGAAGGTCCAGATGGAATACCTTCCCCTGATTGACTGAAAGCAGGTCCGGGTGAGCTGGAAGCTGCCTCGGGAGCCTGGAGCTGAGGCTGAGGAGATCTGGGTACCAGAACTGGCGGGGCCAGTCTGGGGCTATCAGGATCACCTGCGCCTTGTCCCTCCTTGCTTTTAGAAGCACCTTGTGAATCAAGGGAAATGGGGGAAAGGCGTAGAAGAGGCCCGGGGTCCACAGCCTCGAAAAGGCATCCCCCTGCAGCGAGCCCTGCTGAGGGGGGCGGGCATGGAACAGCCTCAGCTTCACGTTCTCCCTGGAGGCGAACAGGTCCACCTGAGGTGTGCCCCAGTGGGAGAACAGATCTTGTACTACCTCCGGCAGGAGAGACCATTTGTGAGATGCAGCCCCTATCCGGCTCAGGGCATCGGCCAGGGTGTTGGAGGCTCCTGCCACATGAATGGCTAGGAGATCCGCCTCCAGGCTGCGCACGAGTGACCAAATGCGGAGAGCTTCCTTGCATAGAAGCATGGAGCGCCCCGCCTCTGGCGGTTCAGGGTAGTACATGGTCGGGTATTGTCCGCCTGACTCGGACCACTTGACCCCGGAGAAATGGAGCAAAGGCGGTGAGAGCTAGGCGGACCGCTCGGAGCTCCAGCAGCCTGGAGGCAGATCTCCTAGCCATTCATGTGGCAGGAGCCTCCAACACCCTGGCCGATGCCCTGAGCCGGATAGGGGCTGCATCTCACGAATGATGTGGCATCGGGACTCCCGCGGGGACCAGAGGCCGTGCAATCGGTGTTCCCCCAGATGGGCACCCCAACCCATCAGAGAGGCATTGGTCGATAGAGAGACCGTCGGCTCGGGGTGGACAAACGGGATGCCCTCCTGCAAATGGAATGGAACGGTCCACCACTGGAGAGCGTTCCACATCTCCTGGGTCACTATCACTAGCTGGTCCAAAGGATCGCAGCATTGTGACCACTGGCTGGCCAGTCCCCACTGAAGGGGGCGCATGTGCCAGCGGGCCCAATGGACCACGCTGGTACAGGCCGCCATGAGACCCAGAAGGCGCAGGAAGTCCCGGGCAGGGCGCGATTGCCCAACCAGAAATGATTGGGCAAAGGAGGTAAGAACCTCGGCCCTGTCCGCCGGCAGTCGTGCTCTGGCTCGAAGAGAGTCGAGCTCTGCCCCGATGAACAGGATCACCTGCTTTGGCTTGAGTTCTGACTTGGCCTCGTTGACGAGAAGGCCAACTCGAGAGCAAACCTGGAGGGCCAGATCTCTGGACCGCTCCACCTCCCGTCTGGAGGCGGCTGCTATCAGCCAATCGTCCAGGTAAGGGTACACCCGGACCCCTCGGCGCCGCAGGAATGCTGTCACCACTGCCATGCATTTGGTGAAGACCCTGGGAGCTGGAGATAAGCCGAAGGGCATGGCTCGGAACTCGGAAGAGGGATCCCTCTGCTCGAAAGCGGAGGAATCTCCGATGTGACGGACGGATAGGGACGTGAAAGAACGCGTCCTGTAGGTCCAGAGAGCAGAACCACACGCCGTGTTCCAGAGATGGTATTATCTGCACCAGAGTGACCATTCTGAAGGTTCGAGACCTTAGGAACTTGTTCAGGTCGTGTAGGTCGAGAATGGGGCGCCAGCCCCCCGTCCGTTTCGGAACCAGGAAATACCTGGACACAAACCCCGGGTCTGAAGGGGGTCCTCCACCTCCTGATCACCTCCTTTTGAGGAGGAGAGCTGGCGTCGGCTCGGTGAGCCGCCAGTGAGGCTGCGGACCCCGAGGCCCCCCGAGGTGCGACGGCTCTGAAGGGCCGGGCCTGCTCGAATTCCAGAGGTAGGCCTTTTCCCACCACCTCCAGTACCCACCTGTCCGTGGTAACAGTGGACCAGGCGGAAAGGAAGTGTCTGAGCCGTCCCCACGGGGGAACCAGGGGTGAGGTGACAGGGATGAGGGCGACACCCCTCAGCCCGTCACTGGGCAGGCTTGGAGGAGGGACCGGCCGAGGGACCTCCTGGGCCTTTACCTCCCTGCTTCCTGTTGGAGGAAGCCGATGGCTTGGGCTTGGGATACCAAGGTCGAGCCTGCTGGCCCTGACGCTGTTGGGTCAAGGTAAGTTACGCTAGAAAGACCTAGGCTTAGGCTGTGGCTTGCGTCTTTGTCCTTCTGAGCAGAAGAGACCGAGTCCAAGGTAGCATTGGACTTCTCGATCCTCTGCAGGTGACCTTCCACCCCAGGGCCGAAGAGGTCAGTCCCCAAAAAGGGAACATCCGCCAACTTGTGCTGGGTATCCGAAGTAAAGGTGGATATCCTCAGCCAAGCCTGACGACGCATGGCCACTGCGGCCACCACAGACCTGGCACATGAGTCCCCAATGTCTAACGCAGTCTGGAGCTGCTGTTTAGCCACTGCCCTGCCCTGGTCCCGCACCTGCCTGACGGTAGTCTGCAGATCTCGCGGAAGATGAGGGACAACTCATCCAGGGAGCCCAACAGGGCATGAGAAAAATGTGCCATGAGGGACGTCGAACTGGCCTGACAACGAGAGAGGACGCAGCATAGATTTTCGCCCGGCATAATCCAATTTCTTGGATTCCTTGTCGGAGGTTTGTCCATCCCTGGCGCCCGCACGCTCGGAAAACGCTGTCGGTAACCAAGCCCTTGGCCGAGGGGTGTTCCGAAAAACCAGACAGGGAACCGGTAGGGACCACATACTTCCTGGCCAACCTGGCCGAAGGCGCCGGGCAGGAAGCAGGACGCTGCCAAAGTTCCAAGGCTGGACCCACTATGGCTTCAGCCACCAGAAAGGCCTCCGTAGGAGAATCCCCTCGGTCCAGAATCTCCGTGAGGGGATACCTGGCCTGTTTAGAAACGGGTTCGAGCTTCATCCCGGTGGACTCCGAGATGAGTCGAAGCAACCCTAAGAAGGACGAAGGGCTATCGTCCATTGACTGTCCTCCCGAGGACTCCAAGTCTATGCGCTTGGAGAAGAGGGAGGAACCATCATCGGACTCAGAAGAGTCCTCAAAGAGCTGCCTCGGCCCTGAGCCACCCTCCACCTGCCGAGGTTTATCGGGAGTGAGGGTGACCAACAGCCTAGGGCAAACCCAGTCGACCGAGAATTTTTGGTCGGAGCCCCAACTAATGGCTGTGGGGCGGAGGTTCCACCAGAATCGGTGGGGCAGCTGGAATTGGCCGAACAACCGGCCTGAGAACAGGCTCCTCGACTACAACGAGGGGTTGTTTCGGCTGCTCTGGTGACAGCCACTTAATGGCCGGTGAAGACGACTGGGTCGGCTTATTCCCAGTCAAAAGGAGCTGTTGCCACATAAGTTCCTCATACCTCCGACGCAACTTGCGCCGAAGCCTCCCCTCGTCCGAGGAAGAGGAAGAGCGATGGCGCTGCTTGCCGTGGTGCCGAGACCGAGACCGCCTATGACGGCGGGATCGGTTGGACCGCGAGGATGTCCGAGACCGAGAGTCTCGACTAGGCCGAGGAAGGTGAGGAGAAGTGTTGGAAATCAGCACTCCCCTCGGCTCGGACGATCCCACCGAAGGCTCCGGAACCGAGGCACAGACGAGCCGACGGATCTCAATTCCACCGGGGAACCGGGGAGAGGGATTCTCAGCTTCTCCAGTTAACAACCCGCCCAACGGGTTGAAAAATCCGACCGCTGCTGACGGAGTCTCAGCCAACTGGCCTGGACGGGGACATCTGGAAGCCAGTGGTCGAGCTGAGGGGTCGACCAAGTCGACTGTCGACAAGGGAGAGGGGATCTTCCGCCCCAGGCCGACGGAGAGACTTACTTTTGCTCTTTTTGGACCTGGAAGAAGGTCCCGAAGAAGTTGGACCCTCACCTTTGGTCGAGAGGGTCAGACAAAGCTCCTTAAAAGAAGCCGAGTAAGAGGCACCGAGAGAGAGCGGGACAAAAGCCGCAGCCGAGGTAGAAGCGGCCCGCGCCGCCTCCTCTTCGAGGGCGATCATCTGCTCAAGCTGATCCGCTGAGCCCGCCGCCGCGGACACCGCCAATCGGGCCTCTTTAGATTTCACCGGTGGAATTCTTTTCTCGGGGCGCCCCAGTTGTAATCGGGCAGCACGGTCTTCAAGGACGAGCCGAAAAGGAAGAGCACAAGTCGTGAGGCCTGCGGGTCGTGCTCAGGCCCAGGGCAGTAGACGCCCACGGAGTGCGGATCCGCCCCTAGACATCTTCACACCCGCAAGGGCACCTCCAAACTGGGAGTCGATTTATCCATCGCAGTCACGTGAGAAGACCAAGTCTTTTAGCAAAAACTTTTCAATTTCGAACTTTTCAAGAATTAGGAACCAGTCTTAAGCGCAGAAGCTGCAAGGAGGAACCTGAGCCCAAGCGGTAAGGAAGATCTGGGCCATGGGGCGGAGCTGAGAGTTTTACCACCCGGGTGGGTGGGAGGAGCCAGCTTGAAGACCTTCCGGCAAGATTTAAAGCGGCAAGGAACCTGCCAATAAGTATGGATGAACAACATATCCATGTCCCTAGAAGACCTCTATCATGTCCCCCCGGTCCCTTCTCTCTTCCGATGTGTACATATTTAGATCTTCGAGCCTCTCCTCATAGGTCCTGTCCCCCAAGCCCCAAATCATTTTGGTTGCCCTCCTCTGGACCCTCTCCAGGAGTTTAATGTCCCTCTTTAAGTGTGGCCTCCAAACTGCATCGCAGTACTGAGGTGCGGCCTCACCAAGCAGTTATACAGAGGGAGTATCACCTCCCTCCTTCTGGAGGTGATCCCCCTAGCGATGCATCCCAGCACCCTTTTGGCCTTGGCTGCTGCCCTCCTACAAGTCTCCAAGTTGTTCATCTTGACATCTACCACCACCCCCAGGTCTCTCTCAGCCATCAAGACTTGTAGCAATCCCCCAGTTTATGTGAGATAAAAGTAACCAATAAGGCATGCCAGTACGTGAGTTAAGTTAGAATAAGGTTTTGCCTCAAATATGTTGTGAGGGACAAGGCAGAGGCTGAGTTCCTTCAACCACCCAAGAAGTGACAGGATCCCAGTGATACATGCCCTGAAGTGCCTTACTGCAGTTATAAAATGGATCCATTTATGTGTCTTACATTTGCAAGTAGGCTGTTTTCTGGGCACTAGTGCCACCTGTGAGGTTATGATAGGATAACATCATGGGTGAAATTGTCTATCCACTAATAAGCTTTCAGCATTATTTGTATCCATTTTATAATGCTGGACTGACCCCTCATAACAGGGGACAGTTGAGAGGTATGTCTGAAATGGGCTACCCATTGCCCCATATGCCTACCACCTAACAGGGTCTCTCTACTCAACCTATCCCTCTCCATTAGGTGGAATCACCAAGTCCTTAACTCTATCCCACCCAGGCTTAAATCCCACCAATCTCTGCCTTCATGCTCTTCTTTGGCAGCCCATTCCACTGGTTCCCCACTCTCTACAAGTAGAACTTCCTAACATCCTTCTTAAATCTGCCACCCACCAGCCTTCAATGATGCCCTCTAGTGTGCTCAGCTTCATTCCTAGAGAATGGGTCCTTGATACCCACTCTGTTGACACCCCTTAGAAACATGTACATTGCTAGATATATCCCCCTTCTCTTTTATAGCATCCAGTGAGTACATGTTGAAGTATTTCAGATTTCCCTCATTTGCCCATCCTTGTTGCCGCTAAACATCTAGATGGCCCTCTGTTGTAGTGTCTCCAGCCTGTCCCGGTCCTTCTTCAATTGTGGGTTCCAGAACAGAGCACAGTACTTCAGATGCGGCCTCACCAGGGTTTTGTACAGTGGTAAGATCTTCTCTTTCCTCCTGCTGTCAAATCCCATGCACGTACACCCCAGCATCCAGTTTGCACCTTGCTATATGCCCTGTTGCATTGCCCTGAAATGTTGAGACTGGCACTGATAATGACCCTTAGATCTCTGTCCTCTACAGTCTCAGACATTCTTACTCCTGCAGTCCTATACATAGTGTGTGGATTCCTCCTTCCAATGTGCATCCTCCTGCACTGCTTGGCATTGACGATCAACTGCCATATTCTGGACCATTATTCCAGCATTTTTAAGACTCTCATAATATTTTTGAGACTCCTGATGTTGTCCACCCTGCCACACAGCTTTGCATCATCTGCAAAGAGACACATCTTCCACTGTCTACCCTCTCCTATGTCATTGATTAGCGTGTCAAACAGGACAGGACCTAGAATCAATCAATGACAAACCCTCAAGTGACCTCTTAGCATTCGATTTCCTCCTATTTAGAAACACAGAAACATAGAATTTGTAGGCAGAAAAGGACCAATAGGCCCATACAGTCTACCCTATTTTTCCTTGCCAATTCTGATACCTCGGACCCTATCTGGTCACCGCTATCCCTCCCGCCTTCTGTCACTCTACTTATTATGCTTGTGTGCCTATCTCATGCATGCATGAAGATCCCCATTGTCTTTGCCCCTACCACTTCTTCAGGTAGGATCTTCCAGGTGTCTACCACCGTTTCTTTGAAGAAGTATTCTCACATCCTCTTAACCCCCCCCGCCACCAGCTTCACTGCATGCACCCATGTTCTGGAGCTTTTCTCCTCTGAAAGAGACTCTGTACTTGCACCTCGTTCACCCCTGTGAGGTACTTATAGGTCTTAAGTCATGCCCCCTTTCGCTATCTCCTCCACAGAGTACAGGTGAGACCCTAGACCTTCTCTGTGTATGGCTTCCCGTGCAACCTCCACACCATTTTGCTAGCCCTCCTCTGGACTGCTTCCACTCTGCCAATGTCCTTGTAGAGGTGTGTCCTCCAGAACTTGATATAGTACTCCAGGTGGGGTCTCACTCGTAAGTGATACAGTGGCAACACCACCTCCCTTTTCCTGCTAGAAATCTGCCTCCCTATGTACTCCAGCATCCCACTAGCCTTGCCTACTGCCTTGTCACACTGCTCAACCACCTTGAGATCATCAGGAATGAGTACCTTGAGGTCTGTCTCTTGCTTGGTGACTTTAAGTGCCTCTCTCCCCATCTTTTCACAGCCCCTTGATTTCCCTGCTCCTGGTGCATGACTCTGCATTTTTTGGCATTGAAACCCAGCTGCCACACCCTATACCATTCCTCTAGTTCCCCAGACCCCTTTGCATCCTCTCCACCCCTTCCTGAGTGTCCACCCTGTTGCAGATTTTTGGTGTCTTTCGCAAAGAGACACACCTCCCTACAGTTCCTCAGCAATGCCACTTATGAAGACACTGAGGAGAACCGATCCCAGTACTGATCCCTGTGGCACCCCAATGGTCACTCTCCTGCACCCCTTCCCCAGTGTCTGCCATTTACCACTTCCTATGTCTCCTATCCTTCAACCAGTTTGATACTCACCTTACCATTTTCTCCCTAGTCCCCAAGCTGCATAGTTTCTTTACTAACCTCCTGTGCCGCACACTGTTGAAGGCCTTGGTGAAGTCCAGACAGGTCACATCCCACTGCCCTCCCCTGATCCATCTCCCTAGTCACCCAGTCAAAGAAATCTACGAGATTTGTTTGGCATGACCTCCCCTCTGTAAAAGTGTACTGCCAGTGGTCCTGTAGCCCATTTACAGGTACTCCATCAACCTCTCCTTCAGCAGGGTCTCCATTAATTTCCCTGCTACTGATGGGAGACTGACTTGCCTGTAATTGCTAGCCTCCTCCCTGCTGCCGCTTTTGCGCAGAGGGACCACATTGGCCCTCCTCCAGTTCTCTGTGACTGGTCCTGTCTCCAATGAAGTGCTGAATAGTGTTTCCAGGGGGCAGATAGCACCATGCTCAGTTCTTTTAGAGCCCTTGCGTGAATGCTGTCTGGTCCAATCACCTTGTTTTTTTCTTTAGATATTCCAGTCCCCTTTAGACTCTCTCTGCTGAAAATGGACATATGTTCACCCCACCTTCCCTCCCTTCCGCTGCCTGCTGATACATGTTGGTCCATCCCCCTCCCTAATGTAAAGACCAAGCAGAAGTACTCATTTAAAATGTTAGCCTTTTCCTGATCTTCTTCTGCACAGTCCCTCTCCCCGCCCTCCTGATTCTCACTATCTCACTCTTTGCTTTCCTTGTTTCACTCACGTACCTGAAGAAAATCTTATCCTCTTTTTGATGTCCTTGGCAATCTTCTCCTTTGTTTGTGCCTTAGCTGCCCACACCCTCCTTCTTGCCTCTCTTTGTTTTTCCAGACATACCTCCCTGTTCACCTCTGTGTGGATCTCCTTGTACTTCCTAAAAGCTTATTTTTCTCCCTTACCACCTTAGCCAACTCCATTAAGAACCCTAGTGGCCTCTACCTCCTCCTTCATTTGTTTACTTTCTTCAGACAGTATGCCGCTGCCTTAGCTATTCCCTCGTTGATCTTTTTCCACTGGGTTTCAACTCCCCTCCGGCCATCTGCCCCTTTGAGATATTTTCTGAGGCAGTCTCCCATTCCTTTAAAATCTGCCCTCCTGAAGTCCAGGAACCTCACCTTGGTGTGTTTTTTCTCTTGCCCAATCTGTATGCCAAATCACACAGTACAGTGATTCCTTGTACCCAGGGAACTACCAGCTGTGACATCTGCAATGTTGTCCATGTTCGTAACTACCAGGTCCAGCACTGCTCCATCTCTAGTAGGTTCCATTATCAGTTGCCTGAGAAATGCCATCTGTACAGAGTTGAGGACTGCCCTGCTTCCTGTTGTAGCAGCAGCCAGAATGCTCCAGTCTGACTCCATATCCAGCAGATTAAAACTCCTATAATGAATACTTCCCCTTTGCTTGCTATTCTGCCAATGGCCTCCCCCAAAACCTTACATTACCACTGGTGTTTGTTGTCTCCCTCCTAACCAGTTCCCTATTCACCTAGTTAGTAATTTGTTTCAGTCCTAGATATGTCAGTATTTCTGGAGTCTCCTCTGTGCTACAGAATAAAAGGCCATACTGAAATCAAAATACAGATATCGACAGCCTGCCCTCTACCATCAGCCCTGATGACCAAGTCAAGGAAGAATATCAGGTTAGTCAGGCATAATCTGCCTACCATGAACACATGTTGTTTACTGTCCTGTAACCCATTAAACTCTAAATATTCCACTATTTACTCTTTTTTATTATCTCCATGAGTTTATCAAGAATTGACATTAGACCAAAAGGCTTGTAGTTCCCAGGGTCCTCTTTGTCACCACCCTTACATTGTGGTACCACAGCTACCTTTCTCCAGTCCTCTAGCACTACCCCAGACTCTGAATCTCTGAGCATCTGAACAAGTTTGTCAGAGGTGTAGCTAAATCTGATCCCAGCTCTTTCATGATTCTCAGGTGTAAATCATCTGCAATAGAAGATTCAAAAGAACATGTCTCATAGCAAGACTGGTATGCCTGGGAAGAAAGGGCAAATCACTTGGACTCAGGTTCCCAGAGGATTCCACCATGTTTTCCTCTCTATATTATCAATGTCCCTAGAAAGTACTGGTAGCAATTCTCAGTAAACACAAGTTACAGAAATGTCACATAAAGAATGAGCCATGATAGGGTGTGCATTAAATAAGGAATAGGACACAACAAGGTGTGGTTTATGGGCTGATAATAGCATGCCCCAGGTGCATAGTAAGGTACATGGAACTCGCGCTGAGTGCCTTTAGCATGTGGAAAGTTATGTTATCAGACCATAAACCATACCTCAAAGTGTCTTATTCCACTTTTAAAATGGGTATAAAATATTCAACATAGAGTTTCAACATTTTACTTAATAGTAGTTTTCATTCACCCCCCTATAAAAATAAATAAACCAAAAAAGGGGCTAAATAGTCCTTGTACACAGTACTTTTCAATGGAGATGTAATGGAGTTCTGCTGGTCTAGCCAGTAGTGGGCAGTGGTGCTACAGTGAATGTGATTCTGCATTAGCCCCCCCCCCACATGCTTGAGATGTTATTTCTTTTCCTGTTTTTCTCTGATTTTTATACTTTTGTTGTGCTGTTCATCCAGTTTGTTGCACAGTAAGAGAGGGGACCTATGAGAGGTTCCCAGCATTTACAGCTGACCACTGAGTGAGCCGATCACTGAATGAGTGACTTCTGATTTGATGGTTGACTTTTGTAGATCACGGTTGGCTTTGTGCGATCGGATTGAGGACTGGAGTTGGGTGTCTTTGAAACAATATTATATAATCTATTTCTTTAGAAAAAAAATAAGTACTAACATGAAGGTGACATGTTACTATGACCAGAGTTTTGGAGGAAGAGTTGGACGACTCACAAGCTGTATGGCTGGTGGGGGGTGGGCAAAATATGAGCAGGCAACAAACTTGGCAGATGTGGATTAGAGGCTTATTAACAGAAAATGCATGATGAGATTTAACAAGTAGTTCATTACTGTTGAAAACATTTTTTTTTTAATTTAGTACATGTATGTTAGTGTTTGGGTGGGGTGCGTAGTTATATATAAGCAGAGCCGTAGGAAGGCATTTTGGTGCCCTGGGCAAGAGACCAATTTTGCGCCCCCCCCCCGAAAAGAGTCAGGGGGTCTGGGGGTCACAAGGCCCCCAGAAGCTCTAAGGGGTTTACATGCTCTGTGGTGAGTTTTGGTGCTTTTTTGAAGAAAAAACACACTTTTGTTACATGTTCCCTACCCCTGAAGTTGCACGGTTGGATCCTGTTTTTTCGGAACCCTCCCCAACCTCTTAAATCTTCCCTTTTGTACCACGGCATCTCATTAATACTATCACCATAAATATAAAATCTATATGTTTCTTAAGTGTGCTCATAACTGTAATTGTGCTTTTCAAAAGAATCACGTATGTACCTTTTTCCTGATTTCAGTTTATTATGTTATAATGCAACTATGATAGTCTGGTGTGGACAGCTCTGGATAGACCAGAAGGCAGAAGCAAGATGGTTAAAATTAAATCACAGCATAATACTGTATATAGTATATGGTTAAGGTTTATTGTTGATGAAAACCAGTGGCTTTCTAAATCTTGTTGTAGGGCAGTTCGAAGGTCAAAAAGTTGTTGTACTATCGACGTGATGTCAGAATGACAGTACAAGAGCTTTTAGCTTTAAACTGCCTTCTGATTGGCTCATACCAACAAGCTCGACATAAAAAAATACTGGAAACATGGCAGTGTGTGTGCCCCGGCAAGTAGAGGACTCTGCCCATTTTGACACGAGGAGCTATCATCGGCTCCATGTCACAAAGTGATTTTTATTTTAAAAGTACTAATGGCAACACGGAGGAAGCAGAAGCAGCAACAAGCGCAACAAGCGGCAGCAGGGAGAAGCAGGAGCGAGTGGCAGCAAGAGCGGGACAAATTTGAAGGGAGGGAAGTGGGAGTGGGGAGATGCTCGAGTGAGAAACATGACAGTAAAACAAGCCAGCAACGGAAACAAAAAAATGGTTTATCAACAATAAGCCCTAAGCCATATACTATATAAAACAGTGGATGGTCGCCCATCCACAACCAAGGCTGTTTCCCTCTCGGGAGCTGATGACATCAGAGAGACCTATCGAGCTCGCTCTCGAGGTCTTGATGATGTCATCAACTCCTGAGGGAACGCAGTTCTGTTGTGATGCGCACCATCCGCTATTCTATACATGGTGTTGTTTATTTGAACACCTTGATTCTGCCTTTTCCAGAATCCAGATTCCACAACAGACTGCAGACTACTAATTTAAAAATAGATGCATTAAAATATAACATAATAAGCTAGTAAATCAGGAGGAAACAGTACATTCACACTGCACAATTGCTGTGAAGACTAGAGCAGT
The DNA here is from genome assembly GCA_016271365.2 of Neoceratodus forsteri. Lineage (NCBI taxonomy): Eukaryota > Metazoa > Chordata > Ceratodontiformes > Ceratodontidae > Neoceratodus > Neoceratodus forsteri. The sequence continues at coordinate 324,654,537 of CM057459.1, forward strand.
TCTAGGAAACATATATTATTTTGGGTATTTTACTACTCAGAATCACTATTGTAATGTGTGTAGTGTGTATATATATATATATACATATACATACACACACATATGCTTAAATACAACCAGTGCCAATGCTGCTTCTGCACAGTGCATGGCTGGCTGTCCTGAGTGCTGCAGCTGATTCTTCATGAAATAGCAGTGGGTCTGCTACTGAGTACTAGTACTAGGAGACTGGATCCAGGCTGGCAACATCACCAAAGCAATAAATCGCTGCCCCTACTCTCAAACATATGAACAGGAATTAAAATCCCTAATGGCTGCATATATGGGGGGGTTGGGGAAGCCAAGGCCCCAGTCTCAGTACTACTTGATACAGCCAAATAGTTAGTGTGACCCTTTAGCACAAGCAGAAAAAATGTAACCCTCTTGGTCCAAGTCTTGGCTAAATTCAACTGAAATCTGGACCCCTTCCTGAATGGCCGAGACACTTCAGGATAGTGTGGGTGGGTGGGGCTGCCACACAAATGGACCACAGTACCATTCACATAAATGTGGCAGCCCTTCCACAATCGGTCTCAGTTTCTTGTACCTAGGGGTTGACATTGGGTCACCAGGGAGTGAAGCCACTAGGCCATGAAGGATCTGGAATCAGTGACCCAGAAGGGCCCTATATTCGAGGATTATAGGTTTAGGAGGGGGGATGCTTTCCAGGCTGTATGCCCCCTGCACTGACCATTACACCTGACTCACAGAATGGCATTCACCGAGATTAGTGCAATTCCAGTTTGTGACTTGGTCCTAAGTGCAATCCAGCCTGTGTTTATACCCTCTAACAACTAGAGGAATAATTCACCCAGCATTGTGTACTGTATGGCACAATCGTGGAAGCACAGTGGTGCAGCCAGTTTCCACCCATGAAGTGCTGCTACCCACCATAGTTACTGAAAATTGACACCCTGAGGTTAAAAAAAAAAACAGACTGCTGTGATGCACCGAATAATGAGGAGTGAAGCTGATTTACTTGTTTAAACAATTTGTACTCCTTCACAGTGAAGGAGTGCACTGCAAATTGCACAAACAAGGAAATCTGTTCCCTCCACCCGAGCAGGTAATTTTACCTTTCTGTAGGTAGGTAGTTCATTTCAATCCGTGGCGATACAGAGAACTACCTAACCACCCACAAAGCCCTTATGTAACTCTAGGAATCTACACCTGTAAAGTTATCACTAAGTAGCCTCAATGCCTTTTGGGATGGATTTCTGCTTTCTAATTACTCCTTACACTGAATAAAATTCATGCTTGTATGGTACAGGAAAACCTAATTAATCAATCATTTTATTCAGGAGCGGAACAATTTAAATATTCAGAAGTTTCCAAACTTTCCATGTCTTGTCTTTACTCTTTTCTTTCTCTGTTTTGAAATGATTTTAAAGCACAGAAAGAATGTAACATCTTCAGAGCTGAAGGGTCCTGACTGACTAATTATTAAAGCAAGTAAGCAACATCTCCTTCTCGAGTCTCAATCTACTCTGACATTCTTGGCTCGACACAAAAACAGAATTTATTTTAAATTGATAACTTGAGTTGCTTGAACTTTTTTTGAATAGTGTTGTTTATGTTGTGCACTGAGACTGTGAGACAGAGGAAATTAAATATGCTGACTCCCCAAGGTCAGCAGCACCACCCGCCTGGAGTATTAGGATGGGTGAATGCAGCGCGGGGGAGCCTGCATGATGTGGAATGCATCACTGGGTGCGCAAGGGACGTGGGGCAAGAGGAGAGAAAACGACGGGGTGGGAGGGATGGTGCCGCACGGCCTGCTTGCACCATGGCAGTCAGTCTGCCAAACTTGGCAGAAGAGCCAAAGAGGGGATGGGTGGCGGCAACTGGCAATTTCTTCACTCCCATCCCACTGTCCCAGTAGGAGTCCCGTGAACTACTACTACAGCAGTCGTCCACACCACCCACCAGCTGCCAGGCTAGGGGCCCAATCAGATAGGGCCCTCAGCCCAGTCCTGGCAGTCGGCCGGTGGATGAGAGCCGGCAACTGGATAGATTTCTTTCCATTCTCCTCCTGATGATGAGATCAGTGCAGTATCTGGATCAGATCAGTACATGATTTCCAATTTAAATTCCAATTCCATTTTTCAAATCGAGAAAATTACCCCCGGCCGGCACTGCCACGCTTGCAGATATACTCATTTCAGAAATCAGACTAGAGTTCAGACTCACTTACACAGTTTGCACAAAACTAAACAGCAAACAGGACACAAATTTGATTTTAAACAATATGGAATTCGGCTTTCGGGGATCACACACAGGAGCAGGACGACAGACTTATTACTAATATGCTTATGTTTACAATTAAAAATCCAAGGCAGTCTGGAAAGGACCTCACTAATGGATCTCTTGTCTCTCACACCTCTTCTCTCTACTCTCACAAGTATCACAATAATATATGACTGTCTGGCTGTACTCTCAGTCTTAGTGTCAACCACTCGCTCATACCTTTATAATGTGCGTTGCTGACCCTTCCGGTGTCTCTTTCTTTCTCACTCGCTGTACTACACACCACCACATGACTATTTGCCTGCAGCTCATAGACGCCCCCAAACTTGCTGGATCTTTGGCAGATGCACCCCTGCTGACAGCCAGTTATACTTACAGTCTAAGTGAGCAAAAAAAAATTTAAAGTGGTACCGCAAGTGAACAAATATGCAAGCTTCCATTGAAAATTGCGCCCCTTGGAGGCTTGCGTCCAGTGCTGAAGCACCGCCCGCCCCACCCTTTCTACGGTATTGTATACAAGTCTTTAAATATTTGTTACTGTGTTAGGCAAGTAGTGGGTACTGGGTTGTTTGCCATCACTAACATAGATGCTATTTCCTAAAGTGTCTAGGAAGCATGGATCTCTGGCTGTGATACTGTCCTTGTGGGTCAAACTAGGACCGGTTGACATATGATGGCTGAATAACAGCACAGAAAAATGTGCCTCTTATACAATCAAAACCCAGGAAATTTTCTACCCATTTTATAAAAATAGAATAATGGATAGGTTTGTGTCCATTACTAGGAGTAATGCCATCGAGAGGTTCTGGACACATTATGAACTTTGAGAGCGAAGCTCAGGAGGTTCCAATAGGTCCAGAACCTCAAGATGGTAGGACTCCCTAGTAATGGACACAAACCTATCTGTTCTTTTTTTTAATATATGAATGCAATTTCAAAATGTAATCAGATTGAAAACAGGTGCCTGACTACTGCACTTGTTACGGGGCGCCGAATGTCTGTCATGTATCCTGGGGACATGACAGGAGCACTGCAGTGGACTGAGGAGTCGCTCAGAGATGGAGTTCATCTTACCTTTAGTGGAAAGAAGAGTGAAGGAAGAAAAACACTGGTGGTAGCTCCATGGACATTTGTTTGCATTAGCGAGACAAAAATCCGATGTTGGTAACGGTGAGGTAATTTGTCTCGCTAAGCAAGACAGCGATCTGCCATGTTCAGAAAGTTTTTGTGCTTGCCCACACAAGATAAGCTGCCACTAGGAAGGTGCACTTAGGAAGACAGTGGGGGCCAGAGTTGCACTTGCACTGTTGAGGTTTCTTGGTAAATAGTATTATTCAGGTACAGAACAATGGTATTACCATATTTGAACAATACTATTATCACTCGTGAAGTGTTGTATTATTGCCTGTGAATGATCTTATTACCATAAAAAAATTGTATGCTTTGGAACAGAATTAAATTGAAAATCCATATAGTAAAGGACTTTAATGCATGCTGCAGGGGAGTGAGACACAAGACCGAAAACCAAGCTTCTTTACACCTCTGGGCAGTGCATTCAAATACATTAATCATACCCTGGAGTGTCTTCCAGTGCTTTTTACATTTTTAATACTTTTAACATTTTTTATATTTTTTACATAATGTGTTTATATTTTGAAATGGCAGTATTATATGACGAAATAGTCACTGATGTTGGAGGTAATTAAGCATTTTTGCCTTGGTAATGAGATCTGGCACCTAACTGTGCATCACTAGCTATTCTAGTTAGTCTGGAAAACAAAATTCCTGACCTTGAGGCAATCATTATGGAGACAAATCTGGATCTGGTGGCCAAGATGGAATCATGGTGCATGGACAACCACAGTTGGGACATGGTCATCCCAGGCTACACCATGTTCTGGAAAGACAGCTCAGGAAGGAAAGTAGGAAGGGTTGTTTTAAATGTGAAGGAGGCTATAACGGCCATTGAGATGCAAGGGCAAAAGGGGGATAACAAAGGACAGGAGGTACTATGGGTAGGGATGTAAGTTTGTCATGGCAGTCATATATGTCATTGATTCCATGACGTTTGATCTTTATTCAGGACTTCCGTGACTTTCACTAGTGTCATCATAATGTAGCAATGATGACAGTGCCACAACATTTACTATTGTTTACTAATGATTTCATGAACAAACAATGAGTCATTAAAACCTCATCCATGACAAACTTACATCCCTAACTATGGGTCAGCCTAGAAAGAGAGTTAGTGGCCATTGTTCACAAAGGGGAATGTACAGGTATCTGACACAGGGGGAGTATTTAGACAGAATTATGGTACTCCTTTTAGCATGCTCCCTGTCACCACTTGTGTAAATTGCTGGGGAGAATCCCCTTATTGAAGGGAGCCAATTAGGCAATGCATTTTAAGCCAATTTAGGCAGCACTCTATATTTATGAGTAGCCATTACAGGCATTTCAGAGCTAAGAAGCTAGTGTAGAGACTATACCGATGGGTCCCACTGTGGAGTGGCGGTATAGCTTGCTCACCTTGGAATTCCAATCTGAAAACTAAGAGAACACCCTTTTTCATGGAGTTTAAAATAAGAAAAGCCATTAGGCAGTTAAGTTGTTTGATTTTGAATATATACCATGTGTTTTTTTTGGGGGGGGAGGGGGCACTGGATGCCACACACCAGTAGCATCCTTCACCAGAAATGTGAATTGCATTTTGAGCAATGCAAAGGATTTGAGCGTGCTTTTTGGTTGTATTTAGACAGAGCCCTGGGGGAAAGCTATTAGCAAAATGGCAAGCAAGGGGGAAGTTTTAATTATTGGGAACTTTATTCTGCCAGATGTAGAAGGAGGCATTATGGCCTCAGCTACATCAAGAGGCAGGGCCATCCTCAACGCCATACAAGGGGCATTTCTCAGACAGCTGGTTTTGGAACCCACTAGGGATGGGGCAGTGCTGGACCTGGTACTTGGAAACAGAGTCAGCATTGCTGATGTCACAGAGTGTAGTCCTCTGGGTATAAGTGATCGCTGTACTGTGTGGTTTGGCATACGGATAAGACAAGAAAAAAACACAGTAAGATGATCGCCCTGGACTTCAAGTGGGCAGAGTTTAAAGACATGGGAAACTGCCACAGAGAATGCCATGAGGGTGAAGGAGGCAGAGGAGGAGTGGAGGCTCAATGGAGAAAGATTAAGGAGGGTATAGCCCAGGCAACAGCATGCCGTTGGAAGGAAGTGAGCAAGGGAAAGAGGAGGAAAAGACCACTATGATTCTCTAAGGAGATGGCAAAAGGCAGTACATGAGGAGAAAACAGCATTTAGAAAGTACAAGGGGACCCAGAAGGATATACCTGGCAAAACAAAGGGAGGCAGGAAGGAGGGTGAAGGCAGCTAAAGAACTAACAGAGAAGTGGAGAGCTAAGGAGGTCATAAAAGAGGACACTACCTTCTTCAGGTATGTGGGGGAAAGAGGAAGACAAGGGGTGGGACAATGAGAACCAGGAATGGAGGGGGGACTGTGCATAGAAAGATAAAGAGAAAGCGGAAATATTAAACAATTACTTCTGCTCAGTCTTCACAATAGATGACGGGGGGGATGGACCAGCATGCTGTAGTAAGCACCAGGGAGAGTCCATTCTCAGTGGAAAGGGTCCAGAAGAGATTGGAAGCCTTAAAGGAAAATAAGGCAAAGGGGCCAGATAGGATTCATCCAAGTGTCCTAAAGGAAGGGAGCATGGTTCTGGCTGCCCCTCCAACAACACTTTTTAGCACCTCATTGGAGAAAGGGGAAGTTACAGAGGCCTGGAGGAAGGCAATGTGATCCCTCTGCATAAAAGTGGTGGTAGGGAGTATTTATTATTTATTTATTGAAATGTTTCACCAGGAAGTCACACTGAACAACAAGTTGCTCATTTCCCGGTGTGACCGGGGGGGGGGGGTACTATTGAATGAAGAATTAGACATACAGTTTAACATTTAAAACATACAAGAAATTAAACATTTGTAACCCCTTGTTACCCGGGGTTACTAGAATCCCAGTAAGACCTAGTGGTAGGCAGGGAAGGCAGCTTGTGAAACTCCAGTTAAATGGGTTTCACACTGTCTCACTTTGTTCTCAGTCTCAGCTGAGACTGAGGATAACATCACCAATAGAACTTTCGCAGCTGCATAAGCCACATTGGAATCTGCAGCAGAGGGAGTTAGACAGAGCGTTGGGAGTTTTCAAGGGAAGAATTGCAGTTTCCAGTTTGCCTTCAGTAAGAAGGAGTCAGTGTCCAGGTGTCTTGAGCAAGTGAAGGTGTGCTCAAGTGGTGGAGACCGCTGTTGGTCTCAGTGCCCCCCTCCAGGGGGGGGGGATGTAAGATCCCCATGCAGATTCCCTGGGCAATCCCTTAATTCTGCCAAGAGGAAGGAAAGCTGCCTTTCAGTTCAGCCTTTGGTTTGGAAAGTTGGAAGATTTGTGATTCGCCTGTGGAGCACCTGCAACTAAAGGGTGAGTGTCTGCTCTGACAAAAAGGGCAAAATATTTTCTTCACCCTGGGACATGTGTGGGAATCTAGGAATTGAGCTACATTTTGGGAAGCCTATAGGACTAGGCCAAACAAGTGAAGTAGTGTCAAATGCTAGAGTGCTGTGTGATTCAAGTAAAATGTAGAGGAGATGCGCCAGTTCATCTACCCTTTAATCTACATTCAGAAGTTTCAGTTTTCCCAGGGAAATGGCCGGGTATGGGCTGTGGGAGCTGGAGGTGGGCACACCCCCATCTTTGGTAACCAGGTCCACCCTCTACGGATTTCTGCTGTGGTCGCTACTTTGTCTCATGCACTTGGCCAGTGATGGGGGAAGTACCCAGACGTGGGGTTGCAAAAGGGAAAATCTCTCTAGGAGTCGCAGACTCTAAGTGGTGTGGGGAGCCACAACAAGTGTAAAGAAGAATTCTCTCTGTGAGATGGGGAGTCATAACAAGTAAGGAAGAAATCTCTCTAGCAGTCGCAGACTCTAAGTGGTGTGGGGAGCCACGACAGGATAATTGGTTCATTCTTCCAATGGACCGTGGATCAAGTGGCCGGCGGGGGAGCCGGGCCAGTCGGGCTGTGTACCCAAAGCGCGTGCAAGTCCGGGCTGTGTGCCTGGTGGGTCCAGAGCCTGAAAACAGTATAATTGGTTCATTCTTCCAGTGGACCGCGTTGTAGTCTCTAATCTGCATTACCAGGAAATGTAGCCCCATGGGGGTCCGTCTATGCTTTGTTTTGTTCAGCTAGTATGTGAATAAAAGCCACACTGAAGAATCCCATTCCTGGTTCTGGATATTACAGTTATTGCTTCCTGTGTTCGGATTTATTTGGGTGCCCCTGTGCAGAGTAGCCAAACCTAGGTCCCCCTGTACCAAGTAACCTCATCCTCCCCAAACCCAGGTCCCCACCAGGTATTGCTGTCAGCTTCAACAGCATGCCACCTGTCATTTTGGCAAAAAGACAGGGGTGAGGGGTTACACATTCAATTACATTTGTAACAAGACAGTTAAAATAAATATCATAAATAATTATTCAGATGCATTTGTAACATAACATACAATTAAATATATCATACCTGTGAAATATGCATTTAAGTACAAATGGCATATCTGAGGAACATAGTATGTAGTGGTGAAGGGGAGGAGAGCATGCTGAGATACAGGCTGGGGGTGGTGGTAGAAGGTTTAATAGGTGATGTGAGCCATGGAGAGGAGCAGAGGCATAGGAGGACAGTTAAGCAGGGTTAAAGCAGGAGCAGTTAGATAAGAGAAAGTTAAGCAAGGCAGGGGCAAGGGAGTGGGAGGAGGAGGAGTGCCATATTTGGGGGGGAGGGAGTTCCAGATTTGCGGGAGACGATGGGTAAAGCCTGCCTGACTGATGAGAGTGATACGACAGGGGACCAACAAAGTGCGAGTGACAGAGGATCTGAGGGAATGGGAGGAGGGAGGCGGGGAAGAGAGCAAACATGAGAGGCAGGAAGGAAGTTCTCCTAACCAAAATTCAGAAGTGAGTTTGTCACAATGAGTGAGGCACCTGTTGGCAAGCGGGGGAAGGGAAATGGTGTGGTAGAGGTCACAGTGATGAGTGTGTGATGGAGCATCAAGGGCAAATCGACAGAAAGAGTTAAATAGAGTGTCCAATCTGGCTAGGAAGGATTTGGGAGTGGCACCATAGACTACATCACAGTACTCGAAAATGGGGAGTATCATCTTCTGGACTAGTTCATGTCGTGCTGTAGGAGGGATGCAACTACAGTTCCTGAATAAGGCACCAAGCTTGGGGTGCAGTTTTTTCACGATGGCATCAATGTGGCCAGATAAGTTGGGATGTTGGGTGTTAGGATGATAGCAACTACAGGCCAGTCTCACATTAGTGGAGGGGAAGGTAATGGTGACACTACTGAAGGACAGGCTCATGGAGCACCTGGAGGCAGAAGGGCTGCAGGACCACTGGCAGCATGGTTTCATGGGAGGAGGTCAAATCAAACTAATCTCATAGATTTCTTTGACTGAGTTATCAGGGAGGTGGATCAGGGGAGAGCAGTGGCTTTCAACACTGTGCCACACAGGAGGCTAGCTAAGAAACTAAACAGCCTAGGGGTACAGAATAAAGTGACACGCTGGGTATCAAACTGGTTAAGGGATAGGAGGCAAAGGATGGTGGTAAATGGTAGCCACTCAGGTGATAGTAGAATGACTACTGAGGTGCCACAGGGTTGGGTGCCGCGACCGGTTGTCTTTAATGTCTTCATAAGTGACATTTTGTGGAGAAGCCTGAGAGGAAGGTGTGTCTCTCTGTGGACTATACAAAAATCTGCAAAAGGGCTGACACTCAGGAAGGGTGGAAAGAAGACAAAGGGATGTGAGAAAACTACAGTAATGATCTAGGGGCAGGCAGCTGGGTTTCAATGCCAAAAAGGGCATTGTTATGCATTTAGTGCTGTGGAACCCTGCGGCTGTGTATAAGATGGGGGAGTGCAGCTTACAATCACCAAGCAATAATGAGACCTAGGGGTCATCAGATCTGATTACCTCAAGGTGGCTTGGCAGCATGACAAAGCAGTAGGAAAGGCTAACAGGATGCTGGGGTACATTGGGAGAGGGATTTCTAGCAGAAAGAGGGAGATGGTGCTGCCACTGTATCGCTCACTTGTGAGGCCCTACCTGGAGTACTGTGTCCAGTTCTGGAGACTGCGCCTCCACAAGGAAATTGAAATGATGGAGACGGTACAGAGGAGGGCAACCAAAATGGTGAGGGGGTTGCACATGAAGCCATACAAGGAAAGGCTGCAGGAACTCAACATGTACTCCCTGGAAGAAAGGAGAATGAGGGGGGAGATGATTGAAACCTACAAGTACCTCACAGGAGTGAACAAGGTGCAAGTAGGGGCTCTAGTTCAGAGAAAGATAGGCACTAGAACACGGGGCATGCAATGAAGTTAACAGGGTAAAAGGTCAGGACAGATGTGCAGAAATACTTCTTCACAGAAAGGGTGGTGGAAGACTGGAACAGCCCGCCATAGGAGGTAGTGGGGGCAAAGACCGTGGGGAGCTTGAAACATGTGTGGGATAGACACAGGGGCATATTAGGTAGAGGAAAAGGGGGAGGGAGGGAGTGACACCTATGACCAACTATTTTATTTATTTTAAGATTTGATTACCGGGAGAGGCACACTGAGCCAAGGCTTGTCTCCAGGTACAACCTGGGGGAAAGGGCAATGGGAGTTACAGTTGGCAAACTTGATAACAAACATGTACATACCAGATAAAATATGTTTCAGCATAACAAGTCACACAGTGCAAAGAATACAGCTAGAAGTTACTAGGGTCAGTGGTGATGAAATAGGCAGCGACAAGGGCGGACAGGATGGGACTAAAGGTCCTCTTCTGCAGACAAAATCTATGCTCCTATGTTTCTATGAAATGCAGTCAGATGATGTCTCTCAGCCAATGAGGTTTCAGGATTTTTCCTTGCCATTTTATAAATGATACTGAATGCTGCAGCTGCCAAGGTGGAAAGAGATGAACACGATGGACCCTTGGTATATTGTCATATGCTCCTACGCAATCTATTATTTTTTGAGTATTAGCACCCATTCCAATGTGTTTACAGTGCTCAGTTGCACAGTCCACAAACCATAAATATGCACAGCAAAAATGAAATGTTAACAATAAAAGGCAACATGTAATCATTCTGGATCATTAAACGTTTATGTCTGACTTCGGCAGTTTCGACATGTTGCAGATTCTAGTCAGTCAAACCAAAAGGCGCTGTGATAGAATGGAGGGGGCGACGACAAAAACCAGGAACAGCATGAAAAAAAAGGTCAGTAACAGAGGTCAGGAGTTCAACAAAAGTGCATAAAGTGGCAATTGAAATGTACCAGAAAAAGGATGAGTTAAAAAAAAAAACTTTTAAAAATAGATGCAATGTAATGTTGCAAGGCAATTAAAGCCTGCTAAAAAGATAAAGGATAAGATATCTTTGCACAATGATGACAAACTCTGATACTATTTTAGCTTATACTGTCTGCATCAAAGTGATTTATCAACAGACTATAGTAAGAGGTTATGAGTAAACATACAAGCCTTTTATAGCACAACAAAAATGATGTAACATCACAATTTCGAAAAATGGGATTCACGCTGACTTAAATGGGAAGTCCTCAGATAGAAATACAGTGTTGCTGGCAAGCAGCTGTCACCAGCACTTACGTGCACTTTTGTTGACCTCCTGTGCTGGCATTTGTTTTTGTAACCTTGCATCTTTAAGTGCTTAGTATATATTTAGTCAGCACTGGGTGGGGGTGGGGGTAACCTTGACAAAGTGCCCAGCCCAGGCACAAAACATTGGGGTCGGTCTGTTTGGGAGCACCCTGCAGCACACTTGCACTTTTAATATGTTGAAGACGCTGCTTTGTGAAATAAAGATTTTAACTGTTATAGTAACATTAACTTCATCTGCGATGCCTGATCATTTCTTTCTCTGGCAATTTCTGTGAGGTTGGTGAGAGATACATAGACAATAATGGCAAAAAAATCCCGTTAACCCATTCTGGCTACACACCCTACCCAAGGAACACCACAAAAGTGAATTACCCCAAATTCTGTGACCCCGCCCACTATTTGTTTCATTTCCTTACATTGTCTGCTTTGCATTCTTACATAGGTACATTGACACACAGACTGATGGCAGAAAAGGCCTGTCGGCCCATCCCGTTTGCCCACTCTGCCTAACTACTCTGCACTGCCCCTAGTGACCATACCTCTCCTTTGTTTCTGTTCCCCCCTCCCAAAACTTCTAACTAATCCCATATGCCTGTCCCATCCCTGATTGAAACTGCTCACTGATTGGGCCTGCACCACTTCCTCTGGCAGCATGTTCCAGTTGCTAGCCACTCTTTCTGTGAGAAAGTGCTCACGGACATCCCTTTTGAATCTACCCCCTGTGAGTTGAAATAAGTTCCTAACTTCCCTCTGATCCCTGTATTGGAGCTCAAGGAGGAAAGTTCCTTGGCATCCATTCTATTTATCCAATGCAGGGACTTGTTTGTCTTGATCATGTCACCCATTTCCCTCCTTTTATCAAGGGTATACATGTTCAAGTCTTGCAGCCTCTCCTGGTCTGTCTTGATCAGTGGCTTGTTTCTTTTTACATGTAAGCCCCCTCCCATAGTACAGGGCTTACATTTCAGCTCCATGGAGCCCAGCCACTAGTCTTGTTGCTCTCCAGTTAAAAATGCAGATGGGGGACCAAGAGTGAAGAAGAAATTGTAGCCACAAGGTTCCTTCAGAGCCTCCTGCACCAGTGTGACTGTGGCCACCTGCTGCCCATAACTAAGCACAGCCAGTACTCACAGAGGACCAAGGAATCCCTGATCAAAGCCCTGACTGAATGATGCTCATAATTCTCAAATGTACACAGAGCGTTTGAAGACAAATGTCCATATAGAGCACCAATTTCAATACCCATGTCCCCGATGTTATTAAACAGACAAAACTTGTCCCGTCTCCTCTTGAATTCTGTCATGTGTTTACTGCCTACCACTTTCTGAGGAAGCGGGTTCCAGAATGTAACCACTCTCTGGTTATACTAGTTAGATCTTTTATTTGAGTGGCATAACTCCACTCTCAGTTGCAATGTGTGAGATCTTGTACCTTATGTTAGACCTCTTTTGCCAGACCCAGGCTGTCCCATAAGTCATGATTTGTTAACGCTCGGTACAGTAGACACATGTCTCCCCTCAATCTTCTGTATTGAAGTGAAAACATTCCCTGATGTTCCAATCTCCTCTCATAATCATAACCTCTAAAGTCCTTAAATTAATCTAGTGGTTCTTCTCTGCACTTTCTCTAGTGATTTTATCTCTGATTTTTTTACTTGGTGCCCAAACCTGGGCACAGTACTCCAGATGTGGGTGAACCAGAGAAACATACAGGGGGACAATGACCTCCTTGTCCCTGTTATTTATGTGCCTAATTATACTGTTTAATATTCTGTTCGCTTTTTTTGTAATTGCATGGCAACAACTCTTAAATGTCAAGTCTCTAGAAACTGTTATACTGAGATTTCTTTCCTGGATCACTTCTCTCAGAATTCGATCCGTAATATGTAGTTTGCCTTAATGCAACTGTGCAGAAAACACAGGGGCACCAGATAAAAACTGAAGGCATGAGACCTGTATAAAATATTTCAGGCCAGTACCCCACACCAAAGAGGAGCACTGCCATCTTCTGCACCCTAACCTAAGTTGCCACAGTGACCAGGGGTCAGGGGTTGCACCATCAGCAAATTAGTTGGCAGAGCTGGAAGAGGAGCCACAAGGAGGTCCTGGGACACTAGAGGACTGCAGGATTCCTGGTACAAATTAGGGGCCAGTCATCTATTGAGTGATATATCACCAGCCTGGCCTCAGAGTGATTGACAGCCCATCCATTGGTAGTGAGGGGAAGGCTGACTTACTATTTTCAAGAACGGACAAAAATAGTCACAGACAAGTGGGTTTTGGAAATGGTGAATCAGGGTCTGTCCCTGCAGTTCATAAAATTTCACAAAATTTTCAAGACTGCAGAGTCACAAAATCTTCTACCTTTGCACTCCAACAGAATCTTGTTGAAAATGGAGACAAAAAAGTTACTGCAAGCAAATGCAGTAGAAAAGGCACTTCCCTCCCAATAGGGAAAGAGACTTTACTCAGGACACTTCCTGATTCACAAGAAAAATGGGGAGTGGCGGCCCATTTTAGACCTGAGATATCTAAACAGACATTTAAAAAAAGGAAAAATTCAAGCTGGTAACATTGGGCTCAGGGATTCCATCACTGCAAAAAGGAGACTGGCTTTGGTCACCGAATCTGAAAGATGCCTACTTTCACCCACCAGACAGACCTAGTTACAGAAAGTACCTCAGATTCAGAATAGGAAAAGTACAGTTGCATACTTACCATAACGGTAGATCTTCACGAGGATCTCTTGCAGCAGGTCTTACTCTTGGGATGTCCGCCAGAGGGCGCTCGCTCTTTCACAGTAGTTTTCTCCAGCAGTGTTGACTGGGGGCTGCCCACAATGATGTCAGCCCACGCATATGTATAAGTACAAGGGTGGCCCCTGGTGTCCTCAGTTCCCAGCCAGCGACCAGCTCGCGGAGCAGGATATCGAGGGGAACCAAGGAGGCCTGAGGCTTCGCCCAGTAGGATGATGAGAATAGAAGCAGAAGACGGCTCTCCAAGAGAAGGAGGGGTAAGGAGGGTGGGATTGTGACCTGCTGCAAGAGGTCCTCTTGAAGATCTACCATTACGGTAAGTACGAAACTGTACTGGAATCTCTTGCAGCAGGTCTTACTCTTGCAATGATTCCCAAGCAGTTGAGTAGAAAGGGTGGTTAGGACAGGAGGCCCTGGAGAATGGTGCCACCAAAGGTGGCCTGCCACTTGGAGGCCATGTCAAGACTGTAGTGTTTAGTAAACATGGACTGTAGACTAGGTAGTGGCGTCACATATATCGGGTATAGATACATCCCTGAAGCATTCTGTAGAGGTAGAGACAGCTCTGGTGGAGTGGGCATGCACAGCACTAGGGAGAGGCTTGTGGTATTTGGTGTAGCAATAGGTGATGCAGTGTGCTAACCAGTTAGACAAGGTTTGATTCATGACAGGGTTGCCTTCCTTCCTTCCCAGGAGCAAAAGCAGCAAAGAGTTGCTTGGATTTGTGGGAGGACTTTGTGCAAGCGACGTAATAACACAGGATGCAGTGCACATCCAGAGTGTGAAGAAGGGTCTTTCCCGGGTTTGTATGAACAGGGTAGAGGACAGGTAAGTGAATGGACTGGTTTAGAGTGAATGCCGAAATGACTTTTGGAAGGAACTTGGGATTGGTGCAGAGTGAGACTCTGTCCTTATGAAAGACAAGGTAAGGCTCATGGCACATGAGGGCCTAAAGTTCCTAGATGCATTGGGCTGAGGCGACAGTCACCAGGAAAGGGGCCTTCCAAGCAAGGTAGCGCATCTCACAGATAGCAGCTGGCTCAAATAAAGATAGGGTTAGTTGTTCCAGAATGAAATTGAGGTTCCAGGGCGGAACTGGATTCTGGACAGGAGGCTTGAGATGTAGAAGACCTCTGAGAAATATCTTGGCAAGGTCGCCTGTGGGGAAATGGAAAGCAGAGATAGCGGGCAAATGCACTTTGATGGAAAAGTAGCCTAAGCCCTGACTGGACAGGGTGGAAAGGTAGTCCAAAATTGTAGTTAAAGGGCAGGAGTAAGGATCCAGGTTCCTGTTTTTATTTATTTATTTTTTATTTATTTAGAATTTGGTGACCGGGAAAGGCACACTGAGCCGAGGTCGAGCCGGGTCACAACTTGCAGCCCATAAGGCAAAGAGTTTCCACTAAGCAGCATACGTCTTTCTGGTAAAAGGTTTCCTGGAGGCCAGAAGAATCATGGCCACAGAGGAAGAGACATGATGTCACACTATAAAGATGTCCTCAGGAGCCAAACATGTAGATGTAGGGATCTGAGACTGGGATGGAGGAGTGTCCTGTGGTTCTATGTGAGCAGATGGGGTTGGGAGGGAAGAGGAAGGGGATCAGTTACTGACAGCTACTGGAGGAGTGGGAACCATATCTGATATGGCCAGAATGGGGAGATCAGAATCAGGGAGGCTTGTTCCAGCTGGAGCTTGAGTAACTCTCGTTGAATGAGTGGAATTGTCGGGAAGGCATATAAGACGTGCCCGTGCCAGGATAGGGACAGGGCATCCATAAAGTTGCCAGCAGAGTCCAGGATGATTGAGTAATACTGAGATAGCCTATGATTTTCTAGAGAGGCAAACAGATCTATCTCCGGAGTGCCTCACAGTTGGAAGATGCCTTGGAGAACCTCCATGGCCAATATCCACTCGTGACCCTGTGCATGATGGCTCAGGTGATCTGCCACTACATTCTGAGCTCAAGGAATGTGGACTGCTACTAGATGAAGGTGAAGAGAAAGGGCCTGATGCCACACCTTCAAGGCCTCTTGGTACATAGCTTGTGACTTTGTGCCCCCTTGCTGGTTGATGTAGAACACTACGCAAGGGACCAGAAACAAGGAATGGCTGGAAGGCCTGAAGAGCCTGATGGATGGCCCACATCTCCAGAATGTTGATGTGGAGAGACTGTCTTCGGTCCCCAATGGGCCTGTGTTTGGTGAGGACCAAGAGTGGTGCCCCAACCCAGGGTGGAGGCAACCGTCATTAGGGTCTGAGTGGGGAGGTGGATGGACTGGAAGGGGACACTGATCCCGAGGTGTGCAGAATCGAACCACGAGGCAAGGGCCCACCGGAGGGCCAGGGTGATGGTGATGCAGTCTTTGAAGTCCCCCATCTTTTGTTGCCATTGGCAGCGAAGGGCCAATTGAACCGGGTGAATGTGTAACTGGCACGGTGGAAATGGCTGCCACCATGTGGCCCAGGAGCTGCATGAACTGGCACGTGGTAATGTGGGGAGCCACAAGGCACCACCTGCAAGGGACAGCAGCTTTTGAGTCCTGTCCTCTGGAAGGAATGCCCTGCCTTGTGCAGTATCTAAGACAGCTCCTATGTATTGGAAGCATTGAGATGGTTCCAGGTGGGACTTGGCCCCATTTACTGTAATGCCTAGGTCCTGAAAGAGCTCCAGGGTGCATGTGAGAGAGTGGAGCAAGGTGTCCTGAGATGATGCCTTGATGAGCCAGTCATCCAAGTATGAGAATATGTAGTGTCCTCTGCTATGAAGGGCTTCGGCTACTACTACTAGACACTTTGTGAAGATCCTTGGGCTGAGGAAAGGCCGAAGGGCAAGTCACAGAATTGGTAATGGTATCCTAGGCGGTGGAACCGGAGGTACAGCCAATGGGCTGTGTGTATTTTGATATTAAGGTATGCTTCTTTCATGTCTAGGGTGCACAGCCAGTCTCCTTGGTTTAACAGGGGCAAGACTGTTTGCAGAGTGACCATGTGAAATCTCTTGTACTGGATGAACCAGTTGAAATTCCAAAGATCCAGGACAGGACAGAGGTCGCCCATGTACTTGGGAACAAGAGAGAAATGTGAGTATAAGCCCTGGCTGAGCTCGGTTGGAGAGACAGGTTGAACTGCCTGCTTTTGAATCAAAGAGTGGAGTTTATTCAGTAGAACAGGGACATTGTTGGGAGGGTATGACAGCTGTTGAGGAGGGTGTGGAGGGGGAGTGGCTGTGAACTCTAGAGTATGGCTTGTAAGAATAATTTGTAGTACCTAGTCATCCATTGTAATCTGTTTCCAGGCCTCTATTTGGAGAGAAAAATGGCCACCCACTGCCTCCGAGGCCTGCAAAGGATGGCAGGGGAGGCTAGTGGAGGAGTCAAAAGTTAGTGGGGGTGGCAGCAGATGCAGCAGGGGTGGCTCTGCTGTCCTTGGTAGCTGAGGCAAGAGGATGGTTCATTCATCTTCTGGGTGGCTGGCGGGCTGGAGCTTTCTGGCAAATGGCACACCAGAACTGAAAAGATTGAAAGGGCCACCTCTGAGAGGAAGATGGCTGAGCATTGTACATCATGTGGATCATACAGAGTGTATGGCCTGAGGTCTGCAAGTCATTAAGGATGCCTTCTGTTTCTGTGCCAAAGAGCTTGTGGCAACTAAAGGGAGCATTTAAAATGGACTGTTGCACATCAGGTGTAAAACCTGAGACACGGAGCCAAGTGTGATGCCGGAGGGACATACCCGCTGCTGAGGCACGCATGGAAGTATCTATGGCATCGTATCTGGCATGAAGAAGATGCAGTGTGATACTGGCACCCATCTTAAAGGTGGCCAGTAATTGGTCAGTGTCTGTAGGGGGAAGTTTGGCCACTACTTCAGAGGCTGCATCCCAATGCGTTTTCTGGTACTCAAGCATATGCCTCATATAAATCAGGACATGCATGACCAGTGTGGAGGAAGCATATACTTGTTTCCTATCAAGTCCAATTTTCTAGACTCCCTGTCAGGAGGCAGAGTGCTCAGGTGCATAGGATGCTTGGTCCTATCATGGGCCGCATTTATGACTACCGAATCCACCTGGGGAGCTATGGCAAAAAAAGGGCAGTCGGTAGGAGCCTGGTAAAAGTGATCTGCTTTTTTAGAAATAGGAGGGACCATGTAAGGACAGTGCCATGCTGCAGAAATGGCATCCTAATAAGCCTGGATGAGTGGATGGACCACAGAGGCCAGGTCCTCTGGTAAATCCAAGTATTCAGCCAGGTTTCGGCATTGCTTGTCCTGTTCGGTGGTGGTAAACCCCATGACCTGCTGTAGTTCAGTCATGATCTCTAAGAAACTGAAGTCATCTGGAGGAGAGCAGGGGGTATACAGCCTGGGATCTTCACCCACTGAGGACACAGTAGAGGAGCTAGAGGGGGTACGTACCCCATCAGTGCCAGTGGGATCCTCCCTCTTCTTCCCCCCATTATAATCTACATCCAGACCCTCTTCCTCCTTGGCCGGAAAGGAGGGAGGAGGAGAGGAAGGCTCATGGTGAACCCTCTTTCTGGGAGGAGGTGATGGAGATGAGGGGGTGGTGGAGGTTGTTGCATGGTCTGCATGACCTCTAACACTGTCTTGACCACTTAGACCATGTCAATGGTGGGGGCCATTGATGAAATAAAAGAAGCAGGAGAAGCAACACTGGTGGACCCCACGTGAGAGGGGGACATCACCGAGGGGATGAGTGCAGGCTGTGGATGGGGCTAGAAGCCCGAAGCCTGAGAAAAACACCCAAGGCCTGGACTGATGAGCCACAATAAGAAATGGGCTGTGACAGTGGTGTCAAGGATGGTAAGTCTGTTGAAGGCAAACCCTGACCAACGCAAGAGGGTTGAGAAGGGTCAGAAAATGGAGACTTCGATGCATGCAGAAAGGCAGAGGTCGTCGATGAAGGACCCAGTCTCATGCTGGAGGGACGGGTCATTGACGAGGAATGAGACCTCGTCAACGGAGGGGCCTGCTCTGTATGCAGGACTGACAAACCTGTGGAGAGGTGCGGCGATGACAGCACCGGCAAGGTGCTCATCGATGGAAGAGTCTCTTGATCCTTTTGGGAGACCTAAAAGCTCTGGGACAAAGCCACCAAGACCATCTGTGTCTTTTGCGTTGGAGTGGGAGAGGCCTGAGCCATTGATGAGTGGCTGGAGGTGGAAGCTGTCGACAGCTGCGGGTCCTTACCTTTGTCACTCAAGGCCTTGTCTTTGTCTTGGTGCTTGTGCTTAGATGAAGAACGGTGCTCTGACTGGGATGCCTAGGAGCTTGTCGATGGGGACCAAGATGAAGAGGAGCGGGACTGCAATTCTTTTTTTAGGAGAACCACCTTCTGTTCCATGATGTGTAATTCTAGTTCTTGCAGTCATCAACGATGTGTAGCCTGGTTGAATTCCTGGCAGTGAGAACAGGATTGAATGTTGTGGGCAGGTCCCAGACACCGAACACAGAGAGAGAGAGAGTGATTGTCAAACCGGTAGATTTTTCTTTCACAACTGCACTTGTGGAAAAGGGAATACAAACTGGATATAAGGAAACACAAAAAAAGCGAACTTTCCTTGTTGAACTTTCCTCGAAGATAGCATTGACACACTTGTGGTGAAAGCAGCATGTGAAGTGAGCTGGGAGATGGTGGGAAAAGCACTGAGGCTGCTAGGGGCCACCCACGTATTTATACATATGCATGGACTGACGTCATTGTGGGCGGCCCCCAGTCAAAACTGCTGGTGAAAGCTACCATGAAAGAGTGCCTTCTGGTGGACATCCCAAGAGTAAGACCTGCTGCAAGAGATTCCCTCGATGAAGATTCCCCATTACCAATTCACTGCCCTTCCCTTTGGCCTGTCCTCAGTACCAAGTGTTCACAAGTACTTAGCTACGGTGGCAGCATATTTGAGAAGGCAGGGGTGGTGTTTTATCCCATCTGGATGACTCACTAGTCTCAGGGAAATCAAACCAGGAGGTCAAGTCCTCCCTTCTTCTGATGCAAAACACTCTGGAGGGCCAGGGCTTTCTCATAAATGTACAAAAATCACAAACAAGCCCAGTTCAGATTTTGGACTTCAAAGGTGCAGAACTAGATACCCTTGCTAGGGAAGGTATTCCTTCCCCAGGTAAGGGTGACAAATATAGTTGCAACTGCAAAATCCTTCAAGGCAGCAAGGGATTTCCTGTGGCTGCTGGGGCATATGGCAGTATCCACCACAATGGTACCAGGTGCCAGGTTCCATATGAGAGACATCCAACACCCCCTAGGAAGCCACTGGTCCCAAAAGTAGAATTCACTTTCAAAACTAGTGCCTCTCATAAAGTGCTTAGAGTGCAACCTCAGGGAGAGAATTCCCTTTCTGCAGCAATCACCTATGGCCATACTTACAACACATGCCTCCCTCCTGGGCTGGGGCACCCACCTGGAGGACCTCACTGTAAGTGGTATCTGGAGTACACAAGAGACCAAGGGGCAAATAAATCTCCTGGAGCTCTGGGTAGTGTACCTGACAATGCAGAACTTTTTACCTACATCACTATGTATCACATAAACAAACAAAGAGGAACAAGCACTTCAAAACTGTATGTAAAAGCAATCAAGATCAGGAAACTAGCAAATTCCTTGGATGTTCAACTCTGTGCAGTATACATGCCAGAGAAGGACTATGTGCCAGTAGATTACCAGACCAGAATCAGCCAGGGTAATCATGAATGGACCCTGAACAAGCAGGTGCTGGTAACAGTATTCTGAGGGTGGGGTAGACCTGAAATAGACGTGTTTGCATCTTGGGAGAACAACCAGTTTCCACTGTTTTGTTGCAGACCTCCATTGGTGGGTATAGTTCCTGAGAATGCGCTAGTCCTCAGCTGCTCACAGAAGTTTCTATATGACTTCCCACATTTCCCACTTTTGCTGAGAGTACTACTAAACTGAGAAGAGTCAGTATCAATGATTTTCATGGCTCCAGACTAGGTCAGGCAGATTTGGTACTCCCTGCTACTGTTCCTCTCCAACAGACATCTTATCAGCCTGCCCCGAGATACAATATACTGACACTGTCTCATGGCAGGATAACATTCCCAGATCCTAGAACTCTGCGTCTCAGAGCATGGTTCTTGAAGAGCTAGAGTTTTATGGACTAAATCTTTCTGAAAAGGTTATGAAGTGCTTAAGGTTTCCAGGAAACCAGCAACAAGAAAAACCTATGCCTCAAAGTGGAAAAGATTTTCCCTTTGATGTTCCTCTAGTCAACTCAGCCTATTGCAGGCGAGTCTGTCCTCAGTCCTGGACTACTTAGTCCAGCTACAGTCCATGGGCCACAGGCCCTCAACCCTGAAGGTTCATCTGGCAGCAGTGTTAGCATACATTTCAGCTGGCAAGGACAGGTCAGTGGCCTCACAACCCATTTTCAAAAAGTTATTTTTATTTATTGAATTCTAGGATTACAAATACCTTTGAGCAGGGACTGCTCATTTACAAAGGTTCCACGTCAGAAAATGGAGGGTAAACATACTTACAAAGGTCGACATAATTACATATAGTTACATTATAAAAAGAAGCAGGAGGCAGAGGCTTAGTTACTTACAGTACCTCAAAATGAGCCAACATTAGGTGGAATGAGAAAACATCCAAGGGTAACCTTAAAAAATAAGAGCTGCTGGTGAGGGGGTAGGGAAGGTGGGGGTAGGCAGGCTGGAAGGCCGTTGTCGAAGAGTAAGGGGAGAAGATAGGAGCACAGAAGAGGAGGGAGGAAGGGATAATTGTCAGTAAGTGTCGGTGGGTGGGTGTTTGGGGTGGGGGAGGAGGGGAGCAGGGGAGACAGGAGAAGGAGGGCATGGCAAAGGGGGATAGCTGTTCTGACTGAGTAAAGTGTAGAGAGCGTAGGACCCCAGGTTAGGCGAAGCAGTCACAATGGCTAGTTGAAACGAGGTGTAGACAGAGTTGTCCTTTGAAAGTGCCAAGAGCAGCAGCTGTAAGTGTTTCTTTGTTGAGAGTATTGTACCACTGTGGAGCTCTGTGGGCAAAAGCCCTCTGGCCCGTTGTAGTCCAGCATCTGGGGACCAGGAATGTTTGTTGTTGTGAACTTCTAGTATGTTGGGTACTGTGGTGGTCAATGAGGAGCTTTTCAACACCAGGGTGCGTGATCCTGAGGACTTTTTTGGCTAAGAGGCAGGTTTGATACTGGATCCGGCTGAGGAGAGAAAGCCATCCGGTCTGTTTGTAAAGGTCACGTGTGTGTACATCGGTCAGCCCCCGTTAGTAGCCTGTATGCTTTATTGAGTGCAATTGTAATTCTGCAGAGGGCAGAAGCAGTGGCAGAGCCCTAGATTGCTAGCTCATAATCAATGATGGAGGTGACAGAGCTGTAGATAGCCAGCCAGAGTGTGTCAGAAGTCATGCAGTGTTTGTGCCTGTATAGCAGACCGATGTGTTTTGATGGCTTTTGAGACATAATCAGTGTGCCTATGATAGGAGAGGGAACTGTTCAATGTAATGTCTAAGTATTTAAATTCAGGAATGTGTTCAAGTATGGTCCCTGTTTTTTTTGATGGTGAGGATCAGAGATTTGTACTTGCTCCTAGCATTGTAGAAAGTCATCACCTTGGTTTTGTTGTAGTTCAGGAAAAGTTTGTGTGTCTTCAACCGTTCTTCAATGCGCCTGAATTCATGCTGTATTTGTTTCTCAAGGAGCTCTGTGACTTGGTGGCTGGTGAACATGACTGCATCATCGGCGTAGGGTAGTAATTTCTGATCACAGACACTGGGGAGGTCGTTCAGGAAAAGGCTAAAGAGTAGCAGTCCTAGGATGGACCCCTGTGAGACACCCGAGAGGACTAGTTTTTCCTCCGAGGTGACACTGGCAATCCTAACCCACTGGACCCTCCCCCCAAGGTAATTGGAGAACCAGAGCAGTGCGTCTTTGGAGAGCCCAATGTTTGATAGCTGCTTGAGTAGGAGTGGATGGTTGACAGTATCAAAGGCTTTCGTAAGGTCGATGAATACTGCCCACCCCCACACAGTTTCCTTGGTCGAGAGTGGTGTGGATGAATCCCATGAATTCTAGTAGTGCAGTGGTGGTGCTGTGCCCTTTACGAAAACCATGCTGCTCAGGACGTTGGATGTCATATTTTTCCAGGTACTCGACTAGCTGATCTGATGCAACGCGCTCCAGGGCTTTAGACAATGGGGGGAGGATGGAGATAGGTCTGTAGTTGGTGTGTAGCAATTTATCTCCACTTTTGTGAACCAGTATGATGGTTGCCTGCTTCCAGCAAGATGGGAACTGGGACATCCTTAGTGACAGGTTGAAGATCTTGGTCAGGGGCACAAGGATTTCTTCAAGGACCAGCGCTAACAACTTCAGATTGAGGGAGTCACCACTGTAACCTGTGTTCTGGGTGGCCTTCCGAATATAGGTTCTGGCTAAGTGCACTGGGATCTCCTTGAAGTAGAATTGAGGGGCCGAGTGTAGAAGTGGAACAGTGTCAGGAGGGTTACTAGCAGAGGGGGCATCGAAGAAGTCAGGTGGGAGGACACTATCCAAGTTGGAGAATGCATTATTGAAGGTATTGGTGATTACGTACAGGTCGAGTGTTGGTGGACCATTTATGTTAAGCATGGTGGGAGGTGTCTTTGGAGCCTTGCCTGTAAGGTCTTTCAAGTTACTCAAGAATTCTTTTCCATCACCCCAGGCGCTGGAGACAGTCTCCTTGAAATAGTTGCTTTTGGCGCTCCAAATTGCCTGTGTGCACTAATTTCTGGGTGGTTTTATATTTATGAATATTCCCTGGTGTGGATGCTTCACGGGCACAGTGCCAGAAATGGTCCCTTTGTTTGAGTAAAGTGATTAGTTCAGAGGTTATCCAAGGGTTAGTTCTTCCCCTGACCTTCAACTTTCTGAGTGGTGCAAAGATATTGCAGGCCGCAGTAAAGTGGCTGATGAAAAGGTCAAGGGCTTGGTTAACATCTGTGGAGGAGTCAATTGGTGTCCAGCCCAGGTGGCTTAAATGTGCTTTTAGTAACCCAAGATTCCCCTCCTTTAACACCCTTGTGTGGATTTTTTTGGGAAGGGGCTTAAGGAATTTGTTTGTCCAGGTTCAGGTAACAAGAGAGTGGTCACTGATAGCATCAGGGAGCACTGAGACTTTGGAAATTCATTCAGGGTGATTAGAAAGGATCCAGTCCAGTTGTGTGTGTGACCCTTTCCTATAGTTGCGCCTGGTGGGTGTGGTAACAAGCTGGGTGAGGTTCTGCACCATGATGGCATCCTTGTAGGTGCTGGCCTCCAGCAAGAGACAATTTATGTTGAAGTCATCAAGAATTATGATTTTAGAGTTATGGAGTATTCCTCTTAGGTTTTCCATGATACTAACAAATCCATTGGCCTGGTCCTTAGGGGGTAGGTAAACGGAGGCTATGGTGAGCTCTTCGTTGTGAGCCCTGAGTAGAACTTTGATCATGAGACCCTGCGAAGAGGGGTTAGGGTTTGAGAAGGGAAAGACATGACCCAGATAGACCTTCCTCAAGTAGAGGGCACATCCCCCACCTCGTTTTGGCAATTCTGTCCTGCCTGAATATAGTGTATCCAGGGATGGTGACTGCAGTGTCTGGTATCTTGGGGTTGAGCCAAGTCTCAACAACAGAGAGGACATCAGGGTTATGTTGCTGTACCCAGGTTTGTAGATTGTTCAGTTTGTTGAGGAGGCTACAGACATTGATTGAAGCTAGTGTGAGTATCCCCTCCCACCTCTTTGTGATATGGGGTGCCTGCCCAGTAGGCTCCGGGTTGGAATGAACATTGCCAGATAACAGAAGTAGGATTAGTAATACCCTGAGAAGGTATGCTGTAACCATTTTGCAGATTAGTTTGGTTGTAGGGCATGTACTGTAGATCTCTTGTCCCTGCTGGTCCGCATTTGCCCTGTGAAGCTGCAGATTGCAATAAATATTGCAATTGTCTCAGGGGTGCCACGTGCTTGAAAGTTCAGAAGGTAGCGTTAATCGCATGCACCCTCCAGTAAGGGATCCTGTCCCTCTGTGGAACCTGAATCTGTGTATTGCCCTTTGAGCCCATGACAACTGCTGTTCTGAAGTATGTTACCTGGAAAGCAGCTTTCCTGGTGGCACTGACATCTGCTAGGAGGAGGGTGTGAGCTGCATGCTCTTTGCACAGATCGTAGCTGTATCATATTTCACAGGGATAAGGAAGTCCTAAGAACTAACCACCAAGAATTAGGCGCTCTAGGGAACCATCCATATAGAGCTCTTTTTTCTAGTCCTAAGAACTAACAGAAAATTCTTCCCTGAAGTGGTGTCTGAATGTCATCTAAATCAGTCAGTTACACTTCCAGTGTTCTTTACAGCAAAATCCAACAAAGGAGAACAAAAGCTCCACAGTCTGGATGCTAAGAGTACGCTGAGCCACTACTTGGGCCATAAAAGGGTGTAAGGTCCACTAATACTCAATTATTCGTCACCTGTGGTGAAGTGGGGAAAGGTAAACCAGCATCCAACAGAATCATTTCTCACTGGATAGTTTCCTGCGTACAGTTCTGTTATGGCAAAGCTGGCAAGTTACCAACTGAAGGCTTTAGGGCTCACTCTCTCCACAAGGGGCACCTCTGTATCTGTGGCTACATCAAGAGATGTTTCTTTTCAGAAAATCTGTAAAGCAGCTACCTGGAAAACAGTACACACTTTCACAAAGCACAATTGTCTGGACGTGCAGTCCAGAAGGGATGCAAACTTTGGCACTGCTATCTTACAGAACTGTTTCCCTAGATAGGTTCTATACCCAGCCTCTGAAGGTACTGCTATGGCATCTGCAGCTGTTAAGCATAAGTGAGGGATTCCTGAGGTTTGAAGAAAAAAGTTATGCACCGTAGTAATCTTGTTTCTTCCAAAGGGATTCCTCACTAATCCCACCCTTCCCTTCCAGAACCCAGAAAACGGTTGGCGCAAGAATCAGTTCTTATGTTTGTCCAAGCATTACTTGTTACAGTGCCTGTACAATTGATATTCAGTGATCTGAGCTGTTTGAACATTTCCATTACATTTTAAAATTGTTCTGCCATGTAGGAAAAAAGGTTTTAACAAACGTTTGTAGAAATATTTCTGATATATTTTTGGGTAGCCCTTTAGCTAGTTTAGTAGTTTCTTCTCACCCTAGCTTTAGAAATAAATCTGCCCTTAGAATGCGAGGGTGAGCGTGACCACACAGCAGCATTTTGAATTTCATTCTAAAGATTCTCTAATTAGCATAACATTCTAAACTCCAGGGTGGCTCTCATTCCAGGGGAATGCAGCACTTAAGAATAGTGAGACAACCTTTTGGAAGTAACTTTACTAGGGTGAGTAAACTTTTCTTATCAGATTTTACCATCCAGCCATGAGTTACAAATACCTCAGTTTGAGGTTAAAAGTATTTGGGTTTGGGGTTTTAATTTGCAAACATTGCTTTATTTGTATAATTACACCACCACATGCCAACCACGGCTTACATGGTTGCCACACCTGGGTACCAAGAGAAGCACCAGGAGCTGCCTCGTAGACTGAAAGGGATCTACACTGATACCAGTAAAGAATGCGTAGTGCCCCCGGTACAGG
The DNA here is from genome assembly GCA_016271365.2 of Neoceratodus forsteri. NCBI lineage: Eukaryota > Metazoa > Chordata > Ceratodontiformes > Ceratodontidae > Neoceratodus > Neoceratodus forsteri. The sequence goes on from CM057459.1 coordinate 324,680,932, forward strand.
TGAGCAACAACAGCTTACTCTACTGTGCGATTTGTGGTGTTGGCGGTAAGTGTTGTTAGAGGGCTGAGCCTGGAAGGTCACTTGAAGCACAACCCAGGCTACGATTATTTGACTGCAACTAGGCGGGCAACAGAACAGCAGCCCTTGTGTATATAGCCTGGGCCTGGATGGACACTGTAGAAAGTAGCTAGAGTTTGTACACTGCTACCCCGATTATCTAACCTTTTCCTTCCCCCCTAGAAACTGTCCCCATTCCCCCAAAAATACCTTGTTATTTTGTTTACAGTTACTGTCTGCATGTAATTATTTGAGTATAAGTCTTGTCCTTGGGGAATTGTTATTGCATTGTGTTGGTTGGTGAGTGGGGTTGATCCCTTAGGGAGGTGGGGAGGTACTGCATCCCAGAAGGTTGCACCATACTGACTCCAAGCCCACTTAAACCTTTCCCTGGGTGGAGGCACCATGCAAATTACTTATATACTGGATCAGACCCCCCCCCCCCAGCATGAGTAAAACAATCCAGGTTCTTCAACCTTGTTAGAGCCTACAAGGCAGGTGTGGTATCCGCAACACCTATGGTGACCTGGTTACATATGATTTTAAGATTCCATTCAGTGCTGAGTGATGCATAATCAGCAATATTTGAACTGATCTGCCAACTAAATGTTGCAGAATCTGCAGAATGCCTTTGCCTCTCCAGATAATCTACTCAAGGAAATAGGGCCTTCATCAGAAAATCTGATTTGCAAACAAAACACAGATTTGAAACGTAATTGTAGCTGCCATCCAGGATACTTGGGGCATGAATACACCTCTTGGTTGGTGTTAAGAACTGCACAGTGCCTCCACCTGGGGTAGTACTATGGGGCCTGACCTTACTCTTGGGGATGTTACCCCCAGGAAATAATAATCCCTGTTTCTAACTGTTATAACTCTATAAAGCTAGGGCCAGGAAACCAAGTTGGTTTAGTGGTGAGGTGCTGGATAAGGTGAGAGAAAAAAGTGCAGCCTTCAGGAGATTCAAAAGAACCAGGTAGGAGGAGGACAGGGAGGAGTACCTGAGGAAATCAAGGGAGGTGACCAGAGCAGTCAGGGCTGCCAAGGCTTCCAAAGAGCTTAGACTGGCACATGGTATCAAGGATGGGGAGAAGGATTTCTTCAGGTATATAAGGGAGAGAAGGATGTGCAAAGATCAGATAGTAAGGATCAAGAAGAATGGGGGTGGGTGGGCAGAAAAAGGAGCAGAGCAGGCGGAAGCCCTAAATGAATACTTCTGCTCTGTATTTACTAAGGAGAAGGATGGGTCACTGCCCCAGGGGTTAGGGAGGGTAGGCACAAGGGGGCAGGAGGAGACAGATGGGGTAATCACAGCGGACAGGGTGCTAGAAGGGTTAAGGGCATTGAGGGTGGATAAGGTGACAGGACCAGATGGCATACATCCCTGGGTAATGAAGGTCTTGGTGGAGCCTCTAGCAGATTTGTTCAATACTTCTCTGGAAACAGGGGATGTACCATACGACTGGAGGATGGCTCACGTGGTGCCCCTCCACAAAAGCGGACCCAGGGATGAGCTAGGCAACTACAGACAGGTAAGCCTCACATCCATTGTGGGAAAGTTAATGAAGAAAATCTTGAAGGAGAGGTTGGTAACCTTTCTGGAAGGTAATGGACTCCAGGACAGAAAGCAACATAGGGTTGTCTCAGATAGATCCTGCCAGACAAACAAGGGCCATGCGGTAGATGTCCTGTATATGGATTTCAGCAAGGCATTCGATTCAGTGCCACATCGGAGGCTGGTTAGTAAGGTAGGATACCAGGGAGCAGGGAAAAAGATGGTGAACTGGATCAGGAACTGGCTGCAGGGGAGGCAACAGAGGGTAGTGGTGGTGCAGGTGGTGGTGGAGAGGGGGACTCATCTCAAAGGGCTGTCAATTTTTTATTTGTTAAACCCTTTGAGTCAGGGACTTGTTTACAAAGGCTCCTCATTAGGAAGACAAATACATTAATAGCAAGCAACAGAAAAAGTAAATGAGCTCAAATAAAAGCAAACTGTCAAAATTAAGGGCTGGTTACAAAGGTCCCATGTCAAGGTAAATTAGCAATAATAAACAGACAGAAACAATAATGTGAGCTATAATGAGTCAAATGAAGGACAGAGTCAAAAATAGGCAGACTGAGAGGAGTAAAGGCAGGGAAAACTCAGCCAGGGCAGTCACAATGGCGGGAGGTTCTTGAGAGTGGTTTTAAAAGGCCCCAATCTTGGTAGGGAGGTGATAGCTACAGGCAGAGAATTGTACCAGGATGGGGAATGGTAATGAAATGACCTCTGTGAAAGGGAAGTCCAAATGGGGAATGGTAATGGAATGACCTCTGTGAAAGGGAGGTCCAAATTCTGGGGACTTGGCAGAGGGGAGCGGACAGCACTGTGGGTAGAGAGGGAGCTAGTAGATAGGCTTATGATAGAAGACAGATCAGGGGGAGTCAGACCTGCAGTGATTTTTCTGGTCAAGAGGCAAGATTGATAGATAAGGCTTTCCTCCAGATTAAGGAAGTTAGAGAGGGAATGCAGCGTGCAAGTATGGGTAAGACATGGAGAACCTGTAAGCAGTTGGCAGGCCTTATTGAGGGATAGCTTAATTTTGTGCAGAGCAGTGTTGTCAGTGGCACCAAAAATAAGCAGACCATAATCCACAAGGGACAGTACCGAGGATGAGATGGCCAGCCTTAGTGCTTCAGTGGGGAGACAGTCATGATGGCGATACAGTAGGCCTATCCTAGAGTTGATGGCAGAGCAAAGGGAGCAGATGTGGTCGTGAAAGGATAGGGAGGGATCAAAGAGAACGCCAAGATATTTGAAGGACGAGGTTTGTTCAAGGGGGAAGAGAGTACTAGATAAAATCCGGAGTGGATAATCTTTACGTCTACTCTGGTTATGCGCAAAAAGCGTGGTTTTAGTTTTCTTTAAGTTCAAAACCAGTCTGTGGTCAGAGAATCAGCGTTCAGCCTGGGTGAAGGAGTCCTGCAGGGAGTTTTGTAGGAGGAGAGGGTCAGCATGTGAGTCAAACAGGACAGCATTGTCTGCATAAAGTAGAAGGTTTCCATTACAAGCGGAGGGGAGAGAATTTGGATAGAGGCTGAAAAGCAAGGGCCCTATGATGAAGCCCTGGGGAAAACTGGAACTGATCTGTTGGGACAGGAGACGGTAGACCTAATTTTGACACACTGGGTGCAGGAGGAAAGATAGCTGGAGAACCAGTTCAACACACCCTGCGAGAGGTTGGAGAGAAGAGAGGAGAAGGGAGTGGTGGACAGTGTCAAAAGCTTTCAACAAGTCAATGAAGACAGAGCCAGCAACCTGACCTCTGTCACGAGCAGTGTGAAGGAAATTGGAGAATTCAATAAGGGCGGTTGTGGTGCTGTGTGCATGACGAAAACGGTGTTGTTCATGGCAGAGGAGGTTATAGGTGGAGAGGTTGTCAGAGAGCTGATCAGCCACGATTTTTTCCAGAGCCTTGGAGAGAGGGGGGGGGAGGATGGAGATTGGGCAATAGTTGATGGGGGAGGTCCGGTTGCCAGATTTATAAAGCAGGGTAATCACTGCTGTTTTCCAGGCAAGGGGGAATTGACTGAGGCAGAGGGAGTGGTTCAGCAATTTGGTAAGGGGACTGAGGACAGCATCTAGGACCCTTTTAAGCAGTTTGGTGTCGAGGGAGTCACTGCTATGACCCGTGCCCTTAAGTGATCTGAGCAGGAAGGGCCTTGCTTCACGAGGGAAGAGGATCTTGAAGTAGAATGGGGGATGGGCAACTGGATTGGAGGAGGGAGGTGGGACTGGGTCAAAACAATTTTGAGAGAGGACAGTCGAGAAGTTAGAGAAGGAACTATTTAAGCAGTCAGCAACAGCTATAGGACCAGTAGCCAAGGCGCCATTAACAAAGAAGATGATGGGGGGTCACAGCCTTGCCATTAAGTTCCTTGATATTGTTCCAGAAATTACAGGATGAGCCCCAGGAGGAAGCAAGGGTGGACCTGTAGTGTTCAGCCTTGGCTGTACGGATAGCCCAGGTACATTTATTTCTAGTGGTACAGTAAGCCTGCCTGTCCACAGTCCTACCAGATTCAACAGCCCTGTGCCAAAGGTTGTCTCTGTGGCACATGAGACCAAGCAGAGATGGAGTGACCCAGGGAGATTCACGGTCTTTGGAGACAACTTTGGAAAGGGGAGCAAAGATGTCGCAGGCATTGTTGAAAACTTGGATAAAATAGAGAAGGGTGGAGTCAATGTCAGGGGCATGATCAGTGGGGGACCAGTCACAATCAGCAAGGTACTCTTTTAGTTGGGCAAGTTTACCAAGTTGTGAGAGATGATGAGTGGATAGTTTGGGTGGATGCTTAGGCATCATGCACGACCAGGAGAAAGTGATAGGGGAGCGATCACTGAACATATCAGAGAGTACAGCGAGGTTAGAGATCTTGTGGGGTTTGTTGGATAGAACAAGATCCAGTAAGGTAGAGGTACCAATGAGCAGGTTAGATCTGGTGGGCAGAGTAACAAGTTGAGTAAGGTCTAGGGCAGTAGCGGCATCCCTAGCCTAGGAGGCAGAGTAGGCAAGCCAGTTAATGTTTAGGTTGCCACGTAAGATTTGCTCCATCTTGGGAGGTAAGATGATCAATGAGGGATTGGAGGGCAAGGTGTTGGTGCCTAGGAGGAATGTAGGATGCAGTAAGATATAAAGGGGCTCTAGAGGGGTCAGGTGTAAGTTTGAGGGAGATGGCTTGGGCGCAGTGACTGAACTGAGTGGTGGGGAGGGCGTGCCCTTGGATTGAGTTACGGAGGTATTTGCACAACCCCCCGCCATGCTTAGAGATCCAGTCCTCCCTAAAAAGCATATACCCAGGGAGGGCAACAGCATCAGGGGTGGCCTTGGTAAGCCAGGTTTCAACAATGACCAAGATATCAGGCTAATGTAGAGCAGTCCAACCCTGTAAGTCAGGGAATTTCTTTAGCAAACTGCATATGTTCATGGATACAAAGCACAGCGAATGGGCACCGGAGTGTGAGGGGGGTTAACAGAAGAGGGTCCAGGATTAGGGTGAACATTTCCAGAGAGCATGAGGAGGAGGAGGAGAGCAAGGACCCTAAGGAGTGGCTAGGTAGAGAAGGGGAGCTGCAAGAGGGTTGCCGAGGTAGTGACGGGGATGGGAAGGGAGCGAAGCACAGAGAAGGCAAGGAGGGTGGGCACAGGGGAGGCAGTGACAGAGGTGGGGGGTAGTGGGTGAGACGGTAGGGGGTGGGGAACCGGGAGTGGAACACAGTAGGTTAGAGATGGTGGAGAAGGGAGGGAGAGGGGAATTAGGTATATAGAGGTGTTACAAGTGGGGTACTGCAGGGCTTGGTACTGGGCCCGGTGTTGTTTGGCATATTCATCACTGACATCTCACATGGCATTAAGAACAAGATTAGTCTTTTTGCAGATGACACCAAGATCGGTGCAGTGATGGATGACGCAGAAGGGTGGCAAGGGCTGCAGTATGATCTGGCTAAACAAAAGGATTGGTCAGACACATGGCAGCTGGAGTGCAATGCTAAGAAGTGCAAGAGTCATGCACTTCAGAGCAAGGAACCCGAGGAGGGGTTATCAGTTGGGGGGAGCAGATAGCCACTACAGAGGAGGAGAAAGATTTTGGGGTGACGATAACAGGGCAAATGAACCACTCAGCACAGTGCAGAAAAGCAGCAGCTAAGGCCAACAAGATGCTGGGGGTGTACTGCTAGGGGTACTACCTCCTGGAGGGGAGGAGGTGATCCTGTCCCTGTACAGGTCATTGGTGAGACCACACCTGGAGTACTGCATGCAGTACTGGAGCCTGTATTTGAGGAAGGATATTAGATTACTAGAGGGGATCCAGGGCAGGGCAACAAAGATGATCCAGAGATTGGAAAACAAATCCTATGAGGGGAGGCTGAAGGAGCTGAATATGTACCCCCTGGAGGAGTGGAGGGATGGGGGGGATATTACTGAGACCTTTAAATACATGACGGGTATAAACAAGGCTGGTACAGAGGGGAATTTTAAATTGAGGGGAGGGAGGGACATGAGGGGACATGGGCTAAGAATGGAGGGAGGGAAGGAGATTCAGGAGAGAAATGAGGAGGCACTATTTCACGGAAAGGGTGGTGTCTAATTATAATGTGCTGCCTGAAGAGGTGGTGTCCTGTAAGACGGTGGGAAGCTCTAAAAGGGGATGGGATAAAATGAAGAGGGGGTCACTGTGAGGGGGAGTGTGGAGGGAGGGGCAGCTGCAAAGTAATGGATTGCTAGCTGCACAGTTGAGCAGACCTGATAAGACTGTATGGCCTGTATCTGCTGGCAGTTTCATATGTTCGTAACCATCACCAATATACCCCACTGACACACAATGCTCAAAACCAGTCTGCAAGAATATAACAAATATATAACCAGATTATTTAAAAGAGAAGGGAAGGAAGGGACAAGAGAACAGAAGGAAAAATAGGATATCATGGGGAACTTTTACTTTTTGCAGATAGGCAGCCAGTACCCACAGCCCCCTTCTGTCAATGAGTCCCAACCCCCATTGCTGGCGCACCCAACTTTAACTCACAAAGATCTTTGTTGTTCAGTATCTCACTGATGTGATGGATCCAGACCAAATCTTCTAAGGACTACAGTAGGACTGTTGGCATGCTTGATGGGTGGAAGTTTATAAACAGCAGAGTAAACACACAAGTGGCCCCTATTTATAATCCAAATGGTAGGTGCTGAGCTCAGAGATGTTTCACTCCAGCTTCCACAAGGCCCTGAAGCTCTCTGACAATGTCCAGTCCAGGTCTTTCTAAAGTATATGCCTCCTTATCTATCTGTCTTCTGGTGTTGTAGGCCCAAAGACCCAAGTCTTCGCTTGGCTGAGCACAAAACTCCTGAAGAAGCCATTGTCCTTGCTTTCATGGGTCAGTCATTCTGCGGGGACCTTGGCCCATCCAGCTCTGCTATCCCTCCATGCAACTCCCTCTAGTGGACCGAACACCTACACCCTGCTTGGATGTCAGTCAACTCAGGACCTGCTGTTTGTGGTGCAACTTGACAGCACGGTGCACAGGCTTCCTTTTGTAACTGTTCCTCTGCCTTGGCTCTTTCTCAACCCTAAATTAAGCAATGTCCTTTCAAGCAGAATCCTGTGAATGTGTTGGTTCCCAACAGGAAAGAGGCTAGGCACTGTCACCTTGATTGCTGACAAAATGCCTTTTTCTTACTTGTGGTATTATGGCAGCAACACTCTCCTTCTCCAATATCCAAATGTCAGTAAGCACACTTTACAGGCCTACTAGACCCATGGCATACTGGTAGCCAATGACTCCACCAGTCACTGTCTCTGTCTCTGGGTGTCGGTTCCCGAGATTGCAGTGCAGAGCCCAGATCGATGGCACCCCAGTCCTTTTATAAAGAATCGCCTTTGCGCCCTCATTGGTGGAGAGTTCATGGGCAAACCCTAAACATGTTCTAGTCTCTTGATGGCAGCGGAATTGTGTACAGTTGCAGACCTGAACTCCTTATTGGTTACAGTTCGCATGTAACATTCTAGTGCTTTGGCCTCGTGGGAGAGCAAAATGTCTTTAGTCAAACTGTGTTCATGAGCATGGAGATTGTTTGTTTACATCATAGAATCCCACCCTATTAGTTTTTCAGTATCCTGATGGTATACATACGTTGCCCAAAGGCAACACTCATTATTACTAATGAAGCCCCAAAGTTATGAGCGTATAACCCACTAGGGGGCCACATAATGCATTGTTTATGTATATTTAAAAGGCAACTCATGTTTAAAGGTGACCATGTCCTGTTCTTATTTCTGTTGGTCTCGGAGTGTTTTTGTCACATTCTGTCTGTCAGTCTAATCTCATGTGTTTAACCTCTGACACTTCTCTTACATCTCTAACATTTAAAAAAGTCTGACATGTGAACAATAAAATTACTAGCTATAGTCATGACATGGAACAGCTAAACAGTTTATTTTTTAATAGATCTAAAAACAGTTCTATAAAAAAGAAAGGGTGTGACAACGGATATTTATACTATCTTAACCTGACCCCTTAGCAAAAGCTAGTTTTATGCATCAGTAACGACATTCATAGAGACAAGTAAAGTATAAGGCTGAGGATCAAATGACGTTTCAATTTAAAGAAGACAATGCTCTTTGACAGTGAGTTACAATTTTTCTTCTTTTTTTTCTTACAAAGAAGTAGTAGTCAGATTATATTGGGTTTCCAATAGTTTGAAAAACAAATTTTGAAAAAGATCAGGACGATGTAAAAAGATACTGCATCTCTCATGAGAATCAGGGCAAGCACATTGCTTGGATCACATGATATGGCAGAATCACATGGCTTATAGCTTTTGTTTATTTTCAGCATACTTAGTCTAGGTGTATAGATGTTCTTGTAAGACTAGATGTCTCAAACCTCAGCAATGGCTCTCCATTTACTGAGATTTCTGGCATCTGAATTCATCAGAGGTTTCACACAAACCTCCTGGCTTGATGACTGATGCTGATAGTACAGTATCAGGTAGGCAGCTCCTTTGTAAACTGCAGCTGTCAGAATTTCTCAGTGACTTCAACTTCATTATCTGGCCTTTCAACTGAGAGTTCTATACTGCATTCTATTTGCACATACTTGGACTAACCAAAGAGGTTTACAGATGTGATATAATGTGTATACTAGCGGAGGACAGGGTGTATAATTTGATACACTGATACATTCCACATGTGCTCTGGTGGGAAAAATTCACAACAGAATTATACTCTCTTTTGTGGTTTACATTACCACTTAATCTAGCTTTTCTTGATATTTTGTTCAGCGAATTATAATTTTCAAGAACATGAAACAGTAATTATATGATGAATTCACTGCTTATGCAGGGTGCAGGATTAAAGGGCCCCTAACATCACAGGAAACACTTTGGGAAAAACATAGTGTTTAGATATTTCAGCTTATTTTCCCTGCATTTCCTGTAGTTAGTGTAACCACTCCAAACCACAAGGTGAGTGATGCAGCTGGGGAGAGTTATGGAATGACGGGATCTTTAGGCTTTCGAATGAGTGGTGCCAGGGTTCCGATGTTTTTTTTGGGATTTGGATGTGGTACAGTGCCTCCAGCTGTCACAGTCATTACCATATTACTCTCTAGATGGTCCCTCTCAATCCTTTGGGCATCCCATGCACCAAAATTGCTTCAGTAGGATAAAGGTCCCTTCCCTGGCACCATTGAAGCAACTTGCCTCTATCACAAGATATGAAAACAAGGAAAGGGAGTGCTAGTAGAGTTGCTTGAATACATTGACTGGAACTGGATTGTAAGCATTTTACTTGAATTCAGAATTTTGCTATTCAGAGCCGACAACCAGAATTCTAACAAAACCTTGCTGGATGTGGAATCGGAATCAATTCTGTATCTGGATGTTTTAAATCCTTCCCCTGCCCAGTACAGTGTTGCTTTTATTGAGACAGGAAAAAGCCCTATCCCATTCACCACCATTGCCTCCCTCCCATTATCTTAAGACACTGCTAGGGTCACCTGGCTATCAGTGTCAACAGCGTGGTCATACAAACATATGAAGAAGTCAGCAGAATAAGGCCATAAGGTTTATCTAGTCTGTTTGTATTGCAGTGTCCTCAGTTTAAGCTGCCAACCCTGCCCCCCATCCACCCTTCCCCGCCGTTTGCCCCTCCCTTGACCCTTATTTTCCCCTTAACTCTATCCAAAGCTCTATTGAAGCTGCCCACCATCTTCAATGAAACCACCTCTTCCAAAAGCATATTCCAGCCAACCAAAACCTTCTCCATGAAGAAGTGCCTCCTAGCCTCTTTCCTAAACCCTCTCCGCCCATTTGAGATTGTGTTCTCTTGTGTTTTTGTTTCCACTAAGCTTGAAGAGACCTACCTTATCCACCTTATTTATTCCTTTGAAATACTTGAAGGCCTCAAGCATCCCCCCCCCATCAGGGAGTTCATATTCAGGGCCTCCAACTTCTCTTCATATGTCCTACCCTGCTGGCCCACGATCATCTTCATTGCTCTTCTTTGTACTGTTTCCAGCAGGTTAATGTTAATTTTAAGGTATGGAAACCAGTATAGCACACTGTACTCCAGATGCGGCCTCACTAGTGACCTGTACAAGGGCAGTATTACCTCCTCGTGCCTGCTGCTGATCCCTCTGGCAGTGCAGCCCAACATTTTATTTACTTTTGCTGCTGTTTTCCTTCACTGCATGGAGTGCTTCAGGTCACTAGTGGTCATCACTTCCAGATCCTTCTCCATCTCTGATCCAGCCACCTGGACCCCTCCCAGGCTTTACTAAGTCCTGGGGTTTGGGCACCAATGTGTATAACTTTGTATTTCTTTGCATTGAAGCCAAGCTGCCAAATCCTGGACCACCTATCTAGTTTTTCCAGATCCTCCTTTAGGTTTTGTATTCCTCCTGCTGTATCCACCCTCCCACAGAGCTTGGTGTTGACCGCAAATAGGAAATTTTGCCTTCAATGCCATCCCCAATATCATTGATGAAGACATTAAACAGCACCAGTCTGAGCACTGAGCCCTATGGTACCAACCTGGTGACCTCCCTGGTGCTAGACAGCTCACACCATGCTCTGGATCCTGCTTCTCATTCAGTTTTCCATCCATCTGGTCAACTTCTCTCCAACCCCAGGATCCGCCAACTTCCTGATCAATCTCATGTGGGGCACAGAGTCAGAGGCCTTGCTGAAGTCCAGGTCAATGATGTCCAGGGCTTGGCACCTGTCCACTGTTTCAGTGACTCAGTCAGAGAAGTCAATCAGATTTATCTGATACAACCTCCCTCTTATAAACCCATCCTGCCTCTCATTCTGGAGAACATACTCATTCAGAAACTCTACCAGCCTTTCCTTAGGTATGGTCTCCATGAGCTTGCACATGATTTAAATCAGACTGACCGGTCTGTACTTTCCTGGGTCATCCTTGAGACAACCTCTTATGGAGGGGCAATGCATTTGCCATTCTCCAGTGCTGTAGCACCATGCCTGACTCCAGTGGATCTGCAAGTTCCTCTGCCAGTTCACTCAGCATCCTTGGGTGTATGCCGCCTGGGCATGGGGATTTGTCTACCCTCAATGCTAGCAGCTCTGTCTTCACCCTATTCATGTCTTTCAAAACATCTGTGCCCCTGCCTCCACTTCTCTCCTTCCCTCAGTGGCAGTGGTCTGTCTCTCTCTCTCCCCCTGGTGAAGACAGAAAGAAAGTACTTATTCAGTACCTCTGCTTTGCCCCCATTTGTCTCCACCCACCTGTCCCCTTCTCTAAGCCTAACAATTCCCTCTTTCTTGTCCCTTTTCTCATTAACATAGTGAAAAAAGACCTTCTCCCCCTTCTTAATTCTCTCAGCTAGCTGCAGTTCTTTCTGAGCTTTAGTCTGCCGGACTACCTTATCTGCTATGCTGGCCATCTTTAGGTAATCCTCCCTGTCTTCCTCCCTCTTGGTCCTCCTGAACTTCTTGTAGGCTGATCTCTTATCCTTTACTGCTTGGGCAACCTCAGTACTAAAACAGCTGGGTGCTTTGGCCCTTGTGTTTTTCTCTTTGTGCCTAACACACTCCATTGTGGCAACCGTTATTCCCTCCTTGATGGTGGATTACCTTTGGTCCACCCACATATGCACTTGGATGCTTGGCCAGGTGACTCCTTAGTAACTCACCCCTCTTTCTGAAGTTTACCTTTCTAAAATCCAGGATTTTAGTCTTAGTGGGGGTCTTTTCCCTGCCCATGTCTAAGCAGAACCACACTGTGCAATGGTCACTTCCAACCAGGGGCTCCTTGACCTTTGTATCCTGAAGATAGTCCCTGTTTGCCAGCACCATATAAAGAACTGCCCCCTCCTGTGCAGTTCTGTGATGCTCTGAGTTCACCTGATTCTTGTCACAGATTGCAGCTGGTACCCTCCAAGCCACCTTGGGCAGCTTAAAGTCTCCCACTACTATCACTTCTTCCTTCCCTCCAGTAGTCAATATTTGTAAGTTCAATTCCCTGTCTCTTTCCTCCTCCTGGTTGGGTGGTCTATAAACTACCCCAACCTCACCTTCCTCCCTCTGTTAGACAGTAACTCAAACCACATTACTTCTTCCCTTCCCTCTTCCAACTCCTCCCTTGTACACGTTATATACCCTTCCTGATGTAAACTGCCACCCCTTCCCCATTTCCTACCTCCCTGTCCCTCCTGAATACAGTGGTTGTTATAGAAAAGTTCTGCGGTACCGCAGTATTTTCCAGCAACTGTGGTGAAAAAAATACCACAGATTTACCATTACATGGTAAAAATCCCATTGAATAACATTGTTTTTTTTAACGCGGTAGCAGTAAATCTGCGCTATTTTTTCCGTGGTTGCCGGAAAATACCGCAGTGCCGCAAAACTTTTCTATAACAACCACTGTAATTTATAGCAGACATCAAGAGGTTCTAGTCATGATTAGGTGTGGACCATGTCTCAGTGACCGCTGTGATGTCCACTCCTCTCTCTGCCAACAGTGCTTACAGGTCACCCATCTTGTTTCCAAAACTTTGTGCATTCAGGGAAACCACCCTATACCTACTGCCTGAGCCTCCTTCCTTTCCCTCCCATCCACCTTTCTTGTTTTTCCCCATTGCTTGTGCCCCCCCCCACTGTTAACTCCTTCACTCACCCTCTACCTCCACCTTCCAGACACCCCCTACTGGTATACAGGGAAAGTCTGCTAACCTTCTCCTCCCAGAGTCTTGGGACCTGCAGTCCCTTTTGTCCGACTCAGTACTTTTTTTTTCAGTTTATTAAACTTTATTGTAATTTTCTTAATACAACAACAAAAGAAAGAAAGAACACAGGATCATAGGAACAAATCAGGAACTTTAGCTGTCAGGCCATTATTGTCCTGCACAATAATTGACGAAATTTGATAGAGACAATTTGACTTTTGCTTGTCTAAGGCTAATTTGAACTGAGTCACAGTTTCACATGAAACTACAGATCCAGACAGAGCATTCCATTGATTAACTATTCGTTGAGAAAACCATGCTCCTCTTTTATTAGTTCTATAACTATCTCCTGTTAGTTGATATTGATGACCCAGATTTTTTACTATACTTTGTCATCCTTGTAAACCTATAGATTCCCATATAACAGGTTCTCTGCTTGCTTTATAAATCAAACACATATCCCCATGATATATCCTATATTGCAATGAGTACAATCCAAGTTCCTTCAACCTATCCTCATAGGAAAGCGATTCCATGCCTTTAATCTTTCTAGTAATTAATTGCTGCACCCCCTCCAAACGCCTCAAATCCTGTTTGAGGAGGTTGCCAGACAGAACCTGTGTACTCCAAATGGGGTCTAACAAGAGAGCAATAGAGGGGCACAATTACATCTCTTTCTCTACTTTTAATGTTCCTCAAAATTGATGCCAAAATCCCATAAGCTTTTTTAACAGTTTCTGTACAATGATAGGAAAGTTCTAATTCCTTATTGATCCATACTCCCAAATCCTTTTCAACATTTACAGTCATTAAACTAATCCTTTCAAGTAAATACTCAAATTCCTGATTGTTTCTTCCCAAGTGCATGATCTTACATTTTGATAGATTCAATTTTAGTTTAATCCCCATGGCTGATTTTTATAAAAGATTGATGTTATCTTGAAATTTCTTAGCATCTAATTGATTAGTAACTACCGCACCACATTTCATATCGTCTGCAAATTTTACAAACCATGCATTATTATCACAATTTAAAGAAGAAACCAATATCCCAAACAAAACAGGACCCAACACAGATCCCTGAGGGACACCACAGGGCACCAAAGTCCAATCAGATGATTGACTCTTAATACAAACATGCTGTTTCCTATTGGTAAGCCAAGTGGCAATCCACCTAAGGACAAAACAGTCTATCCCAGACTTACCCAATATGTTAAGCAATTCACCATGTGATACCATATCGAACGCTTTTTCGAAGTCAATATATAATATGTCTACCGGCAGATTACTATCTAATGCCAGACTCACTGTTGCAAAAAATTACAAAAGATTTGTTACAACTGACCTACCACTGACAAATCCATACTCCCCCTACCTTAATATTCTTTTCAATATAATCCTTCAAAATAGATTCCAGTAATTTACTAATATTACTAGTCAGGCTTATAGGGCGATAATTTGAACAACTAGTCTTTGAGCCTTGCTTATAAATTGGGATCACATTAGCCAATCGCCCGTCCTCCGGGACCATTCCACTGTCCAATGAGGACTGGAAAATAACTTGTAAAGGTTCACTTGTTGCAGCGGCCAACTCTTTTAATAGTCTGGGATGCATCCCATCAGGGTCTGAAGAGTTAGTTACTTTGAAGTTACTAAGTTTTTCTAAGACAACTGAGCAAGTTATTTTCAATTTACTTGTATCTTTAATAGGGAACTCTTTATCAAGCTTGGGATCATTTAAATGAACACCTTTAAAGTAATTATTAAATTCTATGGCCATTTCTTTATTATTTGAAATTTGTTCTTCCCCCACCATCAGTGGGCCCACATTATTATCTTTTTGTTTCAATGAGGTGATGTAACCAAAAAATGCCTTTTTATTATCTGCCACTTGGGAAACTAAATTGTTTTCAAAATTATTTTTTGATCTCGATATTTCTCGTTTTAACTCCCTCAACCTATTTCTATATTTCATTTTAGATCTTGAATCATTATATCTTTTAGATTGTTTGTAGGCCCTATTTTTCCCTTTTATAAGTTTGTGAATTTTATTGGAATAGCAACTTGGAATCGTTCCTTTATAGTTGTACTTAATTTTAGTGAGGATTTCAGTTTCTATTAAACCATGAATATATGTTTTGAATTCAGTCCACATTTCTACCATTCTAAGTTTAGAGAACTTCACCTTCCAGTCCGAATTGCCAACAGCTATCCTTAATTTATCATAGTCTACATTATTGTAGTCTTCTACCTCAGTACAGCCTACTTGGATCTTGTCTTTAAATTCGATATCAAGCTCTACCACATTATGGTCATTTCCCAATAGTGGTTCTCTAACCCAACATCCTATAATTTGGTCCTTCATATTACTAAGAACCACATCTAATATTTTTGAACCTCGAGTTCCCTCATGAACATAGTTTTGTAAAGCTAAGGTATCAATTGCCTCCAAAAAGGCTGACTCTCCAGTACAAGAAGATACCCAGGAATTGCAATTAATTCCACTACAATTAAAATCACCAAGAAGTAACATATTTTTTGATACATCTAATTTTTTTATATATTGGATGAGTTTAAGAGTTTTGTCAATATTTAGAGAGGCCGGCCTATAATATACTCCTACCAATATTTGTTTTCCTCAGGAGGCTTAATCTGTACCACCAAATGTTTAAATTCAGAGTCCAGTGGTGATGAGATTTTGCTGGCACTTATACCATTTTGAACATAAAGGGCCACCCCTCCTCCTCTTCTACCCTATCACATCTAAAAACTTGATACACATCTATCACTGTTTCCCAATCATCTACCTTCCACCAAGTTTCAGTAACTGCACACATCTTAATAGCTTCCTTTTTTAGTATTAGCTCTAATTCCTTTTTTTATTACATAGACTAAGTGCATTAGTCAACAGAACAGTCCAATTATTAAATCTCTCAGATATGAGAGGCTTAACCACCTGGCATTGGTTATTAGGGGATTTGATTAAACAACTACCACCCAACCCCCTATCAACTAGTTTAAGACATTGCGGATCTTGGAATTGAACCTATCAGCCAACACTCTTATTCCATTTTTATTTAGATGCAATCCATCCTTAGCATATAAATAAGAAACATTATCAAATCTTTGCCAATGATCCAAACATTTTAAATTTTCTCTTAAACACCATCTCTTTAACCATCCATTAAATCTAATTATTTCTCTAGTTCTCTGATGGTTGGCACATGGGACTGGGAGGATCTCGGAAACAATTAGTGGTATATTTTTTGCTTTTAATGCCCTAGCTGTACCTTCAAAATCCCTTTGGATGTCCAGAATATTTCTCTTCCCAATATCATTGGTCCCAATATGAAGTAAAACAACTGGATTCTCAAAATTCTCCAAAACACCTTCTAATATGTGCTTAATATTTATTATTTATTTAGCTTTTGTTAACCAGGTAAGTACACTAGACAAGCAATTTGCCTATTTTCAGGTATGACCCGGGAGAGTACAGGAAATTACATACTTACACACTTCCGACAACATGGTACATAATTAAGAACAGGTCACACATCATGAGACTACAAGGTAAGATTACACATCCCATGATTAGGAACAGGTTACACGTCAGAGACTACAGGTAAGATTACATCTTGCATCTAGTTTGGGGCAGTACAGAAATATTACATTTTAAGGGCAGCAGTTTTGTATGGGTGCAAGTGCTAAACATATGTCATAGGGTTTCTGACATCCATGAGCCGATCACTTTAAGATGGCTCCATAGGGAAGGCGCAGGCTGCCCTGCGAGAACGCCACCGGACCTGGGTTGGGAAGGTATTCCAAAGTTTAGGGGCACATGCTGAGAAGTCCCCTTCGCCCATCTTGGTCCTAGTCACAGGTACCTTGAGTGTGGCAGACCCCTGAGACCTAAGGTGATATGGCGAGGGCAATTTGGGCCAACAAGCTTGCCACCTGGAGAGGTACCTGTGTTGACAACCTTACCAGTGAAGCAGCAGGACAAAGTCAATGTACTTTGTAGGCGAGCCAGTGTAACTTGTTGTAGAGCTCACAGTGATGAGTGAGCTGGGGGGCCGATGGGCGGCGACAGATATTGTTATAAGCCGTCGACCACCTGGAAGATAGGCCTTAGTGGTGCTAGCAAACAGCAGGAGCCCATAACACAAAGAGGAAAGCATCCCTCTCGCAAAGGAGCATACCTTACGGCTGGTGTGAGGTTGTTTTTGCCCTGTAGGTTGGACCAGTTTACAGTTGACTGTTTTACATATCCTCTGAATATGAAGGCCAAGGTTGAGCTGTGGGTCCAGCATTACTCCCAGGTATTTGAAGTTGTCGTGATAGGGATCGGACATCTCCCTTGCTGGATACACAGAACGGCTGCAGGCGGCCTTAATCTTTCCGGGACCCAAAGAGCATGGCCTGGGTTTTTTAGGTTAAGGACAAGCTTGTGTTCAGGATCCATGCCTGAATGTTTATAAGGTCTTCACTCAGTTGTTTATTGATGACCACCACCTCATGGGAGTGAGACAGGAGAACCAGATCGTCTGCGTAGAGAATTGGTTTACAGTGGGCTGCAGTTTTGGGGAGGTTATTTATAAAAATGGAGAAGAGCATTGGTCCAAGGACGGAGCCTTGGGGGACCCCTACCGTTACTGGGATGGGACCCGAAAGCTCTTTGCCAAATTTGACCTGCTGCGTTCTACCATATAGGTAGTTGTCGAACCAGCTAAGAGCAGTAGTGGAAAGACCAATTGCTCTAAGCTGAGTCAACAGCATGGCATGGTCAACCAGGTCAACCATGCCGAGATCAATGAAGAGGCCCCGAGATTTACCTGGTCCGTGGCCTCCTGATCCATGATGTAACAGTAACTAGGGCTGATGAGGTACCATGCTCCTTCCTGAATCCATGCTGTATAGGAGTCATTATGTCATGCACCTGTAAGTACTCTGAGAGTTGCCCTGCCACAACTTTCTCCAGTAGTTTGCTAGCCGCCGACAGGAGAGATATAGGGTGATAGTTCTCTATCAGCTTAGGGTTCCCTTGTTTAAGGATTAGAACTACCCTGGCAACCTTCCATATGTCTGGGATAACTCCAGTTGCCAGGAACAGATTGAAAATGTGTGCCACCAGAGGTGCCAACCAGGGGGCACCAAGACTGAGGAGCTTGGGTTCTAAGCCATCTTGTCCGGCACTTGAGTAGGGGGAGAGTCCCACTAGCAGTTTCTGCACCTCTGAACTACCACTGCCTGAACAGAAAAGGTGGTGGAGAAGATGGTGCTGTGGGCTGATGGCCACTGACACCATCATCATTTGAGAATGACGAGGTGTACTCCGACAGATCTGCAAAATAATGGTTGAAGGAGTTGGCGATGGTTTCCGAGTTGTTACAGCTCGAACCATCGATTATCATGTCAGTGGACTCAGTGCTCTGTGTACCACTCACAACTTGTTTAATGTTCCTCCAGAACCTTCTAGGATCCCTAGCTGAGTTCAATAAAGCAGATTTGCAAAATTCAGTCTTGGCAATCCTAATGTTCTTTTTGCATTCATTTCTGAGTTGTCTATATCGCAGAAAGATGGCTTGGTCACTCGTGGCCTTGAATTTGGCCCAGCACTTATCTCTAGTGTTGAGGAGTGCCAGGAGGCTACCATGAAGCCATTTAATAGCCATTCCCCTCACCCTCTGTCTGATGAAGGGGGCATGTTTCTCCTGCAAGGCCCTTAGAGAGCAAAGAAAGTGACCGACAGCAGATGCAGGGTCCTTAGCATTCCAAACTGCCCCCCAATCTGTGTACTTGATGTCATTTTGAAAGGAGGACAGATCAAACTTTGAGTAGTCTCTGATCGGGATAATTTTATGGGGAATTTTTTGATGTGGTACCCTCTAGACACAGTACACCGGGGAGTGATCAGAGATAGAGTCCGGTAGGATACCCGACGAGCTGATCCTATCTGATCTATCTGTCAGGATCCAGTCCAGGAGTGAGCCCTTACCACCACTAGTAGGGCATCTGGTAGGATCCTTGACAAGTTGAGTCAGAGAGAGACTGGTAAGTGAGGGTTCAAAGACCTTGGCATTGCCACCCAACCAATTTAGGTTGAGGTCACCCAGAATGATTAGCTCATTCTGCCGTGTTGCAGCACCAACTGCACCAAGGAGATCAGTCAGTCCCTCTATGCCTTCTTTTGGAGGATTGTATGCAAATACAATGTGAATCTTTTTTGCCATCCCTAGTAACAGCACTGTGTGCAGAGCCTCACAGGGGGACTGCATGGTCTGTTGATCAGGGAGGGCAGACAGGTTTAGATGGTTCCTGTAGCAGACCAGGATGCCACCACCTCTCTTACTTCCTGGACGATCTCGGCGGATAAGGTCGTAACCAGGGAAGGCACATGCTGAGCTGGGGGTGGAAGGCTTCAGCCAGGTTTCTGTAATTCCAAGAATGTCAGGACTGTGCCAAGTTACCCAGACCACGAAGTTCCGTTGGGTTTGAGGCAGGCTTCTGACATTTAGATGGAGCCACCTTCAGCCCTTTAACCCACTGGCCAGCCCGCTCGTGTAGGTATGGACCGGGGTGGCGGTCCTGGGTTTAGTTCAATGTCCCCTGCTAGCACAAGTGTCATCAGTAGGAGCCAGAGTAGATGCCTTAAGGGGGGGGTCTGTCCTTGTTCTGTGACCTCCGGTCATAACGCCTGACCTTATGAGAGGGTCTCCGAAGGTACCCTAGTTTCAGACCACAGACAGGGGAGAGCCCTCTGTTATAATGTTTGAGAAGGTAAAATTCGACTCCACTGGTTGGACATATGTACACTATGGAGCTATTTTTAGGGGGTCAGCTGCCCCATAGATCCAGGGGATCCAGGAGACAGTAAGGCTCACAGTGGCTATAGTGGCTAGTGCGCCCATGAGTAACTGGCACAGGACTAGCTTTGATGGGAGCTCAATGAATCCCATGCTTGCTCCGATACAGTTTTTCCGCTGGGACGGTACCACCTTGGGTCACCAAAGTGTTAGGCCTAATAGCTGCACTCTGTATCTTTAAGAGGAGTTGCAATATTAGAGAGAGGGGCAGGAATGCCAACTTTTAGGAATCTTTTTGGGTGCTCATTGCCAGTAGGCAGTATTTTTCCTGTGACCAGGTTCCCTAATAATCCTTTATTGTAGGCTGCGCTTGAAATATTGTGGGTGCCTATGTCAACTTTGTGGGTGCTAGAGCACCCAAGCACCCATGGAGTCAGCTCCTATGGGAGGATGAACATTGCTAGGGGTGGTGCCGAGGGAGGAGGGAGAGTATTTAATAAAGGCCGGAGGTGGGCGTAAAAATTCAAGCAGCAAGGAGACAGAAGGGCAGAAAGTGAAAGAGAAATTGAATTATTTGCAGGGCAAAGCTTACAACTGTGACCCAAATGGAATCTGGTCTAAACAGAAAAAACTGTATCACTTTAAACTTACTCTCTGGTCCAGGGTAGCTTACCACTGGACCTTAAAACAAAGAAAGCTGTAATATTTTACAATCTACAAACCTGCAGCCTAAATGAACTTGCACTTCAAACTACCCTTAGAGTGCAAAATTGCTGTAAACAGGCTTAGGTTCGCATTTAAGTTAGGATTTACAAGACAATTTGGAGAAAATTAACAAGTACCACAACAGAATATAACATTAGCTTAAGGTCCAGAGAGGAAACAGCAGTAGCAAAAGAATTAAAGAACTGCAGCAGCCTGTCAGCAGGCAGAGTCGATGGTTCTGGACAGTCCAGTTTCTGCAGCGTACCTTCAGTCTGGTGATCAGCGGGCAGTGCAGCGAGGAAGGCAGCCGGTGGACAGAAGGGGTCTGCCCGGCTGCTCGAAGCAGCAGAGGCACCCGTGTCAAGGGTGAAGCTTCAGTCTGGTGATCAGCGGGCAGTGCAGCGAGGAAGGCAGCCGGTGGACAGAAGGGGTCCGCCCAGCTGCTCAAAGCAGCAGAGGCACCCGTGTCAAGGGTGAAGCTTCAGTCTGGTGATCAGCGGGCAGTGCAGCAAGGAAGGCAGCTGGCGGACAGAAGGGGTCCGCCCGGCTGCTCGAAGCAGCAGAGGCACCCGTGTCAAGGGTGAAGCTGCAATCCCTGCTCCTGGTAGACACGACAGTGTTACTTGTTCCTTCCTTTTATTACAAATAATCCTATCAGCGGCTTTCATCATAGAATCACTAATAATTACTATATCCCTCTGTTTTATTCTGGGCTTAATTACATGTGCAGACCCCAATACACTTCCTGGTAATTCTGAACTTAATAGTACCTTCTCTTGGTTATGGGGTCTCATTCCTTCATTCATTCTATGGGAAGAGCCAGGTTCCTCCCTATTGGCAACCAGCGACACACCATGATCCCTATGAGTACTCTCTACCATCAAACTATTCCCCTCATCCTCTAACCCATTAAACCTATTACCCAATTCAGTAGTATTTGCTCTATCTCTTCTACACTTCCTAGGTCCCTTTTGAATAACTTGAAAGAAAAGAAAGAAAGTAACAACCATTAATAAAACATTCCAAACATACAAATCAATAACACAGCAAATCTACCTTCCCCTCTCCCCAATCCCACTCAGTACTTTAAATTACGTTTTTGGGTTATATACCACCCAGCTTATACCTGAGGACCCTCAAGCCTCCACTACTGAGGTGCAGTCTGTCTGGTGCAAAAAGTGTTGGGTGGGCAGCTAGCTGTCTGTGGAGACCATAGGTGGAGGTGGCTAGGGTCCATTGACCAAACCATTCCCAGTGACCAGTCCAGTGGCAACTTCAGTAATTGTCCCTGAGGACTCCAGTTTTTCAGTAAAGCTTAGTATGCCTGACTCCATCTGACCCCCTGGCCCCCTCCCTGGAAACATCTGACCCTTCCCCCATAACCTCTACATAAAGTGTTGCCCTTACTGGGGCAGGAGAAAGCCCTCACCTGTACACCACCATTGCCTCCCTCCTCTTACCTTAAGACACTGTTAGGGTCCCCCTGGCTATCATCCCCATCAGTGTGGTCAGTGGGGGGCTGTAGGTGGAGATGGCTAAAGTCCAGTGAGCAGTCCAGTGGAAATTTCGATAACTGCCCCTGACGAGTTCAGTTTTTAGTAAAGTTTAAAGTAGTTTGTCTGACTCCCTGGCCCCCTCCCTGCAACTATCTGACCCTGACCCCCATAACCCTGTCCCCCTGGTGTGACTCCCCCCCCCTTGGGCCTCCACAATCCAGACAGGCAATGTCCTCCTGAGCACCCCAACTCCTCTGAGGCGGTACACAATCCACAGTCCTTAATGCAGCTATTCTTAGCCAATGACATAGCCAGGCCCACCCCACCCCACTGCAGTGCCCTAAGAGAGAGAAGGATCCTCACCCCCATCCAACCTGACTCCCAATCATGCAGCCATTATAAAACTAAGCCCACACTACTACAGCTGCAATTTGTCCAGTCTATTCTGCACATCATTCCTAGAAGCACCTGATTCTCCCTGACTGACCCAGGTGACAGACCTAGAAAAAGACCTGAGGCTAGCCACCACTAGATGCCTTAGAGAGGCATTTGCCTCTATCATAACCATTCCCAGTGCCAATTCCCACTGCCTCTGTCAGCCTTACCTTTATTATAGGTAAGATGATGGAAAGAGAGTTTGGTGGCTTACCTTAGATAAGCACAAGAAGCCTGTGCAAAGAAGGTCACCAAAAGGAGCAAGCACAAAAGGTTGATCTTGTTCTCAAAGTGGGGGAGGGAGACAGTGAGTGCGAAAAAAAGGGCCTTCACTAAGTGCAGCAGGAACAAGGGGAAGAAACTCTGGCAGGAGTAGCAGGCTAAACTTATTGAGGTAAGGGTGGAGGTCAGGATGGCAAAGGCAGACACAGAGCTGTGTACTGCCAAGGGAGTGAAATATGGTTAAAAATATTTTTTGTAGGTAGACAAGGGAAAAAAGGAAAACAAGAGGGGAAGATTATTACGTTAGCGGGGGGTGGGTAGTGGAAGATGACAAGCAGAAGGCAAATGTACTATTCAATTACATTTGCTTGGCATTCACTGTACAGGACAATGCTACTCAGCTGAAGAGTGGCATTAAGGCCGCCGCCAGGGGGCTTCAGGAAATGGCAGAGATCCTAGTGGACAGAGTACAAAAGGGAATAGAAGCTCTCAGGGTAGACAAGTTGACGTGCCCAGATGGTATACACCAGCAAGTGCTAAGGGACCTGAACGCAGTACTCTTAGCCCATCTATTCAGTAACTCCCTGTAGTCTGGAGTGAGGCCAGTGGATTGGAGATCCACCTGTGTAGTACCACTCCACAAAAGGATGGGAGGGACAAGGAGGATCCCGGCAACTACAGGCCTGTCAGCCTTACCTCTATTGTAGGTAAGCTGATGCAATGAGTCTGGTGGCTTACCTAGAGGAAAATGGACTGCAGGATGAAAAACAGCATGGATTTGTGTTAGGGAGGTCTTGTCAGATATAAAAACACAGAATTTTATTTATTTTTCTTGACCGGGTAAGTGCACTAGACAAATCCTGCCTATTTTCAGGCATGACCCGGGGGAGGGGGATACAGATGAATGCCAACTGACCCTGAACCAGATTAAGCTGTTGGCTATCAGCAGATAAGAACCACTTGGCCCAGCCAATCTTCCCAGATGGTCCCTGCCTAGCTGATGCTGTTTCTCAAATGTATCACCAAGGTGATAGACAGGGGACAGGCTGTAGATTTGCTCTTCTTCAACTTCAGTGATGCCTTCAGTTTGGTTACCAAGTAGAAAGTTGCTGAAGATATTGGGGGACTTGGGAGTGGAGCCTGGTTTAACTGGGTGGGTAGGGAATTGGCCAAGTGGGAGGCAACAGAAAGTAGTAGTTAACGGGGCTAAATCAGGGGACAGAGAGGTCACAAGTGGAGTGCTGCAGGGATCAGTCCTGGGACCTGTCCTATTTAATATGTCTATAAGAGATATTGGGGAGGGTATCCAGGGAAAGTTATGTCTCTGCTGATGACACAAAGCTATGCAGCAGGGTGGATCATGAGGAAGGGGTGCAGGAGCTTCAGAAGAATCTAGAGAAACTAGAGAATGGTCTAAGGTCTTAGGTCTTAGGTCTCACAGTTCAAGTTCAATGCCAAGAAGTGTAAAGTGATGTACTTAAGAAGATGGAATATATGTGCAAAATACTGCATGGGAGGTGTTAGACTTGCCACTCAACAGAAGAGAGAGAACTGGGGGTCATAATAAGTGACTCCCTCAAGCAAACAAGTCAATGCAACAATGCATACAGCAAGGCATCAAAGCTACTGGGTTGTATTGGGAGGGTTTTTGACAGTTGGAGAAGCAAGGGGATTCTGCATCTGTACAGATCCCTTGTGATGCTTCATCTGGAGTATTGTGCCAAGTTCTGGAGCCCTCACTTGAGGAAAGGCATTGACAGAGTAGATTCGGTACAGTGAAGGGTCAAAAGATGATCCAGGGTCAGCACAGCAGATCCTATTAGGATCAGCTGGTGGTCCTAAATATGTATTCGCTGGAGGCAAGGTGGGAGTGGGGAAACTGGAACATATAAGTTTCTCAGGGGTCTAAACAAGATAAATAGTGAGGGCCTGTTTGTAAGAAACAGGGATGCAGCCTCTAGGGAGCATGACTAGAGGTTGGGGGGGGCAAATTCAGAAGAAACTTGAGGAAGTTCTACTTCACTGAGAGGGTGGTTGAACTGAGGAACACACTACTGGTGGAAGTAGTGGGCGTATATAACCCTTAAAGGATTTAAACACAGTTGGGACAGGGCAAGGGGATTTATAGACTTCAAGAGGAGCAGCAAGGGTTTGAGGGAGTGGGTAGCATGTGGAAGGGGAGAAGTGGTACAGTTTACCAGGACAGCAGATTGGTGGGGTGAAGTAGTATAGCTACAGCAGACTTGATGGACCTTTGGTCTCCTTGTGCCAGCTAATTCTATGTTTCGGTTTCCACCAGAAAATACAGAATATCCACCCACAGTGACTTGACATCAGATACCCTGGTGTAACCCCCTTGCAAATGGGGGTTCCCAAAAGTCTTCTAGGAGCTGGCTAAGTCCTCCCAACCTGAATGGTGTTCGGCGTTTAAGCTGTTTATTTGTGAGTGCTTTTAGATCCTCTGGTACTGTCTCTTTAAGAGCTGCCTGCTCGCAGGCTAAATTAGTTTGAATGGGGGGACTGTGTAGTTAATGCTCGAATCCCACCCTAAGCTGCTGTCTAAATGCTCCATTTCTGCAGTCGCTAAGAGCGTAGAGGGAGCCCATCTGAAAGATGTATCTGTTTTCCTGAAATCATTTAGAGCATTTGTAAAACTGCAGTTTGTCTAACCTGCCTTTATTGCAGCTGGGACTCTTGTGTGTTGTCCTTCCATTTTGGACCTGAACTGGTAATCTGAGCCATTTGGGTTAGGGGAGCCCTAAAATGGAGACTGCCTGAGCCAACCAGAACTTGGAAGCTCACCTGGAGCCTGCTTAAAGGGGGAATGTATGGCAGGTGCTTCTGGGAGCTGTAGTTTGGACCTTGGCACCTTTTTGCACCACAGAGGGATCCCTGCAGTGATTGACAGCCGAATCCACTAACCAAGCTTGTGTGGAGCCTAAGGGAAATGCCCTGAACTGTTCCTTGAGGGGGAGATGAGAGTTGACTGTGAAGGGAGTAGGAGCTCTGTTCTGCTGCGGCATGCAGTTTGCGCGAGAAGCATGTGTAAAGTCCTGAAGTCGGCCTGTAGCCATTAGCAAGTGCTCATTTGGACTGAATCCGAGTTGTGGAAAGAGAAGGAGGAAGTGTGCAGAACCAGGCTTGCCCGTAGAAGACCAAAGATTTGCAGAAGTGCGATCAGCCTGTCGGGGACTCTGTTGTTGAGTGTGCTCTCGGGTTTGCAGTATTTGCGATCGGGATCGAGAAGCAGCTGCCTGGTATAGTAATTTCCTTTACATATAAATGTGCCTAGTGTTTGTAGGGGATAGTGATTCCTTTTTTCCCCCTTGTTCTGTGAGTTGTGAGCTGAAGCTGGAAGCTGCACTCAAAGCTAATCAGACTAAATCTGTCTGCTGTCTAAATCAGTCAGGCCCTGTCACAGGAGTCTCATCTCCATGCCCTGCTCATGCTGGCCATCCAGAGCCACCTCCTCAGGTCAGCTCACAGTTTGGGGTTTGTGAGTACAAATAGGGGTACCTCCCCTCACCTTCGTTTAATCAAAGTGTGTCAACTGATTGTTTTGTGTGCTTCTGTTTGTGGACTGAGCCATCCAGCTCCGGATTACAATTTGTTTGCATACATATTTTCTTCATACAGGGCCCCATCCAGCTGCACCAGCCAGCCAACCCCGGGCAACAGACCTGGCTAGCCCTCCCCCATCCTGGGTACCCAGAGGTTGACATTTTGGACACTAAATATATGTGCACAGTACTGTGATTCGAACTTATCTAAACTAATCAACCTGATTACCCCCCTCCCGTGTTACTGTCCCCTGAATAAACCAGATTTGTTGTTGTTATACTATATACTGGCTGTGGTGTTAATGCATCTAGAACAGTATTGCAAACTGCTGTATATGTTGTTTAACCTTGTTTTACAGGGGGTCTTCCGAGACGGGCTGTGCAATCAGTCTCGAGGGTAAGTGGTATCTCTATGTGAAAAAAAGTGTGCATATGTGGGGCATTGGGAAGGTAACTCCCATGTATTGTGTGGGCCACTAGTGGGAACAAAAGGGGGGGGTCACAGTGTGCCAGAGAGCTGTACTCGAGCTAGTTTAACCACTACTAACCTTGACCTCTGGGTGGAGACACTCGTCATAGAACCTAGGCCCCTCAACCTGTCAGTAGCCAAACAGGCAGGAGTAGTAGCTCTTGGGATAACACCACCTGGGGGTTACACTAATAAACAATTGCATTAATGCAGTACAATAATAGCACTCAGAGCCAAGGCTTTATGGGGGATTCAGAAACAGGAATCTGGAATGGAAACGGGTAAGGCAGAAAGACAAAATAACAAGACTTAAACTCATCACCCTCCAGACACACTATAATGTCCCTACAGTTCCAACACTCCTTTCCCCACTGGTGCACCAGTATTCAAAGTCCCTCTGGGAGCTGCTACAGTCACTAAGCGTGCACAGGGTGTGGTTTCAGGCCTGATGGAGATGAGCTGCATGTGACAGGGTTGAATAAGGCCCTGTCCAAGGGTGTAGGCAGGCATACCCTGATGCTTTCAGTGACCACTGCATCACCCACTGCCGAAGGAAGTCCCACCCTCCCCTTGCACCACCGAAGTACATGTGATTCTGACCCCTAGAGTCGCTGAACCAGCAGACCCTCTTGGCCGACCTCCACTTGGCTGATTAGTACAGAGTCTTCACTGCTCCTGACATCGACTCTGCTCTAGCAGCCTTCAGCTCTACCTCCCTGAATGTATGGAACCACCATGCCCCACCCAACAGGCTATGACTCCAGTGTAGACACCTTCCCTGGATCTATCCCAACCTGGTAAAACTCTAAATCAAGAGACTGTGCCTGGAGAATCTACAAAGCCTCCTTAAACAACTCCAACCTCCAAATCTACAGGGCACTACGGAATGCTTGCACCAAGGCTATGCACTCTGCCAAAGCTATTTTCTTTAAATCACAGCTAGAAGACAACTGCCCCTCCCTAGCAGCATTCTGGAAGACTCTCCACTCCCTTCTAGGTTCCTCCTCTCTTCCCTCACCCACGCCCGCCCGAAGTACCATTTGGGATGATCCAGGTTCTGCTGCCTTTGCTATAAACCACTTCTTCACCACCTGAGCTCTCCCTCCTGGACAACCTCCTCCCCCTGTTGCCTTCCAGAGCCACCCAGCACTCCCTATCCTACTCGGGGTCTGTTCCTCCTCCCCCGCCTCTCCCCGATCTGATCCTCACTCCACGTCTTTCCCCTGGACAAACCAATGCCCCATGCCCCTACCTGGGACGTCTTACACCTTCCCCCCATCACACCGACAGAAGTTCTGTATGCTCTTAAGTCACTATACTCCCTCCAAGCAGAGTCCTGATGGTCTCAACCCAAACCTCCTGAAAATCTCTGCTCCTGCCATAGTCCAGCCTATTACTTACCTTTTAAACTTCTCTCTCTCTCTCATAACCAGCTCAATCCCCAAGGCCTAGAAACTAGCAAAGGTAATCCCGCTTCATAAAGGAGGTGACCCCTTCATTCCAGGCAACTACAGGCCCATCTCGCTTCTCCCTGCCTTTTCAAAAATTCTAGAATCTCTTATCTCCAAAAGACTGAACTCCTTCCTGGCCACTGACAACATACTCACCCCGTACCAATCTTGATTTTGGAGTCTCCACTCAACCTCCTCCCCCCTTCTCCGCCTTACTAACCACATTCATACTGCAATGGACAAAGGCCATCTGACCCTGGCCATCTTTGTAGATTTAGCCAAAGCCTTCGATTCAGCTGCCCACAAAATTCTTTTAACCAACCTCTCCTCCATAGGACTCTCAGTCTCAGTTACAGAATGGTTTAAGGCCTACCTCTCTGACAGATACCAATACGTGCAGCTGGGCGACACCAGATCCCCCTCCCATCCAAGCTGGAGTACCGCAGGGGTCCATCCTTGTTCCCACTCTCATCTCAATATTTCTAAATAACCTACCATCTATCTGCTCAGTCTCACATGCCCAAATATATGCCAACGATACGGTAATCTTCACATCTGGTCCTTCCCTCACGCAACTAGAGCCTATCCTCCAGAATGATTTCTCAAACTTATTGCACTGGTTTGAGGCCAAATTGCTCAAGTGCAATACCTTAAAAAATGTCTCCATGGTCTTCGGTACTGTCCAGAAACTGGCCAAGCTGTCCCAGACCCCCTCTCTCTATGCCCTAGATGGTACAAAAATTGAGGCCGTAGACTCTTGCAAATACTTGTGCGTTTGGCTGGATCCCAAACTAGACTTCTCTACCCATCTTGATGCTCTACACAAAAAGCTCCACCCCAAACTAGGCCTACTATTTAGGCACAAGGCCTGTCTCTCCATCTCCAGCAGATTGGAATAATCTCCAAGATCATCTTCCCATCCTTTGAGTATGCTGACGTGGTTTACAGTGCAGCTCCCCAATCATCTCTCTCCAGGCTGGACCCTTTGCTTCATGCTTTCTGCTGTTTTGCAACCAGTCTCCCCTACCTCACACCACTGCCTCCTCTACCAAACTGCATCTCTCCCTCCACTCACCAATCGATGCCTCACGCACTGCACCTCCTTCATAGCCAAACACTGGCACAATATCTTCCCTCCTACCTCTCCTCCCTAATCTCCCCCACCCCAAATCTAGGTTGCTCTCTATGCTCCCAAGACCACTGCTCCTTTGCTCTACCCCAACCTCACTCACTCACTCTCAGGAAAACTTGCCTGCGCCTGCTGGCTCCCTGCCCTATGGAACAGCCTACCCCTTGCATTCCACAACCTGCCAACAGTAACATCCCTAAAGAGGTACTTCAGACTTCTTCCTCCACCTCCTTGTCTCTGCTCTCCCTCCCCCCACCCTGATTCCCCCAGCCTCTTGCACAATCCCACTCCCCTATATACAGTATACAATATTACCTTCTGAAGTGCCTCACTATTGCCTATGCTACAAATTCATTATATTGTAAATTCTGTATATTGCAACAATATTTATTCCATGTATTAAGTTCTATTTTTGTAAAGTCCGTATAACTTCTATTTTTGTGAAGCCTGTATGTTGTATACTGTTCAACTTCCATTTTTGTAAAAGACTGCGCATTGTAGGTCCTGTTTCTCCTCAACTTGTACTATTTTAAATACTTGTTCTATTTTGCATACTTGTCCTTCTCCCCTGCCCCAGGTTGCACTTGGAAACGAACCTCGACTCTGTGTGCCTTTCCCGGTTATCAACTTTAAATAAATAAATACTCACTGTACACACTTGTGTACAGTTTTATTGAGTACCTATCTGAACCATATGCCTTTCTGTTAAAATGTTCATTCTAATGTGTGTATTTGAGTTAGTGTAGGCTTGTTTAGGAGATAGAAAGGTGTACAACCTGTTTATAGAGATTAGAGGAGCCATCTGACAAAAATCTGATTTGTTTGTAGTACGGGCAGCATTTGGAGATGATGTGTACATTTTTTAAAGGGGGCAGCAGTTGGAGAGTGTGTGTGTAAAAAATTGAAATTTCTGGCTACACCCTTGTCCCTGTCCCATTTGTTATGCAGAAAGAGTTAAATGCAAGGGTCTGTTCTATCCTCTCCTTTTCTGTCTCTTCTCTGTCTGGTTGCACAACCAAATTTTCTCGTGAGACCTAGGATTTTGCAGTTCTCTGCCTCTCACTGCCTCTCTGCCTTCCCTTGCTGTTTTGTCTTTTCTTCTCCCTTGCATATCTGCAGTTATAAAAAATATATGTGAATCTCTGTGTTAAACTGTATGTGAAACTGGGATCCCTTTGTTTAAAACTGTATATAGTTATTTATTTATTTATATATTTATTTATCAAGTCTAAGATTACAAATACCTTTTGAGCCTTGGCTCTTTTACAAAGGTTCCACGTCAGAGAAATACAAATTATGGGGAACATCAAGACAGACATTACAACATTGTGGACATTGCAAACAGAAGACAGATTAATACAATTCTAAGGGTAGCATTGTAACAAGGCAACCAGCAGCATTTGTCAGAAAAAATAGACAACAGATAAGAAGTGCCAGAGTCATAGGGAGAGGGAAGAGGGCAGGGGGGAGAAGGAATGTAGGAAGGGTGGGGAGAGGGTGAAAAGTGCAGCATTGGGTATACCAAGATGTGAGGGTAGAATCCAGTGAGGAGGGGGGTGGGACCACTAGAGCAGGAAGGAAAGTGGAGAAACAAGGGCAGTCACAGGAGCTGTTGGTAGTGAGATAGTCCCAGAGCCTAGTTTTAAACATACCAATTGTTGGGGCAGAGGAGATGGTTGGGCTGAGGCCATTGAACCAGAGTGGTGCTTGATAAGCAAAAGAGCATTGTCCCTGTGAAGTGTGACAGTGGGGAACTTTCAGTAGCTGTAGCGTGGATCTCCTAAGGCACCATTTGTTAATTCGGTGTTGTAACAGAGTTGAGAGCCCAGAAGGTGCAAGGCCAAGGTAGATTTTTTTCACCATGGAGCAGGTGAGAAACGTTATGCGGTTTGATAGTTGGAGCCAGCCGGTCTGAGTGTACAGGTCACATGTGTGGGTGAGATGGTGAGCACCAGTGATGACGACCGCATGCATATTTAAGGCAGTTGAGAGGCATCTAAGGGTTGTGGTTGTGGCAGCCATAAATGATGAGACCATAGTCTATTACAGAGATCACAGAGCTCAGAACTGCAACCTTCAAAGCTTCTGGCGTGAGGTGTGGTCTGTGTTTGTAGGGAGACCAAGCCATGTATTAGCAGCTCTAGCTACATTATCTACATGAAGTCCATAGGAGAGATTAGGGTCAAGCTGTATCCCTAAGTATTTGAAGGACCCCACCTGATCTAGAGTGTTCCCTTGGGTGGTGGAGATAGCCAAGTGGTGTAGCTTGTGTGGGTTATGAGAACTGCAGAAGAGCATAGATTTGATTTTCTTGTCATTGAGGACCAGTTTATGATTAAGAAACCATGTCTCTACAGAACTGAAACCAAGTTGAAGGTTGTGTTGAAGAGTTGCAGGATCTTTGTGAATAGAGAATACAACAGCATTATTGGCATATAGTATGATCTGCTCAGAGCAGTGGTAAAGGAAGGAGTTTAAGAAAAGGCTAAAAAGGTGGGGGCCCAGTATGGATCCCTGTGGGACACCCGAGCAAACAGGCAGGGTGTCAGAAAGAGCATCCGCAATTTTTACTCTCTGCGACCAGTTTTTAAGTAGCTTTTAAACCAGACAGAAGAGTCAGGTGATAGCCCAGCATTCAGTAGTTGGTGTATTAGTAGTCCATGGTGTACTATATCGAAGGCCTTGGAGAGGTCGACGAAAACGGCCCCTGTGAGAAGGCTGTTGTCAAGGGATTTGTGCAAAGCTCCAGTGAACTCAAGAAGGGCTGTGGTATTGCTGTGACCTTTCCGGAAGCCGTGTTGTTGTGGACAAGGTATATTGTATTTATCCAAGTGGTCAGTAAGTTGATCAGCCACGATGCGCTCGAGTGCCTTAGAGAGTGGGGGCAGTATGGAGATAGGGCGATAATTTGAGTGATTTGTCTTATCCCCACTTTTATGGACGGGTGTCACGGTGGCTGTTTTCCATAGGTCTGGGAATTTTCCACAGCTGAGAGAGAGGTTTAGGATTTTTGTTAATGGATGAATTACCTCATGGAGGGTGAGCAATAGAAGCTTAAGGTCCAGGGTGTCACTACTAGGTCTAGATTTAGAGATAGCTGCAGTAATATAGCGGTGAGCTTCATTCAGCCTTACCTCCCTGAAGTAGAAGAGGGGATGGTTAGACTGAGGGGCTGAGGTATTTGGGGAGTAGGCCCTGTTTTCGAAAAAGTCATGGGGTAGAACAGCACTAAGGTCTGAAAAAGCTGTGTTAAAGATGTTTGTGATCATCTTGGGGTTGAGGGTTGAGGATCCATCAACCATTAACATGGTCAGAGAGGTTTTTGGCTGCTTCCCTGTGACATTCTTGATATTGTCCCAGAAAGCACAACCATTTCCCCATGTATTGGTGAGAGCGTCTTTGTAATAAGTGGATTTCATTAGTCGTATGGCTTTCGTGCAGGCATTTCATGCTTGTTTGTAATTTTGGATGTCCAGTTGTTTGCCAGTGGCCCTGGCAACTGCCCAGAGGTGATCCCTTAGTTTCAGCTGTGAGAGAAGAGCCGCGGTGACCCATGGGTTAGAGAGAGATTTTGTTTTGCGCCTTTTAGCAGGGGCAAAGAGGTCGCAGGCTTTGTTGAAAATTGAGATGAAGTGATCAAGAGCCAAGTTAACATCTGTTGCTTCATAGATGGGTAGCCAGTCTTGTAGAAGCAGGTGTTGTTTGAGATGTGGAAGTTTTCCACGAGGAAGGACTCTGCTAGTGATAATTTTGGGAGGGGGCTTAAGGAATTTGTTAGACCATGCACACATGACTGGGGAGTGGTCACAGAGAGTCCGGGAGAATGATTGTACAAGAAATCCTCATGGGGTGAGTAGTGAGGACCCAATCCAAGAGGGTACTGGTGCCAGTCTTGTAGTTAATCCTAGTAGGGGAGTTTACCATTTGTGTGAGGTTATCAGCTGAGATGGAGTCTTTATAGGCACTGGCGCTCGATGCTAACCAGTTTATGTTGAAATCCCGTAGTAGAATAAGTTCAGCTTTGGGAGGATGAGAGTTGATAAAGTTTAGGACGTCACTGAATCCATGTTTAGGGTCCCTGGGCAGGATGTATACGGAGACAATAGTCAGGGCTTTATGGTTGAGACCTAGGACAATTTTTATTGGCAGAATCTGGGCCGAGGCAGAAAGTGATGGAGTTGCTACAGGGTGCCAAGACAGGGGAGTCTTTGATATAGATTGCACAACTACCGCCTTTTTTGGATATCTGGTCCAGCCTGTGGACATTGTAGCCCTGTATTGTTACTGCTGAGTCAGGAACTTTAGGTGTCAGCCAAGTTTCCACCACTACAAGGATGTCAGGATTGTGTTGGCATATGAAAGCTTGGAGTGCATCCAGCTTTGGTAGAAGGCTGCAGATATTAATGGTTGCAAGGATAAGGGCACCTGGAGTTTGTGTGTCGCCTGAGCTTCTAGGGCCAGGATTGGGATGGACGCTGCCTGAGATAAGAAGGAAGAGGAGTAGGAGTTTTAAGGAGCAGAGTCGCAGCTCTTTGAGAAATAGTTTTGATTGTTGTTTCCGGGAGTAGAGGTTGCAAGGTTCCAGGCGGTATCCCATATGGACTGCAAGGTGGTACAGTGTAGAGAGGTGGCCACACTTGTTGAGAGTAGTGGTCGGGTTAAGTAACCAGGAATATCCAAATGGTGTACCAAGCACAAGTCTCAAGTGGAAGTGGAGAGTTCCCTTGGAGTAGCAGTGGAAACCAGAGTAGAGGTGGTGGGGTGGGGTGGGGGGGTGGCTAGAACCAGGAGAGCAGAGTGGGGGCAGGGCAAGGAGGAGGAGGAGGCGAGAGAAGGCAGAGAGAACCCACATGGCTTACGTGACTAGTTAGAGACAGAGATAGAGATATAGCCCTCTAGTGGTGAGAGGATATAATCTGCTAATGGAAAAGTCAACAGTTAAAAAAAAAAATAAAATAAAAATAATGTTGAAATGACTGCAAAGCTATTTGGAACTCAAGGGGTTAATCTGAGAATGTTCGACGCCAAATCTCTGCAGAGCTGGCTACAAGAAGTCAGTTCTGGATCATTATGTTCTTTTTGCTTCACCTGCAAGAACACTGGAAACTTACAAGAACATTGTGTGAGAAGCACGCTGTTTTCTTAACGAGTTTCCCAGGCACAGATTTATAACATGCATTTGTCAATGCTGAATGTTCACTTGCAGGTATTTGCAGTGGTGTTTGGTACTGGTACTGGCTTCAGAGGACAGCGGAAGCAGCAGTGAGAGCGGTGGGGTGCCGCATGGTGGAAGCTGCACTGTAAGGTACCCCGCTGGTCAGCCCCTTCTCCCTGGACTGGATTCCATTACCACAGCTCTCTGCCTCCTGTCAGTCAGCCAGTTTGTAACCCAGTTTATCAGCTTGTGCCCCATGGCCAAACTACCCATCTTGTTACTCAGCCTTGTTTGTTGGACGTTGTTGAAGGCTTTGCTGAAATCAAGGTAGGTGACATTAACTGTCTCTCCCTAATTTACTTCCTTAATGAGGCATTAGGGTTTCCAACCCTAACGCCCCACTCTGCAGAGACTGACAGGCGTTGGGGGTGTGCCTTTGGGTCATCGGCCCGTACTCACGCCATTCCACCCCCCACGCTGCAGACACTGACAGGCATTGCAGTGTGCCTTGGAGTCTTTGGTCCTAATGCTCACCCCATTCCATAAGAAAATAAGCTGAGATGGGTGCAGTAAAGGGGAATGGGGTGAACATTGGGGCCGAAGAGCAGACACACCTGATGCCTGTCAGTGGCTGCAGGGTGGGGGGCAGGGTGGAATGGTGTGAGCATTATGGCCAATGAACTCAAGGCACACCCCTGATGCCTGTCAGTCTCTGCAGGGTGGGTGGGTGGGGCCTTACGTTGAAAACCCTAATGCCCCAGGTGTTTGTTGGTATTTTCGCTCCAAATTTTTAACATGGGTTTTTGGGACCCCACGTCATGAACAGTGGCACTATCATTTCGTTACTCAATCCCGAAAGGTGATGTTGCTCAGTGACTGTGCCATTCGGCGCCACTAGTGCAAAAACACATTTTGGGCAGGATTTGAAAAATGACAGCTATACCTTTCATGAGATGGTGTGCAGATCTGGCAATGTTGACTATTTGGAGTGAAAATATAAACATTTACCAAAGTTACGCACATGTGTAGCAAAATATCAATGACTGCACGTAACTCAGGAGTTTGGGGGTATTTTTGCACCAGATTTTCAACATGGTCATTTTGGGACCCCACCTCATGAACAGTAACACTGCGATTTCATTAATCCATCCTGAAAGTTGATTTTATACAGCAACCGCGCCATTCTGGGCCACAGGTGCGAAAATACATTATGGGCAGCATGTGAAAAATGACAGCTGTGTTGTTCATGAGGAGTTGTGAAAAAATGACAATGTGGAAAATCTGGAGTAAAAATATTAAAATTGGCGACGTTATGAGAATGCATAGAAACTGACCAATACATGCGCGTAATGTCGTCATTTTGGGGATTTTTTTCACCAGACTTTCAACATGGTCTTTTTGGGACCTACCCTCATGAACACTGGCACTGTCATTTTGTTTAATCAGTCCTGAAAGGTGATTCTGCGTAGTGACCGTGAAACCACGACATCGCCTTTCGGGACAGATTAACAAAATGACAGTGCCAGTGTTCATGAGGTGGGGTGTCCAAAGGCTATGTTGAAACTTTGGGGCAAAAATTCCAAAAAAAGGATACGATGTCAACGTAAGTTGAAACCCCCATTGACAGCCATTATATGGCGCTCACCTGTATTCATGGTTCAGCTTTGAAGAGTGCAAATGTGTCCTAGACCAGAGAAGATTGCAGCCGCTGACCTCGGATGTAAGTATGGGGTAAGGGGGGTGCGAGGAGGTGGGTGCACAGTGGAAGGGCTGGGATGGGGAGGGGGACAGGGAGGGATGAAGAACCATTTTCTTTTCAGGTATTAAAAAAAAAAAACATTGGGAGGCTGCACCGCGGCTCATGACAAAACCTGGGGGCAGGCCGGGGGACAGAGAGTCGGCGGGTGGCAGGGCTGCGTAACTCCAGCCATGCACATTAGTGTCAACTGTAATGTGCATGGCTGGAGTTATGTCTACGAAAGAAATGAAGTGCTTTCCCATTGGAGCGGTTCATTTCTTTTAAGTAGACAACATGCTACATCAGCAAAGCTGAACTTGTGTCATGACCAGAGTGCCTGGTCATTGGTGTACTATCAAGCCCATTGCAGTTTAAGCTGTAATTGGCTCTGGCAGTGACACACTTCTCAAATGCCATACTGTCCCAATATGTTCCTTACACAAGCACAAGTGAACGCAAAAAGAGCAGCAATGCTTGTGCAAGAGCGAGACAGACTGAGATTTGAAATTGTGAAGAAAAATCTCAGAAGAAGGACTCTCTTTTCTGTTTGCACTGCCACTGTAAATAGTTATACTGAACAATTTTAATTTATTTATTTTGCTGTTATTAATAATAAAACACTATCTGCGAATTTTGAAACTGCTCCTGGTTTCCCTATTCTTCCTGATCTGTGCCTCGACAACACTGCAGTACCATTGGGTAAAATCAGTGGGTAACTTGCACTCCATAAAGAAGTCACTTACAGCAGGCAAGGGAAAAAAAACCCTGCAGTATCTTAAACAATATGTCAAAGAAATGATGCATGTTCTTTTGTTCTGCCTTTTAATGATTGCACAATCCTGGCACATCTATCTACAAACATCGCAGGGTCAGTCTTGGGTTTGTAATCACAATTCCCCAAAACACCACTGCATAGCAACTTGTTGGGGGATGTCCTTCACACTAGTTTTGCAGGATGACTTGTCTAAACATGCGGCAGACTTCACACTTTCTCTGGTCATGAAAGGCGTGTGTAGTGATGGATCCTAGTGAAGTCCAGGTTGGTCTTGTTCAACCCTAAGGCCTTTCTTACCTACCAAAAGATAGGCAGCCACATTAGGCCATAAGTGTTGTGACCCTCTACAAAGACGAATTGTTGCTGCACCAGGCTGCCGGCACAGCTGTACCGCTACCACTTGTGATTCTAGGGACCCGGGTTCAGGAACGAGCCTGAGTCATTGAAGGACCAGCTGGGGGAGGATGGTGGAGCATCTCATGGATGCTCACCTCCTCAGGGGTGGGAGGGATTCTAGTCTGCGCTGCAATACTACTACCTGGGTGACCAAAGATGGCAGTGCAGGCTCCAGCCAGTATCAGGGAGGGGTGATATCATTGCTCTGACACCGTGGCATCAGTTGCATTTCTCAATAATGCTCGAGGGTGGGGAGAAAAGTGAAAATCCCCTGACAGTGCAGGATGCCATCTGCCGCACTGCTCCAGGCCCCGCACTGCCAACCGTGACTCTCACTCATCCAACCAAAGCTCAACTCTGTCCCGGGGTAAGGATTTGACCCCTGGGCAGACCTTTCAGTGAAGCAGGTCATCCACGGGGGAAAAGGAGTGAGATAAGTCCTGCAGAAGGTGGGTGATAGGGCTGGAGAGTATGGAGGACCAAGGTGGGGCAGTTGGGAGCTCAGGGGTGAAAAGAATACAAAGATAACCAAAAAAGAAGAGAGGAATTCTTGCAGCAATATTTCCTGAGCAAAGCAAACTGGCTTCTCCCACAGAAACAGACAACTCCTGCTCTGATGACTGAAGTCCTGGGTAGGCCCTTCCGGGCATTAGGCTGCAATTCTATTTTACCAGGTTTTACCATGCCGAATCAACAACACTGTTGTTGAAGTTTGGCATGGCAAGATCCCCAATGTTGACAGGTGAAATTTCGCCTGTCAGACATTGTGTGTTTCTATTGGGGGGCTGTGTCCCCTGAGCCACCCATGCAGGAGGCTGTGCCCCCCGCACCTCCCCATCTATAGATTACTAACTCCGAGTCAGAGTTAGTTTGAAGGGGGAAGAAGAAAGATGGCTAAAAGGCGAAAGTACACCTCAGGTCCCTCACAGCGACAATCAGAAACCTGTCGAGATTGTCGCCATGAGGCATTTCACCGCCTGATTGATTGCGTGCAGTCAGCATTCTGCTTTACAGAATCTTAGGCAGGGAACCTACAGAAAACCCAAAACTTAGTTGAGCTCTAAGCACATCTGTCTCTTCCGGTGGCTCAGACAAATTTTAGCTGGCTGAGCACTCTGCAGCAGTCTGACTTTTCAAGCACAGTGTTTACTGGTTAAAACAATCACAAGGGACATGTATTGTAATTTACCTAATTGTTCCACTACTGTTTATTGTACAATACCTTGTGTTCCAACTGTTGCACAATCTTACAATGTTGTATTGTTTGTGCTACCCACATACTATTGTAACTGATATCCTTCACAACCATATGTAACCCCTCCCCCCAGGTCGCACCATGAGATGAGCAACTTGTTGTTCAGTGTGCCCTTCTGGTGAAACATTTCAATAAATAAATAAAAAAAGGGGAAACAGAACATTCTCTTGGGTGCATTTTAGCACTATTCCTTTATTTCATTCCAAAGTCCTCTGCCTCTTACCCTGAAGGGCATGCACTTATGACTGGCAGAGGCAGGTCTGATGAGACTGTGCTGCCTCCAAATAGCTCACAGGTTTCCTAGGTTCAGCAGTGACCTCTAGCCCCTTCCTACGAGTCAGTGTGGCCAGAAGACAACAAATATGGCAGCCCCATGCCTGCTGGGTAATCTTCACTATTTTTAAACAGCTATGTCACTTGTATGGCTTCCAGTCATCTGGTGTTGCCTTGGGGCACCAACACAACCAAAGTATGACAGTTTCTGTAGCATTTAACAACCTATGCTGTCCATCGAGGTTTGTGGCACCAAAGGAATGCTGTGTGTCAGTCCCCCCTACAGAAGTTCATTTGGGACCCTGAGTATAACATTTGTGGTGCAGATCCTCCAGTTGACAACTCACTTCAGTACCCCCTTGGGAAGCAATGTAAGCCTCCTTTTGTGGGAGGGAGGGGTTACACCCTCTCAACACCAAAATCTTTGGTGCCCTCACCAATGACCTAAAACAAAGCATGACACAGACTATCTAACACTACAGAATCCTATCTTTATTTATTTATTTATGACTTTGGTAACCAGGTAAGTGCACTGATCCCAGGGACTGTTTTCAGGCACGACCCGGGCCACATACAATAGCACAGAAGTAGATTATAAGTACAGTACAATGAGCAGTAGGCAAGAAACAACAGGACAAACAAAAATGCAATGTTATATAAGATACAAGGTTGCAAGATACAATAAATTCAGATTTACAAATACAATAAATTCAGATTTACAGTAAATGGCAGACATAACAAGCAATATTCCTAAAAGGAAATGTGGACCAATAGATAGGCGAGCAGTCACTTCTGGATGAGGAAGGGGGATCTCCAGAGATGGGGAGTAGGGGGAGGAAGGGGAAGGGGTTGGGATATAGGGATAGGAGAGTTAACATAAAAGGGAGTAGTACCAGTTTGCCCCACTGGAGAGGGTGACAGTGGGAAAGCACCAGGTGGTTAGGGCAGCTGTCTAGGTGGGCATTTGCAGCTGTGGTTTGTTAGTAGCCAGGATTTGAGGTGGTGCTTAAAAGAGAGATGGGTGTTAGAAGATCTGAGTGGGATGGGTAGCCCATTCCAAAAGGTGGGCACTGCTACTGATAGAGCGTTCCCACCCATTTTGGTTGTGGTTCACTGGCACCTCAAGGGGGGGAACAGCAGAGGATCAAAGACACCTAGACAAAGTACGTGGCTTACAGAGGTTGGAGAGAGGCGAGACAGCACTATTTCTGGTGATGGTGTCTACAAAGCAGCCCAGGGTGAATTTGAAACAGCCTTGTAGGGGGAGCCAGCTGAGGGAGCTGTAGAGGTCACAGTGACGCGTGGAGAAAGGGGCAAACAGTGTGAAGTGACAAGCGCTGTGGTAGGCAGCCGATAGTCTAGCTCGCAGGGTGGCGTAGACATGAGAGTATATAGTGAAGCAGTGGTCCAGCATAGGGAGAATGTTGCCCCTGACTATGGCAAGGTGAGCAACATTGTACAAATAGGGTTTTATACAATAGGCAGCACCTAGTTTTTGGTTAATCCTGTGGATAACAAAGTCAACATGGTCAGTGAAGGAGAGAGAGGGGTTGAGCGTAATCCCCAGGTATTTAAAGATGGAGATATTTTCAAGAGCAGGGCTGTCTGGCGAGAGAATCTGGAGAGAGGAGTTGTCCGCAAGGTATTTAGCAAGCATTGGTTTAGATGCAACTAGCATTGCCTTGGTCTTTTTGGCATTTACCAGCAGTAAGTTGGAAGTGAACCAGCTGTCGGCAGCGCTGTAGTTCTGGGTGAGAGCAGAGGATATGTGAGGGAGAGACTTGTCACTATGAAAGATAACAAGGTCATCAGTGTAGAGGAGCATGTTACAGCTGAGGCAGTCCGAGGGGAGGGTGTTTACAAAGATAGAAAAGAACAGGGAGCCCAGGATGGACCCTTGGGGGAACCCGGTGGTGACTGGAAGGGCCGGAGAAGAGACAGAGCCAATACAAACTGATTGGGAATGATTAGAGAGATAGCACTGAAACCATTTAGTGGTCTCAGCCAAGCAGCCAATCGATTGCAATTTAGAGGAGAGGAGGAGGATGTGGTTTACAAGATTGAAGGCTTTAGATAGGTCAACAAAGATGGCACTAGCGGCACAGCCACATATTAGAGAGGATATGGTTGGTGAGGAGAGCCAAGGCCGTAACGTTGCTGTGACACTTTCTGAAGCTGT
Source organism: Neoceratodus forsteri (assembly GCA_016271365.2). NCBI lineage: Eukaryota > Metazoa > Chordata > Ceratodontiformes > Ceratodontidae > Neoceratodus > Neoceratodus forsteri. The sequence continues at coordinate 324,721,754 of CM057459.1, forward strand.
GTTGTTGGGCACATAGGAGGTTATGTTTGGTGAGGTATTCAGATAGTTGGCAGTGGATGATCTTTTCAAGGAGTTTACTAAGGTGGGGGAGAATAGATATTGGCCAATAGTTGTCGGAGGAGTGGGGGGGGGGTCGCCGGCTTTAAAGATAGGGACCACCTTGCCAACTTTCTAGGAGTGAGGTATGGAGGAGGTGGACAGAGAGAGATTAACTATGAAGGTAAGCGGTTTGGAGATGACTGAGGAGACAAGTTTTAGAAAGCGTGGAGAAAGACAATCAGCGCCTGGGCTGCCCCGATATGGTAGGCCCTGGAGGAGCTTGCTGGTGTCCCTAATGGAGATGGCCTTAAAGCAGAATGGGGGGGGGGTGGTGGAGGAGTGGGGAAGGTCAGGAGAGGGATGGGGGTTAGAGTTACTGCCAGGGTTGGAGGACAGACTAGTAGTGTGGGTGGAGGAAAGGGAGGTGGAGGAGGTGAATGGCCCAGAAGGAGGGGAGTTGCTAAGAAGGGCCGACAGGTTGGTGAAATGGGAGTTAAGTGCCTTAGCCACATCCGAGAGGTGGGACAGTAAACCCGTGGGGGAACTTAGATGTGGGCTTGGGCTGTTGGTGTGGGTATGGAGCAGGGAGTTTATGGAGTCCCAGAATTTCCTTGGATTGCTGAAACTGTCCCTCTGTCTTGAGGTGATAGTTCTGTTTTACAGAACTTATCAAGTGCTTGCATTGATTGTGAAGGTGGTGGTATTCATGCCACAGGACCGCGGAAGAGTCTGATTTATAAACAACCCACTTACGGTCCCTCTCCTTCATGAGTGTGAGGAGCACAGGGGTTATCCAGCGTGTACACCCTCCTCTGACTCATCTAGTGGTGATGGGGAAGTGGCAGTTCTGGATGTCTAGGAGGGCACTGGTGAAGTAGGCTGCAGCAGTGTTAGTATCTGTAAGGGCATATAGGCCCTGTCAATTGATGGCCTTAACATCCTCAAGGAGGAGGGATTTGTCGTCGCGATTGAAGTTGCAAAAGGACAGGTACTTGGGAGGGTGGTGGGAGACCTTGGACCAGATGGCACAGGTAGGCGAGTGATCACTCAGTGAGTCGGACAAGGTGCCTGCCTGAGTGATTCTCTCTTCACTGTTAGTGATTACCCAGTCAATTAGCGAGTGGGTGGAGGTCTGAGTGTTGAGTCAGGTGGGGAGGGTGATGATTTGAGTCAGGTTGTACACCTTAAGCATGCTGGTGTATTCAATTTCATGATTACCTAGCCAGTTGAGGTTAAGGTCTCCAAGAATTATAGTATCCCTGGATGGGGAGAGAGACCCATATCCATTAAGCAGGCTTTGAAGACCAGCTACACCCCCCTGCAGAGGGTTGTAACAACAGCCCAGATAGAGTTTTTTGGTAGATCGCACCGCAACTTGGCAATGACCCAGTAACTGGGGGAATCATTGTTGGAACAGAGGATGGATGAGGCAGAGAGAGGTTCCTTTATATACAAGGCAGCACCGCCTCCCTTCTTTTTCCCGGGTCTGTCTCTGTGCAGCATGGCATAACTGGCAAGTTGGTACTGGTAGTCTGAGTGCTGCTGCTTCAGCCAGGTCTCTGTTAGGCAAAGGATGTGTGGATTGTGGGAGGGAAACCCATGCTTCAAGGTCATGGTATTTAGCCGGAAGACTTTCTATAGTCATATGAATGATTTTAGGTCCAAAGGGGCAGGTCCAGATATTGCAGGAGGGGGTGATGGGTGAATTTGTGGGGCCCGGGTCGGGTCCAATATCACCTCCCAAGAGGAGCAGGGAGAGCAGTAGGAGTTGTAGGAGCTGTCAACCAGGTGCCAGGGAGGAGGCAGATGTGGTAACTAGGGAGAAGGCCGCCAGCTGGCATTCCAATTTGGATAGGAAGGCAATTGTATGGTGACTGATCGAGCTTCTGTCCCACCTGATCAGAGGGAGGAAAGGAATGTACGGATGCAAGGTTACAGCAAAGTGCCTTAGGTCAGATTGATTGTTTGAAAGTGCCTGGGCACAGCAGTCCATGATTGTTAGGGTACCTATCAGTGCAGCAGCCACGAGGGGAATGCAAAGGGGCTTCATGATAAAAGGTGTAACAGAAAGGGTGCAACAGCTTTCAGAATACCGCAGACCGAGGGCCAATAGCCTGAAGAGCAGTGTCAACAGGTGCTCAGCAAGGCTAGGGAGATAATTGTAGTGTATTGATAGCAAGATGCAGAGATGCACAAGCCTCAGGAATGAGGTACTACCCCTTTAAAAGAGGGAGAGAGAGAGAGAGAGAGAGAGAGAAACCTGAGAGAAGTAGGGGCCGGTCACTGGGGCGAAAAATCACCCAGACAGCTACATAGAAAAAGAGCTGCAGTGATCCCAACTCTTCACCCTGCTTAAGGACTTTCCCCGAGGTTACGAAATAAAAAAATAGGGGCAGTCCGAGGGCACTGCTCAGTTGGAGAGGTAGCCTCTTAATCTGCCTCAAAGTCCAGTAAAGCAACTTCAGTTCCAAATTGTACCATACCTTAGGCAGTGGGGGACAGGCAGGCGACTGATGCCTGGCGGGATGTGGAGGAGCTGACCCGTTCAGGGTGCAAAGATCCCTTAGACAGTGGGGAGCAGGCAGGTGGCTGATGCCTGGTGGGATGTGGAGGAGCTGACCCATTCAGGGTGCACAGATCCCATTAGGCAGTGGGGAGCAGGCAGGCGGCTGATGCCTGGAGGGATGTGGAGGAGCTGACTTGTTCAGGCTGCAAGGATCCCCTTAGGCAGTGGGGAGCAGGCAGGCAGCTGATGCCTGGAGGGATGTGGAGCAGCTGACCCATTCAGGGTGCAAGGATCACTTAGGTAGTGGGGAGCAGGCAGGCGGCTGATGCCTGGAGGGATGTGGAGGAGCTGAACTGTTCAGGGTGCAAGGATCCCTTAGGCAGTGGGGAGCAGGCAAGCGGCTCATGCCTGGAGGGATGTGAAGGAGCTGACCCATTCAGGGTGCAAGGATCCCTTAGGCAGTGGGGAGCAGGCAGGTGGCTGATGCCTGGTGGGATGTGGAGGAGCTGACCTGTTCAGGGTGCAAGGATCCCCTTAGGCAGTGGGGAGCAGGCAGGCGGCTGATGCCTGGCGGGATGTGGAGGAGCTGACCCATTCAGGGTGCACGGATCCCATTAGGCAGTGGGGAGCAGGCAGGCGGTTGATGCCTGGAGGGATGTGGAGGAGCTGACCCGTTCAGGGTGCAAGGATCCCTTAGGCAGTTGGGAGCAGGCAGGTGGCTGATGCCTGGAGGGATGTGGAGGAGCTGACCTGTTCAGGGTGCAAGGATCCCCTTAGGCAGTGGGGAGCAGGCAAGTGGCTGATGCCTGGAGGGATGTGGAGGGGCTGACCTGTTCAGGGTGCAAGGATCCCTTTAGGCAGGGGGAGCAGGCAATTGGCTGATGCCTGGAGGGATGTGGAGGAGCTGACCCGTTCAGGGTGCAAGGATCCCTTTAGGCAGTGGGGAGCAGGCAGGCGGCTGATGCCTGGAGGGATGTGGAGGGGCTGACCTGTTCAGGCTGCAAGGATCCCTTTAGGCAGGGGGAGCAGGCAATCGGCTGATGCCTGGAGGGATGTGGAGGAGCTGACCCGTTCAGGGTGCAAGGATCCCCTTAGGCAGTGGGGAGCAAGCAAGCGGCTGATTCCTAGAGAGATGTGGAGGAGCTGACCCATTCAGGGTGCAAGGATCCCCTAACACAAGGAGAAAACACAGGGGTATTAGTAGTGGGCAGAGGGGGAGGGCACTTACAGGATTAACAGCCACAACAAAAGGACAGGGATGGGTGTAGTTTGAGCAAGGAGACGGGAAGACTTGGAAGATTAGCCAGGAGGGAAAGAAAAACTGGGGAGGGGCCCAGGAAGGAAAGAAAAAATTAAAGAGAAGAAACAGATGGGAGTTGTGGGCTGAGAGCAGGTGGTTGCTATGTGGGGGGAAGGGAGTCAGACCCCAGTCCAGCAGGGGCAAACAGACCAGGAAAAACACAGAACTAAGGTTAAATTACACTCTAAGGTGCAGTTAAATTACACTCCAAGTTGCAGTTACAATTTAAATTACAATCTAAGCTGCAATTCAAGTAAACAAACAGTGAACACTCTAAAAATCAAAAATCACCCAGACAGCTACACAGAGAAAGAGCTGCAGTGATTCCAACTCTTCACCCTGCTTAAGGACTTTCCTCGAGGTAATGAAATAAACAAGCATTTGTCAATGCCGAATGTTTGCTTGCTGGCATTGGCAGTGGTAGTGTAGAAGTTACAGAGCTGCGTAATAGGAATGGCAGTGAAGTATTGAACTGAAGCCAACCCCACCACCACCCTGCAGAGAGTGACAGGCATTGGGGTGTGCGTTTGGGTCGTCAGGCATAACGGCCATGCCATTTCACCACCCACCCTGCAGAGACTGACAAGTGTCACAGTGTTCCTTGTGGTCTTTGGCCCTTATAAGCACCCCTATTTCATTGAAATATGGTGAGATAGGTGCGATATAGGAGAATGGGGTGAAGTTTGGGGCGAAGGATCCAAGGTATACCTCGATGCCCTCTCACTGACTGCAGGGTGTGGGAATGGTATGAGCATCACAGGCAAGAATCCCAAGTCACACCCCTGATGCCTGTCATTCTCTATAGGGTTGAGCGTTATAGTTGAAAACCCTAATACCTCAGGCATTCGTTGGTATTTTCACTCCAAATTTTCAACATGTTTGTTTTGTGACCCCACCTCATGAACAGGGGGAATATCAGTTTGCTAGCCGAAAGCTGCTTATGCACAGTGACTACGGCATTTAGCACCACAGGTGCAAAAACATTTCGAACAGGACGTAAAAAATGACAGCTGTACTCTTTCATGGGGAGGTGTAAAAAATGGCTACGTTGCAAATCTGTAGTAAAAATATTTAAAAAAATGGTGAAGTCACGAGCGTACATAGAAACTGTGCAACGCACACCCGTAATATAATTAGGTTGGGGAATTTTTACAGCAGATTGTCAACTCAGGCATTTTGGTGCCTCCGATCATGAACAGTGTCACTGTGATTTTCTTTATCTGTGGCGAACAATGATTTCCCACAGCGACCACGCATCTCTGCACTGAAAGTGTGAAAACACACTTCAGCCATGTTGTGAAAAATGACAGCTGTACTGTTCATAAGGAAGTGTGGAAAATGTCACTGGTGAAAATCTGGACTGAAAATATTACAAAGTCATGAACTAACGAGGTGCGTGGAAACTGCACAATGCTCACTCGTAACACAGTCATTTTATGGACTTTTGTCACCAAATTTTCAACATAGCCATTTTAAGACCTCTGCTCATGAACAGTGTCACTGTGATTTTCTTAATTTGTCCTGTATATTGATTTCACACTGACTACGCCATACAGCGCCATGATGGAAACACGCTTTGGGTAAGATGTGAAAATGACAGCTGTACTACTCATATGAAGTTGTGGTAAAATGGCAATTTTCAAAATCTGGAGTGAAAATATTGAAAATTTCTTGAACTAACGGTGCGTAGGAACTGTACATCTGCAGCTAAATAAAACAGTCATTTTTGGAATTTTTTCACCAAATTTTCAACATAGCCATTTTAAGACCTTTACTCATGAACAGTGTCACTGTGATTTTCTTAATTTATTCTGTACATTGATTTCGCACACCGACTGCGCCATTGTGCGCTACATGGGCGGAAACACGTTTTGGGTGAGATGTGAAAAATGACAGCTGTACTACTGATAAGAAGGTGTGTCAAAATGGTAATATTGGAAATCTGGAGTCAAAATATTGAAAATTCACGAACTTACGAGCGTGCATAGGAACTGTACAACGCACGCTCGTAAAACAGTCAGTTTTTGGAATTTTTTCACCAAATTTTCAACATAGCCATTTAACACCTCACCTCATGAACAGTGTCACTGTGATTTTCTTAATTTGTCCTGTACATTGATCTAGCATACCGACTGCGCCATTATGCATAGCTGGACGTGAAACAAGTTTTGGGTGAGATGGAAAAATGGCAGCTGTACTACTCATAAGAAGGTGTGGTAAAATGGCAATGTTGAAAATCTGGAGTGAAAATATTGAAAATTCATGACCTTGTAATGTACGTGCGCAGTTCACATGCGCTGTGGGTCATGAACTCTGAAACCTGCGTGGGAACTGTGCAATGCACACTCGTAAAACAGTCATTTTTGGGAATTTTGGCACCAAATTTTCAACATGGGGTTTTTGGGACCCCTTCTCATGAATGATGTCATTGTCATGGTGTTATTCAGGCCCGAAGGGTGATTTCATGCAGTGACTGAAATCACCCTTCAGAGATCGCAATAACAGTGACATCATTCATGAGAAGGTCCAAAAACCATGTTAAATCTGGTGCAAAAATTCCAAAATACCTGAGATATGCAACAAAGTTGAAACCCCTATCTAGCCCATTATACAGCTTATCGGCATTTCCTCAGTTCACGGTCGGGCTTTGAAGAGCGCAGACGTGTTCCCGGTCCACCGAAGATCGTCGCGCCGAGGTCCGGAGGTAAGTATGGGGTGGGGGTGTGTGGGGAGGCTGGGTGCGCAGTGGGTGGGTGTGGGTTGTGGGAGGGGGGGAGACTACGTTGGACCATTTTTTCTTTACAGGTACAACTACAAGAAAAAGGACGGCCTTGGGACATTGCCCACGCTGGGGTGGGCTCCCAGCGTGGCACAACGGTTGTGGGGGCGTTCAGCCGCGGTGGATTGGGCACCCCCGGCCTAAGGATACATTGCCACGCTGGGGTGGGCTCCCAGCGTGGCACTTATTACTCGGGGGACTGTGGGCCGATGGGGACTGGGCACCCCGTCGGCTATTCGTTGCCACGCTGGGGTGGGCACCCAGCGTGGCATTATAAACCTTTGGGGAATGCGGAGGACACCCCAGCGTGGCAATATGGAAGCCTTTGGGGGAGGCGGGGAATGCAACACAGCCCGGCGAGTTGGGCACCCATCGGCTATACAGCTATGTGTGTGTGAAGTGCGCATGCCTGCGTAGGCGCCGCAGCGTGTGTGTGTGTGTGTGTGTGTGTGGGAGCTGCGCGCGGGCAGGTGATATCTTATCGCTGCTCACTCAAGTGTAGCTCCCCCTTTCAACTGTATGCCAGTGCATTTTGGAGCGTGTCATAGACACAATGCATTGGCTTACAGGGGCCGCGCCTGACAGCACACTGACTGAATTGGAGGAGGAGGTGACACACCTCCGAAATCTCCGATGATGGCACTATGTTTCTTGCACATGCGTGCAAGCAAACATAAAAATAGGGACAGACCAAGGGCACTGCTCAGTTGGAGAGGTAATCTGTTAGTGCCCTCAAGGTCCAGTAAAGCAACTTCAGTTCCAAATTGTACCGTACCTTAGGCAGTGGGGGGCAGGGAGGTGGCTGATGCCTGGAGGGATGTGGAGGAGCCGACCCGTTCAGGGTGCAAGGATCCCTTAGGCAGTGGGGAGCAGGCATGAGGGAATATACAATATGGGGCTTGGCAGCAATCTTACACTTTTATGCACCACATTTAACAGCAAGTCAGTTGAGGCACCAGGGGCATCATAGGTGAACTTCATTATGGGATTTACTTCTTTTACAGAGCATCTGGGTTCCATAAGTTTTTCATCTTCAGTGGTGTGTACAAATTCAGTGGCGGATTCTATGTCCATTGCAGAGACATCCTATAAGGGTTCAAGTTCTACAATGTCCTGAGCAATAACCTTACCTGGATCTACTTGATCCTCCTCACTGGGAGCATCCTCGACTCTGTGCCCACATACAGGTGGAACAAATGGTGCTACATATGGATTAAAGTCAATAGGTGGAACATTAGGTGCAGACTCCAAATTTGCTTAAATATCAACTTTCCTTCCCCTCAGTGCTGACTTGATAAAACTCCAGGGTCTTTGGGATCTATAAATGCCAATCTACTTCTGGGAGGCAAAACTGTTCCTCCTCTTTTGAGCTGTAGGTGACACATCACAGTTTCTTACTGGTTTAATAACAGGTGTTTCAGGCTGCGCAGAAGATGATCTTCTCTGCATCTCACTCCTAATAACAGATCATCTTGCTGGTGAAAAGTGTACAACAATATCATTCTTCAGTAGAGATGCAGCGAATTATAAATCCACCTGCGAAGTGGACGTGAAGTGACCACGTTGCGTCTGTGGAGAACAATGTGAAGTGGACCTTGTAAAGTGCTCACTTTGTGTTCTCATTATGCCTTAACACGAAGTAAGGCGAAGTGAGAAGAAAACAGACACATCACATGGCCTGCAGTACTGTAAGTCACATACTTTAGACAGGCAAGAAGGAAGCGAGTCAGAGAAGCAGTTTCACTTTCTCCTTTGCATTTGTACAGGGAGAAAGCAAAATTGTTTTGTGAGAGGAGTTTGCTTGGCTCTTGGAGTCGTTACTGCCTATCCAATTCAAACAGCTTTTTTAAAAGCTATTTTATTTAGTGTTTGTATTGTGTTAGTATTTTTTTGGTTAGTGAATTTTTTTGTATAAGTTTTGTTCTTGTTTTGTGTGTGTGTGTGTATGTGTGTCCACTGTGTGTGTGTCGTCCCGTGGACCCAGGAGGATGGAAAGTCAGGTTGGAGTCGGGGAAGGTGAGTCGCTGGCACATGGGAGCGTTAGGAGGGGAGGAGTGCGGACCCATGTGGGGGGGGGGGGCGGTCGTGTTATGTTGGACTGCTCCAGACTCCTGGCCAGTGTTGCTTCCCCCGTGGAAGCAACAGGAGCAGCAGCAGCACCAATGTCACCAGTGGCTGTTGCTTGTCCACCTTCTCCACCACCACCACTAGCAGAAGCTGTTGGGGCTCCAGCAGCACCCCCTCCACCACCTCCACAGCCACAGGAGGTGGCCCCGACAATAGTGGGTGGTGGTGGGACTCGTGCCCGCCAAGTGCATACTGTGTCTGGTCCCCCACAGCTCCCCAGTGTGGGAGTTTTTTTAATTGTGTGGGGGGAGGCAGCACAGTGGTGCAGTGCCATGTGTGTGGTGTGCTGGTGCACCGTGGTCCCCCTGGGACACATTTGGGGACCGGTGGCCAGCGCACCCACATGATGAATCACCACAGGGCAGAGTGGCAGGCTGCCAAGGAAGGGGCCCTGCATCCACCTGCTGGCCCTTCCATGGCAGTGGCCGAGGGTGCTGCTGGGGTGGGAGATGTGCCTGGCAGCAGTCACCACCGCAGCAGGAGAAGGAGGGCTACATCAGGTGCTCCACCATCACCACCATCACCGCCACCACCGCCACCAGAACCACCCTGTCCACCACCAGCCCCACTACCTGGATTACCCACTGCAGTGGACCCCGGCACAGTCCCTGTTAGCCAGTCTGACCTCCTCCTGGAGTGGGCAGCACTGGAGGAAAACACCAAGTGTTTCATTAATTTGGAGCAGCAGGTTACCAGAGTGGAAGCATAGCAGCAACAAATACTTTCAGTGCTGCACCTGCTGCTGGACCACCATAGTATCACAGCCATAGTAAGTCCAGGTATTGTTTTCTGCCCCCCACACCCACCCCACTACTGTGTTGTACTTTTGTTGTGTGTTTTTTGTTTGTTATTATTAAATCATACACATTTTCCCTTCCAGGGGAACCTTTCTTGCACCACATAGTGCAATACATTTTTTTGAAAACAATACGTAAATGCATTACAGTGAGTCATGTGACAGAGGCATTCCCATTCTGAAAATCTGCCCACATTCTGCCTCCCTTCTCAGCAACTTTAGGACATGATGGCAGGGACAGCGTGTGTGCATGCTCCTTACAGTGAATATCGGAATGTGCAGGTTTGCAAATGTTTCTTTATGTTAATGGTCAGTTTGTTGTCAAATGTGTGGCCACGTTTCCAGTAAGAAGAGCCTGGGTAGTGGAAACATCCCACATTTCACCACAAAGTGAACCTTATAACATTAGGAAACATTGCTTGGGATAGCTGCTGGACATTCAGTATAGTGGAGCATGCACCTGCGCTCCCCCTGCCATCACGTCTTAACGTTGCTGAGGAAGTATGGCACAATGTGGGTTGCTTTTCAGATTGTTAATTCCTCCATCATGTGACTCACTGTAATGAAATTATGGGTGGTTTTCACAGACATATATTGCACTCTGTAGAGCAAGAAATATTCCAGTGGTAGTAATGCCCCCACATATTAGTTTATGTGCATCACCATAACTATGTAATGTGGTGACTGTCTGTAAAGCAGCAGCGCAACAATCTGTTGATAACTCTGACCTATATTTTTTAATGCTATGTTACAACTTCCTTTACTTACATCCTGACTGACTGGAATGATACGAGAATTTACAGTAGTTGAGTGTGCTGTACTACCTTTTTTCATGTGTGAACTAATGAAAGGAGCATTCCTTTTAAATTGGTGCTGCTGACAGTGAGTGTGACCAGGTCTTTGTCATTATTTTCCTCTGCTTTTCTCCATCACATGAAGTGGTTGTCATATATAACGTCTGTTGTTAACTAACAGTTATGCATCAGTCAGTGTTTTATATGACACTACGGAACAACAGCTGCAAATAAATACAAAGCTGGTCGGAACAATATTGGAAGACGTGCTCATTTTGTTTTCATGCATGAAAAAAAGTAGGAGTAAGAGAAGCAGACATAAATTATGAGAAGAATCGTATCATTCAAGTCACTGACGACTCGAACGTAAGTAGTGGTTGCTGTGGCAATTTAAAGTAGCATAAAAAAGTACAGTTCAGAACTGTGAGGACATTCTTGCAATGCTGCTTTAATAGTAAAAATGTCACTATGACATCATAACTATGAGCTCACAGCAACAATCACAGAACACACAAAAGTGGCACAGAGTCCCCAGATTTTTTCTGCAGGCCCACAATGCATCCTCCTTGTGTGCAGAAAATTGACAAGTGGTAACGAACTGAAAAGAGACTGTTTCAGCACATACAAAGTACCCAGAATTAATGGCGTACTCAGTCATGCACGCAGTGTTGGCACAGAGTCCCCAGATTTTTTCTGCAGGCCCACAATGCATCCTCCTTGTGTGCAGAAAATTGACTAGTGGTAATGAAGTGAAACGAGACTGTTTCAGCACATACAAAATCCCCCAGAATTAATGGCGCACTCAGTCATGCGTGCAATGTTGGCACAGAGTTCCCAGATTTTGTCTGCAGGCCCACAATGCATCCTCCTTGTGTACAGAAAATTGTCAAGTGGTAATGAAGTGAAAAGAGACCGTTTCAGCACATACAAAGTCCCCCAGAATTAATGGCGCACTCAGTCATGCATGCAGTGGTGGCACAGAGTCATCAGATTTTTTCTGCAGGCCCACAATGCGTCCTCCTTGTGTGCAGAAAATTGACAAGTGGTAATGAAGTGAAATGAGACTGTTTCAGCACATACTCCATTCCCAGTATAAAATGATGACTGTGAGATTCGTGTTGCTGGTCCAATGTGTTGTGCGAGACGATTCCACCAAATGAAATGTGATCATCTCAACTGGACTGAAAGGTGCCCTTTGGATGTACACTAATAGTAGCCTTGGTGAGTGTGTATATATATATATATATATATATGGTTGTGTATTTTGTAAGTGATGATGAGGGGGGTTGAACTTGACATGGATATGTACTCATGCTGTTGTTCTGCATCACACAGGTGACTCCAAACTGTTGCTGTGCACATTCCAGTGCTCAATGAGAACTTTTTGCACTTAAATGGAAACGGATAACTCTCAAACACATGAAGGTAAGTATTTCTTTTTTTTGGTGGGTGGGGGAGAATCATATTTTCAGTTTTGTCTGTAATGGTTTGTTATTTTTTTATTTCTTCACAGATTTCATCAGCATCCTTCTGGAGTCCGGTTGTTAATCATGGGTCATGGAATGAAACGATGTCTGCGTGTTGCATGTGTGCCCAAGCTCGGGTCGGGGGAAGGGTGTGCCTGATGTTGAAGAACTTTTTGGGATAAGGCCACTTTGACAGAACAATAAAGTATCGCGAATTTTCCAAAAAAAAGAAATTAATGACTTCTTAAAAGTTACAACTTCATTGTTATGTGTCCCTCCCTGGTTCTCAAATCTCAATCCCTATTGTCAAGTTACATTTCAGAGACACATCTTGTCAACTACTAAGACAACCTGTTGTGTGCAATATTTGCAGCAGTCTTTACCAAGCAATGAAATGGATGAAATAAAATCTTCATGTAACCCCCCTACAAATGGGGGTTCCTAAAAGCTTTCCCGGAGCTTGCCTAAATGCTCCATGCCTATCTGGTGTTTGGCGTAAGGCCGTCAAATGCGGGCGTTGTGAGTGCTTTTAAAGCCTCCAGTACTGCCTCTTTAAGAGCTGCCTGCCCGCAGGCTTTAGTGGTGCAAATAGGGGGACTGGGGTTTCCCTGCTCGAATCCCGCCCTGGACTGCTGTCTGAGCACTCCGTTTCTGCAGTCGCTAGGAGCGCTGAGGGAGCCCATCTGAAAGATGTAGTTGTTCCCTTAAGAACCTGTATAGTATTGGTAAAATTGCAGTTTGTCTAACTCTTTTTCATTGCAGCTGGGACTTTGTGTTGTGCCCCTCCATTTTGGACCTGGACTGTGCTGAAGGGGTCCAATAGTAGCTAGAGGGCATCTAAATTGGCATGGAAGTGACCAACCAGAAATCAGGACTCTAGATGGAGCCGGCTGACCAATGGGGACACAGCTTGTAATTCTGGGAAGTGGCATTCTGGGTCATGGTGCCTTTTTGCACCAATGAGGGCCATAATGAGTGACTGGCATCTGCAGCCCACCTATAGAGTTGGGTAGCGCCCGAATAGAGAGACTGGCCTTAGCTGTCCAGAGGGAGAGACGTTGTGGCTGTGAGCGAGGAAGGAGCTCTGGGCTCCTGCGCCGTTGAGTGTTCGTGCGGGAAGCGTGTGAAAGGCCTGAGTCGGCTGGTTTGAATAGCCAGCGAGCTTCGGACTGCATCTGTGAGGCAGCGATCAGAGGAGGCTGTGTAAAAGCGCAGCTACCTACCAGGCTCACCCTGTAGAGGACTGGAGAATCTGATAAATCGCGCACGGTCTGTCAGGACAGTGAAGCTGCAGTGAGACACCTGGATAGCTGTGAGTTCGGTCGGGTCCTAGAAGCAGCTGCCTGGTATAGTACCCCTCTGTTGTTTTCCATATAAATGTGTGAGGAGGCCTTTGAAGCTCAGGCTCAGCCCTGCAAGTGGTGAAGGAGATGGTTCTCTGCTGGAGTTGTGAGTACTGAGTCAGGGTAGCTCCCTGTTAAAGATTACAACCAAAGGGGCCGGCCCGCTGGCGCAGCGGTGGGATTTCCACTTGCGACGCCGGCGACCCGGGTTCGGGAACGGACCCGGGTCATCGGAGGGCCGGTCGGGGAGGATCGAGCTCAAGGGCAGCTCTCCTACCGGGAGGGGTGCGGTAGTGATTGGTGTACTGGGGACCCTGCGGAGGCTGGGTGTGTCCAAGCATCCGACACTTACGTGGTTCCCTGGAGACGGGCGGGTGGTGGCACGGCATCCGGGAGCGTGGCCCGCCTCCACAGAAAACCGGAAAACACCTGTGCCTGCATATGTATGAAGCCCACCGCGGCTTCCGATGTCCTCAGGCAGACCCCGACCTATTCTACAGTGCCGGGGCATTCCCTGCCGTGTCGCGGGCCCCCCGTGGGGGTAAGCCACAGGATGTATCGGGGTGGCCGATTGGGGACAAAAAGCGCGAGCCGCCAACGAGCAGATGTAAAGGTGGCAGGCGTTCGAGGGAGAAAAAGTAAAGTGAATTGCAAAAAAAAAAAAAAAAGATTACAACCAAAGGCAAAATCTTCCTGTTGTATTGCTGACTGTGCTAATTGAGCTTGCGGGCTCCATCTGATCTGCTCAGGAATTAAATGCTCGTTTGTGTCAGGGCCCCAACCAGCTGCATCGAGGAACTAGCCATTAAGGCTTGGGTACCCATAGACAGTAATCAATAGGTTAGGCCTGTGCACAGAGCCCTAGGTAGACCAACATATATTATAGTGCTAAGCCAATCAGCCTGATTCCTCCTGGTCCTTGTTGATTCCCCTTGAATAAATCAGATTGCTTGTTTTGCAAAAGTACACTGGCTAGTTTGTGTATTAATGGGGAAATATTGCACTGTGAATGTGGTGTAACTGTACCTTGCTTTTCAGGGGATCCCCGGAGTCAGCTTATTGGTCCGAGCCGGGGGGTAAGTGTATATGGTAAGGACACTGAAATTGAACTGTGTGGGCCACTAGTGGGAAGAAAGGGGTGTTGCAGCAACCCAGAGGGCTGTGACCGAGTTAATCTCGACTGTTCTAACCCCGACCTCTGGGTAGAGGCACCCGCCAACGGATCTGGGCCCCTTACCCTGTCACAGTTAGGGCAGGCAGGGGTAGTAGCCCTTAGGATAGCGCCCCCTAGGGGTTACAAATTGGAGACACCACTGGGATTAGCATCCCCTAGTGGCTGAGTGGGCGAAGTGCATAAATATGGATAAATTAAAGGAGAAACTGGAAGGGGATATCATGGCTAAGGTTAAGCTGGACCCTATTAAGATGATGGTACATAAACTAATGGGGTGGGGTGAAGCCAAAGAGTTGGACTCTCAGAGAATTGTTTTACTACTCGATGTACCTCTGGGGACAATGACCGCTGACATTATCTCTGCTGTGGAGCGTGTTAAGTGTTTAGGCAAGGTGGAGGTGAAGGGGCGTATGGCTGACCTATTCGATCAGACTTTTCAGGTGCTACTCTTGTGTACCATAGCCATCGACCCTGAGAGGGTGCCCCCAGTGATTTACCCGGAGGGTGCCCAACCCGGGTGGAGGGTCATTCACATACGGAGTGGGTCAGTCACCCCTTGGGGGTCTCCTCAGACTAATAGTTTCTAAGATAAGCTACTTAAATTGTTGGCTGTAGAAGGGAGGACTACCCAAGAGTTAATGCAGGCCTTGGACCTTTCCAGTGAACCCCCCCCAGGCCTCCCCTGGTGCCTCTCCGGAGCCCCCCAAAAGTTCTGTCTTGGCTCCACCGCCCCTAGTGGTCCCCTCTATACAGCTGGATTCTTACCATAGGCTAAAACTTTTCTCTGGCACAGTGCCTTCAGGGGAGGATGATTTGAAGGCGTGGATGGACTACGTCTCCCCCCTAGTCCAGAAGTGGCAATGCTCAGAGGGGGAGAAACGAAAGAGACTGATGGAGAGTCTGTGGGGTCCGGCTTTGGAAGCCATTCGGTTTTTGCAGGCCACTAGCCCGGAAGCTACCGCCGCAGAGTATCTTTCTGCTCTAGAGGGAGTGTTTGGGAGCACAGAAACTGGGGAAGACTTATTATGGAAATTCAAGTCTGCCAAGCAGTGGAGGAATGAGAAGCTTTCCACCTTTGTCACCAGGGTGGAAAGGGCTTTACAGAAGGCCTACCGAAAAGGGGGGGTTCACCGCCTCAGCCTTGAACCAGGTCAGGTTGGAACATGTTTTAAAGTCTGCTAGATTTTCCAGTGTGATACTGTTAAAACTTAATTTACATGATCAGCGAGCTGCCCCGTCTGAATACTGTCAATTGATGAGGGAGATTAGAGAAGTAGAGACTGATGAAGAGGGGTGGGAACCCTTTGTGGGGGCTGTGAATTTGAGCCAAACCCCTGAGTCTAGTGAACCTGATGAGACCCACCCTTCAGGAGGGCCTGATGTATCCCCAGAGTTACAGGGAGGGGTAGGGGTGCGTGCCATTTCCTCTGATCCCCAAGTAGAAAGTGAATTGAAGGCCGAGGTCTGGAATTTACGAGAACTGCTGAGGGACTTGAAGCGATCCACTACCCACCCTGTTAGGCCTGGGGAACCTGAGTTATCTAGAAGCCCATGCCCTGGCCCAGGGGAATCCCCTCGTCCCTCAGAGGGCCCCCAGCAAATTAAGTATCTCCCTCCCAATAGAGACCCCCGGGACCCCAAGTTTTGTTGCCATTGTGGGGAGGATGGACACTTTCAGACTGAGTGCCAATTGCCGGAGAATGTAAGGAAGATCAACAGCAGACTAATCACTTGGCATCGTAGGGCCCACGTTCGACCCCCCAGAAAGAGTTTTGTGACCCGGGCCAATGCCCAAGCAACTGTTAATGCTGTGCCCCCCGAGTGGTCTGATGTGGTCGGGCCCTCGATGGAGGCTCCAGTGCAGGTAAATGGGATTCACACCCGAGCTGTATTGGATAGTGGCTCTCAGGTGACCATTATGTTTCAGGACTGGTATCAGACACATCTACCTGAGGTGCCACTACAACCCTTGGATGGCCTACATGTATGGGGGCTGAGTGACAAGGCTTATCCGTATTTGGGGTATATCCGGATCTGGTTGTCGTTTCCTACTTCTGTGGCTGGAGTGGATGAACAGGTGGAAACTTTGGCTTTAATCTGTCCCCCCACTGGACTGTATGATGGGGTGCCCTTGTTGGTTGGGACCAATGCCCACATGTTTGGCCGATTAGCCCAGTTGTGTTCTGAAAAGCAGGTGTCCAGGACTGGGCGAGCCCTCAGGATACCCGTCTTGATCCAGAAGGCCTACGAGACTCAGAGAAAAGCTAGTCAGGAGGAGCCTGAAGGCCCGGTGGGTGTTGTCTGGAGGAAGGATCCAGAGTCATTGCTATTAGCTCCAAATGCCCAGTGTGTCTTGCAAGGTGAGGTTTGGTTTAAAAAAGATGTCAAAAATAAACTATTGATGCTGGATGTGCCTGGAGAAGGGAAGTTGCCAGGAGGACTGCTGGTTAAACCCAGTATCTTGCCTGCTAGAGCCCATGCTTATGCCAGGAGACTAATAGTTCAAGTTCTTAGTGTGTCTGACAAAGAGATTCGAGTAAATAGGGGCTGCACCTTGGCTAGTGTGCATTGTGCAGATACTACAGTGTTCCCTCACAGCAAGGGTTTGTGAAAGGATGACAGAGTCACGCCAGACTTGTTTGATTTCGGTGACTCCTCATTGCCTGCTGAATGGAAAGCAAAAGCCAGTGAGAAGCTTGCCCAAAGAGACCAGGTTTTTTCCCTGAAGGAGTGGGATGTGGGTTGTGTGTGGGGGGCCAAGCACCGCATTCGCCTGCATGATGAAAGGCCTTTCCGAGAGAGGTCTCGGCGCTTAGCCCCTGCTGATATAGACGATGTGAGACGACATCTGCAAGAGATGCTTGCTGCTGGTGTGATACAAGAATCCAGGAGCCCTTATGCTTCCCCTATTGTCATAGTGAGGAAGAAGAATGGGGCTGTTCGGATGTGTGTGGACTACAGTACCCTGAACCGGCGGACCATCTCTGACCAGTATACCATGGCACACATACAGGATGCCCTGGACTGTCTGAATGGCAGTAAGTGGTTCTCTGTGTTAGATCTCCGCAGTGGGTACTATCAGATCCCAATGGCCCCTGAGGACCGAGAGAAGACTGCGTTTATTTTCACCCTAGGTTTCTATGAGTTTATCCGGATGCCTCAAGGGATCTTAGGTGCCCCGGCTACTTTTCAGCGCCTGATGGAACGTGCTGTGGGGGATATGAACTTGCTCGAGTGTTTGGTTTACTTGGATGATGTCATAGTGTTTGGCAGCTCGTTGGAGGAACACGAACGTTGATTGTTCAAGGTCCTGGATCGGTTGGAGGATTTTGGTCTTAAGTTATCTATAGACAAGTGCCAATTCTTTCAAACCTCTGTGAAGTATGTGGGAAACATAGTATCCACTGAAGGCACAGAGACTGACCCCAGCAAGGTGGAGGCATTGACTACTTGGCCTCAGCCAAAGAATTTGAAAGAACTGCAACGGTTTCTGGGGTTTTGTGGGTATTATAGGTGGTTTATTAAAGACTATTCTCGAGTGATCCGCCCCCTCCTCAACCTCACTCAGAGGTACCCTCCCACCCACAAAAAGTACAAAAAAGTTGTGCTCTTGGGAATGGAAAGAAAGTATTTTCAGCCAAATGATGTGTTTGGAAGCCGCTGGACTACTGAGTGTGAGGAAGCTTTCTATGACATTATATATCAACTTACCCATGCCCCAGTGCTGGCCTATGCTGACCCGGCCAAGCCATACGTCCTCCACACTGATGCCAGCCTACAGGGATTGGGGTCTGTCTTATATCAGGAGCACTCAAATGGGCTAAGACCTGTAGCTTTCGCCAGCAGAAGCCTAACTCCCTCAGAAAAAAACTATCCAGTGCACAAATTAGAGTTCCTGGCCCTGGAGTGGGCCATTGTTGATCAATTTCATGACTACTTGTACGGTGCCAAGATATTGGTGAAGACTGATAACAATCCTTTGACATATGTGCAGACTTCAGCCAAGTTGGATGCCACTGGCCACAGGTGGCTCTCTGCATTGGCCACCTACGACTATGCTGTTGAGTACAGAGCCGGACTAAACCATATAGATGCGGATGCTCTCTCTCGGAGGCCTGTGCCCCGGACTGACTCGGTTAGGTTGTCCGAGCCCGACATAACAGCCCTTTGCCAAAAATTTGACAAGGAGGAACAGGTGTCTCCTGATGCTGTGGACTGCATGGTGGATTGCTTGGGTCCATCCGAGAACTGCATACATGCTGATTACTGTCATTTTTCTGCCTTAGACACTAGTGCGCTGCCCAAATTCAACAGTGATAGTCTCCGACGGGCTCAATCCCGAGACCCCATGATAAAAACTGCTTTGGAAGCTCTGCAAGCAGGGAGAGACATGTCCCAACTGCGGTCCACTGAATTGAGAACTGCCCTGTTATACAAAGAAGGTCTAAAACTGAAGTTGAACAATAGACTGTTATATAGGGAGACTGTAGACAAAGAGGGGCAAATAGACAAACAACAACTGGTGTTGCCCACTGCTTTTAGAGGACTAGTGTTGCGGTCCCTGCATGACCACATGGGGCATCTTGGCATAGACCGAACTCTTGACCTGGTACGGATCCGATTCTTCTGGCCAAAAATGAGTGCAGACATAGAGCAGTATGTCAAGACCTGTGGCCGCTGTTTGCAGAGAAAACCCCTACCTCAGAGAGCTTCCCCCATGGTCAATACCACTACCAGTGCCCCCATGGAGTTGGTCTGCATTGATTTCCTGAGCTTAGAACCTGATCTGAAAAATATCAGCAACATACTGGTGGTCACTGATCATTTTACCCGGTATGCACAGGCTTTTCCTACTAAAGATCAGAAAGCAACCACAGTGGCTAAAGTTCTTGTTGAAAACTTCTTTGTCTACTATGGGGCTCCCCAGAGAATCCATTCCGACCAGGGGAGGGACACTCTGAGAGCCGGCTGATTAAAGAAATGCTATCCTTGTGGGGAGTTCGAAAGTCAAGAACCACCCCATATCATCCCCAGGGGGATGCTCAGCCTGAAAGATTTAACCGCACATTGCTTGATATGTTGGGCACATTGCAACCTAAGGACAAGCCTAGATGGAGCCAGCAGATTAGCACCTTGGTACATGCTTATAACTGCACCAAAAGTGATGTCACTGGATTTTCCCCGTACTGACTGATGTTTGGGAGAGAGGCTAGATTGCCAGTGGATGTGTGTTTTGGGATTTCTCCGGATGGGGTACAAGCAGCAACTCATCTACAGTATGTACAGAAGCTGAAGGCCCAATTAAACCATGCTTACCAACTAGCCCAGACCATGGCTGCTAAACAAAACTTGGCCAATAAGGAACGGCATGGTAAGAAAGTGAAAGCAATGGAACTGAGAGAAGGGGATAGAGTGCTATTGAGGAATTTGGGACTACATGGCAAACATAAGATTGCTGACAGATGGCATCACCTCCCTCATATTATTGTGGGAAAACTGACAGATTTACCTGTATATAAAGTACGGCCTGAAAACAATTCAAAAAGAAGTGAAAACTATACACAGAAATCATCTGCTGCCAATCGGGCAAATTTTGATAGAAGCTGAACCCCCCCAGTGCCCCCCCTCCAGGCCTGTGACTAGAGCTGCCGCCAAGAAAAAAACCCAGCCCACTTGATTCTTCAGCAAGCAAACTAAAACAGCCTTCTCCAACCCCCTCGGATGAAGATGATCGTCAGTCTGTGTCTGAGGACAGTGAGAATAATATTGAATACTATCCCTCTTATGAACTGAGCCAACTGTTTCGGGGCAATCCCCTAATCAACTCTGGGGATGAAGTTGGGCTTTCTGGACTGTCTGAGCCTCCAGCTTTGTCTCTGGAGCCAATGCTCCCAGAAGATGAAGTGAGTGGCATCCAAGCTGAAGGGGTGGGATCCTTGAGCCTGGCTGAACTGTCTGGCCTGGCTGAACTATCTGACTTTTCCGAAGAAGGAAGTGATGTGGGGGGAGCAGGCCAGTGATATGCCAGAACCTGAGGAATATTTTGAGTGCCCTGATGGTTCCTTGCCAGTACCCGAACTGTCCCCAGCTGAGCCAAATAGTGTGGGTCCTGATATAGAGGGTCATGTCCCCGACAGTACTATGGGCACGGGGTTCCCTTCTCCTGTGGAGGTTCCCTCTACTAATCTCAATGAGGTGGAAAAGGAGCTAGGGCCTGTAGCAGATTTTTATGAGACCCCTAGATGCACTGGCCGAGAAGTACGGCCTGTGATAAGGTTAAGTTATGAGTCCCTGGGTCAGCCTGTGGACCTGCCTTTAAATGTAGTCCATAAAGGGGTGTATGTGTCCCCAAGCTCCTTGCCCAAACTAGCTTTGGGAAATGATTCCAGACTGTTAGTATTGCCCTCTGATTATGGTACCCGTGCCCCAGTTAGCCCGCAAGTAGCTGATAGGGAAGGGCCCCCTCTTTCCAGGTGTCATGGGCAGGAAGTAATGACCTGAGTTAAAAACCCACAGGTTGTCTGTATGTGTAATAATGCATAACCAATAATAAACTGTAAATGCAGTGCCAATGTATGTAACAAAAGGTTTAATGTGCTGTCAATTTAAACTATGTTGCCTTAAAGTGATTTAAGGGTAACTACTTGGCGTGGATGCCAAGTTCTTTCCAGGTCAGGAAGGGTGTAACCCCCCTACAAATGGGGGTTCCTAAAAGCTTTCCCGGAGCTTGCCTAAATGCTCCATGCCTGACTGGTGTTCGGCGTAAGGCCGTTAAATGCGGGCGTTGTGAGTGCTTTTAAAGCCTTCAGTACTGCCTCTTTAAGAGCTGCCTGCCCGCAGGCTTTAGTGGTGCAAATAGGGGGACTGGGGTTTCCCTGCTCGAATCCTGCCCTGGACTGCTGTCTGAGCGCTCCATTTCTGCAGTCGCTAGGAGCGCTGAGGGAGCCCATCTGAAAGATGTAGTTGCTCCCTTAAGAACCTGTATAGTATTGGTAAAATTGTAGTTTGTCTAACTCTTTTTCATTGCAGCTGGGACTTTGTGTTGTGCCCCTCCCTTTTGGACCCGAACTGTGCTGAAGGGGTCCAATAGTAGCTAGGGGGCATCTAAATTGGTGTGGAAGTGACCAACCAGAAATCAGGACTCTAGATGGAGCCGGCTGACCAATGGGGACACAGTTTGTAATTCTGGGAAGTGGCATTCTGGGCCATGGTGTCTTTTTGCACCAACGAGGGCCATAATGAGTGACTGGGCATCTGCAGCCCACCTATAGAGTCGAGTAGCGCCTGAATAGAGAGACTGGCCTTAGCTGTCCAGAGGGAGAGACGTTGTGGCTGTGAGCGAGGAAGGAGCTCTGGCCTCCTGTGCCGTTGAGTGTTCGCGCGGAAAGCACGTGAAAGGCCTGAGTTGGCTGGTTTGAATAGCCAGTGAGCTTCGGACTGCATCCGTGAGGCGGTGATCGGAGGAGGCTGTGTAAAAGCACAGCTACCTACCAGGCTCACCCTGTAGAGGACTAGAGAATCTGCTAAATCGCGCTCGGTCTGTCAGGACAGTGAAGCTGCAGTGAGACGCCCGGATAGCTGTGAGTTCGGTCGGGTCCTAGAAGCAGCTGCCTGGTATGGTACCCCTCTGTTGTTTTCCATATAAATGTGTGAGGAGGCCTTTGAAGCTCAGGCTCAGCCCTGCGAGTGGTGAAGGAGTGGTTCTCTGCTGGAGTTGTGAGTACTGAATCAGGGTAGCTCCCTGTTAAAGGTTACAACCAAAGGCAAAATCTTCCTGTTGTATTGCTGACTGTACTAATTGAGCTTGCTGGCTCCATCTGATCTGCTCAGGAATTAAATGCTCATTTGTGTCAGGGCCCCAACCAGCTGCATCGAGGAACTAGCCATTAGGGCTCAGGTACCCATAGACAGTAATCAATAGGTTAGGCCTGTGCATAGAGTCCTAGGTAGACCAACATACATTATAGTGGTAAGCCAATCAGCCTGATTCCCCCCGGTCCTTGTTGTTTCCCCTTGAATAAATCAGATTGCTTGTTTTGCAAAAGTACACTGGCTAGTTTGTGTATTAATGGGCAAATATTGCACCGTGAATGTGGTGTAACTGTATCTTGCTTTTCAGGAGATCCCTGGAGTGAGCTGATTGGTCCGAGCCGGGGGGTAAGTGTATATGGTAAGGACACTGAAATTGAACTGTGTGGGCCACTAGTGGGAAGAAAGGGGGGTTGCAGCAACCCAGAGGGCTGTGACTGAGTCAATCTCGACTGTTCTAACCCCGACCTCTGGGTGGAGGCACCCGCCAATGGATCTGGGATCCTTACCCTGTCACAGTCAGGGCAGGCAGGGGTAATAGCCCTTAGGATAGCGCACCATAGGGGTTACATTCATACTTACCAGAATGGATTTCACATGGACATTACATCGCTTCCTCTCTGTCTGTACGGTATAGATACAGCATCTTTCCCAACGAGTAATAGCGATGGAGCCTGCTTTTGTTCTCCTGTAAAAGAAACAAAAGAAGTGTACTGTATGTGTTTTGCCACTGCGGCTCTGTAAAGCTACAGAAAACAAAACAGACAACTTAAGGAAGTGAGGCAGCATAACAAACATGAGTGCACATACTCACTTTATGGTTTAAATATTAAGAAGCTGGTGGTCCGTGGAGGGCAGACAGACTTATGGTGGTAGACTTGCATAACATCAGTCCCGGTGGTGGTGGTGGTCCATGGGGGGAAAACAGACTCGTAGTGGCAGCAGAGTTGGATAACATCAGTCCCGGTGGTGGTGGTGGTCCGTGGGGGCAGACAGACTCTTGGTGGCAGACTTGCATAACATCAGTCCCGGTGGTGGTGGTGGTCCATGGGGGGCAGACAGACTCATGGTGGCAGCAGACTTGGATAACATTAGTCCCGGTGGTGGTGGTGGTCTGTGGGGGGCAGACAGACTCATGGTGGCAGCAGACTTGGATAACATCAGTCCCGGTGGTGGTGGTGGTCCATGGGGGCCAGACAGACTCATAGTGGCAGCAGAGTTGGATAACATCAGTCCCGGTGGTGATGGTGGTCTGTGGGGGGCAGACTGATTCATGGTGGTTGACTTGGATAACATCAGTCCCAGTGGTGGTGGTGGTCGGTGGGGGGCAGACAGACTCATGGTGGCAGCAAGCTTGGATAACATCAGTCCCAGTGGCGGTGGTGGTCCGTGGGGGGCAGACAGACTCATGGTGGCAGCAGAGTTGGATAACATCAGTCCCAGTGGTGGTGGTCCGTGGGAAGCAGACAGACTCTTGGTGGCAGACTTGCATAACATCAGTCCCGGCGGTGGTGGTGGTCCATGGGGGGGCAGACAGACTCTTGGTGGCAGACTTGCATAACATCAGTCCCGGTAGTGGTGGTGGTCCGTGGGGGGCAGACAGACTCATGGTGACAGCAGAGTTGGATAACATCAGTCCCAGTGGTCCTGGTGGTCCATGGGGGGCAGACAGACTCATGGTGGCAGCAGACTTGGATAACATCAGTCCCGGTGGTGGTGGTGGTCCGTGGGGGGCAGACAGACTCATGGTGGCAGCAGACTTGGATAACATCAGTCCCGGTGGTGGTGGTGGTCCATGGGGGGCAGACAGACTCATGGTGGCAGACTTGGATAACATCAATCCCAGTGGTGGTGGTGGTGGTCCGTGGGGCAGACAGACTCATGGTGGCAGCAGACTTGGATAGCATCAGTCCCAGTGGTGGTGGTGGTCCGTGGGGGCAGATAGACTCATGGTGGCAGCAGACTTGGATAACATCAGGCCCGTGGTGGTGGTCCGGTGGGGGCACACCACCTTTAAATACTGCAGTTAAAACCTGCCAAAATTAACCACATCATCATCCTCATAAAGAAAACTGCCCTCACAGTCATCGATGTCTGAAGTCTGACTACTGGGAAATTCTTTCGCCATTGTGTCATCATCTACGTCAGTGGTGGGCCGTTTCAGGCAGCCACTGCCAGTGCCACCAGGATGCTCCATTTCCACATCAGCAAGACCACCATGACTAGGCCGGGGTATGAATACCGAGGTTGCAGTCTGTGCTGGTATGTGCCTCTGATTCATTTTAATGAATGTTAGCAAACTAACATTTGCAGAAGACAGGTTTGTCCGACGATCCCTGGCTATTGCACCTGCTGAGCTAAATACCCTATCAACACTTACACTGGAGGGTGGGCATGTGAGGTACTTCAGTGCCACTGCAGTCAGCTCTGGCCATTCACTGACCTTTCCACTCCAGTACAAAACAGGATCTTCACTTATTGTCAGATGCCTGTTTTTAGACAAATATGACTCAACCATTCTCTGCGCCGCACTAAGTCCAATTGTTGATGCATCAGCCTGTTCCCCGGAATCACTGATTTCACAAATACCCACTTGGGACAAAGCCTCCCAAAGTGGGTTGACGCCAACCACTTTAGATGACAGACCACCAGGAACTACAGTTCCATTACCCTTGCATGATATGCTTGCTGGTCCTCCAGCTACACCTTCAGCTGGATTATGCTGCTGAGGTTTGCAAACCTCGGCACGTGACTTCTGTGCCCCACGAACCAAGCGAACCAGTTGACCACTGATATTTTTTACCTGTTCAGGCCCTCCCTCCAGTACTGATGCAATTCCACGTTTGTATCCTGGGTCCAGCATTGTTTGCCATGGCAAAGTTGTCACTACACTGAATGCTCACAATGTGACAATTCTGGTCGAATACTGTCAGCATGTGTTGCAGCAACATACTGCTACCACCGTCTCCAGCAACATCAAAGCTATGCTGTACATTCACCAATGTCTGCCTCAGGACCCGCAGCAGTGGAATTTATTGGCTAATGGAGGCAGACTCGCCACTCACTGCCTGTGTGGCATGTTCAAAAGGCCACAAAATTGTTATTACAGAGTCCAATGAGGCGCCACTGTTCAGTCGTCATAGACATGGAGGCCCCAGAACTGTCACGGCTAGTGTGCATAACAAGATATTCTGAGATGTCTTTGTATTGTTCATACAACCTCTCTGCCATGTATAACGTGGAGTTCAATCGGGTGACATCTTCCAGCTTCAAGCGGTGCTGAGGCAGGCTGTTTTGTATCTGCAACTGCGCAGTTGGTCATGGGTCTTTCCAGATCTTGAAAAGTGAGAGCAGATACGTCGAGCAATGGTCAGCATTTCCTTTAGAAGAAGAAGAAGAATCAGCATTTATATAATGCTTTTCATACATCCAAAGTGCTTTACAAGCAATGCTAGACTGCTAGTGAAGTGACTGAATGTGTGGTGGCGGGCATATCGCACATCATCACCCACACACAGCCTGGATAATTGCATGAACCAGTTTATGGGAAGGGGAATGTTGGCCAGGACACCGGGAATGTTCCCTACTCTTTGCTAAGAGTGCCCTGGGTTGTTTTACTTCCACCTGGACACCCACCAGAACAACACCAGGATGGGCAGAAGGGACCTCGGTTTAACGTCTCATCCGAAGGACGGCACACCCCAGCAGTACAGCACCCCCAATACTGCACTCGGATGCCAGCGATTTCTAGGTGCAAGTCCAATCCCGGTGTGGGACAAGAACCCACGACCTTCTGATCCAGAGGCGGATGTGCTACCAACTGAGCCACGCTGACATGTCAGGGTGCTGCAGAAACTCCTGAACCACAAGATTTAAACAGTGGGCCATGCATGGAACACGAAAAAAAACACCATTTGTGATGCATTTCACCACATTTGACCCATTGTCACTTGCTATGAACCCAGCTCTCAAGGACAGAGGGTTTAGCCATCTGTCAATTTCAGTCAGTACCATGTCCAACATGTTCTCACCAGTGTGTGAACAGGTCACACTGTGCATAGCAATTGTTGCATGCTGGTGAATTCCAGGAAGATTGCTACCGCAACAATCCACCTTTCTGCACTGATTATTCCACTACCAGCATCACAAACAACCCCCAGCACCTGCGCCCAGTGTGCAGTTATACACATATATGAAATCCCTGCTGTTTTGCCACTTGTCCATATATCCATACTTAAATGGATGAATGGAGAGGAGGAATGTTGAAGGGCATGTCTTACTGAGTCTGAGACAGTGCGGAACAACTCGGGAACAGCACGGGTAGAAAAGTATATCCTGGATGGGACTTTCCATTTTGGACAGGCACGAGCAGCAAACCGCCGGAACCCAGAATTCTCTACAAAGGAGAAGGGCAAAAGATCGATTGCCAGCATTTCCACTACAGAAGCATTAAGTTCACGTGACACTGTATGATTGGGGGGTTACTTCAGCTTATGCAAAAAAACACTCTGTAACGTGGGCTGACTTAAACGTTTTACACGGGGTGTGTTGTTGGTCACAAATGGTTGTGCTCTGTGATGAATGGCATTGGCAGGGGGTGGAGTGTGGACATTTGATGAAGACGGTTGCACAGATGATGACAAACCCAGAAATGATGTTATTTTTCCAGATTTGCCAACTGGGGTTGATATACCACTTGCACTAGACATACTGCATTCGCCACCACCACTACAAAAACTGCTACTCTCACCAGCACTGGACAACATTTCAAAGTCATTATGGTCCTCCACCTCATCATGCCTGTAGTAATCTTCTGCTCTTATTACCGCACTACTGCACAGGTTTAATTTCCTACTGGGCTTAACAGTCATGGAAGGGGATAACATGCTGGCTATGGTTGACGGTGATACGGGTGAACGCCCCAGTTTGGTATTAGCTGCCAGCTTGTGCTATGTCCACAGAGCCAAGTGCCTATTCTTAAGATGCATATGCTGTCCTCCTGTCCCAAGATGGCTCCCCTTTTTACCTCGACTCACACACACATGGCAAACCTGGTAGATTGCAACTGAATCATCATTTGCATCTTGAACAAAAAAATCCCAAACAAGGGACTGTGATGCTCTGCTTTTAACATGTCCATGATGATGTGGCTTATTTAAGTCTGTTATTTTAAGCACTGAAGTGGGGGGGGGGCATGTGATGTTTCTGGCACTGCACACCTGGACTGCAACTGACCACGATGACTACCTATCATATTGATCACTGGGTCATCAACATCATCATCATCCACTAAAACCGGTAAATCACAAGTTTTTACGGGGGGGGATTCCTGCAAACAGATTCAGACACAGCCACTTTTAATTTCTTATTCTCCAGTTCCCAACTGGGGACAATTACATCATCATCATATTCATCAACGTCACTGTCACACACATCCACATCTTCTGCTTGGATGCTAACATGTGGACTGCATGTTGCAACATCAGCATCATCACATTCATCATCAGCATCTACACCACCATCACCTGATATTTTTTCACCACACTGTGAATCACTGCATGGAAAATGAGTGACGTTAAGTGCCACGGTGGATGGAATAGCACATTGTATGCTATCATTGACATGATCATCAGAATCAGGTTCAGTTAATGGGATGTTACTGGGAAGTATGACATTATCTACGCTGTCACTCACTTGCACTGTTTCACACTCAATATGTTTGGATACGGTACACTGGTCGGAATTAGAACTTGACGCAACAATGCTAATACTACCTCCACCACCACTAACACCAACACCACTGACTGGGAAAACATCATCTCCTCCAACTATGAGTGAAGCTACTGATTAGTACAACTGCTACCACAAGAGCTAGACTTGCCATTTCACAACCCCACTTCCAGACAGCCACCATATATGGCATATTTTTGTTCCACAGTTCTCCCTCCTGGGCAGCCACCCTTTTATAGTACCCCAGTTCCATTTAATTCTACCTAACTACCTACTACCTACCTAATCCTTCTCCCACTAATCACTGGCCCTTACATTATTCCTAAATGCTCTCCATTCATCCTAGTATTACATTATGCTGTGTGTATGCCTTGACTCCTATATTGGGATATGTATATACTTTATCTTTTGTATAATTTTCCTGTAACCTACCTTGTCATGTATGCCTGAATCAACTTCTTACCCTTGATCATTGTATTTATAAGTGTTTTTTTCTGTATCTGTTATGCATATATTAGTGCATTGATGTATATGTTGTGTACCAACTATCGAACCTTGACCTTATCTGGTCCATCTTGTAAATGAGCTTTGCTCAATGATGCTCGCCTGAATAAATAAAGATTTGATTGATTGATTGATTGATTGATTAGGCTGTAAAAAACATCGGCAATGCACTTCTCCATCCGCATACTACTACCACGCCCACAGACCCTCTTACTGCCAACATTGCCATGGCCAGAAACAGTTTTACTTGCACGTCTCTTTGCAGGCATTTTGGGGGATCAACCACAAATATTATTACCAAATTCAGATTTTGATACGTTCACTTTCTGACTGGAGGGATGCTGGTTGGATGTGAAGCAAAATAAACAACTGTGGCTTCAGCAACAGATAAGAGACTACTGTGTTGTGACACGTTCATGGAATTAAAACAACTTCAGTAACCAGTGGTGCTGATGGGGTCACAAAAACAATCCAGTCTGGTAAAAAATACCTTTTTAACGTGGGGGTGGAGGGGAGCACTGAATACAGACTGCTGATTTTTACAGCACTACAAGCAGCAAAACTAAGAACAGAGAACACGATCGCAGTACAAAATCAGGCAACTGCAGTGGATAGCAGGTTCACACTGCTGCGCTTAGTTGCACTTACACTAATCTGTGTCACAAATTTGAAAAGGTGTATTATATTTGATGCACACAACACTGCACACACAACACAGAACACTTTGTGTACAATGCTGAACGAGGAATGCGATGCAAATGCAAAAGTTCAGTGAACTGCCACGTAATGTAAATTTGTAATTATCTATCGCACCTTCTTACAGCACTCCGAGTCTCAACACATGAGTAGTTAGCTCTCTTCTCATAGGCTGATGCACAAAGGAATCCCAAAATTTAGAAATACGATCCCTCTCCTATTCCTGCTGCCCCCAGAATCCTCAGTTTTTTTTTGTGCATCTTCCCAGGCTGGTCACGTTTTCATCTGGCTCTGTGCCAAGCCCTAAGGTAAGCTAAATATTTTCTGCATTTTTACAGTGATTTGAACTCCTAGAGTGCCGCTTATGGCACACATAGACTGTAGGCCCCCCTTTTAGCCAAGGGAATGCTTATTCTGCTGATTTGTTATAGATTGTTTGGACGGGTCTCCGAGACGCAGGGCCTAGAGGTAGCACATTGTTGACTGTCTACCAGAAGTTTTTTCACTGGTGTTGCATTCAGTTTGAATGTTTAAACCCCCCCCCCCCAGTTCACCTTGTTCAACTGAGGAGGGGAAGGCAACCCCTTTGTTAGCGAAGTGACCGGAACCCCCCCCAAGCCGGTTCATCCTTGCAGCCGACGAAGGTTTAATGCTGCCACCTTTCCCATGGGGGTGCTCCGATTGTCTGAGGGGTCGCGGTTTACCTTGCTCAACTTCGACCGCCTCCATGGTATCTGAACATTGGAAAGGCTTATGCTGTTGTGCCCAGGGGGTCGCGGTTCACCTTGTTCAACCACGACCGCCCCTAGGCATCCCGATAACCGTTGCAGTGTTCTTTTGTGCCCGGGGAGTCGCGGTTCACCTTGTTCAACCGCGACCACCTATCGGGCCTCCCCATCTAGTGCCTCTGCTTTCTGCCCCTTCTTCCAGCCTTCCAGCCGTTTTTTCCGGCTAATATACGAGAAGGGGCTCACCTGACCGTCTGGGCAGCCCTCGGGTCCTCCTTTGTGGCGTTTCCTTCGGGTCCTACCTCCCCGGAGCCCCTGGTAGTCTGCCCTCTCCCCGATGTGATTCCAGAGCATCTCACCCCTCCACGGCGCCATATTCCTCAGGGCCATCACGAGATTTCGCCCGAGATCTCGCGCCTTCTCTGGGGAGCTCCCTTTGCAAGCAGTACCTTCCCAAAATGGCGGCGCCATCCTGCCGTTTTCAAAATGGTGCCCATATCTGGCCACACCCCTCTTAAAGGCACAGTACACCCTATGGCAAAAACTGTGAAAAACTAATTTTTAAAGACATCTGAATCACAGACTACTTAGTGCTCACTGTTTAAGGCTCAGATATACGCACCTACTCCTCAATATATTATTAAAAGCACTCTATTTAAAGAACCAGGACGGAGGTTTCCCCAGTGTTCTTAAAGGGCCCGCCAGGGGAAACAAAGTCAATTTGCCTTTACTTCTGTATTGATCTGCTGACATTGAATTCTAGTACGTCCCCTGAACAACTCCATTAAATTATGTTTTTACAGAACATGTCCACCAGACGATTGTGCAGAAAGTGCCCCAACATCTTACTCTCCTCGGACCAGGGAGAATTTTGCTTGCTATGCATGGTAGACTCTGAACCCAGAGAGTTCACCCACAACTCGACCCCCACAGACGAAGATCCCCTAAACGATAATGTCTCCACCGCTTCCCAGATGTCGTACTACAATTATTCCAAAAACTACTTGACAGAATTGATTCGCTGGGAACAAACAAGAGACCCAGGTCACCTAGCAACACCCCTCTTCCTAAGCGTCCTAGGGGCAACCCTCCATCTCATGACTCACCGGATGCATCGGAAGAGGAGCACTCTGACGAAGGGGAGGAAGAACACGAGGAGGATATGGCCGCACGTCTATGTCCCTTTGAAGCCATCCCCGAACTTATTAGAGTAATATGTCAAACGCTCAGAATGGAGGAACCAGTGGAACAGCTGGACAACAGATTGGATCCCCTGGTGAGGGTGAGGAAGCAATCTTCCGTCTTCTTCCCAGTATGCCAAGCACTAGAGAGCATACTAGCCAAGGAATGGGATGCCCCAGATCCCATTAAGACTAGGGAGAAGGGGACCTTCGCGAGACGATACCCACTTCCAGCGGACAGACAGAAGCTCTGGGCAACTGCCCCCAGAGTGGATGCAGAGGTCGCTCCCTTAGCAATAAGACTGCTCTGCCCTCGGAATCAGCCTCGGCCCTAAAAGACCCCATGGATAGAAAGGTTGACGAAATTGTGAGAAAGGTTCATGATATGATGATCATGAACATGCGAGCATCCATGGCCGCCACTTATCCAGCAAGGGCTGTACTCCGATGGTTAGAGGCAGTCCAACTCGACATACCCAAAACAAGTGCCCATGGAGCCACCATGGACTATGCCATACAAGCAATAAAATATGTAGCCGACACCACTATCGACAGTTTTAAGATGGCATCCAGGTCAGCAGCTTCCATCAATAGAGCCAGAAGACAGGTATGGCTGAAGCTGTGGAACGCAAATCAAGAGTCAAAGTCGGGGGTCATGAAACTGCAATTCTCTGAAGACAAGGTGTTCGGACCCGGAATAGAGGAGTTCACAGTAAAGAAAGGGGATGACAGGAATCAAGGAGGGCGAGCCACTCTACCGTCTTTTCGAAACAATAAATTCAGACACTTTTCAACAAGACCCAAAAGAGGGCACGGTCACCAAGGACAGGATAGACATTCCTTTGGATTCATACCCCAATTTTTTCAGCAACAGACAGAACTTTCAAAGCAACAGGGGCAGAGGCTCCCACTTCAATGGAAAGCAAAGGTTCAGGACAGTCAAATCCAACAGAGGATTCCGCCAATGAGAATCCGCCAGTCCAGGGCAAATCGGACGCAGTGAGAGGAAGGCTACAGCAATTTGCAACAACCTGGGCCAACTCAATCAGCGACGAATGGGTCAAAGAGATCATCTCCCAGGGCTATGCCATAGAATTCAACTCAGTCCCAACAAGGGACAGATATATAGACTCTCACGTCTCCAGGGACAAAGCAACCTTGCAACAAGTACGGGCCATCCTTCACCAACTACTACACAGCACAGCCATAAAGCCCGTCCCAATTCAAGAGAGATTCTCCGGGCATCTACTCTGTATTCTTTCTAGTCCCAAAGAAGACCGGAGACCTCAGACCCATCCTGGACCTAAAATTTGTGAACAACTTTATCAGGTACCAGAGGTTCAAGATGGAAACCCTAAGATCCACCATTGCAGTGATACGCAGGGGAGACATCTTAACCTCAATAGACCTGAAGGATGCCTATCTACACATACCTATCAGACCCTCCCACCAGAGGTTTCTCCGATTCAGCATTCTGGGATACCACTTCCAGTACCGATGCCTGCCATTCGGGTTGGCGTCAGCCCCACGACTATTCACCAAGGTTATGGCACCCCTGGCAGCAAAATTACGCATGGAAGGCATTCATGTGATCCCATACCTGGATGACTGGTTGATACGGGTGAGAACAGTACAAAAGTCAAGGACAGCAACACGCAGAGCTCAACAGTTACTCTCCGAACACGGGTGGATCATCAACAAAACAAAGAGCCACCTGACTCCGACCACAGAATTGGATCACTTGGGGGCAACATTCGACACAGTGGCCGGCACAGTAAGACCATCTCAGACACGCATCCGCACATTAACAGCACACTGCCACAGAGTTATGCAGAAGAAGCAAACAACCATTTGGCATCTCATGCAACTACTAGGGGTCATAGCAGCCTGCATAGACTTGCACGACTGGGCCAGATTACACATGAGACAGTTACAACGACTACTACTAGACAACTGGAGTTACAGTCAACAAAATTACAGCCAGAGAGTAACTATTCCACCGACAGTGTGGAACTCTCTACATTGGTGGGCAGATCCATACACCTTCTCTCAAGGGGCACAATTAGAGAGAGATACAACAAGAACCCTCAAAACAGACGCAAGCCTGCTAGATTGGGGTGCTGTTCTGGACAGACAGACCATCCAAGGGAAATGGTCAAACAGGGAGGCAAGACTCCCAATCAGCATACTAGAGACCAGAGCCATCCATCTGGCTCTCATACACTTCAAGGGCCAACTTCAAAGACACCACGTAAAGGTGCGCACCGACAGCAAAGTAGCGATGGCATACATCAACAAACAGGGAGGAACAAGAAGCAGAACCACGGCTCAGGAGGCAGACATACTACTGCAATGTGCAGAAAAGAACCTACTCAGTCTCACAGCAGTTCACCTAGCAGGAAACCTGAACACGAGGGCCGACTGGCTGAGCAGACAAACGCTGCAACAGGGGGAATGGCAACTCCATCCAGAAATTTTCCACGAACTCCAGAAAAGATGGGGCTCCTTCGACATCGACCTCATGGCCTCAGCAACGAATACCCAACTCCTGACCTACATGTCCAGATTCAAGGACAAGAGAGCAATAGGAGTGGATGCCATATCGACCCCATAGACATTCAGGAAGGCCTACGTATTTCCCCCAATAGCCATGCTACCTGTAGTGCTACAGAAGATCCAAAGCACGGGCAGCAAGGTAGTCCTCATAGCCCCAGACTGGCTGAGGAGAACCTGGTACACCCTAATCAGAGAAATGTTATCGGACAATCCCATGAGATTACCTCACCAACAAAATCTACTCAGGCAAGGCCCGATCTGGCACGAGAACCCTCTACCGTTGAAACTGATGGCTTGGCCACTCAAAGGGCTAGACTGTTAGGACTTGGGGCATCAGGTGCAGTAGTAGACACCTTACTGCAAGCCAGAAGGAACTCCACCAACAGGACCTATAACAAACATTGGTGGGCTTTTGCTTCTTGGTGCAAGAGCCATGACTTGAACGCTTCCCAATGTAATATTATGAACGTACTAGAGTTTCTGCAGAAAGGGTTGGAAAAGGGGTTATCAGCCTCATCCCTGCGGGTACAGACGGCTGCAATAAGGGCCATAAGGAGACAAACCGATGGACATTTGCCCGGAGACCACCGCTTGGTTCAAGCTTTTCTAAAAGCCACAACCCTTATCAACCACACCCCAAGACCCCTGACAGCCCCGTGGCACCTCAATTTGGTACTGGACGCTCTCGCCATCCCACCTTTTGAGCCCATTGAGTCCATTCCCTTACCCGTCCTTATGATGAAGACCGTATTCCTAGTAGCTATCTCATCAGCCAAGAGAACTAGCTAATTACAGGCCCTGTCCTGTAGAGAACCCTTTATCTGCTTCTTCCCCCCGACAGGGTCGTACTCTGACCCATTCCATTCTTCATCCCGAAGGTGGCCAACGCCTACCACACGTCCCAAGAGATCTCAGTCCCTATCTTCAACCACCAACTAGGGGACCCCCACAGGGAAACACTACTCAGCCTAGACCCAGCCCGAGCAATTCAGACCTACCTGACCAGGACGGAAAGTCTTCGTCGGATGGACAGGCTCTTTGTTTTACTCCAAGGCAATAAACAAGGTTTGGCTGCTTCCAGATCCACTATTGCTAGATGGCTATGGGAAGCCATAGCGAGGGCCTACAGGAGTGGAGGCAACACCCCCTCCAGCAAACATCAGGGCCCACTCCACTCGAGCAGTTGCCACATCTTGGGCAGAACGCAATTCTGCATCGGTCAGAGAAATTTGCCAGGCAGCAACCTGGGAGTCCCCGCACACCTTTCTCAGGTACTACCGATTAGACACAGGTCTAACTGGTAACTCAGAGTTTGGCCGCAGAGTGCTTTAGACAGCATTGATCCCAGTTCCTCCTCCCACCCAGGACAAAGCCTAATACTGCTGTACAATCGTCCCACGTGTTGAGACTCGGAGTGCTGTAAGAAGGTGCGATAGATAACGGAAGTTTACTCACCTGGTAAAGGTGATTATAGGAGCACCTTCTTATAGCACTCCGTATCCCACCCATTGCGGAGGAACATATGTGTATATATATATATATATATATATATATATATACAGTAGACAGTGATACAGTTAAGGTAAACATATAGAGTGAGACATCTAGGAATGTATCTGAAACGACTGTAATTTGTTCTAAATGTATACAGTTATAGCGCATACATTCCACACAGTCAGTTGCTGTGTATCAGGGTGTCAAAGATTTATAAAAACGATACGTAGTAAACACTAGGACTTGACATAACATCACCGTCTTGTGTATTATTCCACCGGGAAAACAGAGTACCCTCTGTTTTTTCTTGTTTACCTAACTATTTACTTTCAGGACAAACGAACTTTGGAAGATATCACACTGAGGATTCTGGGAGCAGCAGAAATAGGAGAGGGATCGGATTTCGAAATTTTGGGATTCCTTTGTGCATCAGCCTATGAGAAGAGAGCTAACTACCCATGTGTTGAGACTCGGAGTGCTGTAAGAAGGTGCTCCTATAATCACCTTTACCAGGTGAGTAAACTTCCATTGAAACAACCTGACCTTATGAAATACTGCATCACATTCACACAACAAACAGCAAGAAATGTGTACTATTACTGACAATTTTACTATGTGTACAGTAACACAGTCAGTTATATAACAAAAGCATAACCAAAACACAAAGAAATCACTAGTTCTCCAACTTAAATCTACCTACACACAGATACGCCCCTCCCCCACACAGCACACTTCACTGTCTTTCGCCACACACACTCAGTGTTGTAAATTTACATTCAAAATCCATACACAAACAAAAACGCTCGATGATGTAAGCACAGGAGGGCTTCCTACAATCAATGAACTACAGTTGGATCCCCCCCAAAAAAAGCAAAAATGCTTTTCGAACAGCTTTTGAAAGATTCCTACAGACAGCTATTAGAGCACACTGTCTCCTACTCCTTCCTACTCATACTGCCCCGAACTGAGGCTGTGCAGCTCTATATAGAGCTCATGTGACCTGAACTCCCATGAATCACTGCAAAATCTGCCTTCGGAGCTCAAAAACAAGGCGAAGTGAGGCGAAGTGAACTGCCACCAATGTACTTCGCCTTAAAATTGAAAGAGTAGTGACCAGTGGAGGCGGAGTAACGCTAAGTCGCTGTTTCAATGTACTGCTGCTCCTCATTATAACGCCGATCGCACTCCGCCTCTCGCGCAGGGCACTCCATGAATTCGCCTGTGCCCGTGAACACTCAATGGAGCGGATTGAGCCCACTTCCGCCCCACCACTATTCTTCAGTAGCAGCTGTGTAGTGGGTAGGAGATGATCATGCAGGGTCGTTACCAAAATGTTTCCCTTTTCCAGTCACAATCAGTAGACTTGCAGACTGGGTAGCTAATCAACAACTACACAAGGCTCTGATTTCTAACAGTCTGTGATTTTTGTTTCCCGGGGACTCCAAGGTTGCAAATCAGTACGTGGTCTCTGTGTGGAAAAGCTTGTTGATGGACTCTTTTGTCACATCTCCATTTCTTGGATAAGTGTGCCTTTCCTGCAGTCTCCTGTGCCAGGTGATAAGCTATTCCCAACTGATCTCATAGGTTCTGGGCGTAATGCAGGTACAGTATGTCTTAGGTAGAGCACTGTCAAAGGAGACTCCAAAACACAAGTACAAATTAAGTCAGGCCCTCTCTTCCAAATTGAAGAAATTAGGGGGAAAATACCCAGTTGTTTCATTGTGAATGCAGTTATAGGCATGCTCTAGGAACTTCCCCTGACAACAGGACTGTGATTCCATTTAAGGCCCAAGACAGTGAGAAGTGTCCTATTAAACCTTTTGGGTTGTGGCTGTCCCTGCAGATGGTACAATGGAGTCTGAGACTTTTCAATGCCAGTGCATACTAGTACCTCTTTCACTTGCTGGCTCTTAAAGTCCCATCCATGACCTGTGTGTATACAGTTTGGGAGACTGTAAAAGCACAAAGTAGTTTTCCCAAGACACCTTTACAATGGTGGTAACTTTGTGATCCTTGGTAAGGAAAGCTTGAGCATTTAGAGTGTAATGGTCAGTCACAACCAAGACGTTAGTAATCCTTTTTTGTCCAGCTTCTATGACAAAATCTCCATGCACACAAGGTCCGTTGGTCCACCTCCCCCCCCACACACACACACATGCACCGCCTGGGTAACTGTGTGTGTTAACTTGATTTCTGTTGCTTTGCTAACTTTGGAGCCAAGGCTAACTACTTTCCTTTCTCTGAGTCTGGTAGCCAGTCCTCCCTCCCCCCTCACCTAACCTGTTTCTTTTTTTCTGTTTCCACGCCCTCAGATCTAACCCTCTGCAGTGTTTTCTTGTGTCCTTGGCCCTATATCTTCTAACCCCCTGGCTCTGTTTCTCTCCTTTAGATCTGTACCAACTCGGCGCCCCAGTCTAGCTTGTGACAAACTGGAAGTGCTTGCCGCCAGCCTCTTCACTCCCTGCCCGACGGCGACAGCACCTTCGCCGGGTAAGCAAGCCACTGTCCTCCTGGAGCATCCTTGGGCCACGACTGGCTGAAATTATGCTTTGACTGCACCTGATTGGACAAGACCCTACAGCTCTGTTCTCTCATTGGACCAAGGCTGTAGAGAAATTTTCCCCCAGCAGCTACTTTTAGGAGTAATCCTGTAATCTATTTTTAGCAGTTGTTTCTGCCTGCAGCTAGCTCTGCTAAATTATTCTGCATCTTCCCGCCGGCGCTTTGCAACGCCCCCCCCCCGCCCTATCTGGACTCATATACAGTATTTATAGCCGACTCAGTCATGTGATATGCAGCCAGAAACTTACTAAGTACCTGCTTTCCCCTTAGCAGGTTATATCATTTCTCCACTAGAGGGGGTTACATAGCTAGTGTTCTTTCCCTCCTGCTTAGCATTTTCCATTGCTTATCCCCATCCTTAGAATAACCTTCTCTCTCAGGCCCAAAATATTCTCCTCTGCCCCACCACTTGTGATTCTCCTCCTCCTCCTCAACAATGACCCTTCTATCCTCACTCCCCCTATTCTTGACTATTTTCCTCTACCCCCCGCCCCACTTGCTCATGTCCACGCCTGTACTACATAACTCCAGGTTCCCCCTCCCCCATTCATCTCCAGTCCCAGGCCTACATTCTGGCAGTTACTCCTTCCCCTCCCTTTGAAATATGGTCCCACTTCCCCTTCATCCCCCTCGCATCCCCTCTAATAGTACCATATTCTCTTGCTGTTTTCCACCTTCTGCTTCCATACTCTCCCACCACCTCCTTCACTAACCTTCAGGCCTCCCCGAAGTCTTCATCCAAATCCCCAAAGCTCCACTTCCTCATCATAACTCTACTATTGCTCTTTTCGGGTGACATCCACCGCAACCCTGGCCCTGCTACTTCCTGCACTCCTGTCCTCTCCTCTCCTGCCCCCGCCTTTTACCCCTACTCCCACAGCCCTCCTAAAGGGATTTAAGGTACTTCATCTAAATATCCATAGCTTGCTACAAAAACTTGACCTACTACAAGCCATGGTGGCCACCCTAAAACCAAATATCTTAATTATCACTGAAACATGGCTAAAGAGCACGATCCCTGACAACTCGGTCTTCATTCCTGGCTACTTCATTCTAAGGCAAGATAGAGCAAGTAGAGGTGGCAGATAGCCATGTACGTCCAAACCTCCCTCCAATACTCCACTGTTCACGTCTCCACTAACCCCACAACAAATGATATGTTAGCAGTCTATGTGTCCCTCCCATTTACCCTACCTATCTTCATGTCTGGCATCTGCTGCCACCCAAACATCCAGCCCTCTACCAGTCTTGACCTCCTTGATTCCATCTCCTCCCTCTCTAAATCAGGTGAGCTATATATCCTAGGTGACTTCAACCTAAATTAGCTGTCTCCATCAACAACTAACACCAGGAATGCAGTTGGTACCCTCAACCTCACGCAGCTGATATTGGAACCCACATGCGCTAATCATAAAACTCAAAACCACTCCCTACTTGACTGGGTCATAACCTCCTACCCCTACAGGGTCATCGCCTCTGGAATCCTCCCTGATGTGCTCAGCGACCACAATCCAATATTTTTAGTCAGGAAAATCCACAGCCCCAAATCCCCACATAAAACCCTGCAACTACGTTCATATAAATCCTTAGAACTAGACCCTCTCCTGTGCAGTCTAACCCTCTCTGACTGGTCTCCACTAACCACTACCCTTTCGGTTGATAAGGCCCTTGAATATTTTAAAAACATATTCCTAGCAAGATGGAATGCCTATGCCCCTCTCAAATGAACCAGGGTTAGGGAAAATCACCTTCCATGGATCACACCAGAACTTCTGGCCTGTCTCCGAGCAAGAGATCAGGCCTGGAAATGCCATAAAATTACCCAACTTCCTAATGATCTCACATCCTATCATATACTCCATAATGCCTGCACTTGGGCAACAAGGCTAGCAAAATCAGAATATTTCATAACTGCCTTCCATACAAACATAAACTCCCCTTCCAAATTCTGGAAGGTGATCCATGATCTATTCTGCCCTCCATCCTGCCCTCCCTCACCTGTACTTAATATAAATGGCTCCTTTGTGGACAACCCAGGGTCTGTAGCTGGTGCTTTTAACTCCTACTACACCTCATGCGCTGCTGAGCTACTGAAATCCCTAACTACTACACCTTATGCACTGTTGAGCTACCGAAATCCCTCCCTAATTGCCCTCTCACTGCTCCACCCTCAAATGGTCCCCCACCTCCCCTTCACTCCTATCCCCCTTCTCCTTCACTGCATTCTCCCCACATGACACCCTTCAGGCCCTCCTAGCAATCAGCCATTCTAAAGGCTTCTCCCCAGATGGCCTAGACCCTAAACTCCTATCTCTCTCTGCCTCAACCATTGCCTATTCACTCTCTCTCATTCTAAACCTCTCATTTTTAACAGCCGCAGTCCCTTCCCCATGGAAACATGCAGTTGTCCTTGCAATACCTAAAGGCGGAGACCCCTCCTCCCCGGGAGCCACTGTCCTATTTCTCTCCTTCCCACCATAGACAAACTACAAGGGCACCTAGTCCTCTCCTAAGCTACCTCTTACTTAACTGACACCTCCTTCTTCACCCCTTTCCAATCTGGCTTCAGGAAACATCACTCCACTGCCACCTCCCTACTTCGGCTTACTAACTCCATCCTTACAAGGATGCACAATGGCCAAATCACTTCAGCCATCTTTGTTGACCTGGCCAAAGCCTTCAACACTGTCTCCTACTCCTTCCTCCTAGATTCCCTCT
The DNA here is from genome assembly GCA_016271365.2 of Neoceratodus forsteri. Taxonomy (NCBI): domain Eukaryota; kingdom Metazoa; phylum Chordata; order Ceratodontiformes; family Ceratodontidae; genus Neoceratodus; species Neoceratodus forsteri. Next base: position 324,762,056 of record CM057459.1, read on the forward strand.
CAACAGCTGGCCTGTCCCCCTCAGCCATAAACTGGCTCAAGGCCTACCACACTGGCAGAACACAATATGTCAAGATCTCTGACATCATCTCCCCTCTTCAGATTAGAACAGGTGTCCCACAGGGCTCAGTGCTAGGGCCTATATTATTCTCCATCTTCCTAAATGACTTGCCATCCACCTGCTCACCCTCCTCTGCCATATATATGTATGCTGATAATACGGTCCTGTATGCATCTGGCTCCAGCCCTGCAGAAGTTACAACCAACTTGCAGCATGACTTCGACAAAGTTCAGCTTTGGTTTGCTAACCACCAACTTTTTCTTAATGCCAAGAAGACTGTCTCCATGACCTTTGGCAAAAGACAGAGACTCTCAAGACTTCCCTACCTGCCCACCTTCCACACCCTTGACGAAACCCCACTCGAGGACACATCCTCCTTCAGGTACTTAAGTGTCTGGCTGGACCAACATCTAAACTTCTCTGTTCATATTGATGCCATCCAGAAAAACTGCACCCCAAACTTGGCGCACTATTCAGGAACTGTAATTGCATCCCTCTTATGGACAGACGTGAGCTTGTTCAGAAAATGATCTTACCTATTTTTGACTACTGTGACATAGTCTACAGTACTGCTCCCAAGTCCTCCCTGGCCAGACTGGATACCATCTTCAACTCCTTCTGCCGCTTTGCCCTGGATGCTCCCTTCCACACTCATCACTGTTCTCTCTATCATGCCCTATCCTTCCCCTCCCTCACAAATAGATGACTCTCCCACTGCACCAAATTCACCTCCAGTCACTGATTGGGCATTCTCCCAACCTACCTTTCCTCCTCCTTCATAACCCCCGCCCCTCCAGCCCATTCACTATGATCATCCAACTCTCGTACCCTGGTGGTTCCCTGCCGAAACACCCTCATAGGTCAATTGGGTTACTCCTATCGCCTCCCAAAAATGTGGAATTCCCTTCCCCCCCTCAGATTCATCACTCTTCCTCCTGCTATTCCATCAGCTCAGCCCTTAGAAACTTCACTGCACCCAGCTGTTCCTGTTTTGATCCCCCCAACTCCCCACCACTTGCCCCTGCAAGCCCCTCCACCTCCACACCCATATCCATTCTACTTGTCCTGGATCTATCCCTTGCCCCTCCTTCCTCCCTCCTAATCACTCAGCCTACAAGCCCCCAACCTCCACCCCCTATGCCCATGCAATTTGGACCAGGATCGTCCCCCCACTTCCTTCCTCCTCAGCTATCAGCTTCCTCCCCTCCCTCTCTCTTCCCCACCCCTACCAAACACCTGTGTCCCTATCCGCCCCATACCCATGCAATTTGGCCCAGGTTGATCCCCTACCTCCTAATCTTCCAGCCTCCTCCCCTTCCCTTTACTCCTCCCCCACCTGATACCTGTTTCCCCTACTCCCCATGTCTCTAACTCTGCCTTACGCAGACAGGGTTCCTCTGCATACTGGCAAGGCCAGGCCACAGCTGACCATTCTCCTTCCTCACTAACTCCTCCTTGCTCTTAGCCTAAACTCTCACTGCCCTCAACCTGTTTCCCTCTTGTCATGCTTGACCACTGCCTTGTGCAGGCAGGGTCGCCAGCATGTTGGAGTGGATAGCACTCCTCTCTCCCCCCCCTTCACTCCTCCTTGCTTTTACCCTAACTCTCTCTCTGCCCTCAACCAGTTCCCACTTGTCGTGCTTGACCACTGCTTTATGCAGGCAGGGTCACCAGTATGCTGGAGAGGATAGACCACCTCTCTCCCCTTCCCCTTCCCCCTCAGTTACCTTCCACCCCACTTCCACTGTCCCCCGCCTCTATCTTCAACCTCCCCCCCCACTTCTTAACATACCCTAGTTTTTGGGCTACCCCTAAACTCAAAGCACTTCTACTCAACCTCTAATCTGCACTTCTGTCCACCTTGTAATTCTTGTTGTCTGAGTCTCTCCTCACCATGTCCTAGTTCAATCCTTCTGATCCCACTCTGTCATTTTCTAATGACAAAACTATGCCTCACCAGGAATTGCCAGCTGCTAGTTGTGTTACCATACTTATCTAGCTCTCACTGTTAGCTCCAAATCCACTTAGTTCATACATATTAACATACCTCCTTTCAATACTTTAAGAACTGACTGCTCACTGTATTATCATAATCAAACTGTATTCCTATAATTGTTTACCAATCTCTGTTTACATTTGATTGTATTCAAAATGTGTTTCTATACCATGTACCAGAACTTTGTTTACTAGCCCCATGTTCCCCTCCCCCCAGGTCGCACTGGGAGACGAGCAACTTGTTGCTCAGTGTGCCTTCCTGGTGAAACATTTTAATAAATAAATACATGTAGAGATGCAACATGATTAGGCAGGGTCTTTCTCTGAATGCATCTGAATCAACTCTTGCAATGCTTCTAGACATCTGCTGAGAATTTCACCCAGGCCAAGTCCAATGATTTGCCTACTCCCAGAATGTCCCATGTTGTCTTTGCCATACCTTGGTAATGGAAGTACAGAACAAGCTGTTTCTGGGGGAATGGTGTAGGTCCCTGAGTGCTGCAGTATAGCATTTCATTCTTAAGCTTTAGTGAGGTCTAATTTTGGTGAAGTAGAGGTGAATCTGGATAAGAAGAGTGAACTTGAGTCTCATCCAGTCCTTTGTTAAAGGTTAAAATGCTGCCCCTCATACTAGCATTACTTCTCTTTTTGGCATCTCTTCCATCTGGCTAGGATAGAAGATAAGTCAACATCAATCACTTTAGAGGTCATGTTCTTGGTGGATGATGTAACCATGGTGTCTGTAGCATACATATTATCCAGTGCTGTCCCAAAATACATAAGAAGGACTTTGGTGGTTTTGTTCTTAATCCCTACAACAATCTTCTTGGCAGAGCTCGATGTCACAGGGAGAACTCCTTGCCCACCATCAGCCCTCCAGGAAATCCTCTCTTCTCTGAGGGATCAGTCAGGGCAACATCAGTGACAGACCCTGTTGTCTCATCTGCCATGTTCTTAACTTCAGAAAGCACCTTACTAACATACTAACATACTAAAATGCCAACAGAATAGGCCTAACAGTCTTTCATGTCTGCTCGTTTGGTCAGCCCCCACCCTGGGGGCTGACCCTGCTGCCCCCCTCGCCTTCTCTGGCTTCTCCCTTCCCAGTTCCGGATATTCTCGCTGCACTGGATTTTGCTTCCAGAACCCTTCCCCTGTACCTGTCCCACCCCCTCCTGAACCCCTCCACTGTCTCTGCCTCCACCAGCCCCCTGGGCAGCGCATTCCATGGCTCCACCACCCTCTCAGTGAAGTAGCACCTCCTCCTTTCTCCCTGAATCTTCCCTGCAGCTTCCACCCATGCCCTTTAGTTGCCCCCTCCTCCTTCCTTCGAAGCACCCTGACTGCTCCTCCCCTATTTACCCCCTTCATGTACCTGAAGACCTCTATCATGTCCCCCTAGTCCCTTCTCTCTTCCAATATGGACATATTTAGCTCTTCGAGCCTCTCCCCATAGGTCCTGTCCCCCAAGCCCCAAATCATTTTGGTTGCCCACCTCTGGACCCTCTCCAGGAGTTTAATGTCCCTCTTTAAGTATGGCCACCAAAACTGCATGCAGTACTCGAGGTATGGCCTCACCAAGCAGTTATACAGAGGAAGTATCACTTCCCTCCTTCTGGAGGTGATCCCCCTAGTGATGCATCCCAGCATCCTGTTGGCCTTGGCTGCTGCCCTCCTACAAGTCTCCTTAAGACCTTAAACAGTTCCTTCCCGTCCTCCTTGATGGCTCCAATCAACCCATCAGGGATGTTGTGTAATTTAGTCTCTTTCTTCCAACAGGCAGTGTGGATGGACAATATTTTCTAGTACTGGTTGCTGGTCATTTCTTGGCACATTTCAGACAGCCATCCAAACATGTTGCCATTGGTCCCAAACAAGAGAGGGATCTCATTAAAGATCTGGTGATCAAGGGAAATTAAGGAAATAGTCTCAGTCTTGTGAGGGACTCCCACAAGGGTCTCTGGAAACTTAATCTGCATTGTTATGTATCTGCCATGGGGTACCTAGAGCAGCTGAAACCCCAAACAGTGAGTCTATCCAAAGGTAGCAAAAGCAGGTGTCTCAAGTCAGTTCGACCAGACCCACTGTCCAATAAGGCCTTACATAAGTATCCCTCAACAGCAATAGAGATATCAGGTGGTGGATTCAGTAATCCTGGAGACAACTCACTTCCTAGGGGCCAAGTAGGTTCAGCTCATCTAACAGAGCTCTGGATTGTGAGACTCCCAGTTTTCACCCTCACTGGGCTTAGCTGGTGTTTTTGAGCTCTTGTGGCTTTCCGTCCGTCTACCAGCTGGGGTTCTCTGGGTAGACACATCTTTTGCAGAGGTTTCCATCCTCACATTGATTGAAACATATCCCTTCTAGGAGCAGATTCAACGGTCAGGATCTGGCCTGAGGGGAAGATACTGAAGACGAGACATGCCCACTTCCAGGCAGCACTGTGGCAGGGTTTTGGCACTGTTTCCAAGCCATCTTTAACTGGTCAGTCAATTCCTTAAGCTGAACCCAAACATCCTCGACTTCACTTGGTGCTCCTCCCAAAGTGGCTTGGGGTGGAAGGGGGGGGTGACATTTCCTTGAAGCACTCTAAGAGAGTCTATGATAGCCCCCTTCCATTCTTCCTGATGTACTTCCTCATGCAATTGTCAGAACTGTCAAGGGGCTAGCTCGGTGCTCTGCAGGGTAAGCAAAATCAATAGCAGTGTTCAGTATGAGGCTCCTGTTAGCACTTGACCCTGTTGAAGTTTTCCTAACTTATCATGGGATCCCTCTAGTCTTTACAACACACCGCAATACCATCTCCAGTTGTGTAAAATACTGGGACAGTTTTTCTCCTTCCCTCTAGGTGGTCACCCTCAGGTGGAAATGGAGGTCATCTCCACTTTCAGTGGATCCATACATGCTCTTAATCATATCCAAATAGTCCTGAACTCTTGAACAGGGTAGAACAGAGTGCAGGGACCTAGCAACAGTGCTGGAATTAGAGGGGGGCTTGCCAGAATTTGGCCCCCCTAGCTCTGAAGTGAACCCCAGCAGCTCACATATCACTGCAATTGACTTAAATGGAAAGAGGGCCTCAGTTTCAAGATAACACCCTTATGGGCCCCCCAGCTCCCAAAGCTCATAAAATGTAATTCCAATACTGCCTGACAACATCTAAAGCTATGCTTCTGAGTCTCTTTACCACTCTTTTGCATTTGCTATCATCTGAACACTTCCATTCCTGTTACATTTGAGTGGCCTGGCTCATCTAGCTATCATACTAACCTGCATGGTAGGCACACGTATAGTTAGGGGTGAGCAGAGTGTTCCATGTTAAACCCAAATATTTGCACCTTAATAACTTTGGCAGCAGTCAGCAAAATTGTGTAAAATTTGGCATGCACGGTCTGAGTGCAAAGTTCTCAAGATGCAGAAAGTTTCATGATGGAAGCTTATTCAGATTCCAAGACCTGGAAATGTGAAAAACAGATAAAAATGCCACTTTTGGCTGTTTTTTTCTCTCATCTACAGCCAAGACAGTATGGAATTTTGTTCCAAAACTTTCAAGGCACCTGTGGCTTGTGCCAAGGGTGTGCCTTTTGATGGTTTCATGAAAAAATATTTACTGGTTCTAGAGTTACAAGGTTTTGCAATTTGGCTTCTGAGCATATACAGTAGGATTTTCAGGATAACCCTCTGATACGACCCCAAAATTCTTCTTGCACAAGCCATTTTTAGGTCATGACTAATTGTGTTTTTGGGTCATAAGAAAACACTTTAGGTCGTGATGGCCAACATCTTGTTTTTTTAATAACATAAATTTGGAAAATAAATAAAAATGATGATTTTTGTTAAGAATGAACATCTGAACCTAAGTAAATGGAGCCCGTTTAGCTAAATTCTGGTGTCTTGTTTTTGAAAAGGAGCCCAGAAATACCTTTTCAGGGAACCCTAAAAATCTAGGGTTTCTAGCTTTGCTAGGGTGATGACTTCAGGGTTTTGAGCCTAGAATTCTTTGGTTGCACATAAGGTTCTGCAACCAAAGAATTTTTGACTTGTACCTAAAACACCTCTTAAAGGAGATGGGAAAAGATATCACTTCTTTTGAATGTAAATATGATTTTTATGAGGTATCAGAAAAAAAGGAATGTAGTAGCCATGTTAGTTCAGTCAACAATGTAGAGGAAAAAAAAAACAAATATGTTGCGGGTGATTCCTTTTACTGGACTAACAAAATTATTTCTGAGACTAGCTTTCGAGAGATAAAACTCTCTTCTGAGACTAGCTTTTGAGTGTTTTATCTCTCGAAAGCTAGTCTCAGAAACAATTTTGTTAGCCCAATAAAAGGTATCACCTGCAACATAAATTGAGTTGCCCACTAATTAATGCTTCTTTGGACAACTTAGAGTTCTACCTGACACTAAACATCCACCAGTACAGAACCTTTAGTTTCTGAGTATACTTTGTGGAACTACTTTTAGTTCATTGGTAAAATATTTTCTCTTGCTTAGGGAAATGTAGGTCCTAGAAGAAAGAGATAAACAAATTAAGCCTGTCAAGCTTCAATATATATTTCAACTAGACTGACAGAATTGTCCCCTCCCATCAAAGAGGGTTTTTTTTAATTAAAAGTAAAAGAAATCATACATTCAATACAATGTCACATCATTCAACTGAAAAAAAAGGAAAATTGAAGCAATAAAGGGAAAAAAGAAGAAAAACAAAAAGAAACAACACAAAAAATACAAACCTATGAAAAATAAACTAAAATCAGGAAACAAATAGTGTATGTGCAAGCACTGCTATCACATAAATAGTACAATAGCTCCTATTTATAAGGGACAGCTGTGGAACCAGCCAGTTTGTTCCCTGTAACTATTGTTCACTATACTGAAGTGCTAAGAGGCCTATTTAGACAATAATGGAAGCCATCACAAGTATTCACTATAGTAAAAAGTCATATGTTGTACGGCAAAAGCAAGCAAGCAAAAAAAAAAACCCAAAACTAAGCCACAATCAATCAGTCCATCTTGAAAGACAACATGTGCCTAAACTGGTATACAGTGAGAGTATGAAGAGGCCACCCATAAAAATCCATTTCACAAAGAATGCAGTGGGAGAGCTTGCATAGCTGTAACTTCTGCATTATATGCTGTGCTCATAGCATAATTAATCATTCTGGTGATAATTTCTTGATCATCATATTTCTGCTGAACCTGCAGTGCACATTGTGTCTGTCACAGGTAACATTTACAGCAGGCAAAACATAACTGTAAAGTGGAAGGGTGAAATTTACTCCAGGGCCCATGGCATAATCCCAACACCATGGTTTGATAATCAACTTTTGAAATAGAGGTTCCGTCTATTTCTTACCAAAATGGTTCCAAATGGAGACTACGTACTGGCATTCGAGTAATAAATGGGACTGGGTTTCCAGGATATTTATACAGGTATCTCTAGGACAAAATAACTCCTCAATATTTTTATGTTTGCATGAATCTTTTACATGCATTTTACCATGGATCCCTAACTAATGTACTGTAGCTGACATCTATCTCAGAATGTGGGAACTGCACAGTTGACCTACTGCAATGCCAACCTTATCATCTGGGAACCCTTCAAAATTGGGGGGCGGCTTAAACAAGTGGAAATAATATGTGCATAAACATATTTTCTTGTTGTATTACTCAACATTTCCAAGAAAATATTCCTTTGCCAAATCTTCTCAATGGCCAGATCGGTGTAGTGTGGAAAATATGTATCTAATCCTTTGTTTGGCTGACCCAATGACCCCCCCCCGCCATTCTACTAACCAAGAGGTGATCTAGTCTAAGACCAGTGGGTGCATGATTCTCTATATTTCAGAGAAAACAAAAATATTAGAGCATATAAACATGGAAAAGAAAAAAAAAATAGGGGTAACCATGTTTACCCCATCTTTTCTAATGCTTCTATATGTAATTTCCCATTTCATAGATTCATAGAGGTATGCAAGTTTAAGAGGCATTTGCCCATTTCTGAACTTGCCACCAGCATTTCAGTGGTGGAAGGAACATTTCCTATCACCCATATAGGAGTCTAGTCTTTTTTTTAATTGTTCAGCATTGTCACTTTTAACAATATCTACAGGGAGTGTATTCCAGATGGGTGGCACCCTCTGTGTAAAGAATCTGGAATGCTTAGTGGTTTTACAAAGGAAAGCTTTCAGCTTAAAATTATGGGATCTTGTATTGTTGTATGTCAAATGTTTTTCTAAGCCAATTGTGTTTCATTATTTAGGGCCTTGAAGGTATAAATCAAGACACTCTTCAAGACTCTGTATTCCAAAGAATATAACTGTAGTGTTTTGAGTCTGGACACATAGGCCCAGATATTCAGACTGCGCCATGCTGTGGCGCAAACCTGAGTGCAGCGCAACTCCGCTGTGCAGGGGCGTTGACAGGGTGATATTCAACGGGGCTGCGCCATGGCACTGCGGTGTTAAATATCGCACCCTGGCCACCTGCAGTGCACAAGGCACAGTGGCACTGCACCAGCACAAGTGGCCAGAGTGGAGCAACGGGATGCGCTAGCACAAGTTTCATTGCGCTAGGCGCAACAACCGCGATATTCAAAAGTGCACATGCAAATGGGGCCATAATGCATGCAAGGCACAAATGGGGCCATTTGCATGTCATTATGGCCCCATTTGCATGCAGGTATGCCAATCCCCAGCGACTTGAGCCTGGCGCCCTGCCAGGCTGCAGCCATCGGGGACCGACGCCCCCTACACATCGCAGCAAAGTGCCCCACTGACCATTGCGGGCATATGTAGAATAATAGAATCGTACTATATCCCTGGTGGTCCAGTGGACCGCCTGCAGACCGATCGCGGGCATAAGTCTGTTTAACACATGTAACACTTTCCCTGGTGGTCCAGTGGACCGCTTGCAGCCCGATTGTGGGCATATGTAGAGATGTATAAATGTTCTATATCCCTGGTGGTCCAGTGGACCACTTGCAGCCTAATCGCGGGATATGTAGTGATAGAATGTCCAATATCGCTGGTGGTTCAGTGGACGCTCGCAGCCCGATCGCGGCGACAGTAAAAATAATGCAACACCAATCCAACCATGGTGGTCTAGCAGTACCCCTCCCACCGCCCACTGGCCCCACCGTCCCACTCCCCCGGTCAGTGGTGGGCGGCAGCTCCCACCACTTGCCACCCGCCACCCGCTGACTGACACCGTATGGTAGGACTGTATGCCTATTGGTCCTGAGCGTGAGCCAATGGGCATGCAGTCTGTACCATACTACACAGTCCAGATATGTGAATAGATCCATTCACATATCTGGACTGTATGTCTGATATGGGCTGCACACCCATTGGCTCATGCTGTGGACCATTGGGTGTACAGCCCTACCGTAAGGTGTCAGTCGGCCGGGCGATGGGCGACAGCGGGTGAGGAACTACCACCTGCCGCGGACTGGGGAGCGGGCAGGGCCCAGTGGGAGGATACCACCAGACCACCAGGGTTGGATTGGTGTTGCATTATTTTTACTGTCACCAGCGTGGGTTCTTGGCTGATCCACTGAACCCTGAGGACTACTAACATATCTATCACTACATATGCCCGCGATTGGGCTGCAAGCGGTCCACTGGACCACCAGGGATATAGGACATTTATACATCTCTACATATGCCCGTGATCGGGCTGCAAGCAGTCCACTGGACCACCAGGGATAGTGTTACATGTGTTAAACAGACTTATGCCCATGATCGGGCTGCGAACGGTCCACTGGACCACCAGGGATAGTGTTACATGTGTTAAACAGACGTATGCCCGCGATCGGGCTCCGAGTGGTCCACTGGACCACCAGGGATATAGGACAATCCTTCTTCTATGTATGCCCGCAATCAGACATGGCGGGGGTGCCGCCACGAAGGTGCAGCCAGAGCTCAGGTGGCCACCGATGGGTGGCAGCTGCCGTGTTGCGCCCTGCAATATGGCAGCTCACCTGTGGGTGGCCAACTGTTGCTCCTTTTTTGGGGGGCTTACCTGTGTGCAGCGCAGGGAGGGGTTGCACATGCATGGGCTCAGCACATCCCGGGCTGAATATTGGGATGTGCGGAGTGTGCATGGGCACGCCCCCCTCACCTGCGCTGCATACATTACTGATGCGCTCCAGCACATCGGATTTGTGCCAGGCTCAATCCCCGTTTTAATATTGCACCGGGGCACATCAGTGGATTGCGTATGGTGCAACAGTGTTGAACCATGCGCAACCCTTCTGAATATCCTGGCCATAGTCTTTATCAGACATGTTATGAATCCTTTTAGTTACTTTACGCTGTATCCTTTCTGTCATACTTTGACGTCCAGTTGAGGTTGGGGCACAAAAAGTAGCACAATAGTCCAAATGTGGACGTACAGGGCTAGAATATAATGGTAAAATAACTAAAAGATTCCTACTTTTAATATGTTTCAAGATGCTACCAAGAATCATATGCCATTTTTTAACTGTTTTGTTAGCATGTGTATTGAATTTTAAATTATCAGATATTGTAATACCTAGATTCTTTTCTTTTGTAGTAACCAACAATTTTGTATTATTAATTGTACAGATAAACCTAGTATTGTTTTTCCCCATGTGCATTACCTTACACTTGGCTATATTAAACTTCATTTTGTTATTGACTGCCCAAGTAAATAATTTGTTTAAGTTGTCGTGTAAGATTTCTGCAGACTGTGTGTTGTTAATTATACAGCCCAGTTTGCAATCATCAGCATATTTGTTGATCCAGACCTCATCAGATGTTTGCATACTAGAAACTAGTATATTAAAAAGAAGGGGTCCAAGAACTGATCCCTGGGGCACACCACTAGTAATTGGACTCCAGTCAGACTCATGTCCTTGAATGACCACCTTTTGCTTTCTATTGTGTAGCCATGATGAGATCCATTTAATTGATTTGATGTCCAAGTTTATATTGAACAGTTGATCGATCAAGATCTTGTGAGATACAGTGTCAAAAGCATTTTCGAAATCCAAAAAGACGATGTCCACTGGCATACCTTTATCAAGAGCATCACTGACCAGTTCAAAGAAACTGATAAGATTGGTTAGACATGACCTGCCAGGAGTAAATCCATGTTGAGAGATGTCTACGCAACCAGTATTCCCAATATGATTGATAATTTTGTTTTGTATTAATCTTTCTATAATTTTACTAATAAGTGAGGTTAGGCTAATGGGCCTGTAATTGTTTGTTAATTGTCTATTGCCACCTTTATGAATGGGAGTAATATTGGCCTTTTTCCAAGTTTGTAATACATTTCCTTCCTTCATTGATATATTAAATAAATGGGTAAGGGGGCCAGATAACTCTTTTGAGAGTTCCTTTAAAAATGTAGGATATATACAATCTGGGCCAGGAGATGTGTTATATTTAATTAAATTAATGTCATCCAGAATATCATGTTCAGTAAATAATGAAGGAGAGTCAAGTGTAGGTTGTATTTCAAGAACTATTTTCTCTTTTGGGCTAAATATATTTCCGAAATACTGGTTAAGTTCTACAACTATTTCTTTTTCATTGGTAATTAATATATCATTTATTTTTAAAGGACCAAATCCTATCTGATTTCATTAAGGGAACCAATATAATTGTAAAACATTTTCTTGTTGTCTTTGACATCATTGGCTAGGCTGTTTTCTAATGTCTGTTTTGCAATTCTTAGTTTTTTTTTTGTCTTTTTTTTAAGTATCTTAAATTTGTTCCAATCAGAATCTTTATGACTTTTGCTATATTTATTGTATGTCCTATTTTTTTTTCAATAGTGTGCTTGATTTCCTTAGACTACCACATACGTACTCTTTGTTTATTATTTATATTATATTTGACTCTATCAGGAACCCAAGTGTTGGTACAATAGTCTATCCTGACTTTTATTTTTGCCCACGTATGCTCAAGGTCAAGGTTTTTCAGGTCATTTACCCAATTCCAAGAGGATAGATGCTTTTTAATGCTAATATAATCTGCTTTATAATAAGTTTTAAGTTTAGTTATTCATTTATTACTATGCACTTGTCTTAGGATATTGCACGTGATCATGTTGTGATCACTATTACCCAGAGGAGGTAATATAACAGGTAATGAAAGTAGGTCAGTATTGTTTGTGAAGATTAGGTCTAGGACATTATTATTCCTAGTGGGGTAAGAAACCAATTGCTCTAAACCAAGTTTAAAAGTAGTTTCCAGGAATTTTCTCTCCAAGAGACCATTTGTCTCCAGTGTATCCCAATGAATGTTTGGAAAATAAGTCTCCTAGTAACATCAAGTTACCATGAACTACCTTTTTTTCAAGATGATTCAGAAAAGTAGGATTTAGTCTGCTGCCCCATAAATCCTGAAAAAGATGCTGTACAGTCTTACATCCAGGGTGGCAGGAGGTAGAAAAAAACACACTTAAATACAGAAAATAGAGAAGCAAGAGAGTACGGGTTAAAAACACTCTCTTTTGCTTGCATAAAGACATATTTTATTTTTCTACATGGCTAGTTTGCTTTCAGCAGACTCTATGAAGCTAAACCAGTTAGTCATAACTACATTGCCTGGGCCAAACATTACACTCAGGATTCTGAAAGGGTCCTCCTTTATAGCAATGTCTCCAACAGACATGTCATGCAAATAGTTAGGTTGTTTGCCAGTTGGCATGCCTGCACTTTTAGAAAAGTTTACAGTTGCCCCAGCTACATTAGAACATTTCTGTAGTGTCTGCTGAAATACATTCCCTAAATCTGTGTTTTGCAGAAGTACGCAGAGATCATCCACATGAGATAGGGCAGTAAATTCTGGAGTATAAAGGGACATCCAAGTTCCTTTAATCTGCAGATTATTCCTTAACAACCTAACAAAGGACATCTATTCAAACTGATATTCTTGGGCCCTAACCAAGATCAACATTAGGGGTTATCTCAGAGTCTATGTACAATATTGAAATCCATTTCAAAAATTGTTCCGGTATACAATATTGCCTCAAAATATTGATAAGATAACTATGGGGGACCCAATCAAAGGCCTTTTCCAGCCCAGTAGTTAACAGGTAGCTGGTCTCTGCATTTTTCTGTCCTCTTTCCCACAGTTCTCTAAGAATAATAAGATTATCAGCAATGCTTCTTTGCAGAATGGCACATGTTCGAACCTCGGCAAGCACAACTGCTGCTGCCTGAGACAATCTGTCAGCTAGGACTTTTGCCAAAATCTTTAGGTCTGTATTTAGCAGAGTGGACGCCAATTCTTTAGGTTAGTCCTGTCTCCTTTCTTAAACAGGAAGATCAGGATAGCAGCTTGCATTGAGATTGACAATCTTCCAATATCCAATATAGAATTTAAGACCACCTGTAACACTGCTCCAATGGATGGTAGAAAATGCTTAAACAGTTCTGCTGGGAGCCCATCTAGGCCCGGTGCAGTGTTACTGCTGAAACATTTTACAACCAGTTCAATTTCTGCTAGCTGTCACTTACGTGTTCTGGAAGTTTAGTTATGTTGCCCATGGGAACCGCACTGTGATCCCATTCCTGATGTAAAGGAGCACCAAACTGAACAGAGACATGAGAATAGACTGTGTGCATAGTATCACCTGGTGACCTCAAAATCTGAGTTTTGTCATCCCTACATAGTTCAGAAATAAACCAGTAAGTAAACATGTCTCTGTGTGTTGGGAGCACCCCTGAGTTCGAAATTTAAGCTCACTGAGTAAAGAGGAAGCCCTTTCATACTGGAATTTTTTTCATTTCCTCTTTGATTAACCCATTTTGTTCCAATAAGTCCAGGTTATCCATATGCATAGCTAAAATTAACTGGTTCAATTTGGATCTAAGTTTGAGGTAGTGTAAATATTTATCATTAGTATTATCCTTACCATTCTTTTAAAAAGAGATTGAAAGTCTCTTTGGAGTCTTCCCACCATTCACACAAATTATCATAAACTGGAATTGGGGAGATTGTCGCTTTAAACAGATCCAGCCATCTGCAGTATTTTGTACACCTTCCCTTTCTAGAAGAGAACTAGTCGGTCTCCAGAGCCTACTCTTAGATTGAGGCAATGGGCCAATGTAACAGCAGCAAGAAGCAGCTAGATAGTTAGATGTCCCAACTGCTGTTTTTATTTAATTTTTGTTGACCGGGTAAGTGCACTAGACAAATCCTGCCTATTTTCAGGCACGACCCGGGGGAGGGGGATACAGATGAATGCCAACTGACCTTGAACCAGATTAAGCTGTTGGTGGTATTTTTAGTGAATGAGGGAAATTTGACCAGGACACCAGGGAAATTCCCCTACTCTTTTCAATAAGTGCCATGGGATCTTTAACATCCACCTGAACTACCACCAATCCAGGCAGATGGGACCTCGGTTTAACATCTCATCCGAAAGACGGCACCTCAGAAGTGCAGCACCCCTCTCATGCTGCACTACAGTGTCAGTACTGGGATATTAACACAAGTGCCAGATGTGGGAACTGAACTCACAGCCCTCTGATCTCCTGGCCTCAGAAGCGAGTGTGCTACCTACTGAGCCACTGACACTGCTATTGTTCTTGCTGAGTTAACTTTCAAGGCATCAGACAGAAATAGAAAATCTATTCTAGTTGATAGACTAAAGTGGTGAAAGTAATTCTGTCCTGAGAAACCTGGTTGCAACATCTGTCTTTTAGACCAACCGTCTTATCATATTCTTAAAAAATATGGAATCATTATAGAGTTTCTCAATTTTTTTCTCCTTATCCTGCAGGGAAAAGGCCATAGTTAGTATCCCCCTCCACACCACCAATTTACTTGTGTGGAGAAATGCTTTAACTTCCCTGTATAGAGCCACTCTTACAGCCTTAGTATGCGGTGCATAAATGTTGATCAGATGGTAACCGTGGCCACCTAAAGACACATTTAGCAACAGGGCTCTTTCTGGGTCCATTTCAACCAGTTTTTGACCTTTAATCAAAGCGTGTTTAAGTAAGATCCCCACCCAATCACATTAATCTGTTCCCTGTGACCAGAATGATGGTCCTTTCATACACATTTTTTTTAGTGAAAGAGATCTCAAACATAGACTTAATGAGGGTATCCTGTATGAATAGAACATTCCCCAAAATTCCTAAAAGGAAGAGTGTGGAGATCTGCTTGGTATGAACTTTCAGACTATTCACATTTAAGGTCAGTGAGGATACAGATGCACCAATAGATATGTTATGTAATTATTAGGGTTGGGAGTCTGGACAGCAGTTCTTAATTGTGATCGAGTCCTCCTTCTGCTTCTTTTAGCAGCAGATGTTTGTCGAATACAGTCATCCCAATCTGAGGGCAGATCTCTAGCTGTCAAGGCAAGAGAGGCCTCAGAGCACCTTCATCCTCCTTGTTGTCATCCCACTGCTTAATGGAGCAAAGGGTAGTATTATGGAAGCCTGAAACTCAGAATCCCGAAATGCAGGCTCCCGAGTCCAAGATACTAACAGCATGATATGGCCGACGGCAGTAATCCGGAATGTGGAGCCCGACAGAATCAGTGTCGGAATGGACGAAGATTAGTGTTTGGGGTATGTGTGTGGTGGGACTGCAACTTTATCGGTATTTCAGAGGTGTAGGGGGTTGTTGGAGTGCTTTAATACATGTGTGGGGACTGGTTATAAACTGGTGCTGTGGGCTACTGCCCGGAGGTAATCCAGTAATGTGCAATGCTCTTTGTCATTGATGATATGCTGGATTCTCTCTTCCTTTGCAGCACAGCTCTTCCGGAGTGGTGATTTGGGGATTCCTCTCTGAATGCTCTCCCTCTTCGTGTCTGTCCATTGTTGTTCTTGATGTATTTCCCAGATCATGGTGTGGACCCTGACATTAATGAAAGTGCTGTACTTGAAAATCATGTCTCATTAACTGCTGTTCCGTGTATAATTATCCAAAATACTCCGCATCTGCACCCTTGAATCATGTTACTAGAGACCCTATTGATGTTATCAAGTTTTCAATATGAACTGTATTGTATTTGTACTGTATTGTCCAAATGGATTGTTTCTCAACTGTATGTACTGTAAACTTGGAACATTTTGTTCCTGGGGTTGCCCCTGAAAAAGGGACATGGTTGTCTCAGTGGGTTCACGTGGTTACCAAAATTCTAATAAATAAATAAATGTGCTTTACCTAGGAGGGAATATAGTTATCTGTGCCAGGCTTCCATGTTGTTCTGCGTCCTTGGTACGCCTTTGGTTGTCAAATCTACTATGGACCTGAAAACAGGAGTGAAGAGTGGTGAGTATCTGGAGGTTTTATTGTTCTTTAAGTTAGGTTGGAGTCATTCCAGGATGCAGTTTTCTTGGAACCATTCTAGTAGTGCTGCTATATCTGGAGACATTTTTTTTCTGAGCTCATGGAATGCTTGTGGGATTTCAGTAGGTGGCAGGAATGCTAGTGCTACTATTTAGCAGATTTTTAAGTTGAAATCTGGGTCAGTTCCATATTGTGAGGCTAGTCCCACATTTTGAACTTTCCTCCAGATGATTTGTCTGACATGAAATAAGCAGCCTTTGTTTGTGGAGTTCAGAAATTCTTGTTTACATGCGTTGATTGCAGCTTGTTCGAAATCAGTTATTATTGTTGTTGGTGCTAGTGTGGCGCTGTGCTGATCTGTGATTTTGTGGCAGTCCTGGAAGAAACGATATAGCACTCCTGAGATTTTTCTGTCATGAGGACATATGCTAGTGGTAGGATTCTGCTGTTTTGTTTCCTACTGGTGCATGGATGGAGTATAGTTGGTTGAACAGCTTAGGTACTGATCTAGTATGTGGCTCTTTGTACTGTAGGTGTTGTATGTTTTGTTGTGAATATGAGTATCTGTTGGTCTCCTGTAGTAGATTTTTTTTGTGTAAAATAGTTCTCTGTTCACATGTGTGAGCTGGTCAGGCATTTTGATATTATCAGTTGTGGTTGGTTCCAGTGGCAGTTATTGTCTTTGTGCCCAATTTACTACTTGCAGTAGTGCTTTTTTGTTTGGAAAGTGTTGTCTTCGTTTGGGATGAATGCTTGTCTCTGACTGTATGAGCTGTGATGGATTGGCAGTTTATGTCTGTGCCTTCTGTTTTAGGGTTGCCAGCATGCTTGCTAGTGGGGCTTCAGTTGCATCAGGAGTATGATTGTGTTTGTTGTGTTTTTTGAGGTGGTGTTTGCCATTTATGAGGAGGGTTACCGTTCGACCAAGACAGTTTTTGGCTTTTCTGTACTCACAGCACCAGTAGAAGCTGTTGTCTCGGCTTCATTCTTATACTAGAAGACAGCCTTTTATATTGATTTTCTCCCTGTCTTTTTCAGATGGCACCACCTCGCATACCTCCATTTCTGGACATTCGGTACTTTGTTTGCTATCCATGTTGCTCCTGTGATTTTGTGCTCTCTCTCCTCTGTGTGGTTTGGGTTTTCTAAGGGGAATTTAGCTATGGGGGTCCCATTTTAACAGTTACAGCTTATATGTGTTAATTGGCTCGCCCTCTTAATGTAACGATTTGGGGAAGTTGGTTAGCTGTGTGTGGAGGTTCAGCTGTTGCCTGTTAGCAAGTTACCACCAGATGACTTGTGCACTTTAGTGATATTCTCCTTATCCCCAAGGTATGCCAGACTCGGAGGATGCATATTTAAATACTGGGGGGTGAGGTGGGCTTTACCCTCTGCATTTAGCAAACATGGTCCCAATACATAAGGGGGTAATAAAGAGGAACCAGGGAACTACAGGCCCATAAGCCTCACCTCGGAAGCTGGCAAGGTAATGTAGACCCTTGTCAAAGAAAGGATTGTGGATTTCCTGGAAAGCAGAGGGCTGCAAAACCAGGGACAACACAGGTTCACCAGGGGTAGGTCCTATCAGACCAACCTGGTAGAATTCTTTGATTAAGTGACCAAAGTGATAGACCAGGGCAAGGTGGCGGATGTGGCCTACCTGGACTTCAGGAAGGCCTTTGATACTGTACCACCTAGGAGGTTGGTTATGAAACTGAGAAACCTAGGGGTGGGAACTAGGATAGAGAAATGAGTGGAAAATTGGCTTAGTAACATAAGCCAAAAGGTGGTGGTGAATGGGGTATGCTCAGGCAAGGGGAGGGTGACCAGTGGAGTACCTCTGTGTTGGGACCAGTGCTTTTTAACATCTATATAGGTAATATAATTGAGGGGGTAAGTGGGAAAGTAACCTTGTTTGCTGATGATGCTAAACTATGTAACAGGGTGGACATTCGGGGGGGGTTGATAGAATGAGTGCAGACTTGAGGAAACTAGAGTAGTCCATAAAGTGGAAACTGGGTTTCAATGCAAAGAAATGTAGAATCATGCATCTGAGGCATAAGAACCCAGGGAGGAATAGATGCTTGGGGAAGAGATGCTAAAGATCATAGGAGAGGAGAGGGACCTGGGAGTAATTATTACTGATGATCTTAAGGTGACGAAGCAGTGGGAAAGCAGTGGGAAAAGCAAATCAGGTCCTCAGATGCATAGGAAGGGGGATTACCAACAGAAGAAGGGAGGTGTTTCTCCCCCTGTATGCATCATTGGTACGGCTGCATATTGAGTACTGTGTGCAGTTCTGGAGACCCTATCTCCACAAGGACAGGGACAGGTGGAGGTGGTGCAGAGGAAGGTGACTAGGATGCTGCTGGGTATGCAGGGGAAGACATATGAGAAAGACTTGGGGGAACTAAATCTGTACTTTCAGGAAGACAGGAGAAGAAGGGGGGGATATGATTGAGACTTTTAACTACTTAAAGGGGATCAATATGACTCAAGGGGGATAGGCTGTTTCACTTTAGCAGAGCTTCTAACACCAGGGTGCACTGCATGAAACTTCTGGGAGGCAGGGTCAGGGGCAATGTGAGGAAGTTCTTCTTCATGGAGAGGGTGGTGAATGACTGGAATGGTCTGCCAGAGGAGGTGGTGGGGGCTAAAACAGTCATGCAATTTAAGCATGCATGGGACAAACACATGGGTATACTTGAGAGGGGGGGCAGGGTTTGGTGACCCCCCAGTAGAAGACATACTGGAGGGTTTCCTTGGGCAAACTAGGTGGGCCATGTGGTCCTAATCTGCCAGCTACTTCTATGATTCTATGACTCTGCTGCAGGTTTAGCTCTGTTGTCCAGCTGCAGTACTGTCAGGTATTCTTGGTTCAGGACATGGTAGTAGTCGGCATGTTGTGTTTTGGCATACAGGGCTTAGTGTAATGTTAGTCAGGATTGTGACTGTCAGGATATGGTACTATATTTGGAGCAAAGACAGCTTCCTATTGCTAGTAGGGACAAGGTCTGATTTAGCAATCTTACTCTTGGCCTTTTCCCTCTTACACTGCTTACTTGCTAACAGAACTACAAATTGGGACTGGTTGTGCTCAATTCCCCTAAATTTGGGGTGAAAGGACTAAGTGCCATACAGCATGGTCAGTATATGTTGTGCATCTACTAAGTGAATAAGTCTATCGGCACTCTCCATATACAAAACAAGACTGAATACCAAAACTTATGAATTGCATAAATGATAATATTTTATTTCAGGTAGTGCAAACCTCGGCTTTAACTTGGTTATGTCAGGTTTGCACCTGTTCAACACAAAGACAAGAACTAAACGTCACTGTACCAGACTCTGTGTCCTTAGTATGTCATTCCTGCTCAAGGGTCATTTGTTTCATGGCTCAATTGCCTAATTGTCCAAACGAATTTCCACTTATCCAGCCAAAACTTAAAACGTAGCCGACTGCTGCTCCTTGGACTTGTTGCTTTAGTCCACAGTGTCAAATGTATACATGGATCCCTGGGCTATGGTGTACTCCAGCTTCACTGCTTCTTTGATCGTCCTCAGGTGGTTAGCATATGTCTGTACATGCTGACGTTTCAGAGCCATAAGACTCCATCTTCAGGGCTCAAAGTTTTGAAACGGAGGTCAAACACAGTTTCACCTGACACAGCAGAAAGTTCAACTGAAAAAAAATACAGACCCTTTAATTGAAGTTTAAAGTTCTGAAGACGTAAACATGGTCAGGCAACAGTTCATGTCCCCCTTTATACTGAGTCTTACTGTGTTCCTTCACTGAGCTGGTTCCCCTTGCAAGGCAAACATGTCAGACATCAGAAGTGCCTCGACCTTTCTTGCTGCGGCTCTGGCTGTTGGTTTCTCTCTGTGGTTGTGTTATCAGAGGCAGCCCCCTCCAACTTAGACAGTGAGCTCTGGTCTTGAGGGGGAGAGGAGGAAGAGGAACAGCGTCATTTGTAGACAAATGTCTCTGAGAAACAGACACTCTAGGAGGTTGGGGTAAGTCTCTCATTATGTCTGCAGCTCCTTGTTTACTAGGTTCAGGCTCATTTGGGGGCTCATTCAGCTGGGCCACAGAATTTATATTGCCTGAAGACTGCACCAGGAGGGAATTAGTCCCTTTGGTGCCTTCATGCACACCAGTTGGAACACCAGGCTGTCATACTTGAATACTCCCCCCCCACCCCTACCCACTGGCTCCAGATAAGGGGCATACTGACCTGTTTTATTCACCCCATTTTAAGAAATACTCTTCAGAAAATGTTTTAAATGACTACCAGTACTCACTCAGCATCTGTAAATGCTCCACATTCCAATGAATAGTGCTTCATAAGACAACTGGTGATTCAAAATGATTATTTTTTCCAGATTTACAGCACTCATATGCATCCCAATTTTGTTTTACTCTCTATATTCTGAAACTGGTGAGTAAATTACTTCCACCTGCAAACATTAGCTGGAGCATTGTTTGCACTTGATCAATACTTATCTAGAAAAAAAAACTACACTGTTTTTAAAAATGCACTCCTCACTCCACTCTGTTCAGACCTTTGTACTCATCTGAATTTGGTTTTACATACCTCACTTTCAAAATGAGGAGTACAAGTACTAATCCTAACAAATCCTATCTGGAGCCCTGCCCCCCATAACTCACAGAATCTTTAACTTTGCTGATGATGTAGCATCCTCCAGAGCTTCAGGCAGTCATGAGCCCCAAACAGAGCCCAGGACCCAAGGCAAGAGCCTGCCAGCTGACCCTACAAGGCTCGCCCTGGTAGGCACTCTCAAATGGAGCCCAGGACCTGAAGCAAGAGCCTGCCAGCTAGCTCTACAAGACTCTCCCTAGTAGGCGCTCCCAAACGGAGCCCAGGACCCGAAGCAAGAGCCTGCTAGCCAACCTTACAAGGTACTGGATGCCTCCTCAACGCTGCTCAGTTTGACTGTGTTATTGACTGTTTCTTCAAAAAGAAATATGTTCTCACTCTCTGCCCTGTGTTCTGTTTGTTGCCTTAATTTAATTTATATCGGCAGAGTGTGAGTGATTGTTTTAGCCTCTGCCAGTTTCTGCCTGTACACAGTTTACCTGGAGCTTATCTCTGATGTAGCCTTAACCCGAATTGACTGCTGCTTTGACTCCTTTGTCCTGCTCAACATCTTAGCTCACTGGTCTGCACATGCGCAGATCAGTCTCCCCACCCCCGCTTCCCTGTCCTCTCACTCTCCCACTGTTTCCCACCCTGACTGTCTAACCCTTTGTTTGCTGGGATACCCACCCCCTTATTTAACTCTGTCTCTCCTAAATGCTATTTTCTCCCCCACACCATAACCTATCCCCCTCATACTAGCCAAATAATCACACTACAGGGCACTAACCCTTTAAGGACCCCTCATTCCAGCTCCTCTAAGCCTCTTCCATTCTTAAGTAGCTCTACACACTACCCTCTTTTATTTATGTACCCCTTCCTCCAACATCTCTCGACCACCAACTCCCATCCAAAACTAGAAAACTCCACCATGCATAAGCACTCCCTCACGGTCAAGTCACTCAAACAATATTTATACAGAATTTCACTGCTACTCCTCACTCCTTCTCTCTGGTAATGTCCACCCCAACCCTGGCCCTCCACTGTCTCCAAAATACCAGAGTTGTGAAAACTACTTCCTAAAGCTCGCATCCCTCAACATCTGTAGTCTACTACCCAAGCTTGATGATCTACAAGTCTGGGTAGTACAGCATAAACTGGACATGCCAACCCTCAACGAAACATGGCTCTCTCTCCCAAGGTCCCTGACACTGCAATCTCCCTGCCTGGCTATACCCTAATTAGGCTAGACCAGATCCATAAAAGAGGAGGGGGGCTGTGCAATATATGTGAAAGACACCCTAAAAGGCCTAGCCCTCCCTCAAGTGACCCCAGTAAACAACTCTCAGGCTCTTGCAGTCAAAATATTGCTTGGACAACAAGAGAAATCGCTTACCATAATCTCGGTTTACATCCCCCCACGTGACCAGGCATACGGCTTTAAAATGATACTAGACTATTTAGAAAACCTCCCTCATCACTCTGAGACAGTGGTTCTGGGTGATTTCAACATTAACTGGCTTGCCCCTGAAGTTGACCCATATAAAGATGCCATCACAGCCATTGGTGTCACCCAGGTGGTCACCAACCCAACGAGAATTAATCCTAGGACTGGCAACAGCTCTCTCCTGGATCTGATCCTCACCACCCACCCAAAAAGAATTACCAGCACCCTGGTTCTTCTGGACTCACTGAGTGACCACTCCCCAGTAATTTGCCACTGGTTAAATAACACACCCAAACCATAAGCTAACACTACCTACCATGTCCTCAAAAAAGGTAAACTTGAAAACTTCAAAGAATACCTCGTACGGTGTGACTGGTCCTCCTTAAACTCATCCAATAACATGGACCAAGCACTGAGCTATTTTATCACTCAGTACAATAAAGCATGTGATCTGTTTGCCCCACTCCATCAAACAAAGACAAAGGGGTCGACAAACCCTGGATCACCGCTGCCTTACTTAACTTGATGAAAGATAGGGACAATCTCTGGTATTGGGGCCAAAGCATCTGGGAAACAGGTTGATAAGCAGCACTACAGGGCTGCCAGAAACTTGTGCACCCATGAAGTTCGTTGGGCCAAAATAGAACATTTTAAAAGCGAGCTCACAAACTCCTGAGGTAATAGCCAGAGCTTCTGGGAAAAGATCGAGGAACTTATGAGTAAGCCCAAAAACACATCTCCCTCACTGCTAGATGCAAATGGTGTTACCACACAAGACCACAAATTGCCCATGCTTTCATGACACTTTCACAGATCTAAGTGGTGTATGTCCCTCTGACTTCTTTGATGAGCCTTATCAGATGGTATAGCAGGCAAAACAACCTCCTTCCCTTCCAATGTCCCTCCTTTCTGCTTTACGAGAGTTACTCTGGATGAATCCAAGAGATACCTTCAAAAGGTCCTAGGTAAATCCAGGTTCAGCAGTGATTCCCTAGATTTCTTGATGATGTCCTAACACCTCTTTCCAAACTCCTCAACTTATTTCTCTCCCTTAGGTAATTCCCCAACAAATGGAAAGCAGCCATAGTCATGCTTGTCCACCAAAGTGGTGACAGATCACAACGCAACAGCTATTGCCCCATATCCATCCTCCTCCCCTTAGCTCTTGAGTGCATTGTTTTGGACCAGTTGGTGGAGTACCTAGTCAAATATAACATTCAATGCCTGGAACAGCACAGCTTTAAAAAAATCACACAGCACAACCACCACTCTTCTCGAGTTCACTGACCATATACACAAGGCCTTGGATCGTGGCCACTTAGTTGGGTCAATTTAGATTGACCTAAGGCTTTTGACACCGTTAACCACTCCCTCTTGCTATGCTCTGTCCCTGCACTTGGCCTCTCAAATGAGGTTACCATTTGGTTTAAGAGCTACCTTAGAGGCAGAACCCAGCAAGTGAAAATCTGTGATATCCTCTCCAGTATCCTTCCCGTGCACTCAGGTGTTCCACAAGGGTCCATCCTTGGATCATTACTCTTTAGCCTATTTATCAACAACCTCCCAAAAGCATGTGACAACAACATGGTCCTATATGCAGATGACACTGTCCTCTTCGCAAGCCACCCTGATCCACTCCCTCTCTCCAAAGACCTTCAATCCAACTTTAACTCGTTTGAGATCTGGTTTGGTCAACATAAATTACTCATGAACTACAAAAAAACAAAGGTCATGTTTTTCTCCAGCCCCCACAATAAACACAAAACTGCAAGCTTAACTATTCATAGTAGCTATAACCAGCCACTTGATCAAGTCCAGGAATTCAAATACCTCAGTATAACTCTTGATACTGCCCTATCTTGCAACTTGCATGTCAATCAAGTTGCTAGGGCTGTTAACTCTAGGCTCAGGATCCTTTATTGGTATTGCCACTGTATGACTCCCAAGGCTATAAGACTGGCTGTAACAAGCTCAATCCTATCAATAATAAAGTATGGGTTAGTTATCTTTGGTGCTGCCCCTGGCACCACTGTCAAAAGGATATCTCTTGCACTGAATAAGTCATGCAGACTTGTTTCCGGTGCTGACAATGTACCCATACTTGTGAACTTTACTAACGGAATAACTGGCTTCACCTTAAGGGACGGGTCTCCTACCAGACTTGCCTGCTCATGAAAAAGATCAACCTTGGCCTCACTCCTCCTGCTGCTGAATCTTTTATAATTCTGGCCCCTAAGCCCTGTTCTATGTGTAATACCTCCAAACAGATGTACCATGTCCCTTTCCACAGGACCTCAAAAGGACAGCGGACTTTTGGTTTTAGAGCACACGAATGACTTAATGGCCTCCCACCAGACACTGCTGCTGAGTCAAAGCTTGGGCCCTTTAAACTCAAACTGCACCAACATCTCTTTGTTCTAAGTAGCTGTGATTGTACCACTTAGCTGGCCACTTGCATCTGCCCTCCCAAACATCTCTCCTTCCCAACCTCATGTCTCCACGCCATCCTCCCCATTCTTCCCCCTTTCCCCCTCTGCACTCCTCCCCCCCCATGACTCCCATATTGTATTGTAATCTCCTGATTCTTTAACCACTGTTTTGTTATTGTACCTAGTCATTGTCTGATACGGAACCTTTGTAAAAGAAATTTGTAATTCTAGCCATCAATAAATAACTAAATAAAATAAATAAACGATTGGCCATCCAGGGACAAAACCCAGCCTGCTGCCTTCAAGGCCGCTTCTACCAACCACTTTTTTCAACTGGGTCTACATGATGCAGCTGAGCAGAATGTGTCGGTCGCAGGCCAAGACACTTGCTTGTAAATGCTTTTCTGGGCTCGTTGAATGTTCTGCTGAAGCCGTGACCACCCTTTGAGTTCAGCTTGTTCCCTCTTATTTTGCCATGTTGCTGAGCATCTGTGTGTCCAATTCCTCTCTGTAATGGATTCTGATGCATAAGTATGGCTGTTTGGCACAGGAGCAGTCTATAGCACAAACAGTTCGGAAGGTCTTTCAGCAGCAGAAATATCTAGCTGTTGAGTATCTACAGGTGAGAAGACACTACTTGTCATTTGACTCAGGGCATCCAATGTTTTGCTGTCAGAGATTACCAGCTAGGAGACTGACGGCTACTGTCAGAGGAAACCTTTGATGTTCGCTCATCATCAGCTGGAGTCCCAGATGCTGAGACAGCTGCAGGGGTTTGGTTACTTGCCACAGCCATAGCTTCCCCAAGGGAGTGTTTCATGTCTAGCAATAGTCTTTCTTTATGCTGTAGGTACTTAGCTTCTTCCTCTGCTCCTCTGCTACTAGGCTTAACAGATGTTTCTTTTGTTCCTCCAAAGCTCTTTTTAACGTCTTCTCTTCCTCCATAATTAATGCTCTTTCTGTGTCTACAACAGACTCAGCCACCTCCAACTCCATATTATCCACATCCATTTCTTCATTGACATGTGAAATAGTACCAGCTGGACCTCAGCTGTCACAGCTGCAGGGCAGGAGGTCTGCTCCCCTAAAACTACAGCACCCTCCTCATCCATCTGATTGGCCATCTTGCAAGCTTACCAAAACAGCCAGATGTTTCCCCATTCTGACAAGAAGAGGGTAATTTTATATTGAAACCAAAACTAGAAGAAACAAATACAATGAAATGTCACATTTACAAACAGCATAAAAGGGGAAACAAAAATGAAAACAGTTACTTCACTGCTAAAAGCTAATGAAAAACAGCAAAAATAATACAAAATAAAACCAAAACTAAAAAGAAAAAGTAAAATCTGTCACAGCCTCTAAATGCACAAGAAAACAGCTGCAAACTCCACGACTGCACAACCCAACTCTAGGGTTTGTTTAAAAATATTTTATTGATAATAAAAAGTAGAACCCTACTCAAAGAGCCATGTCGATGTACGTTCTTGATAAAGCAAGTGAAAAATAAATGGTCCATGGTTTGGGGCTGAGCAACACAAGAACCCCTGGGACGATTCCCTTCTGGAGTGCTTTTATACTTCTGATTACCCTCACAGTTTATTCATGAGTGACAACAGAGCCACAACAAGTGCCACATTTTTCAGGTACTCGTTTGTTTGATAATTGTGCCAGCATGGTGTTTTCCATATTTCTAGAGCTATTCTCTAAGAGAATTGGTACAGAAAAAAAAGTCTATTACAGTTGAATACAAAGCTCTACGTGAAACTATCTGTAAGTATCAGCTATAATCCCCTAACTACACAATTTCTGAAAAATATCCTTAAAATATCATAGAAACATATAATTTTTCTTAACAACTTTTAACTTGTCTTCTGCTCAGACAGGTAGCCATGGGGAGCATGACAACTCAACCACCATGTCCAATGTTTTGTGTTAGGAGAAATTAAAGGTCTAAGGCAAGAGTAGGGGTGTTTTTAGTGATACAAACAGAAAAGAGAAACAACACCCAAATCCATACACTATTAACCAAGTAAACAAAACAAAACAAAAAAAGCAATACACGATTATCATAAATATATGCACAAGTACCGGCGATCACTGCTGACGCATCTCAGGTCAGAGCAATACTAAAAAAGGAAAAGGAGAGAAAGAAAACATAAAAAGATATATAGAAGAAAGTCACTGTTGCAGATAAACAAAAAAATGCATATGTACAACAGTAGCACCGAATTAGTCAAGGGATTTTTAAAGATTTTTAAAAATCCGTATTGGAATTGTGAAACCTTTAGTTAGAGATTTTGTTTTGTTTGTTAGTGTGTTCACTGCTACCCAGAGAGGGTTGTCTCATCTGATAGTGTAGTTGAAAATCTACCAGATGGCACTTAAGTACTGTAATAGGAACTGGCCTCTTTCTGTAGGTATAGCAAAAAGAATTTTAGACGAGTTTTTCCCCTAAATTTTGTGAAGGATAAATAGGGAATCTCACAAAATTGCTTGACAAATTTGGTGCTACTACTGTAACTACTGTACTTAAGTTACATGTTTCCAAAGCTTACTCCATGATTGTTTGGTCATTTTGTTACATTCCAGACTGTGGACAGCTCTTACTTCTTTTGTAACATTACTTACAAGAATCAGCAGTGGGACTAGTCTTGGCTGAAAAATAAAAGAACTTCTGGCCTGCCATAAACCAATTTGATTGATTCCATAATTATACATAGTGTACTGTGATCCCAACTGGACCAATTACCAGAAAATGAGCAACAAACTCGATTATCATAAGAAGTTGTAACAAAGGTTAACGCTTTCCACTGATCCCCCAAAATTGACCAGAAGTCTTCAGTATATGGACATGTAAAGAATAAATGTTCCATGGTTTCTGTGTCCTTATCACAAGAATTCTGAAGACAAAAATGGTCAGCAGTATTTTTATACACATGCTTCCTTCTAGCTTGCAGCTTGCCATGGGCACATAGCCAAATCAAGTCCTTCATTTCATTTGGAATTTGAAGATTAATAAGCTGTTTAGAAATTACGGCAGGTCTGACATCACAAGCTGTAATAAAAATTGGTTCAGTGAAATGCTCCTGAATAATATGCCCATACAAATTTATGCTAGAAAAAAAAGTAACCTGCGAGAAAGAAAGCCCAGAAGATAAGGGGAGGGATGACTAATAATTCTACCACACGCTCTCTCCCATGTGTTTAAGAGGGCAGGGCACCAAGCCCACCCAGAGGGCACCCAGACTTTAGCTGAGTGTAATAAAACTGGTTTCACAAAATGATGTTAAAAAAATACAGCAGCAGAAGACCGCAGGATTTATCATCCCAAACCACCTTCCTTCAAAATCCTATATGTATGTACAACCATTTTGACTGGCTTGAGATGGCTTCCCCACAGCGGTCTCAAGAAAACACTACAATTTTGGTTCTGACTCTTCTGGGGGAAGGAAAGCAAAACTGACATATCAAAAAATGAAGACAAAGAATCTCTTTATCATATAAACAAGCTTTGTTTTGGCCATAGGCCACTGATTCCAAGTATTCACTTTATGTTCCACAATGATCAATTTTACCTCCCAATTTAGTTTAGCTAAATACCCTGGCCCAAATTTTATACTGAGAACTGTGGCTTGCACAACCTTCCTTCAAAGAGCCCAAAGCCGTGTCTTTACTCTTTTGCACGTTAACCCTCACCCCTACTGATTTTGCATAAAATTTTAAAACAACAAAAACAGGTCCCAAGGATTCCAAATTTTGAATTAATAATCAGACATCAGCTGCATAGGCCAAAACTGGAGGAAAAATCAAATTATCAATAGTTGTGATATGCTCAATATCCCGTAACCTGTTAATTCTCCTAACCAAGGAATCTAAACAAAATACATATAGAAGGGGACTGAGGGGACAACCTTGCCAAATCCTCTATTAATATTCACTAATTCCCCTAATGAACCATTCAAAGTTGGGGACCACACATGCCATGGAACATAGTAAACAAAGTCATATGACAAATTTCTCTGGGATCCCAAAATGTTACATAAACTCATGTGAAATGTAATCAAAGGCCTTCTTCTAGTCAAGTGCCAGTGGGAGGCCAGAGACCACACCCTAGTTCCCACATTCAACCACTTCCATAAAATGTAATTATTACCCTGGATCCTTCAACCTGGTATCCCACAAGACTGAGAGGTGTCAGTCAGTAGTGGAGCAACCTACAACAACCTGGAGGTCATAATTCAGGTTAAAACCTTTAAATCAGAATTCAGGAGGCTACTGGGCCTCCATTTAGAAATATCAGTCTTATTCCCCTTCTTATACAGGTAAATTAGAACCCCTTGTCATAAACTTAGACTCATAACACCTAAAGATAATATAAAATTAAAGAGAAGAGCCAGTTCATTCTTAATTTCTTCCTCAATAAGCTTACGTAATTTTCCTGGAAGCCCATCTGAACCTGGGGCTGAACCCATAGAAAGGGACTTGTTCAGTCATACAGTTAATACATGAATTACAATCTATAGTTCTTAATACATTTCTCTTAACCATTCTTTTCCTATGGTATGTTTCTAGATTGTTCATCTGTCAATTTCAATTGAAGAAAGTTTGGAGGATCCAAAGTCCATACTCTTTGGCAATCAGTTCTCTGTACAGATGTGTCAATTCTACCTTCAATACTATACACTTTGGCCCAGATATTCAAAAGGGTTGCACATGGTGCAATCGTGTTGTACCATGCACAACCCACTGATGCGCCCCGGTGCGATATTCAAAAGGGAAAAGTGTGCGGCACAAATCCCGATGCGCCGGAGCACATCAGTAATGTATGTAGGCACAGGTAGGGGGGGCGTGCCCATGCATAACCTGCACAGCCCCATATTCAGCCTGGGATGTGCAAAGCCATGCATGCGCAACCCCTACTTGCGCCAGCACAAAGTTAAGCCAAAAAAAAAAGGAACAACTGATGCCACCCACAGGTGAGCTGCCACATTGCAGGGCGCAACATGGCAACTGCCACCTGTGGGTGGCGACCCAAGTTCAGGATGCACCTGCCAGCACCTCCCCATGCCCAATCTCGGGCATCTGTAAAAAAAGTCCTATATCCCTGGTGGTCCAGTGGACCTCTATCTGTCCGATCTTGGGCATCTGTAAAAAAAAACCTATATCCCTGGGGGTCCAGTGGACCTCTATCTGCCCGATCTCGGGCATCTGTTAAAAAAAAACCTATATCACTGGTGGTCCAGTGGACCACTCTTGCCCAATCTCAGGCACCTGTAAAAGCGTTCAATATCCCTGGTGGTTGATGGACGCTCTCTGCCGAACTCGGGCATCTTTAAAATAGAATGTCCTATATCCCTGGTGGTCTGCCAATTTGCTTCACCTGCCCACTGTTACGCCCGCTCCCCGTCAGCCGGCGGCAGCCCACCAGCCTGGCGCCGCCACCCACTGACTGACACCTCGGTAGGGGCTGCACCAAGTGGTTCTGGCGTGAGCCAATGGGGTCAACCCCTACGTCTACATTCAGATATGTGAATATTCTCTCTGGAATGTAATCAAGAGCTGCAGCCCGTGGCTCACGCTGTCAGCCTAATAAAATCGGCGGCCGGGCAGGCAGGTGGGGAATAACACCACCGACGACGGGGCGTGGTGAGGCTCAGTGGGCAGGTGAGCCCTAGACCACCAGGGATATAGGACTTTTTATTTAAAGATGCCCGAGATCAGGCAGAGAGCAGTCCACTGGACCACCAGGGATATTGGATGTTTTTTACAGATGCCCGAGATTGGGCAGAGAGTGATCCACTGGACCACCAGGGATATCGGATGTTTTTTACAGATGCCCGAGATCGGGCAGATAGAGGTCCACTGGACCACCAGGGATATAGTTTTTTTTTTTTAACAGATGTCCGAGATCGGGCAGATAGAGGTCTACTGGACCACCAGGGATATAGGTTTTTTTTTAATAGATGCCCGAGATCAGGCAGATAGAGGTCCACTGGATAAGGGATATTGTTTTTTTTTTAACAGATGCCCGAGATCAGGCAGATAGAGGTCCACTGGACCACCAGGGATATTGGACGGGGTTTTCTATTTTTACAGATGCCCGCGATCGGGTTGCAGGGGGCATCTGTGCCCAACGGCTGCTGCCTGGCAGGGAGCCAGGTGCAAGTCGTCGAGGATCGGCGCACCTGCATGCAAATGGGGCCATAATGACATGCAAATGGCCCCATGTGTGCCTTTGTATAATGCTATGATCTCATTTGCATGTCAGTCAACTTTTGAATATCATGGGTGCGTATGGTGCAATGGAACTTACGAGCAGCGCATCTCCATGCTACACTCTGCCACTTATGCGCTGGCGCAGTGCCACTGCGCCATGCACACTGGGGGTGGCCTGGGTGTGATATTCAAAGCTGCTGAACCATGGCGTAGCTCCTTTGAATATCACTTAGTCCACACCCCTGCGCAGCAAATTTGAGCTGTGCCCAAGCTTGCGCCACAGCCGGGAGCAGTTTGAATATCTGGGCCTTCATGTATATCTCCAAAATTATGATTGTGTCCAGCAATGTCTGCTATTCCACTGAGCACAAAAAATGAAAAAAGCAGATAAACCACATTAAACAAAATTAACAATTAAAAACAACTTGTATGGAGTCTTATTTCTTATGTTGACAAGTTTTAAATTTATTTACTGTGTTATGATTGTCAAAACATTTAGTAGCTTTGTTGGCGGTGTGAATTGTTTGATAATGAGTCCATGTAGGAAATCTCTTTATCTAGAGTTTCTTCTCTAGTTGGCAAGGTGTTAGATGAGACCTTTAATTGATTACCAAGGAAGTAATTGTTGTTCTATCACTGTTATCCTATCCCTTTTCTCTACGTAGTCATAAAAGGGCAGCCATCTAGAATTAAATTTGTCTATTAATAACCTCAGACGAGCTGTGGCCCCTTCCATGGCTTTAATATTTTCAACATTAGCCGTCCACAGGTCATGTGAAAGAGGATGCGGACTGAGCCAATGTTGTGTGATAGTTTTCAATGCTACTGCTATTAAAATATAAAATAAATATTTTTGACCTGCTGTTGTAACCTCCTTTGGGGGTAGGCAAACCACTACATTTATACCATTTAGGCTATTTTCTACCTGAAGGATCTCTTGGATTGCTTGTGTTACTTCCCTCCAGGAATTGATAATTTGTGGGCAGTCCCAAAAAATATGTGAAAATGTTCCCTTTTGCCCGCAGGCTCTCCAACACCTGTCCACAGAGGACAGGGAATAGTGAGAAGAGATTATTAGGGTTATAAAAAACCTGGAAGTAACTTTCCAATGTTATTCTCTCCTCACTGGGGAGCTTGTTGTTTTGCTTACCCTGGTCCACATCTTGGACCAATCTTCCTCTGTCAGTATTATAGAGAGCTCCTCCTGCCATCTCTGCTCTATAGCTTGGACCGCTAGAATGCCCATCCCTTCCTGAATGGTTTTGTATATAAAGGATATGTAGCCCCTCAAATCCCCTGAATGACTTTTTGTGGTGGGTTAACATCAATGGTTGTGCTATGGATTCTGCGAGTGCATCTATACCTACCCGTGTAAGTAGGTAGTGCCTCCATTGTAAATATTTATTGAAGTCTCTCTGTGGGATGTTAAATTCCTGTTACAAATTCACAAAACTTTTGATTACTTCTCCTTGAAGAAACTGGGTAAGAAAGATTAACCTCTTGTTTCTCCAAGTCACTAAACAATGGTCCTCAGCTGTAGTGGGAAACTGGGGTAAGTATAGTAAAGGTATATATTTCCATACCAGTCTGATAATCTCCCAACTCTGTCTAATTTGTGTCCAGATCGATATTGTTTGTTTAGTCCAGGGATTTTTTATTTTATTGATCTCGGAGCTCGGATGGTGCCACTGTTCATGGCAGGTACCGTAGGGGAGTTGATGGGTGGGCATTTTGTTCTATCTGATACCATCCACTCTGGCACTCTGCAGATAACATTTTTAAAATGAGTTGACTCTGGGCTGCTTGATAATAATTGTAAAAATTAGAAACACCTAATCCTCCTCTAGTTCTTGGTTCCATTAATAGGTTTTATCCTTTCCTAGGTCTCCTTCTCACCCATATAAACCTACTCAGTTTAAGTTTAAGATCTTTCCAGTCCTTTTTGATAAACGGTAAGGAAAGGCAGGTGAATAAGAACAGATATCTAGGTAATATATTAATTTTTACAGTCTCCACTCAATTTGATAGTGTAAGAGGTAGATTCTACCAACAATTGATATCTGTGAATACCTGTTGTTTCAGCAACCCATAATTAATGAGATAGATCTTTGATATCTTTGTGGGTATCAGGATGCCCAAATATCTAATTTTACCTTTGGCCCAGTTAAAGGGTTTGTTTAAATCATTCCCTAACTTTTTCTTCCCTTTAATCACAATCATTTCAGACTTCTCTTTATTTACTTAGAATCCTGAAGTATTTCTAAATTGGTCTAATAAATTTAAAAGTGGAGGAAGGGAAGTCTCTGGATTACTCAAATATATTAAAATATCATCTGCGTACATCGAGAGCTTGTTCAGGGCCTGTTCCACCCTAATCCCTTCTATATTATCTTCCTTCCTGATGACCTGAGCTAGGGGCTCAATTCTTAAGGCAAACAGTAGTGGGGAGAGTGGGTATCCCTGATGGGTGCCTCTATGTACTTTAAATCTTTCCGAGAGTGTACCATTAACCCTCACTCTAGCCATCAGATTTTGATATGCTAGCATTACCCATTTAAGAATATTCCCTTCTATCCCCATCCGCTTTAGAATTTCTTGCATATACACCCAATTAAGGTGGTCAAATGCTTTTTCCACATCTAGAAATAAGGCTATTTGGGGGTATCTATTTTAGTTTGGGCTGTTAAAATATTAAGTAACCTCCTGATGTTGTCAGAAAGGTGTCTATGGGGTACAAATCCTGATTGATCAGGATGCACCAGGGTTTCTATGTAATTCTGTAATCTAGTGGCCATCACTTTAGTTATGAGTTTGAAATCTTGGTTCAGCAATGAAATTGGTCGATAAGACTCACAGCGTATTTTAGATTTTCCTGGCTTTGGGATTACTGAAATTATAGCTTCAGACCACGATCTAGGAAACCTGCTTTCTTCCAAATTTGTGTTCATCACAACTGTTAATTTTGGGACTAATATTTTCATTAATTTATTTATAAAATTCAGCAGGAAACCCATCTGATCTGGGGGATTTACCTGATGGAAGTTGAAGTATAATGGAGTTCAGTTCCTGCTCCGTAATTGGTGCTGATAAACCCTTTTGTGCCTCTACTGGTAGTTTGGGGAGTGACAAGTTCCTTAGAAATTGTTTTGTTCCCTCTGCCACCTCCTGTGGCTGTTTGTCCTCTGAACACAGATTTTTATAATATTGCATAAATTGCTGAATTGTATCTGTAGGTTGTCTCCATACTTTGTTGATCTGAGTGCTACTATGGATACACTGAACATATCTACTAACTTGGGTTTTCCTAAGTCGGACTGCCAACAGTTTCGTGGCTCGGGGTCCTCCTTCATAATACTTTTGAGTAGAGAATCTTAACAACCCTTCCACTTTCCTATTATCCAGGGATTGCAATTCTGTCCGGGCTTGAGTGAGTTCTTTTAAGATCTTAGAATTAGCAGGATCTAATTTATGTTTAGCTTCCCATTCCAATATTTTATTTTTAGTTTCTATGTATTTTTTATTTAAACTTTTCTTTTTAGCAGCTGCAAAACTTATGATCTGCACTCTGAGGACAGCTTTCATTGTATCCTACCAAATTAGTGGGGAACTATTTGGTGGGGGGGAGTCAATTTCCAAATCCTGTATCATTTTAGTTATGTGTTGCAGGAAGTTCCTGTCATTTAACAAAGAGATGTTCAGTCTCCATAAGGATATTTTAGGTACATTGCTCCAACATAGTTCAAGAGAAATCAGAGCATGATCCGACAATGTTATAGGATGTATTGTGGAGGCCACACACACATGGAGATCAGTTTGACGAGTAAGAAACATGTCAATACATGAGTATGACTGTTGAGCTGCTAAATAAAATGTGTAGTCCTTTTCTGAACCATGCAAGGACCTCCAGATGTCTACCAGCCCCCACTCACACATCAATGCTTTCAGTTTCTTAGTGGCTAGTTTGGCTGCTGAGGTTCGGCCTGAAGAGCGATCTATTGTGGGGCATAGGACAGCATTAAAGTCTTCTCCTATTATGAGTTGGCCTTCTGTTAGCTCTGCTAATTTATGAAACACTTCTTTGAAGAATTTCTCTGCTCCCATATTTGGTGCATAAATGTTTATCAGATGTACTGATTTGTTCTGCAGAGTGCCTGATACTCTAAGGTATCTCCCTTGCACTGCTCCCTCTACCTCCCAGACTTGGAATGGAATATTCCTCTTCAATAATATAGCTACTCCTGCTTTCTTTGCTGAGTCATGTGAGGCTGCTTCAACATGGCCCACCCATAAACGCCTAAGTTTTAAATGTTCCTGTGGACTCAGATGCGTCTCTTGTATAAGAGCGATATCACACCCTACTGTAGGTGCTTTAATTTGACTAATAGTCAAGTTCTCTTTATAGGAGAGTTAATACCTTTTACATTGTATGATATTATATTTAATTAAGTCAGTTTAGTGCCAGTAAGTTAACTATTAATCCTTTTGACTTCCCCCTCTCTATATGGCTCTAACTTAATGCCTTCCAGGACTCCAGTTACATTCATAATCCGGTCAACATATTTCTGTGTTACTCCACAATAAGAAAAGTTAAAAATAAAGAAGATATATACATTAATAAAACTCTTTGCCACTAACAAGTGGTCCAGAATACATAACAGGTAGTTCTCTACAAACATTGGGAATCACTAATATTTAATAACAGAACAAGAAAAAGTACTATTTTATGAAAATTATTATCTAAACTTCCAAGGCTTTACCTGCCGTATCTCAGACAGGTAATCAGTACTTTTATTCCCCCATTAGTTAAGATCTTACCCTGGCGGTAGTGGTTGTCCACCCAATATTGATGTGTACCCTCCCACTTGTTAAAGACGTCATGTCCCATATCAGCACTCCTGAGAGCTCCCTCCTTCCCTTTCCACATTATTACCCATCTATAATAGAGAGGGAGTTACATTTAACCTCACCCCATCCTTTCTATTTCTTCTGTATATTTAGGCTTTGTACCTTGCCATTATCTAATGTCGCTTTGCTTATATTCATCCTTCTCTTCCTATCACCCAATACCCGCTTTCCTATTGTTTTCCCTTTCCCTACCCTCCCTCTACCTCCCCCATCCCAATATCCATAGGGTCTTTATTAGTCTATACCCAAAGAGAACAAGAAAGGTAGAAATACCGCCCCCATTACTTGCCCAACACGCTGCTATTTGCTTGACTCCTATACTAGGAATATGAAGATCAATAGATTTTATCAGCTGTTGATGATTTTCCCTGCTTTCCTTTATGCTTATCCCGTAGGAGAGATTTGTTCCTCCTCCCCCCTTTCTTGCCCATCGTTATCAGAAAACAAAGAATCAGTCCTGTAATTGACCCAGAAGTTGTTGCTGGGCAAATAGTCTCTTTAACACCCTGAAATTGAGTTCTGTGGTGTGGATTGTGTGGTATTAGTTTGTGCTGGAAACATCAGGCCTTTTAAAACCCCGGCCGATGAAACAAGGCTATCCCTCACAGGCCTCTCTTATCCCCTGTGTTTAAAAGAAAACAGTACCTTCTTCCTCTGGAAGTAAAAAAGTCATCTTCTCGGTGAATTGGAGAAAGAGGGTGTGGTAGGATGTTTCTGGTTCCTAATATCGATCATTTCAGCAATTTCTTAATATCTGATCATTTCAGTAATTTCTTAATATCTGTTGCTGTCGCTTGTGGTATAGTACCAGGTAGTCCCCTTTTCAACCCCGCGTTTCTAGTTGTGGTAGACCAGGCATCTGCGTGTAGCTTTTTCTCCAGGATCTCTAGTTCTAAATCAGGCATTTGGATGCCGGGTTCTTTTACCAGAGGAGCTGCTTCAACCACTGACGGAAATGTTCTAATTCCGGAGTCTAGATGGATTTTTAATTTGGCTGGGTACAGTACTTGGCCACAAATATCCTTTTTAACTTTTAAGTCTCTGATGCCTCTCACTCACTGCCTGTCTGCCTGAAGTGCATTAGAGAAGTCCTGGTTGAAATATATGAGGGCATCGTGATATTTAAACTCTTTGTGCCACCAGGCCTCCCTCAGAATCCAATCTTTATTTTGATAGTACACCATCCTAATTATGAGAGATCGGAGTCTAGCCTTGGGGTTGGTAGGTTTGGCAAGTAATGACCTGTGCACCCTGTCAATTTCTAAATTAAGGTCCGAGGGGATAGATAGGACCAATTGAATCAATTGTTGTACAAAGTCCACCACTGTAGCAAATCCCTCTTCCTGACCCTCTGGTACACCATGGATTCAGAAATTATTCCTACGGGACCTATTTTCTAGGTCCTCCATTCATTGCTGTGATTCCCAATCTCTCTGTAGTAGGTAGAGAAGAAGGCACTCATTTGTGTCTTGGGCCTCCATCAGCTCCATAACCTTTGTAGCATTAGCCGAGACTTTCTGATCCAAGGTACGTACATCTTTCCAACGATTGGCTAGAGCCGAGTCTATTTTGTTAACTGTTTTTAAAATTTAATGCAGGGTGCTAGCTGTTTTGGTTGCTGAGTCTTGTTCCTCTTCATCGAAATCGATGGATGAGTCAGATGCCAGGCGCCGCCGTGGAGGCCCTCTGTTGTCTCGCCCAAGGTCAATTGCTTCATTTTGTCTGGCACTGCTATCAATTTCGAACTTTTAGGTCTTGATGATTTTTCCATCATCTTGGACAATTCTAGGGTCCATCAAAAGGCTTGCTTTAGCTTTGAACAGTGAGGATTCTGTTAAATTATAGTTGGGTTGTGGAGGAGCTCACCAGGTTAGCATGCTACCATGTTCATGACATCACCGGAAGCCTCCCCATAGAAATGGACTTGATAGCCATCATAATCTCCCTAGGGGAAATAGTAGCCTGGAGCATGTCCATGTTCCCTTGAGGCAAACTTGGGACCAGTATGTCTGAGAAGAAATTGGGCAAGCAACAAACTGGCCCAGTTGGGGTTCCAAAGGTGGCCTTGACATGAGTATTAAGGAAGGATAATTTCTCCTTGGTACCTGACAAAAGAGTTCCAACCTCATTGGCTAACTGTGAAAAGGACTGGTTATTTGATCTACTTTTGCAGTCATCAAAGGGGTTTGTATGAAACTTTCTACCCTTAGTACTGTATTTCTGTTCCATCAGCAATGACCAGTGATGGATCCAGTATTGCTAAAGATCCTGCTGCAGCAGGACACTTCTTTGACATTTAGATGACTTATAAGCAATCCAACTACTATATTTTATTTCTTATACAACAATAATTAACTTTATCATGGTCTACTATCAACAGTTACCATGTTCAAACGAAGATAATATATACAGAAGCACTCTGCCTCCTCACTGAACAGCTGAACACCTTTAACTCTGACATGTATCATTATGGCTGCAGGACCTTTTTTAAAATCCTGCATCCAACACTGGCAATGACAACATTCTCTGGTACTGGAATTCGATCATTTTTCCCCTTGTGATAGCCAACCCGGGGGGAAAAAAACATGTCCAGTCATTCATAGATGTTAATGAGTCAAAATGGCTTGTGAGTTTTATTATGACTCAACACATATCAGTGGTATTGCCTGGTAATATTGTCACACATAAAGGCATCCTGTGATTTTTTGACTGACTACATGGTTACACTTAACACAACTGATTCAGGCAGTGCATTCCAAGTAGCCACAGCTCTCTGGTTAAACCATTTACCCCTCATATTAGTCTTGTAAAATTCACCACTTAGCTGTAAGCAATGCAATCTACTGGATCTATTACTAATCCTTTGGTTCAGGCCTGATGATTCCCATATATTCTTATTTTAGAAAGCCTTGTATGAAGCATAGGTCATCTCATAATCTTCTATAATTCCGACTAAACAAGCCTAAATGAGTCAATCTATCCCAGTAAGTTTTATTTTTTTCAGTTTTATATTCCTTTTGTTGCTTTATGCTGTACCCTTTCTAATTGCCTAATACTACCCATATTTTGTGGAGTACAAAATGGAGAACAGTGCTCCAATATAGGCCTCACTAGAGATGAGCACAATGGAATAATCACCTTAGAGCTTCTACTCTTTAGATATCCAAAAATACAACCAAGAATTTTGTTACCCTATTTTAACTGCTTCATTAGTGTGTGTATATCAATTTTTTATGAATTATCAATAATTGCTCCTAGGTTTCTATTTATTATCAGTATACTCAAGTGTTCTGTTGTTTATTTTGTGATCAGACATGATATTGCTATGACCAAAGTGCATAACCTTACACTTCTCTACACTGAAACTCTGTGCTGTTTAGCCCAAAATTCCAGGTGAGATTGTTCTTCCTGAAAATTCTTAGCCACTTTCTTATTATTTATAATAGCACAGACTTTGGTGTCATCTGCATATTTGCACAGCCATGAATCACCTAAAATCTTCATGGAGGAAACAAATATATGAAATAGGGTAGGTCCCAAAATTGATCCGTGCAGCACACCACCCAACACCCTACTCCAGTTTGAACAGTAACCCCTGATACAAACTCTTTGGCATGTATCACTGAGCCAAGATCTAACCCAAGTAATAAGATGCTGGTTGAAATTTAATTTGAACAGTTTCCGTACTAATTCCATGTGAGAGACTGAATCAAAGGCTTTTGAAAAATCCAGGTATACCATGTCCGCTGGCAGACGTTCGTCCAGAGCTTTACTAACAGGTTCAAAAAAATTCAGCAAGTTATTTAAACAAGATGTTCCTGATACAAATCCATGTTGAGTGAAATCTAATAATCCATTTAGTATCATGTGCTGTTCCAGTTTTCTTTGAAACAGCTTTCCATAACCTTACCTATTACTGAAGTGAGGCTAAAAGGGTGATAACTGCTTACCTCCTGCCTATTCCCCTTTTTAAAGATCAAGGTTCTGTTACCTTCCTTCCATTCCTTTATAACACTACTATCCCTTAATGAAACATTAAATAACACAGTCAAAGGTCCTGCTAGCTGATTGGCAAGTTCACATAAAACCTGGGATACCATCAGGTCCAGTTGCTTTATTAGTTTTCAACTGTTTTAGTTTATTCAGAACCTCAATTTCCTTTATATCACATGATGGAAAAGTATTATTTTTATTTTTCTGATATATCACAATTTCATCAGTACCATCATGTTGGAAAACACTTAAAAAATATTCATTAAATTTTACTGCCATCTCCGTTTCCTCTTCAATTACACCCATTCCATCCTTTAAGGGACCTATTTGTTTTTTACCTCCTTTTAAGTGTCCTATATAGCTAAATAATTTTTTATTGTCTTTAGTCTCAGAGGCAAGTTTCAATTCAGCTGCAGACTTTGCCATTTTTATAAGTTTTTTGCATTTTTATTCAAATCCTTGTATTTATGTAACCTTTCAGATGTTTGATTTTTCATGTATTTTTTATATGCTGTTTTTTATGTAATTGTTTCTTTAAATTACTATTGAACCATTTAGGTATTCTCCCAGAATTATTATATTTATTAATTTCTGGAACATAGGTTTTAATACAGAAATCTATCTTATTTTTGCAACGTTCCAAATATATTCTGTAGAATGATCCTTTAGCTCATTCTCCCAGTCCCAGGAATGTATATGATTTCTTATTTCTGAGTAATTTGCCTTATCATAACACTTTAGCTTTGTTTTACCCCGGACAGGATTCCATTTTCCCTCAATAGTTAAATTAACCATTGCATGGTCACTGTTTCCCATTGGATGTAATACTTTTATGTTATTTATTTCATCTTCAAAATTACTAAAAATTAGATCTAGTATTTTGTTATTCCTTGTATTCTCCTAGACAATTTGCTCCAAGTTTTTATTCAATGTGATTTCTATCATCCTTTTCTCCAAGGTGCTAGTACTAATAAGGTTCTCCCAGTCAATGTTTGGAAAATTAAAATCACCCATGAGAAGACTATTACCATCAATGTTCATATTTTTAATTGCATCCAAAAAACAATTATTTTCAATAGAATTTAAATTAGATGAACAATAGCATAGTCCTATATTAATTTTCATAATGTTTAATTGTAATTGTACCCACATTCGTTCTACTGCCTCTGTTCCTCCACCACATAACTCCAACTCTCTAGCTTTGATATCAGTAGATAGGTATAGTGCAACTCCTCAATCTCCTTTTGCCTGTTCTTTCTTTGTGAAATAGATTGAAACCACTAATCTCTTCAATCAAGTCATCCTTTTTAAACCATTGCTGATAAAGACAGACATTCGTGATACTGCCTTCAGTGATCCAGATACTTCAGATATTTTTCATTTGACAATTTTCTGCCCTGCAATTTGAAAAAGTATTTCAAGTCAGACTTAACCTCCTCCCACCATTCAAGACGGGAATCACAAACAACCAAGGTGGATTTTTTGCCTGAATAAGGTACTGCAGTTTACAGATGACTGAATCCTATTCCAGAAGTGCTACATTTATTTATTTATTTAAAGGACAACTAAACAATCTTTTTACACATTTTTTAAATGATTACATAGGCTTATGAAGGAGAGGCTATTGTTTACATTTATACAGAAACTGCATTTATTAAAGTAGGATAAATGCAGTTTCATAGCATTTGAAGATTTTAAACACAACCTCTCCTGATTCAAAAATCCTGTTCTGAGAATCCTAAAATGGCTGCCTTGATGATGTCAAAGAAGTGAGAGATGCCAGCTGTGCAGATGTATTTTAGCTCCACTACCCATATTCAAATGCAAATAACTTTAAAATGAAAAATTATAGCATGGTACTTTGAGCACGTACGTTGTTCAGCACAAAAATATCTACCAAATGAGTGGTGTTTCATTTATAGATAGCTTTTAGTTTTTTTAAATTAGCAAAAGAAATGCAGCAACAAAAATCTTTTTTTTGTCACTGTTTCAACAAACAAATGCAAATAACTTTAAACCAAAAAAATGATAGCATGGTACTTTGAGAACAAAAGTTGTTCAGCGTAAAAATATCTACAAAATGAGTGCTGTTTCATTTATAGATACCTTTTAGTTGTTTTTATAATTAGCAAAAAACAGCAGAAGATTAAATTTTCTTTTTTACTTTTTGTAACAAACAAATGCAAATAGCTTTAAAATGAAATGTGATAGCATGGTACTTTGAGCACAAAAGTTGTTCAGCACAACAATATCTGCCAAATGAATGGTGTTTCATTTATAAATGCATTTTAGATTTTTTATTATCAGCAAAAAAAGCAGCAGAAAATTAAATTTATGTCACTTTTTTCAACAAACAAATGCAAACAACTTTAAAACAAAAAAATGATAGCATGGAACTGTGAGCATGCCATTTGTTCAGAACAAACATACTGTATCTACAAAATGAATGGTGTTTCGTTTATACAGTATATACCTTTTAGTTTTTTTATAAATAGCAAAAACAGCAGCAAATTCAATTTTCTTTTTCACTTTTTTCAACAAACAAATGCAAATAGCTTTAAAACGAAATATGTTAGCATGGTACTTTGAGCACAAAAGTTGTTCAGCACAAAAGTATCTGCCACATGAGTGGTGTTTCATTTATAGATACCTTTCAGATTTGTTATAATCAGCAACAAATAGCAGGAAATTATTTTTTTTTACTTTTTTGGGAGGCATGGCATAAATGGAATAGGTTACCTCCCTACTGGAAATATTGTTGATATTTTTTGTTCTCATGCCGACTGACCTGATGACATCACTCATGGCTTCACCACTCATGATATCATTGGGTTAACTGGTACTCAAACAAAAAATATCAACAATATTTCCAGTAGGGGGTAGCATATCCCTTATATATTCTTTGTAAAAAAAAAAAAACCCTCCATTAATGCATCAGTTTGGGTTGTTATTAAAGCCGCAAAAGTATGAAAATGGGATGTTAGGGTTTTCAACACTAACTCTGCATTCCCCCCAAGCAGCCAAAGGGGGCAAGGCAACACAAGCAACCACAGACATCCATCATCAGGTAAGACAAACAACATACAACTCTTTCCACATGATATACGAGACATCCATCATCATGGTCCAGTGCTTCTGTAGCCATGGATACACATGCACACTTGCACACCACCTGGGAAGTGCGGTACAAAAATTCTCATGGGCTCACACTGTAAATTGTAAGTAAGGAATAACATGACAAGATGTGTGGCAATGCTAAATTACCACACACCCAAGGTGGGTTGTGAGGTACGAGGCGCAGCTGAGCACCTTCAACCACCTGGGAAGTGAGATATAAAATTCCCATAGGATCACATTGTAAATTATAAGTAAGCAATAACACATGTGCAGTAATGCTAAATTACAGCACACCCCAGGTGAGTTGTGGGGTACGAGGTGCGTCTACCACCTGGGAAGTGCTGATGTCTTCACTCAGGTGCCAAAGGCATGTTAAGGATGTGAACAGTCAGCATGTGGCTGCTCTGAGGACCATCAGGCACCTGATATCTTTGCCTGGAAACAGAAGTGACATTTTTACTTAAATGGCACACAGCTGAATGACACAAAATGAAACCAAAACAAGC
The DNA here is from genome assembly GCA_016271365.2 of Neoceratodus forsteri. Taxonomy (NCBI): domain Eukaryota; kingdom Metazoa; phylum Chordata; order Ceratodontiformes; family Ceratodontidae; genus Neoceratodus; species Neoceratodus forsteri. The sequence continues at coordinate 324,805,615 of CM057459.1, forward strand.
ATTTGTCAATGCCGAATGTTTGCTTGCTAATATTAGCATTGGACATGCAGGAGTTAGACAGAGGCAGAATAGGAATGGCAGTAAAGTATTGAACTCACACCAACCCCACCTCTACCTTGCAGAGATGGACAGGTATTGGGGCGTGCCTTTGGGTCATCTCCCATAATGCTCATGGCATTTCACATCACCCTGTCTTGTCAAAACTGACAAGTTTTGAGGTGTGCCTTGGGATGTTCAACTTCACAGTCATCCCATTTCATAAGGACATATGCTGAAATGGGTGCAGTATAGGAGAATGGGGTGAAGTGTGGGGACCGAATAAGGGACCGAATAGTCAAAGGCACACCTTGATACTTTGTCAGTGGCTTCAGGGTGGGGGGTGGGGGTGAAATGGCATGAGCATTACAGCTGCCAATCCAAAAACACACCCCTGATGCCTGTTGGTCTGTACAAGGTGGGATGTTATGGTTAGAAACCCTAATGCCCCGGGTATTTGTTGGTATTTGCACTACAAATTTTCAACCTGGCCTTTTTGTGACCCCCACCTCATGAAAGCATTTGGGAGCTCTGCTCATGAACAGTGACACTGTGATTTTGTTAATGTGTCCCGAACTTTGATTTCCTACAGTGATGGTGCCATTCTGTGCCAGATGTGTGAAAACAGAGATCAGGCAGGATGTGAAGAATGACACTTGTACCATTCATAGAGAGGTGTGAAGAGATGGCAATGTTGAAAATCTAGAGTGCCACCTGTATTTTTGGGGAAGGGAACTGGAGCTGACAGGGATTTGGCACCCCGTCGGCAAAGAAAAAGGGTCTGTGTTTGGGGGGGCATGATGCCGATGGGGACTGGGCTTCCCCGTTGGCAAATTAATTGAGGAGGGGCCATGCTAACGGCGGGGTTGGGCACCCCCCACATCAGCATTCCTGGGACCATGAGAGGTGGAAGGTGACAGCCGCCACCACGTTTATTGAAATATAACACCAGGCAAGGCATGCCCTGCAATGAGGGGGCGCTTCCCCATTGCAGCTGCAAAATCATTTCAAGTTGGTGGCACACTTCTGAGCTGCTATCATAGACAACATGCTCATTTAGTGGTGCCATGGACACAAGCCCCCAAAAGCAGTGGCGGCATTGGCCACAACACAACCGCACCTCCACAACCTGCTTCTCCAGCAAGCTGTCACAACATGTTTATTGCGCATGCGCACAACCAAACATAAAAAGGGATAGAATTAGTAACCTGGAATAAAGCTGCAATGCCCTGCATCATTTCCTGTCTATAAGTATGTAAGACTGGGCAGAAATAAAAAATATGAGAGTGAGAGGCCTGCTGCTCACCACACCCCTGTTAGCAATGAGGAGAAATGGTGGGATGCCATTTAGCTTGTAATCAGGAGGTAAGAAAGAACCTAACTTTAACCTTCCACATATATTTCTGCTACTGTGGGGAAGAGGTCACCCAAGAGGAACCCCTCCAAATCTTGAGCTTTTCTGTTTGTGTGAGGTGGAAGTCTGTCTCCTGTTCCCATTTGGTAATGAGTGGTACAGCAGCATCTGCTCTACAACCATTAAGAAATGTGTAAATGTGTGAGATAGCCCCTTTGGGTGTTGAAATAGCTAAAATAACTGCAAGCTGTGGTCCCTGAGGAGTGTTTAGTTCTAGGGTATGTTATTGTTTCAGCTGAATCTGAATGTAGGCCTGCATTTGTATATAATGAAACATATCAGTAGGGGTCCATCCAAAGACCTTACAACATTCCCTAAAGAAAAGGATGGCATCTCCCCTCAACAGATGAGCTGGCAGTCTCTTAACATGGACTCCTTTCTCAGTGACCTTGCTACAACTGACTGGTCCTCCATCCTCTCTTCCCCTTACATTGATGAGGCCCTCTCCTTGTCCATTCCAGATTCACAAACGTCTGGGACATGCACGCCCCCCTTAGAAAATCCAGGGTCAAAGGATCCCACCACCTCTGGATCACGCTGGATGTCACTGACTAGTGCAAGTCCCATGACCAAGCCTGGGCCTGCTTCAAATTGTTCTGCTCTTGGCCCGATCTCCTCTCTTACAGGAAGATCAAACCAACCTCCAGTATAATCTGAACTCCCTGGCAAAGTGAGGGAAAAATACTGAGGGCCAGTTAGTCAGACTACAAGAGAGCCAGGAGCAAAATATTTTTGTTTCTTTTTTAAGCTCATCTATTGCTGCTAAAAAGCTATAAGCTAGCTCTGCCTGCTTATTCAATATTGAACCCAGTTAGTGTGTGAGGGGAGGTAGTGACCGGTTATACGTACAATAAAATCTTAGTATAAGAGTTAGGTTGATTAAAAGAAAGCTAACTCGAGGACATACTGTGTGTGAGCAAGCAGCACACTCTGAGCGAGGGCCAGTTAGTCCGACTGTGAAGGAGAAGGGAGCAAAATAAAAAGGTTATTTTTTGCGCTATTAGCTGCTCCGCTACAACCTACAGTTACCTGCTATTTTCAAATTTCAAAGCCTATTCTGCTCTGCCTGCTTGGTCTCAGACCTTGCCTATTTGTGTGAGGGGAGGGGGAGTGACCAGTTTGAGGGACAGGGTCACAAAAAACAAAACCCTCTTAGTTTTTAAGAGCTAAGCTGATAAAGGTGACAAAAAAAAAAAAGCTGCCTTGAGGTTGACTTACTGTGTGTGAGCGCACTCTAGTTAGTCAGACTGTGAGGAAGCATGAAGCAAAATAAAAGGTTATTTTCTGAGCCAGCACCATAGCAAGGTGTTTTCACGCCTTGAGCAAGCCACACATTTTGTGCCCCCCACCCTGCCCTGTAGTGTCAGCAGTGGCTGACCTGATGGGCTCACTCGGTGGGGGATGGCAGCCACAGGAGCAGTAGCAGATCTAAGATTTTAGAATGCAGGGTTCAGTGGCCCATTAGGAGGGTCTTGGGACAGAGTTTGCTATGCATGAATCTAGGTTGCCATCATGCCCGTGTGAGCAACCACCACTTGGTGAGATGGATCCAGCTTCTTCTACATCTCAGAAGAGAAAGCCATGACAGAATGAAGGAACTCTCCTGTGCTGCCATACCAGAAATGTCACACTGACCAAAGCACCATTTAAAAAAAAAAAAAAAAAACTTGCAATTGCTACAGTTTTGCACATGCAACCCCGTGCCCAATGATGTTCCTTCCCAGCAAGATTTTTTTTTTTTTTTTACAATTTAATTATTTAGAAGAGCCTACCTGAGATGTAACATCTCATTTCTACTGGGGATCCTGCTTCTACCCAGTTCAACAGCTTGATAGACTGCAATACTGGGAGATTTAGTAACTTGCTCAGGATCACAGTACTGCAGTCCATCCAGCCCTGGGAGGTTTAGTAACCTTCTCAAGCTCACACAGCTACAGTATTTTGCGTTGCTCTAGCTAGGTTTGAACCTGCAATGTCCTGGTTCTCAAGCCAGTGCCCTAATCACTAGATCACAGTGCCTCCAATATGATTTTAAATTAAACCATTACCCATCTCAAATAAGCATGTGTGTTTCTGTTACAGCTTTTTGGCCATTTCCAGGTATCCAGAGTGTAGAACTCTAGCTGCCCTCATTGGATGTAGCTCCAGTACTTTGCCCAGTACCATAGAAAGGGTGGGGCGGGCGGTGCTCCAGCACTGGGCGCAAGCCTCCAAGGGGCGCAATTTTCAATGGAAGCTTGCATATTTGTTCACTTATGTACCACTTAAATTTTTTTTGCTCACTTAGACTGTAAGCATAACTGGCTGTCAGCAGGGGTGCATCTGCCAAAGATCAGCAAGTTTGGGGGCGTACATGAGCTGCAGGCAAATAGTCATGTGGTGGTGTGTAGTGTTGAAGTAGTGAGAAAGAAAGAGACACTGTAGGCAGGTCAGCAACGCACATTATAAAAGGTATGAGCGAGTGGTTGACACTAAGACTGAGAGTACAGCCAGACAGTCATATATTATTGTGATACTTGTGAGTAGAGAGAAAGAGGTGTGAGACAAGAGATCCATTAGTGAGGTCCTTTCCAGACTGTCTTGGATTTTTAATTGTAGCATAAGCATATTAGTAATAAGTCTGTCGTCCTGTCTCCTGTGTGTGATCCCCAGCCGAATTCCATATTGTTTAAAAATCAAATTTGTGTCCTGTTTGCTGTTTAGTTTTGTGCAAACTGTGTAAGTGAGTCTGAACTCTAGTCTGATTTCTGAAATGAGTATATCTGCAGCGCGCAGTGCCGGGCCGGGGGGTAATTTTCGATTTGAAAAATGGAATTGAATTTAAATTGGAAATCATGTACTGATCTGATCCAGATACTGCACTGATCTCATCATCAGGAGGAGGAATGGGAAAGAAATCTATCCAGTTGCGGCTCTCATCCACACCAGCCAACTGCCAGGACTGGGCTGAGGGCCCAATCTGATTGGGCCCACAGCCTGGCTTGGCAGGTGGGTGGTAGTGACCGGCTGCTGTAGTAGTAGTTCACGGGACTCCTACTGGGACAGTGGGATGGGAGTGAAGAAGTTGCCAGTTGCCGCCGACCGCCTCCTCTTTGGCTCTTCTGCCAAGTTTGGCAGACTGACTGCCATGGTGCAAGCAGGCCGTCGCGGCACCATCCCTCCACCCGTCGTTTTCTCTCCTTCTCTTGCCCAGCGTCCCCTAGCACCCAGTGATGCATTCCACATCATGCAGGCTCCCCCGCTGCATTCACCCATCCTAATACTCCAGGCGGGAGTGTGCTGCTGACCTTGGGAGTCAGCATATTTAATTTCCTCTGTCTCACAGTCTCAGTGCACAACATAAACAACACTATTCAAAAAAGTTCAAGCAACTCAAGTTATCAATTTAAAATAAATTCTGTTTTGTGTCGAGCCAAGAATGTCAGAGTAGATTGAGACTCGAGAAGGAGATGTTGCTTACTTGCTTTAATAATTAGTCAGTCAGGACCCTTCAGCTCTGAAGATGTTACATTCTTTCTGTGCTTTAAAATCATTTCAAAACAGAGAAAGAAAAGAGTAAAAGACAAGACATGGAAAGTTTGGAAACTTCTGAATATTTAAATTGTTCCACTCCTGAATAAAATGATTGATTAATTAGGTTTTTCTGTACCATACAAGCATGAATTTTATTCAGTGTAAGGGTAATTAGAAAGCAGAAATCCATTCCAAAAAAGACGTGAGGCTACTTAGTGATAACTTTACACAGGTGTAGATTCCCTGGGGTACATAAGAGCTTTGTGGGTGGTTAGGTAGTTCTCTGTATCGCCACTGATTGAAATGAACTACCTACCTACAGAAAGGTAAAATTACCTGCTCGGGTGGAGGTAACAGATTTACTTGTTTGTGCAATTAGCAGTCACTCCTTCACTGTGAAGGAGTACAAATTGTTTAAACAAGTAAATCAGCTTCACTCCTCATTATTCGGTGCATCACAGCAGTCTGTTTTTTTTTTTAACCTCAGGGTCTCAATTTTCAGTAACTATGGTGGGTAGCAGCACTTCACGGGTGGAAACTGGCTGCACCACTGTGCTTCCACGATTGTGCCATACAGTACACAATGCTGGGTGAATTATTCCTCTAGTTGTTAGAGGGTATAAACACAGGCTGGATTGCACTTGGGACCAAGTCACAAACTGGAATTGCACTAATCTCGGTGAATGCCATTCTGTGAATCAGGTGTAATGGTCAGTGCAGGGGCATACAGCCTGGAAAGCATCCCCCCTCCTAAACCTATAATCCTCGAATGTAGGGCCCTTCTGGGTCACTGATTCCAGATCCTTCATGGCCTAGTGGCTTCACTCCCTGGTGACCCAATGTCAACCCCTAGGTACGTACAAGAAACAGATCGATTGTGGAAGGGCTGCCACATTTATGTGAATGGTACTGTGGTCCATTTGTGTGGCAGCCCCACCCACCCACACTATCCTGAAGTGTCTCGGCCATTCAGGAAGGGGTCCAGATTTCAGTTGAATTTAGCCAAGACTTGGACCAAGAGGGTTACATTTTTCTGCTTGTGCTAAAGGGTCACACTAACTACTTGGCTGTATCAAGTAGTACTGAGACTGGGGCCTTGGCTCCCCCCACCCCCCATATATGCAGCCATTAGGGATTTTAATTCCTGTTCATGTGTTTGAGAGTAGGGGCAGCGATTTATTGCTTTGGTGATGTTGCCAGCCTGGATCCAGTCTCCTAGTACTAGTACTCAGTAGCAGACTCACTGCTATTTCATGAAGAATCAACTGCAGCACTCAGGACAGCCAGCCATGCACTGTGCAGAAGCAGCATTGGCACTGGTTGTATTTAAGCATATGTGTGTGTATGTATATGTGTATATATATATATAACACTACACATTACAATAGTGATTCTGAGTAGTAAAATACCCAAAATAATATATGTTTCCTAGAACTGCTCTAGTCTTCACAGCAATTGTGCAGTGTGAATGTACTGTTTCCTCCTGATTTACTAGCTTATTATGTTATATTTTAATGCATCTATTTTAAATTAGTAGTCTGCAGTCTGTTGTGGAATCTGGATTCTGGAAAAGGCAGAATCAAGGTGGTTCAAATAAACAACACCATGTATAGAATAGCGGATGGTCGCCCATCACAACAAGACTATGTTTCCTCAAGGGAGTTGATGACATCATCAAGCCCTCGAGCTAAGTTCGATAGGTCTCTCTGATGTCATCATTCTTTAGAGGGTAAACAGCTTTGGTTGTGATGGCTACTCATCCACTGTTTTATATAGTATATGGCTTAGGCTTATTGTTGATAAACCATTTTTTTGTTTCCGTTGCTGGCTTGTTTTACTGTCATGTTTCTCCTCGAGCATCTCCCACTCCCTCCACTCCTTCAAATTTGTCCAGCTCTTGCTGCCACTCGCTCCTGCTTCTCCTGCTGCCGCTTGTTGCGCTTGTTGCTGCTTCTGCTTCCTCGGTGTTGCCATTAGTACTTTTAAAATAAAAATCACTTTTGTGACATGGGCGATGATAGCTCCTCGTGTCAAATGGGCAGAGTCCTCTACTTGCCGCTCGCTAAACTGCGCCGCCATGTTTCCAGTATTTTTTATGTCGAGCTGGTTGGTATGAGCCAATCAGAAGGCAGTTTAAAGCTAAAAGCTCTTGTACTGTCATTCTGACATCCGTCGATAGTACAACAACTTTTGACCTTGAACTGCCCTACAACAAGATTTAGAAAGCCACTGGTTTTCATCAACAATAAACCTTAACCATATACTATATACAGTATTATGCTGTGATTTAATTTTAACCATCTTGCTTCTGCCTTCTGGTCTATCCAGAGCTGTCCACACCAGACTATCATAGTTGCATTATAACATAATAAACTGAAATCAGGAAAAGGTACATCGTGATTCTTTTGAAAAGCACAATTACAGTTATGAGCACACTTAAGAAATATATAGATTTTACATTTATGGTGATAGTATTAATGAGATGCCGTGGTACAAAGGGAAGATTTAAGAGGTTGGGGAGGTTCAGAAAAAACAGGATCCAACTGTGCAACTTCAGGGGTAGGGAACATGTAACAAAAGTGTGTTTTTTCTTCAAAAAAGCCCCAAAACTCGCCACAGAGCATGTAAACCCCTTAGAGCTTCTGAGGGCCTTGCGACCCCCAGACCCCCTGGCTCTTTTCGGGGGGGGGCGCAAAATTGGTCTCTTGCCCAGGGCACCAAAATGCCTTCCTACGGCTCTGACTTTGCCAATGAAACCACTGAGTCAGACTATGCTTTAACATTTTCAGTGGGGTGCTTTGAACTTGGCAAATGGCCTTAACAACAAATGTTTTAACATATTTTATGTACTTATTTCTCAACCAGAGCAATCAGTCCCATTTGCAACATCCTTAAGGCCATAACTATGGAAGCCAAGTCAAAGGGCCTACTCTCCTATATGAAGTACAACTTAACTCTTAAAAGGAAAACATTTTTGGTCCCTCAAAACTAGTCACTCCCTCCTGTCACACACTAACAGACAGGGTCTGAGACTGAACAGGACAGGGCAAGACTCTTGCTGTGGCTGCCTACTCCTCTTGCTCATTAATTCTCAGAAAGCTTGGCTAGCTTTTAAAATATTGGGTAAGGTAGCTCTAACTTATAGGCTAGCAGCTAAAGTCAACGGGAGCCGCTGTCATCACCGCTGCTGTTGGAGACACTTACCCAGGTAAGCAGACTCTCGCACAGCTCGACCCGATCCACTGTCACCACGTTCATCGCTTTGCCCTGCCATGGGTGCCCTGTAGCTCCGCTTTATCTTGCTGCCCCAGTGGATGTCACCCAGCAAGAGCGGTGCTCTTCGACTCTCCCTACAGTGCTGGGTAGGCAGTGTTATCGGTGTTGTTTAGAGCTGCCACTGCAGCACACTCCCCACCTGCTCTCCCCCTCCCAGCTACTCTGCCTTTCCTCTCTCGCTTACTGCTGTCTACTGACCACTGGGTCCTGAGACTGCCACCCAGCACTCACTGTGCAGATGCACATTCCTCACTGAGCACCTCGGAACGACCATAGCGCTGCCTGATGGAAAATGGAGGGCCTGACGTCACCATCTTTTGGGAGACTGTTGCAGAGAGATGCTCAGTGGGCTGCAACATGTCTGCTTGGGGCGGGGTGGGGTTACAAGGGTCATGGAGTTGTGATGTCATCCACTAAACTTTCCCTTTTCACAACACTGCTGCGCTTGTGCAGTCCCAACCATCTGAAGGCAGCACTGTGCAGAATACTGAGTGCTTCATAGTGTTACGACGTGGGGCACTGGTATGACTTATTTAGTATCTATCTACATTGTTTCATTGGGAATTGGTCTCTTATACTGTGCATGGTTGTCGGTGATGGTCTGAACTCCAGGAAGTGAATCGAACAAGTTCCCGTGTGAGGCATCCACTGAGAGAGGAGGAGCACCAGGAACTGTTGTGGACTTCTCAATGGAAGACGATCGGGCATCTTTCCAGATGCAGTGGTGTACAGTTGAACGCAAATGACTGCTACACAAGCAGTGGCAACATGTAGGCAATTTGCATACTGTGACATGTTGCATACTGCCGTCGCCAGCATACAAACTGCCTACACATTACCACCGCAAATTGTAGCAGTTGTTTGCTTTCAACTGCACGCCACTGCATCTGAACTGCTGTCATAGACAGCTCTGACATTCATTGGTGCAGTGGGGCCACACCTGCAAAAAGGATTAGGGCATTGGAAGCAGGGGTGCCACATCTACGAAAACTCGTATGGCGGCACTATGTTTCTTGCACGCGCATGCAAGCAAACATAAAAAGGAAAACAGCAGCAGCAAAGGCAGTTTTCATGTGCACTGACTAAATGCCAGGAAGAAAATGAAGTGTTGGTGGGTGGCTGTATGAGAAATATAGCCTGCCCTAGATCACTTTACCTGATGATGTAAAGCAGAGATCATCAAATCAGCAAGCAGCAAAAAACAGTAAGAATGGTCCAACATGTTTGATACAGACAAAAACAATAACCAAGGATAAGGCATAAGAGCAAAATGAACATACAAAATAAGAAAAATAAATAACCATTAAGTTCCATAAACCTGCCAGCCCACTGCACAGTGGTAGAGTTACCACCCGAGATGCCAATGACCTGTAGCCTGGGCTGTTGAAGGGTCAGCCAGTGTGGGGGGGGGGGAGAGAAAGATCGAGCATCCTGCAGACTGCCTTCCTTCTCCGGGGAAGGAGGGTTGCCATTCTCGCTACAATACTGCCACCTGGGTGACCACAGGTGGCTGGAACAGAGGACAACGCCACGTTGGGAGGGGGTGTCATTAGCAAAAAGACCTGTGCTCATCACATTGTTATCTCCATGTGTGTGCGGACATCACCAGGGAACTGTGGGCAGCAGGAACAGACAACTTGACCCTGGTGCTGGCTTCCATCGGGGACACCGGTACCGTCCGGGGTGAGCCCTGCCACCACCATTCAGCTGCCTGACAATGCGTGCGATGGGGGTGTAGAAGGCCAGACCCTACCCCTGCCTGGAGGGTAAACTGAGGATCTGTGGGGGTGGGCTGGAATAGGACAGGCAAGAAAACTGCAGATGACCCAGTGGCTCCTCAGCTCACAGGACCAGCCCAGAGATTTGGGGGCCAAAACTGTAAATTCATAGAATCATAGAACTTGATAAGCAGAAAAGGACCCTATGGTCCATCTAGTCTGCCCCTTTCCCCCTTGTTAATCTATCCAGCTCTTTCCTTGAGTACCCATCCCACTCCCCAGTAAACCTTCATGCCTGTCCCAAGCCTTCTTGAAACATAACACTGTCTCTACCCCACAACCTTCTCCAGAAACCCATTCCAGGCATCCACCACCCTCCCTGTAAAGAACTGCCCACTCACATTGTCTCTGAAGTGTCCCCTCTACAGTCTCAGGCCATACCCTCTTGTAATGGTGCCCTTCTTCATGTGGAATAAACACCCTGGTCTACTTTGTTTATCCCTTTGATGTACCTGAATGTCTCTATCGTGTCCCCTCTCTCCCTTCTGGTCTCTAGCATGTACAGCCCCAGCTCACTGCATCGCTATTCATATCATTTGCCCTTCATCCCTTGCACCATCTTGGTCACTCTTCACTGTACCCTCTCAATCACATCTACAGTATGTCCTTGCGCAAGTAAGGCCTCCAGAACTGGACTCCATACTCCAGGTGCGGTCTCACCATAGCTTGGTACAGGGGCACCAGGATTTCTCTCCTCCTGCTGGTGATTCCCCTGCCTGTAATTACCAACATCCCATACACTTTTCCCACCACCCTTGTACACTGTTTCCACACCTTAAGGTCACTGGAGACTACTATACCTAGATCCCTCTCCTGCTCCGTAACCCTGATTTCCTCCCCTCTCATTGTGTATCCTGTGCTTGGGTTTCTGTGTCTCAGGTGCATAACAACACACTTCTTGGTGTTGAATTTTAGTTGCCAGGTCTCCGCCCACTCCTCCAGTGTCCTCAGGTCCCGTCTCATGTCTTCCACCCCCCACTTCAGTGTCTACCCTGTTGTAGATTTTCATATCATCCACAAAGAGTGCCACACATTCCTTCAGTCCGTCCGCTATGTCACATATGTAGATACTGAAGAGAAGCGGTCCCAACACTGATCCCTGGGGTAGCCCACTTGTCACCCACCCCATCTTAGAGTGCACCCCATTAACTAAGGCTCTATGATGCCAGTTCTAAACAATTTCATCGACCAGCATCACAGCGATGGAATTTATGTTGACCGAAAGTTACGGCTGACATAAATCCCAATGGACTCACGGTCCGTTTTTTCCATCGGGGGGCTTTGCCCCAAATCCCCCCCGCACCCCATTTCTAATTATAATCAACTCCGAGTTGATTCGGGAGTGGTGTAGGACCCAGAGACAGTGTGCCCCTATCTCTGGCACACCAATACAGTGACCTGTCGACGAACTGTCAATTTTTGTTGGCAGCGATGAAGGTCACTGTATTGGTGTCATTGTCGGGGGATATACCATTAACTACTATGCTCTGGGTCCTGTCCGCTAGCCAGTTTTCCACCCATCTAGTTATCTTGCCTCCCAGCCCCGTACTTTCCAGCTTGTTGACCAACCTTCTGTGGGGTACAGTGTCGAAGGCCTTGCTGAAGTCCAGATAGGCCATGTCCAACGCCCCCTGGTCCATTACCTGCGTCACCCAGTCACAGAATTCAGTTAGATTGGACTGGCATGATTTCCCTCTTGTGAACCCATGCTGGTTGTCGTCCATCAATCTATTCACCTCCAGGTACTGCGTTATCCTTTCCCTGATGAGTGTCTCCATGACCTTCCCCACCACTGCAGTGAAGGTGACCGGACAATAGTTCTCCCTCGACTCTCTGACCCCTCCTTCTGTATTGGCAAAACTGTAGCTCTCCTCCAGTCCTCCGGCACCCTCTCAGTGTTCAAAGACAGGTTGAATAGCCTCGCCAATGGGGCAGCCAACTCATCTCTTAGCTCCTCGATCACCCTTGGATGCAGTCCATCCGGCCCCCGGCCTTGTCCACCCTCACCCTGCACAGCTCCTCCCTGACTTTCTCCATGCTGAAGGGACTTGTTTCCATCCCTGCCCTCCTCCTCCTTCGTAACTATTGAACAGAAGTGCCTGTTTAGCTCTTCTGCTTTCTTGCAGTCATCCTCTAGTGGCTCCTCCCTCCCCCAGAACCTTGCAATCCCTTGGCCAGTCTTCCTCCTATCCCTCACGTATCTGAAAAATGTCTTTTTACCCCACCCCCGGCCTGTCTCGCTATCCATTCCTCCCTGTCGGCCTTTGCCCTCCTAATCTCCTTCCTTGCTAGCCTCCTCGTTTCCCTGTAGGCCTCCCCGTCCTCCTCCTTCTGCATTTTCTTATATTTCCTAAATGCCCTATGTCTGCCCCCTACCACCCTCATTACATTCCTGCTGAACCACGCGGCCTCCTGCTTCTTGCATCCTTTCTTACCCTCCTTGTACATGAATATGTGTCCTCCCTAACCTGGTCTCTAATAGCCCCCAATAACTACTCCACTTCATTCAAATAAAAATAAAAATTAAAATTTCCATAAACCTGGCCCGTGTATGTGACTCAGATCAGAACTAAAATGAACCTGAACCTCTTGTGGTCTGAAGTCACAAAAGATACAGTCTGGGCCATGGAACTATCCAACCATGGGAAACATAAGATATAATCAATCCTTGTGGACAGATTCCCTTTTAAAAAGGTATATTCTTCTGATCCTCCAGATTGATATGCAGTGCCCACAAGACCGGCTTTTACTATAACCTCCTTAAGACAATGTGCATCACAATACATTTTAGATGTACAGGCTCCTCCATCCAACGTTCACCACCTGGGAAGAAAATAAAATATGGCTGAACCAATTTAAAACATTCCACCCTGACAGCATTCAGTTGTAGGGTATACTGTAGATACTGATCAGCCGAAGATGTAATTCATAGAATTTGACATCCAGAAGTGAGATCTGTATAAGTGGATGTCGCATATTGCCTCTGGTACCCTAGACATATATGGGACCTCTTGGGCCCCATTTCAGGTGTTCATAGCTGAGAACTCAACTGCACTTGCCATAACCCAGCCTTTTACCCCTCCCATGTCAGGATAGATTAAATCCCTCCTCCTAGACAGCCCCCATTCAATGCACTGGCATCTACCTTTTTCCCCTGGAGATCTCACCTCTGCTCCGCAGTCTGCCCCCAATGGACACTGAGACCCGGCCCCCTTTGCTGCAAGACACCACAAATTTTTTATAAGTGTAAAGTTAATACACCCTGTAGTTTTGCTGTTACTTGTACTAGTGGTTTTGGGTTTTGTATATAGTTCACTCAGTTCTCAAGATTCAGAGCATAAGCAGGGCTCCCCCCACTATGGTTACTCATCAGGTATGGGTGCCCATTATCAAATGCCGTTCCTAAATGTCTCATTGTAATTACCCCTAGTCCGTGATAGTACAGCTCAGGATTTGTTTTCAAGGTTCCTTTTCTAAGATGCTGTTTTCTCTTAAATACCCTAATTTGTACTCTTTTTAAGGCCTGTGTTACAAGTCTGTACTAACAACATAACATCATAACCCCATAGTATACTATGTAGTGCATTTTGAAGACTTTTTAATAAACAGTTTAACAACAGAAGTAAGATCCATCCATGAACAGTATCAACCAGCCTAATCAATTCAACTCTTCAGCTACAGAACAAAACTCCCACCCCTGAACATCTGTCCTCCTTCATACACAAGAAGGATGGGCCATTCAAACACAATTTTGGGGCTTTATGTATGTCTGTGCACATGTTTAACCTAGTGTCTTGTTGAAATAAGATATTGCAGGGAATGTCCTGTAAAAAACAACAACATTGTGGCTGATAATGACTTAACATTTTTCATACCATTGGTATTGAAAGATAGTACCATAAAAGTGTGGGCTAGTTCCCCTGTGTAACTGAGGAAGGATAAGAAGAACCACCAAATTAACATCACATAGATCTGCATCCTCTTCCCTTCCTCATAGATCTTCTCTGCTAATCCGACAAGGCAAGAGTAGGGGACTTATTTTGACAATATATACAAGACAAATATATTCACAAGAGCATCTAGATCAGTAACATAAAAGGAAACAAATAAGAAAAATCATCATGACCTAGAGAAGCACCGGCTATAGTGCAGTGGTTTAAGGCTCTGAGCTGCAACTCTAGAGACCTGGGTTTGAATCCCACAGCCCTCGCTTGCATACTGTGTGACCCTGAGCAAGTCACTTAACTTCCCTGTGCTCCCAGGTTGGCCCTGTAAACAAGCTTTCAGCTTAGTGTGTCTCACCTAGTTAAACGATTGGGGGAAAAAAGCACCATTTTTAAGTCAATAATCTATATAAAGAAATGGTTTACATGAAGCTGAACACCAAGTATACTCCTCACCATCACTACAACTAAAATATTTCTAAGGTTCCCTATATGCTAATAAAAGTTGTTCAGTTTCCATCCTCCTAGTTTACTTTATCCATTCTATTTCTTTTCATAAGGACAAGAAGAATTCTTTGAAGAAAAGTTGTTGTTCCTGCACAGATAGCTCACATAATGTCCACATAGACTGATGAAAGTCTCTTTGTTGTTGTAGCACAAACTGGTACCTGGCCTGCCACAAATAGTATTTCAGGTATGCCAGAATGACCGTAACAGTGCTGCTGTTATACCTCCACAGCTGTGGAGGAAAGTAACCAAGAATTAAACATTCATATGTCACCTTTTCGAACCATGAAGCTTTCCATTTTCCAGCTAAGAAAGACAAAAAAAAACCTTATTAAATCTACAGTCCATCAGGAAATCTTCCATTGCTTCTATTTCAGTTCCACACTCTGCGTCTGGATGATATCACCATTCCATTACTTCTATTTCAGTTCCACACTCTGGGTCTGGATGATATTGCCCTTTCATTGCTTCTATTTCAGTTTCACACTCTGGGTCTGGATGATATCACCCTTCCATTGCTTCTATTTCAGTTCCACGCTCTGGGTCTGAATGATATCACCCTTCCATTGCTTCTATTTCAGTTCCACACTCTGCGTCTGGGTGATATCGCCCTTCCATTGCTTCTATTTCAGTTCCACACTCTGGGTCTGGATGATATCACCCTTCCATTGCTTCTATTTCAGTTCCACACTCTGGGTCTGGATGATATCGCCCTTCCATTGCTTCTATTTCAGTTCCACACTCTGCGTCTGGATGATATCGCCCTTCCATTGCTTTATGTTTAGTTCCTTGCACCCCCACTTTACCATATCAGCTTAACCATAATACATCCCACATATATTCTGGAACTCTACAGTCCATTAGTTGTTTTTTCACCAAAGGTCTTTTATGGGGATGACAATGCTTAAAATCTGGTTCCAGTGCACAAATCTTGCTCATTACTGTATTATATAACTGTTTTCTGGTTAAAGACATAACCTGTTGTTTAGAGAGGTTCCACTTACCCAGTTTGTGCAAACAAGGTTTGCTATGGCCCTGTATTTCTAAATATTTGGTAAGCTTCAAGGGTACAGTTTGCCCTTTGTCAAAAAATGTTTCATATGTGCCTGCAATCCATGCTCCTACCAGTTGAGTTCGGATTAAACAGTACCAGTCACAAAGAATTAAAAAAAATTGGGTATGAAAGAAAACTATTAGGTTCAACATATTTAGTCCTCCCTTATTTTTGGGTAAATGTGTAAAATCTAACTTTACTGGGTTAGGATGTCTTCCCTATAACATCTGAAAGATGATACTATAAATATTTGTTTCCATCATAGCAGGGGAAGGAAAAACACAACTAAGATAAAAAGAATAAGAAGTAAACACTGCTGGATAGTTAGGATTCTTTTAGTTTTTGAAAGCCTCCAGGCTTTCTACTGATTCACTTTCCCTTCATACAGGGAAAACTTCTCTGTTCAGTTATAGGATGCCAAGAAGGATCTGGGGTGATCATAACGGGAGCAATGAACAACTCAGCACAGTGTAGAAAGACAGCTGCAAAGGCCAACAGGATGCTGGTTGTATTGCCGGAGGTATAACCTCCAGGAGAGGGGAGGTCATCCTGTCGCTATACAAGTCACTGGTTAGACCACACCTGGAGTACTGCATGCAGTTCTGGCAACCATACCTGAAGAAGGACATTAGGCTACTGGAATGGGTGCAGTGCAGGGCAACAAAAATGATCATGGGGCTAGGGGACTTCTCTACAAGAGCAGGCTGAGGAAGCTGAACATGTACTTCCTGGAGGAGAGGAGGGATGGGGGGACATGATTGAAACCTTCAAGTACTTGAAGGGAATAAATAAGACAGGCACAGAGGGGCTTTTTAAATTAAGGAGAGGGAGGGAGGGACACTCGAGGGCATGATCTGAGATTGGAAGGGGGAAGGTTCAGGAGGGAAATGAGGAGCACTTTTTTACAGAGAAGGTGGTGTCTGGATGGAACGCATTGCCAGAGGAAATGGTATCCTGTAGAACAGCAGGCTGCTTCAAAAGGTGATGGGACAGGGTAAGGGGGAAGGTCACTGGAGGGCGGGGGAGGAGCAGCTGCAGTATCAGGGCTGCTAACTGAACAATCGAGCAGACTTGATAGACCATAAAGCCTTTATATGCTGGCAATTTCGTATGTTCGTATGTAAATAAATATTCATGGAGTACTTTGTCAAAAGCGTTTGACTGATCTAAAGAAAGCAAAAACCTAGGCCCTTTACGTATATGGCACTGATGTGAAGTTTCTCCAAGATTACACAGGTTATCATAAATCCATCTGTTGGAAATACAAGTTTGTGCAGGATCAGTTAAGGTTACTGCAACTTTTGCTAGTCTGAAAAAACAGTATTTTGGTTAAAATTTTGAAGTATGAATTTAGGAGACAAATAGACCTTCAGTTCTGGACCTTTAATTTACCTCCTTTCTTTAATTTATTAGAATACCTTTTGAAAATGGAGGGGCCACCACTACCTATTGTAAAATTCTATAAGTAAGTACCAGAGCATTTGAGATTTCTATGGAAAAATACTTATGAAACTCATTTGTAGTATCATCCTTCCCAGGGAAACTCCCTTCTTAAGGCCTGAAATAACTTCCAAAATTTCTGCTTTTTAAACCTGGGCACCTAGCTGTTCTTTCTCATCTGCAGATAAACCTGGCAAATCAAAGTTAAAAAGAAACCTTACTGATCCAGATATCTGCAGGCTTACATTACATATTTTCTGAGCCTGTTTCTCAATCATTTAAAGCAATTCCTGTAAATGTGTTACAGTGTCCCCATCTTCTCTATGTAATTCCATAATGGAAGACTGGTCAACTCTTTCCTTACAGGCACTAAACAGATCACCCGACGGATGTTTCTGTCTGGTATCAACTCGGCCTTCAGGGATGCTGCTCCATCATATTAGTACTTTCTCATGTCTAGCTTTAATTGCTGAATGTGGTTAACAAAATCTCCCTGACCTCCACTTGCTGATGTTATTACTTTATGAAGCTGATTTCTTAATTGTAAATACTTAAAATACAGTTCCCGTTGTCTGAGCTTCCTATATGACCGAACAACTTTCTGTATATCTGTTTTTGTATCCTCCAACTATTCATAAGGAGCCACATAAAAAAAACTAAAGCTGATTTTCTTGATATTAATAATTTATATTTCTTTTTGTACTGCCAGATCTCTAGCAGTGAAAAGTTCAGCCTCCATCTGTCTGCTTTAGGCAGGATGGTTTTACCAACATCTACTACAGTGCATACAAGAAAATGATCAGTAAATTCTACTGGTTTGAGCAAAAAACTGTCTCAGATTCAAACTTGGGGAATAAAAAATATAGTCAATTCTGGTCGATAACTAGTTTTTATGATAAGCTGTTCCCTGTGTTTTATGTAAAGATCAGTAACCATCAATTAATTCTTCTGTTTGAATCACTTTGTATAAGGCAAATGAATTACAATATATTTTTTCCCTACACTTTATGGAAGGAGATGTCTAAGGAACAGTTAAAATCACCTCCTAAAATTATTGAACAAGCTGTGTATAAATAGGGTTCTATTAAGTTAAACAATTTGACTCTTTTGATTTTCATTTGGGGAGCATAGATATTAATACAACGTAGGCTTTTATCTTGCCACTGAATGTCTAACATCAGTGCTCTTACTGGGCTTATATCAAATAGTTTTTCCACCTGGAAGTTGGTACTTCAGAAAATAATGTCTTCCCTGTCTACTATATCCTCTCCAGGGGACCAAAAGGAAGGCCCCTATACCCAATCCCTCTTGGCTTGAGATAAATCAAACATGGAAGCCGTTCATGTTTCTTGTACAAAAATAATCAGAATGGCCAATTCTTGGAAAAGGGAAAAGTGCTTTCTTTCCTAAAGCAATTTTAGAACTGGATACATTACAGGAGGCAATGTTGAGCGATCCATGAGACACCAGGAGTAATGTTTACACTAATACTTCAGGTAACATCTCCTTCTGTCACCAATTTCCTTTTCTGTTTCCATTTTCATTTTCCTGTGGATTGATTTGAGCAAGATACAGGTCTGGAGTATGAAGAAGATGCATTTGAGTCCATGTCTCCCATATCCAAGTCTCCCCTATTCCTTTGCTCTTGCATCACCACAAATCTGTTAGAAAGTGCTACTGTGGGTTGTTTTGCTAATCTCAAACTTATTTGGCTTACCCACTTTGTCTCTTCATGGGGTGTTGGCATGTGTGCTGATTCAGCCTTCTGATCTGTGACATCTGTGTGTACCACTTCTCTGCCTGTAAGAAATTCTCCTTTTTGTAAGGCTGGAACAGTATTCTCTCTTTCCTCATTCTCTGCTTCCTTAGGTGCTGCTTCATGTGGATTAGGAGGTTCCTCGGTAGGTGTATAGTCCCTCTTTGATCATCATGCCTGGTGTTGGGAACTTCTGACGTGGCTCATGAAAGTGTTGAAACCTGAGCATCTTCTCTAGCTGTAGTACCTCTCTGTTGATGGTTCTCTGTAGAGGAATGTTGGTGTGGTCAATTTATAGAAGATCCAGCTTGTTATGTATTCTTTAAGATTTCATCTTGATTTAAACCACTGGATCTACTCCTAGCTGCCTATGGGTGGTGTTGGAATGAATGTCCCTTTTCTTCACAGCGATTACACTGCAACCAGTTTTGGTATGTCATACTTAAGTGAACAAAGTCCCCACAATACCCACAATGATGTTTGTCACACACACTTCTTTGTCAGCATTTTACAACCTGGCGAAAATGTGGTTAGACAATATGAAATAGGAACAACAACTACTTTGGAGGCAACAATAACAAAATAGGATATACTAACAAGACTGCGGAATGTAAAGGTTGATAAGTCTGCAGGGCCAGACGGAATACATCTGAGGATGTTGAAAGAATTAGCTGAGGAACTGGGTGGCCTTATCACATTGTTATGTAACAAATTCTTGAATGAGGGTATTGCTATTAAGGACTGCAGGGAGGCTAATGTCACCCCTATTTTTAAAAAAGGGGATGAGCACATTGGGCCCAATTCACAAAGGAAATTGGTGGCTATGCACTGCATAACTCAGGCACGCAGCCACCCCATGGCCGTCTGCGCTCACTGCGCCCCCTCTACCCCACACCCCCTATGCACCTGATCCCCTGGCCGATCGCAGAGCTCTGCATGGGGGCGGGCCTGGGTGCAGTACGTGGGAGTGAGCCAGCATTCCTCGCATTCACAAACTTGTGGAGTGCTGTGCGCGGGGACTGCTGGCTCCACAACCAGAAGGCAGCCGTAAACCACCAGGGCTGGTTATGCACCCCCTGGGGAAACTACCTTTGGATGCAGCAGACACGGTGAGGGGCAATGGCCCCCCAACAATGTTTCCCCTGCCATTGGGGCACCTCAGGAGGATGGGAGTCGGGTGGATGGGGTACCTCCCCCCCACATTGGCATGGTCAGTGCTCTGTGCACCGGCCGACAACATGGCACCCGTTGCATGCAAGGGATCCACTGCAGGTCCCTGCCTGGGCAGCCAATTGGCTGCCCGCCCAGATCCACTGCTCTGCACCTGCCTGCCCCCTGTGGACCTGCATGCCAAAGGGGGCAGGGCCACGTATGGGTGCTGGGCGGGAGCTGGTGTTCATGAATGCAGCCCCTACATGGAAATCCCACAGGTGCAGAGCTGTGCTCCCCAATATGCACCTCATGCATGTGTTTTTGTGAATAGGGCCCATTGTGAGTAATTATAGGCCAATCAGTCTCATGTCAGTCCTAGGCAAAATACTGCAACTGTTTGTAAGGGATATTATGGAAAATCATATTAAGTCATCTGGGTTGCCTGACATCATCCAGCATGGTTTCTGCAAAGGCAGATCATGCCTAACAAATTTATTAAAGTTCTTTGAGCTGGTTAGTATGGCTATTGATGAGAGCTTAGCGGTGGATGTTGTGTGCCTGGATTACTCTAGAGCTTTTGGCACTGTCCTGCATAGGAAACTGATAGAGACAATGTCAGAATTGAATCTTTAGCCTAATATAATAGCTTAGGTTGAATCTTGGTTAATCAACAGACATCAGCGAGTTGGTATTAGAGGAAAGTTCTCAGAATGGGGTAGGGTCACAAGCGGCATACCACAGGGATCTGTTCTGGGACCCACTCTGTTTAATCTATATATTTCTACCATGAAAACAACTACTGGTATTTGGGTATGCAAATACGCTGATGATATGAACATAGGTGCCATAATAAACAATCAGGAAGCTTTCAGAGATCTAGAAACACAATATCAGGAGACATTTCTCCCCCACCTGCACCTACTCACAGCCCTAATCTGGCTCCCTTTCTGCTCTCTTTTTCCCCTCACTCTCTGGTTATCCACCTCTGGCACTTACCCTCTCTTTCTAGCACTTGTAGTATGGTTAATCCACCTATGTTAGTTTTTGGATTGCACTTACATTTTTTGTTTCCTGCTGTTATATTATTGTTAAACCCTCACTGAATGCTTAATGTCACCTTGTATTTGTTAATTCACCAAGGCTAGTTCATGGTTTGCTCTTTAGTCTATATTATCCTGATTTTATGTACCATTGTATTAACCCTCGCTGTCAGTTAAATGTTTTAGCCTATGTCATGTCTCATGATTGCTTTATGTAACTGGACGCTTGTGTAAATGGGCAGCAATGCTCACATGCCTTTCCAGTATAACTAATAAAAAATAATAAATAGATAGATAGATAGATAGATAGATAGAAAGAAAGAAAAAGAAAGAAAGAAAGAAAGAAAGAAAGAAAGAAAGAAAGAAAGAAAGAAAGAAAGAAATACAACTAACTGTGTTGGAATATTGGGCCCAAAACCATTAACTAAGTTTCAATCATAACAAATGTAAGGTCCTACATTTTGGTCATAATAATATGATGGCTGAATATATACACTAAATGGGCAAATTTTACAGGCAGCAACGTCTGAAAAAGACCTTGGTATAACCATCACCAATAAGTTATCATTTGATTTGCATACCAAAGAGACAGTCAAAAAGTGCAATAAATTACTGGGCTGTATTTAAAAAAATATTAAAAGTAGGGATGCTAGAGTAATTGTTCTGCTTTACACTGCCTTGGTTAGGCCACACTTAGAATATTGTGCGCCCTTTAGTGCCCCTCAAGCAATAGGGGATATAGAACTTGTGGAGAAGGTACAGAGAAGGACAACAAAGAGAATAAAACATCTGAAAAAAAGAACAATGATGAAAGACTGAGGGAATGTTCTCTTTGGAGTATAGGAGGAAAAGGGGTGATATATGTTTTGTCTACTCTGCCCTTAAAGCTGAACTACTATGGGAAAGCACTGGATTAACATGGAACACACATTCTATGAACACCAGATCAAATGAATTAATGTTTAAGGGAGAGAACTATAGAACCGAAAAGAGAGGAGATGGTTTGGGCAAAGGGTGGTAAAACAGTGGAAATCGCTATCAACTTCAGTGGTGAATAGTGGTACAATGCAAATGTTTAAAAAATCATTGGACATATATTTGGGAGAGGAATATACCCGAATGTACCACTGATATGTGACAAGTCAATAATAGTTCTCTGACCTTCTGACTTATAATATCTCTATGAACACTAGACAGATAGTTTCTGGAGCCACATTTATAGCACATTTTCGACTGGCCTGAATACAAGCAGACTCCCCTGTTTTTTTTCCCAGGAAGAGATTGTTTGATAACTATAGGATGCTCGTTGTTGTGTGTAGTTTCACCCTAAAGCAAAAATCGAACAGCCCAGATGAGATCCGTGTCCAAAATTGGTCCAGGTGCAGTCAAGATCTTGCACCAGAAGTAAATATCTCCAAAATATTAACCGTTTCAGTTTAGAGCATTATAGTCATTACTTTAATGGTCGGCTTTGTCAGGGGATCACAATAAAAGGAAACAATATTGGGAGAAATTGTATCTGGTTATACTTATACCAGCACCAGTATAGGCTTTGTGGGGTTTTAAAACTCACATCAAATTTATTTTCCCCTACAGCTAGCAGATACACTCCCCTGATAGCATTAGTAGCTGTCTAGCTACATGTGTTCTGTTTGGACATTCTTCCATTTCTCCTTTGTATATTGTACATACTGTGTTCCTCCTGGGGGCAGCCTCTGCTTTTTTATCAAATAGTTCTGACAATATTGGTCTAGCCCCAGGTCTTGTTGCCTGATCTGAGGTTTGGTCATCCTCTGTATCCGAGGAGGTCATGGGTGGGGGCTGACTCCTCCTCTCGAGGTCAAAGGTCTGGTTGTATTGTGGTGCTGAAATTTGAGTCTGTCTATTATCCAGTGAGTTCTGATCCCTTCTGGGTGATTCAAGCACTATGGTGGAACTACGTTTATTGTTGTCTTCTGTTCCAAAGGTCGGGTATCTAGGGATACTCAATCTGTCCGTTTCTTAGTTTGGAGTGCTGGTATAATTGTAATGTACTCCTCTCTCCCTCACCCTCCTTTTCAGTTCTCAGAGCCTGGTTAGTATTCAAATGTAGTGCAGCTGTTCTGCATCTTGACTATCAGGCTTATAATTCAGTTCTGTATGCTGTGCAGCTTTGTTTTCAGCATCATTTGTGCCATTCCAGTCATCTGAACTTCTGCTGAAGTTACACTTCCTGGTGCATTTCCTTGACATATCTTTTTATGGCTGCCACTCCGCACAGCTCTGCTGTGGCTTCGCCAGCGCTCAGCTATGCCGCGGCTCCGCCGGCGCTCCACCAGCTCCGAGAAGCTATGAGCAGCCATATCAGCTCTAACCAGAGTTTATTTATATTCTCATTCAATACAGTGTCATTTATTGTTACTATTTGTCTAGCTTTACTTGCTGCCGTGGCGCAATGGGGTTAGGTACAGATGCCTGACATCCGAAATCCTGACAGACGCGAGCCCAACACCATAATCCTGACAATTAAAATGCTGACAATCACTTGATGCTGACTTGACGCAATTCCGACTGAGCAAGTTTATCATACATGTATATAAGCGCTCAGCCAAGGGAAAAAGTAAATAGCTCCCACCTTCCTCCCGATGCTACTTTCCCAACACACGAGTCAATCACTTTAAGTTTCGGACATAGTTAAATTATTATTATTATAAATTACTTCTTTTGTTCTTCTTTTACCTCCTGTTGCAAAAAAAGGAAAGGTTCAGATCAGAGTAAAGACAAGTGTCTCCTGCAACACAATATTGTGAGCCATTGTACTGGACATTTATAAAGTATCCCGGCTTTCCTGCAGATCAAGCTGATCAGAAACACAACACAATATTGAGCAGAAGTGTATCGGGCATTTTGCTTACCTTCTGCTGAGGAAAAAACAATGCTCAGATTGGAGTAAACAACATGCATCTATCACACCTCTGCATTTTCCTGCAACACAATATTGTGTGCTGGTGTTTCTGACACCATTTGCTTTGCTTGCATGCATAATGCGAGACAGAGAGAGACACTTGTCTCTATTGCTGTACCCGATCTGTGCATTTAATTACTTTGTTTCAACAGGATGTTTCAAAGGGTAATTAGGAAGTAGGTAAGCAACATTGTGTTGTGTTGTCAGATACACCAGCATGCAATACTGTGCTGCAGGAAAGTGCAGAGGTGTGATAGATGCATGTTGTTTACTCTGATCTGAGCATTGTTTTTTTTTCTCGGCAGAAGGTAAGCAAAATACCCGATACTTGCGCTCAGTATTGCATTGTGTTTCTGATCAGCTTGATCTGCAGGAAAGCCAGGATACTTTAAAAATGTCTGATACACTGGCAGGAAAGTCGGGATTTTAACTGAGGTCATTCGTTTGTCAGTATTTTGTTTGGCAGTATTTCAACCCTGTCGGGATTCTGACGTCGGGCTTCTTGTCATCAGGATTTTGATAGTTGGGATTTAGTACAGATCCTGTGCAATGCAATCCGACTGTCCCAGCTGTATTATTCTCCAATGCCATGGTAACCATGGTAAGAGCCCAGGAAACCATTGCTGCGTTGTGCTGTGCCAGAAGCTGCTTGAGCTGGCTTATCATCTTTTTTGCTGCATTTTCTCTCTGGCTCCTTCTGAAAAACTTTCCTCAAAGGTTGTATTTTGCATTATTCATGACTGGGAACCACTTGAAGGCTAGGCACTGTTTGAAACGTCCCAGTCTGCATTCAGGACCCATTCCCCAGCATTTGTTTTCTTCCAGCCTGCATTTTGGAGCACTGCTTCTGGTGGCCACAGAGTGTCTACTTCAGTAGCAGGAGTTCTTGCAGCTGTAAGTTTAAATGCCAGTTTTATGCTTTCTTTAGCTGTCATGAAGTTTTCTGGCTGTAAGTTCCCCTGCTGGTTAGAGTTCATGCTGGAGTATGATGCATCAGTAGCTGTGGGAGAAATCTGTTGAATGTCCTGTACTGATTTATTTTCTTTTCCCGTTCTCTAGAGACATTGTTTGAGGGTGGCTTTCCTTCTACTATATCATTCTTCATCATCTGCCATTACTTTTAGAAAGTGTTGCTTTCTTTCCAACATTTCTGCCTCCAGTTGTCTCTTTGCTTCCTGTACATCAACTGGATTGGTTTCTGTATTATTATATCTGCCTTCCATTTGTTCCGCTTGTTGTACCACACACATACATCCAAGAATCCTCTTGGGAAACACAGGCAAAGGTCAAGGACTGTACCCCAGCCTGTAGCTGTACTCCATCGTCTTCCTCCTGGCTGGTATCCTCCATCTTGGAACAAAGGGCCAACAGCGCCCCCTTCCAACAGTAGGAGAATGCCTCTGGTATCATGGCCAACATTCCCCCTGTCAATAAAACAAGTCCATGCAATTCAACCCCGCCCATGGCTTAGTGTGCTTTTCCTGGTTGAAAATTACAAAAGAAATAGTCATTCTCCCTTTCTGAGGTGGAAGTGATACCAGAGAACACAGGCAGTCTTGTTTAGGGCTAAACTCTCTGAGTGATGGCAGATTTAGTGCCCAACCTGGTCCCCAAGCAGCAGGCCAGACTGCAGGCATAGGGGGTGCTTGGGTGTCAACATTTAACAATTCTTTCACATCTTGGAACCCGTCTTCTCTTCTGCATTCAGGAAAGAATTAAGCTTTTGCACAAATTGGAGTAAGAACAAGGGTCCCTTGGGGGAAGGTTCAGACTACCACAGGTCACAATAATCTATGGTATACTTTCCCCATCATCTGTCACTTCAGGTGACCCTTTCCAGGGGTCTACTTCTCACTGGCACTAAACCAGCACACTGAGACTTTTCTGGGCAGAACCGTATGTCCTCCCAGACAAGTACTTTCTGAGGACATTTAATAGTTCCCAAGACCCCCTACATGTAGTAATAGTAAAAATATTTATTTTTAGACAGGATATACAAAACTTTAGGTCCAATGAACTATTTTCAAAGTTGTCCTGTACATACATTCATACAAGTTACAAGGTAAAATATCAATCATAAATACATTACAAAACATACTGTAATCTTTCATAATTCAATACATACAATAAACCCACAAATATAACAATTGGTTTACCTAATATTTATCTAGTTGGTACTTCATTCCCTAGTTGGGTATCAAACAGTTTACAATATACCCTCCTTATAATAACATCACTTCAGACAAGTACATTCATAATAAAATATTTCATCAAGCCCAGATTTGAATTGTGACAGTTTTATAAAATTTCTTATTTGCAGGGGAATTTTATTCCAGACTTCTGCAGCCTGAGCCTGTAATGTCATGCTACCATCTGGTCCCTGTCCATCCCTCCAGGCATACCATGCACCAGAATTGCTTCAGTGGGATCAAGGTCCTCTCCTTAGTACCATTCAAGAAACTTGCCTCCATCATGAGATAAGAAAATGGGGGGGGAAGGGGTACCGGTATACACTGTCACAGTCCCTGCACTGGGGTGTAGGTTCACAGAACTGTCCCAGTAATCCCAGAAGTGTCTCCAATTTGTATCTACCGCACTTGCAAGGTGAGTGACACAACTGAGTAGAGTTAAGGAATGGCTGATTCTTTAAGCCTTGAAATGGATGGTATCTGGGTTTGATATTAAGGTTTATAACAGCAGGAGGCACAGGGGTCAATTTTAACTGCTCCCTCACTATTCAGTGGCAATAGTCCATATGTTCTGTCAAAAGTACCTTATCTAAGCTATATTTATAACTGATTTTATTATTACTGTTCATAATAGATGATGATAGTTTTTTCTAAATACCAGCTATCTTCTGTGTGTGCACTCATCCAGTCTGCACTTAAAGCACCCAACTGAATTAAACTATTTCATGGGCCTATCTACCCCCATCCTACCACCCTCTGAGTGAAGTAATGTCCATTTAATTCTGTCTTTACCCACCCCCCTAAGCTTTAAACCACATACCACTTTCTTCCAGGCGGATGATATCTACTGGAGTTTACCTTCTCAATAAACTTCAATGTTTAAGCACACAAATCACACCCCTATCTGCTTCTTCTACAGTGAGGGTACCCATCTATTGTTATTGCTGTTCATACTCCTGCCCTTCCATGCCCCCCCAATCATCCATGTTGCTTTCCTCCGTATCTTTTCTAAATCTGCAATACCCTTCTTGTCACACAATGCCTTCTTTGCAATACCAGTTCCCAGCTTGATGCATTAGCTGTAGTTACTGTTAGCTTTTGACATGTTATTACGGTTGGGAACTGATACGTGTATTTCTGTAACATTAAGTATCCATTGAACAGTTACTTATTTAGTTATGTACTGTATTTAGGTGTTTGAAATGGTTTTACACTTGCAAACTGGTACACATGAGTTTCTTTACATATATATATATATATATATATATATATATACTGTACATATTTCTCCAACTGTGCCATCTGCCCAGTCCTTAGGTCTGAGGGGATCTACAACTTACAACCTCCAAGATCTGTCAGCTGCTATCCCCACCTCCAGCCTCCAGTTGGGGTCAACATGAAGCAGGGCCTGAGGGTGCTGGCAACCATCATGCTGATGGCATCCAGGTCTTACCACTGTAGTTCTGCTCTCCCACTGCCAGCTGGCAGCAGGTGTAGCTGCTGTTCCCTCACTCACACATAGCAAACCCCTGGGTAAGAAAGTTGCCTGGCCAACCACAGGGATCGGTATGGTGACAGAGTTCTTGCTCCCCCAAAAAAAACACTCAGCGTCCTGGATGTCGGGGGTGGGCAACAAGATGGCCGCACTGCTGCTCTGCTCCTCACCACGCTCCTCACCATGCTGTTTGAAATGTGGTTTTAGAATCTGATATTTAATCACATACATTTTAAATTCTATGTTTTATTTTATAGTTCTGCAGGGCATGGCAGTAATTTGTTTATCATGCTGAGAATATTTTTAAACACCCTCCATTTGCTAAATCAGAGTGCCGGCTATGAGCAGTGTTTCACTCAGGATTGTGTTCTGCATCTCTACTCTCTAAAGTTTGTCGGGGGTTTTTCTTGGTACCTTAAAACATGAAAATAAGCATGGACGGTGTATTGCAGAACAGACATAAAATAAACTGCTGGGTCTGGGTAGTGAGAAATGGTCTCATAAGGAGCTTTTAACAAAATCCTACCAAAACCTGGAACTGGGATGGCGCTCCAGCAGAAAGGAGGATGTCTGAGATTGCAACAGTGTTGTGAGTGCTGATAGGCTTGTTCAGGCTTCTCAAAAGGTATGCCAGCATTGCCTAGGGGCTGCGGTTGCTGGTGATTGAGCCGTAAACCCAGAAATTATTGTGCTTAGTGGAGTGCTTTTTCTGATTTATTTTCATAGGTGTTCCACAGGAGCTCAGTCGGAGAGGGGAGATTTCTGAAGGAGCATCCTGAACCATGGAAAAGTGCTTTGAAAGTACTCTGAAATGTGGAATGGACTCCCAGAGCAGGGAGACTGGATTCATTTACCATAAAAAAGCTGATGACAATTAGAGGGTCAGTCTTTGTTTGCATTTTCATCTTTGAAAGACTCCGGTGAAGGAGAGAAAGGTATGCTCATAGGTACCCCCTCCTAAGAGGTGCTGATTGCTGATATTACACACAGGGGCTGTTGGATTTTATTCAATCCAATACCCATCCATCCCAAACTGCTGTGTTATAAGGTAACATTTTATTTTCAGTTGGACTGCCTTGCAGCCACCATCTTTAATTACCTTCTCCAGCTCTTATAATGTGATTTTGAACTTGAAAGAATAAGCAAGATATGATACATGCTCCCCGAACCTATGTACCCTATTCTTGGACTGGAAATGGGTTCAGACTTTTCAGATACAAGCCGGGAGTATTTTGTATGACTATGAAGCCCTGATTGTGTATATGATGTGACAGTTTTAATGTCTTTTAAGCCAATCTTCGTGTTATTCAAGTCTTAGTACCTATGTAATTAAGCAGCTCTTAATGAGGAGCGATTACTCACTTATTTATTTATTTATTTATGTTTTTGGTAACCAGGTTAGTGCACTGATCCAGTGGACCATTTTCAGTCACGATCTGGGCCACAAGGTGGCGAAGGAGCAACACATGCAGTGGACAGATTTACAATTTGGTATACAGATATTTACATTTGGTACGTAGACAATTGCAAGCACAACTGTTAAATAGAACAAACATTATTTACATTTTGTACAGGTGTGGTAAAATAAAGGTAAATCAAAGAAATACAGTCAGCAGTACAGAGGAAGAGTAGATTAGTATTTATACAAACTAAGCAAGGTGCCTCTTGAAAAGCAGCAGACTGAAGACATCTAGTCTAGGTAAACATGTCTGTCCTGGCAGATAGCCGGCACTGCCAACATCTTTAGTTACCTTCTCCAGCTCTTATAATGTGATTTTGAACTTAAAAGAATAAGGAAGATATGATACATGCTCCCCGAACCTATTGACCCTATTCTTGGACTGGAAATGGGTTCAGACTTTTTAGTTACAAGCTGGGAGTACTTTGTATGAATATGAAGCCATGATTGTGTACATGATGTATAATATGATACTTAATTATTTAAATAGACCAATTTTAAAATAGAAACTAATATATTTGAAAGGGACGTATCAAACACTGCATTATGTACAGAGCTAGACGTCTTAGTATTTCTAGATGTGTTGGTACTGTATTTCCTAGTTTGCTGAATCTCATAACTAGAGATATTAAATTAATACTTTTCCTGAATCTTAGGCAAATCAGATTGTTGCAAACTGTAAAGAAAAGGTCCCTCCTGGTGCAATGCAACCTGATGCAAAGTGCGGGTGGCCTGGATGTTGGCCTGCAGGTGTGGGAAGTAGCACTGCTGCAGGGCAACTTTACAGCATCCAGCGATGGGAACTGGGAATGGTAGACTGGGCCGGCATGTGGCACTTGGGCACCAATCCATAGGATAAAATGACCTGCAATGAGTAGACCAACCTGGGGCAAGGAGTCCTAGTGTGTGCCTCAGGAGTAGCCGACAGGAGTGGCTGGACTGGGGGTGGTCAGTGGGGCATGGAGCAGCACCTGCTGCATGATACCTCTGTTGGATTTACCCCCTAAATCAGTGTGTCCGATGGGCTATCAGATAGGCATGGAAGGAACATGGTGCAGTCAGGTGGGTTGAATTATGTGGGACAAAGTCATTCGGGAGTGGGCCATATGGCCGCATTCGGTCTGGCTCTCATTTACTCGTTCCATCCTCTGAGTAATGGTGTAGGACTGGTTTACAGTTTGGGTGCACAGTGGCAAAGCTTGGTTCCTTGCATACTAAAGGAAACCTAGATGGCATCCCACACATTAGTAGGAGGCATTGTATTCTGGGCCAATTTTGCTAGTTGGTTAATTATATTTTAAGCATTTGGTAGTGCTTGTGAGACAAGATAAAGTAATTTTAAAGCTACATTAGCTTTATTAGGAAATTGCCTTTAGGGCATAACTCTGGTTTTGAATTAGCCTGTTCCAAGTAATTTTATTGTATTAGCATGATTTTAGGAAATATGTGAAGCGGGCCAAGACTGGTCTCAATATATATCTTACAACAGAACATTATGATTATTGTTAAGTATTGACTTGCAAATCAATTAGAGATGTACAGGTATTTACTGACTGTTGCTTATTGATACTTTTTTAGTACATTTGCACAACTCCTATTTTGCTCTTGTCTGTTCTGGATATAATGGCTGTATTTTAACTCTGGTTTTTTTGTTAGTGATCTGTAAAAATTGTAATGACCACTTGGTCGAACGATACACTCAAATTCATGGTGACAGAACCTGGTGCCAACCTTCCTCACCTGGTAGCACTGCTGCATTGCAGCAGCATTGACTTAACCTATCTGCTGCCTGGACGCTTCCCAAGTCCACACCTAAGCCTGGATCACTAGCTGGGCCATCATGAAGTACAAGTTTATTTGTTTTTTTTACAAGTATCCTTTTTTAATAGTTATTTATTTAGTCAGTAATGTGTTTAGTCGTTTGAACAGTTATTCTGCTTGTGAATCTGGTACAAGACTTTATTTCTAATGATTATCGCTTCAACAGTTTTTCATTTACTGCATGTTAGTTCCATGGTACTCTCTTTAGAAAGAAAATATCATGACCAGTTAAGTGTAATATTTTTTCCACTGGTGTGTGTGTGCATGTGCGTTACTTAGGATTTGTGAATCGTGATTAGGAGGTTTCATAATTTAATTATGAAGAATATGGCACTGTGTATCTTTTTTGTGTGTAGAGATTTTTCTCCCTGCCAGCCTCACATCTTCTCTCAGGGTATAACTGGCAACCACCCAGCCCTTTCAAACTCTAACCTCACTGCTGCTGCTGTCGGCCAAGGCTTTCCCTCCACAGTAGAAGAGTCCAAGGGATTTAAGTCACAGTTTTCTCCCTTTTGGGTCCATCCACCTTCCCTGATAAGGGCATGCTGCATATAGCAGTCGCATGCATGCATGCTCCCTGGCCCTCTGCAAGGGTCACTGGGTGCTAGAATCCACCACCTACCTTTCCTGATGAGGGCATGCTGCATATAGCAGCTGCATGCATGCATGCTCCCTGGCCCTCTGCAAGGGTCACTGGGGTGCTAGAATCCACCATCAACCCTCCCTGATGAGGGCATGCTGCATACAGCAGCCACATGCATGCATGCTCCCTGGCCCTCTGCAAGGGTCACTGGGGTGCTAGAATCCACCATCAACCCTCCCTGGCTGAAGAGCATTGCAATCTGCAACTGCCCAGCCACAGCCTGCTTCTTGGTGTGAGCAACCCAGGTTCGCTTTCGAACAAGGATCATCTGAATGACAGGGAGGCCCAGGGACACTGCATCTTTAAAAGTCAATTTATTGACACACTCAACATGTAATGAAAGGCTGACTCAAGGAATGAAGTGGCATGAAAATGCAAGAAAGGGGCTTACCCGTGTCTAGTCAAGGCAGTTGCCCCAATCAGCACTGTCACCTGTTAAATTTTATTCACAGTTTAAAGCAGCATTATTTGTAGGTTGGCAGAATTTTGTTAAAACTGTTTTTACAGCTAAATTTGTAATTAATGACTCACATCATTAACGATCGCTGTCACTTACAATTTTTAGAAATCTCTTACACTCAGCTTACTTGTTGAATGTGCATACTAGATTAATACTGTGGATGTATTAAGATGGAGCTATGACACATTTCAGATGGTAAACAGCACAACACTGTACTAGGATATTTCATTTTTTCATGGCTGGCATGGCACAGGAGTGGGAACTTTACGAACTTCAAAAACACATATCTTGGTTGAGGAATGAAAGAAAATGAAAAGACACACGTGTCTCTTGATATTTTTGACAGAAACATTATTGCTGAAAAAAACTATATGATTACAAGCAAATACTTCTGCTTTAAGGCACAGGTAATTATTTCTTTACTTAAGCAAGTATCCTGGTTTGAGTGTGTGTGTACTGGGGGGGGGGGGATCTGCTCATTTAATATTATTTTATTAAGGTCACACACACAATGCAGCTGGGGCAGCTGTAACAACTACACTTAGATAGGCCTCATCCATATGTCTCCATGTCAGTACAGGAGTCAAATATCCTCGTTTTCTTCAGTTATGCTTTATCCCTCCTCGCCTGTTCCCTCAGTGGACCTCCATGTTCCTAGCTACCCATCTACACAGTCCTGCAGGCTGACTTAATTTTTTCAGTGCAACTCATGCCACCAAACTCTGAGGTGGGGCCTGACTAAGTTCCCCTCTACTCAGCAGGGCAACCAAATGTAGTTACCGGTGGGTGGCACACACGCTCACAAGGCCACTAGAGACCAACTGGATCATGGGAAACAACATCTTCCACTGGGGTTGTTTTTCCCTTTTTACCCCACCTCTAGAGAAGATAAGCCACCATGTGACTCTTTATGCCAAGGTTCCTCAGTGTAACCCCTGTCCTGAGACATCAACAACAATATCCCCAGCTGCCAGAGTTACCAGGGGGTAACTGTATAGTGGAAGAAGGAAACCCTCCCTCCTCCAGAGATGGAGGTAGTCCTATGGCACCCTTCTCAGCTCCCTGTTCGCCTGCAGTGATGACCTGGGTTTGAAAAGCAAACCTCATTCACCAGCATGGCAAGTGTCCTCCCCTGCTTCTGCACCATCAGGCCAGTCTAAAAGCCACAACTATGAAAGGGTTAGTATTCGGTGCTGCACCCTAAAGGTATTAAATCATTGTAGTAGAGATAGGTTTCAGTTGGACACCTTGTAGTGATGAGCCAGGGCTTGAAGCCACCAAAAGCACAATAAATGAAATCTTCAGTCATCCCTGTCAGTTGCAAAGAGAGATACTTTTAAAAGCTGAGCTCATTAAATGTTCTGCTCTGGTAACTGTAATGTTCTCAGAGCTGTCAATCATCATTAGTTAGTTGTTATTTTTCTTGGGGGGGGGGGGCATTCTGACCCCAGGCCTCTGTGCTCTCCCCTTCCCAAAGTATACTGGCACTTGTAACACTATTATGCATTGACATTTAAACTAATGAAGCAGTTACCGTGTTCCAGCACCTTCAGTGGAAACCAGAATAGAATGATGGAGTGAATCAAGGCATTGATGCAGTGACCCCAGAAGACCTGAGGGAAAAAGAAACCAAGAGTCAAGAGTTGCCAAAATGTTTGACCTCTGTTGCACACTCAACGAACACCTCACTGTTTGTAAAGCCTGCTAGCAAAGCCCAGTCTCCTTTCCGAGATGCAGTAATTTTTTTAAGTTTCGATGTCACTGATTCCTTTCTTCTTCCTAAGCTTTTCAACCTAAACAGAATAACTGGGCAGTGCTGCCAAATACTGCACTGAACGTGTGCTTTTTTGTATGATAAAGACTGCGGAAAAAAATCTTCCTGCATATCAGTGCCATCAAACAAGTGTGCAAAATATCCTTGTATGTCCTGTCATAAAATGAACACACTTTCTGTAAAATAACACAGAAAAATATTTGTCTTGCTGTATTGGTCCTTGTAACAAAAGATCAAGAAAAAAGATGATTTGATACCTTTTATTGGACCAACATAAATGTTTCTTTTGTAACATCTATGTTGGTCCAATAAAAGGTATCAAATCATCATTTTTTCTTGATCTTTTGTAAAATAACATGCACTTTTTCAAATTTCTACTTTCTGATGTTGTTCTCAGACAATTAAATCTTGAAAAAGTTTTATTTGCCTAATAGAAACCTATTACACACAAACTTCTGAAATCACAGAGCTTTCTACTTTATATGCTTTGTATAGTGTTTTGTTCCTGTTTGGCTCTAGCAGCTGGAAAACAACTGCTGCCCCAGTGACCTAATTGTTTTAAAGTTGGTAGCTAGGCTATCTTGGGTAAAAGAAATTGTGAAATAAAGATAAATAAATAAAAAGAAGAAACAATTTTTGCATTTTTGCTTGCAGTTTGTTACCCTCGATTAGGGATTAGAGTAGGTAAGGTCTGGAGTTAAACTGGGCAGGAGCTCACAG
The DNA here is from genome assembly GCA_016271365.2 of Neoceratodus forsteri. Classification (NCBI taxonomy): domain Eukaryota; kingdom Metazoa; phylum Chordata; order Ceratodontiformes; family Ceratodontidae; genus Neoceratodus; species Neoceratodus forsteri. The sequence goes on from CM057459.1 coordinate 324,840,030, forward strand.
GAACTCGGCTCCACCTCCTCTTACACTGAACACAGTCAATAAGGATGGAACCTATGGTATGATGTGATGTGAAGTGAAGTGGAGCCGAGGTGGGCAGCTCCTGGAAAGGGAGATGTGGCCTGCTCGTCATCCAGTTCAGCAGGGGTATTAGCATTGACTGTGGAGGCATCTGCTATCCTCTGAGCTGGAGGATGGGTATTTCTGTGTCAACCCCAATTGCTGGGGTAGGAAATGGGAGAAAATGGAGGACAATGGGGGAAATAAAATAAAGAATCACATCATAGTCTATTCATTACAGCAATATTTATCTCACTTTTAGTCATTTAATTACAGTATCAATTATTGAAAGTGTCTCTAAAGTAAAAGACCAGAACATCAGTTGTTATTGGTTAAATAAAATACATAGAATTAGTAAAATCTCTTTACACAGAATGGTGGACATGCAGGGAGAAGGTGCTGATGAAAAAAACAGAAAGAATTTAACTGGTGGTTCATTTCTATCCAGTTGCCAGAAAGCCATTTCCTGTTACCTTTGTGTTGAATCCATCAGCATTCTGGGTAATTTTGTAGAGCTGTGGAAATCTAATCATGCTGTCCTGACTGCATGTCCGATCAAAGATGCCCAATGTGAATGGTGGCAAGGCTGTGAAAATCTTACAAAGAAGAACATAGTAAGGACATCAGATTATTCAAGCACTGTTGGGTACACATCTGGAGAAACACCACTGAGGAATACGAAACATTACAATTTACCTGACCTAAACTGTTTAAGCCAAATACAAATAAACACGGACTTGCAGATTATACTAAAAGGTGAAACCACACCAATATGATGAAATGCAAAAGGCAAACAGCTAATCTGAACACTGTTAATAATAGTTCGTAACTACCAGTTTCATATTTAAAAAAAAAACAAAAAACGGAGATGTTAAAGTGATTTCCTGATTTAAAGCACAAAAATCATGGTTGGCCTCACCAGTATTCGATTCACAAAACCCCCTCCAAAATATGGATTTCTAAACCTAACATTTTCATTGCTATGGTATACATTTGCATAATTTTTGTTTAGAAAAATAAGTTGTAAACATATGCCTATGCTTCCAGCAGCTAGGTCTCTCCAACTGGCAGAATGTTTTTTACAGTGCGGATTTTTATTGTAAGCCAAATAGGCTGTAGTCTACGTATCAGCAAGGTGATGAGGCTTCCTGAGCCCATCAGGTGTTGATGCCAGAAGGCCTCAGCTGGGGAGGGGGGCCAGGAGAGGAAGCTTGAAGGCCCCTTTGCTAAACTCAAAGGCACTCATAATTCTTGCTAGAGGGAACCCGTTTGACCTTTGCAAATAAAATGAATGAGTTTTAAGGAGTTGGAGTATCTATTTGGGGATACAGGAGAAAGAGCAAAGGAGAAGTGAGGCAGCAGGCTACTCATGGACTCGATCAGGGACAGAGAATAAGGAGGAAGAGGAAAGAGAAAGAGAGAAAGAAAAAGGAAATTAGCATTGACATGATCAGGAACATTCAGAGCATGTGGGTAGTCAGTAGCTTTTATTTTGAGCTGCACTGGTAAGAATGAATCACTTATTTCCTATCTGGCTAATTTAACATTTCTACCTTTAAGTTTGAGTCTGATTCAGTCTAGATTTATGTAGTTGGAATTTCTGTGTAAAACCATTATTTTCATATATTTCTCTTGATTGCACTGTTTACCCTTGTTTACTTTAGAATATATCTTGTAAGTAAACATCAACTATTTATTATTTATTATCTCTAGGTCAGAGGGCTTTTGCCCACCGTGCTCCTTACTGGCTTAGCTCTCTACCTCCGGACATCTCCTCTGCAGCTGCATTAGGACCCTTTAAACAAAAGCTTAGGAAACATCTTGTTGCAAATGCCAGCTGTGACTGTTCTCACTAACTCTCAAGGCTTCAACGGCTTTCTCCTACTTACTCTCCCCTGGGGCATCCATCTGACAGCCCATAATTTTCAACTTTTGATGCCTTTGATTCCTTGCCTGGATAATTGTACATGCCAGAATCTCCCCCTGGTAATCCTCACTTCTTCCATATCTCCAGACCTCGTTAAACAAGGCCTGCAGGCTCCTGACTGGCGCATCCCTCCACACCCATACTTGCCTGCTCTATTCCACCGCCAACCTGCTCACCTTGGAGGTGCACCTGCACTAAGAAACCAGTTTACCTGACAAAAAATTCCTGCTAGGACTCCACCCCCCCCAAGGGGTCACCGCGTCCCTGTGGCTTGTATCCCCATCTGCTGCCACCCGTACCTCAGTTAACGCCACCTTTCTGGTGCCCCATACCAAGACCTCCCTAGCCCAAAGGTCCTTCCACTACCACGCCCCCACGAGTTTCAACTCCCTCCCGCCCTCTGTCACTAAGTCTACCAAAATTGGTCCCTTTAAAGTCGCTCTCCATAACCACCTCTTTGGTGCCCGAAGCTGTAGTTGCCCTTAATCAACCTAATGTTGGGGTCCCTCCCCGTTTCTGGCACATAGCCTTGACAATGTCCATTGGACTGCTCTCCCCCTTTTTTCGTTTCCTCACCCCTGTCCCCCCACCCACACCCTTCCACATAGGTATTTCCCCGGTATGACCAGGGTTGTGACTTCTACTATTGTTATACTTTATACGATTGCTATTTACTGCATGTAACTTTATTCCGCAAACCACTGTTACATTGTGTTCTATTGTTATCTGTATTGCACCTGTATGTTACCACTCTTGTATCTCACACTGTAACCATGTCTACCCTCCCTGCGACAAGGTGCCTTTGTAAATGAGTCCCTGACTCAAAAGTTGTAAATCTGACTTTTACAAATAAATAAAAACATTTCCCCTAGTAAACGTCCCCTTTGTTATCCTCACTTCTTCTATATCCCCCCCCCTTCTCTTCTCCTTAGTCCACAAGTCTCTCTCCTCAGATCCTTCTACTGACGAGGCCTCATGGGCCAATGTATCTCTCCCCTTGCATTCATTCCTGTATATTTTGTGTACAGCAGTCCTGTCTTACCTAACAATTAGCCCCCACTACCCTTCATTCTTTCTCTCTATTTTTTGAATTTTGGAATACATTGTACAATGCCTATACTGATTTTTTTTGTCCAAGTTAAGCATTGTATGTATAGTCCTATAAGTTATAGCATTGTAAGTATAACCCTAAAATGTTGCTGCTTACCAGCAACACTATCTGTTTTCACTGTTCTGTTTAACTTGATGTGGAACCTTTTTAATGAGCTTGTTCTCAAAGGTGTTAACCTGAGATCACAATAAATAAATAAAATTAAAATTAAGATGCAAGTGACTGGTGGTGCATCTTGAAAATGATACTTTGAAAGTCCATGAGGTACCTGTCCAGTTGAAGAGACACACTATCACAGTGAATCAGATCTAAGTAATTCTTCCTAATACTTGGTAGCAATAAGGTATAGAATGGAAAACAAGACTGCACTCTACCTGAGGTTCAATAGGGAACTGGTGACTAAGCTCACAGGTTCAGGTGTCTGGGGTCTGCCAACTATGCAGAGGGGCAAGTGTAGGTGCAGAACACAGAATGGGGTAAACTACGGTGGAGGTCTGTGCTATGCTGGTGTGAGAGAGACGCTGACAGGGTTGCAGACACGCAGTCTGTGACAATTACTAAAGACATGTTGCATGAAAACAGGCTCTTAGACATTAAGGCCCTGTCTACACTACGCCTCTGTAACGTTACAGAGTGCCCAAACCATTACCGCAATGGTTTGCATTTACACCTGTAATGTTACAGAAGGTATTTTCGTAACCATTGTTGAAACCACATATGAGGTGGTTTCAACAACGGTTATGAAACCGGTCCCACCTCGATAACGTTACGGTGTGTGGATGGCGATAAGCGGTCCCCTCTTGAGCCCGTAGCGCAGCGTGAGCTGCATTGTGGGATAGGCGCCGTGGTAATGGTCGCCCAGTTCCCGAGGTGTGGACTGGTGGTACCGGTCACTGCTTCAGTGTGGACACACTGTACCTCTACCCGGCTGTAACGGTTTCTGTCTGTTACGGGGTCTGAGCGGTGTAGTGTGGACGGGGCCTAAGACTGCATCTGTTCCTGCTGCTTTTCCTGCCTTAAGTCACAATGCTCTGCTTGTGACATCAGAATCATTTTTGTGGCAAGAGATTCTGAAGTCACTGCAAAGGATTATGATCTCCATATTCAAAGACGACTGACTGCGTTGCGGAAAGTATAGCACTGCTCTCTAACTAGTATGCTGCCCTACAAGGGACATAGTCATACATGTATCGCTCCATGACCTGTGTGGAATGCTTGTATGAATATAGCGCTGTGTTAGTGTCAAGTCCCCTGCTGATCACAAACACACCTAGGAAGAATTGGGGGGGGGGTAGTGCCATTTCTTCTGGATGCCATAACCCATATTGCAATGCCCTAAGAGGCCATTTGAATACCATTATGTGACCATTACCATGTCTTTGCAATGCCTCCATGCCTTTGCATGAATTAAAGTATTGTGCAGAGAGATGTCCAGTGTCCCCCAACCTCTCCCGATCCCTGTTATAAAATAAGGCAATAAGTTCTCTGGTAGTCTGGGGACCCCACCATCGCCCTACCCCCACTGCTGCAATATCCCCCAACCAGTACTTTTCCAGAACTAGTAACACCCCATCACCAGTTAACCCACCCCCTACCGCACCACCGATAAATGGCACACAGTCTATACAGATCCAGTATAGAGAGAGACTGTACTTCCATGTGCAATGTCTCTCAATACCAGACTTTAGGTCAGATGGTAGTGGGCCATGGTGGTAAGCGGAGGGTAAGTACTAGCAGCCGGGGTGGGGTAACTGGTGCTAGGGAATGTTTATGGCTCCGGGGGGGGGGGGATTACAATGATTAGGAGAGGGTCCACTAGACTAATGGAGTTTATTTCATTATTATATTTCTACTCAATACCATTGCCTATGTTTCACTCCTTGTACAGTATATATCACCCATGTTTTATTGACTATGCATTGTACTATATTTTATTTGTTTTATCACCCATGTTTTATTGACTATGCATTGTACTATATTTTATTTGTTTTATCACCCATGTTTTATTGACTATGCATTGTACTATATTTTATTTGCTTTATCACCCATGTTTTATTGATTATGCATTGTACTATATTTTATTTGTTTTATCAGTCTTGCACCATTTGTTACCAGCACCATATCATGTTTATTTTCACTATATTTATTACTTGAACCATTTTATACCATCTGCATTTGACGTTTTTTATCCTTTTCCCAGGTCGCACCTGAAAATGAGCCTGGGCTCAGTGTGCCTTTCTTGGGCACCAGTTTTAAACAAATAGAGATTTATAGCTGGGATCAGGTGAGTGGTGCACTAGACTACAAGGGAGTTTATTTCATTATTATTATATTTATAACTGGGATCTGATGAGGAAGGCAAGGCACATTGATTTATGTAGCACCCAGTTCCAACATCTCAGGGTGTTGTACAGTCCAATTAATCAGACAGTACAACGCTCACAAAATAAAACAAGCAGCCTAACATACAGCAACAGTAAAGCAGGAATGGTAGAATCCCATAATATATCACTAACAGGCTAAAAGGACAAGAAAAACTAACTCCTGAAGCTCTTAAAGGGGCACAGTCAACACTAAGAGCTCCTCACACAAGTGTGTAGCTTGTCCCAATTTCCACTTTGTGTGCAGAAACATTTCTTTTACTTACTGATTACTGTAGTTTAGTACATTGTCTCAGGCTAACTTTTCTTACTTCCTGGCTGACATTTTCTATAACTACAAATCCCAGAATCCCCTGCAGCTGACATCAGAGTAGGGCTGCAGCAGTGAGAGATTCAACTACCTGCAGGGCATGTTAGAGCATATGTAAAGCAGAATCCTCATTTCCCCTGCCTTAACATTTCGGGACCTAGAGGTTCCGATTAAGCAAACAACCTAAAAAAATAACGTTTTAAATCGCTGACAGGTTAGATATCTTTATATCTGGGTGATCCTGTGTTCCTCAGCCTATCATGCTGCCAAACTAACAGTCCCACTGTCCCCTGTGGCCAGCCCTGTGATGACGTGAGCAACAGGCTAAGCTGTGGTGGACGTCTATGTGCTGGCACTTGGTAATGTATGCTAATGCTCTGTAGCAGCACATTTTCACATTTAGTCTACTGGTGCTGATTATGAAGACTTGGCCCAATCAGTACCAGTAGACGAAGCGTGACTGTTAGTTTGGCCGCATGATGGACAGAGGGATGCAGGATCAACTAGTTATAAAGGAAGATATCTAACCAGTCAGCAGTTTGCTTAATTGGGACCTCTAGGTCACACATTATTAAGGCAGGAGAGCTGAGGATTTTCCTATAAGGTCTGATCTTTTTTTTGCGGGTCCTGCTGTCTTCCCAGGTTAAGTACAGTCCCAGAGGATTGTACTTAGCCTGGGAAAACAGGGGACCAGAAAACATCTGATCAGAGCAACGTGCACTGCAGGCTATTAAATCTCTCGCTGCAGCAGTCCTGCTCTAATGTCAGCTGCAGGGGATTCTGGGATTTGTAGTTACAGAAAATGTCAGTCTGGAAGTCAGCAAAATCTAATACAAGCTACTATACTACAATAAACAGTAAGCAAAAAAATGGTTTTGTGCACAAATGGCAAATGGGGCCCAACACAACAGTTTGTGTGGGGCCCTTGGTGCTGACTGTTCCCTTTTAAAGCCTAGCTATCAACAAATGCTTGTTTGAAAATATGGCACTAGTGCGGCAGTTGAGCTGCTGCTTACAATGTCGGCAACCCAGATTCAAGAATGAGCCAGGGCATCGACGGCTGGCCAAAGAGAAGAGGATCGAGCATCCCACAGGTCTCTCTCCTAAGGTGGGGTGTGGAGGGAAGACTGTGGGCTATGCTGTAATACTGTCACCTGTAACCCGCAGGTGGTGGTGGTGCAATCTGAGCAGCAGAAGGGTGGAAGAACCCTGGCTGTGCTGAAGCATGGGTACACTTAGTATGTGCGCATAGTCCCTGATGCCTTGCATGCTGGAGTCCTATGGAGGAGCAACATAATAGGGGTAATGCCTCGGTCTATACAGCATTATCGATGCTGACACCCCTTGAATGCAGTCATCCCAACTAGCCTCTCTACCCACACATACTACATGGGTCGGATGCAGGGGCAAAACAAGCCCCAGTTTTCCACCCAGATGGAACCCACTGGCAATGTAGGAGTGTAGCTGTAGACCTCCTGAAGTTGAGGTACATATCAGAGAAGGGAAGGGCGGGCTGGTGTGGGGTACAGCCAGGCTGAGAGGACCAACACCAGTGAAAGGGGGGATAAACAATGTGAAAACAAAAATAAATAAAAAGATGGAATATAAGCCCCTTTTTGAATGAATCTACTGAAGGGAGAACTCTGCGAACCAATGGACAAAGCATTCCAGATAGACAGAGCTGTAATAGAAAACCTCTGTCTACCGAATGCCCTAAATGGGATCTAGGGATGGAAAGCAGTTTCACCTTGGTGGGGCACAGAGGGTAGCCCAGGCTATTTAAAACTAAGAGATGTTGTAGATAGCCTGGACTCAGATCATGCAGGGCTTTATAAGTTAGAAATGCAATCATGAAGGTGAGGCACCACCAAAATGACAACCAGTGCTGTTCATACGGGACAGGAATAATATGCTTGGAGACCTAATTTCCAGTAGTCAAACTGACCATAGCATTCTGCAACAGCTGCATGTGGCACACCAACCTTCAGGACAGCCCTAGTTGTAGAACTTTGGAGTAATAGAGTCTGGGCATCATGAAGGGTAGAGAGCTGACTGGACAATAGGGGTCAGAGGGTGGTGGTAAATGGCATCCACCCTGGACAGGGCAAAGTGACCAGTGGGGTGTCACAAGGGTCAGTACTAGGTCCAGTCTTCTTCAATGCCTTTATAAGCGACATTGCAGAAGGACTGGAAGGGAAGGCATGCCTGTTTGAGGATGACACAAAATTCTGCAACACAGTAGACACACTGGAGGGTGGAAAGAATGAGAGACCTAAATAAGCTGAAAAATGATCATGGGTTTGGCAGCTGGGCTTCAATGGAAAAAAGTGCAAAATCATGCACTTGGGGCACAGAAACCCGGAGCAACATATCAACTGGGAGGAGAAGTACTAGCATTCACAAAACAGGAAAGGGACCTGGGGGTAATCATTTCTGATGATCTGAAGGTAGCTAAACAGTTGACAAAACAGTGGGAAAATTGGCTTCATTGGGGACTGGTGGTCCACCTGGAGGGATGCAGGCCTATACTGGCATGATGGTCTGCGTCTGTCCAGGAGGGGAACCAGGATCCTAGGTGATAAGTTTAAATGCTTCATTGGCAAGCATTTAAACTAGCCAAGGGAGGAGGCACTGGAGAGGAGCAGGGAAATCCTAGCCCCCAAAAATCAGGGTACTAAGTGAGGTAGACTCCAACATAGAGATGTCGATAGGGAGAAGCGCATGGGTAAGTGGAGAAAGTGACAAACGCAATAAGGACAGGGATGGGGCAAAAAGGGGGTAAGGCCATCAAGAAATGGAGGGTCATGAGTACCAACACCCGTAGTCTGGGCAACAAGCTATTGTAGCAGTCACAGAAACATGGTACACAGAGAACCATGACTGGGATGTTAACATACCAGGGTACACAACCTACAGGAGAGACAGGGAGGGGAGAAGAGGGGGCGGAGTAGCTCTATATGTAAGGGAAGGCATAAACGCAACTGAACAAAAGAGTAAACAGAGAGGAGAGAAGGCACTGTGGGTCACCTTAGAGATGATTGGAAATGGCACCACAATCCACACAGAGGTTGTATACAGACCCCCATGTTGGTGGGGGGGGGATGGACAAGGATATGATAGAAGGCATACTTAGGATGGCAGAGAAAGGGGAGATACTGTTGATGGGGGACCTTAATATGCCAGATGTTAACTGAAGCACCTTTGCTGCAGCCACATCCAAGAGCAGGGCCATTCTTGATGCCCTTCAGGTGGCATGCCTCAGTCAGCTAGTTTTGGAACCTACTCGTGAGGGAGCAATCTTAGACCTTGTACTCTCAAATGGGGGCAGTGAGGATCTCAGATCTAGAAGTGGGTAGCCATTTGGGAACAACTGACCACCAAACAGTGTGGTTCATGATAAACTCAGCTACAGAGTCAAGTCATACAAAAGTGAGGGTTCTGGACTTCAGGAGGCTGACTTTGGCAAGATGGGAGAGTGCCTTAGAAAAGCACTAGCAAACAGGCTAGAAGGATGGGTGGAGCAACAATGGGAAATATTAAAACTGCCATCACAGAGGTAACAAGCCTTTGTGAAACAAATAAATAAATCAAAACAAAAGAAAAAGCCACTATGGTTCTCAAAAGAGGTGGCGTGAAGGTTAGGAGAAAATATAGCATTTAGGAAGTATAAGGAAACACAGAAGGAGCAGGGCAGAGAACTGTACCAGTTAAGGCAGAAGGAAGCAGGGAGGGTAGTCAGAATAGCAAAGGCCCAAACTGAGGAAAAGATAGCCAACTCTAGGTTAAGAAGGGGATAAAACCTTTATAGGTATATCAGGGAGCATAGAAAGACAAAGGGAGGGATAGTGAGGCTGAACAGAATGGGCGGTGGGTGGGTGGGCAGAGAGGACAGTGAAAAGCAGGGATACTGAATGAATACTTCAGTTCAGTACTCACAAAAGAGGAGATGGGGGAGGTGCCTAATCCAATTAACAGAAGCATTCTGGATTGGGGGGGTGTCGATCCCAGTCCTTTCACAGAAGAAAGGGTTCTGAAAGAACTCCTAAAACTGAAGGTGGACAAAGCAATGGGGCCAGATGGAATTCACCGCAGAATTCTAAAAGAATTAAGCAGAGAACTAGTGACACCACTGACTACCCTTTTGAACAAATCATGGGAGGATAGTATGATACCTGAGGACTGGAGGAAGGCAGATGTGATTCCCCTTCACAAAAGTGGGACCAAGACAGAGGCAGGAAACTACAGACCTGTCAGTTTGACCTCTGTGGTAGGTTAAGTGATGGAATCACTTCTGAAGAAAAGAATTGTTGAGTACCTAGAAGCTAGTGGGGCACAGGACCCAAGGCAGCATGGGTTCACAGCGGGAAGGTCATGCCAGACGAATCTAATTGACTTCTTTGACTGGGTGACCAAAGTAGTAGACCAGGGAGGGGCTGTGAACATGGCCTACCTAGACTTTAGCAAGCATTTGACACAGTCCCACACAAAAGATTAATAGTTAAATTAACCAGCCTGGGAGTGGGTCCCAGGGTGGTAGCCTGGGTAAAACATTGGCTGGACAACAGGACACAGAAAGTAATTGTAAATGGAGTCCACTCTGAAGAAAGAGGGGTTACTAATGGGGTACCGCAGGGTTCAGTACTGGGTCCAGTCCTTTTTAATGTCTTTATAAGTGACATTGCAGAGGGACTGGAAGGAAAAGTATGCCTCTTTGCAGATGACACAAAGATCTGCAACATGGTTTCATAGGTGAAACTGAGCTTTACAAAGACCATATATCCATTTGCTTGCCACAGTTCTTTACTAATACCCAGTTATATTTTTACTCCGTAGATGACAGTCTAGGTTATGTTTAAATGCTGACATTGTTTGAGAACCAACGACTCCGATAGGCAACTCATTCCATATTTTAATTACTCTTACTGAAAACCAGTGTTTTCTTGCCTGCCTGTTAAATGTATCACACTTTAGCTGAAGGGGGTGGGCTTGTGTATTATAATTCTGTTCCCGCAATTCTAAACCCAATAACTCCCACAGTTGGTTGTCCGACAGGGCCCTATACACTATACACATGTCCCCACGCAACCTACGATATTCCAGTGGGTACAGATCTAGTTTTTTCAACCTTGTTTCATAATAGAGGCCCTGTACTTCCCTAATTTTCCTCTTTGCTCTTCTCTGAATCCTCTCAATTGCATTTATAGCTCCCCTTTGTCCTCGTGCCCAGAACTGTGCGCAATACTCTGTATCCGGCCGCACCAAGGAGGTATACAATGGAAGCAAGACCTCCTTGTCTCTACTCTTAACATGTCTATGTATACAACTAAGTATACCGCCTGCTTTTTTATCCACTTGGCTACACTGAGAATTGAATTTAAGGTTATTATTTACCATAATTCCTAAATCTTGCTCTTCCTGAACCACTCTTTGTTCTTGCCCTGCCAGTTTATACACCACCTCCAGATTATTCCTACCCATGTGCATCACTGCACACTTGGGTACATTATATGTAGCCCCATTTTCCTGGGCCCAAACCTCTAATTCATTCAAGGTTGCCTGGATTGTTAAACCCTCAGCTTGGCTGTTTACTGGGAAACCTATGCGCGTATCGTCCGCAAACTTTGACATCCAAATATTCATTTTAGGTTTCATGGTTGCAATATAAATGTTATATAAGTATGGTCCCAATACGGATCCCTGAGGGACCCCACTAGTAACCCCCGTCCAATCCAACAATTTTCTGAACACACTCACTCTCTGCCTCCTCCCAGACAACCATGTCTTGATCCAGTACACTAAATGCACCTGTATGCCTATTTTACTAAGGGCTAAAATCAACTTATCATGAGGGACTTTATCAAAGTCCTTGGCAAAGTCCAAAAAAATAACATCCACAGATTTGCCATCATCCAATGCCTTACTGACCTTCCCATAGAACCCTAATAAATTAGTCTGGCATGAACGTCCCCTTGTAAAACCATGTTGTGTAGCATCTAGAATGCCTTTTTCCTCAACACTAGTCATAATTTGATCTTTAATTATGCCTTCAAATATCTTTCCAAGGACTGATGTCAGGCTAATTGGTCTGTAGTTCATCACCTTCTGTCTAGATCCTTTTTTATAAATGGGGATCACTACGGCTTGCTTCCAGGCCTCAATGACCTGACCCATCTCTAAGGATTGCTTAAATAATAAGGTAACCGGCCCCTCCAAACAATCTGCCAATTCCTTAAGCATTTTGGGGTGCATACCGTCTGGACCTTGTGCCTTGTATGGGTTCAGGTTACTTAACCTCTTCCGAACATCCTCTGTCTCGATTTTAGGGCAGATTGTATTTTGTAACCCAATATCGGGGCCCTGATGTTTTGACCAGCATTAAAGACTGAGGAAAAATAAGTATTTAGCCTGCCAGCCATAGCCTTATTTTCCATTATAAGGCTATCACTAATATCTTTCAGAGGACCTACTGTTCTACACATGCCCCTTTTTTTGTTTATATAGGCATAGAAGGATTTATAATTATCCTGTACCTTTGTGGCAAGTTTATGTTCAAATGTCCTTTTAGCCTTGGAGATAGTTAACTTGGTCTTTCTTAAACATGCTTTATGTAAGGCCCAGGACCTGTCCTCTCTACTTCATTTTGCCCTGATAAATGTCCTATTCTTTTTTTTTTTTATCGCTCTCTTAACTGAAGATGACAGCCAGTGTGGCATAGCCTTTTTGGGATTCTGATATTTTGTACCCACTGGCACATATTTCTGAATTAACTCATTTAACTTGTTACTAATTCTATCCCATATTTCATGTACTATAATATTCTGTAGCTCATGGACCCAGTTCCATTTACCCAGTTCTTCTCTGAAGGCTAGGAAATCAGTTTTATTGTAATCATGCACAATTGTACTACCAACCTCTATTTTTGCATCTACACTATACCTGAATCCAATCATAGAGTGATCGCTGGTACTCAGGGGAACTTCTACTGTACAATGTTTAATATTATCTGCTACATTACTCAAAACCAAATCTAAAATATGATATCCCCTGGTATTGTCCATGACCAATTGTTCCAATCCTGCCACTAAGAAGGACTCTAAAAAACTGGCCTCCACCTTGGAGCCAGTTTGACACATTTCCCAGTTAATTCCAGGTAAATTAAAGTCCCCCATAATAATGGCCCTATCTTCCTGTGTAATACATTTAATAAACTTCAGAATCAGGTTATCATTATGTACTAGGCAAGCTGGTGGTCTATAAACCACGACGATACTTAACTTAGGTGTATTTGGGGTAGTAATCTTAACCCATAATACTTCGGACTCACCCCAGGGTGAACATTCAATATTTTCAGGCGTTATTTCATTTAAAACATACAGTGCCACTCCACCTCCTCTAGTAAACTGCCAGTCCTTATTATAAAGTGTGTACCCAGGGATCTGTTTGTCCCATGTGTCCTCTGCCCTCCACCAGGTTTCAGTAATAGCACATATGTGAATATCTGAATTATATAATTTAAACATTAATTCGTCCATTTTATCAATCAGGCTTCTAGCATTCACTACTAGAAAATTTCCAGTTGGGCTTGGGTTTACATACCATCTCCTTTTTTGGTTGCCCTCCCCCCAATCTCTAGTTTAAATATTCGTTCAAACACTGCTTTAACTTATTTGAAAACACCCTTTTACCCTGCCTATTAAGGTGCAGCTCATCCAAAGAAAAACTATGAGATGCCTGGAATTCCTCCCAATGATCTACAAAAATAAAACCTTCCCTAAAACACCACCTCTTAAGCCACCCATTTAATCTTCTGATGCTTTCATCAAGCAGTTTGTCAGCCCTTGGAACTGGTAAAATACCAGATACTATTAAATCGCAACTCCTATTAATAAGTTCTTTACCCACCAACTCAAAATCACGTTGAACCTCTATGATGCTTCCCCATCAACAACTACATGAAGCACTGTCACTGGGGTCTGCGTATTTTCTAATAAACCAGGGAGTAGTTGTTAAATATCTCCAATGCCAGCCCCCGGTAATGCTGAAACAGTGGTAAATTCCATCCTATTTTTACATAATACTTGGTCAGTGTACCTCAGCATAGAATCTCCTATCACAAGGAGGATACACAAGGAGGCTTGGAAAGGATGAGAAGGGACTTGGCAAGGTTGCAGGAATGGTCAGAAGTATGGCAGCTTGGATTCAATGCAAAGAAGTGCAAAATAATGCTCCTGGGAAACAAAAACCCAAGGGAAGATTACGCAATGGAGGAAGGTAGTAACAACAACAAAAATGGAAAGGGACCTGGGGGTAATCATATCAGATGACCTTAAGGTTGGCAAGCAATGTAAGAAGGCGGTATGGAGGGCTGGGGGATACTGGGATGTATAGGGAGAGGCATCACCAGCAGAAAACAGGAAGTTGTTATCCCCCTGTACAGACAGTTGGTGAGACCCCATCTGGAGTACTGCATCTAGTTCTGGAGACTCCATCTCCGCAAGGACATAGACAGGATGGAGGCAGTTCAGAGGAGGGAAACTAAAATGGTGGAGGGTCTGCAAGAGAAGCCATATGAGGAAAGACTAAAGGAGCTTAATATGTATACCCTTGAGGAAAGGGGGGAGAGGGGGGACATGATAGAAAAGTTTAAGTACCTCAGTGGAATCAACAAAGTCCAAGAGGGTAGCATCTTTCAGAAAAAGAGATGTGCAAGAACAAGGGGACACAATTTGAAGATAGAGGGGGGATGGCTCAGGGGCAATGTGAGGAATTTTTTTTTCACAGAGAGCGTGGTAGATGCATGGAACAGCTTTCCTGAGGAGGTTGTGGGGTCTAAAACTGTGGGAGAATTCAAGAATGCATGGGACAGACATAAGGCAATCCTGGTGGGGGATAGGAAGAAATAGGCTGTTGGTTAAATAGGATCTGCTGCTTATCCTCTAGGTAGGGAAATGGGCAGACTACGTGGGCCAAGCGGTGCTTATCTTCCGTCAAAGTCTATGTTTCTATGAAAGGCTAGTGGAATGCTCAGATGCACAGGCAGGGGTATCACCAGCAGAAAGAGGGAGGTAATATTACCCCCTGTATAGATCACTAGTGAGACCCCACCTAGACTATTGTGTCCGGTTCTAGAGGCCCCACCACTGAAAGGACATAGACAGGGTAGAGGCGGTACAAGGAAGGCAACAAAACTGGTGTAGGGACTGCATCAGAAGACCTTTGAAAGGAGGCTTAAGGAATTAAATATGTTATCCCTAGAAGAAAGGAGGGAAAAGGGGGATATGATAGAAACATTCAAATACCTCACAGTTTTAAACAAGGTACAAGAAGAGAGAATTTTCCAAGAAAAAGGTGATCAAGACAAGGTGTTACACTATGAAGCTGGGGGGAGGGGGGGCAGTGAAGCTGACAGGAAATGTGAGGAAGCTCTTCTTCACAGAAAAGGTGCTAGATGCTTGGAACAGCCTCCCAGGAGAAGTGGTGGGGGGCTGAAATGGTTACAGGATTCAAGAAAGCATGGGATGGATACAAGGGGATCTAAGATGTAAGGCAAGGGGGGTGCAAACCAAAGACCAGATAGGGTCTTTGCTGGCACTGTAGGTAGGGAAAACAGTGCTGACTAGGTGGGCCAAGAGGTCCTTATCTGCCAACAACTTCTGTGTTTCTATGTTCAACTTCTATGTTTCCAACACAAGGTTATGAAACAGAAGAGACAAAGTATTACAAGGACAAAGTGTAGGGTGGTGTCATTGAGTGCCTGCAGTCTCAGGAACAAGATGGCAGAAATGCACGCCCTCTTAGTGAAGAGTAAGGTGGATATAACAGCAGTCACTGAGACATGGGCTGTGCAGCACACCATGACTGGGATCTCTCAATTCCAGGTTACAAGCTATACAGAAGGGACAAAGAGGTAAGCAAGGGGAGGGGGGGTATCAGTATACATCAGGGAGGGAATAATTTGCATGAGGGAAGTGGAAAAGGAAAAGGGGAATATAGAAACATTGTGGCTCCAGTTACAAACTGTCAGAGGAAGAAAGATCAAGATGGGGGTGGTACGTAACACCCAATCAGACTGAGGACAAGGACAGGGAGCTGTGTTCCTAATTGAGGAACACAGCACGAAATGTGGAGATGGTAGTGGTAGGGGATTTTAACCTGCCTAAAGTGGATGGGCTACTCCCACCACATTCTGCACCAGAAATCACAAAATCCTAAATGTAATTCAGGATGGCTTGATGACTCAGTGTGTGACTGATGCTACCAGGGAAGGGGCAATCCCGAACCTAGTGCTCACCAATGGGGAACACGTACAGGAGATAGAAGTTAGGGAACCCCTGGGTGAAGGCGACCACAGTACAGTGTAGTTCAGTTTGGACATGGGCAAGGATGACATCCCCACCAAAACCTGAGCATTGGACATCAAGAGGGTACATTTTAAAAAGATGAGAGAAGTGTTAAGGGAAAACCTGGAGAGTATAGAAGAGGGCTTGTGGATGGACCAATTATGGGCCATCATTAGGGGGGCCATTCAGATGGCCATGAGAAGTTGTACCAAGTTGAGGGTGAAGAAATTGAAAGCCAGACCACCAAGCTGGTTCAATGGAAAGATGGCCAGAGTGGTAAGGGAAAAGAGAGCAGCCTACAGAAAAGTCAAAAGAACAGCAAAGGAAGAGGATTAGGAAGAATACTGGAGGTTGGCTAAGTTGGCAAGAAGGGGGTTGCAGCAGGCAAAGGCACAGGAAGAGCTCCAAATAGCCATGCAAATAAAAAATGGAGAAAATGCCTTCTTTGGCTACATATGTGAAAGGAGGGACATGAAGACCAGCATTGTTAGGCTGAAGAAGGGTGAAGCAGGGGGATGGTTGGGTAGAGGAAAATGGGAGCAAGGCAGAGGTATTAAACAAATACTTCTGCTCTGCTTTACAAAGGAAAAGGATGGACTGGTGCCACGTATAGGGAGCAGGAGGGAGGGAACGGGGGGCCAGTAGGTGCAATTGGGATTGAAAGAGTGAGACAGGGGCTGATGGCTCTGAGGGCAAACAAATCCCCGAGACCACATGAAATACACCCCAGGGTGCTGAAAGAGTTGGTGAAGCCACTCGCTGTTCTCTTCAATAGATCTCTAGAATTGGGTGTGGTACTGCAGGAGTGGAGAACAGCACATGTGGTGCCACTCCTCAGGAGCAGAACCAAGGATGACCCGGGTAACTATAGGCCAGTCAGCCTGACATCAACAGTATGTAAACTCATGGATACCATACTAAAGGAGGGGCTGATGAAGTACATGGAGGACAATGGTCCGCAGAATGATAGACAGCATGGGTTTGTGGCAGGCAGATCATGTCAAATGAACCTGATCAAGTTTTTTGATTGGGTCATGAGGGCAGTGGACAAAGGCCAGGAGGTGGACATCATATACCTGGACTTTAGTAAGGCCTTTGATTCGGTGCCACACAAAAGGTTGATAATGAAACTGAGGGACCAAGGGGTGGGGGAGAATATGGTAAGATGGACTGAAAATTGGTTGAGGGGCAGAACCCAGAGTGTAATGGTTGGGGATGTGTTCTCCAGCACCAGGGAGGCCACCAGCGGAGTTCTGCAGGAATCGGTGTTGGGGTCAGTGTTGTTCAATGTCTTCATAAGTGACATCGGGGAAGGCATTAAAGGCAAAATATGTCTGTTTGCGGATGACACAAAACTCTGTGGGAGGGTGGACACCAAGGAGGGGATACAGGACCTGAGGGAGGACCTTGCCAGACTAGAGTGATGGTCAGGAATCTGGCAACTTGGTTTCAATGCCAGAAAGTGCAAAGTGATGCATATAGGGCAGAGTGTTACATAGGAGAGGTTCAGGTAAATGCTTCTGAAGAGGAAAAGAATCTAGGAGTGGTGATTACAAGTGACCTGAAACACACCTCCCAGTGTAAGAAGGTAGTGGTGAAGGCTAACAGGATGCTGGGGTATATTGCAAGGGGATTCAGTAGCAGGTGGTGTGAGGTAATTTTACCACTGTACAGGTTATTGGTGAGACCACATTTAGAATATGGGGTGAGGTACTGGCACCCTTACCTTAAGGAGGACATCAGCATGCTGGATGGGATCCAGAGAAGAGCAACCAATATGAAAAAGGGGCTACAAGATAGGTTCTATGAGGACAGCCTGGGAGCCCTGGGGATGTACTCCCTGAAGGAGAGGAGGCAGATGGGGGATATGATAGAGATCTTCAAATACATGAAGGGAATTAACAGAGTACAAAAGGAGGGTCTCTTTAAAATGAGTGAAAACAACACCACTGGGGGTGCAGCCTATAACTGATGGGGGGAGATTCAGAAGATACAGTATGTAAGGAAACATTTCTACAAGGAGAGGGTGGTGACCACCTGTAATATGCTGCCAGAGGAGGTGGTATCAGCAAAGACAGTGGGAGCATTCAAGAGGGCCTGGGACAGACACAAAGGGAACCTTTGGGACCAAAGAAAGGGAGGAAGAGGTAGGGACAGTTGGGCAGGCAGGGTCAGTGGCGTAAGTGTAAGACCAGACCCTGCACCATTATGAGCAGACACGATAGACCAGGTGGTCTTCTTCTGCTGGCTCTTTTTGTATGTTGGTATGTTTCTAAGGCATGTACTAGGGTCACCAGGTCATCATGCCTTATATAGGGCTTGATCTGGGCAATGTTCCTTTATTGGAATCCAGGATGGACAGCGGCCACAACCTAATGCTTTAAGCATAGCTCACTGTAAGAGCATGCTATAAGGAGATGGACTGCGACAGGGTCAGATCCCCTGTCTGAATTTGTCCTGCAATTTCTTTTACACTGTCCTGTTCTTGTAAGTTTATAATTCTAGCTACAGGCTGAAATCTGGCCACTTTCAGTCTTGTAGTCTCTCCCGCCCCCCCTTCCTCCAAGTACTGTATAAGGAACATATAAGTAAATCAAGATGCAGTAAGTTGCTTGCCTTCTCCTGTGCTGTACTTCAGGCAGACACAGAGGCAATGTAAGTAATGAAAACGATTGAAACACAGAGCCTTGCACTCTGTGTTTTATTCTGTGTAAACTGCTTGGGTTTGCAAGAAGCCAAAAACAAAAAATTATTTCCTACGTACATGAAGCAGAGGTGTGTAAAGGTCAGATGAATCAGCCTGTCTATGTTTATTTAGGATGAGTCAGCCTGCATGTGTTTACTTAGAGAAATGTGTTTATTCAGGATGAGTCCGCCTGCCTGTGTAGTGTTTACTTAGAGAATTGTGAGTCAGACAGCTCACATGGTGCTGACTTCATCAGTAGGTAGGGATAAAAGCCTACCTCCTGAGATGCAAAACAGATGAGTCAGTCAGTAGAGACCTGACTGTTGTGGAGGAAGCAGCTCATAGTACATGCAAGTTTTAATGTGCTAGGAATCTAGTTGGCTGGAACGAAGCCTGGAAGTTGTGCACTGAGGGAATTGTGCACTGTTTTTGCAGAACTGAAGAACTAATCACCTGTTTCCTTTCTGTATGTTTATTATTTTATTTTGGAAAATAAATACCGCAAAGTGTGGTCTACAGCTTTTACCTGAATCTGTGCATCTGTCTCACACACTGACCTTCACATGGACCTGTTGGCAAGCCACATATTTTTGCTGACCCACTCATACTTGGTTCCACTAGCAGCAACTCTGTTTTCCTTGGGTTCAAACAATTTTCCAATTTATGGCATCAAATGTACAGTTGGCATCAGCAGAATTTAGCATTTCTGAACCTTCCATTTTTATTTTACTGAATGCATTTTGCATGAAAACATGCTCTTTTCCCCTTAGACTAATTTGCCTGCATTTGCAACAGAAGGGACAAAAAGGCTTGTTGTTTTGGAGACAACATTGGTGGGGTAAGTTGTGGTGAAACTAAGTTGAACTAGTGTATTTCTTGTTGAGTGAAGGGTAAATTTGAGAGCAGTAGTCGAAGAAAGTTCCCTTGCATGCAGTAGGAAAAAAAAACAGGTACTGTTAAATTAATTTAAGTGCTTTAATGCAATATCCAAGAATATGGAATTCTGTGGACGGATGCCCCTGATGAAGGGTTTAGTTACCCGAAGTGCCGGGGCTAGTAGTGGGTGTTTAGGGTCCATCCACAGAATTCCGCATTCCTGAATATTGTATTAAAGCACTTAAATTAATTTAACAGCACCTGTGTTTTTTTCTACTGAGTGCAAGGGAACTTCCTGGAACTGCTGTACTTAAATTTGGGCTTGCCAGCCCTTTCCCTGCACCATGCCACTGTGTGGGTTTGCACTCTTTACTGGATGGATCTGTTAAATTTGAGAGCAGCGAGCAGCCAGAGTAGTCCACATTTAGGGGCCATATTATAAGACCTGTGTCAAGCCCTCTAGTTTGGGGAAGAAGTGCTAACTGCCTGGCCTTGGGGCCTCAGCTACTTGATCACTGACCTCTCACAGCCAATAGCATGCCATCAGGAGGGAGCAGGTTCTGCATAAAAGCAGCTACTGCCAACGTGTCCCATATGTTCATGTCTCAACGAGGAGTGGAACAGGTCCTGGCATGGTAGGCATCGGCAGACATCAACAGAAGGAAGCAGAGAAGCAGGGGACTCTGACAGTTGACTAGTGCAAGGCGCCTGTTCACTTCTGTGTAACAAACACTGCTGGGAAGGGTGGAAGGTCAAAGGCAGGCCAAGACTAGGAATAGGAGCAACACCCTATCTCGGGTAGGAGTATATAAAGATTTAAACAAGGCACGGGGAAGCACAAATAGATATAAACAAAAAAGGGGAAACTAGAAATGCCCTATCAATGGTAAGGGTACAAAAGTGTCATTATGTAACACAGGAAAAATAGAGGTTGAGAATGCTGGGAGTGGTGCAATGTAGTGGCTGTCACTGGCAGTTTTCAGAGAGTTGTTCTGGAGACTTCAATGCTGCCCCATCTGCACACACCTCTCTGGGTTGAGGGAGGAGGTTGGTAGACTCCAGGCTGAGTTGGCTAGGATTTGGGGAACCTCTCTTCCCACCCAGAGGCCACCAAGTCTGCCACCATTACCTCGGAAGACAACAGTGAGGAGGAACAGCTGGATTATGGTGTGCTCTGGAATGGGGAGGGTGGTGGGACAGAGGCACATTCCTCAACCGGTACCACTACAAAATTCCTATGCTGCTCTGGTGGAGTGGAACTGCCTGTAGGAAGTACCCACTGTAGTGAACAAGGAGAATGTGGGGGGCCTCCATAGTGGAGACCGCAATGAGGGTGGTAGAGGACACCAGAGGAGAAAGAAGCAACTATTGGTGGAGGGCTCAATTGTGAGGGAGATACATTTGAGAATAGGTAAGGGGGGCAAGTTAGGTGCCTACCTGGTTCCATTGCATGGAGAGGTGGAAAGCGAATCCTGAGGATCGCTAGGGAAGCAGGACAGGAGGGAGAGCTGGATGTCATTGTCTACCTGGGGACTAATGACCTGGCTAGGGAGAGGGCTGGGATAGTGCAGGGGGAGTTTAGGGAGCTGGGGAAGGGACTTAGGTAGCTCACTCAGTGGCTTTTGCTGAGGTGCTGCCTGTCTATGACAGGAGACGAGAGAGAGAACTCTGCACCAGGAGCTTCAACTCATAACTGAAGGAACTGTGCAGAGAGGAAGGGTTCAGAATGGAAGCATTAAGAAGAGAGGCGGGAAGGAGACAGGGTAAAAAGGAAAAAAAGGAGTCAACAAGCAGAGTGGAATCAAAATCTGGAAGGCAATGTGTGTAAATGCTAGAAGTCTAGGAAATAAGATTCCAGACCTGGAGGCCATAATGACAGAGGCTGACCTGGATATTGTGGCCATTACTGAGTCATGGTACACTAAAAACCATGACTGGGACATGGCCATATCGTGCTATATTCTGTTCAGGAAAGACCAGGTGGGAAGGAAAGTAGGAGGTGTGATGCTTTATATGAGGGAGAGCATATAAGCCACAGAGATACAGAAAATACAGGGAGAGGCAGAGGTACTATGGGTCACCCTGGAGATGGGGAGTGGAGCCACTATTCACACTGGAGTGATCTACATACCTCCAGCACAGGGGAGGAATTAGGTAAGGTGCTGGTTGAAGCCTTTGGCAAGATGGCAGAAAAGGGGGAGGTGCAGCTGGTGGGGAACTTCAACTTGCTAGATGTGGATTGAAGCCTCCCAGCAGCAGCTTCAGCTAGAAGCAAGGACATCTTGGACTCTTTGTTGGGGGCATTCCTCAAGCAATTAGTCAGCGAACCCACTTGTGATGGGGCAATACTGGACCTGTTACTCACAGGGACAGTGTTGCAGACGTCAAGGCGGGAGACTACTTGGGGACCAGTGATCACCGTACAATGTGTTTCAATATAAGGACGGCTGCAGAATTGAACCACACAGGGGTGAGTGTCCTGGACTTCAGGAGGGCAGATTTTAAGAAGATGAATGAATGCCTCAGGGATGACCTAGCAGGGGTAGTTGACCTGGGTGGGGGTGGAGGAACAGTGGGTGACGATAAAAGGGAGCATAGTAAAGGCAGCAAATCTCTACGTCAAACAAGTGAGCAAAAGCAAGAGGAAAAAGAGACTGCTTTGGTTCTCGAAAGAAGTGGCTGAAAAGGTAAAAGCTAAAAGGGTAGCATTCCAAAGATATAAGGAGATGCAGAGGGAGGAGGATAGGGAGGTGTATCAGGGGAAATGGAGGGAAGTAGAGAAAGCAGTAAGGAGTACAAAGGAACAAACTGAAGAGAGAAAAGCCCAGGAGGTAATGAAAGGGGACAAGACATAATTTTAGATATGTAAATGAATAGGGAAAGATCAGGGGTTGGATTGTAAGGTTAAAAAGGGAAGGGGGGGGGACTGTGCAGAGGGGGACCAGGAAAAGGCAGACATCCTGAACAAATACTTTTGTTCAGTGTTCACAGAGGGAGGAGAAGGGGAGGAAACACAAAAAAGTAATGAAAGTGTAACCCCCCTGCAAATGGGGGTTCCCAAAAGACTTCCAGGAGCTTGCTTGAATGCTCCAAACCTGAATGGTGTTTGGCATTTAAGCCATTTATCAGTGAGTGTTTTTAGAACCTCTGGTACTGTCTCTTTAAGAGCTGTCTGCTTGCAGACATAATTAGTTTGTATGGGGACTGTGTGTTTCTTTGATTGAGTACCACTCAAGCTGCTGCCAATTCACTTCATTTTTGCAGTCACTAGAGTGCAAAGGAACCTATCTGAAAGAGGTAACTGTTTGCCAGAAATTATTTAGAGTAATAATGAAATTACAGTTTGTCTAACCTGCTTCTTTGCAGTCAGAACTGTGTCTGCTAGTTCCCCATTCTAGTTTTGAACTGCTGAACTGGACCAATCAGTGTGGGGTAAGCTAGCTCTAAAATGGTGCCTTGGACGAATCAGAACTTGGACTCATAATCTGAGCCAGCCACAAGAGGATTGTATGGGCAGTGACTCTGGGAGATGTAGTTTAGACTTCAGTGCCTTTTTGGACCAACAGCAGCAGTCTATTGTGAGTGACAGCCAATCCAGTCAAGAACTGGGAGGAACTCAAAGGAAGTGCCGGTTTTGTCGGGTTGGAGTTTCAGTTGAGCTTTGGCAGTGAAGAAGGAAGGAGCCCTGTGCTTTTTCAGTGTGCAGTTTTAGTCAAAAACGTGTGTAAGGCCCAGAGTTCGGTCTGCAGCTTGTGTAACAGCTTGTTAGGACTGAATCCGTCCTGTGAAAAGAATCAAAGGATCTCTGAAAGAGTAGAAACCCTGTAGAAGACTGGAGAAATTGTTGAATTACACTCGGTCTGTCAGGAACTGAATCTGCTGTGTGTGTTCTCCGGTATTGTGCAGTAATTGCGATCGGGATACAGATGCAGCCTGCCTGGTATAGTGCTTTCTTTATATGGATGTGTGAAGAGGTTTGTGTACCTCAAGTGAGCCCTGCTGACACTGAAGGACCCTATCTTATTTGGAGGTCATGAGTACTAATTCAGGGTCGCTCCTGTTGAATTGCCACATTAAATCCAAATGGAATTACTGTACTGCTGACTGTTTAATTCTCCTTTCTCTGTGTGAAAGGGCCTACCAGCTGCCACGGTTTGGACTAGCCACTAGGGCTTGGGTACCCAGAGACAGTAAATGATAGGGATAGGCCTGTGCACAGAGCCATAGGTAGATTATTAGAGTGATAAGCTAATTAACCTGATTTCCCCCTGTCCTTGTTATATCCCCCTAAATAAATCAGAGCTGCTTGTTTCAGCAAAGTTATACTGCCTGAGGTATTTGTCTATGTTAAAGTACTGTACTGTGATTGTTGCACTGTATCTTATTTTACAGGAGGTCCCAGTGCCAGAAATAGTCCTGGGGGTAAGTGTATACTGTGAAGGTAATTCTGATATATTGTGTGGGCCACTAGTGGGAAGAAAGGGGGGTTGCAGTGTCCCAGAGGGCTGTGACCAAGCAAGTTTAACTATTGCAAACCCTGACCTTTGGGTGGAGGCACCCGCCATTGGATCCAGGCCCCTCAACCTGTTAGTGGCAAATCAGGCAGGGGTAGTAGCCCCTGGGATAGCGCCATCTAAGGGTTACATCTTGGAGGCTCACCGCTGGGATTGTGTGTCCTCTAGTGGCCATATTTACGAACCACTGTTAAGAAAAAATGGGTACCCGACAGAAGTGGCTGTGCACCGGCTGGTGGAGTGGTGTACTGGGGAGGAGATCGACCCCAAATGCTATGCTTATCCTGGACATCCCCTGGGTATCAATACGGACACTGTGCAGGAGTACTTTCCAAGGTGGAAGGTTTACAAAACCCTGTGGTGGTGGGTCGCATGCTAATCTGCTCACCCACACTTTCCTGGCCCTAGTAGAGTTTAAGGATCCCATAGATAGCTCAAAGTGCCACAGACCATTACCCCAGAGGGAGCCCTCACTGCTTGAGAGTGATAACTAAGGACAGTAAGACCGGGGGAATCAGCCCCACCACTATCTGAAACTTTTGAGGAGAAATTTGCTGAATGGTTGCTGGGAGAGGGAAAACTGTGGAGGACTTGAAGAAACTATTCTTGCCACCTGGGGTGTTCTTCCCCAACACCCTCTCCTGCTCCAGTGCCCGTAATGGTGGCTGAACCAATGCAGACTCCTATTTCTGCACCTGCCATTAGTCACGACTCTTCACGGTTGAGGATCTTCTCGGCACCTCCCACCCCCAAGGGAGGATGACTGGGAGACCTGGATAGACTATGTTGCCCCCAAGTGCTAGAATGGCAGTGCTCGGAAGGCGAAAGCTAAGAGGGTTAGTGAGAGCCTCCGAGGTCCTGCCCTGGCTACCATCCGTGCTAAACAGGCCAGTAACCCTGAAGCGACTGCACAGGCCTATCTTGAGGCCTTGGAGAATGTTATGGGAGCCCAGATTCTGATGAGGACCTATGGTGGAGAGTAAGAGATGCACAACAGTACCAAGGGAGTTGTTGTCTGTGTATGTATCTCGGCTGGAAAAATTGTTGCAAGAATGCCTCAGAAAAGGTAGTTTGCCAGCGATTGAACTGGACCGAACCAGGCTGGACAGGATCCTTAAGTCTGCCCCTTCTCAGAACTGCTGTTGCTTCAGTTACGCCTGGCAGATCGACTGGAATCCCACCCCTCCTATGATGAGTTAATGAGAGAAATTCGAGGAGTTGAGAAAAGACGACCTCGGGAGGGACCTGCACCAATAGCTGGCTACGACCCGAGTGACTGAGGGTGACCCGTCAAGTGAAGTTCAGGGGCAGAGGTTGGCAGTCAATGAGTGCTCTGACAAGGAAAAGATATGTCACAATGGGGCGAACTGTTGGAGAGATCCGAATTCAAAACAGTCCTTTATGAAGGCCACGCCTGCAAGTACGGGCCCTGACCTATATTCGACTGCATCTGCTATGGGGTGGGGTACCCACCCATGTATCTCCTGCTGATAACAGCTCCGAACTCGATTCCTTGACCATGGAAGTGGAGAAACTGACGAGATGTCTCCAAATGCTTATCACGCCGCAGACAGAGATGGCACCAAGGTTTCCAGTTAGTAATACCCCGCCCTGGCTCCCAGTGTGGCGCCTCGCCAGCTCAAACTCCAGAAAGTATGTTTTGCTATAATTGTGGGAAAGATGGGCACATGAAAGGGAATGCCAGTCCCCAAAAGACACTGACAAAGTTGCATATAGGCTACAAGGAGAGCTTCGAGAGAAAATCAGTGGTTAAGAGGTGCGACATGATCCCAGTGAGGGCACCAAAATGCTAATTCACGTCCTTTTGTGGCAAGGTCAGTTGCCCAGGCCCCACTACCGCCTCTCAGACTGGTCCAGAATAGTGGGTCCCTCCATGGAGACCACTGTAAAGGTGAATGGAGTGTCTACAAGAGCTGTATTAGACAGTGGCTCCCAAGTGACAATTATGTTCCAGGATTGGTATCAGAAGCATTTGTCAGACGACTTACAACCATTAGAAGGACTGCATGTATGGGGGTTAAGTAGAAGGCCTACCCCTCTTCGGGTTTATCCGAATTTGGCTGTCTTTCCCCACCTCCGTGGCTGGAGTGGCCGAACAAGTAGAGACCCTAGCCTTAGTGTGTCCCCCACTGGACTGTATGATGGTGTCCCTTGTTGATTGGAACAAATGCTCATATGTTCGAAGGCTGGAACAGTTGTGTTATGAAAAACAGGGGTCAAAGACTAGTAGAGCTTTAAGAGTTCCGCTTTAATTAAGAAGGCCTATGAGGCACAGAGAGATGCTGAAAAACAGAACCAGAGGAACCGGTCGGAATTGTATGGAAGAAGGATCCTGAGTCTCTGATCCTGGCGCCAAATGCCCAGTGTACCTTACAGGAGAGGTCCGTATCAGAAAGGATGTTAAGAATAAAATATTAATGTTGGATGCACCAGGCGATGGAAAATTGCCAGAGGGACTGCTGGTCAAGCCTAGTATTTTGCCCGCTAGAGCCCATGCTTATGCCAGAAGGGTAATGGTCCAAGTTCATAATGTGTCTGAAAGAGAACATTCGAGTAAACAGAGGTTGCATCCTGGCTAATGTGCATTGTGCAGACACTGCAGTGCTACCCAGCAGCAAGAGTTCAAGGAAGAATGACAGAGTAACGCCTGACTTGTTTTGATTTCGCGACTCCCCGCTGCCAGCTGAATGGAAAGTGAGGATCAGTGAGAAGCTTGCCCAGAGAGACCAGGTGTTTTCTTTAAAGGAATGGGATGTAGGATGCGTGCAAGGAGCTGAGCACAATATCCGGCTGCATGACGAAAGACCATTTCGTGAGAGGTCTCACGCCTGGCACCTGCTGACATAGATGATGTGAGACGGCATCTGCAAGAGATGTTAGCTGCTGGTGTAATACAAGAATCCAGAAGCCCTTATGCTTCCCCCATTGTGGTAGTGAGGAAAAAGAATGGAACAGTAAGGATGTGTGTGGATTATCGCACCTTAAACCGGCGGACTATCCTTAATCAGTACACAATGCCCCGCATTCAGGATGCTTTGGACTGCCTAAACGGGAGCAAGTGGTTCTCTGTGCTGGATCTCCGCAGTGGGTACTACCAGATCCCGATGGCCCCAGAGGACCGTGAGAAGACGGCCTTTATCTGTCCGCTTGGCTTCTATGAATTCATGAGGATGCCTCAAGGGATTTCAGGTGCCCCAGCCACTTTTCAACGATTGATGGAGCGTGCAGTGGGGACATGAACTTACTAGAGTGCCTGGTATACCTAGATGATGTCATTGTGTTTGGCAGCTCACTGGAGGAACATGAGAGCAGATTATTTAAGGTATTGGACCGACTGGAGGACTTTGGCCTTAAACTGTCCATTGATAAGTGTCAATTCTTTCAAACATCAGTAAAGTATGTGGGACACATAGTATCCACCGAGGAATAGAGACCGACCCAAGTAAAGTTGAGGCCTTGACCACCTGGCCACAGCCCAAAATCTAAAAGAACTGCAAAGATTCCTGGGATTCTGTGGTTATTATCGGCGCTCATCAAGGACTATTCAAGAGTGATCCGCCCTTTACTTAACCTTACTCAAGGGTATCCCCAACCCACAAAAATACCAAAAGTCAGCGCCCTCAAGACTGAAAGAGGTATTTTCATCCGAGTGAAGTATTTGGGGCCCGCTGACCCCTGATTGTGAGACTGCTTTCATGAGATCATATATCAACTCACCCATGCTCTAGTGCTGGCCTATGCCGATCCAAGAAAACCTTACGTCCTGCACACTGATGCTAGCTTGCAAGGGTTGGGGGCTGTGTTGTACCAAGAGCACCAGAATGGCCTGAGACCAGTGGCCTTGCCAGTAGAAGCCTGACCCCATCCGAAAAGAACTAACCTGTACATAAGTTAGGTTCCTAGCTTTGAAGTGGCTATTGTTGACCAATTCCATGAGTACTTGTATGGGGCTAAAATACTAGTAAAACTGACAATAATCCTTTGACCTATGTGCAGACCTCAGCTAAGTTGGATGCCACTGGCCATAGGTGGCTTTCTGCATTATCTACATATGACTATGCTCTCGAATACCGAGCAGGTCTGAACCATAGATGCTGATGCTCTCTCCCGGAGGCCTGTTCCCCAGAATGATTGGGTCCGATTGGCAGAACCTGACATTCGGGCACTCTGCCGGAAGTTTGACAGGGAGGAACAAATGTCCACGGACGCAGTGGACTGCATGGTGGATTGCTTGGGACCCTCTGAGAATTGCATACCTGCTGCTTATTGCCACTTTTCTGCAATAGACATTGGTGCACTGCCTCAGCTGGACAATGACAGTATTAGGCGGTCTCAATCCCGCGATCCCATGATCAAAGCAGCTTAGAAGCCTCTATGCAGGAAAGATGTGTCCAAATTACGCCCACTGATTTGAGAACTGCACTGTTATACAAAGAAGGTCCTAAGTTGAAACTGATCAATAAACTGTTATACAGAGAAACAGTAGACAGAGGGGACAAGTAGACAAACAACAACTAGTGCTGCCCACTGCCTTCGAGACTCAGTACTGAGGTCCTTGCACAACCACATGGGGCACCTTGGTATAGACAGAACACTTGACTTGGTGAGATCCAGATTCTATTGGCCTAAGATGGGGCTGATGTGGAGCAACACATTCGAACTTGTAGTCGCTAAGCTCAGAGAAAAGCTTTTGCCTCAGAGGGCTGCCCCTTGTTAACATCACCACCAGTGCACCCATGGAGCTGGTCTGTATTGATTTTCTAAGTTTGGAGTCAGATCAAAGAAATATCAGTAATGTGCTGGTGGTCACTGACCATTTCACGAGATATGCCCAAGCTTTCCCACCAAAGACCAGAAAGCATCCACTGTAGCCAAAGTACTTGTAGAAAACTTTTTGTTCACTATGGGGCTCCACAAAGAGTCCATTCTGATCAAGGGAGAGACTTTGAGAGTCGTCTGATCAAAGAGATGCTTTCTCTGTGGGGAGTGCGAAAGTCCAGAACCACTCCTTACCACCCCCAGGGGGACCCACAGCCTGAACGTTTCAACCGCACTTTGCTAGATATGCTAGGCACCCTGCACCCAAAGGACAAGCCTAGATGGAGCCAACAAATTAGCACCCTGGTACATGCTTATAACTGCACCAAAAGTGATGCCTGGATTCTCCCCTACCGCCTGATGTTTGGAAGAGAAGCTCGACTACCAGTAGATGTGTGTTTTGGGGTCTCTCCTGATGGGGTTCAAGCTGACAACTATTTAGTATGTGCAAAAGTTAAAGGCCCAGCTAACTCATGCGTACCAACTGGCTCAAACCATGGCTGCCAAAAGAAATCTGGCCAACAAAGAAAGGTATGATAAAAGGTGAAAGCACAGGAACTCCAGGAGGAGATCGGGTATTGCTAAGAAATCTGGGACTGCATGGCAAGCACAAGATTGCTGACAGATGGCACCATCTCCCTCACATTGTAGTGGGCAAACTAGATGATCTGCCAGTGTACAAAGTAAGGCCTGAGAATAATTCAAAAGATGTAAAACAATGCATAGAAATCATTTACGCCCATTGACAAATCTTAATTGAGTCTGAGCCCTAGAAGATGCCCCTCTGGACCAGTGACTAGAGCTGCTGCTAAGAAAAGATCAAGAAAGTCTGCACCTACAGAAGCAAAGTTAAAGTGTTCCCTCCACAAGTCCCAGTTGAGCATGACTGTCAGTCCATATCGGAAGAAAGTGAGAGTGACTTTGAATACTATCCTTCTTACGAACTGAGTCAATTGTTTCGGGCAATCTAGTCAATACTGGAGGCAAGCTGGGCCTTCTGGACTGTCTAAGCCCCAGCTTCGTCCCTGGAGCCAATGCTCCCAGAAAGTGAGGTGCAAAGCATCAGATCAGATGAAATGGAATCATTGTGCATGGTTGAACTGTTTGAGCTTTCAGGAGGAAAATGATAGATTAGGGCAGACTGGTGATACACCGAACAAGAAGAGTATTTTGAGTGCCCTGACAGTCCACTGCCAGTGTCCGAAAGCTCTCCATGCAAGCCAAATGTTGTGGACTCAGAAACTGTAACTCCTGGAGCTGAAAGTGCCCCAAGTTCTAGCCTCTCTACCCCATGGAGACTCCCTGACAAGTGAGGACAATGCTGAAAATGAGGCTCAGAGTGCAGAGACTATAACAGTTCCCCTAGAAAGACTGGTCGAGCTGTAAAGCCTGTGGTGCACCTCAGTTATGATTCACTTGGGAGGCCTGTGGACTTGCCTCTCAATGTTGTCCATAAAGGAGTGTATGTGTCCCCGAGCTCATTGCCCAAACTGAGCATCAGTGCTAACTCCAAGTTACTTGTGTTGCCCTCTAAGTATGGTGCCCTTGCCCCATCCAGCCCCAAGGTAACTGATAGGGAAGGGCCCCCTCTCTTCAGGTTTCATGTACAAGAGAGGTAATAACTGAGTTATGGTACAATGTGTATGTAATACTGTGTAAAGAGGACGTACTGCAATGTTTCAGAAATGTGTTCTTGGTAAAATGATATATTGACTGATGATTACATATGCGAGCCTAATGCAAATGTATATGGTTGCAGTTGAAACTTATGGGGTACTTGCTTGCGACGTCAAGCTTTCCCAGGCCAGGAAGGGTGTAACCCCCTGCAAATGGGGTTCCCAAAAGACTTCCAGGAGCTTGCTTGAATGCTCCAAGCCTGAATGGTGTTTGGCATTTAAGCCATTTATCAGTGAGTGTTTTAGAACCTCTGGTACTGTCTCTTTAAGAGCTGTCTGCTTGCAGACATAATTAGTTTGTATGGGGACTGTGTGTTTCTTTGATTGAGTACCACTCAAGCTGCTGCCAATTCACTTCATTTTTGCAGTCACTAGGAGTGCAAAGGGAACCTATCTGAAAGATGTAACTGTTTGCCAGAAATTATTTAGAGTAATAATGAAATTACAGTTTGTCTAACCTGCTTTCTTTGCAGTCAGAACTGTGTCTGCTAGTTCCCCATTCTAGTTTTGAACTGCTGAACTGGACCAATCAGTGTGGGGTAAGCTAGCTCTAAAATGGTGCCTTGGACGAATCAGAACTTGGACTCATAATCTGAGCCAGCCACAAGAGGATTGTATGGGCAGTGACTCTGGAGATGTAGTTTAGACTTCAGTGCCTTTTGGACCAACAGCAGCAGTCTATTGTGAGGACAGCCAATCCAGTCAAGAACTGGGAGGAACTCAAAGGAAGTGCCGGTTTTGTCGGTTGGAGTTTCAGTTGAGCTTTGGCAGTGAAGAAGGAAGGAGCCCTGTGCTTTTCAGTGTGCAGTTTTAGTCAAAAACGTGTGTAAGGCCCAGAGTTCAGTCTGCAGCTTGTGTAACAGCTTGTTAGGACTGAATCTGTCCTGTGAAAAGAATCAAAGGATCTCTGAAGAGTAGAAACCAGGCTCACCCTGTAGAAGACTGGAGAAATTGTTGAATTACACTCGGTCTGTCAGGAACTGAATCTGCTGTGTGTTCTCCGGTATTGTGCAGTAATTGCGATCGGGATACAGATGCAGCCTGCCTGGTATAGTGCTTTCTTTTATATGGATGTGTGAAGAGGTTTGTGTACCTCAAGTGAGCCCTGCTGACATTGAAGGACCCTATCTTATTTGGAGGTCGTGAGTACTAATTAGGGTCGCTCCTGTTGAATTGCCACATTAAATCCAAATGGAATTACTGTACTGCTGACTGTTTAATTCTCCTTTTCTCTGTGTGAAAGGGCCCTACCAGCTGCCACGGTTTGGACTAGCCACTAGGGCTTGGGTACCCAGGGACAGTAACTGATAGGGATAGGCCTGTGCACAGAGCCATAGGTAGATTATTAGAGTGATAAGCTAATTAACCTGATTTCCCTGTCCTTGTTATATCCCCTAAATAAATCAGAGCTGCTTGTTTCAGCAAAGTTATACTGCCTGAGGTATTTGTCTATGTTAAAGTACTGTACTGTGATTGTTGCACTGTATCTTATTTTACAGGAGGTCCCAGTGCCAGAAATAGTCCTGGGGTAAGTGTATACTGTGAAGGTAATTCTGATATATTGTGTGGGCCACTAGTGGGAAGAAAGGGGGGTTGCAGTGTCCCAGAGGGCTGTGACCAAGTAAGTTTAACTATTGCAAACCCTGACCTTTGGGTGGAGGCACCCGCCATTGGATCCAGGCCCCTCAACCTGTTAGTGGCAAATCAGGCAGGGGTAGTAGCCCCTGGGATAGCGCCATCTAAGGGTTACAAAAGCTTTGGAGGGAGGGAGGGAGGTGGGCACTAGTCCTTTTTCAGAGGTGAGAGTCCTGAAGGGACTTGCTAATCTGAAGGTGGACAAAGCAATGGGGCCAGATGGGGTGCATCCAAGGGTATTGAGGGAGCTCAGGGAAATACTGGCTGTACCTCTGACAGTTCTATTTAACAGCTCACTGGAAACAGGATTGGTTCTGGAGGACAGGAGGAGGGTGGATGTGGTCCCATTACACAAAAGTGATAGCAGGGAGAAGGCTGGCAATTATAGGCCAGTCAGCCTAAAATTGGTAGTGGAAAAGTTAATGGAATCACTGCAGAAAGAAAGGGTTGTGGAATATCTCGAATCCAGTGAGTTACAAGACCCAAGGCAGCATGGTTTCATGGGGGAGGCCTTGTCAAATCTGATAGATTTCTTTGACTGGCTGACCAAGGAACTAGATCAGGGAGAAGCAGCGGATATGGCCTACCTAGAGTTCAATAAGGTGTTTGACACCGTTCCACATAGGAGACTAGTAAGCAAGCTGGGTAGCTTAGGAGTGGGACCAAAGGTGATAAACTGGATAAAAAATTGGTTAGGGGATAGCCGACAGAGGGTGGTGGTAAACGGAGTTCACTCCAAGGAAGGGAGGGTGACCAGTGGGGTGCCTCAGGGATCACTGGTGGGACCGGTCCTCTTTAATGTCTTTATAAGTGACATTACAGAGCAGCTGGAAGGAAAAATCTGCCTCTTTGCTGATGCCACCAAAATCTATAATAGGGTAGACACTCCGGTGGGGGGGTTGAAAGGATGAGCAGAGACCTGAGAAAACTAGAGGAGTGGTCAAGGGTATGGCAGCTGGTTTCCAATGCAAAAAAGTGCAAAATAATGCACTTAGGGCACAGAAACCCAGAGGCAGAGTACAAAATGGGTGGAGTGGTATGACGACCACCAAGCAGGAAAGAGACCTGGGGGTAATCATATTGGATGACCTAAAGGTGGCCAGGCAGTGCGACAAGGCAGCAGGTAGGTGAACGGGATGCTGGGGTGCACAGAAAGGGTATCACCAGCACAAAGAGAGAGGTGGTGTTTCTGTGTAGATCACTGGTAAGACCCAACCTAGAGTACTGTGTCCAGTTCTGGAGACCACATCTCCGGCAGGACATAGACAGAGTGAAGGCAGTCTAGAGGAGGGCAACCATAATGGTGCAGGGTCTGCATCCAAAGCCATATGAGAAGAGACTAAAGAACCTCAATATGTATACCCTAAAACAGAGAAGGAAGAGGGGAGAGATGATAGAAACCTTTAAATATCTCTCAGGGGTAAAGTAGAGCAGGGAGTATTTCTCAGAAGAAAAAGAAGGAAAAGTGCGTAAGAACAAGGGGACATGCTATGAAGCTGGAGGGGGTAGATTCAGGAGAGATGTGAGGAAGTACTTCTTCACAGAAAGAGTGGTGGATTCCTGGAACAGCCTTTCTGCAGATGTGGTGGGGGCACAAACAGTTGTGGGGTTCAAAAAAGCAAGGGAAAAGCACAAAGGAATCATAATGGAAAGGAAGGGGGAAGGAGAAAGAGCTGTAGGTCAGGCATGTCTGATGTAATAATGTAGGTAGGGAGAAATGGGCAGAATGGATGGGCCAAGCGGTCCTTATGTGCTGTCAACTCAAATTCTATTGTTCCAGCTGCTTTTCCTGCCTTGAAGACACAGTCGTCTGCTTGTAATCTTAGAACTGTTTCCATGGCAACAGATTGTGACATCACAACAGAGGACCATGACTTCAATGCAGAAAAAGCAGCAGGGACAGATAAAGAATAAGGGGCAGTCCTGCAACTGTCTTAGGTAAGAAAGACTGGACTGTCCTAAAATTCAAATGGTTGGGGGATTTTATCAGAGTTCAGTCCTGTTGATGTGAACTGTATTAATTTTATTTATCTACATGTTCACTGGGTAGCAGGGCCAGCTTTAGAGTTTTTGGGGTCCCCAGTGAGATAAGTCAAGAGGCAATTACCCAACCCAAACTGACCTTGTATTTTACCTTGTCCAAAATGCACAATATTTTATTTTCAATACAACCAGTTACCTATTTGTGTTTTTTAGGGTGTGGTAGTAATGTTAGTTTTTGGGGCCCCACTGCCCATCTAATCCATGTCTGTTCATCGGCCTCTGATTGGGTGCGACATACCTTAGTAAGTAATTTTATGATGTTATGACACCACACAAGAAGGCTGCACAGAGTCCAGTGATGTCCTTTACACTGGATCTGGCTGGAGGTCCTCCGTTAGCATGGTGCCCCCAGCAACCACAGGGTTGGCTGGTATCTAAAGCCAGTTATGCTGGGTAGGCTCACTGAAACCAATGTTCCTTTAACCCTGTAAAAATCACTTTAAGGCTCAGCCAACTAGCAGTGCTCATCCAGTCAGCAATTTCATTAAGGCATCAGTCTAGCACAGAAATCGCATCAAGCCTGATTGGTGCATAAGGCAGGTACCATTGAGTATTATCTGCACAGCAGTGAAGCTCCATCTTGTACCACCTAATGACCTCCGAAAATGGCAGGAAGTATACTGGGGAGGACAGCATTGACATCTGAGACCCCCCACACAGTGGATTGCAGCAGGCCATGAGGAACAAGTTCCTAAACAACCTGCTGGAACCTGCCAGATAAGAAGGACTCAAATCACATTAAAGCTGCCCCAGTGAGTTCTCCATATTGCCTCTGGTGACTCACTAAAACCCCATGTTGCAGTGTATCAAATGGCAGTGAGAGAACTAGAAGAACTACAACAGAGCATAATAGGGAGAGGGTGCACTAGACTAACAGGTATAACTTCTATTGACATAGTGGCACAGGGATTGGGGCGAGAGGGGAAACCTAGCTGGAGGGAGTGTTGCTCACTAACATAGCTCCAGACATTCTATGGAGGGAACATGCACCACTATGTGTGATGTTAAAAGCAGGCTTTCAGCTGCACTAACTAGCATGGTGCTGCTAGCCTGGCAGCGCTGCCATAAACAGTTGACTATGGCGCAGCACACATATGCAGCACAATGCCATGCATCTGCATATGTTCTAGGCGTCAGTTAGCACACACACATAAACAGCTTTTTGCGGCACTAGTCATGCCTTGTAACATAACATTTGATGCACTAACAGGGATTGGGATGTGCAAAAGACTTTTTGTGCTTCCGTTTTTTTTTTTTTCTGGCTCCTTCCCTCCGGGGACTGGAGGATCTGGATTCCCTGCTCGCTCACCACCCCCTGTAACCCCAGGCTTACTCCCTCCATGGGCAGGGTGGAACTTGGTCACTAGCCCTGGCTTGCCCCCCAGGTGGGGTCATGGGAGTGGGCCCCAGCGGACCTTGGTCTGCAGCGGGGGCAGAGCGCAATAGTGGGCCTACATTTTGGTGTTTCCCCTGGGTGCAAGAATGTACAATGACACCAGCATCCGCCCCGGCCCCTGACATGTGGTGTCAGCCATGACGGTACCCCTAGCCTCCGCCAGAGGTCCACATTGCGACAGAAACTCTTCCCCTCCCCCCCCCGGAGAAGAAGAGCAGTCCTTGGGACGCTAAATCCTTCTCCCCTTGGCCGGCCCTACAACTCACAAGTCCGTCACCGAACCCAGGATGTCGGTGCCGCAAGCAGATGCCTTGTCACTGCACTGGCGGGCCGGCACTTTTTGTGCTTCCTAAACTCTGTTAACACCATGCAAACCTTTTGAGTATCTAGACCAAAAATGTCAAGGCAGTAAAGGCAGCAGAAATATAATGTCTAAGGAGCAAGGAGCCTGTTTTCCTGCAAATTTCTTTAGTAATCAAAAACTGGAATTTTCTGAAATTGAAATTTTGGGGCATGCTATGAGATTTGAGTCCCTCTGATGCCCAATTGTCTGTGTTTTGCAGAAAATTGGAAAATCACTTAAGATATGCATCCTTAGGCACATCCAGTCATAGATCTAAACAATGAAAACACCACAGCTAATAATGTTTAAACTACAAGACCAGTATAAACATAATATCTAATAGTTTTCAGTACAAGAGACTTTTCTAAGGCACAGTCAAAATTATTTTCAATATGAACTCTGCATATTTATTTCATGACTAGCAGCTTCTTGTATTACAGAAAACCTGGTACAAAACCAAGTTGTTTTTGGGTTGGATCCTTTTAATAAGAAGAAATAATTGACTGAAACGGAACTGGGCGATGGACCGGATTCAGATGTAACTCGCATTCTGAATGAAATGACTCTAGCAGTTTCAACACATTCCCTATTTCCACATAAGGCTACAGGGCGGACAAAAGGTCTCTGCAGACAACCTTGGCACCTACTGAAGTTTTTACTCAGCAGTAGGCCAGCAATAAATGTGCCCAGGCACTGCATTACTCTCATTTCAGAAATAGTTAGTATTGTAAACCTGGACTCTAGCAGCCAGGGACACCATGCCCACAAAATTTCTTGGGGGCACACAATCAAAAATTAGTCCAGGAGGAACACTAATTACACATTGACAGCCTTCTTCAGCCAAACAAGCATTACTTGGATGTGAATTTGGGGTGCACATGCCCTCCCTCAACCCAGACTCTAGGAGCATAACAACCCTGACTCAGGTCAGACATGATGTGTCTGTGTTAAGTAAGCAGTAACACATGATGGAATGTGTGTTATGCCCCTAGGTGTGCATTTATCAGAGCATAACCTACACCCTAGAGTGTGTAATTGCACTCATAAAATGGGTGTATCTTGAGAAACTGTGGTATTTATTAAAAGACTGGTAAAATAAAAAAAAAAACGTATTTATCTGAAATATTCCCTAATGCTCTCTGCTGTGGTGCTGTTCCACTTGTTGATGTTACCTGTCACTAGGAGTGCTGCAGTGTGCTGCAGGTCACTGACATGGGCTGCTGGCAAGACTACCGTTTTCTGCCTGTCTTGCCAGCAGCATGCTATCATCTGCGGCTGCACGTTTCACAAAAGTACCAGCAGTCACTCTCTGCTTGTGGGTTGGGAGGGAGTTCACACAGTCTACGATACCTGGGGCTGAGGAGGGGAAGGCAGCAGCTCGAGAGGGACAGCGGGAGGATTCCCAAACTAGAGATAATACTTTTTAAGTGTTGATAGTGTTTTTAGTTACTCTTGCGACTTCCAGTTTTGCTCAGTTTTCATGACCGTTTTTGACTTTTTTCTAAGCAGGCAAACAAGATGGCAGATTTCACAGTGTGAAGGCAGGGTAGCATAAGGATATTATGAAGGCAAAAGAGAAGTACTCCTAAACTCCTAAAGGTGTCATGACCAAAAAACGCAAACTGTTGGAAAACAAAAAAAGCAGCACACGCAGACTGCATGAAACTCTGAATAGTACATAGTTAAATGGAACGCTCACCAGCTGCCCCTACGTATTGCTTTGGCTAGAAGCTTCCTCAGGGGGATTTCACAGTCCCCTATAGTCTGTGTGCGCTGCTTTTTCTATTTTCTGGAATAAAGATACTGTTGGCACTTATCTGCCATTTTTGGAACATGTTATTTACTGTGATATAAACAAACAAAAAAAATACATAGCTGATTGGGTTGGCCTGGTGGCACTGAGGGTTGAGGCGCTGGATGCCATACCTCACACCATGCTGGCAACCTGGGCTCGAAGTGAGTTTGGGTTCATGGGGGTTGGCCAGGGAGGAGAGGATTGAGCATCTGAAGGACTGTTCTCCTCTCCTAGGGAGGGTGGGCTGTTGTTCCCCAGCATCAGCAACTCCCAGTGGAGGCTGGGTGTGCTACAGCCGGGGATCACGTCAGGAAGGGGTGGAGACAACGGTAGACATCCATGGGCTGGGTGTGGGAATGCGCCCCGTCTCGCGCTGGATGTCATTACACATCCGCGCCTCCAGGAGTCATGCTCACGAAACAAGAAAAAAGCCCCGCTCCTGAGTAGACGAATGCGCCACCCTCCCATGCCCACTAACCTGGTCTCCAATATCCTTTGACCCTCACCCTGCCTGCAGACAACTGGATTTAAGGAGCTCCAAAGTAAGTGGTGGTGGCCCCATCCTAGGGGGTGCAAGTTAGGGAGTTTGCTGCAGGTAGGTGAGGAGGGTTCCGAGCACTGGGGGGGTACTCAGATTGGGGGGCTCCCAGGCTAGGCGGGAGAAAGCCAGGATGACATCTGAGGGTGTCTTGGTGACCGGAGGAAAACAAAGCCTAAACCTCCCCAAAAAAAAACATAGCTGGCAAGGGTTGTCAGCCAATCAGATTCTAGCCTGTCCCCTCCCTGCAAACCACCAGGAGAGTATCAAAGCATATCCTGTTGGTGCCTTTCCAGAAGACATCGCTGGGTAGGCAAGCTTTCACAGTCAGGGCACCCACCTGGCTAAATGATCTCCCCTACACCATCACAAGTCTTGAATGCCTTGGCCACTTCAAAACAGCACTTCAGAATTCCCTCACCCCATCAAAACACT
Organism: Neoceratodus forsteri; assembly: GCA_016271365.2. Lineage (NCBI taxonomy): Eukaryota > Metazoa > Chordata > Ceratodontiformes > Ceratodontidae > Neoceratodus > Neoceratodus forsteri. Next base: position 324,878,932 of record CM057459.1, read on the forward strand.
CACTGCAATTGCTGACTTGACCCCCACCTACTGTCCTTACAACTACTGACATGACTTGACCCAGGCCTCTGTGGGCCAACGCTGTCATTCTAGATGATGTGGACTATGACAGGACCCCATTGACACCCACCCCATTTGCCCTCCCCGTTTACTCCCCTCCACTACCTACTACCTCCTCCTCCCCTCTGCCTACATCACACCAGATATACCTGAGGGTGCTCTGTTTTAATTCTACCAACAGCAAATGTATTTGCATATTGCCTACGCTGAGCTTGCAGAAAATGATTGTATTTTCATATTGTAATGCCTATGTTTACCAGACAATGCTTGTTAGCTGCAAATGCCCCCCCCCACCCTTGTATATTACTATTTGTCTTCCCTTTCACCTTTGTCTGACGAGGAACATTGTAAATGAGCTCCTAGCTCAAAGATGTATTTCCGAATTATTTCTAAATAAATAAATTCCTTTACTGTCTCTACCCATTTTATAACTGGCACTATTCCATTCCCATTTGTACATTGAGTAGGGTATATGTCAGCTGGGGTTCAATGCCAAGAAGTGCAATTTCATGCATCTGGGAGCCAAGAACCCACGGGCCAGTTAGTGGTTGAGAGGGGTACAAGTACTTGTTCTGAGGAAGAAGAGGACCTAGGGGTAATCATCACAAGGGACCTGAAGCATTCTGTGCATTGGGCAAGCTTTCTCTCATTTTGCCCTCAAATTCTGGAACTCTCTGCCTCCCAGTTTTAAGTGCTCCTTATCTCACTCCTCCTTCAAGACTGCACTTTTCTCATACCTTTATGCACCTGATTCCTGTGACTGTACCCAACCTCCACTGGCCATCTGTTCCAGCGTATTGCTGTTTAGTACTGCTTGGTTTCTGAAACTTGAATGTTTTTTTTTAATTTTTATTTATTAAATTCTCGGATTACAAATACCTTTGAGCAGAAACTGCTCGTTTACAAAGGTTCCACGTCAAAGGATGAGGGTCAACATACATACAGAGGTAGTAAAAGAATGCACAATAAACAACCAAAACAACTAAAAGAAAAAATAAAGATATTCAGTTATAACATACTTTGAGATAATATTCATATAACGAGCAGCTTGAGTAGGCAGCTGGCTGCAGTAACAATAAGAGATAGAGGGCACCATAGGCAGTTAGTATTGCAGGCGTGCGACTGGGAGAGGAAGTTGGCAGGCTAATGGGCCACTGTCCGATGGTGGTGGAAAATGTCTTGTACCAGTGGAGATGCGAAGCAGGAAAGGAGTCACAAGGAAAGCCAGAGGGAATGAGACTGGGAAAGGGCGGGCTGTGTGACATGAGTGAGCTGGGAGGTGTTTACAGAGATCTCTGTTCAGAGAAGCAGTCACATTGAGTGGTAGAGGTGAATGTATTGCCTGGTTTGTTACCTATCCCTTCCATCCCTGCGAGGATGGCTACTTCCTGTATGTTTAAATTCCCTTACTATCCCTGCGAAGATATCTGCTGTAAGCATTCTAAAACTGTTTGTAGTCACCTGTCCCTTCCATTTCTACAAGGATGGCTTCCACCTGTAAGTTTAAATTCCCCTGACTATCTCTGAGAGGATATCTGTTGTAAGTATTCAATAACTGTTTGTATTCCACCGTTGTCTTGTTTGTTGACTGTATCTTGTACCCTCCTGGGTCGTGCTTGAAAATAGGCTGGGTTATTGCCTAATGTACCTACCCATTCAACAAAAACTAATAAATAAATAAATAAGGCAGCAGCCAGTCCAACAGGATGCATTGCCAGAGGAATCACCTCCAGGAAACGGGAAGTTACCTGCCATTGGTGAGACTGCACTTGGAGTACTGTGTGCAGTTCTGGTGCCCATATCTGAAAAAGGACATCAAAAAGCTGGAGGGGGTGCAGCATAGGGCAACTAAGATGATACAGGGCCTGCGGGACAAACCCTTTGAGAAGAAGCTGCAGGAGTGCAACATATATTCCCTGGAGGACAGAAGGGGGGGCAGGAGGGGGCGACATGATTGAAACCTTCAAGTACCTTAAACACATAAACAAGGTTAGTACGTATGGCATATTCAACATCAGGGGGAATGGGTCCACTAGGGGGTATAGTCTAAAATTAGGGGGTGGAAGATTCAAAAGGGAAATGAGAAGTTAATTTTTCACAGAAAGAGTAGTGTCCAAGTGGAACAAACTGCTAGAGGAGATGGTATCAACAAAAACAGTAGCCAGCTTTAAAAGAGGTTGGGAAAAGGGAGGGGGGCAGCTCCAGTAAATTTGTCTGAGAGCTGCACACTCGAGCAGACTAGATAGACCATAATGGCCTGTTTCTGCTGGTATTGTTGTATGTTTGTATGTCCATACATGACCTGTAAATAAACACATGCCTACAGTCTCATATGGCTTGAACCCTTCCCATTGCAGAGACACTAAATTCATCTCCGAAGAGTCCTTAAAGGAAAGGGCTCATACCTGCAGCATTCAACCTCCGTAAAATTCAACAACTCACTAACAGTTTCTGGCATAGTTCCAAATATTCTACTGCCAGTTATCTTCATATCTTTTATCTTGTGGACTCTTCAATCAGAGTGTACTGTACCATAGTGCTCTTCGACACCAGGTATAAGTTTGCTAGGCTAATCATCACCCTCATTTTTAAACCCCTGGATGGTGTCCCACTTGATAAGGTGTCTCAAATCAAGTACCTTGATGCATGGCTGAATAGAAGGCTGGACTTCTTTGCATATACTGATATCATCCATAAAAAACTCCACCCCAGACTTGGTGCCCTCTAATGCAACAAAGCTTGCCTCCCACTCCCAGTCAGCCATGAGATCCTCCTCCTCAAAATGATTCTGCTGGTGTTTGACTATGCCCATGTGGTTTATAGCACTGCTTCAAAGTCCTCCCTAGCTAGGCTGGACTCTATCTTTCATTCCTTCTGCCCTTCCACCTCTAACTCTTTTCCCCTTACCCACCACTGCTCCCTCCAACTCTCCTCCCCTTAACTACCATTACTCCCTCTATCTAAAAATGTCGGTCCCCTTCCATGCGTCCCAACAGTTCTTCTATTGCCTCTCATTTCTGTTCAAGTACCGGTACTCTACCATTACCCCTTACCTCTTTACCTGTCTCTGCTTATCTGTTGCCTCTTCCTATTCACTCTAGTCTACTGACTCCCACAGCCTCCACTTCCCCCACTGCAGAACCTCCATTGGTCAAACTGCTTTTGCCATACACCCCCCTGCACTCTGGAAAACCTTGCTACTCACCTCCACTTCTTGCCCTCTTACCTTTCTTTTAAGCAGGTCCTACAGGATCACTTTGCTCTTTTCTATGCGAGTTCCCAACATTCTGCTGTCTCCCTCTTTCACTGCCTTCTTGAAATCTCTGCCTCTCTCTCCCCACCTCTTCCTATCACCCACCCATGGAACTTTCTTTCCTTGTTGTTTTCCTGACCTCTGTCTTCTGCTCACGTTTTTTTATGGCTCCTTCAGTTTAGCACAGCCTCGTGCTTGCCCCCCCCCCACCCCGTTTCCTCCCTCTGGTCCTCTTACACTAGCTCACCCATTTCCCCAATTGCCTTTCCCTTTTGTGCCCTGGCCTTTTGCCTTTGCAGCATAGTGTATTATGTGCTCTAGTAACTGTGCCTGTTATTTGCATTATGTATTCCTTTTGTACCACAGGCAGTTTGGATTGTGACTTTTGATTCACCTGTATTTTTGAGAATCATACCCTCCTCGTTTTACCATCGTATATTTTGTATTCTGTCTCCCATGTAACCCTTCCCCCCTAGGTCACACCTGGAAATAAGCCTTGGTCCAGGGCTCTTTGTGCTCTTTCTGGCCACCAACTTAGAAATAAATAAATAATCCACAATTCTACCCACAATCTTGCTGCAGTGCTGATGTTACACTACAGACTGTCTACACAGATGCTGCAACAGGCAACATACAAATCTGAGATATGCCTGAATCTGCCAATTGGAGAGAGTAAGTGTGTGGAGGAAGAACACAGCATGTCAGTACCCACTCCTAACCTGTTACGTTGAGCACAAATCTTTTAGAGACCGTCTCAGCAACCAGATTTTGTCCCACTCCTGTTGCAGCACCTGACTCACTGCAAACAAACTGCACTGTGACACCAGTGCTGCAGTGGGATTGTGGGTAGAGAGTAGATTCTGGGTAAAACTGGCAAAACGAAAAAACAGACACATGCACACCAGACACAGAGGTGGGTGGAAACAGCAGAGAGCTGACCAGGAAAACACAAACAATGTTGCACTCAAGGTACAGTATTGCTTAAAATTAAAGCAAGTAGAACAAGCATTTGTCAATGCCGAATGTTTGCTTGCTGGCATTGGGATTGGTAGTGTAGGAGTTAGATAGCTGCATAATAGGAATGGCAGTGAAGTATTGAACTGAAGCCAACCCCGCCACCACCCTGCAGATACGGACAGGCATTGGGGTGTGCCTTTGGGTCATCAGGCATAATGGCCACGCCATTTCACCACACCCCACCCTGCAGACACTGACAAGTGTCACGGTGTGCCTTGGGATCTTTGGCCCTTATGCACACACCCCATTCCATTAGGAAGTACGGTGAGATGGGTGCGGTATAGGAGAATGGGGTGAACTTTGGGGCCGAAGAGTCCAAGGCATACCTCGATGCCTCTCAGTGACTGCAGGGTGTGGAATGGTATGAGCATCACAGGCAAGAATCCCAAGTCACACCCCTGATGCCTGTCATTCTCTATAGGGTCGGGCGTTATAGTTGAAAAGCCTAATACCTCAGGCATTCGTTGGTATTTTCACTCCAAATTTTCAACATGTTTGTTTTGTGACCCCACCTCATGAACAGGGGGAATATCAGTTTGTTAGCCGAAAGCTGCTTATGCACAGTGACTACGGCATTTAGCACCACAGGTGCAAAAATATTCCGAACAGGATGTAAAAAATGACAGCTGTACTCTTTCATGGGGAGGTGTAAAAAATGGCTATGTTGCAAATGTGTAGTAAAATATTTAAAAAATGGTGAATCACGGCGTACATAGAAACTGTACAACGCACCCGTAATGTAATTAGGCTGGGGATTTCTTACAGCAGATTGTCAACTCAGGCATTTTGGTGCCTCCGATCATGAACAGTGACACTGTGATTTTCTTTATCTGTGCCGAGACAATGATTTCCACAGCGACCACGCATCTCTGCACTGAAAGTGTGAAAACACACTGCCATGTTAGAAAAATGGCAGCTGTACTGCTCATAAGGAAGTGTGGAAAATGCCACTGGTGAAAATCTGACTGAAAATATTACAAAGTCATGAACTAACGAGGGTGCGTGGAAACTGTGCAATGCTCACTGTAACAGTCATTTATGGACTTTTGTCACCAAATTCTTCAACATAGCCATTTTAAGACCTCTGCTCATGAACAGAGTAACTGTGATTTTCTTAATCTGTCCTAAACATGGTGCCGCGACACCAACAGCACCATTGTGTGCTACATGTGCTAAAACACATTTTGGGCTATATATGAAAATTGCAGCTGTACTGTTGATTAGGAAGTTTAATAAAATGGACATGTTGAAAATCTGGATGAAAATATTAAATTTGCAAACTTACGAGCATGCATAGGAACTGTACAGCATACGCTCGTAAAAAGTAATTTTAGGAATTTTTTCACCAAATTCTCCAACATAGCCATTTTAAGACCTCTGCTCATGAACAGTGTCACTGTGATTTTAATTTTGTCCTGTACATTGATTTCGCGACAATCGATTGGCGCCATTGTGCGCTATATGGGCTAAAACACATTTTGGTGAGATGAAAAATGACAGCTGTACTACTCATAAGAAGGTGTGGTACAATGGCAATGTTGAAAATCTGGAGTGAAAATATTGAAAATTTGCAAACTAACGAGCGTGCGTAGGAACTGTACAATGCACGCTCGTAAAACAGTCATTTTTTGAAATTTTTTCACCAAATTCTCAACATAGCCATTTTAAGACCTCTTCTCATGAACAGTGTCACTGTGATTTTCTTAATTTGTCCCATACATTGACCTCGCACACCAACTGCGCCATTGTGCCCTACATGGGCGGAAACACATTTTGGGTGAGATGTGAAAAATGTCAGCTGTACTACTCATAAGAAGGTGTGGTAAAATAAGAATGTTGAAAATCTGGAGTGAAAATATTGAAAATTCACGCCCTTACAAGCGTGCGTAAGAACTGCGCAATGCATGCTCGTAAAACAGTCACTTTTAGGACTTTTTTCACCAAATTTTCAACATAGCCATTTTAAGACGTCTGCTCATGAACAGTGTCACTGTGATTTTCTTAATTTGTCCCGTACATTGATTTCGCATACCGACTGCGCCATTGTGCGCTACATGGGCAGAAACACATTTTGGGTGAGATGTGAAAAATGACAGCTGCTACTCACTAAGAAGGTGTGGTAAAATGGCAATGTTGAAAATCTGGAGGAAAATATTGAAAATTCGCGAACTTACGAGCCCGCGAAAAACCGCATGAAACGACGTCAGGAAAAAGTCATTTTTAGAATTTTGGCACCACTTCAACATGGGGTTTTGAGACCCTTCTCGATTGATGTCACTGTCATGGCGTTATTTGGGTCTGAAGGATGATTTCGCAGTCACTGCGCCAAATCACCCTTCGGCACGTAATAACGCCATGATAGTGACATCAATCATGAGAAGGGTCCCAAAACCCCATGTTGAAAATTTGGTGCAAAATTCAAAAATGCCTGAGATATGCAAAAGTTGATACCCCTTATCTAGCCCATTATAAGCTTACCGGCATTTTCAGTTCGCGTCGCTTTTGAAGAGTGCAGACGTGATCCCTGTCCACCGAAGATCGCCGCCGAGGTCCGGAGGTAAGTATGGGGTGAGGGGGAGTGGGGAGGCTGGGTGCGCAGTGGGTGGGTGCGGGTTGTAGGAGGGGGCGGAGACTCACTGTGGGACCGGGTTTTTCTTCACAGGTGAAAAACGGACAACATGGGATCGCTTGCCACGCTGGGGTGGGCTCCCAGCGTGACACAAGGACGTTGGTGGGGCGCTGCTCAGCCGACAGGGATTGGGCACCTGCCGCCTACTTAACTGCTTGCCATGCTGGGGTGGGCCCCAGCGTGCACTCACTCATTGGGCAGCAGCCGACGGGGATTGGGGTCGGCTATATGATTAGTTGCCATGCTGGGGTGGGCACCCAGCGTGGCATTTTGTAAGCGTTGGGGAGGCGGAGGGCACGTAGCACAGCCGACGAGGATTGGGCACCCGTCGGCTATACAGTGCGGGCGCGCTGCGCCTGCGGGCGTCTGTGGGGGGAGCTGCCGTGAGCAGCCTTATCTTATCGCTGCTCACCAAGCGTAGCTCCTTTCAACTGGGGAAGCATTGCATTTTGGAGCGCGTCATAGACAGCCCAAAATGCATTATGACTGTACATGCTGCCTGCCAGCACACTGACTGAATTGGAGGAGGAGGTGACACCTCCGAAATCTCCGATGATGGCACTATGTTTCTTGCACATGCGTGCAAGCAAACATAAAAATCAGGCACAGTGGCATGGTAGGGACTGCTCAAAAGTACATTTATTGCACTTGGCTTACATATTAAAACAGGAGGGGAAAAAAACCAATGCTTTGCGTCCAAGGTTTGACAATTTAGTAAAATTGGTGCAGCACACTCTACAATCATAGTGTCCACAAAATAAACGCTATCAAGTGAACTGGACACTGGAAAATTTTAAACCAAGCCAGAATGTACTACTCATGGTGGTACCTTCGGATGATGAATGCTGACTGTAAAATGAGACCTTTCCTTTAAAATGTAAAAGGCTACCACCAGCCAGTGGTGTGGAGGGCTGAGGTGATGGGCATCTTACCTCCTGCCACACCGGCGACCCAGGGTCAGGAATGGACTTGGGTTGCTCAGTGGCCGGCAGGGGCAGTAAGGATTGAGCATCCCCAGACAGCTCTCCTTCCTCAGGAAGGGGACTTAGTGTGACACGTTGCTTGCCTGACACCCAGCGGTTACTGGATGCCAGCACATGCGTGTCACCACATAAGGAAGGATTCCCATGTTCAGGACACTGGGGCCATCACTGCGGAAACAGAGCTTGGATACTGCGCCCATTGCACATCCGTTGGCACTGGGAGAAAATTGGAGGAAAAACCACCCCAGGTAGCAGGATGGCAACCGACCCTCCACAGGCCCCACACTGGTGGCCAGGCATAACCACAGTCCGGTGACAGAGGATGCTGGTGAAGGTAAATCCCGAAGGAGCTGGTGATGGAGCTGGGGGGGAGGGTTAGAAGCTGGCTGCTGGGGTGATCAGGAGATAAAATGTATATGGAAAAAAACGTACAAGGCAGTGGCTGAGGTGTTTAGAAAAGCAATGGCAGATGTCTACTTAGCCTTAATAGAAACTACAGCTGTCAGCTATAGTATGCCATCAACACCAATTTAAAATATTGCATTATCAAGCCAAACAATTTGTAGTGCAAGGCTGGGGGTACTGAAAGAGAAAATAATTTCCTCTGAATTTAAACTAACGTGCTTCACTGGGTTTATTATATATGTATATGGGACTGTTGGTATGTGGTGAGAATGTGTTAATGTAAGGCTTTAGCAGGTCAGATAGAGGAGAAGTGGGAGGAGGACTGAGAGAAAGATGCCAGAATGGATGATTTAGGAGGTGTCTGGAGACTTTCACTGGGAGGGGGGTCAACACCCTAGCCAGAAGGGGTCGATGAGAAGGAGGCGGCCTTTGAGAATTTTAACAAGTTCAGCTGAATGAAGAAATGTGGATAAGGAAAATAAACAGTGCTTCCTAATCTGCAATTTCTTTGTGTCTGATTCTTTGGATAGAGATTGGCTGTCTTTAACATTGATTTTCAATATACTGTATACCAAGTCTCAAATGTACACCTAAAGGAGAGTTTTAATAGTATGAACAAACATCACATGTCCAGTAGTCCTTCAGTTTCGAGTACCATAGACATTGCCACTTCAGGGAGACTGTCCAGAAGACCCACGTTTAGAAAAATAATGAATGACTGAAACAGAAACAGGCTGGTACAAAGAATCGTCAGTGGAGTCCTGGAGTGAAAACTCCAAAATGTTAACAAACAATGACAACATGACTGTGACAAATGTAGTTATATTTTTAAGACACCAGTGTCAATACATTTTCTATGGCTAAACACTAAACATAACTCATATCATGCTTTTACAGCCTCAGCTCAACTTCTGCACAGAAAGCACTCTTTATATTCCGTTTGCATTGCACGCATGATATGGTGTGGGCCCTGCAGATTGCTAGATGTGATAACCTTTCTAGACATAAACAACAGAATGCTGCTGCCATTCTGCCTGCTCTCAAAGAGAGTCATGGGACACTTACCACGTTGTACAGGCCGATGCACCATCGTTCAAACAATATCTGTCCAGAGAATCCATTAACAAAAGCAAACCAGAGCTGAAACACAAGAGAGCAATACATGGGTCTGGAGTCCTAATACCATAAATACATACTGTAAAATATCTTACAGAAAAACGGCTCAGTCTGTGGAACACCAGCTGAAGACAGCTGTCTGAGGAATGGGTTTTCATGTTCTAAAAAATAATTGTCCGCATTAACAAAGCCATAATGTATGTTACAGTTCTTAAATCTGAAATATGGCTGTAATTATTTATTGGCCTGGGGTAATGGTTATGAATACTATACCTCAGACTATGTTTTCAAAGAACATATCTTTGCATTATAATTTTATGCAGATTGTGGAACATGATAGTGTGGGGCCAGAAATACCTTTATAGAACAGAAGAGACTAAACAAACAATTTGTTTTTTTATAGCACCTGTCATAATTGATGTAGCTCACAGCATGTAAAAAAAGCATTATGTTAGATATTGTTAGTGCAGAAACCGTATTCGGACAAAAATAGCCTTTCTGCATTAAATTGCATCCCTAACACAGTAATGGTCAATTGTGTTAGAACCTTTTTCTATTACAGGGGAACAGTCAGCACTAAGAGCCCTACACTCACGTGTAGGGCTGTTCCTCATTTGCACTTTGAGTGAAAAAGATTGTATCTAGCTGATCCTGCTGGCTCCCACCTCGACATCTGCTAAAATCAGGAATCCCAGAATCACCCTTGGCTGACATTAGAGGTAGGTTGCAGCCATGGGAGATTTAACAACTTGCAGTACATGTTAGAGCTACCCTTACAGGGCTGCGGACTGATACATCAGTCCAGAAATCCAATATGTTCTAATTCTGCCGGCAGTCTAAGGGTTAAAAAGCTCTGATCAGCTGTTCACCGGACCCACTGCCCTCCTGAAGCTCAGTACAGTCACAGAGAATTGTATGAAATCCTGGTGCTGTTATACCAAAGGCTACTATCCCCGCCTGCTTCTCTGGCTGCAGGCTGAGGGGCCTGGGTTACAATTATGGTGCCTATACTCAGAGTAAAAATTAAGTGGGTAAATTACTAGTACAGCCCTCTGGGAAGCTATACGTACCCACAATCCCAGCTAGTGTCCCAACACACACAGACTAAAAATAAGCAATGTACTTTTCCTGCAATATCACATTTAATGGCTAGTGCTAATAATATGCTCACCAGCTTTACACTTACTAACAGGGCCTGGACTTCTGGGATACACCCTGTGTACCTGCAAAGAAAGGGTTACCCACAACACCACAGTACCTTTCAGCTATTTGCATGAACCCAGCACTCAGTAACAATATGCTCATGGACTAAGTTAACATTCAAACAACAAACTGATTTATTTAGGGGAAGGGGATGCAAATTAAAATGAGATTAATTTTATTTTATTTTTATTTATTAGTATTTCGGAGAAAATCTTTGAACCAAAGCTCATTTACAAAGGTTCCATGCCATGTAACAAGGACATCAGAAAAAAAGACACAAAGACAACGTAATTGAAAAAGGTACTGACATTACAGGTGGTTACGTACAGGGGAGCCACCATAGGCTTTGTCAGCAATTAATTAGTTCTTTGGTTTTTGGCAATAGTGTTGTATTCATATAGCATTTAAACAATACATTCACTGCCTGGAATGTCCAGTTAACTTCACTGGGTATCCAGGATATGCTACGTTGCAGACCTGAAGCGTTTCCGCAGGTTGGCCAGCGTTGTAGTTGGTTGGGACTCTTAAATAAAGAAATGGTTATTAACTCTTTCCCTTTGATTGTTGCAAGTAAGCAGAAGCCTTTAACCATAAGTAAATTGTAAATCCCAGGCCTGATGGCCTGTAAAAGCAATTTAAACGGCAGCTTGAACTGGTAGGCAGATCAGATGGCAAAACACTTTTAATTGGTGTTGCAGGGTAAAATCCTGTTGTGATCACTGAACCTTGGACCTTGGGAACTGGGATGATTTCCAGGATGACTCCCCTTGAGGCAGGATTCGGCTCTCTGGCGTGTAGCTGCAGGCTGCAGGACTTCATCCTTTTCGGCAAGAACCAGGATACAGGGACTGGGGTTATCATGACTCACCCCCACATCTGGGCATCCCTACCAAAGGTGGCCGAAACCCGTGATGATCTTCTCCATGGGAGCTGGCTCCCTTCTCTGGTCATCTGGCAGCTGGGTGCTCACAGGCAGCAACAGTCTCTCTTGACAAATTTTTCACCATCACAGGTTCAGATTTCGGTACAATTCTAGATAGGCTGCACAGCTTACCCGCTTGCAAGTTGCAGTCCTTAAATTGTAAGTTAGCAAATAAAAGTTCAGGACTTCCTCTTTTAGCACACAGTTTGGAGACATTCTGGTAACCCCAGGCTTGTGGTTTAGGCCACACAGTCTCTGAGGCAAAAGCAGTTCCTCACCATAATACAAATTGGGGATCTTTCAAGCTCTGACCCCACTTCAGTCTGGAATTTCAGTTCAGGGGAAATTACTTCTTTTTCTCCCTTCTGGAGAATTTCAGCTTGCCCTACAGACTTGGCAGTCCCAACAATAAAAGCAATAGATCAGGCCGAAAAGAGGCTAGCAGGCCTCTTCCCAAACTCCCCGAGCTGCAAGCAGAGCCCCCTTCCCTCTGGAAGCTCCAGTCCGACTCTCTACCAGCTGCCCCGAACTGAAATCAGTCCAAACTGTCCCTTCTTAAATAAAGAGCAAAGCTCCTAAGCTCCAATTGGCTGCCCAAGCTGTCAGAAACAGTCAAAGTCTTTTAATTGGTTAGAATTTGGGTGCCTAAATTTGTTCCTCCTTTTCCCCCAAAAGAGTCCCTGGCACAGTCCGAAGAGTCTCTACTGTAAATCCTGGCTTGTGATTGGCTGATGGCTGCAGCTAAACAGTTTTTACACAGTTCACACAATGTTCCAAAGTTTAAAGTTCTGGTGCAGCCAGTATAAATGTTATTTAGTTATTCAGACCCTGCAGACATGTCGCCCAACAGTGCCCTTTCAAATGCTTTCATTATTTTATATTAATTTTCATTAGTTTTGCCATCGCTGCAGCCGAAACACAGACCCCGCAGGCGGCAGGCAGTTACTCATTAATATGTATGAGAGTCATTAATATTCATGAGCCCTCGTAATATGCTCTGTTTCAAATTGTACTTTTTCAGTTCCCCCGAGGCTTCTCAATCACCTCCTCGAGGTCACCGGCCCCGAATTAGGCTAGTAGGGCACTGGGACCACTGTACTACCTTTTCTACTGACTGCAAACTGGCGGTCAGCAACATTAAATCACCCTTGTGCATGCGCGAGTGCCGGCTAGACAGAAAAAAATGCTGGCAGCTCGCAGTTCAGATTTTAAGCCCAAAACAGGCAGAAATCAAGTACAGGTATTTTTCTGGGGCCCTGGGGGACAAAATGGACTCGGGCTACACTGAGGAGAAAGGAAGAATGCCAGCAGCAGATGGGAGGAAATGGAAGGCATTAACAGTAAGCCCCCTAAATGGGGGGGGCCTTACATGTACGTAGCCCCAGGAGGACTACGGGACCAGTAAACAGCACATCGGAGATTTTAAAAGCTGTAACGCACCGTAGGCCATTCAATCTTCTGGGGTTACAGCCCAGCTCGGATGTCAGCCATGGTGAATTCTGGGATTCCTGGTTACAGGAAATGTCTGTATGGGAAATGGCAGGATCAGCTAGATACGATCTTATATACTGCAATGATCAGTAAGAAAAAAAGTTTTACACACAGTGTGCAAACTGGGATTAGTCCCAAACAGATTCATAATCTGATTTTGCTTCCTGTTATACTCATCCCTAAGAGTGGAAGGGAAGTGGTGTTCTGTGTGTGAATCTAAATGAATGCATCCACTCCTATTCATGAATATTCATACTGTAAGAGAGGATTACGCTTGGGAATATCCGGGGCCCGATGTTCAAAACTTTGCCTGGTGGCAAAGTGATTGCACTCTGTTTGCCCGGGGTTTGTGCCCATGCGCTGTAGGGGCCGTGGCATGCACTAACAGGGTTAGTGCAAAAATAAAGTAATGTATATGGTGGCAAAGTGAGGGGCAAGGACAGGAATACCAGCGCAGCGCAATGTTTAGTGGATTTGCGCTGCACAAAAGGGTTAGTGCATTCCACTTTGTGCAGTGCAGATACCGACGAGAAGAAGCCTGACTTACTCTGAGCAACACTAGAGGCCAGCGGAGCAACTTCAGCCAGCTACCATGTTTGCAGTGGAGGAGCACACCTGCTCCCTCATGGCTAATGGCTAGTGGCACCCCCTGTCCTCTGATCACCAGCACTGGTAGTAAATCAGAACTCCCTGATGTCCAGTGGTGCCCCCTACCCTTCAATCACTGATCCCATATACAGTAGTTTGCACACTTTCCCTGGTGTCCAGTGGACTCTCCATCCTCCGATCACTGGTCTTGGTATGAGACAAAAAAGTCCCTGGTGCCTAGTGGTCCCCCCGCCCTCCGACTGCCAGCCCCAGTATAAGAAAAATAATCCCTGATGCCTAGTGGGCCCTTTTCACCCTCCGATCGCCAGCCCCGGTATGAGAAAAACAATCCCTGGTGCCCAGTGGTTCCCCCTGCACTCCGACTGTCAGCCCTGGTATAACAGAAAACAACACCTGGTGCATAATAGTTCCCCCCACCTTCTGATCACCTGCCCTGATATGAGACAAAACAATCCCTGGTGCCTAGTGGTTCCCCCCAACCTCTGATCACCAACCCTGGTATGAGACAAAACAATCCCTGGTGCCTAGTGGTCCCCCCATCCTCCAGTCACAAGCCCTGGTATGAGAAAGACAATCCCTGGTGCCTAGAAGTCCCTCTGCCCTCTGATCACCAGCCCCAGTATAAAATAAGAACTCCCTGGTGTCTAGTCTCATCCCCCTCCCCAATCCCCATCTTTATACCAATCCTTTCCCTGGCATCTAGCAGCCCCCCCCCCCGCACTGCAGACACTGACCACCCACCTGTCAACTCCCCCACTTACCGGAAGTGCTGGTGCCATAGAAGCCATACAGTGACTGATGCAGCCATCCTCTCACTACCTAGGTGACTAGCCAAGGTGGTGAGAGGAAGGCTGTGCCGGTCACCACATGGGCTCCTATGGCACTGGTTGTGAGGGTGGACTGCAGGTTGGCAGGGTGGATGGTTGGTGCCCACAGAGCAGGGGGCCTCTAGACACCAGGGACACTGTGACAGTGTACGGGGATGGGGATCGGCAGGTGAGGGGGTGCCACTAAACACCAAGGAGTTATTGTATGACACTGTGGCCGGTGATCAGGGAGGGGACCACTGAACACCAGGGAATGTATATACACATAATGGGGCTGGCATTGAAGAGGGGGGGATAGCTAGGCACCAGGGATTGTTTTTCTCATACTGGGACTGGTGACTGGAGGGCCAAGAGGACCACTGGACACCAGGGAAACTATGAAAAATATACAGGACCAGCTATCGGAGGGTGGGGGGACCACTGGACACCAGGGAAAGTGTGAAAAATACATTGGATGGTGATCAGAGGTTGGGGTGGGGCACTGGACACCAGGGAATATCTCATTTTACAGGATCGGGCATTTGGGGTGGGGGGCGAAGCCGGTCACAGGGGCACGAACCTGCCACTGCTTCCCATACAAATGGCCCCTTAGTGCCTTGCATCCCAATGAGTTCACTTGCATGGGGCTGTCTAAATATCATGCTGGGAGCTATTGGTGCTCTCAGGATCTAGGGGCACCATTCCCTGCACTGCCAGGATCCATGTCAGTGTAGCCCTAGTGGGCTTAGTGCTACCCTGATATGCCCCTATATTCAGTCAGATAGTGCCGGTGCACTGTCTGACTGAATATACCATCCCCAGGATCCTGGGAAATGGGCAAGCAGAGCGCAAACCTTTGCGCTCCACTTTGCCCATTTTGAATATCGGGCCCCTGATCTGTTTCATTGGCTCTGCCTCTTACAACTGATTTAAAGAGCTATTACACATGTAACCCCTAGATGGCGCTATCCCAGGGGCTACTACCCCTGCCTGATTTGCCACTAACAGGTTGAGGGGCCTGGATCCAATGGCGGGTGCCTCCACCCAGAGGTCAGGGTTTGCAATAGTTAAACTAACTTGGTCACAGCCCTCTGGGACACTGCAACCACCCTTTCTTCCCACTAGTGGCCCACACAATATATCAGAATTACCTTCACAGTATACACTTACCCCCAGGTCTGGTTCCGTCACTGGGACCTCCTGTGAAATGAGATACAGTGCAACAATCACAGTACAGTACTTTAACATAGACAAATACCTCAGGCAGTACAACTTTGCTGAAACAAGTAGCTCTGATTTATTTAGGGGGATATAACAAGGACAGGGAAATCAGGTTAATTAGCTTATCACTCTAATAATCTACCTATGGCTCTGTGCACAGGCCTATCCCTATCAGTTACTGTCCCTGGTGCCCAAGCCCTAGTGGCTAGTCCAAACCGTGGCAGCTGGTAGGGCCCTTTCACACAGAGAAAAGGAGAATTAAACAGTCAGCAGTACAGTAATTCCATTTGGATTTAATGTGGCAATTCAACAGGAGCAACCCTGAATTAGTACTCACGACCTCCAAATAAGATAGGGTCCTTCAATGTCAGCAGGGCTCACTTGAGGTACACAAACCTCTTCACACATCCATATAAAAGAAGCACTATACCAGGCAGGCTGCATCTGTATCCCGATCGCAATTACTGCACAATACCGGGAGAACACACAGCAGATTCAGTTCCTGACAGACCGAGTGCAATTTTCAGCAATTCTTCCAGTCTTCTACAGGGTGAGCCTGGTTTCTACTCTTCAGAGATCCTTTGATTCTTTTCACAGGGCAGTTCAGTCTAACAAGCTGCAGACGAACTCTGGGCCTTACACACGTTTTTTGACTAAAACTGCACACTGAAAAGTACAGGGCTCCTTCCTTCTTCACTGCCAAAGCTCAACTGAACTCCAACCGACAAAACCGGGCACTTCCTTTGAGTTCCTCCCAGTTCTTGACTGGATTGGCTGTCACTCACAATAGACTGCTGCTGTTGGTCCAAAAGGCACTGAAGTCTAAACTACATCTCCCAGAGTCACTGCCCATACAATCCTCTTGTGGCTGGCTCAGATTATGAGTCCAAGTTCTGATTCGTCCAAGGCACCATTTAGAGCTAGCTTACCCCACACTGATTGGTCCAGTTCAGCAGTTCAAAACTAGAATGGGAACTAGCAGACACAGTTCTGACTGCAAAGAAAGCAGGTTAGACAAACTGTAATTTCATTATTACTCTAAATAATTTCTGGTAAACAGTTACATCTTTCAGATAGGTTCCCTTTGCACTCCTAGTGACTGCAAAAATTAAGTGAATTGGCAGCAGCTCGAGTGGTACTCAGAAAGCACACAGTCCCCCATACAAACTAATTATGTCTGCAAGCAGACAGCTCTTAAAGAGACAGTACCAGAGGCTCTAAAACACTCACTGATAAATGGCTTAAATGCCAAACACCATTCAGGCTTGGAGCATTCAAGCAAGCTCCTGAAGTCTTTTGGGAACCCCCATTTGCAGAGGTTACACCCTTCCTAGCCTGGGAAAGCTTGGCGTCCGCGTCAAGCAAGTACCCCATAAGTTTCAACTGCAACCATATACATTTGCATTAGGCTCCGCATGTAATCATCAGTCAATATATCATTTACCAAGAACACATTTCTGAAACATTGCAGTACGTCCTCTTTACACAGTATAACATACACATTGTACCATAACTCAAGTTATTACCTCTTGTACATGAAACCTGAAGAGGGGGCCCTTCCTATCAGTTACCTTGGGGCTGGATGGGGCAAGGGCACCATATAGAGGGCAACACAAGTAACTTGGAGTTAGCACTGATGCTCAGTTTGGGCAATGAGCTCGGGACACATACACTTTTATGGACAACATTGAGAGGCAAGTCCACAGGCCTCCCAAGTGAATCATAACTGAGGTGCACCACAGGCTTTACAGCTCACCAGTCTTTCTAGGAGGAACTGGTATAGTCTCTGCACTCTGAGCCTCATTTTCAGCATTGTCCTCACTTGTCAGGGAGTCTCCATGGGGTGAGAGGCTAGAACTTGGGCACTTTCAGCTCCAGGAGTTACAGTTTCTGAGTCCACAACATTTGGCTCGCATGGGCGCTTTCGGACACTGGCAGTGGACTGTCAGGGCACTCAAAATACTCTTCTTGTTCGCGTGTATCACCAGTCTGCCCCAATCTATCATTTCCTCCCTGAAAGCTCAAACAGTTCAACCATGCACAATGATTCCATTTCATCTGATCTGATGCTTTGCACTTCACTTTCTGGGAGCATTGGCTCCAGGGATGAAGCTGGGGCTTAGACAGTCCAGAAGGCCCAGCTTCATCTCCAGTATTGACTAGGGGATTGCCCGAAACAATTGACTCAGTTCGTAAGAAGGATAGTATTCAAAGTCACTCTCACTTTCTTCCGATATGGACTGACAGTCATGCTCAACTGGGACTTGTGGAGGGAACACTTTAACTTTGCTTCTGTAGGTGCAGACTTTCTTGATCTTTTCTTAGCAGCAGCTCTAGTCACTGGTCCAGAGGGGCATCTTCTAGGGCTCAGACTCAATTAAGATTTGTCAATGGGCAGTAAATGATTTCTATGCATTGTTTTACATCTTTTGAATTATTCTCAGGCCTTACTTTGTACACTGGCAGATCATCTAGTTTGCCCACTACAATGTGAGGGAGATGGTGCCATCTGTCAGCAATCTTGTGCTTGCCATGCAATCCCAGATTTCTTAGCAATACCGATCTCCCTCCTGGAGTTCCTGTGCTTTCACCTTTTATCATACCTTTCTTTGTTGGCCAGATTTCTTTTGGCAGCCATGGTTTGAGCCAGTTAGTGCACGATGAGTTAGCTGGGCCTTTAACTTTTGCACATACTGTAAATAGTTGTCAGCTTGAACCCCATCAGGAGAGACCCCAAAACACACATCTACTGGTAGTCGAGCTTCTCTTCCAAACATCAGGCGGTAGGGGAGAATCCAGTGGCATCACTTTTGGTGCAGTTATAAGCATGTACCAGGGTGCTAATTTGTTGGCTCCATCTAGGCTTGTCCTTTGGGTGCAGGGTGCCTAGCATATCTAGCAAAGTCTCGGTTGAAACGTTCAGGCTGTGGGTCCCCTGAGGTGGTAAGAGTGGTTCTGGACTTTCGCTCCCCACAGAGAAAGCATCTCTTTGATCAGACGACTCTCAAAGTCTCTCCCTTGATCAGAATGGATTCTTTGTGGAGCCCCATAATGAACAAAAAGTTTTCTACAAGTACTTTGGCCACAGTGGATGCTTTCTGGTCTTTGGTGGGAAAGCTTGGGCATATCTCGTGAAATGGTCAGTGACCACCAGCACATTACTGATATTTCTTTGATCTGACTCCAAACTCAGAAAATCAATACAGACCAGCTCCATGGGTGCACTGGTGGTGATGTTAACAAGGGGCAGCCCTCTGGGGCAAAGCTTTCCTCTGTAAGCAGCGACTACAAGTTCGAATGTGTTGCTCCACATCAGCCCCCATCTTAGGCCAATAGAATCTGGATCTCACCAAGTCAAGTGTTCTGTCTATACCAAGGTGCCCCATGTGGTTGTGCAAGGACCTCAGTACTGAGTCTCGAAGGCAGTGGGCAGCACTAGTTGTTGTTTGTCTACTTGTCCCCTCTGTCTACTGTTTCTCTGTATAACAGTTTATTGATCAGTTTCAACTTAGGACCTTCTTTGTATAGCAGTGCAGTTCTCAAATCAGTGGGCGTAATTTGGACACATCTTTTCCTGCATAGAGGGCTTCTAAAGCTGCTTTGATCATGGGATCGCGAGTTGAGCCCGCCCGAATACTGTCATTGTCCAGCTGAGGCAGTGCACCAATGTCTATTGCAGAAAAGTGGCAATAAGCAGCAGGTATGCAATTCTCAGAGGCTCCCAAGCAATCCACCATGCAGTCCACTCGTCCGTGGACATTTGTTCCTCCCTGTCAAACTTCCGGCAGAGTGCCGAATGTCAGGTTCTGCCAATCGGACCCAATCATTCTGGGGAACAGGCCTCGGGAGAGCATCAGCATCTATGTGGTTCAGACCTGCTCGGTATTCGAGAGCATAGTCATATGTAGATAATGCAGAAAGCCACCTATGGCCAGTGGCATCCAACTTAGCTGAGGTCTGCACATAGGTCAAAGGATTATTGTCAGTTTTACTAGTATTTTAGCCCCATACAAGTACTCATGGAATTGGTCAACAATAGCCCACTTCAAAGCTAGGAACTCTAACTTATGTACAGGATGGTTCTTTTCGGATGGGGTCAGGCTTCTACTGGCAAAGGCCACTGGTCTCAGGCCATTCTGGGTCTCTTAGTACAACACAGCCCCCAACCCTTGCAAGCTAGCATCAGTGTGCAGGACGAAGGTTTTCTTGGATCGGCATAGGCCAGCACTGGAGCATGGGTAAGTTGATATATGATCTCATGAAAAGCAGTCTCACAATCAGGAGTCCAGCGGGCCCCAAATACTTCACTCGGATGAAAATACACTCTTTCAGTCTTGAGGACCTGACTTTTGGTATTTTTGTGGGTTGGGGATACCCTTGAGTAAGGTTAAGTAAAGGGCGGATCACTCTTGAATAGTCCTTGATGAGCGCCGATAATAACCACAGAATCCAGGAATCTTTGCAGTTCTTTTAGATTTTTGGGCTGTGGCCAGGTGGTCAAGGCCTCAACTTTACTTGGGTCGGTCTCTATTCCCTCGGTGGATACTATGTGTCCCACATACTTTACTGATGTTTGAAAGAATTGACACTTATCAATGGACAGTTTAAGGCCAAAGTCCTCCAGTCGGTCCAATACCTTAAATAATCTGCTCTCATGTTCCTCCAGTGAGCTGCCAAACACAATAACATCATCTAGGTATACCAGGCACTCTAGTAAGTTCATGTCCCCCACTGCACGCTCCATCAATCGTTGAAAAGTGGCTGGGGCACCTGAAATCCCTTGAGGCATCCTCATGAATTCATAGAAGCACGGACAGATAAAGGCCGTCTTCTCCACGGTCCTCTGGGGCCATCGGGATCTGGTAGTACCCACTGGAGATCCAGCACAGAGAACCACTTGCTCCCGTTTAGGCAGTCAAAGCATCTTGAATCACGGGCATTGTGTACTGATCAGGGATAGTCCGCCGGTTTAAGGTGCGATAATCCACACACATCCTTACTGTTCCATTCTTTTCCTCACTACCACAATGGGGAAGCATAAGGGCTTCTGGATTCTTGTATTACACCAGCAGCTAACATCTCTTGCAGATGCCGTCTCACATCATCTATGTCAGCAGGTGCCAGGCGCCGAGACCTCTCACGAAATGGTCTTTCGTCATGCAGCGGATATTGTGCTCAGCTCCTTGCACGCATCCTACATCCCATTCCTTTAAAAAACACCTGGCTCTCTGGGCAAGCTTCTCACTGATCTTCACTTTCCATTCAGCTGGCGCGGGAGTCGCCGAAATCAAACAAGTCAGGCGTTACTCTGTCATTCTTCCTTGAACTCTTGCTGCTGGGTAGCACTGCAGTGTCTGCACAATGCACATTAGCCAGGATGCAACCTCTGTTTACTCGAATGTCTCTTTCAGACACATTATGAACTTGGACCATTACCCTTCTGGCATAAGCATGGGCTCTAGCGGGCAAAATACTAGGCTTGACCAGCAGTCCCTCTGGCAATTTTCCATCGCCTGGTGCATCCAACATTAATATTTTATTCTTAACATCCTTTCTGATACGGACCTCTCCTGTAAGGTACACTGGGCATTTGGCGCCAGGATCAGAGACTCAGGATCCTTCTTCCATACAATTCCGACCGGTTCCTCTGGTTCTGTTTTTTCAGCATCTCTGTGCCTCATAGGCCTTCTTAATTAAAGCCGAACTCTTAAAGCTCTACTAGTCTTTGACCCCTGTTTTCGTAACACAACTGTGCCAGCCTTCCGAACATATGAGCATTTGTTCCAATCAACAAAGGACACCATCATACAGTCCAGTGGGGGACACTAAGGCTAGGGTCTCTACTTGTTCGCACTCCAGCCACGGAGGTGGGGAAAGACAGCCAAATTCGGATATACCCGGAATAGGGGTAGGCCTTCTCACTTAACCCCCATACATGCAGTCCTTCTAATGGTTGTAAGGGTACGTCTGACAAATGCTTCTGATACCAATCTTGGAACATAATTGTCACTTGGGAGCCACTGTCTAATATAGCTCTTGTAGACACTCCGTTCACCTTTACAGTGGTCTCCATGGAGGGACCCACTATTCTGGACCAGTCTGGAGAGGCGGTAGTGGGGGCCTGGGCAACTGACCTTGCACAAAGGGCGTGAACATTTTTGGTGCCCTCACTGGGATCATGTCGTGCACCTCTTAACCACTGATTTCTTCTCCGAAGCTCTCCTTGTAGCCTATATGCAACTTTGTCAGTGTCTTTTGGGGACTGGCATTCCCTTTTCATGTGCTCATCTTTCCCACAATTATAGCAAAACATACTTTCTGGAGTTTGAGCTGGCCGGCGCCACACTGGGAGCCAGGGCCGGGGTATTACTAACTGGAAACCTTGGTGCCATCTCTGTCTGCGGCGCAATAAGCATTTGGAGACATCTCGTCAGTTTCTCCACTTCCATGGTCAAGGAATCGAGTTCGGAGCTGTTATCAGCAGGAGATACATGGGTGGTACCCCACCCCATAGCAGATGCAGCCGGATATAGGTCAGGGCCCGTGCCTGAGGCGTGGCCTTCATAAAGGGACTGTTTTTGAATTCCGGATCTCTCTCAACAGTTATTCCCATTGTGACATATCTTTTCCTTGTCAGAGCACTCATTGACTGCCAACCTCTGCCCTGAACTTCCTTGATGGGTCACCCTCAGTCACTCGGGTCGTAGCCGCAGCTATTGGTGCAGGTCCCTCCCGAGGTCGTCTTTTCTCAACTCCTCGAATTTCTCTCATTAACTCATCATAGGAGGGTGGGGATTCCAGTCGATCTGCCAGGCGTAACTGAAGCAACAGCAGTTCTGAGAAGGGGCAGACTTAAGGATCCTGTCCAGCCTGGTTCGGTCCAGTTCAATCGCTGGCAAACTACCTTTTCTGAGGCATTCTTGCAACAATTTTTCCAGCCGAGATACATACAGACAACAACTCCCTTGGTACTGTTGTGCATCTCTTACTCTCCACCATAGGTCCTCATCAGAATCTGGGCTCCCATACACATTCTCAAGGCCTCAAGATAGGCCTGTGCAGTCGCTTCAGGGTTACTGGCCCGTTTAGCCGGATGGTAGCCAGGGCAGGACCTCGGAGGCTCTCACTAACCCTCTTTCGCTTTTCGCCTTCCGAGCATTGCCATTCTAGCACTTGGGGGGCAACATAGTCTATCCAGGTCTCCCAGTCATCCTCCCCTTGGGGGGTGGGAGGGTGCCAGAGAAGATCCTCAACCTTCGGTAAGAGTCGTGACTAATGGGTGCAGAAATAGGAGTCTGCATTGGTTCAGCCACCATTACGGGCACTGGAGCAGGAGAGGGTGTTGGGGAGGAACACCCCAGGTGGCAGAATAGTTTCTTCAAGTCCTCCACAGTTTCCCTCTCCCAGCAACCATTCAGCAAATTTCTCCTCAAAGTTTCAGATAGTGGTGGGGGCTGATTCCCCCCCGGGTCTTTACTGTCCTTAGTTATCACTCTCCAAGCAGTGAGGGCTCCCTCTGGGGCAATGGTCTGTGGCACTTTGGAGCTATCTATGGGATCCTTAAACTCTACTAGGGCCAGGAAAGTGTGGGTGAGCAGATTAGCATGCCGACCCACCACCACAGGGTTTTGTAAACCTTCCACCTTGGAAAGTACTCCCTGCACAGTGTCCGTATTGATACCCAGGGGGATGTCCAGGATAAGCATAGCATTTTGGAGTCGATCTCCTCCCAGTACACCACTCCGCCAGCGGTGCACAGCCACTTCTGTCGGGTACCCATTTTCTTAACAGTGGTTCGTAAATATGGCCACTAGAGGACACACAATCCCAGCGGTGAGCCTCCAAGATGTAACCCTAGATGGCGCTATCCCAGGGGCTACTACCCTGCCTGATTTGCCACTAACAGGTTGAGGGGCCTGGATCCAATGGTGGTGCCTCCACCCAGAGGTCAGGGTTTGCAATAGTTAAACTAACTTGGTCACAGCCCTCTGGGACACTGCAACCACCCTTTCTTCCCACTAGTGGCCCCACAATATATCAGAATTACCTTCACAGTATACACTTACCCCCAGGTCTGGTTCCGTCACTGGGACCTCCTGTGAAATGAGATACAGTGCAACAATCACAGTACAGTACTTTAACATAGACAAATACCTCAGGCAGTACAACTTTGCTGAAACAAGTAGCTCTGATTTATTTAGGGGGATATAACAAGGACAGGGGGAAATCAGGTTAATTAGCTTATCACTCTAATAATCTACCTATGGCTCTGTGCACAGGCCTATCCCTATCAGTTACTGTCCCTGGGTACCCAAGCCCTAGTGGCTAGTCCAAACCGTGGCAGCTGGTAGGGGCCCTTTCACACAGAGAAAAGGAGAATTAAACAGTCAGCAGTACAGTAATTCCATTTGGATTTAATGTGGCAATTCAACAGGGAGCAACCCTGAATTAGTACTCACGACCTCCAAATAAGATAGGGTCCTTCAATGTCAGCAGGGCTCACTTAGGTACACAAACCTCTTCACACATCCATATAAAAGAAAGCACTATACCAGGCAGGCTGCATCTGTATCCCGATCGCAATTACTGCACAATACCCGGAGAACACACAGCAGATTCAGTTCCTGACAGACCGAGTGCAATTTTCAGCAATTCTTCCAGTCTTCTACAGGGTGAGCCTGGTTTCTACTCTTCAGAGATCCTTTGATTCTTTCACAGGGCCAGATTCAGTCCTAACAAGCTGCAGACCGGAACTCTGGGCCTTACACACGTTTTTGACTAAAACTGCACACTGAAAAAGTACAGGGCTCCTTCCTTCTTCACTGCCAAAGCTCAACTGAACTCCAACCGACAAAAACCGGCACTTCCTTTGAGTTCCTCCCAGTTCTTGACTGGATTGGCTGTCACTCACAATAGCTGCTGTTGGTCCAAAAAGGCACTGAAGTCTAAACTACATCTCCCAGAGTCACTGCCCATACAATCCTCTTGTGGCTGGCTCAGATTATGAGTCCAAGTTCTGATTCGTCCAAGGCACCATTTTAGAGCTAGCTTACCCCACACTGATTGGTCCAGTTCAGCAGTTCAAAACTAGAATGGGGAACTAGCAGACACAGTTCTGACTGCAAAAGCAGGTTAGACAAACTGTAATTTCATTATTACTCTAAATAATTTCTGGTAAACAGTTACATCTTTCAGATAGGTTCCCTTTGCACTCCTAGTGACTGCAAAAATTAAGTGAATTGGCAGCAGCTCGAGTGGTACTCAGAGAAGCACACAGTCCCCCCATACAAACTAATTATGTCTGCAAGCAGACAGCTCTTAAAGAGACAGTACCAGAGGCTCTAAAAACACTCACTGATAAATGGCTTAAATGCCAAACACCATTCAGGCTTGGAGCATTCAAGCAAGCTCCTGGAAGTCTTTTGGGAACCCCCATTTGCAGGGGGGTTACACACAGCCTGCAATTGATATGTAGTATGTGGTCAGGGCTTACTGTGTGTGGAAAACAGCCCCTTCAAAAATGTTATTGTGCACATTCCAAATCAATTCCAGCTGTATCCCTGCTCGCCCTGTCTCCCACCACACTGTTGTGCTTCACTCCATCCCTCTCAACTGTCCCTCGTGGAAAAGGTGCTGCCATACAGAGAATGTACAGTAAGTCAGACTTAAAGGCAGATATTCATAATATTCTCAGATGCTAAATTAAAAATAAACTTTCTACAAGTAAACACAATGGTTTCCACATTGTTCTGAGCCTGTATCTCCATGTGTGAAGATGTGCCCCTCATTATGAGGGTCAATGTCTCTCACTGTCCCTCATTTTGAGTGCCCACGTCCCTCATTTCAGTGACAAAAGGTTGAGAGCTATGCTTCATTCAAAAATGAAAGTAAAAGTCATGGCACCCCTGGTATGTTTAAAAACATAAAAAAGTAAAAATGTCACTCATTCAAAGCCATATACTATAAAAAATAAACTATGGGTGACTATACTCAACTTGCTCTGTGTTTCTGTCTTGGGCTCGATATAACGGCATGGACCTCTCAAGATCCATATGCTGTTATTTCAACCCCTCAGTAGAAACACAGGCTTGTTGTGTATGATCACCTATACATTATTCTTTATCTCTTTTAAAAATAGTCATTGTATGCTGGCCTCGTGGCATGGAGGGCTGAGGTGCTTAGCACCTTACTTTCTGCCACGCCTGCAACTGAGTTCGGAGACGGAGTTGGGTCGTTCGGGGCTGGCCGGGGGAGGGAGGATCGAGCATCCCACTGGACTGCTCTCCTCCTTCGGGGGAAGGAGGTTGTGTGACCTGCTGCTTGCCTGCCACCTGGAGGTGTTCAGGTGGTAGTGCAGTTTGGGCATACAAATATCGGTCAAACACAAGCATCTGAGGACATCTCCATGGAGACGGAGCTCACCCTTATGCCATGGCACAGGAGAACAAGCTCTTCTGGCCACAGGATGACGTCTCACCTTCAGCGGCAACCCCCCTTCCCCCCACACACACACACGGCGACTGGGAATACTCCGCTGTGGAAATGAAAGGGTAAGTCTTGGGATGACTGGGGATGGTGCCGGGAGGTTTGGACAGAAGGGGGTGGGCCAGAGGCATAGAGGACATAAATTGCTACTGAATAAAAAAAAATAGTCAGTGGTTACTTTTATATCTAGAGTACTTTTTCAGTCTACTTCTGTTAGTTGAAAGGTCTTCTACCAGACAGTACTAGGTGTGATGTGTGTAACAGCACTCCACCAAGAGGCAGACACATCTAGTTCTGTTTCCCTTCATACTTCATCTGTTTACTATGTTTTCTATTCGAAAAAGTTTATCTCTGGACTGGCCCTCTGGCACAGTGGTAGCACTACTGCACATGGCGCTAATGACCCGAGGTTGGGAGCAACCTTGGGAGTCAGAGGGTTGGCCGGGGGGGGGGGGATCGAGCATCCCAAGGACTGCTCTCCTCCTGTGTGGAGGGGTGGGACCAGTGCCCAGTGTTAGCTTGGCCCCTAGTGGCAGCTGGGGGGTTGGCACACTGACACTGTATGCAAGGGGGGAAGCAGAGGCGGGGCAGACACCCGGAGTGCTGCATACGGGGTTGTCCATAGCACAGCCATTGGTGTCATTGCATGCCACTTCCTCCATGGCTGGGGAGAAAACAGGAAAATGCAAACCAGTAGGATGACCCTGGTCTCTCACAGGCCCCACACCCAGCTATCTGGGCATGTTCACACAAACTGGATCCTGTTCCCAGTGGGACTTGAGGGGGTCCCCATTGGAGGGGGGGAGGCAAGCCCTGGGGGAAGAGCCAGACAAAGTAAGTCCCAGAGGACACTGGGGTGACGGGGCTAAGGAGACCAATGGATGGGGGCTGGTCGGCATGGGGATAATAAACAGATCAACAACAAAAAAAATTATTTCCTGAATGTGAATCCCATGTCTGCTATAATGTCTGCTACACATCATCAACAGGTCCCCTGTTATCCTTTTCTTTTCAAGACTGTGCGAGTTTAGTTCCTTCCACCTTTCAGTGTACTCTAAAGAGTTTAAACCATGCATCACTTTAGTAGCCTTCCACTGTATTTTTTCAATTTTTATGTTTTCACTGATATTTGTACCACCCCCACCCCCCGAATTGTGAACCATAATCTAGTAAGTCTCAGGTAGGATGTGTATAGTAGAAGCAGTATTCTCATGGAGCGATTTTTAAAATGCCTGTTAATGGTGTTCAGGACAAAGTTTGCTTTGCTTGTTATAGTTTTACAATGACTGTAAAAATGCAACTGCTTTTCTGTGAGGGACACTAACTATTTGAAATAAGAGGCAGTGTGCTACTGCAGTGTGCAGCTTCAGCAGTGTGAGTTTGATTGACAGCTTGGGGTTACATATGACCAGCTGAACCAACAATTACAACACAGCTATTTAGTTATTTAAAATGCTGGCTAGTAATTACAAAAGTTGTTAAGCAATTTTTAGGAAAGAGGAAATAAGTGTTAATTAAAGAGTGAGTCTCTACCAAAATAAAAATGTTTAAAACTACTATATTTACTATTAGTTTTTACTGTAGTGTTTTCTAGTTTTTGCTTACTTTTTCTCAATGTAAAGTAGGTCTATTAAATTGTTCAGATAAGGCTGTACTCATTTCACTGTGCATTTTGTAAAAGACTCTATCTGTTCCTTACTGACCCCAGAATTGCAATTTGTGACATCACAGTCTGTTGTCATGGTGAGCACCATGATATCATAAACAAAGGCACTATGGGATCAGTATAGATCAGTCAAATCAAATACGTTTTAGACAGGCTATCAAACCATAACAAGCATTTGTCAATGCCGAATGTTTGCTTGCTGGTATTAGCATTAGAAATGCAGGAGTTAGATGTAGAATAGGAATGGCAGTGAAGTACTGAACTTCACATGAACCCCACCTCCATCCTGTAGAGACGGACAGGATTTGGGGTAAGTTTTGGAGTCGTCACCAATGACGGTCAAGACATGTCACCTCACCCTATTCTGCAGACACCGACACGTGTTGAGCTGTGCCTTAGGGTGTTTGGCTTTACTGTCAGCCCATTCCATAAGGACATACATTGAAATGGGTGCAGCATAGGAGAATAGGGTGAAGTCTTGGAACGAAGAGGCCAAGGTACATCTCGATGCCTATCAGTGGCTGGGGGTTAGGGATGGGATGGTATGAGCAGTACAGTTGGCAATCCAAAGGCACACCCCGATGTCTGTCTGTCTGTACAGGGTAGGATGTTATGGTTAGAAACCGTAATGCCTTGGGCATTTGTTGGTATTCACAGTACAACTTTTGAACATGGCCTTTTTGTGACCCCACGTCAGGAAGGCATTTGGGACCTCCTGTCATGAACAGTGGCAGTGTGATTTTGTCAATGTGTCCTGAAAACTGACTACCAACACTGACAGTGACATTCTGCACCACATGTACGAAAACACAGATCAGGCCGGATGTGAAGAATGACAGCTGTACCATCCACAGGGAGGTATGAAGAGATGGCAATGTTGAAAATGTGTAGTGGGAATATTACAAATGCTTGCACTTTCGAGCATATGTGGAAACTGCGCAATGCATGTGCGTAACACAGTCATTTTATGGAGTTTCATCACCAGATTTACAACACAGGCATTTTACGACCTGTGGTCATGAACAGTGTCACTCTGATTTTGTTACTGTGTCCTGAACACTGATTTCCCACAGCAACCACGGTATTCTACGCCGGAACTGCAAAAAACACATTTCAGCCAGGATATGAAAAATGACAGCTGTACTGTTCATAAGGAGGTGTGGAAAAATGGCAATGTTGACAATATGGCGTGAAAATATTGCAAATGTGCGAAGTTACGAACGTGCGTGGAAACTGCACAACGCACACTCGTAACACAGTCATTTTATGGACTTTTGTCACCGAATTTTCAAAATAGCCATTTTAGGACCTCTGCTAGTGAACGGTGTCAGTGTGATTTTCCTAATGTGTCCCGAACACGGATTTCCCACAACAACCGCATTTGTCCGTGCCAGAAGTGCGAAAACACATTTGGGCTGGGATGTGAAAAAATGACAGCTGTACTTTTCATAAGGAGGTGCGGGCAAATGGCAGTGTTGGCAATCTGGAGTGAAAATATTGCAAATGTGCGAAGAAACTGCACAACGCACGCTCGTAACACAGTCATTTTATGAACTTTTCTCACCAAATTTTCAACACAGACATTTTAGGACCTCTGCTAATGAACAGTGACACTGTGATTTTCTTAATCTGTCTCAAACATTGATTTCGCACACCAACTGCGCCATTGTGCGCTACATGTGCAGAAACACATTTTGGGCGAGAGGTGCAAAATTAAACCTGTACTGCTCATAAGGTGGTATGGTAAAATGGCATTGTTGAAATTCTAGACTGCAAATATTTAAAATTTGCGTACTTACGAGCATGCGTAGGAACTGCAAAATGCACGCTCGTAAAACAGTCATTTTTAGGAATTTTTTCACCAAATTTTCAACATAGCCATTTTAAGACATCTGCTCATGAACAGTGTCACTGTGAATTTCTTAATCTGTCCCAAACATTGATTTCACACACCGACTGCGCCATTGTGCGCTACATGAGTGGAAACACATTTTGGGCGAGATGTGAAAAATGACAGCTGTACAGCTTATAAGTAGGTGTGATCAAATGACAATGTTGAAAATCTGGAGTGCAAATGTTACAAATTCGCGAACTTTCGCATGTGCGTAAGAACTGTGCAACACACGCTCATTAAACAGTCAATTT
Organism: Neoceratodus forsteri; assembly: GCA_016271365.2. Classification (NCBI taxonomy): domain Eukaryota; kingdom Metazoa; phylum Chordata; order Ceratodontiformes; family Ceratodontidae; genus Neoceratodus; species Neoceratodus forsteri. The sequence goes on from CM057459.1 coordinate 324,908,943, forward strand.
TAGGAATGTTTTCACCAAATTTGCAACATAGGCTTTTTGACAGCCCACCTTATGAACACTGGCACTGTCATTTCATTAATCGGCCCCAAAAGGTGATTTTGCGCAGTGACTGCAAAATCACCCTTCGGGCCCGATTAATGCCATGACAGTGACAGAATTCATGAGGAGGGGTCCCAAAAACCCCATGTTGAAAATTTGGTGCCACAATTCCAAACAAGCATTTGTCAATGCCGAATGTTTGCTTGCTGGCATTGGCATTGGTACTGTAGAAGTTACAGAGCTGCATAATAGGAATTGCAGCGAAGTATTGAACTGAAGCCAACCCCACCACCACTCTGCAGAGAGTGACAGGCATTGGGGTGTGCCTTTGGGTCATCAGGCACAACGACCATGCCATTTCACCACACCCTACCCTGCAGACACTGATAAGTGTCACGGTGTGCCTTGCGGTCTTTGGCCCTTATGCGCACCCCATTCCATCAGGAAATAGGTGAGATGGGTGCGGTATAGGAGAATGGGGTGAAGTTTGGGCCTGAAGAGTCTGAGGCACACCTTGATGCCTCTCACTGGCTGCAGGGTGTGGGTGGGGGTGGAATGGTATGAGCATTACAGGCAAGAATCCCAAGCCACACCCGATGCCTGTCATTCTCTCTACAGGGTGGGCGTTATGGTCAGAAACCCTAACGCCTCAGGCATTTGTTGGTATTTTCCTCCAAATTTTCAACATGGTTTTGTGACCCCCACCTCATGAACAGGGGCAATATCAGTTTGTTAGGCGAAAACTGCTTTTGCACAGCGACTACGGCATTTGGCACCACAGGTGCAAAAACACATTCTGAACAGGATGTGAAAAATGACAGTGGTACTGTTCATGGGGAGGTGTAAAAAATGGCAATGTTGAAAATCTGCTGTGAAAATCTTGGAAAAAACTGGTGAAGTCATGAGCATGTGTAGAAACTGTGCAACGCACACCCGTAATGTAACTAATTTGGGGATTTTTTTACAGCAGATTGTTAACACAGGTATTTTGGGACCTCTGATCATGAACAGTGTCAGTGTGATTTTCTTTATCTGTCCCGAACAATGATTTCCCACAGCGACCACGCATTTCTGCGCTGAAAGTGTGAAAACACATTTCGGCCATGTTGTGGAAAATGACAGCTGTACTGTTCATAAGGAAGTGTGGAAAAATGCCACTGGTGAAAATCTGGACTGAAAATATTACAAATTCATGAACTTAAGTGCGTGGAAACTGCTTATGCTCACTCGTACCACAGTCATTTTATGGAGTTTTGTCACCACATTTTCAACATAGCCATTTTAAGGCCTCTGCTCATGACCAGTGTCACTGTGATTTTCTTAATCTGTCCCAAACATTGTTTTACGCACACCATCTATACACTGTGTGCTACATGCTGGAAACACATTTAGGCGAGATGTGAAAAATGGTAGCTGTACTGCTCATAAGGAAGAGCAGTAAAATGGCACTGTTGAAAATCTGGTGTGCAAATATTACAAATTCGCAAACTTGCCAGCATGCGTAGGAACTGCGCAACGTGCGCTCCTAAAACAGTCATTTTTGGGAATTTTTTCACCAAATTTTCAACATAGCCATTTTAACACCTTTGCTCATGACCAGTGTCACTGTGATTTTCTTAATGTGTCCTGTATTGATTTGCGACACCAACTGCGCCATTGTAGCGCTACATGGGCGGAAACACGCTTTGGGTGAGATGAAAAATGACAGCTATACTGCTCATAAGAAGGTGTGGTAAAATGGCAATGTTGAAAATCTGGTGAAAATATTGAAAATTCATGAACTTACGCGTGTGTAGGAACTGTGCAATGCATGCTCAATAAAACAGTCATTTTTAGGAATTTTTCCACCAAATTTTCAAAATAAGCTTTTTGAGAGCCCACCTTATGAACACTGGCAGTGTCGTTTCATTAATCGGTCCCTAAAGGTGATTTCACGCAGTGACTGTGAAATCACCCTTCAGGCCCGATTAACGCCATGACAGTGACAGCATTCATGAGAAGGGGTCCCAAAAACCCCATGTTGAAAATTTGGTGCAAAAATTCCAAAAAATGCCCGAGATATGCAGCAAAGTTGAAAAAACCCTATCTATTACATTATACAGCTTACTGGCATTTCCTCAGTTCATGGTCGGCTTTGAAGAGTGCAGGCGTGTTCGGTCCACGAAGATCGTGCGCGGACTCCGGAGGTAAGTATGGAGTGAGAGGGGTGTGGGAGGCAGGTGCGCAGTGGGTGGAGTGCGGGAGGGCAGGGAGACTGCGAGGGACCGTTTTTAATTTACAGGTTGTTTTTACTATTAAGATGACGGGGCGTTTGCCACGCTGGGTGGGCTCCCAAGCGTGGCAGCTAAACTGTTTGGGGGCTGGAGCCAATGGGGATTAGGCACCCCATCGGCCCTCTGGGCTTGTGCCACGCTTGGGGTGAGCTCCCAGCGTGGCAGCTCTAAACTGTTTGGGGGCTGGAGCCGACGAGGATTGGGCACCCCATCGGCCATCTGGACGTGTGCCACGCTGGGGTGAGCTCCCAGGCGGGCACCAGGAAAGCTTTTTGGGGGTGGCGTGAGCCGATCGGGCATTGGCCACCCCCATCGGCTAATACAGTATGTGCGTGGGGGGGGCACGTCAGCATGCAATATGCGTGCCTGCCTGTTGAGGGGGGAGCTCTGCTCACTGAAGTGGAGCTCTCCCTTTCAACTGTATGCCACTGCATTTTCAACTGCTGTCATAGACAGCTGGAGCAGTGATTGGCACACTGCGACTGCACTTACAAACACACTGACTGAACTGGAAGAGACTGACATACCTCTGGAAAACTCGGATGATGGCAGTATGTTTCTTGGACATGTGTGCAAGCAAACATAAAAATGCCTGAGATATGCAGCAAAGTTGAAAAAAACATATTTACTCCGTTATACAGCTTACCGGCATTTCTTCAGTTCACGGTCGGCTTTAAAGAGTGCAGACATGTTCCCGGTCCACTGAAGATCGTTGCGCTGGACTCTGGAGGTAAGTATGGGGTGAAGGGGGTGTGGGGAGGCAGAGTGCGCAGTAGGTAGGCACGGGTTGTGGGAGGGGTCTGGGGAGACCACAAGGGACCGTTTTTCTTTCGAAAAAAAAAAGACAACAGGGCGTTTCCCATTTACAGGGGCATTTGGCACGCTGGGGTGGGCTCCCAGTGTGCCAATGGACTCTTTTGGGGGGAGCAGCTGTAGCCAACAGAGATTGGGCACCCCCATCGGCACACAAGGAAATGGGGGGGACATCATGCCAATGGGGATTGGGCAACCCCGTCAGCAGACAACGAAAGTGGGTGGGGGGTTACATCTTGCCAATGGGGAGTGGGCTTCCACGTCAAAAATAAACATTGCCACTGAAGCCAGCAGGGATTGGGGCCCCCGTCAGCAAACAAAGACCATTGGGAAGGGGCACATGCTGCCGAGGGGGATTGGGCACCCCCCTCAGAATAGGAGGCTGCATAATATTGTTTGTGAATGCGGTGGCAAGCCGCCCGCCATGTTCACAAACAGTATTAGGCTAGCTAACGTTACGACCTGCAATGATGGGTTGCTCCCTTATTGCAGCCCAATGACTGATGCTGCAATGACGAGGTGGCCCCTGATTGCTGCAGCGAAAATGTTACAACTTGGTGCACTTTTGGAGACCAGTGTCATCGGCACACTGTGCCTCCATTGGTCCACCAGTGCCAAGCCCCCAAATGCAGTGGCTCCCTTGGCTGTAACACTGCCACGCCTCCACAACCCGCTTCTCTCCTAAGCGGTCACATCATGTTTCTTGCGCATGCGCGCAAGCAAACATAAGAAGGAAAACTCAGAACATAATGTAACCCCCCTGCAAATGAGGGTTCCCAAAAGTCTTCCAGGAGCTTGCCTGAATGCTCCAAGCCTGGGTGGTGTTCGGCATCTGAGCTGCTTAACTGTGGTTGCAAGTGAATGCTATTTGAGCCTCCACATACTGTCTCTTTAAGGGCTGTCTGCTTGCAGACTTAATTAGTTTGTATGGGGGGACTGTGTATTTAATGCTCGAATCCCGGTCGAGCTGCGGTGAAATTGCTCCATTTTGCGGTCACTGAAGGTGCAAAGGGAGCCCATCTGAAAGCTGTAAGTGTTTGCCTGTAATCATTTAAAGCATTAGCAAAATTGTAGTTTGTCTAACCTGCCTTTATTGCAACTGGGACTCTGTATGTGTTACCTCTCCATTTTGGACCTAAACTGCTGTGCTGGGCCAGTTGGGTTAAGGGAGCCCTAAAATGGAGCCTGTGGATGAATCAGAACTTGGACTCTTAATTTGAGCCAGCCACAAGGGGGATTGTATGGGCAGTGACTCTGGGAAATGTAGTTTTGACCTTGGCGCCTTTTTCTACCGACAGAGGGAGTCTTATTGTGAGCGACAGCTGAATCAGCCAACAGAATAGTGTGGAGCTAAAGGAAATGCCCTGCTCTGTGACCGGAAAGATCTGATCAGTTGTGGCAGTGAAGAGAGAAGGAGCTGTGTGCTTCTGCGGTGTATAGTTTCGCATGGGAAGCGCGTGTAAGGCCCTGAGTTTCGGTCTGCAGCCTTTGTGAGTGCCAGTTTCGACTAAATCTGAGTTGTGAGGAGAAAGAAGCACTAGAAGTGTGGAAACCAGGCTCACCCTGTAGAAGACTGGAGAAATTGCTGAATCGTGCTCGGTCTGTCAGGAACTGAAGCTGCTGTGTGTGCTCCCGGGTATTTTGCAGTAATTGCGATCGGGATCGAGAAGCAGCCTGCCTGGTATAGTACTTTCCTTTTACATATAAATATGTGTAGTGCTTGTGGGAAATCGCTATTTCAAATCCCCAGAACAGTGAATTGTGTGCTGAAGCTGGAAGTAAACCCCAGCTTAATTCGGACAACATCCGTTTGCTATCAACTACAGTGGGGTCCAGTCACAAGGACCTTGTCCTCATGCCCTGCTCTTCTGGCAATCCAGAGGGACATTCTCCATCCGATCCTCAGCTTGGGTGTTGTGAGTACAAATCAGGGTATTCCCCTGCAGCTTGTTTTTCAATCACAAGTGCGTCATCTAATTCTTGTTGTTTCACTGTTCCATGGACTGAGCCCTCTGGCTCCGGATTACAATTGAGTGTTGTGCATATATTTTCTTCTACAGGGCCCTATCCATCTGCACCTGCTGGCCAACCCCGGGCAACGGACCTGGCTAGCCCCCCCAACCTGGGTACCCAGAGTGTGACTTTTCAGACCCTGTATGTGTGCACAGTACTGTGATTTAATGCCACTAATTAACCTGATTCCCCCTTCCGTGTTACTGTCTCCTAAATAAATCAGATGTGTTGTTGTTATACTATATACTGTCTGTGGTGGTGGTACTTATGGAAACAGTATTGTGTTTTGCTGTGTATGTTGATTAACCTTACTTTACAGGGAGTCCTCAGAGATGTGCTTCTGAATCAGTCTCGAGGGTAAGTGGTATCTATATGAGTGAACAGTGTGTAAACGTAGGGTATTGGGGCTGTAACTCCAGTGTACTGTGTGAGCCACTAGAGGGGATAAAAGGGGGTCTCAGTGTCCCAGAGGGCTGTGACCAAGTTAGTCTAACCACTACAAACCCTGACTTCTGGGTGGAGGCACCCGCCATAGGACCTAGGCCCCTCAACCTGTCCGTAGTCAAACAGGCAGGGGTAGTAGCCCTTGGGATAGTGCCACCTAGGGGTTACAATAAAAATAGTATTCTCTTGTGAACTGCAAGAGCTGAAACATTATGAATGTACCTGTGAAGTGCAAAGCTACTATTTAAGGTATAGCCACTGTTATTTTACAAACACAAAACCTGCTGATCAGTTTTTGGAAATCCATCTCTCATGTCCCCTGCAAAACTGATCAGTGACAAAGAAACCTGAGGTGGGACTGATCCACTGCTTATACATAGTGATCACATCACTAGGTCTAGGGTTGTTAATTTTTAAAATCTCAAAGGTCTGAGTTTTGTTATAGTTTTACTTAAATTCTTGTTTTTTTATTTATTTCTTTGCTGTTTTTCTTCCTGAAGGTGGATTTACAATTTAAAAAAAAAAGTTGTTTCAACTCAGTATTTACCATGTTGAAACATTTTTTTCCATCAGCCTGTACTAATTATACTTGTTTGCAGTTACCATCTGACATCTCTGAAACCGTCCTTAGCCATCTGAACATGACCCTTCCTCTCGACATAATTGCAATGACAGCAAGGATACATAGCTCTTCGGGAGCCAATTTATTAGGGAACTTCAGGCATGGCTGCAGAAGTCTATGAGCTGATGTACATTTGTATACTGATGAAAGTGGGTTAATAAGGCAGCCCTGCTGATGAGTGCTGGAAATGGTGTTCCGTTCTGCCAGAGGGCACAGACAGTAAACACTGTTAGAGCACCCTCCATTGCCATGGGCATCAATTACTGTCGCACAGTATGGATTTACCGTACAGAGACAAGCTGATGTCTCAGAAATACCCATAACAGACACAAATGTTCACATAGCTTCACCAGATATACTGACTTACAATTGCCCTTATAAGGTTATTCCACAGGATCAGTAACAAGTATTTGGGGAAAAAAAAACAGATATAGTCACTAGATTTATTAATTATGATCTTCTAGGTTGGTGTTGTTCTTAATTTCAGTACAGAACAGTAATGCCCTCCATTCAGTGGTTTCCTACTCTGCAATATATATGTTTTTCTCCTTTTTAGTCTGCAAACTGAGTCTGCTGCCTATTGCTGTGATCTGAAATGTTTTGATGAATATACACAGTGCAGGCAGCAAAGCATGCTATGCATGTGCTTGAGTGGTGTTGTGGCCATCTTCAGTCATAAGAGTGAACCATTTCCACTAAAGTGGAATACAAAACACAGTAGTCATGAGGTACCAAACAAAGTGCTAGGGCCCAGAAGGTTGTATCTGATGCATGGTTTGGCTCAGGGAAGGGGATCACCAGCAGTGGGACCCTGAAGAGTATTTTCACTATCCAGCTTAGGGAGGGGGAATGTCCAGCGGCAGGGCCCCCTGAGGAGAAACTGGACACCCAGTCAGCTCAGGAAAGGGGGAATTTCTAGCAGCTGGACCCTTGAGGAGTGGTTCTGCTGCCCAATTTTGCTCAGGTAGGATGACCCCCCAAAAGTGGGATCCTGGGAATTTAATTTATTTATTTGAAAATTGGTAACCAGGTGGGGCACACTGAGCCAGGGCTTGTTTCCAGGTGTGACCCGGGGAAAAGGGAAAGGGTATACAATAAATCAGAAACAGCAGCATAGAGACGTATTCCAAAGATAAAGTGCAAACAGCAAACAATTCAACAAGATGCAAGTGCAAATAATAATAAACAGTGAACAGCAATTGGTTCTAGGAGCAGCACCAATACCCAATTGAAATTACAAAAGCAGGTTGATACAAGTAAGTGCAGCAGTTATAGTGACATGAACTGACACCAGAAAGGACCATGGCATGGGTGAAAAGGGCACCAGGGGCACATCAGGTGGAGGACTGACAGGAGCAGAAGGAGGGGAGAAGCTTTAGCTGGTGCCTAAGGGAAATGGGGGTGGGAGTTGAGAGACAGAGACAGGAGGGAAGCAGGTTCCAGAGGGAGGAAGGTGATAGGAGAAGGCTGACTGCCCAGCAGAGGAGTGAGGGTGGGGGACGGAGAAGGCGCAAGGATCCCTGGAGTGGAGGAAGTATCAGGCAGATGGAATGGGTGAGAGGAATGTGTCTAGGTACAGTGGTAGAGACTCAAACCAGTATTTGGAGATGAAGGAGGTGTAGTGGGACTGACAATGTGATGGTAGGGGGAGGATGGATAGGGAGGAATAGAGGAAGCAGTGATGAGTGGGAGGGGATAGTTGGTTGCAAAGTGATAGAAGGCATTACAGAGGGTGTTCAGCCTGGCAAGGGAAGAGGAGAGGCAGTACAACAGATCAAATCCGCATAGTCGAAGCATGGGAGCACCATTATTGTAACCAAATCCCGATGAACCAGCAGAAATAAGCAGTCTTTGTTACGGTACAAGGTTCCAAGCTCAGGGTGGAGCATGGAGTGAGTGGCATCGATGTGGGCAGAGACGTCCAGCCTACTATCAAGCCACACAGCAAGATACTTGAAGGAGAGAACCACTTCAGGAGGGGTGGGGTGCCATCCGGGGTGGAGAAGTCGGGGGGGGTGATCCTGGCCAGCTTCTGGCTGGTGCCAAAATCATGGACACCTTTTTCTAGTGTTGTCCTGGAGTTTGTTAGACTGGAACCAGTACAACATACTGTGCAATTCTTGCTGGAGTGAGACTTCCACTGCCACAGTTGAGGGGCATGAAGTGTAGAAAACTGTGCCACATGCATGCATGTAAACATGCAAGTTAGCACAGACAGAGAGGATGTGGCTGAGAAAAATGGAGAAGAGGACTGGACCCAGGATGGAGTCTTGTGGGATCCCAGCCTGGATTTGCAGGGGAAGGACAAAATGCCTCCTACCTGAACCGACTGTGGATGGCCTGAGTGGTAGGATCAGAACCAGTCAACAGTGGGGGCTGAGAGGCTGCAGAGCTAAGCTTGTCCAGGAGGAATAGATGGGCATCTGAACCAAAGGCTTTGGTCTTAATTCATCCCCAGCAAGGATGGAGTCAGTGACCCACAGTATGGAGGAGACAGTGGAATGGTGCTTCCAAAAAACAGACTGGAAGGGGGAGAGGAAGTCATCAAGCTTGGAGTAGACAAGTTTCTCCTGCAGCTTTATGAGAGAAGGGAGCAGGGAGACAGGTCAAACATTGCCAGGGGTGCAGGGATCACCCCCTTTGTGGAGGAGGAGAACTTTGGCAGTCTTCCATGACTGAGGGGTAGCGCAGAGGCTGAAGGAGAGATTAAGGAGGTGAGTATGGGGGAGGCGATGGCCGGAGCTGAGAGATGGAGTTCAGGGTTCAGGCCAACAGGGTTATGTAAGCCCCCCTCATGGGGCGAGCTTACTAGTCCAGTTGTCCTTCCCTCCCCTCTTTAGGTGTTAGCTTTCGGGCACTGTCTGTGTCCTGCCCCTAGGGGGCGGTGTTCCTGCCTGCTATATAAGTTTGGGGGCAGCAGCAGGAAGAGGGGGGAGAGAGATGGTAGGTTTGGCAGGGCAAGTGTGGCCAGGGCCCAAAAACCCACAGCCTGGAAGGTGCGGGCCTGAACGGTGGCGGTACGTCGGGTGGCACCTCCATGGGGAGGGTGGTAGGAATTGGCGACCGTTGGGGTCAGGGGAACCTTCGCCATTACTGGTGGGAAGGAGATTGGAGGTGGAAGTCAGTTCGCTTCATCTAGAGCAGGGGTTCTCAAATGGTGAGGCCAGCCTCCCTGGGGAGGCCCCAACCTGTTCCAGGGGAAGCTCAAGCAAGTCTGAACAAGTACTGCATTTAAATTTTGAGTTGTATATATTTTGTGTGAAGAGATGAAGCAAACTGTAAGTGGATAATAGTAGGTGAATTGAATGTATTTATTTACCAATAGGTGATAAGGGAAGTTGAATGAGCCAAGGCTCATCTCAGGTGTACCAGGGAAGGGTAGGGAGTGAATACATTTCAAAAGGTAACTGCAAAACAATCAAAAATACACAGTGAACAATAGTGCAAACAAATACGAACAATAAACTAATAATAAGTGGTGGCAATTGATCAATTTGTAGCCTGATGGCAGAACAACCCAACTACAAGGGTTGAGCATAGAAGTGCTAAGAGGAATAGCAGTAAGAGCAAAGTAATAAGCTGAATAACAATAGTTGTTTATTTTATTTGTTATTCAGATAACACCTTTAGTACAGGAGCTCTTTTTCAAAGGTTTCACGTCAGTATAAGACAAAGAACTGAATGTGAGCCACGTACTCAAAGGGGTTTCAATATATTTATTGTGCACTGCGCAAAGAACAGTATGTTATTTTTCTTTGGGGAGGCCCAAGATTATTTCAGTTTTTAGGGGAGGCTCAAAATCTTTTCCAAGGATTTGGGGAGGCTCACTGTGACAAAGTCTAAGAACTATTGATCTAGAGGCTTGGGTCCCCGTGCCTTACATTTGGGATGGAATGGCAGTGGGGCTGTCGTGGTGGTGGCAGGGCCATGACAGGGCCCCTTGGAGGTGGCAGCTTCCAGGAGGTAATTTCCCAGTTGGCACACTGCTGGAGGTAAGGTTGGAGGGCCTGCACTCTGAAATTCACTTTATTGGGCCTGCCATGCCCGTGTCTTGGGTAGGACCCGTGTCAGACACATGAAGGAGTGTAGGGGAAAAGTAGTAACTGAAGAAAGAGCCATCGTCCAGCTTTACAGTTATAAGCCACTGTGCAACCCAGTGTGTAGGTGGGAACAGCATTTGGTTTTGGCTCTGGGAAAAGGGAAATGGAGCAGCCGTGGTATGGGCTTAGGCTATAGTAGGCCCCAGTTCTATAACGTCCAGGGAGGTGGGAGGGAGTTAGGCACTCCTCCTGGGGTTAATGATGGTTAAGGAAAATGCAGTTGACAGGTGTAAGCCTTGATTCCAGCTTGCAGTTCTATGCATGGAGCCTGTTTTGGGTCTATTTTTCTAAGCCTGTGTGATCTAGCTGTTTTGGTCTAACCAGTGCCTGTGTGCCTGTCAAATTTACTTATTCTCTCAGCCCCGTGGGGCTGCTTCATATGTTTATTGAGTATAGATCATTAATAACTTCAAATTAAATGTTATATTTTCCTTTTACATGATTGTGCAGGCTTATTTAATGAACTAACCTAAATGATCCCTCTGAAGAAGGTCTCTTATCTCCTTGTCCCTCTTGAAGCTCATCAGAGGAGTGCAGCAGCGTGTGGGTCAGCAGCAGCAGGCTGGTAAGATGAGGCCCATTCTAGTGCTTGAAATACCACCAGCCAGGTAAGGTCTGCATTTTGTATTCTCTGACACTGTGTACTGCTGGCTGGAGGACTCATGTTCTATGCTCCCCCCCCCTCATTTTTCACCATCGGGACCCATGGACAAATGGAGGGAGGAGGGGGTTACAGCTAGATCTGTACAGGTTGAGTGAGGAAAGGACAAGCAGGGTTTCCTGGGTAGTGATGGGGTGAAATGAAACCCAAAAGAGGGGTGGGGCAAAGAGGAGGGTAGAGATGGGTTGAGAGGAGCTGGGGGGGGGTGACAGCACAAGTAGTGAAAAACTTAATGAAGTGGGCAATAACAAGACTAGGGAGCGGACTGGGCTGGGGGATCAAAAAGGGAGTAAATAACTTTCCAGAATTTAACTGGGAAGTTAAGATTTTTCAGAGGTTGGCCCCAAAATAGAGAGATTTCACAGTGCAGATGGCTTCTGTGCAAGTATTTCTGAGTATCCTGTAAAAAAGGAGGTCAGACAGGGAGCAAGTTAATTTGTATTGGGCCTAGACTTGCACATATCAATGAGGTCATAGGTGATCCAGGAGTGGTGGGAGGACTTAACACTGGACTTCTTGATGGGGGCGTGCTTGTCCCAGACGGAATTAACGTTTGAAAGGAAAAGGGAGAGGACCACGTCAGTGTCTGGGGTATAGAGGACTGAGGCCAGTCAGTTGCAGCCAGGTTGCTCAGCAGAGCATTTTATTTAACAACTGCAGGGACCGGGACCAGACATATTTAGGGAAGGAGGTAGGGTGCCGGACTTTCCTGATACAAAATGTCATGGAGTGGTCACTAAAAACATCCGGCAGATTCTCACCCCAGGAATCCCTCAGTATGCTTGACTATTGCAGTTAAACCAACTGGGTTCAACTGCCCTGGAGGTGGAGTTTATGCTAATGATGCCAGGGTATTAGCCAATCAGGATGTCGTAAGAGACTGCTGCTGTTAAGTCAGTCAGATTCATTTCTCTGCTTGACTGAACAAGTCTGCCCCAGAGCTCTCTCTTCATATCTTCGCTTGAAGAAGTTTATTTTTCTTCCAGTTGGTTATTTCCTTTACTTTTGTGCTGCCTTTAGTGTTTTTAGCTATGTTTTTGTGTATTTTAGTCTTTTTTTTCATGGTTCCCTTCAGTTCCCAGGAGCCGCAGATTCTCTCCTCACAGCAGTTCTTTCCACAGTTCCCGTGCTTTATTTACTGACTAAAAATACCACTTCCGAGGTAAATTTTTCACGCTTTTATTTTAACATTATTTTTTATCGCAGTTCCCTTCTTTTTAGTGGAACTGCAATTTCTAATGTAACCCCTAGGTGGCGCTATCCTGTGGGCTACTACCCCTGCCTGCTTGGCTACTAACAGGTTAAGGCGCCTGAGTTCTAAAATGGGTGACTCCACCCAAAGGTCTGGGTTGGTTGTGGCTAGTCTAACCAGGTCACAGCCCACTGTGACTCCCCTTTCCTCCCACTAGTGGCCCGCAAAGTACACAACAGTAACTTTCCCAATACCCCACCTATGCAAACCTATTACACATATAGTTACCACTTACACTCAGGACCGATTCTTGCCGCACGTCTCAGAGGACCCCCTGTAAAATAAGGTGATACAGTACAACAGCAACAATGCAATACATTTAGCATAAACTGACACCACAGTCAATGTAAATTTGCAGAAACAAACAGATCAGATTTATTCAGGGGAGCTGTAACAAGGAGGGGGAACATCAGGTTAATTGGTTTAAACACAATAATAATCACAGTACTGTGCATGCACTTTGAGTCCCAATCAGTTTCATTCTCTGGGTACCCAGGATGGGAAAGGGGCTGGCCAGGTCCGTTGCAGCTGGTTGGGGCCCTGTGATGGAAAAAAGAACATGCACACACAATTTGTAATCCGGAGCCGGATGGCTCAGTTCATGAAAAGAAAAGCACACACAATCAGATGACACACTTTGATTAAACAACAGTTGCAGGGAGCTACCCTAGTAATTGCTCACGATACCACAGGCTAAACACAGGAGGGCTGATGGATTATCTCTGTGGATTGCCAGAGGAAGCTTAGCCCCTCAACGATGGATCTTTCTGTGCAGCAAGGTAGTGAGGCAGGACCCTTGTGGCAGGGCCTATCTGCGTCAGGCAGCAGGGATGCAGTCCGATTTGGGCTGGGAAAACTACTTCCAGCACCAGCACAAAGTTCACTGCAACTGGGGGAACCAGAACGCGATCCCCTTCCAGCACATAACACATTTATATGTAAAAGAAAGTTTACTGTACCAGGCAGGTGACTCCTCGGTCCCGATTGCAAACAATCACTGCAATTATCCAGGAGCACTATCGTCGCTAGAGTCCTGACAGGCCGATCGCTTTCAGCAAAATCGTGAGTCTTCTACAGGGTGACCCTGGTAATAAAACAGCAGCAGCTTGCTTTTCTCACAAAATTGGGATTCAGTCCGAAACACCTTTTTCTCTGTCTCTCTCTCTCTCTGTCTCTCTACAGCAGCAACAGGCTAGAATTTGGGCCTCACATGTGCTTCCCGCGCGAACTACCATGCCGCTTGAGCAGAGCTGAGCTCCTTCAGTCTTCACTACCAACTGAAGTCTGGCTTCCCAACAGACAGCCCAGGGTCTTTCACTTAGATTCAAAAGGTTCTTTTGGTCAGTTCAGTTGTCAATCACAGCAGGCCTCCCCCATAGGTGCAAAAAGGCGCCAAGGATCCAAAACTACATTACCCAGAGGCACCTTCCATACAGTCCCATTTCCACAGGCTCTAACTGAGAGTCCCAGTCCCAATTGGCCCAAAGCAAGCTCCATCTTAGAGTCCTCACATACTGATTGGTCCAATTCAACAGTCCGGGACCAAAATGGAGGGCACAACAGAACAGTCCAGGCTGCAAGAAAGCAGGTTAGAACAAACTGCATTTTCATTGTTACTCTAACAGATTGCCAGTAATTAGTTATATCTTTCAAGAGAGCTCACTCTGCCCACTTAGCGACAGCAGAAATGGAGCAATTTGTCAGCAGCTCAAGCGGGATTCGAGCAGGGAAACACACAGACCCCCCTTTCAGATTAATTATGACTGCAAACAAGCAGCTCTTAAAGAGGCAGTACTTGGAGGCTTTAAAAGCGCTCACTGGGAATCACATTTAAACAGCTTAGACGCTGAACACCTCCAGGCTCTGAGCAATTAGGCAAGCTTTTGGAAGACTTTTGGGAACTCCCATTTGCAGGGGGGGTTACACTAACACTTTTTCTTTATTTTTCACTCAGTCAGGAATCATTTCTCACGGCTCCACAGCACTTGAAAACCGAATGAACTTTTCTTCTTTTCACTTTTGGGAGTCACCTTTTTCAAGGTCTTCTGACAAACTGGCATATTAGATAGACCCAGACAGAGGACTGCTCCCAGTGGTTTTAAAAATTGTATTAAATGTTTTATAATTGTGGCCAAGGCAGATGGCCATGACCTTTGTCTAAGTTGTTTGGGTCGCAGTCACACCTTTGTTAACTGTGAACGTTGCACTAAATTTTTCTTGAAAAGAGCCAAAAGGCTGGAAATAATGGCTTTTCAGTCTGCCTCCCACTCTAATAAAGTTGCAGAAGAGGGGGCCTCCTCTCATCAAAAATCTAAAGACAGGTCCTTCAAGGACCCCCTAGAAAATAAGTCAGATAAAAATAATGACCAAGCCAAACATAAAAGACTTTCAGAGCAAGTTCCTGATTCAATGCCTGCTAAAAAGAAACAAAAAGAAAAGCATATCACTGTCCCTCCCACTGAAAAGCAAAGGAAGATGCCAGTGTCACAACAAGATATACCCTCTGTGGAGGAAATGGCAAAAGGCTTGGCAACTATATCAAAACTTTCAGGCTGTGGGCAGCCTCTTTGGTGCACCAGCTGGTCTTCCCATACCTATTCCCTGTGATCCTGGCCTTGGCCAGGGCATTTTCTTTGAGGGAGATGATAATGATGAAGAAGAGGGTGAACCCTTAGAGCCTGATGTGTCTCCTGACCAGGAGTTTGGCAATCCTTCCCATGGCCAGGAGGATTTTTCCTCTTATTATACCTTTGTCCAACACATGGTGGACACTCTTGACCTATCTATTCAAGAAACTACTGAGGAAGATGAGGAGGCAGATTATTTTACAGACCTGTCAGTCTCACTTCCATAGTGGGTAAACTCATAGAAGCGATACTGAAGGAGAGACTGGTGTCATTTCTCGAGGTGAGTGGCCTCCAGAATGGGCACCAGCATGGGTTCATCTCGGGGAAATCTTGTCAGACCAATCTAATAGAGTATTATGACTGGGTAACAAGTGAGCTGGATAAGGGCCACGCAGTGGCTGTCCTATATTTGGACCAGCAAGGCCTTCAATTCAGTGCCTAATGGGCGGCTGGGAGGGGAAACTGAAATCAGTGGGGGTGGGGGTGGGGGCAAAGCCAGTTAACTGGATCATGAACTGGCTGAAGGGGAGGCAGTAATGGCTGGTGGTGGTGGTGGGGAACTCTCAGCACCTAGGCCAGTGATGAGTGGAGTGCTGCAAGGCTCTGTGCTGGGTCTACTGTTGTTTGGGCTATTCATATCAGATA
Organism: Neoceratodus forsteri; assembly: GCA_016271365.2. Taxonomy (NCBI): domain Eukaryota; kingdom Metazoa; phylum Chordata; order Ceratodontiformes; family Ceratodontidae; genus Neoceratodus; species Neoceratodus forsteri. The sequence goes on from CM057459.1 coordinate 324,924,432, forward strand.
TCTCACACGGAGTTGAGAGTAGGATCAGTCTGTTCACAGATGATAATAAAATTGGGGCAGTAATGGATGAAGTTGACGAGTGGAAACAACTACAGGTAGACCTAACCAAACTGGAGAAGTGGTCGGCAAAGTGGTAGCTGAGCTTCAATGCGAAGAAGTGCAAGGTTATGCACTCCGGGGCCAAGAACCCGAGGAGGAAATATTGGTTGGCGAGTGTGAGGCTGGGGGTCACAGAGGAAGAAAAAGACATAAGGGTGATAGTAACGGAGAGCATGAACAACTCTGCTCAATGCAGGAAAGCTGCAGCTAAGGCTAATAGGATGCTGGGGTGTAGTGCAAGGGGATTATCATCCAGGCATAGGGAAGTGATCCTGCCCCTCTACAGGTCCTTGGTCAGGCCACACTTGGAGTATTGCGTGCAGTACTGGTGTCCATATTTGAAGAAGGATATTAGACTGCTAGAGGGGGTGCAGCAAAGGGTGACAAAAATGATACAGGGATGGAAAGCAAAACCTATGAGGACAGGCTGAGGTACCTGAGTTTGTACACCCTGGAGAGGAGGGATAGTGGGTATATGACTGAAACGTTCAAGTACCGAAGGGGATCAACAAATCTAGTGCTGATGGGTTATTTAAGCTGAGGAAGGGAAGGGACATGAGAGAGCACGGGCTAAGAAGACTGGAGGGGGGCAGATTTAGGAGAGAGATGAGGAGACATTACTTCATGGAGAGGGTGGTGTAGAAATGGTACACCCTACCAGAGGGGGTGATTTCATGTAAGACAGCGGGTAGTTTTAAAAGGCATGGGACAGGGCAGTGGGGGAGAGTCTGGGTAAGTAGTGGAGAGAACTTCCTGGAGGTGAGGGGGGAGCGGGGTGGGGCAGCTGCAAGCTAGGGATGCTAGCTGCACACTTGAGCAAACTTGATAGACTATGAGGCCTGTTTCTGCTGGCAGATTTGTATGTCCATATGTAAGTAAGTTTTTAAATGTGATGGATCTCCCTCCTCCTAAAAAGCTATTACTTCCAGTTCATAAGTCCCTTCACAGGGCTACCTTAAAATTACTCCAGAATCCCACCTCCATTCCTGGGGTGGATAGGAAAATAGAGAAAAAGTACCAGCTAGAAAAAACTGATGCTGAGTACCTTTATACGCATCTAGACCATGAAGGGGTTGTGCCAGCTGCAGTCTGTGACAGAGATAAGGTACCCTTTTCATCCCAGCCTCCAGAAAAAGAATCTAGAAAACTGGACACTATGGGTAAGAATCATACACCACAGCCTCTCTACTGTTATGCCTCTTTACTTACATGGTGTACACAGCTCAACATCAAAAGGCTTTATGGAACTTGGTCCTGGCTATCAGTCAGACAACCCCAGAAAACGTGGCTCAGGACCTGCCAGAAACTGTTAAAACTGCCTTGGAAGCCACAAAATACCAGTTTCACATGGCTGTAGATGCCAATGACACTGCCTCCAGGGCTATGGCTCAGGCCAGTTCTCTCAGGAGGTTTACCTGGTTGAGAACTACCAATGTCTCTCAATACACTCAGACTAAAGCTATGGACTTCCCCTGTGAGAACAGTACTCTCTTTGGGGACAAAACAGAATTATACAATGGGGTAAATCCAAAGTCTGAAACCCTGCAGTCTCAATGGCTGGCTGGCACCTTTGCCAGTGTGATAAATCCTCCAGAGTACCCACTGGAAAAGGTGCCAGCCAGCCACTTTACCAAGATCACTACAACCCCCAAAAATCAAAACACATACTCGCCATCTTGATTCCCTACTAAAGTGCTCCACAACTCGAGTAAAAAGCACTACCACATAAACTACACTGCTCTCCCGAAACAATGGGAGAAAAAACTAACCAAGTAAAAAAAAAAAAAAATCAACAAAACCTTGTACTTAGCCGAAATCAGTTCCTGCCTGTGACAGTTCCTCCTTGCTGCCTCTGCCCGTATTGACTACTCCCCAAACACATTTCTCTCTGTATCCTCAGTTCGTTCTAATTACCCCAGACACAGACCGTAACAATCACTAGCTCCACGATGAAACTTACTCCCCGACACATGACAAAAATGGTCGAAAAAAACATTCTCAAAAACAGCAACAGTTGCACATGCGCAGAATGAGGCAGCTACTGCTTCGTACTTTTCAATGCACCGCAAATCAACTACTCTACGCTCTCCCAGCTCCTACAACAAAAACAGAGCTAGGACACAGAAAAGTAGCAATATTGGACATGCTATAAAAGGCTTCCCATGCCCAAAAACACATCAAGAATGCAAGCAGAAAACTTATGCACGCGCACAAAATGGGACCCTAGCAACCCAGGACCGTAGCCCTAGCAACCGGGAATTATCTTTTCTCCTGGACCCAAAAATTCAATAAAAATAATGTATAATACAAAAAAAAAACATTTTAAATATTTTTCTATTACAAAACACAAACTGTTCATTGTATAATAGCATACTCCCTCCAGGAGTCGGTATACTAGTGGATTTACCACTTCTGGTGTAGTTAAGTCACTCGGCTGCACCTCGTGATTGAACCACACCAGGCGTGGTAAATCCACCAGTATATCCTCACCCTGGAGTGGTATATTGCTTAAGCATACATGAACAAACATTTGTCAGTGCTGAATATTGCCTTGCTGGCATTGGCATTGGTAGTGCAGGAGTTAGAGAGATGCATTATAGAAATGGAAGTGAATTATGAAACCGACACCAACTCCACCCCACCTTGCAGAGACTGACCGGCATTGAAGTGTGCCTTTGGGTCGTCGGCCATAACGCTCATGCCATTTCACCTCACTCTATCCTGCAGATTCTGACAAATGTTGCATTGTGCCTTGAGGTCGTCGGGACTTACGATCACCCCATTCCATAAGGAAATATGTTGAGATGGGTGCAGTATAGGAGAATGGGGTGAACTTTGTGGCTGAAGAGTCCTAGGCACACCTTGATGCCTGTCACTGGCTGCAGGGTGGGGGGTAGAATGGCATGAGCATTGCAGCCAACAATCCAAAGTCACACCCCTGACGCCTGTCAGTCTCTACAGGGTGGGACGTTATGGTTAGAAACCCCAATGCCCCGGGCATTTGTTGGTATTTGCATTTCAAATTTTCAACATGGGCTTTTTGTGACCCCACCTCATGAAAGCATTTGGGACCTCCGTTCATGAACAGTGGCACTGTGATTTTGTTAATCTGTCCCGAACGTTGATTTCCCACAGCAACTGCACCATTCTGCTCCAGATGTGCAAAAACACATTTTGGGCAGGATGTGAAAAATTACATCTGTACCGTTCATAAGGAGGTATGAAAAAATGGCAATGTTGAAAATCTGGAGTGAAAATATAAAAAATTCTCGAAGTTACGAGTGTGCGTGGAAACTGCGCAATGCATGCTCGTAACACAGTAATTTTTTGGAATTTTTTTCACCAAATTTTCAACACAGGCATTTTGGGACCTCTGCTTATGAACAGTGTCACTGTGATTTTCTTAATCTGTCCCAAACGTTGATTTCCCACAGTGACTGCACCATTGTGCCAGATGTGTGAAAACACATTTTGAGCAGGATGTGAAAAATGACAGCTGTACTGTTCATAAGAAGGTGTGAAAAAATGGCAATGTTGAAAATCTAGAGTGAAAATATAAACAATTCTCAAACTTATGAGCGTGTGTGGAAACTGCGCAATGCACGCTTGTAACACAGTCATTTTTTGGAATTTTTTTCACCAAATTTGCAGTATAGGCTTTTTGGGAGTCCACCTCATGAACAGTGGCACTGTAGTTTCGTTAATTGGTCCCAAAAGGTGATTCCGCACAGTGGCCGCAAAATCACCTTTCGGGACTGAATAATGAAATGACAGTGACTGATTTCATGAGGTGGGGTCCCAAGAAACCCATGTTGAAAATTTGGAGCCAAAAGTCAAACAAATGGTTGAACTATCCACCTAAGTTGAACCCCCCCCCCCCAAACTGATGCCATTATATAGCTTACCGGCATTTCTTCAGTTTGCGGTCAGCTTTGAAGACTATAGACATGTTCCACACCAGCGAAGATCGTGGTGCTGGACCTTCGAGATGAGATAGAGGTGTATGGAAAATGAAGTGCGCCAGAGGCTGGGTGGTGTGGGTTAGGGAGGGCACACTCTGGATTCAATGACGGATCATTTTCTTTTTTCAGGAACAGACATCACGGGAAGGTTTTCTTTATTTACAAGTGAAATAAAACAACTGTTGGGCACACTGGGGTGGGCTCCCGGTGTGCCCCATGACTTTGGGGGAGTTATGTTGGCCACAGTGGCATGGGCTCCCAGTGTGGCACACAATGGGGGTGGGGCAGGGGCAAGAACATGCCAATGCAGTCGGCTTCGGAACACACTAGGCACACTAGGGTGGGCTCCCAGTGTGCCACGCAGTCTTGAGGGGGGGTTATAAACATGCCGAAAGGGGGATTGGGCACCCCCGTAGTTGACTTCCTAAGGATTGTGAGAAGCATAAGGTGACAGCCGCCACCATGTTTATTGAAATGTTTCAGCAGGCAAGGCACACTCTGCAATGACGGGGCACGCCTTCATTGCGGTGGCAAATTTCTTTCACGTTGGTGGCATGCTTCTCAACTGCTGTCATAGACAGCAGGCTCATTCATTGGTGCCACAGAGACAAGCCCCAAAAAGCAGTGGTGGCATTGGCCACAACACTGCCGCACCTCCAGAACCTGCTACTCCAGTAAGCTGCCACAAAATGTTGCTTGTGCTGTGCGCGCAAGACAACATAAAAAGGTGGAAGAATATAAAACCACCTATCAGAGCAATGCAGCTAAAAGGGAAAGCCTCCACTTTCTTCAAGTCCCAGAGAAGAGGGGGCAGAGCTAGGGGTTACTATCCCAGGGCCTTCTACCCTATGCCAATGCCCATGCCCTTGGATTACTCTCAGGTGAGAAGATTCTTTAGGGAAAGAGGTAGAAGGGCTCAGAAACATGCTGGTCCTACCCCTCAACTAAACTCAGACCAAACAAATACCCTGACTGCTAGGTCCAGGTCACCTCCCTGTTACCAGTAGGGGGGAAGGCTGACCCACTACCTTCATCAGTGGCAAAGTATCACCACAGACAAGTGGGTACTGGAGGTCGTGGGTTGAGGACTTACCCTGCAGTTCAAAAAATTTCACATTCAGCAGGCCCACAGGAGTTTAAAACCTCTAACACCCATAGAGAGAATTCTGCTGGAGTTAGAGGTAAAGTCCCTTCTGTCAGCAAATGCAGTGGAAAGAGTTCATCTCTGCCAGTGGGGAAAGGGCCTCTATTCCAGGAACTTTCTCACCCAAAAGAAAAATGAGGACTGGCGACCCATTCTAGATCTCAGGTACCTGAACAAGCATCTGTTCAATCCCAAATTCAAGATGGTCACCCTCTCAGTGGTAATCCCCTCTTTACAACAGGGAGACTGGCTAGCCGCCTTGGATCTCAGGGATGACTACTTTCGCATCCCACTCAGGCCCTCTCACAGAAAGTATGTCAGATTCAGACTGCCCTCTGGTCACTACCAGTATGCAGCTCTGCCTTTCCTCAGCCCCCAGAGTTTTCACAAAGTGCCCAGCAGTAGTAGCAGCCCATCTCAGAAGACATGAAGTCTCAGTCTTCCACTATCTGGATGACTAGCTGATGGTAGACAAGTCTCCCTAAAAAGTCAGAAACTCTCATAGCCTTACACAGCACACTCTAGAGTCCCTAGACTTCCGGATCAACACAGAAAAGTCTCACTTCGAGCCAGTTCAGCTCCTGGAATTCATCACAGTGAAGCTGGACACCCAGCAAGGAAAAGCTTTGCTCCCACTGGACAGGATGCAGAACCTTCAAACCCTGGCACACTTCATAGGTTCATAGAAAAAATACGAACTCAGGAAGCAGAAACTGCCCTTAGTGAGCTCGCCACTAAGCTTGGTGGATAAATCCTATAGTAAATATTCTGTTTTTTTACTACCCATGTAGTTATCTAAAAGTCTTTTAAATACTTCGATGTTACTACTCTCAACGACTTCCCTTGGTAAAGCATTCCACTGAAGTACCACTCGTTGAGAAAACCATTTTGCTCTTTTATGAGTTTTACAGTTTCCTCCTCTTAATTTATAACTATGTGATCTGGTATGTGCATCAGAATTGTTACTTATTAACCCAATAGTGTCAAATAGGTATTGATCCTTAATTGCCTTATAAATTGTACATAAGTCACCTCTAAGTTGTCTATAATGTAATGAATATAGGTCTAACTGTTGAAGTCTCGATTTATATTGATAGGATCTCAAACCTTTAATCTTTTTTGTCATTTTCCTTTGAACCCTCTTCATTAATTTATTACTTTTTTTCGTAGTTGGGCCACAGAAAGAGAACAATACTCCAGTTGCGTCCTTACCAAACTTTTATAGAGTGGAAGTATTACTTTATGATCTCTACTCTTTATGTGTTTAAAGATAGACCACACAATTTTATGACACTTTTTAACTTTGTCCAAAGTATGATTTTCAAATGATAAGTTATTATCAACAATAACCCCTAAATCCTTTTCTGTTGTAGTTTCTATTAACATAACATTATTAATTTTATAATTGAATTTTGGATTATTATATCCAAAGTGCATAACCTTACACTTTTTTTCATTAAAACTCATCTTGTTTTTAATTGCCCAGGTGGAGATATCATTTAATCCATCCTGAAACTTCATTGCATATTGCCTGTTTTTAACAATGCTGCCAAGCTTGCAATCATCTGCATACTAGGCCATCCACACGTTATTTATAGGTTGCATTGTAGATATTAATAAATTAAACAAAACAGGTCCCAGTACTGATCCCTGGGGGACACCACTACCCACCTCAGCCCAAGGAGATAGATGTCCTCTAACAGCAACTCTTTGATATCTATTTTGAAGCCATGATTTTACCCAGTCAATAATTTTAGAATGAAAGCCTGAATTTACCATATAATCTATTATAACTTGATGTGAGACCTTATCGAAGGCCTTGGAAAAATCCAATAGGACTGCATCCACAGGCAACCCTAGATCAAGAGCTGCACCCACATTTTCATAAAAATTTAATAAGTTTGTCATACACGATCTACCCTGGGTAAACCCATGTTGACTTATATCCTGTAAGTTTGAGGAAGAAATATGTGCTTCAATTCTGGTTAATAAGACTCTCTCAAATAATTTACCAACAACTGATGTAAGACTTATTGGTCTATAATTGGTTACCAGTTGTTTGTTACCAGATTTTATGGACAGGGATCACTATAGCTCTGTTCCATATTTGTATTGTTTCACCTTGATTTAGGGTTGCAATAAACAGCATTGTCAAAGGTCCGCTAATGGAATTTGCAATTTCCTTCAAAAATTTAGGATGAATATTATCTGGTCCTGGCGAAGATTGTATTTTTAATTTTGTAAGTAAGGTTCTAACCTCGGACACAGTTATTGGGGGGTAAAGTCCTGTCATTGTCCTGATTTGAAACTACTGGTATTGTATCATCAGTGTCAAATATACTACTAAAGTAGTTGTTAAATTCTTTTGCCATTTTGGTTTTATCATTTATTGGGCCCTTATTATTTACCAGTAGTCCAACTGTTGAACAGTTTTTTTTAAGAGAGCCAACATAGTTTTAAAATGCTTTATAGTTATCCTTAGTTTTTGTTGCCAGTTTTACTTCAAAATGAATCTTTGCTTTCCTAATATTTGCTTTTTCCTTATATAGGTTCCAGGTAATAGGAGTGTTTTTTTTTTTTTTTGTATTTCTTATAATAGTTTTTTTTTCTATTTATAGCCCTTTTTAGGCTGTTATTCCACCAAGAGGGAATTCTACTTCCATTATGATACTTAGGTCTATTTGGTACCTAAGTAGTCAAACAATGCTGGATTTTATTGTTTATAATTTCCCAAATATGGCCACATTCCAGATCTTTTAAATTGTTTCCCCAATCCCAGTTATCTAGATAACTCATTATCTCACTATAATTAGCTTTATTAAGGTCCTTTATAATAGCCACACTGTTTTCAATTGTATTGCATAGGTTAAATTTGACCGATACCATATTATGGTCACTATCACCAAGTGGAGGTTTGATGATTGGGTTAGACATTCTATGCTCTGCATTAGTTAATATAATATCGAGAATGTTATTCTGTCTAGTACCGTTAGCCACCATTTGTGTTAAATTTTGTTCTATAGTGAACTCAATAAATGTTTTTTCTGCTTGTCCATATCCTTCCAGATTAGTCCAATTTATTTTGGGGAAGTTAAAATCTCCCACTAATATATAATTGTGCAATGTATCTATCTTTTTTAGGGTAGCAAGTAATTCAGAATCTTCTACCGGACTTAAACTAGGAGGTCGATAACACAAAGTGATCACTAAAGGTTCGTTTTGTAGATTTATTTGAACCCAGATAACCTCATTTTTATCACCTTCTACCTCAATAGGGGTTATGCTATAAGCTTTATAATTGTTTGATATATACAAAGCTACTCCCCCTCCTTTACTTCTATTTTTATAGAACTTATTGTAGCCCTGAATTTCGGTATTCCATTCTTGATCAGTGAACCATGTTTCAGTGATTCCGCATATTGTTACATTATCTTTTTTAAGAATGTATTCTAGTTCCTCTATTTTTTTTGTGAGACTACGAGCATTAAGTAAAAGAATATTAATAAAACCTACATCTTTACTATTCTCTTTGTCTTGGGAGACTTGTTTTTTTGGGATCTTACTATCATTTTTGGCATCCCTAACTAATTTTACTGGTGTTTTATCAGTTTCAGAAGGGTATAATACAGATTTCCCTTCCCCCCATTTAATTAGTTTAAAGTACTGGTAATAAAATCTGTAATTTGTTTTCCCAATAAGTGGTTTCCCCTTTTACTTAAATGAAGTCCGTCCCATGAGTAGAGTTCTTCTTGGTGAATAAATTCTTCCCAGTGAGTGATACATGCTATTCCCTGTCTTAATGTCCATTTCCTCATCCAGTTGTTTATGTTTCTGATCTTTGATTCATAATAATAAAATGCTTTGGGAATTGGTAAGATTTCAGAAAATACTGGGGTGCAACCTAGATCTATAAGCTTATTTATAAGTGCAACAAAATCCTCTTTTATACTCTCTTCTGAGTCTCTAAAAATGTTGTTTGCTCCAAGATGTATAGTAATAGTGGGGTTTGTCCCAACATTCCTAAGAATATTTTCTAGCACAGGAAATATGTCCATTATTTTAGCTCCACTAAAACTTGATAAAACTCTTGAGCTTTTATCAGGATTACACACCACTCTGTCAAGATGTCTGATCACTGAATCACCCAAAACTACTATATCCTGATTAGACTTCTCAATAAATTGAGAAATATTAACTTCAGTGTCTATAGGACCTCTAGGGGGACATAGGTACAAGAACTGCCGAGTCACTAGGGGCAGTAGATAAAGCATCATAACTATTATATAAAGGGAGCTGAAAAGTTTCCGCTTTTCTACCTTTTTTTGAAACTTGTGAGTTTTGGACAGTAAACCAGTCCTCATTTAAATGTGAAATAAAAGCCTCTTCTCTGGACCTCTTTTCTTTTTTTTTTGAATGCGTTAAAGATGGTGTGATAAAAACTGGTTGCATTTGTGTTTGGGTACTACCAATTTGTATTGTACTATTTGGAATGTCCAATAATTCACAGGTTTCAATATTCAAAACATTTTGACCCTGAGTAAACCTTGAAGCCATTTGTTTTTTACTAGCTTCCAAGTATTCAAGTCTCTCATTAAATAAACTTATTTCTTTAAGTAGGTCTGTGTTTTGTATGCACTTATTACAAATAAAAGTATCTTTTGGAATGAATTCTATAATAAGAAACATGCTACAGTTAGAGCATTTGACTCCCAGGTTTCCTTCTAGAGTCATAATAGTATCCATAATGGGCATAGTAGTTAGATTCACTATCTTAGCAATGTGCATGCACTTTCTGTCAAGATCTTAGGAAATAACTGGAGACAATATAAGAGATAAAACACAAGAAACACTTACTCCGGTAATTACACGATCTAAAGAATAAGTTATTTTTAGGTGTTTTTGTCCTTGCACACCCGACACACGAAACATCGCTGACGCTGTCTTTGCGCACACTTTCGTGCGCAGACACGCTCATCCGCCTCGCAGAGAGGGGCCAGATTTAAAGGACAGACCCAGAAGTGCGCTTCCCAAATGAGTGTTTACTGTAATTTGAAAATAAAAAGTATATACTGTGCCAAAAATAAACGAGAGCAATATAACCAGGTGTGCTACCACCATGCGTGATTTATTGCTTTTTCCCCTCGGGCTATTATTTCCCTGATTTCTTACTCTCGAAGCTCAGAAACACTAGTTGGAGGCAAATCTCTTGTATCACCTCACAACTACTCCTCCTGCAAGTTAAAACTTATCAGGGCTCAAATAGTATATAGAGTAAGAGAGAGCTTTAATATATTTGAGTTTTACAACCACTGTAGCAACAGCAGAGCAGTTCACTGTCGTGTCTAGAAACTCGCCCCGCTCACAGAGGGGTCAGATTTAAAGGGACAGACCCAGAAGTGCGCTCCCAAATGAGCGTTTACTGTAATTTGAAAATAAAAAGTATATACTGTGCCAAAATGAAAACGAGAGCAATATAACCAGGTGTGCTACCACTCATGCGTGGATTTATTGCTTTTTTAACCCTCAGGCTATTATTTCCCTGATTTCTTACTCTCGAAGCTCAGAAACACTAGTTGGAGGCAAATCTCTTGTATCACCTCACAACTACTCCTCCTGCAAGTTAAAACTTATCAGGGCTCAAACAGTATATAGAGTAAGAGAGAGTTTTAGTATATTTGAGTTTTACAACCACTGTAGCAACAGCACAGCAGTTCACTGTTGTGTCTTGTTTGTTCTGAGCCAACCAAGGCCAGCCAGGCACTTCCTCAGGCTCCTAGTGCACATGGCCTCCACTACAGCTGTAGTACCAGGTGCCAGGTTCCAGATGAGAGACATTCAATACCATTTGAGGGCTCATTGGTTTCATCCCAGTCACAAAGACCCTTCTGTAAGCCCTGGACTGGTGGAAAGACAGGGAAAACCTAACAGAAGGAATATTTTTCCAGCAGAAGGAACCCTCCAGAGTGCTTACTACAAACGTCTCCTTCCTAGGATGGGGAGCACACCAGGCAGACCAGTCCATAAGTGTGGTGTGGTCTCCCAGAGAGTCAAGGTGTCACACAAATCTCCCCAAGCTCAGAGTTGTCTGCCTGGCCATCAAAGCCTTTGCTCCCCAGCTAAACGGTCAATCTGTCCAAATCAGAACAGACAACACCACTGCTATGTTTTACATCAACAAGCAGGGGGCACGAGATCCACAAAGCTCTGCACAGAGGCCATGAAAATCTGGTCTCTGGCCTACTCCCTAGACATGCAGATCTCTGCCATTCACTTGCCAGGCAAGGACAATGTGCTGGCGGACTCTCTGAGCTGCATCAGCCAGGGCCACCATGAGCGGACCCGGACCAAACAAGTGCTGGCCACAGTCTCCAGGATGTGGGGCACTCCAAAGATAGATCTCTTTGCCTCCAACCTCAGTCATCAGATCCCTCTATACTGATGCAGGCCTCCAGCTTGGAGCTCAGTGTCAGTGGATGCACTATCTCTAGATTGGACAGGAAGGTTCCTATATGCCTTCCCTCCATTCCTCCTGATTCTCAGAGTACTGCTCTAACTCAGAAGTCAGCCAGCAACTATGATTCTGGTGACTCCGGACAGGGTGAGACAGCCACTCTGCTTCTCACCCTCTCAATCAAATGGCCTATACATTTGCCCCCGACTCACAGTCTTCTGACTTTGCCTCAGACAGGGATGACATACCCCAGCACAGAGTCTCTTCGCCTCAAAGCTTGGTACTTGAGGAGTTAGAGTTTCCAGAATCTCAGTATTCATATCAGGTCCTGAGAATCCTTTGACTGGCCAAAAAGCCAAGTACCAAAAAGACTTGTGCTTCCAAATGAAAGAGCTTTTCTTTCTGGTGTAAAGACAGGCAGATTAACCCACTACAAGCTAGCCTGTCTTCTACACATAGAAACACAGAAACATAGAATTTGACAGCAGATAAGGACCGCTTGGCCCATCCAGTCTGCCCATTTCCCTACCTGATGGATAAGCTGCAGATTCTAGTTAATCAACAGCTTACTCCCTCCTACCCCCTACTAGAATTGCCTTATGCCTGTCCCATGCATTCTTGAATTCTCCCAGTGTTCCTGACTCCACAACCTCCTCAGGAAGGCTGTTCCATACATCCACAACCCTCTCTGTGAAAAAATACTTTCTAACATTACCTCTGAGCCATCCCCCCTCTATCTTCAAATTGTGCCCCTTTGTTCTTGCACATCTCTTCTTCTGAAAGATACTACCCTCTTGTACTTTGTTAATTCCTTTGAGATACTTGAAAGGTTCAATCATGTCCCACCTCTCCCTCCTTTCCTCAAGGGTATACATAGTAAGCTGCTTTTGTCTCCCCTCGTATGTCTTCTGGTGCAGACCTTGCACCATTTTGGTTGCCCTCCTCTGAACAGCGTCCACTCTGTCTATGTCTTTGTGGGGATGGGGTCTCCAGAATTGCACGCAGTACCCCAGATGGGGTCTCACTAACTGTCTGTACAGAGGGATAACAACTTCCTGTTTTCTACTGTTGATGCCTTTCCCTATGCATCCCAGTATTCCCCCAGCCCTCCTTACTGCCTTCTGACATTGCTTGCCCACCTTTAGGTCATCTGGTATAATTACTCCTAGGTCTCTTTTGATTTTTGTTGTTGTTAACTCACCTCCCGTTGTGTACTCTTACCCTGGGTTTTTGTTTCCTAGATGCATTACCTTGCACTTCTTTGCACTGAATCTGAGCTGCCACATATTTGACCATTCCTCCAACCTTGCCAAGTCCCTTTTCATTCTTTCCACCCCACCTTGTGTATCAACCCTGTTGCAGATCTTTATGTCATCTGCAAAGAGACATACCTTTACTTCCAGGTGCTCTCCAATGTCACTTATAAAGATATTAAAGAGGACCGGTCCCAGTACCAAACCCTGCGGTACCCCGCTAGTTACCCTCCTTTCTTCATTGTGGACTCCGTTTACTGTTACCCTTTGCGTCCTGTTGTCCAGCCAGTTTTTTATCCAGGCTACCACCTTGGGACCCACTCCAAGGCTGGCTAACTTGTATATTAATCTTTTGTGTGAGACTGTGTCAAATGCCTTGCTAAAATCTAGGTAGGCCATATCCACAGCCCCTCCCTGGTCTACTACTTTGGTCACCCAGTCAAAGAAATCTATTAGGTTCGTCTGACATGACCTTTCTGCTGTGAAACCATGCTGCTTTGGGTCCTGTGCTCCACTGGCCTCTAGGTACTCAACAATTCTTTCCTTCAGAAGTGATTCCAACATTTTTCCTACCACTGAAGTCAAACTAACTGATCTGTAGTTTCCTGCCTCTGCCCTGCTCCCACTTTTGTGAAGTGGAATAACATTTGCCATCCTCCAGTACTCAGGTACCACTCCATCATCCCAGGATTTGTTAAAGAGAGTAGTCAGTGGTGTTACTAGTTCTACCCTTAGTTCTTTTAGTATTCTTGGGTGAATCCCATTAGGGCCTATTGCTTTGTCCACCCTCAGTTTCAAGAGTTTTTTCAAAACCCTTTCTTCTGTGAATGGACTGGTATCGACCCCCCTATTCAGAGTGTCTCCCTTGTTTGGTTTAGGTACCTCCCCCTCCTCATCCGTTGTGAATATTGAGCAGAGATATTCCTTCAGTATCCCTGATTTTTCACTGTCACCCTCTGCCCATGTTCCCTTCCCTTTATTAAGTCTCTGTATCCCTCCCTTGGTCTTTCTTTGCTCCCTAAAGTACCTATAAAAGGTTGCATCCCCCTTTTTAACAGAGTTGACTATCTTTTCCTCAGTTTGTGCATTTGTTATTCAGACTGTCTTCCCTGTCTCCTTCTGCTTTAACTGATAAAGTTCTCTGTCCTGCTCCTTCTGTGATTCCTTATATTTCCTGAATGCTTTTTTTTTTGAAATTCAAGTTTATAAAATTTTCAAAATGAGAAAACAACATTTACATAGGGTGAAATAAACCAGTTGTCTACACCTGGTACAAAGTAAGAAGAAAGAAAAAGAAAAAGAAACCCACCACCACACCCCGCCCACCCACAACCCCTCCCCACCCCATCCCTCCTACCACCCTCCACCCACCCCCTCCCAACCCAAGTGTGCCAGATAACTACATACCTGAAAAATACTAATATTGTTACAAATATTCCACAGGAGAACCACTCTTAAAAGAGCAAAGGATACAGATACAAAAGAGAACAAGGAAGAAGCTTCCAGGCGCCAAGGAATGTAAGAGGTCATCGGTGTAAATAAAGAGCATATAATTTACCTCACCTCTTCTGAAATAAGTCCATGCGGTACGCACACTGGCAGCTAGCCTTTCAACATTAAGACAAGCCGAGAGCTCAGTCAACCATTCCGGGTAGGTCAGGGACAGTTGGTCGGTCCTGTCTCAAGAACTAATCTTTTAACCGCACCAGACACAAGGGCGATATGATATCGATGTTCTGTACAGTCTATAGCACTATAGTCCCCTAAAATACATATTTCAGGAGTGAAAAAAGTGGTAAGGCCCAATAGAGGGTCCAAATTGGCTTGGATGGCCGACCAGAGCGGGGCTACTTTAGTACAGTACCAGAAAATATGGAGGGGATTCCCTTCCTCCTGTGAACATCTGGTACACTGGGAAAGAGCTAATCTATTGAGCCGGAAAAGTTTCCTAGGCGTGTAATACATATTATTCAAAATATAATACTGGGTAAGTTTAAGCCTGTCCTGAGTATGGTATCTATGCAGATCACTCCAAACCTGGGACCAATTCAAGGTAACATCGGGAAGTAGAGAGGACCAGACACTAGATCCCGCGGTAGGCTTGGGAAACTTATAGTCCAGTAAAAAAGAGTATATTGCCGAGATAGAGTGTGGTTTAGAAGCAAGAGTAAAAATGCGAGACAGGAAGGGTTGAACCATGGATTCCCTAAACTGAGTACCAAACTTCTCAGCAATGAGGTGCCTTAATTGATATATTTTAAAAACACTGCCATTAGGAATACCAAATTTGGCAAGGATGTCAGATTGACGAGAGAAGGAACCCTGATCATAATACTGATCCAGACCAGTACTTTTAATATGAGGAGCCAGTCAGGAACAATCATCAGTTGCCCAACTTAATGTTGGGATTAAGAACAATAGGCTGTCCTAGATCCAATTTGGGAGGATCCTTAAAACTGTAAACACTGAGAGAGGGACTTAAGAGACGTAAGGATTGTTTGGTCTGTTATCCACTGCGAGAGGAGGAGATGGGAGTATAAAAGATAGCGTAAGGATCTAACTTAGACTCCGAGAGAATCAATTTCGATTTGAAGCCAAATCGGGGACAGGGATCAGGATAAGATGAGATCCATCTCCCTATTTTGGATAAGTGGTGGCCCAGTAGTATAGTAGAAGGTTGGGGGCAGGAGACCCCCCTTTATCACTAGGGAGAGATAGTTTAAGAAAAGAACATCTGACCCTTTCCGCGTTGCAGAGAATTTCGAGAAAGCCGCGTGAAACTATTTGCACAGTCTGAGGAGAGCGGCAACCAGAGACCCAATAAATTAAGAGGACAGAAGATACGGGGAGAACATTCATCTTAACAATGTTAATCCTACCCCAGAGAGAAGGAAGGTTGGACCATCTCAGTAAATCTTGCTGAATTTGAGTTTTAATAGTATCCAGGTTAAGCTTTGTAAGTAGGGCGAGTCCGAGGAAAAATGAATACCCAAATATTTAATCGACTTTGGGGACCAATGCATCCCAAACTTAACAAAGTTGAGTTTATATGTATAGAGCATTTAAGGAAAGATTTAGACTTAGTTATATTCAATTTGTACTGAGAGAAGTTACCAAACTGATTAATGAGCAGTATTGCTTGCTCTAGAGAAGCAACAGGGTGGGTGACATGTAAAGTATGTCATCCGCATATACGAAAGGACTAAATCTTGCAAGCGCTCAGCAACCTTTAATAAGCGGGAAGATTTAAGTTTAATAAGAAGAGGTCTAGATATAGGTTAAAAAGAAAAGGTGATAGCGGACATCCCTGTCTGGTTCCAGTAAACAGTTGAAACTTGAAGAAAACCCTGTTACAGTATATCTTAGCGAAGGGGAATCGTACAGAACCTGGATCCATTTAAGAAAGAAACTGGGAATCCCATCTTGGTCAGGTGGCCCAGAGAAAGGACCAGCCCACTGTTCAAAGCTTTCTCTGCGTCTAGTGAGACCGGGCCATAGGGAGATGGGATGTTTGGGCTAGATGGAGATATGAAAAAAGGGTTCTAAGGTGGTCCAAGAAGAACGAGAATGAACAAACCCAACTTGCTCAGGACTAAGAAGATGGAGCCATATTTTCTTAATCCGCTCAGCCAAAACTTTGGTGAGAATTTTCATATCACAATTCTGAAGGATATAGGCCGTAGCTCGCCAGATCAGTAGGAGTTTTGTCCGTTTAAAATTAGGATAATAGTAGCTTCAAGTGTAGGGTCCACCGTGTTAGCAGAGAAAGATACTGATAAAGCTTGAGGAGTATTGGGGCAAGTTCCTTGAGAAAGTCCTGTAAAATTGGTGGAAACCCATCTGGACCGGGAGCCTTGTCCGAAGCCATAGAGGCAATGACAGCCTCAATTTCAGAAAGTGAAATAGAGGCGTCAGAGTAGTTATGAGTGCAAAGGTTGGGATATCAATATCGCTTTAAGTATGCTGATATGTCAGAGAGGGAGGCAGGAGAGGAAGGCCACTATAAAGGTTTTATAATACCTCTCAAAGACCTCTGCTATTTCCCTGGGAGAAGTTACAATGGAGCCAGAAGAGGACTGCATAGCCGGATCAACCTGGAACTTTCCAATGATCGAAGTCTCAGAACCAAAAGCTTACCAGCTTTCTCACCATGCTCAATATACTTGGCTTGAGTCTTACGAGACAGTACTCAGCTCTTTCCTTCAGAAAGTCGGTATACTCATTTTGACTGCCATGAGAGCTTCATAGGATGACAAGGAGAAGAGGGGAACAAGAACCTCCAATTCTTTAATTTTAGCCATAAGGGAGGATGACCAAGCCAGTTGGGCCCTTTTCCTTGCTGAGGGCAATCTTAATCAGCTAAGCCCTAAGATAGCATTTTAGGGAACACCAAATGCAATCAAATCTAGAAGTGGATCGAGATTGTTCTCCAGGAAAGACGAAATAAGGGTCTTGATCTGAGTCACAATTTGAGTGTCTTTTAGAAGTTGGGTATTAAACTTCCAGGCAGTGTCCCTTTGAAAATTAAGACCTGGGGTTATATTTGCCCACACAATTGCATGGTCGGAAAGAATAATCGGTTCGATGCCGGATAGGAGGAGATCCAGAAAGAGGGTTTTGCTAACCAGAATATAATCTATCCTAGACCAGGATCCATGGGGCTGAGAAAAGAACGAAAAGGAGCGGAGGGATGGATTAGAAAGACGCCAGGGGTCACAAAGGCCTAGTATATGGGTAAAATCCAGCAGCGATCTTTGAGCGGAGTAGGGGAGATTTGATTTGGGATTCTTATCTAACAAATGAGAGGGTGGAAGGTTCCAATCACCACCCAACACAATTTGGGAAGGAAGCATGGCACTAATTTTATCCGCTAGGGACATAAAAAAAATGGGACTACCCCCTATTGGGCCATACACAGATCCTAGAACCATATTGTCCCCATTGAGAGAACCCTTAATCAGTACATATCTTCCCTCAGGGTCCGCTATCGTATTATTTACCAAATAAGTTGACATATTTTTTGATTAGTATCGCCACACCCCCTTAGAGTTGGATCCACTTGCAACGGATACCTCACGAAAAACCAGAATGAACCAACCATTTCGATTCCATTATTGGTTAGATGGGTTTCTTGCAAAAACAAGATATCAACCTGATATAAGTCGTAGTGTTTAAAAACCTGAGCCCTCTTGACTTTCCCTCTGAGCCACGACATTCCACGATGCAAATTTGAGAACACTTAAAGCCATTTCAAATATAAGGCAAATACTAAATCAAACAAGTATGAACTAATACAGTAGGCACACTTAACCCCTAGTTCCAGCTATCCATAGCTTATCAAAAAGGTTTGCCAAAGGAGAGATACCCCAGGCAATTGAAACATAACTGACTTTGAAAAGACCAGACATGAACCCAAATAGGCTGGAACGACCCACCTTTTAACCCCACAGAAACACAATCCAACTATATACAAGTCAGCCCTGACATGAACAGACCCAAAACATGTGCAGGAACAACGGTAGTCTGGCAGCAATTCCCAAGCATAAACCCATATCCCATCAGGCTATAGGGGTCCTGAAGACTGGAAGGTGACCAGAGTACAGTAAACCACATCAGGAGAACGCCCCTCCACCCCAGAGAAATTGGTAGAAACCCCAAACTAGGGATTAGATTTGCAGACCCCTCCATCACTTCGCAATGCAGCTGTGAGTATTCACAAGAGGCTCAGGAGTATCCCCCACCAACAACTGCTGGGTCTGGATTCAGGAAGCAGCTAGTCTCGAACTAGCCCTTCCGCCCTCTGCCAGCATGGGAATTCAAAAAACAAAAGGGAGGGTTGACTCACCATCGGCGAGGAGCAGGAGCAAAGGACGAGAAGCAAAGCGAAAATGGAAAGCAATAACGTGGCACCATCGGTGAGGGCAGGTTGTTTCCGGGAGCAAATAACGCTGAGGACCAAACCGTCCATCAACAAACCAGTGCACCAGGAACAGCAACCCGCCCAAGGCGTTCCTCGGTGATCAACTCTTGAGAGGAAGGGAAGGTAGAGGAAACCAAGCGCGCTTAATTCAGCGTCCGCCCAGCGTCGAAGCCCCAGTCAACCCAGCGACCTCAGGAACAGCCGAACAGGTAAGGTTGAACCAGGCAGCTATCAGTCATACTACGGGGAAAAAAAGAAAAAATAAAATCACAGGCCCCAAATCCACAAGAGAGAACCGCCAAGAAACTTAAATCAGGGACATTAATTCAGCCATTAACAATAAACAGGTTAGGCATTTTGACAGACAAGTCCTTTAAAGCCGAGTCCGAGGATTCGTAGCTATGGGGACTTCCATCGACTGTAACCTTTAGGATGGCCGGGTAGAGCATCGAAAGGAATGCCAGCAGCAACCAGCTTCTGTACAACAGGATGAAAGGCAGCTCTTTTCATTCTAACTTTTGGTAGATCCTGAGCGATACGTAGCTTAGATGTACCCCAGTTGATAGCCTGCAGCTCCCGAGATTTATTAAAGACATGTTGTCACTCAATATAACTGAGGAACTTCATGATGATGGGTCGTGGAGGAGAGCCAGGTGGAGGCCTGGGCCTGAGAGCCCGATGAGCCCGCTCCAGATGATAATGGGGGTTGAGGGGCGAAGGGCCTACTATCTTGACCAAAAACTTTTGGAGAAATGCCATGAGGTCAGCTCCCTCCTCGAGCTCCGGAAGGCCCAAGACCACTAGATTATTTCTTCGGCTACGGCCCTCCAAGTCCACTGTTTTTGCTTGTAATTTCCTGACCTGCTGGGCTAAAGAGACCATCTTGGCCTCCGCGGTGAGTTTCTACTGCTCAAGTGAGTATACCCTGGCCTCCGAATCAGATACCTGCGTAGTGAGCGCTGAGAGATCCCCCCGAATGGACTTTAGATCAGCTGTGATGGATTGCAGCACGTCCTTTAACGGCGCGATCTCTTGCAGGAATCTTTCCTCAGAAAGAGGGCTGGCTGCTTGATTCTTATCTCCCGATCTATCGGAGGTGGGTCCAGGCTGATTCCGTGTTTTTTTAGGGAGCTTTTCCGGCGTGGCAGGCGGTGTATGTCTAATTGCGGCCTGCTTTTTGTCCGCCTCCATCTCTCTGCAAACTTTGAGATGCACCCCCGAAAATGCCCGAAAACCGACGGGCAGAGTATGATCGTGCCGGTAGTAGTACAATTAGTTATTAAACTGGTCGGGAAAATGCCAAATAAATCTAATTTGTTGGCGGGAAGGGAGAGCTCCAAACCCCTGCTGCCACTCAGCAAGCAGACATCACGTGACCCCCATATTTCCTGAATGCTATCCTTTTCTCCTTAACAATCCCTGCCACCTCTTTTGAGAACCATAGCGTTTTTTCCTTCATTTTGTTTTATTAATTTGCTTCACACAAAGGCTTGTTGCCTCTGCAATGGATGTTTTGATTATTCTCCATTGTTCCTCCACCCCTCCTTCTTGCCCATTTGCTAGTGCTTTTCTGAGGCACTCTCTCATTTTCCCAAAGTCAGCCTTCCTGAAGTCCAATACTCTTGTTTTTGTAAGGCTTGACTCTATGGCTGTGTTTAGTGTGAACAACACTGGTAGGTGGTCACTTGTTTCCAGATGGCTACCCACTTCTAAATCTGAGATCCTTTCTCCTTCCCCATTTGAGAGTACCAGGTCTAAGATTGCTCCCTCCCGAGTGGGTTCCAACACTAGCTGTCTGAGGCATACCCTCTGTAAGGCATCAAGAATGACCCTGCTTTTGGATGTGCCTGCAGCAAAGGTACTCCAGTTAACGTCTGGCATATTCAGGTCCCCCATCAACAATATCTCCCCTTTTTCTGCCATTTTAAGGATGTCTTCTATCATTTCCTTGTCCATTTCCTCCCCCGAGATGGGGATCTGTACACAACCCCACGTGGATTGTGGTGCCATTTCCTGTCTCCAGGGTGACCCATAGTGACTCATCAACTTTCTGTTTACTCTTTAGTTCTGTTGCTTTAATCTCTTCCCTTATATAGAGAGTTCCTCCTCCTCCTCTTTTACCCACCCTGTTCCTCCTGTAGACTGTGTATCCTGGTATGCTGACATCTCAATCATGGTTCTCTGTGTACCATGTTTCAGTGACTGCCACAATATCCAGGCATCCCTCTTCCATCACGGCCACTAGTTCAGGGAGCTTGTTGCACAGACTGGCGGCATTGGTACTCATCACCTTCCATTTATTTTTTATGGCATTACCCCTTCTAGCCCCAACCCTGTCCATAATGCCTTTTTCTGCATTTATCCCTGCCCTGCTCCCTACTGACTTCTCTACCTTGGTGTTTACCTCTCTAACTACTGTGTTTTGTGGTGGGAGACTGGGATTTCCCTGCTCCTTTTCAGTGCCTCCCCCCTTGGCTAGTTTAAATGCTAGCCAATGAAGCATTTAAACCTGTCACCTAGGATCCTGGTCCCCACCCGGACAGATGTAGACCATCATACCAGTATAAGCCTGCATCCCTCCAGGTGGCTCCCCAGTGCCCAGTGAAGCCAAAACCCTGAGCTTCACACCATTTTTTCAACCATTCATTGAATCTCATGGTGCGGAATACCCTAGCATCATCCTTGCCATAGACAGGCACACCTCCAAGAAGGTTACCGTACATGCTACTTGTCTAAGGCCCCTCCCCAACTCCACAAACTCCTCTTGCACCGCTCTGATCCCATTCATAGCCAGGTCATTTGTCCCTAGGTGGACAATGACATCCAGCTCCCTCCCTCGTGCAGCTGCTCCCATGATCCTGAGGATTTACTTCCTGTCCCTCTGAGCCGTGGTGCCATGCAGGCACCTTACCTCCCTATCCCCTTCCTACCCCACTTCTACCCTCCTAATGATCGAGTCACCCACCAGGAGTTGTTTCCTTCCCCCTGTGGGATCTTGTGCCACCCTCCTGTGGGTCTTCTTTGTTGAGGTTACCAGCATCCTCCTTGGTCTCCACTGCAGGTGCCTCCATAGAGGAACCACTCTTTGCCAGAACAGCATATGAATTGTGAAGAGGTACAACTGGAGGGATGCACCTCTGTTTCACCACCCTCTCCCTCCCTGAGCCCACCTTGGCCAACTGCTCCTCTTTCTTGGCAACCTCTGAGGTAATGGTGGTGGCCCTGGTGGTCCCTGGGTGGGGGAAGAAGTTTCATAAATCCTAGCCAGGTCAGCCTGGAGACGGGCAACCTCCTCCATCAGACCAGAGAGGTTCCTGCAAACAGGGCAGCATTGCAGCCTCCCAGAATGTCTCCTGGAACATTGCTGCCCCACAGCCATTGCACTGCACCACTCCCATTTTGACTTATTTTGTGTCCCCTCTCCTGTTGCTTTGTATGCTTACTGTCTCCTCCTTCTATGTATTTTTACACTTACTTTCCTACTGCCTATGTGCCCTTACAACTCACCCTTCCTGTTCTGGGACAGGAACTTCCTGTAGTCTTCAGTAGTCTCCTTCTTCCGTGCTTGGATTCAGACCTCCAGCAGCCGGGGGGGATAACGAGTTATTATTTTTAGGTTCCTTCAAGGTTGCTGAAACTAATGTGTCTCAGTGATCCTTCCCTTCCTACAGCCAAACAGGAAGTTCCTGTTGTCAGTCAAATTCAGTGGCTATAAAACTAGAACTGGCTTTGGGTGGGAATTAGTAAAAATTATGTAGTTCTAGACTGCTGTCTTGCTCTGAAACCAAAGTTTTCTTCTGTCAAAAACAGCAGCTGGACTATACTATACTGGACTATTGGGTACACTTACAAGCATTAGGCCTTAAAGCCTCATCTCTGAAGGTTCACCTGGCAGTCATTTTGGCCTACATCTCTGCTGGCAAGGGGGACATCTATAGTTTCACATTCCATTTTCAAGAAATTATTTAAAGGCCTGCTGCACTTTCAGTCCCCACTTAGAGAACTAGTCCTTCCCTGGGACTTAACCTGTGTATAGCAAAGTTGATGGAGTCTCTATTTGAGCCCATGGCTAGTGCAGACTTAAAATATATCACCTGGAAAACTGTTTTCCTAGTGTCAGTCACTTCAACCAGAAGGATTTCAGAGCTGCAAGCTGTATGCACTGAAACAAACTGCATTATTTCTCTCGGGGGGTAAAGTAGTTCTCAGGACCAACAGGAAATTTCTTCCCAAGGTAGCACCTGAGTTTCGCCTAAATCAATCTGTAACACTCCCTGTCTTTTTTACAGACAAATCCACTCCTGGCAAGCTCAGGATCCACAGCCTGGATGTAAAGAGGGCATTGACCTACTACCTTAAGCGCACAAAGAAGCTCAGGTCCTCTCACACCAAACTCTTCCTCACCTATGGAGAGGTAGGCAAAGGCAGGCCAGCCTCTAAGAGAACTATCTCTCATTGGATAGTCTCTTGCATCCAGTTCTGTTACAGTAAGGCTGGCAGACAGCCACCTCAAGGCCTCAGGATCCACTCCACCAGGGGCACTGCAGTCTTGGCGGCAGCAGCAAGAGATATTCCCCTGCTTGACATCTGCAAAGCAGCTACCTGGAAGACTGTACACACCTTCACAAAGCACTACTGCATGCTTGGATGTACAGTCCAGACCAGATGCAAGATTTGGCACTGCAGTCCTGCAGAACCCATTTCCAAAGTAGGTTCTGTTCCCTCCTCCCAATTGCACTGCTTTGTAGTCTGCAATAATCAAGCATACTGAGGGATTCCTGGGGTGAGAATAGTTCTGCAGTCCATGCCTTAGGCCACATTTTCTTCTGTAGAGTTTTACAATGTGTAATGTTCCTCAGTGAAACATGGTGTACATAGTTCTTTTTCTTTGTTCTTTTTCACTTTTTTCTGTAGTATTAGGATACATTTAGGATTTGGGGCCTTTTGGCCCTTGGGCTATGAAATGAATCTAACTGGCTTACAGTAGCACCTACAGGCAGCACTCTCTTACTTCATCCTGATTGGCTGATTCCCTGGGATCATTAGCATAAACGCCACCTCTAGGGTAACTGAACCCAGCTGGCATAACTGCAACAGTCAAACATACTGAGGGATCCCCTGAAAGAAACAATATTACTATTGTAAGTAATTTTTTCATACTCGCTGCAACTACGTGGTGGGGGTGGGAGGACAGAACCAAGTCCAGGAGGGTGTGGTTAGAGGAGCGCAGACTGAGCAAGGTGGGTTCCATGATAAATTGGGAGAGGTTTAGGGACTCAATCCTAAGATAGGTAGACCTTGAGGCAGTGATCCACCTCTCACTGCGGCTTATGGAGGGGGAGTCCCAAGCAGTGGGATCCCTGAGATGGTCATCCCAGCAGTGTGACCCCGGAGACGGTCATCCACCTCTCGGTGCAGCTCAAGGAGGGGGAGTTCCCAGCAGCGAGGCAACTGATGACTGCAATGAACGAGGATGGCACTGTGAAAAATTGCAGGGAGGGAAAAATTATGAAGGAATCAGGAAGAGGAGCATGAACAGGAGAAATCCCAGACCTTATAAAGGGAATGTCATAATATGGTAAAACTCGCCAAATTTAATGGAATAAGAAACAGTAACAGGGTTTTAAATAAGCTCTGAAAATTGATTAGCACAAACTGCTAATCAATTGTGAAAATGAATAGCATGTAGCTCAATTTGATTAGCAAAATTTAAAATGTCGAAATGTGTGTAATATATATTAAATACTGTAATCTAAATAAAATCTGTAATTAAAAATCAACCTGCCTTTGCGTCATCTGTTTCAGAAACCCCAACACTAACACAGACACAGACACAGACACATACACACACACACTTCAGTACCACACCCTTCCCACCCTTGTCCCCCTTTGCCAGAACTACTAAAACCCTCCAGTGCCTAACCACCATCCACACATTCATCCTTCCCCTTTGCCAGACTAGGGTAGTTGCCAAAAAAAATCTCTGCCTCCCCAGCCAGATGTCCCCTTTGCCAAAATCTAAAAGTATGAGTCACCTGCCACAACCCTCACCCCACCATACATCTCAGTCTTTGGCACTGAAATCAGGGACATGGATACTCGAAATGAGGGACAGTGACTATCACAGAGGGACAAAGGCACTGAAATGAGGGACATGCAGACACAAGATAATACTGTGGAATCACTGTTTTTCCTTAGTTGTGATATTATGAATTATTACTTTATTCTGAATTAGCAGCAGTTGTGGGCTACATCTTTTCCATGAGGGAGAGATTAGTTTTAAGAAGTAAAATGAGGGACACACCCATAATCAGGGACAGCTGAGAGGAATGCCCAACATAACTGAAAGTGTCCCACAGAGCGATTGTGAAGCCGACAGGGTTGAATATCTCGAGGAGCATGAAGAAACAGAACAGCATCAAAAAAAAAAAAAAAAAAAAACGGAAAGAAGGGTCCTCTGCTACATCCTTTAATTGATGCCTCTTGCAATGGGCTCATCTCACGGGGGCATGAAAAGTATGTTAAAAGCAAGCTTACATATTTTTTTTTTTTTTTACACATACCTGGTGGTCTAGTGGCTGATGCGGATTACACTGGTGGTCCGTTTTACCCACTCTCCTGCCCGCTCACTTTCTCACCCGCTAGCCTGCCCGCCTACTCACTCGCAGTCCCTCCATGTCCTCCAACTACCACATTCATGGGTATGCCTTGCCGCGCACTTGCTGACTACTTCCTCATATTTCCAGTTCCGGTTGGCGCTACGTGGGACCGCACGTTGAAACAGAGGGAGAAAAAAAAGCAGACAAATGGATCGCACTTTTTTGCGATTCAACCTCAATTTGACTAGCGTGACCACCCGGTTTGCATCGCAAATTGCGATGCGATACCGGCTATTTAAAACCCTGAGTAACTAAACCAAATAGCAGTAACCCACAACATGACTGCAATGGGGAATTCAAGGGTAAATTGGAACCAGTTTGAGGGGGATCTACAACTAAGGGATCAGTGCAAACTGCATTTATATAGCATTTGTAGAAATAGAATAGGCAGCTATCTGTAATTTTGTTAATATTTCTGTCTCTTGCTCGGCTGAGAGGGTAATCAGATAGTCAAACATTGTTCTATTTCCATTAGAAGTATAGAAATCTGCTCTGCTCTACTTGTATTCTGCTTTAGGACTTTTTTATACTGCCCAGTGGAAAGACCACAAAATACTAACTGTAGAGTCCCCAAATTTGGTTCCTGACTTAACCTTGAATTGGCCATTGTAATCCTTAATTGCCATTTTTTCAGCTTTCAGTCTTTATCCCTTTAAACTTAGCTCCTTAATTTATCCCCTTTACAAGGTCTGGGATTTCTCCTTTTGTTTAGTTATTCTTTGCTATCTGTTATTTCCAGTTGTGGTCAGCCTTTCCTAAACTCCATCTACCTCTGCCTGCTGTACCAGATTTCCAGCTGTTTCTGTGTTTAAAAACTATCCATGATAAATATACAGAAAGATAAAAAAAATAACAGTTTTAATCTTGCTCTCTCTGTTATGGAAGCTAATCACAAAAACATTGTAAGCACAGACATGG
The DNA here is from genome assembly GCA_016271365.2 of Neoceratodus forsteri. Taxonomy (NCBI): domain Eukaryota; kingdom Metazoa; phylum Chordata; order Ceratodontiformes; family Ceratodontidae; genus Neoceratodus; species Neoceratodus forsteri. The sequence continues at coordinate 324,950,838 of CM057459.1, forward strand.
AAGCAGGCAGTGGTAGATGGAACATAAGAAAGCTTGAATACAGTTGCAAAGAGCAGTTATTTCTCCTGGCACTGTTCCAAGACAATATATTATTGTTTCCAGGTATCATTCTTGAACTTATGCACTTTCCGAGCTTATTTTGCCACCTTTTAGTACCTTTGGTACTTCGATTAATATTGAAAAGTTTATCCCCAGTTTTTAAGCTTTCTAAGATGTTTTTAACCTTTTCAACTTTAAAAAAAAAAATTAAAGGTTGGACTTCTGAAGCACAGGACCAAGAGTCAGTTTTCAAAGCACTGACTTAGCCAACATTTACAAAACTACCTGCTCTTTTATCTGAGCTCCCAGCGACCAGTTACAGCAGAGTGGTTTAAAAAGGACAACTAATCCAGTTTCGGTTGTCAGATGCGTGTTTGCACATGCCATGTGACATACCTGTTGGCCAAATGCATTTGGGCCTTACAATGCAATTTTTAAAGAACAGTTTATTGGGAGAATCGTTTTAAGTCAAGGTATTTATTAATAATATCTTATTGGACATACCAGTAGCGCTATTTTGAGGAGGGCCAGTGTACGGCAAAGCCATTACACATATAACCTGCAGACTTACCACTTTGCTGCCTGGCCCCATCAGATCTCAGGAGCTAAACAGGGTCAGGCCTAGTCAGTAACTGGATGGGAGACCACCAATGGATATCAGGCGCTGCAGGAACTGGTGTCGGGAGCTCTGCAGGGGCCACTCTCTCCTTGGTTAAAAGTAACCATACTGGGTGCTCCAGCATCCCAGCATGGTGTTAGCGAGACACTGTGGTGTCTTGAGATGGCATCTTATGGATCAGATATTAAACTAAGGTCCCATCTGTCGGTTCTGGTGAACACGCAAGATTTCATGGCTCTCTTTGAAAAGTGTAGGGGAATTTAATGGGTGTCCTGGCCAAATTTATCCCATTCACTAAAATATAACCACGTACCTGTTTCAATATGAAGCATCATGAAGACAGGGCTGAAAACAGGAAAACAATTCCTAGCCCTCCTCTCCCAGTCAACCAAAATAAGCACAGAACAGTGATACAAGTGGGTAAAATGTACAGTACATGAAACTTAAGATACAGTGTACGTAAGGAAAGCAACAAAAATATACCTCAAATATGGACAAAAGTGGCATACAATAAAATGATGTTACCTTTAAGAAATGCATAAGTTAAGGGTCACTTATTTTAATTTAAAGTGTGGGCCAGGAAAATCCCACTGAACCAAGGCACATTTTCTGGTGCAACATGGAATTCTAGCCTTGCGCATGTGTACACTGTGGACCTTTTAGGATTTTAGTAATCTTATACCATAGCCCCTCAGTTGATCACAGAAGTAAACATTTGGTGTACTGAACTGCAGTAAGCCTTTTTGTGTTCACTTGCACTTGTGCAAGGAACATCTTGGGACTATACAGCATTTTAGAGGTGTGTCATTGCTGAGCCAATTACAGCTGAAACTGCAATGAGCTTGGCAGTGTACGACAATGATCACGCACTCTGGTCATTACAGTAGTTTTTTTTTTGCTGATGTGGCATGTCTTCTACTTCAAAGAAACAAACCGCTCCAATGAGAAAGCGCTTCATTTGTTTTATAGGCATAACTCCGGGCATGCGCATCCTGACACCCACCGCACTCACTCTCTCTCCAGTTCTCACTCCTCTGACCCCCCCAACAGGCTTCTACTTTAGCCGCCATGCAGCTTTACTTATTGTTGCCTGCCACATTCTGTCTCCCCAGTCCTCGCTCCTCCTGCCACCAGCCGCACTCTCTCTCTCTCTGTGGTCCTTTTTATGTTGGCTCACGCTTGCGCAGCCAACATATTGCAGTAGTAGCAGAGTTGGAGGTGCGGTCACTGTGGGCTAATGCAGGGCACGGATCAGTAGGTGCATCCCTCATTCCCCAATAAGGCAGCTGCAGGCGCTGACACCAGCAACATGTAGCGTGGCCACAAGAGCAAACAAAAGGTCCACTGCAATGACAGTGAAGCTCGTCACAGAGCGGCACCTCCCGCCTTGCCTTTCCTGGTGAAGCATTCAAGCAAACATGGTGGCAGTGACTGCTGCCACACCTGCCACAATACCAACTTTGAGGGCGCCCAACCCCCTGTCAGCATGTCCTGACCCAGTTCCTGTGCCAATAGGGGAGCCCACTCCTCATCGGCATAATGCCCCTTCCCATTAGTTGTGTGCCAAGGAGGATGCCCAATCCCCCTCGGCTCTTGCCCCCCCCTTTGGTATGTGCCGACGGGGGTGCCCAATCCCCATCGGCTAGCCCTCTCCAAACACTCAGGTGGCATGCTGGGAGCCCACCCCAGCTTGCCAAATTCTAATATAAAAAAAAGTCCCGCAATGTTTTTTTTAACCTGTAAAGAAGAAGCGTCCTTCGCGATCTGTCCTGCTCCCTCCCGCAACCCACGTCTCCACCTTCTGTGCACTTGCCTCCCCACACCCCCCCACCCCATACTACCTCCCTCCGGAGCCTGGCACGATGATTCGTGGACCGGGAACATGTCTACACTCAAAGCCGCTCATGAACTGGAAGAAATGCCGTAAGCTGTATAATGGCATACATAGGTTTTTTCAACTTTGGTGCATCTCTCAGCCATTTTTGAGAATTTTGGCACCAAATTTTCTACATGGGGTTACTGGGGCCCTTTCTCATGAATTCAATCACTGTCATGGCGTTATTCAGCCCCGAAAGGAGATTTCGCAGTCACTGCGCAGAATCACCTTTTGGAACTCATTAATGAAATGACAGTGCCACTGTTCATGAGTGGGGCTCTCAGAATGCTTATGTTGCAAATTTGGTGACAATAATCCCAAAAATGGCTGTTTTTGTACGAGGGTGCATTGCGCAGTTTCCATGCACGCTCGTAGCTTCATGAGTTTGTAATATTTTCACTCCAGATTTTCAACATTGCCATTCTCCCATACCTCCTTATGAACAGTACAGCTGTCAATTTACATATCCTGGCCGAAATGTGTTTTCGCACATCTGGCACAGAATAGCACAGTCGCTGTGCAAAATCAGTTTTTGGCACAGTTTGCCAAAATGACAGTGACACTGTTCACGAGCAGCGGTCCTAAACTGCCTATGTTGAAAATCTGGTGATGAAAGTCCATAAAATGACTGTGTTACAAGCATGCATTGAGCAGTTTCCACGCACCCTTGTAACTTCGCAAATTTGCAATATTTTCATGCCAGATTTTCAACACTGGCATTTTTTCACACCTCCTTCTGAACAGTATAGCTGTCATTTTTCACATCCTGCCTGAAAAGTTTTTTTCACACCTGTGGCACAGAACGGCGTGGTCGCTGTGGGAAGTCAACTTTTGGGACAGATTAACAAAATCCCAGTGCCACTGTTCATGAGAGGAGGTCCCAAAATGCCTATGTTGAAAATGTGTCTCTTCAGGGTGGGGGTGAGGTTGGCGTCAATTCAATACTTCACTGCCATTCCTATTATGCACCTCTAACTCCTGCACTACCAGTGCCAATGCCAGCGACACAACATTCAGCATTGACAAAGGCTTGTTTTTCACTGGCGGACTGCAACCTGAGCTCCCCTCCTTAGAGCTCTGCGGTGCTTGCTCTGCCTATGTCCATCGGTCCCCGTGTGCTCCTGCCTGTTACATTTTGCACCTATAGAGAGTGGTGCTTGCTCTGCCTATGTCCGTCGGTCCCCGTGTGCTCCTGCCTGTTTACATTTTGCACCGATAGAAAGTGGTGCTTGCTCTGCCTATGTCCATCAGTCCCCATGTGCTCCTGCCTGCTACATTTTGCACCTATAGAGAGTGGTGCTTGCTCTGCCTATGTCCGTCAGTCCCCGTGTGCTCCTGCCTGTTACACTGTATCACAGAAGCACGACCAACCACCCTTATCCTCACTCCGTACTGCTGCTCCCTCCTCCTGCGATCATATCATGGATCACACTGACAGAGAGCTCCTCCTGCAGTAACAGGTCAGATTCGCTGAAGATTCCAGCTCTGCCAGTCAGTGCTGGATGGCCCCGCCAGCGAGAAACTCGCAAAGAGGCAGCATAGCTCTTGAGTGATGACGAAAGTGTCGTATCCATCCATACTGTACCCATACCTCTGAACCTCTTGTCACTGAAATGGGAGACACTGGATGCAGATCACTCAAAATGAGGGACAGTGAGGTACACTGACCTACATAGTGAGAGACACATTCTCAAACAGACAGGGAGATAACAAGTTCAGAACATCGTACTTACTTGTACAAAGGGACTTTTGATTTAGCACCTTACAATATTATGAGTTTTCTCTTTTAAGTCAGAATTTACAGCAATTTTTTTTGTTTGAGCAGCACCTTTTTCATGAGGGACAAAGCAATTTTGAGGGGTAAAATAGGGGATGTCTCTGGTAATCAGGGACAGTTGAGAAATATGACTGCACCTCTTTATCCAGACAATCCCTTTTCCTTCTCTCTTCTGAAAGTCCATGTTCCCCAGTTTTGAACCTGCTTTACCAATTGCTTAAAACCTGAAATAATTGATAAAAGTTTTCAGCAAAATGATCAACTGGTGTTGACAGAACACTGCAATACCTCTCAACAACTGTCTCTCAGAAGGGCGGCACCACATTTTACCCCTCAAAATTGCTCTGTCCCAATGGAAAAGGTGTTACCCTCACAGGAAAGTGGTTTAAACTGAGACATTAAAGCAGAAATAGATGCTAAATCAAAATGAAACTGGGCACAAATAAAGTCACTGATTTCCACGGTGCTTGGCCTTGTATCTCCCTGTTTGATGATGTGTCCCTGTTCCCACATTATTAGGATCTGGCCAGTACATTGTCACATGTTCTGAGTGTCTGTGTCCCACATTTCAATGACAGAAGGTTGCGAAGTGTGGAACACCCTTGTTTAACATCACGGTGTCAAAGTTACTGACATCACAGTGCTGCTGATGACGTAAAGGGAGGAACAGAACTGACTATGTCAGCCTCCAGGTAGACTGCTGCTGCACACATCATATCTAGTACTGTCGGGCAGAAAATATTCTAACACAACAAAAAAGGAAAAAATACTTCAGACATAGAAGTGACAGCTGACTACTTCCGTAAGTTAGAGGAAGATGGGGACCTAAGAAAAACAGGTTACTCACCTGTAGCAGTAGTTCTAGGAGTGGTATATGTTGTTCATCCACACTCTCTGGCATGTCCCTTTCCCCTTTAAATCTTGCTGGAAGTCTTCAAGCTGGCTCCTCCCACCCACCCGGGTGGTATATACCTCGGCCCTGCCCCATGATGCCAGATCTTAGCCCGCTGGAAGCAAGGTTATGCGCATAAAGCCGGGGAGGTCGGGTAGGTGCGTGTGGATGAACAACATTTACCACTCCTAGAACTACTGTTACAGGTGAGTAACCTGTTTTTCTAGGTGTGTGGATATGTTGTTCATCCACACTCTCTGGCAGACTCCTAGCAGTTCTCCGGAAGGAGGGAGGCAAAGCGCACACCCCCTACTTAGGAAACCGAGATTGGAGAACCGAGGTCCCAAAACCAGCATCCCATCATGACTCAAGGTCGATGTGGTAGTGGGTAATGAAAATGTTTGCTGACTTCCAGGTAGCAGCACGACAGATTTCCTGGATAGGGATGTCCCTGGAAGCAGCCACCGATGCAGCAGTATGGCAGGTAGAATGAGCTCATATCTATCTGGGAGGCTCCTTGCCCGCCAACTCATAGCTCAGACCTACGCATGCTGTAATCCACCTTGCAATGGTCCATTTGGCTGCAGGTCTACCAAAAGCGGCTTCAGCGTAGGTGACAAATAGATGGCGAACCTCTCCCCGAATTTCCGCCGTCCTCTCCTTGTAGTAGGAAGAGCACGTCTAAGGTCCAGGGTATGGAGCCTGTACTCAGCATCTGAGGTGTAATTAGGTTAATATACCAGCAAAGTCAACACCTGGTTGAGGTGAAACTCTGACACCACCTTCAGAAGGAATTTCAGGTGGGGGCGCAGGACAACTTTGTCCCTGTGAAAGACCAGATAAAGGGAGCCACCGAGAGTGCCTGGAGCTCCCCTGTCCTTCTGGCTGACGTGATAGCCACCAGAAAGGCCATCTTCCATGACAAGTGTGAGAGCTCACACTTGTGCATGGGTTCGAATGGCTTGCCCATGAGCTTTGCCAAAACCAGCAGAGGATCCCACGCATGTGAAGGTTCACGCACCGGAGGGGATATGTGATCCAGGCCTTTGAAAAAGCGCCCAACCACTGTCTCCTGTGCCAGTGTTGACTGACCGGCCCATGCCTGGTAAGGAGAGATGGCGTCCAGGTGCACCCTAAGGGTCGATGACCAAAGACCCCCTTTGGAGAGGGACCAAAGGAGGTCCAAAATGTTAGCCACAGAGCAGTATAAGGAGTCGAGACTCTTACCCTGACATCAAATGGAAAGCCTTTTCCATTTGAAGGCATAACATTTCCTGGTTGATTCCTTACAAGATGCCTCCACCATGGTGTAGACATCCTTGTAAAGACCCAAAACTTGAAACTCTAGCCACTCAGGAACCAGGCTGTGAGGTGCAGGGATTGAAGGTCCGGGTGGAATACCTTCCCCTGGTCCAATGATATCAGGTTCGGGCGTGTACAAAGCCACTCCGGGGCCCTGCAGCTGAGGCTGAGGAGATCTGGATACCAGAACTGGCAGGGCCAATCTGGGGCTACCAGGATCACCTTCGCCTTGTCCCTTCTCACCTTGAGAAGCACCTTGTGGATCAAGGGAAATGGAGGGAAGGCATAGAGGAGGCCTGCGGTCCACGGCCTCAAGAAGGCATCCCCCTGCAGTGAACCCTGCTGAGAGAGGCAGGCATGGTATAGCCTCAGCTTGGTGTTTTCCCTGGAGGCAAACAGGTCCACCAACGGTTTGCCCCAATGGGAGCACAGACTGTAAACTACCTCTGGATGGAAAGACCGTTCTTGGGATGTCTGGCCTATGCGGCTGAGAGCATCCGCCAGTTGGTTCGAGACTCCTGCCACATGGATGGCAAGGAGATCTGCCTCCAACCGGCTGGCGAAGGTCCAGATCCAGAGCGCCTCTTTGAATAGCAGACGGGAGTGCGTGCCGCTCTGTTTGTTGAGGTAGTACATGGTCGTGGTATTGTCCGTCTGGACTTGAACCACTTGATCCCGGAGCTGAGAAGTGAAAGCTGACAGTGCCAGTCTGACTGCTCTGAGCTCCAACAGGTTGATGTGGCAATGGGACTCCTCCAGGGTCCAGAACCTGCGGGCTCTGTGGTCCCCCATGTGGGCTACCCAGCCCATGAGAGAGGCATCGGTCGTAAGGATGACCGTTGGCTCCGGGCGGACAAACAGAATCCTACCCTGCAGACAACTTGGGACGGTCCACCATTGGAGAGCATCCCGCATCTTCTGGGTGACAGTGACCAGCTGGTCGAAAAGGCCCTGACGCTGAGTCCACTGAGCGGCCAGCTCCCACTGGAGGGGACGCATGTGCAACCTGGCCCAATGGACCACTGAGGTGCACGCTGCCATGTAACCCAGAAGGTGCAGAAAGTCCCGGGCAGGGTGCAAGTGCCCAACCAGAAATGATTGGGCAAAGGAGGAAAGAACCTCCACCATGTCCGCCGGAAGCCAAGCTCTGGCTTGACGAGAGTTGAGCTCTGCCCCAATAAAGCCCATCACCTGAGAGGGCACGCATTCCAACTTGGCCTTGTTGATCAGGAGGTCTAATCGGGAACAGGTTCAGAGGGCCAGGTCCCTGGACCTCTCCACCTCCTGCAGGGAGGAACCCGCCAGGAACCAATCATCAAGGAAGGGGTATATGCGAACCCCTTGACACCATAGATGGGCTGCCACCACTGCAATGTATTTGGTGAAGAGCCAAGGGGCCAAAGACAGGCTGAACGGCATGGCTCGGAACTCGTACAGGGTCCCTTCGACCCTGAAGTGGAGGAACCACTGGTGGGACAGATGGATTGGGAAGTGAAAGAATGCGTCCTGTAGATCCAGTGAACAGAACCACATGTTTCGCTCCAGAGGTGATATGGTCTGGTTCAGAGTTACCATCCGGAAGGTGCGAGACCTGAGATACTGATTCAGGTCTTGGAGATCTAGGATGGGGCACCAACCCCCCATTCACTTGGGCACTAGGAAGTACCTGGACACGAAGCCTGGGTCTGCAGGAGGATCCGGCACTGGAGCAACTGCATCCTTGAGGAGGAGCTGAGCAATGTAGTCCCGAAGGGCTGACTAAGTGCCAACTGAGATTGTTTCCTCCCATGGGGCACGGGCTCAGAAGGGAGGGTACTGCTTGAACTCTAGAGGCAGTCCCCGACTGACCACTTCCAGGACCCACCTGTCCAAAGTGATATCGGACCAGGCGGAAAGAAAGTGGCAGAGCCGGCCCCCCACGGGAGGACCCAGAACTGGCGTGACAGTAGTAGGGTTGGCCACTCCTGACCCGTCACTGCGCAGGCTCAGAGGAGGAGGAGGAGGATCCTGGACCAGCACCTCGGCCTCCTTTGCGGGGCTGTTGGGGACCCTGCTTGGGCCTAGGGTGCCAAGCTTGAGCCTCCTGTTGCTGCTGTGCTGCTGACCTCCCTGACAGGAGGGCTGCCTAAATGCAGGGGAAGAGTGCCGAAAGGGCTTCTTCTTGCACTTCTGCTGGTTGTTGCCCGAAGAACCTTTTGCAGAGGTAGCATCCAAGGTGGCATTAAACTGCTCTATGCGCTGGAGGTGACCTGCCACTCCAGGACCAAAGAGGTCGGTGCCAAGGAAGGGCACGTCTGCTAATTTATGCTGAGTATCCACAGGAAAAGAGGATAACCTCAGCCATGTCTTGCGGCGAGTGGCCACTGCAGCTGCAAAGGAGCAGGCACAGGAATCTCCAATGTCCAGGGCTGTCTGGAGCTGCTGTTTTGCAACAGCATGGCCCTAGTCATGGACCTGCTTAACCGTGGTCTGCATGTCCGCTGGGAGATGAGGGAGGACTTCATCTAGTGACCCCAAGAGGGCATGAGAGAAGTGTGCCATGATTACAGCCACGCTGGCCTGATGAAGGGCCAAGGATAAGGCCGCATATACCTTCTGGGCAGAATGGTCCATATTTTTGGACACCTCGTCCGGAGGGCAGTCAATATCCACTGAGCTACCCGTACGCCGAAACACTGAAGCAGTCACAAGGCTCTCAGCTGAGGGATGCTCAGTGAAGCCAGCCAAGGACCCCATGGGTACAGTGTACTTCCGAGCCATGAGGGAAGACGGAGCTGGGCAGGAGGCAGGGCGCTGCCACTGCTCAAGGGCCGGGCCAAAAATGGCTTCAGCCACTGGGAAGGCCTCCATCAGGGTATCCCCCCTCTTAAGGATATCCATGAGAGGATATTCCGCCTTCTTTTGGATAGGCTGCAATAGCATACCCATGGACTCAGATATGAGTCGAAGGATGCCTTGGAAGGAAGAAGGGCCTTCCTTCAGGCCTGTCACTGACAACTCATCATCAGGGTGTGAGTGAAGACCAGTAGTATCTGAGTCTGAGGAGTCAGGATACAGGGGTCTCCCGCCTACGACCCCTTCAATGCACCAAGGGTGATCAGGAACTACAGTGATGGACAGACGACGGGGCAAGCCTGTATCTGTCTGATCCTCCTTTGAGGGAGCCCCTCCCTGAGGCTGCTTAGGTGGTGGTTCCACCAGAATTGGTGGGGAGACCGGAACAGGTTGAGCAGGAATGCATGCCGGTCCTGCCAGAGGGAGAACCAGAGTCCTCGGTACCAGAGGAGTCAGTGTCAGCCGAAGAGGCTGGGGCCAAGTAATGGTCGGTGTAGCTGGAGTAGCCGGCTTCTGACCGGTCAGAATTAGCTGCTGCCACATGAGGTCCTCAACGTCGATGGAGCTTCCATCTAAGTCTCTCCTCTTCCGAGGAGGATGAGGAACGGCGGCAGCGCCTCTTCCGGGAGTGTTTATGACCCTTTTTCGGTTTCTCGACCGACAGGGTCCTACTCCTCGATTGAGACCGATGGTGTCGGCTCTGTCGATCGGGAGAGACCAGATTCGGAGAAAACAGAGGATCTGGCTCCTGTCCCTCGATCAGGATGCCCGCAGAACGGGTCTCCTCATTGGGGAAAGAAAGGATGGGTGTCCTTTCCAAAGAGTCGTCAAGCAGGGTCGGCGACAACGGCTCAATCAGGTCGAGAGAAATCTCGGCCCATTCTGCCATATCCTCAGCCTCGGTGCCTTGGCCTGACGGAAGGTCCGAGAAGCCGGCGGCCGAGGAAGTGATCTCAACCGAGGTTAAGATTGCCTGGTCCTGTGAATCGGATCGCTCTCTGTCCCAGGAACATCTTCTTTGGCCACAAGAAGATTTGGGGTCCTTGTCCCTTTTCTTGGGGCGGGAGGAGTGTGAGCCCGAGGGCGCCTCACCCTTGGTAGGGAGAGACTGGCACAGCTCCTGAAAGGATCCAGTAAAGGTGGAGCCCAGGTTGAGCAGCATGAAAAAACTTTGGCTGGCCGAAGCTTGGGCAGCTTCCTCTTCGAAAGCTGCCATCTGTTCGAGCTGCTCGGCGGATCCCGCAGCCGCGGAAACCGCCCACCTGGCCTCCTTCAATTTCACTGGTGGATTGTGAAGCTCCAGTCTCCCTAGCTGTAGGCATGCCTTGCGATCATCCAGGACGTTGGGATGGAAGGCCAGACAGATAGTGCAAGCAGTGGTGTCATGCATGGCACCGCAAGGACACTGGCGAAAACCGAAGGACGACTTGTCCTCCATGTCCGATGCGCTTGGATCGGATTCGTAAACTCTTACGAGTTTTAAAGAAAGCAAATGCGGCGAAAACCATCGATTAGACTCCAGGGCCTACGGTACTTGTGAAAGTTGCACGAGGGAACCTGAATCTTCCAGCGGAAAGGAAGATCTGGCATCATGGGGCAGAACTGAGGTATGTACCACCTGGGTGGGTGGGAGGAGCCAGCTTGAAGACTTCCGGCAAGATTTAAAGGGGAAAGGGACATATCAGAGAGTGTGGATGAACAACATATCCACGCTCCTAGAATTTTACTTTCACATGATCCTGCAAGAATCAAACTGGATTGGCTTTAAAAAAGGAAACTGGTTACTACAGAGAAATGTAGAATCTGTCGGCAAAAAAATGCCTGTCAGCCTATGATGTCTGCCATTCCTATCTAACTAATGCTGAATGAGAGAGCCCTGGAGGCTTTTCACCCCCCCCCAAAGATACTGGGATGAATCAGGAGGAATATGGATTTGTATTTTTTGTTGCTCTTTTCTTCCCTACAGTGCAAGCCTGTATACTCTGGGTCCATCCCCGGCCCTGTCACACTGTTTCTCAGGGGACCATAGAAGTGAGGCAGACTGGTCTATAGTTCCCTGGCTCATCCTTCCTCAGTCTTCAGTCTCATAATACCCCTTTGACTTTGCACTTCTCCCAGATGTGCCTGAAGAATGCCTTTTCCCCTCACTTCACTCCTTTTGCCAACTGGATTTCCATCTCCGCCTTGGCCTCCTTCACCTTCCTGCTGGTTACCTTTGAGCCTCCATATACAGTACTTGTACCTATCCTCCTGTTGGCTTCTCTTATCCTTTAAGAATGCTCTCCTTTTAGCTCTTACCATAACCTTTACTATGGCCATGAAACACATTGGACCCCTTGCCCGTCTTCCCTTTGATACCTTCACAATTAAGCTTTCTGCCACTTCTATCATTACTTTTTTAACTTCTTCCCATTTTTCTTCTGCCCCCTCCACCTGCTCTATACTCCTTGTGCTTTTTCCCAATTGTTTCCTCATCTTGCAAAAATCCACCTTTTTAAAGTCCTATTCCCGTACTGTGTTTGTCCTGTTGGTAGTCCCTATCTGGACCTCCAACGCCACTGTTCTGTGCTCACTGGAACTGAGTGGTTCCAGAATTGCTACATTTTGGATCCTCTCATTGTTGGTGAGCACCAGATCCAGCAGAGCCCCTGCCCTTGTGAGGCCCTGAACTAGTTAAACTCGGAACCTCTCTTGTAATACATCCACCAGGCATGGATTCCTTTTACTAGCTGCAACTGGCACTTTCCAGTCCAGATTTAGCATAGAAGGTCCACTGCTACCACCAATTCCCATAAATTGGCCACCATCCTAAGTACTGTATCTCTCTCAGTTCCTGATATGCCTTTTCATCCTGACCTGTTGGCCTATAGACCACCCCAATCCTAATTTGTTTCCCAGTTCCTGCTGCTGCTAGCACCCACAGGGCTTCTAGTTTACCTGACTCTCCTAGGATGTCTATCTCAGTTGCCTCTATTCCCTCTTTTACATACAGCACTCCTTCCCATCCCCTGCTCTTTACTCTGTCCTTCCTGAACAGTGAGTACCCTGGTATGGTCATGTCCCATTTGTAGTTTGAAGTTGCCCACATCTCTGATAGCTACCAGGTCAATGCTTCCTTCTGTGACTAGGGCCTGAAGTTCTAACATTTTGTTACCAAGACTCTTGCACTGGTGCACATCATTTTCCAACATTTACCCCTGCCCCTCTTTTTCCTTTTATCCTGGGTATATTTGATTTTTCTGTACTGGTCAATAGGGGAGGCTAGGAAGGCCTCCCCCCATTTGTGACATCTTGTGGGTGTCTTGCCATTCTGATCCCTCTCATTAGTTTAAACTAGCTATGCGCTATGCCCACTATTCTCCCAGTACACTCCTGCCCTCATCAGGATGCAAGCCATCCCTTCTGAACAGCCTCCAATCCCAACAGGTCAGGCCCTCATCCCCGAGGATCTTTGTTCCTTGACAGTTAATCAGCTCCTGTTGCTTATTCTCCACCTGATGTTCTAATAATCTGTGGCATCAGTTATTCTCATGTTGACAGACTGCAGTGTTACGAAACAGGACTGTGACTTCAAGTGGGGAATAAGCTGTAGAGGCAAGTGAACTCTAAGGAACACATATTCTATTTTAACACAACTTTCCTCAATAATAAGTAAGGCAGAAGAGACACTTACAGAAGAGCTCTAAAATACAAGGTGAATTCTGGGTAAAAATTACTTTTGCAAGGTTTTCTCACAGGCATCAGCAACTCTTTAAGGCCACGTCTGAGAAGCCTGGGTGTTTACATTTGTTAATTAGTATTCTGTGATAAACTACAGTATGGCAAATCAGTGCTACAGGTCAAGTGACATGACATCACACACAGCTAGATTTGGTAGTGACAATTTTGACATACAGATAGATACATTATATGTAAAGAAGGGACTTTAAAGGCATTCATACAATGGCAGGAAAGAATGTAGAAACTTCAATGGACTACAGCTGTCACCTGACCTTGAATTGAAATACTTAAATTCATGCTCGGGTGACTGATCTAATTTCTACAGTTAAAAAAAACTCATTACACCAACATAAACATTAAAACAAGCATTTGTCAATGCCAAATGTTGTCTTGCTGGCATTGGCATTGGTAGCGCACGAGTCAGGAAGATGCATAATAGGAATGGCAGTTGTCGGCCAAAACGCTCATGCCATTTCACCTCACCCTACCCTGCAGACACCAACAAGTGTCGTGGTGTGCCTTGGGGTCTTCGGGCCTTACGCTCACCCCATTCCATAAGGAAATAAGCTGAGATGGGTGCAGTATAGAAGAATGGGGTGAACTTTGGGGCTGAAGAGTCCAAGACACACCTCAATGCCTGTCACTGGCTGCAGGGTCGTGGTGGGGGTGGAATGGCATGAGCATTACAGCCAACAATCCCAAGTCACACCCCTGATACCTGTCAGTCTCTACACGGTGGAGGATTACAGTTGGAAACCCTAACACCCCAGACGTTTGTCTGTATTTTCACTCCAAATTTTCAACATGGGCTTTTTGTGACCCCACCTCATGAACAGTGGCACTATCAGTTCGTTAGCCGAAAGGTGATTTTGCACAGTGACTGCACCATTTGGTGCCACAGGTGCGAAAACACATTTTGGGCAGGATGAGAAAAATGACAGCTGTACTGTTCATGAGGAGGTGTAAAAAAATGGCAATGTTGAAAATCTGGAGTGAAAATATGAAAAATTGGTGAAGTCATGAGCATGTGTAGAAACTGTGCAACACACGCCCGTAGCGCAATTATTTTGGGGATTTTTTTTAACCAAATTTTCAACATAGGCATTTTGGTATCTCTGCTCATGAACAATGGCACTGTGATTTTGTTACTCTGTCCCAAAAGTTGATTTCCCACACTGACCGTGCAATTGTGCGCCAGATGTGCGAAAACATATTTCATGCAGGATGTAAAAAATGACAGCTATACTTTTCAGAAGGAGGTGTGAAAAAATGGCAATGTTGAAAATCTGGAGTGAAAATATTAAAAATTGTCAAAGTAATGAGCGTGCATGGAAACTGCGCAATGCACACTTGTAACACAGTCATTTTTGGAATGTTTTCACCAAATTTGCAACATAGGCTTTTTGGGACCCCACCACATGAACAGTGACACTGTTGTTTCATTAATCAGTCCCAAAAGGTGATTCTGCCCAGTGACCATGAAATCATGACGTAGAGCCTTTGTAAATGAGTCTCTGACTTAAAGGTTTGTAATTCCGACACTATGTAATAAATAAAAATAAATAAAAAAATTTAAAAATCACCTTTCGGTACCAAATAATGAGATAACAGTGCATGTGTTCATGAGGTGGGGTCCCAAGCACCATATATTGAAAATATGGAGCCAAAATTCAAAAAAATGGCTGATATGTCCACCTAAGTTAACCCCCCACCCATTGATGCCATTATACAGTTTACCAGCATTTCTTCATTTTGCAGTTCGGCTTTGAAGAGGTCAGGCCGTGTTCCCACTCCACCGAAGAGCAGTGCCAGACCTCGGAGTTAAGTATGGGGTGGGGGAGTGTGGGAGGTGGGATGCGCAGAGGGTTGGTGCGGGTTGGGGGAGGGCACACGTGCACAGCGAGACTGTTTCTTTTTTCAGGTACAAAAAACCCCCAAAAATAAACAAATCAGGACTGTTTCCTTTCTTTAGGGTTAAAATGAAACAAATGTTGGGCACACTGGGGTGGGCTCCCATGTGCCCCATGACTTTCGAGGGGGGGCTACTAGCCCACACTGGGGTGAGCTCCCAGCGTGCCACACAATGGGGTTGAGGAGGAGGAACATGCCCGACATGGTGGCTTTCTGTGACGGCGGCACACTGGGGTGCTGGGCTCCCAGGGTGCCACACAATGTGGGGAGGTGGGGGACATGCCGACACGGGGATTACACCCCCGATGTCAGCTGTGTTTGGGGATTGTGCCATGTTTATTGAAATACTTCACCAGGCACATATGGGAGGCGTGTCATCTGTGCCGCTGCATGACGAGCTTGTCTCTGATTGCACATTTCTTTCAAGTTAGTGGCTCTTTGCATAATTCTTGAGTCAGTGCTAGCTTGCTGGCTAATTGGGGAATGATGGACATACCTGCTAAAGCGTGACCTGCATTCACCAACATTGACACACCTCTCAATGTGCTAATACTACTGCAAGATGTTGCTTGTGCATGCGCAAGACGACATAATGAGCAAGAGAATGATTTTCATTATACCCCATGTGTTAGGAATGTGAAATAAGTTACCATGTAACACAGCAGAGAGAAGTTCAAAA
Organism: Neoceratodus forsteri; assembly: GCA_016271365.2. Lineage (NCBI taxonomy): Eukaryota > Metazoa > Chordata > Ceratodontiformes > Ceratodontidae > Neoceratodus > Neoceratodus forsteri. Next base: position 324,966,488 of record CM057459.1, read on the forward strand.
CTAGCCTTTAAAAAAGCTGTGGCTACATACTGTATTTAGAAGAAGGTGGTATTATGAGATTAGCTACTGTATTAAGATGATTACTGTATCACTACACATACAAATCAAAACTAAAGAAATGCTACAGACACCATCTTGAATATACTATATAGTTCGCTACACTTAAATATATTGAATGAAACAACTTGTTCCTCATTTATTTATCTCTTTTATCTGTCACAATACACAACATTGCTACTGTAGTGTATCACAAAATGTTGGAGTTTTCTCACATTTGAATTACATTAAAAATCTCAAGGCCCTTCTTACTCTCTGAGGCCTCCCCCTGCTGTGGTCTACCTCCCTCAATCATTCCTGCAACTGTGAGCCACTTTCACCACTTCATCCAGCAAACATCTTAGACTATGCAGATGTGGTCTATGGCACCGCTCCCTCCTCTTTCCCTTGCCAGACTGGACACCCTCTGAAATGCCTTCTGTCGCTTCACTACCAACACTCCGCTCCACACTCAGCATTGCTCCCTCTACTCTTCCCTTTCCATCCTCCTACTACCTTTACATCACCAGTCCCACTGAACCACCTTCATCGTCAAATACTGGTTTGGTTCCCTTCCCTCACTCCTCTCTCCCATCTTCTCCTCTTCCTACTCACTGCACTCCAGGGATTCCTGTACCCTCTCCATTCCCCACCCTCATTCAAATGCTGGGCAAGCTGCTTTCTCCTACCATCTCCCTCCCTCTCAAACCTGCTAACCTCTTCCCTTCATCTCTCCCATCACTCCATGTCTTTAGACACCTGCAAAGGCATATACCTGCTCACCCTTGTACCTGTCACAACCCCCTTCACCCCTCTGACCTTGTCTGACAGTTTATTCTGCCCCCCCGCCTGCTATGACTCCCTAAATCAGAGCTAACTGTGCTCTTGACCCTTGCTCTGCTCTCTGATCAGCACAGTACTTAATGTATTCACTCTAGCATGCATTGTTCATTGTATCTATGTAGGAATCCAAGCACTGCTCATTTTATATAATGCTAGATTCCATGCTACTGTTAATTCACGTGGTACTTCTCACTTAATCACCTCAGTTGGACTGCCTACGTATTTTGCATTTTGTACTTCGGATGTCTGTAATGCACTTTATGTCTGTACTCTACCCCCCCCCCCAGGTCATACCTAGAAACAAGTCTTGGCTTAGCGTGCCTTTACCAGTTACCAAGGTTAAATAAATAAGTAAACAACTAAATAAATAAACAAATGCAGAAACACAGTTACAGGCCGCATACCAGCAGGATCGAGCAAAAGTATTCCAGCACGAGTGACCGCCATGAAGTCAAGATTATTGCTGCTATAAATAATGCAAAATGGACAAAGCCGGCAGTTTTTGAGTACCAACAGTTAGTGAGTACCATCAGTATGAGCCGAACTATCAGGAGTAGCACTGCATCAAAAAACAGCTGTGCATCACACAACGCTGAAAGAGGCTGGACAAGTAGGCCAGTGTGAGCAACAAGACACTGAACACAAAACAAAAAAAAACCAAAAAACAGCCCAGCACCTAGTAATTGAAAAAATAAATAAAACCATGGTACCTAGCACTGCCCACCTGTTTAAACAGTACCACCAACTGGACAAACTATTTATTTCCCTTAATACAGATTTTACATAGAAAGCAGCCCAGAACCTTTAGTTTTACAATCAGAAACAGGTCCTACCAAGCTCTTTTATTTATTTTTGACAAGACATTTTATAATTGCAATAAGCCACTCCAAGGTGTGCATTGCATGATTTTATCAAATGGTATTTAAAAAAACACAAACATGATTGGCTCAAACATGTCACATGACCGTGCATTAAGGCATGGTGAGGTATGGTTTATGGGCTGATAAGAGCACACCCCAGGTGCATAATGGGGCATGAGGTGCTAGTGTCTTATTCTGCTATAAAATGGGTAAAACATTTCCAAAATACAGTTTAATAAAGTTAGTGCAGATTTAAAAGTAGAAAGTCAAGTATTTATTGTTTAGTTCCATTTTATTTAAGTTTGAAGAAAATAGTCCCTTAGAATGCAGATCTGCATAACGTTTTTAAGGGAGGTGATGTGTGTCTGTCTGTGCCCCCCCCCCCACCCACCCACACACCACAGAGAAATAAACAGTTGTTTGTAACTTGGTATCATTAATGCAGCTTTCTTAATTGTAATATGTTTCATTTGCAGCCAGTGGCCCACTTGACTTAAAGTGAGCATGTCCATTAGCGGCCGCTGAACAGAGCATTTTCCTGCTTCGCAGTTTTCAAACTGTACTTCTGCTTTGTGCTGCCATTGGAGATAGGGGCTTTTCAATCAATCAATCAATCAATCAAAATCTTTATTTAACCAGGCGAGCATCATTGACCAAGCTCATTTTCAAGATGGACCTGGAAAGGAGAGGTTAACAATACATACAAAGGAATACTCAGTTAATCTTAATTGGGTAAACAATATATACAAAATGAATTCATGCTTACATAGTATTTACACAGAGCAGTAATTATACACAGGAGGTTTATAATATGCACGAAACAGAGTATTAAAAAGAACCATTAAGCTAAGACCATAAAGAGTATGCAACTAAAAAGTATAGCAACTGTAGTACAGTATATACAGGTTAAACATATGCAGATATAATTACAGCGTGTATTTGAAGCATCCTTGAACACAATTATTGATTGAAGGAGCTTGGTGGGGTATGGGAGGGTGGGGGAGGGGCATAAGGGTGGTAAGGAGGTGCATGCCTTGAAGGTATGTAGTTATTGCAAGGAGGAAGGTGGCGGCAGTAAGGGAGTGGAAAACAAAACACCATGACGGTGTCAAGGGGGGTAAGCAAGGAGTGTAGGTGGGAACCAGGGGGGCATGGAAAAGGAACTAATGATAAGGAAAAAAACACAGGGTCGGGATAGAAGGAGCAGTCAGGTAAGTTCTTAAAGGCTGCAACATTGCCCAAGTGGAGTGGGAAAGAAGTATCAGTAAAGGGATGCCTTGGAGCTTTTCACTTCACTTGTTTTGGTAGTTTTGTCATTTCAAGAATGGGGGGGGTGTTGAGAATGGAGACCGCATATGGTGGGAATGGACCAGAGACTGAAGATGGCGGTAATGGTTACTGTTTACTGTGCAGTTTGAAACAGTGGGAGCGAGAGCCGTACACTTGCTATTGGTTAAATGAACAGCAAGGGAAACAAAATAAGAGGTACAAAATATTCAAACTTTTGTTGTCATGTGGAAGAGGGGAACCTTGATATACTGAGTGATATGTTTTTTGTTTGTCTGTTGGTGGCATTGCTCTCCAAGTGCAGCTGTTGTGGTTCTGTTGTTAGGTGAGGAACTGCAGCAGGAGAGCTGTTGCAGGCAGTGATTTCACAGTGTGATTCATTTTGCTTGGCAGAAGTAGTACCAGTTGTCAGAATATGTCCTGATAAGGACGTGGCAAATGGTACCTCTTAGCTAATCAAAACTCAGGAACTTTCCTACCCATTTTATAAAATGCTTTAATGCACACCCTGTTGTATGTTATTGTTTACTTAACTTCCCAGGGGTGAAGGGACACTAACCCTTCAGCTTTGCGCCTTAATAGACTAGGTGCATGCATTAAATATAGAATAATACATGGGGGGAGTTCATAGCGAGAATTTAATGCACATTAAAGCATCCCACACTGAGGGTATGCATTAAATTCGAGTTTTGCAACCCCCCCCCAAAGTTTTGTTTTATATAATTGCTGAGTACCGTTTTCTTGCTTTGAAAACACTACACAGCAATGACAGAAAATAACATGGCCAGTACATTGTGCTGCTGTTACATGCTCAGTGTTAGACCTGGAGGTTTTTTTTTTTTTTTTGGCAACTCCGTTCCTTTCATTTTTCTTTTGTTTGTTTTTAATGATATTAAAAGCCACTGTTTGATGAAGTGCTGTGCTCAACCTTGAGAGTAGCTATTTTATGTAGGCATGGGTGGAATTTATGTTTGGCAGGGAGAGATATTTGCTTTAATGAAGATTTCTTTTTTTGATTTTTCTTTGTTTAGCTGATTTTTTTTTTTTACCAGCTCTTCTTATGTTGACTTCAATACAGTGTTTGCAAATTGAAAGTGAAAGCCACCGATTTGCTTTCTGCTGCACGAGAGCGAGAGAGAGAGAGAGAGAGTGAGTCAGTCTTGAGTGCAGCTCCTAGCTCATATGCTTGTGTTTGCTGAAATAACCATCCGGTTGTTATGGCAAATAATAACGAGCCATCACCACAGAAAAAAACTGATGGCCTGTTACATAGGGGATAATGGATGGGCACTGGATAGTAGCCATGCTGTAATTACTTTGACAGGTTTCCATGACAACATGGTAAACCTCGAGAGCATAGCTTGAGAGGTTTACTGTCATCATGGAAACCTCAAGAAGTGATTGCAGCGAGGCTACTGTCCGATGGTCATCCATTATATTTTATAGTGTATGGGAATGAGTTACAATGAGTTAGCAATGTGTTCTTAGTTTTTTGTTTTCTTTCTTTGCACCCTTTCCTTTTGCTACAGCTCTCTCACTCCATGGCCGTTCATGTCTGAGAGATACGTATGCGCGAGACATCCCATAAACCTCACTCCTCATGAACAGCCGCGATGGTGTTGTGTTGTGCACCAGAGATTGCTGTCCATAGAACTAGAGGAGAGTTCTGTCTCGCTGCCTGTAAGTACTGAGAGCCACCGTACATAACAAGGAGGGGGAAAAAAAGATTAGGCAGAAACAACATCAGAAAAGGGGGACATGCATGTGCAAAGGGGACAAAGCTGATATGGTATCATTGTGATGTAGTCAAGAGGGATTAACAACCTCTTGACATCACAATGATAACATAACAAAATTGTAAACTTGCTGATTACAGATAGTAATCACCCTCTCCCATACATTGTATAGAGAATAATAGCCATACAACTGTGTGTTATGGATTTTTTTTTACACATCTGAGGTGTGTGACGACCCATAAACCTCGACAGTGAAGCTTGAGAGGTTTATGAGGTCATCACACACCGAGGAGGTGTAACATAAATTGATAAGAACACAGTTGGATAGCCTTTATTTTGTGTCTTTATTGGTGCAGGGAGTTTTTTTCCCCTTCAATACTTAAGTGATGGCATAGTTAGTGGAGCAGTGCTGTTGTCAGAAATGAAGAAAAGTGGCTGCCATGTTTGCTGAAATGTTAGGCCCTCCCACACATGGAGTATGAACCAGTGAGGTGGTGCACAAACTGAGACTGACACTATTACTGAAAGAAAGTTTTCAGAACACGTAATAACCAGTTCTCTGGTTATTACAGCATTTGAAAGACACCTGTTAACCGTGTGATAAAGGGGGTCACCAGTAATTATAATCCTGTAATGCACACCCTGCTGTGGCTTATTACTTACATATAGTTTTATGAAGAAAAGAAGACAATTGGTCTATGGTGTTCCTCCCTCCCACCAGCCTAAAGTGAAAACCTAATCACCCCTTTTTCTTCAAAGTACCGGCTGAGTTTGAGCTTGAAGGTCATTACTACCTTTTACTATTTGATTGTCCTTACCACTGTGCATATGTTCTTGGTTACGCTGTTCACTGCCGGTACACTGCTTACTTGTTATTGTTATACTGTTTGTACATTTTTCCTTGTAATCCCCTGGGTCGCGCCTGAAAATAGGCATTCGTTGTCTAGTGTGCCTACCCGGTAAACAAAAGCCAAATAAAATATCAACTGATCTCATCTGTAGTACTGTAAATGTGGTACTGTCCTTCAGGAAGTACATGGCAGCCATCTTACTTGTATTCCCATACTGAGCAATTTGTAAACCTTGTACTTTCTGGTCATGCTCGGTCCGAAGCCCTTTAACCATTAGGTCCTTGCACAGTGTCCATGTTTGCAGTCTGAATAAAGATAGCTACCTAGTCTGAGCTCCATGACTCTGTGTCAGTCTATTGTTCATAACAAGAATATTATAGTGACAATGAGGTAAAAGAAAGAATCCGCTGGTGTAGTGTCCATACAGCCAGTCAGTAAGACCTTTTCAGTTTTTTTAATAAAGTAAACAGATAGAAATGATACTGAATTCATCAAGTGTTCTCTAGAAAAGGACACACTGGGCCTGCCTGCTTTGTCTACAGCTCACTATAGTCCCTATACTGGAATCCAGAAAGAAAGAAAGAGCGAGGGAGGGAGGGAGGAGGAGGAAGGAAGGAAGGAAGGAAGGTTGGTTACAAGTCAACTTTGCTCACAGTACCAAAGAGCTGTTCTTTTCAACACATAGCATCTGGCACTAGAAACAAAGACGGGGGAGCTTGCAAACTGCTGCCCATCCCCCAATGACCAAGCCAAACAATGCTGCAAATATTACCCCAAGGCCATTATCCCTGGTTGAGGACAGAATCTGAACAGATACTGCCATCTCCCAGAGGAAGCTGAGAACAGCACAACAGTGCAAGGAAATTTGAAAAAAATATATATGTTTTTTCCAGCACCAGTAGTGGAAGTAGAACTGTGCACCTCCAGCAACTTCAATGTACTGCGTCACTTGGCAATATGGCATTCTGAGGATGAGTACCAGAATTTCAGGAATCTAATGAATACTTTGATACATTCATTGAGATGTTCAAGTACTGGCTTTCAAATTTACAGAGCAGGACAATGAACAATGGAACCACTTCCTGTCCATCCCGCCAGTCCTGGTGTTCACTTTGCGTTAGAGTCTAGTGGCATCAGATCCAGAAAGTGGGCACAATTACGAACAACTTAAGGTTACGCTCTTTCAGGACTACAAGTCAAAACCCATTGTGACAGCGGAGCACTATCGATTTCACCACCACCTCCAAAGAGAGGAAAAGTGAATAGCCATCATCATCATCCTGAAAAATTTAGGAAATGTGTGTGAATATGGACTATTCCTCAATGACGCCTTAAGAAGACTAGTTCTTCTGTGGTCTTCGTAGGGACCACTATACAAAATGCTTTCATGCAGAACCATCTGACATTCAAGTCTACATGTGATATAACATAAATACTTGAACTTACACAGAAAGATACAGGGAACTTGTAGGTCACACAGACCCACACAGGGAGGCCACAGAGTTGCCTTCACTCAACTTTAGAGGGGTCAGCCTTGACCAAGGGGAGGCCACACTAACAACAGTTACATACTCACTGTAACAGCAGATCTTCGAGAAAATCTCATTCATCAGGCCACACCTATGGAACTTACAGCTGCCAGGCACTGGGACTACATAGAAACGTTTGCAAGCAGTCCACCAGGAACCGCTCATGACAACATCAGACATCAGCTGCTACATAAACTTGGATGGCCCCTTCCCTCCTCAATTCACTGCTACAGATCATGCTCCGAGGACTTCCCTGTAGGGAACAAGGAGAGAACCTAGGGCTCTGCCAACCAAGCAAGACAGAGAACAGCAGGTAGCTCCTCATGGAGAGGAGACAACATTCACTAGAGTCTCAGGATTCTACAGGGGAAGGAGGGTGAGATGGCATGGCCTGATGAAAGAGATTCTCTCAAAGATTCACTGTTACATTGAGTACGTAACTGTTCTATATTCGAGAACATCTCTTTCTTCAGGCCACACCTATTGAACAAGTACCAGTGCTGACCATAAAATAGTCTGGGTGGGTGGCTGGAGCCTACAGGCCTAAGAAAGTAGTCATTGAAGCACAACTAGGCCAAAGCCAGTCCTTTTGTGAGAGACAATGTCTATACTGTAGTGCTTAGTGAATGCTGTGGACAGTACTCCAGATGACAGCTGCACAGATTTCTGCAGCAGACACATTTCTGAAAAATATAACAGGTGTGGCCATGCCTCTAGTGGAATGACCATGAACAATCACAGGAAGTTCCTTATCGTACTTCCTGTAACAAAAGGTAATACAGTGTGCTAACCATTTGGACAGGCACTGTTTAGAAACTGGAGAGCCACCCTGTTTCCCAGGGGCGAGTGAAAAAAAAAAATCTGTGAGGACTTCCTGCCATCCATTGTGTGGTATATATAGTACCTGAGTATTCTATGTACATCTAGAATATGGAGCAGTGCGTCCCCTGGATGGGCATGCTCAGGAAAGTACACTGGCAGGTGGATGGTTTGATTTAAAGTAAACTCAGACAACACCTTTGGTAAAAACTTAGGATCAGTTTGCAGAGACACCCTGTCTTTGTGGAAAATCAAATAAGGAGGCTCACATATTGGAGCCTGTAGCTCTGAAATCCTTCAAGCAGAAGTAATGGCAACCAAAAACAATACTTTCCAAGAAAGAAAGTGTAAGCCACAAGTCGTGGCTGGCTCAAAGGGAGCCAAAGTAAGCTTTTCCAAATCAAAATTCAGGTCCCAAGCTGGAACTGGATTGTGGGTGGGAGGCTATAAGTGCAGAATTCCTTTCAAGAATGTGTGGGTCACCTCCAGCTGGGCAACCTTACAACCCTCGATAGGCACATGGAAAGCTTATGTGGTAGTCAAGTGCACTTTGATAGAGGAATACTACAAACCTGCATCTCACAAGGACAGCAGATATGCTAGACCCTGAATTACTGGACAAGTAAATGGATCCAAGGGATGAGAAGCAGCCCAGAAAGCAAACTGCTTCCACTTCATGGAATAAGTGGTCCTGGTGGAAGTCTGTCTGTCAGCCACTAGGACATCGGCCACCTTTTGGGAAACCCCAAATCTAGCAAAGGATATGTTTTCAAAAGCCATGCATAAAGATGAAGTGATATGAGGTTTGGATAGACCAGTATTCCCTATTCCTGTGACAGTAGGCCCTGGCATAAGGGCAGGGGCACTGGTGGCTCCACTGCCAGCTGTTACAGTAGAGGGAACCAGATCGGATGATGCCATATGGGAGCAATGAGGATCAGAGTTGCCCCCTCCATCTTGAGTTTGCATAGCACCCTCTGAATGAGAGGGAAGGAAGGCAAGGTGTACAGGAACCTCCCCTTCTAAGAAAGGGACAACTGTCTTGCTAGAAAACTCTAGACCCTGGAGCCAGCATGCAGAAAAGCGGCAGTTTTATGTTGTGTGGGGATCCAAAAAGGTCCAACTCTGGACAACCTCATCTATCTAACTGATCTACCACTGAGGTCAGCAGTTCCTACTATTGCATTCTGGACTGTGACCTGCTTAATCTGTCTGCCAATACATTTTCTGCACCCGGAACATCTACTGCTAACAGTTTTAGACCATGTCCCAGAGCCCAATATTAAACTCTCATTGCTTCCCTGCACAGGGGGCAAGAGTGAATTCCCCCTTGCTTGCTGATGTAATGCATCACACTGATGGTGTCCATCTGTACTAACATAGGATCCAGGGACAGGTTTACTCGGTGTGTCTAGACACAAGAAGGTGTTAACCCATCGGGAGTGTCTCCCACTCCTAGTGGGTGTCTAGTTGATGTGTGTCCCTTTCCAGTTGAGATGAGGTGAGCCTGAAAGCCCTGTAGGCTGTACAGGACAGCTTGCATTTCTATAACATTGATGTGGAGGGTGCTCTCCACTGTGATCCATGTACCCTGCATCTGACGGGGCCCTAAATGTGCCCCCCCCCATCCCCGAGGTGTCTGTAGTTCAAATCCGGTGAGGGCAGAGGATCAGGAAGGAACCCCCTTTAAAAGGTTGCTGGGTTCCATCCACCACTTAAGCACTTTGTATAGAGGAAAGGTTACTGGAACCCTCTGTTCTAGATCATCTGTGACCTGGTCCCCTTGGACTGTTAGGGTCCACTGAGGGATCCTCATGTGCAGTCTGGCCAGAGGTACTGTGACAATAGCCGCTGCCATCAGACCCAGAAGCCAAAGGAATGTCCTGGCTGTAACATACTGGCTGTCGTGGACCATCTGAGCCTGTGAAAATCAGACGTTTGGCCCTGTTCAGAGGCAAGAGGGCAGAGCCTTGGGTTGTATCCAAAACTACTCATATGTACTGCAGGTGCTGACATGGTGTCAATACAGACTTGGGTACACTGACAGTAACCCCTAGGGCATCAAACATCTGACTTGTTCAAGGTAGTGTGTGCAGGAGCTGCTCCTTTGAGTGGGTTTTCAGTAGTCAGTCATCCAGGTAAGAAAATACACAGAGACACATAAAGACCTTTCATGTGAAGGGCTGCTGTTACCACTGCCAAGCATTTGGTAAAGACCAGTGGTGTACAGGACAAGCCAAAGGGCAATACTCTGAATTGGTAGTGTCCCCCTGAAACAGGAAAGTACAGTTACGTAAGAACTTACCATAATAGTAGATCTTCGAGAGAGGCTCTTGCAGTAGGTAATTACATATATAGGACTGACGCTGGCCGGCGGCAGGACCCCACAGAAAAATTTCTAGCTAGCAGTCCCTGGCGAGGGACTGCCCCCACGTCAGGTGACCGGCATCATGCGACGTCGGTATAAAGAGGCAGTCCCGGACGCCCGCCTTCCAGTTCTTTCCCGCCACAGGCCCGGAAGGCCCGGACGAGAGAGAATCAGATGTTTCCATTCCTGGAAAAGAAGCTGAAAAAGCCTAGGGGGAAGGAGGGTGGGAAGGTATTACCTACTGCAATAGCCTCTCTCAAAGATCTACTGTTACGGTAAGTTCTTACGTAACTGTACTATCTTACTTCAAGAGGGCTCTTGCAATAGGTAATTACATATAGGACTGAATCCCAAGCAGTCTGGAACAAATAAGAGGCACCGGGAGGAGGTAACTACTCAAGAAGGAAGCGGTAGCCTTGAAGGCCTCAAGACAGGAGGCCTTGCAAAACAGCTAGCCCGAAGCCTGCTCTACGGCGAGAGGCAATGTCCAAACTGTAGTGTTTCGTACAGGTATGGACCGAAGTCCAGGTGGCGGCAGCGCAGATGTCTGCCGCAGACACATTCTTGAAGCAAGCTGCAGAGGCCGCTACTCCTCGAGTGGAGTGACCTCTGACTTGACCCGGAAGGGTCTTGTTGTACTTGTCATAACAGAAAGGGATGCAATGAGCCAACCACTTCGACAGGCATTGCTTGGAAACAGCATTGCCTTCCCTTTTGTGAGCAAAGGATGCGAACTGATCAGTCTTTCTGAGATCCTTTGTCCTGCTGGTGTAGTATCTCAGAATCCGATGAACATCCATGGTATGGAGTAAATATTCCCCTTGGTTGGAGTACTGTGTGAAAAAGGCAGGTAACTCTATGGACTGATTTAAGGTAGACTCTGCTACCACTTTAGGTAGAAACTTAGGATTCATGCGAAGAGCAATTCTTTCTTTGTGAAAAATCAAATAGGGGATTTTACACATAAGGGCCTGGACCTCGGAAATTCTTCGAGCCGAAGTGATGGCCACCAAGAAGAGCGTCTTCCACGACAGAAACTTCAGATCTGCAGAAGCTGCAGGTTCGAAGGGAGGAAGAGTAAGTTTCTCGCGAACAAAGTACAAGTCCCAAGGGGGAGCAGGAGTTTGGATGGGGGGCCTCAGATGAAGAACTCCTCTGAGAAAGATCTTAGAGACCTCCAGTTCGGCAAAAGCTTTATCTGCAAAAGGAGCATGGTAGGCTGAGATAGCAGCCATGTGCACCTTCAAGGAGGAATGGCTGAGACCCAGGTCGAAGAGATGACGTAAGTATTCCAGCAGAACAGCCACTGAATAGAAGAATGACTCCACATTCCTAGAGGCGGCCCAAATAGAGAATCTCTTCCATTTCATGGCATAAGTGGACCTAGTGGAGGGTTTTCTAGCCTCCACCAAAATCTCTGCCACTTTTGGAGAGACCCCAAAACGGGACTGGGCTAGGTCTGCAGGAGCCATGCATGAAGTTGAAGGGACTTGAGACCTGGATGGACCAGGGTCCCCTGATCCTGGGTCAGCAAACCTCTAAATAAAGGAAGAGGAAGAGGAGGAACCTCTGAGTATTGTAGAAGAGAGAACCAGATTTGACTGGGCCAGAAAGGAGCGATCAGAATCATTCTTGCTCCTTCTGTGGAGAGCTTCTGCAAAACTCTTGGGATCAGAGGAATTGGGGGAAGGCACAGACGAATCTGTCCTTCCAGTCTAGAGACAGAGCATTGCTCCAGAAAGCGCCTCACTTTGAAGCGAGCGAGCAAAAGCTGGGAAGTTTTGCATTTTGGGGGGAGGCGAAGAGGTCTACCTGTGAAGTCCCCCAAAGCTGAAAGATATCATCGAGCACCTTTTGATCCAATTCCCACTCATGTGCCCGGGCAGAGGAGCGGCTTAGTTTGTCTGCCAGGGTGTTGTCGACTCCTGGAACATGAATCGCCGTGAGGTGAAGGTTGTGATGAGTTGCCCAATCCCAAACCCTCATAGCTTCCCTGGATAGAGGGTAGGAACGAGTTCCTCCCTGCTTGTTGATGTACCACACTACGCACATATTGTCCGTCTGGATGGCTAGGTGGCCGGGAAGAATGTATTGGTGAAGGGCTTGGAGAGCGTATAGCACAGCTCGAAGCTCGAGCACGTTGATGAGGAGAGCTAGTTCCAGTCTGGACCATCAGCCCTGGGTTCGATGAGGGCCCAGATGGGCTCCCCAACCTTCGCCTGATGTGTCCGTGGTCAGAGTCTGGGAGGGGGGAGAATGAAAAAAGGGTACCCCCGAAATAGCTTCTCTCGAACCATCCACCATTGCAAGTCCCGTGACATCGGCGAGGAGATCAGAACTAGTTGATCTAGGTCGTCTACAAGTTGATCCCACTGGGAGTGAAGAATCCGCTGAGAGATCCTCATGTGGAGTCGAGCTTGAGGGACCGTCGGAATAGCGGTCGCCATGAGCCCCAGGAGACGGAGGACCGACCTCACCGGAACCCTCCTGCTTTCTGATAGCAGGGAAATCTGGGATTGAAGAGAGGCGGCCCTGTCTGGAGGCAGGAAGGCCTTGCTCACCATCGTATCGAGGACAGTCCCGATGAACTGTAGCTTCTGGGAGGGATCCAGATGGGACTTGGAATGGTTGATGGTAATACCCAGGCCAGTAAAAACCTGCTGAATGAGGGAGAGAAAATGCAGGAGTTTCTCCCTGGACGAGGCCGCCAGGAGCCAGTCGTCCAGGTAAGGGAACACCTGTACTCCCATTGTACGCAGGTGGGCTGCTACCACAGCTAGGCATTTGGTAAATACTCGGGGCGTCGAGGACAGACAAAATGGGAGCGCCCTGAATTGGTAGTGGTCCCCCTGAAACGCAAAATGAAGATACTTGCGATGAGAAAGGCGAATGGGAATGTGCAGATAGGCATCCTGCATATCCAGCGCACAAAGCCATTGACCCGGCCGAAGAAGGGGCAGAAGACTCTGCAGAGAGAGCATCCTGAACCTTTTGTATTTCACATAAAGGTTCAAGGAGCTGAGATCTAGAATGGGTCTGAGATCTCCCGTCTTCTTTGGGACCAGGAAGAAATGAGAATAGTAACCTGTCCCCTGAAGATGAAGGGGAACGGGTTCTATCTTCTGCTTCGTGAGAAGGGCCGAGATTTCTTCCTGGACCAAGGGAAGATGGTCTCTGGAATATGACGACTTCGGAGGAGGGTGGCGGGGTGGTTTCTGAAGAAACTCTATGGAGTGCCCCTTCGCTATAAGCTGGAGCACCCAAGAATTGGTGGTTATCCTCTCCCAATCTGGAAGGTGGAGGGAAAATCTCCCTCCTACCGGTTCCTCTGGTGTACCTGGAGGCGGTGGGAGAGGGAAGGAGTCAGGCGGTGTGGGGCAGCACCACAGCTGAGGCACCCGCTGCTTTTTTGGGCGGAGGGGCCTGGCAGCTGCGGGGACCCGACGTTTAGTGGCCCGCCTTCCTTGGGGTTTCGTCTGAGGCCAAGTCCATCTGCGAAAAGGACGGCGCTGCTGAGGATGGGGATGGTACATGGAATCCATGGATTTCAGGGCCGTCCCCTTTTCTTGCAACTCGGTGATGATGTCTTTGACATCGCCCCCGAAAAGCACCGACCCCCTGAAAGGTGCCTCTTGAATGGTGGATTGCACCTCCGGGACCAAACCTGACACATGGAGCCAGGCATGACGCTGTAGGCTTACGGCGAAAGTGGAGCTCCACCCAGCAGTGTCCACTGCATGGTATGTCGCCCGTAAAATGTGGCGACTGGCCGAACGAGCAGAACGGACAAGATCTGCTAGCTCCTGTTTAACTTGAGAGTCAGGTAAGGAGTCTAGTCTGGATTCCACCTGGGTAAGGATGGCCTTCTGGTAATCCCCCATATGGGCGACGTAATTCAGGGCCCAAATTCCCAGTGTGGAAGAGGCGTAAATCTTTCTTCCATACTGGTCCAAGAGGCGAGATTCCTTATCCGGAGGAGACGAGCTCAGATGCTTTGGATGTGCCAATCTGCCGTGAGTGGCGCTAATCACAACAGAATCAGCGCAAGGGTGAGAGTCGAGATAGTCTACACCCTCGGGGAGCCTGGTATAGCCTGTTGGACTTCCTGGGAAGTGGAGCTAATGCCGACGGTTGTTTCCAAATTGTGGTAACAAGGTGGGCGTGAGGCTCGATCCAGGGTGGCACTAAAGTTGGAGCTGTCATGGGCAGGTCCAGATGCTCGGCCAGTTTTAGACGCTGGGGATCTGGTTCCAAGGAGTTCCACTGGTGAATTTCCTGGATTTTTCTAAGCAACTCTGTGAAGGAAGGATCCTCCGGAGACTTTGGAGGGGTCCTCGGCCGGGGCTTAGACGGAGAGCGGGGCTCGTCGTCTCTCTCGGAACATCCGTCAGAAGAATCCGAGGAATCTGAGAGGGAAGAAGAAGCAGAAGAAGAATAAGACTCCCTCATGCGACTAGGGGGAGGAATGGGTTCCTTGGGTGGTACCCATGAACGCATATCCTGCCCCTCTCTGGATCCAGAGGGAAGAGCCCTGGAGTCTGGAGGTGGTGAAAGAGTGTGCTGCCGTCTCGGACGTATGGGAGCCGGGAGCGGCACCATCGTCGTAAGGTGGCTCTCCACCTCCTTGGCTAGCTGAGCCTTGGCCTCAGCCCACCAAGAGGCCAGAGTCTCCTGCAGATCCACCGGCGGCCGGGGGGGGGCGGTGGAGGTGGAGGAGGAGGGGGGAAAGTGTACAGGTTGTACCCGTAAGGTGAGTATCCGTAACCCGGCTGCGGGAAACCTGGCATCGGGTAATGTGGCATCAGGTACTGCGGCGTCGGAGTAACTGGCGTCGGGTACTGCGGCGCTGGATACTGCGGTCCTGGGTACGATGGCGTCGGATAAGATGGCGGGTACCCAGGAGCCGGGGGAGCTGCCGGAGCAGACGGCCCAGTCGGCGGCCCCACGGGCGGATCCACGTTCATGGGCCTGGGGGGCGGAGGGCCCGACGGAAGGGCAACATCCCCTGCCGGCATCAGCAGAACCAGCATCGGAGGTGCCAGCATCTGAGGTACTGGCGTCCGGGGAGCCGATGTCAGATCCAGTTCTGTCATAGGAGATTTCTGACGGAGGTGGAAGATTCCCCACGTCACCCGGGGAAGGAGGAGAGAAATCCCCGGGGTCAGGCTGGGGTGACTCAGGCCCCAGAGTGGCAGTGAGGGCTGCGGGAACTGGCACGACAGACGTGGGGGTCCGCTGTCAGTTCCGTCGCTCCGCACACGCCGGAGGAGCCGACGTGTGACTTAGGGGCAAGTTCCCGGCGGGCGCCAGAAGAGCCGGCGTCCGGCTTATGGGAGCCCTCACTGGAGGTGGGCCGAGAGGGAGGGGTGGCCTGGTCCGATGGGGAAGTGGTCCTGAGCCGCCCCGAAGGGTCGGGCGTCTTATCGACCCTCTCCATGCGGACATCAGAGGAGCCGACGTCCGGCTTAGAGGAGTCGCCCACGCCAGTAGGCTGCAAACCCGCGGCCGAACCGGGGGCCGAGGCCTCCATTCGCCCGGAGGCACCCACAAGGCCCGAGCGCGAGCCAGATGGGTGGGCCGATGCCTCCAAACCCTTGGAGGCTGCTTCGCCGAACGGTCCCCTGAGGGAATGTTACTTGGGCCGCGACTCCAGCAGGAGACGCGGTAGAGGAGGACTTCTCCCGGTGCCTCTCCTTGTCCTTCTT
The DNA here is from genome assembly GCA_016271365.2 of Neoceratodus forsteri. Classification (NCBI taxonomy): domain Eukaryota; kingdom Metazoa; phylum Chordata; order Ceratodontiformes; family Ceratodontidae; genus Neoceratodus; species Neoceratodus forsteri. The sequence continues at coordinate 324,982,522 of CM057459.1, forward strand.
TTTCCGATGTGCTTCCGGGGAAGAGGACGCCTGCCTCAACTTTTTCAACTCTTTTTCCATAGAAGACATCTTTTTCTTGAGGAGATGGGCTTCCAGGGACTGTTGGCGCCGTTTACGGGTAGCTGCATTGAAGTTGAGGCAATGCTGGCACTTATCGACCGGGTGATTGGGGCCTAGGCAGAAAAGGCACAGGAATGGCCATCCTGTGTGGCAAGTGCCGCCACACGAGTCGCACTTGTTTTTGTGCTCAGAGGGTGACGACATACACCGGCCTATGTACCGACGATTGAAAGAATAACTAATTTTCAGTAAAAACGACGAAGACAGGGCTGACGAAGCACAAACTTTACTGCAGTGCTGCACAAGCTAATGGTAGGAAAGAACTGGGCGGGCATCGGGACGCCTCTTTTTATCTGACGTTGTAGCGCTGGTCACCTGAGCGTAGGCGGTCCCTGGTCAGGGACTGCTAGCTAGAAATTTTTCCGTGGGGTCCTGCCACTGGCCGACGTCAGTCCTATATGTAATTACCTACTGCAAGAGCCCTCTCGAAGTAAGATCCTCAAATATTTTCTGTGAGATTTTCAAATTTTGATATGAAGGTAGGCATCCTTCATGTCAAGGGATCAGATCCAGTCCCCTGATGTTAGTAATGGGAGCAGGCTCTGTAGGGTGACCATTCGGAACCTTCTGTACTCTATAAAATATAAAGTTTGGGTCCCTGAGGTCTAGAATAGACCAAAGGTCTCCAGTCGATTTTGGGACTAAGAAGTACCGAGAGTATAATCCTGTGTTTCTCTGTTCCAAGGGCACAGGTTCTATAGCCCTGTTCTGAAGCAAGGTATGAACTTCTTCCAGGAGCAGAGGAATGTGGTCTGGAGGTTAGTGTGTTGGCACCGGTAGGTGATCAAGAGGTATTTCTAGAAGTTCCAGAGCATGACCTTGTGCTATGATTTCCAGGATACATAGATACACAGACAGTGTCGGCAGATAAGGGCCTATGGCCCACCCAGTCTGCCCATTTGAGCTTGTAAGTTCAGTTTATGTTTTCCTAGAAGTCTGTTGCCCCTTACCCCTGACCTCCAGAATTCCTTTATGTCTATCCCATGCATTCTTAAATCCCGTGATTGTTTCAGCCCCCACCACTTCCTCTGGCAGGGTGTTCCACTTGTCCACCACCCATTCTGTGAAGAAATTCTTCCTCATGTTTCCTCTGAATCGTCCTCCCTCCAACTTCATCCCATGCCCTCTAGTCCTGGTACATCTTTTTCACTTAAAAATAGTGTATTCCTGCACCCTGTTCCTCCCTGTGAGATACTTGTATGTCTCTATCATATCCCCTCTCTCCCTCCTCTCCTCCAGGGAGTACATGTTCAGTTCCTTCAACCTGTCTTCATAGGACTTGTGATGTAATCCATGCACCATCTTTGTTGCCCTCCTCTGAACCTTCTCTACCCTGTCTATGTCCTTACATAGGTATGGTCTCCAGAACTGTACACTGTACTCCAGGTGGGGCCTCACTAGTGTCTTGTATAGTGGAATTATGACCTCCCTTTCCTGCTGGTGATGCCCCTGCTATACATCCCGCATCCTATTTGCTTTACCTGCTGCCTTGTCACACTGTTTCTACCTTGAGGTCATCAGAGATGATAACCCAAGATCCCTTTCCTGTTTGGTGTATGCTATATCCTCACCCCCAACTGATATATTGTGCCAGGGTTTTGTGCCCCATATGCATTATCTTGCACTTCTTTGCATTGAATTTCAACTGCCAAACCCTGACTATTCTTCAAGTTTCTGCAGGTCCCTTCTCATTCTGTCTACACCCTCTGGTGTGTCTACTCTGTTACAGAGCTTTGTGTCATCAGCGAACAGTGAAATTCTGCCTTCTAGGTCCTGCACAATGTCACTGATGAAGATGTTGAATAGGACCGGTCCCAGCACTGATCCCTGTGGTACCCCACTGGTCACTTTTCCCTCTGTGGAGTGACAGCCATTTACCACCACCCTCTGTGTCATGCCACCCAGCCAGTTACCTACCCACTACACTACTGTCCTGCCCACACCCATATTCCCCAGTTTGTGTAGTAGTCTTCTATGTGGCACAGTGTCAAAGGCCTTGCTGAAGTCCAGATAGGCCATGTCCACTGCCCTCCCCTGATCCACCTCCCTAGTCACTCAGTCAAAAAATTCAACGAGGCTGGTCTGACAAGACCTCCCCCTGGTGAAACCATGCGGCCTTGGGTCCTGTAGTCCACTGACAACCAGATGTTCCACCAATCTCTCCTTCAGTAGTGCTTCCATGATCTTCCCCACTACCGAGGTGAGGCTGACTGGTCTGTAGTTCCCTGCTTCCTCTTTGTTCCCGCTTTTGTATAAGAGGACTACATCTGCTGTCCTCCAGTCTTTGGGTACTCTCCTGTTTCCAGTGATCGGCTAAACAGGATAGCCAAAGGTTCAGCCACCACCTCTCTTAGTTTTTAAGGACCCTGAAAACTCCATCTGGCCCCATTGTTTATCAACTCTTCTTACTTCCAGTTCCTTCAGGACCCTTTCTGTAAAGGGACTTGTGTCCATTTCTGCACCATTCTCACCCTTTGTACTCCCTTCAGACCCATTACCTCCTCTTCTCAGTAAAGACTGAGCAGAAATACCTGTTCAATATGTCAGCTTTACTGTTGTCATCCTCCCCAGTCTCACTCATCCTCCCTTTGCCTTTCTTTTTCACTTATGTACCTGTAAAGGTTTTGTCCCTCTACCCACTGATTTTGCAATGTGTTCTTCTGTCTGAGCTTTGGCTTCCTTACTGACCTCCTGCCTTCCTTTGCTTCTCCTGGTACTTCTCCTATCCCCTTCTGCTCTGTGTCTTTTGTATTGCCTGAATGCAATCTTTTGGCTTTTCCTTTCTTTGCTACCTCTTGGAAACCATAGTGGTCTCCTCTTCCTTTCCTCTTGCTAACCTGCTTAATGCATAATTCTGTTGTTCTTGTAATCCCCATTTTAAATACTGCCCACTGTTCCTCAACCCTGATTCCTGTCCCACTTCTCTTAATGCCTCTTTCAAGTATCTCCCCATTTTCCCAAAGTCTGCCCCCTAAAATCCAGGATATGTGTTTTTGTGTGGTTTGGTTTTGCTCTTTCTGTGATTTCAAACCACAATGACTGGTGGTCACTGTTCCCCAGGTGCTCCCCCACTGTTACTCCTCCATCATACTGTCCCTGTTGTGAGCACAAGGTCCAGTATTGCCTTCTGCCGAGTTGGTTCTATGACCAGTTGCTTGAGGAAGGCACCCTGAAGGGAGTCCAGGATAAATCTGCCCTAGTTGATGCTGCTGCTGGGATGCTCCAGTCCACGTCTTGAATATTGGAAGTCTCCAACCAGTACTACTCACTCCCTTGTCTGCCATCCTCTGGATGGCTAGCATCAGCTCCCTATCTGTTTCTTCCTCCTGGGCTGGTGGTCTATAGACACACCTGTGCGGATGGCTGTCCCCATTTTCCTTTCCAGCTTAAGCCACAGTATCTCTCCCCATTTTGTTCCTTCTGATCTCTGTGGCCCTTATGTCATTTTTTCACATACAGTGCCACTCCTCCTCCCTTCCTGCCTGCTCTGTCTCTTCTGAATATGTTGTAGCCAGGTATGACCATCTCCCAGTCATGGTTATCATTACACCAGGTTTCAGTGATGGCCACAATGTCCAGGTCTGACTGCACCATGACAGCCTCCAGATCTTCCATCTTGTTGCTAAGGCTCTTGGCATTTGCACACATGGCTTTCCATGATTTGACCTCCCTAGACTGTTTCGCTGTTCTACTCCAGCCCCTTCCTTGGTTGTCCTTTATCCCTGGTTCTCCTGCTGTCTGCCCTTCTGCTGAATTTTGCTTTCTGCCTATCCACCTCTTGGGCACTAATCTCCATCTTTTGCATATTGCTTTGAAGAGATAGCCACTCCTCTGGTTCACTGGTTCCACTGCTAGCTGTGGGTGCAGGCAGGTAACCTCCTTGCTGGCCTGCTCACTCTTGCTAGTTTAAATGCTTGTCAATGTAGCATTTAAACTTCTCATTGAGTGCTTGATTCCCTCCAGGATGGATGCAGCAGTCAGGCTTGAACAAACCTCCATCCTCTCCAGGTGGGTCCCCAGTCACCAATGAATCTAAACCCTTCCTCACAGCACCAGTTCTTCAACCATGAGTTAAAGTTCCTGGTGCATGCACTCCTATGCTCTCCCTTGCCTCTCGCAGGTAGTACCTCTGAGAAAGTGACAGAATTAGCTACTTGCTTGAGACCCCTCCCCAATTTCCTAAACTCTTCCTGAACTTCCTTTGGCTCCCCATTTGCCATGTCATTAGTACCTAGGTGGATAATGACATCCAGCTCACCCTCCTGTCTTGCCTTCCCAGTGATCCCCAGGATCTTCCTTCCATCCCTCCATGCCGTGGCACCTGGTAGGCACCTCACCTCCCTGTTCTCCCTCCTGTGTTCCTAGCTGGATCCCTCTTATGATGGAGTCCCCACCAGGATTCCCTCCTCCTCCTCTGGGGTCCAATGCTTCCCTGAGGTCACCTCCTTGGCTAACCTCCACATCCTTTCCTTCCACTTCTCTGGTACCTCTTTGGTTGTCCTCATTTGCCAGTGTGGCATATGAGTTCTTGAGTGAATAGATCTGGGATGTGCCTCTGCCTGACCGCTCTAAGCCTCCTGAGCCCACTGTCATCCAAGTGCTCCTCATTCTCGGCATCCTTTGAGGCAGTTGCATTGGACTGGGTGGTCTCTGGATAGGGTGATGGTATTCCTGGACCCAGTTTACTTCCGCCTGGAGTCTGGCTACCTCATCCCGCAGTCCAGAGAGATGCATGCAGATAGGGCAGCACCTCAGTGTCCAGAAGGTCTGCCTGAATAAGGCTGCCCCACAGCCACTGCATTGCACCACTCCCACATTATACTGCAATTATACTGCTGTTCCACTACTTTTCTGCTACTGAAGCTCTCCTAGTTCCCTTTTTATTAATTTACTGTCCTAAAAATCCTACTACTGATCCTCAGATAATTTTCTTATTAAAAAAAAAAAAAATAATAATAAATAAATAAATGAGTCAAACCACTTGTCGTGGTTGAGGGTGGGCTTCTTCCTCATGCCCCCCTCCTACTTCACACCCCTTACTATACCCTGTGTTTAGCTCCTGTCAATCAGATTTAACAGGGCATATAATTAAGAGTTGGGGGAAGGGGAGGAGGGGGGCTAAAATTACACCACCACTACATTTTAAATTTTCAACAGCCCAAAAACAATTCTAAGTAAAGACAACAAAGAAAGTACAGTGTCACTAAAAGCCCACAATCTAAGTTTAAAAGAAAAATAGCAATTACCAGTTACTCTAAAGCACTGAATTGAATATGTTTGCTTCCTTCCCCTTCTGGCTTCTTCTGAGAAAATAGACCCAGACATCTGATGTCACCTTCTTCCACTGATTTTGTTGGACGGAGAGACGACCTCCAACAACCATCCCTGGAGGTAACGGTGGTGAGGGAGTGTACAAAGAGTCAGGCAGAGCCAGTTGTGGTGGCTCCTGCTGTGCCACCACCTCTAAGGGCTTTTGAGTGGGCACCTGGAGTGGTTCCTGGGGTGGGCAAGGCTCCTGCTCCCTTGCCCTTACCTTGTTGTCTGATAGTAGGATGGTGTCTAGCACCAGCTGGATGAAAAGACACCCTCTGTCTACCCCTTGATTGGGTACGATAGAGAGAGTGCACAAATGTCAGAGTCCTACATGAGGTCTGGAGAATAGAGAGGATATCCTGGACATCTGATCCAAATAACTTGTATCCTCTAAAGGGGGCATTGAGAATGGACTATTGTATGTCGTTCGCAAACCCTGCTACCCTAAGCCAGGAGTATCTCTTTAGGCAAATTCCTAAGGCAGCAGCACTGGCTAAAGCATCAGATACATCATAGGCCATATGAAGTAAATGTTTTCCCACATCAGCCCTAGCTGTGAGAGATTTGAGAAGGTCCTATTTGGGTGCACCCTCTGGCAAGGCTTGAGCAGCTGCTGTGGCCTTTCTCCAGAGTGTATTCTGGCACTTGACCAAATGGGCCTGACAGTCAGTAATTCTGAGGCCCAGGGCGTCTGAGGTGAAAGTTTTCCTGCCTAGCACATCCAGCTTCCTAGACTCTTTATCGGGAAGAAAGGAGCTGAGGTGTTTTGGTGCCCTTGACCTCATGGGCAGCATTGATTCCACAGAGTCTACCTCAGGCTGGCCAGCAAAGAAGGGTTTCCATAAGAGAGATCCATATTCATACATACATACATCCATATATTTGTCAGCATATAAGGCCCAACATGGCCCACCAAGTCTGCCCTATGATACCCATTTACTCATGTGTATCCCCCTTCCCCCCCACTGATAGTTGGCTTTGATATACATTTTGTCTGCTTTTCTTGGTATGGCAGGAATTACATTCGGCTTATGCCAGGCAGCAAAGGTGGCATCCTCCAGGGCAGGGAGAAGGGGTGGTATCACTGTGGGGGAGCATCAGGCAATTTCAAGAAATCTATGAGTTTTTTCTCGGTAGTATCCAGCTCCTCCAAATCAAACCCCATGGCAGTCTGTAACTGCTGCATCAGGGGACTACTGGAACTGACCATGGGATGTAAACCACCGAGTCCTCACTGCAAGTAGAGAAACTGAAACTAGTTCTTTCATAAGGACTTTCCTCATAGTCTTCCGCTTCCTCATCATTATCATGCATCATGAGGTCAGGATTACACCCAACACCATTGTCGGTCTGGTCGATGGGTCGAAGGGAGTGTGCTGGTGGGGCTGATGGCACTCAAGGAGGTGGCTGAGGCACAGCCCTAGAATGTGGCATCACAGGAGTTTGAATTGCAGGCCCTGTCAACAGGTCTCCTGGTACAGGAGGAGGCAGTGGCAACAGATGCCGGCGCATGTCCATGAAGGATGGTAGCACTGCCTGGGCATTGGCATCCGTGTGGTCTATGGGTGCACATGCTGAAGTTGATGGAGGAGGCAAGGCCCCCAATGTTGATGGTGATGCACCAGTCGTACTAGGCCTGGTGGCACCTATGGCCTGCCCCGACCTGGAAGTTAGGTTGATGGTTGGTGTGGCAGGCATCGACGCCGCCAGAGTGGTCAAAGGCACTGTAGAGGTCATACTTATGTGAAGAGGTGACCTGGAGCACACCATCAGGTTTTCTCCTTCTCTTGTTCCTTTTCCTGGTGTTTGTGCTTGTGGGTCCTGGATAACTTCTCCTGGGATTTTCATGACCTGGACCCTGAGGAGTTTGCCAGTGATGCGGGACAACTCTTTTGTTGGAGCTCCTCCTCCATGCAGGCTACCATCTGTTTTAAAAGGTGCTTTGCTAATATGCCTATTCAACATCATTGGGAGGCTGTGTTAAACCCTTTTCAAATGGAGCAGGCTTGCACATTGTGGCCCGACCAAGGCAACAGCTGCAGATGTTGTGGCCCGACCAAGGCAACAGCTGCAGATGTTGTGGCCCAACCAAGGCAACAGATGCAGACGTTGAGCAACTTGCTGGTGTTTATCTGTTCACTGCATTCACATTAAAAGAACAGTTTTGACGGTTACTTAGACAATATGCCCACCATCAAAAATCACTTATGAAAGTAATTACTTCACTACAGACAGAAAAATAAAGAAAGCAGTAGCTATTGCAATGATGTTTCTGTGCACAGTCTGATGAGTATGGTTGATAATGAGAAAAGAACTGAGGAGGGAAAGGGGTTACTCACGTTTAAGTAGCAGATGATGTCTGACCTTGTTGTTGGCTGCCCCTGGTGGACTGCTTGCAAATATTTCCATGTGATCAAGTTCTTGGTGGCTATAAGTTCTATAGGTGTGGCCTGATGAAAATTATTTCCTCAATGAAGACCATGCCCTTCTCACCAAGCACTTTGGAAACCACCAGCACATGCCAAGGGTAAGTAACGTTGCTACTGATGTGGAGGAGACCACTGGCAAGACAACTGCAGATTTTACCAAGAAATGTGCCACAACCGCAGAAAAGTGGGACATCTGGCACAGAAGAACAGAATGAGGTGCACTTGTACCTGGTGGATTTCTGATGTTATCAGACACCTTTCCAGTCATCCACACTGATAAAAGTCCTCATATACCCTCCCCCCCCTTACAAATGCCACAATAAGTCTTTGAAGCCACATTCCTGTTCTTGTCCTGGCTCCATCCACTTATGTTCAGTGATGGGCTGGACCACACCAATCAGCAGCGGTGCTGGTATACAGTTGTAAAAAAAGGCGCCAATTTCTTCAGCACAGCTATGGTATGCTGAGCAGTGTGTGCATTGGTGCTGCAGAAAGTGGACTGTAATCAGTTCATTTTCCAACCTCTCTTGCCCTTCACATACCAGCAGTGGTGGGATCATGATGAGGCAACACTGTCTCATCTGTCAGTGTAAGTGAACAAACAATACATTTTTAAGATGAAACGTTCCCAAGTTTTTTTGTTCGAACCATTATTCATGAGTTAGAGATGATACCCACTCTTGTGCATCTGTGAATTTCAGAATACAAACTAAGTATTTTTAAGATGAAACTGATTATGTGAGCAACTGTGAAGTAATAAGCAGTATCTTCTTGTTTGTGTAAAGTACCAAAAGAGGAATACAGAATTAAAAGCTGATGCCTAAAGTTCTGTTTTTGGGATGGGGATGTCTTGTTTGTGCAATAAAACACAAGGATTCCTTAGTTTTGCAGACAGCTGCATAGTTCTCTTGCAGTCCAACATCAGGCTGTCCCCTCGTGACCTTGGAGTAACTGTATGACTGCTTACAGCTTCTCAATCACAGCTCCCAGACTCAAACTGCCTTTAGCCCTTTATTTACACTTCTTTATATGTCCTGGTTGCGACTACTATCCCAGTAGATTTGGTTGTAGCTTCTGTAGCACAGACACTGCCGTCCCAGCAGATGCTGGGACACTTACCTTCACCAAAAGCACTAGTGTCCCATCAGATGCTGGCAGAGTTCCATTATCACAGGCATTACTGTGCCAGGAGATTCATCTGCTGGGACACTTTACCTAGCACACAGCCTACTGTCTCAGCAGATGCTGGTGGAGTTCCGTTACCACAGGCACTAGTGTCCCATCCCAGCAAATGCAGATCTGCTGGGACACTTTACCTAGCACAGACACTATGGGCACTTCCTTCACCAAAGGCACTAGTGTCCCAGCAGATGCTGGCAGAGTTCCATTATCACAGGCACTACTGTCAGTGCAGATCTGCATCTGCTAGGACAGGTTTACCTATCACAGAGACTACTGTCCCAGCAAATGCTAGGATACTTGCCTTCACCACAGGCACTAGTGTCCCCGTACATGCTGGCAGAGTTCCACTATTGTAGGCACTACTGTCCCAGCAACACTTTGCCTATCACATAGACTACTGTCCAAGCAAATGCTGGGACACTTCCCTTCACATAGGCATTAGTGTCCTAGCAGATGCTGTCAGAGTTCTGTTACCACAGGCACTAGTGTTTATTGGTTGACTCAAATGAAAGGTCATATTATGTGACATATTAAAATGACTGCATGTCACAAGTGTCCTGCTGTCTGTGCATATATGCTGTCAAAAAATCAATTATGGAAAGTCTATGTATTATAATAATTAAATAGTTCCCTTCAGTGATTACATAAATGTTTACCCAATGGTTTTCATAATAGTCATGCCCTGGACTCAAACTCATGACCATCTGATCTAAAAGAATGTTAAGGGGAAATGCACTACCCACTGAGTCACAGCAACAGTTGTAATAACTTGGAGATGCCCTTAACCTCCTCTTGTATTAATGTTCTCATCTCTGGCTCATCTACAATACTAAACAGATTATTTTGCTCACTGTTTAAAAGCTGCAGTCTACTAATGCTCCAAGCCTGAGAAAAGATGTGCTATGTATTTAGCCACTAAGCATATTATGTACATCGGTGCCACTGACAGCCTTAGTTGAGGCGTGCCTGCATATGTGTCTGTGTCACACACACACCAGTCAGTCATGTGTGTGACACAGACAAACAAGCAGGCATGCTTCAACTAAGGCTGTTTCACAAACATTAGAAGATGGAAGACAGTTTGCTTCTTTGCAGGTCTGGGTGGTTGGACACAAACATTCTGACTATGTAGTAATCTTGTGCTGTTGGGGGGGTTGGGGCAGTGTCAGATCTGTCTACTGGGTCCATCTGCATCACTGGGGTTTATATGCTGTCAAAATTCAATTATGGAAAGTCTATGCATTACAATAATTAGATAGTTCCCATTACTGATTTTATTAATGTTTATCTAAAGGTTTTTATAACAGTTGTGCCCTGGACTGAAACTCATGACCATCTGGTCTAAAAATGTTTTAGAGCAAAATGCACTACCCACTGAGCTACAATCACTCACAGTAGCAGTGGTATTAGTAGTAGGTTAAAGATATCATTAAGTTCCTAATGTATTAATATACTCCTCTCTGTCTCATCCACAATACAGTACTAAACAGATTATTTTGCTCACTAAAAGGTAATAATGTTACAAGCATGAGAAAAGATGTACTGTGTATTTAGCCACTAAGCATATTTAACCCCCTTAAAAATTTCAATCCTGGAAACTCTATACGTATGGTTCCCAAAACGAATTTATTTAAACACATTATAGTAACTGGTGACCCCATAATATAGTATGCAGTATATATTGTTGGGGTCTGGACATGCCATTCCCCATGTTTCCCAGCTAAGGCAAAGTTTAGACAATGCTAGTCTAAGAAGTGACTTTATGAATGTTTCTCTAAAGGTTTTTATAATTGTCGTGCCCAGGCTCAAACTCACAATCATCTGGTCTAAAGAAAAGTTCCCAAAGTTAATGCAATACCAACTGAGCCACCATGACTGACAATCATGGTAGGTGCTTAAAGACAGTGGTGAAGTGACATGTCCCAGCATCTGCAGGGACCAGAGTGCCTGTGTTAGCTAGAGGGTCCCAGCAGATCTGCATCTATTGGGACACTAGTGCCATTGGTGAAGGGAACTGTCCCAGCATCTGCTGGGACAGTAGTGTCTGTGCTAGATAAAGTGTCCCCAGCACACCCGCATCTACTGGGATACTAGTGCCTATGGTAATGGAACTCTACCAGCATCTGCTGCTACACTAGTGCCTGTGGTGAAGGGAAGTGTCACAGCATCTGCTGGGGATGCCAAAAGGGAACCCACTGACTGAATGGCCAGGAGGACCTGTAAGGCTTTTGCTATGTCCTCCACAGAGGGCAGCTTAACTTTGTTTGCTGGGAGCTCTTTTGCTTCTTCAGCAGGAGGTGCAGCGACATGCTTTTCTTTTTGCTTCTTTTTAGCAGAAACCGACTCCGGAACCTGCTGAGGAGGCCTTTTATGTTTACTGTGCTCAGAACCCCCGTTGTCTGGAATTTTAGTGTCGTCGAAGTCCTTAGTGGGTCTCTCCTTTACCCTCCCATGGGAGGAAGAAGGGCCCTCCTCAGAGTGCTTTGCTGACGTAGAGGCAGACGCAGAAGCCATCTCTTCAAACGATTAGGGGAGGGAGGGATGGAATAAGTAAGCTGGGCCTGGGATGGGCTTTTATTGGACAGTATATGGAGCTAACATTCAAAGAAACAGGGCATTTTATGGTGAAACTATTAACCTGTACTTTTTCATAACATTTTAGATCTTGTCTCGTCTTCTCTGATATGACCCTTTTCCCACTCTGAGTCTGCTTTAGCACTTCTTTGTTCTTTAGAAATAAAATGAGTGCTTCCTTTACACACTCAGACCAGATTTTCATCAGTATTCTTAGCTGTTTTAGTACAACCATTATGCTATACAGTCAGGGACCACTGTCTGCTGCATGCTAGTTAATTTTAGTCACCAGAAATGAGGCTAATGAGTGTACAAAAATAATGGATTGCAAAAGTAGAACGGATTGAAAATAACAGCTTGAGAATATTGATGAAAGCTTATGGGATGCTCCTTTTATTTCATTATTTTGTATTCTTTGATAACAAAGAAAGGCTCACTAGGTTGAAGACCTGTTTTCAGGTGCTACCTGGAACTGGGAGCAATGGGGAGCTTAACTGACTTGCTCAGGGGCGCACACAGTATGCACGTGGAGGCTGAGAATCATAACTCCTCACTCTGACTTCTAGGCTATACTGCCAGCTCAGTGTTGGCAGTGTAGCCTAAAGCAGCAGAAGTGATAAAGCAGGCTAACAATGAAGAAAGGCTACAGTGTTCATTTCAGACTGGGGGATTGGTACAAGTGCCACCTAGTTTTCAGTTTTGATCCACCTTTTCTTCTCCATTGAGAACAACCTGCTCTTATAATCAATGTAACAGTTTTAAGCTGATGTTCTACAAATTCTGGCATGGCTGAACAATATGTAATGATCCTTTTTTCATTTGACCTTTACTTTTTATTCCCTGTGTGTCAGTGACCCACATAAATACATATGTAAATTAACCCTTTAAGGGTATGGTACAAAATGGGGATAAGGGGTGATCAGAAATGGAATCAAAGTACTGGTCAACATTTTTAATGCTTACATACACTACAGCTTTATTAGAAGAGGTCCACTCAAGCCTTTCAAAGTATGGCCCTGCTCGGTGAAATTGGGAAAATCCAGTTGCACAGAATGTCTGCAGCAGAATGAGTGTAGTAATTCTACAGCCCAGATTTTGCAGAAACAGTAACATGGGATTTGTATTACTTTTCAAAGTTTACAAGCCAGCCTGTTGCTGTCAATAGCTACTGGTGGCTGGTGGGAGGGATTGTAGCTAATTTATAAAACCACAGCAGGGGAGAACTTGGTTTAGGCATTGCAAAAGAGAGAAAATGTAATCTGTGGGTTTCAAGGAGATGGGGGCTGACCAGATCAGCATAACTGGTGACCTTTGGTGGGTAACAAAATAATGGTACCTGGGATAAGGCTTCCTGACTCCATGAATAACTGGGAAGAACAAACAGGTCTGGAACTAGCCACCTCAATGGCTTTTTGCAACCCTGTACAAACTAATATAGTAGTGTGGATTAGGGTAATAAAGTTTACATAAACTCTTATGTCAGGGAGGGATGCCACATATGAAAAAAACATCCCTCTGAATTGGCTAAAAACCTGAAAACAGTGGTATTCCATGAAGCACTGATGGTAATACTCTTCTCACAGACTAACATTGATAGTGTGACTTGAGACTGTGAAACTGTCATTTTGTGACATCATTTGTTCTGACCCCCAAGTTTTTAAAGCGCTCCTCTGCGTATGCCCCCTGGATAGTTACAGGGGCTGGTGTGAATAGTGAAAACAAACTAAATCAAATACATATATCCTCAGCAGCAACACAAAGAGAGTTACCTGTTGACAAGGAAACATAACATTTACAAGATAATAAATGGAGTCCACTCCAAAGAAAGAGGGGTTACTAGCAGGGTACTGTAGGGTCTGGTTCTTTCTAATGTCTTTATAAGTGACAATGTGGAGGGACTGGAAGGAAAAGTATGCCTCTTTGCAGATGACACAAAGATGTGCAACAGGGTTGATACACAAGGGGGGGGGTAGAAAGGATGAGAAGGGACTTGGCAAGGTTGGAGGAATGGTCAAAAATATGGCAGCTTAGATTCAATGCAAAGAAGTGCAAAGTAAAGCACCTGGGAAACAAAAACCCAGGGGAAGAGTACACAATGGGGGGTATTAACAACAACAAAAATGGAAAGGGACCTGGGGGTAGTCATATCAGATGACCTAAAGGTAAGCAAGCAATGCGAGAAGGCAGTAAGGAGGGCTGGGGGGATACTGGGATGTACAGGGAGAGGCATCATGAGCAGAAAATAGGAAGTTAACCCTCTGTATAGACAGTTGATGAAACCCCATCTGGAGTACTGCATGCCGTTTTGGAGACCCCATCTCCACAAGGACATAGACAGGATGGAGGCAGTCCAGAGGAGGGCAACTAAAATGGTGCAGGGTCTGCAACAGAAGCCATATGAAGAGAGACTAAAGGAACTTAATATGTATACCCTTGAGGAAAGGAGGGAGAGTGGGGACATGATAGAAACTTTCAAGGTCTTTAAGGGAATCAACAAAGTCCAAGAGGGTAGCATCTTTCAGAAAAAGAGATGTGTAAGAACAGCGGGGCACAATTTGAAGATAGAGGGGGGACAGCTCAGGGGCAATGTGAGGAAGTATTTTTTCACAGAAAAAGTGGTGGACGCATGGAATGGCCTTCCTGAGGAGCCTGTAGGGTCAAAAACAGTGGGGGAATTCAAGAATGTATGGGACAGACATAAGGCAATTCTGGTGGAGGGTAGGAAGAAGTAGGCTGTTGGATAACTAGGATCTGTAGCTTATCTAATAGGTAGGGAAATGGGCAGACTAGGTGGGCCAAGTGGTCCTTATCTGCCATCAAAGTCTATGTTTCTAAGATATGAGGTGTACTACTCCTTTAAGGTAAAAACACTGGCAACTGCTGACTGCTTTGTCATGGTTCAACGCTATCTGACAGGAAAGAAAATCTTAGCAAACCTGGTTAAAGATGAAGTATCTACCCTTATGGTACAGTGCTGAGGCCATTACTATTTTCAGTTTTCATGAATGATTTTGCATCTTCCTGCTCAAAGTAATAATGTATGCTGATGACATTGTCAACACTGCCAATAGCTCTGTGAGGGAACTTTGGAAACAAGTCCAATAAAGGTTAGTATAATCCACTTTAAAACTGGTTTATACAAAACAAAATGAATACTTAATGAAAAATTAAAAACAGATGTTATTTGTCACTAATCAAAACTAGCATGCATGGCAGAACAAATTTCGATTCAAGGTCTCAATAGGATTATGATTTAGTCCATAACAACTTTTAGATACCTTGGTGTTGTTGACCTTGACCAGCTAATGTCCATGTCCAGTCACAAACAGCTGGGTTTGAAAAAGGTTAACCAAAAATGAATCTTCTTGTACATTGGAGGAATAGGAACTTGTTGATTAAGGAAGCAAATATATCAAATAACCAAACAAGTTATTATCCCAGCACTGAAATATGGATCCCATGTGCTGTACAATGTACCCCAAACCCTACTTTCAAAATATGAAACTGTCTACTATAATATGTGCTGGACTACTCTGGGGCTACTGTGCAGAAATCATAGGTGTTCCTTTATAAAGAATAAAATCTGCTTCCCCCAGCCTCAGGACCAATCAAAAACATTAGTCTATTACATAGACTGGTTAATACCCAGCAGCCTGTTGACCTAGTGAATACACTGCAATCCTCTCACCAAATACCTTCCCTAAGGAAATCAAGCACATGAAGGTTTCAAGTAAAACTGTGAATGCAAACAAAGTGTTCAGACATGCATGGTGGTGGTGTTCCGATGTACAGAAACTGATACTGGACAGCAGAAGGACCTAGACACTCAAAATCTCCACAGACAATATAACCATGGTGGTGCCAATACTCACATTCTTTTAACAAACAGTAAAGACATCCAAAACAAATCCCCAGCAGCATGAATGGACTCCTCTGATGTGTTGCAGTACACTACAGCATTTTCAATGGGCTCAGCATCTTCCTCCACCCTTCCCCCCACAGCTAGCCTGACAATCCCTATCCTAACCTTCCTTTTCTCCTGAATGTATTGAAAACATTCCCCTTCAATGGGTGAACAGTACTGGCTAGGATCTTCAAAGGATTCATCATGGCCTGCATTATTCACCACCTAGAAGCATGTTAGGTCTGTCCCATCTTTAAGAAGTAGGCAGGTAACTCATTTGTGAGCTGGATAGGTGGCAATCAAACTAGCTCATAACAGAGTTGCTTGCCTAATGTTGAGCCCCTTGGCTTGGCACATATACAGAGTACGATGGCCTTGCAGAGATAAACACTTTGCTATTTTGCAGCCTTTTAACCAAGCCTGCCTGTAGAACCAGCATGGAGGGTGTCCCCCTCTGTTCACTGTTCAGCTGCATCCTTGGTCTTCTGAGTGATGATCAGGGCCCGGCCATGCAACTCCATTAGTTATGTGGGAACTAATTAGTACTGGGCAAGGACTGTATGACTATTAGGTTTCATACTAGGTTATAAAGAGCAAAAGTAGGTGAGTTACCCATGTTAGCTCCTATCATTCACCAATAATACAATATATTGTGACCCCTAAAAATGTATTTATCTAGGTTAGATTTAAATGCAGCTTTGTTTTTAATAGTAACAATTTCCTCTGATAATTTGTTCCAGGGGTTAACAATATGTTGAGTATAGAAGCCCTTTCTTTTGATGGTATTACATTCTTGTGGTTTTAGTTGCAGTTGGTGTCCCCTAGTGCCTAAACTGTCATTCTTGAACTGTAAGTTTAATTTGATAATTAGGTAGGTGTCTTGCATGGTATCATAACACAACAACAGGCCACCCTTTTCCTTCTTGTTTCAAGGGACAGCAGAGTGAGATGATGAAGCCGATCACGATGGTTTGGGCCAGGAACATCGCAGGACAAAACATTGTGACACCAAACACTGTAGGCATATCATCGCTGACTGCAATGTCAGCTAACAATTACAAAGCTGGCCAGTACTGTGCAGGCAATGGGAATACAGCTCTGGTGACAAGAGGGTCCTCCATCCCATCCACTGACCATCAGCCCCAGTAACTGCAATGGTAACACTCCCTGGTGTGATGTCCGGGTCCCCCTCCCCCACTGTAATGCCGATATGGATGTCCCTACATGCACAATATCCCTGGCATCTAGTGGACCCTACACCCTGCAGGCAGATCCCCACCATCTTGCACTTCAACAGGAGAGGATGACCATTAGCCTCCACTCACGCCATGGCTGGCTGCTTGACTAAGCTGAATGAATGAGCACACACATGTCTACGTGCTCATTCATTGCAGCTCAGTCGGGCGGCCAGCTGTGGTGGTGAGTGGAGAGCTGTGCTGGTCATCTGCTCCTCGTTAGGTGGGGTGGTGAGGATCTGCCTGCAGGGGCAGAGGGGTCTACTAGATGTCAAGGATATTGTGCACTTTACTGTACACTGGGACATCCATGTTGGTGATTAGCGACAGCGGGGGGCCGGACATCACACCAGGGAGTGCTACCATTGCTGTTACTGCGGCCGATGGTCAGTGGGTGGGATGGGGGACCCTCTTGTCACCAGAGTTGTATTCCCATTGCCTGCACAGTACTGGCCAGCATTGTAATTGTTAGCCAATATTGCAGTCGGCTATGATATGCCTATGGTGTTTGGTGTCATGATGATTTGTCCCGCGATGTTCCTGGCCTGAATCATTAGGATAACAATAACGCCTTACATTATGTATCATTTTAGTTGCTCTGTGCTGGATCTCCTCAATATTATCTATCTCTCTTCTGGTTAGAGGACTCCATACTTTGCTACTAGAATAGGCCTCACATATCCTCTGTACAGGGGGATTATAACCTCAGCTCTTCTACTTGTAAAATTGCATTTTATAGCCCAAATGATTGTTTGCCTTAACAGTTATAGTGGTACACTGGTTGGTAGAGTCAAACTTTTTGTTAAAGATTGTTGCACCACCTTGGTCATGTTCTTTATTCACCTCTTTAATGATGTTACAGTATTTCCAAGTTTATAAGTTGCCTTGAGTAGCTGATCACATAAATGTAATACATTACATTTGTCAATGTTGAATTTCATTCCCCAAGTGGCGTTCACTTACAAATATTTTTTAGATCTGCTTGTATGGATTTTATCTCTTCTATAGAGCTGACCTTGCCTGCTAATTTGGTGTCGTCTGCATATTTACTTGACCAGTTACTAACATGTGCAGTCATGTCAAATATAAACATCTGGAAAAGGACACGGACCAAAACAGACCCCTGAGGGACTCTACTAGAAACATTGCCAATGTTTGAGAAGTAGCCATTAATGCATACTCTCCGACTTCTATTTCCTAACCATCACTTACCCAATTTATTATGTATTTATTTATATTAAGTATAGCCATTTCCTTGATGATGACCCAATGGGCGACGGAATCAAAGGCCTTTGTGAAATCTAGGTAAATGCAATCCACAGGATACCTGTTATCTAAAGCGTGAGAGATTTTTTCATAAAAACAAAGCAGACTGGTTATGTAAGACCTTCCAGTGGAGAAACGTGTTGTTCCAAATCTATTTGTTTAGTATCTCATAAGTGATGTATTATCCTAGCCTTACTGTAATAATGAATTCTAATGACTTTCCAGGAACAGAAGTTAGACTTACAGGACAATAATTATTACATGCATTTCTATTGTTTAATTGTTTAATTAGTATTTCAGAAAGACCTTTGAGCATGAGCTCTTTTACAAAGGTTCCACGTCAGGGTGGACAATAAGACAATACACATATTCAGTGGTTACAGAGGCCTGATCATTAGGCATTAAAGAGCAATTACATGACAATTAGACAAATAGGAGAAAAAAACTGAGCAGTTATAACTGAATACTAAACTATTTCTAGTTGGTTGCCCTAGGTTGCACACCCCTGGAAACCTGCAAATCTGTTGATAGACTATGGCAGAGTAACTGCATAGGGTTTAACACTATCCCAGATGGCGAGAGGCTGGATGACAGTGAAACAAGGGGGACTGGGTTTGAAACCAACCGCAGAGAACGAGAGGTGGGGGATAGTGAAACGGGGGTTGTGATGGGGGAGCAGCTCCAGAGGGCTTGCCGAGTATGGTGTGTGTGTGGGGGGAGGTTTGGGAGGGAGTACCAAGTGCTTAAGAGGACTGATAGCTTACTTAAGCCCTTGGCTAGGCAAAATGGAAGCAGGGTTCTCTAGGTAGCCCTGCTGGGTGTTACCTTGGGGGTAGGCCTGTCTATCAAGTGGGGCCTGAGAAGCAGGTGCATTTTGAGTTAGACATTAGGTGCTGTTTGAGGCCTACTTTGAATTGAGACAGGCTGTTGTTTGTTTGTAATTTCATCAGGAGTTCATTTATCCAGAGGGGGGCCCGATAGGAGAAAGCATGCTAACTAGTGAGGTTCGGAGGAATGGTATGGACAGTGCTCCATTCTTCCTCCGTCTGGTGATGTGTGTTAAGAGAGAAGCCTCGAGCAGGTTTCCTATACAGGGTGTTTTTTTTCTGAGGAGTGCCTTCTTTCCCAGGAGGCAAGTTTGGTATTTGATCCTGTCTTTTAGGTTAAGCCAGTTCGTACGCTCATACAGGGTGCAAGTATGAGTGTAGTGATCTGCACACAGGGTGAGGCGGCATGCCTTATTGAGTGCAATTTGGACCCTTTTGAGCACTGTATCAGTAGCAGCTCCATAGACCACCAGCCCGTAGTCTATCGTGGAGAGTATGGAGCTGGAGACTGAGATTTGGAGTGCTTCCGGGGTGAGGGATTTCTTATGCCTATAGAGGACCCCGATCTTTGTGTTTACCACTTTGACAAGGGAGTCTACGTGGTGCGTATAAGTGAGAGAGTCATCAATGGTGACTCCAAGGTACTTGAACAAGTGTACCTGCTCAATCTGCTCACCAGTCTTGTTGGTGCTTATGAGGGGAGCATGCTTGTGTTTGTTATAGGGGCTGGATTGTAGCATGGCCTTGGTTTTCTTGTAATTTAGTAGCAGCTTTTGCCTACTGAACCAGCCCTTGAGTTTACTGAAAGAGTTCTGTAGTTCTGTTTGTAGTGCAACCTGAGAGGTGCTGCTGCTCAGCAGCACAGCATCGTCCGCATACAGAATAAGTTTGGTGTCACAGGCTGTGGTAGGTCATTTACAAAGAGGCTGAAAAGCAGGGGGCCCTAGAATTGATCCTTGAGGGACTCCTAGGAGTACATCTCTGGAGCTGGATAACATCTGCCCAATTTTGACTCGCTGGCTCCTGTGTGTTAGGTACCTTGTTCTAGTACCCTTTTTGTAGATTGGGACAATAGTAACAGTCAGCCAGTCACTATGGGCATCTCCACAGACGATTGATGCTCTAACCAGATATTTAAGTGGAGTAGCAATGCCTGGTGATAATATTTTAAGTATCTTACTGGATGTCTGGTCAGGGCCAGGGGCACTGTGATTTTTTAAGTTGTCTGCCTTCTTGATGATTTCATCCTCAGAAATTTCAATAAATTTAGAGCTAAAAGGGGAGGATTTTTCTCTATGACAATCTGATTTGGAGAAGACTAAACAAAAATAATTATTAAATGCATTAGCCATTTCGATTGGGTCAGTTATCAATTTTGTTATCCTTACAAATCAAACTGAGTTTGTTTGTGTTTCTTAATGAATTAATATAACTATAAAAGTCTTTCATGTTATTCTTATTGGAATTATTAGCCATTTTAAGTTTCGACTAGTCGTTTTAAGTTCCATTTTCTTGATTTTACTTTTGCATGTTAATATTGTTTTGTAATTGTTCCAAGCAACATCTCTTTTATGTTGCAGATATAATGTGTATATTTTCCTTTTCTTTTTTAACAGTTTTTAATACCCTTATTAAGCAATCTGGGTTTAATACCAATGCTGTTATATTTCCTTATTTTTTTGATGTGTTCATCACATAATGAAAGAATAAATGTTTTAATTTTTGGTCCATATTTTGGCAGCAGATTTATTCTTTAATTCAGTTTGCCAGTGTATCTTATTAAATTCATTTAGAATTTTGTCCGTGTATGCCGTTTGATATAAATAGATTTCACAGCACCCCATAGGTTTAGGACCCAGATGAAATTAGCATTCCCCTCCATAACAGACTGTAGCTTTAAATACTTTGTTTTTCATTTGGGACTATTATTTGGATCTGCATCTGCTGGTAGTTTCATCAACTGGTACTGCATCATCTCCCCAACATGCCTGCAACCTTTGACTTCCAGTATGCTCACATATGGAAGCTCTCCCAAGGACTCTGGGTACTGGGGCACCAGTGGAAGAGGGGTGTTGTAATCGTGGGGATTTATTGTATTTGGATGGTGGTGGGATTCAAACCTGCTGAGATTCTAATGCTTTGCGTTTCCTGCCTTACCCTGTTTCCATTCCAGATTGCTGTTCCTGAGTATCTGTACCCCTTAATAAAGCCTTTCCTTGTTTTATTATGTTTGCTTCCTGTCTCCCATCATTATTATTACTGTGTGTGTTATTGCTGTAAGGTATTATTGCATTTGTTTTGTGAGGCTCTGTGTTGCAAGGTATTAGGTCCCCTGTTATGATGAGTCAGACAGCTACATAGTTTCCTGTGGGGCAGTACCCTGACAGCTTAGGTTTGTCAAAAGGATCCCGAAGGCTGGAGGCATCACACTATGACAAAGTCCTTTACTATCTTAAAATGGGGTGCCATACGTCCAACGGCCTAAAGACCCAGACCATCTTAATTATACCTGGCTGCATTATTCACTTTTCAGGAGTGGGTGGTTACAGAAACAATCTGATAAGTGCTTAACTTGCACTTTCTGCCCCTTTCTGCAACAGCCTACCCTTTCCATAAGTTTCCTCTCTGTCCTCTCAGGCTCCATGGCATACCTCCCATGACTGGTATTTTGGTCATTAGGGCTGTTCCAGTTCTGTTCCACCCTCTCAACATTAGCACACTAGGAGCTCATGAGCCTGGAGGTGTGCATAATGGCATGTCATTGAGAACAGCAACTGTCCACCCTCCTTTTTACCTGCAGAGTATGGAAATGTTCAGGTCCGGACATGGTATTATGGAAATGCTGTTTCTTGTATTTAAAAAATATGTGTAATTAAGATTAAAAACTTTCCTATGCAAGCTGGGAAATGTAGGGTAAGAATCTTAACAAACTGGCTGATTAATTTTTCATGAAAAAAAACTTGATCATTGCAATCTCCTCTGTCGACATATTCCCTACATAATTAAGAGTATAATAAAGAAAACATCTTAAAACTCTGTGTTAAGATGAAAACTTAAGCAGAGTTGAACACTGAAACATTAATAAAGTGTTGTAAGTGATCCAACACAAGAACAAGCTTCATACATATATGTTCTAGAGGCAAGAGTGAAGGACTTCTCTTTCCAGAGGTGAGAGGCCATTTGGGTCTTCATTCCAGTAATGGGTGCCATTCTTAATTCCTAGCTCAGTACTGTTTACTGATGCTTTCCTGAGTGACAGAAAGTAGCAACTGGACAAACAGTTCTTCCACCATACCTAGTCCTTGCAACCTATGCCTTGCTCTGTATAAATTCATTTTACTCCCCAGAGGCTAGAAACAATTAATTTCTCCTGTCACTTGATGAAATCCTCAGATAATTTAAAAAATATGTCAATTGCTTGTTTACATTAATCATCTTGTCACTCAAAATGTTTTTTCTTTTGGCCACTAATGTAAATGCCATACTGAGCCTGACCTCTGGCCCTTCTGTTGATGTATGCATGTGGAAGTTAATCCCCCCAACTTCAGTGAGTTAAAAGTTCACGGGGGGTGGACCTTCATCATGTTCTCATGGACATGTTTTATATCGTGTTTATTTTATTAGAGACAGGGGTAAATAACGTACTACAACATGGTAGTAGGCAACATCAGTTTTAAGATGAAAGGTCCTTTCCACTGTCCTTAGTAGAAAGCAGTAGTCCTTCCATCTAGATACATAGATACATAGATACATAGATACATAGACAGTGTCGGCAGATAAGGGCCTATGGCCCACCCAGTCTGCCCATTTGAGCTTGTAAGTTCAGTTTGTTTTCCTAGAAGTCTGTTGCCCCTTATCCCTGACCTCCAGAATTCCTTTATGTCTATCCCATGCATTCTTAAATCCCGTGATTGTTTCAGCCCCCACCACTTCCTCTGGCAGGGTGTTCCACTTGTCCACCACCGCTCTGTGAAGAAATTCTTCTCATGTTTCCTCTGAATTGTCCTCCTCCAACTTCATCCCATGCCCTCTAGTCCTGGAACATCTTTTTCGCTTAAAAATAGTGTTTTCCTGCACCCTGTTCCTCCTGTAAGATACTTGTATGTCTCTATCATATCCCTCTCTCCTCCTCTCCTCCAGGGAGTACATGTTCAGTTCCTTCAACCTGTCTTCATAGGACTTGTGATGCAATCCATGCACCATCTTTGTTGCCCTCCTCTGAACCTTCTCTACCCTGTCTATGTCCTTACGTAGGTATGGTCTCCAGAACTGTACACTGTACTCCAGGTGGGGCCTCACTAGTGTCTTGTATAGTGGAATTATGACCTCCTTTTCCTGCTGGTGATGCCCCTGCCATACATCCCAGCATCCTATTTGCTTTACCTGCTGCCTTGTCACACTGTTTTCCTACCTTGAGGTCATCAGAGATGACAACCCCAAGATCCCTTTCCTGCTTGGTGCATGCTATATCCTCACCTCCAACTGATATATTGTGCCAGGGTTTTTGTCCCCATATGCATTATCTTGCACTTCTTTGCATTGAATTTCAACTGCCAAACCCCTGACCATTCTTCAAGTTTCTGCAGGTCCCTTCTCATTCTGTCTACACCTCTGGTGTGTCTACTCTGTTACAGAACTTTGTGTCATCAGCGAACAGTGAAATTCTGCCTTCTAGGTCCCATGCAATGTCACTGATGAAGATGTTGAATAGGACCAGTCCCAGCACTGATCCCTGTGGTATCCCACTGGTCACTCTTCCCTCTGTGGAGTGACAGCCATTTACCACCACCCTCTGTGTCCTGCCACCCAGCCAGTTACCTACCCACCACACTGCTGTCCTGCCCACACCCATATTCCTCAGTTTGTGTAATAGTCTTCTATGTGGCACAGTGTCAAGGCCTTGCTGAAGTCCAGATAGGCCATGTCCACTGCCCTCCCTGGTCCACCTCCCTAGTCACCCAGTCAAAGAATTCAATGAGGTTGGTCTGACATGACCTCCCTGGTGAAACCATGCCTTGGGTCATGTAGTCCATTGACAACCAGATGTTCCACCAATCTCTCCTTCAGTAGTGCTTCCATGATCTTCCCACTACCGAGGTGAGGCTGACTGGTCTGTAGTTCCCTGCTTCCTCTTTGTTCCCACTTTTGTATAAGGGGACTACATCTGCTGTCCTCCAGTCTTTGGGTACCTCCCTGTTTCCAGTGATCCGCTAAACAGGATAGCCAGAGGTTCAGCCACCACTCTCTTAGTTCTTTAAGGACCCTGGGTGCACCCCATCTGGCCCCATTGCTTTATCAACTCTTCTTACTTCCAGTTCTTCAGGACCCTTTCTCGTAAAGGGACTTGTGTCCATTTCTGCACCATTCTCCCTTGTACCCTTCAGACCCATTACCTCCTCTTCCTCAGTACAGACTGAGCAGAAATACCTGTTCAAAATGTCAGCGTTACTGTTGTCATCCTCCACGCTGCCCCCATTCTCCCCTTTCAGTCTCATCATCCTCCCTTTGTCTTTTTTCACTTATGTACCTGTAAAGGTTTTGTCCCTCTACCCACTGATTTTGCAATGTGTTCTTCTGTCTGAGCTTTGGCTTCCTTACTGACCTCCTTTGCTTCTCCTGGTACTTCTCCCTATCCCTTCTGCCTGTGTCTTTTGTATTGCCTGAATGCAATCTTTTGGCTTTCACTTTCTTTGCTACCTCTTTGAAAACCATAATGGTCTCCTCATCCTTTTCCTCTTGCTAACCTGCTTAATGCATAATTCTGTTGTTCTTGTAATCCCCATTTTAAATACTGCCCACTGTTCCTCAACCCCTGATTCCTGTCCCATTCCCCTTAATGCCTCTTTCAAGTATCTCCCCATTTTCCCAAAGTCTGCCCCCCTAAAATCCAGGATACGTGTTTTTGTGTGGTTTGGTTCTGCTCTTTCTGTGATTTAAAACCACAATGACTGGTGGTCACTGTTTCCCAGGTGCTCCCCCACTGTTACCCCCATCACACTGTCCCTGTTTGTGAGCACAAGGTCCAGTATTGCCTTCTGCCGAGTTGGTTCCATGACCAGTTGCTTGAGGAAGGCACCCTGAAGGAGTCCAGGATAAATCTGCTCTTAGTTAATGCTGCTGCTGGATGCTCCAGTCCACGTCTGGAATATTGAAGTTCCAACCAGTACTACCTCACCCTTGTCTGCAATCCTTTGGATGGCTAGCATCAGCTCCCTATCTGTTTCTTCCTCCTGGGCTGGTGGTCTATAGACCACACCTGTGCGGATGGCTGTCCCCATTTTCCTTTCCAGCTTAAGCCACAGTATCTCTCCCGATTTTGTTCCTCCTGGATCTCTGTGGCCCTTATGTCATTTTCACATACAGTGCCACCTCCTCCCTTCCTGCCTGCTCTGTCTCTTCTGAATATGTTGTAGCCAGGTATGGTCATCTCCCAGTTGTGGTTATCATTACACCAGGTTTCAGTGATGGACACAATGTCCAGGTCTGACTGTACCATGACAGCCTCCAGATCTTCCATCTTGTTGCTAAGGCTCCTGGCATTTGCACACATGGCTTTCCATGATTTGACCTCCCTAGACTGTTTCACTGTTCTACTCCAGCCCCTTCCTTGGTTGTCATTTATCCCTGGTTCTCCTTGCTGTCTGCCCTTCTGCTGAATATTGCCGCTTTTCTGCTTATCCACCTCTTGGGCACTAATCTCCATCTTTTGCACACTGCTTTGCAGAGACAGCCACTCCTCTGGTTCACTGGTTCGACTGCTAGCTGTGGGGGGTGAGCAAGTAGGTACCCTCCTTGCTGGCCTGTCACCCCCCTTTGCTAGTTTAAATGCTTGTCAATGTAGTATTTAAACTTATCATTGAGTGCTTGGATTCCCCTCCAGGATGGATGCAGGCCGTCCAGGCTTGAACAAACCTCCATCCTCCAGGTGGGTCCCCAGTCACCAATGAATCCAAACCTTCCTCACAGCACCAGTTCTTCAACCATGAGTTAAAGTTCCTGGTGCATGCACCCTATGCTCTCCTTGCCTCTCACAGGTAGTACTTCTGAGAAAGTGACAGAAGTAGCTGCTTGCTTGAGACCCTCTCCAGTTTCCTAAACTCTTCCTGAACTTCCTTTGGCTCCCATTTGCCATGTCATTAGTACCTCTGGTGGATAATGACATCCAGCTCACCTCCTGCCTTGCCTTCCCAGTGATCCCCAGGATCTTCCTTCCATCCCTCCATGCCGTGGCACCTGGTAGGCACCTCACCTCCTGTCCTCCCCTCCTGTGTTCCTAGCTGATCCTCTTATGATGGAGTCCCCAGCAGGATTCGCTCTCCTCCTCTGGGGTCCAATGCTTTCCCGCTGAGGTCACCTCCTTGGCTAACCTCCATCCTTTCCTTCCACTTCTGGGTACCTCTATTTGGTTGTCCTCATTTGCCAGTGTGGCATATGAGTTCTTGAGTGGAATAGGATCTGGGATGTGCCTCTGCCTAACTGCTCTAACCTCCCTGAGCCCACTGTCATCCAAGTGCTCCTCGTCTCGCATCCTTTGAGGCAGTGGCATTGGACTGGTGGTCCCTGGATAGGGGTGATGGTACTCCTGACCCAGTTTACTTCTGCTCTGAGTCTGGCTACCTCATCCCGCAGTCCAGAGAGATGCATGCAGATAGGGCAGCACCTCAGTGTCCAGAAGGTCTGCCTGAATATGGCTGCCCCACAGCCACTGCATTGCACCACTCCCCACATTATACTGCAATTCCACTACTTGTCTGCTACTGAAGCTCTCCTAGTTCCCTTTTTATTAATTTGCTGTACTAAAAATCCTGCCACTGATCCTCAGATAAATTTTTTTTTTAAAGAAAAAGAAACCAATAAATAAACAAATGAGTCAAAACACTTGTCGTGCTGAGGGTGGGCTTCTTCCCCCTTATGCCCCTCCTACTTCACACCCCTTACTATACCCTGTGTTTAGCTCCTGTCAATCAGATTTATCAGGGCATATAATTAAGAGTTGGGGAAGGGAGGAGGGGCCAGACAATTAACACCCTTCACCCAACTACAGGGCAGTCAGACAAGCCAAGATAAAATTTGCAGCAATTAAAGACAGCACAGAATTACACCACCACTATGTTTTAAATTTTCAACAGCCCAAAAACAATTATAAGTAAAGACAACAACGAAAGTATAGTGTCACTAAAAGCCCACAATCTAAGTTTAAAAGAAAAATAGCAATTACCAGTTACTCTAAAGCACTGAATTGAATATGTTTCCTTCCTTCCCCTTCTGGCTTCTTCTGAGAAAATAAAACTCTGCTTGCTACTTTAACTCTGACTAAGCCCCACCTCCAGTTATCACGTAGCTGAGGTCAGAGGCTAGACAATTAACACCCTTCACCCAACTACAGGGCAGTCAGACAAGCCAAGATAAATTTGCAGCAATTAAAGACAGCACAGAATTACACCACCACTATGTTTTAAATTTTCAACAGCCCAAAAACAATTATAAGTAAAGACAACAACGAAAGTATAGTGTCACTAAAAGCCCACAATCTAAGTTTAAAAGAAAAATAGCAATTACCAGTTACTCTAAAGCACTGAATTGAATATGTTTCCTTCCTTCCCATTCTGGCTTCTTCTGAGAAATTAAAACTCTGCTTGCTACTTTAACTCTGACTAAGCCCCACCTCCAGTTATCACGTAGCTGAGGTCAGAGGCCAGACAATTAACACCCTTCACCCAACTACAGGGCAGTCAGACAAGCCAAGATAAAATTTGCAGCAATTAAAGACAGCACAGAATTACACCACCACTATGTTTTAAATTTTCAACAGCCCAAAAACAATTATAAGTAAAGACAACAAAGAAAGTATAGTGTCACTAAAAGCCCACAATCTAAGTTTAAAAGAAAAATAGCAATTACCAGTTACTCTAAAGCACTGAATTGAATATGTTTCCTTCCTTCCCCTTCTGGCTTCTTCTCTGTAACTCAAACTTCACCATACTGAGTATGGGTCATTAGTATATGGTGGTAATTAAGATACCTGTAATGAATTGCAGTGCTCCCTCCTTTATCCACCCCTCCCTTATCTGCCACCCTCACTTAACGCCAATATGAGCTCCTTTCCCATTTTCCAAAAATGCTATCTCCCCTTTAACTACTACCCTCTGTCATCCGCCACCCTCTTTTATCTGCCACAATTTAGGATGTATGGAAATTGGTGGATTAAAGAAGGAGCACTGTACTTGTTTTGCTATTTTATGAAATGAAATATATTGTAAATCTTAAAATACAATTAAAATTAAATTAAAAAGAAGCTTCAGTATATGAATCACCTTGGACTTTTTTCCACCTTTTGTACATCTCATTGGCAATATTACGAGTACAATTATCTAGCACAGTCGATGCATGCTGACTGGTCCAGTGGTATGGTGGCAGCACCTGGAACTGAAATCTGGAAGTCCAAGCTCAGGGGCAGACCTCAGCTCCCAAGCTTCATTTCATTGGCACTGGGGGAGGAGCGTTCTGGAAATGACAGAGCTGGAATATGGGTCATACACTGGGTGATAGACATGCAAGCACTCCCTATTGTTTGGTCATGGAGTAACATTCACATCAGCTACAGGGACCATCCCAGAGCTGCAGGAAAATGAGCTGTCATAGAGCATGAATGATTCAAGGAACCGTTGTACCTGCTGGAAATATGTGTACTTAATTGTAACTGTTGACCTGGAAAGGCATGCTGAGCTGTGACAGCTCATTTCCAGGATCATTTGGGGGGTTATTTGGACCTGACTTATTGACAAAAGAATTGTTAACCAGGATACCAGGGTAACTCATCTAGTCAGCCAACTGAGATGGGCATAAAGAACTTTGCTTTTAACATCTCATCTGAAGGATAGCATCTCAACAGTGCAGCACCCTCCCTGTGCTGCACTACATTGCTAGTATTCAGTAATAGCCCAATTTTCTTGTGTGGAACTAGAACCAACCAACCTTCTGATCTGGATCTTCAGCCTCAGAAGTAAGCATGCAGCCTACCGAGTCCCTGACAGTGCATTCCTGATCTGATATCGTGTATATTCAACTCAAAACTACCTCAGATCTGTTTCAAAACACTAGTCTGCTGGTGCTATAAAGACAGATATTTCAAACATTTTCATATGTAATCTGACTGCTCCTGCAAATTTTTAACTGCTTAAATCTCTTGTAACATCACCAGAATTTGCAACAAGCTATTCATTTTGGTAAATGAGACAGTGGGGCAGCAGACTAATCAGGGTCATAAGGGACAATGCACTCCTTTGAGAGAAATCCTTTACTGGCCCTGTTATGGAAACAAAGTAGCTACACATCTTGTGTCATCAAGCGGGCACACGGCAACCTGACCCAGCCTCTGAAAAACCTCAAAATCCTGTCCATATGACTCCAGTACCCCTAGATACAACAGCGGGCAGCTGAGTAGGTAGAGAGTAACCATCCCTCCCCAGGCAGGAGACATTTGATCTGCATAGCCTACCTGCCTCTGCCAGTTGGCACGAGCGTGCAAACTCAAGGCACCTGGATGGCAAATGGCTGCACTGCAAGAGGTGACATCAAGCAGTTTTCTGTCCAAAAGGAGCATCTTAAAAAAACTGCAGGAGCAGACAAATTGTAAGCAAATATTTTGACTACTGGATCTAGAGAGGCTGTTTATCTATAAACAATCTGATTTGAGTTTAAAGAAACTCTGATTTGATTTGTGTTAAAATCTGCCCTAATGATTACTTAACTGGACAAAAATATTAAAACAGCACTAAAACACAATAGAATGGGTCAAGATGGCTGCCCCAAAATATTGCTTACTGATTGGGTGAGACAGGTCACTGGCCAAGCCTATATGTACTCGTGAACATATACTGCAACAGTTTGTAAACTAAAACTTTTAAATTAAGCCTTTTTATAAGTGCAGTGACATACTCCAGGATTCTGCGTTCATTGGGATATATAGGCACTCCTCTTAAGGAGCTCTCAGCCCATGGTCTTGTGCCTCACCACACATACCAAAGGAGTGCATACATATCCCACTGAATGCACACCCTGTAGTGTATTATTGCTTTCATATACAAAATTAAGGCTGATGAAAACCTATGCCATCAAAATGTAAGACACCCCATTAGTAAAGTCTGTTATATTAGTGGGTGCAGACACTTTAACAGTGTCACTGATTCAATAGGTTGCACACTCACTTCTTGGGCTGGAAGATAGAAAAGTTGTAGATTCTGTTCCCAGACCAGGAACCTGGGTTAAACCCAATACTTGCACAGTAGTGCTGCGATGTGGATGGGGGGAGAAGCTGAGCTGTTGAGGCACTGTACTTCAGAAGACACATTTAACTGAGGTCCCTCCTGGCCAGCTCTGGTGGCTGTCCAGATGGCAGTTAAAGATCCCAAGGCATATACTGTAAGAGTAGGGAATAAGGATTTCTCACAGTGTCCTGGCCAACATTCCCTATGTCAGAAAAACAGGTGCATGTAACCCACCCCACAGGCCACACCTGGAAAGAGGCTCTCACATCTTGGTCAAAAACTACAAATACGTAATCATTCAGCGCCATTTCATTTATATGCCATTCTGTTTACACATTTGCTGGCCATTGTAATGCAAATGGTAAGGCTAAACATAGCACCTACATGAAGTGAAAACTGGTACCTTCCATATACAGTTAGTACAGGTTGCAACGATGCAGTGCATTACAAGAGTGCTGCCCGGTCTGCAGAAGGTTGGTGGGACTCCACTCTGGGCTGGTAGCAGCACAGGCCTCAATTTGCCAGTTGCAGAGCAGGTTGGAGAGTGGATCAGGGCCACCAACTGCTACTCCTCTTCCTCGGCGATCTCCAAGGGCTTGCAATGAGGTTGAAAGGTAAGGACAGAAGCCAGCAGCTGGCAACAACTATGGATGGAAAGGGCCATGGTGCCACAACAAGCAGCCATTTCACCCCACTGTGTGAAGCAGTGCATGCTACTCCCCATTCCAGGGGAGTGCCCCCGGCTGCAACCAGTGCCCCAACAGCAGTGATGCCTGCTGGGGAGCACAGCAGCCAGGAAGGGAGAATTCAGAAGAGGGTACTTACTGTAGTGGATTCTGTAATTAGATTTACCAAGACTCTGATCTGTGCCTCAGACCAGGAAGGGAGGGTAGTACGCTGGAGCGACAACAGATAGGATACTACCCCCAAGATAGATAAGTTGGTGAGGGAAGTGGGAGGGAGACCAGACATAGTGTCCATCTTGGGATGAATGATCTTACTGGAAGGTCATTAAAAGCAGTAAAGGCTAGCTCCAGGATGTTTGATTTCAAGCTGAAGGGGTGGGCTAGAACTGAGTGACCTTCTCAGAGATTCCCACAGTGCACAGGTGTGGGGGAGCAAAAAAGCTGATAATCTTCCAGTTTAACAACTGGTTGAAGGAGTAGTGTGCCAAAGGGCAGTTCCACATCCTCGGAGACTGCAATACCTCTTGGTGGGCTAGGGGCCTATTTAAACAGGATGGCCTTCATCTTTATAGGTGAGAGACAAAGACTTTGGGTCAGAGGTTGAAGGTATACATGTTAGGGCATTGAAACTAGCAGAGGGGGAGGCTCGGGCTACTGACACCTGCAGGGAGAAGTCAGGTGAGAGAGACCTATCTTTCCTCCCCCTCCACCTCCTCTCCCCCTCTAAAGACCTCACAGCCCATCTCTACCCCGCCATTTCCACTTATCTACTCCTCTTCCCACGTTCTCACCAATAAGCTCACCCTCCTACTTGAGTGCGCCCGTTTCCTGTCAAACTCCCAAGTCACCTCTAAATACCTCCCTAGAGTAAGACCAAAGAAGCTATACATCAGAGTTTACAGTAGAATTAGGAGATTCCTCCTCCTTCTCCTTGTCATCTCTGGGTCCATCCACCCCAACCCAGGACCCATTACCTCTCCAAACTCCAATGCCTCGTCTCACACCTCAAACACCAGGAAGCTCAAAATTGTACACCTCAACATCAAGAGACTAATGATCAAAAAACCCCTCCTTGAATCCTGGCTCCCATAAACCATTTCAAAGTCATTGCTCTCACTGAGACATGGCTCACCAACAAGATCCCCTCCACAGAAATAAACCTAGACGGTTACTCTCTATATAGAAAAGACAGATACGGTAAAAGAGGCAGCGGTTACTTGTTCTGGGTCTCTAGGCACCTTTTGGCAGCTGAAATAAATTTTCCTCTTGAAACTCGTTGCCTCAAAGTTCTATCCATTAACATCCTCCTAGGGAACAGCAAGCTAATCACTGTCGGCATTGCTTATCTTCCCCCCTGGCACTCCCTCCAATGACCTAAACAATTTCCTCTCCCTCAAGAACTCTCTCCCCTTTGGATGTGAATTAATTGTCCTCGGTGATTTCAACCATAACTGGTTATCCACCCTGTCCACCCCAGCCAGGGAGTCCATCAACAGCCACGGCCTATATCAGATCGTTAGCTCTGTCACACGCATGAACTACAAGTCTGGCTATGAATCTCTTATTGACTGGATCCTAGTTTCTCACCCTTCCCATGCCACCTCTTCCGGGGTTATGCCCAACTCCATCAGTGACCACTGCGTGGTCTACTGCAGTTGGTCAGCTAAAACCTCACAATGCGATCATAAGTTCATTTTCACTCAACAGTTAAAAAAAAACTCAATCCCGGTGAGTCTGCTACTGCAGTTGCTGCCACCTACTGGTCATTCATGGAATCAATTGAGGATATTAATGATGCCATGGATGAGTTTAGCAAAAAATGTCTCTCTATCTGCAACACTTTTAACCCTTTGAAAAAAATCTGAGTTAAAGGGGACAGCCACGAATGGGTTTCTACCAACATACGTAAACTCATATTTATTTATTTATGTTTTTGATAATCAGGTGGGTGCACTGATTCAAAGGACCATTTTCAGTCATGACCCAGGCCACAGAAATGCGGCAGCAAAAATACAGATATAACAGAGAGATTCGAATAATACATAAGATGCAATGGACAAGGTAGGATTGACACAATGTTAGGCTGTAACAGGGTAGAAGCAGCAAACTGTGTAAAATACAAGGTCAAGTTCATTGTTGAATAAATAACAGAGGTTGTTTAAATACAGGCAGAGATCAAAAATATAAAAAAATTCAAGCAGCGATGAACACAAAGGTTCAAAAGAAAGAGAAAACAAAGGGGGGTAGCAGAGGGGGAAAGGGTAGGCATGGGAATGGCAGGAAGTACAGCAGTGGGAAAAGAGGAGTTACAGTGGAGAAGGAGCATGGGGGGAAGGGGGATGGTGCTGCCTGGAGGCCAGTGTAGTCCAAGTGCTTAGGTCAGTAGAGAGATACAGACCCTATCCTTGCGGTGAGGAACAGTGGCAGACTGCAGATGAGAAGAATGTCTTCATGGCATGTTTAAAAGCTAGATGTGTGGGTGATGAGTGACTAGACAGGGGGGCGCTTGTTCCATAGCAAGGGTGCAGTAACAGAAAAAGCTCGCTTGCCCATGGCGGTGATGACATGAGGTACTTCCAGTGGTGGGATTGAGGATGCCCGAAGGTTTCTGGTGACCACTCTGTTTATCAGTAGGGGAGAGTAGGGGGACATATGTGAGAGGTGGAGGATGTTGTCCACTGTGCAGCCCAATGCGTAGTCAAAGTGACCTTGCAGGGTCAGCCACCCTAACGCTTGGTAAAGTGAGCATTAGTGGGAGCAGTAGGGGGCGAGAAGGGTGAAGCGACAGATAGCATTGTATGTAGTGTTTAGCCTTATGTGCAGAGAGGTGGACAGGTGTGAGTAGACTGGGCAGCAGTTGTCTAGGAGGAGAAGTAGGCCACCGCATGCTATAGCCAGATGAGCTTCCATGGACAGGTAGCGTTTATAGCGGTATACGGAACCTAGTTTTTGGTGGATCCGGTGAACAGTGTGGTTGATATGCTCAGAGAAATAAAGGAAGGGGTCAAGGGTAACTCCTAGGTACTTAAAGGATGAGATCATTTCAAGGGGAGTACCAGCGGGCATGAGAACTAGGAGGGAGGACTTTGCTTTGGTTGCTTCTGCTAGAAAGGGTTTAGACTTGAAAAGCATAGATTTAGCATTTTTTCATTGACTAGTAGTTTGTGAGAGAGGAACCATTGGTGGGCAGATGCAAAGTTTAGTGTGAGGGTGGAGGAGATAGCATCAACAGTTTTGTCGCTGTGATATACAACCAAATCATCAACAGATAGGAGAGCACAGCAACTGATGCTGTCCTTGGAAAGTGTACTGATAAACATAGAGAAGAGCAGAGGTCCGAGTATGGAGCCCTGTGGAACTCCAGTGAGTACAGAAAGGGCAGCAGAGGAGACCTTATCAATGAGAACTGACTGGTGCCTGTGAGGGAAAGAGATAAGGCCTGGGCCAACTATAGGAAAAATAAACTTCCACACCTTCTCCAACTCTACAAAACTCTGCGCAACTGGTGTAAGTCCACAGTACATACTGCTAAGGCCAACTACTTATTTGAAAAACAACATGACTGTCATGCCAACCTTAGGCATACGTGGAACATCTTGAACTACCTCATTGGGAGGGGGCATTACCAAGAACAAATTACCCTTTACTGCAACGGCATCCTGGTCTCTGATCCCCACGAAGCTGCAAAGCTCTTCAATAGACATTTCAGTGACCTTCAAAAGTATAAGCCCAATCCCCCCCTTTCCCCCTTCCCTCAATAGTCCTCCAAGCCCCACCCTACTTACTACTTTCGCATCCTCACACCTGCTGAGGTTATCAAATTAATTAAAACTTACAACCCCCGTCTGTCCTTGGGCCAGGACAATATTGACTATAAGATCTTAAAGATGGTCTGTGAATCCCTTGCCATTCCCCTCACTAACATTTTTAACTACTCCCTCCGCTCAGGCACTATCCCTCTAGTATGGAAACGTGACATAATTAAACAACTTTATAAATCCGGGCCAAAAGATGACATTAACAACTATAGACCCATCTCCCTCCTCGCCCTCCTCTCAAAAATCCTCGAAAACATTACTCACTCCCAGACCACTGACTTCCTCAAGAAACACAATCTTTTAACCAAAGCACAACACCGTTTCTATGCAGGCCACAACACAGAGACAGCCCTGATTAAATTCACAAACTTTATCAACAAAGCCTCTGATGTTGGCCATTACACAGGTTCTGTTTTCATCAATCTCACAAAAGCCTTCGACCTTGTGGACCACAGTATCTTTCTTACCACCATCTCCTCTCTTCATTTCTCCCCCGACGTAGTCAGCTGGTTCCGCAACCATCTCTCCCACCAGTCCCATCAAACCACCATAAACGGTGTTCTTTCAGACTCCTGGCCCATCAAATGCAGTGTACCTCAGGGATCTATCCTGGGTCCTCTCCCATTCACCCTCATGGTCAATTCCATCCCCGAAATCTGCCAACACACCTTACTTATCCTTTATGTGGATGATGCTGCTCTGTACTGCAAGGATAATAACCCCTTTTCCCACTGCGTCAAGCTTCAGCACCATTTTCTTGCTTTGCACTCCTGGTTTACCTCCAAAGAACTTGTCCTCAATTCAAAGAAAACCAAATCCATGTTTTTTTCCAACCCTCAAAAATCAACCACTTTCGATTTCACCATCCTCGACAATGATAGGAATGCCATCAAGAGGGTATATGAATTTAAATACCTTGGTCTATACCTTGACTGCCATCTGAATTTCAATCACCACTCCAACATGCTGATTAAGAAAGCACACCAAAGGATCAGCATGCTCTACACAGCCAGGCCTTTCCTCACTGCCAAATCTAAACAACTCCTTGCTACCAGTTTTTTACTTCCTCTCTTTGACTATGGAGCTCTTGTCTACTTCCCCCTCTTTCCCAGAATAACTTTAACAAACTTCGCACCACCTACCATAATTTGATTGCTTCGTCACAGGTCTGCCCAGATGCACCCACCACTGTGACCTTTACAGGCTTTCTGACTGGCTCCCCTTAGAGGACAGACTCAACAGCAAGGTACTTATCTTTTTCCATAAGCTTTCCCTTGGCCTCCCCCCCTTCCCGCATCCAAGCCATTTTTCCTCTGTCCATCCCCCCAAGGTCCACTTGATGCTCCTCATCCCTCTCTTTCATCACACCTTTCTGTCGTAGCACCCGTTGCCAAAAAAACCTTGCCTTCATGGATCCCAAACTCTTCAACACCCTTCCCCCCTCCCTCATTCAGAGTCAGTCAATTACCTCTTTCAAACGCAAACTTAAAGACGCACTTTCCCCCCTTCCTCCCACTGCAATTGTTTCCCCTCCTAATATCTCCTCCTTAACTACCCTCCCCAATTTCTCCTTCCTCCCTTTAAAGCCCCCCACTTGGTGCATAATCCTCTGACCTAGCTGCACACTCCGTACTACCCATCGTCACCTGCTCACCCTCATCTCAAATCCGGTCTGCCACAACTATTCACCAACTTTCCCTTCCCAGCCCCCCAGCACACTCTTTTGATCCTTACCTTTTTAGAAGATCTGTGTCATTGTTTAACTGCTGCCTATGTGTGGAAAGCCCCCTGTTTACACACAGGGACCTGTTACTGTTCATATTGCCTTTTTGTTAAATACCTCCTCTGTTTGTTACTTTATTGCCCTCAACATACTGGTCTACTGTCATATGATGTACTGTATCCTGTGCCTGTCTTAATTTAGTTTTAGTGTTAGTTGTATTACTGGAGGCTCGTGTCTAGGGCAGCTGTTATTTGTATTATTTGTATCACTGGACACATGTGAAAACGGGCAGCTTTTGCTCTCTATTTCCTTTCCAGTGTAATCCAATAAACTAAACTAGAACTCCCCCAACTAGTGGTGGGGCAGAGGGACAGGAATAGCCTTAAAAAGGATGGTGAACTGGTTTTCAGAGAATTTTTAAATCTTAAACGGTAAAAAAAAACCAACCCTTAAATAATGTTACTTGACTCCCAACTTCAATGTTTGGGCCAACGACGAATTGTCTTGGCCTGGTTACAACCTCCTCCACACTATGTCTTCTCTGGGCCTGTCACAAGCTGTTTCTGCTGTGACCCATCAGAGTGGCCATGAGTTGGATCTGATGTTCTCGCTGGGGCTTGAGATAGATAATCTCAGGATTGATCGGGTGGTTTGGTCCGATCATTGCACTATGCAGTTCACGTTCAGGGCTCTCACCGGATGCCCTCCCCCTACTGGGATGATGAGCTGCCGCCCTTTACGGGGTTTGATCCCAGAGGGTTTTTTGGCAGCAGCTGATTTATCTGATGTGAGAAATGTATGCGTCAGAGACATTGTTGTTATGGTAGACTCTTGTAATAGGATTCTATCTGATGCCATTGACTCCCTCGCACCTGTCTGTGTATGTCTCAAATCTTTGTACCTGAGGTCTCCTTGGTTTGATGGGGGCCTTAGAGAGATAAAGAGGAAGGGTCAGAGGTTAGAGCGCTGCTGGAGGAAATCTGACCTGGATGCAGACAAACTGGTCCTGCGTGTGCATTATAATGCATACCGGGGGTAATCAACCATAAGAAGGCAGTATTCCTGTCCAGGGAGATTGCTGCTGGGAAGAACCGACCAACTATACTTTTTTGGACTGTAGATAGGCTACTTCATCCTGCCTGCCTGCAGCCAAAGAAGATTTTTTCAGACTTCGAATGTGAAGAGTTTGCTCGTTTCTTCTCGGACAAAGTGTCTAGTATTCGGCAGGGTGTTCCTCCAGTCAGCAATGTTATAGCTGGCAGTGGTCGTCAGATGTATCCTGAGTGCACTCCGCCTAGTTGGGGGGAGTTTAAACCAATGGATGCCAATGAGGTTATTGAGGTGGCGACCAACTTGAGGCCCACTTTTTGCGAACTGGACCCGGTGCCGACGCATTTCTTGATGAGATGCATCGACACCGTCAGCCCGGTGTTTGCCCTGATTGTCAGGTGTTCCTTGGCTGAGGGGGTCTTTCCTGATGCCTTGAAGGAGGCATTGGTGAGACTACTCTTAAAGAAACCATCTTTGGACCCTGAGATTAGGGCAAATTACCAACCTATCTCCAACCTTCCTTTTCTAGCAAAGGTTATGGAGAAGGTAGTGACGCTTCAGTTGGAGGAGCACTTCTTGACCCATGATTTGTACGTACAATTCCAGTCAGAGTTTCAGGCAAGGCATAGCACAGAAACCGTATGTGTTCGGGTGCAGAATGACCTCCTCAGGGCTAGAGATCGGGGAGACAAGACAATTCTTGTTCTCCTGGATCTCTCTTCAGCTTTTGACACTGTAGACCATGGTGTGTTGCTTGACCACCTTGGGGAACTCTGCGAACTCACCAGCACTGCCATCTGCTGGTTTGAGTCTTTTTTATCCAATAGGAGACAGCGGGTTGTGATGGGGAATTTCTCCTCCTCCGCTAGTCTCCTTTTTTGTGGAGTTTCCCAAGGTTTGGTTTTGGCCCCTATGTTGTTTGCAGTGTATATGCTGCCCGGGGGGTCATTAGGAAGTATGGTTTGGGTTTTCATTGTTATGCCGATGATACCCAACTATACTTGTCCTTTGCCCCAGGAACATCCAATTCGGTGGATATGCTAAACACCTTCCTTGCTGAGATTAATGACTGGATGGTGTCTAGCTGGTTTCGACTGAACCCCAGTAAGATGGTGGTACTGGTAGTGGAGTCGAACAGAGTGCGTGATAGGTTGGCCGTTGATTCAGGGACTGGACTAGTTCTGGGCTCTGTCTCATTGAAGACCTCCTCAAGTGTGTGAAATCTTGGCATTATTTTTGATAGGAGTTTGACTATGGAGGTACAGATTTCCTCTGTTGTCCACTCCTGTTTTTTCCATCTTAGAAATATCACCAGGATAAAGACCCTTGTTCCGCCTCTGGACCTCCCTACCTTGATACATGCCTTGGTTACATCGAGGCTTGACTACTGTAATGCACTCTATCTCGGGGTCATGGGAGGATCTCTCCACAGACTGCAGCTAGTGCAGAATGCAGCTGCACAGTTACTTACTAGGCAGTTAAAATTTTGCCACATTTGCCACATTGAGGCTTGACTACTGTAATGCGCTTTATCTCGGGGTCATGGGAGGATCTCTCCGCAGACTACAGCTAGTGCAAAATGCAGCTACACGGTTATTTACTGAGCAGTTAAAATTTTGCCACATTACACCGGTGTTGCGTGACCTGCACTGGCTGCCAGTCAGGTGGAGGATCCTCTTTAAGGTGGGGCTTCTCACCTTTAAGTCCCTACATGGTCAGGGCTCTGGTTACCTGTTAGACCTTCTGGTTCCTGCTATCTTGGCTTGTTCCCTCAGTTCCTCCAATGGGGGCCTCCTAGCAGTTCCCAGGTCGAGGTTGAAATCGGCTGGTGACAGGGCATTTAGTGTCACTGCCTCGGTCCTGTGGAACTCGCTCCATTCTGGGGTTAAGGAGGCCCCGACGTTGGAGGTTTTTAAGGCTCGCCTTAAGGCCCACCTATTCACCAAAGCATTTTTGGATTAAACTGAGAGTTGTCTGAACTCAGGTTTTAATTAGAGTTTAATTAATTATTTGCTGTATTTTAATAATTTTACAAGAGTAAGTGTAATTATATTCTGTTATTTTGTTGATGCTTTTGAACATGTGTTTAATTTATTGTACAGTGCCCAGAGCCTCCGGGAATGGGCGTCTTCAAATAAAAATTTTACCTACTTACTTTACTTACTAACATTTGGCTAATTTAGATTGTCCTTTCTCTATAACTTTCAATAATTTTCAACTGGAAAGAGTCTCTGAATTTAAGTACTTGGGGCTCTGTTTTGATTTTTCTCTTACTTTCAAAACTCACACTGGAAAAACCTTTTCTAAAGTCTTGAGCACACTTAGGATGTTTAAAATGTGCCAATCACTGCTTAACTGTAGAAGTCGGAAACCATTTAGTGGCTCAAACAGTTTTTCCAACTTTAGATTATGGGGACACCATTCATCAGCTCATCTCTGAAGCTGCTCTTGCCCCTTTCAATACAGTGCATTATCAACTGTTATGTTTTATCCTAAAAGAAAAATGGCACACTCATCACTGTTTGGTGCTTCAGAAGTTAAATTGCCCCCGCCTCCCTACCTCTAGAAAAGAACTACATTGTCTTTTCCTTATTGATAAGGCTGTTAACAATGAGACTGTTCTATATTTATTTGACCGCTTGATGGTTCCTTCCTACAAAGCATACTCTACGTGAAGTACAGCATCACTGTAACCAGTTGCCTATGCATTCATCCTCTTAGCACCACTATTTTGCAGATTTTCTAGTTTTTCCTCTTTTAAAAATTCTGTAAAATGAAATATGTTAAATACCAAACTATTATGTACATGTTTTGCAATTTGATTGCTTGATTTTGCTTTATGTTACTTTTTTTTTAATTTTTTTAGTACTATACTGTATTAATTGACACGGGACATTCTGCAAGTGAGAACTGTATCTCATAGAACCTATCCCCTAACTCTGAACTTTTAAATAATAAAAAAAAAACATATCAGAGAGATGACACACAAATGAGGATGGCAAAATAAAACATGATTTACAGGAGTTCTGCCTTTTCCCCCCAGCTTAAGCATTCATTAATCAGCTAGCAAAACAAAGACCAAGGGTTTTTTATAAAGATATACCTGGCAGCTTGGCACCTTGTCTGGTGGCAGCATGCTCTGGCTTTATAGACTCTTTTTTGTCTTCACTGTATTCCGATTGCTGTACTCCTTGGCACGTTTTTTTAACTCATGATATGTCAGTTACTGTATTTTGACTTTTATTACTTGTTTCTGTTGTATATCATCCTTGCACATACTAGTGTATCAGTTGCTTGTAAACACTACAGAATATTCAACTTTGTAACTGCTTTATTCTGTAACACTGTTGACTTGTACACTGTTACCTGTCCTAACCAGGACCTCCTTGCAAATAAGCACTGTTCAATTGAGCTTTTTCTAGTAAAACAAATGAATGTTTCCTACTGCACTCACTTAAGGACATATGTCTTCACAAAAGTACCTGTCACTGCTTCCATAACAATGATGGGAGCCCCCAGAGTTTCCTCTCCCTGAAAATAAAATGTACATGACAGAAGAACAAACTAAAACCCTGACTACTGTGGCCCTTTAAAAAGACACATTTATAACAGCTACATACTGTATGTGACAGCATTTCATGATGTAGACAGTACAGATTTTCAAGGCTATTAAGTCCTGTGTTGGAACTTTTTTAAATAAAAAGTCACACACCTTAATACACTCTTCTCTCCCCCTCACCCAGACTCTGTGTTACAGTATATAATGCTGATTATTAAAGAGGCAAGCCCAGGACCTGCTTTGTAATACCTGAGTCTGCTCCACTCCCTTATAATAGTCTCTGTGCTGAATGGCTCACCTGGCCCCCTGGTCCTGCCCATCTACTTCCCCTCCCTTGTCAGCTATCTGCAGCCACCCTGTTCACTTTGTCCTGATTTCCTATTTTACACTGCTCTGTCCCTGCCTGTTATTTTACTGCTGATATTATTTATAACACACTGCTGTTTTGCACATCTGTTTTATGGACTGTTACACTCTGGCTACTGGTTTACTGCTAGTTATCGGTTTGTACTTCCTGTTATTTACTGTTGAAGTTATCTGTCATTTACCCCCTCCTCAAGACACACCTGAAAAGGAGCTGCTGATAGCTCAGTTTACTTTTTCCAGCAAAGCATTTTATTAAATATATTAATTTTTTTAATTCAATCAACTTTATTGAACCATTTAACAATTACAGTGGTGTGAAAAAGTATTTGCCCCCTTCCTGATTTTCTCTATTATTGTATATTTGTCACACTGGATGTTTTCAGGTCTTTAGACAAAATGTAATATTAGATAAAGGGAACCTGAGTGAACAAATAACACTTGTTTTTTTTTTTTATTTCACTTATTTAATGAAAAAAAGTTAACCAACACCAATTGGCACTGTGTGAAAAGTAATTGCCCCTTACACTTAATAACTGGTTACGCCACATTTAGCTGCAATGACTGCAACCAAACACTTCCTATAATTCAATATCAGTCTTTCACATCGCTGTGGAGAATTTTAACCCACTCTTCCTCGCAGAACTGCTTTAATTCAGTAACATTTGGTAGGTTTTCGAGCATGAACTGCTCGTTTCAGGTCCTGCCACAGCATCTCTATTGGGTTTAAGTCTGGGCTTTGACTAGCCACTCCAAAACTTTAATTTTACTTCTTTTTCGCCATTCTGATGTGGACTTGCTTTTGTGTTTTGGATCATTGTCTTGCTGCATGACCCAACTACGCTTCAGCTTCAGCTGACGGAAGGATGACTGGACATTCTCCTTAAGAATTTTCTGGTACAGAGCAGAATTCATGGTTCCTTTAATTATGGCAAGTCATCCAGGTCCTTAGGCAGCAAAGCATCCCCACACCATCACACTACCACCACCATGTTTGACTGTTGGTATGGTGTTCTTACTGTGGAATGCTGTGTTTGCTTTACGCGAGACATTATGGGATCCATGTTGTCCAAAAGTTCCACTTTGACTCATCTGTCCATAGAACATTTTGCCAAAGGGCTTGTGGATCATCCAGGTGCTTTTGGCAAATGAGAGACGACATTTATGTTCTTCTTGGTTAGCAGTGGTTTCCGCTTGCTACTCTCACATGAAGCCCATTTTGCCCAGTCTCTTTCTGATTGTGGAGTCATGAACACTGACCTTAGCTGAGGCAAGAGAAGCCTGCAGTTCTTTGGATGTTGTTTTAGGATCCTTTGAGACTTCTTGGATGATTTTACACTGCGCCCTTGGAGTAATTTTGGCAGGCCGCCCTCCTGGGAAGGTTCACTACTGTTCCAAGTGTTCTCCATTTGGAGATTATGACTCTCACTGTGGTTCGATGGAGTCCCAGAGCCTTAGAAATAGCTTTGTAACCCTTTCCAGACTGATAGAGGCAACAAAATGTTTTTCTGATCTTTCAGGAACTTCCTTTGATCATGGCATAAT
Source organism: Neoceratodus forsteri (assembly GCA_016271365.2). Lineage (NCBI taxonomy): Eukaryota > Metazoa > Chordata > Ceratodontiformes > Ceratodontidae > Neoceratodus > Neoceratodus forsteri. The sequence continues at coordinate 325,025,383 of CM057459.1, forward strand.
GTGCTTGTTGAATCTTTGTCCTGGCAATGTGACTCTGATGGTAAGGGCCAAAATAAGTGAGGTTTATATTGAGCAGGGCTGGCTGTAATCAAGCCTGGCTGTGTTCAATCAGCTGACTCTAATTATCCCTTTAATTGGGTTGATTTAACTAGGGGGCAATTACTTTTTCACACAGTGCCAGTTGGTGTTGGTTAACTTTTTTCATTAAATAAATGAAATAAGTAAAAAAAAAAAAGTGTTATTTGTCCACTCAGGTTCCCTTTATCTAATATTATATTTTGTCTAAAGACCTGAAAACATCCAGTGTGACAAATATGCAATAATAGAGAAAATCAGGAAGGGGGCAAATACTTTTTCACGCCACTGTACATAGTACATGACTCAACAGAACAAACAAGACAGGAAAATATAAATATTTAAACAAACAATGATTTTCTTTTATAGATGATCATGAAGATAGTTGAAGATCCAGCATACTTAGTTATTGTGACATCTAACCTGCTTCCAGTTTCTTTTTGTATCAGCTTTCCCCTACATTAATGAGAAGGCCTTCTGGACTTCCGTGATATCACAAGGCTGATAGAAGCTTAACTCTGGTTGCTCTGGGAGCTACAGGCATTAAAGAGATAAAATCCCCCTCATTGCTTTGAAGTGAAACTATAAAATGTATCACATTCAGCGCTGTTCTGATATGGTCTCTAGTCGATCCAAAAACAAAGCGACTCAATCTGTGAAGTTGAAAGCTATGATGGAAGAGGATGAAATCTCAGGCCTGGCTGACAGTCATTGACCAGGATCCCTAGTTTCGAGTACGAATGGCTTCAAAGAATGGGCCGCTATGACGGATCAGGGATTAGTGCTTTCTAAGTTGGATGGCATCATCAAGGCAGTACAGAGGATGAAATCCTCAGTAGTGGATGTCAGAGCAGACCTAAAAGCTATGGAGTAAGCTTTAGGTTCAGTGACAGACATGATGGGCCGCTATGATAAAGACATCTTATATTTGCTCAACCGGGAGCGAGAACTCCAAGCTAAAACTGATTATCAAGAAAACAGAGCCTGAGGAAACAACTTTAGAATCCATGGGGTCCCAGAGGACTTCGAGGAATCATTTGCAACTGTGGAGGACTTTGTACTGCATTTGCTCCACTCGGTGATAAAAATTTCAGAAGGCGTCTCTCTAACTATAGAACAAGTGCACCGATCACTGCTACAAAAACCAACTGATCAAACAGCCAGGCCGCGGTTGATAATAGTGAGGAGGCTAGAATTTCAGAAATGCCAGTTGATTCTCAGACAGGCATGGCAAACAACAGATTTAAATGTTGATGGCAGATGGATTTATTTTGATCAGAACTTCTTGGATTTGTTAAACAAAAAACAGAGGAGAGTGAGGGAATTAATCAGCAAGCAGAGGAAAAAAATATTAAAATTCATCTTAATTACTCAGTCCGACTCCAGATCCACACTGAAAAAGGTTCCCAATCATTTGACTCCCTGAGAGAAGCAGCTCCTATTTTGAAAAGTTAGGTCTCACCTGTCCAGAAATTGCAATGCATACCTTGGACCACAACCTCACTCAAACAATATGGGAACACGCTGGTAAAATGAAGAAAAATGTGAAAACACCTTGGCTCCTGGCCTCACTATCTAAAGGCAGACCTGACACAGCTCTTGGAACAGGAATTAAGAAGCATCAATATATCCATTACCCCAGAGGACATCAGAACAGCTGGAACCTCTACTTGATACACATCTGAGGTGCCGATTAAACTTTTTTAAACTAACTGACTGCATGTACCTGTTTCATCTGAACTGAGGATAGTAAACTCATTGCTCCATCATCAGGTAGGATAGCAGAAATGCGACACTCCAGTGCACCTCTTCCTTTCCCTCATGACATCCTCCGATAGTCAGTATTTGGGCACAGTACTCCACAGCAATAGGATACAGGGTCTCCCGTCACGATCAAAGGCTGAAAGGGAATTCCTCTCTCACGCTACCAGTAAGTCTTCAGGCTGAACTCTTCTTTAAGGGTTTGCACACCTAGACTGTGGTTTTGTTTATGAGAATTCAAGTGGGGGAAGAAATGAAGGCTCGAACCGCGGGTACGAGGACAACTCTAGGACTGATGCAACAGCAAAATGTGTGTGGGGGAGATCTAGGGCACATTGTTTTCTGACTTTGGGCGCTGACACTTTAGAACCGCTGGTGTTGTCAGCAGGGAGCTTTACTCCCAGACTTGAGATCTCCACTGGACGGTTGATCCTGCAGCACTGATGACACGTTGGAGGAGGATGGTTCATACATGGTGTAGCATTAAAAATGTTGATAAAAACAAGAAAGTACAGTTGGCCCACTTTGAACTAGTAATGAGCATGTGGTTCCTTTCTTTTTTATCTCTCCCATGTGTACATGGGCAATCTTACTGCATGAATATAGATAAAGGGAACTGGTACTCATCTGGGGGTGGGACAGAACAAGGGAAGGGCAAGACTTCTATATTTTGGAAAGGAATCTTGAGGCCATACATTTTATACAATAACAGAAACATCCAGGTACTACTCCAGAGGAGAAGGGTTGGAGCACGATTGATGGATAATGTTACCCATCGAAGATTTATGGAGAATACAGGTTGGAACAGAGGGGGGCAAGCAAGGAACATAAGAAGCGGAGATATGACACCATAGGGAGGGGGTAGGATGGGGCAAGAACTGAAGATTGTTGGAGACAAAGGCTGAAAGCCAGCATTAATAGATATTGCAGAGAGGGAGGAAGAGTGGAGAGGTGTTTTAGAGGAGGGGAGACTAAGAGGGAGGGCTAGGAGAGGGGAAAGAAAAGGAACTGCTATTCATGGAAAAAAGAGAATACATTTGGTGAAAAAAGAGGGCTGCTGGAGCTAGGGGGATGGATTGGATATTGAGTGGATGAGGCAGGCAGGATGCATGTGGGGTGAAATATAAAACCAGACACAGGACTAAAATCCTGCCCATGGCTACAGGATTTAGGGCTGGCAAAGAGGAGTTTTTTTTTTGTAGTTATTTTTTCTTCCAATTCCTTAATCGCCTCTTCCAGCCCTACTGGGCTGATTTGTTCAGGCCATAGCCTCAGGACAGACACTGACTTGAAGATTACACAAGTCAGGCTTGCAAACAACTGCAGGCAGTTTAGCATTTGCTAACTCACCCCTGTTTAAGCAGGTGATACACGCTGTAATACCTTGGAAGCTCAATTACTTATTCTTTTTTTTATTGCATAACGTACTTGATCAGAAATAAGGTTGCAACAATTGTGCATCAATTATTTTTTGTCTTTATTGTGGCTTTTCTAATTAACAGAATTAAATGGTGTCTTTTGAACACCCTGGGCAGCTCCCCTAAAAGGGGCATCTTCCTGGAACTTTCAGTACAGGTATTCAGAGTGGAGGGTAAAAGGGCAGACCACCTCTCTCAAAACAGGCTCCATTAGAATAACAACCCTGAATGTTTAGGGTATAAATTCATCTGCTAAGCGCACAAAAATCTTGGCATATCTTAAAAGATTACAAACGGATATATGTTTTTTTTTTACAAGAAACGAGACTCTTCGAGGGGGGGCAGTTGAAATTATGGAGGCAGTGGGTGGGAAAGTTGGTTTCAGCCTCACATCCATCAGACAAGAGAGCAGGGATGGCTATATTGCTATGAAGGGAATTACCATTAGAGCTTTTGGGGGAGGAGGTATCACAGGATGGTAACTTGGTTATCATCTCTGGCACTATCTTCTCACAAAAATTACATTGTGTCAATATATACGCCCCTAATACACATACTCCAACATTTTTTCATAAGGTTTTCTCTAGGATGGCTAATTTAGGGGAAGGAATTAGTATAATGGGAGACAATTTTAACTGTGCATTAAATCCATCCTGGGACTGATCTTCACAGTCTATCACAACAAATAGATTGATGTGCAGGGCAGGTATGAAGGAACTTGCATTAGTGGATATATGGAGAGAGTTTAACCATCAAACTTGGGATGATATATTCTATTCCAGTCTCCATGGTTCCTGCTCATGAACAGATTATTTTTGGGCAGTGAACCAGACCTCTACAAGATAAAACAATGCCAGATACACCCAAGGGTTTTATCAGACCACTTGACAGCAACTCGAGAACTCCTACTGGGAGACTGGAGTAAAACCACTTTTTGGAGAATGAATGCCTCTCTCCTAACTAAAGAAGATTTTAGAGTTATAATTCAGGAGGCAATTAAAGATTATCAATGTACTAACCAAAATGCGGAAGTAGAACCCATATGGAAATGGGATGCTTTGAAAGCTGTTCTCCAGGGGACAATTATATCATATGTATTGAGGCTTAAGAAAGAAAGGACAGAAAAAGAAAGTAAGTTAGAACAAAAAGTGAAGGAGTTGGAACAGGCCCATAAAAACTAGGACCATCAACCCTGCTGTGGGAACTGCAACAGGCTCACAAGGAGCTTCAGGATTTGTGGGATGTACAGACTGAGGGTAAATTAAGATATTTAAATCAAAAATACTATGAGCAGGGCAATAGGGTGGGTAGAATCCTGGCTTTCCACTTGCGTATGGCTCAAGCCTCTCGGAGGGTCAGGGGAACACAAGGCAGGCAGTGTTCACTCCCAAAGCTATTACGGAAGCATTCAAACAATATTATACTACTTAGTATAGCTCAGGAGAGTGGACAACCATGTCACTAGAAAAAAACGAAGAATTCTTAACAGATATTCGGCTGCCTAGATTGGGGGACGTAGAAAAGCAAATGCTAGATGCACCTATTTTGCAGCTGTAAATAGAGCAAGTTATTCAAGATATGCATACTGGTAAATCACCAGGCCCAGATGGCCTTAATGTGGAGTTTTATCAGGCCTTTCGCCAACAACTAGCACCTTTGTTGGTCCAAGTATTTAATGTTCAGGATGAGTGAGAGGACCTCCCCGAGTCATGGCAAGTGGCCTTTATAACAGTAATCCCAAAACCAGACAAACCCCCTGATAAATGCAGTTCCTATCAACTCATATCATTGTTAAATGTGGACTCATAATTTTCTCAAAAATTCTGGCCATTAGAGTAAATAAAGTTCTATAGAATCTGATACATCCAGACAAGTCAGGGTTTGTGCCAAATTGACACTTGTCGGACAACATTAGAAGATGTTTAAACATTCTCCAAAAATGTAAAGAGGCCAAAGAGCAACAAATAGCAATTGTCATTGATGCAGAAAAAGCCTTTGACCACCTTGATTTGGACTTCCTCTTCCTGGTACTGGAAAAATATGGATTTGGGAATCAATTTCTTACATGGTTACAAGCGTTACATAAGGTGCCTACAGCAAGGGTAAAAGCCAATGGAACAGTGTCCGACCTCTCACTATACAGACAGGGACAAGACAGGGATATCCTCTGTCTCGCATACTTTTTGCCCTCAGTATTGAGCCTCTAGTGGAAAAAAATCCGATCTCATCCAGATTTAAAGGGGAGAAGACAATAGAATATCACTATACACGGATGATACCATGTTGTACCTTAAAAACCCTATCACTACATTTCCTGTTTTATTTACTATCTTACAGCAATATGGCCTAATCCCAGGTTTTAAAATAAATGAGGATAAAACAGAGGTCATCATGATTAGTGGTAGCATTACCATGGATCTTACGCAGATTATCCCTTTTAAATGGGTAACAACACAAATTAGATACTTAGGGGTCCACATCCCTGTTGACATGAGACAACTATATTGAATTAACTATGGTAAGCTAATAAATGAGATCCTGACAGACCTTAAAAGATGGGAAATACTTCCCTTATCAATGCCTGGAAGGGTGCATACTATTAGGATGAATGTCCTACCTAGATTTGTGTTCTTGTTTCAGACCCTCCTACTGAATATACCCAGGGGCAGAATGGACCAAGATAAATACAACATTACATCGGTTTGTTTGGTGCAGTAGGAAAGCCAGGATAAAGTGGTCAGATCTTCAAAGATCAAAGGAACAAAAAGGGATAGGACTACCAAATATTAAACTATACTATCATATGGCCCAACTGGTACCTTGGATAGCCTATATACAGCAAGATACAGACAATGTATGGGTAGCTCAAGAACTGGGGACTAACCTCGGCATACAGCCACTAGAGATTTTTGATGCCCCAGTGGCAATTTTGAACAAGTTAGATGCTACAAACCCATGGACGCAGCAGTCATATAGGGTACTGGGGGCAGTTAAAAAAAGACCTGGTAATAAGGGGCTCTATAACATCATGTACTCAGATAACACAGGGCCATATATTCACTCCACCAATGATGGACACTACCTTTCTTGGGTAGAAGTGACAAGGCCTATAGCAGTTCTCACAGTTCCTCCAACACAGCACCATTAAATCCTTCATGGAAATTAAGGAAGAGTTTCAGTTAAAACCACTGGACTTTTACCAGTACTTACAAGTGGTCTTATTTCTTAGATCAAGAACTAATTTGTAGGAGGTGCAGAGTGTGACAGGGTGGAATAAGGCCCTGTCCCAGCTGTTACGCAGAAAGAGTTGGTTTAAATGCAAGAATCTGTTCTAGCCTCTCCTTTTCTGTCTCTTCTCTGTCTGGTTGCACAACCAAATTTTCTTGTGAGATCTAGGAACTGATCACTCTGATGGCTTCACAATTCTCCACCTCTCGCTGTCTCTCTGCCTTCCCTTGCTATTTCTGTATTTTCTTCCCCTTTGCATATCTATGGGTATAAAAATATATGTGAATCTTTATGTGGAAATGTCACTGCTACTGGGATTATTTTATTTAAAACTGTATATAGTTATACTGTTAAAATGACTGCAATGATAAAACTGTATATAGTTATACTGTTGAAATGACTGCAAAGCTATTTGGAACTCAAGAGGTTAACCTAAGATTCAGTTTTTAAACCTTTTGCAGAGTTGCAAACAAGGTCAGTTCTGGGTCACTATGTTCCTTTTGCTACATCAGCTTCGAAACTGACAAGAACATTCTGTAAACTTACAAGAACATTCTGTGAGAAGTAGGCTCTTTTAATGAGTTCCCAGACAAAGACTTATAAAAAGAGCAGCAATGCTTTTGCTAGAGAGACAAGAAGAATGTGAGACTGAAACTTGGAATTAAGAGAGACTCTCAGAAGAACTTTGTTTCTCTGTTTGCACTGCCTTTGTAAATAGTTATACTGAATAATTTTTATTTTTATTTTGCTGATTTTGAGAAAAATAAAATGCTATTTGTGAATTTTGAAACTGCTCCTGGTTTTCCTATGCTTCCTGACCTGTGCCTCAACTACACAGAGAGACCCTTGCCTATTGACCTTGGCTATCACACAGGCAACGGAAAGGTTAATCAATAAGAAATACATTTCCACATTGGTGCAGGTATATACAGTATAATCAGCAAGAAGTACACCCCACCATCTTACCAAATAGCCTGGGAAAGGGAAGCAGAGATAACTCTCAGATCTAAAGTGTGGAAGCACATATGGGAGGGAGTGTTCTGTAACTCAGAGTCTCTAATTTATTTATTTAAATGTTTTATCAGGAAGGCAAATTGAACAACATGTTGCTCGTCTCCTGGTGCGACCTGGGCCAGGAGGGAAACAGGAAGTACATATGATAATATACAGGCAAACAAAACAAGGAAATTCCAATAAAAAATAGCAGTAACACAAGTGAATCATACAGAGTAGTAGGATAAACAACTAAAATACTACAGTAAGAAACAGGACTAAACAGCTAAAATTGTTGTAGTAAAAATACAGTAAATAAAACGAGTAACAATGAACGAAGCAAGTAAAGTGCCATACAACTGTGCAGGATTTCATGGGGTAGATTTGCAGGCATCAGTAAGACCAATAGCTAAGTGGCAATAAAATTGTGTGGCGACTGATTAACAAATAAGAACAGCCTTAGCTAGTGGGGTGGGGAGAAGAGAGAGTGGAGTGGGATAAGAAGTAGGTACAAACAGGTGAAAGGAAATTGTGGAGAGCAGAGGAGAGGGAGTGAAGGGAGGAGGAGAAGTGGCATATTTGATGAGGAATCTAATAACTGGAAGGAGTTCTGATGAAAAACCTTGAGTAGAGTAGAGTATTTCTCACCCCTACAAGAACAAAACATTATATAGTACACAAGACAGGTCAAATAGGTGTTAGAGGGTGTGTGGAGAGGAAAGCACTCATTGTCATATTTTCTGGAACTGTCTGATCCTATGGCCCTTTTGGGAGGACGCAGTGTGGAGACTGGGTCAGATGGTGGGCCTACAAGAAACCCCAGGCTTTGAACATCTGCTACTAGGTAAACTGCCTTGAGGGAAGCGATTAAATTGTCAAAAATCCTTCATAGGTGAACTCCTGGAGGCCACCGATAAAGCCATCACTAGGAAGTGGTTGCTACCTGAACCTCCCTCAATACAGGACAGGATAACCATCATTAAAGGGATCTATCATGTGGAAAAATTCATGGCGGATCTGCGATTGCAGACAGGCAAGTTTAAGGGAGACTGGCTTCCATTTATACTGTATACTGTTGTTCTCTGTAAACTTCTCTGTTCTGTTGTAATGACTGTCTCTGTAACTGTTTCTGACATGGAACCTTTGTAAATTAGTTCTTGACTCAAAGGTAATTTCCAATAGAATTCAATAAACAATAAACCATTTATGAAATATATGGAAAAGGTGAAGGGTACTTCCGTCCTCTCGCAACGGGCGTAAGGGTACTAGTTGTGCTTCTAATGGGAGTAGCCACCCGGGGCTGAAAATTTTTAGCAGCTTAGAAAGACATCTGTTGGAATGATACACCAAGTATTCAGAGGATGCCATTGTTACATAGTACAGAAACATACTTAATGAAAAAGTTGCACACAAGTTTTAACCAGTTGTGTATTCAGTGTTACCGTTATGGTTATTAACGGTTATTATTTTTAGCATAAAAGAGTTACGAACATACATACATATGAACATATGAAATTGCCAGCAGATAAAGGCCTTATGGTCTACCTAATCTGCTCAGTTGTGCAGCTAGTAGCCCTTATACAGCAACTGCCCCTCCCCCTTCCAGTGACCTTCCCCCTTATCCTATCCCATCTCCTTTTGAAGCAGCCCACAGTTCTACAGGATACCACTTCCTCTGGCAATGCATTCCACCCAGTCACCACCCTCTCCGTAAAACAGCGTCTCCTCATTTACCCCCTGAACCTTCCACCAACCAATCTCAGATCGTGCCCTCGAGTGTCCCTCCCCCTCCTTAATTTGAAAAGCCCTCCATGCCCATCTTATTTATTTCCTTCATGTACTTGAAGGTTTCAATCATATCCCCCCATCCCTCCTCTCCTCAAGGGAGTACATATTCAACTCCCTTAGCCTTCTCTCATAGGGTAAGTCCCTTAGCCCCTGGATCATTTTTGTTACCTGCGCTGCACCCCCTCCAGTAACCTAATGTCCTTCTTCAGGTACAGTTGCCAGAACTGTACGCAGTACTCCAGGTGTGGTCCAACCAGTGACCCGTATAGTGGCAGGATCACCTCCCCCCCTCCTGGAGGATATGCCTCCGGCAATACAACCCAGCATCCTGTTGGCCTTTGCAGCTGCCTTTCTACACTGTGCCGAGTTGTTCATTGCTCCTGTTATGATCACCCCCAGATCCTTCTCCTCTCCCATCTTGGCTAGTTGAATCCCCCTAGCTGGTAGCTCCTCCTTCGTTTTTTTTGCACCGAAATGTAGCACCTTGTATTTCTTGGCATTGAACCCCAGCTGCCAAGTGTCCCACCGGGCTCCAATTTTGCCAGATCATCTTGCAACCCCTGCCACCCTTCTAAGTCATCCACTACTGCTCCCCTCTTGGTGTCATCTGCAAACAAACTGATCTTGCTCTCGATGCCTACTGGGATGTCTGCTATGAAGATCCCAAACAACACTGGTCTCAGTACAGAGCCTTGTGGCACACTGCTTGTCACTGCCCTGGGAAATGAGAGCTCCCCTTCCACCACCACCCTCTGCTTTCTCCCTTGCAGCCAGTTCACTACCCATCCCACCATCTTCGCCCCTGTCCCTGTGCATTCTAGCTTATTTCCTAGACTCCCATGCGGCACCGAATCGAATGCCTTACTGAAGTCCAGGCACAGAACATCCATGGCATGGCCCCTGTCTAATTGCCTGGTTACCCAGCAGGGGAGTAATTATAGGGGGGGGACGGGGGGCACACGTCCCCCCAACAATTCAGCTCATCATTGTTGTCCCCCCCAACTTCAGCCCCTTACTTTTGTTACTGGTGGGTTGGAAGGCTTGGGAGCCTGGAACGGGAAAGGGTCAGGTGGACTTTCAGAGCAGAAGAAGAGAACAGGCACAATCTGCACTGCATGGCAGAAGCAGCAGGCAAAGCAAGCAGTTTGTGTTGGGAGAGTAGAGAGAGAGCCACGAGAAAGTGCAGCGTGACCATCTTAGAACTGGGAGGGAGAGAACCATTGCTGCATAAAGTAGGCTGGCTGGAACCAGAATGGAGCAGAAGTGATGTAGCAGGGAGGGAGGGAGGAAATGACAGACCGCACCTGGAAGCAGTGTAAGTGCAAATAACGAGTGGGAGACTGCTGGCTTCAGGAGAGCTCTGTGGTGCTTCACTTCCCTCTGTGCCATCTTTCTTACTTAAAATGAATGCTGCTGCTGCCACTGCCTGGCCTGTGGGATGGAGTAGCTTGAGTTGGCTGGAGGAGTCAAGGAATCTGAAGTTGAAGTTGGGTGCCTGTGATTGTGGGGGGATTCATTCCTTCTTTCCCAGGTCATTATCCCACCCTATGCTGCTGTGCCAGTTGGAAGTTGCAGACAGTATTGCTGGAGCTGAACTATAAGTTTGAGGGAGGTAGGAGGTTACTGGTGGTGGCAAGTGAATAGATGGTTTGCTTGGTGGGTGTGGGGGGCCACATCTATCATGCCACAGGTACCGTGCAGAGGAGGTGGTGGGATGGAATCCTACCAGTGAGTTTGCACAATGTGTCAGCTATCAGGGGCCACACGCTATTGGCCGTTAAACTGATTTGGTGCAAGTCAGGGAGCATGAAAGAAGTCTGCTGCCATCTGTGATCTCTTTTCGCTGGCATTCATTCCCTGCTACTATAGTGTCTGGCTCTAACAGTGACCGGTACAACCAGTTCTGACCTGCAAAACATTGTCAACTTGAACTAACTTAGCTCCAGTCTGCAGAAGGAAAGGGTAGGTGGTGTTTCTGTTTATTGGTGGTCTGCTGTGTTGGCCCTGTGACTGTCTGATTTAAAATGCTGTCTAGCGTCTCCTTTGTGTCATCTGACTATATCTGTTTTGGTAGGGGCTGCTGGCTGGGTGTTACAGTTCGCCTAACATGCAACTCCGGTCTAAGTATTTTTTCTTTCAGCAAGTGTTTTCTGTGTTACCAAAGTTAAAGAAATTAACAAAAAAAATCAAACCTTGTAGATAGGTGGATGAACAGTGTGTAGCGTGGACAGGTGGAGAGCATGAAAAGCAGGGGATATGCCATTTATTGTTGTTTTACAAAAAAAGGAACTACCCAGTGTGGCTATTCCTCCTTCCTTAATATGTTTAAAGCATCAGTAACTGCTGCTTTAAACAAAATAAGGACTGAGAGCAGCCATCCACACCATGTTATTTTTGTGTTCAATTGCGCTTGCACAAGGAACGTCTTGCCACAATATAGGAAATGAGAGGTGTGTCACTGCCAAGCCAATTACAGCTGAAACTGCAATGGGTTTGGCAGTACACACCACTGACCAGGCACTCTGAACATGACAGCAGTTCAGCTTTGCTGACTTGGTGAGGCTGGACTTCCAAGAAATGAACTGCACCAATGGGAGCACTTCATTTCTTTCTGTAGCCCGAACTCTGGCCATGCGCTTTAGAGTGCCCGCTAGTGCGCATGACTGGATTCACTCCTCTGACCCCCCCACCCAAAAGAGTAAATGTTAGTCACGGTGCAGGTTTCCCTCCCAGTGCTCACTTCTCAGCCCCCCCACCCCTGCCTCAACATTAGCCACGGTGCAGCTTTCTGTTAAAGCTGACATCAGAGTACCCAATCTCCATGTCAGCAATTAAATAAACTTGGTGCCACCACTGAGGGACACTAGGAAACCCACTCCCAGTATCCCTATCTCTGTCCCCCCAATACTCTGGGATACTGGGGAGCCCACTCCCAGTGTCACCATATCTATACCCCCTCCCTTTAGAAATGGCCAGACTGGGTGCGCCAAGCAGTCCTTATCTGCTGTCAAAGTCTGTGCTATGGTTACCCTGCAAAATAGAAAATGGTCCCACAACTTATTTTTTGGTTTTTATACCTGAAAAACAGAAAATGGTCACTCGTTGTTTCCCCCATCCCCTTCCCCTTCCCAGCCCTTCCGCTGCGCACTGACCTCCCTGCACCCCCTTACCCTTTACTTACCTCCAGAGGTTGGCAGGTGTCATCTTCTGTGTACCAGGAAATGTCTGCACTCTTCAAAGCCGAACTGCGAACTGAAGAATGAAGGTAAGCGCTATATAATGGCTGTCAGTGGGGGTTTCAACTTATGTTGGTATCTCAGCTATTTTTGGGAATTTTTGCCCCAAATCTTCAACATAGGCTCTTTGGGACCCTGCCTCATGAACACTTGCACTGTCATTTTGTTACTCAGTCCCAAAAGGTGATTTCATGGTCACTGTGCGGAATCATCTTTCAGGACCAAATAATGAAATGACAGTGCCAGTGTTCATGAGGGGAAGTCCCAAAAAGTCCATTTTGAAAGTTTGGTGAAAAAATCCCCAAAATTACCACATTATGAGTGTACATTGCGCAGTTTTTATGCACGCTCGTACCTTCACCAGTTTTTAATATTTTCACTCCAGATTTTCCACATTACCATTTTTCACACCTCCTCATAAAAAACAGTATGGCTTTCATTTTTCACAAGCTGCCTGAAAAGTGTTTTCACACCTGTGGCACAGAATAGCATGATTGCTGTATGAAATCAACTTTCAGGCTGGATTAATGAAATTACAGTGTGTCTGTTCATGAGGTGGGGTCCCAAAAAGAGCATGTTGAAAATGTGGTAGAAAAAAAACCCAAAGTGCCCGAGTTACATGTGGTCGTTGAAATTTTGCTACGCATACGTGTAACTTTTTTTATATTTTCATTCCAAATATTCAACATTGCCAGTTTTTCACACCACCTCATGAACAGTATAGATGTCATTTTTCACATCCTGCCTGAAATGTGTTTTCACACCTGTTGTGCCAAATGACGGAGTCGCTGCACGAAATCTCCTTTTGGGATTGAGTAATGAAATGATAGTGCCACTGTTCATGAGGTGGGATCCCAAAATGCCCAATTTGAAAATTTAGAGTGAAAATACCAGCAAATACCTGGGGCGTTAGGGTTTTCAACTATAACCTCCCCATAGTGAATGCAGGTGTCAGGTGTGTGCCTTGGGTCGTCAGCCGTAATAATCATGCCATTCCACCCCCACCCTGCAGCCAGTGACAGGCATTGGGGTGTGCCTTCAGGTTTTCGGCCCCAACATTCACCCCATTCTCCTATACTGCACCCATCTCAGCTTTTTTTATTATGAAATGGGGTGAGCATTAGGGATGAAGACCCCAAGGCATACTGCAGTGCCTGTCAGTGTCTGCAGGATGGGGGTGGAATGACATGAGTGTTGCGGCTGATGACCCAAAGGCACACCCTCAATGCCTGTCAGTCTCGGCAGGTTGGGGGTGGGGGGGAATTTGGGCTGGAAACCCTAATTCCTCATTAAGGAATAAATCCGGGAGTGATGGTTGATATCATCTACTTTGATTTCTGCAAAGCCTTTGACAACATCCAACACAGAAGGCTGATTAACAAGATGGGTAGTCTGGCCACGGAGCACAAGCTGATAAACTGGGTTAGAAACTGGTTGATGGACAGGAGGCAGAGGGTGGTGGTAATGGGATCCAATCTGGGGAGAGGTGGTGACCATCGGGGTACCTCAGGGATCAGTCCTGGGACCATTTATGATCCAGCTTCCACCATGCAGCACCCGTCACTCTCACTGCTGCCTCCTTTCTCTCCTCTGAAGCCAGTACCAGTACCAAACACCACTGCAAATACCTGCAAGTGAACATTTGGCATTGACAAATGCTTGTTCTTGCTTGTAAACCAGAATAATATTAAGGAGGAGGTTAGAGCAGGTGAGCAGCTGCATTGTAATTAGTTTTTTATTGCCCCATCATGGGCACATTTGCATTAAAAGCAGTAGCAGGTTTGCGACCCCATGACAGGCTCCACCCCACCCTGATTGCCAGTACCCGAAGAAAGGAAGCAGTCCATGGTGCTTAGTGGTCCCCCACCCTTTCATTGTCAGCCTGTACATGTGAAATTATGTCCGTGGTGTCCACTGGTTTCCAACTGCCCTCTGATCACTGGCCCCAATATCATAATATACCTCCTTGGCATCTAGTGGTACCCCCCTCCCACTGACCTACTCCTTATAGCAAGCTACCCATTCCCTGGGGTCTAGCAACTCCCCCCTTCACTCTGCAGGCACTGACAAGCCAACCCTGCTGACTCCCCCTTACCTAAGGGCCGGTGTGGTGAAAGAGCATATGGTGAACAGCACAGTCCACATCTCACCCCCTTGGTCGGCTGCCAAAAGGGAACACAGGGAGCACACATCCAATGTACATTACAGGACAAGCATCTCCTGCATTTTACAGAGAATGTGGACTGTGTACTGTACAGAGAGCATGTGGCCTGTGTACCGCACAAGTAATACACACTCTGTAAAGTACACAGTCCATACTCCCTGTACAATACAGGGAACACACACTCTGTACAGTACACAGTCCATACTCCCTGTACAATACAGGGAACACACACTCTGTACAGTACACAGTCCATACTCCCTGTACAATACAGGGAACACACACTCTGTACAGTACACAGTCCAACCTCCCTGTACAATACAGGGAACACACACTCTGTACAGTACACAGTCCATACTCCCTGTACAATACTACAGAGAATGTGGACTGTGTACTGTACAGAGAGCATGTGGCCTGTGCCGCACTAACACACACACTGCTACAGCACAGTCCATACTCCCTGTACAATACAGGGAACACACACTCTGTACAGTACACAGTCCATACTCCTGTACAATACTACAGAGAATGGACTGTGTACTGTATAGAGAGCATGTGGCCTGTGTACTGCACAGGTAATACATTATTCTGTACAGTACACAGTCCATACTCCTGTACAATACTACAGAGAATGTGGACTGTGTACTGTATAGAGAGCATGTGGCCTGTGTACTGCACAAGGAACACACACTCTGTACAGTACACAGTCCATACTCCCTGTACAATACAGGGAACACACACTCTGTACAGTACACAGTCCATACTCCTGTACAATACTACAGAGAATGTGGACTATTGTACTGTACTGAAAACATGACCTGTACCACTGGGCATACACACTCTGTACAGTACACAGTCCATACTCCTGTAATGCATACAGGAACACACACTGTACAGTACACAGTCCATACTCCTGTACAATACAGGAACACACATTCTGTACAGTACACAGTCCATACTCCTGTACAATACAGGAACACACACTCTGTACAGTACACAGTCCATACTCCCTGTACAATACTACAGAGAATTTGGACTGTGTACTGTACAGAGAGCATGTGGCCTGTGTACCGCACAAGTAATACACACTCTGTACAGTACACAGTCCATACTCCCTGTACAATACAGGGAACATGCACCCTGTACTGTTCATTGAATGCACGCTCCCTGTCTTCCCATCTGGCGGCTGACTGAGGAGGAGAGAGCTGGGCTGTGCCAGTCACAATATGGTCTCCCGCAGCACCGGACCTTCGGTTAAGTGTGTAGGGCCAGTAACTGCAGTGAGTGGGGGGGTTGCTAGATGCCAGTGAATTGGTAGCTTGTTAAAGAGATGGACATCGATGGGTGGAGGGTACCAAGGAGGTAGCATATACTTGAAGTAAAGACTTCAGTGTAAATATTGTCTTCAGTGTTTTCCCTGTACATATTAGCTTTCAAAGGAATGTTGATAGAAATAATGGTCTTTTTCCATAGATAATTTACTTTTGGTGGGTAGCACAGCACTCACGATCTGAGGCTGGTTGACAATGAGGTTGCCCCCCCCAACCTTCACACCAGAATTACTCCTCTGTTACCCGGTCATAGAACTCCACCAGGTTGGTCTGACAGGATCTGCCTGAGATGAACCCATGCTGTCTGCTGTCCTGCAGACCATTAGCCTCTAGGAAGGAAACCAGCCTCTCCTTCAGGATTGTCTCCATCAGCTTTTTCACAATGGATGTGAGGCTTACTGGTCTGTAGTTTCCTGGCTCGTCCTTGGGGCAGCTCTTGTGGAGGGGTACCACGTGCGCCATCCTCCTGTACTGAGGTACACTCCCCAAGTTCAGGGAGGCATTGAACAGGCCTGCCAAGGGTTCTGCCAGGACTTCTGACAGCTCCTTCAATTATTTTTACTTATAATGAGAAATTTAAAAGACATACTACTTAGGTTAAGAAACTTTTATAATAGTTATGGAATCAAATAAAAAGGTCATAGCATGGTTTTACATATTAAAGTTAACATACTCCTACAACTAGGAGACAGTAGAGCATGATAATGCACTATATTAGTAATATTATATGATATGAGTTATTCTGAATGTAACCTATACATTTATGCTGATATGGGCATGGCCCGATTAATAAAGAATTAAAGAAAAAAATAATAATAAGGCATTCTCTGAAACATATCTGCCTGCATGTCAGTCTGTCTGTCTGTCTGTCTGTCTGTCTGTCTGTCTATCTAGCTGTCTGTCTTATCTATCTGTCTGTCTGTATGTCTGTCTTGTCTAGCTATCTAGCTGTCTGCCTGTCTTATCTGTATGTCTGTCTATGTCTGTCTGTCTATCTATATCTCTATATCGCTATCTATCTCTCTGTCTCTCGCTCTCTCTCTCTCATGTTGGCAAAAAGTATAACTTATGCTTGCTGGTTTCCTATTATTGCACCTGCAACCCCCACACACACACACACTTCACTGTCAAGCACAACCTACTGCAGGTTGTGCAAAAATAGTGTATGTCTTTAAGCATAGGGTGCCCTGTGAAATAATTAATGCCGGCTAGTGTAAAAATGGAAGCATGGCAGATGGCAGGAAACTTGCTGGAAGCGATTTCGATTTGACTGAAACTGCTCCTGTCACGCCTGACAGTGGCCATCAGTTCTAGAAATCCTTCTCATTTAGGCTGCTGCATGTCTCATGAAGAGCCTGTCAGAGCTGTAAATATTACTGTCAAACCTGCTGAATCTCTGGATCCCATGCAGCTGAGGGGAGAAAATGCCAACAAAAACTTCACTCTTTCAACACTCTCACTTGAACTCTTCTGTGCTAAAATGTTATTCCTTTTTTTATTAATGATGTTACCCACACAGAACTCATAATTAAGCAATAATGACCTCCAATGTGGGTGGCTGCTGGAAACTCCATCCCACTAGAGGCAGTTTTTGGCTTGAGGAAAAACTGACTAAATCAATAGAAGTTGGTTTCTGCCAAGATAGCTGCTCCCATTAGAGGTTTATTACTGCCATTCGATCACATGATTTGTGCAACAATTCTGAGTACCAGCAAAGAGCTTTGACTTGCAGAGTATCCTAATTCAGCCAAACGAATGAACAAGCAAGCCCTTAAAGGTAGCCAGTGATATTACTGTGCTAAGTGGCATCACTTCAACTCATGCTGAAACCATTTCCCGTAGAACTGACTGAAGACATTATTTATTTATTTATTTGCTTTTGGTAACCGGGTAAGCATGCTTGACAGCAAGTGCCTATTTTCAGATGTGACCCGGGAGAATTACAGGGTAGTTACATAGAAGGAATACATAGTAAGCATAACAATCTGGAGTGGCATACTCCAACAGTGGAATTTACATGAGAGAAATACATAGTAGCGCCACTATTAAAATACGTTGTTATTTTTTTCCCTTCCCCAACGAAACTGCACAGTTTGTCTCAGCACTGTAGATCTTCAGTTTCATTTCACTGCCTAAACTAGCATATGGGCATATTACCCCGCCCTTCCCTAATAAATCAGTAATATTAAAGAAAAGAAGTAGAATGTCCATGCCTTTTAGTGTAACTTTTCTTATTCTTACCCTTTCACTTCTGAACAAACATCTAAGACGCCTCATTAAAATGAAAAGAAAAAGTATAGCAGGGGTCAATCTTAACGCTATTTTACTGGCCTAGGGCATAGTGCAAACTGCCATGGGCCAGTGCACTGGTTACCTGACCTTCCCAGTTTGGCTAGTGTGATCTAGCCATCAATGGTACTGTCTCTTTAAGGCTTGGTAAAGTGATTGTTTTCTTATTTTATTTTTGCAAGGCTGCTCAGGACATTCAGTCAATCACCTACAAATTTGTACCCCTTAGGTCTGCGGAGCGCTCTTTGATTGGTGGGGGGTGTTGTCTTTTAATTTAATCACCCCCAGTGTGTCTGAAGTGGCTGCATTTTTAGAGGGAGCCATGCACTCTTTTAGTTTGTGGTGTGCTGTGCCTGCCTGAGGACTAGGATGACGCATGAGAAGAGTGAAGAGTCTTCTTGTCGGCGGACCTTACACTTATGAAAAAAGGTACTAAAAACATTTTTTTATATATAGGGATGGCAGGCCAGAGTTGTGTCTGAGTGAAAACTGTGGCCTAGCAATCACATGCAGCAGTGCAAAGGTGCTGAAGGCTAAGTAAGATGAAGGCCAGGCCACCCCTACAGCAGCAAGACAGAAGTTACAGTGTTGAAGCTACATGAGAAACCTTGTTTGTGGCATGGGCTGAGGAGAGTGGGTGCCACCAGGCAGGCTCTTTGGGTGTACCATAAATAAGTCAGCCAAGTCCACTATAGAGACTAGCTCAGGAGAGTGGCACTTGGGTTGGATGAGGCGACTGAGGAGATCTGTACCCGATGACTCTCAGCCAAATATAAATGAAATATAGTCAGGGTGATCCAGGTGACTTTTCTGAGGGCCTACAGGCCAAAATTAACTTTTACATCTTCTGCAGGGCGGAATGAGTTTTGAGGGCTCTGATATGAGGATTATTGATGTCTGGTTTGTAGCTGCAACGTCGAATTAGGTCTGGCAGGGCAGGCAAACCACCCCCACAGTCCAATAAACCAGGGGAAAAAAAGGCAGAAGAAGAGAGGGTTTTTTATCATTTATAAGATGTTTTCCACCCACATTTTTTCATAAAAATACTGTGTCCAGACCACTAACATGCTCTTTCATGCAGCTTAGGTAAAACAATGTCAAACACACAACCTGGATGCAGGCAGATTTTCTGTTGTTGCAAGTCATGCCACTGAACACGGAGAGAGCCATATGACATGCAAAGGTTCTGGTATATTATTTCACACTCTGAATTTGTGCTGCTAATAAATTAAGAAGTCTGGATTTTACTTAGGTGCCTGCCAGTCAGCCTATTGGGAATTAGGGCACAGTAAGCTGTGGGGCTAGTGCAATCACTGGGGGGCCAGTGCAGATGGGCACTACTTTCCCAGGTGGATCAGTGCAAACAAAAAAAATGATAAGCGTGACCCCTGTATGTTTTAATTAGTTGGGGAAAAGGCTGGTAAAAATATACCAGCTAATTTTTTTATTATTTCTGCTGTGTGCTAGCTTTTAAGTGCTTGACAGCTTTGTTATTAATATTGTTATGCATTACCTATAATGCATAATTACCAGCTGTTCTTCATAATGTCAGCTGTCTACAGCTCCAAGTAGTCTACGGTTTCAAGCAGTAAAGCTCTTATGTAATCTTAAATGTGATTAGAAACCATTTCAAATATCTTAAAACACGGTTTCTTTCATTCAATGATACCCACTTTTCTGACATGTTTTGGCAATGTTTTCATTCAGAAAATGACTTTTGTTACTTGTTTAGTGCTGTGGAGTGAGGTTTAGAGTTGTATAGTTGTATAGAGTTGCATATAATGTCATATGTCCCATCCTGTTCTTTATTTCCTCAGTGACCCATCCAAGCCTCTGTAGTCATGCACATTTACATTTATGAAGACGACAAAGCGCTTTTGTTTTCCATATTGATCTTTATCCCCTTGGCTGGCCTGCCCTCTTCGGACCAGTCCCTGCCAGTCCTATCACCTACCATTTCAGGACTTAACCTTGCCTTTAGACATCGAGCACCACCACAGCGAGAGTCCCATCCTCCTTCTCCTTCTCAGGGTCTGGATTGCAGGGAAGACAGGAGCCTTGGTCGGCAGTGTGGACCCTGAAGGTGGTCAGCTTCATCCTACCATAGACAAGCTATTTTTCTTGTTGTCCTCCCCAAGGGCAGCCAATCGTGCAGTATGAAATGTGTATGCATGCAGAGGCCCACACATGCATATCAGTAGATGAGGGTGGGCCCTCCTTCAAGTATGTAGCCCCACACTGATACCACCCAGCTTCTGCTTGGAGACAGCCAAACAATAGGGCACAGTATTCCCTGCAGCCCTTGGGATGCTCAATCTTCCCTCCCCAGCCAGCTCCTGAGGGATCCAAGCTCATTCCCAAACCCAGATGATTGGCGCAGTGAGTGGTAGGGCTACCAGCGGCCCATGGGGCCAGCTCTGACCCAATATTTTTGACAGTGGATCCTCAACCAATGAGCTAGAAACAGAGCTCTAGAGTGATTCTGATAATATCCAGTGCTTGGCCAGACAGTTTCATGCAAACCCGCAAACTCAAATGATAGCAAAAATGGTCTCTATGTCCTTTGACAGCAAACAGAGGTTGGCCAGGCTCTACTCTTTCCTAGTCTCACTACTGGAGGTTGTCGCTTCCTTTAGCTATGTTGGCATCTGGTTTGATCCCCACCTCGATTCCCCCAACACATCAATGCCATACACAAGAAAATCCTTCCCAAGCTTGGAACATTGCATCATAACAAATCCTGTACACCCCTCCCTGCCAGGATATTGCTGTCAAAATTTCCTCCTGATGTTTGACTAATGGGATCTGATTTATAATACTGCCTCGAAGTCCACCCTGACCAAATTGACACCTCTCTGTCTCTCTTTCTGTTGCCTTGCTTTAAATTATCCTACCTACACCCACCATTGCTCCCTTCACTCTAATTTGTCTCTCCCCTCCCTAGAAGGTAGCCACCTCTCCACTAATAATCCTCTAAATGTTGGTTCAGTTCCTGTAATGTTCTTTCCCTAGCCTGTGGGGGTACATCTTCTGTAAACTGAATCACAGGTCTGAAATAATAAGTGCCTTTAGGTAAGGTGTTAGACTGGACTCAAGTTCTTTGTATATTGTAATCTCAGCTTTCACTTTCTCACCACCAGATTTAATAAGTACTGGACCCTGGGATCGATCCTTACGTCCCTTGTCTGAGGGACAGCAGCTCTAACCATTCAGCTAAAGGGAAACTTCTTATCCACCAGGCAGTTAAACTGAGCTCCAGTTCATTGTGTGTTACAATCTCAACATTCACCAACAGATGGTACTCTGCACTGTCCAGTTACTGGTTCTATATATAACACAGTTTCCTCTCCTCCTACCTCTCCTTGTTAATCATCCTGTCCTCCCCTTCTCCTACTCTCTCTGAGTATGTAACTTTCAATCCCCACCCCCACACTGCAACACCTCAGTTGGGCAGGCTGCTTTCTCCTCTAGACTCCGCTGACTTTGGAATATTCTTTCTCTCCACTCCTCTTCCTCTCCTTTCTCTCTCAAATTCCATCTCTGCAAGAATTATGGGTTATTAATCACTGGTACAAGAGGGGCATAGGTAGTGCCCAACAGTACAGTTGGGCAGAGGAACTGTGCATGTGGTGTAAGGGTGGTCTACCTATAACACCGTAAAGGGCTTGCATGGTGTATACATTTATTGGCTGAGCCTAGATGGGCAACAGAAGTGCAGCCAGGTGGCATAGCTATTGCTGCTCAGTTACTGTACTACTGTATATTGCCATCTCATTTTATTCATTTCCTTCTTCCCCCGGACCTGATCCTGTTCTCCAGCAAGGCCCTTGGTATTAGTTTACATTTTCTGTCAGTGAACATATTATTAACAGAGTACAAGAACTGCATTTACTGGGAATGCTTGTACTGTACTGGTTCAAGGATGGGCTGATCCTATGGGGTGGTATGGCATCCCAGGGAGTTGCACCATTCTTATGTAACCCTGTTGCCCTGCAGATGTTACTTCTTGGTTACTACCCCTGCCTTGTGCCCGTGGGGCCTAAGCAAGGTTGAGGGATCTAGGCTCGTTAAAGTCCTCATGTGGGAGGTTTGGTACAAAAGAGGAACAAGGGAAATAGCACGGTGCCTCCACTCAGAGAAGGAAACAGTGGGCCTGATAAGTAACATACTGCCCCCTTGAATGCAGTACCAATCCACCTCCTCAATAGGTGTTGGACACCACCCAGAAACCAACCTGTACATGTACCCTCACTTTAATTGCAATCTCTAATTATATGCTCACACACCAAAGTTCCAGAAACTGGCAGGGCTTTATGGGCTCGATTTTTAAAAAAGTGCCCTTAGAGTGACGCAAGTTGGGTCACTCTAGGGTTGCAGCAAACTCTAGGTGCGTCAGGGACCCTGTGCCCAATTTTATAAAACTGGAGGCCCTGCGCCAAAGACCCAGGAGTTGCCACAACTGCAGGCTTGTGCCAAACATTTGGCACACCTGCAAGATTAGAAGCAGAGATCTGGTCCCCCCTGCCTGGTGCAACACTAGGGGGGGCCGCTAAGGTGAGCAGATTGAATATGTCTGCCAGGAGGTGGCCGGGGGCAGAAAGAGCATGGGAGTTCCCAAGGGGACATCGAGGATACGGGGGAATTGCAAGGCGGTGATGTGGCACCCAGCGGGGGTGCCTTTTGTAATGCCAGGCAGTCGATCGGCTTTGACTGCTTCTTGGGGGAGTTGGCAGAGATGGATCATGACCAAACCCCAGGTAGGCACAGCCCTTGTACCTGCCCCATAGGTGCCATGATATCCAACCCTGAAGACAGAAGGCAGCCTGCCACAACATGGGGGTTGAGTACCAGGGGACTATTGCAGTGCCCAAAGAATGTTCCTCTCCACCCACACTGACAGCTCTCACCCTGCAGCCACTGCTTCCCACTTACAGGGTTGGGGATCATAGCACCTATGGGGCAGATGCTAGGGCTGTGCCCACCTGGGGCCAGGTCACTGTCCCTCTCTGCCAACCCCCCATGAAGTGGTCTGATCGGATTGGCTGCCTGGCACTGCAAAAGGCACCCTTGCTGGGTGCCACATCACCACCCTGAAATTCTGCCATATCCTTGGAGCCCCCTAGAGCACTTCCCATTCCTTCTGCCCTGGCAACCTCCTGGCAGGTTCCCCCCAAATTGCCACATTGGCTGGCAGTACCGCAGGGCCCTTAGACCATCTTCTGGCTGGTCTAAACTGAGCCCCTGTTGCATCCATGGCAGGGCTTCCAAAATTCCAAAAAAGGGGATGGTGCTGCCCCACTGTTGCGCAAGCCCCCTTGCAAAGTAGTGCAAGGGTGCTTTTGCTGCAAGGGTGGCACAGGGCAGCTTTGGTGCAAGGCTTCCTGATTTCAATGCAGCCTGCGCTCAAAAATAGGGATTGCTACAACCTGTAATGTAAGGAGCCACTTGCTTTATTTAGGGCAGGCACCTTGTGTCAAAGAATTCCCTTTTAAAATTGGGCCCTATGTGTTTGCAACACAGGTCCTGTGAAGAAAATAGAAGCTATACAAATCTGGTTTAGTTGTGATTTTAGGCAATAAGTGAATTACAACTTCCAATATTCTTAGTGAGTTATCCCAAACAATGCAATGATGTCATGGCTTCTGTACTGTACTGTCGACCACCCACCACCCCTCAGTAGCAGATCCTCAAAGTTTAAATTTACTTCCAATGCAAATATTTTCTAAAACTGCAGTTCTGTTCTAAACTACCGGGTAGCCAGGTAAACTTCATACTGTTGCAGGCCTGATGATGTGGTACCTGGGATCTTGTGTTGGTGCACTTACAGACATGCAAGCTTGCTATTACCCCACCTGACAGACTTTTGGGGTTAGTACTTTCGATCAGAAAAAAACTGTAATCCAACAGACATATCCAACATGAAAATTGTATTCCAACAAGGAAAATTCTACAGCAGCATTTTCTGACTGGCAGGCCAGGACTCACATGTCCTGTATCGAACTGAAGGCGGTCTCAGACAGTTCTGAAAAGGTGATGTTGCAGCAACAGGTGGATGATGGATGTAGGCCCAGTCTTTCCTGGGTAATGCGTTGCAGCTCTCTCTCTCTCTCTCTCGATGAGAAGCACATGGCAGTATGGCAAGTTTGGAAGAGTACAGACCAAGGTGCTACCCCACCTTATCCCAGTGGGCACTCACTTGATCGTGGGTACAAGTTCCTGGAGCCAGGTTCCTGACTTTCTTCTCCCCTGGTACACCAAACAGGGTAGAACAGCTTGTTTCTACCTCTGATTACAGAAAGACTGCAGATGGCTTTCAACAGATTTTTTTTTCACAGTTTTGCAGGATGCACAATACTTTCTTGCGGCTCAGATTGAATGTCAACAATTTGATGCAGCTTATACCAGGATCTACGGTTCTGAGGCCTGGCTAGGCTCTCAGTTCTCCTTAATACCTTCCTCCTCCCCAGCATCTCAGGAAGGTCTGCTCTCTGAACTCCTCCTAGGCTAGGGGGAATGGTTCAGCTCGGCACACTCCATCTCTTATAGGTTGTCTGGGTCATCACTCAAAATCTAGTTCACTTAGTAGCTAGAAAAGGGTGCTAAGCAGTTTTTTGCTGTTCCTTCAAAGTGCCCGAGTCTGTACAAGGACCTCATGCATTCTGGCTGGTTGACCGCAGGCGTCAAGGGTCAACAAGATGGCAACATCCATTTGTTTACATTCTGCACAATGCCTGCTGTCAGTTATACACCAGTTTTTTTTTTTGTTGCTCGCAGCTTACTTAAACTTTATAAAACATTTAATCCACCTGAAATTATAGCCCAGTTTACAGTGCTGATGTCAGCAATTCCTTCAGTTTGTCTTTGAGTGCAGGGGCACCCCTTTTGTCACCAGCACACAAAAAGAGAACAACAAGGCCATGACAATTCCTCTTCACCTGGCCTCCAGAAACAGTTCCAGCCAGAGAACACTGGCACTCGGTGGCTTGAAGGTAAACCCCACCTTTAAGCACTTCCCCCTGTTCTACAGATTGACGCCCTGTCAATCCAAGGTTAAGATGATGAGCAGCAGAGTCCAAAAGTCCATATACAGCAGCGCAAACCAGGATGTAACACAGTAATGATGCAGCATATTGCAAAATGCTGCAGTATACTGCAGGGAACAGTATAATTCAATGGCAATTAATCCTTTTTGCTGTGCAGTATTTTGTGAAATGTCACTTACTGCAAGTAATTGCATTACACTGTGGCTAGCTCAACTATAAGTCTATATAGACACACATATATACAATCTACCTAGACATCTGTTTCCTAACTAGCAACATATATGTGTGATATTTTTAGCCTCTGGTCTACTGTGATGATATCAGCCATTTACACACACAGGTCACAAAAGGTCATCACTCTAGGCAGCTTTCCCCTCAGCATGCAAGAAACACCTGTGCTGTTACCATAGACGCAAATGCAGAACTACTTCAGAGGTCTCACTGCTGCCTACAGCTAACTCAGTGAGCATTACAAAACACACCTACCCCCCCCACCTACTTCTAGCTCATTACTGTGACTGCAGCCAGAATTCTAAACAGCACAGCTTCACAGAACAGTCTAAACTACTGCCTGCAGCTAACTCAACTACCACTGAAACACACTCTTACTTGTTCCTCAGACTCTGATTCTCACCCATTACAATTACTGTGATACTATCAGCTTGACTACAGCCAGAATCCTAAGGAGCACAATTTCATAGAACACTCTGCCTGCAGCTAACTTAATTACCACTGAAAACAGTATCAGCTGTTCTGACACTCTGCCTCTCAGCTCATTACAATTACTGTGATGCTCTCAGCTTCACTGCAGCCAGACTTCTAAACAATACAGCCTCACAAAAGTATGTTTCTCACTCCTACCTAAAACTAACTCATTTAGCATTGCAAAACACATTCATGTGTCTCCCAGAGTTTATAACACTGCCAGCCCATTCAGAAAAGTTCACACACAGAATGAGCAAACACATAAACAGGAACAGAACACAAGAGGGCATAACAAAACTTCTAAAACTCTTGGCCCTATTGTATATATCGAATACATGATGGTCAGATTGTATGCTATGGCTAATATTGTCACTCCTGCATCGTGAGCTCTGCAGGAGTGACAATATTTGCCATATCACACTCATGCCTATCATGTATCCCATATATATATATATATATATATATATATATATATATTACACACTCGTTGCAAAAACTGTGTTATTACAGTAATTAGGGTTGAAGCTAAATTGACAAAAGTAGGGAAATGTGACTTTAGGGTTCCCAACCCTAAAATCCAACACCACCTCTAAAGCAAATCAGGGTGGATTCTTCCTAAGGGTTGTCAACCCTAATGCACACCCCATTAGGTGTGTATGTTTTTGAAGTGTATAAAATGGGGTGAGCTTTAGGGTTGACAACCCCTAGGAAGACTCCACCCTAAATGTTGCATTAACACCGTTTTTTGCAAATAATTTCCTTACATTTTGAGATAGTATAATGGTATCTTTATTTTCCTGTTGGAGAGCAGGGCCCTTTGGGCCCTGCGCTACCATGCATCCATAGTTTTTGAGATACTGCAATCATATCCTTATTTGTGTGATGGAGTGCAGGGCCCAAATCCCTCCAAAGATGCATATATGTATGGTTATGGGGGAAGCACAGGGCCCTCCGTGTCCCGCACTTTCATTTGTAGGACGACAGCAACCAAATTAGCCACATAGCCTTTCTATTACCCCACCTCATCAACTCAATAGTAAAAATTGTGAAATCCCCACAAAAACGTCATTCCATGCCACCTCAGCATAATCACATGGCAGAGGCATTTGCACAAGATTTGAGAAATGACAGCTGCCACATTCATGAGGTCGTGTAAATAAATGGCTATGTTGATAATTTGTGGTTAAAATATTGAAAATTAACAGTTATGAGCGAGCATAACGAAATGTCAACAGATGCACACAATTTGGCTATTTTAGCATATTTTGACCCCCAAATTTTCCACATACCCTTCTTATGACCCCCACCTCATGAATAAGTATTGTAAAAATTTTGAAATTCTGCCCAAAAGGTGATTTCTCCAACCAACTGTGAAATTGCCTTATGGGCAGGATTTGTGAAATGACACCCCCATTGTTCGTGAGGCGGGGCCATAAAAAGGGAATATTTAAAATTTGGTGTCAAAACATGCAAAAATGGCAAAGTTATATAGCAAACTTGAAAATCCCATTGAAATACATAGATTTCCCATACAGAAAAATATCTTTTTTCGTGAGTTGTGATATGAAACAAGATCTTTTTTTGTATGACCACAACATGGCCATTTTAACATATTTTGACCCCAAATTTTCAACATACCCTTCTTATGACCCCACCTCATAAACATGTATGGTGAAAATTTTGAAATCCTGCCCAAAAGGTGATTTCACCAACTGACTGAGAAATCACCTTACTGGCATTGCGAAATGACACCCCCATTGTCCATGAGAAAGGGTCTCAAAAAATGTACGTTGAAAAGTTGGTGTCAAAATATGCAAAAATGGCAAAGTTATGCAGCAAACTTGAAAATCCCATTGAAATACACTGATTTCCTATATGAAAAAATATCTTTTTTTGTGAGTCGTGATACAAACCAATATCTTTTTTCATATGACCACAACTTGGTTTCCACTGACAACTTGAAATATTTTAGCATATTTAACTCCCCAAATTTTCAAATACCTCTTATGACCACTCACCAAATGAACAAGTATGGTGACCATTTTGAAATCCTGCCCAAAAGGTGATTTTGCCAACTGACAGTGAAATCGCCTTATGGGCAGGATTTGCAAAATGACATCTCCATTGTTCACAAGGAAGGGTCTCAAAAGGGGTATGTTGAAAATCCAGTGTCAAAATATGCAAAAATGGCAAAGTTATGCACCAAAGTTGAAAATCCCATTGAAATACATTGATTTCCCACATGAAAAAATATATTTTTTTTGTGAGTAGTGATATGAAACATGATCTTTTTTTGTATAATGCCAATAAAAAGAAAGAATGTCAGTGTTAAAAAAAACACATTTTAACCCATGCCGAGCCACGGACTGATATATCAGTCCAGAATTCCTATACGTTCTAATTCTGCTGGCAGCCGAAGGGTTAAGGACATTTCTCGAGTAGTAAACTGCAGAATGCAGCTAAGGGGGTATCAATAAGCAAGCTGCATGTGTTGTTTCCTCCCCAGAAATTCATTTTTGGGGGTTTCCAAATTTGAATTTCTCAGGCAAAACTGAAAACAAGATGGCAGCCATATGAAAAAGGATTTTCCTCAAATGAAAAAGGATGATGTCATATGAAAAAAGAATTCTTTTTTGTATCAAACAGTTATCTTGAGGTGCTTACTGAGCATGTTCAGAACACTTTTATGAAAATTTTACAATAAAATAACTTTGGAACAGATTAATATTTTTTCACCAAACCAGCAAAAGGCACATCTGTGGGTCAACACCTTTCTGCCCTGAAACGTTCAGACCAAAATTCCAAACCATTTGGGCTGTA
This sequence comes from Neoceratodus forsteri, assembly GCA_016271365.2. Classification (NCBI taxonomy): domain Eukaryota; kingdom Metazoa; phylum Chordata; order Ceratodontiformes; family Ceratodontidae; genus Neoceratodus; species Neoceratodus forsteri. The sequence goes on from CM057459.1 coordinate 325,054,231, forward strand.
GCCAAATTCAAAGAAAATCACATTTAAACTGATGGGTAAAACAATATATATACAAACACTACGAAAAATTCACTTTTTTCACTATCCAGTTCTCAGAAACCACACATCCGACCAGAATGAAACTTAAGCACATCTAGAGATCTACCAAAGGAGACCACCCATGCAAATTGTCATGCAAATCCGTTGAACGGTTGTGAAGATATTAAAGTACAAAATTTCAAGTTTAACACAGAAACCCCAGTTCAACCCTCAATGTAGTGGCATAGTCAAGATTCACACACACACACATTATATAATATATATAAATATGTGTGTGTATATATATATATATATATATATGTGTGTGTACCTATATATATATATATATATATGTATGTGTATATATATATATACACATATACATATATATATATATACAGACACATATATATATATATACACACACATATATATATATATATATACATATATATGTAACCCCTCCTGCAAATGATGGTTCCCAAAAGTCTTCCAGGAGCTTGCCTAAGTGCTCCAAGTCTGGGTGGTATCCGGCGTCACAGCCATTTTAAATGGCATTGCAGTGAGTGCTGTTTGAGCCTCCACATACTGTCTCTTTAAGAGCTGCCTGCTCGCAGGCATAATTAGTTTGAATGGGGGAACCGTGTGTATTTATGCCCGACTGCCGCCAGGGCTGCTGGCTATACACTCCGTTTCTGCCGTCGATAAGTGGGCAGAGTGAGCACTTTTGAAAGATGTAACTAATTACTGGTGACCAATTAGAGTAATAATGAAAATGCAGTCTGTCTAACCTGCTTCTCTTGCAGCACGAACTGTTTTCGTTTAGCTACACCATTTTGGTCCCGAACTGCCGAGTGGGACCAATCAGTACTAAGGACTCTAAAATGGAGTCTGCTTGGGGCCAGTCAGGACTGGGACTCTGAAGTGGAGCCTGTTGAAAGGGGGCTTTACGGAAGGTGCCTCTGGGTAATGTAGTTTTGGATCCTTGGCGCCTTTTTGCACCTATAGAGGGAGCCCTACTGTGATTGACAACTGGACTGACCAACTGAACCTTTTGGATCTAAGTGAAAGACCCTGAGCTGTCTGCTGGAGAGCCAGACCCAGGTTAGAGAGTGAAGAGTAAAGGAGCTCAGCTCTGCTCTGTTCGAGCGGCTTGGTTGTTCATGCGGGAGGCGCATGTGAGGCCCAAAATCTTGGCCTGCTTGCCGTTGTGAGAGGAAGAGAAAGAGAGAGAAAAAGGGGTTTTCGGACTGAATCCGAAGTTGTGAAGAAAAAGCAAGCTGCTGCTGTTGGGACCAGGCTTACCCTGTAGAAGACCGAAGACTTTGTTGAAAGTGATTGGCCTGTCAGGACTTTAGCTACCGTAGTGCTCCTGGGTAATTGCAGTGTGTTTTGCGATCGGGATCGAGGAGTCACCTGCCTGGTACAGTAAGCTTTCTTTTACATATATGTGCATGTGCTGGATGGGGATCGCGATCTGGTTTTCCCATTTGCTGTAATCTGTGTGCTAGTGCTGGAAGCAGTTTTCCCAGCAAGAATCTGACTGAATCCATGCTGCCTGACGCAGATAGGCCCTGCCACGAGGGTCCTGCCTCACTACCTTGCTGCACAGAAAGATCCATTGTCGAAGGGCCAAGCATCCTCTGGCAATCCAGAGAGTTCTTCCATCAGCCCTCCTGTGTTTAGCCTGGGTATCATAAGTAATTATCAGGGTAGCTCCCTGCAACTTTTGTTTAATCAAAGTGTGTCATCTGATTGCTTGTGCTTTTCTTTCCACGAACTGAGCCATCAGGATCCAGGGTACAAATTGTGTGTGCATGTTCTTTTTCCCATCACACGGCCCCAACCAGCTGCAACGGACCTGGCCAGCCCCTTTCCCATCCTGGGTACCCAGAGAATGAGACTGATTGGGACTTTAAGTGCATGCACAGTACTATGATTATTATTGTTTAAACCAATTAACCTGATTTTCTCCCTCCTTGTTACAGCTCCCCTGAATAAATCAGATCTGTTTGTTTCTGCAAATTCATATTGACTGTGGTGTCAGTTTATGCTAAAGGTATTGCATTGTTGCTGTTGTACTGCATCACCTTATTTTACAGGGGGTCCCCAGAGTCAAGTTGAAGGAACCAGTCCTGGGGGTAAGGGGTAAGTATAATTATATGTGGTTTGCATATCTGGGGTATTGGGAAAGTTACTGTTGTGTACTGTGTGGGTCACTAGAGGGAGAAAAGGGGGGTCACAGTGTCCCAGAGGGCTGTGACCTGGTTAGACTAGCCACAACCAACCCAGACCTTTGGGTGGAGGTACCCATTTTAGAACTCAGGCCCCTTAACCTGTTAGTAGCCAAGTCAGGCAGGGGTCGTAGCCCTTGGGATAGTGCCACCTAGGGGTTATATATATATATATATATATATTGTTTTATATGGCAGTGGCGCCGTTATAGTTTGGGTGAAACGGCACTTGTATGTTGAAGTCCACACTTTGAGCCTTAATAACCTCAGAACCCTTCAATGGATTTGCAAGAGATTTGGAATGCATAATCTCAAGAGGTATGTCTCTTGACTTGCCAAATTTCATGGGAATCTGTCTAGTGGTTTCTGAGATATAAAGTTTTGAAAAACAGAAAATCCATTTTGTTTACATTTTTTTGCTCACCTGTATCCTAGGCATGCCTTTATGTTGTGCTCTGAAATTTTCAGCATAGAAAGCCTTTGAGTCACAGATGTGCCTTTTGAAGGTTTGGTAAAAAACTATTGATCCGTTCAAAAGTTATGACATTTTAAATTTTCCTATTATTTCCTATGGAACATTTATGTCAGGCACAGAAAATACCAGCTAATTTTTGAACGATAGGTGTACTGTGCAAAAAGTACCAGCTTCTTTTTGTAAAGAATGCTGGTATTTTTCACACAGTTCACAGTCCGGCGATCGATTGAGCTGTGTTGCGGCTGCCATCTTGTTTTTCCGCTTAGCGAGGCTGTTGAAGTACTGAAGGTTTAAACACAAAAAAAATCAGAAAACAGCTAAAGATAACCTCTTTAGGTGTTTCCTGTTGGTTTTTTTTTTGTGTTTTAAGCTGGACCCAAAGAAGTTTTTTGCTCGAGTGCCAGCTTATACAGAGAATGGCTTGGAGTCTGTTCTCTGTATGAGAAGAGCGTATTTTCTTGATTTCTGCAGCCGCAGCTGGAACTCGTGCTGCCGGCTGCAGAGTCAAGGAAGACCCGCTCTGTGCACACAATACATAGTATGTACTGGGCAAACTGGGAGCCCACCCCAGTGTGCCCAAATGTATTAATTATTTTTAAAAACCTATGAAAAGAAGAAAACCATTCCCTTAGGTCTTTTCTTCAGTGTAGAATCCTGCATCGAAATTTTCAATAATTTCAATTCAGGATCCTGCATCGAAGTACTGTAATGTGCTGTATAATGCTTTCGACATGGGGTGCCCAATTCCCGATGTCAGCGTTGTCTTGCCTGGTACTATAACTATCCCACCCCTATTCTGGCACACTGGGACCCCACCCAGTGTGCAGATAATTTACCTTTTCATATCTGACACTGGGATGCCCACTCCCAGTGTCGGATGTCTCTCTCCCCCCCGTCTTTCACTGTCAACGGGGGTGCCCAATCCCCTTGTTGGCATCATGTATGCCCCCAAACACAAGTGGCGCACTGGGAGCCCATCCCAGTGTGCCCAAATTGTTTTCTTAATGTTTTCTTCCTGCAAATGAAGAAAACCATCCCGCAAAATCTGTTTTAGTTTTTATTTTTTTACCTGTAATGAAGAAAATGGTCCATCATCGTCTCCCCGGGATGGCTTGTACTGCTTCCTCAGGTGCATTGAGCTCATCCACATATGCAAGCAGGCTGAATATGTTCAGCAATTTTTGATCTTGCATCCTCAGGCACAACTGCTTCAACTTCAGAGTTTACTGGATCATTACGGTTACAGTACTGGGTTTTAACATAGCAGCAACCTCCCTCGGAAGGTCAGGAATGTCTCTGTGGAATAGTACTATGCAAGTTCTATTTCATCAGAAGATGAGCCCTCAGGCACTAGTTATGGAACTGCAGGTTGGTGTGTACTTGCAGAAGCCTGCAATTGATAATCACCACTAGGATTAGGTGCATTTGGTTTTCTGTGCATTACAAGTGGTTCAAGGCATTTTCTGCTTTGCATTTCTCTCTCTCTGTCCAATTGGCAATAGATGGTTTCTGCGAATCATTCAGAATCCTCTTGGCCCTCCTTCAGGCTGTTGAACACTGGCATGTCACTCAGTTGTTTCACAAGAACATAAGGGAACTCTCCCCCAGTGATTATTAATCTTGTCAGGCAGTAAAACTTGGTAGGTCATGGTGACAAATGTATGCAGCCTGGGAAATAAAGTCCCAGACATGAAGGCCTTAATAACTGAAGGAGACCTGGACATAGTATCATAAACTGAAACCTGGTACACAGCTAATCATGAGTGGGAAACAAATGTACCAGGATATGTTCTACTCAGGAGGGATAGGAAGGGCAAAAAGGGAGGGGGAGTAGCCCTGTATGTCAGAGAAGGTATAATGGCAACACAGGTACAGGATAGACAGGAGGAGGCTGAGGCACTGTGGGTCACCCTTCAACCTGGAAATGGCACAGCAATACGCACAGGGCTGATATACAGGCCTCCAGGACAGGGAGAGGAACTGGACAGGGAACTAGTGGAGGAAATACACGAGATGGCAATGAAAGGTGAAATTCTACTAATAGAGGATTTCAATATGCCAGATGTGGATTGGAACACCAGTGTAGATGCTTCAGCCAGAATCAGAGGCATCCTTGATTCACTCCAGGAGGCTGGATTCAGGCAGCTTGTGCTTGATCCCACCAGAGACAGGGCAATTCTAGATCTTGTAATGACCAACGGGGATCGAATCAAAGGATGTCCAAGTAGAAGGGCAACTAGCATCCAGCAATCAAAACATTGTGTAGTTTAGCATAGGGACAGAGACTCACTCAAATCATACTAGGCAAAGGTTTTGGATTTCAAAAATGCTGACTTCGATGAAATGGGGAAGGGTATCAAAAGAGTCCTGGAAAGTACAGGCGCAAGAAGGGGAGTGGAAGAACAGTGGAAGCGTCTAAAGGAAGCCTTACTGGAAGTAACAAACCAATACATCAGATTGGTATCCAAAGGCAAGAGAAGGAGAAAGCCACTGTGGTTCTTGAGAGAGGTGGTGGTAAAGGTCAAGGCAAAAAGGAGAGGGTTCAGGAAACATAAGGAGACCCAAAGGGAGGAGGACAGGGAGGAGTACCTACAGTGTCTAAGGGAAGCGGGATAGGCAGTAAGGAGAGCAAAGGCATGGACTGAGGAAGGTTTAGCACAATCAGTTAAGAAAGAGGGATTGCAAGGCTCAAGAGAGAGGGAGGGGAATGCAAGGAGGGTGACATGGAAAAGGCAGAAATACTGAATAAATATTTCTGTTCAGTATTCACAGAAGAGGGGGAGGGGCAGGGGCCACAGCAGTACAGCAGTTGCTATAGGGGTGACGAGGTGGACAATAGTCCATTCACAGGGGAAAACAGTCCTGCAGGAACTTACTAAGCTGAAGGTAGACAAAGCGATGGGACCAGATGGCATACACCCAAGGATATTAAGAGAATTGTGAAGGGAGATAGCAGAACCTCTGGCAGCCATGTTTTTTTTTATTTAGTTGTTTAACCAGGAGTAGCACACTAAGCTGAAAGCTTTTTTACAGGAGCGACCTCGGAGCACAGGGAAGTTAAGTGATTTGCTAAGGGTCACACAGTATGCAAGTGGAAGCTGTGGGATTCAAACCCAGGTCTGGTCTGCTGGATGTCACCAGATTTGCAGCTCAGAGCCTTAAATCACTGCGCTATACTGCCTCCTCTAACCGAGTCATTCAACACAGGAGTGGTACCAGAGGATTGGAGGAGGGCACATGTGGTCCTTCTACACAAATATGGCAGCAGGGAGGAGGCAGGGAACTATAGGTCAGTCAGCCTCACCTCAGTAGGGGGGAAGATCATGGAGACATTGCTTAAAGAAAGGATAGTGGGGCATCTAGACGCCATCAGAGCCCAGGACCATAGGCAACATGGATTCACAGCAGGGAGGTCATGTCAGACAAATCTGGTTGATTTATTTGACTGGGTGACAAAGGAAATATATCCGGATGGGGCAGTGGACATTGCTTACCTTGAGTTCAGCAAAGCCTTTGACACCGTCCCACATAGGGGGCTGATAAACAAGCTGAGTAGGCTGGGCATGGGGGACAGGGTGGTAAACTGGGTTAGAAACTGGCTAATAGACAGGAGGCAGAAGGTGGTGATAAATGGGGTACAGTCAGGGGAGAGGGAGGTGACCAGGGGGGTGACCAGTGGGGTGCCTCAGGGATCAGTCCTGGGGCCAGTCCTGTTCAATGTCTTCATTAACGACATTGCAGAAGGGCTAGAGGGAAAGGTCTGCCTGTTTGCAGATGACACCAAGATCTGTAACAGAGTGGATACCCCAGAGGGGTAGAGAAATGGAGGAGGGACCTGGGGATGCTTGAAAAATGGTCTGAGACTGGCAACTGAAGTTTAATTAAAAAATGCACACTCATGCACTTGGACACAGAAACCCTGGGCAAAGCTACAGGATGGGGGGGGGGGGAGAGTGGCTGACAGTCACAAAGGAGGAAAGGGACCTGGGGTTATTACTTCAGATGACCTGAAAATGTCAAAGCAGAGTGCTAAGGCAGCTGGGAGGGCCAGTGGCATGCTGGGGTGCATAGGTAGGGGTATCACCAGCAGAAGGAGGGAGGTAGTCATGCCATTATATAAAACCATGATCAGGCCTCACATGGAGTACTTAGTGCAGATCTGGAGGCCGCAACTTCATAAGGACATTAACAGGCTGGAGATGGTCCAGAGAAGGGCGATTAAGATGGTACAGGGTTTGCAACACAAGACTTATGAGGAGAGATTAAAGGACCTCAATATGTACTTGCTGGAAGAGAGGAGGGAAAGAGGGGACATGATAGAAACATTCACATACCTCAAGGGTGTAAACAAGGTGCAGGAAGGAGACATTTTCCAATACAGGAGGAGCACAAGAATGAGATGGCATGACATGAAATTGGAAGGTGAGAGTCTAAGAGGGAAGTTCTTCACAGAGAGGGTGGTGGATGCATGGAATGATCTGCCTCAGGAGGTGGTGGGAGTGAGCACAGTGGATGGATTCAAGCATGCTTGGGACAGGCACAGGGGAACCATAGAGGTACAGCAGTGGGTGTGTCAGAAGCAGTAATCCAGTACAAGGGCCTACAGGCAGACTAGATGGGCCAGGCAGTCCTTATCTGCTGTCAATTTCTATGTTTCTATGTATGTTTGAGTCTTCCAGACAAACCAAGATTCCTTAGCAAGACCCTGTCTCTTGGCATAGAACTTGGGCTCTCACCTTCTTATCATATCTCGCTTTGTTGGCTTGGTTCTTCATCCCAAAGGTTTCTAAGGCTAGCCTGTGTGCACAATCAAACTGATCCTTGAGCTTTTGCACATAAGGCAGATGTGTTTCAGGGCATGCCAGTAGAAACTCCAAAATAAATTACTTCAGGCAATCTAGTTTCACTTCCAACCATTTAATAGTAGGGAAAACAGCCAGATGCATCACCTCTTGTGCAGCTGTAGGTGTAAACGAGAGTGCTAACTTATTTGCTCCATTTTGACTTTTGTTTAGGATCTAGAGTACCAAGCATATTTAATAAAGTCTTGTTAAACCATACAGGTTGCGGGTCACCTTGTGGGTGAAACAGAGTTGTACTTGATTTGTGAATTCCTCAAGAGGATCAAAAGTCCTTTCATTAGTTTAATCTTCACTAGTTTACTTTCAAAGTCTCTGCCTTGATCTGAATGGATTCTTTGAAGTGCACCATAGTGAACAATGAACTTCTCCATCAGTACTGTAGCTACTGTTGATGCTTTTTGGTCTGTGGTTGGAAAGGACTGTGCATATAACAAGAAATGATCTGTCACAACCAGTATAATAGCTACATTTCTACTGTTTTGGTCAAGACTGTGGAAAGCAATACAAACAAGTTCCATGGGACACTAGTTGTGATATTTTGAAGTGGTGCTGCATGCTTGGTTAATGTCTTTCTTTGAATGCAACAAATACACTGTTGACAGTATTTTTCAACTTCAATGTCCATTCTGGGCCAGTAGAATCTGTGCTGGATCAAGTCCAGTGTGTGGTCCAGATCCAAATATCCCATTTCATCATGAAAGGATCACAGATCATGTCTGCAGAATTTATCTGGCAACAATTGATGTTTCTTGTGCCCATCAGTACCTTAGAATTCCCTGTATTAAAGTCCATCACATACTTTCAATTTGTGCCATTATCTGAAGAACAAAGGAGTACCCTATGCTTGACAGTTACTTGTTCAGCTGGTTCCCCTCTCTGGAGCACAGGTATAATTAGCAGTGTCAGTGGCTCAGTAGGTAGCACACTCACCTCTGAGGCTGGGAGATCAGAGGGCTGTGGGTTCAGTTCCCACATCTGGCACTTGGGTTAATATCCCAGTACTGACACTGTAGTGCAGCATGAGAGGGGTGCTGCACTTCCGAGGTGCCGTCTTTCGGATGAGACGTTAAACCGAGGTCCCATCTGCCTGGATTGGTGGTAGTTCAGGTGGATGTTAAAGATCCCATGGCACTTATCGAAAAGAGTAGGGGAATTTCCCCGGTGTCCTGGCCAAATTTTCCTCATTCACTAAAAATACCACCAACAGCTTAATCTGGTTCAAGGTCAGCTGGCATTCATCTGTATCCCCCTCCCCCGGGTCGTGCCTGAAAATAGGCAGGATGTGTCTAGTGCACTTACCTGGTCAACAAAAAATAAATAAATAATGTCTCTAAAGCATGGGTCTTGATGCTGTTCTTTCTGTAGGTCTTTCTGATTCAAGTGTGGCAAGGAGGATTTATCAAGAACTGTGAAACTACAATAGGCCATAGGCAAACATTTAGCAGTGGCGCCCAAACTGTCAACAAAGCTATTTGGATTTGAAGGTGATGGTTGCTCATCAGTGTCAGAGGTTTTACACAATGCTTGCACAGTTGCTTCAGGAATCCTGATCCAGTCCATATTTTTGGGTATCACCATGCATGTTGGCATCATGACAGAACATCTGCATCAGTGTGTTTCAACTGAGGTGAATACTCTACACAGTAATCATATGTAGATACTGCCGAAAGCCAATGATGATGAGCTGTGTCAAGCTTGGCTGTAGTTTTGACATACTGTAAGTTAAAGGATTGTTGTCCATTCTTACGGTGATGTGGGTGGCATAGAGGTAGTCATTTGATAATGCCCTCAAAAGCTTTGTCACAGTTTGCATCCCACCTGGATATAAATGGTTCACAGATTTGATAGTAACTTTTGAAAGATGGCTATTTTCCAGGTGATTTGCGTTGTTTGCTGGTGGATGCCCTTGTATCAGGTTTAGTAGTGGTCAAACAATTTGGGTATAGTCTTTAATGACTCTCCTATAGTATGCACAGAATTGCACAATTATTTGAAATTCTTTCAACTGAGTCTGTTTGGGCCAGGTAGTTAATGCTTGTTCTTTGTCAGGATCAGTGTGAACTTCTTGAGAAACAATGCGTTCCATATACTTTACTGAACTTCTGAAGAACTGGCCTTTATCCACAGATAATTTCAGTCCAGATTCCTCTTGTAGAGACAGGTCTCATGTTCTTCCAAGGTTTTCCAAAGATGATGACATCATCCAGGTAGACAAGTCAATTTAGCAGATACATATCACCCACAACACACTCCAAGAGTCGCTGGTGAATCATCCTCAAGAATTCATAAAAGTCTAATTGATAGGCTATTTTCTCATGGTGTGACTTGCCATGGGTATTTGGTAATACCCACTCCTCAGGTCCAATACAGAAAACCACTGGCTTCTATTTAAACAGTCCAGAGAATCTCAGATTCTAGGCATTGTATATTGATTATGGGTTGTACATTGGTTTAAAGTGTGATAGTCTACACACATTCTCACTCTGCTATTCTTTTTCCATACCACCATGATGAGTGAGGCATATGGACTGTGTGACTCTCAGATGATACCAGCTGCCAAAATTTGTTACAGGTGTCTTTTGATGTCATTAATGTCAGCAGGCACCAAGCATCTGGATCTTCCTCATTAAGGCCTCTTGTCATGTAAGTGGATTTTATGCTGTTCTTCCTTCACACATCCAACGTCCCATTCACTAATGAAAAATACTTGGGTTCTCTGAGCCAGTTTCTGCCTCGCATGATCTTCCCATTCCTGCGGCACTGGAGAATCTGTAAAGTCAAGCAAGTTTGAGTCAATACCAGTCCCTTTGACTGCTAAAGCCAACTCTGGTTGAACTAGTGTCAGCAATGTATACTTGTGGCAAGGTCCTCCCCTTGCACACAGTGGTGTTGTGTTCATTAACATTTTTCACTTACACAGTTATTCTCCGGACTGAAGCTTGGAAGTTCACTGGCAGAAAATTGGGATTATGATCAATCCCTTAGACAAACCATGTTCTGCAGGGTGTTAATCACAGAGTAGCTGCTTATTGGCATGCTTTCTTAGTCAGACCATATGTCAAACAGCACACTCCTGGTTTGGTGGTAGAACCAATTATTCACTGTCCCAATGCCACATCATACCAACAGGGTCATCATCTTGGTTGTTTTGCTCCTCTGGGTACTTGACATATACTCTGCAGACCAATTCATGCAAACTCACACTTTTCCTAGGGTTTTATTCTCTCTTTCATAACATAACTGTTTTAAGCACCCAAACATATTTGCATTGGTTCTACTGAAGACTGATACGCCATTATACAGTTTGGCTTGGGGCACATAAAAGCCCAGGTTTCAACAAGTCAATCAACTCCAGTCACATTCTTAGGAGGGTGATCCAAACACAGATAACGCCTAGGTACGATTTTATTTCATCACTCAGGCTCCACAAATCTAATCGTTTAATAGACTCCAATGGTATGTGGCTTAAGAACTTGTCATAGTGATCTTTGAATACAACAGTTACGTGTGAGCCACTATTCAGCAATGCCTAGGTAGGCTTCCCATCAATTCTGACTTTCACTTCGAATGAGGGGTCCAACAATTTTCTCTCAATCAGTTGTTTTCTTTGTAGTTTGACTTGTCTAAGGTAAGGCTGTCCTCACATGGGAACATCTTACATCCAGGGCTCCAGTTCGTTCCCTTAGTAGGCCTTGCTGGAATTTCCTTGCTCCTGTCATCTTTTGATTAAAAACTCTTTCACCCTTCTCAGTCCTTCAGGATTGTGACAGTCTCTCAGCAAATGTCCTTTCTCACCACATACATAGTAGAAAATGTTCTTTTACCACCTAGGCATCCATGGACAGTGCCTGGGCCAAAACCATCTTTGGTGACTCATGTCAGCTGGTTGCCGGACTCCTGCAGAATCATCCACTCCAGTGTCAGCAGGACTCATGCTGTCTCTCTTGTCTCCATCACTAGTTGTGTTAGTTTGTCAAGTACGTAAGTAAGTAAAATGTTTATTGATAATCATCATCACATGATATGACCAGAAGTATTTTTAGACTACTAGGGTAGTGAATCCCTGGAATTCATTACCTGAAAATATCATTCTTAGTAAAAGCAAATCTGAATTTAAACAAAGACTGGATAGGTACATCTCGTCAGGTGCTACTCTAAGTTACTATCGGGAATAGATGATATAGAACTCACATAGGCTATGCCCTCTCGCTCCTCACAAACATCAGTATGAATCTCAATATATGAACATGGTCAGACCCCAGTTCAGCCAAGGCTCATTTTCAATGGGTATCATAGGCACAAAGACTTTGTTGCTCATACAAAGGCATCGGTGGTACAGAATGGTCAACATCAGCATTTACAAATCAGGATATATATTAAAATCACAAGTATTACAACTTACGACATACTCTGAGATGCACTAGCAGTTCTTTATTGCACGGCCTTGTAGGTGTAGTAATAGTGGCAAGACCAACTGCACACTTGGGGATCATAGCTCTCATCACTGGCAATAATCTTTCTTCTTATTCTTGCACCTGTCCCATAGGCTCATCATAGAGTGGTGGCTTGTCCAAACAGTCTCTAAAATGGATATTTAACAAATATTATTAGAACTGGCTCCATCTAAAACTTGAGTAGCATGGTCACTGCCCATGGTGTCAGGTGTCAAGTATCTTTTCCCATAGGCTCTTTGCACAACTTTCCCCAGCATCTCTGGAAAGTCAGACAGCTGTTCTCCTTCATGCTGCTTGGTCAATGACAACATTGTAAGGAGGGTTGCAGGTTTTTCTATGCAACCAAACATCTGTTCCAAGGTGTTCCAAGGTTAAGTAATTCTGAACAGTCATGTTCAAATTGGTAGCTGTGAGGGCAACAATAGCATCTAAAGCAGGTCTACAAAGACATTCTCCTATTTATGCTCTTTTCTCAGCATTGAACAATGCAAATATTGCACCATCTGGGTAGCTTGCTCAGTCCATGTATCAAAGCAATTCCCACCGTTGGGAGTTAGTTTTGCACCAGAAAATAGTCAAAGCCTTCTAAATACTTTGTACTCGTGGGCTGACTGTCACGTTTTTTCCATCAATCTTCCAATGACATCCAACAAATCAGTCACTTGCAAATTTTCCTGCTCAGCTACATTTAACACATTTTTAAATCCTGCTCTGATTTACCTTCTTGTTTTAGAAGCTTCTTGACTACCCTCAGCTCCCTGGGTAAGGTGATCCAGGCAAACTAGTTGCAGTGCTCCCCTTGTTATAAATCTGCAAAACCTCATCCTCTTAGGGTGTCAGTAATGCAGGTAATTTCATAACAGTAAGATCTTTTCTAGTTTCCACAAATAAACTAGGATCTTTTTCTCAGGCACACTTATGCATGCTCTATTTTTATCCTACCAAGGCCAGTCAATTCACCTTTCAGCATGCGTAAAAATTTAGAGGTGTCATCTTCTTCGGGGATGATACTGAACAGCAACATATTCTTGAGGTCCAAACCCTCTTGCAAACACATTTTTCAACTACCTTAAATGCTGTTTTGAATGCCTGAATATTCCCAAAATGTTATCAACACTTTTTTACATTTCTGACATTTTCAAAACTTTTTTGGGGTGGCTGGCACTCTTCCAGTAGTTCCAAATATGTCCAGCTGGTAAACAGGAGATCTCAATGGTGCCTACAAAGATGTGACTGAGTCACTGTGCAGGTATTACAGATGTTACTTCTTAGCTGCTACTCCTTCCTTGCACCCATGGGGGCCTGTAGGAAGCTGTGAGTGACAGATAGACCTTTACACCAAGTAAACCACAAACTGTGTGGGTTTATTTAAACAACCAAAAAATAAATAAATTAGAAAACAATTTGGGACATGAAGGTGGCATGTCTTCTTCTTCAAGTCAGGTCCACTGAGCAGAAAACAATTTCTCTTCAGATCAACAGTAAACAAGTCAGGACATAAAGGCAGCATGTCCTGTCTCTCTTCAGCATAATCTCCACACAGCAAATTAGAAGACAACTCAGGACATGAAAGCAGCATGTCCTCTCTTCTCATCAGGACAGTCTTCACACAGCAAATTAGAAGACAACGCAGGACATAAAGCCAGCAAGTCCTGTCTCTTAAGGTTAATCTCCACACTGAGCAATTCAATTCAGGACATCAGGATATGAAGGTAGCACGGTATCACAATTAGTATGACATCACAGATCTGCATGACATCACAACCAGCATCGTTACAGGTAAGATTTACTCAAACCTTCAGCCCAAGACAGTCAATAAGATATTTTAGGTACTAGAAAATGGCATTTTATACATCAATTCATTTACTTCGGCACTGGTTCTTTATACATTTTCTTAATTATACCCCAGGAAGGATGTGGAGAGGGAAAATGGAAGCCATAGTGGATTTAGAAAGTGAGAGAGGATTTGGGGGGGGAGACTAAAAGAAATAAAGATGAAATGATGTACTGTACATTAGCCTGAGATGATGTCTAGGTAGGTGACAAACCGTGGCATCATGAATGGTACATCGCTACAGGCTCTTACCTGAGCCTTACATGTGATAGGTCACCTACTGACCCTATTACAGGGCCAAGCAAGGTTGAGGGGCCATGCTCGTTAAACTTCTCACATAAGGTATTTCAAGCTGTTTTCTCCCAGGTCGTTCCTGAAAATAGGCATTCTTATGCCTAGTGCACCTACCCGGTTACCAAAAGCAAATAAAATAAAAATAAATAAATAAGGGATTTGGTTCAGAAGGGGACAAGGGAAATAGTACAGTGCCTCCTCCCAAAGAAGAAAATAGTGAACCTGACAACAAGTAGAATATTGCCCGCAGGAAGCAGTACTGACCCACCTCCCCAATAGCTGTCGGACAACACCCTAAAAAACACTCACACTTTAATTGCAGTTTCAAACACTTTTGTGCCAGTTAGGGTAGAGCACTAAAAACATACTCACACACAACATTTTCAGAAACTAGCAAGACTTTATGTGTCTGCAACACAGGTCCTGTGAAGAAGATAGGGGTTATGCAAAACTGGTTTAGTAATGATTTTAGGCAATAATAATTGAACTACCACTCCCAATATTCTTAGTGTGTCACCCCAAGCAATGCAATCTCAGATGTCCAGGCCATTTTGCAGAGATGGTATAGTAAGCCTCCCAGCATTCACACACTCAAGATTTCAGCAAGGCCTACTAAAGGAATAATGCATGACAGGGTGTTTGTCGTGCTGGGATAACGTCACACCTGGGGTGATTAGGCACGAGGCCGCAGGCCGAGTGTGATTAATCACCCCAGAAGTGACGTTATCCCAGCACTCCACACACACCCTGGAGTGCATTATTCCTATTATACAATGGCTTAATTGTAAAACAAAGAAACAAAAAGATAAAAAATATATTAAAAGTAGATTTTTTTTGTCATTTTTTGTAATGGGTAGGATTACATTATGCAAAAATAGTGCAGTAGTCTTGTTTAGTCAGTAGGTGGAGTTGTTCTGTTTTGTTGTGGCTTTGTGCTCCTGTTAGCAATCTTTGCTACTGCTGTCTTTTTTTATGAATAAGGGTTCCATATTAGCATAGCTCATTGGGGGGTTACCTTTTTTTGGTATAATTCCTGCAGTCGCTATGCATTGTAGAAGGCAGCCCCCACACACACACACACACACACACTCAGTTATTGCGTGCACTCGCTCTGCGCTTCAGAGGATTGCTGTATTAAGGTAGGGACAGGCTGTAATATTGTTTTGGGTATTTTTGGGTGGTGAAGTTCTTGTTTTAAGGAGAACAGGAGGAAAGTGTTTTGTTGAAGCGGCGAGTGGGGCATTGTGGCGACTGTTTAACACGGTTCTCATTCTCTCACTTAGCGCTCGTTCTGTATATGGGTCCCGATGTCCTGTTTTTAAAAACTGAAAAACAGGAGATTTTGACGCTTGTGTTTATTGTGTTATTTGTGATGGCTGTGGGTGTTTCTTTGTGCCGTTTGTTGTGGGGTGATGGTAGGTGTTATGGCGGGTTTCCGGTTTTGCGATGACAACGGTAGCTGGCAAAGCGGAGACCAGGGAAGCTGCTCGTAGGCAGCGGAGCGATGTTTTTTTTAAACTGACATGCGGTCATCAATGTGCTGGCACTAGAGCCGTGATGTTATGCCAGGATAACATTATGGCTCCAGTGCCAGACTGACCAATGGGGATGCAACATTTGTTCTTGCCATTGTATAATGGACAGTAGACCACCCACTATAGCAGATCTACACAGTTTTAATTTAATTTCAGTGCAGATACTTTCCTAAACTGCAGTTCTGTTCTAACTACTGGGTACCCAGGTGAACTTTACACTGCTGCAGGCCTGATGACACGATGCCCCGGATCATGGGTTTATGTATTTACAGATATACAAGTTTGCTTTTACCCCACCCAACAGGCTTTCTTGGCTAGCACGTTTGAGCAAAACAAATTGTAACCCAACAGAGAAATCCAACACGAAAATGTATTCCAAAAGGGAAATTCTACAGCAGTGTTTTCTAGCTGGTAGGCCAGTACACCTGTGTTAAAAATGAAGGCAGTCTCCAACAATTCTGCATAGGCGATGCTGCAGCAGCAGGTGCATTGTGGATGTACTGTAGGCCCAAGCTTTGCCTTGTCTTTGCATCACATCTCTCTCTCTCTCTCTCTCTCTCAATCAGCAGTACATGGCAGTATGGCAAGTTCAGAAAGGCCAAGACCAAAGAACTACCCCGCCTCACCTCAGTGAGTACTCACTTGATCGTGGTTGCAAGTACCTTCAGCCAGGCATCCTGACTACCTTCTTCCTTGGTACACCAGAAAGGGTAGAATGGCTTGTTCTAACCTCTGGTTACAGCAGGAGCTCAATTTTCAAAGCCCCAAGAATGACACAAGCCCTGGTGCACCGACTGTTTTGTGCACGGGACTTGCTGCATTTTCCTGGTCAGCGATCGGGATTTTCAAACCCAAGTGTCAGATGCCACAAGTTGGACTAGCTTTTCCCTGGTCTAACGTGTGCTGTTTGGGGACCCTTTGTATGGGGGTTGTGCCAAACCTTTGGCACAAGCTGCTGTAAACTGAGGAAATTGCCGCAGCTGCACCTGACAATTGAAAATCAGGTGCAGTTGTGGCAAATAAGTTTGGTGCAGCTGCTCCAAAAAATGGCTTTGATGCAGGGCTTGATGCAAGTCCTGCATCTGCCTTTGAAAATCGAGCCCCTGGTCTGCAGATGTCTTAAGCTGATTCGGCCTTTCACAGCTCTGCAGGATGCACAACCTTCTTTCAGCTCAGACTGAACTTCAGGAACAGCCCTGCCTAGTTTTTACTACTATAGTCTCAACCATATGGGTACCATCACTCATGAGTGGTCCCTGAACTAGGACAGCATCTTTGAGAAGTGAAAAACTCCCCAGATAGATCTGTTTGCTTCAAAGGGAACAGAGATCTTCCACTATTCTGCACAAGGTCACCTGTCAGCAGAACCATACTGACAGACTTTCTCAACCTCAGCTGAGAAGGATATTCCTTTACACATTCCCTCCCTTCCCACTACTTCAGAGGATCACCCACAAGGCTTACCAAAAGGAACCCTGGATTATTCTGACAGCTCTGGATTGGGCCCAGCAGGTCTGGTACTTGGACCTCTTTCACATGAGCATCCACAAGGCCACCCCCTTTCCCCTTAGGTAGAATCTTCTCATTGGGTCAAAGGGAAGAATAGCTCATCTGAGCATCCAGTCACTACACCTTCAGGCAAGACTCCTAAAATGTTAGAGTTCCAGGACCTGGGACTGTCAGAAGTCCTGGAAGTGTTAGGGGTTCCAGAAAACCTGCTACTATAAAAGTCTACATCTTCAAATGGTACAGCAAGCTTGCCATTTACCCCAAACCTGTCTGGTTACAAAGGTACTAGACTACCTGCTGTCCTTAGTATGTTCAGAGTTGAAAACAGCATCCTTGAAGTTGCACTTAGCAGCTATATCAATATACAGTCCATGAGAAGGGCATTTTTGATCCTGAAGGAGTTAAATCAGTGATGTGGCCAGCTTAGACCTGGGTGCCTCACAACCCAGTATGCCTGTGACCTAGGATCAGAAACAAACTAGGGTCACTTGGAGGCCAGCTGGGAGAAGGCGTATCAAGCATCCAGTGACAGCTCTATCTGGGGGACAGCATATACCACTGCTTCACTACCACTTACTGGAGGCTAGGTGATTCAGTAGTGGTAGCCAACCTGATAGGCCAGGTGTGGGCACTGAGGGTTACTGTGTCTTTCCCCCAGTGCATGTGCACCTTGGTAGGCATGTCAGTTTGGGTGGAAAAGCTGTAGGAAAAAAGCACTCTGGCACCGCATAATGGCAGCATGCCCTGCAGGCTTTCCACCACCCACCAGTGCACCCACCCACAAGAGGTTCATGAGGTAGGAGGTAAGTCCTGGGTAGGGAATGTAATCAAGGGAAGGCAGGGTGACCAGCGGGGTGCCCTAGGGCTCAATGCTGGGGCCTCTGTTCTTCAATGTTTTTATAGCAGACATCACTGATGGACTGGAAGGGAAGGTGTGTCTGTTCGTAGATGAAACCAAGAAATGTAACAGGGTGGACACCTTGGAAGAAGTAAGCAAGTTGGAAGCTGACCTTAAGAAACTAGAAAAATGGTCTGGGGTGTGGCAGCTGAGATTTAATGCCAAAAAGTGCAAGGTCATGCACATAGGAAAGAAAAATCCAAGAAAGGAATATTACCTAGGAGGTGAAAGACTGGCGGCCTCAAATCTGGAATGAGATCTGGGAATCATAATCTCAGATGACTTGAAGGTAAGTAAGCAGTGGGAGAAGGCAATATTGAAGGCCAACAGAATGCTGGGTTACATTGAGAGGGGAATCACGAGCAGGAGGAGACAAGTGGTACTACCACTGTATAGATCGCTGGTCAGGCTTTGCATGGAATATGAAGTCCAGTTCTGGAGGCCTCACCTCAGCAAGGACACTGAACGGGTGGAAACAGTACAGAAAAAGGCAATAAAAATGATTCAGGGTCTGCAGTACATGTCCCATGAGGAAAGACTTAGAGAACTGAATATGTACTCCCTAGAGCAGAGAAGTGAGAGAGAGGGGACATGATTGAAACATTCAAGTACATAAACGGCATTAATCAGTATACAACATGATAATAAGAAAAGGTTTTTCAACTATATTGGCTCCTTTAAAAACCTCTCCTACCTTAGTTGGCCCATTAAAAATTAATGATGTTGTCATTAATGATGAACAAACTATGGCCAATAAATTTAATGTTTATTTTGCTAGCATATTTAAAAAAAAGGTGAGTTTACGTGTTTAAAACCTTCTAAACTGGACCCCATAATTCAATTTACTGTAGTCGAAACTTTTAACATCATTGATTCTTTAAAATCTTCTACATCAGTTGGTCCTGATGGTATCCCAGCTATTTTCTTAAAAAATCTTTCTTATGAACTGGCGGGTGTACTGACCTATTTGTTTAATGAATCACTACAGAGAGGAATGGTGGTTAAAGATTGGTGTGATGCTGTAGTTATTCCTATACACAAATCTGGCTCTAAGAAGGAGCTAAATAATTACAGACCGATAAGTTTAACCTCGACCGTATGTAAAATCATGGAAAGACTAATCCTAGGTAAAATCAGTACACATATTTTGGAAAATGGTTTGACCGATATTTTCCAACATGGATTTCAACCTGGAAGATCATGCCAAACCAATTTGTTAGATTTTTTCGAACCAGTGAGTGAAGCTTTGGACCATGGTATGCCAGTAGATGTCATCTACCTGGACTTTGAAAAGGCCTTTGATTCTGTCTCATATGATACACTATTTAATTGTTTATCAAAACTAGATCTTAACAATTATTTGACCAAATGGATAATGCACTGGTTATCCAACAGAAGACAGCGGGTATCTTTGAGGGTTTTTTTTCCCCATGGACCATGGTTACTAGTGGAGTCCCTCAGGGATCAGTCCTGGGTCCATTGCTATTTAACATCCTTATAACAGGTATGAATATAAAAAATGGTAACTGGATTATTAAATATGCTGATGATGCCAAACTGGGTGGGATTGTTAACAACTCTGAATCTATATCTATATTACAGGATAATATAAACCAAATTTCTGAATGGGTTAGCAATCATAAACTGAAACTTAATATAAATAAATGTAGGTTATGCATTTTGGATGGAACAATAGATGCGCTAATTATTACACTGAGAACAACACTTTAAGTGTTATTACAACTGAAAGAGATCTGGGTGTTATTATTAATAACAAGGTGAAATTTACAGATCATCTAAATTTTACTGTTAAAAAATGCTCCAGATTAAGTAATTGCTTATTTAGAAACATTAAAAGTAGAGAACCATCGATAATGGTTCCACTATACACCAGTACTATAAGAGCTAACTTCGATTATTGTTCTTCATTTTGTGCACCCACTCAGAGGGGAGATAAGTTATCTAGGGAGAAGGTCCAAAAAAGGTTTACCAAGAACATAACTGGAATGGGCCATCTGACATATGAGGAAAGACTGAAACAACTAAATTTGTATAGTATGGAATACAGATCAATACGTGGTGATCTCTGTCTGCTTTATAAAGCAACTAGGGATGAATATTTGTTTGATACCTTGCATTTGATATGAAACACTACTACAGTCCAAACTCGCTCGCATAATTTAAAATTACTTTTATCTACTAACCGAACTAATAAAATAAATCAATTCTATACCCAGCGAATTGTTCCAATATGGAATTCACTTCCTTTTGAGGTTGTAAACTGCATTAATCTGATACAATTTAAAATTAAATTAGATATATATATGAACGATTTTAAATTTGTAACCCACCTAGCTTAGGTGGCATGATCCTAATGGGCTTGTCCCTTGATCATGTAAAACACCTATGAACCTATTAACAAGGTACAGGCACAGGAACTTTTTCACTTCAAGAAGGGCTCCTGGACCAAGGGACATGACCTCAGGCTGCAAGGAGGGAGGTTCTCTACCAACATCAGGAAGTTTTTCTTCACAGAAACAGTGGTGGATGCCTGGAACAGCCTGCCCCAAAAGGTTGTGGGGGTCAACACTGTGGGGGGATTCAAGAATGCATGGGATAGATAAAAGGGAGTCCTGACTACAAGGGGCAACTAGCGTGTCAAAATAGGTCTAAAACAAATGGGCAGACTAGATGGACCTAGCGGTCTCCTTCTGCCATCAACTTCTATGTTTCTAGGGTGATGATAGGGTTTGGGGTTGCTGCCGGAAGGTTGCCTCATGAGTCTAAGATGGATAAAGAAATTATAAAAAAAAAAAGAAGGAAACTCATTTGTATGTCCCTTACCAGGTCCCTGTCCCAGTTTTGGACCTTAATTTAGTTAGGCTTTGCCTAGTGCCTTATCCTGTTTAAACATAAATAAATTTGCCGGCCCGGTGGCGCTGAGGGTTGAGGCGCTGGACGCCACACCTTGCGCTATGCTGGCGACCCAGGTTCGGGAATGATCTCGGGTCATCAGGGGTCAGCAGGGGAGGACTAGGATTGAGCGTCAGGAGACAGCTCTCCTAGTCCTGGGGTGAGCTGGGGAAACCACACCGCACTGTGGTGGCCCCTGGGGATGCCCAGAGGTACCACTTGCACTGGTGTGACTGGGTGGGGAGAGCGGCAGATGGCATGTATGTGCACAGACGTCACTGCATGTCCATGCTCCCAATGGGAGAAAAAGGTGGAAAGTGGCTGGGCGCGACCGTGCAGCCTAATGGCCGCACCCTACTGGATAATTTCCTGCAATGGTGGTCATGGCATGGTCTGACATGTTATTTTTCCTACTGGAATTTTCAGTATGTTGTATTTGTATGCTTTTCCACTACAGGAACATTACGCCTTTCAAACCACGCCTGGCAAATTGTTCCTATATGTATTATTTAGTGTATGTCCATGCCATATTGCAGTATAATAACTGGTAACCAACTTTTTCTGTGGGCTCAACCAGTTATCATTTCTTGTCATAACTGGCTGGCTATTACAGGAGATACATTGCCTCACAGACACAGAGCATGAGCTGTACTCACAGCCGCACAGCTGCTGTCACTTTTACTTCCCAATGCGGCTGTGAGAACACTCGTGCATGTACTTCTAAACGGCAATAAAAATCAATACCTGACAGAACACTACAGCTTCAGTGATATCCTGGCACAAAAAAATCATAAATCATGGAAATCATGACTTTTGATTGCAGTAATGCGTAAAAGTCCCAGTGTGTAATTGCCAGTCTCCTTTTAGTTAGGGTGAATGACACATGGCTGAAGTCCATAGCAGTCCATCAAATGCCCCAGTGCACGGCTACCAATATCTCCTTGTACAGTGTTCTTTGTGGGGATCTCTGGTAGAGGTCTAGCTTATAGCTGTGGGCTTTCCAGTAATGTTACTATGCATACATACCTCAGTGATGTTCTTCCTGCATTTGCTGGTTGCAGCTGGAACGGGTTAGGATCACATCATTTTGTAAAGACACTGGTGAGGCTCAGCTTTGTGTTGTCCTAAGCCTTGCTGAAGACAGCAGTAATTTAAAGTGGGGTGTTGTGCAACTGCCAGATACCCAGTGGGTTCTGATGTATCTAGAAGCTGCTCTGGTGCCTAAGGGTTAATCAGTGGGTTCCTTCTGGACATGTTTTTCACTAATATGTGCAATCAGATTAAAAGGTGGTGCCAGAATGATTATCTCCATTAAGAGAGTGTGTTGGAAGTCAGTTGAGAGTGGGACTTGGTAGTGGACAGGAAGAGTTGTTTTCTTCATAGGAACAGCCCTGTATCTGTGCAGCTGATGTGGTGGCATTTTTGTCCTCCAAAGTTTCCCTCACCTAAGGTTCCAGGTAGCGATGTGATCCCTGAGGTTTTTTAGGATGAACTAATACCTCAAGGTAAAAGGAATAAATGCATGATATTGGCCTATGCTCTTTGTAGAGGTAGTGCCTCGTGACGAGAATCAATGGGATTTCAGAGTGCCCTACTGTTAACATTCAGAGTGCCCAGTGTTAGCTGAAGTGCCAGATTTTCCAAGTGATCAATTACCAAGTACCCAGCATAAGCTTTAGTGTCAAATTTGCTCCACTATCACATGTAAAGTGACCAAGTAGTGTCAAAAAGTTCCCAGAATTATGCTGTAGTGCCAAGCTTGCCATGAGATGTACATGTGTTGAGTCATTAATTCCTGCACAAAGCTCATCCCTCTATGAAGAAGGTGTGGGGGAAATTAAGTAGATGAGAATTAATTACTATGCATCTCACAGACTTGGCTGGGTCTGTGTACTCTTCTTGATAGAATGCCAGGAAGAAGTCATCTGAGGCTTGAATAAACATGCCATGATGCTTGACCCACTCCCTGTGTGAACATTAATTCTACTATGCCAGTGCGTTACTAGTGCCCCTCAGACCTCAACCCCGATTGCCCCATTTTGTACCTGCTTATGGACTCTGGTAGGCCCCCCTCCATGGTGGTGGGCACCGTAGTTTCTGGATACCAGGGTTCATATTCAAAATGGTACCTGAACAAGAACATGGTGATTGAGATCATGGAAATGAGGGAGCTGGTACGTGCACTGAAGTAAAACTGTGGGACTTTGTCCAAGGCTTTTATGTATCTAACTCAAAATCATGATTCAGAAGGCATTTGGTAGGTACCATGACAGGAAAAGTGTGTCATCAAGGACTCTACCAAGGCATCACCCAAGCCTTGATTCATGTGCTTGTTCAAGGGCTTGCTAGAGGAGAGAGAGTGTGCATAATATGTATTGTTAAGGAGTGTTTTCCTGGGGCAACATACAGTCTGGTACCAGTGAGAGGAACATCTAAGCAGGAAAGCAACTAGCAGGCACACCAGAGCTGACTCTTGCAAGGATGGAAGCACCCAGCATGTTGCTAGGGGATGAATTGGAGATGCCAGAGGAGTGGCTGGACATCAATACCAATGACCTACTTTTTCTGTGGTTGCTTCTGCAATAGCCTAGGTCTTCTGGGATGTGTGAGTGTAACCAGGAATTCAGAGAGTGGAAAGTTAGCCCCTCACTTCCCAGGAGAAGGAGGCTGAGTCAGTCAAAGGGTATATCCAAAAGTAGATCCCAAGGAGCCCCAGGCAGCCTCCCTTGCTGGAGTTCCTGAAGCTGCCATGATGTTACAGCAGTTTGGAGCAAGAGTGAGAGCCTTGACTAGGAGGCCCATCATTTCTATTACACCATTTTCACTGATGGTGATGGGTTTGAGATATCATCTTAAAGAGTCAGCGTTAGCTGCAGCACCAAAACATGCACAGCATTATGCTGTAGTGCATTGCTTACCCTGGGGTGCTCAGTCATTAATTAGTTTCTGTCTTCCCCCCCATGACGGTGTTAGTGGAAGTAAGCGGATGAGAATGAAATGCCCTGCACATTATGATCTCTGCTGGAGCTGTTTACCCTTGCTGATGCATTTCCAAGATAAGGAAGTCTGTTGAATAAATAAAGATACCATGCTGCTTGACTCTATCCCTGAGTAGACATTAACTTTGAATCAGTATGTTACTGGTGTACCTCAGACCTCATGCCCATTGTCCCATTTTCTACATTCTAATGGACTCTGGCTGGCTCCCTCCCATGATAGTGGGCCTTGGTTGCCAGGGGATGTCTACATCTATTTGCTGTTCTTTGTCATATATAGATCCATGTAGTTTTTATGAAAAAGTCTGCAAGTCAGCTCATGTTGTGAACAAGGAATTTTGGGAATGCCCAATCCCAATACCACTGATGTGCCATTAGAGCGATGGTATTATCAGATCGTGATGTCACATCAATGGTATTACAAGCTTTGGATGCAACTGTTTCTCTATGGGAAAATGTGATCATCTTTACACTATGTTACTATGTTAGATACAGAAGTCAAGGTGAAACACACACAGGTATTGGATGAATGAAGCAAACTAGTGGGCATGCACTCAAACTGAGAGGGGGGG
This sequence comes from Neoceratodus forsteri, assembly GCA_016271365.2. NCBI lineage: Eukaryota > Metazoa > Chordata > Ceratodontiformes > Ceratodontidae > Neoceratodus > Neoceratodus forsteri. The sequence continues at coordinate 325,078,825 of CM057459.1, forward strand.
TACTAAGCTAAGATGAAACATCAGAAAGCATTACTTCAGACAGAGTCTGGTCAGTATGGAGAATAGCCTAATCAGGAAACCAGCACCATTTAGGATTACAAAGCAGAATGAGACAGATTCCTAAGGGAGAACAGCAATGAGGGTTACACAGTATGAGTAGGTTTAACATTCTATTAGTTAAGCTTGGATGTGTGTCAGTACTCAAACTGGAGTGTAGTCACTACCGTGTGATGGGGGATAATTTGTTGACCGGTCAGCCTTGTCCCTATTTGCTCTACTGATGTAACCTCAATGTTTATAAATGCTGCTTCTAAATTGTTCCCCTTTCCATGATGTGTTTTGTTTAAAATTACTTACCCCTTCCCCTAAGTGTTCATGTACTACAATGTATTATACAGAATGCACTGCAAATTATGTATTTCCTTTTATAGATACATTGCTATGTTAAAGATTTTTGTATTTTCTCCACTGTATCTTTGTAATACAGTTTATTTCTACTGTCTGTAATTTGGTTGTAACCTTCCTGGGTCACACCTGAAAATAGGTATTCAATTGCCTAGTGTGCTTACCTGGTTAACAAAAATTAAATAAATAGAACAAGCTGGACCTTAAGTCATTTCAGCTACTACAGTGCTATGTTATTTTCCTTCATACTGCTATCACACCACCTCCAGGAGTTTTCACCAGGGCTAGATAACTGTTTCTTAAGGTCTGATCTATAGTGAGATGCAAGATTCAGTAGCACTTTACAGAGCAGAAGGATCCAGTAATGCCTTTGTGGGTAAAACAGCACATGACATTAGCTGGATTTAATTTTCAGAAAAGTCTTATCCTGTGAATACTGTAAAACAAATCCCCTCATTAAACAAAACAGGTGACTTCTGCAGTACTTGGAAAGGATTTGTCAAAATTATTCAAGTATATTCGTCGTCTTAGAGGACCTAAGCAGTGAACACATAACTCTATTGAGTTGTGGTTATAGAAAGCATGAAACTCAACTAATTCTACAGCCGTGCAAAGTCCACACATTAAGCTTCTGTGACAACCAGAGCTACCCATTTACAACAGATACAAGATAAGTTGCACTATTCAACTTGAAAGGAAAGACTCAAACTTTTTGTTTCTCTTCTTAGTCTAAAGCTATATAATATAGTATATTGGTGTCATGAGGAGGAGGAGCCAGTAAAACAAGTCCTTCTCACCTACAGTACTTTGCATTTTAGTTAAGCTCAGCCAGCACCAATCCTTTCTAAGAACACACATCAGACTTATCATGGAAGACCTGGATGACATTTTTCTGCCCTGAAGGCATTCACTAACTGTCAGTTTTGAGTCTTATTGGCAAAGATTGCCAAACATTAAGGCTCTGCTCTGCAAAAGACTAAGGAGGCCTTCCACAAGCCCAAATGGGTGCATATGTTGTCTGCAAATTAACAGAGGTCACTATCCATACATGCAGAGCCCTCTTTGCATTACAGCTCCCAATACGCCCCTTCAAGGCCTGCCCAATCCAATCCATGCCACTATTCACATGGCTGGGTCGGGGGGCAGGGATGCACATCCATGCCTTTCCCAAAACTATGCATCGGGGAAGGGATGAAGAAGGTGACAACATTATGTTACTGAGGAGGCAGCAGTAACACTTGTGGCCCCTCCTTGAAATTTTCTCCCCATGTCCTTGGACGTTCCCCAGTAGTGATCTGGCCTGTTGCATGCCCTCAGATCTCTGAGCTGGCATGGAGGGCTGGGGGCCATGTCTTGATGTTTTCTTATTTTTTAATTATCATTTGACTTTTAAGGATACAGCAGTCACTGGAGGGCTGCTGTATCCCATAATCCCCTGCTCCCCATGGAGCTAGGGATCCACTCATGCACCAGGCATCTGACTGGATGCATACTACCTGCCCCTGTTTCACTCTGACATGCACCTGGCACCTCTGGGCATCTTTCAACACATGTAGTAGGGGTCCAGGGGCTTTGAATGCAGCTACTAGTGCGGACATCTGTGGGTATGGAGGGTCTGTGCCTAGGTATGTGCCTTTGATGTGTAAGTGGATGATCTTTGTGGATTGGGCTCTAATATACCATATAAGGGTCATACATGCACCTGCAGAGCTCACTACAATACAAACTGCCAAGTTAGACAGTAAGACAAAGACTCTCCCAGCATCACCCGTTATTGTTTACTGGTTATAAAATGGGTTGAGGAAATTCTGCTCTTTCATTGGATAAGACATTTTCTTACCTAAATGAATATCAGCACAATTAATGGGTAAGAAAAAGTTCCAGTGCTAACATTGCACTATCACTTCACATATCAATGTGGCAACTTTGGAATTTTTAATTTCAAGTCAGCTGCCATTTTTTGTTTTACTTTAAAGGGCAAATGTCAGATTACTGCACCCATCTACTCAAAACTCTCCATTAAAGTTATTAATACCTTTCTTTTTGTAGTATTTCACTTAATTTGCCCCATCCGTGTAGATACAAGAAAAGCCCTATTCTCTGTGAAACTCATCACAGTCAAACTCACGATTACCTCAGGACTACAAATCCCAGAGGTACTTGCATGCTACTATTATGGAAACATGCGAGCCTCTGGCAGTTGCAGTCCTGCTGGCAATTGCGACATTAATTCAGGCAAGCCTGCTTGTCAAAAAGTCAGTATGCTTTTTTCTTATAATTACACAAACGTGAACAAGTAATGGAAATGCTAACAAATAAACATATTGGGGACATGTACGGAGGATTTGGAACAGATGGGTGTAGTACCACCGAGCCTTGGCTCAATTCTTACACAAGGTACCTGAAATAAAGTACATAAAATGCATTTGTCAATTTATTGTTTTTTAAAGATCAAAAAGAACAATTCAATGATGAGTTTAGTAACAAATGAAAAAAGCTGCCAACATTATAGATATTAAGCATATATACTACAGTACAGCCAACACTTCAACCCATACCTCTCAACTGTCACACATTACGAGGTATGTCACTCATTTTCCCCTCAGAAAGTCTTTGTCCCACATAGAGAAGGTAATATTCCACATTTCCCACTGAGACTTTAAAGCAGAAATTCATAATACTCTATTATGTTCAGTTATCAGCAAACATTAAGAACATTAGTGCACTGATAGCCATAGTGTTCTGAGCTTGCAGTGCCATGTTTGAGGATATGTCACACATTTTGGTAATTTGTCACACATCTTGTCACATATTTTGGTGAAGAAAGGTTGAGAGGTATGCTTCAACCTACACTAGTACCCCACTGGAGACACTTCACCAGTGGAGGGAATATTTTGTAAATACTTGTGCCAATTTTTCTAATTCTAAAACTTAAAATTTTTCTTTTTTTTTATTATTTGCTAAAATTACCACACAAATCTTATTTCATATGTGCAATAAAGCACTCTAGGGTGTTGGTTGTTTAATCAATAATCCATGATAGGGTGTAGGTTGTGATCAGATTTACCCATGCCTGGTATGGTTTGGTCAGGAGGCTGCAGGCCTTAACTACACCATAACCCACATCCTGAAGTGGATTTCTGCAATTATGCAATGTCCCTTCCTTACTTTTCACAAAGTAAAATAAAGAATTAAACAGTTATTTTTGCAACTTTGATAATTTTTAATGAATTTATTGTTACACTGTAAAACAAATAGTTCCTGATGATAAAGACAGACTGTTAGCAAAGTTAATGATTGCTACGCAAACTAGGGTTACAGTAGCTCCACCCCCAACCCTCCCACACACACACTGGGCTATTTATTGATGTTGCTTGATAGTGGGAGGTTTATTTTTGTGTTTGTTTAAACTTTTTTAGTTTGGGCGAGAGAGTGTGGTATGAGGGGTGCAGTGTGGTGCAGGTGGTTATCGACTTCCATAATGTAGCATGGTTTGAGCAGTGGAAGACTTCAGTGCAAGTTGCTGAAAAAGAAAGTTAATTATTAGAAGCCTCAATTTTGAGTTTTTTTAGTTTGGGAGAGAGTGAGTGGTATGAGCAGGTAGGGTGTGGTGCAAGTCGTTACTGGCCATAGTGTTGCATGGTTCAAGCAATCAGCATAAGTAGCTTCTGTGCAGCTGCTGGAAAAAAGTGAATTACTACAGGACTTGATTGGGAGCTTTATTTGTTGAAATGTAACTGCGCTATTGACTTTCTAATCAGAGGTCTGGGAGAAGTAGCGATCAGTTCAGCCATTAACAGTGTACAGAGAGCGAGAGCTGGGAGCAAGAGAGGTGAAGCAGATGCCAGCATCATGGAAAACTGCTTATTAAGCTCTTATTAGAACTATTCATTGAATCTTCAAAACTAATTGTGTTTTGGAACTATTTTTGTAAAGTATCTTGTTTTGGGATGTTCGTGTACTTTGTTCAGGCAGCTTGAATGGATTCAAAATTATGGCTAAATGGACGTTTCAGAAAGAAAAAAGTTACTGATTTTTGTTTTGTGCAGTAGTCAGCAGGGAGGGCTGGAACTTTACACATGGGTTATGGTGGGATTTACCCATGGGTAAAGACCCCAGCCGACCAATCAGGTTACTGGATTTTTCAACCTCATTGCATAGTATTTGATAACTGCACTTCCAAGGGCTGAAAGCACTTGGCCTACTGCCTCAGACCTCACTATATCCCTTTGCATGCATTTAGCCCAACACATCCAACATTTGGTTGTGTCTTATTGTTTACATAATATACACAAATGGTTCATTTCCATTCCATGCTCTAGGTACCTGGTAGTGTACAATTCTGTCAGCCTGTATACTGATTTATTACTGCGTTTGTACACTAACTGGGGATTTTCTGTTTTACTGTATAGCACTGAAATGTACTCTGTTTTCCATTTCTCACTCTAGGAACTCCTCTCCTCCAACCCACTCGGACACAAATGAAAACATTACTTTTTAACCTCTTTGCTTTTCCTTGATGTATACAGTTTAAATAAAGCACAAGCTATGTATTTAAAACCAGTATATGGGTGTGTACAGTTTAAAAAATAAAGCACAACAAGTTCTGTATTTGGAAACAGTATTTTTTAACTGAAGTAAATATTGCAGCAGTGTAATTACTTATTTTGGGTAAAAAGTTAAGGGTTTAGAAAGGCTTAATAGCTCAACAGATGGGACCAGAGTGCAAAGGGAGAAATGAAGACTGGAACCTTTGGCTTTAACAGATACTGCAGACATCATAGACTGTTTGGCAAGGAGGATAACTGTTCAGGTTAGATGCTCAGGAAAACTTAGCTAACTTGGCAATGGCCTCTGGCACTGTTTAAAAAGAACAAGAAAATTAAATCTGTAAGCTAGAACTTTACTCATATGATTTTGCGGCCCAAATCAAACTTTGAGCTGAAATTGTGGACTTTGGTTCACTGCAGATAACAGCCCACACACCAGATAACATCATTGTCACAAACCCACTCAGCAGGTCAGCCCTCTACTCCCAAAGTGCCAAGCGCAGTCTTGTGAACAGTTAACAGAAACAGGGTAACCCTCCTGTCTGTTTTGTGGGTTCGGATCAACCTTTGGTTTAAGTTCTAGAGGGATTCAAACTGTGAACCTCTTGCTAGCATACCCAATGCACAGGCTCAGATAAATCTGTCTTCGGGGGGCCAGATATTTTTGCCTATGGGCACCTAACCAGGTGTACAGAAATGAACCCTTAAAAACTTTAATAAAGACCTCAGATTAAAACGCTTACCTTTTTACAGTTTGGTATCACCATTCAAGCTTATGTACAGTGTCTGCTTTAACCATATATACTTCACTTGTAAAGGAAAAGAAATCAAAGACAGACCAAGTGGGCTCTAAAAATAGTGTTTTACTAAAATAGATAAAAAAAATATGTAAAACAAAATACAGAACCATATATCACAAGAACATACAAATCTTTTAAAAGAACAAGGTTTTAACAGAGCAATTCCTACTGCAGTACTTAGATTTTGTCTCGCTCTCTAAATACCTACTTAAAATGCTCAAAGATGTTTCTTTGTCAGAGTACATAGATACAGAGACAGTGTCGGCAGATAAGGGCCTACGGCCCACCCAGTCTGCCCATTTGAGCTTGTAAGTTTACTTTATGTTTTCCTAGAAGTCTGTTGCCCCTTAACCCTGACCTCCAGAACTCCTTTATGTCTATCCCATGCATTCTTAAATTCTTACCGTGATTGTTTCAGCCCCCACCACTTCTCCTCTGGCAGGGTGTTCCACTTGTTCACCGCCCGTTATGTAAAGAAATTCTTCCTCATGTTTCCTCTGAATCGTCCTCCCTGCAACTTCATCCCATGCCCTCTAGTCCTGGAACATCTTTTTCACTTAAAAATAGTGTCTTCCTGCACCCTGTTCCTCCCTGTAAGATACTTGTATGTCTCTATCATATACCCTCTCTCCCTCCTCTCCTGCAGGGAGTACATATTCAATTCCTTCAACCTGTCCTCATAGGACTTGTAATGCAATCCATGTACCATCTTTGTTGCCTTCCTCTGAACCTTCTCTACCCTGTCTATGTCTTTATGTAAGTAAGGTCTCCAGAACTGTACACCATACTCCAGTTTGGGTCTCACTAGTGTCATGTATAGTGGAATTATGACCTCCCTTTTCCTGTTGGCGATGCCTCTGCCTATGCATCCCAGGATCCTATTTGCTTTACCTGCTGCCTTGTTGCACTGTTTCCCTACCTTGAGGTCATCAGAGATGATAACCCCAAGATCCCTTTCCTGCTTGGTGCATGCTATATCCTCACTCCCCAACTGATATGTTGTGCCAGGGTTTTTGTGCCCCATATGCATTATCTTGCACTTCTTTGCATTGAATTTCAACTGCCAAACCCCTGACCATTCTTCAAGTTTCTTCAGGTCCCTTCTCATTATGTCTACACCCTCTGGTGTGTCTACTCTGTAACAGAGCTTTGTGTCATCAGCAAACAGGGAAATTCTGCCTTCTAGGTCCTGCACAATGTCACTGATGAAGATGATGAATAGGACCGGTCCCAGCACTGATCCCTGTGGTGCCCCACTGGTCACTCTTCCCTCTGTGGAGTGACAGCCATTTACCACCACCCTCTGTGTCCTGCCGCCCAGCCAGTTACCTACCCACTGCACTACTGTCCTGCCCACACCCATATTCCCCAGTTTGTGTAATAGCCTTCTACGTGGCACAGTGTCAAAGGCCTTGCTGAAGTCCAGATAGGCCATGTCCACTGCCCTCCCCGTCAAAAGATTCAATGAGGTTGGTCTGACATGACCTCCCCCTGGTGAAACCATGCTGCCTTGGGTCCTGTAGTCCATTGACAACCAGATGTTCCACCAATCTCTCCTTCAGTAGTGCTTCCATGATCTTCCCCACTACCGAGGTGAGGCTGACTGGTCTGTAGTTCCCCGCTGCCTCTTTGTTCCCACTTTTGTATAAGGGGACTACATCTGTTGTCCTTCAGTCTTTTGGTACCTCCCCTGTTTCCAGTGATCAGCTTAACAGGATTGCCAGAGGTTCAGCCACCACCTCTCTTAGTTCTTTAAGGATCCTGGGGTGCACCCCATCTGGCCCCATTGCTTTATCAACTCTTATTACTTCTAGTTCCTTCAGGACCCTTTCTCATGTAAAGGGACTTGTGTTCATTTCTGCACCAGTGTAGATAAAAGTGTCTCTGAAGGAAAATAGAATATTGTTTAAAAAAACTGTCTTGGCCAACCCCTTTGTGTGAGGTCACCTAGCTCCTCCTCTGTCAGAATATATAAAAAAATATATCTATACAAAAACAGGATGTCTTTTCAAAATATTAAATTCTGTAATCCTCAGCACAACTCATTTTCCTTTTTCAAATGATATTTCTTTGATCTTATGATCAGCTTCACCCTTTCCAGGACATCAAAGCATCTTTTATGACTTCGCACTAAAACATCACAACCTGCTCTTCTTCCTCTAAGCATTGTAAAAGTTTATCATCTATCTTGGCAGTTAGATATCTTCTAGCCTGTAATTAGCTTCTGGCCTTCCAGGTAACACCTTGTATCTAAAACCTGTGTGTGTCTGTGTGTGTGTGTGTGTGATCACAAATGCTGTTTCAGCATTTCTCATGAGAGACAGTCCATAACCCATTTTTATATTACAAAAAATGATACAGTGATCAGAACCACCTGTCCAAGTGTCACAATTCCTCCCCACCTAGACTGAATTTGGGAGCTCTATCCCCTGCATGGGATGAGGTTCCCAAATCAGTTCACTCCTCATAGACCCTAGACAGCCCATCTGAGTTCTGATTTTTGGCTCCAGCCCTATGTAATATTGTCATATCATATCCTTGCAAAGCAAGACTCCATCTTAGCAATCTACCATTGTTCTTTCCCATCTGCGTCAGCCCAACCAGAAGGTTGTGGTCAGTCTGCACCACAAAATGCTACCCATATAAGTATGGCTCCAACTTCTTTAGGGCCCACACTATGGCAAGACATTCTTTTTCCACCTTGGAGTATGCCCGCTCCCTGGGAAGTAACTTCCTACTCAGGTACACTACTGGGTGATCTGTCCATTGGCTGGATGTCTGACTCAGTACTGCCCCAATACCCATGTCTGAGGCGTCAATCTGAACTATAAAGGTTTTGCTATAGTCAGGACTTGTCAAAACAGGAGCACTGCACAGTGTCTCCTTTAGTTTGGAAAAGGCTTCCTCACAGACTGGGTCCCAGGTAATTTTCTTGGGCATCCTTTTCTTTGTCAGGTCAGATAGGGAAGCAGCCAGGGCACTGTAATTGGGTACAAATTTTCTGTAGTACCCTGTTATCCCTAGAAAACTCCTGACCTGCTTCTGTGTTTCTGGTCTGGGCCACGCCTAGATTACCTCTATTTTTATTTGGTTAGGCTGGAGCTGTCCCCAGCCTACCACATGCCCAAGGTATGCCACCTCTCCCATGGCCACCTGGCACTTCCCGGCTTTGACAGTGAGCCCGGACCTCTGTATCCTGCCCAGCACTTCCCTAAGGTGGGATAGGTGTTCCTCCAAGCTGGTACTAAAGATGGCAATGTCATCCAGGTACACCAGAGCGTACTCCTCAGCACCATTTAACACCTGGTTCACCAACCTTTGGAAAGTGGCCGGGGTGTTCTTCATTCCAAAAGGCATTACTTTAAACTCAAATGAGCCTATCGGAGTGATGAAGACTGACCTCTCCCTAGCTCTGTCTGTCAACTCTACCTGCCAATACCCCTTGGTCAGGTCAATGGTTGTAAGGTAGGTCGCCCCTCCCAACTTGTCCAGGAGTTCGTCCGTCCGGGGCATCGGGTGGGTGTATGACATTGTGACTGCATTCAGTCCATGATAGTCCACACAGAAATGAGTAGAGCCATCTGGCTTGGGCACAAGGACTATGGTTGAGGCCCAGGGTCTGTGGGATCTCTGGATTACCCCTAAATCCAGCATCTCCTCCACTTCCCTCCTAATGTCCTTTTGGACAGTCTCTGACACCCGATATGCTGTCCACCTTATGGGCGTCTATGTCCCTGTCTCCACATCGTGAGTCGCTATGGGGGTTAGTCCAGGCTTGGTGCTAAACAATGGGGCAAAGTCTGCTAAAACCTCCCTTACTTTCTGGATCATGTCTGGGGTCAGCAGGGGAGACAATTTAACTGCCTCAACAGAGGACTCCCGCTTACTTTCTTCCAGCAAGTCCAGAAGGGGGTCTCCTTCATCCATCCCCTCCCCAGGACTACACACTGCAAACAGCATGTCCGCCCTATTTGCACAGGCTTCATCATGTTGACATGGTACATCCTTTCTGTCTGTCTTCGGTCAGGTAACTCCACAATGTAGTTCACGTCATTTACCTTCCTAACCACTTTGTACAGTCCTACCCACTCAGCCTGCAGCTTGTCTTTCAGAACCGGAATAAGGACCATGACTTCCTGACCCAACATGTACGAACGAGCTCTGGCTCTGCGGTCATATCACACTTTTTGTTTCTGTTGGGCAGCTGCTAGGGTTGCTCTGGGCTGTCCCCATAAGCTCCTTCAGCCTTTCCCTAAATCTAAGGACGTAATCCACAATGGGAGTTCCCTGGGTGGTGTGCTTGCCTTTCCAGTCCTCCTAGATCAAGTCTGGGGCCCATGTACCCAGCGTCCATATAAGAGTTCGAAGGGGGAAAATTCTGTCGACTCTTGGGGCACCTCCCTGTATGCAAACAACAGGTGGGGAAGGTATTTCTCCCAGTCCCTCCCATGCTGTTCAGCAAATGCCCAGAGCACTGACTTTAGGGTACCATTGAATCATTTCACAAGTCCATTGGCTTGTGGGTGATAGGGTGTTGTGCATCTCTATACCACCCCACACATCTCCCATAAGCATTTCATCAGGTCCAACATGAAGGAACCCTCTCGATCGGTGATTACCTCCTCCAGAAACCCAACATGGGAGAAAATCCCAGGTAAGACATCTGCCACTTTGTCTGTCCTCAGTGAGGATAGGGTGACTGCATCTGGGTACCGGGTGGCATAATCCACCACAGTCAGGATGAATCTCTTCCCTGAGGAGCTGGGAGTATTTAAAGGCCCCACAATATCCATTCCCACCCTCTGGAATGGCTCCTCCACTATGGGCAATGGAATCAGGGAGGCTTGGGTTTTCCTGCCCTCCTTCCCTATTTCTTGGCACCGGTGACAAGACCTGCAATACTCCTTCACCTGCTGGGCGAAGTTAGGCCAACAGAAATTCTGGGCCATCCACTGCATCGTGCGTGTGATTCCCAGATGATCAGACAAGGGAATATCATGTGCAATCTTGAGCAACTGCTCACGATACCCCTAGGGAACGACAAGCTGCCTGCCTAGCACCCCTCCCTCTGTCTGTACTGTCTGAGTATACATAAGTCCATTTTCCCAATAAACCTGATGTCTGTTGCCACCTCCCTGTGCACTGTCCGAGTCTGCAAAAGGCCTCAGCTTCTCTAAACTAGGGTCACTTCTCTGAGCAGCTGAAAACCCCTCACACATTCCCAAAGCATAGGACAGGTCCCCTTTAGTTGTTAAACTAGGGTTGCTAGCACTAGCATCAGGGCATTCAGGATCACTGTCAATCCCAACCCTCTGACAAGGGGTCACCCCTTCCTCCCTCCCTCTTTGGAGTAACCCTCTGTAGCTGTGTGGTTATTTGCTACTGGGGAAATTTCTACCCCCTCTTCATTAATCTCCATATCGGGAGACACAGGCTGGGGAACCAGCCTCTCAGTGGTTTCCACAATGGCTTCTGTGGGGTTCAGGGAACTACAATTTTCCCTTGCCACTTGGCTATGGGTAACTACACATACCATCCCTTGTTGTAGATTGTTGCCCAGGATCACAACCACTGCTAATGTTTTGGCTACAGCCACCTGTTGCACAGTTCCCCCTGTTTCACCCTAGTCTAAGAGAACACTAGCGAGGGGCAATGTTTTCTCCCCACCCGCAAAGTCCTGTACAGTGATGTATTTATTGGGTATAGGCTGACCAGGCTGTACCAGATCCCCCTTTACCAAGGTCAGGGATGCCCCTGTGTCCCTTAACCCCTGCGTCTGTACACCATTCACCATGACTGGGTGCATGTGTTTCCTCATGTTCACTGGCATGCTTCCAGGGACACACAATCAACCCACTTCTTTTCTAGCACCCGGTTGTGCATTGTTCGCCTTTTTGGGACATTGTCTGGCAATATGCCCAGTTTCTTTACACAACCAACATTCATTTCTTCTCTCAGAGAAATCTTTTCTCTGAAACCTGGGGCTAACTGTTTTGGTGGAGGTAGTGAGGGTTTTAGCTGCCCTGAAGGCGCGCTTTTCCCTTTCTGCACTGCCACGCCCACCCCATTCACTCTTAGAGCAGATCTGCTCTTGGCATAGCGGTCAGAGAGTTCAGCAGCCTCTTGCACTGTTTTGGGATCTTGGTCCTCCAGCCAGGTTTTCAGCTCTGCTCGGCACGCCCAGAAAAACTGTTCTAACAGAATCACATTTTCAATTTCATCAACAGAGTTTGCCTCAATTCCTTCCCAACAACGTTTTAAAAACTGATGTTGTTTCCTAGCTAGCTCCTCATAGCTCACATCAGGGCTTCTCCTGAGCTTATGGAATTTAGCTCTGTATGAGTCAACGGTTAATTCAAATTTTTTTAACAGTGCAGCTTTAAGTTTGTTGTAATCATCACTGTCCTCATTGTCCATTTGACCCAATGCATCCCGAGCTTTCCCAGTAAGTAGCGGGGATAGCTGGAAGCTCCAGGACTCTCTAGGAATTTTAGCCTGAATACAAACTTTTTCAAAAGAATTTAAAAAGGCATCCATATCCCCCCTCTTTAAATCTGGTGATTAATCTGGAATTCAATTTGTAACCCAGTCCTGTAGTCCCAGTTAAACCCAAGCCACTTACCTGCTCTGGTGCCGCTGGTCAGAGTCGTAGCTTCTCCAGTTCGTGTTGCCTCTGGCGCTCCTGCTCCTTATGGTCTGCGTCTCAGCATTCTCATTCTCTCTTCTCCTCTGCAGCTCGCTGGCTCTCACGCTCCTCACAGTCTGCATCTCTCTGTTCTTGCTCTGCCTCACAGTCACCTCTCATTTCTCTTGTTCTCTCTTCTCCTGGAACTCCAGATCCATCCTACGCAACTCAATTTGCAGCCTGAGTACCTCTGGATCCAGGATACTGGTGACTGTCCCCTGCTGCTGTGGCCCTTCACTAGCAGTGGCCCTGTTGCCCTCATCAGAACTGGACACTTCACTGGCCGCTAGCCCTGCCACACTTGAGGTTTGGTCCTTTTCAGTCACGGTCTGTGACTTGCTGCTCTGGGTATCTGCTACCATCAGGGCATCAATGAGGTTCTGCTTGCTGGCTTTCACCTCGAACAGGGCTCCTCTGTCCCCACACAACTGCCTTAAGTAGTCTACAGTGTGCCTGCTGTAGTTGGAAGCCATCTTCCCTCACTACTGCTACTCTGACTTACACTTTAGAAAAAAATTAAACGGGTAGGAACTTGACTGTATGCCAAGTGATATAGTTCTGTTTCCTTTTTTAAAAAAGAATTACTGCCTTTTTCTTTCTTTGCAAGTGAGCTGACGGTCTCAAGCTGACAAGCTGAACAATAAAAGCTTGTAATACCCCAAATTTTGCCACCGCTACCGACCAATCTGTCACAAACCCACTCAGCAGGTCATCCCTCTACTCCCAAAGTGCCAACCTCCATGCGCAGTCTTGTTAACAGAAACAGGGTAACCCTCCTGTCTATTTTGTGGGTTCAGATCAATCTTTGGTCTCAGTTCTGGAGGGATTCAAACTGTGAACCTCTTGCTAGCGTACCCCATGCACAGGCTCAGATAAATCTGTCTTCGGGGGGCCAGATATCTTTGCCTACAGGCACCTAACCAGGTGTACAGAAATGAACCCCTTAAAACTTTAATAACGACCTCAGATTAAAGCGCTTACCTTTTTACAGTTTGATATCACCATTCAAGCTTATGTACAGTGTCTGCTTTAACCATATATACTTCACTTGTAAAGGAAAAGAAATCAAAGACACACCAAGTAGGCTCTAAAAATAGAGTTTTACTAAAATAGATAAAAATATGTAAAACATAAAATACAGAACTATTTATCACAAGAACATACAAATCTTTTAAAAGAACAAGGTTTTAACAGTGCAATTCCTACTACAGTACTTAGATTTTGTCTCTCTCTCTAAATACCTGTTTAAAGTGCTCACAGATGTTTCTTTGTCAGAGTGTAGATAAAAGTGTCTGAAGGAAAACAGAATATTGTTTAAAAAATACTATCTTGGCCAACCCCTTTGTGTGAGGTCACCTAGCTCCTCCTCTGTCAGACTATATAAAAAAATATATCTATACAAAAACAGGATGTCTTTTCAAAGTATTAAATTATGTAATCCTCAGCACAACTCATTTTCTTTTTTCAAATGACATTTCTTTGATCTTATGATCAACTTCCCCCTTTCCAGGACATCAAAGCATCTTTTATGACTTCGCACTAAAACGTCACAACCTGCTCTTCTTCCTCTGAGCGTTATAAAAGTTTATGATCTATCTTGGCAGTTAAGTATCTTCTAGCCTGTAATTAGCTTCTAGTCTTCCAGGTAACACCTTGTATCTAAAACCTGCGTGTGTGTGTGTGATCTCACATGCTGTTCAGCATTTCTCATGAGAGACAGTCCATAACCCATTTTTATATTACAAAAATGATACAGTGATCAGAACCAGCTGTCCAAGTGTCACAATCATGACCCATGCAGAAAACTGAACTATAATTCAATTCATAAAAACCCTCCCCCCCATACAGTGTCATCAAGAAGGGTTCTTTCCACATGACGACACTGCAGTCTGGAAGAGAATAGCAGTAATGATTAGTCATGGTCATTCTTGTACTTTATCTAGGTAGACTTGAAAAAAAGATCAGATACTACGTTTTTGACTAGAAGCTGGAGATTCACTCCAGCCAGGATCTGCCCAGTCTGATTGAGGCAAAAAAATAAAAAAATCAAACGTTTGATGATACAGCATCATCCTGGGCCAGACACAATGCAAATGTTCTTCTGAAGTGGGAAAACACTCTTTAGCTTACAGGCACAGCCTCTGTTCCCCCCCCCCATCCAATCGCAGTCAATCAAGGAGAACAGAAAAATGTGCAGACCATATTGTCACTTCAGGTGCCACCACCAGACCAATAATAGGTAAGCCAAACAAAATACACACAAACTAGTGAATCAAATGTTTACTTTATTAGCCAAATATGGAAAATTAACAGGCTGGCAATTAAACTTCTCAGTACTATCACCACCCCTCTCCCCCACCCTCCACACACACACACACACACACACACACACACACTTATTGAGGTACTCTACTGCTTCATCAGGTCTTGGAGTTCAGTTCAAACCTTGTCTTTTTAAGTCTATCACTTAAGGCATACTGCCTTATCATCTAGTGGGGCGTGGAATTAATTTGTTAGCTCTGGAGAAGAAGGATAGAACATTTTGTAAGGTGTAGAAAGGTGCAAGTTGAAACATTAAAAAAAAAAAAGATATCCAAGACTGCTGAAATAAATGTTAATAAAAGGCAAGTTAGGATGCTCTACTAAATGGCGCATAATCTGTCAGGATAGCCCAGCATGCACAATATTAAACTGAATTAAATCCTCCCTTGTAAATGAAATTACATGAAAGAGTACAGCTGGCTAGCTTAATGTGACTGCTATAGTAGTGATGAGAACGTAAGAAGGGTCATGTAAGGGAGCAGGATACATGGGTTCCAGATAAGAAATAGTGAGAGAATTTCCTCACCGCAAATTGGCAGCAAGCTTCACTGTGAAGAATGAAGAAAAATGAAAAATACAGGGTGCCTGAGACTCAGTTGCTAGCTGTGGAATCCAAAACAGTCTATGGTTTCAAAGTTTTTAAAATTTGCCCACCATGAACAAATTAAATTTCTTGGTACAGTGCAGTGCTATTAACCATCACAGACATATGGTAACACCATCCTAATATATTCACATTAGTAATCTAGCATGTACGTTCAACAGGTAACCACAGCAGAAGAGACTTAAAACTTGTGAATGGTGGCCATCTTTAATAACATGAGTCATTAATTACAAAAGTAGTTTCAGAAGCTGTTTCAACAATATCTGAGAAAACTAAAAATATGCTGAAGATGAATCTAAGGCTGCAAACACATTTGTACCATATATATATATATATATATATAGGTACCATGCATTTCTGCTTTAAGTTCAGCCAGCTTATTATACTGTGGTGATTTGCATTTGCATTTATAGCCCATGGTGCTTTGCATTATGGGGGTATGTGTGATTTTGTATTTCATATATACACTATATATATATATATATATATATATATATATATGATGACATTTTTGTCAGTTAACAAATACTGCTGCTTTAAAGGTCTCTATCATGTCCCCCTCTCCCTCTCGGTCTCCAGTGTGTACATACTGAAACTTTCCAGCCTCTCATTTGTCTTCTGCTGCTTGCCCTGAATCATCTTTGTGGCCTTCCTCTGAACAGATTCCAAGAGGTCCCTACCCTTCTTCAGGTGCCAACTCCAGAACAACGTATAGTATTTCAGGTAAGGACTCACCAAGGAACTGTGCAAGGGCAGAATCACCTCCTTTATTCTGTAAGAAATCTCCTCCCTATGCACCCCAACATCCTAAATGCTTTCCCCTGTAGCCTGCTGGTCTTGGGTAAGGGATTTTAGATTTTATTTATTTATTTGCTTTTGTTAACCAGGTAAGCACTCTAGACATCCAAGTGCCTATTTTCAGGTGTGATCCGGGAGAGTTACAGAGTAAATGGGAAACATAATACAGAGTTGAAACAAAATACAGAGTCGGGGTAACATACAGGAGCCACAGGCTCCGACAAGTGGGTGGTACAGCTTATGATACAACAGGCTTTAAAATGGTCAGGTAAGCAGTCTAGCAACAAGTTACATAACAGCATTGGGAGGTAGAATAACATCAAATAACAACACGAAAGAGAATAACATCAAAAGTGTTGAACGTACATGTATGCAATTGCATGACATGAGTGCCTAAAATGAGAGAGAATGAAAAAAAAACAATGCAGAAAAGAGGCAGTTACTGATATGACAAGATTGCCTCTCCAACAGGAGGGCGGTAAGTGCCTTGTGATGGTCATCAGCAGAGATTTAACAGTGGCCAGTGAAACTGCTCACAGGACTGCTCCCTCAGAGAAACGGGGGAGGGGAAGGAGAGAATACACTGGGTCTATATGGTACATAGACAGGCAGAGGCAATTTTGAGGAAGCTCCATAGGGAAGTTTTGAAAAAGGGATGGGAGGGAGAGGCACAAACTAGGGCGGGAAGGGAGTTCCACAGTCTTGGTGTGTGGACGGAGAAGGCCCGGTCAGCTGTGAGGGTGCGGGTCTTGGGAACCAGGCAGACCTGTGCAGCACTGGATCTTAAGTGGTAGGCAGGGGTTGCGTGTTTAAGGGGAAGGGCGAGTGCAAAGGGAGTGGCTGTTCTAACTATGTTATCTATGAAGTCGCCAAGGACAAAGGCACGGTGCTTTTCAGGGGGGAGCCACTCCAGCCGAGAGTAGAGCTCACAGCGATGCGTAAGGCCAGGGGCAGAGAGTGTGAAGCGGCATATATTGTTATAAGCAGTGTCCCATTTTGCAAGGCTAGAGTTCGGGACTGGGACAAAGGCAACGAGCCCATAACAAAGCGTGGGAAGGAGTATCTCCCTTGCTATGGCAAGCCGAGCAGCTGGGGTGAGGCAATCCTTGGCTCTGTAGGCAAGGCCGAGCTTGCCATTCATGGCTTTACATACATTCCGAAGATGTAAGGTGAGATCCAGTTGTGGATCAAGGGTAACTCCTAGATACTTGATGGAGACAATGACCTGCAGGAGGGAGCCATTAGCTCCATAGATATTTAGAG
This sequence comes from Neoceratodus forsteri, assembly GCA_016271365.2. Taxonomy (NCBI): domain Eukaryota; kingdom Metazoa; phylum Chordata; order Ceratodontiformes; family Ceratodontidae; genus Neoceratodus; species Neoceratodus forsteri. The sequence continues at coordinate 325,096,252 of CM057459.1, forward strand.
GCCCCGGGTAGGAAGAGGTTTTGGCCACAGAGCCAAAGAGCATGGCCTGGGTCTTCTTTAGGTTGACGGTGGTCACTTATAATGATCGGCAGGTCCCTTTCTTCCACTGTCTGCTCCACCCTCACTTCCCCCAACCAGTATTATGTTTTTAGATTTATTTTGCCTGTATGCATGACCTTACACCGTTTGGTGTTAAATTTTAGTTGCCATATTTTGGACCACTTTTCCAGGCTGTCCAGGTCCATTTGCATTCCCCATGTCCTCTCCTCTGTATCCACCCTGTCTCTGATGCTGGTATCATTTGTAAAAAGACTGATTTTACCCTGGATTCCTGCCCCTGTATTGCAGATGAACATATTGAATAGTACAAGCTTCAGGACTGACCCCTGTGCTACCCCACTAGTGACCTCTCTAACCCCTGAGTATTCCCAGTTAACAATAACCCTCTGAGGTCTTCCCTCAGCCAATTACTAATCCACTGAGTGACTTTGTTTCCCATACCCAGATCTCTCAGCTTTTTTTCACAAGTCTCGTATGGGACACAGCATCAAAGGCCTCGCTAAAGTCCAGATACAGTATGTGTTATGTGTAATGCAGGTTTAAGAAATGTACTTCCTGTGAGCCTGTGAATCTTCCTGTGTGTATTGAGATAAATTCCCCACTATGTCTGAGCTGTATGGAAGTAAACAGAGAAGGCCTAGATTTCTGTGGTGCATGTTTTTCTTTCTATCAAGACCCTGATGTGTTTAAAGTACTTATTTTTGGCCACCCAAATACAACAAACTGGCGACAAGGATGGTGTAATCTTTCATAGCTCCAGCTTACTGAATTGTACCATTTTATGACTTTCTGCATTGGAGACAAGTACGCAATTTGGAACTGTGTAATATCATGGAAACTTCAGCCAGCTTTGAGATTTTTACAGGAACAGACTGGGATACATGGTCCAGATGGTTTGATCAGTGGTTATTACTTAATCCTGCCATAAAATCTGCAAATGTTGAGCAACAGTATATACTTATTCGTGCTGCTTTTTGTACTTTCTTGGGAAGTGAAACCTTCAAACTAGGGTTACCACCTTTTAAGAAGCCCAAAGTGGGACATTTCTTACTGAAACATGATTTTTCGCAGGACAGTAAGTAACCTTGACCAGTGCAACAAACTTATTTTCTCTATATAATCAGAATTACGGCTAAGTATTGTAGTTTATTAGTTGCTTCTATTGTTTGTTATCATCTTGAGATATTTTAGTTAAGGTATTGTAGTTTTCCAGAACATTAAGTGGAAAGTTAGAAAATATTTTTTCTACTATAAAATCAGGACATTTAGTATTTTTCATGTTTTTTTGCAGGACACAGCTGCCCAAATCAGGACTGTCCTGCGAAAATCAGGACAGGTGGTAACCCTACTTCAAACTGTTATGTAGTCTGTGTGCACCGGACCGGCTGGATGATTTGTCATATCAAGAACTAAAGGCTAAGCTGAATGCACAATACAGTTTAACAATTTTTCCAATGGCTGAACATTATAAATTCTACAGTTACCAGCAGAAACCAGGTCAGTCATTACAATCTTATTTGGCTGAGATCAAGCACTTAGTTCTCACATGTGAGTGGAACAGGGAGCATCTTGAATCTAATTTAGCTGATAAGTTTGTTATGGGGTTGAATAACGATCATCGTATTCAGCAATTACTTTCTGTAAGTGCCAAGAAATCTGCTGATGAACTTTTACAGTTGGCACTAATGTATGAGGCTGCAGAAAATGGAGCACATGCTAAGATGGACATTAAAAATGAGGTATAAGAGTCTGCAGTAAACCCCAAATTGAAACAGCTCAAAGCTAAGGCTAAGCCACTGTTTTCAAAGAAAAATTCAACCACTCCACCCAAACTGCATGACCAAAATAAATGTGCATCATGTGGGTCTTCTCAGCATAGCAGGGACCAGTGCAAATTCAGAGAAGTTCAGTGTCATGCCTGTAAACATCAGTGTCATATTGCTAAGGTTTGCAGAAGCAGGAGAACTGCAGTGTTCAGTTCAGAGAGCACAGACAGTGCAGTGATTCCTACTGCATCACAAATGCAGACTAAATATGTCCCTCCTTTCTATGTGTTACTTCAATTGCCACAACTGAGGCATCAGTTGCGTTTAATGGTAGACTCTGCTTCTCCAGTTACTTTTATTAACCATCAAAAATGGTCTGATCTGGATAAACCACCACTGTCTCCTTGTAATAAGTTGCTGCATGCATTTGAAGGGCAACCAATTCAGCCACTGGGCTTATTTACCACTTTGGTATGCAGGACTGATTCTCCTAGTATACCTTTAACTTTTCTGGTTTCAAAAAAGGGTGTCAACATTTTGTGCAGAGACGCTCAGGTTCTTCTAAACATTCATATGGATCCAGCAGATTTTGGCCTACTTGCTGCTGTCCAGGTACCACAAAGCAGTAACCCGCCCAAACTTGGGGAGATTTTAGACATGTATCCAGAGCTGTGGAAGGGCCTGGGATGTTGCACAGCAGCTAAAGCAAAGCTAGTTACAAATCCTAATGTAGTCCCTAAGTTTTATAAACCACATAAACTTCCTTTTGCCTTAAAACCAGTGGCTGGGGCAGAATTGGACAGACTGGAAAAAGTGGCTGTGCTAGAAAAGGTTTCAAGTTCAGATCGGGCCACTCCAATTGTGGTGGTATCTAAATCAGGTAGTAAAGTTCAAATATTTGGAGATTTTAATGTGACACTTTTTTTATTTATTTTTTATTTATTTAGCTTTTGTTGACCGGGTAAGTGCACTAGACAAATCCTGCCTATTTTCAGGCACGACCCAGGGGAGGGGAATACAGATGAATGCCAACTAACCTTGAACCAGATTAAGCACTTAATCCAGTACTTAACACAGATGTAGTTCCTTTACCCTTACCTGGAGAACTTTTTCATAGACTGAATGGTGGTGTGGGGATTCTCTAAACTGGACCTCACTGATGCATACCTTCAAGTGGAGTTGGATACAGACTCTCAGAAATTGGTAGTGATTAATACACACCAAGGACTGTACAAGTACAAACGGTTATGTTTTTGCCTTAGTTCTGCACCGGCTATTTTTCAAAGAGTGATTGAGCAAACGGTAGGCGATATACTAGGCATTGCTTGCTATTTGGATGACATCACTGTCATTGGCAAGACAGAAGCAGAACATTTACTTAACTTACAAAAGACTTTAGAGAGATTGCAACAGAGTGGATTCAGACTCAGGAGAGAAAAATGCCAATTTTGTCAACCAAGTGTCACATACTTAAGTCAACTATCAACAAATATGGAATTCATCCTAATGATGAAAAGGTGGAAGCCACTGTGCACATGCCTGAACTGCAGAATGTTTCAGAGTTGTGCTCATTCTTGGGTATGGTACGCTACTATGACCATTTCATACCTGGCTTCGCCACTAAATGTGCTATCCTAAATGAACTGTTACATAAAGGTACTCCATGGAAGTGGACCAAGGGCCACAGTAAGGCAGTTCAAGCCATCAAGCTCTCTCTAACCAATGTGAATAATTTAACTCATTATGACCCTTACTTACCTATCACATTGGCCTGTGATGCTAGTCCTGTGGGTATAGGAGCTGTCCTTTTCCATACAGATCCAATAGGAGTGGAGAAACCGATAGCCCATGCTTCACACAAACACACTGCAGCTGAAAGGAATTATGCCCAGATTCAGAGAGAGGCATTAGCCATTGTGTTTGGAGTCCAGAAATTTCACCAATACTTGCTAGCTTGCAAGTTTCACCTGAAGACGGATCACAAGCCACTAGTGACAATTTTCACTCCAGAAAAAGGAATTCCAGAGACAGCCACTAGCCGACTTCAATGATGGGCATTAATTTTGTCTGCCTATAATTTCGAGGTCACATACCAACCAATGGACCAGCATGGAAATGCGGATGCCTTGTTGAGTTCATGAATATCCAGAGAAATGGAGTTCGATATGGGACTTAAAGAGGAGCCATTAATATGCCAGGTGGGGCCAGATAGTTTTCCAGTGCAATTCAAAGATATGGAGGACTCTACTGTTGTGTGTGCAATGGAGTTATATCTGTTAGATCAACTTCCAGTACTAGACAACGACATTGCAAAAGCGACTAGTCAAGATGCAGTTTTGAAACAAGTGTATTAGTATACACTTGAGGGTTGGCCGCAAGACACTACTTGTTAGACTGCACTACAACCCTACTATACAAACAGACAGCAGTTGTCCTTTGCAGAGGAGTGTCTTCTATGAGGATTACGTGTCATAGTACCCCAATGTTATCACTTGAATGAGTTGACTCTTTTGCATGTGGGCCATCCAGGCATTGCTAAAATGAAATCCCTAGCCAGACTTCATGTAAGGTGGCCTTCCACTTACAGAGACATATACCAAGTTGTGCTAAGATGTGAAGGTTGTGCTGTATCGATGAGAAATCTGGCAAGAGCTCCAGTTCACCACTGGGAATTACCTGAATAACCCTGGCAAAGGTTGCATATTGATTTTGCAGGACCCTATTTAAATTCCATGTGGTAACTCTTAACTGATGCTTATAGTAAATGGCCAGAAATTCATTCAATGTCTTCAACAACTACTGAGAGTACCATTAAAGTGTTGAAATCTATCTTTGCTACCCACAGTTTTCTGCAAGTGATTGTCTTGGACAATGGACCACAGTTCGCGTCTGTTGAATTCCAAGCATTTTGCCAGCAACATGGTATCCCCCTTATTTTCTCACCTCCCTACCATCCAAGTTCAAATGGTGAAGTGTAACACCTGACTCAGACTTTTAAAAAGAGTATGGACATCCTGCTACACCGATGGCAATACAAATAGCTCTTTTGAACTTTCTTGTGATGTGTCAAACAACACCACATTGTGTCACGGGAATATCCCCTGCAGAATTGTTGTTTGGATGTCAGATTCAAACTCAATTGGACCTTCTTCACCCTCTCCCTCTAGGCTATAAGTCAGGAAATGAAATGCTTCCTAAGACCAGATCCTTCAAACCCAATGATCTTGTGTGGGTCAGAATATATGCAGGCCTGAAGAGATGGATAGAAGGCATGGTAGAAAAAAGTTTGGAAATGTTGTCTACAGTGTTCGACTGACTAACCAGAGGAGAGTGAAAAAACATGTGGACCAATTACGTACTGGAACTGAGACAGAACAAAAAAGGGATACCCAGAGTTGGGGTAGTTATGCAACATTATTTCTTCCAGAACAAGAACAGGAAGAGATAGTGGAACCACAGCAATAGAGACAAGATGTGGCTGATGCTAATCAGATTCCAGTGCAACAGCCTCAAGTCCCACTACATCGGTCAGGATGAGTAAGACGTCCACCAAAGAGAATGGACTTGTAGAGATATAGCCTAATGACATAGACTAACTAAAGGGACATTGCATTAATAACTTTAATAGCTTCATACTATTTTCTGAATTATTGACTTACGTACTTTCTAGCTAAGTCAGGAAGGATTGTTATGTGTAGTGCAGCTTTAAGAAATGTGCTTCCTGTGAGCCTGTGAATCTTCCTGTGTGTATTAAGATAAATTCCCCCCTACGTCTGAGCTGTATGGAAGTAAACAGAGAAGGCCTAGATTTCTATGGTGCGTGTTTTTCTTTCTATCAAGACCCTGATGTGTTTAAGGTACTTATTTTCGACCACCAAATACAACAGTATGTATATTGCTTGGCCTCTATTGATGGCCTTCATGTCCCAATCGAAGAAGTCTATCAAGTTTGTTTGGCATGATCTGTCTGACATAAACCCATGCTGCCTCTTGTCCTGGAGCCCGTTCGCCTTCAGTCATTGTACTGTATGCTCTGTTATAATGGTCTCCAGCAGTTTTCCCAGTTTCCTCAGTGTATCTGAGAAGACAGAACTGATTTATAATATCTTGGTTACTAATGTAAGCTGAAAATGATATATTGTTTCTATCATTTGTTCATGTGGTATCCAGCTTCAGATTTCCTAACAATGTTGTGTGGATAAATGGAAACATGGGAGGTGTTTCACATCTTGGCTGTAGAAATGCAAGCAGCCTTCATAATCCAATATTTCCCACAACTGAAAAGGGCTGTAAATCTGTTCCTGTCATTTCACCAGTAAGTTGTGTAATTATGGAAGTGTGCAGATGATTTGGAGTCAGATCTGTCCTTGCTAACAAATAACAGAACTGTTGTTAACTGCTTGCCTTTTTTCTAGAGGACTGCTCAAGGAACTGGTGCTGCTGCTCTGTCCTGACAATTGTGCAAGGAGTACAGTGCCAGCTGATGCTGCTAAGCAAAGAGGATTTGGCCTGCTTCTTCTGCCTAAAGGCGATGGAGCCATTTGAACAGATCTCCCTGTGGCACCACAACTGCCTCTGGAGACCTGACTGCTGCTGCGGTCATGATCTAGCTCATCATAGTCACTGATGTCATCACCCCTATCTATTTTAGTGAGCTCTGTGGAATGAGAAACTACATGAGTGGGATTCTGCATTAGGTGCTGCTTCATGGCTGTGGCTCCCATGCCACTGACTTTCTTCGCCTTGCTCATGCTAATTTCTTCCCCCTGTACTGGCCCCATTTGCACTAACTTGTATTGTTTGCACTGCATTTATACTGTTACTTTGTTTTTATCTATATGATGTATTGTTTCATGTACTCTTCTCTCGGATCACACCTGGAATGGATCCTGGCTCAGTTTGCCTTTCCCGGTGCGTAATTTCTAAATAAATAGTGGTTGTTTTACAGTGCACACATCATTTTTCAAGTTGGTTTTGAAGTCAGGCAATGAATATGAATATGTTCTGAGTCTTAATGGAGCTGTAGCAGGCACAACAACTGTACTGGGGCTAGTGGTAATGCTGCTAGTAGCTGGAGGCATGTTGGCTGGGGGAGAGAGAGTTGGAGAGCAGCTGTGGGTGGAACTAATAGCAGTCATGTCCTTGCTGGAATGTAACTGTGGAATTAAGGGGAGGTAGTGGAAAGGTTGTACACTTGTAAATAGGTGATGTGCTCGTGATGACAGTCCTCTCATTTGAAAATGGAACTGCTACCACAGTGCATCATCAGTATTATCATCACCATTATTATCTGCAGAATATTCATCATTCTCATCACAATCCAAGTGAAAACGTTCATTGTCTCTGTCACACTCGCAGTCAACATAATTTTTAGAATACGCTGTACTGATCTTGTTCTCAGGATCAGCAGGATGGGATTCAGAAGAAGGGTTTCACTCAACCTCAGCCAAATGGTTTCGCTTAACATCAGCCAAACCTGTATGTTAAAAAAAAACGCTCACTGGCTACATCCTTTATATAGTGTGCTCTGGGCCATATGAGGCTCACTGGTGGCCATCCACCCCGTCTTATATCACCACAACCACAGGCAAGCCCAATGAGGTTGGACTGCGAACCCCCCCAACCAGGGTACAGGTCTTGCAGCCCCACAGACCTCATGCCATGCAGGGAAGATGAGTCCTTCAGAAGAATTCGACTCATCCCCCTTTTTCCCCTTGTACCATCAGTCTGAGAAACTCCCAAGCTACCATGTCACATGACTGCGACAGTTTGTGATTTATGCTAGCCTGCCTCATTAACCCCCTTTAGAAGAGGTGAAAAACCTAGAAAGAAACATCTGAGGGAAAACCATGAAAACTCACTCCTTGATCCCTAGTGCAGTCACCCACACTGAGTAGAATAGCTCCCTGCTCTACCCTAGCTGATCCTAACCCTGCTTTTATGAGGGTGGGTGGCTGAGATATCTGAAGAGGGAGGTCAATGTGAGGGGGAGCTGTGAGCTCCAACTCTTTTTAAACCCTCATTCTTTCCCCTCTAGGTACCCCGCATCCTTTGAGCAGCCCTAGTGGTTCCTCTCTGGGGGTGGGTCCAGCATTAATTCTCCATCTCTTGATCAGAACCTTATCTGCCTAACGAAAGGTTGCAGGGGAGGGGACACAGAAAAGCTGATGTCTGCTGCAATGCTTTGGCAGACTCTATAAGATGTACAAGTCTTGTCTTTGCATCTCCAGGACCTCACTGGACATGATACCCTAGGTATCAGCGAGCAACATTTTGATAAAAACTCTAATTACTAAGTAAATAAATAAATAAAAACAATGCCACATACAGAACCAGTTGAGGGGCTTGAAAATGTATTCGTATAAAGAAAAGTTCTCACACCCCCAAGCTGGCATCCTGCTTTTGTAGGTTAGCTCACTGTACAATCATAAGGCTTTAGAGACAGAACTAGAAAAGCTAAAAATGTACTATCTACCTCTGATTCACCCAAACTAGTAACTTAACTTGATAAACATTCAACTGGCCAATGAAAAGGATGTCCCTTCTACTCAGCATGGAAAGAAGTTAATGTTTTAACTAAAACAATCACTCTGAAATGTGGTGTATCATATAAAACACAAGTGTTCCAAAATGCCCTTTTTTAACTTGGCACTCTTTTTCTGGTAAAGTATGCATAGGTTGCATGTGTTTTGAATAACCATAATTAAGCCACAAGTTTCTATTTTCATTAATTTAAGAAAAAAAGTTCAGATAATTTTACTTTTCTACCCTGGAACATGTAAAGCACATATTTTTGGATAACATATTTAGACAATAACTATAGGTTGCACTGTAACGTGTGGAACACTTTCATGAAGGCAGTCCTCCACAGTCACAGAAACCTCCAAGAATGGCATTTGCAGCTACCCACTCACTGTAAATTAGAAAATCTAACGTTCAGAGCCTGGGGCAATGCCAAGGGCAAAGATCAGTTTGAGTGGAACAAAACCAAGATAAACACGCAGATAAATCAGAAGACTCTATTGGTACCAGATCATAGCTTGTTAATGCAGCTAAGATGACTTTCAGCATGTTTTCAAACATTCCATGTCAGCGGTCTGCCACAGCAAGTTGGTGACTATGGATTTCACTCAGCAGTGATTTAATGAAAAGAATGTGGCTGTCAACATTCCTACCCTGCGTGGTAACGTGAAAAAAGTTCTCAGCTTCTGCCAATCAGGATCTTCAGCAGCTTATTCTGCAATATTGACAGTGTCCTCAAATTTGGATTCATCACCACAATTTGTAAATTATACTAACATCTTACTCTAATCTACACTATATCAAGTTGTGTTTTACATACATGTGCAGAAATGGTTCAATAACTCTGGTAAAACTGAATATTAGATAGCATGCCTTGTTTACAATAAACCTTTTCTTTTGAAAATGGCACACATCGGTCTTGATGGCAGTTCACGTGTGACAGTAATTAGGACAAATGCTCATTTGAATGCTACATGTGTTGGCAAGCTAGGCAAATCCAAGGGTTATACTTTGTACAGGATTAGCAAGGGTAATGGAGAAAACAGCCTCTAGGAACTTCTGCTGAGAATTGGAATCTTATGCCCTGACATTGTCTTGGCATGCATCTATTATAACAGTTCAAAGAGCCATTGGGCTCCTCAGTAGGGAATGGTTAGGTAACACTGGAATGAGGTTTGGTAGGTTTAGAATGATGGTGGGAAGCAGATTGTTGGTAGGAAAGGTACTGAGGTAGGCTAGAAGGCAGGTAGTACATAGAATGCTTGTGCAACATAATTGTACCTTTGGTGTACACTCTCTCTGTCCTTGCTACAGGGACTACCACCTTTTAAGGTCTCACAATGACACTGGAGCCATCTTGAGGAGGGTTTCACTCCTAATGGTGTTGCAGGGATGAGGTCAGCTTAGACCAAGGGTGCCTTTTGGAAGAAGGCCCATCCCAGTGAAAGCAAGCTTCCACAAAATGAATAGGGCTGGATGGTGGGAGCACAGAAATGAGTGTCTAAAGGATGCTTGGGCATGAGCAGTTTAATATCATTGTAGGTGTGTGTGGAGAGTGTCACCCACTGCTCCACTGAACTGTGGGCTAAAGCCCTTTAACTCAATGGGCCACTGTTTTCCTCTGTAAGAATGCTTAGGCAACACAGGAAATGTTTGGTGAGGTTGGGCAGGATTGGAATGATGCAGAAAAGCAGATGGTTATAAGGGAGGTTACTGAGGCAATCTGGAGGCAGGTAGTGTGAAGAGTGTTTGTGAAACATGACTGTAACATTGATGTATGCTCTCTGTGTCCCTGCTATAGAGACCACCACCCTTTCAGGGTGCCTCAAAAACATAGGAGCCCTGTTGAAGAGGGTTCCACCAGTAGAAGTGTTGTAGGGGTGACATCCTCTTACAGCAAAGGTACTTTAAGGGAAAAGGCCCAAAAGAGCAAATGAACTGGCATAGCACTTACCTCCCCTAAGGAGAAAGATGGGATACCAGTACTGAAGAAAGGAATGACAGCATTGAGGATGTATGATTAGCATTAAGCTTCAACTCTTGGCAAGATGAATTATTATTTAATATACATATTATGACCTTTGGCATGGATAACAGGAGGAAACACTGTGGAGGAAACCTCTGGGGAACAAAGCCTACACTGCCATACCTTCTGACTAATGAATACTTATTATGACTTGAACAGGACATCAAATATGAAGCTTCAGTTAACAGAATGAGTAGTCTCTCTCCTTCGGTCTTAAAGATCATGTGCAATGGTTTTTACGTATTTTTAAGAAAAGCTTAAAAAGCTGAAACTCAAGTTATTGTGTCATGGTTAGTGTTTCCTGAAAATTTCATGCTGTTTGATTTTGTGGTTTTCTTAAATCAGCATTTGTTAACTTGCTCTACAGTGGCTGAAAACTGTGAAGTTATTTCTGTCCTCTCAGCCAAGCTTAGACAGCGATGACATCATTTTGGAGTAGCTTGCTGTTTCAGATTCCCAATCAGAGCAGCACTCTGTAGAGTTAATGGTTTGCTGAGCTCCCCAGGTTTCTTACAAACCCAGTCTCTGGTTTGTGTTTAGATAGATCAGCTTCAAATATATCATTCTCTTCCTTTAAAAAGCTGATCATTTCAGTTTCAATGCTGAACTGAAGTAGTGGAATCAGCTTGTCTGTATCATAGGTCTGTTCTTTCTAATCAAATCTCAATTGTTTTTCTAACTATATAACACAGGGCTGTTTAATGAATATAAAAAATCTTAAATTTTGTTCATTCACAGAAACAGTTTGTCTTTGATGTAGCCATCAAAAATACAATCATTGAAGAAAATGTTTTTTCATGTCAGATTGACAAACAGGTGCTTGTCACAGTCTGCTACAGTATTTCAAGCACACAGGCTGTCAGAACTCACAAAATTCAGTTCTTTGGTGTTTTCTGGGTGAAAATACATCATGTATGTGTATAACTAGAAACACTATGTGGCATCTCGATGCACCGTGTCTCTGCCCCACAGTAGAGGTAGATGCAGTCTACTGCCACCAGTCCCCTGCCCCACAAGCCCCCTGCCTTCTGCTCCACATTTGAGGCTGCTGCATCCTGCTGCCTACTGTCTTCTCCCACATAGTCAGGGACTGTGCACCCTGCTGCCTCCATCCTCTGCCTAAAGAAACAGGACTACTGCACCCTGCCACCCCCTGTCCAAACAGTTGGGGTTGCTGCATCCTGCCCCCGTTTCTGTCTCCACAGTCAGGGCTGCTGTGCTGTGCTAAGCCCTAGAGTGCCAGATTCCCTGCCTCTACAGCTGGGGCTGCTGCACCATGCTGCCCTAGCCACCAAAGGTGGGGCTTTTGCTGCACCCTTCTACCCACTTCCATTGCCCCAAATGGCCAGGGCTGCTGCATCACCTGTACCCCATCTCACAGTCAGGGCTGATGCCCCATGTGCCCTGCCCCACAGACGAGGATTCTGCACCATGCTGTATTCTATCCCCTGTCACCACAGGTAGGGATGCTGCACCCTGCTCCTTTCTACACAGTTGGGGTTGCTGTGGCCTGCTGTGCCCTAGAACCCCATGCCTCTGCAGTTAGGGCTGCTGCACCATGCTGCCACTTGCTACAAGATTCAGGGCATTAGCTGCACACCTCCACAGTTGAGGCAGTTGCACCCTGCTGTCCCCCTCAGCCACCAGAGTCAGATCCTTTGCTACACCCTGCTGGGACAGGAACAGGGGGCAACATGTGCAGTGTCCCTGACTGTGAGGCTGGGAGAGAGAGAGAGGGTAGCAGGGTGCAGCAACCAATGAGGAAGGTGCAGCACACGAAATGAGGGCATTTGCTGCACCCTGTCTACTTCCTGTGGAGGCAAGGGACTGTGTGGTGCTGTAGGGCACGATGGTAGCAGGGGACAAAGGACAGCATGGGGCAGAAGACTTGACTGTGGAGCAGGACACAGGTGGGCATCAGGGTACAGCAGCCCTGACAATGGCACAGGGTGCACATTGTGCAGCAGCCCAGCCCATGTGGGGCAATGGAAGTGCACAGCAGGGTTCAGCAGCCCCAACTATGGAGGCAAGGGCATGAGACTCTAGGGTGCAGCACAGCACAGCAGCCCTGAGTGTGGAGATAGGAACAGGGGGCAGCAGGGTGCTGTGGCCCTGATTGTGGGGGTGGGGGACAGAGGGCAGCAGGGTGTAGCAGCCCTGAGTGTTTGGGCAGGAGATAGGCATGGTATCGGGGTACAGAAGTCCCGAATGGGGGAATAGGGTGTAGCAGCCATGCCTGTTTGGGACAAGGGATGTGGGCACCAGGGTGTAACAAAGGATCTGACCCTGGTGACAAAGCAACAGCAGGGTGCAACTGCCTCAACTGTGGAGGCATGTAACAGGGTGCAGCAAATGCCCTGAATCTTGTGGCAAGAGGCAACATGGTGCAGCAGCCCAATCTGCAGTGACATGGGGTTCTAGAGCACAGCAGGCCATAGCAACCCCAACTGTGTAGAAAGGAGCAGGGTGCAGCAGCCCTGTCTCTGGTGACAAGAGATAGAGGATAGCATGATGCACAAGTCTTGACTGTGGTGCAGAACACAGGGGACATCAGGGAACAGCAGCCATGACTGTGAGATGGGGTACAGGTGGTGTATCTGCCCTGCCCATTTGGGGCAATGGAAGTGGGTAGCAGGGTGCAGCAAAAGCCCCACCTCTGGTGGCTAGCGCAGCATGGCACAGCAGTCCCAGCTGTGGAGGCAGGGAATGTGGCACTCTAAGGCTTAACACAGCACAGCAACCCTGACTGTGGAGAGGTGGAGACGGGAACAGGGGGCAACAGATGCAGCTTCCTTAACTAATAGGGTGGAGGAGAGACGGCAGCAGGGTGCAGCAATCCCAACTGTTTGGGCAAGGGGTGGCAGGGTGCAGCAGCCCTCATTCTTTAGGCAGGAGATGGAGGCAGCAGGACGCACAGTCCCAGACTCTGTGGGAGAAGACAGTGGGCAGCAGGATGCAGCAGCCTCTAATGTGGAGCAGAAGGCAGGGGGCTAGTGGGGCAGGGATAAGTGGCACTAGACTACAGCTGCCTCAACTGTGGGGCAGAGACATGGTGCATCAGGATGCCACATAGTGTTTCTAGTTATACACATACATGATTTATTTTCACACAGAAACCAACAAAAAACTGAAATTTGTGAGTTCAGACAGGTGCCTGTCACGCTCTGCTACAGTATTTTAAGCACATGTACTGTTGGTCAATCAGACATGAAAAAAACATTTCTTACATGAATGTATTTATGAAGGCTACATCAAAGACAAACTGTTTTTGTGAATGAACACAATTTAGATTTATTTTATATTTATTAATAGCCCTGTGTTACATAATTAGAAAAAAAATCAGATTTTTGATTAGAAAGAACTGATAGCTGTTATATAGACAAGCTGATTTCTCACAGAGAGACATTTTCAGTACTTCAATTCAGCATTGAAACTGAAATTATCAGCTTTTTATGAGAATATAATGATATATTTTAAGCTGATCTATCTAAACACAAACCAGAGACTGGGTTTGTAATAAACTTGGAGAGCTCAGCACACCATTAACTCTACAAACTACTGCTCTGATTGAGAATCTGAAACAGCAAGCTACTCCAAAATGATGTCATTGCACTCTAAGTTTGACTGAGAGGACAGAAATAACTCCACTGTTTTCAGCCACTGTAGAGCAAGTTAACAAATGCTGATTTAAAGAAAACCACAAAACCAGACAGCATGACATTTTCAGGAAACATTAATCATGACACAGGGAATTGAATTTCAGCTTTTCAAGCTTTTATAAAAAAGATGTAAAAACTATTGCACATGATCTTTAAGACTCTACCTTCCAGAAGGAGTTGTAGGGCTTGCAGTACAATGAAATGAACCTTTATAAGGAAGGACCCCAACCCTGGTGAAGTGCTGAGGATGAATCTGATACCAAGGGAACGTCAGGTTTTCTGAAACCCGTGGGGAAAGAAGACATGTTAACAGCTGCTTCAGGCTTAACTGCCTAAATGCTCGCCTCTGAGACAAGGCTTATGTTAAATGTTGAAGCCAAGCCTTTAAAGGCAAAGAAGGAGCCAAATACATGTAAAACTGGAACAAAGTGCAAACCATTCCAGTATCAAAACTTATTTATTAAATTAGTACAGCCACTGTCCAGACAAACTGATGCTCCAGTGCTTCAAGGCACCATGCCTTTTTATCTGGGAGCTGAAGATGATTGGAACAGTTCTTGGTTAAATACAGAATCCATCCTATGAAGATACATATACAACATTTAAATTAGTAACACTTGAAGATTTTTATGTAAGGGATGCTTTATAAGTGGATAATAGTTCAGCTAAATTATGTAACACATATTGGTGTAAATAATGAGGAGTAATAACCAGTGCTACCTAAACCAAGCAACAGACAGTGACACAAAAAGGAGCTAATCCAGACTACTAGTAAAAAGGTTCAAAAAGGCTAAGCCAAACTTGGGGGGGGGGATAGGAAGTGAATGTGGTGGGGGAGAAAGAAAGCTGTGTACAGCTTTAATACCCCTACTGTGTGTTTCCTCTAGTTTCTCTTCTGTCTCCTTTATTTTATTCAGACATAGGGGAAGGCATCAAGGGCAAGACCAGCCTTTTTGCAGATGACATAAAAATCTGCACAAGCATGGAAACAGAGGAATGGCTAAGGGAACTCAGAGAGGATCTGGCAGGTTAGAGATCTGGCAGCGAGGCTACAGTGCTGAGTGGTACAAGATAAATCAGTGAATAGCTTCAAGCAGGGATGAGGCAGGTATATGGGATTACTTGGGGGGTAGGAACAAAACGAAGATATGACCACTAGGATCAGTGCAGAGTAGTTAGGTTGGTTAGGCAGACTGGACGGGCCAACAGGCTATTTTTCAGCCATCATTGTCTGTGTATCTGTTTATCTATACATCTATGAATTGGGGGGTTTGCTAAAATATGGCAGCACATCACTGAAACACTGCATCTGTTTTTGGCACTTCTTAGGTAGCCTTGACCTTCTTGCTACAGCTAAAATTAAAAATACATTGCACAGTCACTGAACAATTAAATACGTCACATGTTTGCTCGGATAGTGCTAAATCAGGCAGCTCTTTGTTGTAGTGCGTCTCCAAGTCCAGTCAGCAACCAGTCATGATTTGCTCACAGTGAAAATGATGGCAGCTGCAAATACAAAGGACAGGTACATAACACTAAGATTGACATTACAAATGATGTAAAAAGAAAAGCTTTAGTGATGAACAAGCCAAGAAATTGAGGTGATGAGAGTCAAGGAATCAGAAGAACATTGCTTTCTGCTACAGATTCTCACTTCTTTAACTACAGTACTGTGATCAGCAACAGCGTCAGGTGAGAGGAGAGAGAGAAAGAAGAGGAAACAGACAATATGTACAAGAGGTAGGCAGCAGAGAAAAATGAAAAGACAGAGAGACAAGGAGGAAAACAGGAAGAGCGGGCAGAAGAAAGAAGGCATAGGATAATGAAAAAAAACAGTTCCCCAAAAGCATTAGTTTTGCCAGTGAAGGTTGAATGGGTTGTGTGGACTATAGTTTCCAGTAAGGAACCTATTCATCTATACAGATCCAGTTCACTAGTCACACTTTTACAGACTCTTAACAGTCCTCGGGAGACGGGGTAAAGTTACCATCTCAATTGTTTAGACAGAGACTGCAGGACTGAGAACACAAAAGCACTATCTTGGTGACGCTACCGTGTGTCGATCCTAAAATAGGATACGAATGTGTGCGCATTAGACCATGTAGCAGCCATACAAATTTCAGGAATGGGGCTGTACCTGTCAACAACAACAGAGGCAGCAGTATGACTGACAGAGTAAGCCCTTAACCATTCCAGTGGGTCCTTCCCTGCCACATGATGGCAAGAGTAAAATGCAAGATGTGATCCACCTACTAAACATCTGTCTGGCTGCTGGTCTACTTTGGGCAGTTTTAGTGTATGTGACAAACAGCGGATGAGCATTGAAACAAAATTCTGCTGTGCACTCCCAGTAGAAGAGCAAAGCCCTGCAGACATCAAGCATTAGGAATATCCACTCAGCGTACGAAGTACAAGATTTCTGAAAGAGCAAGTATAACATCAAGGCCTAGTTCAGGTGGAATTCAGAGGCGACCTTTGATAGAAATTTCATTCTGGGGCAACCTTGTCCTTGTGGAAAACCAGATATGGTGACTTCACAGAAAATGCCTGGAATTCACTCAACAGTCTAGCTCAGTTGATAGTAAGTAAGAATGTAGTCTTCTACAAAGAAATGTGACAGTTGAAACTTGTCCATAGGCTCAAATTGCTTGCCAATGGAAACTGATAATGCCAGTGATAAATCTCACATTGGAGGTGAGGCACACACCTGAGGGGATAGGGGTCATTATTCCTTGAAGAAATGGGAGACAAGCTTTCTCATGGGCCACCATGGTTATACCAGCCTTTGTCCAGTATGCCAAGATAGCAGCCAGGTGCACCTTGAGGGATGTAGTTCACAGTCCTGACTGGGAGAGGGGCCAGAGGTAGTCCAGAATGTGATTCATCAAGTGGGACAATGGAGACGGAGCATACCCCACATATCAGCATGAGAACTTCTGCCACTGATAAACGAAGTATTGTAATTTCACTCCTTCTGAGAAACTTGAAAGGTTTTTCCAGCCTCCACCCCCTGTGCCCTACAGAAACCACACAGCTCCACTGCCTAGTGTTTTTCACGTTTGGTCTTACCTCAGTGCTGTCTCCTGATTCTCTGCTTTCTCTACTGTTTTGTTTTGTCTCTCTCTCTTTGTGTTTCATAGTTCCTATCTGTTTTGCCTCTGTTGTTCACTCATTATTCTGCTGTTTCTGCTCCCTTTGCTGCTGCTGCTGCTGTTGTTGTGCTTTCGTAGGCTGCTTGTTCCCTTTGCTTCTGCCCCACCCACCATCATTTTTGTTTCCTTTGGTTTCTTTCCTGGTTCTTTTTGCTGTGCTTTTCATTTCTGCACTGCTGTCTTGCGCGCTCTCTCTCTCTCTCTCTGATGATTGTGTCTGCTACAGCCCCCCCCCCAATCTTGTGCATTTCTTGCCCAGCTGCTTGAAGTCTGTGGCTTCCTGCCAGTTGTCTGTTACCCTCTTTTCTGTACTTTTGGAGTCTTGTTGCTTGTGTTTCTTTCAGCTCTTCTTTCCCATCTTAATTCTCAGCCTCCTGTTTTACTCTGCTGGCTAACTGTCTCCTTTCCCTTGGATATACAGCTATAGCCCTCTTTCCCTCATTTGCTGCTTTTGGATGTCTATCTTGCAACCTTTATAGAAACATAGAATATGTCAGCAGATAAGGACTGCTAGGCCCATCCAGTCTGCGGCCTCTGATCCTATCTGGTCAGTAGCTTTTCATCACTCCCTCTCACCTCAAGGTTTCCTTGTGCATGTCCCAGGCATGTTTAAAAAAAAAAAAAAAACACACTATGGTTGCTCTCACCACCTCCTGCTGCAGACTGTTCTATGTGTCCACCACTCTCTCTGTGAAGAAAAACTTTCTCACACTTCCTCTTAATCTGCCCCCTTCCAATTTCATATCATGCCCCCTCATTCTTGTACTCCTTCTGCATTGGAAGATGTCTCCCCCTTGCACCTTGTTTATGCCCTTGAGGTACTTGAAAGTTTCTATCATGTCCCCTACACCTTCCTTTCCTCCAGTGAGTACATGCTGAGATCCTTTAATCTCTCCTTATATGTTCCGTGGTGCAAGCCCTGTACCATCTTGGTCGCCCTTCTGTGGACCGCCTCCACCCTGTCAATGTCCTTGCACAGGTGTGGCCTCTAAAATTGTACACAGTACTCTAGGTGAGGCCTCACTAGTGTTTTATACAATGGTATCACCACCTCCTGCCTTGATACCTCTGCCTATAGACCTCAGCATGCCACAGGCCCTCCCTGCAGCCTTTGTGCACTGCTTTGACACCTTGAAGTAATCAGAAATAACCCCAAGGTCCCTTTCTTTCTTGGTGATCATCAGCAACTCCACCTCATCCTATAGGTCTCCCTAAGGTTCCCTCTCCCCAAGTGCATTATTTTGCCCTTCTTTGCACTGAACCTCTGTTGCCACTCCTCATACCATCTTTCAAGCTTCCCCAGGTCCCTCCTCATTTTCTCTACCCCTTCTGGAGTATCTACCCTATTGCAGATCTTGGTGTCATCTGCAAACAAGCAGACCTTTCCTTCCAGCCCTTCTGCAATGTCACTAATATAGACATTGAACAGGACTGGCCCAAGGACTGATCTCTGAGGTACCTCGCTGGTCACCCCCCTCTCCCCAGATTGGATCCCATTTACTATAACACTATTTATTAGTATTCCCTGCTGCTACTGGTTGGTGCTTCTCTTTTGTTCATAATGTTCGGGTGTTCCAACGGCATCGTTCTCCCACTGGACCTCATAGGACATGCTCTGGTGAGTGCTGGATTCAGAGACTTCTAGTTTGTTCAGTAGTTCTTGTTGACTTTGTTGTTCACTAACTCCTATCACTCCTGGGATAAGTGATGTAGCAGTAGTACAATGATCTGTATGAGCAGAGCCATGTGGTCATCTGCCTAACCTAGCCTGTACTTGGAACTGGGTCCATCCTCAGAGAATTGCTTGATATGCTAGGGGTCACCTGCCCCTAGCAGTTACCTCCTCGGAGCAGGCTCAACACCCTGAGCTCCACTCAAACTCATCTAATCCTGCTTGTTATCCTTTCTAGTTCTCAGCATCAAACTTCATGGTACAGTACTCATTTTGTCAGTCTGAACCTAGAGGACATGAATTCTGGCTAGTCTACCATCCACTAAATTCTTCACAGGAAGCCTCCTCAAAATCTCATTTCTGCATTAAGGAATGGACTTTTCCCAAGCTGGTGTCTGCACATTGAATATTGAAGCCCCATCATTTCTTCCTCTACCAAAAAGCAGTAACTGTTTGATTTGTATCTCATAGCAGTAACAGCAAATCAGCATCACCTTCAACACTAGTACCTACACATACTATCACTCTTGCATCATTTCAGTTTGAGGAGAAAGGGGTTCTCATTCTCCAAGTGGGTTCAGCCATAGCTTGGTTTAATTCCAGAGGGACATCCTGGAATCCAGACATTCCAAGTCAACAGTCGAATCTGGGTCCTTTGAATCAGCTTCCAAGTCTTCCCAGTAATACTCCTGTTCCAATACTGACACTTTTTTCAGTCTCTGAGGCACTAGGTCAGTACCATGTAAACAAGAACAGAGCGGTCCAAAACAGCGAAGGCAAAATGGCACTGTCAATAACAGTGCCTGCAACAATAGTGCCACTGGTAGGGTCCATGAACACACCGACTACTACCATGGCAAAGCAAACCACACAGAATTTTCTGTTTTTGCGGGGGGCTCCACCCCTAGAATCCCCCCTACCAAAAATAACCACCTCCCGGGGGGGGGCAACTCAGGGACACACAGAAACCTTGGCGGGGGGAATTCGTTGCCAGGGGAAGGAAAACACAACACAGGAGGGAGGAGACAAAAAAAAAAAAGCAGACACCCCAGCAATTGAACCCTGGGCCAATGACATGCCACCCTCCTCCCTGCCTGTGGCTCTCTCCTCTGCGCCATGGCAGCTGCTTGGTGGAACCCCTCCTAGCATAGGCTTCATCCCTTTCTCCTCCTCTCTCCAACAGCAATACAATGGGATGGTTATAAGCCTGAGGTTCAATGGGCGGGGCAACATCATTCCCTCATCAGACCTTAAAAGGCCACTCCTCCTTGCATGTTCCAAGATTCGTTTCTTCATTGCATCCAGAGGCACTGCCCCTTCACTCCTTGTTGTACTGCTGTGTCTACTAAGTTCCTGCGGTCGCCTCCAGCTGCTCTCCTGTCAGGGGTTTCCTCCCCGTCCCCCACTCATTCTGTGGAGTTTTCTGCTGCTTGTCCCTTCCTTTTGTTGTCTTCATTCCTCTGGTCTTCTGCCTCCCCCCCCCCATTTTCCATGCTGCCCTGCAGCTTCTCTGCCCCTTTCGCTCCTACCTCCTGCTTGTTACCTCTCCGTCCCTGGTGTCCCACCAGTGTGTTTCTGTCCATCTTCCTTCTTGTCTTCTCTTGTTCTTCATGTATTTTGGCTCGCCTCCCAGTAGTCATTATTTCTGTTTCTTCATTCATTTTGGGCTTTCTGCCCCTGTCATGTCCCCGTATTTCTCAGTCTCTTCTCTCTTCTTTGAGCTATTGCTCTTTCTCCTCACATCCTCGAGTTTTCGGCCGCCAACATTGCTCTTTGTGGCTCTCGCTCAGGGGTATTTTTGATTTCTGCTGCACCCCAGAGTGAGCTACACTGCTCAGTTTTTGCCTGCAATTTGGATTGAATGCTCTGCTTCGGTGGCCCCTGTCTCTCATCTGCTCCTCTCCACCTGGTGCACTGCGTTTCCACTCTTCGGGGGCCGGCATGTTCATTGAAGCTTAGCTTTTTCACAGGGGTGCATAGCCGCCTTGCACCTCCATAGGATGCAGTGCTTTCCTGTGTCTACCATGGGTGCTCGTCATTCCTGTTGCTCCTATAGCATGGCCTTTCTTCACCCTTTCGAACACTTAACTCGTTTGGCCCTGGCTAGGACTGTGCCCTTCACAGCATTTGCATTCTTGCCATCATAGTTCTCTGTTCAGACTCCTCAATGCTATGCCAGCCTCAACACATTGCAGGGATGAAGTGATTTGTGTTCAGTTGCGTTTTCTGATGATGACCACTGTCCTATCTTAAAGGGGCGGGTACATCAGATTTCATCGACTGCTGTCTCTCTGTCATCTTCCTTCTGCTTCTGGCATTACCTTTGATCCTTCTCTCACTCCTCTCTCTCACTTCTTTTGGCAGTTTGTGTTTCTGTGCTCCCTCATTCAGCCCTCTGCACCGTTCTCTTTTCTACTATGCATACGGTTCGACCCTCTCTTACTCTTCTCCTTCTTTGACTTCTGCTTTCATGTGGGGGCTTCCCTATCTTGCCATCCTGCTATTCCCTCCTATACCACCATACCCTATTCATTCACATCACCTAATAGTCCCTCCTGCATATCACCCTCCCTACTCATCTCATCGTACTCTGACCCTATTCCTTCATTCTAGTCCAAGATATTCAGATGTCCTCCTGGTACTGCCTACCTCACTGTTGGCTGCCAGCTTCACCCGGCCACTCTCGCTCCTACCTTCATGCAATTCTATCCATGCCCAATTTGGTTCTCAATAGACCCAGGTGGCATGCACTCCCGCAATTACCAATAACGGGTAGCTGTCTCCATCTCCGAAATCAAACGAAGGGGCAGAGAACACTGCAGAGCAGGACACTGCAGCACAGGAGCTAGCCCAACAAAACTCACCCAAAACAGGAACCAAAACAAAAAAAGCAAAAAGGAAATCCAAAACACTTCTGATCATAGGAGACTCCATGATTCAGGAAGTTGATACCTATCTCCAACTAGGGGTAATGGTCAGATGTCTCCCAGGTACAGAAGCATGGAGAGACACTGACTGCATTGATAAAATTGTACAGGAAGCAGGAGAAAACATCAATGTCCTGGTACACATAGGACTAACAATCTTGCCAGCCGGTCAGTTGTGGAGACCAAGGAACACCCGACCAGGCTGGGTGACAAACTATCATCCATTTCATCTGGCATCTCCTTCGCTGAGATCCTGCCTTTCTGAGAGAGGCAGGCAGATGGATGGAAGGTCAGAGAAGGGGAGATAGGGGAGCTAAACATGTGGCTTAAGGGCTGGTGCCAGGAAAAAGGACACAAATTTGTAGGTAATTGGCAACAGTTTTAGGAGCAAAAGTTCTTTAAATTTGATGGACTGCATCTAACTAAGAAGAGAGTCAGTGCCTTGGGGCAGAAGTTTGATGTCTTTGCAGAATATTTAAACTAGCAAATGGGGAGAGGGGTGCAGCACCTGATATGTCGAATGGGAAGAACACCCCTTCCCCTCAGCTAGTGATCAAACAGGAGTTCAGCATGTTTGTAGTTCATTTGCATCACCAGGTAAGGAAAAAGGTCCGGCTCCCCATACGACGCACAGGGGAAATGCCGGCCCTCACCCAACAACTAACACACCAAAATCTGGCCAATGGAAAATCATGTACACAAATGCTCGCATTCTGGGAAACAAGATCCCAGACCTGCAGGCAATAATGACAGAGGTTAAACTAGACATACTAACCATTAACGAGACATAGTTCACAGTAACCACACTTGGGAGACTTCAGTACCTGGCTATGTACTGTTCAGAAGAGACCGAGGTGCAAAAAGGGGGGTGGGGGTGGAGTGGCCCTTTATGTCAATAAAAATATCAAAGCTACAGAAATTCAGAATACACATAAGGAGCCAGAAGAACTGTGGGTCACCCTGGAAACAGGAAATGGGACAGCCATACGAACTGTGGTTGTCTACAGGCCTCCAGACCAGGGAGAGGACATAGACGCATTACTGTTAGAAGATATACAAAACATGACAGCTAAGGGGGAGGTTCTGATAATGGGAGACTTCAACATGCCTGATACAGATTGGTCAATATCAGCAGGAACATCTGCCAGAACTAGACACATAGCAGATTCCCTGCAGGGGAAGCACCTCAAATAACTGGTACAACAACCCACAAGAGACAGGGCTATCCTACATCTAGTACTGACTAACAGGGAAAGGATCGCAGATCTCCAGGTAGAAGGTCACCTGGGGGCCAGTGAAAATCATCCCATTCCAAGGCAAAAATATACTTCAGAGGAGCTGACTTTGATAAGATGGCCAACAGAGTTAAGCTAGCCCTGGTAAGAAGAAATACAGGTGAGGGGGTATAGGCAAAGTGGGCAAGTATTAAGGATGCAATACTTGAAGCAACATCCCATTGTGTTAGAGAGAAAAGGAAGTGCAAAAGAAGAAGGAAGCCACTTTGGTTCTCAAAAACAGCAGAAAAGGTCAGAGCCAAAAGGCTGGCCTTCAGGAAATATAAGAGAACGCAGCGAGATGAAGACAAGGAGGCATACCAAACTTCCCTAAGGGACGCAGGGAAGGCAGTAAGGCAGGCAAAGGCCCAAACCGAGGAAACACTAGCACGAACAGTAAAAGAATGTGACAAGACTTTCTATAGATACATTAGTGAAAGGAGAAAGTCCAGAGGGGTTATTGCTAAGATTAAAGGGGATAAGAGGGTGTGTGAGGAGGAGGGCCATGTAAAAGCATCTGTCCTAAATAGATGCTTCTTCTCAGTATTTATTGAGGAGAAGGTAGGGAAGGACCCACAGCTCAGCACCATGGACATAGGGGGGAGGGAGGTGTGCACTAGTCCCTTCACAAAACAAAAGGGTCCTACCAGAGCTGAATAAGCTCATGGTGGACAAGGCAATGGGACCTGATGGCATACATCCCAGGATACTAAGGAAGCTAAGGATGGAACTAGCAGAGCCATTATCAGAACTGTTTAGTGAGTCTCTGAGCACAGGAGAGGTCCCAGAAGACTGGAGAAGGGCTCATGTGATCCCGCTCCACAAGAGTGGTAGCAGGGAGGAGTCAGGGAAGTACAGACCAGTCAGTCTTAGCGCAGTAGCGGGCAAGATTATGGAGGCACTTCTTAAGGAAAGGATAGTGCAACACCAGGAATCCATAGGAACACATTATCCAAGACAGCATGGGTTTAAAACAGGAAGGTCCTGTCAAACTAATCTCATAGATTTCTTTGACTGGGTAACCAGAGTGGTGGACCAAGGGGGAGCAGTTGATGTTGCCTACCTTGACTTCAGCAAAGCTTTTGATACTGTTCCACGTAGAAGATTGATTAATAAGCTGGGTAGGCTCGGGTGTGTCAGAAGTTGGTCAACTGGGTGGCAAACTGGTTGACGGGCAGAAAACAGAGAACGGTGGTAAATGGGATACAGTCTGAACAGATGCAAGTCACACGTGGGGTACCTCATGGATCAGTCCTGGGGCCAGTCCTCTTCAATATCTTCATCAGTGATATTGCAGATGGACTGGAGGGTAAGGTTTGTCTGTTTACAGATGACACCAAGATCTGCAACAGAGTAGATGATCCAGATGGGGTGGGCAAAATGAGAAGAGATCTGGATAAACTGGCAAAATGGTGGAAGAGTGGCAACTGGGGTTTAATGCAAAGAAGTGCAAGATCATGCACATAGGGAGAGAAACCCTGAAGCCACCTATAGGTTGGGAGGAAGTTTCTGGCAGTCACAAGGGAAGAAAGAGACTTGGGCATCATCATCACAGATGACCTGAAATCATCCAAACAGACCACTAAAGCAGTAGGTAAGGCTAGGGAGATGTTGGGGTGTATTAGTAGGGGTATCACAAGTTGGAAGAGGGAGGTAATAATCCCTCTTCACAAGACACTGGCTAATCCGCATCTGGAGTACTGCGTGCAGTACTGGAGGCCACACCTTCATAAGGACATTAACCAAATTGAGGCAGTCCAGAGAAGGGCAACAAAAATGGTGCACGGACTGCATCAGAAAACATATGAGGACATATTAACGGAACTCAATATGTATACCCTGGAGCAAAGGAGGGAGATAGGTAATATGACTGAAACATTCAAACACCTTAAGGGCATTAACAAGGTGAAAGAGTCTAACATGTTTAAATATAAGAAAAATAGCAGAACCAGAGGACACAGCATGAGATTAGAGGGAAGCCGATTAAGCGGTAATGTGAGGAAGTTATTTTTCACAGAAAGGGTGGTGGATACATGGAATGGCCTACCTCAGGAAATGATGGATATGAATACAGTGCAGGGTTTCAAACAGGCATGAGATAGGTATAAGGGAGCAATACAGATGAGTATGAATAGATAGGCCATTGACAGAGCAAATGCTGATGGCACATTCATAAAGTAGAAAAATAAATGGGCAGACTGGATGGGCCTTGTGGTCCTTATCTGCTGTCAACTTCTATGTTTCTATTTTTTTATACACTACCTTCTGCACCCCTCAAAACACAGACCTTCTGCAATATTCTGTTCCTCATGTTCTGGCATTTGTATCCTTCTGCTCTCAAACATTTAGCTTGACAGCCTCAACAATCAAACAATACATCTCAAGCATGCCATTTACCTTGCTGTCCATCCATCCTGATACCACATGCTCTTAATTATCCTAGCAATCAAGGCTTTATTTAAGGTCTGAGAAAATCTACTCCTCAGTATTCCACAAGAAAGCCTATGGATTACAAACTATATTCTCTACTGATGGACCTCTTAAAAGATGGAGTTTTTGATCTTCCTGGATCTTAATCTCCAAGCAGCCATGACAATAGCATTCCTTAGATTCCTAGGACCTGGAGCATGTACCTCTTCTTCCGTCTTTAATCCTGTAATTCAATAACAAAGAACAGTCTCAAGAAAACATAAGCAAATCTCGTTACACTTACTTTACCAAGATCAAAAACTAATAGAAGTAATAAGGGGTCCACATATCCTATTTCATAACAGACTCAGCGTGGTATCCCATTCAAGTCCTCTATCAACAAAAATTATGGAGAGACATCCTGATTCTACTCATTCTCTGCTGTGTACTGAAAACTGTTACATCATGACTACTTAATGGTTGTCCTTCATGGCACAGTGTTGCTATCTTGTCTGGGTCTTGAATCCTCATCTGTTTTCAGCCATTCTTTCATACATAGATACATAGATACATAGACAGTGTCAGCAGATAAGGGCCTATGGCCCACCCAGTCTGCCCATTTGAGCTTGTAAGTTCAGTTTATGTTTTCCTAGAAGTCTGTTGCCCCTTACCCCTGACCTTCAGAATTCCTTTATGTCTATCCCATGCATTCTTAAATCCCGTGATTGTTTCAGCCCCCACCACTTCCTCTGGCAGGGTGTTCCACTTGTCCATCACCCGTTCTGTGAGAAATTCTTTCTCATGTTTCCTCTGATCGTCCTCCTTCCAACTTCATCCCATGCCCTCTAGTCCTGGAACATCTTTTTAGCTTAAAATAGTGTTTTCCTGCACCCTGTTCCTCCCTGTAAGATACTTGTATGTCTCTATCATATCCCTCTCTCCCTCCTCTCCTCCAGGAGTACATGTTGGTTCCTTCAACCTGTCTTCATAGGACTTGTGATGCAATCCATGCACCATCTTTGTTGCCCTCCTCTGAACCTTCTCTACCCTGTCTGTGTCCTTACGTAGGTATGGTCTCCCAGAACTGTACACTGTACTCCAGGTGGGGCCTCACTAGTGTCTTGTATAGCGGAATTATGACCTCCCTTTTCCTGCTGATGATGCCCCGCCTATACATCCCAGCATCCTATTTGCTTTACCTGCAGCCTTGTCACACTGTTTCCCTACCTTGATGTCATCAGAGATGATAACCCCAAGATCCCTTTCCTGCTTGGTGCATGCTATATCCTCACCCCCCAACTGATATATTGTGCCAGGGTTTTTGTGCCCCATATGCATTATCTTGCACTTCTTTGCATTGAATTTCAACTGCCAAACCACCTGACCATTCTTCAAGTTTCTGCAGGTCGCTTCTCATTCTGTCTACACCCTCTGGTGTGTCTACTCTGTTACAGAGCTTTGTGTCATCAGCGAACAATGAAATTCTGCCTTCCAGGTCCTGCGCCATGTCACTGATGGAGATGTTGAATAGGACCAGTCCAGCACTGATCCCTGTGGTACCCACTGGTCACTCTTCCCTCTGTGGAGTGACAGCCATTTACCACCGCCCTCTGTGTCCTGCCACCCAGCCAATTACCTACCCACCACACTACTGTCCTGCCCACCCATATTCCCCAGTTTGTGTAATAGTCTTCTATGTGGCACAGTGTCAAAGGCCTTGCTGAAGTCCAGATCACGCCATGTCCACTGCCTCCCCTGATCCACCTCCTAGTCACCCCAGTCAAAAATTCAATGAGGTTGGTCTGACATGACCTCCCCCTGGTGAAACCATGCTGCCTTGGGTCCTGTAGTCCATTGACAACCAGATGTTCCACCAATCTCTCCTTCAGTAGTGCTTCCATGATCTTCCCCACTACCGAGGTGAGGCTGACTGGTCTGTAGTTCCCTGCTTCCTCTTTGTTCCCACTTTTGTATAAGGGGACTACATCTGCTGTGAGTGCAACATGTTCATGAGTGTTCAGACATGAACATGTTCATGTTCAACAGTGTTCATGAGTGCAACAGACATCTCTGCTTCAGGAGAACATACCAGCTAACATCATCAAGATCATGGTTTAGTCACATCATTCTGCTTGAAATCAAGACATCCAAAATTAAATTCCACCAAGCTTATCAACGGCTGGAGGGAAGGTTTCCCCACAGGATGTTTTTTTCTCTCCTCTGTGTTACTGGGTCTATTCCATGAGTAGGAGGAGGTGGGTTCTATTACACCACACTTTGGTCTTGTGACGCTTTTCGCTACTGATTTCTTTTAGCCTCGAAAAACTTCTTCGGTCACCTCTACTGAGGGTGGCAAGCCAGAGGAAAGAGACCAGCCAAAATAACACTCAAATTAATGTTGTACAAGCACTTACACAACTGACAGCCACACACTGAATTGAAATGTTTCACCTGTAGTCCAATGGGAGGCTGCCAGACTCCACTTCCCTGCCCTACATAAGTCGCTCACTCACACACACCTCTCCTACATAGTGTTTTTTAGGACCACCTCCTGCCCCTCCTCCTTCTCTGGTGCGTTGACTCTGGTGTGACACTTTTAGCTACCAATTTCCTTTAGTTTCGAGAAACTTCTGCTGGCACCGCTACTGAGGGTGGAAATCCAGAGGAAAGGGGAAAGCAAAAAAGTAACACTCAGACTAATGTTGTACAAGCACTTACACAACTGGCAGCCACACACTGAACTCTGGTACCTTGAGAATGTCATAAGAAAGCCCAAGGGCACAGAACTCTAGTGGCTTAGGAATCAGATACTTGGTAAACACCCTAGGGGCCAATGGCAGACTGAACAACATGACTTGAAACTGATACAGGATTCCCATGATTCTGAATCTGAGGAACTTTCAGTATGTATGACTGATACGGATGTGGAAATACGTATCCTGGATGTTCAGGAAGAACCACACCCCGGGCTTCAGGGGCAGAATGATCTGGTTCAGCATTACAGTACAATATGAAACGTCTACCTGCAGATGAACTTGCCCAGGATACACAGATCTATGACAGGGTGTTATCCAATCCCTGCTGGGCTTGACTTTCTGGGACCAGCTTTACTACAGAGAAGCACAGAAACTACAGATAGAAAAAGATAATGAGTCCATCGCATCTGCTCTAATTCTACCTTGAAACCACTCCAGATCACTGCTGTTTGGGCTCAGACAGAGCCCCCTACTGTGAGCTCAGTCTGTTCTGCAGCTGTGTCCCCTCCCTCCCCCTACCCAGTTCACACAGTGGTGAGTTCCATATACCTGTCCTATTTCAACTTAATACCATGGGCTATCTCTGCCCTTACCAATTTGCTTGCTAGGTAATTTCATTTGTCCACTACTCTTTCCATGATGCAGTACTTCCTCAAATCACTCCTAAATTTATCCCAGACCAGTTTAATTTCATAGTCCCTGGTGCATGACCCCTCACTGTGTCTGAACAGTGAGTTCCAGTCCATCTTGTTAATCCCTTTAAGATATTTGAAAGTTTCTTTCGTATCAATCTTTTCTCTTCTGGTCTCATCTCATGTAAGTACGTTTAGGCTACACATCTGCTTCTCATATGACGTTCCCTGCAATTTTTGCACCACTTTGGTGACCTTCTCTGACCTGTTTCCAAGTGATCATGGTCTTTTTTTGAGATCAGGCTCCAAAACTGCATGTAATACTCCAGGTGAAGCCTCGCCAGGGACCTATACAGGTGCAGGATCAACTCCTGCCTCCTGCTCATGATGCCTCTACCAATACAGCACAGCATCCAGTTGGCCTTCTCATATACGCTGTTACACTGGGCTGATGATTTAAGGTTGTCACTAATGATTACCCCAAGGTCCTTTTCCTACGTAGACCATTTCACTCTATCCAATACTCTGTTTTACTGTTTTTAGTTCCAATATGTATGACTTTGCATTTCTTCACATTGAATTTGAGCTGCCAGACCCCCAGGTCCTCTCTCCAGTTTTGTTAGGTCATGCATCAATTGTTTAACTCCCATCTCTGTTTCTACCCTGCTAAATATTTTCCTATCACCTGCAAACAAGCTAATCTTACCTTATGTGCCCACTCCCATGTCACAGATGAATACATTGAAAAGTATCAGTCCAAGGACTGATCCTTGAGGCACCCAACTAGTCACCTTCCTGATCTTTCAATTACTCCAGCTGAACACTACCCTCTGTGTCCTGTCACCTAGTCTATTTATTAGCCAGTTGCCTAATCTGTCCTCCACTTCTAGGTCCATCAGCGTTTTCATAATCCTTATGTGTGGAACAGAACTGGACATCTTCTGAAGTCCAGGTATAGGACATATGCAGCCTGACCCTTATCCACTGCCTGTGTCACAGTGTTGGAAGTCAGTTTGGCTAGACCTCGCTTTTCCAAAGCCATGCTGCCTCACATCCTGTAGTCCTTGCTTCTTGGGAAACTCATTCATTCCATAATGATTATCCTGAGTAGTTTCTTAATTACAGAAGTCAAGACTCACTGGCCCGTAGTATACTGAATCCCTCTTGTTCTCTTTTTGCGAAGAGGAATTACATTTGCCTCCCTCCAGCTTCTCAGGGCCACTCCTATTGCCAGAAGTAATTAAAAAGATCTCTTAGAAGATCTTCAAATGCCACCCTTACATCCCTAGGGTGGAGGGTTTATATCTTGCACTTGCAGCTGTTGAACCTTGTTCTGTAGCACTAAGTGAGAATCCAGCAAGAGCACATCTTCTAGAGGAGAATGAGGCCAACATTAGGGAAGAGTCTCAGGCTCTAAAGATAACCCTGAACCTACTGCTTCCTGAACACATCTGTCTGAAGTTATATGGGACCATTGTGAAGAAAGTTGGAGCGTTAACCCCAAATGGGGAGCTGCAGCAGGGATAGTGGTGGGAAGGGAATGAGGTGTCTCATCCTGTCACTTCTTTCATTTGGAGGCAGGATAGGTCACTGGAGCTACTATTACCACTACCTTTATGCTGCCTTTGTTGAGAACTCTTGAGAGTCAAGGACTTGACCAAGGTGGTATTGTGACTACTGTTGCTGCTGGGCCTGCTGGCCATGAAAAGAACCACAAAAGGAGCCACCTCCAAACAGCCATTGTTTAGTGGCATGCTTGACATAGGTAACTGAAATGACCAAATCCAGCGTGACATTGGACATCCTTTACTATCCTGGCAAGGTAACTGTGGGACTCTACCCCAAACAAATCCATACACCCAATGGGAAGGTCAGATACTTTCTGCTGTATGTCCTGTGGGAAGAAGGAAATGTACCTGGAAACGAAACTTGGCTCAGTGTGTCTTTCCTGGTAAACAAAGTATAAATAAATAAATAAATAATAAATGTTCTGCTATGCCCAGTGATCTCTAATGACTGCTGTTGCCACTATCCTAGCTGAGAGATCCGCTGAATCAAGAGTCACCTGAAGCTGATGCTTGGCCATTGAGCAAACAGTGTCCCAGAGGTCCATAAGATTGTACAAGATATCCTCTAGTAGGAGGGACCAAAGGTCAGAGAGTCTCTCAAATAACTCATGGCTATACTAAGCAGTCAAGGCCACATAGCTGGCCTGCTGAATGCTCAGGGATGCAGCTGCATATACACTGTGGCCAAATTGTTTCTGTCTCTTGTTCTCTTTATCCAGAGGCTTGTCAGATTCTTTCTGCTTTCTGAAGCACTGTGCAAACCACCAGACCCTCCATAGAGGGGTGCTCCATGAACCATGTGCACCCTTTTGATGGCACCAGGTACTTGTGATCAATCATATGTGGTGGGTCAGGCAAGGTGCTGGGTGCTTCCAGATGCAGAGCTCGGAGCCCATCACTGCTTGGGTGATGGGGAAGGCCACTGCTGCTGAGAAATCCTTCTCCACGACATCCATCAGTGGGCAGATTTCTATGTTCTGAATCTCCTCCTGTGGACTTTCCAGAGCTGAGGACATTTTGCCCAAGAGCATAGCAAACTAGACGCAATCCCCCACCTCACTGAGGATGACAGGAAAAATTAGTTCTCAGAGTCCGAAGCTGCATACAAGGGTGTTTGACAATGACACCCTTAGTGAACCATCCATT
Organism: Neoceratodus forsteri; assembly: GCA_016271365.2. NCBI lineage: Eukaryota > Metazoa > Chordata > Ceratodontiformes > Ceratodontidae > Neoceratodus > Neoceratodus forsteri. The sequence continues at coordinate 325,127,821 of CM057459.1, forward strand.
TGGTCAGGGTGACCACCACTGACAGGAAATGGTGAAATTTGTCTATTGATTGGAGTGACCTGTCAGTGCACCCACCCACCACAGAGGCTGACCAGGCTGGGTCACTGAGAAGCCAATGGCAATGCCAGCTATGGTAGCATAGGCAGGCCAGAAAGGCGGCAGGCTGGCTAAATTCTGGGCAGTTCAGCTATTGACATCAATCGACCATGACCCCTTGTGTAGAAGCAGAAGGTCCCATGCTGCCACTTCAGATTTTCTCATTGATGGCTGACACAACATGGATTACGGTAGCTCAAAGTGAGGGTCTCCATGGTGAATGCTGCAGATTTTGTCAATTGTGGTGTTGAAAGCACAAATGAGGCTGAGAGTGAGATATTGATCATAACCGTTGATGCTCAGATCAACAGTTTGGGGGGATTTAAAATAAAAAGTAGGACCCAAAACTATTGGAAATATGTCCGCGATACAATACAGATAAAGGCACTATACCACTGTACCTATTTTATTTATTCATTACTAGGATTACAAATACCTTTGAACCAGGGGTTCTTTTACAAAGGTTTCACATCAAGGAGACATACAATGCATACATAGGTGATAAAAAATAACAGTATGGTATTAACAGAGTAGAGTTGAGCAACAAGTGGTACAGAAATGTTATAATTGGAGAGACTAGTGGTACATAAATGTTTCAGTTGTTAAAACGTCTAACAACAATACAGATGTTTACTGTAGAATGAACAGACAAGATTACAGCAAACACATTAGTAGACTTTGTCCATCTAAGAGCTAAGCAGGAATAAAATCAGCAAGGAGGAGATGCTGCAGGGGGAGTGGAAGTAGGTAGGAAGAGGTGGAGTACTGGTAGTAGAAACAAGAGTGGGTAGGACAGGAGGTATCAGCAGGTTGGGGTGGTGGCAACTAGGATGGCTAGGGACCAAGGGGAGTGAAGGAATAGGAACTAGAGGGCACAGTCACATTTATAAAATGTTGCTAGGTGTCGATGAAGTTTGCATTTGAAAGTGCCTGGTTTAGATTCAGAAAGGACTTCAGAGGGTAGGTCGTTTAACCAAGTTGACGCCCCTGTAGCTGAAAGTATGCTGGGCTTGTGAAGTCTGGCAGCGAGGAATGAGGAAAGCCTGCTTAGCTGCACTATGCATAAGAAAACTGGTTTACCATTGGTAGGAGCATGGTCTGAGTAGCTGGAGGAATTAAGGCAAGACATATTTTTTTTTTTGCTGAAAGACAGGTTTTATATTTTATTCTGCCCTGCAAGTTTAGCCTTTTGGTTTGCAAATAAAGGTCACAGGTATGAGTGCTTTTGACAGCACCAGTTATCAGCCTGCAGGCCTTATATAGTGAGATCATCAACTGCTTGAGAGTGGTATAAGTGGCAGCACTGTAGATTATCAGGCCATAATCAATGATGGATAGGATCCAGCTGGTGACTGCTAATCTTAAGGCCGCAGGTGTGAGACAGCGCCTGTGTCTGTTTATTACATATAATTCTTTTAAATTGTACTGGAACACAATTAGAAATATTTGTTTTAAGAGCATGGAAAGAAATATCTCATTTGATCCTGGAATTCTATTAAACAGACGCTGTCTCGTTTTTTTTTTAATTCCTAAAACAACAACAAAGAAGCTCCCTTACATCAATGGGAGTTCCTCTGTGGCACATGGTTAGCTTTTTAAACAGCCCCCCAAGGAAAGGATGGCATTGTAATTTGCCCCCAAGGGGCTAGCCGCACAATCCCTTTCCACTTCCTAACAGTCTATTCTGAAGTTTTAGGACATCTGTATAAGAACACTGGAGTATCCTCCATTGATATCTACCGAGCATCATTTTTAAACACTGTTTTTGGCCATTTAAGTGGACATTAGGTAAAACTGGAGCCAGAAGGCAACTTATAAGGCTCCTGTTAGTTGACCCCTGGCTCCGATTTTACTTAATGTCCACTTAAATGGCCAAAAACAGTGTTTAAAAATGATGCTCCGTAGACTTCAATGGAGTGCACACCCACACTCTCCCTATACAGACATCATAAAATGTCAGCATGTGGGGGCTGTGCAGGCTATTAGGAAGTTGGAAGGGATAATGTGGCTAGCCCTTCAGGGGCAAATACAGTCCTTTCCCTACCTTCGGCAGTGGTTTAAAAAATTAAACAAGTGCCACAGAAGAATTTCCACTGAGGTAAGGGAGCTTGCCCTTTGTTGTTTTACAGTTTGAGAAAGGTTCTCTTTAATGGGAGAGGTTTCCACTCTTGAGATCAATGAAGACCTAAAACTATTCTTATCACTAGCATAAGCAGTACCGAGAAAGGCAACTGAATTACACTGGAAGGTCATTGCACCCTCTCATGATTAGGAATGGCTGAACTGCTTGACAGAATGTTCTAATATGGAAATAATCTTTTCTTATGGAATCCAAATTTGATATGTTTTTCATGATCTGGCACCCTTTCCAATTATACATTCAAAAACAAACACAGTGAGTTTAAAGAGCATGTGTTCATATCTAATAACAAGACAACTGACTATTTTATTTATTGTTTTTTAATTTCACTTTTCAAACTGCTAGTCAAAAGAATTCAATAGAATTCTGCTATTGTGATCTAAGAAAATTTCAACTACTTGGGAGTCCAGTATATTTCTTTTTTTTATATACTTTGTATTTATTCATTTATGATAAACAAGCACATACATTCCTTGATTTCAAGTACAGGATAAAACAGATGCATATAATTATTATGATAGGTAATACATATCCCTGCATCCACGGTCACTACATTGTGGAGGAAAAACAAGCATATTGAAAATCGAATAGGTTCAACATTTAGGCCATTGCAACAAGACCATGGATGACCTTTCAATAAAATTTTTTTCTAAAAGTCCCAAGAGTCCCTTCTGAAAGACAGGCTTTTGTCTAAACGACTAGCCTTGAAGTCCATGAACCTAATATAAACATAAAGAATTTCCCTTTCTTAGGTTAGAGAACTTTCCCCACCTTCAATCCAGCTACCCATTATATAAAACTTCCCATTAGGTAACATAACATAAAGCTCAAAGCAGCAGTGCAACAATCTGGTGAAATTTTGACCTATACTTTTTTATACTATTTTAGATTGCCATTTACCTCCTGACTTGTATGGTATCTTTCTTTCCACAATTTGAGACTGCTTTAGTACTTTTTTTCATGTCTGAAATAATAAAAGGAGTGCTCCTTTTAATACACTGCGGACCAGGTCTTCATCAGTATTTTCAGCTGTCTTCCTTGGGTTGTGCGGTGGGAGCCAGTGGAGAAATCACCATAGTCTGGTTGAATGAATTGTTGCCAGTTGATTCTGACAGGTCGATTGATGAATTGGCCAGCATCAAAGTGTTCTGCTATCCTGATGGAAGCTCCATGGACAGACTAATGAGGCCCACTGGACGGTCAAACTCCTTAACAGATGACTGAACACAAGGGCCCTCCACATGTGATAGACATGAACAGCCCACGATATTGAATGCTCCCATTAGCAGGGAAAATTTTCCAACCTTTCATGGCACTTCAGAAGAGACTCATCAAATACCTGAAGGGATGACCTGAACTTATGTGTAACACCCCCCCCCAAATGGGGGCTTACCTTAATGCCTATTCTCCTGTTCTGTTTCATGGTGCCTGCAGGTGTCTCCGACGTGGTCCCCAATTTCCCCACCACAGCCAGAGTCCATTTGTGCCCCCAGTTTCCCCAAATAGCCCCACATGGGATTTCAGCCCATTTTGGGCTAAAAAACTCAAATCATGATCTGCTGCTGTTCTGTTTTTCTCCTCAGAGCAAGCAGGGACTGACCATGTGCATGTAGTGTCTTTGATCCCCCGACCACTGGTTTTGCGGTCCAACGGAGGACTTCCAAGAGGTCCCAGTCCCATATGTAGACACAGTGGGCATCTGTAACCTAAGCAAGGGCCAGGACAGCCCTCTTTATTTTGCAGATAAGGAGCGCTATGAGCGTTGCAAATGAAGGGGCTCATGAATATTAATGTTGGCAGCATTAATATTCATGACCCACTGGCCCAGTAGTGTGGAGGGCTGAGGTATCATGCCTTACTGCCAAGCCGGCGATCCGCATTTGCAGTGCAAGCGGGTCATCAGGGGTCGAACGGGAGGGAGAGGATTGAGTGTCTGGAGGACATTGCAACAGGCTTTTGGGGAAACTGCAGGGTCCTAATTCAGGCACAAAAACAGGGGGCCTGTTGCGCATTGAGTGAAGTTAATGAGTATTCATTTTGTGGACTGACAAGCAACTTCAGCCAATAGTGTTGGGAGAAACAAGTGGCCTCAGCCAATCGGGAGCCCCAGAAGGACTCCATAAAAGACAGTGCTTTCCAGGCTCAGAGGTGTTCAAGTGAGAACCCCTCACAGGGCAGGGGACTCAGGCTCCCAGTTAAACAATATGGGCCTAGTAAGTCAGTGTGAGCCCCTCCACAGGGGAGGGGGCCTTTCTTCTTCTGCAAGGAGACAAGTGGTTGCAGGCCACAAAAGTCGCTAGCCTGGGGGTTGCCAGAAATTATCCTCCAGGGCTGGCATTTGCCTTTCCACGTTTGGGGAAAATGTGAGTGAAATCTGAATCCTCAGCTGTGAGAGAGCTGCACGCATGTTCTGCCTTAGCAGTGAAAGTGCTGATGAATCCTGAAACTGTCAGAGAAAAGAAAGCCATTCTGCAAATGATCTGAGTGAGTAAACTTCTGCTTACAAGTATGAGTTAATGAGAGAACTGGTTGGGACAGAGAAGCCCAGATGCCCTGAAGTGCCTATTGTCTGTCTGCACCCTGCATTTAACCAAAGCACAAATATGGGTGGACAAGTGAGCAAGTGACCAGAGAAGGGTCCAGTGATTTGTGAAATGCTGTTTTGTGACTGTGTAAAGTGCTGCAGGACTGGAAGGAGAGTTCCCTAACCACACAGAGCTTTTCCTAGCAGTGCTTGGGATGCCAGAAATGTCTAGATGTCCAATTGGAGCTAAAAACACCAGCATAGCTAAAAGGGACTTTGTCTGTTGTGCCTAAATGTCTAATTTTGAGCTGCAAATGCCAGCGTAGCCAAGAGAGACTTTGCTTTTAAGTACTATGCTCTGGGAAGTGTCTGAGAAAGAGAATGTGCTGACAAGTAGAAGTTTAAAATGGTTGGGAGCCAGGCCTCAAGCTCTGTCTGTGATGCAAGAGAAAAAAAAAAGAGATTTCGACTAAACGAGATTGTGTAAACTTTGGCTCTGCCCTAGCCTTGGGGGAAATCACCCATGCTTGAACGACTGTGTCCTGTGATCCGCTTTGGGAGCCATGACCTGGGCTCTGGTTGCACAACCCATGCAGGAGTGTAGGTGCTTGTTCCCAAAATCCTTGGGAGTGCGCCTCTGGTTTTAAAGTTCTAACCCAACTGGCAAAGGGTTATGTCTGCCACACTGGGCACATGACTAGAGATTGTGACTACTTAACACAACTGCTAAAAGTATAAATGTGCTGTTTCATAAATGTGCTGAATGCAGTGCATTCAACTAAGATTGGCCTGGGACACAGCCTGGTAGTGTCCCACCTAGGGTGCTGCTGTATGTGCTTCCCCTGAGAGGCATAGCCTAGACATGGGGTTTGAAGTGCCGGCCCCAGTCCCAGCCTAGTTTTTCCACTGAGTGATTTCAACCCAGAGAGGGGCACTGCCAACAGAAGCAAAAGGTGTTTTCTTCCATCTGCAAAAGCTGTATGATCCTGCAGTCAGAAATGGGGTTACCTGGCTGTAAGCCTTTGCTTGCATCATAGCCTTCGGAGTCAGAGCCTGCCTGTTAAAAGCATCTAATTTTGCCTTGTACAGCTTGATTGTATCTTACCGATGAGGACTACCAAACAGTGAGCACACAGGGACCAACCCTGTTGTTGGAGAGACATGTAAATAGTTCAGTGTGTTGCCAAGTTCAGCATCTAGATACAAACCCTCTAAATCAGAAGGGGGTTAAAGTTTGCAATCACTACAGTCAGGATGTGTGTTCAAAAGTAACATTTAAAGTTAAACTGCTCATTTCTTTAAGGATCCCAACTAGCTGGCCAACGACAGCTGCACCGAACAACAGGCCTGCACCTTTGAGAACTGTTCAGTACTGGGTATCCAGGTTAAATGCATGGGACTGCAGGGTCCTAATACAGTTTGGGGACTGGTACCAGTGTGGGTTTTAAGTAACTGTGTCATCTTTTCTAGTGCAGCTAGCTTAGACAGCATCAGGGATCTGAATGCCTCAGAAGCTGGTGGGTGGCCACTGTGATTAATGCCTAAGGGTACAGTGCTAAATGATTATTGTGATCTCATGTTAATCTAAACCAAATACCAAATCCAAATGTGAATACTGTAAATAGCTTGACCTGCTCCTAGCCCTTCCCCATGTAAATAAATTGTTGTTTGATGTTTTTGCATATACTGTACCTGTCTCATAAGCATATTATTATTAGGGAGCCATTAATTACAACATTTCTGAAATGTAGGGGTTTGGTTATTGGGTCATGCTTAGGGTGGCACTATGGTATTGTGGGTGGGTACAGCATTTGAGAGGGTTGTACCAGGTATTTTCTAGCCCACGTAAAGTATACTCTGGGTGGAGGCACTGTGCAATTTTATTATCTTGGGAAAGAACCAGTTTAAAGTTAAAGTAAGAACCCAGGCCCCTCAACCTTGTTTCGGCCGGCAAGGCAGGAGTAGTGTAGCCCTTCAGATACCCAGTGCCAGGGTTACATGTGGAAACCTTCATTCTGTTTTCAAAGGCTGAGGGGATCTTCTAGTCAATATTCCTTCCCTACTACCAGGTCTAAAACAAGGATATCATCAAACCCCAGTGGGTAATCATCTGGCTGGGTCACAGGCTGTGTGGCAGAGCCCATTACTGTGAAAGGCCCACACATGGTCCCCAGTCTCTGCACCCTGTGATCCACAGTTGTCTGTGGGTGCATGGTCTTGGTATTACTGACAGTTTTTCAGATCATACAACTCAGAGAGTGGAGGCAGACATGATCATCAGTGACCGATATGGGGAACCTGAAAGTTTGGCACCTTTTACAGCTAGGATTTCATCTATGTTCCATAGTAATCAGTGGAGCAGTTAGCTGGAGCTGCTGTGCAAACAGTGAGTCAATTGGAAAACTGAATTAAGTCTGATTGACACTGAGAAAGCCTGAAAACTTTACAAAATCCCAATTTACAAGCAGGAACTGTGAAGGAGGAAACCTGTTCTTTCCAGTGGTAGAAAAGATCTAGGAGCAGTGGGGTGGAGCCAGAGGACCACGTGGCTTGGTGGTATTAGAACTCAAGCTAGTAGACTATTCTAGTGACTGAGCACGCTCAGTGAAAGACTGCCTATGTGTGGACAAGAAATTGAATCTCAATAGTTAGAAAGTTTTTTTCTTTAGCTTTGATGCAATTTTAACACATCTGCTAAGGATTAGTTTTGTCTCGCAGCCTGGAAGGGTAATTAAACTGACACCACTATCTTTGAGTAAAGGTGGTTATTCATGTTGTTACATTATTTAAAAATGAAAAATAACCTAGAGGAATTTACAGGTTAGGGAGTGGCAGTGACCAGAGACATCTGCTGTTCTGTTACAACATGAATTCCTGAGAACAACAAAACAATTATTTCCAGAAAGATAAACAAATTCACTGCGCAATGAGTGGCAGAGCTGTTCTGACTGCATTCACAAGCTGACATAGTATGTGGTTTTGTTCGCTTCAGTTACCGAGACTGGTGTAAACATAGCAGCACCACAGTATTTTTGCATTTAAGCAAGTCAAGGTAGATTACGTTATGAAAGCAAGCTTCATGCCAGGAGGCATATTTGTAAGCAACAGACAAGAAAGAAAATCAGTTGAAGCAATGCTGTACAAATAAATTCAAAACCATCATCACTGAGTATAAAAAAGTGCAGTTTGTGTCACAGGATGAGTTTCAGAATTATTTTTTATCACTACTTGCTTTACCCAGTAAGGAACAATTGGGGTGTGGTGTAGAGTGGGAGACATAGATTACCATTAGGTATTCACAGCCCCAATTCCAAACAAGTATTTGTCAATGCTGAATGTCTGCTTGCTGGTATTGGCACTGGTAGTGCAGGATTTAGAGAGATGCATAACAGGAATGGCAGTGAAGTATTAAACTAATGCCAACCCCCACCCCCACCCTGCAGAGACTGACAGGCATTAGGGGGTGTGCCTTTGGGTCGTTGGCCATAACGCTCACACCATTCCACCTCACTTTACCCTGCAGACAATGACAGGTGTTGCGGTGTGCCTTGGGGTCTTCGGCCCTTATATTCACCCCATTCCATAAGGAAATATATTTATTTTTTATTTATTTATTACATTTTGGTGACCGGGTAGGCCCACTGAGCCCCGAAGGTCTCTTTTTCATGGGCGACCCGGGATAACAATACAAGATATGATACAGTGAAGAAAAGCTTTTGATTACATAGGTTGTTCAAGCATAAGGTGGTTACAGACAGTGGTTACAGACATGGTTATCATCATGACACAGTTTTGCCTTGGTACTACTTGGCATAGCAATATACATGAGGTAGCATTGGTCCCTAGGTGTCCAGATACTAGAGGGAGGTACATGGTCAGCTCACCTTTGGGAGGGTTTGATGCAGAAAAAGGGGATACCTTAAGAGCCGTAGCAGTGGCATGCACGTGTGTCCAGTATATGGGACTTGAGCCTGGTGCGGAAGTTCGTGAGTGAGAATAAGCTGAGATGGGTGCAGTAGAGGGGAATGGGCTGAATGTTAGGGCCGAAGACCCCAAGGCATACCTCAAAGCCTATTACTGGCTGCAGGGTGGGGGTGGAATGGCATGAGCATTATGGCTGATGACCCCAAATCACCCCCCCCCAACGCCTGGTAGTCTCTGCAGGGTGGGGCGTTATGGTTGGAAATCCTAATGCCCCTGGCGTTTGTTGGCATTTTCACTCCAAATTTTCAACATGGGCTTTTTGGGACCCCACCTCATGAACAGTGGCACTATCATTTTGTCACTCAATCCCAAAGGTGATTGCGCACGCTAAGTCGCTTATTGGCACCACAGGTGCGAAAACACATTTTGGGCAGGATGTGAAAATGACAGCTGCACTGTTCATGAGGAGTATGAAAAAATGGCAATGTTGAAAATCTGAGTGAAAATATGAAAAAATTAGTGAAGTCACGGCGTGCATAGAAACTATACAACGCCGTCTATAACACAATAATTTTTGAAATTTTTCACCAAATTTTTAACATGGGTTTGTTAATCTGTCCCAAAGTTGATTTCCCACAGTACTCGCCATTCGAGCGCCACAGAGTCTTAACACATTTCAGGCAGGATGTGAAAAATGACAGCTGTACTGTTCATAAGGAGGTGTGAAAAATGGCAATGTTGAAAATCTGGAGTGAAAATATTAAAAATTGGCGAAGTTATGAGCGTGTGTAGAAACAGTGCAATGCACGCTTGTAACGCAGTCATTTTTGGGAATTTTTTCACCAAATTTACAAAATTGGTGTTTTGGAACCCCACCTCATGAACAGTGGCACTGTCATTTCATTAATCAATCCCAAAAGGTGATTCTGCACAGCAAACATAAAATAACCTTTCCGAACCGAGTAACCAAATGACAGTGGCAGTGTTCATGAGGTGGGGTCCCAAGAACCCCATATTGAAAATCTGGGGCCAAAATTCCTAAAAATGGCTGAGGTATCAAACTAAGTTGAACCCCCCCCCCCATTGACTCCCATTATACAGCTTACTGTCATTTCTTCAGTTTGCCAGTCAGCTTTGAAGAGTACAGACACATACCTGTCCATAGAAGATCGCTGCTCCTGACCCCTGGAGGTAAGTATAGGGTAAGGGGGGATGCAGGGAGATGGGTCCACAGAGGGAGGGTGGTGGTAGGGGAGAGGGGAATGGGGAGACAATGAGGGACCATTTTCTTTTTTACAGGGAAAAAAAGACTTTGAGGACGTTTTTCTTTATATTACAGGTTATAAAAATATTTAGGCACACTGGGGTGGGCTCCCAGTGTGCCACAATAGTGTGTGTGTGTGTGTGTGTGGGGGGGGACATGCCGACATGAGGATTGGGCACCCCCATGTCGGCATGGGGGAAGAGGGGGGATACATGCCGACACGGGGATTGGGCACCCCGATGTCGGCTTTCTGGAGAGTGTGTGGCAGGCAGAATGAGCCGCCAATGTGGAAAGCCACACCACGGCTCATTTATTATTTATTGAAATGGTTCACCAGGAAAGGCACACCAAACAAACAAGGTGCTCGGTGGCAGGAGCCGACAAGGACCGTAACTCTGGCCATGCGCATTACTGTGCAATGTAATGCACATGGCCAGAGTCTTGTCAGCTGCTGCCAACAGGGAGAAGATATGTCCGTGTGTCTGGTTGCGATGGAGGGGGAAGGTCCCACTGCAATGAGGAAACTGTCCCTCATTGCAGCGCCAGATTTCTTTCAAGTGCAGTCCTCCCTATCAAACAGCTGTCATAGACAGCTCGCCGATTCATAGGTGCCTGAGGGACGAGCCCCATAAAGCGTCAACTGCACTAGGCAGAAACTCACACATCTCTAAAATGTCATACTGTCCCAAGATGTTTCTTGTGCATGCGTGCAAGCAAACATAAAAATGGCACATGGTGAAACTTTTATTCTGGTTAGAAAACATTTTTTTTTAAATCAGCTCCCCAAGGTGGGGTGCACGCGAGCCTTGGATATACAATGTTGTTCCCACACAGGTTCAGTCAGGAGGCTGTTATTTCTCCATCATTAAATCAGCTCTGTTTCTCACCTGTTCTCTCTATATATCCACATGTTTTGCTGCCCTTACTAACCAGTTATTACTGGATCTCCTTAGGGTTACAGCATTCCATCAGTCCTGTCCATTTTGTGTGGGACTCATAGGGATTTAGTTAACTCCACTAGCTACCTAAATCTTTCAAAGTGGAACTTGCAACCTGAACTCCAGTGCCACTGCTTACCAGTGCATGGTCAGCAGATCAGGGTGGGGGTGGGGGGGGCATGACTGAGTAACTAATATGGAAGAGATGTCCAAGGAGTATGCCCATCACAGCATATCATGCTTGATGTCAGGACAGGGCCTGGTGTCAGCATCTCCATGCTTGATGTCAGGACAGGGCCTGGTGTCAGCATCTCCATGCTTGATGTCAGGACAAGGCCTGGTGTCAGCATCTCCTTGCTCTCCCACAAATGGGTTTCCTGCTTTAGCCACTAGGAGGACATCCATTTTGTGACTGCTACAAGGAATACCACCCCAGAGGATCACACTGTATGTCCTAATACACTGCCTCATCCTGTCACCACTATCTAAGTGAAAACAGAGCTTGTGGATGAAACAATGATCCCCCAAGAGTAAGATGGGCACCTTAACCTAGTTTGAGCACAGAGCTGAGAATCTGAAGACCAAGGTAGGAATCCCCCAAAAAACAAAAATAGACCAGTGCACAAAGTAAGCTCCTAATGGTGCTGCCAGGCAAAGCCCAAACAGTGCAAAATGCAGAAAAAGCCAGTAAACTCACCGAGAGGTCATAGCAGACAATCACTTTATTATGTCAAAACACACACATCCAGGAAAAACTGCCCCATGTGCATTCACCAACCTAAGGGCTTCATAGGGAAGATTCAGACTTCATTCACTCCCCTGATGAAGCCCTTAGGTGGGTGCTTTGATATAATAAAGTGATCGCCTGTTATGACCTCTCTGTGACTGGGCTGGGTATGAACCCCACAACCATCTGATGCTACCTGTGGGACCAAGAGCAAGTCACTTAATCTCCTTGTGTTTCACCGCTCTCTAATTCCACTTTTATCTGTCGCTATGCTGATTAAATCTCACTGTGTCCCTGCAATGGCAGCAACATTCTCTCCCCTCCCTCTCTTGTACTGTAAAATGTTCTCAGTTTGTATAAAATGCACTACAGAAAACCAAATTGCTCTGTTGTCCATTCCTTGACCAACAGGTTCTGGAGGCTGAGATGCTGCCCTGTTTGCAGACAGCCCTCTGCCCTGAGGGAGGAAGTTGTCCGTCTTCAGGCCGCACTGGACAGTAGTAAGGGAACCTCCCCCATCCAGGGAGCACCAGAGCCACCACCACTAACTCAGAGGTTGCAAAGAAAGTACAGCAGTTGAACCACAGTGGGCTCAGGGAGGGTAAGACTGGTGGAACAGAGGCACACCCAGTCAGTTGTTCCACTCCACAAACCATACACCATTCTGGGGGAGCATAGTTCCCCTATGGATGCACCCCGAGAGGAGACTAAAGAGGTTGCAGACAACTGTCACAAGGGATGCCCTCAGGAAAGAGGCAGAGGGCACCACAGGTAAAGGAAGCAACTCCTGGTGGGGGACTCAGTTATTAGGGGGATAGAACTGGGGGGAGCAGAAAAAACTGAAATAAGGTGCCTGCCTGGTGCCATGGCTTGGAGGGACAGGAAGCGCATCCTTAGGATCACGAGAACAGTTGCATGGGAGTCTGAGATGGATGTTATTGTCCACCTAGGGACAAATGACTTGGCTCATCATGAGATTAGAGCAGTGCAGAAGGACTTTGTAGAGTTGGGGAGGGGCCTAAGACAAGTAGTACACACAGTATCCTTTTCAGAGGTGCTGCCTGTTAGTGGCATGGGTGAGGCGAGGGTACTGCACCATGCAGTTTAATGAATGGTTGAAAAATGGTGTGGAGCACAGGGTTTGGCTTCACTGGGGACTGGGGTTCCACCTGGAGGACACCAGCCTATACTGGCAGGATGGTCTGCATCTGTCCAGGAAGGAACAAGTCTTTGGGCAATCGGTTTAAATGCTTCATAGCAAGCTTTTAAACTTGTCAAGGGGGAGGCACTGATAAGCAGCAGGAAAATCCAAGCCTCCCCCTACAAAACAGGGTACTAAATGAGAAAAAGACCATGGTAGAAAGGTCAGTGGAGGATGCTGCTACAGAAGGTAAAGCCATCAAAAAATGGAGAGCAATGAGTACCAATGCCCATAGTCTGGGTAACAAGCTTCCTGAATTAGTGGCCTTGATGGAGGAGGAACATCTGTATATCGTGGCAATCACAGAAACATGGTACACACAGAACCATGACTGGGACATAAACATACCAGGATACACTATCTACAGGAGGGACAGGGAGGGTAAAAGAGGAGGAGGAGTAGCTCTCTACATAATGGAAGGAATCAAAGCAACAGAACAAAAGGGTAAACAGGAGGAGAAGAAGCACTGTGGGTCAATTTGAGGCAGGCAATGGCACCACAATCCGCACAGGGGTTGTATACAGACCCCCCCCTCTCTGGGGGAGGAAATGGACAAGGAAATGATAGAAAGTATACTTAGAATGGCAGCTAAAGGGGAGATACTGCTGATGGGTGATCTGAATATGCCAGATGTTAACTGGAGTGCAGTTGCAGCAGTCACTTCTAAGAGTGGTGTTATTCTAGATGCCCTACAGGGGGCATGCCTTAGACAACTAGTATTGGATCCCTCTCGAGAGGGAGCAATCTTAGACCTGGTTCTCTCAAATGGAGATAGAGAGAGGATCACAGATGTAGAAGTGGGTAGCCATCTGGGAACTAGCGACCATCGAACAGTATGGTTCACAATATACACAGCAATAGAGTCAAGCCATACAAAGGCAAAAGTACTGGACTTCAGGAGGGCTGACTTTGCAAAAATGGATGCGTGCCTAAGGAATGCACTAGCAAATGGGCAGGAAGGAGGGGTGGAAGAACAATGGGGAATAATAAAAACTGCCATCACAGAGGTAACAAGCCTTTGTGTGACGCAAATAAACAAAACAAAACAATGTAAGAAACCACTATAGTTCTCAAAGGAGGTGGCAGTGAAGGTTCAAGAGAAAAAGAAAGCATTCAGAAAGTACAAGGAATCGCAGAAGGAGCAGGACAGAGAATTGTATCAGTTAAAGCAAAAGGAAGTTGGGAAGGCAGTCAGAACAGCAAAGGCCTGAACTGAGGAAAAGACAGCCAACTCAGTTAAGAAGGCAGATAAAACCTTTTTTAGGTACATCAGGGAGCAAAGGAAGACTAAGGGAGGGATAGTGAGGCTTAATAAGGGGGGGGTGGGCAGAGGGTGACAGTGAAAAGGCAGAGATACTAAACAAATATTTTTGCTCAGTATTTACAAATGAAGAGGGGGAGGTACCTAAAACAAACAATAGAAACACTCTGGATACAGAAGTTGATACCAGCCCATTTACAGAAGAAAGGATTCTGAAAGAACTCTTAAAACTGAAGGTGGACAAAGCAATGGGGCCTGATGGGATTCATCCCAGAATTCTAAAAGAACTAAGGGTAGAACTAGTGACACCACTGACTACCCTCTTTAACAAATCATGGGAGGGTGGGGTGGTACCTGAGGACTGGAGGAGGGCAGATGTGATTTCCCTTTACAAAAGTGGGAGCAGGGCAGAAGCAGGAAACTACAGACCTGTTAGTTTAACCTCAGTGATAGGGAAAATGATGGAATCATTTCTGAAGGAAAGAACTGTCGAATACCTAGAGGCCAGAGGGGCACAGGACCCAAGGCAGCATAGATTCACAGTGGGAAGGTCATGCCAGATGAATCTAATAGATTTCTTTGACTGGGTGACCAAAGTAGTAGATCAGGGAGGGGCTGTGGACATGGCCTACCTAGACTTTAGCAAGGCATTTGACTCAGTCCCACACAAAAGATTAATATACAAGTTAGCCAGCCTAAGAGTGGGTCCCAAGATGATAGCCTGGGTGAATTGGCTGGAGAATAGAACACAGAGGGTAATAGTAAATGGGTCCACTCTGAAGAAAGGGGGTTACTAGTGGGGTACCCCAGGTTCAGTATAGGACCGGGTCCCTTCAATGTCTTTATAAGCAACATTGCAGAGGACTGGAAGGAAAAGTATGTCTCTTTGCAGATGACACAAAGATCTGCAACAGAGTTGATGCACAAGGTGGGGTGAAAAGGATGAGAAGGGACTTGGCAAGGTTAGAGGAATGGTCAAATGTATGGCAGCTTAGATTCAATGCTAAGAAGTGCAAGGTAATGCACCTGGGAAACAAAAACCCAGGGGAAGCGTACACAATGGGGGTGAGATACTAACAACAACAAAAATGGAAAAGGACCTGGGGGTAGTCATATCAGATGACTTAAAGGTGGGCAAGCAATGTGAGAGGGCAGTAAGGAGGGCTGGGGGGATACTGGGATGCATAGGGAGAGGCATCACCAGTAGAAAACAGGAAGTTGTTATCTCTCTGTACAAACAGCTGGTGAGACCCCATCTGGAGTACTGTGTGCAGTTCTGGAGACCCAGTCTCCACAAGGACATAGACAAGATGGAAGCTGCCCAGAGGAGGGCAACTAAAATGGTGCAGGGTCTGCACCAGAAGACATATGAAAAGAGACTAAAGGAGCTTAATATGTATAGCCTCAAGGAAAGGAGGGAGAGGGGGGACATGATAGAAACTTTCAAGTACCTCAAGGAATTAACAAAGTCCAAGGGTAGCATCTTTCAAAAAAAGATTAATGTGGGGAACAAGGAGGCACAATTTAAAGATAGAGGGGGCAGCTCAGAGGTAATGTAAGGAAGTATTTTTCACAGAGAGGGTTGTGGATGCATGGACACGCCTTCCGGAGGAGGTTGTGGAGTCAAAAACAGTGGTTGAATTCAAGCATGCATGGGACAGTCATAAGGCAATTCTAGGGGGTGGGGGTAGAAAGAAGTAGGCTGCTGGTTAACTAGGATCTGCAGCTTATCCATTAGGTAGGGAAATGGACAGACTGGATGGGCCAAGCGGTCCTTATCTGTCATCAAATTCTGTGTTTCTATGTTAACAGGCTTTGGACATTTCAATTTTTGACTAGTTAACATACAGTAACTACTGAAATCTGCTGAAAGCTGCTGCTCATTACTATGACTGTCCTTCAATTCAAGTCCTAAACATTCCCATATATTCTGATCTTGAAAGCCTCGATATACACAGAATAGGTCACCTCTCATCCTTCTTTGCTCCAGCGTATACAAATTGAGGATATTACTTCTTTGGTCATACTTCTTGTCCTTCAGGCCCACCACCATCCTGATAGCCCTCCACTGTACCCCCTACAACATCTTTAGACCCTTCTTACTCTGAGGTGCCCAGAGTTGTCCACAATATTCCAAAAGTGGCCTCATTAGAGCTCCATAAAGCAGCACTGTAACCCTCTTGCCGCCATTGGCAATATGTCTACCAATATGCCCCTGCAAGTTATAATTTTAATTTGTGACACTTTCATTGCTCCTTTAGCAAAAACAGTGTACTTACTATTCAGTAGTGTACGAGTACTAGAATTAACACACCGGAAAAATTTTAGTCAGCAAAAAATGTCATCATATAGCTTTTTAGCATGTATTTCTGACATCCCAAGATTCCTCTTTAGTGTACTTTTAGTTTTCTCAGATATTGTTAACACAGCTTTTATAGCTAACTTTGTAATTAATGACTAAAGATGGCCGTCTCTTGCAATTTTTAAAAATTTCTTCCATTGAGGTTACTTGTTGAATATACATGCTAGATTCCTAATCTGAATGTATTAGAAAGATAGTAGTATGTGCTTCTGATGACAAACAGCACAACATTGTACCAAGATATTTATTTTTTTCATAGTGGGTAGGGCACAGGAATGGGAACGTTTAAAACCTTCAAAATTTGCATCTTGGTTCTGGAATTAAAAGAAAGCAAAAAATGAATATCTTGATATTTCTGCCAGAAAAATGAGGGTTATTCACCTGTAACCGTAGTTCTAGGAGTGGTATATGGTGCACATCCACACTCTGGCAGCCTTCCTTTCCCTTTAAATCTTGCCAGAACATCTTCAAGCTAAGCTCCTCCCACCCACCCAGATGGTATCCTCCTTGTCTCCGTCCCATGTCGTCAGATCTTGCATGCTGGAAACAGAGATCCATGTGCCACTCATCGGGGGGGTCAGGTGGGTCATGTGGATGTGCAACATATGCCACTCCTAGAAAGTACAGTTACATAAAGTCTTACCATAACAGTAGATCTTTGAGGAGTGTCTCTTGCAGTAGGTAATACACTTGGGTTGTCGCCAAAGGTCGCTGTGGTGCACGGCAGCTCTTCTAGCAGTCTTTTTTCAGGGGCCACACACACACGACATCAGCTTCCTATTTCCTATATGTGTGGGCAGTCCCTGGTATCCTCACTTTCCACCAGCTGATTCAGCTTGCTAAGCGAGGACCGAGGGGAAGCTGAGGTATCTCAATCCATAAGTCACTGGACCAGAATTTGTTCTCTTAGAGAAGGAGGGGGATGGAGGGTGGGAACGCACCTACTACAAGAGACACTCCTCAAAGATCTACTGTTACAGTAAGACTTTACATAACTGTACTGTCTTCCAAGGAATGGTCTCTTGCAGTAGGCAATACACTTGGGATGAATCCCAAGCAGTAAATCCAAAAAAGGGTGGTCATTATGACAGGAGGTCTTGTAGGACAGCTCGACCAAAGGCCATCCCATGAAGCAATATCTAAGTTGTAATGCTTTGAGAAAGTGTGAATTGTGGAACAGGTAGCTGCATTGCAGATATCTGTGATCAAAGCAGCCCCTTTAAAGAAGGCCACAGTAGTAGCCACAGCTCTGGCAGAATGGGCTTGGACAGGTCCAGGTAATGGTTTGTTGTATTTTGAATAACAAAATGTTATGCAGTGTGCTAGCCAATTGGAGAGAGTCCGTTTAGTGACTGGAAGACCTTCCCTGCCTGAGGGGAAGGTGAAAAAGAGTTGAGAAGTTTTTCTAATTGTTTCAGTTCGATTAGTGTAGTATCACAATATACGATGGACATCTAAGGTATGTAAGAGGTGTTCACCTCGACTGAAGTGTTCAGGATAATATACCGGTAACTCCAAGGACTGGTTTAAGGTGTGTTTGGACACTACCTTAGGTAGGAAGGAAGGGTTGGTATGAAGGGCCACCCTATCTTTGTGAAAAATCAAGTAAGGTTCTCTACACATGAGGGCATGGAGCTTGGAAATACGTCAAGCTGAAGTGACAGCCACTAAGAATAGTGCTTTCCAAGAAAAAAATGGACGTCACAAGTGGCCACCGGTTCAAAGGGCTCAAGAGTTAATTTCTCTACTAGGAAATTGAGATCCCATGGATGAGTGGGTCTTCTGATAGGTGGCTTAATGTGTAACATTCCTCTGAGAAACATTTTGGCTAGAAGATGTTGATACAGTAATCTGCCATCCAGAGGTTCATGGAAGGCTGAAATAGAGGCCAAATGGACTTTGATGGAGGAATAGCTTAATCCTGTCTCGGGCTATCGAGGCTAACTAATCCTAGACTTTTGTCGATGGACAAGAGTAGGGATCCAGTAATCGGGAAGCAGCCCAAATGGAAAAGCGTTTCCATTTGGCATTATATGTTTCCCTGGTTGCTGGTTTACATGTTGCCAGCAATATATTAGCAACAGATGAGGACACTTGTAGACATGCTAGGAAAACGTCCTCAGGAACCAAGCATGAAGGTGTAGTGCCTTCAGGTTGGGATGTGGAAGGGTTCCTTGATTCTTAGTCAAGAGATCTGGTCTGATTAGCAACGGAACAGGTTCCTGTACTGAAAACTTCTGGAGTAGGGGAAACCGCACCTGCCAAGGTCACAGAGGGGCTATGAGAATCATGGTGGCAGGTTTGAGTTGTAGCTTCAGTAGAGTCTCTTGCAGGAGTGGGACAAGGGGAAGCATATAAGAAGAGTTCTGTCCACGTTTGGGACAGGGCATCTATAGACTGTCCCTTTTTGCTTGGGATAATGGAATAGTATCTGGGGAGATGATGGTTGATCAAGGAGGCAAACAGGTCCAATTGCGGGGTCCCCCACAGATGAAAGACTTTCTGGAGTACTTCACAATGAAGTGTCCATTTGTGTGCAGATGACTGGTGACTGAGAAAGTTGGTCAGAAGGCTGTAACGTCCTGGTAGACAGACAGCTGTTAGTATGAGGTGTTGCCGAATGGCTTCTTGCCAAACTGCAATTGTCTCCCCTGCATAAAGTATTGGATTTCATGCCTCCTTGTTTGTTGAGGTAAAATACGACTGTGGTGTTGTCTGATTGAATCAGCAACTGTCCCGGAGACAGATGAGGTTGGAAAGCCTGGAGGGCTTAGCAAACTGCTCTCAATTCCAGGAGATTGATGTGAGGATGAGGGATAGAATTGGTCCACTTGCCTTTTGTCCTGTAAGGACCCAGGTGCATGTGACATAGACAGCCAGCTCTGAGTGCTCGAGTGCTGTATTAATTTTTGTTATTACATATAAAATATGTGAAGGGAAGGGTCAGTTCAAGGAAAAGGCTGTCTTAATGGAACTGACACATCAAGACCCCCAAGGGATAAGTGTCAAAGGACAGAAGGTATTTTAAACTGCAGAGATCTGGGGTGCAATTACCTTGTCAATTTGCTTTCATCCCAGGAAATAAGATTAGCCATTCATAATGCCCTCAGGGAGATCCTTTGACTTGCCTAGTTGCCAGGGAAGGATGTGTGGGGAGGGGTGTCGAAGAGAGGCCAGAATGCACATTGAAGAAGTTTGATGTCTGAGCCAGGGAGGACCCAGACAATTCTGGAAGGTCCAATATACATTTCCAGGGAACCTTTGAATTACATGAATACCCTTTAATATGTAGATACCCAGGGCCCAGATGAGGTTTAGGAGTCAAATACACTTCTGATTTGAATACAGTGACTTACATCAAAAGACTGTTTATGTGTGTGTCTGCAGCAGAGCACAAACCTGTTCTGACCAGTTAACCTGTGGAGAGGAAAGTCAGTGAGGTCATCTCATATGTTTTTTTAAATATTTTATTTTGAGACCCTGTATTGTAAAATATAGAGTTTGGTTCACCAAGGCGGAGTTAGTGACCTCATGAGAAGGCTGGCTCAGAAGTGTGTTTAAGTGCTGAAAGAACCTGACAGACGCACACAAGAAAATTTTCTGACTGACACAAGAGAATATAATCTGAGTGAGGGAGAATCATCACAGCACTGAAAAAGAGTAAGATTAGACCAGTCTAAATGTATGTATTGTAGGAACTGTAATTTTTCCTGTTTGTTTTAAGGCTGTATGTGTTGGGATATAAATATTTTGTTCTGTAATTATTGTTCTGTTTTGATATTTTTAAAGTAAAGATATTTTTTTACAAAAGAAACTGCTGGACTGCCTTGACAATTCTTTTTATTTTAAGTGGAGCTTTTAAAGGTTATACGTACACTGTGTATGGGCTTATTGTATACCAAACTGGGACATGGATAGAGTTCTCTAAAAGTCTTGCATTGAGTTCTAAGGGTTCATTTGAAAGGCCCGGCTGGGTGCCCGTAGGCAAAGATATTTGACCCCCCGAAGACAGAATTATCTGAGCCTGAGAATTGGGTACGCTAACAAGAGGTTATCAGTTTGAATCCCTTCAGAGCTTGAGACTAAGGTGACTTGAACCCACAAAACAGACAAAAGGGTTACCGTGTCTGTTCACTGTACACAAATCATATGCTCAGAGGTTGTCACTTTGGGAGTAGAGGGCTGACCGGCTGAGCGAGTTTGTGACAGACTGGTTGGCAGCGGTGGCATAAACATTTGGTGGTATAAGCTTCATTGTTCAGTGTGTTAGCTTGAAACCGTTTAGCTCACTTGGAAAAAAAGAAAGGCAGTGTTTTATTTCAAAAGGAAACAGAACTATATCCCTTGACTTACAGTTAAGTTTCCACCAATTTTATTTTTTTTTCTGAAGTGCCAGTCAGTATAGTATTAGTAGTGAGAGAAGAAGAAAATGTCTTCCGACTACAGCAAGCACACTGTAGATTTCTTAAAGCAGTTAGTGAGGGACAGGAAGTCCCGTTTGGGGTGAAAGCCAGTAAGCAGAACCTCATAGAGGCCCTGATGGTAGCAGATACCCAGAGCAGCGAGTCACCAACCGTGACTGAAAGGGACCAGACCTCGAGTGTGGCAGAACTAGTGGCCAGTGAGGGGTCCCGAGCCGATGAGGCAGACAGCAGGGCCACTGTCAGTGAAGGGCCACAGCAGCAGGGGAAGGTCACCAGTATCCTGAATCTAGAGGTACTCAAGCTGCAAATTGAGTTGCTGAGGAAAGAACTGGAGGCAGAGCGACAACAGAGGGAGGCAGACCGTGAGGCACAGCGACAACAGAGGGAGGTGGACCGTGAGGAACGTCAGTGCCAGCGAGAGGCAGAGGAGAAGAGAGAGTGAGAATGCAGAGCTGCAGAGGAGAGGAGAGAGAAGCGCCAGTGGCAACATGAACTGGAGAAGCTATGACTCCAACCAGCGGCACCAGGGCAGGTAAGTGGCTTGGGTTTAACTGGGACTGCAGGACTGGGTTACAAACTGAACTCTAAATTAATAGCTGAGTTTAAATATGGGGAGGACATAGATGCCTTTTTAAATTCTTTTGAAAAAGTTGTATTCAGGCTAAAATTCCTAGAGAGTCCTGGAGCTTCCAGCTATCCCCGCTACTTACCGGAAAAGCTCGGGATGCATTGGGTCACATGGACAATAAAGACAGTGATGATTACAGCAAGTTAAAAGCGGCACTACTAAAAAAATTTGAATTAACTGCTGAATCATACAGAGCTAAATTCTGTAAGCTCAGGAGAAGCCCTGATATGAGCTATGAGGAGCTAGCCATGAAACAACGTCAGTTTTTAAAACGTTGGTGGGAAGGAATTGAGGCAAACACTGTTGATCAAATTGAAAATGTGATTTTATTAGAACAGTTTTATTGGGCATGCCCAGCAGAGTTAAAAACCTGGATAGAGGACCAAGACCCAAAAACAGTGCAAGAGGCTGCTGAACTCTCAGACCACTATGCAAAGAGCAGACCTGCTCTGAGAGCGAATGGGGCCAGTGTGGCAGCGCAGAAAGGGAAAAGCGCACCTTCAGGGCAGGTAAAACCCTCACTGCCTCCACCGAAACCAGTTAGCCCCAGGTTTCAAAGAAAAGATTTCTCTGAAACAAGAAATGTTTGTTGGTTATGTAAAGAAATTGGGCACATTGCTAGACAGTGTCCAAGAAGGGCAAAAGATAATACGCAAAGTAGTACCAGAAAGGAAGTGGGTTGTTTGTGTGTCCCTGGAAGCATGCCAGTGAACATGAGGGAACACATGCACCCAGTTATGGTAAATGGTGTACAGACGCAGGGGTTAAGGGACACAGGGGCATCCCTGACATTGGTAAAAGGGGATCTGGTACAGTCTGGTCAGCTTATACCCAACAAATACATAACTGTACAAGGGTTTACTGGTGAAGAGAAAACATTGCCCCTGGCCAGTGTTCTCCTGGACTGGGGTGAAACAGGGGGAACTGTGCAACAGGTGGCTGTAGCTAACACATTAGCAGTGGATGTGATCCTGGGTAACAATCTCCAGCAGGGGATGGTATGTGCAGTTACCCATAGCCAAGTGGCCAGGGAAAACTGTAGTTCTCTGAGCCCCCCAGAAGCCATTGGGAAGATACTGAGAGGCTGGTTCCCCAGCCTGTGTCTCCAGAGGGGGAGACTGATAAAAAGGGGGTAGAAATTTCCCCAGGAGCAAGTAACCACCCAGCTATAGAGGGTTACTCCAAAGAGGGAGGGGTGAGCCCTTGTCAGAGGGTAGGGATTAACAGTGATCCTGAGGGCCCTGACGCTAGTGCTAGGGACCCTAGTTTAGTGACTGAAGGGGACCTGTCCCATGCCTTGGGAAGGTGTGAGGGGTTCGCAGCTGCTCACAGAAGTGACCCTAGTTTAAAGAAGCTGAGGGCTTGGGCAGACTCGGACAGTGCACAGGGAGGTGACGGAAGACACAGGGTTTATTGGGAAAATGGACTTATGTATACACAGGCAGTACAGACAGAGGGAGGGATGCTAGGAAGGCAGCTTGTCATTCCCCAGGGATATCGTGAGCAGTTGCTCAAGGTTGCTCATGATATTCCCTTAGCTGGTCATCTGGGAATCACATGAACTACGCAGTGGTTGGCCCAGAATTTCTACTGGCCTAACTTCACCCAGCAGGTGAAGGAGTATTGCAGGTCTTGTCACCGGTGCCAAGAAATAGGGAAGGTGGGCCAGAAAACCCAAGCCGGCCTGATTCCATTGCCCATAGTGGAGGAGCCATTCCAGAGGGTGGAAATGGATATTGTGGGGCCTTTAAATACCCCCAGCCCCTCAGGGAAAAGGTTCATCCTGACTGTGGTGGATTATGCCATCCGGTACCCAGAGGCAGTCGCCCTTTTCTCACTGAGGACAGACAAAGTGGCAGATGCCTTGCTTGGGATTTTCTCACGTGTTGGGTTTCCACAGGAGGTAATCACTGATCAAGGGGGTTCCTTCATGTTGGACCTAATGAAATGTTTATGGAAGAAGTATGGGGTGGTGCAGAGATGCACGACACTGTATCACCCACAAGCCAATGGGCTTGTGGAATGCTTCAATGGTACCCTAAAGTCAATGCTCCGGGCGTTTGCTGAACAGCATGAGAGGGACTGGGAGAAATACCTTCCCCACATGTTGTTCGCATACAGGGAAGTGCCCCAAGAGTCGACAGGATTTTCCCCCTTCGAACTCTTCTATGGACGCCAGGTACGTGGGCCCCTAGACTTGATCCGGGAGGACTGGGAAGGCAAGCACGCCACCCAGGGATCTCCCATTGTGGATTACATCCTAAGGTTTAGAGAAAGGCTGAAGGAGCTTATGGGGACAGCCCAGAGCAACCTGGCAGCTGCCCAGTGGAAACAAAAGGTATGGTACGATCGCAGAGCCAGAGCTCGCTTTTAGATGGTGGGTCAGGAAGTCACGGTCCTTATTCCGGTCTGGAAAGACAAGCTGCAAGCTAAGTGGGCAGGACCGTACAAAGTGGTTAGGAAGGTAAATGACGTAAACTACATTGTAGAGTTACCTGACCGCAGACAGACAGAAAGGAAGTACCATGTCAACATGATGAAGCCATATGCAAATAGGGCTGACATGGTGTTCGCAGTGTGTAGTCATGGGGAGGGGACGGACAAAGGAGACCCCCTTCTGGACTTGCTAGAAGACAGTAAGCGGGAGTCCTCTGTGGAGACAGTAAAATTTTCTCCCCAGCTGACCCCAGGCCAGATCCAGAAAGTGAGGGAGGTTTTAGCAGACTTTGCCCCCTTGTTTAGCCCCAAGCCTGGACTAACCCCCTTAGCAACACATAATGTGGAGACAGGGACCCAGACGCCCATACGGCAGACAGCATATCGGGTGTTGGAGGCTGTCCAAAAGGACATTAGGAGGAAAATGGAGGAGATGCTAGATTTAGGGGTAATCCAGAGATCCCACAGTCCCTGGGCCTCACCCAAAGTCCCTGTACCCAAGCCAGATGGCTCGACTCATTTCTGTGTAGACTATCGTGGACTGAATGCAGTCAGGAAGTCAGACGCCAACCCGATGCTCCGGACGGATGAACTCCTAGACAAGTTGGGGGGGGGGGCGACCTACCTTACGACCATTGACCTGACCAAGGGGTATTGGCAGGTAGAATTGACTGACAGAGCTAGGGAGAGGTCGGCCTTTATCACTCCGATAGGTTTATTTGAGTTTAAAGTAATGCCTTTTGGAATGAAGAACACCCCGGCCGCTTTCCAAAGGTTGGTGAACCAGATGTTGAAAGGTGTTGAGGAGTACGCCGTGACGTACCTGGATGAACATTGCCATCTTCAGTACCAGCTGGGAGGAACACCTGTCACACCTTAGGGAAGTGCTGTGCAGAATACAGAGGGCCAGGCTCACTGTCAAAACCGAGAAGTGCCAGGTGGCTATGGGAGAAATGGCATACCTCCAGCATGTGGTAGGCCTGGGGCAGCTCCATCTGAAACAAATAAAAATAGAGGTAATACAGGCATGGCCCAGACCAGAAACTCAGAAGCAGGTCAGGAGTTTTTTCAGGACAGCAGGGTACTACAGAAAATTTGTACCAAATTACAGTGCCCTGGCTGCTCCCCTATCTGACCTGACAAAGAAAAAAATGCCAAGGAAAATCACCTGGGGTCCAGCCTGTGAGGAAGCCTTTACCAAACTGAAGGAGGCACTGTGCAGTGCTCCTGTTTTGACAAGTCTGGACTATAGCAAAACTTTTGTAGTTCAGACGGACGCCTCAGACGTGGGTATTGGGGCAGTACTAAGCCAGACATCCAGCGAAGGGAAGGACCTCCCGATAGCCTACCTGAGCTGAAAGCTGCTCCAGGGAACAAGCATACTCCACGGTGAAAAGGATGCCTTGCTCAAGTGTAGGCCCTAAAGAAATTGGAGCTATACTTGTATGGGCAGCCTTTTGTGGTGCAGACTGACCGCAACCCCCTGGTTTGGTTGTCACAGATGGGGAAAAACAACGGCAGACTGCTCAGATGGAGTCTTGCTTTACAAGGGTATGATCTTAAAATTGTACATAGGGCCGAAGCCAAAAATAAGAACTCAGATGGACTGTCTAGGGTCTATGAGGAGTGAACCGATTTGGGATGGATCCCCCAAATTCAGTCTAGGTGGGGAGGAGTGTGACATAGACAACCAGCTCTGAGCGTTTGAGTGCTGTATTAATTTTTGTTATTACATACAAAATATGTGAAGGGAAGCATCAGTTCAAGGAAAAGGCTGTCTTACTGGCACTGACACATCAAGACCCCCCGGGGATAAGTTCAAAGGACAGGAGGTATTTTAAATTGCAGAGATCTTGGGTGCAATTGCCTTGTCAATTTGCTTTCATCCCAGGAAATAAGATTAGCCATCCCCTCAGGGAGATCCTTTGACTTGCATAGTTGCCAGGAAAGACGTGTGGGGAGGGGTGTCGAACAGAGGCCAGAATGGACACTGAAGAGGTTTGATATCTGAGCCAGGGAGGACCCAGACGATTCTGGAAGGTCCAATATACATTTCCAAGGAACCCTTGAATAACATGAATACCCTTTAATGTGTAGATACCCAGGGCCCAGATGAGGTTTAGGAGTCAAATACACTTCTGATTTGAATACAGTGACTTACATCAAAAGACTATTTATGTGTGTGTCTGTAGCAGAGCACAAACCTGTTCTGACCAGTTAACCTGTGGCGAGGAAAGTCAGTGAGGTCATCTCAAATGTTTTTTAAAATATTTTATTTGGAGACCCTGTATTGTAAAATATACAATTTGGTTCACCAAGGTGCAGTTAGTGACCTCATGAGAAGGCCGGCTCAGAAGTGTGTTTAAGTGCTGAAAGAACCTGACAGAGGCACACAAGAACATTTTCTGACTGACGCAAGAGAATATTATCTGACTGAGGGAGAATCATCACAGCACTGAAAAGGAGTAAGATTAGACCAGTCTAAATGTATGTATTGTAGGAAATGTACTTTTTCCTGTTTGTTTTAAGGCTGTATGTGTTGGGATATAAATATTTTGTTCTGTAATTATTGTTCTGTTTTGATATTTTTAAAGTAAAGATACTTTTTTACAAATGAAACTGCTGGAGTGCCTTGAGAATTCTTTTTATTTTAAGTGGAGCTTTTAAAGGTTATACGTACACTGTGTATGGGCTTATTGTATACCAAACTGGGAACTGGATAGAGTTCTCTAAAAGTCTTGCATTGGGTTCTAAGGGTTCATTTGAAAGACCTGGTTGGGTGCCCGTAGGCAAAGATATCTGGCCCCCCCCGAAGACAGAATTATCTGAGCCTGAGAATTGGGTACGCTAACAAGAGGTTATCAGTTTGAATCCTTTCAGAGCTTGAGACTAAGGTGACTTGAACCCACAAAACAGACAAGAGGGTTACCTTGTCTGTTCACTGTACACAAATCATACGCTCAGAGGTTGGCATTTTGGGAATGGAGGGCTGACCGAGTTTGTGACAGTGCACACCCCACCATTCCAGGGATGCATCCGTAGTCAACGTCTGCCAGGACGGCGGTATGCCTTGACATAGGTTGGCCTGGAGTGTCCATCGTAATAGGGCAGACCATAACAAGGGAGTGACTCTGATTTTGTCTTCGAAATTTCCTGCTCTTTGAAACCACTGGTTCTGGAGAACCCACTGCACTGGTCTCATCTGAAGATGGGCGAAAGCTACTGTAGGGATTGTAGCGGCCATGTGGCCTAGGAGACACAGCATGCATCTGGCTGTGACAACTATTTGGGCTTGTATCTGCAGTGCCGGAGACAGAAGCTTGCATTGTCTGTTGGCTGGGAGGTAAGCCCTGGCAGAGACAATGTTGAGGACCGCTCCTATATACAGTATTGGAGCGACTGTGTAGGGGTTGGATTGGACTTCAGCCAATTGACTGTAATCCCTAGAGTTTGGAACAGAGTTAAGGTTACCTCCAGGGAAGAGAGTTGGGCCATTTTGGACTCTGCCTTTATGAGCCAATCATCCAGGTATGGGAAGACAAAGTGCCGTCTCTTCGTAGGGCTGCTGCTACTACCGATAGGCATTTGGTGAACACTCATGGGGCCGAGGAGAGGCCAAACGGGAGTGCCCAAAATTGGTAGTGTTAACCCAAAAGGTGAAAATGAAGGAACTTGTGGTGGGCAGGATGGATAGCGATATGAAGGTAGGCATCCTTCATGTCCAGAGAACATAGACAATCCCCTTATTTTAGTATTGGCATGATAGAGTTTAGGGTGATCAAGCGGAATCTTTTGTACTGAATGTACAGATTCAGTTGTCTGAGGTCCAGTAGTGGTCTGAGATCTCTAGTTCGCTTAGGTACCAGGAAGAAGTGAGATTAGAACCCCTTCTGGTGTTCTGTAGGGGTTAATGGGTAAATGGTCTTCTTGATTAGAAGAGCCTGTAATTCTTCCTGGAGACTAGGAATATGGCCGGGTGGGTAATGGACTGAACAGGGCGGGTGAAAGGGAGGTCTGGACAGAAATTCCAGAGTGTGACCCGTCTGACTTATCTGAAGTACCCACTCATCCAATGGGGTCATTTTCCAGGCCTCCAGATGGAGGGCAAAATGACGCCCACAGCTTCCGGGGCCTGGTCGAGAAAGTGTGGACAGGGCCCCAGTAGGTCACTGGGTGGCGGGTTGACCTGCCCCACCGGGAGGATGTGAGCGGGAGCCCTTGGCTGCAGAAGCATTGGCTCTGGTAGGTTGGAAATGACCTCCGAAACCACCTCTGTTAGAGCCTTTGTATTTACCACCCTTTTGGAATAAAAAGAGGATTGGGAACGGTGTGATGGCTGTGAAGTATGGTACATGCCATGGACTGTGCGTAGAGTTCTGCCTGAAGCTTGGAGATCATCAATCAATGTTTGAGCACCTGGCCCAAATAGTTTGGACCCATTAAAGGGGGCGTTAACTACTCTCTGCTGTACATCAAGTGTGAACCCAGAGACATGAAGCCAAGTATGGTGATGTAAGGTAATGCCTGTAGCTGACATATGGGTCGAGGTGTCAACTGCATCATAGCCCGACTGGAGTAGGTGATGGGAAATGGAGTTGCCAGTGGGTATTGTAGCCAGTAACTGTTCTCTTTCCTGTGAAGGAGGGAGTTTGTTGATTAATTCAATGGCAGATGACCAGAGTGTACGCTGGTATTTGATCATGTGTCCCATGTAATTCAGGATTCTGATATTCATGGTACTGGATTGAAATACCTTTTTTCCCAGATAATCTATCCTGCGGGATTCTTTATCAGGAGGTAAGGAACTCATGTGCTTTGGTCATTTAGTCCGATCATGAGTGGCAGCAATCACTGCTTCAGGAATAGTGGATAGGAAGGGGTGATCCAGAGGAGCGTGGTATATGCGATCCGCCTTACGGTGAACAGCCGTGACAGAAGGTTGGTGCCAGGCTGCAAGCATAGCATTTTGGTAGGTCTGGATTAGTGGGGGTACCACTAAGACCAGCTCCTAGGGTAACTCCAAGTAGTCTGCCATATCCTTACGTTGTTTGTCATGTTCGGTAGTGGAGAATCCCATGACTTTTTTCAATTTGGACCATCATTTCATGGAAAGAAGGGTCATCTGGAGGAGAGGCAGCCATATGTCTGCACAAGTCCTCTTCTAATGAGAAGAGGTCCAATAAAGAGGTGTGGGGCTGGAAATCCAACTCCTGAAATTCCTCGTTCTCTAGAGCTCTGGTAAAATCTGCCATGAAGGCAGGCTCATCTGACAAGTAATCCTCCATATAAGGCAGGAGGGGACCAGGGAGGGAGAGGATCTCTGTCACCATGAAACCATTTAGGCGGAGGTGTGAGTGAACAGGATGGATGACTCAGCTCTCCTGGATCAGGGGGCTGAGCATACCGCACGGCATGCAAGACATACTGTACTACAGTAGAAACGTCCAGTTCTGTTTGAGTAGGAGGAGGGGTAGGGATGGAGGGCTTCCGGGAAATTAAAGGGATGATGGTGGGGATTGGACACATAGCCTGAGCAAGTCTTGCCCCTGAGTGATAAAGACCAGGGTCCCGATCATTATCCACCTGGCCCCTATAGGTACCCACCTGTGAGGGTAGAGGGGCAGTGAACATAGCAAAAGCAGTAGGTTTTCCCCATGGAATATGGCTCATCATCAATGGAGTCACTGGGGAAAGAGTGCTATGCTGTATAAATGATGGTCCCATTGACGGGGGAGAAGCCCCCGTTTCTGGAGCATCAACGGAACCCATAAAGGGCTCATTGTAAACTGCCGTCAACGTGGTAGAAAGCACCGTCGATGAGAGGGTATATCGTCCCGTCGACGAAGAAGCAGGCTGAGAATGTGCCATTGACGGTGGGGCACCTGTAACAGTGGCTGTCGACGAGCGCTTAGGCACAGAATGTGAGAGGGGGCTTCTCCTTTCAATGAGAATCACTGTGGGGGGGGGACTCTTGGGACGAGCCCCATGATTCGCCGTGAGAGACAATTTCTGCTCCATTAAATGTTGTTTGATCTCAAACAACCGTTGACGACGGGTCGCTTGGTTGAAGTCCTGACAATGAATGCAAGAACTGGTGTCGTGTATGGGTCCCAGACACCTTACACAAGTAGTGTGTTTGTCGAAGTGGTATATTTTTCTACCACAAAGGCAGGAACGAAATAGCACAATCTTGCTTGAAGATTCTTTGGACATTCATTTGGTTGCTCAAATTCTCATAGATGACTGCTGTTCTGAAGTTGCTCTAGTTGCTGCGTGCGAGCAGAAGACGTTGAGAAAATGAACTGAGGATACCAGGGACCGCTGACACTTATATAGGAAACAGGAAGCTGATGTCATGTGTGGGCGGCCCCTGGAAAAGACTACTAGAAGAGCTGCTGTGTGCCACAGCGACCGGTGGTGATGACCCAAGTGTATTATCTACTGCAAGAGACCATTTCAAGGAAGATTTATGGTTACAGGTGAGTAACCCTCATTTCTAGGGGCATGGATATGATGCACTATCCACACTCTGGCAGACTCCTAGCAGTTCTCCGGGAGGAGGGGGAAAGTTGCACACACCTACTTAGGAAAAAGGGAGCGGAGAACTGAAGCCCCAAAATCAGCATCCTGGCATGACTCAAGGTCGATGTGGTAATGGGAGATGAAGGTGTGTGCTGACTTCCAGGTAGCAACCTTGTAGATTTCCTGGATAGGGATGTCCCTGGAAGCAGCCACCAAGGCAACAATATGTCTGGTGAAATCAGCCCTTAGCCCTACAGGAGGCTCCCTACCAGTCAACCTATAGCAGAGGTCAATGCAGGATACAATTCACCTGCTAATCATCCACTTTGCTGCCGGTCTGCCAGGTGCAACTTCAGTGCAGGTGACACGGGGCTGATGAACCTCCTTTGAACTCCAGCCATGCACTCCATGTAGTAAGCAAGTGCTCGACACAGGTCCAACATGTGGAGCCTGTGCTCAGCCTCCAAGGTTGGAATTGTGAAGTACACTGGGAGATTGATCACCTGGTTAAGGTGAAATTCTGAAACAGCCTTCAGAAGGGACTTCAGGTTGGGGTGGAGGACGACCTTGTCCCTGTGCAAAACCAAATATGGAGATTCCACTGAGAGTGCCTGGAGCTTGCTGATCCTTCTGGCAGAGGTGATAGCCACCAAGAAGGCAGTCTTCCATGACAAGTAAGAGATGTCACACCTGTGCATTGGTTCCGATGGCTTGTCCATGAGCATTGCCAGAACCAGCAAAAGGTCCCAAGGCAGTGGAGGCTCACACATTGGTGGGGACAGGTGGTCAAGGACCTTAAAGAAGCACCCGACCACCTTTTCCTGTGCCACCGCTGGCATACCAGTCCACTTCCAGTATGCAAAGACAGCTGCAAAGTGCACCTTGAGGGTTGTCGACCAAAGGCCCAACAGAGAGAGAGACCACAAGTAGTTCAGGATGCTATCCACGAGGTAAGACAGGGGATCTAGCTCTCTGCCCTGGCACCAAATGGCTTCCACTTGAAGGCATAGCACTGGCAAGTTGATGCCTTCCGAGAGGCCTCTTCAACCTGAAGGACCTTCTCAGAGAAGCCCAAAGACTGGAACTCTAGCTGCTCAGAAACTAGGCTGTCAGGTGCAGGGGACTGAAGATCTGGGTGCAAAACCTTCCCCTGATAGCAAGAGAGCAGGTCCAGGCACAAATACAAGTGCCACAGAGTCCTGCTGCTCAGGCTGAGGATACTGGGGTACCAAAACTGGCACAGTCAGTTTGGGGCCACTAGGATCATCCGTGCCTTGTCCCCCCACACCTTGACCAACACCTTGTTTGTCAGGGAAAGGGAGGGAAAGCATACAAGAGGCGCGGGATCCATGGCCTCGTGAAGGCATCTGCTGTTAGAGTTCCACACTGTGGAGAGCAGGCACAGAACAGTCTCAGCTTTGTTTTCTACCAGAAGGCACACTGGTCAATCAAGGGAGTGCCCCATTGGGAGAACAGGTGATCCACCACCTCCTGGTGGAGAGACCACTCATGAGACACCTTGTCCACTCGGCTGAGAGCATCCACCAACTGTTTGGAGTCTCTGGTCACATGAATAGCCAGGAGATTGGCACCCAAGCTGCACATGAGGGTCCAACTGTGGAGGGCTTCCTGACACAATCAGAGGGAATGTGTTCCATCCTGCTTGTTGCTGTAGTACATAGTGTGGTATTGTCTGTCTGGATCTGCATGACCTGACCCTGAACAAATGGAGCGAAGGCCATCAGACCAAGGTGCACCGCATGGTTGATGTGGTACCAGGACTCCTTGGGAGTCCAGAGCCCGTGGGCCCTGTGGTCCCCCAGGTGTGCCCCCCATCCCACCAGAGATGCATTGGTTGTCAAAGTGATCACTGGCTCTGGGCGGATGAATGGGACTCCTTCCTGTAGGTGTTCCGGGATGAGCCACCACTAGATGACATCCAACACTTGCTGCATTACCGTGACTGCCTGGTCCAGGTAACTGAGGCTCTGAGACCACAGTTGGCCAGCCCCCACTGTACGGGCCACATCTGCCAGCGGTCCACAAGACCATGCTGCTACTGGATGCCATGTACCCCAGCAGTCACAGAAAGTCCTAGGCAGGCTGTGAATGTCCAACCTGAAATGATCAAACAAAGGAGGTAAGATCCGCCGCCCAGTCCGCTGTAAGGCCTCAGCATGAAGGGAGGTGAGCTCTGCCCCAGTGAAGTGGATGACCTAGTGAGGGGTGGAGTTCCAACTTGGCTGAGTTGACTAGAAGGCCCAAGGCCAAGCAAGTCAGAGGGCCAGATCCCTGGACCACGCCACTTCCTCCCAAGAGGAACTTGTGATCAGCCAATCATCCAGGTAGGGATACACCCAAACTCCTCAGTGTCGCAGAAATGCTAACACTACTGCAATACACTTAGTGATGACCCTGGGGGCCGAGGAGAGGCCAAATGGCATCAAATGGAACTCAGAAAGCACCACTTCTGTGCGGAACCCGATGAACCGCCAGTGGTACGGATGGACTGGGATGTGGAAGAAGGCACCCTGGAGGTCCAGAGAGCAGAATATGCCCTGTTCCAGGAATGGGATGATTTGGTTTAGAGTGACCATCTGGAACTTGAGCTTCCTCAGGAACTGACTGAGATCATGAAGATTCAATATGGCGCACCAGCCTCCATCTATTTGGGAACCAAAAAGTATCTGAATACGATGCCCTGAGTGGCCAGGGTGTCCGAAACATGGGCTATGGTGGCTTTCTGATGTAGCAGAGTAATGACATCCTGAAGGGCAGACATCATGTCTGGAGACACCATAGCTTGCCATGGGGCATGGGCTTGGTAGGGTGGGAGAACCTCGGAGTCTAGAAGCAGACCACAACCCACCACATCAAGCACCCATTTGTCAGATGTGATGATGGACCAGGCATGCCAGAAATGGTGAAGCCAGTCCCTCAGGAAGCCAAGGCTGATGCTGGACAGGTGGGAAGGAGACATACGAGCATACAAACATATGAAATTGTCAGCAGATACAGGCCTTACATCTATCTAGCCTGCCTGAGTGCACAGCACTTCAGCAATTTAGACTGCAGCTGCCCCCCTTCCCTCTGTATTTCCTCCTGCTTCATTCACACACTCCATCCACCCTCTGTTTGGACCCTCCCTTTGATCCTGTCCCACCCCCATCTTGAAGCTGCTCACTGACCTCAAAGATACCACCTCTTCGGGCAGGGCATTCCACCCTGTAACCACCCTTTCCATGAAAAAGTGCCTCCTCATTTCCCTCCTGAATCTTCCTCCCTCCAATTTCAGAATGTGTCCCCTGGTTTCTCTCCCACCTTTTAATTTGAACATACTTTCAGTCCCCCCAGGTACTTGAAGGTGTCAGTCATATCCCCTCTCTCCCTTCTGTCCTCCAGTGAATACATATTGAGCTCCCTCAGTCTCTCCTGATATAGTTTATCTCCCAATCCCAGGATCATTTTCATTGGCCTACACTACACCCCCTCCAGTAGCTTGATGTCCTTTTTCATCTAGGGGCACCAGTACTGCATGTAGTACTCCAAGTGTGTCCTCACCAGGGACCTGTATAGGGCAGGATGACTCCTTCTCTCCTAGAGATGATTCCCCTAATGATGCATTCCAGCATTCTATTGGCCTTTGTTACCGCCCTCCTGCATTGGGGTGAGTGGTTCATTTCCCCTATTACTAGTACTCCCAGATCCTTCTCCATTGACGTGGATAGCTGCACTCCCCCCAACCAGTAACTATTTATAAGATTTATGGCCCCCAAATGCATGACCTTACACTTCTTGGCACTGAACCCTAATTGCCATGTTTTCGCCCAGCTCTCCAGCCTTGCTAAATCCTCCTGGAGTACTCTACTACCTTCCCTCCCCATCTACTTCCACACATATCTTAGTGTTGTCTGCCAAGCGGCTGATCTTACTTTTTATTCCGTCTGAAATGTCAACAATGAAAATGTTAAACAACACTGGTCCCAGCACTGAGCTCTGTGGGACCCCACTTGTTACAGCTCTGTACTCCGATAGTTCACCCCCCCCACGACTACCTTCTGCTACCTATTCTGCAACCAGCTCTTGACCCATCTAACCAGTTTGCTTCCTACTCCCAGGTTACCCAGTTTGCTGGTCAGCCTACCATGAGGCACCGAGTCAAAGGCCTTGCTGAAGTCCAGGTAGAAGACGTCCATCACATGGCCCCAGTCCAGTGCCCATGTCACCCAATCTAAAAAAGTCAACTAGGTTTGTCTGGCGAGATCTGCCTGAGACAAACCCATGCTGCTTGCCATCCTGGAGACCATTATCCTCCAGCCTCTCCTTGAGGATAGTCTCCATTAACTTTCCTACAATGGTGGTAAGGCTTACTGGTCTGTAGTACCCTGGTTCATCCCTGGGCCTACTCTTATGGAAGGAACCACATGTAACATCCTACAGTCCCTTGGTATGTGCCCAGTATCCAGGGAGGTGTTGAATAAGTTTGCTAGTGTCCCTGCCAGGACTTCTGCCAACTCTCTCAGGACTCTAGGGTGATCTCCATTCGACCCAGGTGCCTTATCCACCCTCAGAGACTTAAGACCCTCCATCCCATCCCTGGGGTTCAAGTGAACTTGTCTACTACCTGGACGGTCCAGCATGTTTTTCTCAAACTTTGGATTTTATCTGATTATTTGGACCGGGGAAAAGAGATAAGTACTGGAGACTTAATGGGTTTAATTTCAAATGGCTCTTTGGTGGGGTCATGAGAGGGCCTCTGATTTGCATATTTTATTTGTAATGTTATGCACTGTTGTGAGAAAACAGTGTCTGGACTTTAAATGGTGGTGGTGGGGGTGAGAGACCCATCATTAAAACCCCTTTTATACTGATATTTTTTATTTTATTGGTATTTATTTGTAATTGTATTTGTTTTGTAATTGTATTTGGAAAGTGTTAGATGTGGTTGGGTGGGGGACTTTTTAAATTATTGCTATTAGCTTATTCAAATTTTATTTGTTTGTTTATTTATTATGTGTTGGCAGGGGTCTCTCCCCATCAGGCGCTACTCTCCTGTTGAGCTCCGTGGCCTCTGTCCCTTTGATTGTCTTCATTTGCCTGCTGAAGTTTATACTCAATACCGTGCATTGGGGATTGTTAGGAGAAGCTACAAGGGTGGAGGCTGAGGCCCTTTCGGGAGGGTGGAACCAAGCGGCTGGATTGGAGTAGTGGTGACTAGGAGATGCCCTGGGGCAAAATGGATTTCTGATAGGGGTTTTCCCTGTCTGGTTCCCATACCCAAGTGCTCCACTGTATGTGGGTGGATGACTCGGTCAACCCCGGGGTCTCATCCAACCTGGGTGGTGTTATGCAATGCCAGGTCTATTAAGAACAAGACGGCAGTGATAGCTGATCTTGTTGGCTCACCAGACCTGGCCTGCATCACTGAGACCTGGCTGGATGAAAATTCTGGCCCTATTTTGGAGTCAGCAATTTCAGCCGGGTTTTCGGTGATACACTGCCCGAGGCTGGATCGTAGGGGCGGGGGTGTGGCCATTGGTTTTAGATCATAATTGAGCCTTGTGGAGGTGCCAGTAGGGGACACTTGGTCCTTTGAATGTATTGTGGGTGCAGGTGCGGGGTGCAGGATTCTTCTTGTCAACTGTCCATCCGGGGGTGTGAAGCAATTCCTGCAGGAAGTCGTGGGCTTCATCGTTGACATGGTGTTAGAGTCCCCCAGATGGATGGCGCTTGGGGACTTCAGTGCCTGGGTTGACAATGAACTCTCACAGTTTGGCCAAGACTTCCTCCAGTTCATGAATTCGCTGGGCTTCTCACAGGTGATTACCTCTGCAACCCATAGGTATGGTCACTCTTTGGACCTAGTCTTCCTTCTGGGTATGGAGACCTCTGATTTGGTGGTGGAGCCAGTCAGTTGGTCGGACCATCACACCATAAGGTTCAACTTCCAGGTCCCCCCCAATATAGGCCTGCCCCTACAGAGATGGTCCGGTACCGCCCTTTAAGGGGCTTATCCCCCGATGGCCTACTGGTGGTGCTGGACCTATCGGGGCTGCCGAGGAATAGCGGTGATCCAGATACCTTAGTCCGGGGTTATAATGATGCTGTGACTGGGGCTCTGGATTGCCTTGCTGCTGTCCGCATTCATCCCCTTACCCAGCACCCTCGGTCCCCTTGGTTTGATGGGACCTTGAGAGGACTGAGGAAAGTCGGACGAAGGCTGGAGTGTCGCTGGTGAAAATCGGGCCTGCATGCCGACAGACTTAGATTGTTAGCCCATTATAAGGACTATCAATCAGCTATCTCCCATAAGAAGGCAGAGTTCCTGTCCAGGAAGATTGCTGCGGCACAAAATCAACCAGCTCAGCTCTTTCATACTGCAGACAGACTGTGCAATACAGTCTGTCTGCAGTCTCGGAGAGTATTGTTGCAAGGGAAGTGCCAACATCAGGTCCGAGATTCACACGGGATGCCCCAGTAGGGCGGACGATGATCAGTAGGAGGTGGCAGCTCTTTGGTCTGCCTTGTCTGACCTTGGCCGGCCAGCAATCCGGAATGTTCTGAAGATTATCCAGTCTTTGCGGCCAATCTGCTGTAGTTTGCACCGCAGCCCAACGCACCTCCTTGTGAGGTATGTTGAGACCATCGTCCCGGTCCTTGCTGAGATAGTCTGGCATTCGTTAGAATCCGGGGTGTTTCTGGATACCCTCAAGGAGGCGGCAGTGGTACCTCTTCTTAAGAAACCATCTCTTGACCCAGACTGTCTTGCTAACTACAGGCCCACCTCTAACCTCCCCTTTGTGGGTAAGGTTATTGAGAAGGTGGTCGCGCTGCAACTGGAGGATCATTTGACCATCCATAACATCTACGATCCTCTCCAGTCCTGTTTTCGGAAATGGCATAGTATCAAGATGGCCCCTGTTTGGGTTCTCAATGATCTCCTAACAGCTAGAGATCGAAGGAGCCATTCCATCTTGGTTTTTCTTGATCTCTCGCCAGCATTTGACACTGTGGACCATCAGGTGTTGGTCGGGCACCTGCGGTCAATCTGTGGACTGTCTGGTACAGTCCTAAGATGGTTTCATTCATTCCTCACTGGCAGGTTTCAGAGAGTTGTCTGTGGGATTTATTCCTCTGACAAGGTCTCCCTGCCATTTAGGGTTCCGCAGGGCTCTGTACTGTCCCCCATGTTGTTCGCAGTGTATATGCTGCTGTTGGGAGACATTGTAAGGCGGTATGGGCTGAGTTTTCACTGTTATGCAGATGATACTCAGCTCTACCTGTCCTTTGTGCCTGATCAAGGGGGAGCTGTCTTGAGTTTTAACGATTGCCTTTCCGAGACTGAGGATTGGATGAGTGCCAGCTGGCTGAGGTTGAATCCAGATAAGACTGAGGTTTTGGTGGTGGACCCAGGCCGTTGGTTAGAGGGGCCATCGGAGGGGCGAGCCTCAGGGCTTTGGCTCGGTGGTCGCCAACTGATGACCTCTGAATGGGTGCAGGATCTGGGTGCAATTCTTGATGATGGATTGACACTTAAACATCAGGTGTCATCCGTTGTCAAGACTGCCTTTTACCACCTAAGGAATGTAGCCCGGATCAAGCACCTAGTTCCAGCTGATAACCTACCAGTTTTGGTTCACACTCTTGTAACCTCTCGCCTTGATTACTATAATGCCCTGCACATAAGGCTACCAGGGGTTGATACCTGTTGCTTGCAGCTGGTGCAGAATGCTGCAGTCAGGCTGTTGACTGGGCTACCTCGTAGCTGTCATATCACTCCTGTGTTGCGCGATCTGCACTGGCTGCCTATTCAGTGATGGATCACCTATAAGGCCCTACACAGACAGGGACTGAGTTATCTGCAAGATCTCCTTCATCCCTATTGTCCCTTCTGGCCACTTTGCTCCACTGACAAGGGATTGCTAGAGATTGCAAGGGTTCGTTTAAAGTCATCTGGGGCCCGTGCATTTGAATTTGTGACCCCATCCCTGTGGAATTCTCTATTTTGTCGGACTCTACAGTGCCTGACAGTGGAGAGCTTTAAATCTGCACTAAAAACGTATTTATTTACTTTGGCGTTTTCTGATTCTATTTGATCTGCTGCAGACGTTTTTATATGTTTTAATATGTGTAGCTGTTTTTATGTATTTTATGGTTATGTACTAGCGCTATGGTTTTGGAATAGCTCTATTTTATAAATAAATAATTGATTGATTGATTGATCACCCTATCCACTCGAATCTCACCATCCATAACCTCCTCCCCCCCTTACTCCAACTCCACCCTTCCCCTTTGGTACTGGCCCTTCTCTCTCCCTGGTAAATACTGAACTGAAGTACTCATTGAGTACTTCTGCCTGCTCTGCCCCCTTTTCCGCCCATCCATCACCATTCTTCATCATAACAATCTGATCCTTACTCTTTCTCATTCTCTTCTCCCATATATACCTGAAGAAATCCTTTTCCCCTTCTCTGATCCC
The DNA here is from genome assembly GCA_016271365.2 of Neoceratodus forsteri. NCBI lineage: Eukaryota > Metazoa > Chordata > Ceratodontiformes > Ceratodontidae > Neoceratodus > Neoceratodus forsteri. The sequence goes on from CM057459.1 coordinate 325,166,747, forward strand.
CTGTGCTAGCCTCAGTTCCCTCGATGCCTTGGATGCCTTACTGTTCTGCTCACCTCCCTGGATTTCCTCATGTATTCCTCCCCTGTCCTCCTTGTGGTTGGATCTTTTAAAGCCCCTAAAGGCAGCCCTCTTCTCCCTCGCCTTCTCCAAAACCTCGCTGTTCATCCTGCTTGGCTTCTTGATCCTGGTTTTCTTGCTCTGGCTCTTTACACATGCGCTAGTGGTCTCAGCCTGGCTCTGCTTGATGATTGCACACTTTTGCTTGGCATCCATGTATGGGTGGATGCTAGCTATGTGCCCTTCCAGTATACTTCCCATCCTGCCAAAGTCTGCCCTTTTGAAGACCAGGACCTTAGTCTTTGTTGTAGCTACCTCCTTTCCTAGATTGAGAGAAAACCACACTGTACAGTGGTCACGTCCCACCAGGGGGTCCTCCACCCCATCATCTTGGACCTGTTCACCATCCGTCAGCACCAGGTCCAAACTGTTCTCCTCCCTAGTACAAGGATCTTCTTCCTGGTACATGAGGTAGCTGGGACACTCCAGTCTACCCCTGGCAGGTTAAATTCCCCAACCACCACAGTGCTACCTTTGCCACTAAGCCTTCTGAACTGCCCCACCCCACAACCCGTCAATGAGAAGGCTAGGTGGAGGCTCCAGCACTGGCTGTTGGAGAAGCACCACCACCACCCTGATCCCTGGGCTTCTTGGAGCCGGAGATGGCACGTTTTGGTTTAGGTCACCAGGCCTGGGACTGCCCAAGTTGTGGTTGCAGCACCTTGGACAGTGGTGCCAGATAGGGCCAAAACTGAAAGGGCTTCTTTTTCTGTTGCAGGCCCTTAGCATCTTTCTGTGAGGATGTAACAGAATCCAAGGTGGTGGTAGATTTCTCAATTGTGGCAAAATGGCTGTCCACCCCCAGACCAAACAGGTCAGTCCCCAAGAAGGGGACATCCACCAGCTTATGCTGGGAATCCGTCATAAAGGTGGAGATCCTTAACCATGCCCAATGTCGCATGGTGGCCACAGTGGCCACGGACCTGACAAAGGAGTTGCCGATGTCCAAGGCCATCTGAAGCTGGTGCTTGGCAACCAAACATCCTTGGTCCCGGACCATCTTAACTGCCAAATGAAGTCCATCTTCTTCCAAGTTGTGTACAGGGTGTGCTTGGAAACAACTGAGAAGCTGCGTGGGATATACTATTGTGGACTAAATATCTGTAACTAATCTCTCTCTCTCTCTCTCTCTTGCTTACATCTGAGAGAAGTTTTCCTCACTTTTAAAGTGGTATTGCTTTGTGTTTGTTTTAGTTTTTAATTCAGGAAGGGTTTTTTTAAAACTGCTCATCTTGTCAGCATCCTCAGAAGGTCTGAAATAACTGCATATTTGATTTTCCTTTGTGGCTAACTGGACTGATTACTAGAATTCTGTGAGAATCTGCATCAATATATTTTGCAACTTTTGGTGGGGTTGTGTGATTCAAAATAGCAAAAGCTGCAGTTTGTAATTGGATGCCAGACATAGCCTGAGGTGGGGGAAATTGTCTTCACAAGTCAGAGGTCTGCATCACTGCCATTTGTCTAGCTAGACCATTTCAGCATTGTTCAATTACTATAAACTAGTGGTGTGATCCTGTTTGAGGCAGAAGTCCATCTTCTTCCAAGTTGTGTACAGGGTGTGCTTGGAAACAACTGAGAAGCTGCGTGGGATATACTATTTTGGACTAAATATCTGTAACTAATCTCTCTCTCTTGCTTACATCTGTGAGAAGTTTTCCTCACTTTTAAAGTGGTATTGCTTTATGTTTATTTTAGTTTTTAATTCAGGAAGGGTTTTTTTAAAACTGCTTATCTTGTCAGCATCCTCAGAAGGGCTGAAATAACTGCATATTTGATTTTCCTTTGTGGCTAACAAACCACCAGGCTGTTTTGGGCTGAGAGGTTTACCTGTGTCTGACTTGGATGTCTGGATTTTTCTCTGTTTGATTAGCAGGGTACTTTCTCTGTCAAATTGTTGTGTAGGGTATCTTGCTGACAGGAAGGCACTCATCGCAGCAGTGGGTGAGAGCTTTGAGCTGATTGTTTTGTGAGGGCACAGTTTAGGCCCAACCCTTCCCACCCCTCACCCCACCCATCCCTGCAAATAGTTCCTTTATACCTGAGTTCTGACATCATTTCCTTGAGTGCAAGGTGCATTTCACTGTCATATCCTCTCTAGCATACTGCACTGACAATATAAGCATACATTGTATAATATATATATTTCTATATAACAAATCACACACGCACGCGCGCGCACACACACACACACAAATACACAAAAAACTAGATAAACATGCGGGGAGTAGTGCAATGTAATGGCTGTGGGACAGCAGTCTTCCAGGAGTCTTTCTGGAGGCTGAGATGCTGCCCTATTTGCAGACAACTATCTGCCCTGAGGGAGGAAGTTGCCTGTCTTCAGGCTGCACTGGACAGTAGTAAGGAAACCTTCCCCCAGGCCACACTGGATAGAAGGAAGGGAACCCCCCCATCCAGGGAGCACTAGCGCCACCACCACTACCTCAGAGGTTGCAAAGAAAGCACAGCAGTTGGACCACAGTGGGCTCAGGGAGGGTGAGGAGGATGGAACAGAGGCACACCCAGTCAATTGTTCCACTCCACAATCCATACACCATTCTGGGGGAGCATAGCTCCCCTATGGATGCACCCGCAGAGAAGACTGATGACAACTGTCACAAGGGAGGCCCACAGGAAGGAGGCAGAGGACATCACAGGGAAAGGAAGCAGCTCCTGGTGGGGGACTCAATCATTAGGGGTATAGAACTGGGGGGAGCTGGGAAAACTGAAGTAAGGTGCCTGCCTGGTGCCATGGCTTGGAGGGACAGGAAGCGCATCCTCAGGATCACGAGAACAGCTGCAAGGGATTCTGAGCTGGACGTAATTGTCCACCTAGGGACAAATGACTTGGCTCATCATGAGATTAGAGCAGTGCAGGAGGACATTGCAGAGTTGGGAGGGACCCAAGACAAGTAGCACACACAGTATCCTTCTCAGAGGTGCTGCCTGTCAAAGGCATGGGGAGGTGAGGGTACTGGCACCATGCAGTTTAATGAATGGTTGAAAAAATGGTGCGAAGCACAGGGGTTTGGCTTCATTGGGGACTGGGGTTCCACCTGGAGGGACACCAGCCTATACTGGCAGGATGGTCTGCATCTGTCCAGGAAGGGAACAACTCTTTTGAGCAATTGGTTTAAATGCTTCATTTGCAAGCTTTTAAACTAGTCAAAGAGAGAGGCACTGACAAGCAGCAGGAAAATCCCAGCCTCTCCCTACAAAACAGGGTACTAAATGAGAAAAAGACCGAGGTAGAACGGTCAGTGGGGGATGCTGCAACAGAAGGTAAAGCCATCAAAAAATGGAGAGCAATGAGTACCAATGCCCACAGTCTGGGTAACAAGTTTCCTGAATTAGTGGCCTTGATGGAGGAGGAACATCTGGATATTGTGGCAGTCACAGAAACATGGTACACACAAAACCATGACTGGGACATAAACATACCAGGATACACTGTCTACAGGAGGGACAGGGAGGGTAAAAGAGGAGGAGGAGTAGTTCTTTACATAAGGGAAGGAATAAAAGCAACAGAACAAAAGGGTAAACAGGGAGGAGAAGAAGCACTGTGGGTAAATTTGGAGACAGGCAATGGCACCACAATACGCACAGGGGTTGTATACAGACCCCCTTCTCAGGGGGAGGAAATGGACAGGGAAATGATAGAAAGTATACTTAGAATGGCAGAAAAAGGGGAGATATTGCTGATGGGTGATCTGAATATGCCAGATGTTAACTGGAGTGCAGTTGCAGCTGCCACTTCCAAGAGTGCAGTTATTCTAGATGCCCTACAGGGGGCATGCCTTAGACAACTAGTACTGGAGCCCACTCGAGAGGGAGCAATATTAGACTCGATTCTCTCAAATGGAGATGGAGAGAGGATCACAGATGTAGAAGTGGGTAGCCATCTGGGAACTAGCGACCATCGAACAGTATGGTTCACAATAAACACAGCAATAGAGTCAAGCCATACAAAGACAAAAGTACTGGACTTTAGGAGGGCTGACTTTGCAAATGGGTGAGTGCCTAAGGAATGCACTAGCAACAGGCAGGAAGGAGGGTGGAAGAACAATGGGAATAATAAAACTGCCATCACAGAGGTAACGAGCCTTTATGTGAAGCAAATAAACAAAACAAGACGATGTAAGAAACCACTATGGTTCTCAAAGGAGTGGCAGTGAAGGTTCAAGAGAAAAGAAAGCATTCAGGAAGTACAAGGAATCGCATGAAGGAGCAGGACAGAGAACGTTATCAGTTAAAGCAAAAGGAGGCTGGGAAGGCAGTCAGAACAGTAAAGGCCCAAACCGAGGAAAAGATAGCCAACTCAGTTAAGAAGGGGGATAAAACCTTTATAGGTACATCAGGAGCAAAGGAAGACCAAGGGAGGATAGTGAGGCTTAATAAAGGGAGGGAGGGTGGGCAGAGGAGACTGTGAAAAGGCAGAGATACTAAACAAATATTTTTGCTCAGTATTTACAAATGAAGAGGGGAGGTACATAAACAAACAGTAGTAACACTCTGGATACAGAAGTTGATACCAGCCCATTTACAGAAGAAAGGGTTCTGAAAGAACTCTTAAAACTGAAGGTGGACAAAGCAATGGGGCCTGATGGGATTCATCCTAGAATTCTAAAGAGCTAAGGGTAGAACTAGTGACACCACTGACTACCCTTTTTAACAAATCATGGGAGGATGGGGTGGCACCCGAGGACTGGAGGAGGGCAGATGTGATTCCCTTCACAAAAGGGGAGCAAGGCAGAAGCAGGAAACTACAGACCTGTTAGTTTAACCTCAGTGATAGGGAAAATGATGGAAACACTCTGAAGGAAAGAATTGTCAGTATCTAGAGGCCAGAGGGCACAGAACCCTAGGCAGCATGGATTCACAGCGGAAGGTCATGCCAGACAAATCTGATAGATTTCTTTAACTGGGTGACCAAAGTAGTAGATCAGGAGGGGCTGTGGACATGGCCTACCTAGACTTTAGCAAGGCATTTGACACAGTCCCACACAAAAGATTAATATACAAGTTAGCCAGCCTGGGAGTGGGTCCCAAGATGACAGCCTGGGTAAAGAATTGGCTGGAGAATAGGACACAGAGAGTAATAGTAAATGGAGTCCACTCAGAAGAAAGGAGGGTTACTAGTGGGTTACAGCAGGGTTCAGTATTAGGACCGGTCCTCTTCCATGTCTTTATGAGCGACATTGCGGAAGGACTGGAAGGAAAAGTATGTTTCTTTGCAGATGACACTAAGATCTGCAACAGAGTTGATGCACAGGGTGGGGTGGAAAGGATGAGAAGGGACTTGGCAAGGTTAGAGGAATGGTCAAATGTATGGCAGCTTAGATTCAATGCTAAGCAGTGCAAGGTAATGCACCTGGGAAACAAAAACCCAGGGGAAGAGTACACAATGGGGTGAGATACTAACAACAACAAAAATGGAAAGGGACCTGGGGGTAGTCATATCCAATGACCTAAAGGTGGGCAAGCAATGTGAGAGGGCAGCAAGGAGGGCTGGGGGGATACTGGGATGCATAGGGAGAGGCAACACCAGTAGAAAACAGGAAGTTGTTATTCCTCTGTACAGACAGCTGGTGAGACCCCATCTGGAGTACTGTGTGCAGTTCTGGAGACCCAATCTCCGCAAAGACATAGACAGGATGGAAGCTGTCCAGAGGAGGGCAACTAAAATGGTGCAGGGTCTGCACCGGAAGACATATGAAGAGAGACTTAGGAGCTTAATATGTATAGCCTCGAGGAAAGGAGGGAGAGGGGGACATGATAGAAACTTTCAAGTACCTCAAGGGAATCAACAAAGTCCAAGAGGGTAGCATCTTTCAAAAAAGGTGTGCAAGAACAAGAGGGCACAATTTGAAGATAGAGGGGGCGCTCAGAGGTAATTTAAGGAAGTATTTTTCACAGAGAGGTTGTGGATGCATGGAACGGCCTTCCGGAGGAGGTTGTGGAGTCAAAATCAGTGGTGGAATTCAAGCATGCATGGGACAGTCATAAGGCAATTCTGGGGGGTGGGGGTAAGAAGAAGTAGGCTGCTGGTTAACTAAGATCTGCAGCTTATCCAGTAGGTAGGGAAATGGGCAGACTGGGTGGGCCAAGAGGTCCTTATCTGCCATCAAATTCTATGTTTCTATGTTTCTAAATGAAATCTGGTCCAGGACACCCATGAGGGCATGGGTAAAGCTGGCCATTATGATGGCAGAGCTCACCAATTGAAGGCCAAGGGAGTAGGTGGCACAGACCTTTTTTGCCATGTGGTCCAGCTTCTTTGACTCCTTGTCAGGAGGTTTGTTGGTGTCCCTGACATTGCCCAGCCACCAGAAAACTGAGTTTACCACCAATCAACAGTCGAAGGATGGTTGATGAATCCCGGAAGAGACCCGGTGGGCACCGCATACTTGCGGACCATACAGGCAGAAGGTGCCGGGCTGGACGTTGCCAAACCTCCAGAGCAGGACCAAGAACGGCTTCCACCACCAGGAAGGCAACCTCTGGGGAGTCATCCCTGTCGAGGATTTCTGTCAAGGACATTTAGACCACTTTTGGACCAGCTCCAATGGACTCCCCATAGATCTGGAAATAAGGTGGAGCAAGGCTCCAATGCAGACTGGCCCGTACTCGCTGGTGAGCTCCTCGGTGGACTTCTGATCGAAGACCAAAGTCCGAATGAAATGCATGGAATAGTCCTGAGAGTCTGAGGACTCCTCAAACATTGCCCTCAACCCAGGCTCCCTGTGGAACACCAGGGACACGTCTGAATGAGTGATATTGGTGGACAGCTGAAAGAAGAGACCAGAAGCGGGTCAGGCAACCTTAGATGGAGCACCATGCAAAGGCTGTGAAGATAGGGACTCTACCTGAATAGGAGAAGCCAGCGTCGGCACAGCCAGGGGAAATGGAATGGGCTGCAATGGTAATGGCCAGGAGAGTGCCTGAAGCTGCGGCGTGGCATGACTTTGGCTGAGAACCTACTGTTGCCACAGCAACTCCTCATAATGATGCCACAATTTGCGGCAGAGCCCTGTCTTCGTCTGAAGACGAGGCTGTAGAGGAGTGTCAGCGGCACTTCTTGGTCAACGGCTGAGAGTGTGAATGCTGAGACTCCCGAGATCTTGATCTAGAATGGAACCAAGTCTTCAACTGGGACCTCGACCAATGACAATCAGATTGTCGAGGAGGAGATGCGGGGGGAGGGGACCATGTGCTAAACACAGACCACAGCCTGCAGAATGCCTGAAGGGTTACTCTCCTGAGGAGAGGCAGCCGAATTAGCTGGTTTGTCTGGCCCCTCCTCAGAGAGGGCCGAGCAGACTGGAGTCCTCAAAAGTGGGTCATCCTCACCGTTGTCCAACAATGGGTCAACCAAGTCAAGAAAAATCTTGGCCAGCTGGTCAGCCCACGTCTCAGTCTGCAAGCTCTATAGGGACAAGGAGGGTCCAGCAGCCTGGACTGAAACTCCAGGAGGGTCATACAGTCATACAAAGCTGATGGCTCGACAGTCATTGAGCCAGGAGCAAAATCATAGGGGCAGGTGAAGTGAGCCTGCTCCAAGTCCCACGACCTGCGATGGGTCCTCTTAGACTTCGAGGACTTAGACAATTTTGACCCTGAGGAAGGGCCCTCCCCAAGGGTCAGAAGGGACTGACACAAGTCCTGGAACACTCCGGTAAATGAAGCACCCATTTCCACTGGGAGTAACACAGAGACCAAAGCAGCACCTGCCACAGCCTAGGCTTCTGGCTCTTCAAGTGCAGCAAGCTGCGATGCCAAGCTCGCCACCGCTGAAACAGCCCTGTGGGCATCCTTGGACTGGATCGGCAAGTTCCATTTGTCTGGGTGGCCAAACAACAGGCGGGTGTAGTGGTCCTCTAACATTGAGGGCTGCAGGTACTGGCACAGGCCACAAGACTGTGGATTGTGCTGAGTCCCTAGGCAATATACGCATGAGGCATAAGGGTCAGTGTGTGACATCTTCTGGTTACAAGTAGCACACTGCTTGAACCCAGGACTGGTATTCTGGTCATCATGCTCCATCCATAACCAAATGAAGGTAGAAACTAGTGAGGAAAAAGGCACCTGAAAACAGTCAAAAAACGGGCCTACACCACACACAGGAAGTTCTACGTCATAACTGTGAAAAAAAAATCACGACATGCAAAAACAGTGAAGCAAAGTCAGTGCCAACAAAAACTGCGATCAGCAAAACACCGAGGAGCAAAAGCAGCGAACAAGACAGCAAGCTTCAGGAAAACACAAACGGTGCAAGGACAGGCAGGACACTATGGGGGGCAAACTCGGGAGGGGGAGCAGATAAAATATTCCAACTCTGGTGGGGGATGCAAGTAGCAGAGGGAACAAAGTCAGGAGGAGGGTGATTTTAATATTATCGCCTGGGGACTGAACTCGGGAGGGAAAAGTCAGGAGGAGGTGAATTTAATATTCTCAATCTCGGGAGGACTGAACTCAGGGAGGGGACAAAGTTGGGAGGGGGTGAATTTAATATTCTCACTCCAGGGGAGTCTGCGGGAGGGGAAACAAAAAAAATGAGAGCACCCAGAAGTATCGAACCCGGGTCTGCTGCACGTAGCATTGACCCACACAGGCAGTGACTCTAACCTGTACACTACACTAGCAACATGGTTTCTAGCAAAGAGTGATTGGATTACATCGTTCAGCTATATTACTGTCTACTACTGCCTACCTCGCTAAACTAACCATGTGATGTAAAGACAATGTAGCTAACCTTGCTTTCTCTGTTATTGACTCACTGTTTTGTACTCACTGTTTTTCACTCACTGTCTTGATGTGATACCCACGCTGGAGCTGCAAAGGAGGAGACCTAATGTTTCTAGCAGAAAAGAAAATCTGACGTCATGGGACAAAGCCAAGGAGGAGACCACATGGGTAGGTGGAAGGAGCTTAGCTTGAAGAATTCTGGCAAGATTTAAAGAGAAAGGAAGACTGCCAGAGTGTGGATAGTGTACCATATCCATGTCCCTAGAAACATTATTGCTGAAACAGACCGTATGATGACTTATAAATACTGCTGCTTAAATAAGCACTTTCTTCAAACTAGCAGTTCACATGTGCCCTGTGGTCCAGCGGAAGTGTATCACACTTTCATGTGAGGGACCCAAGTTCAGAAGCTGACTGTTATGCTTGTGACCGGCCAGTCAGGCTTGGAGATACAAAGCCGTTCATCAGTGCATTCTGGTCAGGGAGAGAGGGATGGTGCCAGAAGATGCTGTCACAGTGATCCTTAAAGAGTCACTGACGCCTCTGGGAAAGCATAATATTTAGCAACAGTTTAGCTTGTATTTCATTTCTCTTTCAAAGATTCCCTTTCCCCAATTTTTATTACTGAGGAAATCTGCACATAACAGGATCTTCATCTCATAGAGTTGAACTTCTCTTGCAGCTTATTCCCAGCTTGAAGTCATAATCCTCTGGTGTGGCATCACAGTCTGCTGCCATGGGAATAACTGTGATGTCACCAGTAGAGTTTTATTCCATTAGGTAGGGAAAAAGCAATGGGAGTTGATAAATCCTCAATAAATAAATATCCTGTTTTCATAATATAACCTCAGTAACAAATAACAGGGAGAAGTATGGAGCTGATGTGAAATACAGTCAGAATTGTGTCCAAATATTATGTTTTTCAAGTTTTCCTGGAGTTATCAGTGGCTCTTTCAGGTGGGCCAGGGAGCCTGCTCCCTCACAAGGGGTTGGTGTACACTGCAGCTGCTGCTTTGCGCAGTGCCACTAACCAGCATCAGGGAGGCGAGCAGGACTAAGAAGGGCAAGCAGAGGGACAAAATAGAAATGTGCTGCCCAGCTGAGGGTGACCCTTGGTACTCTTGGGACCTGCTGCTATAGATCCTTTGACCCATCAGATGGCCGGGGGTTAGCTATGAAAGGGGTTGAGAGTTCATCAGGATATGACAGGACTGGACAGGAGTGGGCAAAAACCTAGATTAAAAGAGCAGCAGCATATCTTAAACAAGTTTGTATATACTTCATTATGTAAGCGACAACACACAGCAGGGTGTGCACTCGCACTCTGACATACACGCACTTTGGGTGTCTTGTGAAGCAAGAGACAAAGTCGGATGGCTTCAATCACCTGAGAAGTACATACTGTATATCAGGTGGTGACCGTACACCCTGAAGTGTGTTACTGCACTTACATAATGGCTGCAAAATTCATATATAGAAGAAAAAACACATGAGAAAGGTGCAGGCTTGCAATAGTAGGGGACTACTTCATGGCCATGTGAAGTGCTTGCGCTAATGATAGAGCAGGATTTTTCTTACCCATTTTATAAGCACTATAACTTCCAGGGTTGATACCTGCTGTTCATTTTTGGTTCCAAATCTGTTTATATGGTGCCATATTTAATTTTATGTTCAAGACGTGAAAGTATAATTAAGTATTGTGGTCTGGAGTTGGCTTTGATATCCCCAGTTTTCCATAAGATGAGGGAGCAGTGTCTGTTGCATGCTAGTTTATTTTTAGCACAAGGAGAGTAATGGTTCATTATAAGTGTTTAATATGGCTAAGAGTATTGATGAAAACCTTTCAGAAGCCATTTTCAATGTTGCTCACCATTAATTATTTAAAAGCTTAAAAAAGTGCTAAAGCTGACAGAAAATTGGGGGTGGTATGGCATCATATAAGGAAGGTGAAAAAGGGTTACGTCAACTGGAATAAAAAAGGTATAGGTTCAAATTTTGTGCCATAAAATTAAAGGGCTCCTTTTAAGAAGTAGTGCAACAAAATCAGACAAAATTTGACGCTACCCTTTTTCACTATAAAAGATTCCAGGCATCTTACAGTTTTATTTGTATGTAAAATTGTCTAGTTTCACCATGAATATTGTATAGATGTTCTCACTTAGCTTTTTCTCAAGAAAAAAGATGTCTGCCACAATGAGCTTAGAAATAGACTGTAGACCAGGCAAGGAACAGGATCAAGAAAATAAAAAACAAAATATGATGCAAAGCATAGGCGGTACCTAGAAAGTACATTTGATAAGTATGCTAATATTTTTATTAACTGTAGCTGAAACTAACTATTTCATTGCACTGCTGCTTTAAATACAGTATATCAACCAGACCAACAAATGTATCACACATTGGGGGATGGGTGTTAAGAGAGAGGACTAAAGCAGCAATTTAGGCAGACAAAATATAAAGGGGTAAAGGGGTAATTTATTGATGGGGAGGAGCTAGAGCCATAACCCTTTACAATACCCATTGTAGCATAGGGAGGAAATGGTGGTGTGAGTTAGTGGTGGCTCTTGCACTTGTGGCAACTAGGTTAGGACACTTGCATGTGGGAAGTTTTTTGCACTGTAAATAAAGAGAAGACATTTCCTACAAGCAGTCTTAAAAGATACACTTTATCTATGAAATGATCAGCATAGATGACTTTTGAAGAGAGCATACTCAGAGTACACGTACTTTAGTATGGGTTTGAAAGTACATAGAAACTGTGAGTGTGCAGTTGCTCAATAACCAGGGAAGGAGAGAACTCAATAGCTGACTGCAGCTGGCGAGCAGTATTCTACCGATGGTTGGGTGATATGGACAATATGGTGTCGTCTGGTGGGATTGTCTTCTTACCAAAGAGCCTGACATATCAGACTCACTAACAGTTGAAAAGAATTCAGCACACCACGTGAGGAGGACAAAACCTTGTGACTGTAAGGTCATTTTCTTTAACACTATTATAACTGGAATTTAGCTTTTTTTTTTTTTTTTAGAGTTCTTTGGTCAACACATCCCTACTGCTTGAAACACACTGAAGCTGAAGCAGCTCATGACAATGAACATGAACAAATTTTGACAAACCCATGCGTTAGACATGCAGTGTCAACAAATGTAGCTTTCATTAGAACTATCTTTCTGTCTTATTTAAAATGCCCTAAAGATGTTTGACAAGTAAATCCCTAGCCTCTGAATGTAAACATTGTTTCTATGGTTTCCTGCTGCTTTAAACCTGGAACTGCCTTCAAGTGCCCCCCCCACCCCCCATCTTCCTCCACTCTTTAACATAGTCTTACCAACATATGCCACAGAACTACCAAAAAAAAACTTCTGCAAATCAGTTACCTCTAGCCAACTTTTGTTCTAATGTGAACAGATCACTTACTTTGGTGCTAGCATTAAGATTTTTATGGAAAAAGAAGTTAACTTTGTGGCTGGAAACATAGGGGAAAAAAGCCCTCCCTGCTTTCACTTGACAGAACACACGATGAGATATTAAGGTATAAAACATTGTGGTACTGAACACATTCCCTGAAATTCTGCGGGGGCCAAGGGGGGAGGCACATACCTCTTGAAATATGTGTGCCTCTTTTGTGGTAGTAAATGTAACAGCACAGATAACAAGAAAAACCTGGGATAGTTCTTTCTCTACAAAGAATCAGCGAAGCCAGTTACAAACAAACTTTTCCCTCATTGTGACAGGTTACTAGAAGAAGGGCCAGCTATATAACTCTGCCATAACTCTCTCTTCCTCTGTGACATCAAGGGTGGAGGAGGCCCAGCTGGTTCACACTACAAAGTTTATACAGTAACATAGGGAAGGGCCTTTACTAAACACACACACATTCTATTTCAACCATAAATATTAACAGTACAGGACTTTAAAACTGCAATGTGATTAAATATTGGAGTATACAATACAGTTAGATGAACATTTAAAGGCCATGTTACAAGTTTAGCAGGCAAAATAGCTGCAAAGATCACCTTCTTGAAAACAATCTGACCATGCTTAACAGAGAAGACAACTGTCTATAATGTACAGATTTTTTTCCTCTCTTTGATTATGTTGACATAATTTGGGGTTCTGATAGGCTGTGTCAATTGTGCAGATATAGCTGCTTGCAGCTACTACGTTCCCTCCAAAAGATAGCATGGATGTATTTTTTAGTTTTTTAGATAATGGTACATACAGTATGTGGAATTCCAGGTACCAGTAAGTTCCCAACAAGAAATATTATTTCCTCTTAACACCCAGAGTTTGGGCTAGGAAGATGAACAGCAGGAGAACAAGACTGAAAACGGACTCTTTGAAGTATACTAGGGAATCCAGAGGCCATTTGGGAGACAAACAGACTAAGAGAAAGGAGGTTTACTAGCGTTGAAATGCAAAGAAAATGCTTTCACACCTTCACTGACAGTTACAGAACATGAAGGCAGATAATCCTAAAAAGGGAGAAGGAGTTAGAATGGATCAGAACACACAAAGCAGAACACTCTCAGACTGAACAGGACACCAGCATAGCAAAATACCCCATGTGAATGACAACTAAAATGGAGCAGTTCAGTGTTGTGCTAGGTCATCAGCTTGGGAACCGTGGGATCACAAGTTTAAACCCTGCTAGAGTCAAATCACTGTGTGGCAAATATTCACAGGGCAAGTCACTTAACCTCCAGTCAGCCCACCTGCTGAAATGGCTAGAAACAGGAGCCCGCTGGAAACAAAATGCTGCATCTCAGATGGGCTATCCTGGTTAAATAAATTGTATTATAAGCACAGTGATTTATTTTGGAGCATCCTGCGTGTACTAGAACTAACCTCTGTGAATAGTTGTCTATAAATATTTAAATAAATAATTTGTTGATAAGTTGCCTAACATTTGTAGTCTATTATCCCGTACAGTTGTATTCTATTATCCTGTACAGTTGATGTTGTTATATGTTGCTATATTATTCTGTGTAGCTTACACAGGATAATAGAGGGGGGAGTAGATGAGTACTGGACCATTCTCAAAACAGCTTTATTGGATGTCTCTAGCCACTGTATACGAAAAGTGAGCAAAACAAAAGAAGGACAATCCTCTGGTTTTAAAAGGACTTGGCCACCAAGGTTTGTTTGTTTGTTTGTTTTATTTATTTATACTGATAAGACCATGGTCCAAATGACCTGTTTTCATGGGCGACCAGTACATAAATAACAACTGCACAATATGACATATAGACAAAAGTACAAACATATAAAAATACATTACAAACATGAGCAATCATTCATTGACCGATTATACAAAATGGTTACATTTACATTCAGCAAAAATATACTCTTTCAGCTTGTGTCTCAAAGAGGAGAGAGAAACATTAATACAGTCAAATGCTGATTGCAGTGAATTAAAAAAAATGGAAGAAAGTAAGGTATTGTCTTCTGTCCCACTGAAGTAGGCATTCTTGGAATGAAAAAAGAATATAAAACTGATGATCGAGTCATAGCGGAAGTATTCTGCTTCATAAAAACTGAAGGGGAGACAGGCACCTTACTGAGTGTCACTTTTTAGCTAATAAACCTAACTGAAATTTGTATCTACCATCTTAGGAAAGCCAGCCTGCTTGCTCAAGCAGGTTGCAATGATGTATCCTGCATGGCAACTGAGTAGCAAATCTTGCAATTGAATTAAGGAGTACTTTAACTTTAGATAGCAAACCCTCCCCTGCAGAAAAATAAAACAACAATCCATAATCAAAGGCAATAAGTGTCAAGTAGAAGTAGTCAAAAGGGGTGATAATCTATATAACACCCCAAGTCTGATGTATTACCTTTGTCATACTGATAATCTGTGGCTCATACGTTAAACTCTAATCAATTAGTAGGCCTAATTGTTTAACTTGTTTAATGTCTGTTCCTGCAATGGTACAAATTGGTAGAGAAAGATCTGAATTCAATCTTTTTCTAGAATTTGCAAACACCATAGACTTTTTTTTTTTCCATTAAGAACCAACCTGTGTCTTTTAAACCAATTCTGGACCTCTAAAAAGTCATCTGACATGTAATTCTGTACCACTTCAAAATGAGACTCAGTTATGAGGACCACTGCATCATCAGCAAATAAAAAAAATTATGATATTGTGCACACAAGAGGAAGAGTGTTAAGAAAAATGCTAAACAAAAGGGGACCCAAAATAGAACATAGTGGAACACCCAGAGAAACAGCAACAGGAAGAGAAAGTTGTCCATTAATTTTTGTTTCCTGAGTACGATTACTTAAATAACTCCTAAACCGATCTATAGCCTCCATAGATATCCCTAACATTGTACATGTAGAAAGTAAAAGACCATGACTGACCAAATCGAAAGTCTTGGTGAGGTCCACGAACACGGCCCCAGAAAAAAAGCCCTTTATCAAGAGCCATATGAACAATGCTCATGAACCCCACCAAGGCAGTCATAGTACTATGTCCTGGCTTAAAGCTATGCTGTGCTGATGTAAGTATATTATTTTTGGACATGTACTCCATGATCTGGTCAAAAAAAATTATCTCCAGAACCTTCGAAAGTGTGGCCAATAAAGAAATAGGATGATAGTCAGTTTTGCCTGTAATGTCTCCAGATTTAAGAATAGGAACAACAATAGAATTTTTCCAAATCTTGGGAAAATTAGACAAACAAAGGGATACATTAAAGATAGCGGCAGAAGGAAAACAGAGAAGATCAGCAGTGGTCCTCACAAGTCGATAATCTATTACATCTTTACCTACAGATAGATGAGAGTCCATTTCCAAGAGGTATTTTAGAACATCATCTGGGGTAGAATTCAAAAGTAAAATTTTGATAAAACCAAATCCAATTCCTGTTGGGGCATGCTGGATTGCTCCGACATGTCCCCAAGAGAATACATAGATAGAGATCAGTGAAATGAGCATTAAGCTCCTGGGCTATTATAGACGGATCAGTTACAATGCCATCCCTAGGTTTTATGCATCGTATAGATAATGCATATTTTTTACCAGTAAGTTCACTGATTAATTTCCAAGTCTCCAAGGCATTCTTTCCCTGGAAGTCCTTCTGTCTCTCAAGAAAAGAATTCCTCTTTAATTGCCTAACCACAATGTTACACCTATTTCTAGCTCGTTTATATGAAATTAATGTAGTTTGACTAGGAGTCTTCCTATAGGCCTTCCAAAGTTTGTCATGAGCGCTCATTCAATCCAAAAGTTCAGGAGTAACCCATTCTTGTTTATTACCTCTAATTCTAAGTTTTTCAAAGGAAAAAATATCACAAACAGAATGAAATAAGATAGCCAAAATATTTAGGGCATTGTCCACTTCCTGACACTGCACCATTCTGGACTAATCTATGTTAGCTACCGCCTGCCTAAAACTACCTATATCCAGTGTTTTCAAGTTGTGAGAAAGAACAAAGAAAGAAAGAACAGATTTTTTTCTTTGCTGACCAACAGCAATAGACGGGGCTATGGTCGCTGATACCATCAGGGAGCATCCCCGTTGTACAATTTTGTATGTATCAGAGACCATAACCCAGTCAATCAGCGATAAGTAGCCAGTCTTGTAGTTTATTCATATAGGGACATCAGTTATTTGTGTTAATCTTTGATTAGTAACTGTCTCCCTAAAATTCATTTTATCCTTACCCAACCAGTTAATATTCATATCTTCCATGATAATGAGCTCTCTATTACCGAGTAGTGTTCCTTGAATGGTATCTAATAATTTGAGGCCTTCCTCCTGGGAGCCTGGTAGAGCATATATAGCTACCATAGTAAGAATTTTTTTGTATACCCAATATAAATGATAAAGACAAGTACTCACAGGAGGAAGGACCTTCAGTAGCAACATCTTGTATCACATTAAAATGATTCCTAACATAAAAGAGACCCCCCCCCCATCCCTGTGTCACATATGTATATCTTGTAACCATCAAGAATAATCATTTCATAAGGGACCTTGTTTGCTTACCAGGTCTCTGATAAACTAACCACAGCAAACTGGTAATAAGTCATCCACGCTGTAAAATTATCCCATTTAGAAAGCAAACTCTGAATATTTATGGCATGTTTTGGAAACAAAGGTGGAGAGTCAATATCATTAACTGGCCCTGGATTAGGATGTACAGAGTCAGATATTAATAATAGGAGTAGTATCAAACCTCTCTTAATTAATAGGTCATGAAACTGCTGCCTAGGGCAGGTAATCTTAGTATGCACCATTGCCTGCTGAACACAAGAAAACAGGCTGTTTAGTGTTTACATTAATAAGTACTGATGCAATTTTCTATGGACCTGTGCAAATCTATCCCTAAGCCATTTACTAGATATTACTGTGCAGGTAAGCAAGTCCAAGTAATTACTTTTAGTAGAGGAGCCAATATCCATGCTAAAATCACCAATATTATTAGATAGTTTAACCCCCAAACATTGAGGGTTGCAGAAAAAGATCCTGGCAATCATAACATACATAATCAAACCCCTAGAAAAAACATGTCTAAACACTTCACAATATAAACTATGAGAAGTGACTGCAAGAACTCAACATGTATTACCTTGAACAACGGAGAGATAGGGGAGACATGACAGAAACATTCAAATACGTGAAGGGAATAAACAAGGTACAGGTTCAGGACCTTTTTCAGTTCAAGATTCACACAAGAACCAGAGGCCACAGCATGAAGCTAGAAGGGGGCAAATTTAAGGGCAATGCAAGAATGTTCTTTTTTTACAGAGAGGGTGGAGGATGCATGGAACTGCCTGCCACCTAAGGTGGTGGAAGCAAAAACAGTTGGCACATTCAAAAAGGCTTGGGATAGGTACAAAAGAATCACAACACTTAATAGCAGTTAGTGGAGAGGGTAGGCTTATGGGAGGACTAGATGCATCTGGAGGTCCCCTTCTGCCATTACTTTCTATGTTTCTATGTTGACATATGGCCCAGATCATTCCTGAATGCAGGCTCTGTGCTTAGTGTATTTACCCAATTAACAAAATAAATAAATAACTAAACAGTCAATACAGAGATATTATTTTGGCAATGAGCATGACAGGGTATGCATTACTGTGGGATAATGGCAAACCTTGGAAATTGAGGTGAAACTGAGTGCTTTATGCACCAGAAAAGTGTCATTATCTCACAGTTACTCATACCCTGGAGTGCCTTATTATGATAATAAAATGGCTTCTCTAATGTTCAATTTTTGTGCCAAGTAATGAGGTTCAGAAAGTTAAGCATTTCTGATCTCTGCTGTTGTTCTGGAATAACACACAGTCATATGATCAGATTCCACCAATCACAGCACAGGATTTTCCCAATCCATTTTATAATTTTCTGCAATACATTATGTGTATGGACTGAGTTTTATATGGACTGCAGTGATAGTCACCTTCTTTTTTTGCCATAAAGATGTTTCTGTAGGGGTTGTAGTTGAGCACCAATCAGCCATGACCTGATCCTGCTTCCCCAACTGACACTTTCCTCGCCTATCCACTGGATAGTCCCCCACAGACTGCCCCTGCAGTGGTGCCAGGAGGGGAGGAGGGCATCCTCCAACCCTGACACACACACACACACATCCAGCAGTCAGTGGCTGGGTGACATTGCGGGCCAGAGAAAAGTAGGCATGACTTATGAAGCCTGCCCCAACTCCTTTTCTGTTTTCTGGTCCCTCCCTGTAGCTGAGACACACACATCGACATATGCATGTAGAGGCATACATGCACCACAGAAGTCCCGTAGCTTCCTCCCTACTGCACTGCTCCCGTCCTGTCCTACCACCAGGCCTCCACCTGGCGGCAGTCATGCAGCACACTCATCAGCCCTCCCACCCCTGAAGAGAGCAGTCCAGCAGACACTAGATCCTCTGCCCCCCAGCTGGCCTCCAGCAACCCAAGACCACTCTTGATCTCAGGTCACTGGTGTGGTGGTGGGTTGAAGCACTACTGCTACACCATTGAGCCAGCTAGTGACAACACATGTCTGAAGACACAAGCTGTTCAGTATGACCAGAGGGAAGAATTCATGAGAGTGTTGGGCAGCCTCAGTACAAGTGAATCATACCCAGGTGGGCATGAAAGAAAGTAGCATACAGGTAACAGGCCAGGGAAAAAAGCCTGTTAAGTGGGTTTCCTGAAAAAGACCACATAGGAGGAAGAGCAACAAAGGGTGCAAAACACATTACAGTGAGTACAATTGTCACAAGAGGGAATGCATACATCACCAGCTGTTCCTTAAGGTAAGTTATACATTTTGCAAACAAAGTCAGCAAAATCATTGCAATCCTACAAATCTATCCCGAACTGCATACCACAGATAAACTGGCTCCCCTTATGTAAGAGGATAAAATCGCAGCTAACAACATTGATGTAAAAATGAATCAATAATAATGCTACAGACTAAGACAGATAGAGACAGAGAGAGAGAGAGAGAGAGAGAGAGAGAGAAGTTTCAGCTGCTGAGCTGAATTAACGAAGCCTGCACCTGTGAAAAAGCCAGAGGCAATCTGTATATTCCCAAAGTAGTAAACACAAGCTTTGGCAAATCATCCTTAATGAACCTGGAGAATTGTCAAATCCAATATCTAGATGCAAATTTCTATTGTGTAAAAATATGGAGTTAATCTTTCTCCAATTTTCAAACCTAGGACATAGTAGTTAAGTCCAGTGTTCAGTGCTCTTAGTTATGTTCCATTTTCAACATTCAGATATAGCTCTATGTGGTTCATAGCTCAGTGCTTGTGCTACATACAGTAAGCAGAATGATGTAGGTTGTGCTTGGAGGATACATAAGCCAGACCAGTAAGTAGAACAATATCTGCCAGGTATATGAGTTATATGAATGATTTGTGCTTAGATACTTCAACATGAAATGAACAATCAGTGATTGTAGTACGTATGAACTGGATTAGATATGCACAATGCTTAGGTGTCTGAACCTATGAATACCAACTTGTTAGGACTTGATGTTTTGGCCTTTCTCTGTATCCCACCTTAGGAAGGATGCTGGAGGAGTCAGGGGAGGATGGAGGGCGAGTGCAACTCGCTCTAAACAGAGTGGCGGTAGCCTGATTGTTAAGTAGGAGATAGGGGAGGAGCTATTCCCCCATAGAACTACAAGCATGCGCCTTTCAATTCTATGTGGTTCATAGCTCAGTGCTTTTGCAACATACAGTAAGCTGAACGATGTAGGTTGTGCTTGGATACATAGGCCAGACCAGTAAGTAGAACAATATCTGCCAGGCATATGAGTTATATAAATGATTTGTGCTTAGATACTTCAACATAGAATGAACAATCAGTGATTGTAGTACATATGAACTGGATTGGATAGGCATGATGCTTAGGTGTTTGAACCAATGAATACCAATTTGTTAGGATTTGATGTTTTGGCCTTTCTCTATATCCCACTTTAGGAAGGATGCTTAGTTGAGTTGGATTAAGACCCCCAAAGAAAGAATATGATTACAGGTAGGATTATCTCCTCCAACTCTGGAGAGTGTGGCCAGTAGCATGCAGGAGAGGAAACCCCCCCTTTGAGGGAAACCTCTGAGGACCCATGGCTACTGACCTGCCCATCCTTCTGAGTATACTAAAGGTGAGTAATCCTAAATTAACGATTATTAGGTTGTCGCTAATCCAAAGTCCAGTGCTGTAGATCCTAAATCTAATGAAAGCTGGGAAGCTGGAATTGAAGTACTGATGTTTGAGTGTCGGGCGAAGATGGCATCACATTCTTCTAGCGAATTCCTAGTCCAAGAAATCCATGTCCAAGGCAGAATCTGATAGTAGATTGGAATCCATGGTTGAGCATAAACAATTTTGAAGGGTCGAGTGTTGCACTGGTCAAGCAATCCAGAAGGCAAGGAAGTCTTTTCCAAAGAGGACCTGTGACCAAAAGACTATGTCTCCAAGACCCAGAACAGGAAGAATGGTGGTTTATGTTCCAAATGGCAAGCTATGCAAAAGAAAGGTCCTTGGTGATGAAGCAAGGGAGCTGGATGTAGGCTATGAGACCTGGAGAGGGCAGAGCAGAAGAAACTTTCAGGTCTGGATTGGGGTGAAGCAGGTAAGTACATTGGCAATACATCTCGGTACGAGTAGTCAGACATAAAGCTTCATGGACCTCCAGGCCCCAAGAGGCAAAGCAGGTTATTGTAAATAGGTGAGATACTCTTCAATGAACCTTCAGGCCCTGTAAGGACAAAACAGGTAAGTATGAGCAGATATAGTGTAAGCAAAGTGGACCTGCACGTAGGTCAGCAGCAGTAGTATTACTAATATCGGACCTGCATGAAAGGCAGACATAGTGGCAGAAGAGTAGTACTGAATGTATTATGTATGGTATACTGTGAGATCATTGAGGGGATGTAAGTAAGCATTTAAATAGAAAGTCTTCCTGTTTGCAGAGCAATTTATCTCTATAAGGCGATATATATGTACGTTTAGCGGAGCCAGAATGATACAGCAGCTGGAAATGTGAACTCATGAGAATGGTCTGACAAATCCTGAACAAGTGTCGTGCTCCTGATAGTCAAAGGATGGTGAAAGATGATGAGAGGACCGAATCGAATGACTTAGCAACTTGACCGGATCCAATAAGCCTTAGAGTGCTGGAGTAGGTTAATGTCGAGGCCTAAGTCATGGGATAGAATGGCTTTACAGATAGAGCTTGGCTGAGAGTCCTGGCAGGAATGGAGTAGTAGTAATTCCATACAAACTGAAGTGGCAAGGCAAGAAGCATCCAAAGGAATTGATGGTGAATATCCAAAATAATCCAGATGTAAGTCCACAGTGGAACAAGAATATCCTTGACGAGTGGAAGTAGGTGGGAGCAGACAAGGTGAGGGCTGCAGCTCCAGAACTTGAGTAGAGTGACTGAAGGTGAGAATCACTGACAATTCATTCAATCCTGATGAAAGCTGAAGATGAGTAAGTGACATCGAATGAAGGCGTCTGGTATACGGGAATCTGATGACATGCCTAAAGGAGGAAAACAGTCCAAAATAGGAAGGCAAGGAGTGGTAAGAGCAGATCGGTCCAGGCCAGGGAGACACTGCAGAGGCCACTTGGACAAGGCTGGCAGACGAAGGAAGGTTCAGAGACAGTCCAGATCCAGAGAGCAGGCAAACATCAGGGAGACAGGACTGAAGCAGATAGTCCGTAGGAGGAGAACCAACAGCTGTGAGGACGGGAAGGAATGAACCAGCTGATCCTGGTAGACAAACTGCATAAAGGAAGCTTGCATGGAGCTGAATACAGCACCCAGGAAGCGCAAGGCAGGAGGAACATCCAGAGCTAGGAATGAAGAACAAGGAATGACTCGGCAGACCAACGCTGGAGGAGCAGGGTGCTTGAACGTCATGGTACAGCGCACGGCTGAGTACATGGCAGAAGTCCAAGGATGAAAGCAAAGTAACAGCTAGGTTTCCCCATGGAGATGAGGGTGGCTGGACGATGGAGGTCAGCTGGAGGAAGATGTACAGAGCGGCAGCTAAGCTCCTCGAAGGCTAGCAGACTGCAAATCCTCAAGAGGATAGGAGGAACAAGTAAGCATGCCAGGCGAAGCCCTCACACAGCCGGCGGGTACAGCCAGATCCCACGTAGGCCAGGCAGAAAGGAAGAAATGAGTCAAGCTAGACCCCACTTAGGCCAGATGACTAATGCGCCGCCATGGATGGCAGCCTGATGCAGACGGCATCCCAGAGGCTGAAGCTGAGGGGATGAAGCAGGCAAGTAGCAGAATGCCAAGCAAGAAGGGACCTGGCCATATGCAATAACAGAATAGAAATAATGAGACTCGTGTGGGAGGTGGCCTGGGACAGAGCTGATGGTGCGTTGCTGTAGGAGAGAGCAATGTAACCCTGCCATGTATGGAGTAGCAAGGTAGATCAGCAGCAGGAGGAAGCTGAATCGGCACCCTGAATAGGGAAGGCTTTTGAGGCAGCACTGATACAGCAAGGCAGTATTGTAGCAGTACGGGTTCAGAAGTAGACAATAGAATATAGCTAGCAGCAGTAATTGTACGAGGATAGGTCTCTACCACTGTAGCAGTCACAGCCTGGAAGAAGGACCACAGTCACTGGCTGGAGACCATGTGCTTTGACTTTGTAAGCAAGGACAGATCGATTATTTTATGATAGACAGCCAGGGCTATATGGATGAAGCAGAAGGCTGGATGGAGCTTTAATATAATGATTGGTTCATGGATTGTCCTGTCTCACAGTCACATTCTTAATGAGCTTTGGGCAAAGCTAGCTCTACAGAAGCTGAGTTCTAGTTGCTTGTATGCTCTCAAGCATCCAGTCTATGATTATTTTAAAATTTCATCTGAGAACTGGATTCCAAGGAGTATTGCCAAGGATTTACTTCATTAACTTATAAACTGGATTTGGTATTAGTTTCATGCTTTGATGAGCTGGCATGAGCTTGTATACAAGAAGGGTGGCATTGCCTGTGATCACTCCCATTGTACTGCAGAAAAGGGGAGGATATTTTGTATATTCTGACTGTGCTGGTTTCATGCCACATACAGTAATGAGAATCTTATGTCTAGCATTTTGCAGCTTACTTGAATCCTGAGTGTCTAGCAGTGTGCAGCTGACATAACAGTTCGACCTGTCTCTGTTCATATGCATGTTTAACTTCACTACAAGTGTAGTGAGCTGCAGTGTTTTGTAACGTGACACGACTAATAGTTACACAGTTCTAGGTCTAGCATTTGGAGCTAGCTTTGCTTTAATTAATAGCCTTTAAAATGAATGCTGTGTCTTTGAACCAATACTTCATGCACAGAGACTGTTAGTATAAGAGATAAGTTATCCAGTGGACATACATACTGTTCAGCTGAGTTCCAAAACCATTTCCCTGTCCTTTTGTGTGCTGTTCTAACTGGAATACCAAGACACTTCTATGTGGCATAAGGTTCGCCGTGTATGAGCTGATAGTTCCTGAAGCAGGCGGCGAATGCCAAAGTGGAGGTAGTGCAGGTGTCCTCAGTGCAGTAGCAAATCAAACAGAAGCCCAGCTTGGGGTGGCGGCGTTCGCCCGCATTGGAGGTGGAGCAGAGCAGTGCAAGGAGTGGTGGTCCAAAGCTCTGAAGTTAAGGTAGCAATGCTGACTGAAATGTACAGGACTCGGCGGTAGCACAGGGCAATGGCTGCTTGAGGAAAAGAAAAGCAGAGGCAGTGGAAAGAAATGAGGTATGCAGGAGCAGTCAGGAAGTCGTGCCAGAAGTGGGAAGAAAAGTGAATGGCTCAACAGGCGAGGAGGAAGAATAGCAAAATCCCCAAGAAAGAAACAAGGTACGGAAAACACACAGCAAACAACAGGGGATAGGGGTAAACAAGCAGCAAACAAACAAATGAGCAGAGAAGAGGCATGGGGGTGGGGAAGGGGCACTACAACAGAAACAGAGGAAAGAGCAGCCGAGCACCAGCAGCACTAGTGAGTGCGACTCACTCTAAACAGAGCGGCGGTAGCCTGATTGTTAAGTAGGAGATGGGGAGGAGTTATTCCCCCATAGAACTACAGGCATGCGCCTTTCAATTGTGTCTGGACACAATTGCCAGACCTAGTGTAACTTGATCTGCCTCAAAAAGATATACAGAGAATGACAACAGAAAAAGGCCCATTGGACCATTTAGTCTGCCCACCCTACCTAGCTACTCTGCACTGATCCTAGTGGCCATCCCTCCCCTTTGTTTCTGCCCCCCCTTTTCTAACTAATCCCGTATGCTTATCCCATCCCTGCTTGAAGCTGCTCACTTATTTGGCCGTATCACTTCCTCTGGCAGCTTGTTCTATACAATTCTTATCTAGAATTGGATGTTAACTACCAAAAACAGGTTGAAGTGCTACAAATGTGTCTAACCTGTGAAAACAGGCCCAACAAGATAGACATGCTCTACACATACCAGAGTAGCTCTTGAAAGTGCCATAACTGGGAGTTGTGTCCACAGCAGGGTTTTTTGAAAATCCTGCTGTAAGTCTGTACTAAATTAAAAGAGGCACAAAACAATGATATTTGCAAAAGCTAACTTTAGAGTTTCCTAGTTTTCTTTTTAATTTTTCCTGGTATTTACCACCTCAGTTTCTTCAGATGATTAGGTACTTATTTCACTCTGCCTATGCCCAAACAACTGCTTTTTGTGACACCATGTCACAGTACCTGTGAGATCAGTTGGGAAAGATCAAATGCTTTTTACACACACTTCTTAGGGCACCAAGGTGTGTTCTAAATCCTGGAAAAGAAAACGGAAAATTTAAAATATAGATTTTCTAGTGAATTGCTCTATCTGAGACAGTATGATTATAGAAACATAGAAATATACTGTAGAAGTTGTTGGCAGATAAAGCCCACCTAGTCTGCCCTAAGATCCCTCCCTATAGTGCCATCCTTATTATGAACGCACTTGCTGAAATGCAAAGTTGCTCTTTAATGCACAGAGAGGCAGTTTTGTATAATACTCTACCTTCTGATGACCATGTGTCACATACTATACCAATTTCTTTTCTGTGCAGCTTTTAATGCTCTACCCATGTCCTTGCAGCCTTTAGGCCTGGGGCATACCCCCCACAGTGACAACCGAAGCCCATCCGTCACTAGCCCCCATCTACCCTGCTTGTAGTGGGGGATGCAGAGCATGGGGCTCAAGACAGTCACCAGATATCATCATAATAGTATGGTGCTTTTTGAACCCCATTTGTCTACTACCCACCACCACTGACATTGGCTCTAGCCTATATTAATATCATGTGGCAGAGTGCAGCGTTTGCATGAACAGCTGTTTTTGAGGGAGCATACTCCCCAGTCCTCGTGAGAGGCTCCTGCTGCGCTGCCTTCACTGATGTCTCTCTTCCAGGGCTGGCTCAAGCTGTGGGCAACAGCATTCCCCAGCCTAGGCAGTAGCTAAACCCAGCTCCCTGAGTCCACTCCTCAACTCAGATTGCTAGCATAGAACCATAACATGTTTCCACTGGGACATTGGGTGACCCTACCATGAGACATTTAAAAAAAAATTAAACCATACTAATGTTCTTAGTGAAATCAGTAATTTGTTTTACAAAATAGCACTTTATAATCGCTGTACTGTACCATATGTATGCTGTAGTGTAACTGGATTGCCATACTCTGCCTAACATACTGGGTTAGCAACCCACTCTTCAGCAGGAGCCCAATATAGGACTGTGTGAAAATAACATTTTGACAGCAAAATTACTGCGAACGTCAAAATTTTGCTTCTGTGACATTTCAGAATGCACTTTGGTAACTTTTGCAGAAATTCTGACTTAGAACGTCAGAATGAGTGTAAGAATTTCAGAATAATGTATTAAACTGTGGAAAGAAATTCCACAGAACTGATCACTTAACTGTGGAATGATTACATGTATTGCAGATTGATGTATTAAACTACAGTATGAAATTCCTCAGAACTGTCATTCTACATTTGCCGTGTATTATTACGCAATTCTGCCAGAAACGTTTGCAGAATGAGGCGAAAATTCACCAATACATTAGGAAGATTCAAATTTTGCCAAAGTCAGAATTTCAGAAAATTCTGTGAAATTTGCAAAATTTCCACAAATCTGGAATTCACAGATCCTGCCCAGTTCTAGCCCAATGTAAAGGTGCTATCCAGCATAAATGGGATATTATGTTGAAATATCTTTTAATATAAGGGATAAACTACCTCTGACTGTCACACTTGGACAGCTGGTTCTGATCCCTGTATGATTTTTTGTAAATATAAAAAAAATGTGTGATGGACTGTGTCAAGAGAAAATGCTGTCTTGCTGGAACTGACATCAAAAACCCCCGGGGATAAGGTCAAAGGGCAGGACATAGCTTAAACTGCAGATATCTGAGGTGCAATTATCTTGTTAGTTTGCTTTGAAGGCAGGAACCAAAATACCCACTTTTATAATACTCACAGGGAGATCCTTTAATGTGCACTAGGTGTCCTGAGAGAAGGGACACCGACCAGTGTTATGGTTATCATCCCAGGAAGCCAGCTCATTTCATCAAAGAGACCTTTGATGTCTGGGTATACCAGATCCCAGACTAAATTAAGGAGTCAAATATACATTTGCATGGAATATACAGTGACTTACATCAAAGAGACTTTTGATGTCTGGGGAAAAGCACAGCATAGATCGGTTTGGACCAGTCACATAAAAAGATGCAATTCCTTATGTCATCTATTATTTTTTTAAATATCTTAGTAGGACAGCCCGTGTTATAAAATATTCATTTTTATATGCCAAGGTGGAGTTAGATGATCTCAGAGAGAAGGCTGGCTCAAGACTGCCATTAAAACTACTAAGCAGACCTTATACAAGGACATACTGTACACTATCATATTTCTGACTGAGAGAAGAGAGACCATGAAGCACTGAAAGATTAAGAAATAAGGACCTTAGACAAGACTAGTCTGAGTGTTATTATTGGTAGGAATCTGCACTTTTAAACCTGTTTGTTTTAAGGCTGTATGTGTTGGGATATTTTGTTCTGTAATTTTACTGTTTTCCTATTTTATCTATTTTAAAGTAAAGATATATATTTTAAAAACAGAAACTGCCTGGTGTGCCTTGAAATTTCTTTTTATATAAGTGAAGCTTTGAAGGTTATAGTTGACACTGTGTATGAGCTTATTGTGATACCAAACTGGGAAACGAAGAGAGTTCTCTAAGGTCTTGCATAGAGTTCTAAGGGTTCATTTTGCACTACCTTGTTCGGTGCCCATAGGCAATGATATCTGGCCCTCCAAAGACAGAATTATCTGAGCCTGATAATTGGGTATACTAACATGAGGTTATCAGTTTGAATCCCTCCAGAACTTGAGACTACGGTGACTCAAACCCACAAAACAGACAAGAGGGTTACCTTGTACTGTTCACTATTCACAATTCTACGCTCAGAGGTTGGCACTTTGGGAGTAGAGAGCTGACCTTCTAAGCATATCTGTGACAGATTGGTTGGCAGCAGTGGCATTTAAATTTTGGTGGTATAAACTTCATTGTTCAGTGTGTCAGCTTGAGACCATTCAGCTCACTTGGAAAAAAGAAAGGCAGTGTTTTGTTTCAAAAGGAAACAGAACTATATCCCTTGGCTTACAGTCAAGTTCCTACCCATTTTATTTTTCTAAAGTGCCAGTCAGATTAGCAGTAGTCAGAAAATATGGCTTCCAACTACAGCAGGCACACTGTAGATTACTTAAGGCAGTTGTGCGGGGACAGAGGAGTCCCGTTCGAGGTGAAAGCAAGCAAGCAGAGCCTCATAGATGCCCTGATGGTAGCAGATACCAAGAGCAGTGAGTCACCAACCATGATTGGAAAGGACCAAACCTCAAGTGTGAAAGGGCTAGCAGCCAGTGAAGGGTCCAGAGCCGATAAGAAGGACAGCAGGGCCACTGTCAGTAAAGGGCCACAGCAGCAGGGGATGATCACCAGTATCCTGAATCCAGAGGTACTCAGACTGCAAATTGAGTTGCGCAGGCTGGAACTGGAGGCAGAGTGAGAACAGAGGGATGCAGACCATGAGGAGTGTGAGCACCAGCGAGCTGCAGAGGAGAAGAGGGAGCGAGAAAGCCGAGAGGCAGAGCCAGAACACAGAGAGGCAGAGCAAGAACAGTAAGCTGCAGAGGAGAGGAGAGGAGAAGAGAGAGGAGCACCAGTGACAACATGAACTGGAGAAGCTACGACTCTGACCAGCGGCACGAGAGCAGGTAAATGGCTTGGGTTTAACTGAGACTGCAGGACTAGGTTACAAATTGAACTCCAAATTATTAGCCGAGTTTAAAGAGGGGGAGGACATGGATGCCTTTTTAAATTCTTTTGAAAAAGTTTGCATTCAGGCTAAAATTCCTAGAGAGTCCTGGAGCTTTCAGCTATCCCCGCTACTTACCGGGAAAGCTCGGGATGCATTGGGTCAAATGGACAATGAGGACAGCAATGATTATAGCAAGCTAAAAGCTGCACTGTTAAAAAAGTTTAAATTAAGTGCAGAATCATACAGAGCTAAATTCCACAAGCTCAGGAGAAGCCCTGATATGAGCTATGAGGAGCTAGCCACGAAACAACGTCAATTTTTAAAACGTTGGTGGAGAGGAATTGAGGCAAACTCTGTTGATAAAATTGAAAATGTGATTTTATTAGAACAGTTTTATTGGGCTTGCCCAGCAGAGCTAAAAATCTGGCTAGAGGACTGAGATCCCAAAACAGTGCAAGAGGATGCTGAACTCTCGGACCACTATGCCAAGAGCAGACCTGCTCTGAGAGCAAATGGGGTGGGTGTGGCAGTGCAGAAAGGGAAAAGTGTGCCTTCAGGGCAGCTGAAACCCTCACTGCCTCCACCGAAACCAGTTAGCCCCAGGTTTCAGAGAAAATATTTCTCTGAGAGAAGAACTGAATGTTGGTTGTGTAAGGAAACTGGGCATATTGCAATACAGTGTCCCAAAAAGGCAAGCCATAATACACAACCAGGTGCTAGAAAAGAAGTGGGTTGTTAGTGTGTCCCTGGAAGCATGCCAGTGAACATGAGGGAACACATGCACCCAGTCATGGTTAATGGTGTACAAATGCAGGGGTTAAGGGACACAGGGGCATCCCTGACATTGGTAAAGGGGGATCTGGTACAGCCTAGTGAGCTTATACCCAATAAATATGTAACTGTACAGGACTTTACTGGCGGGGAGAAAACATTGCCCCTCACTAGTGTTCTCCTGGACTGGGGTGAAACAGGGGGAACTGTGCAACAGGTGGCTGTAGCCAAAACATTAGCAGTGGATGTGATCCTGGGTAACAATCTCCAACAGGGGATAGTATATGCAGTTACCCGTAGCCAAGCGGCAAGGGAAAATTGTAGTTCCCTGAACCCCACAGAAACCAGTGTGGAAACCACTGAGAGGTTGGTTCCCCACTCTTGTCTCCAGATGGGAGGACTGATAAAAAGGGGATAGAAATTTCCCCAGTAGCAAGTAACCACACAGCTACAGAGGGTTACTCTGAAGAGGGAGGGGTGACCCCCGGTCAGAGGGTTGGGATTGACAGTGATCCTGAGGGCTCTGACGCTAGTGCTAGGGACCCAAGTTTTGCAACTGAATGGGAACTGTCCCAGGCCTTGGGACTGTGTGAGGGGTTTGCAGCTGCTCAGAGGAGTGACCCTAGTTTAGAGAAGCTGAGGACTTGGGCAGACTCTGATGGAGCACAGGGAGGTGAAGGCAGACACAAGGTTTATTGGGAAAATGGACCTATGTATACTCAGGCAGTACAGACAGAGGGAGGGGCGCTAGGCAGGCAACTTGTCATTCCCCAGGGATAGCGTGAGCAGTTGCTCAAGGTTGCCCAGTATATTCCCTTGTCTGGTCATCTGGGAATTGCATGCACTATGCAGTGGGTGGCCCATAATTTCTACTGGCCTAACTTCACCCAGCAGGTGAAGGAGTATTGCAGGTCTTGTCACCGGTGCCAAGAAATAGGGAAGGCGAGCAAGAATACACAAGCCGCCCTAA
Organism: Neoceratodus forsteri; assembly: GCA_016271365.2. NCBI lineage: Eukaryota > Metazoa > Chordata > Ceratodontiformes > Ceratodontidae > Neoceratodus > Neoceratodus forsteri. The sequence goes on from CM057459.1 coordinate 325,197,142, forward strand.
TTCCATTGCCCATAGTGGAGGAGCCATTCCAGACGGTGGGAATGGATATTGTGGGGCCTTTAAATACCCCCAGCTCCTCAGGGAAGAGATTCATCCTGACTGTGTTGGATTATGCCACCCGGTACCCAGAGGCAGTTGCCCTATCCTCACTGAGCACAAAGTGGCAGATGCCTTACTTGGGATTTTCTCCTGTGTTGGGTTTCTGCAGGAGGTAATCACTGATCGAGGGGGTTCCTTCATGTCAGACCTGATGAAATGTTTATGGAAGAAGTGTGGGGTGGTGCAGAGATGCACAACACTGTATCACCCACAAGCCAATGGACTTGTGGAACGATTCAATGGTACCCTAAAGTCAATCCTCCGGGTGTTTGCTAAACAGCATGGGAGGGACTGGGAGAAATACCTTCCCCACCTGTTGTTTGCATACAGTTAGATGCCCCAAGAGTCAACAGGATTTTCCCCCTTCAAACTCTTGTAACGAAGCCGGGTACGTGGGCCCCTAGACTTGATCCGGGAGGACTGGGAAGGCAAGCACATCACCCAGGGAACTCCCATTGTGGATTACATCCTTAGGTTTAGGGAAAGGCTGAAGGAGTTTATGGGGACAGCCCAGAGCAACCTGGCAGCTGCCCAACAGAAACAAAAAGTATGGTACGACTGCAGAGCCAGAGCTCGCTCGTACATGGTGGGTCAGGAAGTTATGGTCCTTATTCCGGTCCGGAAAGACAAGTTGCAGGCTGAGTGGACAGGACCGTACAAAGTGGTTAGGAAGGTAAATGATGTGAACTACATTGTGGAGTTACCTTACCGAAGACAGACAGAAAGGATGTACCATGTCAACATGATGAAGCCATAAATAAATAGGGCTGACATGGTGTTCGCAGTGTGTAGTCATGGGGAGGGGATGGATGAAGGAGACACCCTTCTGGATTTGCTGGAAGAGAGTAAGCGGGAGTCCTCTGTGAAGGCAGTAAAATTGTCTCCCCAGCTGACCCCTGGCCAGATCCAGAAAGTAAGGGAGGTTTTAGCAGACTTTGCCCCATTGTTAAGCGCCAAGCCTGGACTAACCCCCTTAGTGACACACAATGTGGACACAGGGACACAGATGCCCATACGGCAGACAGCATATCGGGTGTCAGAGGCTGTCCAAAAGGACATTAGGAGGGAAGTGGAGGAGATGCTGGATTTAGGGTAATCCAGAGATTCCACAGTCCCTGGGTCTCACCCATAGTCCTTGTACCAAGCCAGATGGCTTGACTCGTTTCTGTGTAGGCAATCGTGGACTGAATGCAGTCACAAAGTCAGATGCCCACCCGATACTCCAGACGGATGAACTCCTGGACAAGTTGGGGGGGCGACCTACCTTACGACCATTGACCTGACAAAGGGGTATGGGCAGGTAGAGTTGACAGACAGAGCTAGGGAGAGGTCGGCCTTCATTACTCTGATAGGCTTATTTGAGTTCAAAGTAATGCCTTTCGGAATGAAGAATGCCCCAGCTATTTTCCAAAGGTTGGTGAACCAGGTGTTAAATGGTGCTGAGGAGTACGCCGTGGTGTACCTGGATGACATTGCCATCTTTAGTGCCAGCTGGGAGGAACACCTATTTCACCTTTGGGAAGTGCTGGACAGGATGCAGAGGGCTGGGCTCACTGTCAAAGTCGAGAAGTGCCAGGTGGCCATGGAAGAGGTGGCATACCTTGGGCTACAGGTAGGCCAGGGACAGCTCTGTCCTAACCAAATAAAAATAGAGGTAATCCAGGCATGGCCCAGACCAGAAACTCAGAAGTAGGTCTGGAGTTTTCTCAGGACAGCAGGGTACTATAGAAAATTTGTACCCAATTACAGTGCCCTGGCTTCTCCCCTATCTGACCTGACAAAGAAACGGATGCCCAAGAAAATTACCTGGGGCCCAGCCTGTGAGGAAGCCTTTTCCAAACTAAAGGAGGCACTGTACAGTGCTCCTGTTTTGACAAGTCCTGACTATAGTAAAACCTTTATAGTTCAGACTGACGCCTCAGACGTGGGTATTGGGGCAATACTGAGCCAGACATCCAGCGAAGGGAGGGACCACCCAATAGCCTACCTGAGTAAAACGTTACTTCCCAGGGAGCAGTCATACTCCACGGTGGAAAAGGAGTGTCTTGCCATAGTGTGGGCCCTAAAGAAATTGGAGCCATACTTGTATGGGCAGCATTTTGTGGTGCAGACTGACCACAACCCCATAGTTTGGCTGATGCAGATGGGGAAAAACAGTGGTCGATTACTAAGATGGAGTCTTGCTTTGCAAGGATATGATATGACCATTCTACACAGGGCTGGAGAGACCAATCAGAACTCAGATGGGTTGTCCCATATGTATGAGGAATGAACTGATTTGGGAAGCTTATCCCATGCAGGGGATAGACCCCCCAAATTCAGTCTAGGTGGGGAGGAATTGTCACACTTGGACAGCTGGCTCTGATCCCTGTATCATTTTTTGTAACTATAAAAAAATGTGTGATGGACTGTGTCAAGAGAAAATGCTGTCTTGCTGGAACTGACACATCGAAACCCCCCAAGGATATGTTCAAAGGACAGAACATAGCTTAAACTGCAAATATCTGAGGTGCAATTATCTTGCTAGTTTGCTTTGAAGGCAGGAACCAAGATATCCATTTTTATAATGCCCTCAGGGAGATCCTTTGATGTGCACTAGGTGTCCTGAGAAAAGGGACACCGACCAGTGTTATGGGTATCCTCCCAGGAAGCCAGCTCATTTCATCAAAGAGACCTTTGATATCTGGGGATACCACGTCCCAGTCTAAATTAAGGAGTCAAAAATACATTTGTGTGGAATATATAGTGACTTACATCAAAGAGACTTTTGATGTCTGGGGAAAAGCAGAGCACAGACCAGTTTGGACCAGTCACATAAAAAGAGGCGATTCCTTATGACATCTATTATTTTTTTAAATATCTTAGTAGGAATGCCTGTGTTATAAAATATTCATTTTTATACACCAATGCGGAGTTTGGTGACCTCAGGGAGAAGGCCGGCTCAAGACTGCTGTTAAAACTACTGAGCAGACCTTATACAAGGACATACACTTTCATATTTCTAACTGAGAGAAGAGAGACCACAAAGCACTGAAAGATTAAAAAGTAAGGACCTTAGACAAGACTAGTCTGAGTGCTATTATTGGTAGGAATCTGCACTTTTAAACCTGTTTGTTTTAAGGCTGTATGTGTTGGGATATTTTGTTCCGTTATTTTTCTGTTTTCCTATTTTATCTATTTTAAATTAAAGATATATATTTTAAAAACAGAAACTGCCTGGTTTGCCTTGAAATTTCTTTTTATATAAGTGAAGCTTTGAAGGTTATAGTTGACACTGTGTATGAGCTTATTGTGATACCAAACTGGGAAACGGAGAGAGTTCTCTAAGGTCTTGCATAGAGTTCTAAGGGCTCATTTTGCACTACCTGGTTAGGTGCCCATAGGCAAAGATATCTGGCCCCCTGAAAACACAGTTATCTGAGCCTGATAATTGGGTACGCTAACAAGAGGTTATCAGTATGAATCCCTCCAGAACTTGAGACTAAGGTGACTCGAACCCACAAAACAAACAAGAGGGTTACCTTGTACTGTTCACTGTTCACAATTCTATGCTCAGAGGTTGGCACTTTGGGAGTAGAGGGCTGACCTGCTGAGGGAATCTGTGACACTGACTATACATAATAAGGGCATAATAGCATCAAAGGGTTCTAGAGTCATTTATAAACCATGACAGTAAAGGTCAAGTGATTTGTAACTTGTTGCCAGAACCCCATGATAGTATGACCCCCCCTTATTCTGAGGTGTTGGGTTATTCATGATAAAATATGGCCCTTGGAAGACACGTATGCACAGAATGATTAGAGGTTTATAAACATTTAGTTGTTATGTCACGTCTTATAATCAAGTGCTGATGCAAGTACTGAACAACTATTTAAGGTAGATAACTCCTTTACTGTATATAGGTATCACTGTTCACCATATCTTATGACTAAATAAATAAATAGGTGGAGAGTTTAGTTTTTTTTTTAAACTTTTTATTTATTATATTTTTAGCTTTACTATTTATAGCCTCCTCTTGCACCCAGTGCCACAATTGTTTTCTCATTAGGCCTCTCCCACCCCTATCAAACACCTTCTCTGCCACTTACTCCCTTGTCTGATAGCTTGCCTTCCCCCATGATGGGGCCATCGTCTCAGCATCCCACTGTAGGCCATCTGTGGTGAGTTAGACAGTCACTGGCATATGATCCAAGAGCACCAAATTTTGTCCTACATGCATTTGGGTTCTCCAAATTTTCTGTTCAAACATCCTCCACAGGATATCAGTGCAAAGGCATGGGAGCAACTGTGTCATACTCTAACCACCAGTCCACACGCACCTCCAGAAGATTGTTTTGAATCCATAAATTCTATCCATTCCATTAATATTAACGATTACTCCATTACTGCTATCAAACCCCTATACAGTATTTGAAACTTCTACTGGGAAATCCGTATGCAGGGTTGTTTTTACTTTTTGTTTTAATTTTGTTTGCCAATATATATACAGTGTAACAAATAGGGCGTCAAAGTGAAAAATCTCCATTATTTTCATAAGAGAGTATTTATGGCCAGTAAAAAATAGTGATTTGAGTCAAATTATGATGACTGTAGACAGGTTTTGAACTCTACACTGTGGCCATAAATATTCACTCTCAAGTTCTAAATTTACTCTTGCATTTGTGTCTGATATTGGGGTGGACTCCTATTCACCTGCAGGACACCCACCACTGTCACCAGCACTGCCCACTTCCCTAGTATTAGTCATTTGTCCCTGTTCTTTATTTTGTTGTGTTGCTTACTATTAAATGTTCCTTTGCTTATTTTATAATTCACTGTATGTTAATTTATAGTTTGCTAATTTATTCTTTAACCATTCCTGAACTGTATATTTTGATATACTTATTTCCATATTATTGTATTACTTTATACATTGTACTTTGTATCTGTTCTCCCCGAGACACATCTGGAAAACACAGGTTACTCACTTCTAACAGTAGTTCTAGGAGTGGTAGTTGTTCATCCACACTATCTGGCAGAGTCCTTTCCCCTTTAAGAAGTGCAAGAAAGTCTTCAAGCTGCCTCCTCCCACCCACCCGGGTGGTATCTCCCTCAGCTCTGCCCCATGACGCCAGATCATGCCCGCTGCAAGCAGAGGTTGTGCTCCTAAGGGAGGTTGGGTTGATCCATGTGGATGAACAACATATACCACTCCTAAAACTACTGTTACAGGTGAATAACCTGTGCTTCTAGGGACGTGGATATGTTGTTCTAGCCACACTATCTGGCAGACTCCTAGCAGTTCTCTTGGAGGAGGGAGGCAAGGCGCACACCCCCTATTTAGGAAACATAGACTGGAGAACTGAGGCCCCAAAACCAGCATCCCGGCATGACTCAAGATCAATGTAGTAATGGGAGATGAAGATGTGTGCTGACTTCCAGGCAGCAGCCCTGCAGATTTCCTGGATAGGGACGTCCCTAGAAGCAGCCACCGACACAGCAGTATGACAGATGGAATGATCCCTTAGCAACCTGGGAGGCTCCATACCCACCAACCTATAGCAGAGATCGATGCAGGAAGTGATCCACCTACCAATCATCTGCATGGCTGCAGGTCTTCCGGGTGCGGCTTCAGCGTAGGTGACCAAAAGCTGGCAAACCTCTCCCCGAACTTCAGCCATGCACTCTTTGTAGAAAGCGAGCGCTCGCCTCAGGTCCAGAGTATGGAGCCTGTGCTCAGCCTCTGAGGTGCGATTCGGGAAAAACACCAGAAGAGTAATCACCTGATTAAGGTGAAACTCTGACACAACCTTCAGGAAGAACTTTGGGTTGGGGCACAGGACAACCTTGTCCCTGTGGAAGACCAAGTAAGGAGACTCCACTGAAAGCACCTGGAGCTCCCCAATCCTTCTGGCTGACATGATAGCCACCAAGAAGGCTGTCTTCCATGACAGGTGGGACATGCCACACCTGTGCGCTGGTGCAGATGGCTTGCCCATGAGCCTTGCCAAAACTAGCAACAAGTCCCATGGTGGTGGTCGTTCATGCACCGGATGGGAAATGTGATCTAAGCCTTTGAAAAAGCACCAGACCACCTTCTCCTACCCCACCGACTGCTGACCAGCCCATGCCCGGGAAGCAAAGATGGCTGCCAAATACACCTTAAGGGTTGTTGACTGAAGGCCCCCTTTGAAGAGGGACCACAGCTAGTCCAAAATGCTGGTCACCGGACAGGAAGAGGGATCCAGCCCCTTGCCCTGACATCAAATGTAGAATCTCTTCCATTTCAAGGCATAGCATTTTCTGGTTGATTCCTTTCTAGATGCCTCCACCATGGCGAGGACATCTTCAGAGAGACCCAAAGCCTGGAACTCTAGCTGCTCAGGAACCAGGCTGTCAGGTGCAGGGATTGAAGGTTCGGGGGAAGTACCTTCCCCCTGCTTGATGAAGAGCATGTCTGGGTAGAGTAGTAGATGCCTTGGGAGCTTGCTGCTTAGGTTAAGGAGACTGGGGTACCAAAACTGGCATAGCCATTCCGGAGCCACCAGGATCACCCGAGCCTTGTCCCGCCTGACCTTGAGCAGCACCTTGTGGATCAAGGTAAATGGAGGGAAGGCATAGAGGAGGCCTGGGGTTCAAGACCTTGAGAAGGCATCCACCTGCAGTGAGCCCTGCTGAGGGGGATGGGCACAGAACAGCCTCAGCTTTGCGTTCTCCCTTGAGGCAAACAGGTCCACCTGAGGGGTGCCCCACTGGGAGAACAGGCTGTAAACTACCTCCAGATGGAGAGATCACTCGTGAGACACCTCACCTACCCAGCTAAGGGCATCCGCCAGCTGACTGGAGGCTTCTACCACATGGATAGCTAGGAGATCTACCACCAGGCTGCGCATGAGGGTCCATATGCAGAGAGCTTCCTTGCACAAAGACAGGGAGTGCATCCAACCCTGTTGGTTGAGGCAGTGCATGGTCATGGTGTTGTCCATCTGGACTTGGACCACCTGACCCCAAATATGCAGAGCGAATGCAGTCAGCACCAGCCGAACTGCCCCGAGCTCCAGCAGTGTTGTGCCAGTGGGACTCCTCAGGGACCAAAGCCCATGGACTCTGTGTTCCCCCAGATGGGCACCCCAGCCTGTGAGAGAGGCATTGGTCATCAGGATGGCCATCAGCTTGGGGCAGACAAACGGGATCCCTTCCTGCAGATGCTCTGGGACTAGCCACCACTGGAGGGCATCCCACATCTTCTGGGTCACAGTGACCAGCTGGTTGAAATTAACTTTGCACTGAGACCACTGGCTCTACAGCTCCCATTGCAGGGAGTGCATATTCCAACGGGCCCATTGAACCATGCTGGTGCAGGCCATGATGTAATCCAGAAGGCACAGGAAGTCCTGGGCAGGGCACAATTGCCCAACCTGAAATGATCGGGCAAAGGAGGAAAGCACTTCCGCCCTGTCTGCCAGAAGCCAGGCTCTGGCTCGGCAAGAGTCAAGCTCTGCCCCGATAAAGCTGATCACCTGCAAGGGCACGGGTTCCAACATGTCCTCATTGACCAGGAGGCCAAGGGAGATGCAGGACTGGAGGGCAAGGTCCCTGGACTGCTCCACCTCCTGCCTGGAGGGACCTGTGATCAGCCAGTCATCCAGGTAGGGGTACACTCAGACCCCTTGGTGCCTCAGATAAGCTGCCACCACTGCCATGTATTTGGTGAAGACCCTAGGGTCCAAGGAGAGGCTGAATGGCATGGCCTGGAACTCATAAAGGATTCCCTCAGCTCAAAAGCAGAGGAACCTTCAGTGGGATGGATGGATCAGGACGTGAAAGAACGCATCCTGAAGATCCAGGGAGCAAAACCCCATGTTTTGATCTAGAGATGGTATGATGTGAGACAGAGTTACCATCCTGAAGGTGCACGACCTGAGGAACTTGTTCAGGTCATGCAGATCTCGAATGGTGCGCCAGCCCCTCCATCTGTTTTGGCACCAGGAAGTACCTGGAGACAAACCCTGAGTGTTCCAGAGGATCCGCTACTCTGATCACAACCACACTGCAGAGGAGCTGGGCTATGTCTTCTCGAAGAGTCGACTGAGTGTCTGCAGAAACCAAGTCCTCCTGTGGGGCATGGGCTCGGCAAGGAGGGTACTGCACGAATTCCAGAGGCAGACCCTGACCGACCACTTCTAGAACCCACCTGTATGTGGCGACAGCGGACCAGGCAGAAGGGAAGTGGCAGAGCCGGTCCCCACAGGAGGACCCAGGGGATGTGTGATGGGCATGAGTTTGGCATCCCCCATCATGTCACTGGGCAGGCTTGGAGGAGGAGGACCTGGCTGAGGCACCACCAGGCTCCTTCCCTCCAGGCTTACAGACCACTGAGGCCACTGACTTGGGCTGGGGTCACCAGGACTGAGCCTGCTGGCCAGCCTGACGCTGGGCTGGTTTTGCAGCAGGAGTGGAGGACCAAAAGGGCTTTTGCTTCTTTTGTCTGGAGCCCGAGGGATCCTTCTATGCAGATGTTACAGAGTCCAAGTTGGCATCGGACTTCTCAATGTGCTGGAGGTGAACCTCCACACCGGGCCCAAACAGGTCAGTGCCCAAGAAAGGAACATCTGCCAGCTTGTGCTGCATGTCTGCCATGAAGGTCGAGATCTGTAGCAAAGCCCTACAGCACGTGGCAACTGTGACCACCACCGAGTGGGCACAGAAAACTCCCAGATCCAGAGCCATTTGAAGCTGCTGCTTGGCCACATCACGGCACTGATCTTGGACCTGTTTGACCGTGGTCTGAGGTCTGCAGGCAGGTGAGGAATCGCCTCATCCAAAGAGACCAAGAGGGCATGGGAGAAGTGTGCAATCATGATGGCATAGCTCGCCTGTTAGAGGCCAAGCAAGGATGCAGCATTTTTAGCCACATGGTCCAATTTCTTGGACTGCTTGTCCGGAGGCTTGTCGACGTCCCTGATTTTGCCTGAGTGCTGAAACACGGAGTCAGCCACCAACCCCTCAGCCAAGGGGTGCTCCATGAAATCCAAGAGGGTACCAATGGGCACTGCATACTTGTGGGTCATCCAGGCAGAGGGTGCAGAGCAGGATGCAGGGTGCTGCCAAAGCTCCAGTGCTGGGCCAAAAATGGCCTCAACCACTGGAAAAGCCTTCATCGGAGAGTTCCCTTTGTCCAGAATCTCTGTAAGGGGATAGCGAGCCCCCTTCTGAACGGGCTCCATTTTCATCCCCATGGACTCGGAGATGAGGCGGAGGATGCCCATGAAGGAAGAGGGCCCTTCCTCCGTCGATAGGTCCCCCATGGACGCCTTGTCAACTGGATGGAAGTGCAGTGAGGAATCTCCGGACTCCGAGGAGTCCACCACATAAAGTGACTGACTACTCGAGTCACCTTCAACCTTCTGCAGGTGATCAGGTGTGATGGTGACCGACAGCCAATGGGGAAGCCCCTCGGCTGGATGAGACTCCTTGGTTGGAGTGCCGGTCAACGGCTGCTTGGGCAGCAGCTCCACCACAATTGGTGGATACAGCGGCTTCAGCCAAACCAGAACGGTTTTGACAGGCTTCACTGGGGGAGGGAAGGTCTCGACCAACCCCACAGGGGGAGTTGGTGTCGGGCTCTTGGGCGACAGCCAAGTGATGGCCCGTGTGGAAACCGGGGTCAGTTTGGTACCAGCCAGCACCAGCTGTTGCCACATAAGATCTTTGTAGCGCTGATGCAACTTGCGCCGAAGCCTCTCCTCATTCAAGGAGGACAAAGATGAGAAAGAGAGGGAGCGCCACTTTCTGTGGCACCGAAAGTGGGAGCACTGATGGCGGGAACTGCTTGATCCACTGGATGAGGACTGAGACCTTGATCTTGGCTGCCGGGGGATCTTGGAAGGAGCCAGGGAATGCTGCAGTTCCTCCTAGTCTGGGTCGGTTGCCAAAGAGTTATGGTCAGCGGACTTGAGCAGCCCCTTCTATGATCACAGGCATGACTGGAGTCCTGAAGAGAGAGTTATTAGCATCTTTGGATGACAACCAGTCAATTGGGTCAAGAAAAAACTCGGCCGCATCATCGGCTGGCATCTCGACCGACTGGCCCGACGGGGTCTCCGTGAAACCAGAGAGTTGTCAGACCGAGAATGTTTCTGGTCCCACGAACGTTAACGATGAGTCTTCTTTTTCGACTCCTTCTTCTCTTTTCCAGGTCTAGAGCTAAGAGTGTCAGAAAGACACTGACCCTTTGTCAGAAGGGACTGGCACAGCTCCTTGAAGGAGCCCGTAAAAGTGGAGTCCAATTGGAGCGGCATGAAGGCAGAAGCTGAAGAGGAGTGAGTGGTGGCTCGAGTTGCCTCCTCCTCGAAGGCCACAAGCTGTTCTAGCTATTTGGCAGACCTCACAGCCATGGAGATCACCCAACGGGCATCCTTAGATTTGACCAGCAGATGCTGTTTCTTCAGGTGGCCCAACTTGAGGCAGGTGAGACGGTTCTCGAGGACTGTTTTGTGAAACGACCGACAAATATCGCAGTCCTGGGTATCATGTTTGTGGCCCAGGCAGTAAACGCATATGGCATGGGGGTCGGTATGCAACACCTTCTGCCCACACGGGCACCAGCAAAACCCGGATGCGGACTTGTTGTCCATCGCAATTGGGTAGCTCGAAGATGAAAACTGAAAAGGTTGTGAAAGTTTTGAAGCAATCCAAAAGGATTCTAAAGTGCTAGGGGCTACAACAAGGGAACGCGAAGGAGGGAACTTGCTTCTTCCAGCAGAAAGGAAGATCTGGCATCATGGGGTGGAGTCAAGGGATATACCACCTGGGTGGGTGGGAGGAGGCAGCTTGAAGACTTTCCAGCACTTCTTAAAGGGGAAAGGACTCTGCCAGATAGTGTGGATAGAACAACATATCCACGTCCCTAGAACAAGCTGATACCAGCTCATTATGACTTACCTGGTAAAACTTTGGAAATAAATATATACATACATATATAAATTATTTATTTATTTATTTATTTGAAAGTGTTTCACCAGGAAAGACGTACTGAGCTATAATAACTCATTTCCAGATGCATCCTGGGGGAAGTGGAATATAGGGAAATACAACTAATAAAACTAAGTACAAATACAAGAGCGTAGCTTGGACATGCACCCTAATACATTTAAAATAAACAACTTTTGTGGAAAAGATAGGCAGCACATGTCAACCAGATAAGGAGTAATACACATATGCAACTATATACACATACACACGTAAAAGTTACATCACATATGTAAAAAATAAATAAGATATAGAAACAATAAAATAAACACTCCCAAACAACATACACACAGAAAAACATTCGCACAGACATAAATCATAAACATACACACAAACACAATACCACTGATGCATGATAGATTAGCTATTGAGCAGCAATTGTGGCCAGACTGGGTAGATAGGAAGAGGGAGACTGTAGAGGTAAGGAGCACCTGCTCATCTTCACCCCTCCAGAATGCATGGGGATTGACAGTGAACAGGAAACATACATTAGGTAGGGTTAGGAGGTCAATGGAGGAAAGAACAAGCTGGCATTAGCATTTAAAATAAAGGAAAGTAGTCCATAACACATTAGAACAGACAGCATTGAGATGAAACAACTACACAAAGTAGATGAAGTTGTGAAGAACTGAGGAGAGAGGGGACATGGAGGGAGGACGGTAAACCATTATCCTCAGGAACAGTTTCTACACTGTTCAATGTAAACCCAGCCAGTGCTGAAGGTATAAGTGTAGCCCCTAGGTTGCGCTATCCCAAGGGCTACCACCCCTACCTGTGTGGCTAGTTACAGGTTAAGGGGCCTGGGTACTGAAACGGGTGTCTCCACCAGGAGGACAGGGTTGTTAGTAACAAGGCTAACCTGGATACAGCCCTCTGGGACACTGTAACCCCCCTTCTTTCCCCTCTAGTGGCCTAGACAATATGCAGCAAACACTGTCACAGTAGCCCCTGTCACAACCCCACTCAGCAGGTCAGGCCCTCTGCTCCCACAGTGCCAACCTCCAAGCACAGTATTGTGAACAGTTAACAGAACAGGGTAACCTCCTGTCTGTTTTGTGGGTTAGAATCAATCTTTGGTCTCAAGTTCTGGAGGGATTCAAACTGTGAACCTCATGCTAGCGTACCCAATATAGAGGCTCAGATAATTCTGCTCTTCGGGGGGGGGGGGCAGATATCTTTCACCTATGGGCACCTAACCAGCTGTACAAAATGAACCCTTAAAAACTCTATGAAAGACCTCAGAATAAACTCTTACCTTTTCCCAGTTTGGCAATACCAGTAAGCTTTGTACAGTGTCAGCTTTAAACATATATGCTTCCCTTGTCAAAGAAAGAATTTCAAAGGCACACCAGGTAGTCTCTATAAATAGAGGTTTACTTAAAATAGATAAAAATGGAAAATGTAAAACACTGAACCATATATCACAAAACATACAATCTTTTAAAACAATAAGGTTTAAAAAGTGCAAATTCCTACCAATAATACACTTAGACCTGTCTACCCAATGTATTCTTATCTTCTTATAGTGCTGTAGATGTTTCTTTTTTCACAGTCCAAACATGTGTGACTGTAAAGGTCTGTTACAGCATAATTAAAACACTGTCTTGACCCTGCCTTCTCCATGATGTCACCCAGCTCCTCCTCTGTTTATTACAAATTACTCAATCAGGATGTCTTGTGTCAGGAGGTAAATTAATCGGTGACATCAGCAGAAAAAACATGTTTCCCCATATGACTTTCCAATTAAGTCTGTAATTTTTCAAGTCCTTTCTTTCATCCATGAGCAGCATCCTCTCTCAAGGACACCAAAGGACCTTTTATGACTTTGCACCCCGTGACATAACCTGTATCATTCCTCTAAATGCCATAAAAGTTTATGATTTCTAGCCTAGCAGCTGGCAGCTACAATTATGCTAGATAAACAGGAGATCTTTAATTTAGGTCTCTTCTAGCCTGTAATTATCTTCTGGCTTTTATCTTTTAGCTGAAACAGCATGTCTCATGAGAGACACTCAATACCACATTTTTATATTACAAAAATCATAGATAAATCAGAACCAGCTGTACAAGCATCACAATCCTCCATACCTAGACTGAATTTGGAGGCTCTATCCCCTGCATGGGATAAGCTTCCCAAATCAGTTCACTCCTCATAGACGCGAGACAACCCATCCGAGTTCTGATTTTTCACTCCAGCCCTATGTAGAATTTCCATGTCATACCCTTGTAAAGCAAGATTCCATCTAGCAATCTACCATTGTTTTTTCCCATCTGTGTCAGCCAAACCAGGGGGCTGTGGTCAGTCTGTACCACACAATGCTGCCCATACAAGTATGGCTCCAACTTCTTTAGGGCCCACACTATGGGAAGACACTCCTTTTCCACAATGGAGTATGCCTGCTCCCTGGGGAGTAACATTTTACTCAGATAGGCTACAGGGCGATCTTTCCCTTGGCTGGATGTCTGACTCCATACTGGCCCAATACCCATGTCTGAGGCGTCAGTCTGAACTATAAAAGGTCTGCTATAGTCAGGGCTTGTCAAAACAGGAGCACTGCACAGTGCATCCTTCAGTCTAGTAAAGGCTTCTTCACAGGCTGGTCCCCAGGTAATTTTCTTTGGCATCCTTTTCTTTACCAGATCAGATAGGGGAGCAGCCAGGGCACTGTAATTCGGTACAAATTTTCTATAGTACCCTGCTGTCCCGAGGAAACTCCTGACATGCTTCTACGTTTCTGGTCTGGGCCACACCCGGGTTACATCTATCTTTATTTGGTTAGGACGGAGCTGTCCCCATCCTACCACATGCCCAAGGTATGCCATTTCTCCCATGGCCACCTGGCACTTCCTGGCTTTGACAGTGAGCCTGGCCCTCTGTATCCTGCCCAGCATTTCCCTAAGGTGGGACAGGTGTTCCTCCCAGCTGGCACTAAAGATGGCAATGTCATCCAGGTACGCCACAGCGTACTCCTCAGCACCATTTAACACCTGGTTCACCAACATTTGGAAAGTGGCCGGGGTGTTCTTCATTCCGAAAGGCATTACTTTGAATTCAAATAAGCCTATTGGAGTGATGAAGGCCGACCTCTCCCTAGCTGTGTCCGTTAACTCTACCTGCCAAAACCTCTTGGTCAGGTCAATCATCGTAAGGTAGGTCACCCCTCCCAACTTGTCCAGGAGTTTGTCCGTCTGGGGCATTGGGTCGGCGTCTGACTTCGTGACTGCATTCAGTCCATGACAGTCCACACAGAAATGAGTAGAGCCATCTGGCTTGGGCACAAGGACTACGGGTGAGGCCCAGGGGCTCTGGGATCCCTGGATTACCCCTAAATCCAGCATCTCCTTCACTTCCCTCCTACTGTCCTTTTGGACAGCCTCTGACACCTGATATGCTGTCTGCCATATGGGCGTCTGTGTCCCTGTCTACACATCGTGAGTCACTAAGGGGTTAGTCCAGGCTTGGTGCTAAACAATGGGGCAAAGTCTGCTAAAACCTCCCTTACTTCCTGGATCTTGTCCGGGGTCAGCTGGGGAGTCAATTTAACTGCCTCAACAAAGGACTCCTGTGTACTTTCTTCCAGCAAGTCCAGAAGGGGGTCTCCTTTGTCCGTCCCCTCCCCAAGACTACACACTGCAAACACCATATCAGCCCTATTTGTATATGGCATCATCATTTTTATTTTATTTATTTAGTTTTTGTTGACCGGATAAGTGCACTAGACAAATCCTGCCTATTTTCAGGCACGACCTGGGGGAAGGGGATACAGATGAATGCCAACTGACTTTGAACCAGATTATGCTGTTGGTGGTATTTTTTTAGTGAATGAGGGAAATTTGGCCAGGACACCGGGGAAATTCCCTATTCTTTCCGATAAGTGCCATGGGATCTTTAACATCCACCTGAACTACCACCAATCCAGGCAGATGGGACCTTGGTTTAACGTCTCATCCGAAAGACGGCACCTCAGAAGTGCAGCACCCCTCTCATGCTGCACTACAGTGTCAGTACTGGGATATTAACCCAAGTGCCAGATGTGGGAACTGAACCCACAGCCCTCTGATCTCCCAGCCTCAGAGGCGAGTGTGCTACCTACTGAGCCACTGACACTGACACTCATGTTGACATGGTACATCCTTTCTGTCTGTCTTCTGTCAGGCAACTCTATAATATAGTTCACGTCATTTACCTTCCTAACCACTTTGTACGGTCCTGCCCACTCAGCCTGCAGCTTGTCTTTTTGGACTGGAATAAGGACCATGACTTCCTGACCCACCATGTGTGAGCGAGCTCTGGCTCTGTGATCGTACCACACTTTTTGTTTCTGTTGGGCAGCTGCCAGGTTGCTCTGGGCTGTCCCCATAAACTCCTTCAGCCTTTCCCTAAACCTAAGGATGTAATCCACAATGGGAGTTCCCTAGGTGGTGTGCTTGCCTTCCCAGTCCTTCCGGATCAAGTCTAGGGGCCCATGTACCTGGCGTCCATATAAGAGTTCCAAGGGGAAAAATCCTGTGAACTCTTAGGGCACCTCCCTGTATGCAAACAACAGGTGGGGAAGGGTATTTCTCCCAGTCCCTCCTATGCTGTTCAGAAAACGCCCGGAGCATTGACTTCAGGGTACCATTGAATCTTTCCACAAGCCCATTGGCTTGTGGGTAATACGGTGTCGTGCATTTCTGCATCACCCCACATTTCTCCCATAAACATTTCATCAGATCCGACATGAAGAAACCCCCTCGATAGGTGATAACCTCCTGCAGAAACCCAACATGAGAGAAAATCCCAAGTAAAGCATCTGCCACTTTGTCCGTCCTCAGTGAGGATAGGGCGACTGCCTCTGGGTACCAGGTGGCATAATCTACCACAGTCAGGATGAATCTCTTCCCTGAGGAGCTGGGGGCCTTTAAAGGCCCCATGATATCCTTTCCCACCCTCTGGAATGGCTCCTCCACTATGGGCAATGGAATCAGGGTGGCTTGGGTTTTCTTGTCTGCCTTCCCTATTTCTTGGCACCGGTGACAAGACCTGCAATACTCCTTCACCTGCTGGGTGAAGTTAGGCCAATTGAAATTCTGGGCCAACCACTGTGTAGTGCACGCAATTCCCGGATGACCAGACGGGAATATCATGTGCAATCTTGAGCAACTGCTCATGATATCCCTGAGGAACGACAAGCTGCCTGCCTAGCACCCCTCCCTCTGTCTGCACAGCCTGAGTATATATCAGTCCATTTTCCTAATAAACCTTATGTCTGCCGTCACCTCCATGTGCCCCGTCAGAGTCTGCCCAAGCCCTCAGCTTCTCTAGACTCGGGTCACTTCTCTGAGCACCTGCAAACCCCTCACACATTCCCAAGGCATTGGACAGGTCCCCTTCAGTTGCTAAACTGGGGTCCCTAGCACTAGCGTCAGGGCACACAGGATCACTGTCAATCCCATCCCTCTGACAATGGGTCACACATCCCTCTTCGGAGTAACCCTCTATAGCTGTGTGGTTACTTGCTACTGGGGAAATTTCTACCCCTTTTCATTAGTCTCCCTATCAGGAGACACAGGCTAGGGTACCAGCCTCTCAGTGGTTTCCACAATGGCTTCTGTGGGGTTCAGGGAACTACAATTTTCCCTTGCCGCTGGGCTATGGGTAACTACACACACCATCTCCTGTTTGAGATTGTTGCCCAGAATCACATCCACTGCTAAGGTTTGGGCTACAACCACCTGTTGCACAGTTCCCCCTGTTTCACCCCAGTCTAGGAGAACACTAGCAAGGGCAATGTTTTCTCTTCACCAGTAAAGTCCTGTACAGTGACGTATTTATTGGGTATCAGCTGACCCGGCTCTACCAGATCCCCCTTTACCAAGGTCAAGGATGCCCCTGTGTCCCTTAACCCTTGTGTCTGTATACCATTCACCATGACTGGGTATATGTGTTCCCTCATGTTCACTGGCATGCTTCCAGGGACACACAATCCACTTCCTGCCTAGCCCCCTGTTGTGTATTGCTCACCTTTTTGGGACACTGTCTGGCAATATGCCCAGTTTCTTTATACAACCAACATTCATTTCTTTTCTCAGAGAAATCTTTTCTCTGAAACCTGGGGTGAACTGGTTTTGGTGGAGGCAGTGAGGGTTTTAGTTGCCTTGAAGGCACGCTTTTCCCTTTCTGCAGTGCCACGCCTGCCCCATTCACTCTCAAAGCAGGTCTGATCTTGGCATAGCAGTCCGAGAGTTCCACAGCCTCTTGCACTGTTTTGGGATCTCGGTCCTCCAGCCAGGTCTTCAGCTCTGTTGGGCATGCTCAGAAAAACTGTTCTAACAGAATCACATTTTCAATTTTATCAACAGAGTTTGCTTCAATTCCTTCCCACCATTTTAAAAACTGACATTGTTTCGTGGCTAGCTCCTTGTAGCTCATGTCAGGGCTTCTCCTGAGCTTAAGGAA
The DNA here is from genome assembly GCA_016271365.2 of Neoceratodus forsteri. Taxonomy (NCBI): domain Eukaryota; kingdom Metazoa; phylum Chordata; order Ceratodontiformes; family Ceratodontidae; genus Neoceratodus; species Neoceratodus forsteri. Next base: position 325,214,690 of record CM057459.1, read on the forward strand.
TTTAGCTCTGTATGATTCAGCAGTTAATTCAAATTTCTTTAACAGTGCAGCTTTAAGTTTGCTGTAATCATCTCTGTCTTCATTGTCCATTTGACCCAATGCATCCTGAGCTTTCCCGGTAAGTAGCGGGGAATAGCTGGAAGCTCCAGGACTCTCTTGGAATTTTAGCCTGAATACAAACTTTTTCAAAAGAATTTAAAAAGGCATCCATATCCTCCAACTCTTTAAATGCAGCTATCAATTTGGAATTCAATCTGTAACCCAGTCCTGTAGTCCCAGTTAAACCCAAGCCACTTACCTGCTCTGGTGCTGCTGGTTGGAGTCGTAGCTTCTCTAGTTCGTGTTGCCTCTGGCACTCATGTTTCTCACAGTCAGCGTCTCTCTGTTCTCGCTCTGCCTCTCGGCTTTCTTGCTCTGCCTCATGGTCCGCCTCCCCCTGTTCATGGTCCCTCTCCTTCTGGAACTCCAGCTCCATTCTGTGCAACTCAATTTGCAGCCTGAGTACTTCTGGATCCAAGATACTGGTGACCTTTCCCTGCTGCTGTGGCCCTTCACTGACAGTGGCCCTGTTGCCCTCCTCATCGGATCTGGACACTGCACTGGCCGCTAGCCCTGCCACACTCAAGGTTCGGTCCTTTTCAGTCACTGTCTGTGACTTAATGCTCTGTGTATCTGCTACCATCAGGGCATCCACAAGGTCCTGTTTGGTGGCTTTCACCTCGAACAGGACTCCTCTATCCCCGCACAACTGCTTTAAGTAGTCTACAGTGTGCCTGCTGTAGTTGGAAGTCATCTTCTTCCCTAACTGTGGCTACTCTGACTTGCACTTTAGAAAAAAAATAAAACGGGTAGGAACTTGACTGTACGCCAAGTGATATAGTTCTGTCTCCATTTTAAAAATAAATCACCGCCTTTTTCTTTCTTTGCAAGTGAGCTGATGGTTTCAAGCTGACACGCTGAACTATAAAAACTTGTAATACCAAACTTGTCCCACCACTGCCACCAATCTGTCACAACCCCACTCAGCAGGTCAGGCCCTCTGCTACCACAGTGCCAACCTCCGAGCGCAGTATTGTGAACAGTTAACAGAACAGGGTAACCCTCCTGTCTGTTTTGTGAGTTCAAATCAATCTTTGGACTCAAGTTCTGGAGGGATTCAAAATGTGAACCTCTTGCTGCGTACCCAATATAGAGGCTCAGATAATTCTGCTCTTCGGGGGGCCAGATATCTTTCACCTACGGGCACCTAACCAGGTGTACAAAATGAACCCTTAAAAACTCTATGAAAGACCTCAGAATAAACTCTTACCTTTTCCCAGTTTGGTAAAACCGGTAAGCTTTGTACAGTGTCAGCTTTAAACATATATGCTTCCCTCGTCAAAGAAAGAATTTCAAAGGCACACCAGGTAGTCTCTAAAAATAGAGGTTTACTCAAAATAGATAAAAATGGAAAATGTAAAACACCGAACCATATATCACAAAACATACAATCTTTTAAAACAATAAGGTTTAAAAAGTGCAAATTCCCTACCAATAATACAAATATATTCTTATCTTCTTATAGTGCCGTAGATGTTTCTTTTTTCACAGTCCAAACATGTGTGACTGTAAAGGTCTGCTACAGCATAATTAAAACACTGTCTTGACCCTGCCTTCTCCATGATGTCACCCAGCTCCTCCTCTGTTTATTAGAAATTATGCAATCAGGATGTCTTGTATCAAGAGGTAAATTAATAGGTGACATCAGCAGAAAAAACTTGTTTCCCCATATGACTTCCCAATTAAGGGCCAGATACTCAAAACTTTGCCCCGGGGCTAAATTAGCACTGCCCGGCAGGCAAACTTAGCCCAGAGCACAAAACAAGCCATATTCAAAAGGAATAGCCTGGGGCAAACACCTTCTGAATATAGCATGGGAATGAGGCCGGGCAAACTGGGCAGGGAGTGCAGGGAAAACTTAGCCCTGGAATAAGACAGCTCTGAATATGGCAACCAGGAAGTGCAAACCACAACAGCAACACAGCGCACAGCAATGTGAAGGTAGGTAGAGATGAACTATGTGGCCAATGTGTGTGCCAGCAAATGCGTGGACCCAGTACAGCTGCAGGCAGCAGCGTATGTGAAAGTACAGTGTGCAAAACTGTGAAATATTCCCCGAACTATTAGCGCAGCGCTAACACGTTTGTGTGAGTTTAGCGCAGGGCTAAAGCGTCAGCCAGGTGCAAACACATTTGCCTGGCGCTAAACTTTGCCATATTCAAAAGTGACATGCAAATGAGCCTACTTAGGTAGTCTGTGGGCAAACATCCAGATTAGCATCTCATTATGCCCTGATTTGCATGCAGTTTGCACCGGGCTAACTGTTTAGCTCTGCGCTAAACCTGCGCAAACATGTTAGCGCTGCACAAAACAGCTTGGGGATTATTATACAGTTTTGAATAGTACTTCCACATGCACTGCTGTCTGCAGCTGTACTGGGACAACATAGCATAGGCACAGATGGTGGTGGTGCTGCATGCAACTGTCACATTGTAGGTCATGCTACAGTGCACAGCAGAAACTACAGTAGCAAGGGGGCCAGTAGTGTGTGGACACAGCAGTGCCTATGGTGTGTAGGCCAGTGATGATGACTGCACTATACACAGTGAGAGGCCCAACCTGCAAGTGTTTACTGACAGTGGACATTACTGTTACGCTGTTGTGTGACCCACAGATGCTGCACCTGTGGCATGGGATGCTCACAGTGACATGCACATTTCTGGCTTTGTGTGCTGTGACAGTTGTACAGCTGTGCAGTATGTGGCCAGGGGGGGCATATATTATCCGACAGGCACACTGGTGTTGGGGTATTCCCAATACTGGCCCATGTGCACTGCATGATGTGTCCCAACCTTGTGGCCACACCTGGTCTGTGGCACAGCCTTGCCACCCATACATGCTCCCCTCAACATCCTCCATGCCCACAGTGCTGCATGTGTGTGCTGGCATCTGTTGGTGTCCACAGAAGTGTGGTCCGCAGGTGTGTGCTGTATGGCCACACTGCCATGCTGTCCACTGGTGGCCGGGTCACCACTTACTGCCTGGCATGGCTGGGACTGGTGGCAGATGATGGCATCATTGTGATGCCATCAGTTAGAAGCATGCTTCCTCTATGTTTGGCTTTATCTACAGTATGTGTCATATTTATTTGTTAGGGTCGCACAAAACCCGTGCTAAACCCACGCAAACACCGTGCAAAGCCATAGTGTCACACAAAGTTGATTGCCCAGGGTTTAGACAAGCTTTTCCTGGGCGGTAATGTGCACAGCACTAAGTGTCGCGCTAAGTCCTGCAAAACCACTTAGCACGGTGCTAGTTGCTGAATATAGCATTGCGCCTGTATTCATGTCAGTTTGCCCCTTGCATACATTATAATTTTGCCCAGCGCTAATGCAGTTTGCCCGCGTTATTTGGCCTTTTGAATATAGCAGACCCGCGCTAATCCCGCACTAAACCTGCGCAAACTGTTTTTGCCCAGCACAAAGTTTTGAATATCTGGCCCTAAGTTTGTAATTTTCCAAGTCCTTTCTTTCATCCATGAGCAGCATCCTCTCTCAAGGACATCAAAGGACCTTTTATGACTTTGCACCCAAGTGACATAACCTGTATCCTTCCTCTAAATGTCATAAAAGTTTATGATTTCCAGCCTAGCAGTTGGCAGCTACAATTAAGCTAGAAAAACTGGAGATATTTAATTTAGGTCTCTTCTAGCCTGTAATTATCTTCTGGCTTTTATCTTTTAGCTGAAACAGCATGTCTCATGAGAGACACTCAATATCACATTTTTCTATTACAAAAATCATAGATTAATCAGAGCCAGCTGTACTAGTGTCACAGCCCCTATTCAGCATACAATTCCCCACACTGTTTGCACTTAAAACCAGGACTGGTTCCACCAGTTCGGCCCTGGAGTCCCCATGTAAAACAAGGTTAGGCAGAGCAAATAACAACAGTACAATGCTTTTGATACAAACTGGAATCACAGTCAGATTAAATGCAAAAAGAGTTAGATCTGTTTTATTCAGGGGAACTAAACAAGGGAGGGGCGTAATTCAGTTGATTGATTCTGAAACTGATCTAGTCAGGCAATTATGCATGCTCTTTTTGTCCCTGCACAGTCACACGCTCTGGGTACCTAGCTGGGAGTAGGGTGGGCTAGCCTGGAATGTTACCCGGGGTAGGCCGGCGTTGCAGCTGGTTGGGGCCCTGTGATGAAAAGAAAAGGCATGCACAGCCACATACAATTTGTAATCTGGAGCCAGGAGGCTCAGTTCATGAAGATTAGTCAAAACAATTAAATCATATGACGCACTTTGATTGAGCTGTTGTTGCAGGGAGCTACCCTGGTGTTTACTCACACTACCGAGTACAGGACATAGGACGGATGAAATGGAGACTGCAGGATGACTTGGTGGTTTGCCAGGAGAAGCAGGGCCCACACGATTTACTGTGGTGTTGTTGTTCCTGTTCGTGATGTTGAGCAGGGGGCTGATCCCCAAGCAGGTCTCTTATCGATGGTCTTCTCTGTGGCATGAGTAACTGGCTGGGCCAAAGTGTGGAGGCCCAGACCAATTGGAGAAGAATGCGGATTCAGTCCGGTAGGTGCTGGATGCAGCTTCCGGCAAGCAAGGCACAATTAAACAGTGGGGAACCAAATTGCAACTCACTAGCAGGTTACAGCACATTTATAGTAAAGCAATCACTATACCACCAAACGGATAGCAGTCCAATCACAGTATCAGTGTCTCTGAGCAAAACCGGGAGTTCTATGGTGAATGGATGTCCCGACAGGCCAATCACGTACCACAAATCTTCGGTCTTCTTCAGGTTTAAATTTGGTCACTTTTCAGTGGCTTTATCACACTCCAATTCAGATACAGTCCAATTGCTAAGCCTTTCAAAGGATTCCCTCTCGAGGGACAGCAGGCAGGCCAAGCTCAGCCTTTCCACCAATCTCCCACGAGAACTATGCAGGAGCTGCTGCTCGAAATCACTCAAGCTGTTTACTCTCCAAACTCTAACTCCAGACTGACACACTGCAGCAGGCAGCTTGGGAATTTCCCTTTGGTCCAAAAGGTTCTGGTTGGTTGATCCAGCAGTCTGTCAAAGCAAGGTCTCCCCCTCCAAGTCCATTTAGGCACCAAAGTGCAAAAACTACAATTCCTACAGAAATGTGCTCCCACAAGACCCCTGGGGACAGACACCATTTTAGAGTCCCCAAAGGTACTGATTGGTCCCAATAGGCAGTCCAGAACCAAAATGGTGGGGCAATACTGAAATATCCATGCTGCAGAGGAAGGCAGGTTAGATAAATTGCCATATTATTATTATTAAAACAGATAAACAGTAAACAGGCACAGTTCCTAACAGGGCTCCCTCTGTGCAAATAGCAATGGCAGAATGGAGTGATAACACTGCAGCCTGGGCGGGACTTGAGCATGAGACTACTCGGTCCCTACCCAGATTAATTTTACACCGCAAGATAGGCAGCTCTTAAAGAGACAGGTATGGAGGCTAACAGGGCACTCACATGCAAACACTTTTAAATCGCTAGGACACAGAACACCAGCCTGACAGTGGGCATTTAGGCAAGCCCAAGGAAGACTTTTGGGAACCCCCATTTGCAGGGGGGTTACATAAGAAAAGCCAAGGAGAAGGCAGAAGGGGTGTGAGAAAGGAAAGAATAGAAAAGAAGTAGAGGAAAAGAGAGAAAGTGAGGAGGGAGAGAAGCCAGAGAGGGTTTGGGGGTGGGGTGAGACGCTAGCCATTAAGCCACACTGCTCGATGTAAACTCAGCCAGTGCTATGCTTACAGCATGCCAGGCAAGGGGCAGAAGGGGCACAGAAATTAGTAAACTAGAGAGTAGCAGGGGAGAGGAGAGGAGAGGTAGTGCAGATGAGGTGGGTCAGCAGCAGTTACAGGATGGAGAAATGTGGCAATGCAGAAGAGAGGACATAGAGTGAGTAGAAGGTGCAGAGCTTATATCTAAGGGGAGCGACTTCCAGGTTTCTGGAAAACAATAGGAGAAGGCAGCTCTCCCTGAGTTTGAGGTTCAGGCAGGGACAGCGAGGTGAGTAGGTTGGGGTGGGAGAGGTTGAGAGAAGGGCACTGAGGTAAGATGAGAGAGAGCCAAGCCAGTACTTCCCAACTAATGATGCACAGTGGGCAAAACATCTTGCCCCAAGAGAGGGGAATGAGGGAGCAATGTAGAGGTCACAGTGGTGTGTACGTGGTGGACAGGCAAGAGCAAAGTGACAGAAGGAGTTAAAGAGAGTGTCCAATCTGGCAAGGGTGGAGTTAGGGGCAACACTATAGACTATGTCACCAAAGTCAAAGATAGGGAGGATCATTTTCTGAACCATCTCCCTACAGGTCAGTGGAGGAAGACAGCCACAGTGTCTGTACAGAGCGCCTAGTTTAGGAAGAAGCTTTTTGTGAATAGCATCCACATGACATGCAAAGTCAAGGTTCCTGTCAAGCCAAAGCCCAAGGGATTTGAAGGAGGAGACATCCTCTAATACGGACCCCTCAAGGGTATGAAAGGAAGGAGTGGCAGTAAGTCTGGTGAGCTTTTGCCTAGTACCAAAGGTCACAGATACTGTCTTTTTGGCATTTAGTGACAACTGATTTGAACAAAACCAACACTGAACATTATTAAAGTCTAGCTGTAGGCTGGCTGCCACATCAGAGGGGGAGGTACCGGAAGCATACAAAATAGTATCATCTACATACATGTGTTTATCAGTTGAAGAGCAGGCAGAAGGTAAGTCGTTCAGGAATCTAGAGATGAGTATTGGTCCAAGTACTGAACCTTGAGGGACTTCAGTGTTTATAGGGAGAGAGGGGGAGAGAGGGAAGTGCCTATCCTTTTTTTTATATTACTTTCATTTATGTGCCTACTGCAGCACTCCAGCAGGGGCATCCAGCCACCGGCCCCCACCAACCAGGAGGACAGCAGGCTCACTCGATACTTGGAGGTCCGGTACGGCCATCACCGGACCCCCGACGCGATCACATGACAGGCCTCCAGGTCGGCGGGAGCGCGGCAATCGAGCTGCATGGTCGCACCTAGCCCTTTTGCCACCTAGTTACACCCCAGGAGCCGGCAGTGCAATGATGTACAGTGCGTATGTAGGTGTCTTGCCATGCTCCTCCCTATTCTGACACTGCACCTGTGCTACCCCTGGTCGTCACCAAGGGCCGCTCAAGCGCAATGCAATCCCTCAAGCCCACCCCAGAGGAGGGAGAGCAGTCCTAGGATGCTGAATCCAACCTCTCACCTGCCAGCCCCCGGCAGCTCGAGTCCGTTCCTGAACCTGGGTCACCGGTGTGGTGCGAGGTGTGGCATCCAGCGCCTCAGCCCTCAGCACCACCGGGCTGGTTGGGAAGTGCCTATCCTGACTAAGACCTACCCATAAGATAGGAATGGAACCAGTGAATGGCTGATTCAGAGAGGCCAGCTGTTGAGAGCTTGCTAAGGAGAAGGGAGTGGGCAACAGTGTCAACGGCTTTGGCCAGGTCGACAAAGACGGCAGAAGTGATACGTCCCTGATCCATGCCAGAGAGAATAGAGTCAGTAAGCTGGAGAAGGGAGGTTGTGGTGGAGTAGACCTTGCAGAAACCAGACTGGAAGGGGGTGAAAAAAGAGGAAGAGTCAAGGAAATGAGAGAGCTGACCCAGAACTAGTATTCTTGGAGTTTAGCAAGGGTAGAAAGCAGAGATATTGGGCGGAAGTTACCTGGGATAGAGGAGTCACCGTCCTTGGGAAGAGGGATGACAGTGGCAAGCTTCCAGGCATAAGGCACGTTGGCAGGTGTGAAGGAGAGATTCAGAAGGGTGGAGAGTGGGAGAGCAATAGCATGAGCAGAGAGGTGCAAGAGCTTGAGATCAAGCCCATCAGAACTTTTGCCCTCACTGGGGTTTAGTGCTAGGAGAGCTTGTAGGGTGTCAACAGGGGAGATTGGAAAGAAGGAGAAATGGGGTAGAGGAAATGGGTGCTGAAAGAGCCTGAGGTGGGGGAACGGAGGGAGAAAGTGCAGCTAAAAGGGAGGCAGCGCAAGTGGTGAAGAAGATGTTGAATTTGGTAGCTACCACAGGGGGTCAGAGATTGTGATATCACCTACCTCTAAGACTGGAGGAGGCATTTGGGCAGGGGAAGAGAAAAGGGAATGTACCACCTTCCAGAATTTGGAGGGGCAGTTGAGGTTCTCCTGGAAGGTGGAAGAGAAATATTCAGCTTTAGCAAGATGGATAGCCCTGGTACAGACATTATGGATAGTTCAGTATTTAAGCAAATCAAGAAAGAACACCTGATGGTTTATATGCCGTCCATGCCAGGTCATGAGCATGTTGGCTGGCCAACAGTTCGGCTGATACCCAGGGGAGGTGAGAGCCTTGAACCCTTGTCTTCCTATTAGGAGCATGCAGATCCCAAGCTTTTAAGAATTGAGTATTAAAGTAGCTCAGGGCTGCGTCAATAGAGGAGGCATTAGCAATGGGGACCAATCAGTTCTGACAAATTCCTCGAAAAGAGAGGACAGGTCTAGGGACCTGAAAGAATGGAGGAGAAAAATGTTAGGCAGGGCTTTGGGATGGTGGATTTTTCTCACACAGTAAACCATGTGGTGGTCACTGCATGCATCCAGAATGATTCCTGAAGTAACTAACTTGTGAGATTGTGAAACAAGAACCCAGTCAAGCAAAGTGCGTTTACCTGACTTGTGGTTTAGACAGGTTGGTTCAGAGATAAGTTGTGATAGATTCAGGGAACAGATGTGGTTACAGATTTTGGACTGAGTACTAGACAGCCAATTTAAGTTGAAATCACCAAAGGATGAAGAGTTCCTCAGCTGAGGAGTGGGTGGTGAGAGTGGAAGTGAGGTCAGTAATAGAGGAGGCAAGGGGGCTAGGGCAGCAATAGACACCAACCACAAAAATAGGAAGCAAGCAGGGAAGGGATAGTTTTATCAGCAGAAGTTCATGGGCAGAGGGGGAGGAAGTAGCGAGACAAATAATAAACTGGATGGATGATAAGATGTGCATAGCCACCCCCCCACCCCTGGTAGATCAGTCCTGCTGAACAAGGGAATAGCCAGGGATGGAGATGGCAGTGTCAGGAATTTTAGGAGAGAGTCACGATTCAGTGATGATCAGCATACTGGTTTTCAAGCTAATAATAGTAGTTATGAGAAGGTCAATTTTAGGGATTAGGACTGCTCCTGATATTAAAGTGAGCTATTTTTAGTCTCTTTGGGAGGTCAAGGAGGGTGGGATAAGAAGGCCCTAGGTTGGGTTCAATATCACCCGCCAACAGTAGCAGAAGGATGATAAGCAGTTTTGAGGGGAAGGATATGTGTTTCAGAAAAAGGGAGGACTTAGGAGAAGAAAAAGTGGTGGTGTAAATGGGGGTGAGGCTGAGGATATGTGCGAACAGGATGGAACGAAATGACACTAAGTCATAATATGGTGACCAAGATAGCAGCCAATATGTACAGTGCTACCTAACTGGATCAAGGGGCCTGTGTGAAGGTTTATAGTTTACTGTATGACAAATTGATGCAATTGTCATTGAATTACATTGAGTTTTTGCAGTATCCTGCAAGATATTACTGGCAGAAATTGTGATAAGAGTGCTTGATCGTTGCAGATAGCACAAAGTTACAATCAATGATGACTAGCTGTGCAGTGAGGCAGCTAGAACATAATGCATGTGTCACTGTGAGGCACAAAGTGCAGTCACATGCCTTCATTCACCCAGTCACTTTTAAAGAAAAGCCCAGAATGGGCTGCCATACATATCAAATTATTTGTTTTGTTAGGAAAAGGTCTGAATCAGGTGTTTTATTATTTTAAGAAAAGGGCAAACTGATCGACAAACAACTAATACAAATCATACTGCATGGTCCCGTGATGGGATTTAGCCTACCATATCGATCATTTTCTTCCTGCCAATTTATCATTTATGCAAAATAAACATATTTGGACTCTGAAACATTTGCTACCATATTGGTGAATGTATTGTGGCCATAACTTGCTTGTAGTTTGCATGAACGACATTATAAAATGTTAAAAATATATATAATACATGCATAGCCTCTTGAAATGTATTCTTGAAGAAGTAAACAAAAATTCTAATTTACTGTTGTAACAAAAGTAATCACTTCCCAACCAATCAAAACATAATAATTTATTATCTTCATTAATTAGCTAACTTTATAAAGGAATGTACACCTTCAAATCAAAATTCTAATAGGTTATTTCCCCTGCAAACTCCTCAGTGACTGTTAAGGCAGACACATCTGATTTCTTTAAATAATATGCAGGTACTCTATACTGAGAATGAGTAGCACCATACTTAGGGGGCCGGATATTCAAACTGCGCTATTTTGTTGCGCAAGCCCTTGCGCTGCACAAAATAGTTGCGCAGGGGTCTGTCCAGAGCGATATTCAAAGGAGTTGCGCCCTTGAGCAACTCCTTTGAATATCACCCCCTGGCCACAGCCACTGTGCATGGCGCAGTGGAACTTGCGCCACTGCAAGTTGTCAGAGTGGAGTATTCAACTTGAGGTGGCACAAGTACCATTGCGCCATGTGCAAAATACCCATATTCAAAAGGTGACATGCAAATGGGGCCATAATTCATGCAAGGCGCAGGGGGGGCCATTTGCATCTGATTATGGCCCCATTTGCATGCCATTAGCATGCAGGTGCTCCGATCCCCGAGGACTTGCGCCTGGCACCCTGCCAGGCAGCAGCCGTCCGGGACTGACGCCCCCTGCAGCCTGATCGCGGGCGAAACAGTGTAGAATCCCCACCACCACTCCCCCACTGGCCCGATTGCGGCATAGTTTAATCCCCCACCCAGCCCGATCGGGCAGCAATGTGGCCCCCCGACATACATATCCCTGGTGGTCCAGTGGACCAAAAGCCCGATCGTGGGCAGTAGTTGTGCAATAAACCCCCCTCCAATTCATCCCTGGTGGTCCAGTGGCATATCCCGATCGCTGGATGTAAATGTTGAACAAACCCCGCCCTGAACAGAGTTTCAGGCTGGTTAGGTCCTTTCTCACTCATTCCATTTAGGCCTCACCACCATTTTCATTTCAGCGGCGCGGGCGGTATCCCCACCAGCTGCTCGCTGCTCGCCGAGCCGATCGCCCGGCACGCTGCATTTGGCAGAGCAAGCAGTTACGGACGCGTAGCCCATAACAGACAAGACAGTCCAGTTTTGTGAATGAAACGAATGTATCTTATTCACAAATCTGACTGTCATACAGTATGGCTGCACACCCATTGGCTCTTGCTCTGCACCAATGGCATGCAGGTCTCACCGGCAGTCAGTCAGGCGGGCGCGGGCAGCAGGCGGGTGGGATGCTGCCGCCACCGCTGTGGGGAGCGCGGGTGGTGGGGCTTCGTGGGTGGTGGGTGGGGACACTAAGCCACCAGGGCTACAGTGGGTGAAAAGTATTTGCCCCTTCCTGATTTTCTATTATTGCATATTTGTCACACTGGATGTTTTCTAGATCTTTAGACAAAATATAATATTAGATAAAGGGAACCTGAGTGAACAAATAACACTTTTTTTTTAGTTATTTCACTTATTTAATGAAAAAAGTTAACCAACACCAACTGGCACTGTGTGAAAAGTAATTGCCCCTTACACTTAATAACTGGTTCACACATTTCTGCAATGACTACAACCAAACACTTCCTATAATTCAATATCAGTCTTTCACATCGCTGTGGAGGAATTTTAACCCACTCTTCCTCGCAGAACTGCTTTAATTCAGTAACATTTGGTAGGTTTTCAAGCATGAACTGCTCGTTTCAGGTCCTGCCACAGCATCTCTATTGGGTTTAAGTCTGGACTTTGACTAGGCCACTCCGAAACTTTAATTTTACTTCTTTTTAGCCATTCTGATGTGGACTTGCTTTTGTGTTTTGGATCATTGTCTTGCTGCATGACCCAACTACGCTTCAGCTTCAAAATTGCACCACTGCAGACAACTGAAAATTGTCCTGCTGTCAGCATAATATTTTGTGCCAGTATTGTTTACTGTAAGCCCAATATGAAGGAAACTGCAATACTTTTTCTAATGTTCACACATAATGCAAAAATCCATATAGTATTAAAAATAACATAGGTTGCAGTAAATAAATAATTGACATTCCTAGTTCTGGACACATGATGCACCAATTTTTCAATTAATGTCTCCAGAACTCTGCAATTGAATTATTTTCTTTTCTTTTTTTTTAAACAGTGTGTGGCCCATTCTGTCTCCTCCGTGGACAAAACTCCATTATGTGGGACTTCATTAATATAGTATCACCACCACCTATGAGCAGGGCCCCTACTTTTCTGCGGCACAGTGGGACCAAGTTCTGCGGCAAGACTACCATTTGCCGCAGAACGTCTGCGGCGGTGGTTTGTAATTTCTACGGAAGTTCTGCGGCACTAACAAACTACCACATCACAGTGTCAGCTTGTCATCCTGACTTCACTTTCATGGCAGTGGTTATAGCAATCAGGATGGTGGAAAGCACAGTAACACTAGTTCAAAAAATAACAGACTTATAAAAATTATTTTATGCCTAAAAAAGCAAAACAAATGTCTCCCTTAAAGTCCTAGCCTGTTGCATAAATGACATATGCAGATGGGATCTTATGTGATAAATGAGGTATTTCTATATGCATGCTATCTATCCCACTAATAAGGTTTCCACTGTCTATCACTTATATATTTGTATGTGCTTTCTACACCACTCATGAGGTTCCCACTGTGTATCACTTATATATTTATATTTAATCTGTAACATACTGTACATACAAATATGCATATGTGTGTGTGTGTGGTGAGAGAGACAGATATACTGTGTATGTGTATATGTGTGTGTGTAAATATATACAGGTATATATATATTTTTTATTTCCATGAACTTGCATCCTCATTCATACAGGTCCCATTGGAAATGGAATAGAGGAGTTATTGCAAAACTCATTTTTCATGTCAACCTGCTTTCCCTGACACACACTGCGTAACACCATCAGACCATGACATGCATGTGAGCCAATTGTGAGATACAGCTCTCCAGCCCATCACAATGTGTCCACCATGTGACAGAACACTGCACCATACCTTCCCAGGCTCCGAGCAGTCCACCAATCCTTGTGCTGCCCAGCCAGCTCCCAGAGCTAGTCTCTGAACCTGAGTTGCCGGCACAGAAACACAGCATGCTACCCTCTGGCCCAACAGCTGTCCCTGCACACAACATTTCTCAATAACTTTTAGGTGGTTCTATCAACCAATGACAGTATGTAATCAATAACCCTGGCAAAAATGCGTACAGTGCAATTATTTATTTAACAGTTCTATTCTTTCAACAGGTCTACACATTATAATATTTCACTTTTCTGGGCATAATTACTTTATTTTTCTTAAAAATTTAGACAGTTAAATTCATTTTACCAGTTATTTATTTCAGATAGCGTCTCTATACCTTAAAGGCACAAATAGGTTTGTACAAAGTGAGGTATGGACTTAACAGGTCTGTGCTATTGACAAGGTTTTGTTTAAGTTGGCCCTAGTGCAACAATGTAAGACTGAAAATTGTATTAGCCTGTAGTGCAGGTTGAGCAAATATCATCATGCATGATGTGCTGTGCCACCGTCTCTGGCAGTGGGAGCTGTGGTAGATAAGTGACTGTTCATTTCTGTTGCAGAATGCAGCCCATTTCATTAGCTAATTTATGATGTTATAGCATGATAACATCACATTCTGAACATATAGGGGGGTTTTGGATATAAAAAGAGGGGGAGGGAACCAGATTCTATGTATAAACAGAAATCTTAATAAAAATCACCAAGAAGAGTGAATTCTCTTACCGCATAAGTTCTCGCGGCAGATTTTAAATTCCTGTACAAATTCTGCATAGGATTCAAATTTATACCTATGAGTGCATTAATCAGATCATAATATGTTGGATGCAAAATGTCAATATGCAAATTAATCAGCTGCACAACCCAGTAGGGTCTCAGAGTCATTATGCAAATCAAACAACCACATAACAAAAACAATCATACAAGCAACACCCTCTCAGGAAAAAAGTCCAAAATCACACAGTACACTGCAATTACAAATATCAAAAAATATAACTAAAAAGAAAGACAGTCATTAACACAAAAACTCCAGCTCCCCCCTTGAAAAAAACTCTATCATTATACACTGCAAACCCAAACATCAAGAAATACAGCTGGTCACAATGGGACTTCATTAGCATAGCATAATCACTACCACCTATGAGTGCATTAATCGGATCACAATTTCTTGGGGAATAACCTTTTTCATATGCAAATCAAACAGCAGTACAACCCAGCAGGGTCAAAAAGTCATTATGCCAATCAGTCACATGGCAAAATTACCATACAAGCACCCCACCCCCAGAAAAAAATAGTCCAAAATTATACCGTGCACTGCAAATCCAAACATCAAAAAATTGAACGACAAAAAGACAATTCCTAACTCAAAAAGTCTGACTCCCAGGAAACTCTTGGCCTATCAGCTGAAAAACAAATCCACAGAGGCCCTCATCCCATATCTTAAATCTGGAGATGGTGGACTCATTTCAGACCCCATGCAAATTAGCTCAGTATTTCGGAAGTATTACTCCCACTTGTATGCATCCTCCCTACCTCAGTCACAAATTGACTATGATTATTTGCTTTTTAGGAGGTTGTCCCTCCCTCAACTACCTTCTGCAGTAGCCCAGGCCCTGGATGAGGATATCACTTTAGCAGTGGCAATCCATATCCTAACCCCCAGTAAAGCTCTGGGCCCAGATGGTTTAAGTACCTACTTCTAGCAGGCTTATGAACCCTTGCTTTCCTCCAGGCTTTTAGATCTCTATCGGACCATTCACTGTATAGGTAACTCACCCCCCACTATGCAGGAGGCAATTATCACTGTCCTGTAGTCTGGGGGCCCAAATAGAAAACCCACCTACATTTTTAATTGGTAGCTACAGAAAAGGTTTAACACTTTTTTATGAAGGGATGAACCCCCAAGAGTGATTTTAGGGGGATGTGGTATTATATAGTGGTAACTTTGAGAAATATGGAAGCTTTTCTAAATCATGTCAAATTGCCTTCACGAATTTCTTGAAAAAGTCAAAATAATGACTCTCCTTTAACATGTGCATAATTTTACAGTGTTTTCATCCTATATTGATTTCATTATTGCAAATTTACTTTAAATATGTTCTCTGTGTGTTGTTTTGTCTATATATGTAATTGATGAATTGCTTACACTATATAATTTATAAAAAATGTTTGCTTATTTCAACGTCATGTTTTACAGCTATAACACATGGACAATGGGTGGGTTTTTTTTTATAATTTTACAAGATGAATAATGTACTAATGAAAATATTTCTAATAGCATTTCTCTTTTTTCTTCAGGTAATAACAACAACTGAGAGGCAACAAAATGGCTGAAGACCCTGCTGAGTCTTTGACCCTCCTCACCAAAAAAACCCACCTGACTAGTGACTGGTCCAAGTGTGTCATCTGTTAAATAATAACACAAGAACACCTGAGGACTGCAACCCCTGAAGAACTGAAGACATTTTATAATGCATGCCTTGTTAGAAAAGACCATGTTTATCAGCGATTGCAGCCATTAGACACTGATGCATCATTAGCTTTGCCTGCAGTACATTATCATGCACAATGTCATCAGTCCTACACCAGCAAAACAAACCTGAAGCATTTTGAAGGTTGAGGAAGAAGCTTAAGTCCTGGCTCTTCTACTGACACTGGTCAGTGTTTAAGCTCACAGAGTAGGCAATCGACTCGCCAGCCTGTTAACTGGAATTTGTGTATAATATGCCAGAATGTGTATCTCAAAAAAGACAAAAATCTGTCACAGATTGTAACCTTCAGAGGGCAAGAAACTCTGCTTGATACAGTTGAAGCCAGAGAAGATGACACAGTCTAAAGCGAATAGCTGGACTGGACTTAATTGCATTTGAAGCAAAGTACCACAAAGACTGCCATAGTACTTTCACCAGCAAAAGATTCATATGGAGAAAATTTTCACTATCCAGTGACAAGGAAGATGTGTCTGTGTATAAAGCATGTTTCATTAAACTGATTCTGAAATCAAGAATGACCTTGTTATTGGCAGAAAAGCCTTGTTCATGTCTTACCTGTTATAGAGATATCGGGATATTCTGAAAGGCAAAGTTCTTAGCAGTGAGAGTTACCAAAGTGAGAAGCTAAAGAAGAGACTAGCAAACTATTTTGGTGACCAAATCGTTTTTTCAAATGCAGCATGACCCAAGTAAACCAGATCTTGTGTATAGCAGTGCTGTGTCTTTGGAAGATGTCATCAACATAGCTTCCCGGTTGAATTCAAAGCAACAGTATGAAGAGGAAAACCCTCTCCCTACTTCAGAAAATAAAGATATTCAACCACATCTACACTGTTTCATGCAGCACAGGTCCTTCGTAGTGAACTCAAAATGTGTGAGGGGAATGGATATCAATTCAATAGATAATCTCACTATCAATTTAGAAAAAGCATTAGACATGATTCCTGACAATCTCTATAAGTTCCTGAAATGGGTATTCCAAGGAGACGTTGGTGATGAACCTATTAAAGATGGCAGTCCTTTAGTAACAGTCACTTATACAGATATTATCAGTTGGTCAGGACTTCATTCATATAGTTTCCAGAGCTGCAAAATGTACATCTAAACATGTTGGGCTTACAATGTCCATATGCCATATGACAGGCTCTAAACAGATGGTAACAATGGTGCACAAGCTAGTACACTGCATCAGTTATGAAGCCCTAGACAGAACTAACACAGCTATTGCAATGGGTCAGCATGAAAAAGCTGCCAGGGACAGTATCATAATTGCATCAAACATACAGCATGGGGAATTTGTTCAGTTTGATGCTGACAATAATGATATAAAGGAGGAAACGTTAGATGGAAAGCACACAACCCATGCCACAACTATGGTAGTATATCAGCGTCAGACTCCCACAATTCTAGAAGGCAGTTTTCGCACAGTGGCAGCTCAGGTTCAAACAAAGAAAATAGCACTGAGAACACGATTACTTGAAACTCCTGTAATGTGCCAAGTCATTCTGGAGTACAATCCTCATGGCAGATGCCCTACACCAAATGTTGTGGGAAAAGTAAAAAGTAACTGGTATACTGATGTTGAGGCTTGCCGACAAGCTGTCAGCCTTGATCTGCAATGACTAATTCTAAGATGCTGCCCAACCAAGCTATTTCAGGTTGAGTTTGAAATAATGTGATGATTTCATCTACCATACCGACAGTAACATCTACTGGGTACTGTCCAATGCTGCCAGCATCACCTAATGAATGAAGTACAGTTTTCACTGTAAGGAAGAATGTCTGTAAGATGTCTAGGACACCTGGCTAAGATTACAGTGTCTTGATCTTTGACGAGGCTATATATTGTAGGACCAAAGAGATTAAGTGGAGGTGTCCGGAGGAATTTCAGAAAACAGGCTTGAGAATGGGTGGTTTCCACATAGCACAGACATTTCTGGTTGTAATTGGCAAGAAGTATGAAGAGAGTGGTCTGGAAGACATCCTAATAGACTCGCAGACGTATGGTAGCAACACAGCAAGCAATCTACTTAAAGGCAAATCCTACAACCGTGGAGTGAGGGCCCACAAGCTTGTAATGGAGGCTCTGTCCAGACTGAAGTGGCAGACATTTTGTAACTGGTACAAGACAGTAAGATTGATTGTAATGTAGACATCATCGACTGCAAGCTTCAGGAATGTCAAAGTGTGGTATCAAACAATGATGCAACAAGTCTAATAGCAACACTTTTTAAGCTCAGTGATGCCCTCAAGAATGTACAGGATGCATTGCACAGATTCCACAATTTTGGAAATGCAACTTCCCAAACATTTGCATTCTGGGATTATTACATCAAAATGGTTGACATCCTAATGCGGTTCATTAGAGCAGAACGTGAAAGCAACTGGGACCTGCATCTTGCGGCAGTTGTAGAGATGTTACCACTATTTTTTGCCTTTGACCGCATCAACTATACCTGCTGGGTATCTGTGTTCATCAGTAATATGAAGCTTCTGCCAGATTATGCCCCCAAAGTTCATGAGCAGTTTGTGCAAGGAAATCATGCTGTAGCTTGGTCTAGCAATAAATTCAGCAAAGTCTGGACAGACATGGCACTCGAGCAAACAGTAAACTGTGATAATATAGTAAAAGGGGGTATAGTGAGTTTCACTTTGAAACCAGCAGTCTTCACCAAATGGTTCATCACTGCTCATGAGTGCTCAGCTATCACAACTTCCATGAAGATAATGTGTGATATGGTAGACTCAGATGTTTCACAAGGAAAACACAAGGAGGCTGCACCAAGTTGCATGCAGCGAGATGAAGGAGATGTAAATAAGATTAATGCAATCACTGACTCCATGAGAAATCCATTTGATCTGAATGCTGACTTGAAAGCACTCACCAACATTGCAACTGGCACTGCTGCACCCACAGAGGTTGCCACCAAGCTTGTTACTGCGAATGATACAGGAATCAAAGCAATGAAACAGTTTGTGGAAGACTGACTAAATTCAAATACCACTGGATTCTTTGAACCACTGCACAAGTTTAACATTAAGACATTTGCATCTCTAAGCAAGAAGATCAAATTGAAAGTTAGTAGTGATAAGACAATGACTGTCAATGCAGACAGGGAGTTGTTTAGCCATCTTGTAGTAGTTGCACAAACAAGAGAGATTGGTCTGAAGGAAGTTTTGACACATGAGCTTTCCACAGTACCATATGTGGCTTAGACTCCTTTTAAAGGACACTCTTTTTGGGAGAAAAGGGGCATGAAAGGGGTTGATTTCTTCTGGATTAAGTTTCATGGATTCTTGAACTACCTCGGCTAAACTTCGTGACTTTGTTCTGGTTGACTTCTCCCTTTGTGCCTTATTTAACTGTTTCCTGCCTGATGTGGATATATTAATTTTCAAGGAATCCTGGATTCTTTTTTCTTTTTTCCTTTTGCATCTAGTGATTGATGATTATTGCTTTTGGACACTGGTGGTGAGAGGACTTTGTGTCCTTAAGTTTTATGTGTTTTATTTAGTTACTTTATTTTATTTTTATTTTCCCTTGATTTATAATTTTGTCTCCTTCCTGGCTGTGGGAAAGAACAAATAACATCACCCCCCAGTTGTGAGAGAACTTGGGAGGAGTTTTAGTTCTTTGTCTTTTGTTTTTATTTCCCATGATGGTTAGGCAGTGAGAGTGCCTTTCCCTCTTCTTCCTGGTGGTGAGAGCAATCCGGGGGGCTGGAAACAGTTCAGGTGAAGACTTTTTCTTTTTCTTTAAGGTTATACTTATGTTTTATTTGTTGGTTGATTGTTAATGTAGTTTGTTTTTGGGTATTGGTGTATTTTAGTTAAATAGCAACATGTGCTGGCCTTTAGCCCCCACGGTGGTGCGCTATTCATCCTCCTCCCTTCGCGCCCTCCGCCCCTTTGTTACTCCTCCTCTTCACTTTGACATCTACCAGCGCTGTAGAGCGCTGGGTATTGTTTGTGGGAGAGTGGGGGAGGGTCAGCGAACAGGGGAGGATGAACGAGCGGGTTCATCGTATCGGGGTAGTCAGGTCCAGAAGGCGCCCTTGGGCAAAATGGAATCCAGATCGAGGTTTACCTTGTCTGGTATCTATACCCAAGGGCATTACTGATTTCAGTAGGCAGATGGGCTCGACAACCTTCGAAGTTTGTCCAACTCGGACGGTGTTATGCAATGACAGGTCTGTTAGGAATAAGACCGCCATTATTGCCGATCTTGTTGGTGCGGCTGACCTGGCTTGCATCACCAAGACCTGGCTGGATGAAAATTCTGGCCCTATATTGGAGGCCATGATTCCGGCCGGGTACTCGGTGATACACCACCCGAGATTGGACCGCAGGGGCCGGGGGGTTGCAGTGTGTTTTAAGACTGAATTGGGTCTCACGAATGTAGTAGTAGGTGAGGCTGGGTCTTTTGAGTGCACAGTCGTAGCAGGTGTAGGTGTTCGAATCATGCTCATCTACTGTCCACCCGGAGATGGGAGACGTTTCTTACAGGAAGTAGCAGACTTCCTCGTCGACATGTCGTTTGAGTCACCCAGATTGATGGTTCTGGGTGATTTCTACGCCTGGGTCGACGATGAACTCTCCAATTTTGGTAATCACTTCCTCCAATTGATGTCTTCTTTGGGCCTCACACAGGTGGTTTCCACTGCTACGCATAAATCTGGACACTCTTTAGACTTAGACTTCCTTCTAGGGATCGACGCATCCGACATGGGGGTGGAACCAGTCGCCTGGTCTGATCACTACACCATGAGGTTCAATTTTTACACCCCCCTGAGAATACCAGCCCCTGTGGAGATGGTCAGGTACTGCCCATTACGGAATGTTACTCCACAAGGTCTAGCGGCGGTCCTTGACCTTTCATCCTTCGTACTGGTGAGCAATAATCCAGAAGCACTGGTGTTGGCCTATAATAAGGCCGTCACGATGGCCCTGGATTCTATTGCTCCTGTTCGTGAGCACCCCCTATCCCTTCGCCCCGGAGCCCCATGGTTTGACAGGACCTTGAGGGAGATGCGGAGACAGGGGCAAAGGTTAGAGCGTCGCTGGCGCAGGTCCGCCCTTGATGCCGACCACTCTAGATTGATGGAATATTATGTTAACTATCAATCTGCAATCACCCATAAGAAGGCAGAATTCCTGTCCAGGGAGATTGCAGTTGCTCAGAATTGACCGGCTCAGCTGTTCCCAACTGTAGACAGACTGTGCAACCCAGCCTGCCTGCAAGTTCGGAAAGCTTTTTCCCAAGTAGAGTGCGATGAGCTCGCTCTATACTTTGCAACTAAAGTGGCCGACATCAGGGCGAACCTGGGTCCGGTAACCACTAAGGGTGATGCTTTTGGACAACATGAGATCACAGTGCCCCACTTCTCCTGGAGTTCCTTTCGGTGACCTGAGTTCGTGGACATTATGAGGATCATCCATACTATGCGTCCCACAAGTTGTGGTTTGGATCCTGGACCGACTCCCCTTATTTTGGGTTGTTTTGATATCATCGGTCCAGTCCTGGCGCAAATAGTCTGGTGCTCCTTGGAGTTAGGTGAGTTTCCCTGCTTCTTGAAAGAGGCAGTGGTGACTCCCCTTATGAAGAAAGCTTCCTTGGACCCAGACTGTTTTTCAAACTATCAGCCTATCTCTAACCTCCCCTTTATTGGGAAGGTTACTGAGAAGGTCGTAGCGGTTCAACTGGATGACCATTTAACCATCCATAATGTCTACGAATCCTTCCAGTCTGGCTTCCGGAAAAGACACAGCACCGAGACTGCGCTGGCTCGGGTGTTAAATGATCTTCTGATGGCGAGGGATCAGAAGAGATGCTCCATTCTGGTTCTTCTTGATCTCTCTGCACCCTTCGACACTGTGGACCACATGGTGTTATTAGCTCGCCTGGGGCAAATTTGTTGAATGTCTGGAACCGTTTTGCAGTGGTTCACGTCATTCCTCACCGGGAGATCACAAAGAGTTGTGTCAGGGAATTTTTCCTCTGACCCAATTTCTTTGTTGTGTGGAGTGCCTCAGGGATCTGTGCTGTCACCCATGTTGTTTGCAGTATATGCTGCCCTCAGAGGTATCATTAG
Organism: Neoceratodus forsteri; assembly: GCA_016271365.2. Lineage (NCBI taxonomy): Eukaryota > Metazoa > Chordata > Ceratodontiformes > Ceratodontidae > Neoceratodus > Neoceratodus forsteri. Next base: position 325,236,470 of record CM057459.1, read on the forward strand.
GCGATATGGGCTGAGGTTTCCTGCTATGCAGATGATACCCAGCTCTATCTGTCTTTCACCCGACCAGGATGGAGCTCTCTCGGTGTTTAACAACTGTCTGGGGGAGATCCAAGACTGGATGGATTCTAGTTGGCTAAAGTTGAACTAGGAGAAAACAGAGGTGCTGGTAGTGGACCCAGGTGGTCGGACTGAGAGGCCGGGTATTGGTGCACCATCTGGAATTTTCCTTGGTGGAGTATCTCTCCCGTCCTCAGAACGGGTGCGTAACCTGGGGTTTATTCTTGACGACAGGCTGACTCTTAAATCTCAGGTGTCAGCCATTGTCAAGACTTCCTTTTATCATCTTAGGAATATTGCCAGGGTTAGGCACCTTGTTCCGTCCGACTCCCTGCCTACTTTGGTTCACGCTTTTGTATCTTCATGCCTGGACTATTGCAACGCCCTTTACTTTGGGCTTTCTGGGGTTGAAATCAAGTAGCCTACAGCTGGTGCAGAACACTGCAGCCCGGGTATTGACTGGGACAAGTAGGTCCTGTCATATCACTCCCGTGCTGTGCGAACTGCACTGGCTTCCTATGCGGTGGCGGATCACCTTTAAAGTCATTTTATTGACTTTCAAAGCCTTTCACGATCAGGGTCCAGCCTATCTGAAAGACCTCCTGGTTCCTTACTGCCCTGACCGATCACTCCGCTCGGCTGACATGGGGTTGTTAGAGATCCCAAGAGTGAGTTTAAAATCCTCCAGCAGCAGAGCGTTTTCGCATGCTGCACCCACTCTTTGGAACTCTCTACCATGCCGGTTACGGCAGTGCACCTCTGTGGAGCTATTTAAGAGAGAGTTGAAAACGTATTTGTGGAATATGACCTTTTTAGATAGTTAAGTCATTTATTAATGTTTGGATTTTATTATAAATATGCTATTTTAATGATATGCTGATTTTCTATGGATATTTTATGTTTTTTATTTAGAGTTTTGAATTGTTTTTAAAACTGTTCAGCACCTTGATACATTGAAAGGTGCTATACAAATAAAATTATTATTATTATTATTATTATTATTATTATATGCTCTAGCATGCTCTGATGGTACCCTGAACAAAATTGCAAAGAATAAGCTATATTGCATGAATTAGAAAAAGAAGCAGAGTCAATGTATCAATTGCCAACATCCAACATGCCCACAGCTTGGATAGTGGATGGCATGACTGTTATACAAATGGTCAAGCAAGGAGGTGCAACTAGCTTTGGAGAACTTGCTGAATTAGTCTTCAAAATAGTATACCAGTCTCTACAGAGTTATGAGAGCTGCAAAAGAGTATCATCTTTGATTGATGTGATGTCAAAGATTAAACTCAAGTTTTTGGGCATGCATGAAGGCAATCCTCACAAAGCAATGAAGTCAAAATCCATGGTCCCAAAACACCCATCCCAAGGCAGCGGAGTAAGTTCATTGGAAATCCCAAGAATAAAGAACATCTAGTAAAATTCCTGTCAGAATCATGGTGTGATATTGCAGAAACTTCACTTGGCCCAGATCAGAAAATGGTTATTGCAGGTGGATTCAAGGATGGCCTCATTGCTCACATGGTCACTTCAGATGGAGCTGTAGATCAAGAAGATCTATTCTTATTGCACAAAGAAGCAGATACTTGGCTTCTACTTCATGTTGCACATGCTTCACAAGAATACCCTCATGTTGTGATGTGGTTGCTAGACACTGACATTACAGTTTTCTGTGTACATTTTATTCACAAGTTGGAAGCAACTCAAGAGCTTTGGTTTCGTACTGGTGTGAAGAATAAAGCCAGGTTTATACCAACCCACACCATAGCAGCTGAACTTGGCCAACAACTAACGCAGAATATTGCCAGCAGTACACACACTGACTGGGTGTGATTCAACCAGCAGTCTTGCAAGGGTTTAGCAAACCAAAGCCATGGACACTTGTCAGGAAAAGTCCACACACATTTAGAAGCCTTACCAAGTTTGGCACTATAGTGGATATACCTCCTACACAGTTGAAATCAGTAGAACTTCTGATAACCCTTCTCTATGGCCCAATGGCTAACTCAGCGGATGTAAATGGTGTGCAACATAAGCTTTTCTGTCGCAAACAGGCCCAGAATGAAGCCCTCCCCCCAACTTCAGAGAATCTTCTGCAACATACCAAGCACACAAATTACCAAACCCTTATCAGGAACCATGCCCTGGAGGCTCAGCCTGACATCCCATCCCCAATTAGAAATGGCCAGCATCATGACAAGGATGGACACATTTTTCCAGCACTAATGACACAGACACCTGCCCCTGAAGCACTCCTGAACTCATTACATGTGGGTGTAAAAAAGTCAAATGTGAGCGCAACTGCAGTTGTTCCAGGCAGAGCATGGCGTGCACACAGGCTTGCTTGTGTACTGGTGGTGAAGACTGTTATAATCCTCATAAAGTTGCCAGTGTGGATCCAAATGAGTCTGATACTACAGATGATTCAAACTTAGACATGTAGCGTAGGACAAATACATTGAAAAAGGCTAGACACATATAGGATGTCATATTGCACATTGCTGAGATGGAGTCCATTGGATATTAGTGTTTTGCTAGCACCATGGTGTGCAATAGTATTCCTGGTTTCTATTATAATGAATACGGTATTTAAAACTTTTGTGTCAATTAATAATCTGTGCATTTATCATTTCAAACCACGAGGCCAACATTCTTTAAGTAATGAGCCTTATTAATAATTTGTGTCAAAGAAATCTTTTATATGACTAAAATTAGTTTTTGTCTTTTAAAATAAATTGTTTACATCCCATTTTATTGGTCATTTTTACTTTCAAACTTGTCTTGACAACTTAAGTACACTTTTGTGGCATTTTCACTTGCGCAAAATGTTGTTTTGACATGGGTACAAAAATCTTGTATTGGCATACCTTGCTACCACTTTACAAGGCCACATCCACCCTAGATAAGTACCTAAGGAGCACGTCAATCAAAATAACATAGCTGTTGCTTTCTGTATGGGGGGGTGCTACGTTGCCAAGTTTCAGGCCTGGGACCCCAGACTACTACCAAAGCCCAATAAAGACCCAACCAACCATGTACTCAAATTATTGGCCTATTTGCTTACTTAATGTAGATTTCAAAATATTGGCAAAAGTGTTAACAACCAGATTAGGGAAAGCTCTTCCACTTTTAATCCATAGATCACAAGCAGGCTTTATGCGGGATAGGCAGGGCAGTGATAACCTTTGGGTGGTGTTAAACCTCATCCAACTCGCAACCAGGGATCCAGATACTGCAATCTTGGTTGCCATCGATGCCGAGAAGACATTTGATTTGATTGAATGTAATTTTTTACTTTATGTACTCAGAGCAATGGGCACAGGCCCTGTTTTCCAGACATGGATTCAGATTTAGCATTCTTCACCAATTGCCAGGGTGCTGATGAATAGCATTTTATCTGAACCCTTCTCATTGTTTCATGGTATGAGGCAAGGCTTCCCACTTAGTCCTATTAGCTACTGAGCTCTTAAATACGGCCCTTAGGCAGCACCTAGATATTTATGGTATCAGTGTCGGAGGCAGGTCGTTCACTACTTTGCTTTACGCAGATGATCTTCTTCTTACACTGTCACAGGTAGAAATTTCTCTGCCTAAAGCATGGGAAGTTATAGAATATTTCAGTGCACTATCCAGACTGTGTGTTAATTGGAATAAGACTGAGCTTTTGCCCCTCTACAAAGGAGATTCTAGCTGGGCCCATATACGACATAACCAGGTTAAATGGTCTACAACTGGTATTCGATATCTGGATATAGAAACATAGAAACATAGACTTTGACGGCAGATAAGGACCGCTTGGCCCATCTAGTCTGCCCATTTCCCTACCTACAGGATAGGCTGCAGATCCTAGTTAACCAACAGCCTATTTCTTCCTACCCCCCACAAGAATTGCCTTATGTCTGTCCCATGCATTCTTGAATTCTCCCACAGTTTTAGACCCCACAACCTCCTCAGGAAGGCTGTTCCATGCATCCACTACCCTCTCTGTGAAATAATACTTCCTCACATTGCCCCTGAACCACCCTCCTTCTATCAATACTTCCTCACATTGCCCCTGAACCGCCCTCCTTCTATCACATTGGTATACACATTTCAAGTAGGCCCAAAGATATGTGCTACAAAAACATACAGGACTTGATAGATTCCTTACAAGCAGATATGAATAGATGGGCCACACTCCACCTCACCATCCCAGGTAAGATTGCTGCTACTAAAATGATGGTGTTCACCAAGTTTTTTATTTTTTGTAAGCAATTTTGCAATGCCCAAAACATCTGGTCTCTGGAACAAAATGGATAGGTTGCTTTCTAATTTCACATGGGAAGGTAAACACCCGCATAGCGGTAGAACTGTTCTTCATGCACTGGTAACAGAGGGCGGATGGAACATGCCCTGTCCGTGGGCCTACCATGAATGCTATGGTCTTAAATAAGCCTTGCACTGGTTGAATCCATCTTCCTCAAATACCCTCTTTGGCGGTTGCTCTACGGGACCCTCTTCCTAAAACTTGCCACCCTACTCTACCTATCTTATTCACTAAGAATCATATAATGAGGATGATCCATTGGAATTCTTATTATTTTAGACCTTATGAGCCATTACGGAATACTCCTAAGATCCGGATAGGGGGTTACATATAAAGTGATGGCATCAGGAGACCACCAGATCCATATACTAACTAAAGTGGCATTCCTGGGCTTCAAAAGGGATTAGACATCTATATAATTTAATAGAATTTTAGTCAGGTTTGCTTAAATCTTTTCAACAGCTCCAAGCTGAATTTCAGTTACCCAGTCGGGACCTATGAAGGTTTTTCCAGCTTCATCATGCCCTGTCACCCTGGTTTACTAAAGATTATACCTTATTGCAGACTGATCTAAATAAACATATACAATAATGGCTTGCATTGTCAAGAGTTCATATGAGTGTTATATATAAAACCCTTCAGAAAAAATGCCTTCTGAATTGGGACTGCCATAGGATAAAATGGGCTCCTGAGATGCAGGAATCCCTGGATGTTGATTCCTAGTCCAAATGCTGGGTTGAAGCTTATTGAACCTCTCTGGATCCAAAATCACAGTTACTCCAAAAGAAAATGCTGCGTAGGTGATACAGGGTGTTGGACAAATTGGTCCATATGGGGTCTATCCACCTCTGATGTATGCTGGAGATGTAAGAAGGATCCTGGGACTCTCTACCATGTTCTTTGGGGCTGTGCCTTGTTACCGGACTTGTGGCTCTCCATTATTGCCACGTTGGAACAAGACTTGAATACCCCTTTACCTTGATCCCCTCGGTTCTGCATCTTGGGAGACAAATGTGTTGTCCCCCAGGAGCCCTAGACTATAAAACTGTATTATATACAGTGGCCTTTGAAGCTAAAAATCTAATTTTCCTAAGATGGCTGACTTCTAATACTCCTACAAAGACCCCCTGGATCCAAGCAGTTTCCAAGGTGGCCTTTTATTTACAAGTAGTCTTTTGACATAGGGAAGCCCTCTCTAAATTTCATAAGATCAATTCGCCATGGTTAAATAGAGTTCGGGTGATCATTAAGGACACAAATAAATCTTTTTGCATATTTACATGACTTCTTTTTCCTCCTCTAGTAATTAGACCCACTCTGTAGATGGCCATCATACCCAGTGCTTTTCCTTTCTTTTTTGGGCCTGTGTATGGTGCAGGTTGATATATATACATATATACATGGATGTATAAAAAGTTCCTGTCATAGCCAGGTATTTGTCTTTTGAAGATGTTTTTGGGCAATGAAATTTGGTGTAGGTCTACAGATAGGTCGGTTGTATTGAATGCACATTATTATTTTTGTTACTTATTATGTGACTCTCTTTTCCTTAATGGATCATTCCTGTTATCATTTCCTTTGTACTTTTTTGAAAATTTCAATAAAAAATGTTCTTATACAAAAAAAAAATTTGACTCTGCCTCTTCAAAAAAAAAGCATCATTATACATTGTAAACCCAAACATCAAGAAATACAACTGAAAGAATGTAGAAAATCACTACGAAAGAAACCTGCCCCCACCACCACCAATAGCAACACTTGAAAAACAAAGAAATCTGCCAACTAAACAAAGCAAAACATCCACATATGTCACTGGAGCTTCTCAGTCAAACACAAAAATAATTAAAGTACCAATGGTTCTAAAGGTGCTAAATAACATCTATAAAATGTGAGATAATTGTGTATTAAAATGTAATATACTACACCTGGATTCAAACCACTGACCATTTGCCTGCTTAATGAACACACATTCAGTGCACCACTGAGCTGTAGATAAAGGAACTGCAGTTCCTGTGGTGTGGATATTAACTTACAACCTGCAAAACAGGGGACTGGGGATCTAATCCCAGCAGGTGATTTACCTTCACTAATTGTTGTTCTGAGCTAAATTTACTTCTCATATAATTTACTACTCCACTCACCACCACAATGAATCACCACTAAAGTGGGTTTCCATCTTACAAAAAAATTTGAAAAAATGTTTTAGACCCTACCAGGATTTGAACCAATGATTCTTTGTCTGCTAAGCAAACACGCATTTTGTATGCCACTAAGCTGAAGGTAGGTGAGTTGCAGTTTCTATGGTATAGAGGTATGTCATAACCTGCAAAACAGGGGAAAGGGGATCTAATCCCAGCAGGCGATATACCTTCACAAATTGTTGTTCTTAACTAAATGCATTTTTCATATAATTTGCTATTCCAACTTTGCACCACCAGGATTTGTCACTCAAGTTAGTTTCTATTTTGCCAAAAATGACTGAATCAAATGTTTAAGTCCTTGCCAGAATTTGAACTCCTGATCCTCTGCCAGCTAAGCAAACACACATCTAGTGTGCCACTGAGCTGCATATGAATAGGTTGCAGTTCTTATGGTGTAGACATTATGTCACAACCTGCAAAACAGACAACTGGGGATCTAATCCCAGCAGGTGATTTACCTTCACAAATTATTGCTAAATGTACTTTTCATATCATTTACTGGTTCAGCTATACACTGCCATGAATTGCCACTCTAGTGAGTTTCCATTTAAAAAAAATAAAGAAATAAACTGAAACAAATGCTTATGTCCCTGCCAGGATTTGTACTGCTGATCCTTTGTTTGCCAAACAAACACACACTCAGTGTGCCACTGAGTTGTAGGTAAGCAGGTTGCAGTTCTTATTGTGTAGAAGTTATGCCACAACCTGCAAAACAGGCAACTGGGGATCTAATTCCAGCAAGCAATTTATCTTCACAAATTGTTGTTCTTAGCTAAATTTACTTCTCATTTCATTTACTGCTGCAACTCCACACCATCGTGAATCACCACTCAACAGAGATGTCATCTTATTAAAAATACTAGTAAAAATATTTAAGTCACTGTCTGGATTTGAACTGCGTCTATCTGTACTTGAACTATTGATTCTTTGCCTGCTAAGCAAACACACACTTTCAGTATGTCACTGAGCTACAGGTAAGTGAGTTGCAGTTCCTGTGATGTAGAGGTTATGTCACATCTTGCAAAGCAGAGGACTAGGGATTTAATCCCAGCAGGCAATTTACCTTCACAATGTGTTGTTCTGAGCTTAATTAACATCTCATTTAATTTACTATTCCACTCCACCATCTTCAAAAAAAACTGAAAAATGCTTAAGTCCCTGCTTAGATTTGAACCATTGATCCTTTGTCTGTAAATCAAATGCACACTCAATGGGCCACTGAATTGTAGGTAAGGGAGTTTCTGTGGTGTAGATGTTAAATCACAGCTTGCAAAACAGTTGACTAAGGATGCAATCCTAGCAGACGATTTACCTTTACAAATTGTTAGCTAAATTTATTTCTCATATAATTTACTATTCCAGCTCTACACCATCATGAATTGCCACTCAAATGAGTTTCAATTTAAAAAAAAATGTTTATGTTCCTGGCAGGATTTGAACTGCTGATTGCTTATCTTGTAAGCAAACACACATTCACTACACCACTGTGCTTCTGGTAAGGGAGTTGCAGTTCCTAGGATGTAGAGGTTGTCACAACCTGCAAAACAGGTGATTTGGGATCTAATCCCAGCAGGTGATTTACCTTCACAGATTATCACTGTTAGCTAAATTTACTTCTAATATAATGTATTGTTCATTCCACACCACCATGAATCTCCAGCCAAGCGAGTTTCCATCTCACAAAACAAAGTTTTGGGTCTCTGCCAGAATCTGAACCACTGATCCTTTGCTTGCTAAACAAATACGCGAGGTTATGTTACAACCTGCAAAGCAGGTGACTTAAATTGTATTCAAACCTAGACAATCCACAGCCAAGACTAATTTAATTGGCTATAACATACTGCAGAACTAAGTTCAATTATCTGAAAGTCTGATATTTAGCTCTGCCGAAGCCCTTCACTACATCACCAATGACATCTAACAATTTCTCTCACATAACAAAAGTTGTAGTGAGAAAGAAAAAAATGTGAAGTGCAGGGGATCAAACCAAGGCTTGTGTAGGTCTGAAACCCTATGCCTAGTGACAGAATGCAGCTGAATCACTCACAATGGGCATTATGCACCAAGCAGGTAGTGGTACATGAAAAAAGTGTGTACTCTGCCCGTGTAGCTGCACACGCATGGACAGGTGCACCCATACCAGCATTCACTAACGCCAGCCACATGTCCATGGCTCCCCCCCACAATGTGCAGGACTAAGCAGAGCAGTCAGGGGAAGAGTCGAGGTCCTGGGCAGGCATCCAATGGGATGCCCCTCTCAGGTCCTGAAGTGGATCCCTCACATAGCAAGGCATGGGTCTGGGGTAGTGCATGCCTACAGCAGGCACCCAAACCTGTGCACCCCATGGTGGGCTGTGTGACTCCCTTTCCCCCCAGGACCGCTGCTGCCTTCCCCCAATGCCTGTACATGCTGGTTGGTGCCGGGCACTCGCCCGACTGGCAGTCCCAGCCTCCCCTCACTGCTCAGTGGGCTGTGGCAGCATGGGGGGGTTGTGGCTATGTCCCGCCATGCCTAGTGGAAGGCATCTGTGAGGGCGTGTACTGGGTTACGCCTGGTCCCGGCTGGTATACCCAGCGCAACCCTCTGCACCCATGTGGCCAGCACTATGCAGGTTAGTGAATACCACATAGTGCTGGCAAGCCCCCAGCACATTGCAGTCCATGCAGCAGGGGAAGCAGCCACATTTCTGACCTACCCCAGGTTTCATGAATGCCACACGGGGTCTGCAGCATTCAAATGTACCAATGCCACTGCGCCCAGTTTAAGCGGCACGTTGGCACCATGCATAGGGCCCACTGAATGTAACATTAATTTGACTAACTGCACAAAAGAGTACGCATGACCACAATAGGTGTTAACAGCTATGCTGTTGGAACATAAAAAGTATAGCAAAATGCACACAGAATAAAAACTATTAAAACCTTCACAAATACAATTTCCCACAAGACCAATAAACAGACTAAGCAATACAAATGGTAATACTAATTCTAAATATAGGGCTCAATTCACAAAGGGTCCTTAGACTGATGCATACTGCGGCAAAAGACAGCTTGTGCCAAAGCACAGTGCGCAAGGGACCCTGCACCTGATTCTCTATCAGGTAGAGTCCCAGAGGCAAAGTTCTGCAGCTTGTGGCAACTGTGCCATGCACCAAACATATGATGCATCTGGCAGGTTTGCTGCAACCTGCGGGGCAGCTATGCAGCAACAGAACTACGGACAGCAGTCCCTGGTGGCTAGCAGTTCCCCCCCCAGCCCCAATCCCCTTGGTATGCACAGTAATCACATCCCTGGTGGTCTAGCGGACCCCACTCCCTATCCCTGATCTCCCCATGTATTAACCTAAAACTGTCCCTGGTGGTCTAGTGGACCCTCCTCCTTATCCCCAACATCCCCACGTATTCCATATAACTGTCCTTGGTGGTCTAGTGGACCCCCCTTCCCCATCCACGATCTGTCCATATCCCATGTAACTGTCCATGGTGGTCTAGTGGACCCCCACCCTGGCAGGCAGTGCCCCACTACTGAGCTCCCCTCATCCCCAAGCCAGTGCCCAGCACAGCCCTCCACTCTCCACCATGGCTGGGCTCTAACTGAGCTGTCATGGAGCACACACTGTATACAGTATGTGCTCATTGATTGACAGCTCACACATACTGTATACCGTACATGATCCTTGACAGCTCAGTTGGTGCCTGGCCATGGTGGAGAGCAGAGGGCTATGTTGGGTGCTGGCTCAGGGATGGGGGGGGAGCTGGGTGGTGGGGCATGGTGGCTGTTGAATGGGTTGTGTCGCTGTGATGGTTTCACTGTCGGGGGTTCGTTCTTCCGACAGTATACCGCTGGTCTAACAGTACTTAGACATTTGCCCTCTGGGAAGGTTTTGTGAATCCCGAATTAAGGGATATGGCAGTCTGCATTTTCCGCAAGCCCCCTAGTGCCAAGTTGCAGCCCATTTTGTGCCACAAGGATGGTGCAAGCCCCCTATGACATACACAGCCTGCATTTGGCACAGGCTGCTTTTGTGACCTGCTCTGGCATGCATCTTTTGGTGCAAGCTGCACCTTGCACCATTCCTTGTGGTGCAAGCCTCTTGCGCCGTTCGAGGGACTTTGTGAACCAGGCCCATAATGTTTTACCTGGAGGATCTTCCAAACTCTGCCTCTGAGTAAACATCATGAAACTGGACACTCTAATCGGTCCTGCTAAAACTCACCTGCACTCAGCCTGCCTTTAAAAGTTAACAGCACACTAATTAGAGAAAACTGTTGACTCCACAGCAGACTCTTAACAAAGATACAGCACAGAATCCAATTCCAAACAGGAACAAACTTCTGAAAAGGGGAAACAAAACTGGATAACTACTCTACAAAAACACTTTGATTTAGGGATGCTTAGAACTGGCCCATTCCAATCCGATTTTCAGATTCAGGAATTTACTACTCTAGGAACTTTCAAATCCTAATTCATTTCCAATTCAAATCATAAAGGGACCTCAAAAATTGGAATTAAATTTGGATTATGAAAGTCTAAGTTCCTATGCAAAAATAGGTTTTAGGATTCAGTTTAGGAATAAGGATTTTCAGACTGCAATTCCAAAAATCCTAAATTTGAAAAATTCTGTTTGGTGGATTCAGAACCCTATTCTTATTTGTTCCTCATTTAAAAAAAAATGTATAACCGACATGACGATTCAAACACTCTTAAGTGGAATAAGAGACTCCAGAGTGTTGATTATTCAGCGTTAATATACTGACAGGTGGCCTTGTAGACCAAGGCCAAGCCAAGGACTTTAGCCACCCAGAGATATGCTGACATGGGGGGAACATACTGCATTCTACTGAGTGACTGAGACCTTTCTGTAGCCATGGTCTTGGGAAACTACAACCAATGGCTAAAAACAAGTCTCTGCCAACCAGGATACATAAGTGGCAAAAAATCTGTGTACCAATCATATAATTTTCTAACCGAAATGGCCACTTTGGTTTTGTTTGCTAAAGTAAAAAATACACTATACAAACAAAAGTACTCACAAACACTGAGTAGGCCCACAGAAAGAATGTTGCTGAAAGCTTTTTCTTTTTCAATCTCACACAGCCCTTTGGGTGAATTTTGCTTGGTTTGGTTGTAGGCTCACTCCTAAACCCCCTCCAAGCTAACAATAAAAAGACCAAGGAGATACAAAGCACTAGTACAATAGTAGCAACACCACACTAGCACTGTCTGGGGATAGTTCTCCAGCAAGGGTTTATGTTGCCAAAAAATTGCCATATTTTTATAATATTCAGTAGCTTATAAGTTAATAGGGCCTCCAAGGGATGTCTCATATGGTATAAGAGACTCAGACCATGAGGTTTGGACACAAGGACTATAAAGCGAAGCTGAGTGGTTCTGTCTGCCCAAACCTAATGAGAGGAGTCTCTTATGTCATAAGAGACATCCCTCAGAGGTCCTATTATCTTATTATAAATCACTCAAGTTTAGCTCAGGTGATTTAATAATAAGTTTAGAGAATTTTTGTTTTTATTTTATTGTATTGTTCTCCTCCCTGGTGCTGAAGTGGAGCACCCCCCTCCTAATGCTCCCACATGAGAGCACACCATACACAGTACAAGAGGTACAGTGGCTCTATGCACTGAGTGGTTGAAATCTCATTAAAATGTATAATTGTATGTATTTTTTTAAATTTCTATTAAAAAACAATTTTATAAGCACAATATGACACCCTAGAGCATTGGTTGTACTAGGTTTACTACACTTTCTGGCGCAAAAGGCACTTAGCCTTCAGCCGCATGCCTAACTACATCTCACGGGCATGCTGTAAACCTACAGGTAGTACAACAAACACCATGTCATCTGTTATTACTTATATAATCACCACTGTCTCATGCCTTACTCCCCATGTAATTTATTGTAACCCAAGTTTTATGTGGTGGTTAACAAAATCCCCATCTACCATCTGCAATTCCTAATGAGCCATTTTACAGCTAAGCTTTGAAAATTCCCTGATGTTGCAGTCTGTAGCAAACTTTATATCTAAGGGGCATTTAAGAGCTTTGAAAACTCACCCCCCCCCCACATCTGCTCTCTTGATGGACAAAGTAATTATAGCTGAAAGACAAAACTTTAATAAATACCAGTTGCCCTATAAAGAACACCCACACCCCTGTTTATTCTTGCAAAGTATAAAGTGGTTAAGGTTATGTCAGTATCTGATATGATGACCTGAAAGCAACATCAGTAAGTTGTTCTACAGTACTAAGGCCGATGGGTCAAGGCGTCAATGACAGCATCCACACACACATTGATAGATATATTAATAGAATAAGATCATTACCAGAGAAGTGATTAGAAAATCAGAAGTTAAGGAGGAAATTGGAAGACCTTGATAAAGAGAGTTAAGAATACAGCTGCCACTAGGGGATGAACGGGACAACCAATCAGGGACAATGTTCAATGGAAAATACCAGCAAGGTCTTGGAGTGTACCAATCAGGGACAATATTTAAATGGGAAAGATCAACAAGGTCTTGGAGTGTACCAATCAGGGACAATATTCAATGGTAAATACCAGCAAGGTCTTGGAGTGTACCAATCGGGGTCAATATTCAATGGTAAATACCAGCAAGGTCTTGGAGTGCACCAATCAGGGCCAATATTCAATGGTAAATACCAGCAAAATCTTGGAGTGTACCAATCAGGGACAATATTTAAATGGGAAAGATCAGCAAGGTCTTGGAGTGTACTAATCAGGGACAATATTCAATGGTAAATACCAGCAAGATCTTGGAGTATACCAATCAGGGACAATATTCAATGGTAAATACCAGCAAGGTCTTGGAGCGTACCAATCAGGGACAATATTCAATGATAAATACCAGCAAGGTCTTGGAGTGTACCAATCATGGACAATATTTAAATGGGAAAGATCAGCAAGTCTTGGAGTGTACCAATCAGGGACAATATTCAATGGCAAATACCAGCAAGGTCTTGGAGTGTACCAATCAGGGACAATATTCAATGGTAAATACCAGCAAGGTCTTGGAGTGTACCAATCAGGGACAATATTCAATGGTAAATAATAGCAAGGTCTTGGAGTGTACCAATCAGGGACAATATTCAATGGTAAATACCAGCAAGGTCTTGGAGTGTACCAGTCAGGGACAATATTTAAATGGGAAAAATCAGCAAGGTCCTGGAGCACAGACCAGCAGTACTCTTGCTACTCCAATCATAGAAACAATTCATATTTTAGACAAAATCAATCAGAGGGAAGATCATCATCTTTGGATGAAATGGAAAATAATAAATCAGCATCTTACCCAACCACGTCCAAAAAGAGATGGAAACAAAAACAAATTCAGTAAAATCAGGAAAGGGGAAAAAGGTTGACTGGACAAGGCCAGGACTGGCAGAAGTTGGAAAGGAATCAACAGCAACAAAAAAGAAGTAATTAACATCTCCCACAGGAGGTTAGCACTAGCATAATGCAGTATTCTATGGAAGGACTTGAACTTTAACTCCCGTGACCTGCACCTGGTCATGTAACAAGTTGAAACCACCTCCCAAAATCCTTTTTCAACGCTACTTGCAACCTGGAAAGCTTCAGCTTCTAAAACACCACCTCAGCACCTGGGACTGGTTCCCCATTTACAATGCCACTGACATTGACGTGGCACTAGACTACCTCATTTCCTCTTTCAGCTCCACCTGCAACATTTATGCCCCCTACATGAAGTGCTTTGTCAAAGGACCCTCCACCCCTAGGATTTCTCAATCTCTCCTAGACCTGATGCGCCACCGAGACACCCTCTGGCAAACTGCCCTTGATTCAGGGAAACCAGCTGACAGACAGCATTACTGTGCTTTTATTTATTTATTTAAGCATTTTAACCAGGAAGGCATGCTGAGCAGGCTACTGCTCGATTCCAGATGCATCCTGGGGGGGGGGGTTCGGGGTACAAATACATAGTTGAAAGATAAGCATAAAACAAGTGTGGCTACATAAAGGGAATACCCGCTAACACAATAGGTCCTGGTATAAAGACAAAAAGGATTGAGAGAACAATAGATACAGTCATAGTTTAGATGTATTACCATTAATATAGTTGGATAGGTAGAACATACAGTGATGTATGCACTGCTTTGATGAACAAACCTGCCACTCTGTGATCTGTAAACTGTCTAGACACATGAGCAGGTAGAGGAGAAATGAGATTGGAGCATGGAGTTAAGGAGCGGGGGGGAGGAGTGATGAATGTTTGCTGGGAGGAAATTCCACAATGTTGGTAGGCGTTAGCTGAAAGCTGCCTGGCCAACAGCAGTGGACCTATGTGGGACAGCTAGAGACAGAGAATAAGTGTTTTTGAGGGAGTATGCTGGGGTACTGGGGTTGACAAGGACAGTGGTGAGGTAAGAGGGGAGCAGCTGGGACCAATACTTGGCCGTGAGCTTAGCGCAGTGGGACAGTCTTGAATTATCTAGAGAGGGGAGGTTTGTTGATTGGTACAGGGTACAGTAGTGTGTGGAGTATGGATAGTTCAAGACAAAGCGACAGAAACAGTGGAAAAGAGGGTCCAGTCTGGCTAAGGTGGACTTGGGACAGGCACTGTAGATTACGTCCCCGTAGTCGAAGACGGGGAGGATCATTTTCTGCACAATGGTCCTACGGGCAGAAACTGGGATGCTGTCCTGGTTGCATTAAAGTGCACTAAGCCTGGGGTGCAGCTATTGATTATGGAATCAACATGTGCAGAAAAGTTGAGGTGCTGGTCCAGCCAGACCCCAAGGTATTTGAAGGAGGTACAGGCCTCCTGGGGTGTCTTATCCAGGGTGTGGAATGTGATCGGGGAAGGGAGCCTCGAAAGTCTCTGCCTTGTGCCAAAAGTTACGGAGACTGTTTTCTTGGCACTGAGGAGGAGTTGATTGGAGTGAAGCCAGTGCTGGACCGTGATAAAGTCCAGCTGCAATCTGGTCGTATCCTCTGAGGCCGAGGGGCTAGATGTATACAGCACAGTGTCATCTGCATACATGTGGATTGGGGTGTGTGGGCAGGCAGAAGGCAGGTCATTCAGAAAGATGGAGAACAGAAGCGGGCCAAGGACAGAGACTTGCAGTACCCCTGTGGTGACTGGGAGGGGGGCCGAGATGGAGGAACTGATATGGATGGATTGGGACCTGTCTGCAAGGTACGAGTGGAAACATAGAAACGTAGACTTTGACGGCAGATAAAGACCACTAGGCTCATCTAGTCTGCGCATTTCCCTACCTACAGGATAGGCTGCAGATCCTAGCTAACCAACAGCCTATTTCTTCCTACCCCCCACAAGAATTGCCTTATGTCTGTCCCATGCATTCTTGAATTCTCCCACAGTTTTAGACCCCACAACCTCCTCAGGAAGGCTGTTCCATGCATCCACTACCCTCTCTGTGAAATAATACTTCCTCACATTGCCCCTGAACCGCTCTCCTTCTATCTTTAAATTGTGTCCCCTTGTTCTTGCAAGTCTCTTTTTCTGAAAGATGCTACCCTCTTGGACTTTGTTGATTCCACTGAGGTACTTCAAAGTTTCTATCATGTCCCCCCTCTCCCTTCTTTCCTCAAGGGTATACATATTAAGCTCCTTTAGTCTCTCCTCATACGGCTTCTCTTGCAGACCCTGCACCATTTCAGTTGCCCTCATCTGGACTGCCTCTATCCTGTCTATGTCCTTGCGAAGATGGGGTCTCCAGAACTGGACACAGTACTCCAGATGGGGTCTCACCAACTGTCTGTACAGAGGGATAACAACTTCCTGTTTTCTGCTGATGATGCCTCTCCCTATACATCCCAGTATACCCCCAGCCCTCCTACTGCCTTCTCACATTGCTTGCTAACCTTAAGGTCATCTGATATGATTACCCCAGGTCCCTTTCCTTTTTGTTGTTGTTACTACCTCCCCACCCATTGTGTATTCTTCCCTGGGTTCTTGTTTCCCAGGTGCATTATTTGCACTTCTTTGCATTGAATCCTAGCTGCCATACTTCTGACCAATCCTCCAACCTTGCCAAGTCCCTTTTCATCCTTTCCACACCTCCTTGTGTATCAACCCTGTTGCAGATCTTTGTGTCATCTGCAAAAGGCATACTTTCCTTCAGTCCCTCTGCAATGTCACTGATGAAGACATTAAAAAGGACTGGACCCAATACTGAACCCTGTGGTACCCCACTAGTAACCCCCCTTTCTTCAGAGTGGACTCCATTTACAATTACCTTCTGTGTCCTGTTGTGCAGCCAATGTTTTACCCAGGCATCCACCCTGGGTCCCACTCCCAGGCTGGTTAATTTGACTATTAATCTTTTGTGTGGGACTGTGTCAAACGCCTTGCTAAAGTCTAGGTAGGCCATGTCCACAGCCCCTCCCTGGTCTACTACTTTGGTCACCCAGTCAAAGAAATCTATTAGATTCGTCTAACATGACCTTCCGCTGTGAACATGCTGCCTTGGGTCCTGTGCTCCACTGGCCTCTAGGTACTCAACTATTCTTTCCTTCAGAAGTGACTCCATCACTTTCCCTACCACAGAGGTCAGACTGACAGGTCTGTAGTCTCCTGCCTCTGTCTTGGTCCCATTTTTGTGATCCAGTCCTCGGGTACCACACCATCCTCCCATGATTTATTAAAAAGAGTAGCCAGTGGTTTCACTAGTTCCTCCCTTAGTTCTTTTAGAATTCTGGGGTGAATTCCATCAGGACCCATTGCTTTGTCCACCTTCAGTTTTAGGAGTTCTTGCAGAACCCTTTCTTCTGTGAAAGGACTGGGATCGACCCCTATCAAGAGTGCTTCTGTTAATTGGATTAGGCACTTCCCCTCCTCTTTGTGAATACTGAGCAGAAATATTCGTTCAGTATTCCTGCTTTTCACTGTCCCCTCTGCCCACCCACCATTCATTCTATTCAGCCTCACTATCCCTCCCTTTGTCTTTCACGCGCTGATGTACCTATAAAAGGTTTTATCCCCTTCTTAACTAGGTTGGCTTATCTTTTCCTCAGTTTGGGCCTTTGCTATTCTGACTTCCCTCCCTGCTTCCTTCTGCCTTAACTAGTACAGCTCTCTGTCCTGCTCCTTCTGTGGTTCCTTATACTTCCGGAATGCTATCTTTTTCTTCCTGACTTTCACAGCCACCTCTTTTGAGAACCATAGTGGCTTTTTCTTTCATTTGATTTGTTTATTTGCTTCACACAAAGCTTGTTGCCTCTGTGATGGCAGTTTTGATAATTCCCCATTGTTGCTCCACACCTCCTTCTAGCCTGTTTGCTAGTGCTTTTCTGAGGCACTCTCCCATCTTCCCAAAGTCAGCCCTCCTAAAGTCAAGTACCCTCACTTTTGTATGGCTTGACTCTGTAGCTGAGTTTAACGTGAACCACACTGTTTGATGGTCACTTGTCCCCAGATGGCAACCCACTTCTAGATCTGGAACTAACTAGTGATGCAGCTGGATAGACCAGTATTGGCGAGTTTGGTCAGGAGGAGTGAGTGTGAGACAGTGTCAAATGCCTTGGCCAGGTCGATGAAAATGGCAGCAGTGATGTGGTCAGCATCCATCCCAGTGAGGATGGAATCAGTGAGCCTGAGAAGGGAGGTAGTGGTGGAGTGGGATTTCCTCAAGCCAGACTGGTAGGGGGAGGAATCCAGAAAGGGTGATAGGCGAGAGAGTACTAGATGCTCTTGTAGTTTTGCCAGAATTGGTAGAAGGGAGCTGGGTCAGTAGTTGCTTGGGTTTGAGGCATCCCCACCCTTAGGAAGTGGGATTACAGTGGCATGTTTCCATTCAGAGGGTACTTCAGCAAGGGAGAAGGATAGGTTAAAAAGGGAGGCCAGGATTTGGCTATGGCGGGGGCTGAGAGGTGGAGCATTTTGGAGTCCAACCCAATGGGGCATTTGCCCTTCATTGAATTAAGGGCAATCAGTGCATTATATACCTCATCTGGGGTGACCTGCAGGAAGGAGAAGGAGTGAGCTGAGTGTGTGGTTCTGACTGTGGTGGTAGAGGTGGTGTACTGAGCAGGGTGAGGTGAGGACAGGACAGTAGCATTGCTATTTGTGAAGTGGGAGTTAAACAGTGTGGCCATTGCTGGAGGGTCAGTGATGGTGAGACCACCTACCTGCAGGGTAGGAGTGGGGGGCTGTGATAGAGGGCAGAGAAGTGATTTTACCACTTTCCAGAATTTGGCTGGGTGAAGGGAGGTGGAATTGAATGTGACTTTGAAATAGTTGGCTTTTGCATGGCGGATTTTCCTAGTACTGGCATTACATAACGTACAATATTGCTGGAGGTCGGCTGGTGAACTGGAAGCCTTGAAGGATTCCAGGCCTTGTCCCTGTTTCTGAGGAGGGTTAGGATTTCAGTTGAGATCCATGGGAGGTGAGCGCCTCTGACTCTGGTTCACCTGAGGAAGGCATAATGGTCCCAGACGGCAGCGAACTTGGCCTTAAAGAACTCCAGGGCCTCATCTATGGAGTTTGATTGACTGATGCGTGACCAGTCAGAATTGACCGAGTCATTTAGTAAGGAAGAGAGATCCAGTGATTTGAAGGATCTAGTCATAAGGATTCTGGGTGGGTGAGCTTCTGGTTTCAAAACTTTTCACACAGAGTAAATTCCACGGTGGTCGCTGAGGGCATCTGGAAGAAGGCCTGAGGCTATGATCCTATGAGGGTGTGAGGTGAAGGACCAATCGAGAAGGGTGTGATTCAAAGTTTTGTGATTTAGGAATAAATGCAGTTGGGAAATACACAAAGCCAAGGCAGAGCACTACAAGGCCATCCTCACCTCCACCTGGGGCTCAGACAGAAAATTCTGGGACAACCTCAAAGAACTAAACAGGAAATCTTCGTGTCCCCCCCCCATATCAATAGTAATGGTACTGCTACCACAGACCTCAAACTCATAGTAGCCGACATCCTGAACTCTTTCTTCTCAGACCTTAGCAGTGTACTCCCCCCCCCACTTCTTTTATGCTCTTACCTCACAGGCACCCCCACTCCCTTCCCTTGCCCCCTTTCCATTTCAGTATGGTCACCCCTACAGAACCCAAGCCCTACCTTCTAAAGGCATTTGGGCATTTGCAGTTCAGTGGGGACACTCTGGACCTCAAACTTCTGCGCCTGACCCACGATGAAGTCCTCTCCCCCTCACCTGTATCATCAACCACTCCCTTTGTCTTGGCAAATTCCCTTCCAGATGGAAAGACGCTGTCATCACTCCTATCCACAAAGGTGGTGACCGTGCCTCCTCTGGGAATTACCATCCCATTTCAATCCCCCCCCCCCAAGGCTTTGGAGAGAATTGTATCTGACCAACTCACTGATCACCTCTTAAAGTATCCTCCTATGTCAGAAAATGTTACGGCTCATTGACTATAGCACCACATCAGCACTGTTGGAGTTCACGGCTTCCTTACACTCTGCCCTGTCTTCGTGGACTTGTCTAAAGCTTTCAATACCATTAACCATGCCCTTCCCCTATCTACTCTCACTCACACTGATCTCTCACAAGATGCCATGAACTGGTTTGCCGACTATCTGTCCGGTAGATCGCAGCAAGTCAAGATAGGTGATGCTCTCTCCTCCTATCTCCCAGTCAAGTCTGGGGTACTGCAGGGTTCCATCTTCAGACCCCTTCTTTTCAGCCTATTCCTTAACACCCTCCCAAAAGCATGTTCTGGGCAGCTGCTACTATATGCTGATGATGCAGTCCTGTTCACCTCCCACTCCGATCCCCACCTGTTACAACACTCCCTACAAAAAACCTTCACTGATGCTGAGACCTGGTTTGCAGAACACTGCCTAGTGCTAAGTTACAAAAAAACTAAAGTTATGTTGTTTGCTCACCACCAGAACAGGCACAAGGACCTAACCCTCCAAATTCTCAACTCCCAGCTGCAGCCCCTTGACCAGGTTGTCTCCTTCAAGTACCTTGGCATCAACCTTGATCCTTCCCTTAACTTTCACGGGCACTTCCAACACCTCAGCACTGACGTCAACACCAGAATTGGTTTATTTCACTGGTTCAAGCACTGCCTCACCCCAGAGGCTCTCTGTGTTGTTGTCTCCTCCTCTATTCTCTCCCTTATTGATTATGGGATCTTAGTCTATGGAGCCGCCAACAACACATCCCTCCAGAGAGTTAGGGTAGCCCTCAACAAGGCCTGTCACTTTGTCCTTGGCTGTGACCGCACCATGTACACCTGCTCCCTTTACCAATTGTCCAATTAGCTTAATTTCAGCACTAGCCTCAAATACCAAACCTGCCTATTGGCCAAAATTATCTCCTCAGGGCAATCCTCCCCTGGACTCTCTGCCCCTTTGCAACCAGCTCCTCTGGTAAAGACCACCCGTAGCTCCCCTAAATCCCCTTTCCTTGTCCCCTGTTTCAGAACCTCCCTTGGCCAGAGAACCTTTTTCTACTAGGCCCCACTATGGATGAATACCATCCCTAGCACCATAATGGCCGAATGTAAGCTTGGCCATTTTAAAACCCTCCTTAAGGGCCACCTTTAGACCACTAGCATCTGCAACTGCCCCCAGGCTTCAGGTACCCCTCCCCCCTTTTCTGCAACCCACCCCCTCTGGTCCATCTCATCTCGACAAAGGATTTCCTCCGGCATCATGTACCCCGTCCCTTTGATTATGCTTTGTTTGCACTAAAGACTGTCGTCATTTTTTGCATCCATTGTTTAGAACTAGCTTGACACGGCTTGTCCTGGAACTTGTTCTGTTACCTTCTTTTATACAAACCCAGATTTGATAGTATCTAGCTACTCTTCTGTTTATTGTATTTTGTTACCATCCTCTGTTGTTGTATGTTGTCTCTGATGTGGAGCCTTTGTAAAGGAATCTCTGACTCAAAGGTTTGTAATTCCAAAATGTTCAAATAATTAAAATAAATAAATTTATCCCAGCCCCAAAACCAAATAAATTTCAAGCGTTGGTGGACATAGACAATTTTTCTGGGGAAAAATACATCAATTTAAGAATTAATTTTCATGAATATGAGACTGGAGGCCAACAGGATAATTTACATAATTAAAGAATTAGTACTTTTGAGGAGCACACAGACTTCAGTATTTCAGTTGCAGTCATTTTCAGTAATGAGTATCAATTAATGTATTTTTTTACCAGGAAATGTCATGTGTCAAGAGAACTTGAAAAGCATGATGATACAGAAGTCAGAGAGAAACATGGATTTTGCTTTAAACCTAATGAGTGCGGAGAAGGATAGTTATCAGCATTATGTTTGTAAAGAAGAGATTTAAAATGACCATAATGTGGACCAAGAATGACATATTTCACAACCACATAATAATTTGGCTCTTGGTATTAATGACTTATAGGGAGCCCTTGGTGCTCTTACCATGATAAACATGACTAAATCTTGTTAGTGTACCAAAAAACATGTCTCAGTTTATTTTCTGACCAATTTGCAGTATATGTAGTTTCCAGAAAAGATTATTAGAAAAGTGAATGCTAAGGTACAATATGTATTTTAAGGTCTCCATTTTGTATTATTGATATGCCAAGAACAGGGTCAAATTATTCTCATGTTCCCCCCCCCCCCATCATTATTTGTGATTTGTTAAATGCTGCTCAAAGAAGTCTGAAAATCATTTTAAAGTTATTTTTACTCGCTTTTTTCTAAATGACTTTAAAAGAGGATTTCTCTGGTTTCATAAATAAGCTGTGATTGCTTGACCACCAACTACAAGGAGATCGCCTCATAGGTCAGGCATCTACTCTTTTAATTTCACCAAGCCAATATCAGCAGTGATCCAACAGCTTTCTTTATCTGTATTTTGTGAAGACAACTATGTGACTTCCTTTTCTAATGGAGTACTGCCCCATAAGGTGCCATATGTGGCCACTGAGAAGTATGCAAAATAGGAGACGGCTACACTTCTCCTGATAATTTGGTAGTTAAGGACATAACAAGTTGAATCCTGGCTCATCCACTGAGTTCTAATAACATTTCTTATACATGCATTCGGTTTTGTAGAAGTGCTACTGGGGTGTGACCAATATCAGAAACAAATAACATCCAGTGCACCCCCTCCTAGTGCTGCTTAAAGGAGTCTGCAAATGATTTTAGGGTTATTCAGTTTTCTTATTCACGTTTTCTTCATGCAATGATTTTAATACTGTTCAAAGAGTAGAGGTATTTTTCATATAATTTGGTGAGATGAAGCATAGATTAATATGCTGTTGAATTTGTAGTAATTCATGTTATGCCATTAGTTTGGGAACTCGTGGTGATCAGTACCATATTATTGATATTTTATGAAGAATGTGTGTAGCTGAAATTAAAGAAATGTATTTATTAGAATTATACCCACTATAAGGGTTGGCTCCACTAACAGATTTGATAAGTTAAGTATAGACAATGAAATTGTTTATGGAAAATTGAACAAAATCTCAGATTGGAAGAACAGGTCCACTCACCAAATATTCTATAAATTTGTAATTTATTTAATTCATTTAACATCCAGAATAAATGTCCTACATTTTGGGGACTAGATATTCCCCTTCCTCAGAGAATCTGTTTTTTAAGTTTCTAAATAATATAAACAAAAAACAGTAATCGGATATCTACATGTAAATTCCAAAATTTGTTAAATTCTCCTCATATGTAGACAGAGCTCATACTCACTTTCATGAATTAACTCAAGTGCTCCCATTTTCATTATTTCAAACAGTCTATCTGTATCTTTACCATCGTACTGCTCTGTAATTCAAATAATATAAATCATAAACCTTTCTATCTCTGAAAATGTGGGAAGCGTCTGTAAAGGTCTCATTTTATACTGGATCAAATACTGACTGGTAATTCAGGGAAAGTTGGTTATCAGGTCCGTATACTGTTTTCATTTTGTCAGATATCTAAACAAATGTATACAGGTTAAGTAATACCTTTTCTTAAATCAACATAAAATAGATAACTTTGCTTTCTCTATGTGCAGTATATCATACCTTGTGTCACTTTCTCATTTAGCATTTCCCTGATGCTCCTATGCAGTAAGCAAAGTTTCTGCCCCAAAGTGGCTCCTTATATAGTGGGTTCAAAACCAGAATCTGGCAATCTAACGCAAGCTCCCTTGTGATGTGGAGTGCATTCGTGGGCAGGCATGTGAACACCCACTTGGGTGCCGGATCCGCTGGGAACAGCAGTGCCTACTGTTAGGCATCTGGTCCTACCAAATTGATTATAATATTGTTTTAGTTTTTAAACAATTTATGTTCTTTTCATTTTTTACCATATTGAGCTTTATATTCCATTCTTTTCCTGTTGTTGAAGGAGAGCAGCTCACATTATTCTTAAATAGATCAAAAGAATCAAGAATATATTAACACTATGTATCTTGTATCAAGTTAGTAAATGGGGTTGGGGGATTCAGGTGGATCAACTCACTTTCTTTTAAAATCGAATCTGTAGTCCAAACAACAGCATGGTTTGGAACAGCTGACTTTCTTTTAAAATCAAACCTATAGTCTAAACACCAGCATGGTTTGGAACAGCTGGTACATTTGGAACCTTTATTGAATAAATTACAGTAAGGGAAGCCCATCTGTGCCATCATTAAGCCCATATTTAGGGTCCATCGATCGAAAGAGGTATATGAAATATGCCTCTCTCCATAACAATTTCTGTCTATAATTTCTTCCTCCTCCTCTATCTGCCAATACCTTTTCTATACCAAAGAACCTCATTGATGGTAACTGATGTGCTGATTCCATAAAGTGTTGTGCTATTGGGGAGTTCTCATCCCCCCTCCTGCTATATCCTTTATGTTCACCTATTCTCGTTTTAAGTTGTCTCTCTGTTTTTCCAAAGTAAATAACATCACAAGGGCATTTTATCCCATAGACTATACCCATAGTCTGGTAGGTGATGAATTCCCTTATCACGATATCTTCAACCCTTGAGACGTTACTTATCTTTTTTAGTCTCTGTGAATTATTACCATGTATGCATCTACTACAGGGGAAGTTTCCCCCTGAGATCAGCACTTGTAAATAGGCCAACAGTTCTCAGGACAGGCAGACTATCGTCAGTGTGTACAATCCTATCCTGAATGGATTTAACTTTCTTTGTTACTACTAAGGGTGTGGAGGCAAAAATCGTCTCCTCTACTTCTGTAGCTTGCAAAATGTGCCAATGTTGTGTAATTACTTTTTTGATATTGTAAAAGTCATCATTGTACTTAATAGTCAACAGAATACTGTCCTCCACGGGGTGTTGTGTCTTACCTTCTGTTCTAAGGATCTAATTTCTTTCTCGTTCCTCAGTTTTTGATTTTGCTACAGTATGTTTAATACCTCTTGGTTATAGCCTCCATTCACAAATCTTTTTTCAATTTCTACTGTGGCTTCCTGCAAGCCCCTATTTAAGCTACAATTCCTTTTGGCTGTTAACATCTGACTTAAGGGAATTGAATCTTTTAAAGGCTTAAGATGACAACTTCTTGCCTCCAAAACAGTGTTCCTGTCAGTTGCTTTCCTAAAATGTTTAGTGCACAGCTTCCCTTCATGTTTAAAAATTAAAAGGTCCAGAAAAGAAATCATCTCTACAATCATGATTTTTGACAAATTTCAAATAGTCTGTCCTTGTATTCACATATTCATGGAAATCCTCCAAATCTTTTTCACTTCCGTTCCATATTACTAAAATGTCATCATGTCATAAATAAACTGTTTCCACAGTAAACTGCTGTTTGAAAATGGGTTATTAGTATGAATATGATGTAATTCAAAATTGTACATATGCAGGTATGCAGAGGATGGGGCCATGCTTGACCCCATCGCTGAGCCGCTAATTTGCATAAGATATTCTTTCTTAAACCTGAAATAATTCTGTGTCAGGACCAATTCTGCAAGTATAATCAAAAGCTCATTTGGTGCTTTAACATCTGTTCTCATTTCTCCCAATATTGTAATTTCGTTCTGAGGATATTACATCCTAAGTCATAGGGAATCATGGTGTAAAGATCTTTAACATCTCATGTGACTAAGATAATCTGTTCCAGCACCATTAGATTTAGGTTCATTTCCTCCAAAAAGTTTATTACATACATACTATTTTGTAAATATGATTTTGTCTGTTCCACGTAATCTCTTATATGAAAATCCACATACACTGATAGTGGTTCTAAAACTAATCCCAAGCATGTGACTATCAGTCTACCTGGTGGGTATATTGGGTCTTTATGAATCTTTGGCAAAGTATAAAAGACTAGCACTATGGGGTGTTGTTTTAACAAGGTTAATTTTTCCCAGTCTGAAATCCACCCGTTTTTCAGTGTTTGGTCCAAGATTCCCTCTATAAAATGTTTTATGTCTAAAGTTGGGTCTTTTGTTATTCTTAAATAATTACTTCTGTCAGCCAGTAATGTTCTACATTTTTCTGCTTAAACTTCATAATCCTCCAGTACCACTGCCCCTCGCTTGTCAGCTTTCTTGATAATAACAGTATTATCATTTATCAATGCTTTCAATGCTGCAAACTCCATTGGAGAAAGGTTGTACTGGCTCCTTCGGTCTAAACTACATGTGTACTTGAGCAGTCTCTCTACATCGTTATTAACTACTGTCATATGCATCCCTATTGACTGAGGTATATTACCTGGTGGAATACATTGTGATTTTAGTTTTAATCTCTGATTCAAGATTTTTTTTCTTTTCTGTTTGAATCTGATTCATGTTGTCCTTTGGTACACTGTAAAAAATGTCTTAATCATAACTTTCTATAGAACCAGTTCATCTCAAATTTTATTTCAAATTTATTAATTCTCGCATGGGGCAGAAAGACAGTCCCCTTCCTAGTAACTGAATTTCTATTTGGACTTAACACTCTTTTCAATAAGTTAAAAATCACACTTTCTGCTGTGATCTCATTGTGACTTGTGTGACCTGCTCTGTTTGTCTTTTCTTCCTTTTGCTATTACTTCTGTACCTTCTTCGACTCTCTCTGTTCTTGACCCTCCTTCCTCTGGGCCTTTTCTTCATTCTCTAAGTCTGTTCTTGTGAATTGACAACCTCTCCTGTTCCTGCCCTGATAGTTCCATCTGCCTCTTCCCCTGAATGACCCTCTCCCTAAAAATCCAATGAGTTCTAATCACATTTCTTATACATGCATTTAGTTTTATAGAGGTGCTACTGGTGTGTGGTCAATATCAGAAACAAACAACATCCAGTGCACCCCCCTCCTAGTGCTGCTTAAGGGAGCCTGCAAATGATTTTAGGATTATTCTGTTTTCTTATTCATGTTTTCTTCATGCAATGATTTTAATACTGTTCAAAGAGCAGTGGTATTTTTCATATAATTTGGTGAGATGAAGCATAGATTAACATGCTGTTAAATTTGTAGTAATTAATGTTATGCCATTAGTTTGGGAACTTGTGGTAAATCAGTACCATATTATTGCTATTTTTTGAAGAATTTGTGTAGCTAAAATTGTAGAAAAGTATTTATTAGAATTATACCCACTGTGAGGGTTGGCTCCACTAATAGATTTGATAAGTTAAGTGTAGTCAGTGTAATTGTGTATGAAAAATTGGAATAATTACAGTCCACATTTTCCCCCAAAATTGTATATTCACATTTTCCAAGCACTATTTACACTTTTTACGTTTCTGTTTTGCACCTTTTCTGGGATCCTTTGTCAGTAGCCATTTATCTCCACCATTTATACTGCATCCTTTGATTCACAATAAAAATAAGAAACAACATTATTTATAGTGGGGTATTATACCTTTAAATTCACAGTATAAAGGAGTGGAGCTGGGAAATGGGCTCTATCGACTCCCTGAAATAGATAAGGAAGAAGTAGATCTCTTCAGTTCCATGGGGAACCTCTGATTACAACCCAGCAGGGTTTTGTAGTAGTATATATACACTATTCACTATGCACTTTGTTTAAAGAAATGCTTTGTGATTTTGACAATTAATATGTGTACTTCCTTTTTTGATTGTTCACCCATGACAGCCATACTACTTTTATGAGCATTTGCTTATTCATCAGGGATATGTATGACCTGTATTAATGTACACAAAGCATGTTGTGCATACCAGGCCATGACAAAAGAGTTCATCCCAAGAAATCTTCTCTTATTTAAACAAAAATTGCTTGCCCAGAAAAATCCAAGCATCAACTACTTAGTTTTTTATGACCTGAATAACAATGTCATTATTATCTGTTTTCACAGTCTCACTGAGAGAATTCAATAAACAAGTGGCATTATACCTTGTTTTTAAGTAAACAGTTAGTGGGAAATTAATATAAAAAAAAAACCTCTTTGCTAGATTTGCAGGTCCTCATTGGATTCTGGCACAAATTATCCCAGAATTCTCTCTCTCAGATTTTTTTTACAAGGATTCCCTTGAAAGCGCTATTTCTTGTATGGCCTTCTAGTATGGATGGTGGAGGGCTTAAGAAAATGTATTGACTTAAGAGATAATTCGTGCACTTTCTAAAAATTTTCCTGTTATTAAGTGTATGTTCCAATTCATACATTCCAGATATTTAACAAGAAAAAAGAAAGAGATATACATAGGAACAACAATATTAAACAAAACAACAATAATTAAATTAGGTTGATCAAGTCAAGTACATTGAGATCCAAGTAAATTAATATACTGTAATAAAAGTTAAATATTGCCACTGATTCTAGCTAGTTTCTACTTACTATTTCAAGTCCTATCTATGTATGTATCTATCTATCTATCTATCTATAGCTAATGTACTGCCTAAAACTCATATTAATGTTTAAAAGCAATCAACCATTACCTCTTATATGTGAGGTACTTTTTCTTTTCCTTTTGTTTAATTAGAAGATTGTTTACCTGATGTTTTTAGGTGTAATGTATGGGAGCAGCACTCTGTGTGGCAGCTGACATATCTATTTCTATTCCCTCCACTACATCATCAGCATTGTAACCTCACTGACTGTGACATCACTACTACTTAGGGACAACCACTCAGTAGCTGCGGGGTCAGTCACCTGTAATGTTACTGTCAAGTGTGACCACAATGCTGATGGTGTAGTGGAGGACAGGGATAGAGATATCAGCTGGCAGGCAAATTGCTATTCCACACATCCAGCATAATACTGTCACAGAAACTTTCTAATCAGCAAAAAGAAAAAGAGAATTGCTTCAGAAATATGAAGTTACAACTGACTACTTCTTAAAATGTGTATTATTTTCCTGTCTGTCCATTTTGGCTCCACTAGCTCTTTAATAGACTTGTAGTGTTTTTATCACTAGGCCTTCAATTAAAACAGAAAAATAAAACAGGAAGTTCAAAAATTAATCCATGTCCCCATGGCTTATATTTCTAGCATACTCTAGGTTTATTTTTATTGTATTTAATGTTTTATGTATTTACAAGTTTGATATGTTTTCCAGATTAATAGGTTGTATCAGTTATCATATTTGCTTGTATTCATAGTCATGTAAATTCTTAGACAAGATAGTTTAGCCATATACATTGCAAAGGTTCAGTCTTTTCTCAAATAAACCAATTACCATCCTTCAAATGAGGCTAGCATCAGTAAATTCTGAATTTGAAACATCTTGGGAGGAAATCCCATCTCATCTCTGGTACCACAAGTGTGCAGCTAGCCAGTCTGGGTCACTGACTTTTACCAGTCCCTGCAAACTGAATTGCGGCCCCAAATCCAATGCATTCAGTGCACACTGCAGGAAATGGAATCTTCACTGTTGTGTTTCGTAACAGTAATCTGGATATACAAGGAATTTTTGGTTTTGAAAATGCAGGTATAAACTGGCTAAGGGTATGCCAGTATCTGACATGATGATCTGAAAGCAGTAGATGCAAGCTACTACATAACATAAACACTGACGGGTCAAGGTGCCAGTAACAACCCCACTGCTTTTCTGAGCATTTGCTTCTTCATCAGGGATATTTTTGACCTTTATTAATGTACACACAGCATTTATTTGTTGCATACAAGCCTTTGACAAATAAAAGTTAATCCTTAGATTCAATTCTTTCAAAAATATTTTTTCCAGAACAATCCAAGGATCAACACATTATTTTGTATGGCCTAAGTGTCTGTCTTCATTGTCTAACTAACAGAATCCAACAAACACAAATAGTATAACATCTTAAATAAACTATTAGTTGGAAATGGACATTTTAAAAAAATTCTGCTAGATTTCAGGTCCTCACTGGATGCTGGTACAAATTATCACAGAATTCTCCCTCAGATATATTTTTTTAAGACATTCTCTTGCAAATGCTATTTTTGTATGCCCTTCTAGTGGGGGCTACGGGAACTTATGAAGATGTGGTGACTAAACAGACTATATGTGTAATAAAGCATGGGAGCAGAAGACATGCAGTACATGTTCATGCTGACCTGTTGTTATTTTAAACACTCACACCTGAGCACTGAGTAAAAGACTTGTTTGACACTGTACTACTAGAAAAAACAAAATGCATAGTCCACTGCTTGGATCAAGAAGTTTTGCTATTTTTGTTTTTAAAAAGTCAGCTGAAGAGGCTGTTTTAGTGTACTGTCCCTTTCATTCCTGTCCCTTATTGTGAGAGGGAAGGAGAGGGAGGGGGAGGGGAAAGAGGGACAGGGAAGATGAGGAGGATGGATAAAGGTGTGTGTACTGTCACAGAGAGCTCTGCCTATGCTGTTGCACTGAGGTAAAGATTCACAGGGCAGCCATAAGTCATGTACATTGCAAGGTTCATTTCCCTTGAGATGCTTGCTGATCTCTCTTGGGTTGATTACCCATTCCCCAGCTATATCCCAGCTGTTTGTCATATGTCTCTCAGCTTTTATGTCACTTTGCCTCACTGACTCAGTAGCCTTTCTTGTTCCAAAATGAGATGCCTGGTATGAGTCCTCGCATGAGTCCTTTTCCCCCCTCACATAGTTCATTTACCTCCTGTATGTTGCACATATCACCTGTAACCCCTGGGCACTCCTGTGTGATGCGCTAATAGTGTCCTGTGTATCTTGCATGACTAGTATCCCATTCACTCAATTGAATTAAATACTACTATATATAAATGTTCCTTCCTACTTGCTCTTGCATGTGGATTATTTTTGTGTTATAATGCATAAAACCCAATTAAAATATTCATTTATAAAGTGTGTCAAATTATTCTGTTTTACAAACTCGCCTTAGTTATAGAATACTGAACAAGTAGAAAAGGTAGGTATAGTTTTACAGCGTGGCTGGGAACCTCACAAACAATCATGAAGCAGCAAAGAAGAAGCTTTGTTTTTCCTGAGATGGTGTGTGCAAGCTGCAGTCTGGGAGCAGTAGTGCCACGGTCAGTATACAACGTATAGAAAGCAACATGTGACCAGCACCTACTTAAGGCTGATAGTTCAATGTAAATACAGCATTCAAAGAACAAATACAAAACAGTTTGTCTGATCCAGTAAATTTGTTTTCTGTGCAAAGTAGTGCACGTGCAAACTGTGCTGTAAATACCAGATAGCAGTTTTAGAATTTGGTAAACTGAGAAGCAGAGAATGCTTACATAGTGTGCTGGATGACCGACACCCCCCATGGATACAACCCCTCCCCCCATTAGTAGTCAAGTAAACAACCCAGAAGCCACTGTTACTATTTCTAGCAGTCCGGTGGCAGTATAAGGCAGGGCTCCTGCCCTGGACAAAGCCTTTGCATTATTATAAAACAATGGTTGGAAATGTAGCACTTGGGGCTAGTTGGCTAGAATAAAGGTAGTGCTATTGACTGCCATCCAGATGACCTGGGTTTGTGCCCCAAGCCTGGGATGTCTGGGAGGAGGGGTTCTGGCATCCTTCTCGAATGTCCCCTGCTTCTGCGAGGGAGGGCACCTCCTTCCACTGCATGATTGCCCCTAGTGGCCCAGGGGGAGGGCATGTCATGCAGAAATGTATACGTGATCTCTCTGGAGTGGCTTTACATTGACACGCACCTGCTTGCCTGGTGAGTGGTGTGGATGCATCACACACCCAGAGCAGGGCTAGCAGGGGAGTTTCAAAGCTAGGACAGGCCTCACCCACCCTTCTAACTACCCTGATAGGCACTCTTGCCAGGTTGCTCTTTAGAACAATGCCCTGGGGAGGGATATGGGAGGGCTAAGTGGCCAATCAGCTGTCTTTCAATGCCAAGAAAACAATCTCTATGACATTTAGCATTCAGCAGAGTTTTTTTATGCACACCCCTCTACCCTCATTCCATACATTTGATGCTACAACAACTGAAGATGTCTCTTCCTTTAAGTACCTCAGGGTCTGGTTGGACTGTCACCTCAGTTTCTCTGTGCATGTGGATGTCATCCACCAGAAGCTCAACCCCAAATTTGGTGCACTTTACAGGAATAGGGGGAGTATCCCTCTTCCTGCCTGCAGAGAAATGATACTCCCCATCTTTGATTATGGTGACATTGTTTACAGCACTGCTCCCAAGTCCACCCTAACCAGATTGCCCCCCCTTCACTTCTTCTGCTACTTTGCTCTGGACAGTCCTCCTCGCACCCTCCCTCCCCTCACTCGATGACTGGTGCTATGCCCATTGTGTTTCTTTTATCTCTAAATTCTGGACTAGCTCCCTCCCCATTTACCTTACCTCCCTCTTCACTTCCCCCTCCCATACAACCTCATAGACCCTTCACAACTCAGGATGTTGCTGTCCCAATCCCACCCCCATGAAATCCTTTGCTGGTCAAGCTGCCTCCTCCTTCTACTTCTGTAAACTTTGGGTCTCTCTGCCCCCACATCTGCTCTGCTGTGTCCCTCCACTCACTCAAATCTCCCCTTCATGACTTCACTACTCACTCCTGCAGTTGCCCCGGATACTGGACCCTGGACTGTTGCCTGCTGCCCTTCAAGCCTGCTCTGCATACACCCTGCACTATCCTAGTGCAGCTCCCCATACATCCTCCCCAGTTTACAACCACTGCCACAGCCATGGACTCTGTATTGCCTTTTGCACACTACAAATGGCTCTCATTTTGCACTTTATTGTATTGTTGTATATTTACTTGCACCGAATCACTGCTTTTGCACAATTGTTAATTTTGCTGAAGCTTATTTACATACTATTTGTAGTTTTGTATTTTTGTACCTAATTGTTCTGCTCCTACTCTTTCCTTTCCCTCCCTCCCTCCCCCAGGGCGCATCCGAAATGAGCTGTTACCATCTCAGTATGTCTTTTCTGATAAAACTTTTGAAATAAACAGTGGAAAGAAATACCCCAGCAGCCCCAAACAGATGAAGCCCCCTTCCCATGCCACAGTACAGCCCTACTGATTCCTCCAGTTCTTTGATGGCTCCTCCTCTAGGACCTTGACCATCAAATAAAGCACACCCCTCCCAGCTTGGGGAATTGGGAAATCCCAACCACAGGGGACAAGCTGTGGGCTACAGTTGGGAATTCAGGAGAGGATGTTGAACAGAGGCTAGTGGTGGTCTGGAACATCAGAGGATTCTTATGATGGGCAAAAGAGCTTAGGCAGGTGGAAGGATGACATGGCAAGTTGCAAGGACAGATGATGTGATGCTCTTGAGAAAGATCTACCTGTGGACGTAATTTTCCTTGATTATTCCAAGGCATTTGTTTCAGTATCACATCAGGAACTAGTTAAGAGATTAGCTGAATTAAAATTTCACCCCCTACTGGTTGCCTGGGTTCAATCAAGGTTGAATGGGAGACATCAGAGAGTCTGTATTTGGGGTTATATGTCCAATTGGGGAAGAGTCACAAGTGGGGTGCCACAGGGATCAATTCTGGGTCCATCACTGTTTAATGTATTTGTATCTTCCATGTAGTCCACAGAGGCTTCATGGTTGTGTAACTATGCTGATGACACCAAAAATGGGGCCATAATCAATATGCAGCAGACTGTTTTCAAATGGAGCTACACAGACTAGAGCAGTAGACAAGAGAACACGAGTTATTCTTCAATGAAGACAAATGCAAAGTAATGCATTTTTACTAAAAAAATATCAAGGCTAAATATAAGTTAAATAATAGAGAATTGGAGAGTACAGATCATGAAAAAGATCTAGGAGTGAAAGTTACAAATACATTGAGTTCTGACAATCATGCAAGAGAAGTGCTCCAAAGAGGAAACAGAAGCATGAGATGTATACTGAGAAACATCAAGAACAGGGAACCAGAAGTTATTGTCCTTCTGTATACACACCTGATTAGGCCAATTTTGGAGTACTGTTCACCATTCTGTGCTCCCCAAAATAAGGGAACAATGAAATTGCTTGAGCGAGTGCAAAGGAGAGCAACAAAGAGTATCGGGGTCTGAGGGATAAATCATATGAAGAGAGACTTACTAAGCTAGGTCTATACTCTTTATGTTACCCTAGAACAAGGGAGGGAGGGACCTATGTTATGTATTCAAGGCTTTCCACAATGAGGACCCTTGGGAGAATTGCTTTGTGTGTTCTTTTATTGTATCTCACCTGTAATGTTCTCCACTGTTGTACTCCACCACCAATTGTTGTCTACTGTCCCTGCGATGAGGTGCCTTTGTAAACGAGTCTTTGACTCAAAGGTTATAAATCCGAATTATGAAATAAATAAATAAATAAATACAGGTATGAGTGAAACAACAAATGATAGAAGTTCAAGGTCTCACTGTATGCAACTAAAAGGTGACTTCTATAAAACTTCAAGGGGTGGTTTAATCAGAGTTGTTGCCAGATGGAATGCCTTGCCAGAACCAGCAGTCTTAAGTGGTACTGTGGACTCCTTTAAGAAATCCCTTGATATGGCCAGCCCAGTGGGGCTGAGGACTGAGGTGCTGGATGCCTTACCTCGCGCTACTCTGGTGACCCGGGTTCGGGAACAACCTCTGGTTGTCGGGGTGCCAGAATGGGAGGGGAGGAGCGGGATTGAGCAAGCCTGCAGGCTGCTCTCCTCTCCTCTCCCAGGGCTGGTGGGGGTGGGTTTTCACCCCCTCATAGTTCCACTTCCACAGGGTGGAGGTCCAGTGAGGCAGCATAAGAGAGGAGGGGGCAGCAGAACAGGTAGGAAGATAGAGCTGAGCTGCCTTCTGGTGTGCATGCGTGCCTCCACAAGCACGTACGGCCATGTGCCGGGGCCATGGGTGGGGGAAACAAAGCGGGAGAAAACCTACAAAAACACCATAAAAATATCTAATAAAAAAAAATAGAAATCCCTTGAAATTCATATGGGTGACAATTGGACTAGACAATACCACTGACAGATGGTGAGTCCTACAAAAGCGTATAGTCATTGGACTTGGTCCTAAATCTGTGATTCTATAAGCAAAAATAGAAAGTAAAAAAAAAAGAAGACAGTAAAAAAAAAGAAGAAATGGAGTATTCTAATAGGCTGTCAACTTTTCAAAAAGAATAGATTAATAGCTAGGAGGCCCCAGTGTTCAATAGAACAATTAGAATTTAAACTCTAAAACCATACATTAAAAAAAATTGAGACATTTTAGTTTAATAATAGCTTAAGGTACTCCAGGGGTTGGACTACCTTTGTCAATCTAACCTTTGGGGCTAAGGCCCTCGACTGTGCATCATGCCACACAACCCCCATAGGGTTAGATGAACAGATGGTAACCTAACCACTGGTTGTGCCTTAATGCTTAATTGATGTCACTTAGAATTGGAGGGGAAGTATCAGGGGTCTAAACTGGACATTACCTCGTTCTTGCCTTCAATGTTTTCCAACATCACAGCTGAGTTCACATGTAGTGATATGTACATGCTCAGTCTACTACAGTCAGGGAACATCAGAGGCAAGATCTGGGCCCAAAAGGGACTTTCTGTAGCTGATGGTGGTGCTGCTCATGTCCTCAGGTGGACTTCTTGCAAATGGCAGCACTGCCACTCTGCTTCCCAGGCCAGGCAGAGACTTTTTGCAGCTCATAGTCATGCCTCCAATGTCCTCAGACCTGATGAGGACGTTTTGCAGTCCAAAATCAGACTAGCAAGTCAGGGTCCCCCTCTCCTGCCCTAACCTACAGTTGTCGGCTATGACACTGGAGAAACTCCTCTACTCTTTCTTAATAAGTGCCATGGGATCTTTAACATCCACCTGGACAGTGACCAGGAATGGGCAGAAGTGTGTGTTCATCCTGTGCAGGTTTGTCAGCTTCCGGCTCTTCCTTTGATTCCCTGCATTCCCCTCCTACGATCGCACTGATAATTTCATGATCTGACAGCTGTAAATGAGTCATGATGCATTTTCCTTTGTAATCCAGTTTTAAATGATAATGACCTTGACAGCCTCAGATGAGTCCTCAGTCAGGAGCAGTTCTGGAGAAATGTGGGCAGTTTCGTCTGTATCATCATGCTTGTTCTGTTTGACATGGGGGGGCAGAGTTTGAAAAGCAGGGCCAAGCACTGCAACACCGTCATGGAAAACAGTGCTAGTCGCAACTTTCACCCAGGTTTCTGCACACTATATGCATAATATATTTTTTTTAATTCAAGTGTTTTTTTTTTTTGCTGTTTTTTTTTAGAAATTCGGTCACTCATGTACCACCATCACCAACAGAAGCAATGCTGTGTAGCAGCCTTCAGTAGTACTGCTCTTTGAAGGCTGCTATAATATTCTAGTCCAGTGACTGGACTCTTGAGGTAGTGTTGTTAGGCAGGAATAACACTTTTATTTTTGCAGCCCTTAATGGTAATTCATCTTCAGGTGGTTATGCTAGACGTTGATCCATTAATAACAGTGTTTTAGGAGGTAGCTTCAGATGGAGAAGGTGGGCTCCAACAGTAGGTACAAAAGTTTCAAAGATCTACGCCTAAAGATTTCAGATGTCATCCAAGCATTCTGATTACAGGCATAGCCTACTGGAAGGGCATGTATGTTTATTTGATAGAAACACATGGGGTTTCTAATTTGCTAATGCAAAGAGGTCAGATTTTGTGATTCCTGGCACAGTTATGAACATACGAAAATGCCAGCAGAAACAGGCCTCACGGTCTATTGAGTCTGCTTATTTGTGCAGCTAGCCCCTCAACTTGCAGCTGCCCCACCCTCCCTCCCTCTTCATAACAACCCCCAACTCTGTCTCACCCCCTCTTAAATCCGCCCACCATTCTACAGGATACCACTTCCTCGGACAGAGTATTTTACTTGTCCTCCACCCTTTCCATGAAAACGTGTCTCCTGATCTCCCTCCTGAATTTCCCCCCTCCAATCTCAGCCGATGCCCTCTTGTGTCCCTCTCCCTTCTGATCTGAAAAATCTCTTCTGTATTAATCTTGTTTATTCCCTTTAAGTATTTAAAGATTTTGATCATATCCCCCTTATCCCTCCTCTCCTCCAGGGAATACATGTTCAGCTCCCCCAGCCTATCCTCATAGGATTTTCCCTCCAGTCCCTGGATCATCTTCGTTGCCCTACACTGCACCCCCTCCAGCAATCTGATGTCCCTCTTCAGGAATGGATGCCAGTACTGCACAGAGTATTCCAGGTGCGGCCTGACCAGTGACTAGTACAGGGGGAGGATTACCTCCCAGTTCCTGGAGGAGATTCCCCTAGCTATACACCCCAGTATCCTGTTTACCTTTGCAGCCACCTTACTGCACTGAGCTGAGTGGTTCATACTCCCCGTAATAAGCACCCCAGATCCTTTTCCTCCATGGTGCTTTCCAACTGTACCCCTCCCAGCTGATATTTCCTCCCCTGGTTCCTAGCTCTGAAGTGCAGGATCTTGCACTTCTTGGCGTTGATCCCCAACTGCCATGTTTTGGACCACTCCTGTAGTTTGGTCAGGTCCTCCCACAGCCCCCTCTATGTCATCTACCACAGCTCCCATCTTGGTATTGTCTGAGAACAGACTGATTTTACTCCGGATCCCATGTGAGATATTGGCTATGAATATCCCAAACAGCACCGGTCCCAGTACCGATCCCTGCAGTACCCCTCATTACGTCCCTCGGTGATGAGAGTTCCCCCACCACTACCATCACCCTTTGCTGCCTACCCCTCAGCCATTTGGTGATCCAACTGACCATCTTTGTTCCCACACCTATATATTACATCTTTCCCCCCAGCCTCCCATGTGGCACAGAGTCAAAGGCCTTACTGAAATCTAAATATAGGACGTTCACTGCATGGCCCTTGTCAAGTTCCCTGGTTACCCAGTTGTAGTACCCAACTAGGTTTGTCTGGCAGGATCTGCCCAAGACACACCCATGTTGTTGACTGTCTTGGAGACCATTGTCCTCCAAAAAGGTCACCAGTCTCTCTGTTAGGATTGTCTCCATGAGCTTCCCCACAATTGAAGTGAGGCTCACTGGTCTGTAGTTGCCTGATTCATCCTTTGGGCCACTTTTGTGAATGGGCACCACATGGACCATCCTCCAGTCTTGTGGCACACATCCTGTGTCCAGTGATGTACTGAACAGGTCAGCTATTGGTCCTGCCAGGATCTCTGCTAGTTCCTTAAGTACCCTAGGGTGAGTGCCATCTGGTCCCAGTGCCTTGTTCACCCTCAGCACCCTTAGTCCTTCCAGAACCCGGTCCTCTGTAACCCCGATGTCAGTCACCCCCTCTCTCCCACCCACTCCACCCCTCCCATGAGGTATCTGCCCCCCTTTTCTTTCGTGAACACAGAGCAGAAGTAATCATTCAATGCCTCTGCCTGGTCCTCCTCCCATCCCCCCCATCCTTCCTAATCCTCACAATCTGGTCTCTGTTGGTACAGAAAGGAAAAGTGGCACAGTCTTTGCTGATCTTAAAGCCATTCTATGCTTTAGTTCCACTTTGTGAGGCCAGTGTTACACCTGAGAGACAATGCCAAACAACCCAGCCTCAGCACAGTTGTACAGTACACTTGTTTGGGGACATAACCCCATCTTGAATTTATTTAGTTTGGGTTGATGCTCTGCAGTGGCAACATCTTTGCTGGAATTTTGTTCTCCAGTTATACAGGTGCATTGAATGCCAGGTCATCCTGGGAACCTCTATAACTAGCCTGGTGAGGATGGGAAGCTGTAGCCCTCACAATGAATTAGTTTAGCAAACTGCTCAGCCTTTTCAAGAACATGTGTGCCAAACAGGCACCTTGTTTGCCTTTTGCAGAGCAAACAGTAACTGTGTGGCTCGGTCAATTTCGACTTTGTTGGCTTCCATAAGCTTTTTGTGTGACAGGCCTTTAGTCTTACTACACCCCTGGACAAAATCCCTAGGTGCTGCCTTTTGCTTTCTCCAGGTAGATATTGTGAACTTAGACTATCCAGTCTCCCTGGATATCTTTACCAAACTTTGCCACCAGTGAGTCTATCTAGGATAGAAAGCGTTGTTTGCATTGCATATCTACTGCACTACATTATCTGTTGCACTACAACTGTAATGTATTGGACTGATATAGATTTCTATCCTTGTCTTTGTAATTATATTTATTGCTGTTTGCTCTGTTTGTCCCCAGTCATTCATGAAAATAGGCACCTAGTGTACATACCTACTTAGCAAAAACTAACTAAATTAATAAATGTCTGAGTTCTTTATCTTACAGCTTGTATGGGATGAAATGTTGCGTGCTCAATCAGGAAGGAATTAAATAGCCACTAACAAGCCTCATGCCCACATACAGGTGATAATGATTTCACTTGGGAGACTTAGATACCATTCATTCTAGGAAAGCATTTGCTATACTGTAGCTGGCTTTGTTACAGTGTGGGGACTGCTATAATGTGTGTACAGTACAGTACAGTAGGCCTACTGTTTTATATATTAACAGAGCCAGTGCCAAAGCATGGGAAAATGCCTTTAGTTTGAAACCTGAGCAGCTATTTCACAAACTTGAAGAACTGGATATTATACTGGATTAAGGAATTGCCCTTTACTGTAGGAAGGACCTGGTATTATGTCATCACAGATATAGATATGGAGATCTCGACTTGTTCTGCAGTGGACAGCGGTCCCCAGTGAGCAGTCGCCATAAAAATCTGCACAGCTGAAAGCTGAAAAGTGACTCAGGACTAGAGATGGAGGAACCACTCATTTCCCCATCCAATTCATGGTTTGGATAAGGTGTCCAGGTGTGGGTCCAGGGCTGGGATTCAGACAAATCGGGCGTAACTCTGCTGAGAAGCAGAATCCTGATATGAAATATATAAACTGCCAAGTTTGTTTTTTTCTCTTACCTTGCTCCCCTGGAAGCTTCTCCATCAGGTCAGCCTATGCATCACTGCCTACCTAACTCACTCTGATGATGCTCCGATTCTTACGGAATTAGCAGCAGAACTGGCTGAACTACTGGCTGGGCTGTTCAACAGCTCATTTAGGTCCAGGGAAGTTCCAAGGGATTGGAGAAAGGTAGATGTTGTACCATTTTATAAGGGGGGGGGATAGGGAGCAACCAGGAAGCTATAGGCCTGTCAGTCTGACCTCCATAGTGGTGAAGTTGATGGAATCACTAATTAAGGAGGACCTCATGGACTACCTAAAGAGCAATGGGCTCCAAGATAGTAAACAACATGGTTTCATGGTAGGAAGGTCTTGTCAGACTAACCTTTTATTTTTCTTTGACTGGGTGACCAAGGAAGTAGACAAGGGCCAGACTGTGGATCTGCTGTGCTTTGACTTCACAAAGGCTTTTGATTTGGCACTGCACAAAAGATTACTCAAAAAGATGGAAGACCTGGGTGTATCTGAAATCATAGTGAACTGGGAGGGTAGTTGTCTAGAAGGGAGGCAGCAGAGGGTGGTGATCAATGGGGTTAAATCAAAGGAAAAGGAGGTTAAGAGGGTGGTTCAACAAGGATCTGTCCTGGACAGGCTGTGTCTCTTTGCAGATGACACAAAACTATGTGGAAGGATGGATACTGATGAGGAAATAAGGGATATGCAGAGAGATATACAAAACCTAGAGGGATGGTCAAAGGTCTGGCAGTTAAAATTCAATGCCAAAAAGTGCAAGGTAATGCACCTAGGGAAAAGGAACCCCAAGACCGAATTCTGAATGGGTGAGGTGAGACTTAGTACTACAGAACAGGAATGGGATCTGGGAGTTATCATCAGTAACTCCCTTAAACAAACAAGTCAGTGCAACAAGGCCTTTAGCAAGGCTAACAGGATGCTGGGATGTATTAGGAGGGGTATTGATAGCAGAAGAAAAGAGATACTTTCCCTCTGCAGATCCCTGGTGAAACCTCACCTAGAGTACTGTGCCCAGTTCTGGAGTCCTTACTTGAGAAATGACAGGGACAGGTTAGAAGCAATGCAGTGCAGAGTAACAAAAATTATTCAGGGCCAGCAGGGTAGATCCTATAAGGAGCATTTAAAGGCACTAAATATGTACTCACTGGAAACCAGAAGGGAGAGGGGAGATATGATAGAGACCTTCAAATCCTTAAAGGAATTAACAAGGTAAACTGTGGGGAATTATTTACCCTGAATGCCAACTCAAGGCCACATGTTTACGAGTAGAAATTAATAAGAGGGAGGTTCAGGAGGGACGTGAGGAAGAATTTATTTACGGAAAGAGTGGTAGAACCTTGGAAAAGTCTGTTGGCTGAGGTTGCGAGTGCAAATACAATCAGGGGATTCAAGCAGGCTTGGGATAGAATGAAGGGAATAGTTGTCACCCAGGGTGATAAGACCAGAGAGTAGAATGTGGATAGGAGGGGAAGGATTAGTACCCTGGAGGAACAATAGGTTTCAGGGAAGGTTCCAGGGATTATAGGGAATATGGGCAGACTGGAAGACCTATGGTCTTTTTCTGCTGTCATGGTCTATGTTTCTACGTTCTATCTTTCTATGATATCTTCTGAGGTCCACTATCCAGGCATGCCAGGGCCTCCACCAGCAGTGGTTTGATCTTTCCAATAACATGGGCCCACCATTGCCACCAGGGAAAAAAGTGAGGCAGAGCTCTCTGACAGAGGCTGGATGGAGTGGACTCTGAATATCAAGTAGTTGGCATTGGAAGTGTGGTGGCTATCATAGGATGCCAGAAATGTTACCTGTTTCCCTCCAGCTCATTCCCATCTCCCATTATTTAGTTGCTCTTTATGTTAGTGATTTACATACAAGTGACTTCAATCCAGTGTAATGTCCAGTGGGTAGGGCCTTGCTGATTGTGTGGTCACCAACAAGGTCTCTGCAAGACTTGTCTGTGAAGAAAACATTGCTGCTGCGGGAGTCATGAAACCCTCCTACAGGAGTTTGAGCATGCTGATTCCAGAGACACCACTGGCCCAGACAGTAAGATGAGCTTGAACTGTAAACCCATGTCTCCCCATGTGCTCAGCTTGAATTTTCTACAGTTATTTAAGTTGCAGACACAGCAGAACCATTCCTGCCCACCACAATCTGATCTGGGAAGCAGAAGCAATGCTAGAACAAACTGTTTTCTGATTTATATAAAATAAGTTAAATCTTCAAAAAGAAAACGTTTTTTTACTTTTGGGGGTATTCCTTTTTTATAGAATGACTTATTTGCTCACTAAAGTCCCATTAATCAAAGGGGAATGCTGCGCACAAAACATACACAGTGATACAACATCTGTGATACTATGATGCCTCATACAGCTGTTAGCTGTACCACATAAATCTGTTTTAAATTCAGAGCCAGTTAATATATTTTGAAATAAACTTCAAGCTAAAGGCATTTTGTGATTGCAATAAGATGTGTGGGTGTGGTGCTATCATGAGGTATACAGTATATCACCACACATAAGGTAATTATGGCACTTGACTCTGTCTCATGCCTGTCCCTTGGGTAGGACTGTTGATTCCTCATAACACCCCAACACACTCATATCTTATTCATGCCTGCAAAACTCCACCCTGATACCAATGCACAGCAGATGGCATCTTCACCTCCTGCTTACCCCTGTTCAGGCATGCTGAGCATCACACAGGGGCAAGGTACAGTCCAGAGGACAGAGCTAGATCAGGAAATGGACTTCCAATAGGAAGCTTGTGTCACTCAGAGAGTGGATCCCTTGTGCCACACAAACAGTGGATGGTGGGATACTGCAGTCAACCTGGACCATCATATATCCCCTCTACAAGGGAATTAACATTTTTAAAACAAAAAATATGTGCCTGCCATTCTGCCCAGTCCTCTAAGAGGCTATGGATGGCTGGGGATCACTACTGGGAGACCTGTTTGTAGCTGTTGATGGGTATGGTACAGGTCTCCCCCCTTGAATAGCCTATGTTCCCCCCAGAAGCTTCTGTAGATCACATTGTGGAAGACTGTGTGGTGCAGGCATGTTCTCCTGCTGAACCCCAACCCAGCTGCAAGTGTAAATCCATAGATCGAGCTGGGCTGCCTTCCACAGGTAGCCGTGTACTGATTGTAGAATGCCTCTGCATCCTGGCCCTCTGTGCA
The DNA here is from genome assembly GCA_016271365.2 of Neoceratodus forsteri. NCBI lineage: Eukaryota > Metazoa > Chordata > Ceratodontiformes > Ceratodontidae > Neoceratodus > Neoceratodus forsteri. Next base: position 325,279,398 of record CM057459.1, read on the forward strand.
CTGCATATGAGTGTGTACGGCTCTGTGAGTCAGGCCGATAGAGCAGAAAAAGAGAAGTGCAAGCACAAGGGGACACAATTTGAAGATAGAAGGGGGACGGCTCAGAGATAATGTGAGGAAGTATATCTTCACAGAGAGGGTTGTAGATGCATGGAACAGCCTTCCTGAGGAGGTCATAGTCAAAAACCGTGATGGAATTCAAGAATGCAAGGGACAGACATAAGGCAATTCTAATGGGGGGGGTAGGAGGAAGTAGGTTGTTGGTTAACTAAGATCTGCAGCTTATCCGTTAGGTAGGGAAATGGGCAGATTATGTGGGCAAAGTGGTCCTTATCTGCCTTCAAATTCTATGTTTCTATGTTTCAGATATGTCTTCATCTGAATTTTCTAAATCCTGCATGCATTCTGCAAGCATCTCAAACTAGACAGCTGCAAAAATTCGGCCTGTGCTTGATTTTCCTTGCATGCTGGCAGGCCCATAAACGCATCCTTTGGATACTTCATCTTGTTCTTACATCCCGAAATGGCATCATAGGTCCAAACTCAACATGTGTACTGCTGTAAATACTCAAACCTGAAAATAGGACATACTGTATAATGTATTTTCCTGGTAATTCACTTCTGCATCCTGAGCTCATCAAGTTATGTCTCCTGATTCTCACAAAATGTATCAGAACTTTTGTCAATTTCATTCCTGCAGGTGTAACAAAATAGAACATTGTGTCCCAGAACTGAGCTCCCGTTGACAATTTTTACAGACAAGCTTGTGGAGGTCAAACTACAACTCAAGTTTAACCCCTGTGTTCCAGATAAACCCAAATAGCTTTCTGCAAACATTTCAATAATGTAGTTATATACATTTGCAAACCAAGGGATCCTAGTTTCACATAAAGACTCATACTGCAGTGTCAGTGGCTCAGTAAGTAGCATCCTCGCCTCTGAGGCTGGGAGATCAGAGGACTGTGGGTTCAGTTCCCACATTTGGCACTTGGGTTAATATCCCAGTGCTGACACTGTAGTGCAGCATGAGAGGGGTACTGCACTTCTGAGGTGCCGTCTTTCGGATGAGACGTTAAACCGAGGTCCCATCTGCCTGGATTGGTGGTAGTTCAGGTGGATGTTAAAGATCCCATGGCACTTCTCGAAAAGCACAGGGGAATTTCCCCGGTGTCCTGGCCAAATTTCCCTCATTCACTAAAAGTACCACCAACAGCTTAATCTGGTTCAAGGTCAGTTGACATTCATCTGTATCCCCTTGCCCCGGGTCGTGCCTGAAAATAGGTAGGATTTGTCTAGTGCACTCACCCGGTCAACAAAAACTAAACAAACAAACATATATTGTTTAACCACAGAGAAAACAGAAACAGCAAGTGAGAGCAGGGAGATGGGGGGGGGGTGGACCTTCACAGTGGCCAGTTCCTTAGGTACCACAGGAAAATCTGATTGTGCAATCAGATGGGCAAAAGACAAGTGACAGATTAGGAAAGGATAGACTAGACTATTGCTTATAACTCTGACTGCATAACAAATGGCACATGATCTTATTCAACCCTGTCACAGCTAACTAGAACAGTATCTAAACTACCGCTAGCCATCCATATGACCTGGGTTCCTGCTTCTTGTTAGGACATCCAGTGCCAACTGGTGAGGCAGGACTTAGGCATCCACCTTGAAAGCCTCCTGCCTCAGGGATGAAGGGCACATCCTTCTATTGCATGACTGCTCCCAGGTGGCCCAGGAAGAGGGGTGTCATGCAGGATGGAATGAAGTGGTCCCTTTGGAGCAGTCTTATGTCAACATGCACTCACTTCCTGGTGAGTGACAGAGAGGCATCACATATCTAGAGTGGGCCAGCAGGGGAGTTTCTGATCTCCAAAGGAAGGGATGAGGCTCACCTACCCTTCTGAAGGCCCTTAGAGACTCTTGGCTGGGTTGCTCCTCTGAATCATGCCTTGGGATGGGATAAGGGGAGGGACATAGGTAACAAAACACCCCAGTGGCCCCAAAGAAGATGAAGCCATTCCATCCCATGCCACAGTAGGGCTATACCTACTCCTCCCACTCCTGCTAGCTTCTCATGTCATACCTAGGTTGTCAAAAGTGTATAGTCACCCCAATATGGAGCACCAGGAGGTTTCACTCATGAGGGACAGGCCGTGGGTTACAGTCAGAGAGTCTGAAGAGGGATGTTGAAGCTAGAGGAGCTTCAGCAGGTGGAAGGATGACTTGGTGGCAGGCAAGGAGGACAGTTTGGGCACAAATAGAAAGTATAAAAAAATAAAAATGAGATACTCAGGCAGCCAGAGATGGCTGCAGAAGAGATGCATCAAGGAGTTGCGTCCCAGCTCATCCATCTACAAATTCTGCTGTTTGTACTTTGATTGGTCACCAGTTTCAGAACAACTCTCCAAAGCCCAAGCCCTTTGGGTTGAAGACAGCAAAACGTCTGGCAGTATTGGCAATCTGGGTGGCTAGGTTCCATAAGCCCCACCACTTTGGGAGTTAGGGATGCTGAAACCCTTCTTAGTAGACCATGGGGGACCAGAATCCTGCTGACTCCAACCCCCAGGGATTCTGACACAGGTTTGTTCACTCTCTCCAGCTCTCTAACTTTTAATTAAGTAATGATGACCTCAGGAATGTGTGTTTATCACTCGATTTGGCCTACTCCACTTGATCTTTGTCTAAGGAAAAGCCATGGGCTAAAACCATTTAAGGTAGGCCAAAACTAAGATAAACACACATGCCTCTGAGATTATTCTTGCTACACTGCTATTTTAGTAAACAATCAGCTCTGTAAATATTTTTTTATGTTTATAACATTTTATATAACATTCTTCTGTCACTGGAGGTCAAATACTGAGTGTTTTGGTCTGGGCATCAGCCAACTGGAATCCAACATTCTTTGCATTTCTGATTTTATAACAAAAGTAATCTTGGTACATAATCTTTCAGACTGCTGCTATACTGCAAGAAACCTAAAACCCTTCTCTATTACTCACAAGCTAGTTTATTCTGAATGTACCATATAAGAGACTGCAGTTTTGTTTTTAAGAACACTCATTTCCAAAGGTCTGTCTATCAAAAAGGCAGGTACAATCCTAATGTCATCTGTCACATCCTTCATTACAACACATTTCCCTTTTATGTCCATTTACCTAGGAGGATCAACATAACCAGGCAATGTCCACCACACCACTCAGGTCACTGGTTTAATGACTTTATGTGTCATCAAAAAATGCTGAAACCTTGTCAGTGCTGACATAATGTGCTGCCTCTTTCTCCATATCACTTGTACTGTTGATAAGAGCAATCTCTGGTTCACATAACAGGAAATGAGAACCTTGACTTTAAAATGCACAAAATTAATCAGCTGAACTGTCCAATTTACAGGACTGCACTCACTGTATTTGTTCACGGTACCCAGCCATTTTGCCATATCTTAGCTGATGTGCTCCTCAAACCTAATATTTCATTGTGCATTGCGTATTTTGCTTTGCTAAATACTGTATAACACCTTAAATTCACGCCTGTTATATTTAGCACTCCAAGCACACCAGACATATTCACTCCATTTTATTTTCACTGGTGGAACACTTAGTGCTGCTATTGTATAGTGATTCACCTAACATTTACTGCCTTTTTATTTTCACGCTAACATGAAACTAGCGAATATAGTGAAAATAAAAAGACAGTGACTATTTCTTTTTATACAGTATTGTGCATCATTGATTACTTTGTTGTGCTTTTTGCTTTGTTCAATATTTTTGTACTGCTGATTACTCATCTTGTACCCTCCTGGGTTGTAACTGAAAGTAGGCATTTAATTGTCTAATGTACCTACCCAGTCACCAAAAACCAAATAGATAAATGGTTATGGGAGAACTGGTACAATACATTGTTCATTGGAGAGGCATGGGGCTACAGTTCAGAATCACTTTGGCTGATGGGGTGTTGTTCTGCTCTTCGAGGGGGTAAGAAGGTTATCTTCTTACACGTGACATAGGGAGAGCACTATCCAGTACATATGCAACAGGGGAAGGTAAAAGTTTATAAAGGGAGTGGAGGATATTCTATAACAGTGTTATAGTATATGGTTTGGAGTTGTTCAGTTAAGCAATATACCATGAGAGAGTGTGGGTGATGCCAGGATTTACCCACATCTGGTGTGGTTTGGTCACAATGTCCCTCTTGTATGAACAAAGACTAGGAAAAGGTCCTGCCACTGGTTTACACATGCTCTAAAATCAGCCTTAAAGGAGAGGGACAGGTTGTGGAGATGGGCATGCAAAACAAAAATAGATGCCGACTGGATATCCTTTCAGGAAGCCAGGAACTGCTGTACCAAATTAATTAGAGCTGAGAAGGCCAAATACATCCAGTTTTCCCTTGACGCATCCAGTAACAATTCCACCAAGTTCTGGAGTATCCTTAGAGAGATAGAAGGGCACATGCCCTCTTCTCCCTTGCCCTCTAAGCTTATAGTTGGTAACACCACATATATGGACAAGGCCGAAGTCCTAGACTAACTCAGTAATCACTTTGCTATGGCTGGCCTAGTTTTTGACAACTCACCAGCTAGCAGGATTATTGCCCAGTCTCACCGCAAGACTGACCTCCTCCCCCCCCCCCGACAATATGACTACTCAGCTCTCCTCCTTCTTTAATTTTAGCCCAGTTTCTTATAAACAAGTAGAGGACCTACTAACTTCTTTGGACATTAAGAAAAGTACCGGTGCTGATCTACTTGAGCCCCTCTTCTTGAAAATAGGCTATCTCCACCTAACCGCCCCTATTACGCATCTCTTTAACTTATCATTAGCACTAGGTGATCTACCTACAGATTGGAAAATTGCACACATTTTTCCCATTTTCAAGTCAGGCGAATCATGTGATCCCAATAACTACAGGCCTATTTCCCTGCTACCCATCCTCTCAAAAATGCTTGAAAAGATTGTCAACTGCCAGCTACATGAATGTCTGGAGACTGAACAGTTATTAAACCCTATCAGTCAGGCTTTAGACCAAAGCACAGCACGATAACTGCGCTGGCCAAGGCGACTGGCTAAACATTCTTGACCAGAAGAAGCATATATGCACACTTTTCCTAAACTTAAATAAAGCCTTCAACACCATCGACCATGGCCTGCTTTTGTCTGTGTTGAGTAACCTCAGTCTTGACACTACAGCATTGAAGTGGTTCGGCTGTTACCTTAACGCAGCAAGTTAAGGTGCAAGGGGACCTTCCCCCCTATCAAAATCCTCCCCAAAGGAGTGCCACAAGGGTTCATCCTGGGATCTTTATTCTTTGCAATTTATATTAACAGCATAGACTGAAATATCAGTTCAGCACAGGTGCACTTGTTTGCGGATGATACAGTACGGTATACAGCAGGTTCCACGCTGGAGCTTGCCCGTGCTGAGTTGCAACATGACTTTGATAAACTGCAACTGACCCTTATACAGCTAAAGCTGCTTCTCAATGCAAAGAAAACAAAGATTATGTTCATCTCCCATACAACCCTCTCTCTAGCACCGACTACCTGATCACTTAGGATTCTGACCCTTCTTCGGGAACCCTTGGAATCAGTGGATAGGTTCAAATACTTAGGTTATTGGATTGACAGTAAGCTCAGCTTCTTATACAATGTCGATGAGTTGGCCAAGAAACTGCGACAGTGGTTAGGCATTTTCTACTGCATCAGGCATCTCCTCAACTACAAGGCAAAGGTTAAGCTTGTACAAATTACTTTTCTCCCATTACTAGACTATGCTGACATCTTGTATTGCCACTGCCCAAAAACAGCACTAGCCAAGCTTGACACCTTGTACCACGGGGCTCTGAGATTTGTTACAAATGCTCCTTCTAACACGCATCATTGCCTACTATATGGCATGTTAGGCTGACCCTCCCTTACTGTCAGGAGGATGAGGAACCCTACTCTCTGGTTTTATAGGGCAATCACAAACAGACTCCTCTAGCACATCTCCGAGCAAGTCCAATGCACCCAGGGATCCTATTGCCTGAGACGCTACTCTTTTGTTTTGTTTAATATACCAAGAGTCAGAACACGCCACAGTGCCTCAGCTATTAGCTCTGCTCTCCCATCCCTAAGGAACTTCATTCAGATGTCCCTTAAGCTTACCCATGTGCTGGGACTATCCTTCCTTAAGTCCTCGCTCAACCGTGCCATTAGGGACACCTGCACCTGCTTCTGCTAAGCCCCTGTAAGCCATGGACATTAATCATGAGCACCAGACCATGATCCTCACTATTGCACCAATCCCTCTCCCACCCACCCCCTAGACATATCTCCAACATTAGTCTGCAATGTTTCAGAACTTGAAAGATACACTGGTTCACAGTAGACTGACCGAACCAGTAAAAAGCACATGGTTAGGTACAAAGCCCATGGGGGACTTTAAATGCCAGAGATGTAATGTCTGCAGTTACTGTAAAACAGGCTCTGAATTTGTACATCCCTTAACAGAACAGAAACATGTAATAACAGATTTTGTGAATTGTGATACCACTTTGTAATCTATGTATTATGGTGTAAATGTGAACAGATGTACATAGGAAGAACCACCAGAGCTTTAAAGCACAGAATACAGGAACATGTTAGAAACTTAATCAATGTTAAAATTGATACTCCTGTTGGCCTACATTTTCCTCAGAAACATAATTCAGACCCAAAATGCATGAAATTCATGGGAATCAACTGGCAATATCCTCTTAAATATGGATGTGATAGAACCAACAAACTTTTAAAGAGGGAAAGCAAGTGGATCTATAGACTACGGACCTGATGGACTCAATGATCAGTGGGGCTTGAAACCATTCTTAAAAGACAAGAAAAAAATGTGGAAATAAGAATGTATAAACCAATGATATAAATATGATATCTCTCTCTCTCTTCTCTCTTCTCTCTCTCTCTCATATCATTGGAGAATGTATGCCTGTAGATCCCCCACCTGAAAGGAAGGTTCCTCCCCATTCTAGGATGGAAGCAGGAAAAGGGTGATCACAACTGGACATCTTCCCCAGTCCATTTTCCTCCCACATTATCTTTCCTTCTTCTCTTCCCCTTCCAAACAACACCCCCCCCCCCATTCCCATTAAAATCTTTCAGTTCTATCTGTTTCTTTGCATTTGTTTTCCATGATGTAATAGTAATACATTTGCTGACTGTTTGGTACCTCAAGTTTGAACTGAATGTGAAAATGAATATGCAGACTCTTTTCAAATACCCATAATATTGACGCTGTTTAAAGCAAGTAAAGTAATGAAATGATTTAGAAGAAAGTATCTTCTTGGTGCAACAGGAGTATGAGGAAATTTTGATGTCTGCAACTTCATAAAGATTTTGTTTATTAAAAGCTTAAAAAAGTTAAAAAGTTAAAAGTTAAAAACTTTCTTTAATTTGTATAAATTAGCCCTTTTCTCACTTATTCACATTCGTGTGTGTGTATATATATATATATATATATATATATATATATATGGTAAACCAAAAAACATTTTTCTTTATGTAATTAATTATTTGTTTAAAACACACTCTGGCACAGATTTTCTAATTAGCTAATGAGTGTCACTGTTTGATGATGTCACGATCTATATATATGTGAGCATGTAGCCCTAGCGTGCTATACCCCCCACTTTGAAGGCACGAATGCCAAAGCGCAGGGGTGTCTGGCTTGATTTTTGGCACGCAATAAAAGCTATTCAGCATATATTTTTGCTAAAATTTACCATCTATTGTGCTCTTTTTTGGTTTTGTTTGTGGATGTTGAGGCTAGCAGCCTCCTGCAGAAGCACACCCCCCCCAAGCAGTGTTGCGCTGCTCTTCTAACAGTTGGGAAGTGACTATGTAATGCTTGTTACCACTTAATGCTTCACCAAAGTAATGTATAAAGTTCCTGCTAGCCCAACATATGTTGGGGGAGCCAGGTGGGCGGAGCGTGAGGCTATGCCAGGTTGGAGCGTCATGCACCAGATCAATAGGGGAGGTAGGGATGGTTTTTGTTGGGAGGGGGGTAGTACTTGGACAATATTAAGATACCTCTGTTGGCTGTTCTCTATGATACCTTTTTCTGGGGGACGGGGGTTGGGGGATAGGAGAAGTTCTCATCTGATTTGGGTAATCTGTTTTTTTGTATGTCATCTAACTGTATGGGGAATGTTATGGGCTACTTGGGTTATGGAAAGGTGGGAGGGAGGGTTTGGGGTTTTTCTCCAAAGACTAGATAACACCATATGTGAATTCTTGGGCCTTCCTAATGTGACTTATGTATTTTCCAGATATTATCTACACCTCTTAACACAATATGGCCCACAACTTTAGATACTGTTCATGGAATAGTAAGGGGGCCCAGTCCCCGACGAAACATACCAAAGTACTCTTGCACCTTCACAAGTTACAGGTTGATACGGCCTTTCTTTAAGAAACCTACCTTCCTCCAACCCAGGTTCTGTTCTCCTGGGTTGGACAAGTTCTTGGGTCAGGAACAGAGTCCCATAAAAAGGAGTAGCTATTCTGGTATCCAGATCTGTCCCATTCTGTCTCCTCCAGGAAGTGTGTAATTTTCAGGGTAGATATATTTTGCAACAGCCCTACTGAGACATCTAGAGATGATTCTGGTATCTGTTTACGGACCTAACATGAAGGACCCTTCCTTTTTTTCTCAGCTCATCTCCATACTGTCTCCGTGGGCCTCTCTTCCCATGATACTTGCTGGAGACTAGAATGTGGTACTAGATAAAGATCTCATTGACTCCTTAGGGCTTGTGGACCCATGGATGATTTTACATCCTGATGCGAAAGAATACTCCTTTCACTCCATTCCACATAATTCCTTTTCCCGTACTGACTTTTTCTTGTTAAGTACCGAAGCACTCCCAGGTGTAGTCTTAAGTCATTATGGTGCCAAAGTTGTGTCAGACCATCACCCAGCTATATTGCAGGCTAATCTTGCTCCCCCCCTCTGGTACGCCTTAACAACCAACTGCTGAGGCTTCCAAAGGTGGTTGAATGCTTACAGCACTTCATCTCTGAATATTTTATTTTTAATTCACCCACAATGCAAAAGCTTGATATCCTTTGGGGATCTTTCAAATGCTCCCTACAGGGTGAAATTATGCGACTGGCACCAGGCGCAAGAGAGAGTTATCCCACACTATCTCCTCTATCCTGTCACAGATTAGAAAGGCTGAGCAAGAACTCTCTGAATCTTCCCCACAGCCAGAATGGCAGCATCTTGAATCCCTTCAAGCTCAGTATAATGTCCTGCTTAGAGAAAGAGCTGAACATCCCCTTTTGTGGACTAAAATCAAACATTTCAACCAAGGAGAAAAGGCCGGGAAGCTCCTCACCCTGCACCTGCGCACTCAACAGGCTTAGGATAGGATTGTCCCATCTCTCTGGGCAAACTCCAGTCACATTGTTACCTTTCCCAAAGACATAGTTTCACAATTTCAGACCTTTTATCACTCTCTCTATGTGACTCCTTCAGATCTCTTTAACCCCTAGCCTTGACACCTTCCTTCAGGGTCTGGACTTGCCCTCACTGAAAGATGTCAGGTTGAGCTGTTAAAAGCTCCCCTGACTTTATCGAGGTGTACATAGTGATAGACTCCCTAGCCCCCGATAAATCACCTGGCCCAGACATTATTTCCTCAAACTTTTATAAGACATTTAAGGAACTGCTAGCTCCACACCTTCTTGAAATGTTCCAGTATATTTTTTCATACGGTCTCTCAGACCTCTCCTTTATGGCTGCTACTATAGTGATCCTGCTTAAACCAGGCCAGGACCCTTCCTTGGTCTCTAACTACAGACCCATTTCTTTAACCAATACTGACTTGAATATCCTGGCTACACTCCTGGCCATGAGATTAAACTTGGTCTGGGACTGTCTCTTCAGTAGGGAGCAGGGAGTAGGTGGGATTAGTGTCTGGAAGATTGTCTGCGAATCACCTTCAAAATATTTTGCATCTTATCTCTGCCTCCAGGGATTCTCCCACTCCATCGGTCCTTGCTTCCCTGGATGCAGAGAAGGCATTTGACAGAGTCTCCTGGGGCTACTTGTTCCAAGTGCTCTCTAGATATGGTTTTCCCTTGAGTTTATTAGGTGGCTCAAGGTACTATACACCAGCCCCTCGGCATGCAGCCTTTATAATGGGGTGCTATCAGAACCTTTCTCCTTGCAGCAAGGAACACGGCAGGGGTGCCCCGTCTCCATTTTTATTTAACCTATACCTCGAGTCCTTGATCAAAAAAATCAATCTATCCCCTCAGGTACCTGGTATCCCCTTACGTATCTCACACTATAAATTATCTGTTTATGCAGATGATGTTCTTCTGCATGTTACATCCACTTCAACTTCATTAACAGCTGTATTGGATATTATAACCCAATTTGGTGTCATTTCCAACTACAAGCTAAATCCTTCCAAAACAGAGGTTATGCCCTTAAATGCCGCTACTACTCAGGCTAGTATGCAACACTTAGGTATTCTCTGGGTTAAGGAGAGACTGAAATATCTTGGGATATACCTCAGTACTGATCTGTTCAAACTGAAACAATATAATCTGGACCATGTCCTTACTCAAATTCAGATTGATCTAGGTCGCTGGTCTCTACTACCTCTATCTTTGTGGGGTAATTTGAACATCCTTAAGATGAATGTTCTCCCACGGCTTTTGTACCCACTCACAATGCTTGGCCCAGCTCTGTCCAAGGCATGGTTTCACCAAATTAAAAGAATTTTCTCTAAATTTCTATGGCAGGGGAAACCTCCTTGAAGAGCTCTGGTCACGCTTATGAGATCAAGACAGGATGGAGGTTTAATTGTCCCTAACATTTACCTCTATTACCTGGCCATACAGTGCTCCTGTTACTTCTCCTGGTTCCACCCGGCTCCTGAAAAATCAGACTCTGTTTATGTTCCCCATTGGCTGGATATTGAACGCTAGCTCTGTTCTCAATTAGGCCTTAACCCATGTGCCATGTTGTATGTTCTCCTTAAGAAAATTCCTTGCCCTTTAAAAAACACTCCTATTGGTCATTCTCTTCATGCTCACAAACAACTATGTCATCTGTTAAATCTAGACCCCTATGTAGACACCTCCCAACCCGTACTGGAAAACCCTAACTTGAGAATTGCTGGAACGGTGCAGACCCGGAAGGCCTGGCCCTTTTTGAAATTTTTGTCTGCTGATCATTTGCTGCAAGCTGGCAAGCTCCTCACTTTTTCAGAGGCCAAACAGAGGTTCAGTTGGCCTTCATCTATGTGATTCAAATATCTCCAACTAAGGCACATGTTGCTTCATTATTTTGGCATTACATCTGGTCCAGAGCATATGGGGATGAACTGCTCCCTTAATATGGGCCGCCCCCACTTCCCATACAATAGCCTTCTATCATGAGAGGTTGTGAGGATTACTTGCTGAGAAAGAATCTGTCTTTTTTTATTCCTGGGATCAGGTTCTCCCCTCCCAGGATGGCCCTCATGATTGGTCTGTCATTTGGAAAGCTATGTATAGGTACATCAAATGGGACAGATATTGTCTCGTGCAGTTCCAAATTTTGCATTAATATGTTTTATATTCCGATTAAGTGGCATAGAATGGGTAAGCTGCCTTCAGATTTATGTACCAGATGCCAGAGGGAGCAAGGATCCCTTTATCATATTCTCTGGACCTGCAAAAAGGTTTTGCCCTTTTGGGAGGGTATCAGATAATGCTTAGACCCATTTTTGGGTCTTGAACAGGTGTTTACACCAGAGATTTATATTCTGGGGGATTATACTGGGGCTTTAATCGGTAATCAGAAACCGTATATTCCTTTAATATCGGCATGTGCCAAAAAAGTCTGCTTCGACACTGGTGCAATCAGACCATCCCTTCTTATGTGGAGTGGTATCAGGATATGCTTTTTGCCCTGCAGGCCGAACGCATTATTGCACATATGTCAAACTCCAAGAAGAAATACACCAAGGTATGGGAACCCCTTTACAAGCTGTTGACCCTTAATGCAGGGTGATGGTTGGTCACTCAAGGCTTCTGCACTTTTTTTAACCATGAAGAAGGTTGGGACTATTCATGCACATGCATACATATAAGCCTAATTTACTTTTCCCCTGTTATGATTAAAGTGCTCCATGTCCATTACCCCCCATATATGATAGTTTATGCCTTCTTCTCTTTTTCCTTTCTTTTCCTATTAGAACTGTCACAATTTCCAGAGAAGTGGGGGACGGGGGTCCTTTTATATTCTTTTGGGGGGTTTACTTTTGTTTGTCTTCATTTTTTGGGGGGGGTGTTTTGGATGGGAGGAGATGTTGTTTTAAGAATGTTTGCAGCATAACTGTACTGATTATTGCTCTGGATTATTCTCTCGCATTGCTGTAAGCTCATGGTCAACTGGTTCTTTGTGTATGTTATATAATCAGTTTAATAAAGTTTATAAAATTAAAAAAAAAGGAATGGGGTACCTGGACAAAGGATAGCTGTGGGAAGGAAGTTGGTTAGTATAAGTAAACAAATTGGAAACAACAGGGCCCGTAGGCCAGACTACCCAAATGGCCCACCCCCACTGGTACCCATGCTATGGTGAAACAGTCTGTTTGGGTACCCAAAAGGTGCAGACCTGGATGATGCCATGGGTTGGCCGGCGGTTGGGACCCTAAAAGCTGAAAAGGATATTTTCAAGGTGAAATGAACACTCCCCTTGGGTTCCAGAGCAAGCCCTGGGTACTCACAGTTTGAAGGTTCTCAGAAGACTCTGCCTTAACAGGCCCCACCAATCCAGGAGTGTTGGGCTCAATGTTCAGAGGGCACAAAGCTGGGCAGCAAAAAGATGTCTTGAGGCTGGATCTTGCTTGAAGGTCTAGCAGCTTGTCCCCTTGATCGGCAGTCTGGCCGCTTGACACCTTCGGCCTCTTCTGACCCATTTCAGAGCACACACACAGGCCCCACCAGACCTCAGAAGGCCCAGACCCAGGAGTGGCTCAACAGCCCGGCTCCCACCATGAGTCGCAGGTGCCATAGTACCCCAGCAAGAGTCAGTGACCCTCTGAAACTAGCAGGCCCCACTTGAGAGGGGTTAGCTAGTTCCCTCCCTGGCTCTGGAGAAAAGCCTCTGTAACTGGGAGAGACCACTCTTTTCCTGCACCAATATGCAATTCCTGGGGCAGCCAGGCAGCTTCCAAATTTTGGTCCACAGTGCCGTTGGGCCACTGACTTCCAAGCTTTAAGCAACAGTTCCACTTCACGCTGGGATGCTCAGCAATAACAGGGATTCTGAGGCATGAAAACCCCCTGCTTTCCTGTTGCTCACACAGTCTATTGATTTTCACCCAGCCTCCGAAGTAGCTTTAGCTGGCCCAAATCTCTCAGCAATTTCTCCAGTCCTTAGAACAGCTTTTACACACACACACACCCCTACAGTATGTGCATCACTCTGCACGTTTTGTCATTGAATTTAAACTCCCAAGCCTTGGACCACCTCTCCAACATTTGCAGGTTACTCTGCAACTCCCTTACCCCCTCCTCACTGTTTACCTTACCACAGATCTTCTTGTCATCTGTAAAGAGACAAATCTTGCCCTAGATTCCTTCTCCCATATCATTAATGAACATATTGAAAAGCATTGGACCCAGGATTGAACCCTGTGGCATCCACCTCCCTAGATTTGACACCTTCTACCACCACCCTCTGCTGTCTCCCTCCTAAGGTTCTAAGCAACCTCTCACCCATTTGGTTATGTCCTTCACCACACCCAGATACTCTATCTTCTTCAGCTACCTTATGTGTGGCCTTGCTGAAGCTGAAGTAGAGTAAATCTACTGCTTGACCCTTATCTACTGCCTTGGTCACCCAGTCAAAGAATACTATCAGGTTGGTCTGACAAGACATCCCTGCTACAAACCCATTCTGTTTAATATCCTGGAACCCATTAGTCTCCAGGTAGTCCACTAGGTCCTCTTTGGCTAGTGTCTCCATTAGTTTACCCACAACAGAGGTAAAACCAACAGGTCTGTAGTTACTTGGTTTCTCCTTGTCCCCAGCCTTATGGAATGGAACTATGTCCACCACCATCCAGTCTTTTAGGACCACTCCTGATTTAATTGAGCACTTGAATAGTCCTGCCAGGGGTTCAGACAGTTTTGATGCCAGTTCCCCAAGAACTCTTGAATACATTCCATCCAGCCCTGATGCCGTGTCTACCTTCACAGACACAAGCCCTTTTCTGACCCTCACACTTTTAAATTCTTTATGGCTCATTTCTAGGATCCCCTATTAGCAGCCTTTGTGGTGCTTTCTGGCAGAGGCCGTCTGTTCTCTACAGTGATAACTGAGCAGAAGTAGTAGTTAAAAACAGCTGCATTCTGTATGTTCTCCTCTATTACCTTGCCACCCTCTGTCAGTCAAGCAATTCCTCCTTTCTTTCTTTTTATCCTAATATAGCTAAAAAATCTATTTTCCCTTCCCTTAGTCCCCTCCACAATATACAGCTCTGTGTCTGCTTTTGCATCCCTGACTGTTCTCTTGGCCTCCTTTATTTTACTTGGTACTCACTCCATCCTTCATCCTCCTGCATCTCCTTGTATCTGCTGAATGCCTTTTTCTTGGCCCTCACTGCCTCTCTAACCTTCTTAAAGAATCAGATTGGTCTCTTGCACCTGGTTCTCTCAGTGGCCATCCTCAGGCATGACTTTGTTACCTCAAGAATAGCCCTTTTAATTTCCCTCCTCCTTTCTTCATCACCCATGATTTTGTCTACCCCTACCAACCTATCCCAGACTAATTCCCTCCTCTTGTTCATGTCTGCTCCTCAGAAATCCAGGACTTCAGCCTCTGACATGGGTATATTGGTGATGAGAGACAGAAACATATGGTGTTACGGTCACTGGACCCAATGGTTCCCCCATCCTCATTCCACCTACATTCCCAAGTTGGTGAGCACAGTTTCGAGAATGTCAGTCTAACTTGTGGGTTCCCCGACCAGCTGCACCAGTAGGCAGTCTTATAATGTATCTAGCCTGACGTCTGGTACCCATGGCTGCCAGAATGCCTCAATCAATGTCTGACAGATTGAGAGCATTTCTATCACCACTTTCCCCTTCATAGCCCTCTTCTTTATCTCAGCCCAAGCTCCGTATTACCCTCATCCCCCTGTCCCAGAGGCCTATAGACTACACCCTCATGTAATTGCTTGCCTGATGCTGTTGGGAGCTGAACCTACCATGACTATTTCCCCATATGCTCCCCTGATGGACCCATCCTCTACCACCTCAATGCCTTCTCTGACATAGAGGACTACCCCTCGACCTTGTATATTGTTAAAAATTTGTATACTTAATAGGGTTGTACTTTTGTCATGGAAAGAATCTGGAAAAAATCATGATATTATCACTGTGAAAATGACAAAAAATCATGAAAATCATAGGAAAAGTCAGGTATCCACTGTGAGTTAAATTACCTCTGTCTTGACTTTTTTTTTTTAATACAAGTACATCAGCAAATGCTTAAATGTTTTAAAAATTAAATTGTTAGGCTAGCACAGCAGTACGGGGCAGCACAATGTCCAGCTATCTCAGAGACCCAGGCTTGCATGTGAGCCCAAAAACCCAGATTGAGACATACTGGGGACCATCACTATGTGGTGGCTAGGCACAGAATTATAGCTCTGTTATATGCAGACATCAAAACAATTCGTAGCAGGAAGTACAATGATACAAAAGAAAAAAATGTTCACAAACGGTACATAAATACATAATAAATAGTACAGGAAAGATAAAATACAGACCCGAAATGTTAACAAATGTTGCGCAACCACAGTAAAAGATATGAAGGGGAAAACACGTACTGTAGGTGGCACTACACTATGCTACAGCATGCAGCATTCTTGGCTCAAAAGCAAAAACAGGGATGAAGATGGCCACCTGAGCATTGGCACGTGTTTTTCTGCACTCCAGATAGCCCTGCTACTTTAAACCTTTGTACTGCAGTGGGAAAAGCTGCAACCAAAAAAGAAAAATCACAGAAAAAATGGATCGAGAACTGCACCTCTTTAGCTGGGGGAATTTATCCAAAGGGTGGGCCTATTAAAAAATTCTGCCTGCCAGGGAACCCAAGCCCGAGGGTTAAGAAGTTCACCCTGGGAGCATCAGTGGTAGTGTCCAAGCTGTGGCAAGACAGTCCACACATCATTTAAGAGACTCCTTATGGGCTATCCCCAGGAAATACATAATATTGGTTACTAGGTTATGTTTAAAAGTGCAAGAATAAGTGCAAATGTTACTATTTAATCGGAGTACTTTAAATAGCAACATTTACATTTATTCTTTTACTTCTGTACGCAACTCGATGACTAATATAATGTATTTCCTGTTAAATAATTCATGAGTAACTGGTCTTGTGGGTTTAAGATGGGTGTATTAAACTGACATCGGAACCATCTTGCCATGCCCCCTGATGAAGCTTGTATTACAGCAAAGTGCTGGGATGAGAAGGCAGCCATCCTTTGGGGTAAGGCATTCAACTTTGCTGCAATGATATTTTATCATCCTGTATGAAATGTGGATTAATACAGCATTTAACCATGTTTGGGACAAAAGCAGCACTTTTCTGATGTCTGTAGTGCAGGACTACATTTTTGAACATCACAAACTGGTTTGTGGCTTAGGGCACTCTATTTAGCTGCAATATAGAAACGGTAATGTGAATTTAGTAATGCCTACCCCTGAGTGTTTGTTCCATACAGGTCTATTAGCAAGTTCTTGATTTTGAGAATCAGCCATCCCCAGTACAAGTACCATCCCTGCACCATGTTTGCAACTGAGCACCCACTGCAATTGTGATGTCAGCAGGTTGCATTGTGGCTATGTCCTGAAGGACACAGGCCCTGATGCCATGGGCCCTCCCAATTAGCACTCCCCAGGCCCTTTTGCGAACAGTGAAGCAAAATACTCATTCAGCATTTCAGCAACTGTCCCTGGCTCTCTTACAGGTTCCTCCCCTCTAGTCCCCGTTTTCAGGGGACCTTATCATTTTTTCTTTCATGTAAGTACTGGAGGAAGGCTACAAGGCTGTTCACAGCTCCTACAACTTTCATGACTTTAGACCCTCAGTGCTGCTTGGTACTTCTCTCTGGCCAGGAGGCAGCCCATCTCTTTCCAATGGTCATATCCCTTCATTTTGTGCAGGAATAGTTGACTTAAGTAGATCTTCTTTGTGTCATTGGGGGACTTTTCTTGGCCTTTTTCCCTTTTTGCTTACAGAGATGCAGCTTCCTCGGGCACCATCTTCAAGGAACTCTACCTGTGCTTTTCATTAGCAACCTCATACAGCTGCTCCAGACCCATGCTCACCATATCCTTCCTCTCTGAATGTCTGCCTTTCTGTCTTGAAGGCAGAGTCCAGGCTACTCTTCCCTGTCACCAAGAAGAAGGTTACCAGGTTGTGGTCACTGCCTTCCACCGATTCTTTGTGTTCACTCTGAAATTGGCCCTATCCCTATTACTGAAACCAAGGTCAAGGGCACCCTCTTAAACCTAATCCCCCACTGGGCATACTTGTTCTAGGAAGCAGTCCTTGAAGGTGGACTGGAATCCAGTCTTGCATTCTGCATGATATAAAAATGGTAAAAACAAGAAAAAAGAAAATAAGAATCCTCTTGCTCCTACATATCAAATGTACTGCTACAGGAAGGATCATCAAGATTTATGGTTGGTTTTAACTGCAATTTTGTATCAGCTATAGAATGCGCTTTCTTGATTTAAGGGACATTTGGGTTGATTTAAGGAGCAGTTAACTGCCAGACTGCTTTATATCATGGGAGCATGTTGTCTTTTTAAGATACCAGGAAACAAAGGGATTCATGCTATGCACAGGACTGATCCACAGAAAGTTAACTGCTGGCTTTAGCCCTTTGGAAGGCACTTCCTCTTGGATGCTGGCACAAAGACATATAATCATGCTAACCTTGGAATTATAGGACCTCAAAGTGCTCCAAGTACATCGCCAACCTTGATGTGATTTTTCTTAGTAGACAACAACGTTCATGTTGTCCCTCTCTCCTCCAGTATTCATTTTAACCCTTAGAGTATTGACACTGAAGTCTTTGAAAAACATGCCAGTAACCACATGCTGTGAGATGGGGAAGGACATTCACTGTGTAGTGGAGGTCCACCTCCACCATAGAAAACTGAAGCAGATTTCATCACACCAGCTGGTCATGAAGACAGTACAGGCCTCTAAGGTAAGCTTGGATAAATTTCTGTTTACCAAGCAATTACTGGGTACCCTGGGTAGTAGGGTGGGTAGGGAATCCCTATAAACTGGTATGTGTTTGCACAGAATACTTATTTCTAAATGGATAGCTAAAATGGATGCAATAAGGGTCTGAGCTGCACATACTGTACTACATGAGGGGCCAGATTTTCAAGAGGGCTAGAGTGCCTCAAGCCCTGGGTATGCCACAGATATGGTGCACCAGTCTTGTGGCTGTCTAATGGGATTTTCTATTCCGTGCAGCTATTGCCGCAAGCTAGACCATCTTTTTGTGGTCTAGCTTGCATCAATCCCGGGGACCCTTTTTACGTTGCTTGCATCAAAGATTTGGCACAAGCTGTCGTAAATCAGTTAAACTGTCGCAACTGCATCTAAGCCAAGAAAATTGGGCACAGTTGTGGTAAAAGTGTTTGGCACACCAGCAGAACCAAAGTGTTGTGTCACAAGGCTTGAGGCAAGCCATGCGCCATCCTTTGAAAAACCCAGCCTCAGATGTCTTCGGTATAACTGAGACCTTGGTTAACTAGCGATGTGAATAGATGTGAACTATCAATAGCCAACTATAGTCTCTTTAGACTTTTCTTACAAGCTAGAGGAAGGTGTGGTTCTTTAAATTGATGATACATTTTAATCTTTCTACCTTGGCTTTCTTTGTACAAAATGCAGTTGAGTGTCTCACTGTAAGCCTTACATTTGCTATGAATGAACCATAAATGTTCTTGGTTGCCATAGGCCTCCAACTGCCAGAAATGAAATCTTGGTGCATTTCACTATAACAAAAATGTATAGCAACAAAACATTAATTATGGGTGATCTTAACTAAGATTGACATACCGAATTAATTTAGTTGCTGTATTGGTCCTCATAAGAAAGATCCAGAAACAAATGGTTTGATACCTTTTATTGGGCCAACATAGATGTAACAAAAGAAAACAGTGAAAGGGAAAGGAAAAATTGTTTAACCAGAAAAGGCACACTAAGCCAGAGGTTGTTTTCATGTGTGACCTGGGAGCACAAGGAAGTTAAGTGACTTGCTCAGGGTCACACAGTATGCAAGTGGGGGCTAATGGGATTCAAACGCAGGTCTCCAGAGCCTAAGCTTTCAGACCAACCAAGTCCTTCCTCAGAAGCTTATGCCAGTTGTTTGGAAAATCACAATCTATTAACACCCAGATGATACATAAAAAAAAAACCAGAAAGAATTCTCATTGGTTTAAAATACCTTTTTTAAAAAAATAACTGAGGTTTAAATGGAAGAAACCAGTTTATGCCAGCTAGCTGCTGTGAAGCATACCAAGGTCAAATGTCAACAGAGGCAGATAAGAGGAATCCTTTGAGAGGCCAGACAGTTCCACTAGCTCACATTATTAGTAAGTATGTACATTATGTACTAAACTAAGATTGTCTGTCTTAAAAATCAGATGTCTTAACGTAGAAACATAGAATCATAGACTTTGACGGCAGATAAGGACCGCTTGGCCCACCCAGTCTGCCCATTTCCCTATCTATTGTATAAGCTGCAGATCCTAGTTAACCAACACCCTACTTCTTCTTCTTCCCCTCCCCCCAGAATTGCCTTATGTCTGTCCCATGCATTCTTGAATTCCCCCCACTGTTTTTGACCCCATGACCTCCTCAGGAAGGCTATTCCATGCGTCCACCTCCCTTTCCATGAAAAAATACTAGGGGTGGCACAGGAAAGGTTTAGGGGGCTAAGGAGGGACCTGAAACAGGTACTTTACACAGCGGCATTCACTGAAGTGCTACCTCTATATAGCTTGGGGGGGGACTAGGGAACACTGGACCAGGGCCTTGAACAACTGGTTGAAAGCATGGTGCATGGAGGAGGGTTTTGACTACATTGGGAACTGGGTTCCTACCTGGGGGAATAGAGGGCTGTACAAAGGTAATGGTTTTCATCCATCCTGGAGGGGAACGGCAGTCCATGGTAGAATATTTAAATGCTACTCTGATGGGCATTTAAACTAGCCAAGGGGGAGGCAGAAAAACGTGGAAGGCAGTGAATGCCCCCTCCTCCAGAAAATGGAGCAGCAAAGATGAGAAGCCAATGATAAATAATTCCACCAAGGTTAGAGGGGAGTTGGGACAAAGGGAGGAAATGACAGGAAGGTTGTGAGGTGGATCTAAGGTTGAGAATACAGCTAAGGTGGATGGGTAGGAGAAGGATGTAAAAGGCGGGGACAGTAACTGGGACAAGGGAAGGGCACAGAACGGAACCAGAAAGGGAGGGCAACGTACGGGGAGGAAGGAACAAAAGGAATGGAGAGCCATGTGTGCCAACACAAGCAGCCTAGGAAATAAAATTTGTGACAGTGGGGCAATAATTGTGGAGGTGGACCTGAACCTGGTAGCCATAACAGAATCATGGTGCACTGACAACCACAGCATGGATGTGGCTATTCCAGATTAAAACATGTTTAAAACAGGACTGGAAGGGAAGGGGGGTGTATTATATGTGAGGGAAGGTACAGTATAAGGGCCACAGCGATACAGGGGCACCAGGGAAGAAGGAAGGGCTGGAGGTCCTTTGGGTCGACTTAGAGACAGAGTCCAGAGACTTTATTCATGTAGGGGTGGTTCACAGACTTCCAGCACAGAGGAGGAGTTAAACAAGGGTTTGTGGGAAGCCAATGGCAGAATGGCAAGCAAAGGGGAGGCATTGACTGTGGGGGAGTTTAATCTGTAAAATGCAGACTGCAGCATTCTGGCTGCAGCAACAGCAAGAAGCAGGGCCATCCTCAGAAGTTCACTTCTACTGTATATGTATATATTCTTGCAGCCAAAAAGGTGACCACTCACCTCTGGAGACAACCCATATTCCATGGCTTCAGATTATAAATGACATGTATGCCCTAGAATGCCTTATAGCGTGGTGTACTGGTAGAAGTACACAGTTTGAGATTAAGGCGAGATCCTGGGTGTTTTACATTTTAGAGAAAGATGACTCATTTGTCCCTCGACCACTATAAGCAGTCAGGGAAGGGGTGGAGGACTCTTGGCTCCTGCCCGTGTTATGGGAAATGGGAGGTGGGTCCTTATGTGACTGGAGGGGTCTGGACTTAACCACTTGGGATACTTACCTTTCTTTCATAAGTGCCAAGGATTGAAATGTATGTTAGAAGTTAGTAATACTGTGGATTTAGGACAAGCCATTACTGTATGAAAGACAAACTATCAGTGTTCCTTTCTGAACAACATGATACAGAAAACAATGTTATGCTTTCCTACGTGTGCTTTAATAAAAATAAAAGTTAAAAAAAAAAGAGGCAGGGCCATCCTTGACTCCCTTCTGGCATATTTCTCAGACAGCTGGATACAGAACTCACTAGAGACTGGGCAGTGCTGGATCTGGTACTTGCAAACAAGGACAGCACTACAGATGCCACACTGGGTAGCCTCTGGGTATAAGCGGTTACCGTGCAGTGTGGTTTGGCACACAGATGTGAAGGAGAAAAAACACACCAGAACGAGGGTGCTGGACTTCAGGACAGCAGATTTTAAAGAAATGGGTGACAAGCAGGGGGTGAGTGGGGGCACAGTGAAAACAAATTAAGGAGGGAATAACTAAGGCAACAGCAAACTGAAGGAAGTAAGCAAGGGTAGTAGGAGGAACAGGCCATTATGTTTCTCAAAGGAGAAGGCTAAGGTAGTAAGGTATTAAAAAAATAGCTTTTAGGAAGCACAAGAAGACCAGGTCTGAAGGGGCAATGAGGCTTTTCTAGATACAGGGAAGCTGGAAAGAGGGTGAGGGCAGCTAAGTGTCAAACAGAGGAGAGGATCACCAAAGAGGTCAAAAAGGGGGTAAGACCTTCTTCAGGTATGTGAGTGAGAAGAGGAAAGCAAGGGGTGGGATAGTAAGGATCAGGAATGGGGGGGGGCTGTGCAGAAGAAGATAAAGAAAAAGCTAGAAATTTAAATGAGTACCTCTCCTCGGAATTCACAATGGAAGGGGGCAGGGAATGGACCACCATTCATCAGCAGGCACTGGGGGAGGGGGGTGGACACAAGTCCATTCTTGGAGGAGAGAGAGTCCAAAGGGGATTGGAAGCCCTAAAGGAAAACAAGGCAATGGGGCCAGATAGGATTCACCTGAGGGAACTGAAAGAACTGAGCATGGTGCTAGCCACCCCCTCTGGCAACACAGTTCAGCAGCTCACTGGAGACTGGGGTAGTTTCAGAGAACTGGAGGAGGGCTGATTTTGTCCCTCTGCACAAGAGCATCATGAGGGAGGAGGCTAGCAAATACAGGCCAGTCAGTCTCATATCCATGGCGGTGAAGCTAATGGAGACCCTGCTGAAGGAGAGGCTGATGGAGTACCTGGAGGCAAATGGGCTGCAAGACCATCGGCAGCACAGTTTCACAGGGGGAGGTCATGTCAAACAAATTTCGTAGATTTCTTTGACTGGCTGACTAGGGAGGTGGATCAGGAGAAGGCAGTTGATGCGGCCCATCTGAGCTTCAGCAAGGCCTCTGGCTGACTAGGGAGGTGGATCAGGGGAAGACAGTTGATGTGGCCTATCTGAGCTTCAGTAAGGCCTCTGACACTGTGTCGCACAGGAGGATAATAAAAAAACTTAGCAACCTGGAGGCTGGGGAGAAGGTGGTAAGCTGGGTAAAAAAACTGATTGAAAGAGAGGAGACAGAGGGTGGTGGTGAATAAAGTCACTGGGGGGATGGGAGAGTGATCAGTAGCGTGTCACAGGGATCGGTACTGGATCCTGTACTCTTCAATGTCTTCATAAAGTACATTGCTGAGGAACTGGAGGGGAAGGTATGTCTCTTTGTGGATGACACAAATATTTGCGACAGGGTGGACACCCTGGAAGGGGTGCAGAGAATGCAAAGCGATCTGGGGAAACTAGATGAATGGTCTAGAGTGTGGCAGCTGAGTTTCAATGCCAGAAAGTACACAGTCATACACCTGAGGTGGGGAAACTGAGGGCTGTGTATAAGATGGAGGGTGGGAGTACTTTTTATTTATTTATTTAACATTGGTGACTGGGAAAGGCACACTGAGCCAAGGCTCGTTTCCAGGTGCAACCCAGGTAAAATTAACATACAGTAGTGGAAGAAAAGAACATTACAGTAGAACGATAAGTACAATACATGTTTACAGAAAATCTACAATGCCATTATAAGGTTATGCATAATGAAAACAGAGAAAGCATTAGAAAAAAATAAGACAAAAATACACAAGCTTTGCATTGATTTAGCATTACACACTTTGAGGCTACTTGAGAGAGGCCTGGAGTAGGCAGGGATTGAGTCTGAGATCAAGAGGGTAGCCAGCTCGGGCCAGCAGAGAGCAAGCAGAGAGAGAGGGATTAGAGGAGAGCACTGGGGTGAGCGCTTGGATTCGGAGAGGGGAGGTGTGAGAGGTTATGAGCATTTGGGGCACTGGGGAGCGGGGAGGGTACTTACAGTTACCAAGCAGGAGATGGACCATGAGGTAATCTTATCTCATAGGTTTCATAGGAGGGTGTATGAGTCAATAGACGTTGCCAATATGACTCGCCATTTTTCAATGGATGTTTCTACTTAAGTATGTATCTAATTTCATTTTAAAGATGTTAATTGTATCGCTTTTCACTGTTTCCTCTGGTAATCCATTCCTGTGAACAACCACCCACTGGCTTATCCAGGACCCTCTTTTGTTTGTTCTATAAGTATCACCTTTTAACTGGAGATTGTGTGCTCTAGTATTTATAGTCATGATGCTTAGATTTAAACCTAAGCACTCCCACAGATCTTCATTCCTAAAAGCTGCATACACAAGACAGAGATCTCCTCTGAACCGATGGTATTTGAGTTTACATAATCCCAATTCTTATAATCTCTCTTTATAAATCAGGTGTTTCAACTTGGTCACTCTTTTGGTTGCTCTCCTCTGGATTCTTTCCAGGAGTCCTATGTCTCCCCTGTGGTACAGGCTCCAAAACTGGGCACCATACTCCATCAATGGCCTAACCAGGGATCCATACAGTGGCATCAGTCTAGGGCATCAGTATAGAGCTTTCCCGGCTATGAATGGTTCTTAGGATGCAGTTCAACATCCAGTTTGCTATTTTTGTAATCTCTATACCATGCTGTTTAAATAGCAAGTTGTAAGTTGTTTGTCACCAACATTCCCTAATCTTTTTCCAATTCAGTGCAATGTAGCTCACTCCCATTTAATGAGTATTTTGCATGCATATTTTTCTTTCCAAAATGCATGACACTGCATTTATCTATGTTAAAAGTCATTTTATGGTCAGCTGCCCACATTCCTATTCTGTCTAAGTCATCCTGAAGGCTCTGAACATCACTTATATTGTTTACAATGGCTCTTATCTTGCTATCATCAGCAAACTTAGCTAACCATGATATTTCCGATGTCTGTAATGATGACACGAATAGGTCAAATAATGTGGCGCCCAAGATGGAGCCCTGTGGCACCCCACTGGTGACCTCACCCCAGTATGTCTACTTTCAGTTCTTCAAGTCTTTTTATTAATTCTTTGTGAAGCACTAGAACAAACGCCTTTGCGAAATTCAAATAAATAACATCCACCGGACACCCCTCCTCCAATGCCTCGCTGACTTGGCCAAAAAACTGAGTGAGACTGGTCTGACACGATCTTCCCTGTGTAAAACCATGTTGTGAGATATCTATGTAACCTTTATCCTGCATTATTTTATCCAGATGTTCTTTTATACACTACTCCATGATCTTACTGGTTATGCAGGTAAGACTAATGGGTCTGAAATTTTGATAGTATGTCTATCAAATGGCTGTTACATTTGCTGTGCTCCACACAATCAGAATTTCCCCTTTGGACAATGATTCTGTACACAATGTTGCTAATGGACCAGCCAATTCCTCAGCCAATTTCTTCAAGACCCAAGGATGGATTTCATCTGGGCCCGGCGACTTGTCTTTCTTCAGTTTGCAACCACCAAGTCCCCTGGGTTACTAGAATCTCATCAGTGTTAGACAAGGAAATGTTCCTGGGCAGCCTGTAGGGAGTTGTTAAAAGCTCCTTACAACATGACATCATTGTTTTCTCAGCTAGCTTGAGGAGAGAATGGATTGTGTCATTTAGAACTCTTACAGCAATATAACCCCCCTTTGTCAGCTGCAGGGGAGGGACAGTTTAGAATGTTGAGATGGGAATCAGAGTAGTACATAGCAGGAGCTCTGAGTGAGCAGCTGTGCTCAGAGTGAGAGGTGCCTGCCAGCCTGTCTGGGCTGGGCTTGTTGAAGGGCCTCTGGTTGTTTTCTCACCCTAGTGAGTGAAAATCCAGCAGTGCCAAGTGAAGTGGTGGAGACCATTGCCAGCAAGACCCCAGTGGGTCATTCCACAGAGAAGTGAGTGGGACTTCAGTTTCTGTGGATCCAAGGGGCAATCTCCGAGGGACCAGAATAGTGTCAGCTGCCCAGAGAAAGAGACAAGAGTGTTTCTGTGTAAAGCCATGAAAAGCTACCTGAAAGGGAAGAGGAGTTTCTTCCAGCATCCATGTCTGTAACAAAGGGACAAACAAAACTGTGAGTACAGCTATATGGGACTGTTTCTTAGAGAGTTGTCTGAGGTGTATGTGCCCAGAGATAAGGCTAGAATACACCTGTCAGGGCCCCTGTATCACCGCAAAAATGCGCTGAAGGTGAAGTTCAAAGCTGGGAGTCCTTTAGCAATTTGAGGGAACTAAAGGCTCAGTTGATGTAACCCAAAGGAATGGCAGAGACTGGTTGGGGCCAGGGTGGGCAAACCCCCCATCTGAAACTTCAGTCAGGGCTAACTGGCTCATGGAAGGGCACCAGGTTACCCTGGGCATGTTAACTAAGTCCATCACTTCAGGAGGAAAGAATGTGTAATGTTGTTTTTAAATGTGTGGAACCCCCCACAATGTATACACCTTGGAAAATAAAGTTCCAGAGGTCCCTGATACAGAGGGATAGACAGTTCAATAATTGCTGTGTGGAAAAGAATGTACAAAAAACCCAAGACAAGTGTTGTTTCTGAAAAAGAAAAGTGTGCTGTTGCCCTGAAAAAGTCAGTTCCAACCTGGGGGACCACCCCATTCTGTGTTTACCGTCTAGTGTCAGAATAAAGCCATAATGTACAATCTCATTTCCAGTAGTGGACATTTGATCTATGCTTCCCTGTGTGAAATTGTTTATGGGCCCCCACAGAAGATAGACCTAGCATAACCCTAGCACCTCTCTCTCAGAACTCAGAGTAAATAAAAATATTTGTTTTGCGTCCTAACCCCTTGACCTCTAGATGCCAAGCCAGGTATTTGCCCCAGTGCCAGGGGTGATGGCTGTTTTATGCCAATTTATGGTGTGTTGCCTTGTCTGTGTACAAGTTTAGGGGCGGTCCTGTTTTCAAGATGCCACTCTTGGCCAGAGTTCAGGTTGCAAGTTGTTTTAATTTATTTATAATTTTTTTTTTCTCAAGGACAATATTTCCAGTAATCTGATTTGTAATGGACTCTGATGGTCTATTTATTTTTTCTTTTGTCTGAAAAATACTTAAGAAGTAATTATTAAAAATATCCGCCATGGCTTCCTCATCAGTAGTAATTGTATCGCCTACCTGTATGGGTTCAATTTTATATAAACCATTTTTTTATCTGATGATCTCAAGGTGATGGGCAGAGCAAGAAGGCAGTAGGCAAGGCTACTGGGATTCTGGGGTGCATAGGGAGGGGGATTTCTAGCAGAAGGGAGGTGGTGTTATATTGCTCACTAGGGAGACCCCACCTAGAGTACTGTGTCCAGCTCCGGAGGCCACACCTCTGCAATGACACTGACAGGGTGGAAGCATTCCAGAGGAGGGCTACCAAAATGGTGCAGGGGTTGCACAAGAAACCATATGAGGAGAGGCTGTAGGAGCTCAACATGTACTTCCTGGAGGAGAGGAGAGTAAGAGGGAACATGATTGAGACCTGTAAGTACTTCAGAGGGGTGAACAAGGTTCAGGAAGGGAGTCTCTTTAAGAGGAGGAAGAGCACCAGAATGCAAAGGGGTGGGGGGGGTTTAAGAGGGATGTCAGGAAATATTTCTTCATGGAAAGGATCGTGAACACCTGGAAGAGCCTGCCAGAAGAGGCGGTAAGGGTGAAGACAGTGGAGAGCTTCAAGCATACCTAGACTAGGTAAGTGGGCATAATAAGTAAAGGAAAGGGAGGAGGGAGTGGCACCTGAGATTGAATAAAGTCCAGTGTGTTGTAATAGGCAGGGAAAACAGGGCAGACTGAATGGGCATACCTATCCATTTCTTCCGACAAATTGTGTGATTCTGTGACACTGAAAAATCATCAAGCTCTGACTTGTTGGATCCATTGTTTCTAAACTAGGCAACAATATTATAGCAGCTCCCTTGAAACATCTTCTTAATGTCTCTGTTAGCAAATAAGATCCCAGCTATCTGGAAAACAGCTGACCCTAAACCATTGTTTTAGTCTGGTAATAAATCAGACTTGAAGAGTTACAGACCTATTTCTAATTTGCCAGTACTCACAAAGGAACTAGAACAACTGGTAATTGAGCAGTTGTGAGCTTTTCTCAGTTTAAATAATATTATTTATTTATGTAGTTATTTTATTTATTTATTAATTTGTTGATTGATTGATTAATAGTATTTCATCAGGTAGACATACAGAGATATGCAAACAATCTCAAGATGCAGCCTGGGTGCAGGGGATGGGGGAAGCAAGTCAGCAGAAAATAAAAGTAATAATATAACTAAACAATAAACCATAACAGGGTATGGGTTATGCTGGGATTTACTCACACCTGGTGTGGTTCGGTCATGAGGCTGAAGGCCGAGTAAGTAAACCACATCAGAAGTGGGTAAATCCCAGCATAACCCACACCCTGGAGTGGTTTGTTGTGATTATACAATATACATTTTTATTTCTGTGAGAAAAAGAAAATAAAGAAAAATGTTTTTTTTTAAATTATTTTATTGATCCGTGACAAAAAATAGTCGAGTTGCTAGCTGCTGTCGAGCTCCTAATGCAGCTACACACACACACACATATACACATGCTGTTGAGCTGCACGCATGCACGCACACACACACATACACACACATTAAAATGCTGTCATGTTTTAGTCCTGCAGAGACAGCCTGGGGGCCTTTTCTCTTTTTTTTTTTTTTTTTTTTAAGAGTCTACAAGTAACAACTGGCTGTGCATTACACAGCATGTGGCTCTGGGGTGAATCTTGGTGATCAGTGCCGGAAAGAATCAGTTCGGATCCACGGTCTTCTGAGACAACATGATTTGTTTTGTTTTTTGGTTTTCAATGGAACTAGCAGTACCGCAACAGAAGTGGGAGGGAGTGACTGTCACAGCAGCCAGCACTGAAGGTGACAGAAATTGGAGGGAGCGAGCATCAGACCAGCTGGCAGGTAATGATCTCATGTGAAACGGGGATGGAGTCAATGAGGCATCATGTGGTTTTACAGTGCTTTGTCAGACTTTTTTTTCTGTACTTGTTTTGGGAGGCTATACAATGCGTTTTGGGATTGTTCGGCTGTGTGAGTTCAGTTGTGTAGTCCATTCCTTTCAATTTCCCAATCCTGTGTCACAGTTTAGCGGGGAGTAAAGATGGTGGATTTTCATCTCATGTTTGGTAGATCGCATTGATTTCAGACCATTGGGATTGCTGATGCGGCTTACTGGCACCTTTTGAGTGGGTTATGCCAGGATTTACCATGGCTGAAAGGTGCCAGTCAGTCAATCAAAATCCTGAATTCTCAGACCCCATTGTATAATTAAGCAATAAGGCATGACAGGGTGTGGTATATCACGGGATATCGTCATGCCTCGGGTGGTTGGGCACGAGGCCGCAGGTCGAGTGCGTCCAACCACCCGAGAAGTGACGATATCTCATGATAGACCACACCCTGGAGTGACTTATTGCTATTATAAACTGAGTCTGAAGTTTTATAAATAAAAAAAAAAAGAAACAAACAGGTTTTAAAACATTTTATGAATGAGTTTTTGGGTGGTGTAGGAGTACATTTTGAAACAATTGTTCTCAAACAGTAGAGAGGAAGGAGGCTGGTGGTGCCAGAGCTTTTTTGAAGCTGTGATGATGTAGCCCAATATCATCATGGCTTCAAAGAGCTCTCGGCCAATCAGATTCCTCTATTTACAATCCTCAGTTCATAATATAGCATATAAAGTAAATGAAATACAGTATACAGAAAATAGAGATTGCAACAATCATCAGGTAAGTTCATCGACTAGTGGGCAGGTAGGCAACAGTAGTAACCCAGTAAACAATTCATGTGCAATCACAACAGGACACAATCATGCTCTCAAGAAGCTGTTTAGCTAAGGCAATACTAGTGGGAGAGCTGTTACCTAAGTTATGACTGCCCCATACCTGAGAAAGAGTCAGTAACTGAATGCAAGCTGCCCGGAACTCAGTTTCTGACATGGGGCAATTAATCTGTTGCCAGAGTGGGAGCAAAGATGATATGCAAACAGAGTAGCAGGGGTAAATAGGGTGCACAGATATTTTGGGAGCTTGCAGAGCCAGTATTCAATCACAAAGAGAGCCAGGTATTGTACTCATCTACCAGACATTATAACTCCATTGCAATCAGGTGTCAGACCTAAACGCAGAACCTCCACGGCACAAGGGTAAGAGACAATGCGTTGACTACCTTAAACTTCAAATGCAGCTGTGGTACATTAGTTTTAGACAGATACAAATGTTTAGATACCGTCTGCCATAAAGTGCATGTTATCTGTAAGTTAAAGAAAATTAGGATCAGCCCGTGGGCCCTTGACTGGTTCTCCAGTTACATTACCGCTATATCAGCAGGTCAGACTTGATGGAATTATTTCTTCTTGCTCTTTAATCTCTAAGGGATTTCTATAGGGAGCTGTACTGTGGCCACTTTGATTTATGTTGTACACAGATGACCTCAGGGAGGGTATTAAATAATTAAAGCCACATTGCTGGCTAATGGTACTATTTTATATGTCAGTAGCCCAAATGTCATCATGGTTAAACACAACCTGCAAGAAGCCTTTGATTTCCTTCAACCGAACCAGATAAGAAGTATAGTGCTCCTAAACCCCTCAAAACCTTAACTGATGTTGAAATCCTCAGATTTATCTGGTTTCTTGATATCCACTTTGTTTATTGTTCAAGTTCAAGTTATTGTGTTCAAGTTTTATTGTGGAGGGATAAGAACCATCGAGCAAGCTCATTTGCAAGGATGTCCCTTGTACAAGCAATAAACAGAACAGTGTACAGAGAAATGAGCAGTATACAGAGAAATGAATATTTACAATACAAACACTATTTATAGTCCAACATTGACAAAACATTAAATTTACAATATACTCAGGTTTTCAGAAGAGCGGCAATGAATAATAATACAAGGTAAGTACAATGTTACAGACTTCTTATTCGAAATATAGGCTTTTGGTATAGGGTTGACAATGTAAGGTGTCAGCAATATAACAGATTGCATACGAGTCAAGTAAGTAACAGGCATAATAGTCACCACTTAGAAAACAAGTATGGAAGAAAGGATGAAGTAGGGAAGGTGGGGAGAATGGAGGTTAAATGCAGCAACATATGTCGGTAGAAGTATTGCTTCTTGAGGGTTTTAAAAGCATTTAATGGGATTAGGGATTGGAGCTTTAGAGATGACTGAAGTTTATTCCAAGCTGAGGGGAGTATGTAACTAATGGCTGCTTTGCCACAGCGTGTGCATGTTTTAGGGACGTCTAGGGATATATACTGTACGAACATTTCCTTAATGCGTACACACTATGTGATCGATGGAGTAGAGTTGTAATATAGGGAGGCAGTTTGTTTAAGAGGATCGATGGAGTACAGTTGTAATATAGGGAGGCAGTTTGTTTAAGAGGGCTTTATATACCCAGGTGTAGATATACGTGATTCTCCTGGTGGTCAGATTAAGTCCAACTGACATCCCTGACTACCAGGAATGTTTGTTTGGTGATAAGCTGGAGGCAGTGGAATCATAAAAGTAGCTGGGTCTATGGACTGCAATAAGTTATTCTTCACTAGACATACCGAAAAGCTGTGTAAAAAGCTTTGGATAAGGCCTGGCATTTTTATAGGAATAAAACTGTTTCCCAGCAGATGCTAGGGAAAACACAGGTGCAGACAATTTTTTTCCTCATCTGGACTAAAGAGACTTCATTTTTATGAATATTTCACAATCCCAGCTAACTAAAGCAGAAGCGCTTTACCATAGATTCATTCAGTTTCTAACTGGCCAGTGACCTTGAACACACCATTCATTCCTATATGTAGCCTGAAATCTGAACTCAAATACTAAGAGGCTTAAAATGTGTACCTCTGGTCCTACAAAGTCAACATATACAAGTTACCCTTACCCTTGTATATTTTTGATATCTTGAGCAGTGATATGTGATGAGAAGTGTATCTTTTGAAACACCCAGATACCAATCCCATTATGGTAAAATAGCAGTTGGCTTTACTGCTTCAGCATTATGGAACAAACTGCAGTGCACTCTGAAACTGAGAGCTGGAATGAGTTATAGAAACATAGAAGTTGATGGCAATTAAGGACCGTGTGGCCTACTCAGTCTGCCCATTTCACCTACCTATTGTAAAGACCACAGATCCCAGTTGTTCGCCAGTGCACCCTTTTTGCCCTGTCCCCAGGGTACCCTTATGTCTATCCCATACCTTTCTGAATTCCTGTCTATCCCATGCCTTTCTGAATTCCTTAACCATGTTAGCCCCCACCACTTCTGCAGGGAGGCTGTTCTGAGCATCCACCACTCTTTCAGTGAAAAATTACTTTCTTGCATTGCCCTTAGCCTATCCCCTCTAGCCTCATTTTGTGCCCCCTTGTTCTTGTACATCTTCTTTTTTGAAAGATGCTACCCTCTTGTACCTTGTTAATCCCCCTGAGGTATCTGAACCTTTCTATCATATCCCCTCTCTCCCTCCTCTCCTCTAGGGAATACATGTTGAGCTCCCCCAGCCTCTCCTCGTAGGACTTTTTGCAGACCCTGTACCATCTTGGTAGTCCTCCTCTGGACCGCCTCCACTCTATCTATGCCCTTCTGGAGATGTGGTCTCCAGAACTGGACACAGTACTCCAGATGTGGTCTCACCAGCAATCTGTACAGTGGCATAACCATCTCCTTCTTTCTGCTGGTGATACCTCTACCTATGCACCCCAGCATCCCACTGGCTTTCCCCACAACCTTCTCACATTGTTTGGTCAATTGTAGGTCATCCAATATGGGTACCTCCAGGTCCCGTTCTTGCTTGGTTGCTGCCAGTACCTCCTCCTCCATTTTATACTCCTCCCCTGGATTTCTGCTCCCCAAGTGCATGATTTTGCACTGTTTGCACTAACTCCTAGCTGCCCCACTTTTCACCACTCCTCCAACATTCTGAGGTCCTTTCTCATTTTTTTCTACCCCCTCTGGAGTGTCAACCTTGCTGAAGATCTTAGTGTTATTCGCAAACAGACATACCTTCCCTTCCAGACCCTCAGCAGTATCTCTTATGTAGACATTGAAGAGGAGCAGTCCCAGGACAGATGCCTGTGGCACCCCACTCATCACCTCCCTCTCCTCACGGTGGCCCCTATGCACATAGGGGTGGGAAGTATGTGCTGGAGGCACATGCCCAGCCTGAGGCACTCCACACCTGTGGACAGGTGTGTATTGATGGCATTCACAATCTCTGGCCACCTTTCCATGGCCCCGCCCCCCCAACGCGCAAGACTCCATAGGGCAGTCGGGGAGCAGCGTTGCTGACCCAGTCAAGCATCCAATTGGATGCCCAGTATGGGTACCACAGTGGATCCCCAGCACATGTGGGTGTGGGTCCGGGTGCGTGAATCCCCAACACAGGCACCCAGACCTGCAAAGCCTGGCCCCATTGGCCAGGGGACCTATGGTCCATGCCTCAGGTGCTACTCACACCCATACTGTCCCCAGCAGGAACCCTGGCCCATATGGCTAGATCCCCCCCCAATCCCATCCAGGACCCTGGTGAAACAGGTGAGTACCCCCACCCAGCACATGTTGCCCCCGACCCGGTACCCCAGCGCAGTTGTTGGTTGCCTGTGGTGTCCCCCTGTCCTGCATACCTGCTTGCCAGTGCCACCTACCAGGACAGCCAGCAGCCCATCCCTCCTCACACTGCCTCGGCCGCCAGCCATCCAAGTGCTGCTGGTAGCGTGCTGCCTATAGTTGGGCAGCGCGCTCCCAGCATCACTTGGACAGCCGGCAGCCAAGGTGGTGAGAGGAGGGATGTGCCACTGGCCACCCACGGCCGCGGCACCGGCAAGTAGGTATTGGGTGTTGGTGGGTGGTGTAGCCTATGCTGCGTGGGGGGGTTCGCCGCTGCCTACGGGGTGGGGGCAAAGCTGTGTTGGGGTGCTACAGCACACAGTGAGGGATGGGGAAGCCGTGTGTAGAGAAGGGCAGTACTACTGTGCTGGGCCAGGGTTCCAGTCCTGTGAGGGCCCATACTTTCCTGCTGGGTCTGGGGCAGGTGTCCGGGTGTGTGTGGGATTGGGGGGGTTCACTATGGCTGCCTGGGCCGGAATGCATGGTGCAGGGTGTGGACGGCACTTACGGCAGGGTTCTTCCTAGCATACCCTGTGCCCTCCTCTGCACCCCTGTGGCCAGCACTACATGCCTTGGTGCATGGCGCGTGATGCTGGAATGCCCCCTGCCCACCCCCAGTGCACTGCAGTTCTCAAGACTGGAGGATCGGGTACACAGAGGTTGCGTGCCCCCACTTAATACATCCCACGCAGGAGGCACAATGGGTGCAGAGTGGCTACGCGCCCCAGAGGTGCGGCGTATAGCCAGTCCGCCCATTAGTGCATAGGGCCCATCGAGTGCCATTTACCAGCACCCTCTGTGTCCTGCCACTTAATCAATTTCTGACCCAGTTTACCACTTTGGGGCCTATTCCTAGGCTGCCTAACTTATTTTGCCAATCATCTATGTGGGATGGTGTTGAATGTCTTGCTGAAATCTAAAAGGGCCACATCCACTGCCCTTCCCTGATCTACCTCCCTGGTCCCTCTCAGTTTACTCGGTTTGACGAGACATAAGTAGGCTTGCACCCATCTAGAATGTCTCCCATGACATCATGGGTGTATTGGTTTTCATTTCATGTCCATCCAAGGAATGAATCTAATATTGATTTGAAAATGTTAAATGTAGTGGCATCCATAATGTGTCGTTTATTTATTTATACAAATCAGATTTACATCCATTAAGCCAGAGACTCGTTTACAAAGGCACCTCGTCACAGAGAGGACACAAACAGTGATACAAACTTACAGATGCAGACAGACGGAGTTACATTTATTTATGTACAATCTATATACTGAATTTCATACGGATCAGGATAGGATACCCCTGATATACAGATGTCTAGTAGGGGAGAGGGATAGGGGAGCCAGTGGGGAGGGGGGAGGTGGGAGCAGTCCGGAGGACATTGTCGAGATTTGAGTGCACTGGAAGGCATGGGAGCACTGGTTAGTGACAATTATAGCAACAAGTGTTGAAAAGGTAGTCCAAACAGCGATTTTAAATGGGGGTGATTTTGGGAGTGCTGGTGACAATGACTGGAAGAGAGTTGAACCAGGAGGGAGTCCTGTGGCAGAAGGATCTCTGCGCGGGGGAGGTCCTGGTTCTAGGCACCAGTAGGGTGGCCTTGTCCCAGCTGCGGGTGGAGACCATGGGGGTAGCATGCTGAAGGTAGGCAGACACCCCGGGGGGGGGGACAGCCCGAGCAGAATTTTCTTGGCTAGTAGGCAGGTCTGGTAGCGGAGTCTTTCTTCAAAGTTGAGGAGGTTGGCAGTGGAGTAGTGTAGGCAAGTATGGGTGAGCCTGGGGGCACCGGTCAGTAGCCTACAGGCCTTGTTGATAGAGAGTTGGAACCTATTGAGTGCAGTGTTATCGGCAGCTCTGTATCTAGGCAGGCCATAGTCCACTAGGGACAGGACAGAGGATGTGATGGCCAGTCGGAGAGCATCGAGTGGGAGGCAGTCCTTGTGGCGGTAAAGGAGGCCAAACCGGGAGTTATTGGCAGTTGAGAGGGCATTAATGTACGCGTGGAAAGTGATGGCAGTGTCAAAGGTAATCCCTAGGTATTTGTAGGTGGATACTTGCTCAAGGGGGTGCTGAGTGCTAGGGAGGCAAGGAGGGGGGCATTTCTTGCTTTGTTTTGCGGTGGGAGAAGAGCATTGACTTAGTCTTCTTTAGATTAATGACAAGTCTATGATCCTTGAACCACTTTTCAGCTTGGTTGAAGGTGTGTTAGAGAGAGTCCTGGAGTAAGGCAGATTTACGTTGTGAGGCCAGAAGGTCCGGGCTGACCCCCAGGAGGAGGTAAGGATGGCCTGGTAGTGGTCCGCCTTGGCCCTGCGGATAGCCCAAGTGCACTTATTGCGTGCAGCACTGTAGGCTTGTCTATCCGCTGCCCTGCCCGACTCTTGGCTATGTGCCAGAGGTTATCCCTCTCCCTGAGTTTTTGGAGCAGGGGAAGGGTGACCCATGGCACATTTTGTTTTTTGGTGCGGAGTCTGGTAAGCGGCGCATAGAGATCCCAGGCATTGTCAAAAGCCTGTGTGAAGAGGACAAGCACAGTTTCAATGCTGGGAGCGAGGTTGATGGGGGACCAGTCAATCTGGGTGAGATATTGCTTAAGTTTTTTCAGGCCACCAGGGCGGAGGCGCCTGTGAAGAGTGGTT
The DNA here is from genome assembly GCA_016271365.2 of Neoceratodus forsteri. Lineage (NCBI taxonomy): Eukaryota > Metazoa > Chordata > Ceratodontiformes > Ceratodontidae > Neoceratodus > Neoceratodus forsteri. Next base: position 325,315,463 of record CM057459.1, read on the forward strand.
TGAGCCACTGGTTTGGGGGTGGAGGAGGACCAGAGGAATAGGACAGGGGAGTGGTCACTTAAAGAATCGGGGAGAATTTTGATGTTCTGGACTTTTTGGGGGTGGTTGGAGACTATGGCATCCAGGAGGGTGCTGGTTCCACTGGAGGGGTTGAGTCTAGTGGGCTGGGAAACTAAGTGGTCATGTCAAGGGCGGTGAAGGAGTCCCTTGCTTGGGAAGCAGAGGTACCAAGCCAACTGACATTAAGGTCCCCCTACTATGACTTGTTCTGCTTTGTGTGGGAGAGTTGAGATGTAGTCTATGAGTGACAAGATTGCCAGGTTCTGGTTCCTTGGGGGAACATAGGAAACTGTGATGTAGAGAGGACCCCTGGTGGGATCAGGGATGATTTTGAGAGTGAGGGCCTAGGCTCCATTGTCGAGCTTAGGGGCAGGGAGCGCATGACCGACAATGGTGTCACGTATGAAAACAGCACAGCCACCCCTGCGTTTGCCTACTTGATCCTCCCGATAGAGGATGTACCCAAGGAGTGAGACAAAGGAGTCAGGGGGTGGATTTGGAAAGCCAGTTCTCCACAAGGGCAATGATGTCGGGCTGGTGTAGAATGACCCAACACTAGAGTGCAGCAGATTTTTCAGCAAGCTGCAGATGTTCAGGGAAGCAATGCGGAGTTCTGAGGACAATGTCTTGGGTAGGCTGGTGGGTGTAGGGCCCGAGTTGGCGTGGACATTTCCAGAGAGTAGCAGTAGCAGGGTGATAATTCTAACCAGAGGGCAGTGGCCATTGTCATCCTTAGCTGGACGTCAAGATGAGGGTTTAACCACAGGGGTACCGGGAATGGGTAGGGCATGAAGGGTTGGAATGGTGGTGAGGAGGTGGGTCCAAGGAGGGCCCGAGTAGGCAGAGGGGTCGGGAGAACTGCCAGGAGGTGGGTGCCGGAGCCCAGGGCATGAATCAAGAGGGGGGGTCGAGATAACACAAAGTGGTCTGGGGATGCTGCCCTCTGAGGGCTGAGAGTGTGGTCCTGCTAGAGAAAGGCGAGCACCAGGATGGCCAAAATAATGAAGTGCAGTAGTAGAGGATTGGCACTCATGATGCCTGTAACTGTAAGAGTGGTGGATTTTATAAGGGTCTAGGCTGTGCCTCTGAGAGGGTGAATGCCACTTTGGAGTAGTGGTAGGGCTGCGGACTTCGGTGCACAGGGTACCAGGTTCAAGTCCCCTGGGGGGGGTAAGTGTTCTTGGGCTTGGAAAAGATGGACATCCAGGTGTTTGGGGGCTGGAATAGGCTGGGTCTGATGCAGGGTGGAGGAGTGAAATAGCAACTCCTAGTGGTCACAGGGGGAATGGAAAGTTGGGCAGGGAGGTGGACAGCAAGGAGCAAGATGTATAGGAGGGAGGGTAATAGCAGCACAGTAGACCAAGCTAGAGAATAGAGGGGGTATGAAGCAGTGATAAGGACTAAGCAGGGATGGGAGGGAAGGCAGCGGAGTAGCAGAGGTAGATAGAAGAGCTGAAGGGCAGTAAAGAGGAGTGAGAATTCAGAGTGGATAGGGAGGTGAAGCAAGAAATACCCTCTAGTGGCCAGTGAGTATAACCTGCAAGTGGAGAAGTGGGGACTTAGAAAAAATGGTAGCAGGAAGTGATGTCATAGGGTAGAGATAAACTTAGAAAAAATGGTAGCAGGAAGTGATGTCATAGGGTAGGGATAATAAATTGAGGGTCGGGCTTGGGTGAGAGGGTGCCTGGGGTGGGTGGGGCAGTTGACGCACAGTGTCGATAGGCTAACACCCCACAAGAGAGAAGCTGTGGTGTTGGAGATAGCTTTATCTCTTAAGGCACTCGGTTGATTCCCCTGCTTATGGAGGAGCTTCCTGAAGCCTAGCTGGCATCTGTGTAGTAAGCCATTTCAAGCCTTAACTACACATACTATGCAATAGTTATCACGTTTGGTTGTGTTAGCCCTGGGAACAAAAAGCTACTTATTATGGTTTCTTAAATTTAGTAGACAGTTGTTAAAGTTAAATCCACATTCTGCTTTTAGTTTAGGATTATTTAGGCATTTGAATAGTTCCAGTAAATAACCCCTTTTCCTTCTTTCTTCTAAGCTAACAAGTCCTGTGTGTTCTAGTCTCTGTTCATAACTTGAGTTTTTTAACCTTGGAATTAATTTTGTGGTCCTTCACCGCACCTTTTCCAATAAGTCTACATCATGTCTCAAATATGGACTCCAAAAAGCTGAACCCGTGTCAAGGTGTGGCCAAATGTATGATCTATATAGTGGTAGGATACAATGTTCATTTCTAGTTGTAAAAGAACGCTTGACTCAGTTCAGCAGTCTGTTTGCAGAATAAGGCAATTTTTTTTGCAGCGGTCTTTAGCTGATAGTGTGTTGTTTACCAGTATACCAAGGTCACATCCTTTTTCTACGACTGTCAGGGGTTTGTTGTTCAAAGTATAGGGGTATTGAGGGCTGTTCCTTCCAAAATGTAGCACCACAAATTGGTTTGAATTAAAAGTCATTTTGTTGTTATTAGCCCATGTTTCTATTTTCTTCAAGTCCTCAAAGAACTCTTTTAGGTTTGTTTGACAAGACCTTCCGGCTCTGAATCCATACAGCCTTGGATCCTGTGCTCTGCTAGATTCAAGGAATAACACAATTCTGTCCTTTAGCAGTGACTCCATTAATATCCCCACCATCGAGATTAGGCTGACTGGTCTGTAGTTGTCTGCCTCCTCTCAATTCCTACTTTTGTGGAGAGGGGCCACATTTGCCTTTTTTCAGTCTTCCAGGATCTCCACTGCTTCTAATGATCTGCTAAATAGGGTGGTCAGTGAGGCCGCCAGTTCCTCTCTGAGCTCTTTTAATGTTCTGGGGTGAATCCAATCTGGCCCCATTGCTTTACCAATTTTTAGTCTCCTGAGTTCCTCTAGGACTCTCTTCACCATGAATGGACTGGTGTCCACCTCCATTCCATGGTTACCTTTATTTCTGAGTTGTGGACCTTCTCCTTCCCCTTCTTTGGTGAAAACTGAACAAAAGTATTTGTTCAGTATTGTTGTTTTTTCTTTGTCCTCCTCTGCACACCTTCCCCCTCCTTCTTTATCCTGACAATCCCACTTCTGGTCTTTTACGTCTCGATAATTGTATCTGAAGAAGGTCTTGTCACATTTCATCATATTCTGGGGGATGTTTTCCTCAGTTTGCACCTTTGCACACCTGACTGCTCTCCCTGGTTCCCTCTACTTCCCTCTACTTCTCTTGATACTGCTCCATGTCCTCCTCCCTTTGCATTTCCTTGTATCTCCTGAAAGCCCATCTTTTTTCTCTTACTTTCTTTGCCACTTCTTTCGATAGCCATAGTGGTAATATTTTCTCTCATTTTTGCTTTGCAGTTTAACACAGAGACTTGTTGCCTCCGTTATGACTCTCTTGAGACTAGACTACTGCTTCTCTACATTCCCCCCTTTGTCCTCATTTACCAGCACTCCCCTGAGGCATTCTGCCATTTTGACAAATTTGGCCTGTCTGAAATCCAGGACCTTTGTCTTTGTGTGGTCTGCCTCTTCAACTGTGGTCACATTGAACCAGACTGTCATTTTTTTTTTTTTTTGAATAATAATTTTTATTATTTTACTTTCATGTATTTATTTCCTGTCATAACAGTATATTATGAATATGTACATATATCTTCAATAACACATTTATTCACTTAAATACATTACATACAAAATTTCATACTTGTACATTTATTCTAGAATTCCTCTCCCCCCACTCTTCCCTCCTCCCTTTTCGCGGTGTCTGATTTGTTCTCTTATATCTTTATAAATTCATGTTATACATTTCTTTGTTGTAATGAGCCTCCTACATAGGTTCACTCCATCCATAATTATATTTTTAAAAGTGGTGGCAGATTGGCTTCCAGTCCATTCCATGTTATGTTATGTATATTTTCTGTTTTGTCTACACTCATCCACATTTTCTCATATGGATGGGCCTTGCAGTCCTTATCTGCTGTCAACTTCTATGTTTCTGTATTTATTTATTTATTTAGTTCTTGTTAACTGAGTTAGGTGCGTTAGCCAAAGTTGACTATTTTCGGGCACAACCCAGGAGAATACATACATAAAATGAGATGAGATTATACAATACATAATATATAGTAAGTAAGTAAGTAAGTAAATGTTTATTTCTATAAGGCGCCCTTCCAAAGCTCAGGGCACCTTTACAATATCCTTCATACAATATTAAAAACCATAATTATGAATAACATTAAATTCAAAACACAATCCGACATAATTCATGTCACTAAAAATGCTTGGTTAAAAAGGAAGGTCTTTAAAGCTTTTTTAAAGCTCTCCATAATCAGGCTATTGCGTATCTGGCAAGGTAGAGAGTTCCACAGGGTAGGGGCCATAAAGGCAAATGTTCTTCCACCAGATGTTTTTAAAGGTACCCTGGGAATCTCCAGCAATCCCTCACCAGAGGATCGGAGGGAGCGGGAAGGACAGTAAGAAGTCAGGAGTTCTTTCAGGTAGCGAGGTCCCAAACCGTGTAGGGCTTTATAGGTCATCAACATGAACTTGAAAGTGATCCGCCACTGTACAGGCAGCCAGTGCAATTCACGAAGCACAGGTGTTATATGGTTGGACCTCGGACTTCCAGTCAACAAGCTAGCTGCCGCGTTTTGCACCAGCTGTAAGCGGCGGATATCCACTCCCGGCAGTCCTAGATAAAGGGCGTTGCAGTAATCAAGATGACTGGCAACAAAGGCGTGGACCAGAGTAGGAAGATCCTCTGATGGAATCAAGTGCTTCACCCGTGCTATATTCCTTAGATGAAAGAAGGATGATTTGACTACGGCTGACACCTGAGCCCTCAGGGTCAAGCCCTCGTCAAATATAACACCAAGGTTATGCACCTGACCAGATGCCATGAGCGGGGTTCCTCCCAGAAATAAACCTGAGGGTTTTCCCACCCATGGACTTGATATCCTCACCCCCCCGGTTCCACCACCAATACCTCTGTTTTTCCCGGGTTCAACCTCAGCCAATTGGTACTCATCCAGTTCTGTATCTCCAGGAGGCAGTTGTTAAACAATGTACTTGACTCAGACTCCTGCTCGGGCACAAAAGACATATAGAGTTGAGAATCATCGGCATAGCATTGAAAATTCAAACCATAATGTCTTATAATGTCCCCTAATGGAAGCATGTACACCGCAAATAACATGGGGGACAACACCGAATCCTGTGGCACTCCACAGTGTAGGCAGCGAGAGGTCAAGGAATAAATCCCCGACACTACTCTCTGAGTCCTACCCTGCAGAAAAGATTTAAACCAACTGTGGACCACCCCCCTTAATCCACAGAGAAACCACAGGCATTCGAGCAACATCCCATGATCCACGGTGTCAAATGCTGCTGAAAGATCGAGGAGAACCAAGATAGAATGAGTTCTCTGATCTCTTGCCATCAGGAGATCATTCAGTACCAGTACAAGAGCCGTCTCAGTACTGTGCCATTTCCTGAAGCCAGACTGGAGAGGGTCATAGATATTGTGGATGTTTAAATGATCTTCCATCTGCAAGGCGACCACCTTCTCGATAATCTTCCCCAAAAAGAGAAGATTCGAGATCGGTCTGTAGTTTCCTGGGCAGTCAGGATCAAGGGAGGGCTTTTTCAGGAGGGGACGTACTATTGCCTCCTTCAAAGGATCAGGAAAGATCCCTCTCTCCAATGATGCCACTACTATCCCAGTAAGGATCGGGCCAATAACCTCTACACATCCCACAAGTAGGTGAGTAGGGCCCAGATCCAAACCACAGCAAGTTGGACGCAAAGTCTGGATGATTCTCACTATATCCATGACTACCAGTTGACCGAACGTGAACCAAGTCAAATGGGTATTTGTGTCCCTCGACTGATCACTGCAAGACCCAATGGGGAGGCCCTGGCTCATCTCATCTCTGATAGCAGACACCTTATCAGCAAAGAACGTCGTAAATTCATCACACTGTAACTGTGATAATGCTCGACTGGCATGAAGACAGACTGGATTGCACAGTCTGTCCACAGTCCGGAAGAGCTCGGCCAGTCTATTCTTTGTTGTAGCAATCTCTCTGGACAGGAACTCTGCCTTCTTATGGGAGATTGCTGATAGATTTTATAATGATCTAACAGTCTAAGCCTATCAACTTCCGGGTGAGTCTTCCGCCAACGTCTCTCCAATCTTCGGCCCTGTCTCTTCAACCCACGGATCTCTGTGGTAAACCATGGGGCCCCAGGGTGAAGAGTACAGGGGCGAACACGGAAAGGAGCAATGACATCCAGGGCCCTCACAACTGCCCTATTATAGGCCAGCACTAAAGACCCTGGGTCCATGCTATCCATTGGAAATCCCGAGAAGTCAAGCTCCGTCAATAGGCCTTCTGAGGTAACTCCTTTCAAAGGACGGAACTGTACTATCTCCTTAGGGGCAGGCCTCTTTCGTGGGGCCACGAAACTGAACCTCAGGGCATGATGGTCAGACCAGCTGATGGGCTCCACCTCTACATCAGAGACTTCCATCCCCAGATGGAATATCAAGTTCAATGAATGTCCCCCCTGCTGGGTTGCAGTGGTAATAACCCGTGTCAGGCCCAACGAATCAGTCAATTGGAGGAGGTTTTGTCTAAAAGGCGCGAGTTCATCATCAATGAGAAGTATCCTGAAGCCTGCACCTGCACCCACAATACATTCAAAGGAGTTGGTATACCCAACTGGCACCTCCCTGAGGTCCAGTTCCTGTCTAAAACAGACTGTCCCGCCCCTACTCTCGACGTTGTGAATCACTGAACCCACGTCTGGAACGCGGACCCAAAATGGGGCCCACATTTTCATCTTGCCAGGTCTCGTGATGCAAGCTAAGTCCACAGATGCAACAAGATCTGCCACCAAAGCAGTCTTGTTTCTGATAGACCTAGCATTGCTTAACACTGCCCGAAAGGCAAGGACTCAAAGATGACTCGCTTCCTGCCTGATCAAGTCAGTGCCCATGGGTATGGACGCAGGATACGATGGACCTCGCTCCTGCATCCATTTCGCCCCAGGGCACCTCCTGGTTCTAACTGTTCCTATCCGCCCACTCTTTTCCCATCCCCCCAAGAGTTCTAGGATCTCCTATTCCCACCACTCCTACGTCTCGCAATGCCGAATATTCGGCATTTCTTATACACTTCTGAAGGAAATGCGGGACATTCAAAAGGTCGGAGATCCTTCAGTCTTGAGGGGGAGTACCACCTGACTGTGCTTTCACCAACCCAACACATTAAAACCTATTAATAGTACTAAAATAACACTTTAATAATACACCCCTAATCAACTATTAACAAAAAACAAAACAAAACCACTCTCTGATGATAACTCCACCACTTTCTCTCACAAAGTAGGGGAAAAGAGAGGGAAAATTTACAAGTCCCACCCGCTGTCTCTCACACAGAGGGGGAGAATAATATAAATTTTTCAAGCTTAATACTTAAACTAACATAAAACTAAAAATAAATAAATTATAAGATTAAAATGTTCAGTCAACAAAGTCACTTAACAGTCTTGGTCAATCCAACAACTTTATCATTTCAAAAAACAGGAAACTAAAAGTTACACATAAGGCTCACATCTCAGGGAGCCATGAATGTAAATTGATCCCTTCTGTGGGCTCTCACTTCCACAGAGAACCAAGAGCAGTCATGTATCCCAGCAAAGTTTTGAGAAGGAATCTCTAGTGCAGTTTATTACTTAATCTTAATAATTCAAGCAAAAACATACAGACTTGCTATTATTTCTTCCATGCAGATTTAGATATCCCGATCTCCAGGTTCAGCATTCCCTCACAATCTCAAAGTCTTCACTTCAGCCAGAGTCGCGTTAGAATTGTTTCAGCAACACCTCCCAGCCTCAACCCAGCCCCAAAACCCTTCCCCAGACCCGTTCAGCCACACGGCAGCCCACCAGCTACCACTTGACGAATGGAAGCACCACAGCACCGACTGCCCTACGGCAGCAAGCCTGTAGCACACCACTGAGTTGGGCCAGGGCCAAGAAAAGACTCCCAGGAGGAAAAGACAAAACTTGCCATCCGACAAGAAAGCTGTCTGACTCCAACTATCTCCTTTGTGGAACCCAATAATCCAACCTCCAACTCGATCAAATGTTCCACAACCCGACCTACAGCACGAGAACCCTCTCGCTTCAACTCCACACCATCAGCATCCCATTTCTAAGGCTCAACATAATCCAGGCACCGATCCTGCTCCACGCCTCATGACCCAACCAGCAAGGTAAAAAATTCCTTACTAGTTAGTCTCCAATCTCGCTTCACTAACATCACAGTCTAGGGATTGTTTAAAGCGATTCTCCGTTTCCCGTTTCCCGATTCACGTTGTTTACAAATACAGTTCACCAAGACACAAAACAAGTTCTCCAAATAACTTTTAAATAAAAACTTTTTTTTTAAAGAATGAAATCAAAAAGGGGGTAAAATCCTGCAGCTATTCTATTGCTGCTTACAGTCTGCCCAGCACGGCGGCCATCTTGGAACTCAGAGTGGTGGTGAGGGGGTGGTATGGGAGAGAGAGAGGGAGAGGGGAGAGAGCTCTGATACAGCACAGGTACATAGTATATAGTACAGGTAGGTTAATCAAGTCAGACAGTACTCGAGATAATACATATAGCTATGCAGAGATAACAAAAGTGACATTAGTACATGCAAATAATAACTGAAACTGGGCTAAGTGGCAGCTATAAAGACATTTTATAGCAAAACTTGTTTAGAAGTGCTGCCGTGTCTTGGGCAAAATACGGTTGTTAGCTGTGAGGCATTAAGTGGGATCAAAGCATGTGCAGGGGTCCAGGGATAGGTGGCGATATAGTTCTTTTTTTGAAGATTGGGTGGGAGTTAGCCTGCCTCAGGGCAGGAGGGAGGGAGTTCCAGGTGGCCAGGGCGGTGCAGTGAAGTGCTCCAGAGCCTTTTGAAGTAAGACACTTGGGTACCGTAAGTAGAAATTTGTTTGCCAAGCGTAGTCTGTGGGCAGATGTCTGTGGTACAAGTAGAGCTGCAAGGGAAGAGGGGGGTTTGGTTACGGATTACAGAGTCTGTGAGGGTCCCTAGGGAGTACAGTTGGTAGGCAGTTGGGGAGAGCCAGCCTAGGTCGCTATACAGTGTGCAATGGTGCTTGAGGTGATTGGAAGAGGAGGCATACCAACATACGTTATACGCGACATCCCATTTATGGAGAGCAGTCTTATGGGTATTAGCAAAAGTGGAGACACCATATATTAGCACTGGAAGCAGAATACCCTTGGCAATTGACAATTTGGCGGATGGTGTTAGCAGGTGACAAGTCTTATAGGCAATTCCAAGTTTGGCATTTGTTGCTTTATAGGTTGACTGGATGTACAGACTGAAATCAAGGAATTTATCAAGGAGGACTCCCAGGTATTTGAATGATGTGACACAGTCAATGAGAGACCCCCCCCGAGTCATGGACTAGGAGGGGTTCCTTACAGGCCCAGAGTTTGGGGGCAGTGCCAAATAGCATGGATTGGGTCTTTTTGTGTTGAGGATGAGCTTATTAGCATTTAGCCATGTTTGCACATTCCTGAAATCTGAGGAGAGGATTTCGTTAATGATGTTAACTTTGTCAGTGCTGGAGTAGAGGATGAGATCATCAGTGTATAGCATAGCTGAGCAGGAGAGTATGGCATAATCTATGTTGTTGATGTATAATGAGAAAAGAAGGGTCCAAGGATGGAGCCCTGGGTACTCCCGATGTCAGTGTTGGTCACATCCAAGACAGCAGAGTTGAATTTAATAAGTTGTAATCTGTCTGATAGGTAGTTGTTAAATATTGAAGTCAACTATTGAGGATGAGAAATTAAGTCTATGCAGGGATGACAGAAGCAGGGGATAATCAACAAGATCGAAAGCTTTGGTAAGATTGATAAATACTGTTCCAGTGGTATAACAGAATTTATTTCATTAAATGCCACCACTTTTGTTGATTAATCTTTGGGAATGGCTGTGTATGCCATTTTTTAAGAATAATATGTTTAGTTGCCATTGTACCACATTCAAAAATGTTTTGTTCCACCCTATTCCATATTACTCTCTCTGTATTGTTGAATAGGCAAAGATCCATGTCCAGGGGTACAGTATTTTCTTACTCATTACTTTTTCCAAGTTAATTTTTGTAGTTTGCCACTATTCAAACACCAAGGGGCATTTCCACAAACAATGAGTTAGATCTGTTACTAGGCCACATCCATGTCAGCACTTATCATTAAAACTTTTATTCATTTTTGCCAGCAGTTTAGGGGTAAGATGTGCACTATCAGTTATTTTTCTCTGTATTGATTTGTTTTTAGATGATATATAATTTCTGTTTGCTTTAATTCTTATGTTTATCCATTGTTGTTCCTCCAATGACAAATTAGATTCTTTGATTCAAAGTTTATTTTTATCCTTCTATGGGTCTGTTTAATTAGTAATTAGTTTGTTATAGAATGTTCCTAGTATTTTTTATTACAACTTTTATTTCTTTCTCCTGTTTCTGTAACATGATACAGCAATCATTATCCCTACATCTGAATTTCTTTTTAATTCCTCAAATCTTTTCTTTAATGAGAGGTAAGCTAGAAAGTTTGTTCCACTATTATTTCTCAACATATTCTTTATTTCCAAATATGAAGGGGTGTTATTCTGAACTAAAATATCTTTCTACATTATGTATCCTTCTAAAAATAGTTTGTTTTCTAAGTCACTTTCTTTGACATAGATCCTTGCCCATCTTTTATTTTAAAATATAACCATGGAATAGCTTCACTTTTAAGTTTCTTCCAAATCTTTTCCAAATTTACCCTCAAAATCTCAAAAAAAACTTACTTTAAATATTTTAATTCCTTCCATAAATAGGTTATTTCCTATAACTTTATTTTATTTTCTAAATGCTGAATAACCTTATACCAATTATTTTCTTGTGATGAAAAAAACAGGCATTCCCACATCAATCCAAGATAGTGTGCCTGTCTATAGACAACTGGATCTGGACAACCCAGTTCTACTTTATCTCTTGGGGTTATAATCTGTGCCCATAATATCCTGGGTTTCCCTCCCAGCCATAAACATTTTGAGAATATTATTTTTATTTGCTGGAACCATTTAATTTGTAGACTGCCCAAGATTGTTTGAAGTACATGAATAAAATGTGGCATTGCCATCATTTTGATGGCATATATCCTTCCCCATAGTGATAGTGAAAAGTTCTCCCAGTTGTTCAGTAAATTACACATCTTTGTTTTAGCTTTTTTAAAATTGTCCACTATGTTTGTTTTCTAGCCCCGTGATAGGGTTATACAGTACCTAAGTATTTGATTTTTCTTTCTATTATTAAGTCTTCTTGCCACTTAATTAGATTTTGTTCTGATCCCTTAGAAATTGGCATTATAACAGATTTTTGTTTATTTAGTCTATATCCTGAGACTTCTGAAAATAACTTAACTTCCTCCAAGAAGTTTGGTAATGATTTATGACTATTTCTAATTATCAATAATATGTCGTCTGCAAAAACACTCATCTTTGTTGTTTCCTTATCTATTTGTACTCCCTCGATTTTATTATTTTTCTAATCTGATTTAAAAAGGGTTCCAAGCAGAGAATAAATAGAATTGGGGACAAGGGGCACCCTTGTCTTACCCTGTTTAACATTTCATAAGATAATGTTAAATGTGCATTAATTTGGAATCTAACTGCTGTTATTTTGTATAAATGTAAAATAATTTTAATTAATTTATCTGGAAGTTGCCAATAGGACAAACATACCCTTAAGTAGTCGCTATCTATAACATCAAATGCTTTATTTGCATCTATTGCTATTACATAGTATGTATCCCCATTTATCTGTTCATTAGTATCAATATAATGAAATAGTCCCTGAACTTTTCTTGTTGCCTGAGGTATATGCCTACCCTTGATAAATCTGTACTAATTTTGGTGGATGGCTTTGGGCAAACCTCCCTCCATCCTTTTGACCACTAATTTTGCTATGATCTTATAGTATGTATTTAATATAGCAATAGGTCTGTAGTTTTCTGGCTTATTTAAATCTTTCTCTTCTTTAGGCAAAATAATTATTCTAGCCTCTTCCATAAATTTGGGAAGGTGCCCGGAGCCATCCACCAATTTATCCACAAGAATTTTCAACCAAGGGGTTAATTCCTCACTAAAAGATTCAGCTGTTAATCCATCCAAGCCTGGAGTTTTTCTCTGTGGTGAAGAGTTTATTACTTCTTTTATTTCTGTAAGTGTAACATTTTCATTGCTAGCCTTAAAGGAGGTAGGTTCTGCTTCTTTTAAATAATTCTATAATATTTCCATTTCATTCAGAATTTTCTTTTGATATATCTCTGCATTGGATTTGCATATAATCTCTCCCATTTCTTTATCTCCTAATCTTCTACTTGTCACAGCAAGTTTCTTTCCTTTTGTGTTTTAAGTTGATTAGCCAGCAGTTTTCCTGATTTATCCCCTTGAAGATATCTCAAACAGTTACATTTTTTAATTCTAATTATTGTTTTCTTACTCAGTATATCTCTTTTTTTTGAGTTGTAAATTATTCCATTCATAAATGTGTTCCTCAAAATTTGATATTAATAATTTACCCAAAATTAGAATTTTCTTTTCCAATTCTTGCTCTTCCTTTTTCTGTTTATTTTTCCAGGTTTGAAATGAGATTATAGCTCATCTAACTGTACATTTCATTGCATCCCATAAATTACTTATCTGAGTATTTCCATCATAGTTGTAATACCAGAATTCCTTTATTGAAGCTTAATTTTATCTACAAAGTTTTGGTCTTGTAAAAGTTCATTACTGAACCTCCATTGTTTGTTTATTAGTCTGTCTTGATTTTGTACATTAATTGAACTAATGCATGGTCTGAAATGGCTCTAGTATGCATTTTAGCTCCTATTATATTCTTAAACGGGCTTCTAGATGTAAAGATGTTACCCATCCTAGAAAAAATTATATTTTTGGGATCTGAATAGGTAAATTATTTTTCTACTGGACTTTATTTGCCAATGATCATCTAAATGATGGAATTCTAGAAAGTATTTTAACTGATTGGTTATATTAAAATTGCCTTGTGATGGTTTTGAAGATTTATCTAAGATTGGGTTCGCTAGTCCATTCCAGGCTCCTGTTATTGCTATATTATTTGTCTGTGTTTTTATGAATCCATCAGTAATATTTGCTAACAATTCAGAAAAATGGTTAAATGGTCCATACACCAATGAAATAGTCATTCTTGTCCCTCCAACAAGCCCTTAATTATTATTATTCTGCCTTCTTTATCCTGATATTTAAAACATTAAATTAAATTATATTTAAATGATATTTAAATGATTTTGCACTCCACACAGTGCAAGAAAGCAGCAGCAAAGGCAAACAAGATGCTGGGATACATATCTAGGGAGAACAGTAGTAGGAGAGAGGAGGTTATACTGCCCTTGTACAGGTCACTGGTAAGGCTGCATCTAGAGTATGGAGTTCAATACTGGTGCCCACACCTCAAAAATTACATTAACCTACTGGAGAAGGTCCAGAGGAGGGCTACACAGATAACAGTGGGTCAGCAGGGTAAAGCATACGAGGAGCGGTTGAGAGCACTGAACATGTACTCCCTGGAAGACAGGACAGAAAGAGAGGGGACATGATTGGGACCTTCAAGTACTTGAAAGGGATAAATAAGGTTCATATGGAGAGTCTTTTTAAGCTGAGTGGCAACCATAACACTAGGAGGCACTGTCTTAAGCTGGAGGGTGGGAGGTTTAGGAGGGAGGTCTGGAAGCACTTCTTCACTGAGAGGGTACTGGACACTTGGAATGCTCTGCCAGAAGAGGTCATCTTGCTGAAGACAGTGGGCAGCTTTAAGAGAGGCTGGGATAGGCATGGGGGCAAGTAAGGACCATGGGTAGAGATGATGGGAGAAGTGGTGAGGGAGGGCAGGGACATTAGCTCAAGCTGTGGATGCTGCAATACAAGCAAACTTGATAGACCAAATGGCCTTCTTCTGTTGGCTTCTTCATATGCTCATATATTTTTCAGTTAGTTTGAAATCTATCCTTTTTCTAATCAGTATTGCCACACCACAACTTTTTTTTGTACCCTCAGAAAAATAAACCTGTGAAATCCATTTTCCTTTCAATTTCACCTTCTCTTTGGCTTCTAAATAAGCTCCCTGCAGACAAATTATGTCCAATTGATTTTTTATTTAAATATGTGAACATTCTGGCCCTTTTTATGGGGGCGTTGATTCCATTAATATTTAGGGAACCCCATTTGATAACGTTCCTGTCCATGATCATTTTTGATGTTCTTGCACACCCTCATTTAACCATTAGGAGGCAGCAACCCATTGTTTTTGTTATCTGTATTGTAACACCATATTGCTTCTCAGGCACCTTCCCCTTAAACTTATGTAAAGAGACAACACTTGTATTTAGTCCCATCCCCCGACTACCCATCTTGAATCTACTTCAGAAATAGTATTCTGTATTAGCCCAATAGGGCTACATTTCTTTCCCATTTTATTAGCCCTTGGAGCCCTCCCTCCATAGCCCACCCTTAACTTTGTCCTTTTTTATTTTATATATTGAAACTTGCAAATTAGTAACCCTTACACTCCACCAGAGAAAAACAAAAACCTGGCATGGGAAAGAAAAAGAAGTGAAAAACAATTTATTTTTCTCGCGGTAAATCCAGAATTTATCTGCAAGTTTTCTTAAGTAATGTAATCCCAATCTTCTGAACTCTTCCTTTCCATAATTCACTTTCATAGGTTTTTCCAGTTTTCACTTTAACCAAAAGAGTCTCTAAGATTATTTCTGAAATCCTTCTGGGCTTCTGAAAGTGTTTCACACACCAACCTGGTTCCATTCAAAATCATTTTTAATTTAGCTGGATAAATCATAGTTGCCTTTAACCCTGCAGCCTAAATTTTGGTCCTTAATAAATCAAACTTCTTCCTTTCCATCAACAAATCTGGTGATAAATCATTGTATATAGCAATATTTGCTCCTGTAATAGAAAGTCTTTTATTTTCATATACTTCGTTCATCAATTTGTCTTTGTCATCTGAGCAAAAAAAGATTTGCCACTACAGGTCTTGGAGGTCCATTCATAGTGACATCCTGTCTGTATACTCTATGAATTCTATCAAAGTTCACCTGAACATTTACTGTATCTGTTTCCATATAAGCCACCATTATTTGCTTTACTGACTCTTGTATATGTCTTTCTTTATCCCATGATTCTGGGATCCCCAGGATTTGAATATTTTTTCTTCTAGCCCTGGATTCAAAGTCCAATAGTTTACTTTTATATTCCTTTAAGGACCCTTCTAAATCTTTGCGTTGTCTTTGAACTGGAATTGCTTCATCCTCCAGAACAGATACTCTTTGTTGCGTAGCTGCTAGTTCTTGTTTTAATAGTCCATTTTCTGCCATAAGTAAATTAACTGTTTCATTGAATGTGTCTATTTTTGTCTATACCTCGTCCAGTTTGCCCAGTTCAGCATTTCACATAGATAGTCGGGCAATAATTTTTTTGCCCATGAAGGTGGTTCCCTTTCAAATTCATTCCTAGATACGTCTGACTTATCTGATTCCTTTGAATCTTGACTGGCTTCAGATGTTTCCCTGACTTCCCCTATCTGTTTTTTCTTTTTCTCTACACTTCTTCTTGAACCTCATAACTGTTTAGTTTTCCATTCTGATACAAAGTCCATTTTTACCGGACCCAAGTCAGGCCCCCTCATCCCATTACTGACACTGGCCTTGGTTCTCACATTATTGCTCTGACTGTTTCCTCCTTTCCCTCGAATTTCATTTAGATTTGTTTTTGTTATTTGAGTTCGGTTAGCCATGTTCTTATAAGGGGAGTCCACAGTTTGCATAGTTGCTTTCCCCGTTTCTCCACAAAAAAGATGTTTACGTACCTCCGTATTTTGTGTATTGTCTCGGTGGGTAGTTTGAGCTGTCTCTGCTTCAGAACTCTTCCCTCTTGTTTCTTTCTTTTCCGGTTTTTCTCCTTCTACATTTGGCTCATTATTATTTTGGCTTTTTTCTTTCTTTACAGCTTTTTATTTTGTCCTGTTCATTTTGTGCCTCTAATGGCTGACTTTCTTTCAAAGTTCCAGAAACAGCCTCCTCCAAAATCTTGCTGTTCAAAACTTTCCTTTGTGCTCCCACTTTACCACCTTCACTCATTCGTTTCTCACATGCAGCCTCCTGCAGCGAGTCTTCCTGAGCTTTGTAAACATCCATCCCTCCTTGTGTGATTCAAATAGTTTAACTTTCAGCAATTACCACAGTAAGCTCGGAAAGTATTCAGCAGGGATTACTGTCCTGTCCTCCATAGGTAGAGTTTTATTATCCATCATTTTCATTTGTTGCTCCCTTAACATCATAATAAATATCAGAGCGGTTGGCCAGTATTTGTTTTGCACTGGGCTTTTTAAATTTGCAGACTCTGGCAGAGCTACAGTATCAGTTAGTACTTGATTTGTGTCCATTTTTCTTGTAATTCTTTTGGTGAGATTTTCTGTTTTAGTAGGTTCATTGACCATAATCTGGTCTGGATTTCCAGCTGTTTTACAGATTTAGCAATTATTTTGTTCAGGTTGATGTTTCTTAGCAGATTTCTCCAACTGTTTTGACAGCATGGTCAGTCCAAACTTACTGAGTGATTTCCTTAGTTTTTCTCCACTGATTCTTCAGCTGGCACCAGTGTTCACAAAGTAAGGGTCACCTCTTTCCAAAGTTTCAGTTTACTGGTGGAGGTATGCCATGCATACCAGGAGGGAGTTACCAAGGTTGTTTTCAACCACTCCTTGCTGCTACCATCTTGCGTATAACAGGAAGAACCAAGGCAGAATATCTCTTGATTGAATCAGACTGTCCTGTGATTACTGGATCCTATGTGGCAGCCTACTATAACATCCTTGACCCTGTCCTCATTGGTGAGCACCAGGTCTAATATAGCCCCCTTGCAAGCTGTCTTAGGCATGCCCCCTGTAGGGTGATCAGGATGTTCCTTGAGGCCAAAATACTGAAAATTAGCAAAGTTATGAATAAACGTTAAAACATGTCAACATTCTTTGTTTTTATTCTAAGATTTTGACCCCAGATTTTAAACACAGCCTTTTTATGACCCCACCTCATGAACCAGGTAGGTGGAATTTTTTACATCCCACCCAAAAGGTGGTGATTTCAAGGACAGACTGTGAAAACCTACTTCAGAGGTATTTGGACAGTTTCAGCTACCTGGGTCATGAGGTGTAGTCAAAGTGCCCATGTTGAAAATTTGGGGCAAAAATATTAAAAATTACTGAGTTAGGAGTAAAGGCTCAAAATGCATTGAAAAGCCATTAACCACATTTCCCTTGTATTCAGTCAGTTCCCAGTCAACTCCATAGCAGCAGAACATGTCTTTGGCTTTGGGCCCTATTAGGTGAGTGAAGGATGTGGGGCAGATGTTGGGGGGTGGAGGGTCAGGGTGGTCAGAAATCAACGATGGACGTTTTTCTTCATTTCAGGTGAAATACATAAAAAAAACTTAGAGGGACAGCTTGTGTTTTTTTCAGGTACTACCAACACTGGAGATTGGGCACCCCAATGTCGGTAAAGTCTTTGGCAGCATCAAGGGTGGGTAGCCCAGAGTCACATAATATCGTGGGGGTATCATTACCTATCATGGAGGGTTTGCAGTTATAATTAAATATAGCAGCATTGAGGGAAGGCACTCTGGTGTCGCAAATACTCAAGGGGAGTGACAGTTAAACCAGAACCGGGGGTTGGGCACTCTGGTGTCACTAACATAATACCATCAGCAGGATTAAGTGCACCCACCGCTAGTTTTGGAATAAAACACAGTGGTGTGTGGTGGAGAGGATAGTGGTGGTGGGATTGGGCACCAGCTGCTGGTTCTGATAATAGAAAAAAAATCAACCGGGGGATAAGTGATACTGGAGGACCTGCCACTGGTTTGTACTTTTTAACACTTTTGCTTGACTGTGAGCAGACCACAATGGCCACCACAGCAACAGGCAGAGAGGCAGGGCAGAGTCAGCACACAGAGATGTGCTGACGCAACCTCGCCCCCTGCAAACAGCAGCATGGTGTGCTAAATGAAAGCATTTGTGAACCATGCTGCCGGGCTGCAAGGAACCGTGTTATGATGGTTTTGCCAAATTAAACCATCACAATATTGTTTCGCAAAAATACGGTTATCTTTAGAGGGCTCATTTTTGCTACTAAGCATGTGCAGAAACAGTTTGAGTATTTAAGTTAGAGGAATACAAATTACATAGGAATGCATCCTGGCCAAGCTCCATCAAACCTGACAGTTTCAAGCTTAAAATCCAAACAGTTTTTTAGTTATAACTGAGCAAAAAAAGGTCTTAAAATAACAGAATGTAACCTTTTTTGCCTGTCTATAACTTTGTCCCCATTAAATCGATCTGAAAAATATTTACAGAATCTAGAGATCATGCCACCAACTCTGTCCCTGCCAAATTCTGAGCAAATCAGTTGAACAGGATCCAAGTTATGAAGGTGTACAAACCAGGGTTTAACACTGAAATCTTTACTCGATCCTTATATCATTATATTATATTATATTATATTATATTATATTATCACGAAGTCTAAATATTATGGTTCTACGCTCCAAACCAACATTAATAACCCCTCCAAGTTTTTGAAGGTTATTCACTCCCTTTTCACCCGAGACCCAGTCTCTCCCCCTCCCCCCACTCTTAAGGTTGGTGACTCCCTAATCCTGACTCATCTGCTGTTGCTAAGTCTTTTAACTCCTACTTTACTACCTGTGCCCTTTCTCTTATCCCTCCCTCCCCACCCTCCTTCCTTCTCTCTCACTGCTTTCCTCTCCCTTTATTTTTCTCTTTCTTATTACTCCCGTTTCCCAAAATCTCTACTTGCCCTTAATCCACTGAAGGCGGTAATTCTGAGGGCCTTGACCCTAAACTTCTCCTACTCTTAACACCTGCCATTGCTTTGCCCATTACGTTAATCTCTCCTTCTCGTCTGCTACTGTTTCTGATGTCTGGAAACAGGCTATTGTCATACCTGTACATAAAGGTGGTGATCCCACTTCTCCTGGTAACTTCCATCCAGTTTCTCTCCTCCGTACCTTGTCTAACAGGAACACATTCTTCTATCTCAGCTCACTTCCTTCCTTGATAACGTCTTCTTTTTCATCCCCTTCCAGTCTGGTTTTAGGAAATCTCACTCCACTTTCGACTCACTGACTCCACACTTACAGGTATGGATCAAGGTCTGATTGCTTCTGTCATTTTTGTTGATCTTGCTAAAGCTTTTGACACTGTGGCACATTCCCTCCTTCTGGATAAACAAAGTTGAGGGCCTCTCTGACTCTTCTGCAAGTTGGTTTTGTTTTTACATTGAAGATAGGTCTCAAGCAGTCCAGATAGGAAAATCCATCTCACCTTCACTTCCCATTAACTCAGGTTTCCTCAGGGGTCTGTCCTGCGTCCTATTCTCTTTTCCATTTTCCTTATTGACCTTATCTCTATCTGTTCATCTGCATTCATTCACATGTATGCTGATGACACAGTTCTTTTTGCCTCTGGCTCCTCACCCCATGACTTTAACCCCAGGCTACAATTGGATTCTGACAACGTTCAGCACTGGTTCAAGTCTAACCAACTGTCCCTTGATGCCAAAAAACACAGTGCCAATGACTTTTGGCACACGTCAGAGGCTTGCTAAACTTACTTCTCTCCCACTATTTAATACCCTTGATTACATAGGTTTATACAGAGCGCAGAAGACTTTTCTGTCCATACCATGATGGTACTATTATTGAAGATGCTTCCTCCTTTAAGAACCTTGGGGTCTGCCTTGACCTGTATCTTGATTTCTCTGAGCATATTAATGCAATTCACCATAAGCTTCACCCTAAACTTGGTGCTTTGTACAGGAATAAACTGAGTATTCTGCTCCCTGCCCACCAAGAAATTGTATTAAAAATTATCTGTCCTATATTTGACTATGGTGACTTAGTCTACAGTAGTGCCCCTAAATCCTCCCTTGCTATACTGAACCTCCATTTTCATTCTTTCCATTGATTTTTTCATTACCTCATACTCACCACTGCTCTCTTTACTCAGCCCTTTCTCTCCTCTCTCTTGATGCTAGGCGCCTTTCTCATTGTGTTTTTTGGGGAGGGGCATAATAAGCAGATGGAGGGAGGTACTGATGTTTCTTTATAAAGCCAGGGTGAGGCCACACTTGGAGTACGGGGTCCAGTTCTGGAGACCACACCTACACAAGGACATAGATGGAATTGAGAGGGTGCAGAGAAGGGCAACCAAGATGGTTCACGGTATGCAGGGGACGTCATATAAAAAGAGGTGGTGGGAATTTGGATCTGTACCCATTGGAGACTAGAAGGGAGAGGGGGGACATGATAGAGACATTTAAGTAAGTGAAGGGGATCAATAAGGTAAGGGAGGGGAGCTTATTTAAGAGGAAGGTGGGGGTTAAAACTAGAGGGCATAGTCTAAGATTGGAGGGAGGAAGATTTAGGGACAATGTGAGGGGGCGTTACTTTACAAAGAGGGTGGTGGAGGCCTGAAATAAACTACCAGAGGAAGTGGTGGGGGCAGAAACAGTGGAGGGATTCAAGAGGGCATGGTTAAGACATAAGGGGTTGGCAAGTGGGGGGAAGGGGAGATCCCATGGTAATGATTAAGGGGGGAGGGCAGACTTGATGGGCCAGAGGGTCCTTTTCTGCTGCCAGATTTCTATGATTCTATGATTCCTGCTTCTGGCTGTACTCGCAGTCTGGGTGTTCCAATCTACATCTGGTATACTGAAGTTTCCTAGCAGCAGCAGTTCACCCTTGGTCGCCATTTTGTGGATGGCTTCCACTAGTATTTTGTCTGTCTCCTCTCCCATGCTGGAGGTTTGTAGATCACCCCTGTGTGAATGTTGGTACCATTCCCTGTTTCCATGGTGACCCACAGTGCCTCCACTCCCTCCTGCAACCCCTGAACCTCAGTTGCTTTATTTCCCTCTCTTACATACTGTACATAGCCACCCCTCACCCCTTTCTTCCTTCCTTCTCTGTCGTTCCTGAAAAGTTGGTAGCCTGATATGGCTATATCTCATTCATGGTTTCCTGTGTACCATGTTTCTGTCACAACCACTATATCCCAGTCTGCCTCCACCATCAATGCCACTAGGTCTGGGATTTTATTTCCCAGGCTGCAAGCATTTGTACATATTGCTCGCCATGTTCGGTCACCTCCCTCTTCACCCCTCTGTCCCGTCTTCCCTTTTTTGCAACTTGTCTAATTATTACTTTTCTCCCTCATGCTCCCTATGCAGGGTTTATGTTTTATAGGTGATCTTCTGTCCCTAGTGTCCCCTTTTATGCCCGTCTCATCCTGTAGGGGGGGGCAATATGATATTCCCTGCTTGCTTTCACCTCCCCCCTCAGCTAGTTTAAATACTTTCTGAGGAAACATTTAAACCTCTCACCAAGGATATTGGTGCCCCCCCCGATGCCTACTTGTGCACTGTGTTGCATTGCTTATTATAACCAATA
The DNA here is from genome assembly GCA_016271365.2 of Neoceratodus forsteri. Taxonomy (NCBI): domain Eukaryota; kingdom Metazoa; phylum Chordata; order Ceratodontiformes; family Ceratodontidae; genus Neoceratodus; species Neoceratodus forsteri. The sequence goes on from CM057459.1 coordinate 325,337,153, forward strand.
ATCAAACAAAATTATCTCACTCTATGAAGGTTATATTGATGCTCGATTTAGCTTCTTAGGGTGGCACTTTCAGAAAGTCGTGTCCATTTCCCAGATGTGGCCACGGGACATCTGCCCAGACTGGTAGACCACTTAAAAGATGGTCTAACTCCCGGGTGCCATTACTCCAAAACTGACGTATGCATCTAAATTTGATGCATGTGTCATTTCTTTAGCTATAAAATGTGGCAAGTGTCACAAATGCATTGGGATGTATGCCACAATCATCCTGACGCATGTGGCTGGATGCAGCCAAGTGCTAGAAATACAGATGTGAATACTGTGTCCAGCCTTTGAAAATCTCCTTCTCAGGATTCAAATTTACCCTGGACAGGTAATTCTAACTTACTATAAATTCTATAAAAATGGTCTGATACTCTATACAGACTGAGTTGAGCTCTATGTCCTATTAACTACAGTTCTATAAAGCTCCCATAAATAAATGGTCAGTGAAGTTTACAAAGAAGTAACAGTTGTCCACCCTTTTAGTGTTTGTCAGCCCATGTTCGAGGACTTGAGGGTCTGGTCAGAGATGGAATGTCAGATGGGGAGAGCAAAAAGGGGTCACCACTCCAAGACTGCTTAGGGCACTGACTCTTGGGGAACCAGACCCCACCAGGATCATCAGGACAAGGACATGGTCTGCCACAGAGCAGCAAATCACAGGATCCACTAGTCGTTGGCTGACTGGACCCCAAATGGGCCATCAGGATGGATGATACTGAAGCAAGATTGCAGAAGGAAGAACAGAAAGGAATATCATTGGCTGACGATCTGCAGCAGGATCACCAGAACACTTTTTACCCCTCTTGGGTCATACTACAAAGCTTGCAGATTGAACAGTAGAAGACATGTATCGGCTGTACAGACCCTGAATGGGTCAACAGCACAAAGAATTCTGAAGAAGGTTGCAGAAGAAAGGAATAAATGGATCCTCAAGCTACTGGATGCGTGGATTCCCACTGGATCACTGGGACGCAGGATGCTGTTCCACACTGGTGCACAAGTGAACCACTTCAGAGCCCTGGAAGTTATGAATGACAATTCAAAAACAGTCCACCTAGAGCTGCTTACGCTTCTACCAGACTGAGTGGGCCTCCCATCATCAGTCCCTTCCTCACAGAGGAAAGGACCAATCATGGCCACCACTAGCCTTGCCAATAATTCTGACTGGAGCTTGGCTCTGGGGTCCTCAGGATTTACCTTGCCTACGACACTGTTCTTGATTGCAGCCATGTCTCTGCTCTACTCACAACATGGTCCATGTTGCCTGAGGCCTACCTTTTGTGCGTTCAATCAATCAATCAACTTTTATTTGTAAAAAGGCACCTTTCCACAGATCAAGGCACCCGTACATAAAATCAACAATATCACTTCAAACAATTTACAATATATAAAACCATCAATATATTAAAGTGCAATACAATCAACAGGTCCATAACAAGACGACGGTCCATTCTAAATTAATATTAAACTCCCTCAGGAAATGCCAGGCCAAAAAGATAAGTTTTCAATTCTGTTTTGAAACTCTGGATGGCCAGGCACTCCCCCCATCCGACAAGGTAGAGAATTCCACAGGGTAGGGGCCACAGATCCAAAACAGCGGGCCCCAGATGTTTGCAGTCACACCCTGGGAATCTCTAGCAATCTCTCATCAATTCCCACCTCACACAGCATGCAGCCACTCTCCAGTGCACCACATGAATTTAACGAAAGTGAATTGCTTTGTGGTCATTATGTCAGTGCTGCTGCTTATACTCTCTGTAGCCACCCAGTCAGTACACTGCATCAAAGTATTTCTGTCACTAGTACCACTGGTGCTTTTGCAAAGTTAGGGGGTTCCTGCTGTTTTGGCTAATGCTGAGGAGTGGAAAGTTTACCGCCATCACTACCACAGATAGAGGGAGCTGGAAAACACTACTGCTCCCCAGAGGAAGCTGACACTGGACCAGAACACACTGAGGACAGAGAAGAGGAGCTGCCACTGCCTCCCCAACTGGCCATGACACCTCAGGACCACAAAAGGAGCATGTAAGTCCCCTAAACCAGGACTTCTCAGGACCACCAAAGGAGTAGGTAAGTCATCTACCCTATCTCTTGCCAGCCAGCAGCTGTTTCCCTCTCAGACTCTCCCAGTCTTCACCCTCTGCACAGTCCTACACAGTCTGCTCCCATTTGAACAGGGTCCAAGATTCCAGCTTAGAATCCCCATGAGCCCTAGCCAGCACTCCAAACTGCTTCTTTCTTAGGCTGGGTAACTACAGTCAGAAGTTCCCAGTGCAAGTCCAGGGAGTCCTTTTTCTTCTTTTTTTTTTTTCTTTTTTAAGATGCTGGCTAAGGGAACAAAGGCTGGGAAAGAAAATAAAAAATAAACATCTAATCTATTTTCTTTTCTTTGGCAGTGCCCACACTGTGCTCCCAGTCAACATAGGTGCCCTATTTCTGGACGGCCTCAGGGGACACTAATTCTAGGGCAGTACACTCATGGGCCTCAATCCTGATCCGGGTAGAATAGAAATTGTTACCCTATGGGATCAGTAAAACTTGCAGTGGTTATCTTTGCTCATACTCTTAAAAAAATGATCCTGTATTGTATTTTACTGACCCCAGTATTCATGCTCTGGGAGTACTTTCAAAAGAAATTCCATTGTTAATATACACTGATGATTTAATATTGTCCTCTCTATTTCTGATTGGCCTCCAAAAAATGCTTAATACATTACTGAAACTAACAACTAGTCGGGGCCTACAAATCAGTACTGAGAAATATAAAGTTCTAGCATTTAGAAGTACAGTACTGAAGAAAACCTAGGTTCAGATGGCTACTTGGTAATGGCCCGATTGAACGTGTTACTTCTTTCCCTATATAGGGGGTTCTCTTCTCTAACAATGGTAACTGTAGCATAAGCATATCAATTCAAAATACAAGTCATTCTCAATCTGTTCATGGTATTTGTAACATTTATTTAAAGTTTGGTGGTAATAATCTCTGCAGCTGCTTTATGAGGGTTTAAAATGAAAATAAATTCCCAATGATTATATGCTGCATAAATCTGGGGATGGTCCAAGTTAGACTTGTCAGAATGTATTCAAAACAGTTTCCTATATACTCCTATGTATTTTTGTGCTCAAGGACTGCTGTGTTACATATCAAAAAATAAACTTTCATTAGGATATTATCATATTGGACATACATTTTATACATGACTCCAAACAGATAGCCATTTTTCTGCCTTTCAGAGGCTATGAATAAGGTACTTTCTGAGAATCAATCCTTTACTTGGCTAAATAACATCAGAGATACTCTTTCTTCTGCTGGATATGGCCTTTGAAGAATTTTAATACTGCACCTCATATTCTAGAAATGAGCTAATGCATGTTATAAAAACTACATATACATATATATATATATATATATAGCTAATGCATGTTATAAAAACTACATATACATATATATATATATATATATATATATATATATATATATATATTCATTCTTTGGTAACTGGGTTAGGCCTACTAGGCACAAGTGCCTGTTTTCATAAAACAGTAGTCCCAGCCCCAAGGCTAGGCTCACTGATATTGCAAAATAAATAGACCTCTTTCAACTAAATCCAATAAATATGGAATATATAAGGGATTGCAGTGGAATAACACATTTATTTCCACTAGTGAGTGGTAAGACCCGTAACTCATGTGCACGAAGACACGAGTTAATTATAAAGGTCTTACCACTCATGGTGTGGAGATAAATGTGTTATTCTGCTGCAACCCATTATGTATTTGATATATATCACACCATTTGTAATTTTTTACTGGTGTTTTACCTTGTTTTAGCTTGAAACTGCCTTTCTTTCCATTGTAAATTCTTTATATGGCCCATTGTTCTCTGGGCTCTATTTCCAGATTATAAGTGGAAATAACATGTTCTAAGTTAAATAAACTGTGCTCTAAGTTAAATAAATGGTGTTCTACATGAAAATAAACATTTATCCCAAATTATACAATGGCAAGAAAATTTCCTGGACTCTGATTGGTCAATGTGTGCCTGAGACAGTGATGTTATTGCACAATAACATCACTGTATTGATTTTTTGGATGATTGTTATAAGCTACTTTTAAGAAACAGAGATACATTGCTACACTAAAAATCTACTAAAAGTTTTTTTAAATATTTTTATTTTGTATAACATCGAGCCATTGTATAATTGCAATAAGACACTCCAGGGATGTGTGTTATCGTGTAATAACATCACTCCTACACGATAACACACCCTGCCGTGCCTTATTGCTTAAATAACATGATTTATTTACCTAGTTTATTCACCACTGGTGTGGTATATAGTTGGCTATCTACTATCCTCTTTTTAAGAAAAAACACATATGAGGAAAGTACACTGATCACTTGGTTTCAAAGAAACTAATGAATACATTTACCAAACTCAGATTTAATGGTCCACCAACTTCAAAAGTATTCTCCAGATACAGAAGAATACCTAGAGAGGAGATACTTTGTCCTTGTACTGTAATGCAATAGATGACAACGATATTAAGCACTTCTTATTAGTTTGTCCATTATATGTACCATAAGGAATTTTTTTTTTCAGTAATGTACTTTCCAAAATATACTTGGACCCCATTTCTACAGTTTGTTACTTATTAAGTGTGAGGAATGAAACAACTACTAAAGATGTTGCTATATTTACTCTTAAAGCTATTGAACTTAAAAAATTACAATGTTTACATTTAAATTTTAAACATATATATTTTTGTGGGTTGCTTAGAGACAAATTTAGTTTTAGTTGAATATTATGTGATGTAGTGCTCTGGCGATGCCATATTACTATGTTGCATTCATGTGTTTTGTACTGCCAACTTGTGTAAAGTTGTAATACTAAAGAAAACAATAAACTTAAAACTTGTGGGAAAAATGGCAGTGGGGGAGTCCAGGAGAGATCCTCCATTCATAGCTCTTCAGTTTCTTCAGATAGGAGGCCACACATGCTTACCTCAACCTTTTGTTTCTAAAATGAGTGACGTGCACATTTTTAGACATTCAAAATGAGGGACATAGACCATCATAATGAGGGACACATCCTCAAACATGGAGATACAAACTCTGAACACTGTGGAAACCATTGTGTTTACTTGTACAAAATGTATTTTAGATTCAGAATATTAGAATATTATGAATGTCTGCTTTAAAGTCTGAATGTACAGCACATTCTGTGTGTGGGCAGCACCTTTTCCATGGGGGACGAGTGAAAAACAAAGCAGTTTTGAGGGGTGTGACGAGGGAAGTCCCTCATAATCAAAGACAGTTGAGACAGGTATGCACACATGTGCCAAGCACTGTGATGAGACTATACTTGTTGCACAGTGATCTCTAAGGAAGTTCTTCTGCCCAGAGAACAACTGAAGAAACAAAGAGATGTCTGAGCAACTGCTGAATACACCCTACCTGCCTGATTAGAAAAAGTAGTGTGGACAATGACATTACTTGTTGTTTAAAATGTTTAAGGTGCTCACAACACCACTATGGGTGCCCATGCCCACAATTCCCAGTACAGACCTTAGAAAAGAACCCTGGCTGGCCCAGTTCCAAGGAAGAAGGGCTCCATGTACCCAATATCTTGGGGGGGGGGTTGACTCAGGGGTGTGATTTAGGGGTAGCTAGGGGTTGCAGCTGAGACCCCTATGATTTCTTTGCAACATCTATGATGTCTCTTGCAACCCTCAGTAAACCCCAAAACAAGGTTTTGCTAGGGTTTTACTATATAAAATGTGGTGGGTGGGGAGCTTTGCAACTCTAATAATTTTGTGGGAGTGAGACTTTGCAAACCCAATGATTCTTGTGAAAGTAGTAGATTGGCTATGTTACTATGTTAGGTTCTCTTTCCCCTTGTAAAGATTCTTCTGTTCCAGCCCACTGCCATCAATGAGTGTTTCTATTTTTAAAAATGTCCACTAGAGAAGGAAGGGAATGGGAAAAACTGGCTAGCATTGCTTTTATTTATAAAATGGGTTATGACAATCCTGTAACCTCATTTTTTTTCTTATTCTTTTTTCTGGCTCTGTACCGGTGACCTCCTTCAGCCTGATCACCCAGCCCCATCATCTTGACACCAGTTGGGTTACATTGGCCAGTACCCCCAGGGCTTACCCCCCGGCAGGGTTGGTGGGGCCCGCCCCATATCCTGCCATGCAACAGATCCAGTAGTTGAACTGGCTGCTCAAACTGCCAGGTGCAGGGTCTGGGGCTGGGCAGCATCCTGCCACCGGCATAATTTTTTCTTTGCTCCTCCCCATCCCCGAGTGGTGGGTGTACAATGATGCCCAGATGTGCAATGCATGCTAGTGTCTGCCCACCCCTCCCGCAGCATGCGCTCCAGCTCCCGGCCTCTGGTAGGGGTCCTGTGAGCTCCAGCAGAAGACCCCTCCCTCCCTCCCTCCCCAGAGGAGGAGAGCGGTCCCTGGAACAATCAATCCTCCTCCTCCCCAACTGGCCCTTCAACTCGTGGGCTTATTCCTGAACCCGGGTCATTGGTGCAACAGTCAGGTGCTTTGCCTCTGCACCTATAGGCAGAATTCTGACATTCCACATGCAAAATATTTCCCATGGATTAATAATATGTAGTTTACATAAACTGAGGATTATTTTACTGCAGTCCACAGAAAATTATTATGCAGTTTATGAGATCCGCAGAAAATTATTCCATGGAATTTAAAAACAAATTCTGAAAAGCAATTTGGAAGTGGAATTTCCATTCTGCATGAATTCCACTGGCAGAATTCCTCCTTCTGCACAGCTCTAGTTTGTGGTCATGAGGGATTAATGCACTTCTTGTGTGGTTGTGGCACTTGGCTACATCTTGTTTCTAAGAACCACCCAAGGCATGTATTATTCCCTTATGAGTGCCCACCCTGTCATGTGTTATCCCTTACTTGATTTATTCAGTAAGAGCTGAAAAAATACATGACGAAAGTTGTGAGACCACAGATACAAAGGCACGCCGATCCTTGCTTAAGATGTCTGAGATACACACATACATATAGTAGTAACAGCACTTGAATGATTAAGGCAGCCATTTTCTGATGCTGGGGCAAAGGAGGGGGTTGTGCTGTTCATCCACTGTACAACTATTTCTATAAACAAGGTTAAGGTCACCATTAGCATGTATAAAGAATGTATCCAGCCTGACTGCTTTGATGTAAAAAGAAACACTGTCATGCAGTTTTAGACCTTGGAGAAGGATGAAAAAAGGCAAAACCCAAGTGATGCTAATACATGCTCAAAGGGGCAGTTTTTCTAATCTTAGCTTACTTTCAGCCTCCTGTATAAACGGTCGATCCATACAGTAAGAGCTTCTTCTACATGACATTATATTCACTTAAAAATTAAACTGAAATAGGAGAAAGAGTGTCGATATGATATAAAAGCCCTCAAAAGTTAAGAAAACAAATAGTAAGTAAATGTGTCAGCTTGACTCGGTTGAACATCCACCTCTGGGCCAGAAGGTTATGGGTTCTAGTCCCACACTGGGATTGGGTTCATACCTAAACCCCGACACCTGAGTGCAGTACTAAGAGGGTACGGTACTATCAGGGTGTGCCATTCTTCAGATGAGACATTAAACCGAGGTCCCTTCTACCCATTTCTGGTGTTGTCCTGATGGATATCAAGGTGGAAGTAAAAGAACCCATGGCACTTTTTACAAGAGTAGGAGACTTGCCCCATGTCCTGGCCAGTATTTCCTTCCCATAAAACTGGTTCATGCACTTGTTCAAGGCTATGTGTGGGTGCTGATGTGCAATATGGCTACCACTACACATTCAATCACTTCACTACCAGTCTAGTATTGTTTGTAAAGTGCTTTGGGACACAATGTATATGAAAAGCACTATATAAATGCTGATTCTTTGATTTCTTCTAAATATGCACCAGATTTTTAATAATGTAAGTGCCTTGGGATAAACCAGAACTAAAGGCTTTATCTAAATTTGTGCTATTTTTCTTGCATGAAATTAACTTGGTTTTATACTGTGTTTTCCATATACACTGTATCCCAAAGTGGTTTACAAGCCATGAACAGTTGGCAGTTACCACATGACACAGGGAGGTCATGCAAGGTATGCAAGATATATGTGTGTGGGGGGGTTACAGGGGACAAACTTGAGGCCCTGCACCCCACTTGAGTATAGAGTGGTCATCCCTGGTACAGGATGACTGTTTTCTAGGGACAGAATAGGGTCAAGGTAATGAGTCGGGTGACATCTTGGACCGTGTGTGTGTGTGTGGTGGAATAGGGTGCTGCCAGACTACCAGTGTTACTTCCCATAGGGGAGATAACAACAGTGTCCTCATTGGGCAATGTCAAGAAGTCCAGTTGCACGGCATTAGGGTTTGTGGCTACTAAATAGGGCCAATCCAAGGCCTCCTGCATCCCCTTCATGAATCACTGAAAAAGTATGTCTTCAGCAGCAGAGAAGAGGTAGATGGATGACTTGTTGTCCTTTGAAGTGAACATCATGGGAGAGGAGGCCTGACTGCAAAGTAGGGATGGAGGAGGTGGAGATGTTGGAAACAGGATCGGGTTTATGTTTCTAAACCAACACTTCATATTCTCTGTCCACGCATGCAATTGTTGTGGCAACAAGAACCTAGAAAGCCTAAGGGTCTCTGCTACTCTGCCAGAAGCTGACTGAGACACTTGAGACAGCAGTCAAAAAGTGGTGGTGGTAGCCTGTGTATCCTCCTAACCCATGTTCAGTTGAGGATCTTCTGATACCCCTTAAATCCTCACCCTAGAAGAGAAGAAAGAGAAGCTTCCCAGTCTAGTAGTGCAAACACCGGTGGCTGCTAGCAGTTGGTAATACCAAAGGGGAGTCCCCTGCTGTGGCACTAAAAGCCAGCCTCTGGGGGACCCTACTACAGGAACAACCCTGGATGTGAAGCCGATACCAGTGGTGGCACTGGCACCAATGCCCACACCAACACCAGCACTATGTCACCGGCAAAGTAGTTGGTACCAGCCGCAGCAACAGGGTGGTAAAATGTCAAAGGCTACCAAAGTGAGGTGGGTGCTCCTGCAGCCACCCAGAAGAGGTCACAAGTTCTTGCAGCACCACCACAGGAGACTATATCACAACCCCAATGCAGTGAGGGGAGGGATAGCTCATGACCTCCACTGGTTCCAGAGAGTTGGGAGGTGACTGGTGGGAATGGTCCAGTGACCTACCTAGTAACTGTCTTAGTGAAGGACTACCCCATGAGTTCTGGTATGGATCAAACCATCTTCAGAGTTCTGCATTCCAATATCCAGGGGCTGAAGGAGAAACTAGCCTTATAGGCCTCCATGTTATGGCAAGGAACAGAGGAAGAAGCCCAAGTTTAGCCTGGCACATACAAAAGATAATTATAAATCTTTTTTCAGTCATGTGAATATTAGCAAGGGAGTCAACAGATCCACTGCACCAACAATTGATGGAGAAAATAAGTTAGGGGAACCCAAAGAAATGGTTAATATTCTAAATTAATTATTGTTCCCAGTATTTAACAAAACTGATCAGCTAAACAATACAAATATGAACCAATTCCAACAAACAACTGAACAGGAAAACGTAGCCAAAGTAAATGTAATGAAGAAGACAATTAATTGGACACTGGCAAATTGGCAGGGCTTGATAGCCTCCAAACACAGTGCATAGCTACTGAGTACACAGTGCCCTGGACTGAACCCCAGTACTTCGAGGCATGGACTGTCTCTTTATCAGACAGTTGGGCTCCAGTGGAAACTGTCTGCTTAAACAGGCAAAATCAATGCTCTCCCATTAACCAATTTGTGAACTGAAATAGATGGTGAGAAGTTCCCAATTAAATGCTGGAATAGTTTTAACACACGCAGACACAGCTAGTAAACCAGAGCACTGATGCGAGCAACCAGATAATTAATAAGCTATAGAACATTTAGTTTAGTGTACTAAGAAGTAATAATGCCCCTAATTATATCCTGGTTGCTGTAGCATCGAAAGAAAGACCACATGAATACCAAAACCAACCAAAATCATACCATAAATTAGTGTTAACTCCAAGATCAAGGTAATTAAACAAGCATTTGTCAATGCCGAATGTTGTCTCGCTGGCATTGGGCATTGATAGTGCAGGAGTTAGGGACACATAATAGGAATGGCAGTGAAGTATTGAACTGGCACCAACCCCACCCCAACCCTGCAGAGACTGATAGGCATTGGGGTGTGCCTTTGGGCCATCAGCTATAATGCTCATGCCATTCTACCTCACCCTACCCTGCAGACATTGACAAGTGTCGTGATGTGCTTTGGGGTCATTGGGCCTTATACTTACCCCATTCCATAAGGAAATATGCTGAGGTGGGTGCAGTATAGGAGAATGGGGTGAACTTTAGGGCCGAACACTCCAAGGCAGACCTCGATGCCTGTCACTGACTGCAGGGTGAGGGTTGGGGGGGGTGGAATGGTGTGAGCATTACAGCCAATGATCCCAAGTCACACCCCTGATGCCTGTCAGTCTCTACAGGGTGGGGAGTTATAGTTGAAAATCCTTACGCCGTAGGCATTTGTTGGTATTCTCACTCCAAATTTTCAACATAGGCTTTTTGTGACACCACCTCATGAAGAGCGGCACTATCAGTTTGTTAGCTGAAAGATAGTTTTGCACAGTGGCTATGCCATTTGGTGACACAAGGACAAAAACACATTTTGGGCAGAATGTGAAAAAGGACAACTGTATTGTTCATGAGGAGGTGTAAAAAAAAATTGCAACATTAAAAATCTGGAGTGAAAATATAAACAATTGGTGAAGTCATGAGCATACATAGAAACAGCGTAACACACGTCTGTAACCCAGTTATTTCCGGATGTTTTTTAACCACATTTTCAAAATAGGCATCTTGGGACCTCCTCTCATGAACAGTGGCACTGTGATTTTGTTAATTTGTACCAAAAGTTGACTTCCCACAGCAATCATGCCCTTGTGCGCCATAGGTGCGGAAATACATTTTGGGCAGGATGTAAAAAATGACAGCTGTACTGTTCATAAGGAGGTGTGACAAAATGCCAGTGTAGAAAATCTGGCATGAAAATATTGCACATTTACGAAGTTACAAGGGTGTGTAGAAACTGCACAATGCACACTTGTAACACACTCATTTTATGGACGTTCATCACCAAATTTTCAACTTAGGCATTTTAGGACCTATGCTCATGAACAGTGCCACTGTTATTTCCTCAAACTGTCCCGAAAACTGATTTCACACAGCGACTGCATTATTGTGCGCCGGACGTACAAGAACACATTTCGCCAGGATAACGTAAAATGGCAGCTGTACTGTTCATAAGGAGGTGTGGGAAAATGGCAATTTTGAAAATCTGCAGTGAAAATATTACAAATTCATGTTACTGAGCGATGGAAACCGCCAAGACACTACATCAGAAACAGCCATTTTTTAAATTTTTTCCACCAAATTTGCAATATAGGCTTTTTGAGAGCCCCCCTCATGAACAGTGGCACTGTCATTTCATTAATCTGTCCGAAAGGTGATTCCACACAGTGACTGCGAAATCACCTTTTGGGACCAAATAACGTGATGACAGTGACTGAATTCATGAGGAGGGGTCCCAATTACCCCATGTTGAAAATTTGGTGCCAAAATTCCCCAAAATGGCCGAGATATGCACCAAAGTTGAAAAAAACCCTATTTATGCCATTATACAGCTTACGGTATTTCTTCAGTTTGTGGTTGGCTTTGAAGAGTGCAGACGTGTTCCCGGTCCACCAAGATTGTCGCCAGGCTGTGGAGGTAAGTATGGGGTGGGGGGTGTGAGGAGGCAGGGGCGGGGTGGGGAGGGGCAGGAGACCTGAGAGACCGATTTCTTCTTTCACAGGTTTAAAAAGAAAAACATTCAGGATGTTTTTTTTCGAGATTTGGCACACTGGGGTGGACTCCCAGCATGACACCCTAAGTATATTTTTGGGATGTCAGAGCGACAGGGACTGGGCGCCCCCATCAGCACATACCAAAGGTGGGAACAAGAGCCGTGGGGGATTGGGCACCCCCCTCGGCACACAACAAAAGCAGGGAGGGGGACATTATGCCGACAGGGAATAGGCTCCCCCTTTGGCAAAATAAATGGGGAAGGGGGACTGAAGCCGATGGGGATTGGGCCCTCATCAGCAAGGAAAGACTGTTGGGGGGTGCATTATGCTGAGGGGGATTGGGCACCCCCTCAGCATACATTGTAAATGGGAGGGTGGTCATTATGCTGATGGGGAGTTGGCTCCCCGTTGGCAAAAGAAGTGCGTTGGGGCACTCTGCAGGCGCTGTCACCAGGCACGTCAGGAGGGTGTGTTATTGTGCCACTGCATGATTGCTGTGGACCTTTTCTTAGATCTGGTGGCCACCTGATGTATGCCTGGTGTCAGCGCCTGCAGCTGCCTTATTGGGGAATGAGGGATCCACCTTCTGATGTGTGCCCTGCGTTTGCCCACAGTGACCGCACCTCCAAATCCGCTACTAGTGCAATATGTTGGCTGGCGCGCACATGCGCGCCAACATAAAAATACTAACATACTAAAATGCCAGCAGAATAGGCCTAACGGTCTTTCGTGTCTGCTCGTTTGGTCAGCCTCCACCCTGGGTGCTGACCTTGCTGCCCCCCTCGCCTCCTCTGGCTTCTCCCTTCCCAGTTCTGGATATTCTTGCTGCATTGGATTTTGCTTCCAGAAGCCTTCCCTGTACCTGTCCCACCCCTCTTGAACCCCTCCACTGTCTCTGCCTCCACCAGCCCCTAGGCAGCGCATTCCATGGCTCCACCACCTCTCTCAGTGAAGTAGCACCTCCTCCTTTCTCCCTGAATCTTCTCCCTCCAGCTTCCACCCATGCCCTCTAGTGGCCCCTCCTCCTTCCTTCGAAGCACCCTGACTGTTCCTCCCCTATTTACCCTCTTCATGTACCTGAAGACCTCTATCATGTCCCCCCGGTCCCTTCTCTCTTCCAATGTGTACATATTTAGCTCTTCGAGCCTCTCCTCATAGGTCCTGTCCTCCAAGCCCCAAATCATTTTGGTTGCCCTCCTCAGTACCCTCTCCAGGAAGGTAATGTCCCTCTTTAAGTGTGGCCTCCAAAACTGCACGCAGTACTCAAGGTGCGGCCTCACCAAGCAGTTATACAGAGGGAGCATCACTTCCCTCCTTCTGGAGGTGATCCCCCTAGTGATGCATCCCAGCATCCTGTTGGCCTTGGCTGCTGCCCTCCTACAAGTCTCTGAGTTGTTCATCTTGACATCCACCACCACCCCCAGGTCCTTCTCTGCCATCGAGACTTGTAGCATTTCCCCCACCAGGGTGTACACTTGGCCTGGGTTTCTGGCCCCCAGGTGGAGTACCTTGCATATTCCTGCATTGAACCTCAGCTTCCACTTTCTAGACCATCTTTCCAGAGCCTCCAGGTCCCCCTGTAGGGCCACCCTCCCCTCCTCTCCATCCACCACCACCCCCAGTTTTGAGTCATCCGCAAAGAGACTCATCTCACTCCTAATTCCTGTCCTTATGTCAGAGATGTAGGCGTTGAAGAGGAGGGGCCCAAGGACTGATCCCTGTGGGACCCCACTAATGACCCTCCTTGGGGATGAGACTATCCCGCCAACTACGACCCTCTGGGTCCGGTCCTGGAGCCAATTGCCTATCCATCTGATTATATGGTTCCCCACCCCCATTTTTCCCAGCTTATCCAACAGGCCCACGTGAGGAACAGAGTCAAATGCCTTGCTGAAGTCTAGAAAGAGGACGTCCACTGGTCTACCCAGGTCTAAGGCATTCGCCACCCAGTCATAGAACTCCACAAGGTTTGTCTGACATGATTTCCCTGGGACGAATCCATGCTGTCTATCGTCCAGGCACCCTGATTTTTCCAGGTCCCCCCCAGCCTCTCCTTGACAATGCCCTCCATCACCTTGCCCACCACCGATGTCAGGCTGACAGGCCTGTAGTTCCCTGCCACCTCCCTTGATCCCCCCTTTGTGGATAGGCACTATATTCGCCACCTTCCAGTCCTGGGGCACCCACCCTGTCCTCAGAGATGGTGAAAGCTCCGCTAGAGGGTTTCGCCAGGACATCTGCAGTTCCTTCAGCACTCTGGGATGTAATTTATCCGGTCCCGTGCTTTCTCTGTCTTAAGGGAGCTGGGGCTCCCTCACTCTCTCTGCTGTGATTTCCACTTCGGTACCTCTTCTCCCGGCTTAGCCCTCCCCCTCCTGCCTGTGATGCCTCCCCTCTCCCCAGACCCGTCGACCGTAAGGGTCCCCCCTCAGTATCTCTGTCTCCTCGTGATGTATGATGCAACATCCCATTTTCCTTGGTGAAAACTGAGGTGAAGTATTCATTTAGTATCTCAGCCTGCTCCCCCGGGTCTTGTGCCCATCTCTCCCCTGATTTAATCCTGCTAATCTGCCCCTTCACCCTTCGTTTTTCCCCAATGTATCTGAAGAACCCCTTGTTCCCTCTCCTAATTTCCCTGGCCAGGTTCTGCTCCTTCCTTGCCTTAGCCGCTCTCACCACCCTAGTGGCCCTTCTAGCCATCAGCTCATACTCCCCTCGATCCCTTTCACTCCTTGAGCACTTGAATTGCCTATAGGCTGCCTTCTTTCCCTGCACCACTTCCTGGACCTCCCTGGTCCACCAGCAGGGTTTTCGGGCCCTACCGCATTTTCGTCTTACTCTTGCACAGGTGCTGGTAGCATCCTGTGCCCCTCTTCTGATGATTTCCACCTACTATCAGCGTCCATGTTTGACCCAATCACATCCAAATGCTCCTTAAGGATCCTTCCATTTGCTTAAAATCTTTCCCCCTGAAGTCAGTTACCTCCGTCTTTGTGCAGCCTTCTAGCCCTCCTAGGTCCAGGCAGAACCAGACCGTGGCATGGTCACTCCCGCCAATGGGTCCCTTACCTCCAGGCCCCAATCTGGTGACTGTCTGCCAGGACCACATCCAGTACCTGTGCCTCCCTGGTGGGTTCCCCACCTGCTGAGTTAGGAGCAGCGTCCTGAAAGACATCCAACAACCTCTGTTCCTGGTCACAGAGGATGTCATAGTCTCCCAGTCTGTTCCTGGCATGTTTAAGTCCCCAACACCACCACCGCTTTCTCTGCCCAGTCTGCAGTGTCTCCCAACATCTGCCACCAAACTCTCCTCCAGCTCTCTGCCAGGGCAGGGGGTCTATACACCACTCCTATTTTTACTCTCTTGCCCCCCCCTTGTTATCAAGGTGACCCAAATGGCCTCCACGGTTCCCTCCGCCTCTACTCCCCCTATGCCAATGCAGTTTTTGACTATCATTGCTACCCCTCCTCCCCTTCCCTCCCCCCTGTATGGCAGGCAAGTTCTAAAAATGTAAATGAGACATCCAGGGAAAAAGGGAAAGAAGTTTGTGTTGAGGGGCTTCGTTTGACAGGACAGTAGAACCAGGATGGGGGAGCTGTTTGGTGGTTTGAAAATATATATATGAAGGTATCAGGAGCTATAGCAACCAGGATATAATTAGGGGCATTATTAGTTTTTATTATACTAAACTTAATGTAAATCCCCAGATAGTACCATGACCCTGGACTGAAGTCCTCCTACCAGCGAGGCTTCCCTACCAGCAGAACTCCTTACGGAGTCTCCCAGATTGCACCACAGCCCTGGACTGAAACCCTCCCACCAGTGAGGTAACGAAAATTCCTGGCAATCCTCTTGAGAGCAGCTAACAATGGACTATGTTTGAATTTTCCTACTGCTGTTATATTGTTGGCAAAGCAGTTTAGATTGTTGCCGCATTAGTTTCCTGGACTTATGTAATTGAGTTTAAGCCTGTTGCCCCTTACACTTTAAGACTGTTTTACTCAGAACTGCTTTACTTAATCTGTTTTCAACAGAGTTTTAAGATCATTTTTAGCCCTTGAATTGCTTCGCAATTACCTGCTGTAATGTTTAGAAGTGCTTAGTCCTGCCTCTGTTTTATTTACTTGTTGCCTTGCTGTAATTCAGATTTTCTGTCTTAACATTGCTCCATGCCACTTCCAGTGCAGTCCACCCTTGTTTTCCACGTATGCGCAGTTGGTTGGGGCTACCATCCCCTATCCTCTGTGATCTTCCCGCCTTTCCTTTTCCTCTATTGTTTCAGGTTGACTCTCTCCCTCACCGTTTCTCTTTTCCCTCACAACAGGCTTCTCTACCAGCAGAACTCCCCATGAAGTCTCCCAGATTGTACCACAGCCCTGGACTGAAACCCTCACAACAGCAACGTAATGAAAATTCCTGGCAAGCCTCTTGAGAGCAGGAGCAGGAGCTAACACTGGACTGTGTTAGCCCATCGACTGCCCCACCCTGGTCCATCCCTAGATTTATAGGTCACTATGATCATGTGATGTGGTCAAGTGACCTCTTGCGGCTGAAATCTAAGAGCCTTGTTTCCCATTAGCTTGTTATATGGACCCACCACTAGGAGTCACTGCTGAGCACCCTATTACTCTATCTCTTACTATTGCTTCTTCACTGCTCCTGTGTACCCTCCTCCCCTTTTTTCTGCATCCTGACTCACTACACCCCTGCCATACCCCTGCATTCTACCTTTCTGCCCCTTGCCAGCTTTGAACCTATGACCTTCCACACTAAAGGCTGACACCCTTACCACTTTGCTGTTGCAGCAGCCCTACTTTCCTAGAATGTTTTGCTGGTCCTATACTTTATAGCCTTCCCCCCACCACCACCCTCCCTCACATTCTGTCACCTGACCATCTGCATTTTCAATCACCAATATTCTGGGGTCCTTGCAGACTCCTCCCACGCACTACTAACATGATGTCCCTACACTCCGCCACCACTCTCACCCTCCTACTCATATATCTGATGCTCTTTAATTTCAAAACTCCCTCTAACTTAGTAAACTCTGACCAGTTCACCATCACCCTCCCAACCACGGGTAATGCTCCTTTAACATCGAACCTGGCTGGGTTCGCAAATCCTACCACGGGTCTCTGCCTCCACTCTACATACTACTGTGCTCTCTTATCCCCTTTCCCTCTGTTCCTCACCCCTCACGCAAATACAAAAAAACAGGACCCTCGGGCTGGGTGTGTGAGACTCAATCACCTCAAACTCTACCTCTACAGGGTCACACTGCTACTGCTTCTTATCTCTGATACTGTGCACCCTAACCCTGGTCCTCTGCATGCCCTCAGTCTGATACTGTGAAAAATTGCCTCCTTAAACTAGCATCTCTTAATATTTGGAGCCTCTTACCAAAACTTGATGACCTCCAAGTCTGGATGTCCCAACACAACCCTGACGTGCTCACGCTGACCGGAACCTGGCTCTCAAATAAAATACTGGACTCAGCATTAACTCTCCCCGGCTATAGCCTATTCAGCAAGACAAGGTAGGCAAAAGGGGTGGAGGTGAAGGGTCAAGTACTCTCCTATGCTTTCCTAGCCATTAGTCCCAAATGTTTGGCATTAAAATTCTCCACGGTCAGCATGGCAAAGCCCTACATGTATTCTCCATTTATATTCCCCGCTGTGGGAAAAATCTGGCATAAATCTGGTAACTGACCTCATTGAAAGCCTACCAAATCAATCCGAGATTGTATACATGGGCGATTTTAACATTAACTGGTTGGTCCCCAAAGCCACCCAGTTCAAAGATGCCATTGCCACGCATAACTTCTCCCAATTAGTAACCTCCCCCACAAGAGCTAACCTAAGAACAGGCAACAGCACCCTTCTGGACCTCATTTTCACCATGCACTCACAAAGACATGTAAGCAAGCACCTTGGTTCTACCTGATGCAATGAGTGACCACTCACCGGTCATTAGTCTGTGGTCAAATAAGGCCACTAAACCCCCACCTAAAATCACATATCAGCAGTTACTGAAAAAAGGGAAACTTGACCAATTCCGGGCCTTCCTTGCTCAGTGCGACTGGTCACCATTGGGCTCTTTCTCCAATATCGACCTTGCGCTAAGCTACCTCATTACACACTTTAGCAAAGCATGAGATATCTTTGCCCCAGTTCATAAATCTAAGTCTAGGGGGTAACCAACCATTGGATCACCGGGGACCTATTGCGCAAGATGAAAGCCAGAGATAATCTATCACACCTTGTGCAGGCCACAGGCAATCCAGCCAACAAGTAGCATTACACAGCTGCTAGAAATGCTTGCACCAAAGAAATCTGCAGGGCCAAAAAAAACTACTACCAAAATGAGCTTACAGACTCGTGGGAAAACAGCCAGAACTTCTGGCAAAAAAAAAATCAAAGACCTCACTGGTAAGCCAAATAAGGTAGCAGCCTCAATGGTAGTTGTTAATGACACACCAGTGCAGGACTCTAACTCCATAGCTGAAGCTTTCAACACGATCTTTACAGATCTTAGCCATGTCCTCCCTTCCAACTTCTTTGACAAGTCCAGCACTAGTGCCACCTCAGTTGCTGCAATCCCTCCCCCCCAGCATCCCCCTTCTATTTCAGAAAATAACACTTGCTGAGGCCAGACAATATCTACTTAATGTGCTCGGTAAAACCAGGTACAGTAGTTACACCCTTGATATGAAATTACTTCATCTATCATTGGATGTCATGCTGAAACCCCTCATTACCATTCTGAACCTTTCCTTGTCCCTTAGGTAATTCTACAAACAGCGGAAGGCTGCGATTGTCACTGTGGTGCACAAATGTGGTGACAGATCACTAATCTCTAACTACCGCCCTATCTCAATTCTCCCACCCCTATCCAAAGTCCTAGAGAGAGTTGAGGCTGACCAACTAACTGAATTTCTCTCCAATTATAACATCAAATGCCCCCAGCAGCACGGTTTCCATCCAACACATAGTACCACCACCACAGCCTTGTTGGAATACACAGATTATCTTCACAAAATCTGGGACTGTGGTCACATTGTTGGGTCAATTTACATTGACTTGACCAAGGCTTTTGATACTGTGAATCACTCCCTCCTCCTTAACTCCCCCCGCAGGCCTCTCCCCTGTAGTAGCAGACTGGTTCAAAAGCTACCTTGGTTCCAGAACACAACAGGTTAAAATAAATTACTTCCTAGCGAGCTGTCTGCCAGTCCACTATCGTATGCCACAAGGATCCATCCTTGAGCCCCTACTTTTCAGCCTGTACTTGAATACACTACCCAAAGCCTGTGACTGCAACTTTGTCCTTTACACAGACAATGCAGTACTTCTCTTCAGCCATGCTGACCTACTCCCACTCACAAGCAATCTGCAACTCAACTTCTCAAAGGCTGGATCCTGGTTTGCCAACCACAAACTGTTAATGAACAACAAAAAGACAAAAACATCGCTCTTTGCAAGCACCCATAACAAATGCAAATCTGCACACCTAACTATCTGTACTAACATAAATTAACCCCTGGAAATGGTGTACGACTTTAAATATCTACGTATCACACTGGACAGCTCTCTTTCTTATGCCCTTCACGTTAACCATATCTCAAAAATTGTTAACAGCAGGATTGATGTCCTCTACATACATAGGCACTGTCTCAAACCAGCAGCACTAAGACTAGCTGTCACCAGCTCCATACTGTCCGTTATTGATTATGGCCTGATAATTTACAGTGCTGTGTCAGATACCACACTCAAGTGACTGATGATCTCACTTAATAAGGCCTGTAGATTAATTACTGGTGCCGACAATTGAACACACACCTGTAACCTCTATTGTCAAACCGAATGACTTCACCTTCTTGGTAGAATAAGATACCAAACCTGTCTCTTCACAAAAAAATATACCTTGACTTAACTCCTCCAGTTACCCAGTCACTGCTACCCCTTTCAACAAACCAACGCAATACTCGTAGCTCAGTAAGGGTTGCTTTCCATGTCCCTCACTGCCGTACCTCACAAGCTCAGTGGACCTTTAGCTGTAGAACTCTTACCTGGTTGAACGACCTGCCCCCTGTAGTCCTCTCAGAACCCAAACTCAGCACTTTCAAAGCCAAACTACAGGGTCACATTGCAACCCAAAGTAAGTGTGAGTGTGCTCTAAAGACCTAGCCCTGCCCCTTGTCTCACTACTTACGTCCTCTAGCAGTCTATTGCTCCCTCATCTGCTGCTTTCCCTCTCCCTCTCTCTCATCCCTCCTCTACCCCCTTGCCTCCACCCCCCGAGCTTTTTCATTCCTGCCTTCTCCTTTGTAACTCCTAGTTTGACAATGTCTGTCTTATATCCCTTCACGTTAACCATGTCAAACCCCTGCCCTATCGCCTGACCCACACCCAACCTGTTACTAACCCCATTGACCATTAGGAGTCGCTATTTCAACCGTGTTTACTGGCCCAAACCCAGCCGCTTTAAGTCAACTAGAACCTGGATCCCTGCTCTCAGCCAGGTCCCATCCCAACTGCCCTGACAAGGCCTTGAACCTTATACCCTGTCCACCAGAGTCCGTGACAATACCACTACTCCAAAGTGGTATCAATGCTTTCTGAGGGGTAACCAGGATATCTGAAACTCACCACCCTGCTACTACCAAGGCACTATGCCAGGGCACCTCTTCCCCAAATCTGGTAAAATGCCCCCACCAACAACCCTTGTACTTCTGTTTTCCCCCTCTTTACTGTCCCTTCCCATCTTAATTCTCCCTCTAAGCTGCTACCCAGCACCCCACCCCAACGGTTACCCTGACCCATCCTACAAATACCCCCTTTAAATCCTCTTCATCCCTCCCAGCTATCTCCTGATCCCATTTTCCCTCACCACTCTCCTCCTCGGTCTTTTCCTTCGGCTGCCTTCTGGCCTCTCTCACCCACTCCAGTACTCTCTCCCCCCACTCAGCACACCCTACTGACCCCCCCAGCCAGCGCACGGTAAAATCCCGGTCTCTCCGAGCTCTACGCTGCCACCTAACCATTGCCTTACTCCTTCTGGCAGCAGGGGATATACACCCTAACCCCGGCCCAACCCTAACCCCAGGCCCAGACCACCCTTTACCTAACCCCTCAGCCAAAGCCACCACCGACTCTCGACCAGGCTACCTCCCCCGAGGCTTACGCCTTCTCCATCTAAATATTCATAGCCTAGCCCCTAAGCTCGATCAGCTTCAGGTCCTAGCCGCCCACCATGCCCCTGACATAATCATCCTATCTGAGACCTGGCTAAACGCCAGCCTACCAGATAATACTATTGCTATTCCTAGGTTCACTATCACAAGGCAAGACAGGCCCACCAGAGGTGGAGGGGTGGCTATCTACATCAGATCAGCCCTACACTTCACTGTCTCTCTCACAAAAGCTGAACCTAAAGCTTACGAGCTTCTTATGGTAAAGCTGTCCCCTCCCTCCTCACTACCTATCTTCGTGGCTCGTATTTATTGTTGCCCAGGCACACCAACCACAATAATCACTGACCTACTGTGCCAACTCTAATCCCATGCCCAGTCAGGCGAACTATATGCCATGGGTGACTTTAACCACAACTGGCTAGCACCCACTTTTAACAAAACCCAAACAGAGATAACCGCTCTCAACCTTACCCAAACCATTATGGAACCCACCCACTCAAACCATAAATCCGGTAATCACTCACTACTAGACAGCGCACTTACATCCCACCCACACTGCGTCTTCAGTTCAGACCTCCTCCCTGATTCCATTAGCGACCACTACCTAATCTACTTGGTCCGCAAAATCCAGAGTTAAATCCCCTCCTAAATTCATATTCCAACGCTCATACAAATCCCTCAACCTCTCCACCCTCCTGGAAGATCTATCTCACTCATATTGGGTCCCGAGCTCAAACTGCTCTAACATGGATTCGGCCTTTACGCATTTTCGGTACACCTTCCTCACCGCCTAGGATAAACACGCCCCCCTTCGCCGGGCTAGAGTCCGAGGGTCTCACCTACCCTGGATATCCCCAGAGTAAATAGCTTGCCAACAAGCCCGTGACAAGGCCTGGCATAACTACAAATCTACGCTCCTCCCAAGCAACCTTGTCACCTACCGCATGCTCCGCAACAAATGCACAGAGGCCATCTGCTTAACTAAGGCAGAATATTTCAACAACACCCTAAATGCAAATCTTGAGAGACCTTCTAAATTCTGTAAAGTCATTAACTCCCTTTTCTCCCCCCAAACAGCAAGCCCCCCACCTCTCCTCCTCATCCAAGGGACTCTCCTCACCGACCCCCTGAAGGTAGCCTCCAAGTTCAACTCCTATTTCACCACTCTGCGCCCTAGCCCTCCTTGATTCCCTACCTCCAGCAACCACGCCCACCCCCTTACATCTATAACCACATTCGCCCCCCAGTCATCTATCACCCTACCAACTGGTAGGAATTCCTTTTCCTTCAGACCCATCTCTCCCACCAAAACCTTAGATGCCCTTCACTCCCTGAACCCCTCCAAAGGCAAATCCCCTGATGGTCTCGATAACAAACTCCTCTTCCTTTCTGCCCCTGCCATTGCTACTCCCCTCACCGCCCTACTAAATCTATCTTTCACCACAGAGTCACTCCCCTCCGAATGGAAGCATGCCACTGTCCTACACCTTCCAAAAGGTGGTGATCCTTCCTCCACTACTAATTACCATCCCATCTCCCTCCTCCCCGCCCTCACCAAACTCCAGGAACACCTAGTTCTATCCCAGCTCTCCCACTTTCTCTCAGAAACTAACTTCTTTACCCCATTTCAGTCCGGCTTCAGAAAACACCACTCTACCACCTCCTCCCTACTAAGACTCACGGACTCCATCCTCACTGGGATGGATAAAGGGCTAATCACGGCCGCTATTTTCATTGACCTAGCTAAAGCTTTCGACACGGTATCCCATTCTCTCCTACTATCCCGCCTATCAGGGGCTAGGTTAGCAGCGTCTGCCACAAACTGGTTCAGTGCCTACCTACTAAATAGAACCCAATCCACTAAAATAGCTGACCACATCTCCCCCCCCTCCCTATCACCACTGGTGTTCCCCAAGGCTCAGTTCTGGACCCCATCCTCTTCTCCATCCTTCTAAATGATCTGCCAAATTCTTGCTCCTCCACCGCAATCCACATGTACAGTATGCAGACGACACGGTCCTCTTTATCTCTGGCCGGACCCACGAAGAACTCACTTCCAAACTTCAAACTGATTTCAACAAAATCCAACACTGGTTCAATACCAACCAACTCTCCCTAAATGCCAAGAAAACTGTCTCTATGTCTTTCGGCACAAGACAGCGTCTATCCAAACTCACCCCCCCTCTCATCTTCCACACCCTGAACAACATCATCCTTGAAGAAGTGCCCTCCTTCAGGTATCTAGGGGTTTGGCTTGATCGCCACCTCTCCTTTTCCACACATGTAGATGCCATCATTTCAAAACTGCGCCCTCTACAGGAACCGAACCTGTCTCCCACTACCCGTCAGACGAGATTTAGTCCTGAAAATGATCCTACCCACCTTCGACTACTGCGATGTAGTCTACTGCTCTGCCTCAAAGACCACCCTAGCCAGACTTGACCCCCCCTTTAATGCATTCTGTCGGTTTGCCCTTGATGCCCTCCCCCGCTCACATCACTGTAAACTCTACCATTCGCTGGCCATGCAATCCATGAGCAACCAGCGCCTAATTCATAGTGTTAAATTCGCTTCCAACTTCTGGTTCAGCTCCCTCCCGCACTACCTCGTATCCTCCCTATCTTCCCCACCTACCCCCACCCATGCCCTCCGGTCCACTGACACTAGGCTATTAGTCATCCCACCAAAGGACCACCGCCGGTCAATCGGCCTTCTCTTACCGCTTCCCTAAACTCTGGAATGGCCTGCTAGCCCAGATCCGCCATTCTTCGTCCAAATACTCCTTATCCTCTGCCCTCTCTAACTTCCTCGCACCAAACTGCAACTGCCCCGACCTCCCCCCCATTTGTTAGCTTCTCTCCCCCTGTTGCCCCCTCGTGCCTGACCAGTGGCCTGGCCATCACCTAATTGTCTGGCTTATATACTGCCCTATGCACTTACACTCACTCTTACTCCCTCTTCTCACTCCTAACATCTCCTTCTCTCCCCCTTCCTATCTAACATCGCTCTTCTGCCCTACCCACAGCTACCAACACCATTCTCCCTCCTCCTCTCACTAAACCTACCCCCCCTCACCCCTAATAACTAGTCCACTCCCTCTACCCCCATCTTGACTTTCCAACTCCTACTGTCAACTTGGTGCATCCCATGCAGCTCAGGTTGTTACTGGCACTCAAGTTCTCTTCTGGCATACTAGTTCTGCTACTGGCACTTATGTAATTCATGTATTGCCTCGTTGTGTACCCATGATACGTTACCCTGTCCCTGATGTGATGCTCTGTAGTGTTCTTACCTTGCCTTGTACCCATGATATGTATACCCTGTCGTTGATGATTATTGTTCTGTACTGTTCTCCTTATGTAACAAGTTCAAATGTAAGCCCTACAAACCATGTACATTATCTGTATTGCACTACTGCTAAACTCAACTATTGTATGTATACCTGCCTCCTCTGTAACCCTTCCCCCCCAGGTCGCACCGTGAGACGAGCATCTTTTTGCTCAGTGTGCCTTTCCTGGTAAAACATTTTCAATAAATAAATGAATAAAATATTTGACTGCATACTATTTTGACAAAGTCTGCTATATATCTGACTGCATGCATGTGCTGTTGATGCTATTGTTCTTTACTGTTAAATCTCAGAATTCCACTGTTTTCTCCAGCTATACAACCTCTGTAATTTTCTGCCCATCAATTTCTCTACTATGTAGTTTACTTAGATTGTTTTATTTTGTTCCTTCTCTCAAATTTGTCTGTATTGTTTACTCACTTGATGTGGAATCTTTGTAAAAGAACCTCTGGTTCAAAGGTATTTGTAATCCTAGTTATGAATAAATAAATAAAAAATGTTCCACATCTTATTCATTATCTTGGTCCTCTCATCAGTGCTTTGGTTTACTAGCTGTGCCTGCTTGTGTTAAAACTGTTCCGACTGTGCCCAGTATTTGCTATGTTGAAAAAATTAATAATAATGAATGAAAAAAACGTGTGGGTTGTAATGGCAGGGAGGTAGGAATGGGGAAGGTAGGGACAGTAGATATCTCAAGTAAATAGATAGCATACACTACCTTTAGATTGCAAAGCAGTGCAATACATTTTCCCTCTGAGAAATAAGCACAGTATAATATGTAACCCCCCCTGCAAATGGGGGTTCCCAAAAGACTTCCAGGAGCTTGCTTGAATGCTCCAAGCCTGAATGGTGTTTGGCGTTTAAGCCATTTATCAGTGAGTGTTTTTAGAGCCTCGGGTACTGTCTCATTAAGAGCTGTCTGCTTGCAGACATAATTAGTTTGTATGGGGGGACTGTGTGCTTCTCTGTTTGAGTACCACTCGAGCTGCTGCCAATTCACTCCACTTTGCAGTCACTAGGAGTGCAAAGGAACCTATCTGAAAGATGTAACTGTTTGCCAGAAATCATTTACAGTAATAATGAAATTACAGTTTGTCTAACCTGCTTTCTTTGCAGTCAGAACTGTGTCTGCCTAGTTCCCCATTCTGGTTTTGAACTGCTGAACTGGACCAATCAGTGTGGGGTAAGCTAGCTCTAAAATGGTGCCTTGGACGAATCAGAACTTGGACTCATAATCTGAGCCAGCCACAAGAGGATTGTATGGGCAGTGACTCTGGGAGATGTAGTTTAGACTTGGCGCCTTTTGGACCAACAGCAGCAGTCTATTGTGAGTGACAGCCAATCCAGTCAAGAACTGGGAGGAACTCAAAGGAAGTGCCCGGTTTTGTCTGTTGGGAGTTTCAGTTGAGCTTTGGCAGTGAAGGGGAAAGGAACCCTGTGCTCCTTCAGTGCACAGTTTCAGTCAAAAAACGTGTGTAAGGCCCAGAGTTCCGGTCTGCAGCTTGTGTAACTGCTTGTTAGGACTGAATCCGTCCTGTGAAAAGAATCAAAGGATCTCTGAAGAGTAGAAACCAGGCTCACCCTGTAGAAGACTGAAGAAACTGTTGAATTGCACTCGGTCTGTCAGGAACTGAATCTGCTGTGTGTTCTCCCGGGTATTGTGCAGTAATTGTGATCGGGATAGAGAAGCAGCCTGCCTGGTATAGTACTTTCTTTTTCACCATATAAATGTGTGAAGAGTCTCGTGAGCTCAAAGTAGCCCTGCTGACGTTGAAGGACCCTATCTTGTTTGGAGGTCGTGAGTACTAATTCAGGGTCGCTCCTGTTGAATTGCCACATTAAATCCAACTGGAATCACTGTACTGCTGACTGTTTAAGCTAATTTTTCTTTTCACTGTGTGAAAGGGCCCCTACCAGCTGCCACGGTTTGGACTAGCCACTAGGGCTTGGGTACCCAGGGACAGTAACTGGTAGGGATAGGCCTATGCACAGAGCCATAGGTAGATAGTAAAGTGATAAGCTAATTAACCTGATTTCCCTGTCCTTGTTATATCCCCTAAATAAATCAGAGCTGCTTGTTTCAGCAAAGTTATACTGCCTGAGGTATTTGTCTATGTTAAAGTACTGTACTGTGATTGTTGCACTGTATCTTATTTCACAGGAGGTCCCAGTGCGGAACCAGACCTGGGGGTAAGTGTATACTGTGAAGGTAATTCTGATATATTGTGTGGGCCACTAGTAGGAAGAAAGGGGGGTTGCAATGTCCCAGAGGGCTGTGACCAAGTTAGTTTAACTATTGCAAACCCTGACCTCTGGGTGGAGGCACCCGCCATTGGATCCAGGCCCCTCAACCTGTTAGTGGCAAATCAGGCAGGGGTAGTAGCCCCTGGGATAACGCCATCTAGGGGTTACAATACATACTTTTACAGTGTGGTGTAAATACAGGCATTTCAATAAACAAACATGAGAAAGTGAAAATATATGTAAAAGTGAACGTGAATTAAAGCAGTGGAAAAAAAACAACAGGAATGGGATATAAAAGGTAAAAAGACTGGTGAACTCTGCATCATACCATACGAGTTGCTATAAGTAAAATTGTTTCCACCTTGTACTTCTATGTGGTTGAATGCTTCTTTTCAAGTGGTGGTACTGGAGTTTATATTTTCAAGGCAGCACCAAGGTTAATCAGAAGCTGACCTCTTCTCCATGATCTCTGATAACCTCAACTCGGGACTTTTAGGAGAACTGACCAATGACCTGGCAGAATCACTGACAAGTATCAACAGATCCTTTTCAACAGGTTATGTTCCCCAGGATTGACATATGGCACCTGCTGTCCTTATAAATAACACTAATGATAAGATTAACGCTGGGAATTAGACCCATGACTCCTAGCTCAATAGTAGGTGAAGTTATGGAAGATTTAATTGAAGATAAATTAACAATGGAAATGGAAGTCAAGGGGTTAAAATATGCAAATCAACATAGGTTCAAACAAATCAGATCATGTGTTTTTGAAAAGAGTTCCAACATAGACATCAGTTGACCATTTGAAATACTATGTCTAGGCTTTCAAAAAGCCTTTGCTACTGTCCCATATAATCCATTAACAAATTAAGAGAATGCAAGATAGACTTAAAAATAATAAACTGGGTCCACTCATGATTGTGTCAGAGAACACAGCAAGTAAGAGTTAATGGGGTTCTAGCTGGCTGAGGCACAGTGACCAGTGGAGTAGCACAAGGTTTGGTACTCAGGCCAATGCTTGTCTCTTTTTATATAAGAGAGAGAGAGAAAATGACATTAACGATTGGGCCAACAAATTTACAAACAACACAGAATTAGGTGGCAGTGTGGACTCTGACCAAAGCCACTTAAAAATCAGTTATGATCTAAAGAAAATTGAACAATGGGTCAAAAATAATACTATGCACTTTAAAGTGGACAAGTGCATAACAATGCTTCTATGGTTTGCTACACCTGTTAGGACTACAAATTAAATAGGACCAATGTAGGAAAGTGATGGATGAAAAAGACTTATGAGTTATAATTAATAAGGATCAATAAAGTGATATACATTGCAATTTGCACTTAAAACAAACAGAATGGTAAACTGTATCTGGAGGTCATTTGTTAACAAAACAGAACATGTCATCATCTCCTTGTACAGGTCATATTGTATATTAAATCTTATCGAGATTATTGATCACAGTAACTGAGAAAACCCAACACAAAATAACTAGACTGATCCCTAGATTAAGAAACAAGATGTACGAGGACAGGATTAAGGATATAGGGCTGTTCACGTTGTAAAGGAGAATTCTAAGGGGTGGCCTACTACAGCTGTATAAAGTACTCAGGGATAATGGATTAATGGAGGACCTAGGTTTTAAGTTTAAAAAGTAAGTCCATGATCTAAGGAGGCATCAACACCAAATGACTACCTTAACAGCCAAGAGAGACCCATGGACGTTAATTTAACCACACAGGCAGATAAGTACCTGTAACAAATAACCTGACCATATAGCCATGACAAAAAAACAATCTTCAAGCATACAGTAGGTTGGATAAATTATGGAGGTGGATAATTTCTTGAGCAAGAACCACTGAGTAGTGGGGGACAGTCCTGATGGGCTATTGCCTTCTTCTCTCCTGAAATCTAAGTACAGATCCAAGTATACTGTAGGTCTGAGGTAGGTAAAGTAAATGGTATGCAGGTCAGCGTAAGCAATATCTTTCCCACACGGTCATGGCTGGAAAAGTTGACCTAAAGGGTTTGGGGACTTCTTTTTGCAACCTGATATACTGTTTTAAAAAAGAAGACAACATGATGAGGCAATGAATACTGTCACAGGTACATACTCTACAATGAGAGAAAAAGAACTGAGGTGGTTGAGGGCTGCTGGTAATATTTATTAGCTCTGGTGTGCAGTGATACCCATGTGCTGGTGTTGACAAGCTTGTTGGTAGCCCTGATATAAAGCTTACTCCTATGGGGTTCTAGCACCTCTGGCCATAAGGCCAAAAAGTAAGGCTCTATAGAGAAGATTGATTCTTGAACAATCTTATCTTGTTCCAATCTTTTGGAAATCAAAATATGATTTCTCCTCCCTTGGCAAGGGGAGTTCTGTGGTCTGCTGCTTGACCACCACCTGTTAGAATCCAGTGGGAGATGTGGGCGGGTCACATCTAGGGGGAAGGTATTATATTCAGAGAACCGGGGGTGTCTCCACAGAGGTGGAGCTCACACAACATGCTCATTGCATGCTCATGGATGGCCAGGAGAGAAAAAGGAGGAAAGGCTTCATGAATCACTGACTGGCTGCAAGGAAAGCAAACACAGGTTGGACCGCGCACAGGATTGCAAGTGGGTGCTTGCCAAAACAAACAGATAGAACAAGCACAAAGGCAGCACTCCCAAAAAACTTTAAAAAAGTTAGGTTTTCAAAGAAACAGAGTTTAACACCTGGTGAATGAATAACCAAATCGAACCCACAGCACTAACCCAAGCGCTTCGAGTCTTGCACGATTCTTCATCAGGGTTGTTCATCATTCACCAGGTGTTAAACTTTCAGGACACTTGGGTAATGATTTGTCATGATCTAAGCTACCAAATGCATACCAGGCATAAAATGTTTTGATGTGTTGTTTGGCCTTTTGATGGAGTTGGCCATAACTCACATTCTTATGCTTCCAGTGAGATTCAAAATCCCCCTAAGGTGTAAACAACTACATATACAGTACCATGACCCTAAGGATGCTGTGAGGGGAGCTGAAGGGGTGGAAAATCCATATCCTATATATTTAAACATTGTGCTTGCGTTCAGTGTTATTGTGTACTGAAGGCCTTCTTCATCCCAGAATCATCTGTGCTATTCCTGTTTCCCACCACTCGGACCCTGTTAAGTAAGTGTACCTGGTTGAGGTAATGACTGCAGTACACTGAGGAGTCCCATGAGAGCAGTCACATGTCTGTGCTTTATCATTCTTGGCTTATACTGGATCAGGTGTACAAGTCCATTTAAAAGGTAATGCCTACCCTGGCAAAGCCTTTTCAGTCTGACTTGCACAAGTATTTGCATACCCATAATAGAAGCAGCAAGAATACTGGGGGAACAAGAGAAAACTGTTGGGGGTAGGTTTAAGCAGGACATCAGAAAGTGCATCTTCATAGAACGGGTGGTGGAAAAGTGCTATAGACTATTCATTGAGGTATTCAGGGCAAGGTGGAGGGATTCAAGAGGGGATACAACAGACATAAAGGGCTGGTTATGGAAGCTGGAAGGAAAGGAAGGGGGAAAGATGGTCGTGGACCTCAGGGTAGCATGTACCCCTTCACAGAGCAGACTGGATAGACTGAGAGGCCTTCTTCAGCAGGCACTTTCTACGATTCTATGATGCCTTACACTGGGATTGAAGCTTTAGTGTATATGTATATCTTGGAGAGAGGCACAAAAAAGCAAACATTGTGAGTATTTATAAGGCACAGAAAGGAGGAACAACTGTATTCTTAGTCATGATGATGGTCTAAGTTGATCAGTATTTAATGAGTATAAACAGAAGTCACTGTCCAGAATAATGTAACAGAGTGTACGGTGTACTTTATCTCTAAGCTTGTAAGTGACGTGATGGGAAATTACCTTCAGCTCTATATTTTCACTAAGCTTGAACAATGTTCAACAGATTTACAATATGGCTTGGTTACAGTTCAATTTTCTTGCTGAAGTTTTTCTTATAGTGGCAATGTTTTGGGCACAAAGGCTGTATTTATGTTAGTTGTTTATGCTGTCACATGGTACTCGGAGGTGATCATTCACTTGGCTACTTCTGGCTGATGTAAAAAGTCAACTAACAGCTATTCGGCATCCTCTTATCTGAAAACTGCTGCTGTATACAATCATAACATGGGAAATGTTTCAATAATCTTTCTTTGGATGATCAATGATTGTTAATTTTATATAAATTAAATAACATACATTGAATAATTGTACATTATTCTCTTCTGATGTTTTTGCTGACATAGCCTGAAAATGCATGGAAAAATATGAATGTTACTCAAAAAGGAAATGAGAATTTTATGTAATGCAATAAGACAGCTTTATGAACACATTTTCATAAAGAAAATTATGACATGGGTCTGAAAAATCAAGAAAGTTGATTGGCTGAGGACCTTGGAATCCTGTGCTGTTATCTCAACACAACAGCAAAGGAAGAAGACCCATCGCCTCGGCACCATTCCTCAAACTCATTCACCTGTCCGCTCCAGTGCCACATAAAAAAACAGCACTCACAAAACAATAACGACCATTACATTTTTAAAACAAAACAGTCAGCTACACACGGCCACCACTCTTGACTGCCCTCCGCTCAACTGCCAGCAATCCCAGATACTGGCTGTTTCATATTGCAATATTTTAAAAAAAATGTAGGACTCACAAAATGATTGTGGCTCCTCACACATCAGCACTTCTGAACAGCTTCTATTTTTTTTTATGTTTTCAGCTTTTCCCATTCGACACACAGGCTGCAGCTCAAATTCACAGGCCTGTCATAGCTCCCACTCTCACTACCGGCTAAGGCTGACTGTGGCTCAATCTCACTGATCCGTTAAGGCTCCCGCTCTCACTACCGGCTGCAGCACTGACTACGGTTTTAAGTAAGGGTCCCCACATGGCTCCTGTTCTTCCTGACAGCTGCAACTCATGACAGTATGAATCCAGTTCTCTCTCATTTACCTCAACACACACTTTTTAAGCAAAGTGCTACCCATACCTACATGGGGGAAGAAAAACAGCCTCTGAAGCCGTCTACTGGATGTCCATACAAAGTACAACTCCTCAGTGGGACTACTTTTATCTATCTCTACTTATTAAACTTTTTAAAATGTCTTTTTCATAATTTATTAAAATAAATACAAAAAATAATATTTAAACGTTTACAGTTACCCATTTCATAACCGCAGTAAGACATTCCAGGAGGTGGGCTATGCTGGTATAACGGTCCTTCTTGACTGGTGGAAGCACTTGGCCTTCAGTCTTATGCTTCATCCCACCCTTGGAATGCTGTTATTCCAATGCAATGCACCCCATCATGCTTTTTACTGCCTAATCCTACCATTGTTATTTATTTTGATTATATAGCAACCAAAAATGTTAAAAAGGTTCAATACAGTTTCAACTTTCCATCAATACACTTCTAGTATATCAATACACGGCAAGTATTTCCAGTATATTAATACACTGAAAATGTACAGTATAGACGGGGTATATCAATCCACATTGATCCAAGTTTTCCATTTAAAAAACTGTAGTATGTAGCCCTAATGGTTAAAAGGTTAGATCTTTCTAAATATATTTTACTTAAAAAGGATAAATCTTTGAAACATAAGTGTTAGGAACTTAATTTTTATCTAAATTAAATCTTGGAGTCTGTTTAATATCGTTATATCTTGTCAATCCACTTTCAGTGTATTGATACACATCAATACAAATCAATATTTAAAAAAAAATACTTTGATATATTAAAAGTGCATTTTCAGTATACTGAAATATTGAAAGTGAGTAATTTCATTTCATGTCACTTATTTGGTAACTGGATAAGTATACCGGAATATAAGTTCCTTTTGCAGAAGCAACCTGGGATCAGTATACAATAGATAGGACTTATCTATAGTGCTCTGACTCGCTAGCTTTTATTTATTTATTTTAAAAAAAGTCAACTTCCAAGCCCTGATGGCTCCAAAGCTACGTCTTTCTAGATAGTTCCTGTGAGAATGTTTGACTTTTAACTACAGTATAAGGGAAAGGAACCTGTTTTTTTTTTTTTTTTTTAATTAAAGCTCGGAGTCAGGTCAGCATAGCTATACCATGTAAATACAGTTTGCACATGTTGCAACATATTGATATATAGTATATCAGTGCACTTAACCATAACATTATTTAATTTAAAATGGATCAGTAAGTGTCAAACTTCTCCATGGAGGTAGACAACACTTGATATAATATTAGTGGTTTAACTGGAAGATATTAGGGGTATTCCGTCAAGGAAAACCAGATTCATTCTTTCTAGTTCTGAGTGTATTAGTCTTAAATATTTCATTTTCCCTATAATTATATTTACTATATTCAAAAAATATTCTAGCAAAACATGGTAATAACATTTTAAAAATACATAAAAATATTAGTTTCTATTAGTGAAACAAATACCATTATCATCATCCTCCATCATATTTAAATAACAGGGCCAGCGCGATAGCACAGTGGTAGCAGTGCTGCTCGTTATACCAGTGAGTTGAATTTGGGAATGGACTCAAGTCACTTGGGAACTGGCTGGGAAGGGAAGGATTGAGCATCCCATGGACAGCTCACCTCCATCAGGGAGGGGGAATTACTGCATCCTCCTACGTGTCTTTCACCTAGAGGAGGTTCAGTGGTCGCACAATGGGAGCACAACAGCTGGGGAGGGGTGAACACCAGCCACCAGCAGGCATGTGACGCCACACATGGGCATGTGCATCACTGCACACAGCAACCCTCAGGGGTGAACTGCTGAGGGAAAACTCCCCATCCAGTAGTATGACATCAGAATCCTCACAGGACCTGTACCTCTGACCATGGCACCCACCCACCAGACACTGGTCCAGGGCAAGTGGTGGAGGTAAGTGTCAGAGAAGATGAGTGGTGGGGCTGGGGGGAGAGGCACATGGAGGCAGGCTGGGCATGGCAGAAGATGAAAACCTGTATGGGAAATAAAAATAAATGAATAACAGAATATAATAAGTAACATTCATGGAACATGGTTTTCAGCTTGATCCAGCACACATCCTTATAAATCAGCTTAATGTTCTTCTATAGCATGCAGATTTTACTATTAATATAGAATATATTTTTATTACTAAGCAAAGAAAATAATTTTTGACCATATATGTCTATTTTAGATCATGAATTTTTTTGTAACAAAGGACAATAACATAATTATGACTATTATACAGCAGCTTTAGATCACTGTGTTAAATAATGTCACATAGTGCATAAGTACTTCACTCATATTTACCTCAAAAGGCGTGTGTGTATGTGTGTCACAAAGGTCTGTGCACCTGACAAAAACTTATGGCTGGCCAGCAACATTTTTATTTATTTATTTTTTATGGCACAATAACCTAACTGAGCTTAAAGACAGAACTAAAAGAAATACTGGAATTTAAAACCAGTTCCCTTCATGCTGATTTAAAACAGGAGATTCATCAGTGTCATTATTACTTGTTTATATTAGAAAAGATAAGCAGCTAAAATATATTTGTCTGGCATTCCATTAGGATTAACTCTGCTACAATATTTTATAATAAAAAGTTAAGAAGTGATGAGTTTGTCGGTAGGGTCTGGGAAGTTAACCAATCAATCAACTTCACCAGCCACAGAACTTCCATTCCAGACATTTGCCAGGTGTTCTTGATGTCAGAATGCACAACAGTCTTTTTGAATCAGACGAAACTGGGGCCCAAATTCAGTTGTAAGGGACCGTCACTAAATAGTGCAACAATCAGTTAAGGCCTGTCCCTAGTCTTGTACATAATGGGGTTGAGCTCTTCCTGCAAGGGTCGCTGATGACATTATGACCGTGTGGGGAAAATAAAGCAAACTCTGCAGGGCATGCACAAAGCATGGGGACCCTCATACGTGCTGTTTTTGAGTTGTGAGGCATTTCTTGCCTCTAGAAATATTAAAGGCTAATGCTAAAAATCATGACAATGCTGTAACCACCACAGGAGCCAGCGAGCAACCATGATGGTGGCAGCAGGAAGAAGGGGCTGGGGGTAGCCAACGGATGATAGGAATATATTAGGGTTTGGGTAGTGTATGTTGGGGGGCATCAGGGATCATCGAGGACAAGAGAAATTCAAAAACCACATTGCCAAAAGCAGGCTAAAAGGTGAGGGCCTCATAGTTGGTGGGAATGCTACAGTGGCTGGGTGAGCGCTAAGGATAGCGGCAGTAACCAACACTTAATGAAGCTCAGATTTGGCTAATAAAGCATTCAGTAAACAATATAAGAGTAAGACAACGTTGCTTCAGGGATTTCTTAAAAGTATACAGTGAATTACATGCTAAAATATAATTGGGCAAATCATTCTACAATTTTACAACATAAAAGATCCATGATCTTTGACCTAAAGAAGACCTATAGGAGGGAGGGTTCAATTTGCTAACATTTGCTGATCTAGTGCAATAAGTATGTGATCTATCTAAATTAACAGACACACCCCTATGCATGTTGCTGCCAGCAGGGTGGGGGTGGGGTGTTAGGGTTGGAAACCCTAACACCACCTTTCCCTACTTTTATGGCTTCAGCCCTGACTAGTGCACTAACAAAGTTTTTCACAAAGAACAGAATACAAGTAGGACTGACCAATAAGGGCAATGGAGTTACAAAAAGCAATCAAATCCAATCGTTTGAGTGAACGCAATGTAATATGTATTGGTGGGACTTTCGGCTTCTGGGCATCACTTAAGCAATCAGCTAACAGAAATGCTTGTATTGAACGATCTGGTTGAGTGGTCAAAATCCAATCAATTAAAGTCTTAGTTTCCTGCTTGTAATTAACCTAGTAGGTAGATTAATAACCGGGTGCAAATTCAAATTAGCCAGTTGGTCCTTAATTTTAACACTTGCCTTCTCTAGCCAATTAATATTGGCATCTCCTAATAGTACTACTTCCTTATTTACTGAAATGGAAGCTTTGTACTCAGCAATTAGTAATAGGCCTTCCTGTGAAAAGCCTGGTGGAAAATAGAAAGTAACCAAATATAATTGTTTTACACCTCCTAAATATAAAATCAATGGTAAAGAATCAATTTCTGAATAAGAATTGGAAAACTGATATGCACCAACAGAACAAGTCTCTTACATGTACCAGAACCCCACCCCCAATTTTTGTTTGCCTAGCACAACGATATAAATTAAATCTGTCCAAACAAATGGCAGCATCAGGTATGGTGCTCGTTAACCATAATTCAGATACACCAACCACATCAAAGTTATTGCATAAAACTCAAGTCCAAAACTCATCTATTTTAGGCAAAATACTCCTTATATTAACATGAACAAAAGAAATAGTGTAGTTCCTAAGTAGCTAGGTAAAACTCTTACTATACCACCTCTGTCAAGGGTTCTGTGAAGAATATTTTTCTATGTTTACTGCAGAAAAATTAAGTACAATTACATATCTTCAGCACCTGAGTTATCTTTACCAGCCAGCAGTATTTTCTTACTTTCAATTCGGGGCACACCCATTCCACCCTCAGTCTTCCAGTCCAAACCATTAAAAAAAATGTAATGCAGAGCACTGTCCCTTACGTTGAAATGGGAACTGTGAGTGTTCTGCTATTGCCACCTTTTCTTACATTTGAGCCCCAAGATGTTTAATGGCATTCTCAGTCGTCAATCAGCCTTTTCTTTTTAACATGTTGAAGTTTCTTTGGTCGAGTAAGCAAATTCACCACACAGACCGAGACACTAGTGTTCATACAAGAAGCATAAGAGCAGAATCTTTGCTGTTTGTCAGACTCAAGATCAACACAATACTCCAGACTCTGACTGCACTGGATTCTTGCTGGATTCAGATTGCTATCTGGCAAATGCCAACTGGATGTTGCACTATCAAAGCACCTCTAGTCACATTCATTCTTTCTCATCCCAATTTGGGTTTCAAATGCTTAACAGTAGCTAATAATGTGCCAATACTGAACTGCCATCTAAACTGTTTCCAGCTGAAGAATCTGCTCCTTAGGACACTTGGCCTAGTATCTCAGCTGGTAGATCTGTGAGCGGTCACCATGTCCCCGGTCAAATAGTCGCAGACAAAACAGAGCGGTGAAATTGCCACACGGACAAACAGTAGGCGGTAAAATTGCCGAAGATAACATTGATAGCTGCTATTCTAGGTCGCCGTTTCTAATCGGCGAATGACAAGTAGTCGAAAGTTTAGTTCATTCATTTATTCAGAGATACATTAACAAGTGTTAAAAATACAGCTTTATTAATGAAATTTCAGTTAATTTCTTTAGTCATTTTTTCGGACATACAAAAACAAGTTTTAAAAATACAGCATAATTGAAAATCTCTAAACTCTCGTTCGTTTTTACAACAATGCCATGTGGAAAATAAGTGGCACCACAAGCAGTGTTAAAAATAAATATCACATTATAAATGGCAAACGTGCAAAATTGGTAATGCTGAAAATAAATATCACTTTACAAACGGCTAACATGCAAAATTAGCAGTGTGGAAAAATAAATATCACTATTGTGCAAAAGGCTAAAATGTGCAAAGAACAAATGTGACATGATATTGAAAGAGATTCAGCTTTATTAGTTAATTTCTGTTATGCTTAAGCTACATTTATTTCAATGACAGTAGCAATATTCAATAAGTTTTGCTTTGGCTGATGATTTGGGAAATCAGCACAAATCGTTTTAAATACTTTGTTCACACAAATGTATTTTGTGTGTTTTTGAGGGGGCTGCATGCCGAGTTCGAACTGTCTTCTTTGTATAGCCACCGCATGCTTCTCCTGTCACAATTTTCTAGCCAGTCGTGCTCTTGTAGGATGGCTAATTGACATTGTTTGTGCAAAAGCACAGTGTCATGCCTCCAGTGCATTGTTACTTCAGAGCAAGTCACACATAACTCAATCATACTGGTTCCAGAAATGTACTGGAAATCTAGGACAGTGTCTTTTTTTTTTTATTTCTTGTAAGCCTCCCAATAGAGTTATCTTCAAAGTAGACCAGTATGCATTCTAGGTCCCCCAAATCATCGTCTTCTTGTAGCATCTCAAAGAACTGCTCGACATTATGCTCAGGCACAAAAGCAAGCCCTAGAATACAGCGCACATTGCATGCAAATGCCTCTTCTTGCATATAGTGCTGCTGCAACCCCTCCTGCTGGACTCTTCGCCACATTGCTTGGCTGAATGGAAATTACATCTACTTAGTTCTGCATCTGGTATCATTTCATGCAGAACATTGACAGCTGCAATTTCAAAGTCGGTCATAACACTAGATGCTCGCAGCTTTCCGCCTACCAATCCTTCCAGGTGAATAAAAAATGTTCTATATATTGCCTCACTTCTATCAGGAAGCAGGGCATATACACATGGGCGGTTAACTCCATGCACAAGCGCATGAATGGTGTAGAGCAGGTCATCGTCCCTCGGTGCCACTGCAAAGGTTCCATTGCAGAACCAGTGATCACTATTACTGAGCACATTTAAGTTGTAGTCACTGCAAAATATCAAGATGCCATCAGTATTTACTCAAAGAAAGGATTCATCACTTACTGTTTGGGAATACTGCAGGATATCTGAGTCATTAACACCACCCTGCTGTCTATGTCACCTCACATCATGCCTAAGAGTTTCCTGCATTGGCAACAGGTGTACATGGCTCAAAGACACCTGCTGCAACCCTTGCTAAACAACATTTCGAGTTACCTCCTCAGACTTGCAGGCTCTACGTCTCATGCCTGCCCAAGCCGTGATAACCTCTGCATGACCATGCACAGGGGCATGGTTATGCTCACTCAGAGGCATGGAAATTGTGTCGCAGAGCATGTGGAGATGAGCAAGGCAGGTGCGCAACTCACAGTGCCAGAATACCTTTCCCTGTGCCCCATTCTTCTCCTTAGTGTAAAGACAGTTATCCAACACCAACTTTTGCTTCCCTTTCTGTGTTGGCACATACTCCATGGCTGAATTTCAGTGAATGAAAATAAGAAGTCAGATTCACTTTAAATACAGCCATGGCAGCACCAGCTGCCACCAGATAGAGGACTAAAATCTGGATCGGGTACTGGATCAGCATCAGAACGGGGGAAATCTGGCTTGGTTACCAGATCAGCATCAGAATGAGGGAATACTGTCAGTTCCGACCAACGGAAATGGGAAAGGGGAAGAAATACATGAAGCACAACATGGATGAACATGGATCAGCAGCAATTAACAGTAAGTAACACAATACCAAGAACGTCGCGCATAGTATGTACCAGTACATCGCCAATGAATTTGGTCGCATTCTATACATTTGGTCCACGACCGATATGCAGGCGACTGAATGACATTTCAACATTCAGACCACCACTTATTGACCGCGACCAATTGTTATTGCGACGATCCATCCGTATGCCGGTAGAGCACCATGATTATATTGAATGGAGCTGTTTCTATCTCGCTACAGTTTGTGTTTCATATTTGTTTTCCTTTTTGCACAACATTCTGGTACTGGGTCTAAGTGTGCTTTATAAATAAATATGACTAAATAAATAAATGAATGTTTATAGTATGTTATTACTTACCCAGGATAGCCTGGCTGAGTTGCAACATTCCATTTTCAGTGAGGTCCTGCTTACCCATTTCCACAATTAGGCTGACTGGAGCACTGAGACATTAGATTACTTACTCATGGCCAGGCAATGAGTGTTCTCAAGCTGGTGCTCTGATCACTATACCACACTGCCTGTTAAATGCTTAGCAGTGGCTAACACTTTACCAATAATTAATTAATCACCATCTCAATTGTCCTTAGTTGCAGGATTTGCAAAGTGAGTAAGAAAGTGACTATGGGAAACTTAGATTGGTCAGGTAACACAGCTCATTACAGATGCAGTGAAATTTTAAACTGTGCTGTTGAATGTGGTGCAAAGTTGGAAGTGTCACGCTACGCATGTAGGGTGATGTTTCCAGACTTCACTCCAAGTTAGCGCAAAGTTCTTTTTTTAACATATAAACTTTGTTTATGTGTAATCCATGACCCACTCACTGACTAAATAGTTCGTACTCCCTGCATTGCCCCAGACCTTTACAAATGCAGTACCCCCACCCTACCACTAGAGTTGTGCGAAGTTGGAAAACTTCACACCGCAAAATAATTTGCAGTGTTTGCCACATTCAGAAAGTGCAAAGTGTTGACTTTACAAAGTTCTTGGCAGGTGAAGTGGTACTTGTCCAAGATAAGTTATGCTAATTCACTGCTGAAGTTGCAGCTTCACTTTAACTTCACCAGAAAAAGAGCCATTTCCTCAGGAAAAGTCAATGGGAAGTGGTAAAATGTAGAAGTGGGTAATTTGTGATGTTATTCATGAAGGCGTATTTCGCAAGTTCGCCACAACTTCACCAGTGAGGTAAAACTTCACGACATCTCTACCTGAAACCCTCTGGCATCCACCTCCCTCCTCCCCTCACAGTCCCAGCTTAGTTTCCTGTAATAATAAAAAAAGAGTATCAGTCAGATCCATAATTCTCAATCTCTTCCCCTCCCCCACCCGTGTAATATGTTAACCACACCACCCACTGCCCCACCCCATGCTTGCCCCCCATATCATATCACACTGAACCTCCAACACTACCCCATTCTCTAGTATGCAACCTCTCTTCTCCCCCCAGCTAAAAATTTAAAGGATACTCACATCTTAAACAAAGAAAACCATTAAACTTTGGAGCAAGTGCAAAGCCCTTTTCACTCATCAATGCCCTGCAATAAAATGAATGAATGACATCTTCATCTGTAGTAGCACCTGATTAGCTGTTTGTCAGCCAATCAGGTGTTATTATAGGAGAGGAAGTGATAATTGATTTATTCTGATTTATGGCACTGAGCAAAGAGGGTGTCTCGCTCACTCCAACACTGGACATTTTTCTTTTTTTGCAGGTCAGTGACATATCCTTTAAAATCTGTAGCTTGGGAAGTTGCGTGTTACTGCGTGGTGAAGGGTGTGGGTTTGCTCTGTGGTTATTGCCTTTGGGAGACAGTCATGGGGTGGTGGAAGTTGGGTGTGTGATTTTTTTTAATGAGATGCAGTATGGGTAGGGGGAAGGGAAGGATATCTAAGTACACCATGTATCTTTATTATAGTAAATTTCATCTGGACTTGGGAGGTGACTACAAAAGGGTGATTTGGTGGGGTTATTTAATTTCTAAAGGTCTGGATGGAGGGAGCTGGGTACTGTTTGTCACAGTGGGTGGAGGGTTGCTTAAACAGTAAAAAAAAGGCTTTTTCAAAAAAAAAAAACACTGCATAGTTTTCACCAATGAAATGTTACTTCACCTGGCAAAAACTGAAAATTTCGTACTTACCATAATTGATGATTTTTCCAAATATCTTCACCATTGATTACCTCTTGTGGGTC
Organism: Neoceratodus forsteri; assembly: GCA_016271365.2. Classification (NCBI taxonomy): domain Eukaryota; kingdom Metazoa; phylum Chordata; order Ceratodontiformes; family Ceratodontidae; genus Neoceratodus; species Neoceratodus forsteri. The sequence continues at coordinate 325,378,330 of CM057459.1, forward strand.
CAAGCTGGAGGTGCTAGGACCCCATGGGAGACAGAAAATTTCTGGTGGGAGCTGGTGATGTCAGAGGCCTCACACATGCATCACCACATGCGCTCACTGGTATATAGTGGCATGAGCTCCCAAAAGCTTCAATACCTTTTTTACTGAGAAGGCCGGCAGCATGAATCTAACGAGTAACCTATGCACTTAATCCTAAGGGCATGGGATAGGCCTGGTGCATGTATAGAAAGGGCCATCAAACCCAGTAATGCAGTGTCTTCACAGACCAAACCAAGTACAAAGGGGTGAAGACCACAACACAACAATACTGGAATGAGTATGGTGGATGGTGGGTGGGTGTGGTAATCAATAGTGAAGATATTCTGGAAGATCAACAGTTACAGTAAGTATGCCATTTTCATGCCTTTCAAGACACAGTCTTCACCACTGATTCCCACTTGTGGGTCAGAGTACCAAACTCAGAATGTCCCCCAGACCAGGGCAGTTGGAGTTCAGGTATCACGTAAGATAGTAATCTATTAACAATTGTCCTGCTGAAGGTTGCATGCTGCCTGGCATGGACATCAAGGGCATAGTGTTTGATAAAGGTGTGCACTGTGCTCCAAGTTGCAGCTCTGCAAATTTCACTAGTAGGCAAAGAGTGGATTTCTGCCAGGGAAGTAGCAACTGCTCTGGTGGAGTGGGCACATACATTGCCCTCCCATTTAACCTGAGCCATATTATAGCAGTGACACAGGCAATTTACAATCCAGGTAGAAATGCACTTGACTGTAACAGGCTGTCCCATTATATTAGGGTTGAAAGAGACAAAGAGCTGTTTAGACTGTTTGAAGTCCTTAGCCCAGTCCAGGTAAAACCTAAGGACCCTCTTAACATCCAGTGAGTGGAGAGTGGTTAGGCAGGATGATTAAGATGGAATTCTGACACCACCTTAGGTAGAAACATGGGGTGCGTATGGATAACTACTTTATCTCTATGAAAAACAGTATATGGAGGATCTGTGACAAAAGCATGGATTTCAGATACTCTGTGTGCAGAGGTGATAGCCACCTGAAATGCTACTTCCAAATTACAAACTTTAAGTCACAAGTTGTAATAGGCTTGAAGGGCTTGTGAGTGAGCAGATCCAGCACAAAACTGATATCCTGGGGAGTCACTGGCTTCCTCATGGGAGGCCTTGTGTGCAAAATACCCTTGAGGAACCTCTTAAACTGTGGTAGCTGTGCTAGGTAGAGGGTAGCCATGGGTGTGTGGTATACTGAAGTAGCACACAGATGTATCTTATCTCTGGAATACAGCAGGCCAACATTAGGAAGGTCTAGTAAGTACTCCAAAACATTGTCAGGTGGACACATGAAGGGGTCCATTGAGGTCTTATAGCCCCAGACTGAAACTCTTTTCCACTTGGTTGTGTCTTCTTGGTGGAAGGTTTACACACACCAATCATATTTCAGAGACCATGTGAGATACTTTATATCTGTTCATTTCTATCTCTCCAGGAGCCAGGCCTGAAGGTGAAAGGAGCACAGGTTGGGGTGGACCAGCTGGCCCTGAGTCAACAAGTCCAACTGAAGAGACAGAGCCTTCGGTTTGCTGACTGAAAGTATGTTCAACAGAGGAAACCATATCTGCCATGCTAGCAGAGGGCCACTAGAATCATCTTGCCCCCATATGTCTTCAGCTTCAGTAACAAGTTCTGGATGAGAGGGACTGGAGGGAATGCATACAGAAACAGACTTTGCCATGGCAGTCTGAATGCATCCTGACAGAAAACACCATGTCCTGGACTTCTGGAACAGAATTGAGACAGTTTAGTGATGAGTATGGACACAAAAAAGTCTACATCTAGGTACCTTCCAGTTCATCACTTTATTAACAGTGACAATAATAAAGTCCAGCTGGACCGACCCTTGTCCTCCTGGGAAGATATTTCCTGGGTGGGGACTTTGAAAGGTAAATTAAAATGCATCTCAGACACGTACAGGAGATTAGGCAATTCTGAGGAAAATTATCTTTGTCGAATAAGACTGGCTTGGGAGAGGAAGGCCACATGTACTATATCTGAAGAGGTTTGGAACAAATGCCTAAAATATGGATGGAGGGTCACTTCTTTCCCCACTTAGTAATAATTTTTCTGGAGGTTACTTGTTAAATATTTTAGGAGGCCCACATTTACTCAACACTTTCACCTCACAAACACTGCAGACTATTGGAGGATTTGTGGGGGAGTGGGTTCCTACTGGCACATATTTTAGGACTGGCCCAAGTTGGGTAGATTTTACGCAGATGTCCAGGAAAATGTTCAACAGATACTACAACAAGATATTCCAAACACTTTCACAGATTGGGTGCTGGGATTTCCCACTGTGGTCCAAATGCCTCCAACGAAATGCAAAGTGGTGCTGGTGCTATTAGCAGTGGCATTGAAATGTACAACAGCACACTGGATCCGAAAGGAACCCCCACAGGTCTCAGAGTGGCATACAAGAATGAGGCAGGTTTATGAGATGGAAACACTCATGGCTAAACTTCAACTCAGGGAAGATAAACATTTGGATAGGTGGTGCCTCTGGCTTCAGTGGGAGGAGGGACAGCAAGAACTGAGAGATTCTGTCCCCCCAGGAAGATACTTGAACCATAGGCCCCAAAGAGAACTGGAGTATTGGCATTTTGCTTCTCACCCTTGAGATGGTTTTTGGTGGGGTTGTCCTGTTGTTCATGGTTCTCCGCCCTTCCCCCATGAGACCTCCTATGCCAGCACTTGGTAAGTCCAGCAAGAAATGACAGTCTTGAACTTTATTTTCTGATAAGAAGATACCACACACAAAAACAGACCACTAGACCTGTGTTTTTTTAAGGTGCACAGCTCTATTGGTTTATACAATTTTCTACTATTTGTTTTTAAAGATAGGAAAAGATTTTATTTTTCCTTTTCCTGTTCCAGCATGATATCAATTCCAAGTCTATAAATGTACGGTATATTTTTGCTATATATTGTACTTCTACAGACCTCTGTCCTCATGTAGATACTGGACTCAGAATGTTCTATTATGAATCAACTGAGAGGCAGTATAGCGCAGTGGTTTAAGGCTCTGAGGTGCAAATCTGGTAACATCCAACAGACCAGACCGAGGTTTGAATCCCACAGCTTCCACTTGCATACTGTGTAACCCTGAGCTAGTCACTTAACTTCCCTGTGCTCCCAGGTCGCTCCTGTAAAAAGCTTTTAGCTTAGTGTGCTACTCCTGGTTAAACAACTAAATAAAAAAAACATAAAAAAAACAAACTTATGACATGCATATATGGAATAGATGTTATTAACTGTCATTTGCTTTCCTTCTTGAATAATGCTGAGTTTCCAAAAAAAAAAGTCCACATCTGTGGTGCCTCATTCACTGAATAGTGATTTCACAACATCTGGTGCTAGTGACCACTCATGAGGATTGGCCTCTGTTTGACTGCCGTTACAAAACAGAATATATGCAATATATTGAAAAATATGCATTAATGTATGTCAATACATTGAGAAATACATTGTCCCAATGCAATATAGCACATCATATTTTATTAAATATATTAAATACACTGATATAATATATTTCTAACTCATAGTATGCAAAAATATATATCACTATACTGAGAAATGCAATGACTGAATGAAATACAGTATAATATACAGTATTTTAAGCATATACTAAATCAATATATTTCATATACTGAAACAATATAGTTCTAATTTAAAAGATTATAAATGATGTATGTTTAATATATTGAAAGAATATAGTTTATTATACTGGAAAGTATGTCAATACATTGAATTGATGAAATATATTAAACAATATATTTCAGAAAATATAATCATGATTTATGTCTGCCTCATGCATTGCTTGAAAGGATGTCAATCTATTTAGTTATACATTGTCTGAAATATATTATATTTCAAATATATACTGTATTCTTTGTATATGTTACATATATTTGTGTATATGTTACATATAGTTTTTATATATGTTACATATATTTTTGTAAATGTTTACTTTGATCCCATGTGCACATTTGCATTACTAATTTGCTTATTTCAAAAACACAGTTTATCAGCCACAATCATGATAATTTCTATTTTTCAAATAATTTTCAATTGCCAACATTAGCTTACAGACTGAAAGGAAAGGTACAAGGTATAAATTAAGTACTTATAGGATCTCACCCTAACCTAAAAGGGAAACAAAATGGAGTGGTATAAATACTGATCTTAGCAATCAATAAGCATAAGCTTGTGAGGCAAGTCTTTTGTGTAAGTATAAATGTATGAAATGTAGGTTTCAGTTAAAGCTGCACTGTAAAACAATAATTCCAATGTAAATATCTCCATCGTTACTAATATGCTGAACTCCAGTTGTATAGATATGGGTACATTAAACCATAATTAATACCCTTTGTTTTTGTCTGGTTAAGTTACTATTTATAGTAATCTCTATTACACATGTATATTGCATATATTTGTAAATATAGGAAACATCATTTTGAAATGTAAAAAAAATTCATGCATACATATATCAAAAATATACCAATAACATATATTTACCATCCTTATTATAAGGGCACAGTCACACCCCATAGTTAGGGTTGGATTGTAGCAGTTCTATGTTAAATCACAGTTTTTACACTTTAATAACTTTGCAACTGTTGAATGGATTTCCACTAAATTTGGCATGCATGGTCTTGCGGGGGTAGATCTCTGGATGTACCATGTTTTGTTCTGGTTGGATATACAGATTCAGAGATACAGATAGTGCAAAAGATGAATTTTTCAGAATGTTTCCCCATTCGTATGAACGGGTTTTCTGTCAACTTAGCTAGCACCCTAACAGTTTGGAATTTTGGCCTAAAAATTTCTGGGTAGAAGGGGACTGGCCCACAAATGTACATTTTGCTTGTTTGGTGAAAAAATATGAATCTGTTCCAAAGTTATTTCATTTTGAAATTTTGAATAACTGGCTATGAACATGCTCAGTAAGCACTTAAAAACAGCTGTTAGAAACAAACAAAAAAAAAAGAGTTATTTTTTCATATTGATGTCATCCTTTTTTGAGAGGAGAAAATCCTTTTTCATTTTGCTGCCATCTTGTTTTCCATTTTACCCATCAAATTCAAATTTTGAAAACCACAAAAATGACATTCTGGAGAGCAACCAACGCATGTGGCTTGCTTATTCTGACCCCTTAGCAGAATTCTGCACTTAACTATTGGAGAAATGCCCTTGTAATTTTTTTTTTAAATATTAGAAATCTTTTTTTGTGACTGGTGATATGAAAAAAGATCCTTTTTTGTATGACGAATCATGAAAAAAGATATTTTTTGTGAGAGGAAAATCCTTTTTTTTTTGCCATTATGTTTTCCCTGGTGTCTAGTGGTGCCCCTCACTCTCCTATCACCCTTCCTTTCATACTTTTGTTTCTCTGGTGTCTAGTGACACCCTCAATCCTCTGAGTCTGACCGCATCGCACTTGAAATGAAGAAAATGGTCCCTCTATGTTTTCTTCTTTTTTTTGTAACCTGTAAAAAAGGAAATGGTCCTTCGCCAATCTGACACCCCACCACCCACTCAGCACCCACCACCCTGCATCCCCTATACACCCTCACTCATCTTAACAGGTGCAAGGCTGAAAATCCAATCTGCTACGGAAAACATGCCTTGTTGCTGGAACCGCCAACTGCAATATCAGAAAGCAAAGTAAGTGCAGTTCAATGTATTTCAATGAGGTTTTCAACTTTGATGCATAACTTAGCCATTTTTTCATATTTTATTTTATTTATTAAATTTTGATTACCTGGTAGGCCCACTGAGCCCCAAAGGTCCCTTTTTCAGGGGTGACCCAGGATAATGTACAGAGACAGAGTGTCAGGTACAACTTATTACAGAGAGAGAGTGCAATTTTTACCCCAAATTTTCAACATGGCCTTTTTGGGACTGTGCCTTACGAGCAATGTCAGTAGATTTATGTAAATCTGTCCAGAAAGACAATTTTGCAGTTCCTTGTTGAAATTACCTTTCTGGCAGGATTTTAACATTTTCACTGCACTTGTTCATGATGTGGGGTCATAAGAAGGGTATGTTTAAAATTTGGGGTCAAAATACATAAGTTAAGTTATGCACATCCATTGAAATTTTGCTACGCTCGCTTGTAACTCTGGTCATTTTAAATATTTTGACCCTAAATTTTTAGTATAGCTATATTTTTACACCACCTTATGAATGTCACATCTGTCATTTTTAAAATTCTGGCCAGACTGTGTTTTTGCACCTGTGGCATGGAATGTCATTGCGGTGGTGAGGAATCACATTTTGGTTGAGATTTGGATTCGAAAATTTTCAGTACGGGTTCATGAGGTGGGATAATAAGGTGGCTATGGTGACAATTTGGTTGCAGTTTTCCTACAATTGTAAGTGTAGGGCCTGGAGGGCCCTGTGCTTTCACAGCTACTTACATATGCGCATCTATGGATGTCCTCCCACAGGCAAATAATAATACAATTCTACTATCTTAACAAGTAAGAAAATGAATTGCAAAAACTTTGTTAATGTACTAGTTAGAGCTGAAGTGACAAAATTAGGGAAATGTGGTGTTAGGGTTTCCAACCCTAAGACCCCACCCCCACCCTGCAGGCAGCAACAGGCATGGGGTGTTCCTTGGGGTTGTGAACCCTAATGCTCACCCCATTCTCATATCCTGTACCCATCTTAGCTTATTTACTCATAGAATGGAGTGAGCATTAGGGTCATGCCACATTTCCCTGCTTTTGTCACTTCAACTCTAACTAGTGCATTAGCACATTTTTTGGCAATGAATTTCAATATATTTGGAATTTAATCATTATATTTTGCAATATATGTAGTATAGTAAAGTGGCAATAATGTGTATATTTGAAGAGCCGTTCACAAAAACTTTAACAAAACCTAATATTTAGACACAGTCCATCTTGTATTTCTCATTAGTGCTGAATTCCTCCTCCACATTATTTATTACTGAGATCATTTGTATAAAAACAGGATCTTTGCTCCTGAAAAGTTAATCTATTCCAGCTGTTTTCTCCCTACCTGAAGTCACAGAGCACTGCTTGTGATATCACAGTTACTCCCATGGCAACAGACTGTGATATCACAACAGAGGATTATGACTTGAAGTAGGGAGTAAGCTATAGAGGCAGATGGACTCTAAAGAAACTCTTAGTGATAAAGATCATATACTCATGCAAACTTCCTTAGTAATAAATAATAGGGAGAAGCAATATATAAACTATACATGGAATGCAGGCAGAATTGTACATAATTATTATACTTTTTAAAGTTTTCTTTGAGGCATCAGTAGCTCTTTAAAATATATTGCAAATATATTTGCAAATTTTTAAATATATAGAAATATATTGAATTTCCAATACATTACAATATAGTATAAAACAAGTAGATTGGAATATATTTCCAAATATATCATTAATAATATATTTTAAAATATATTTCATTTTTGTAAGGGTGAGCTTGTGTACCAGAGTGTTCTGGACTCCTGGCAGGTAGATTGCCTGGAGCAGGATCTCCTGCTCCAGGCATAATTCCCATATACTCGTCTCCTCCCTGCAGAGACAGAACTGAGGCAGGACACAATAAGGTCCACATCTGAAGCGCCTCATACATTGAGTAGGTACCATTCCCACACTCTCACTGCCTCCCTGCAGAGACAGAATTGAGGCAGGACACAATGAGGTGCACATCTGGAGCGCCTCATTCATTGAGTAGGTACCATTCCCACACTCTCACTGCCTCCCTGCAGAGACAGAATTGAGGCAGGACACAATAAGGTGCACATCTGGAGCGCCTCATACATTGAGCAGGCACCATTCCCACACTCTCACTGCCTCCCTGTGGAGACAGAATTGAGGCAGGACACAATGAGGTGCACATCTGGAGTGCCTCATACATTGAGTAGGTACCATTCCCACACTCTCACTGCCTCCCTGTGGAGACAGAATTGAGGCAGGACACAATGAGGTGCACATCTGGAGCGCCTCATACATTGAGTAGGTACCATTCCCACACTCTCACTGCCTCCCTGTAGAGACAGAATTGAGGCAGAACACAATAAGGTGCACATCTGGAGCGCCTCATACATTGAGTAGGTACCACTCCCACACTCTCACTGCCTCCCTGCAGAGACAGAAGAGTGTGCTCCTCCTTACTTGTTGATACAGTACTGTACATGACAGATTTGGTGTCTGTCTGTCTGCAGGAGAACTGTCTTTCAGCTGGCTAAGTCTACCAGGGCTATTGCACCATACAGAACTGCTCACATCTCCACCACACTGATGTAACGATGAGTCTCTGACAGGTCCCAGACATCTTGTGTCTGAAGGCCCTGGCAGTGAGCTCCCCCACCCCAGCACAGCATCTGTGGTAAGGATCACCTCTGGCTCTGGTGGGGAGAAGGAGAAGCCCTGGAGAAAGCTGTCCCTCACTGACCACCACATCAAGGACATCAGGAGGGGTTTGGTTACCTGAAATGGATAGTTTTGAGGGTGTGATGCCTGTGATCATTGTGCACTGAGCAACCGCTGGGTTGTCCTCATGTGCAGCCATGCCAGAGGCACTGTGAACACAGAGGAGACTATTAAGTCCAGCTTGTGCTGCATGGAAAGGGCTTGCACAGTCTTGCATTCCCTGATGCAGCATGCCATCTGTAGAACTGCTCATAGTCTGCTGTCTGGGAGGAAGGCCCAACCTGAGCCGAGTCCGGAAAAGCCCCCTTTGAACAATAACTCCTGGGAGGGTACCAGTTGAGACTTCAAATGGTTTAGCAGGACTTTCATGGATATTAGGAAGTGAGAGACAGTGGCCACTGCCTGCTCTGTTTCTTGTTTGGACGAGCTTGAGAGTAGCCAGTCATCCAGATACAGGAAGACGTTGAGTCCTGTCTGCCTGAGGTACACTACAAGTACTGCAAAGCACTTTGTAACAACTCATGGTGCTGAGGAAAACCCAAATATTAGGTATCTGAACTGGTAGTGCTGTCCCTCCAAACAGAACTGAATGTACTTTGGTGGCTGGGGGTGCACCAGTATGTGCTCGGATGCATCCTGCATATCCAGTGATGCTAACCAAACCTGATATTTCAGGTAGGGTGGCAAGGATCCCAGAGAAATCACCTTGAATTTTCCTCAATCCGTGTATTTGTTCAGATTTGTCAGGTTGAGAACAGGGTACATGCCCCAAGATTTTTTGCTACCAGGAAGTAGTGGGAGTAGAACCCTATGTTCCATTCTGATTCTGGCACTATTTCCACGGCCCTGTTTCTTGGAAGGCTCACAATCTCTTGTGCCAGAAGCTCTAACATGTGAGCTGACAAGGGGATTTGCCTTCAGGGAAAATGGTCCAGAAGTGTTTCTGTCAATTCCAGGGAGAAAACCTCTCTGATAATCCTGGACCCACATGTGCATCGAGATGGATTCCCACTAACGGTAAAACTGGGTCAGCCCCCCTTCCCCCACTGGAGAGGAGACATCCACATTGGGCAGCTGAAGTGGAACAGATGCCAGAGTTTCAGGTGGTGGCACAGATCACTTCTGGTGCCTGTGCTTTTGGCTGTACCTTCTTTTGGGGCTAGGGAGGCTGGGCTTTCTTGTTTTGTGCTCCCCTGTCCCTGCCACAAAAGGACCACTTGTTGTGAAAAGAGCCATGTCCCTTACTCCTCTGTGAGTTAAAGAGAGCTGGCCTGAAGGTTTTAATAGTCATCCTAGTTTCGTTAGACTCTTTAGGAGACTGCTTCTTCTGCTAACCAAACAGATAAGTGCCATCGAAAGGCACATTCATGATCTGTTACTGAATGTCCAGGATGAAGTCAGCAGTCCACAGCCAGGAGTGCAATATGATGCAAATGTCTGCAGCAGTGAAGTGAGCTGCTGCATCAAAATCATCCATACAGGTTTTAAGCTGGTGGTTGTTAAACTCAATACCTTGTTTAACAGCTAGCAGCATCTCTTGTTTTGCCTCTGTGTCTGACAGGGCCTCTCCTAAAGACTTAAGCTTGCTCCTGAGTGCATACTCATACTTATGGAAGTGACCCTGGTAGCTAGTTATCCTCATGCCAAGCGTAGTCAAGGCACAGACCTGCTTGCCCATGGTGACTTTGTATGACTCTTTGTTAGTGGGATGTGCTGTGACCTGTCTACCTTGTGTGACTCTTTGTTAGTGGGGTGTGCTGTGACCTGTGTACCTTGCATGACTCCTTGTTAGTGGGGTGTGCTGTGACCTGTGTACCTTGTATGACTCTTTGTTAGTGAGGCGTGCTGTGACCTGTGCACCTTGCATGACTCCTTGTTAGTGGGGTGTGCTGTGACCTGTCTACCTTGTATGACTCTTTGTTAGTGGGGTGTGCTGTGACCTGTCTACCTTGTATGACTCTTTGTTAGTGAGGTGTGCTGTGACCTGTCTACCTTGCATGACTCCTTGTTAGTGGGGTATGCTGTGACCTGTGTACCTTGCATGACTCCTTGTTAGTGGGGTGTGCTGTGACCAGTCTACCTTGCATGACTCCTTGTTAGTGGGGTGTGCTGTGACCTGTGTACCTTGTATGACTCTTTGTTAGTGGGGTATGCTGTGACCTGTGTACCTTGCATGACTCCTTGTTAGTGGGGTGTGCTGTGACCTGTCTACCTTGTGTGACTCTTTGTTAGTGGGGTATGCTGGGACCTGTCTACCTTGTGTGACTCTTTGTTAGTGGGGTATGCTATGACCTGTGTACCTTGCGTGACTCTTTGTTAGTGGGGTGTGCTGTGACCTGTCTACCTTGTGTGACTCTTTGTTAGTGGGGTATGCTGTGACCTGTGTACCTTGTGTGACTCCTTGTTAGTGAGGTGTGCTGTGACCTGTCTACCTTGCATGACTCCTTGTTAGTGGGGTGTGCTGTGACCTGTCTACCTTGCATGACTCCTTGTTAGTGGGGTGTGCTGTGACCTGTCTACCTTGCATGACTCCTTGTTAGTGGGGTATGCTGTGACCTGTGTACCTTGCATGACTCCTTGTTAGTGAGGCGTGCTGTGACCTGTCTACCTTGCATGACTCCTTGTTAGTGGGGCGTGCTGTGACCTGTCTACCTTGCATGACTCCTTGTTAGTGAGGTGTGCTGTGACCTGTGTACCTTGCATGACTCCTTGTTAGTGGGGTGTGCTGTGACCTGTCTACCTTGCATGACTCCTTGTTAGTGAGGCGTGCTGTGACCTGTGTACCTTGCATGACTCCTTGTTAGTGGGGTGTGCTGTGACCTGTGTACCTTGCATGACTCCTTGTTAGTGGGGCGTGCTGTGACCTGTCTACCTTGCATGACTCCTTGTTAGTGGGGTGTGCTGTGACCTGTGTACCTTGCATGACTCCTTGTTAGTGGGGTGTGCTGTGACCTGTGTACCTTGCATGACTCCTTGTTAGTGGGGTGTGCTGTGACCTGTCTGCCTTGTATGACTCCTTGTTAGTGGGGTGTGCTGTGACCTGTGTACCTTGCATGACTCCTTGTTAGTGGGGTGTGCTGTGACCTGTGTACCTTGTATGACTCTTTGTTAGTGGGGTATGCTGTGACCTGTCTACCTTGCATGACTCCTTGTTAGTGGGGTGTGCTGTGACCTGTCTACCTTGCATGACTCTTTGTTAGTGGGGTATGCTGTGACCTGCCTACCTTGCATGACTCCTTGTTAGTGGGGTGTGCTGTGACCTGTGTACCTTGTATGACTCTTTGTTAGTGGGGTGTGCTGTGACCTGTCTACCTTGTATGACTCTTTGTTAGTGGGGTGTGCTGTGACCTGTCTACCTTGCATGACTCCTTGTTAGTGGGGTATGCTGTGACCTGTGTACCTTGCATGACTCCTTGTTAGTGGGGTGTGCTGTGACCAGTCTACCTTGCATGACTCCTTGTTAGTGGGGTGTGCTGTGACCTGTGTACCTTGTATGACTCTTTGTTAGTGGGGTATGCTGTGACCTGTGTACCTTGCATGACTCCTTGTTAATGGGGCGTGCTGTGACCTCCTTGGGCATTATGCTATGTTATTCTCAGCCATGAATGGCAATGGCATCTGCTATATGCTGTGTGAAATATACTAGCTTAGCTTTAGGCACCACATATTTCTCGTCCATCGATTTGGGAACAGCTGCAACCAAAGCATGCCTCTTCCATACCACTTTTGAGAGAGTCTCTAGATCTGACTGGATGGGAGGAACTAAGGAGACTGGGATATCAGGCACATTTAGAAACTCCAGTTGGAGGCGCCTAGCCTAGACTATGGTTGCTGGCTCAAAATTAAATGTGGAGTGCATATTTATGAGCAGAGCCTAGAAGGAGCAGTCCTCTTGAGGTACAGTGACAGGAACTGGATCTGAGCTCTCTGACTAAAGTAAGACTCATCCTCCTCACCATCAGAGATGACGAGGTCAGGATCTGACTCATCCCCCTCTATAACCTCCTCACCTGCAGAGTAGTAGAGAGGATGGAGTTGAAGAGCTGACAGCGCAGATCATGGCTACGGCAACAGCGTCAGCATTGCACCTGGCCCCAGGGGAATGGGAAACAGTGTCAGCAGTAGTCACATGGTGTCCTGAAAGGAAACAACCCTGACACACAGGCTCATGTGGCACTGCATTTGGTGCCGCAAATGGCATCAGGTTGACCCCAAGGGACTCGACGCTGGTGCTATGCATGGCATCACAAACAGGGTCGATGACCCAGCTGATACCAAAGTGACCGACTGTGGCACAATGACTGCCTTGTCCCTGAAAGGGATACAGGTGATACCACAGGTGGGGCAGACATAAGCAGCACCACCCACTGCACCAGCTCAGAGGTTGCCATCAATGAACAGTTGTGTGCCAGTTTAAAATGGCACCATAGATGGCACCAGCTCCACTGTACCCACTACTTCATAAGAGCTGCTCAGTGGCTGTACTGCCCACAAGGGTCCTCTCCAACAAACAGAGAGAGGCTCCAGGATGAAAACATTGACCTCATGGGCCCAGGCATCCCTGCAGTCATTTATGACAATGGTGAGGAGCCCAAACCCATAGAAGTCAAATGCCTCACAGCTGAATGTCCAGAAGATGACCTCAACTGGTGCCGTTTCTTCCCCTTCTTACAGGAAGAGGCTGAGGCCAAATGGTGCACAGACCCCAATGATGAGTGTGTGCAGGATCTGTACCATTTCTTTTTGTGACTCTGGGAGGACTGCCACCCCAGATGTTGGCCTGCCCATTGTGAAAGTGACTGCCCAGAGAGAGTTGGTGACCGGACACAGCCCAGTTGCAAGAGCAACTTGCCTTTTCAGGCTCCCTACTTTCTCCCATGGTCATTGACTGTTAGCACGAGGTAGGGCTGAGAAAGTCTGAATATTTTTGTGTTTAACTAACTAAACTGACACAAAAATAATGGATCCATGACACCGCACTGACGGTTCCTTGCCGACGCGACATTTCCCTGACACCACTATGTCGACTACAACTGCAGTCAGCATTGTGCACTGGAGGAGAAAGTTGTTCCCCCACACCCCTCTAACTTACTATAATCAACTGCAAGTCAGAGCTGATTTGGAGAGGGGGTGCAGGGCCTCGAGAAATGGTGTCAGGGTCCCGAGCAGACTTCAGTGATGTGTTGGTGTTGTCAGCATCGATGACATTGCTGTAGAGACGCCATAAGAAAATAACAAACTCCAGTGTATTAAACACTAAAGCTGAAAAACTGAACAATGTTATTGTATAGATAGTGAAGTTCTGGCCCTAATGAGGACAGCAGCGACACTACTGATGTGCACATGATTGCAGGAGAAAAAAGGAACTGAGGCAGCTGGGGGCTGGCGCCACTGTATCCCAGCGGGTGTGTGCAGTGACATGCTGGCATCACCATCTCCCACCAGAAAAGTTCTGCCTCCCATGGGGTCTAGTGCCTCCTGCTTAGATCCAAAAGTGGGAATCAATGGTGAAGACTGATTCTTGGAAGATCTATGTATAATGGCACTTCACCAGAACTTACGCTGATGAAGTGCTGCTATGGCAACTGAGGACGTTCACATCAGATGCTGGAAATAATAAAACAATCTAAAGTTTACCCTGCATCCTAGCCTGAGGGTTTTCCATTATCTAAGTTGGTGAGCTAAACTATTTACATACTGTTCTGATTAATGGTTTCACCACAACTCCAGCTGCCTTCACCTGAGCAGTTCTGTGTATGAGATAGTGCTGTCAGTCTGCCTGCCATAATATTTCAAGGTGTTAGGTTAGTATTCTACAAAATTACCAGACATTTTTTCTGTTGGGTGTCTTTCTTCTAACCTCCTGACTGAGGTAGCTTGGGGTATATTGTTTCTTAGTGTATTTTTCTTTTCCTCATCAATATTTTATTTATTTGTTAACCTGGTGAGGGCACTGGTCCCAGGAACTGTTTTCAGGCACATCCTGAACCATCAAGATGGCACAAAAAGTGAATCGTAGAAGCAAACAGAAGTGCATACACGGTTGTGGTCAGTATGCCAGCTTCTGAGGTCCTCAAGCTTTTTTGGATTTAAAAGACTTCTGCATATGGGGGAACCTTTTTGATTAAAAGCTTGTTTTATTAACTGATGTAGGACTTTTTCCTGTTTTTTTAACAGCGTTTTTCGTCAGTCTGTCATTTTCACATACTTTTCCTGGTCATCACCCAATGCTGTCCATTTTTCACACAAGTGCTGAGAGTCACATGACTGTGGAAAACAATGATACAATGCTAAAAAAGTCTGGCACAATTTCAGGTAGGCAGAGAGAACCCAGTTAAAGGAAGGAATGGAAACTGGATTCTTGGGGTCAGAAGAAGAGGTCTAGAGTCTTAGGGTAGGGTAAATCATAGGAGAGGAAATCTTAGGGTTAGAAGAGAGACGGTGTCATAGAGAAAGGTATAGAAGAGAGAGTCTTATAGTTAGAAGAAGAGAGAGACAGAGTCCTGCAGGCCTACTAAACCAGATTATTTAGATCTTGGATTACAAATACCTTTGAGTTTAGAGCTCCTTTACAAAGGTTCCACGTCAGTAGCATAATACAGCAAGATGCTATTGTTAAACAACCTGTGACATATCTTATTACCTCATACAGATACTCCACGGGGAGGACATGCAAATGCATTATGGCAATGGACCCCCCTCCACCAGAAACTGGGCAGCAACCGGGCAGCCATGCTATGGGTGGTTACCACCAATTTCTGACCTTGGTCCCTTATGGCACATCCAACAAAAATTGCACAACTCCTCAAGCAATAACTATTTTTTTTTTAAAGGAAAGACAGCTAATTTCCAGTTGCATTGGGGGGATGGATAGAATACACGGAACCATTTTACTGTTACGATAAATGCCATAGGATCTTTAATTTCTACCTGGATAGCTATTTGAGATGGTCAGAAGAGATGAAAAAATTACTTACCATAGTAATCTTGTTTTTTCAAAGGGAATCTTACAGTATTCTGATGTATGCAGTATGGTCTCACCAAGGGACTGCCCCAGAGCCAAAATGGTTAATAGAACGTATGTAAATGATGGTATGCTAGTTTCAAGCTCGGTTTTCAAACCACTGTCCCTGGTAAACAGTTCTAAACCATCTGATTCTTACAAAGCATGCACAAAGAACTATCTAAGTATGCTACTACTACTACTAACAAGTAGGCCCCCCCATTATGAATTATCGTTTCTCCCCACCAACTGGTTCAGACTGGCACTACTAAGACTCAAGTCACAAAGGCACAAGAGAAAAACATACCCACAGGTTTGCAACATCCTTAGTACAGCTGGATTACAGTGACCCTAGGTTCTTAATAGGGCAGGAAAGGAGGGAGCTCAGAATACAGTAAGATTCCCTTGGAAGAAACAAGACTGCTATGGTAAGTAATTTTTTATTCAAACCCCAGGGAATCTTACTGTATTCTGACTTATGCAGACTACCCAAGCAGTACCTTTGGAAGTGGGCATAGAACCTACTTAGGAAACAGGCTCTGCAGGACTGCTGTGCCAAACTTGGCATGCCCTCTGGCCCGAACATCAAAACAATAATGCTTGGTAAGTGTGTGGACCATCTTCCAGGTAGCTGCCTTACAGATATCCACCAGGGGAATATCCCTAGCAACTGCCAAAGAGGCCGCTGTACCCCTGGTCGAATGGGCCCTGAGGCCTGTACGTGGCTGCTTACCCACCTTGTTGTAGCAGAACTGAATGCAAGCCACAATCCATCTTGCAATGGCTCTCTTAGTAGCTGGCTTCCCTTTCTCCACCTCTCTATAGGTGATGAACAGCTGAGTTTGATTCTGCCTTTTTGTGTGGTCAAGGTATAGTAGTAGCTGGTTGCCCTTTTTACATCCAGACTGTGCAGCCTGCATTCACCTTAGGTGGAATGATCAGTAAAAAAGACAGGTAGTGTAATGTACTGGTTAAGGTGGAACTCTGATACCACCTTGGGCAAGAATTTTCTAGTAGTCCTCAGGACGACTTTGTCTCTATGGACAGCAATGTAACCAGGCTCTGTAGACAAGGTCTGAAGCTCACTAATCCTTCTAGCAGAAGTTATGGCCACCAGAAATACCGTTTTCCAGGTCACATACTTGAGGTCTGCTGAAGACATGGGTTCGAAGGAGGTCTGCATGAGCTGGGCATGCAAATGTTCAGGTCCCGCATAAGAGTTGGTTCTCTATGTGGAGGATGCAAATGCAGCAATCCCTTAAAAAACTTTCTGAGTATTTCCATAACCCCTTCTGACAAATGCAAATCTGCATATTCTAAGTCCTCAAGAGCCAGGCTTTGAACCTGAGGGACTGCAGGTTGGAATACATGATCTTGCCTTGAGAGGATGACAGTAGGTTGTGCCTCCTGGGGAGGCTGATTGGTCCAGTTACTGACATTGATAGGATCATGGAGTACCAGGGCTGTCTGGCCCAGTCTGGGACAATGAGAATCATTCTTGCTGGCTGGGCTCTGAGTTTGTTCAGCACCCTTAGTAGTAAAGGGAAGGGAGGGAATGCTTACAGAAACCTCCCTGTCCAATCCAGTAGTAGTGCATCCAGAGGGATTGTGCCCTTGATAGGGGGTCTGCAGCAGAATTGTGGTAGCTGATGATTGCCTGGAGCTGCAAACAAGTCCACTTCTGGAGTGCCCCATCTCCTGAAGGTGACCTCCAAGACCTGCTTGTTCAGTGACCACTCATGGTGGTGGTTCTGGTTGATTCTGATGCGAGCATCTGCCAGAATACTGTCCTTTCCTGGGAGGTGGACAGCTGAGAGGGAAACATCCAGGGAATATGCCAAGATCCAGATATTTATTGCCTCCATGCACAGTGGAGTTGACCTTGTACCCCCTTGTTTATGTAATACATGGTGGTTGTATTGTCTGTTCCGACATAAACCATCTTGCCCCTTACTAGACTGGTGAATGATTGGAGACCCAGGAGTACTGCTCTGAGCTCCAACAAGTTGACGTGCAGGACTAATTCCTGCTTTGTCCACGTGCCATGTGCTGTGTGATCCCTCAGATGTGCCCCCAACCCAGGAGGGATGCATCTGTGGTCAGTACCAGTGAAGATACTTGCTGTAAGAATGGCACCTCTTGATGCCTTACAGGTGGCAGGCACTAGACAGCTAGTTTCGGAACCAACTCGTGAGGGAGCAATCTTAGACCTCGTACTCTCAAACGGGGGCAGTGAGAGGATCTCAGATCTAGAAGTGGATTGCCATCTGGGGACAAGTGACCATCAAACAGTGTGGTTCACGTTAAACTCAGCTACCGAGTCAAGCCATGCAAAAGTGAAGGTACTGGACTTTAGGAGGGCTGACTTTGGCAAGATGGGAGAGTGCCTCAGAAAAGCACTAGCAAACAGGCTAGAAGGAGGTGTGGAGCAACAATGGGGAATTATCAAAACTGCCATCACAGAGGCAACAAGCCTTTGTGTGAAGCAAATAAACAAATCAAAATGAAAGAAAAAGCCACTATGGTTCTCAAAAGAGGTGGCTGTGAAAGTCAGGAAGAAAAAGATAGCATTCCGGAAGTATAAGGAAACACAGAAGGAGCAGGACAGAGAGCTGTACCAGTTAAGGCAGAAGGAAGCAGGGAGGGAAGTCAGAATAGCAAAGGCCCAAACTGAGGAAAAGATAGCCAACTCAGTTAAGAAAGGGGGATAAAACCTTTTATAGGTACATCAGCGAGCGTAGAAAGACAAAGGGAGGGATAGTGAGGCTGAATAGAATGAACGGTGGGTGGGCAGAGGGGGACAGTGAAAAAGCAGGAATACTGAATGAATATTTCTGCTCAGTATTCACAAAAGAGGAGGGGGAAGTGCCTAATCCAATTAACAGAAGCACTCTTGATAGGGGGGTCGATCCCAGTCCTTTCACAGAAGAAAGGGTTCTGCAAGAACTCCTAAAACTGAAGGTGGACAAAGCAATGGGTCCTGATGGAATTCACCCCAGAATTCTAAAAGAATTAAGGGAGGAACTAGTGAAACCACTGGCTACTCTTTTAATAAATCATGGGAGGATGGTGTGGTACCCGAGGACTGGAGGAAGGCGGATGTGATTCCCTTCACAAAGTGGGACCAAGACAGAGGCAGGAAACTACAGACCTGTCAGTCTGACCTCTGTGGTAGGGAAAGTGATGGAGTCACTCTGAAGGAAAGAATAGTTGAGTACCTAGAGGCCAGTGGAGCACAGGACCCAAGGCAGCATGGATTCACAGCGGAAGGTCATGTCAGACGAATCTAATAGATTTCTTTGACTGGGTGACCAAAGTAGTAGACCAGGGAGGGGCTGTGGACATGGCCTACCTAGACTTTAGAAAGGCATTTGACACAGTCCCACACAAAAGATTAATAGTCAAATTAACCAGCCTGGGAGTGGGACCCAGGGTGGTAGCTTGGATAAAACATTGGCTGGACAACAGGACACAGAAGGTAATTGTAAATGGAGTCCACTCTGAAGAAAGGGGGTTACTAGTGGGGTACCGCAGGGTTCAGTATTGGGTCCAGTCCTTTTTAATGTCTTCATCAGTTACATTGCAGAGGGACTGGAAGGAAAAGTATGCCTTTTTGCAGATGACACAAAGATCTGCAACAGGGTTGATACACAAGGAGGCGTGGAAAGGATGAAAAGGGACTTGTCAAGGTTGGAGGAATGGTCAGAAGTATGGCAGCTAGGATTCAATGCAAAGAAGTGCAAAATAATGCACCTGGGAAATAAGAACCCAGGGGAAGAATACACAATGGGTGGGAGGTGGTAACAACAACAAAAAAGGAAAGGGACCTGGGGGTAATCATATCAGATGACCTTAAGGTTAGCAAGCAATGTGAGAAGGCAGTAGGGAGGGCGGGGGTATACTGGGATGTATAGGGAGAGGCATCAGCAGCAGAAAACAGGAAGTTGTTATCCCTCTGTACAGACAGTTGGTGAGACCCCATCTGGAGTACTGTGTCCAGTTCTGAGACCCCATCTCCGCAAGGACATAGACAGGATAGAGGCAGTCCAGAGGAGGGCAACTAAAATGGTGCAGGGTCTGCAAGAGAAGCCGTATGAGGAGAGACTAAAGGAGCTTAATATGTATACCCTTGAGGAAAGAAGGAGAGGGGGACATGATAGAAACTTTTAAGTACCTCAGTGGAATCAACAAAGTCCAAGAGGTAGCATCTTTCAGAAAAAGAGACTTGCAAGAACAAGGGACACAATTTAAAAGATAGAAGGAGGCGGTTCAGGGGCAATGTGAGGAAGTATTATTTCACAGAGAGGGTAGTGGATGCATGGAACAGCCTTCCTGAGGAGGTTGTGGGGTCTAAAACTGTGGGAGAATTCAAGAATGGATGGGACAGACATAAGGCAATTCTTGTGGGGGGTAGGAAGAAATAGGCTGTTGGTTAACTAGGATCTGCGGCCTATCCTGTAGGTAGGGAAATGGGCAGACTAGATGGGCCTAGCGGTCCTTATCTGCCATCAAAGTCTATGTTTCTATGTTTCACCCCTTGCCTGAGGTTGGCCTTGTCTTGCCACCACTGCAGAGCTTGGAGAAATGTTACTGTGATGGGCACTAGCTTTGACAGAGAATCCCTCTTTTGAAGACAGTGAACTCTTAGGTGGAACTGAATGTCCCTCATTTGGAACCTGGCTCTTGACGCAGTTGCTGTGGACGCTGCCATGTGGTGTAGTAGTTGCAGAAAATGCCTTGCCGGCCTTGGGACATGTAGTTTGAAGGAGTTGGCTACCTGTATCAGGGAGGAAAGCCCTTCCCTTGTGTGTGTCCAGCTCTGCTCCTATAAATTTGAGTAGCTGAACTGGTTCCAGCACAGACTTTTTTAGGTTCACCGGAAACCCCAGTGAATGCAGGGTATCCTGTGTGAATGCCAATGCCTCTTTCACTTGCTGATATGACTGACCTACTATTAGCCAGTCATCCAGGTAGGGGAACACTATTATTCCTTGCCTCCCTAGGTGTGCCATGACCACAGTTAGGCATTTTGTGAACACCCTTGGAGCAGAGGTTAGTCCAAAAGGCATTGCCCTGAATTGGTAATGACCCAATGGCAGTCTGAACCTGAGGTACTTTCTGTGTGACTGCCTTATAGGGATGTGAAAGTAAACATCCTTTAGGTCTAGGGATGCTATCCCAGTCTCCCTGCCTTAGGATTGGTAGAATAGTAGTCAGAGTCACCACCTTGAATTTTGGTTTTGACAAATGTTTGTTTAGGTGTCTGAGATCCAAAATGAGTCGCCACTCCCGTTTTCTTTATTGTGAGGAAGTACCTTGAATACAAGCCTTTTCCCCTCTGATCTGGGGGAACTGACTCTATTTCTTCTTGTAACAGAAGACTTGAAACTCCCTCTTCTAGCAGGGTTGTTTCTGATGGGGAGGTGGGTTTGAAGGCCCTTGACCTTAGCTTTGGGATGAGCTTGAGCTGAGGACAAGATCCTGGCCCACTATCTCCAGGACCCACTTGTCTGTGGTGATATTTTTCCATTCCTGGAGGTAATGGGCCAGCCTGCCCCCTACTGGGACTGGGGGGGAGACCCGAGCAGACACCTCAGAGGGTCTGCTTAGTCTGGGCTGCTGGCTGAACACCGGGGCTAGTACAGCCACTGCCTCTTCTGCCTCTGCCTTTATAGTATCCCCTTTGCCGCTGGTATGGGGGGAAAGCTTGAGGCTGGAAAAAAGGCTTGTAGTGAGCTCTGCCCCTGCCACTTCTGGCCTGGTGCTTCTGGGGTGTAGATGCTTTCTCTTTTGCTGCAGCTCTCTTATAGGCAGCCTTATGCCCATCCATTTTCTTCATGCATGCTTCTTTTTGCACTCCCAAACAGAGACATGGGGTCACAAGGAAACTCCATGGCTTTGGCTTGTGTGTCCTGCATCAGATTAGTAGTTCTGACCCAGGCAAACTGGCAAACCTTCTAAGGGACACTGATGCTGCCATTTGCCTGGATGCAGTATCACTGGAGTCCACTGCCATTCTAAACTGCATTTTAGCAGCTTCAGTTCCTGTCTTTGCAGCTTCCTCCAGGTCAGCTGCCATGGGAGAAGGAACTGCTTTTGAAATCTCCAGAACAGTAGACCAAAGATTCATTTGATACCTGGCCACATATGACATGTATGCGGCCTGTTTAATAGCAAGGGATGACCCAAGGTATACTTTTTTGCTACAGAATCCACCTTCCTAGAGTCTTTGTCTGGAGGGTGAGAGGCCAGGGGGCTGCCAGCTTTGTCACAAGCTGCAACCTGAACAACCCCCTTGTGACTAGGGTGCCCAAAAAGGAACTCAGCACTAGTTTTGGCTACCCAGTACTTATTGTCCGCCTTCTTTTCTGTAGGGGGCACTGATGTGGGTGTCTGCAACAGCTTAAGAGTCTGCTTTTTAAGGGACTTGTGGATTGGCAGCAATAACCTCTTTGATGCTGGCACATCCATCATTTTCCTATAATCCTCTTCCTCCTCATCTTCTGTGGATTCCTGAGTGAGGAGGTTGAGGGTCTGGGCTGTTTGTTTTATAAATGAATTGTAGGAGGTAAAATCCTCTGTTCCTTTGTCAGGGGAATCTGGTCTGTGAGGATCAGGAGAAATGTCTGGATCAATGGGTTCACCAAAATCCTCTTGCTCCTCTTTCTCCTCCTCCTCCTCCTCCTCTTCTTCAAATCGGTCCCCACCAAGGTCTGCTAAGCCAGAGACCTGGGTTGAACCAGTAGTCTGGACCATTATTGGTAGCGGTTGCTTTCCAACCGGAACTGGGGTCTGAAGAGACTGAATAATTCTGATCATGTTACTTTACTTGTTAGCAATCTCCTCTGCAAAAGGAACCGCAGTTTTTTTGCAGCTGCGGTTCCTGATGTTTTTCTTTTCTCTTCTTTTTTACCACAATGGCTGGTTCAGCAACCATATCTGCGGTTCGTTTTTTATTAGATGAGCTATCGCCCCTTTCAGAGGGCAGCTCCTCCAGTTGTTTTTGAAGAGGAATTGATTTTTCAATGGCTGGGTCAGCAACCTTGTCAGCCATCCTTTCCTGCAGTCCCTTTAACCACCTCTCGACTGTAAACTGTGGAAAGATTTTGCAGATCTCACAGTCTGTTTTGAGGTGTTCAAACCCCAGACAGAAAACACAAATTAAATGTGGATCAGCCTTGGCAAAGGTTCACCGCACTCAGTACAGTGCTAGAAACCTATAGGTCCCATTCTCTTCTTGGTTTTCTGTGACATAACCAAGAAGAAAAACAGTAAGTTTCACTATATAAACATATTTCTTTTTTTTTTTTTATTCAGTTACGCTAACCGATAAAGAACCAGGAGTTAGCCCGGTGAAAAATTAGCCAAAAACCAACTTACACCCCAGTCAGTACAATTTAAATTAAATCAGGCTACTAACTTTTTTATTTTAACAATGAAAATAAGGGAGATGCCGGTTTCCAAGCTACTTACCTAATGAACACTAAAATCTAAATAAATTCTACCTGAAAACCAAGGACAGAGATCTAAATACCGAATAAACTAAAATATTACAAGGTAAAACCGAGAAAACAAAAGTTTTTCAAGCGACGAAGGAGAGCTCTCCAGAGACGTCTTACTGAGGCAAGCGGAGTAAAGAATCTGATGGTTTAGAACTGTTTACCAGGGACAGTGGTTTGAAAACCGAGCTGAGCCTAGCATTCCACCATTTGCATAGGTTCTATTAACCATTTTGGCTCTGGACAATCCTATGGTGAGACCATACTGCATAAGTCAGAATACAGTAAGATTTCCTGGGGTTTGAACTTGGTCTATTATCTCATCTGAAGCACGCCACCTCAACAATGCAGCAGCTCTCTAATGCTGCACTAAAGTGTTAGTACTGGGTACTAGGACAAGTTCCTTGTGGAGGACTAGAACCAAGGGCACTGAACTCCAGGCCTCAGAAGTGAGTGTGCAACCTAATGAGCCAATGGCGATGCAATAATTTGATGCACGTGCAAGACATTTCTGATGCACTTCATATTCTTAGTAGTTAAACATAAGGGCAGAATCTATATAATGCAAGTAACATTTTGCTTCTATAGAGACACTATGACTTTCCACAAACCCTTTCCATTCAATAAGTGCACAGTTAGTGCTTGTATCATCCAGGGCCAGAAAAATCTTTGACAGATGTCCATTTGCCTTCTGTGACCTGCATTCATGGAACAATGCCTCCAGGTCTTTGAAACAGCAATGCACTCTTAAGGTACTTTTACATGCAGTGCCTTGTAACAGAACAGGCGTTACAGATTCGCTGTTCCGATGCAAAAAATGTGTGTGCAACCCATTTCGCAACAAACATGAGAACTCACCCCAAAATGCATTCCCTGTTTGAGTGGGTTCACCGGCTTCTGTTCCGTTGTGCCCTGGCATGTAAAAGTAGCTTTCCGTTTGTTTTGGTGAATGGCTAGATCTGCAAAGCAAAATGCCCATATTCACTAACATTAAAAAAATGATGACTTCAATGCAGAATTCATTTAGGGAGGATTTTCCCTAATGAATTCTGTTGAAAACATTTTAAAAAATCATCCCTGTTGATTTGTGCTCCTTAATACATTTTAATAACTAAGAGGTTTGTGAGTCACCTTTCTCCACTTAACTTTGGATTAATTTTTTTGCTGTTTTCAACAGAATTCATTAGGGAAAATCGACCCTAAATGAATTCTGCATAGAACTTAATTTTTGTTTTCGTTATCAAGGCATAATGCTGCCAAGAGTTCCGTTAATTTGCCACAATGTCACAGGACACTGGATGGTCTGAAACATGGCTGAAATGCAGGAAGAGACAAACAACCGAAACACCACTGCCATGTACAAGTGGCATGGGAGCTCAGCAGGAGGAGCGTTACAGGACTGTGACAAAATGGAGCGGCCCAAGTCAGCGCCATGTAAAAGTGCCTTTAGTGCCTTTTCCAGCCTAGCCTCCACCCCCACAGAAAGCTATATACCTGCCTCAATGAGCAATGGCTCTGAAGTAAAGTCCAGTGGCTAATTACTGTCACTGTTAAAATTTTGTTATGCATTGTAATGTACTAACAGTCAATTTGAGATCTGTGGAAGCCTGAAATGAATTGTCCATTCTGTTCTGTAACTCTTTGTATTGCCAATCAGCAGCTTTTAAAGGACCCCTATAAAAGGTTCCACTTCTATTTGGTCTTTGCCAGCAGACAAAATCTTAAACAAATACACCAAGTCTGATCACGATTACCTAAAATGTTTTCAAGTGCAGCCAGAAATGCAACAGCAAATTACAAGCCAGAACTCATACATAATTAGGTTAGCTAAGGTATGGACCACATTTGATCACATTTGGACAATTTGTTTTCAAGGTAATTGAAGGTAAGGTAATCATGGAACTGCAAATCACAAACCAAAAGACCTGCATGATTAGATTAATTTAGCAGAGGAGATCATTAACCACCAAGAAGTGGTACTAAGGTATGCCTGTGGCATGTTTGACAACAGTTGGATTAGTAGCACTCAATATATAGCCCAAAATGTAACGCGGAACCACAACTTCAAGCCAAAAGTCATGCAGCAGGATTTTAAGAGGCTTCTGTGCAGGTGTGAGATCTGCCCGTATCTCCCTCAAAAAAAGATCTGCCATTTCTGCACATTGCTATTTTCAAAAACTGCATGAGGTTTGTGCCTGCATACAAAAAACAAAACGCAGATTACATCTTTATTTTTCTGTGAATGCCAGCAGAGTTGCCCACTAGCAGGGGAACTGGTAAGTACAAAAAAGAAAAAGCTCACTGAACACACCAAGCCACACAATAAATTTAGAGGTGCACAAAGCTAATTTTATTGACTATAGCACACAGATAAAAGAAATACAGCACTTACACTTCAGTGAAAACACAAGCAGGAGACCCGAACAGCCAACAAAACTCACTCCAGTGTTTCACCTCAAAATCTGAGGCTTTGCCAGGGAACTGATAAAAACTGATCAGAAGATAACATTTTCAAACAGAGGGCGGAAGCAATGTGGAATG
The DNA here is from genome assembly GCA_016271365.2 of Neoceratodus forsteri. Classification (NCBI taxonomy): domain Eukaryota; kingdom Metazoa; phylum Chordata; order Ceratodontiformes; family Ceratodontidae; genus Neoceratodus; species Neoceratodus forsteri. The sequence goes on from CM057459.1 coordinate 325,403,863, forward strand.
GTTTGCCACAGACAGTGGTAGAATCAAAGACAGTGAACTCTTTTAAAACCAATCTCGATAACTACGTGGAAATCTGGGAATTAGTGGGTATAACCACCAATAGGTGGGGATGGTTAGGTGATCTCTTTAACTTCCTTTCCTTTCCTCTGTGGGAGGGTGGACACAATGGAGGGGAGACAGGAGTTAAGAGAGGATCTAGCTGGGCTGGAGAAATGGTCAGACATCTGGTAGTTGGGGTTCAATGCCAAGAAATGCGAGGTAATGCACCTGGGTGCCAGGAACCCAGGGGCCAGCTACTGGCTGGGAGGAGTTCAGGTGGCAGTCTCAGAGGAAGAAAAGGACCTGGGGTGATGATCAGAGGAGGCATGAAACACTTGGCACAGTGCTGCAAGGCAGCAGCCAAAGCAAATAAAACGCTAGGCTGTATTGTCAAGGGAATAACCTCTAGGAGAGAAGAAGTCATCTTGTCACTGTACAGATTACTGGAGAGACCGCACCTGGAATACTGTGTGCAGTTCTGGTGTCCATACCTGAAGAAGGATATCAAGCAATTGGAGGGAGTCCAGAGGAGGGCAACCAGGATGATCCAGGGTATGGGGGACAAAACATATGAGGTGAGGCCGAGAGAGTTAAACATGTACTCTCTGGAGGATGGGAGGGGGGGCGTGATAGAGACGCCTTCATGTACCTTAGGGGAATAAACAGGGTAAGATCAGAGGGTATCTTTACCTTAAGGAAGGAGGATACTACGAGGGGGCACAGTCTGAAGCTAGTGGGGGTTAGATTTAAGGAAATGAGGAAGCACTTTTTCACTGAAAAGGTGGTGTCGGGGTGGAACGAAGTTGCCAGAGGAGGTGGTTGTGGTAAAACAGTGGCAGGTTTCAAGGGGGGGGGGTGGGACAGAGTGAAAAAAAATTAGGGCAGGAGGAGGTGTTCCTGTGATGAGGATGGGGGAGTGTAGTAGTAGGGGAGGGATAGTTGACTCCAGGGGGAGTAGGGTATGGGGAGCAGCTCCAGGAAACTAGAGCTGCAAACTTCAGCAGACTAGATAGACCATTGCGGCCTGTTTCTGCTGGCAAATTCATATGTGTGTATCAGTACAATATTTTTTTATGTTCTTATTTGACATGCAACTACACCCGAACAACTGACGCCGTTAGACCAGCCAACAGATTGTCTAACACTGCAGCCTGAAGGCTGCTTTCCTGGTAACTGTGCAAATTCACAACAGATATACTTTGAAAATCCTGCCCAAAGTAATTAGGTCATTATTGCAGAGGTTTGTAAAATATCACAAACAGTACAAAGATATGTATATACCAAGTTTTACCCCAATTAGATAAGGGGTTCTCAAGTTACAGTGAAATATGCAACAGCGAATCACAAGAAAGAAATCATACATTATTAGGTCACCATGGTCAAACCTCCTCAAAGAACCATTCTAAAATACTGTGTCATGTAAGCAATAAGGCACAAAGGGGCGTGTGTAAACCATATCTTACAGCACGGACATGCGGTAAGATATGGTTTATACACATCCCTGAGTGCCTTATTGCGCTTATAAAATTGTCTCCTATTTCTTTTACTTTTTACTGTTAGGAAAAGCATGTTTATATGTAGAAACAATAGATTTACTTGTGTGCATTTGTGATAAAAAAGTCCTTCCACCCACTGAAAGTGATGTCATTGGCGATGTCATTGTATTATTGTCTACTTTCTTCTTCCTGTTTTTTTTTCCCTCTGTTTTTCACCACATTCAAGATATGAAATGTTTATTATGGCATGTTTTCCACAGAATACATGGATTCAAAATTCTGCTCAGTTCCACTGGCAGAATGTTTCTCTCCTAACATACTGTGCACACAGACAACAAAGGCCTTTGTTACAGCCAGAGACTCAGTTATCTCACTGTCAGGGCAAGAAGAAGAGAGTTCCCTGATGAGCAGATAAAGACAGAAGGGAGATTTTTCACTGTCAACAAAGAAACAGTTGTAGTGACAACTATAAGCAATACTTATTGTTTCTAATTTGTTTATGTATGTAAAGAGAGTGTGATAATCAAGGAAACAACAGTTAATTAATTTGTTTTATTTTTTTATTTAAGGTAGTTTTATTTTTAGGGCCCAGTTGAAGTTTTTTTTTTTTTTTTTTTTTACAGTGTAAAGGTAGCAGCCATGTTTGTGGTGGAAGATCAGCTCTGGCTGTAGGGGGCTAACTGAAATGCCTGTGTTCCAAATGCCCATTGATCAGGGTTTCAGACTCTTCACTGCTGAGCAGTCCTTTTTTTAACCATGTGTAAACCATATTTTACACATAAATTAGAGCCAATCAGATTACTGGATTTTACCCTACCATTTTATAAACTAAGTTTAATCACAGTTGTACAAGTGGTTTTCAAGCTACAGACAGAACTGTAACAGCCAATCACAAAATTGTGCATAATTATTTCATTTCATTTTTATTTTTTATATACTGCACTGCAAGATGAGCTGCACAACCCTTTTTCACAAGCAACCAGTTGTACAGTAAGGTACAGGGTAGAGAGCAGATAACATCATAATAAATACAGGGTACAATAATTAGATTAAAAAGTGGATAAGGTACAGTTTAGGATGTTGAGATACAGTTGCAGTGTGAACTGTCAGGCACAAGGTGGGAAAGCCTGTGGCTGAAGGATGGAATGTTATTAATGTCAATGGCGTGGGTGGGTAAGTGATTTAAGGGCCAATGGCTCTGTAGATCAATACTGCCTGTCCGGAGGTAGTTTTCCTGAAAGGATTCGTGAAGGTAAATCTGGACTGGGAAGGTGTCCCTGCGAAGTGGATGAGCACTGGAAGAGATCTGAAATGTATGACAGGGTCTTCCTGTGCACCACCTTGTGAAGGAATACAGCTGACCTAAGGACCAGGCAATCCTCTAGGGAAGAGCAGGAGGCAACAGAATACAGATGGCAGTGGTAGGTACAAAACAGCAGCCCCGTGAGAAAGCATCATATACTGCTGTAGACAGTGTGCACATTGGCGAGGATCCCAGCAGGGGCAGCCACGCAGACCAGGGAACCACAGTAGTCAGTTAAAGTGAACAGGAGGATATGGGCAAGCAGTCTTAGTTTCCAGGACTAGGAACCTTTTTATTTTGTAGACAGAACCTAGTCTCATGTGAACAGATTTTACTAAGTGGATGACAAGGGAGTGAGAGTTTCAGGAGCAGTCCAGATGCAGACCCGCTATTTAAACTGAGTGACGTGTTCCACTTCCATGCTGTTCAAGTCAGGAAGCTGGAAGGAAGCACTGGTCTGTTATTTGTGCACTATAGGTGGGACTCTGAAAATCTCAATAAGTATTACAAATATATGTCTACCACTTTTTTGTTTTAACTTTTCTGTTTGTGCCCCTCATCTCCAGCACTTCCTTCCATCTCAGGAACTCAAGGCACCTCCTGATCCTCCCTGCCTCCTCCAGTCATGGCCACCAACCTCCATGAAGCCTTGGTTTACCCCCCCCCCGACACCCCTGGATATCTTGTTTTGTCAGGCAGTGTTGTGCTAGGGAGGAGGGGGCTTGGATTTACCAGGGCCATGGTCACACAGGTGCTGGGGTTGTGTTCTTTTTGGTGGTGTTCTGCCCCTGGGACGTCACGTGCAATGACATCAAAGTATGCCCATGCATACTGTGCCTGCATCCACATATTGATATCCATGAAGCCCCCCTTCCCTAGCCATCTTCAGCTGTACTGCCACCCGTAGTCACCCAGGTGGCAGTATTATGGTGGAGAATGGAATCTTTCCTCCCTGGAGAAGAGGATCCTCTGGGATGCTCGATTTTCCTGCCCTCGGCCAGCCCCAAAGACCTGAGCTTGTTTCCGAACTTGGGTCATCAGCGTTGCGTGCGATAGTGCTACTGCTGTGCTGATGGGCCAGCTCGTGTCTACCACATTTAATCACAGTTGAAACAGTAGTTCTCAAGACAGAGTCAAAATTGCAACACAAAATCACAGGCCATGACACACACACAGGCCGCCATGGCTGATATTCTGCAAACAGCATTAAATAATACCAAGACATGACTGAATCCAGTCTGATGTTCTTAAGATACAGCCAACAATGCAAATCTGATATGTTTACATACATACTACTCTGGCACCCCATTTGGATGATTTGCTCTCAAGAGCTGGAAGGCTGTTCCATGCATGCAGAGTATAAAAGGCAAAGCAGGTCTGCCACATCCAGCTGTGGTCAGACTTCGTAACAACATACGTTGGTACAAATTCTTGATGGTTTCTGAATCTCTGTTCATGCAATACTGTACATGTACATACAATATACTGCACTTATATGTTCAGAGATCCTTGCTATACACCGTCACCTGGAGACAATACCCAAGTGGAAACAAAAAAATATTGTTTATATGATATTGACAATTCTATTAACCATTTTCCCAGCATGCCATCAACAAATGTATTTAAGTTGCAGAATATAATTTAATTTCATTGTATTTTGATTTAAAAAAATATGTATACCTTGCAGGGGTTAAACTGCACTGAGAGAAAGTGGTATTTCTATCATCTGTATAATGTATTTGTATTGTACCTCAGGGATCAGTCCTGGGGCCAGTCCTATTCAACATCTTCATTAGTGACCTAGCAGATGGACTAGAGGGTAAGGCTTGTCTGTTTGCAGATGACACCAAGATCTGCAACAGAGTAGATGATCCAGATGGGGTGGGCAGAATGAGAAGGGATCTGGATAAACTAGCAGAATGGTCAGAAGAGTGGCAACTGGGATTTAATGCAAAGAAGTGCAAAATCATGCACATAGGGAAGAGAAACCCTGAAGCCACTTATAGGCTGGGAGGGGAGTTGCTAGCAGTCACAAAGGAAGAAAGAGACTTGGGCATCATCATCACTGATGACCTGAAATCATCCAAGCAGACCTCTAAAGCAGTAGGTAAGGCTAGGGGGTGTTAGGGTGTATTAGTAGGGGTATCCACAAGTCGAAGAGGGAGGTAATAATCCCTCTGTACAAGACATTGGTTAGCCCCATCTGGAGTACTGCGTGCAGTATTGGAGGCCACACCTTCACAAGGACATTAACCAAATTGAGGCAGTCCAGAGAAGGGCAACCAAAATGGTGCAGGGACTGCATCAGAAGACATATGAGGACAGATTAACGGAGCTCAATATGTATACCCTTGAGCAAAGGAGGAGAGAGGTGATATGATCGAGACATTTAAACACCTTAAGGGCATAAACAAGGTGAAAGAGTCTAATATGTTTAAATATAAGAAAATAGCAGGACAAGAGGACACAGCATGAGATTAGAGGAGGCCGATTAAGGGGAATGTGAGAAATTCTTTTCACAGAAAGGGTGGTAGATGCATGGAATGGCTTACCACAAGAAGTAGTGGCTATGAATACAGTGCAGGGCTTCAAACAGGCATGGGATAGGCATAAGGGAGCAATACAAATGACTATGAATAGATAGGTCACTGACATAGCAAAGGCCGATGGCACATTTATAAGGTAGAAAAAGAAATGGGCAGACTGGATGGGCCTTGCGGTCCTTATCTGCCGTCAACTTCTATGTTTCTATGTAATCAGCCTGTGACTATACTCTGCAGACATCATATCTATCAAGAGGGAATGTGAAAAATCTATGTTATGATAAGTCTATGTATATCTCAGCCAACCAGCATCAAATGGTTTGAAATCAACCTGAGTTCCTGAACCGATCAAAGGCATTAACTGAGACCTAGCTGTCTTAACTCTTGGGGTTCCCCAAGGCTCATTTTTGTTAGCAATGTCGTGAAGCACAGTGGGAGGTGTTGTCTACATATGTACGCAGCAGACGTCATACTCTACTACTACAGTGCAATGACAACATCTGAGGTTAATTCAGTACTCCAATCAGATTTCAACACAATCTCCTCCTGGTTCATCAACAATTCCTGATCTGTAATGTAAACAAAACTGGGTCTATGGTGTTTGGATTCCAGAACTTGCTAACTTGTTTAGCTGAGCCACTTACAATCATAACATCAAATGGCAACACTATTGAGCAAATCAACGTATTCAAACACCTAGGAATCTGGCTTGATGTATCACTCATATACAATAGTCACATTGATCACAGCTGAACAGCTGTAGGGCCCACACTGCACTTTCTCTGCTGGCCTAAAAGCTGTGTCAGTGCTGACAGGAGGAAGCAGGTGGTCTCCCACTTCTTGCTCATTTGCATTCGCTCTGGAGACATTCTATGCAGCTGTGCAAACAAACCCACTCTGCTGCCCCTGGATCATTTGTACAAGTTGTACAGGTTCATTCTCTGCTGGGATGGTCTACCCATCGGTCTTCTGTATGCCCAGCTTAAATTTAAAAGTCCCTCAAGCAGGCATGACCACCACTGGCTTTCTTTGTTCTACAACTATGTGCACAGGGAAAGGCCCCTGACCACCTCCCAGCCCACCTCACACAGTCAAGCAGTGCCTACTCACTCCATTCAATAGCAGCACTTTCCTTTTCAATTCCCAGGATGAAGCATGAATTTGCTATAAAGGAATTTGCATTTACAGCACCAAACACCTGGAACAAAATGCTTCTCCAGTTGAGGAATGCATTCTAGTTTGCAAATGTTCCAGTCCAGTCTTTGAGGCCACCTTAGAACTCCCTGCATTTGTTCTGTTCCAGAATCCCCATCTCCCCAGCCATTGCCATGTTGCTGAACAGTGCTCACGCACTTTGTTTACTGAGGCCCCATTTTGGCGGTTGCCTTTGACTGCTGTTTGGATGTACTTACATTTAGAGTTTTTTTCCTATGTATATTTCAGCCCATATGTACCTATTCCTGCTAGACTAGGTTAACCTGTTAGCTGCTGCTATCTTCCCTGGGACCCCCATGAAAATGAGATGTTGCATCTCATAGGGTTATTCTGGTTAATGTAATGTTAAATAAATAAATAATAATGTTCACTGGCGAAGATTACTGTACTAAACAGTGTGATGTGAAGTATTATACTATAGTCTTCCTTAAAATGACTTCATGTAACAGATTCAGAAGGCAGCTGACTTTCCAACATTTATGTAAATATAAACAATAAGAACTCATCCTTACTTCATTTTTTGATTTGATTTAGTCAGCACAGCCTAACAGTGATGCAGCACCTTGTTTACAATGGAGTTTTGTGTTATCTGTCCTATGTTAGGGCCGGAAGCTGGAGGGAAGCTGAAGTACAAGGCACTAATGGCCACAAAATGAGTGAGTGACTGAGGCGGAGTTTTGAATGTGATGTAATGGACCTGGCAGAGTATAACACAGTGTCCTACTAGCTTGGTCATAAGAGTAGCAGAGTAATTGAAGCTTGGACAGAACTATGTCCATCATGCCCCCAGCTTCATAAGCAGGGATGAAAAAAATAGCATTCTGTACAAACGTACTAATTCTTGACCCACGGTACTATGCAGAGTACCCAGTGATTCCTTGGTAAGAAAAATGTGCCAAGGATTACCTTGAAGACCAGTACTGTCTTCATATCCACTGTCTCTGCTGGCATGCTACTTCACAGGTTTACCACTCTCTGGGGGAAAGGTGCCTCTTAATGATACCCCTGAATTTACAACCTCCAAGCTGCTCCTTTGATTCATGGGGAGAACACTATGCTTTCAAATGTTTGGGTATAACAGGTTGGACTCAGTACTTGCCAAAGGAATATGCCAATAATTAAACAGTTTTTATCACAATATTTTTTTCAGTTTATGTAAGGTTCGGCTGTATATTTTTTTAATTTGTTTTGGAGGTTTATGTGCTATTCTAGCATGTCTTGCACTTGAGCAATGCAGGATGCAGAAGAAAAGGACAGACAGAAGACAGGTGGCGGACAAAGGACCCAGTGAGCCAGGTGTGCATTTTCTCCATTAGCTCCTTATATTGTTTTGCCACTAGAGGGAGCCTGATTAAGTTCGAGCAATTTGCTCCCAATACCTCACTTGTCACATTTTACTGCTCTCTAGTAGTTGTTTTCACTTGGTGATTTATATTAAAGGAGCCCTCTGCTGTCTCTTTCCTCTCTACCTCACTCCTTTCTCTAGTCAAAAATGTCCCCTCCTCCCCTCCTAGTGCTCCTCATGGGAATAATTTGCCTTCCTATCCTCTTTGAGCTTTACTGCTTGAACACATCAACAGCTTCTGCCAATACTTATACTCAGTTTGACTTCTACTACTCCAACATGCTTGCTACTGCCACTCCACTACCTCTACCCCTCTGCTCTCATCAGCAAGCGTGTTAGCCCAATAGTCAGATACCTTCACCTTCATCTGAAGCCGCCACTCTGCATGTCTATCAGGGCATACCTCATCACCCGCTATGGTTACTAACCCTATCTCTTATACTATCCGGCGACATTGAGATCAACCCTGGTCCATCTCTGCATCCTGTCATGTACCCTGCCCCCGCCACCACTCTCCCTAAAACCGATGGACTAACTCGCCCACCTGAATGTTAGGGGAGCCTTGCGGCCAACCTCCTGACCTCCAGGCTTGGATCTATACTAACGTCCGGACGCTCGCCATCACAGAAACCTGGCTTAAGCCTACAGTGCCTGACTCTCAGTGCCACTTTCCTGGATACAGCATGCTTCGTGTCGACCGTCCTCTGGCACTAAAAGGGAGGTGGCCTTGCCCTCTACTTCAAAACTCACCTAAACATTACCCTTCTGCAGGACCCCCTCCTACCAAACTGTGAAATCCTGCACTCCCTACTGCTTCTTGGGGGTGTAAAGAAACTCCATATTTTTTGTACTTATATCCCCCCAAAAAATGCTACACAAGGCATCACTGAACTCCTAGGGTTTCTGCCTACAGTTACAGGCAAGAATGACATTATCTGCCTTGGTGATTTTAACCTTGACTGGTCCGAGAAAAACTCAGCTAACCTATCCTCCTTAGCTAGCAAGGCAAATCTATCCCAGCTCATACATGAACCCACAAGGGTCTCACGTGGGGGCAACTGTGCCACCCTCCTTGACTGGATACTTACTAACAGGACGGAATATGTTGCCTCAGCCGGTGTGCTACCTGACACAATTAGTGACCACTATCCCATCTACTGTGTCTGGAACACTGTCATTCCTCCCCTCCCTGCTAAAACTGTAACCTTTCCTAATCTCTCCCGCCTAAGTCATGAGGACTTCTTAACTGACCTTAACCAGGTTGACTGGTCCCCTCTCTACCAAACAGAGGACATTAACATAGCCACAGAAAATTTCAACTCCGTCCTCCTCTCTTCAAAACCTTCACATCCCGGTCACCACACGTAGGATGGCAGGGAAAGTAACCAAGTGGCTAACACGCCCCCTGCTTCAACTTCTCAAATCTAGGGACAAACTTTGGTCCAGGTGGAAGATCTCCCACCTCCGTGCAGACTTTGAAGACTATCGTGCATTATGTAACAACTGCAAAAGACAAATTCGTATTGCCAAAAGCACCTACTATAGGAACCTACTAATAACATCCTCTACAAATCCGTGCAGGTACTGGTCCAAAATTAAGGACATTCGGCAATGACAAGCAACAGAATCCAGCTGACATGAACATTCAAGGTGTTCACTGCACCAACCATGACACCATTGCCAACGCCTTCAATGCCCTTTTTTCTTCTCCACCAGTCGCTACTCTAACTAGCCCACAACCTGACTGTCCCTCTTCTCCTCCCTCGCCCCTCTCACCCCTCCCTTTCGCTCTGGCTCCAACCATACCTTGAAGTTCGCAGTTACTTAACTCCCTTCCGCACGCCGGGGTCAAGGGCCTGAGGGCATCCATCCTTGCATACTTAAGCAGTATGCACCTTGGCTGACCAGACCTATCACCTGGCTTTTTAACCTCTCGATCTGACGTCTACTGTCCCATCCACCTGGAAAACTGCCAGAACCATCCCTATACACAAAAAGGGCGATGTCAAACTCATGTCCAACTACCGCCCTATATCTCTTCTGCCCACTCTCAGTAAGCTGCTTAAAAAAATAGTCCACCGCCAGCTTGCTGCTCACCTTGACATGTTTAATCTTCAAACCCCGTGCCAACATGGTTTCCGGCCCGGTCACAGTACCACCTCTGCACTTACACAACTTACAAATGACATCAGAAATAATATGGACCATGGCCTACTCACTGGGGCCGTCTTTATCGACCTGTCTAAAGCCTTCGACATGGTACACATCCTCTCATGCTAAAGAAACTCCAATCCATTGGAGCATCTGACCAAGCCCTCTCCTGGTTCCATAGCTATCTTGACAATCGGACTCAGGCAGTAGCATTTCACAAGGCCCTTTCCTCCCCCCTAAACATCTCCCGTGGAGTTCCCCAGGGATCCACTCTTGGACCTCTACTCTTCTCCCTCTTCCTAAATGATATTCCCACCATGTCCCGGCATAGCTGCACTCTATGTACGCAGATGACCTTGTTCTCTACTGGGTCCAAAACTGGTTGCTGCCATCAACTCCACCTCACTAATGACTTCCAATTCCTGCAGACCTGGCTCTCAGCAACCACCAAGTCCTGAACCTAGAAAAACCTGTGCTATGCTATTCGGATCCTCTAAGAAACTGTCTACCCCTGCAAACAGGCTCCGGGTTCAATGCCTTGATGGCTCCCTCATCTTAAACACTGAGACCTTCAAGTACCTTGGGGTCACTTTGGATCCCACACTTGACCTGTCTCAACATGTCAATATGGTGTGCCGTGCCGTCAATGCTAAAATTGGCGGAGCTTATCGCGTGCACCACTCCCTCACTCCTTCCACTAGACTTTCTGTTGCGAGAGGTATTCTCTTACCCCAGCTCCAATATGCTCTGCCCCTCCTCTTTGCTGCAAACTCTGCTACACTCCACAAATGGGACACTGTCTACAACAACATCTGTAGATCCACCTTAACTGCCCCACGTCTTACCCATCATTGTCTCCTTTACGCTGGCTTAAATTGGCTGTCACCTAAAAATATTCGAGCCTACTCCCTGGGCTGCTTTATCGACTCCCTGTCTAGACCTCCCTGCCCTGTCTATCTTGCCAACCTCCTGACTCCTGCCTCACACACACCCATACCCTCAGGTCTTCTTCTGTCCCCATGCTCTCCACTAGACCTTACATGACAAAAATAGGTGAACAGGCATTTGCCCATTTTGCTCCCAAATTCTGGAACTCACTCCCCCTTATGGTGAAAACTTCAGCCTCCCATCGAGAATTCAAAAACTCGCTGTTCACCCACCTTCTAGCCTCTGGCCAATGCAAATGCTCTTAATTTGCTTTGCCCCACTGCAGGCTGTCGGGTCTGACCCTGAGTACTACACTAATATTCTCCCATGCAATATGCTTGTCTAGGTGGCTATGAACCTTGATGTCTTTACTGTCCTCAGCTGTCTTATGGTTACCCTAATTGCTTTATTTTACATCCTTATTATGAGCTATGCCTAAAATGTACCCTTATGTAACTATTACTGTGCTACCCAATGTATATCTTGTTTTGCTCCTGTACACCTATATTATGTCTGTGCATTTCTGCATATTGTAACCAATGTCCTGTGCTCTCCCGGGTTGTGCCTGAAAATAGGCAGGTCTGTAGCCTAGCGCACTTACCCGGTTACCAAAAGCTAATAAATAAATGTTCATGCTGACAGTGCTGAAATTATGTGGATGGAGATTATCCGCAGAAGGCCCAGGGCTTGACTGATGTAGCGTTAAAGTGAATCCACATAGGTCACAGTACACAGGCATATACAGTACTTATAATGGGTAGAAAAGCCTAATTTAAAGACAGGACCACCATACAGGTAGCTCCTAAATCTCACAAAACTGCATTCTAACACTGTATAGAATACATGTGTGGTGGTACCATTCACTGATCATTTTTGTACCACTTTGATTTAACATCATTTCCTTTCACAGACAACACTTTTTGAACTTATATTCAGATAGGTGAGGTCAGGCAGAGATAAAGAGTATCAAGTCGGGGCTATTCACATTGCCCAGTACGCAGAACAAGGGGACATGAATTTTAACTGAAAGGAAAATGATGGACCTGCAGGACAGTATAGTAGTGTCCCTTCTGACCTTAAATTACTGTGTTACTCTAAAGAATCAGAAAGGATTAAAGGGGTTGCTGTGTTACTAAAAGTGTAGTTATTCTTAGAATAGCTTGCCACAGACCCCAGGAGGTGGTAGAAGCAACATAAACTTGGATCAGCACTTTAACAAAAAATACCTTCTGGATACTGACTGTATGACAGCTAGGAAACAGGAAGGAGGCCTACATGAACCAAACACAGCAGATGCAGTAGTTTCCAGCTATAAAGTTTGTGTGTTACTAAGACAAAACAAGCAAGTAAAACTGCTTTTGTAACATTACAGGTAGGAATTTAACGAGTCTAAGAATATATTAAACTCTGATTTCCTGGTTTACAGTTCTGAGCGCAAATTGCTTCATCACACTACCCTCTGTCTAGTAAGGCAGAATCTTCACTGTTTCCTTTAATTGGTTCCTGAAGGTTTTGGTTGCCTTTTAAATAGAAATAATCTCTCAAGGCTAAAATCTTCAAGAATACATGTCCAACACTGCAAATTACAACACTGAAAACAGTTTTTTTATATTTCTTCACGAAATCACATGTATCAGACAGTCCCCAGTGCCTATGTAACAGATGAGCAAGAAACTTTTCTGCTACAAACAAAATGTAAATTCACACTACTTACCTCAATAATATATAAGACTACATTCTTGTAAAAGCAGTACAGGATACATTTGGTCACTCTGGTATAACTCCAAGCTCCGTGGACTAATAGAAGTTTCGTCAAATAGGAAAACTAGGGTGAGGAAAAACAATTTTGAATATATTTTATTAAGCATTTTTTTCAGTTACATGCTTAACAACAACAGACCATGTAAATCTGAACCAAAAACAAAAATGTTTTGAATGCGATACATACGCAGTATTTTTATATGTATAAGCAGAATGTGCCAAAGGCTGCCACCTTTCTTGGTCTGATTACAGAATTCTTAGTTTAGGGTAAACCTGAACATGAATGTTTTGATAGATACCTGTTTGTTACAATTTATTCACCCAGGACAGCCCAAACGAGATGCAATATGTCATTTCAGTAAGGGTCTGTATTTTTGTTTACACTGTTTTATAACTGAGAGGAGTAACATTCTAGAATTGCTCCAGGTCACTCAGTAAGTGACTCTGATACGATCTGAGCTTGGGCCTCCTTCTTCCCAAGTCTGTGCTTTAACCAGCAGAGCACACTGCCTCTGTATGATACAATGGAAAGTGGCGTAATACATTCCCAGATTTCTGACAGAAAGCAGACAGCACAGAATCACCAGGTATTATGAGTAACTTTTTATACCATGGGAGGGAAGAATAATATAGCCAAATAAAATGTGTCATTCCACTACATCCCATAATGTATTCCCCACAGTATTTACAGGCTTGAAAAAGAAAAAAAAACATCACTACAGACAATATAGATGACCTCAGCGACACTGAATAAATCAGATTATACATTGTCACTTTTAAAACTACAAAACTGATTGGCTAACTGGGTCTTTTATCCATGAGTAAATCCCAGTATAACTCACAAATAAAGATCCAGTCAGCCTCCTCACTAAATGCCACAGAAAGTGACAGCTACAATCAATTCACTCCCCCGAAAACATAAACGAAATCCCACCATATTTAAACTCACCACCCCGACTCCCGATAACTACCACACACCGTCAGCCACTACACTGACACATATACACCTGTGGGGGAAAAAATGTGCAATTTAAATACGAGCTAACAGCTATGCACTGTTCATTACATTTAGCAGTCCTGATTCAGCTGAAGCAGCGCAATGTACACCAGGGCTAACATTTCAAATCTGCGGCTGGCTGTTGCCACCACTCAGCAGCCTCTGACCTTGGGCCCCCTCCAGTTTTCCATGGGCTGAAGTAGAGGACAGGGATAAAAAAGAACACCTCATACTTAGTTTCCATGGCCCAAGAGCCAAAGCAGGCTGGGGAACAACTGTTAAAAACTGTGGCAGTGATATAGGCTTTACACTGACGAATAGCAGTAGCTTCTTCCAACGTTGGCTGGCTCCACCCTGTAGCTCCATTCATGCTCCCTAGGAACACAGAACTATGTTTTCCAGAGAAGGAATAAATTCAGTAAAAATTATTTAAAATACAAAAAAAAAACCTTTATTTTTTTTCTCACCTAAAAAGGGGGACATTGTATAATCACAATAAACTGCGACAGGATGCATGTTATGCTGGGATTTACTCACTTCTGGTATGGATTTGGTCACTTGGATAGACCACACCAGGCGTGAGTAAATCCCGGTATAACCTACATCTTGGCATGGTTTATTGCTTAAATAACATACAATATAGAGTCAAAGACTGCTGCACTGCAACCAGACCATAATGCAACCATATAAAAAAGATACTCAGTGTATTGCAGGTAGGAGATCATAAAACTATATTCTGTTTTCATTTAGAAATAACATAAAAACATAGACAATGATGGCAGAAAAAGACCAACGGTCCATCCAGTCTGCCCGAGTTCTCTATTAAGTCTGGAGACCTATTGTCCCTCCGTGGTCTTAGCTCTCCCAGCTTCTGCCGCCCCAAGCAATCACTATACCCTTCATTCTATCCCAATCGTGCTTGAACCCGCCAACAGTTCTAGCACCCACCACTCCAGAAGGCAGACTGTTCCACAGCTCCACCACTCATTCTAAATAATACTTCCTTATGTCCCTTCTGAGCCTCCCTCCTGTATGTTTCTACTCATGTCCACATGACCTTGAACTAGTATACAAGCTAAATATTTCCCCACATTTCACCTTATTGATTCCTTTAAGGAACTTGAAGGTCTCTGTCATATCTCCCCTCTCCCTTCTGGTCTCCAGTCAGTGAATACGTGTTCAGTGCCTTGAGGCACTCCTCCTAGCACCTGCCCTGTTTGCTGTGAATCATTTTTGTTACTCTGCATGACACACTGTTGCCATCCAATCTCTATCCTGCCTGAGGTGAGAACTCCAGAACTGAGTGCAATACTCCAGGTGTAACCTCACTAAGGTGGAGGAAGTATTACCTCTTGCCCTCTGCTATCAATACCCCTCCTGACACATCCCAACATCCTACTTGCTTTCCTCTATGCCTTGTTGCACTGACTTGATTGTTTGAAGGAGTCATTGAAGATAATTCCAAGGTCCCAGTAACTAATTTCTACTTGGGCAGTGACTAGAGATGGGCAGAAGGCAGGGGAGACAATCTAAAGATTTCAGAACCAGGTCCTGGGTTCTCAGTTCATTGAGTTCAAAAGAAAAGGAACATTAAAAGAGAAAAATAAAATAGGGTAATATAATATTACATTTACCTTATTTATTTGTAATTTTTGACCTGGAAAGGCAAACTGAACTGTGATAACTTGTTTCAAGTTGCATCCTGTGGTGTGGGTTACAGGGACCTGCTTTACTGACAGGAGAATGTTGTCCAAGACACCAGGGAAACTCCCCTCTTCTTCCTGTAGGGGAAACCTCTGGTTGTCTGGTATGCTGCCAAGATGGCAGACCCTGGAGATAGAACAAATCGGAGCAGATCCTGCTGGGGGACCTCAACACTAACTGGCTTGCCAATTCTGCCAATCATGCCAAGGACACTTTTGTAGCCCTGGACCTAACCCAGCTGGTAACACAACCCACCAGACACAATCCCTCAACTGGAACTCAGACATTGCTGGATATCGTCCTCTCAAACCGCCCCCACAAAATTGCTTACATTCAAGTCCTCCCATACTCACTAAGTGACCACTGTCCAATCAGCCTCTACTGGTCCTGTCGAATCCCAAAACACATGCCAAAGTTGGAATTCCGCCAACATCTCTGCCCTGGATGCCATAACAAATTCAGGCAGCATCTTGGCCTGTGGGACTGGTCACCCATAAACTCTGCCCACAGTATTGATGATGCACTTGACTTCTTCTCTCGCTCCTTTACCATGGCCTGTGACATATGTGCCCCCCCACCACCACCAAGACACTCACCAAAAAACATAATGCCCCCTGGATCACCCCTTCCCTCCTCAAACAACTGAAACACAGAGATAATCTGTGGCATAAAGTCCTCTCCTCTGGTAAACTGGCAAGTCGACAGGCCTTCAATTCAGAGCACAACAAAAGCACTTGGGCCATTCGCAAGGCCAAGGCTGACTACTACAGATCAACGCTAGCCTCCTCCTGGGGGTCTGCCCATAATTCCTGGGACAACATCAAAGTACTAAATGGGAAGTCCCATACCCCCCCACCATCTCTACTAAACATCAACGGCACTCTCTCCACAAACCCCCAATGTTTCGCTGACTGCCTCAGCACTGCTTTCACTGACCTCAGCTCGGTCCTCCCCAGCAACTTTTTTAACCCAACTGCCCCTCCCCAGCTCCCACCCTCCCTCGACCTCCCTTCCACCTTCATACCATCTCACTGCAGGATTCCCAACCGATACTAGTTGAAGCCCTGAACGCCACCAGCCCTAGCAACGACCTGCTTTGCCTACGGCTCCTCCAACCAGCCTTTGACATAATGTTCCTACCACTCACTGCCCTGCTCAATCGTTCCTTATGCCTTGACCAATTTCCCCAGGCCTGGAAAACAGCAGTCATCACTCCCATCTATAAAAGCATCGACAGCTCCTCCCCAAGCAACTATCGACCTATTTTTATTTCCCCCACCCATCTCAAAAGCCCTAGGAAAAAAACTGTGGCAAACCAACTTGTCAACTACCTTGCCACCCACAACATACTCTGCCGGGAGGAACATGGCTTCAGGTTGGGTCATAGTACTACCACTGCTCTCCTTGAGTTTTCTACCTTCCTACACTCTGCCCTGGACAAAGGTCACCTTGAGGGCACCATTTTCATTGACCTGTCAAAGGCCTTTGACACTGTCAACCACTCACCACTGCTGGACAGGTCTCTCCCAAGGACCTGCTGACTGGTTCACTAGCTATTTAACTGCCAGATCCCAATGCGTCAAACTTAACACTCTCTCCAGCTCCCACCCGGTCCGCTCTGGGGTCCCTCAGAGCTCCACCCTTGGTCCTCTTCTTTTCAGCTTTTATCTCAACTCCCTCCCCAGCTCCTGCCCCAGGAAGATCCTTCTCTATGCCAATGATGTGGTCCTCTTTGCCTCTGACCCAAGCCCCACTGCCCTCCTATCTTCCCTCCAACACTCCTTTAATCAGATCGAGTGCTGGTTCACGGATAGAAAATTGGTCATCAACCTAAAAAAAAAAAAAAAAAAAATTAAATGCTCTTTGCCCATGACAAAAGCAAACATAAAGACTACCCCTACAGGTCTCCTCCAGCTCTCTCCATCTCCTAGAACAAGCATCCTCCTACAAATACTTGGGCATCCACATTGACTCTGCCCTCCCGTTTCACCACCACATCAGTACCCTCACAATGGCCACCAATTCACAAATTGGTCTCCTCTATCAGCACAAGGACAGCCTTCCGCCTGAAGCGCTCAGATTAGCCATCACCTCGTCAGTCCTCTCTTTAGTCGACTACAGTCTACTCATCTATAGTGCAGCTGACAATACTGCCCACAGCAAAATTAAATTGTTCATAAACAAGGCCTGTAGGCTTCTGACTGGTGCTGAACACTGCACCCATTCCTGCGCACTTTACTCCCTCACAAATGTGCTTAATTTTGAAGACAGGCTCAAATACCAGTCCTGCCTCATGGTCAAAAAAATATTCCTTGGTCTCACCCCTCCAGGTGTCACCTCCACTCTTCTCCCAGCCGTCCCCTCAGTCAATACCCGCAGTGCCTCCAAATCCTCTCTCGTAGTCCCTAAGGTCAGAACCTCCCTAGCCCAAAGGACATTCGGCTACAGGTGCCCAACCTGGTACAACTCTCTACCCACTTCAGTAAATGGAAATTATGTACCTACCATAATTCTTGATCTTCTTGGACGAAGTCTTCACCACTCATTCACACTAATGGGAGTATGCTGGAGGTGCTAGGACCCATCGGGAGCCAAACTTTTTCAGGAGGGCCAGTGCCGAGATGGAGCTGTGAGGGAGCAGCACCACAAGCCAGGCATGCGCGGTACAGACTATCTCAGCATCGATCCTCCAACCGCTCAGTACCTTTTTTTCCGAGGAGGTGCAGCGTAACTAACCTAGAGAGGACAAACCTAAAAATCGGACATAAGATAGTCCAAATGACCTGTGTAAGAAGGGTCAAATAACCAATTCTTCATAGCCCAAAGACTGAAGGAGTGAAGACCATAAACAGAGAAGTGAGCTTGGGGGATGGTCGGTGGGAGTGTAAATGAATGGTGAAGACTTCGTCCAAGAAGATAAAGAATTACGGTAGATATGTGATTTCCATATCTTCCTGGACAGAAAGTCCCCACAACTCATTCACACTAATGGGAGAGTACCAACCTAAAATAAAACCCCAAGACGGGCGGCAAAAGAGAGAGAAGCTCACATTTTAGGACAGAAGTCCATTACGAATTGTCCTGCCAAAGGACTGATGCTGTCTGGCATGGACGTCCAAGGCATAGTGCTTAACAAAAGTGTGCACGGAGCTCCAGGTAGCCGCACTGCAAATGTCTGCAATGGGTACATTATGAAGTTCTGCCAAAGATGCTGCGACTGCTCTGGTAGAGTGAGTGTACACTCTGCCTGCCAGCTTGACCTGTGCCATGGAGTAACAGTGGTGAAGGCATGCCACCAACCACGCTGAAATGCACCTGACAGCAACAGGCTGACCGAGCCGGGTCATGCTGAAGGAGACAAACAGTTGCTGAGCCTTGTGATTTTCTTTCGTTCTGTCCAGATAGAACCGCAAAGCTCTCTTTACATCCAGAGAATGAAGGGTACACTCTCCCTCATTCTGGAAGTTAGAAAAGTAGGTAGGAAGGACTAAAGGTTGATTCAGACGAAATTCTGAGACAACTTTAGGAAGGACCTTAGGATGAGTCCTAAGAACTACTTTGTCCTTGTGAAATACAGTATGGGGGGTGTCTGTGACCAAGGCATGTATTTCTGATACCCTACAAGCAGAAATAATGGTCACCAGGAAGGCCGTCTTCCAAGTGAGGAATGTCAACTCGCAAGTAGCTAGAGGCTGGAAAGGTTTACGAGTGAGCATGTCTAGCACAAGGTTATAGAAACATAGAAACATAGACTTTGACAGCAGATAAGGACCGCTAGGCTCATCTAGTCTGCCCATTTCCCTACCTACAGGATAGGCCGCAGATCCTAGTTAACCAACAGCCTATATCTTCCTGCCCCCCACAAGAATTGCCTTATGTCTGTCCCATGCATTCTTGAATTCTCCCACAGTTTTAGACCCCACAACTTCCTCAGGAAGGCTGTTCCATGCATCCACTACCCTCTCTGTGAAATAATACTTCCTCACATTGCCCTGAACCACCCTCCTTCTATCTTTAAATTGTGTCCCTTGTTCTTGCAAGTCTCTTTTCTGAAAGATGCTACCCTCTTGGACTTTGTTGATTCCTTGAGGTACTTGAAAGTTTCTATCATGTCCCCTCTCCCTTCTTTCCTCAAGGGTATACATATTAAGCTCCTTTAGTCTCTCCTCATCGGCTTCTCTTGCAGACCCTGCACCATTTTAGTTGCCCTCCTCTGGACTGCCTCTATCCTGTCTATGTCCTGCGGAGATGAGGTCTCCAGAACTGGACACAGTATTCCAGATGGGGTCTCACCAACTGTCTGTACAGAGGATAACAACTTCCTGTTTTCTGCTGCTGATGCCTCTCCCTATACATCCCAGTATACCCCCGGCCCTCCCTACTGCCTTCTCACATTGGTTGCTAACCTTAAGGTCATCTGATATGATTACCCCCAGGTCCCTTTCCTGTTTTGTTGTTGTTACTACCTCCCCACCCATGATTTTTCCCAGGCTGCAAATGGATGTCTAATAGGAGGTCTGGTATGCAGAATACCCTTAAGAAACCTCTTAACTGCGGGTAGCTGAGCCAGAGACATAAAAAGTATTGGCTCATGATATGCCGAAATTGCGAAAAGATGAACTTTGACTGTGGAGTATTGCAGACCTGTGTTTGAGAGGTCTAAGAGATACTCCAATACTTTATTCAGTGGGCAGGAAAAAGGATTCAAGAGGATTCTGCACACCAGATACAGAAACGCTTCCATTTAGCTGTGTAGGTTTTTCTGGTTGCTGGCTCGCATGCAGCTAAAAGAATATCTGAAACTCTACGAGAAACATTAAACCTGTTCATCTCTATCTTCTCAGAAGCCAAGCGTAGAAGTGAAGAGACCTCAGGTTGGGGTGAACTACCGGGCCCTGGGTCAGAAGGTTCATCTGAAGGGGAAACGGTTTCAGAGAGGTTTCCGATAGCCTGTTGATCAGAGGAAACCAAATCTGATGAGGCCAGAACGGGCAATGAGAATCATTCTGCCCCCCGCCGCGTGCCTCTAACTTGAGCAATACTCTCTGAACTAAGGAAGAGGAGTAAATGTGTAAAGAAAGCATTTTGTCCACTGCAGCATGAATGCATCCCGACAAAAAATGGCAGGTCCTGGATTTCTGGAGCAGAAGAGATGTAGTTTTGCATTGTGTGGAAATGCAAAAAGGTCCAGGTCCGGAGTTCCCCATTCTTCGAAGAGTGACTGAACAACGATTAAATCGAGAGACCCCTCATGAGGATCTGCCTCTATTCTGCTGAGATGGTCCGCCAGGTCATTTTGTATTCCTGGCAGATAAACCACCTGAATCAGAGCCTTGTGCTCCCGGCACCATTCCCACACTCTCATAGCTTTCCTGCATAATGGGTAAGAGTGTGCATCACCTTGTTTGTTGATGCAATACATCACTGCCTTGCTGTCTGTTTGAAGGAGAATGGTGTTGTGACAGAGTATGTATTTCAAAGCCTGGGCTGCATAGAAGACGGCCCTCATTTCCAGAATGTTTATGTGGAGTTGAGCATCTTCCTGAGTCCACGTGCCCTGGGTGTGGAGATCCTGGCAGTGAGCTCCCCAACCCATCAGGGATGCATCCATGGTAATGGAGATCTGATGATCTAGAGGGGCGAAGGGATATCCTTCCAGAAGGTTGTCCTCCTGAGATCACCAGGTGAGGGACCTCTTCAGAGGTTCTGTCACTTTGATGAGAAAGGACTCAGGGTGAGTGGCTGGAGACCACAGAGTACTGAGCATCCACTGAGTGGTTCTCATGTGGATACAAGCCAAAGGTACAGTGAACATCGAGGATGCCATGAGACCCAGCATCCACTGCATCGAGAGAGCTCGAACTGAGCTGTGTTCTCTGATGAAGCGGGCCATCTATAGGATATTGCTCCTTCTGTCCTCCGGAAGAAAAGCTTTCATACAGGAAGTGTCCAGAAGGGTTCCTATGAAGAGGAGCTTCTGGGGGGGCTGCAACTGCAACTTTTTGAGGTTCAGCAGGACTCCCATGGACGTGAGGAAGTCTGAGGCTGTGGCCACGGCCTCCAGAGTCTCTTGTCTGGAGGGGCTTGCTAGAAGCCAGTTGTCCAGATATGGGAATACTTGAATTCCAATTTTCCTTAGATGCACCACGAGAACTACACAGCACTTTGTAAAAATCTGAGGTGCTGAGGATAGCCCAAAGGGCAGGACTCTGAATTGACAGTGTTGACCCAATGCCACGAACCTTAGGTATTTATGATGCTTTGGGTGTGTGAGAATGTGTTGGTAGGCATCCTGCATGTCCAGGGAGGCTAGCCAATCATGTTGATGAATCAAAGGTAGCAGGGTACTGAGTGATATCATCTTGAACTTTTCCTTGTAGAGGAGTTGGTTTAACTTTCTGAGATCGAGAATAGGGTGCATGCTGCCAGTTTTCTTTGGAACCAGAAAGTAATGGGAGTAGAAACCTGCATTTCATTGATCTAGTGGAACTACTTCTATTGCCCTGTTGTTTAGAAGGCCTTGAACCTTGGAAGCAAGAAGGTCTGACTGTGCCACAGACAGCCTGGGCTGCCACTTGGGAGGATGATCTGGAGGGGTTTCTGACAGGTTGAGAGAGTACCCCTCGAGGATTATCCTGAAAACCCATTTGTCTGATGTTATAGAGTTCCACTGGTCATTAAACTGAGTCAGAAATCCTCCTACTGCCGAGGAAGAGTCCCTCTCGGACAGCTGAGGTGGAACCTGGGCCAGAAACTCAGAAGGTAGCATTGGGCGCTTTTGGGCCCTGTGCCTTCTGCTGCATTTTCTTTTGCGGTTGAGGAGTTTGGTTTCTGTTAAAACCTCCTCTGCTTTTGCCATGAAAGGACTGACGGTTGTGAAACTGACGCTTGTTCCCACCTCCTCGAGAGGGAGCGGGCGGGGGTCTAGCTGTCTTAATGGCAGATCTAGTCTTCTGAGTAGCCTCTAGTGCTTACTCCACCTGAGGCCCAAACAGATACATACCGTCGAAGGGTAAAGCCATGACCTTTTGTTGGGCATCATTTGTAAAGCCTGAAGTACGCAGCCAGGAATGGCGATGGGTGCAAATGTCAGCCGCCGTTACCCTGGAAGTAGTCTCAAAAGCATCCATTGCAGCTTTAATTTGTTGATTATTGGACTTCATGCCGCTAGTTATGGTCTGTAGTAGCTCTGAGCTAACCTCCGACTCGGGCAGAGCTTCTATCATTGCTTTGAGTGAATGCCAAAGAACATACTCGTATTGAGAAAAATACCCCTAATAGCTAGCAATACACATGCCCAGAGTTGAGGCAACAAAGACTCAGTTACCCAAGGTGTCGATCTTGCGAGATTTTTTGCTTATAGGATGGGCTGTGGATTCCTGAGGGAGGACAGCCTTATCATTCTCTGCCAGGACCACTATGGCATCAGCAAAGGCTTGTGAGGCCAATATCGGGCGATCCTTGGGAAGGGCATAGTTCCTATCTATGGACTTGGCCACAGAGGGAATAAGAGCCGGATTCTTCCACACCATCTGGGAAAGAGTCTCGAAAGAGGGCTGTACCAGAGGGGTTAAATCCATAGAGATTTCCAGAACATGTAGATACTAGAAGCGTAGAAGCTTCCCAGGAACGATTTCCATGGTCTGGAGAGAAAAAGTAGAATTAAAATTCTTGAGCAGAGACTTAAAGGAAAGATCTTCCACCACAGGCTCTGCAGGAGGATTAATCCCTGCCCCCAGGAAAGACTCAGCATCAACATCATCGCACAGCCGAAAATCCGGATCAGGCTCAAAATTATCTTCTGACAGGCCAGGGGGGACTGTATAGACAGGAAACGACTGAAAACCAGGAGTAAGATGAGGAGGAGACAGAATCAGAGTTGAAAACCTCTGGAAACTATGTGGCACCATAAACATCCCTGGCACCATCGAAGAGAGCGTCACCGAGTACAAAGACGGCACCAACACAGAAAACGGCACCATGCCTGGTGCCGCCAGGGAGTGTAGCACTGCACACAGCACTGACACTACCCCTGGTGCCAAGGATGGCACAGACAGGGAAAGCGGCACTACACATGGTGCCGACACCACTCCCAGCAATGAGGACAGCGTTGATAGGGCATGCGGTGCCGTGGACGGTGCCAACACCACACGCGGCACCGGAAAGGACCTCAGCGCCAGAGAAGCCAGCACCACAGGCTGCTGCACTGCCACAGAAGTCTGCAAGCTATGATTTGAAGGAAAAGAATGAAAAACAGCAGGAGATAAGAGGCATCGATGTGGAGCCCTGCACACAGCCATGTGAGAGGGATAGACACTGGAGCATGGAGTCGACAGCACTGAAGAAGGTGCCGCTGGACTAGAAAGTCCTAACTGCCCCACCTGCCTATCCAAAACTGACAAGCCTGAAGGCCCCGGTGATGGACTGGCCGGTTCGGGCAGCCGGGACAACCACCAAGCCCACTGCTCCATAAGAGCAGCCCAATGGTGAAACTGCTCACTGGAAGCCCCTCCAATAAGTGGAGAGGGGCTCTGGTGTCGAAGAAGCCATCCACCAGAGACAGAAACTGATGACTCCAGAAGACGTGGAGACCAGCCTCTGACCCCAACAACTGACCATCTATGCGCAGATGTACCAGAGGACGACCTTGGGTGTTGCCATTTCTTCTTCGACCGGTGGGCTGAAGAAGAACTCGAGGACAAATGATGCCGTGAATGGAACCGTTTCTTTTTATACTTTCGGGGAACTGCCCATCCCTTTGAGCACTGGATCATCTGCTGTCAGACCCACCCTCCGGTGAGGGCGGCGGACCAGACAGAGCCCAGCTGACTGAATAGCTTTCATGCGAAGTCTCCCTACCATCACCTGTCCCGCTCATGGTCGACTCTGTCAGTGAAGGGCTGAAGACTTCCTTCTTGTACAAGTAAGTATATTTTATAAAAATGTACTTGGTACGATTTGTGATAATATACAAAATAATAAAACTAAAAACTGAAAACTAAGCTGCTGTTTGAAGTTGGACTCCCAGAAGGCGAGCGATGACATCACTAAAGCACACTTGATGGCAGGAACTGAGGCAGTTAGAGGGTTGGCGCTGAGATAGTCTATACCACATGAGCCTGGCTCGTGGTGCCGTTCCTTCGTGGCTCCATCTCGGCACCGGCCCTCCTGAAAAAGTTTGGCACCCGCTGGTTCCTAGCGCTTCTGGTGTACTCCCATTAGTGTGAATGAGTGGTGGAGACTATATGTCCAGGAATATCTAGTCTGCCCAAGCTAGGACTATTTAAAGAGGCCCTCAGGAATCATATACTCTCTACTCGCTCTTGCATGTGTACCTACCGGTGAACCCAAGTCCACTGGGCCCCTCCTCCATTACGACTCCGAGTCTATGACAATGGCTTCCTAACCAGCTTAATCAGCCCTCAGTCTCAAAATTGGTCAACTGGCAAGTTGGATAAGTGTCCTTAGCTACCTCGATGTATAAGCCTGTAACCCCACTTGTATACAATTTGTAACAGTTCTTAAAATCCTGCAGTGTTCCTACTATATTTGTACCCAGTACCTCTGTACTGTTTATGTCTATAAGGAATGCTCATATGTAATTGACTGTACTTCTCTGTAACTCTGATGTGGAGCCTTTGGAAACAAGTCTCTGACTCAAAGAGTTGTAATTCCAATGACTACAATAAATAAATAGGTGGACAAGCTACTATTTCTCAGCACTCTCCAGACAATCCAAGTGGGGACTGTGTATCACAATGAAACTGTAATTGATGACATGGATATCGGTATGAAGGCAGGTGCAGAACCTTTTTCTAGGTCTGCTAGCCATATACATTAAGTAAATAGGGACTAGAAAATGACAGTGGCACAAGAGGTCATGCCTGATCCTGACCCAGAAGAAATCCTGGCTGACCACTTGCTGGTAGCTGGTATATCCAAGAGAAGAGCCCTTTTGTTGCAGCTCTTAGCAGAAGAGTATGCTGCTACTAAAGTGGCAGAAACATTGGAAACTGACAGGCCTGTCAGCATGTCAAACACAGAAACACAGAATTTGACAGTAGATAAGGACTGCTTGGCCCACCTAGTCTGCCCATTTTCCCTACCTATTGTAATACTGCAGACCCTACTAGATCTCTGGCTTAGCTATCCCTTCCCTGACCACTAAGGTTCCCTTATGCATATCCCATGCAGTTTTGAATCCAGTTATAGTTTTTGCCCCACCGCCTCTGCTGGAAGGCTGTATCAGGCATCTATCACTCTTTCTGTGAAGAAGTACTTCCTCACATTTCCCCCAAATCTACCCCCCTCCAGCTTCATAGCATGCCCCCTTCTTCTTGAGCACCTTTTTTTCTAAAAAATGCTTCCCTCTTGTACCTTATTTGTGCCCATGAAGTATTTGAAAGTTTCTGTCATATCCCCCTTTCCCTCCTTTCTTCCATGGCGTAAATACTGAGGTCTTTAAGTCTCTCCTCACAGGGTCTCTGGTGCAGACCCTGCACCATTTTAGTTGCCCTCCTTTGGACCACCTCTACTCTCTCTATGTCCTTCCAGAGATGTGGTCTCCAGAACTGGACACAGTTCTCTGGGTGAGGTCTCACCAATGATTTATACAGCTGTATCACCACTTCCCTCTTTCTTCTGGTGATACTCCTCCCTGTGCACCCCAGCATCCCACTGGCTCTCCCCACAGCCCAGTCACAGTGTTTGGCCACCTTAAGGACATCAGATATGATTACCCCCGGTTTCTTTCCTGTTTGGTGGTCATCAGTACCACTCATAGTAACATAGTAGTTGATGGCACATAAGAACCACTAGGCCCACCTAATCTGCCCATATATTCCCTGATTGGTCATTGGCTGTTGCCTCCCTTCCCCACATCTAGGGTTCCATTTTCTCTATTCCATGCATGTGAATGAATTTTCACTTCTTCACATTTAAACTTAGTTGCCACACTCTTGACCACTCCTCAAACTTTCTAAGATCCCTATTCATTTTTTCCACACACACCCAGAGTGTCTACCCTATGGCAGGTTTTAGTGTCATCTGCAACAAGGCATACCTTCCCTTCTAGCCCCTCTACAATGTCACTATTAAAGAAACTAAAGAGGACCAGTCCCAGTGCTGATCCCTGTGGCACCCCGCTGGTCATTCTCCCTTCCTCAGAGTGAACTCCATTTACCACCACCCTCTGTCATCTATCCCCCAACTAATTCCTTACCCAGTTTACCACTTTTGGGCCCACTCCCAGGCTGCCCAGCTCATTTACGAGTCTCCTATGTGGAACGGTGTTGAAAGCCTTACTAAAAGCTAGGTAGACCACATCCACTGCTCCACCATGATCTACTTCCCTGGTCACCCAGTCAAATAAGTCTATCAGATTTAATTTGACATGACCTCCCCCAAGTAAATTCATGCTGCCTCAGATCCTGTAAGCCACTGGTTTCAAGATATTCCATGATCCTTTCCTTCAGCAGATATTCCATGAATTTTCCTACCACTGAAGTCAAGCTGACTGGCCTGTAATTGCCAGCTCCTTCCCTGCTACCACTTTTGTGAAGTGGGACTAAGTCTGCTCTCCTCCAGTCCTCCTGAACCACTCCTGTCTCCAGTGAGTGGTTGAACAGGACTGTCAGAGGTGCAGCCAGCACCTCTCTGAGCTCCTTCAATATCCTTGGATGTGTCCTGCCTGGCCCCATTGCCTTTTTCACTTTCAGATTTGAGAGTTCCTTCAGAACTCTCTCCTCTGTAACTGGACTGGTGTCTACCTCCCTTCCTTCTATGCTCCCGTCACTTATCTGTGGTCCCTCACCTTCCACTTCATCCAGGAACACTGAGCAAAAATATTGGTTCAGAATATCTTCTTTTTCCTGGTCCTCTCCATACACTCCTACCCTACCCTACCCTTCCCTACTTAGCTTTACAATCCCTCCCATTTTTTCTCCTTTTGCTTACATACCTGAAAAATTTATTGTCCCCTTTCTTTACTGCATGGTCTTTTTTTCCCTCTGTTTTGCTTGAGCCCTTGAGCTGTTGGTATTCCTCAATTGGCTGGCACACAGTCAGGGAATGCATCTGTCCCGATGGACTTTACTAGCCCTGCAGAAAACTCAGATACTTGGGACATAGTTTTGTTTCTGTTCTTGAGAAGGAAGAAGCTGTGTATTACAAGGTCTTCATAAGGGCAGAACAGCCCTGTCCTAGGTGACTTCTAGTTAGTGGTTCATGGCACAAGTTTTACAGGTGGCAGGCTGGATCAAATCTCCTGAAGGGAAAGGGTTGGCAGGTGACATCCTGAAGGCAGCCAATATTACTGCTACTGCTAAACAGGTGAGTGCCTCCCAGTCCTCCCAGTGTGCCTCTACCTCATCTGTACACTCTGTATTAACCACTCATAATAAACAAAAAAGTATCTCAAGTTCTTCTATCAGCTTGGTCTCCCAGTTGCAGTGTCCTCCTAATGAAAGGCTTGTGCACGCTCCCAAATTGCATGTTCACAAAAATGTGGTTGCTAAGCAACCAGCAGCACCAGCTCTCCCCGCTGACAATCTCACTTTCCAGCCTGATGCTGCTCCTGGGACACAACCTATTTCTCAAGGAATTCCCAAGCCTATATTGCCGGAATCTCCTGCACCATCTTTCGATGCTCAGTACGAAAACATACAAGCACCTTAATGGCACACTGTCTCCTTTGATGCTACCAAGCCAGATAATGGATTTTCGTATCACAGAGCACAGAACAGTATCCCTAATCCTTCTCAGGGCATTTCTGAGGACCAGCCCAGATGGTCAGACTGCCACATTCGGGCTTAGGGAGTCCCTGTGACAGTCACAAATGAAAAGCCTCTGCCCTTGGGGGAAACAGGGAGTGTGAAAAATGAAATGCATAGACAAAAATCCCCCCCAGCACATCTTTGCCCAGTACATATGCCTCAGGAAAATTCACTACCCAACATGATGAGGAGGATCCCCAGCCACAAGATTATGAGAAACCCCAACCACAATCTCAATCCGCCATGGCAGACCTCTTTAAAAACAGACCAGCGCCTGCAAAGAGGCATAATGCTGTCAGACTAAGGTACAGGGGTAGCCCAGATGCTTATCCTAATAGAGTCTTTGTGGCTCATGTGTTTACTACATGACTCATTAGAATTTTTAGCCCAAGAGATCTATGCCTTGATCCACATTTCTGATGAACAAATTTTTGACGTGAGCTTCAAAACACCACAGCTCCTCGATAGGTTTCAGCAGAAATATTCTGAGGTCAAAAACTCAGCCCTTTGGTACCCCTTTACTGTCATTCTTTTAACTAGACCCACTTTCAAGACCATTAATAGTATTCCGAAATGAGGGGGTCAATGTTTCTGATATTCTCTTTTGGCTGCAACAGAAATGTAATGTCCAAGAACGCCCAGAACCCATTTATGATTCTGAACACGGGGATGAAAATTTAAGGTATGGCTTTGTCAGACCGATGGGGGGGGGGCTGCACCACCTGCATAACAGAGTTTTCATTGGGAAAGACAGGGGCATCATTTTCTATCCAGGACAACTGAAAGCCTGCTACTAGGGTGACTCCCATGCACACTTGAGCAGTGCATGCAACCAGCTCTGGTGCATGCTATGTTCAGCCTTCAGGCATGTAAGTCAGAATTGTGAGCACAATTTAAGATGTAATCTGCGCAGAGAACAAAGGCATGCATATTGATCCTGACCTGTGCTGCTCATAGTGGCAGAGAACAGATACAGCAGGATACAATCCTGGCACATGCTTAGAAGTCTAGCTTCACAGCACCAATTCTGGCTCCTGCCCATACAGCTCCTGACTCTAACCCCCTCATCTGATTCTTCTCAGATGCCAGGCCAGATGGTGCCTCTATAATCACTACTGCAGGAACCTTCAGAAGATATTCCCCAAATTCTGCACCCAGAATTTCATCCTGAAACAACCCATGATACCCCTGACAGCCCAGTCCGTGTACAGAGAAAAATTGCCATGTACAGCTCTGTGGTTCCAGAAAGTACACCTGAAGTAGGGGAAATGAATGTTTCTCAACAACATAGTACTGATATGACCCCCAACAAGTAGAAAAAGGAATGACTGTAGTCCACAGAAAACATAGACTCAGATCTCACCAACCAAAGATGAAACTTTAGCAAAGAGATTCCATTGACCTCAGTAATAAGTCTGAACATCTAGCAAGGCAAAAGAAGTGGGGAGACTCAGAAATTGATGATGAAGGGGATCAATCTGATGCTTCAGCCATTACATCTTCTTTACCAACAGTGTCTTCTGAGAATGAGGAACCAAATTTGGAACCCTCCACATTCAAAATGCGGGGATGGTCTGACTCAAAAAGACGCACAAGGTCGAGCCAAAAACTGCTGTAAATGGTTACATTTTGGGTGTTATTCCTCTTTCTTCCCCCTTTCATTATGGACTCCCTTCTACTTTGTGCATCCCTGAACACCTAACAGTATCAAGAATCCAAAAAGAAGGCTCACAACCTCTGCCTTTCTCTAGACTTCGCAGTTTTCAATATTCTTTTTAGAGGCTGCCCGACTGAGGTCTCTCCAAGACATTTCCGCTTCTCAAAAATTGTGGATGGGGGCATCTTTTTGGTCTTTCAGGGAAGAGTCACGCATTGGTTTGGGTATATGTTTTAAAAATCTTCACATATCAGCTACTAAGGTTATTGATGTTATTCCGGGACAATTGCTAACTTTAGACACTATCATTCAAAATAACCCCTTTCATTTAATTAGTGTTTATGCCCCACCACAGGCAAAACCCAAACCAGCTGAGTTTTTTAAAGATATACAGCCCCTTTTGTGTACAGCTCAGAAGTTAAACTTGGGGGGCGACTTTAACAGTCCATTATTTCCCAACACTGCCTCGTTGCATGCCAAGAAGATTCATTGTGATCCTATCTTTTTACAGAATATTATATCTTCTGCAGGACTGATGACTGCATATAGACATGTGCACAAAACAGGAAGGAATACTTTTTTCAGAAATACTGCTTCTTCCAGAATCAACTTTTTGCTTTATTTCAAAGTCATTCCTGCCACATAATAATAATAATAATCACATAATGCAGTTTTAGGATGTCAGTCAGGCCCTTCAAATAGAATGTTAGGGGATCTGGCATGTGGAAAGCAAATCTGAAATCATTAGGAGAAACAGAAGTTCAGGAGGCATTATTAACATTGTACTATAATTGTAGTACTGTTCAATACATGCATGATTACATAATTTCATGGTTGGAAGATGTAAAACAAGATATCAGACAACTCTTACAAAAATTGGGTAAGGAAAAAGTTCAGGGTAACTATCACCAAATACAAGGTAAAGGACTT
This sequence comes from Neoceratodus forsteri, assembly GCA_016271365.2. NCBI lineage: Eukaryota > Metazoa > Chordata > Ceratodontiformes > Ceratodontidae > Neoceratodus > Neoceratodus forsteri. Next base: position 325,434,704 of record CM057459.1, read on the forward strand.
TATTTCCTGTGGAACAGAGGCAGTCATCTATTTAGCCACCTGTAGCTGCAAACATTTTTATATAGGGAAGACCAAGAGAAAACTGAGACCATGCATATTAGAACATGTAAGACATATTAGAATTGGTACTTTGGAAAATGCACTTACTACTCATGTCCGGAAGAAAGGTGTTGGACACTCATTTCTGTTTATGGGAATAGAAAATGTAACTTTAGGTACCAGAGGAGGAAGAGATTTGAACAATAGACTTTTGTCAAGAGAGACTTATTGGCAGCATAAATTGAAGGCAGGACAATATCCGGGACTTAAAGAACATTTTCAACTGGCTCCAGTTTTACATAACAAATTAATTATAACTGTGTGTTCTTTCAATATTTATTAGGTTCTACAATAGCTTATAAGTATGGTTTATATATGTTTATGGGGAGGGGGGTAGCTTCTAACATTGGATAGGTCAGATTACTACAATTTGTTGAAATCATATTATACATATATTGTCTTACTACTTGTTCTTATGTCTAGATTGCATAATTTTATGTAGTATAGTACTTATTAATGATGTGTTTTATAGGTATTTATTCATATTTAGAATGCTATTAGGTATGAGGGTGAAGTGGTAATTCATTCTGCATCTTTTGCACTATATATATATAGCTATTTGCACTTATATATAGAGTACTGTGTTAGTGCACTTTTTTGGATATTTATGGTAACTTTGTTTATATCATAGCTGATGCAGCATCATGATATCTTGAGAAAGCGTCTGTAGTATGTGAAATGTGTATTGATGTTGCAGTGCACACGGGGGGGGTGCTACATGTGCATATAGCACAAATAAAGTATTGAAAGTAACCTAGCATTGGTTTTTGTACAAGCAGAATGAGCAGCCGAGCATTATTATTTTGTGGTCATCTTGATTTTTCTTCCTGGCTCCACTTTTGGTCCTCGAGCCACCCGATTTGAGCTGTACTAGTCATGAGGTGTGGCTTCCATGGCTGTTGGAATGGATATCTTGTCATCAGGGAAGCACAGAAAATTTAGACTGCCAAAGCCAAGCAAAGTATCCAAACTTCCATCTTATGTTAAAGACACTACCACAAAACTGAGATGGTTGTCATTTTCTTTTGTGGAGGTTACTAAGGCTGAGCGAGAAAGACTTTACACAATGCAGTTATGGGCACGTATTTTAGGTTTTACTGGACTTTACTGCAGGGCCTGCATCACTGCAACAGGCAGCTTTAAAACTGTTGAATAGTAATAGGATCCCACCTTGGGATGTGGTGTGGTTGTGCTGCCTCAAAACAAATGCCCACAGCAACAGGAAGCATAAAGGGATGGAGGAGAAATATTGCTCACGCATGGGTGTGAGGGTATTTTGGAGACATAAACTCGCTTATTTCATGGCATTGCTTTTATTCAGGAATTCTGGACTCATGCTACAATTATTTGGAATGAACCACTTTTTCTCTCCACACAGTATGATGATTTAGTATATAATCATGCTAGCCTGGGCCTCTGTTAATTTTTTTGGCAAATAAGATGTCAGTTAGTATTGCAGCAAAAACAAAACTTCTATCTTCAAGTTACAGAAGATGATTTTCTTATCTGTATTAAATGTTTACTTTCAGGAATGAAACACTTTGTCAGTTAACAAATGTCAGTCCCTTTGGAAAGCAATGACTTGATTTTCAAAGCAGTTTAGTATGCTGAATGTAGTTTAATTGACTTTTTTGACTCTCACAATTAGATAGTAGTATACTGTGTACATTCTTTTATTTTGTTTAAGAAATGTAAGTGATCTTTATGTTTCTTTCCTTTTTTTTTTTTTTGTCCTTCCTGTTTTGGATTTAGTGTTACAAACCTGTGAGAATTTCTTTAGTATGTTTCATACAGAATGTGTACATTTAGTATTCTGTTTTGTTTTCCTCTAATAAAAAATACCGTTGTCTTCCAGTGGGAGGTGCTGTCTGTTTCTTGTTGGGAGATGGAGAGCCCTGGGGAGGACAGTGTTTTGGTGTCCAGGTGTTGGGGTCTGCTACCTTCCCCACCCAGAGTACTGAGGAAGCATTGCCTGTTTCTGAATCCAGTGAACCTGGTTTGTTGCCTGTTATGGTAGAGATGGAGATTGGGGAAGTTGTGACTGAAACCATTGACCCAGAGAATGCTTTGAAGGCTGTTCCTGAGCTACCAACAGCAGACTGTGTCCTGGAGCAAGCAGATCCTATGACATCTGACACAGAACTTGATGAAGATGCAGAAAGACTTTTAGACAAAGTCCTTAGGGCCAAGAAGGAACACCTTCTGGCCCAAATCACTGAGTATGAGTCAGAAGCCCAGAAGCTGAAGCTATGAGCAAGACACCAGGCTTGTTCTCTGTCCACTGGAATTGGCGGTTCGATTGAGCCTCTGACTACCAGCTGCGGGGATCAGCTGTCAGGGGCTCTTGGAGGCTCAAGGCTTCAAAAATTAGCATATTGGTCATGTCAGCAAAATGAGTATCCCAACTCCGATACCTAGAATCTTAATGAAGTACTGAAAGGAACTGACTGGGCTAAAAATGGAACCCCTTAGTAAATGGACTGAGCACAGCTCCCAGCTTCCATGTGGTCTACTGAAATGCTGGCTTCCTCAAAATGTCCTGTACCAGCTTGTGAAACTGATCAGCTCACCATTCCAGGTGAACTCACCCTGAACCATGTGCATCAGCTGTTTGCTGGTGGCCACAGACTCTGTGCTGCTCAGACTACTTCCAAATCTGCCATGCGATCTGAGCATGTCCCCTCCAGCTTGAACCCTGAGAGCATGGATTCTCTCCCAATTCCTACCTCTAGTATGATGCTGCAGCCTGGAACTGACATTGTTTAAGTGAGAGTTCTGGAATTCTCTGCTGTTATAGTACAGTCTGCTCCCAGTCTCATAACTGTAGCCTTACCAGTCGTTTCTCCAGCTGCACTTGTGCCCAGTACTGTTGCTGTTTCCTCTATACCAATAGTCTCACAAAAAACGTTACAGAATCAGATCCTTTGCTTCTTATTCAGAGTTCTGCTATATTGCCTGACACTGCTGGTGTGGTCACTGTGCCAGTTAACTGTAGAGATACTGATTCTAGCAACAATATGTCTGACAATTTAATCTTGCAGGTCCCTGAACAGAATGAGACTAAACCTGTATGGTTACCTCTGCATCCCCTGATGACTCCACTTGTGCTATCCCTTCTGTTCCTTTGTAATTGACTGTAGTAATTCAAAGTAATGTTGCCTTAGAGCAGCAACCTCTAGTACAGCTATAACCTAAGCCACAAGCATCAGAATGGCCAGACACTGCAGACCCTCTGACCGTCCCTGATATAACTCAACAGAATGCAGACGAAGCACAACTGACCCTTGGTGGCCCTACATCCCACACAGAAGAGCCACAAAAAAAGTTTGCTGACCTCTTTAGACCTCCTGTATTACCAGCTCAGAGGAAGAATGTTGTTAGACTCATATATAAAGGGTGTCGTTCAGAATTCCCAGACAGAATTTATGTAGCATATATGCTTATAAAGGACTCAATGCACTTTACTGCAACTGACATTTATGCAATTATCCACATTCCGGCACACACTATTTTAGTGGGACTGGAGACGTTCTTGAAACAGTACCATGCACTGAAATCTACCTCTCTGTGGGTTCCTTTTTTTGCAATCCCTCTCACTAAATCATCCCATAAGACTGCTACACCTGGTCCCCTTCTGAGCAAGCACTGCTGACATGGCAATGTCAGAGGTAGCAGTTTCCAAATGGAAAGGTAGTGCTGGATTTGGATTGACCAGAGCTGCAGCAGAGGCCAAAGATCATTTTAGCAGGGTCACTGCATTGGTATGAACAGGACCCCATCTTTGTGGGACCTCTTTCTTGAGTAGCTTATACAGAGGGGCAGCCTTTTGTGCAAAGTCACAGATAAAATCTCTGGAATAGTTAACCATTTTTAGGAAACGTCTGAGTGTAGCCATGATTGTGGGCAGTGGCAGATCTTGTAGGCCTTGGATCTTATTTTAAGCTGGGTTTCTGCCTGCCTCAGTGATGCGCAGACCAAGGAAGATGACTTCCTTTTTGAAAAACTGTGCTTTAGCAGGGTTGCACTTGAGGCCTGCCCTCTGCAGGAGGGTCAGTAGTTTATCAAGGAGAGTAAAATGCTCCTCCTTAGTGATGGTGGCTAGGAGTAAGTTATCCACATATTGCAGAAGGCACAGAGGAGTAGAGAAATCCTGGAAGGCATCCTTCATATGGAGATGGAAAAGTGATGGGCTGTTATGGAAGCCCTGAGGGAGACATGTCTGGGTGTACTGGGGACCCTCAAAGGTGAAGGCAAACTTGTACTGACTGTTGTGTTCCAAAGGAAGTGACCAAAAACCATTGGAGATGTCAAGGGCACTAAAAAAGGTGCAATCCAGTGTTAGTAGTTTTAGCACATCAGGTGCTGATGCTACTGTACGTGAGCAGCTAGGGGTGACTTGGTTAAGTCTTTTGTAATTAATAGTGAGTCTCCAAGAGCTGTTGGTTTTCTTAACAGGCCATATTGTCAAGTTAAGGGTTGAGACACAAGATCTAATGACACCTTGTTGAAGGAGAGACATAATGGTTTCTCTGAATGATGGTAAGGCTTCTGCAGGGAAATAATACTGTCGTTGTCTGATTTGCTCAGGGCCTGGGACTTAAATGCTGGTTTGCATTTTTTCACAGTCATGTTTGTATTTGGTAAAAACAGCAAGATGTTTCTGCAAAATGGGAAAAAGTTCCTTGGAAAACTTATGGCTTTGGAGTAGAGCAATGATGTCATACTCCTTGTTGTTAGCTGAGATTGCAGCAACAACATGGGAGTCAGGAATCATGACAGCATGGTATTGTCCTTTGATCTGTATCAAAAGTGTATTCACTACATCAACCACACAGTCATGTAGTGCTAGGAAGTCAATTCTTAGAATACTGGGATGATGACGTAATACCATGAGGTCAAAAATAAAATCTGTGGTAAGGGTCCCTAATACCACAGGAAGCACAATGGAATGGTAGGTAATCAGTGTAGTGCCATCCACACCTTGTGTGTTGATCCGCCATCCAGTGGACCAAGAAGAAGGGTCCTCATCATGTAATACAGACATGGCTGCACCTGTATCCAAAAGTACAATGAGTTGGTGGCTCCCGACCAGCCTCGGTACAAGGCTGTCTGCTGGTATCAATGGTGATTTGATTGACAATGCGGCTGGGGCCTGTAATAGTCAATCTGAACTATCATTGTCAATTATGTCATCTGCTGGTTGCTGGAATCGTAGGCCTGTGGGGTCCTGCTGGGCCTCTTCCAGGTCCTGGATGAGGTACAGGTGTTTCTGCATGATAGTAGCTGCAACTGACAGTGTATTGGAATTTGGGCCTGATGTGGCCTGGCCAGAAGAGGTTTCAGTGTCTCCTTGACCTAGTGGAGGTAGGGCCAAAGGTGTGAGTACTGCTACGGCCTGTTTTGGAATAGACCCAGCCACAGACTGGACTTTTCCAAAAAGCTTCTGCAGGCTTTTATTTTTTTCCATTACCTGTGAGTAGGAAAGGCCTGTATGGTAATTCTGATTGCCCTGATTATTGTTTTGGTTGGAGTTGGTGTAATGTTTTGGTTGGAGTTGTTTTAATTCTTTTGTTTATTCTTATATTTACTTCCCCCCCTCGGATGGGGTTGTTTGTTGCTGGAGGCAGCGGCTTTGCAATCCTGGGCTTTGCCTTTCACAGTATAGTGGGTTGTGGACTCGTTAGCATGTTGTACTGTGACCACCTTGGGTTTCGAGCTGGAATTGAAATCTTGCAGTTAGAGCTGGAAAACGTGTTCTGTTCTCGATAGGATGTCCTCAAACTTGTTGGTTCTGGGAAATACCACCGGTTCGACCCTGTCATGAACTGCCAGAAGCATGTTTAACTTGGTTTAACTTAGTTTAACTTGGTATGGTTGAACAGAAGAAGGCAAAGCCCATCGAGACTGTTCCCCACACAGTGTGGGATTTAAATTAACAGTTTTCCCTGATCCATATGTCTAATTTATTTTTAAAGCTGGTAATGTTCTCAGATTCAATTAGATCCTGTGATAAACAGTTCCATAATCTCAGAGCTCTAAGAGTAAAAAAATTACCCCTATTGTTAGTTTTATATCTCTTAACCTCAAGTTGACTATTATGTAGTCTTGGAACTAATCTTCTTTCTGAGAATACAATTCCGACTTGTCTCATAAGGTCAAGTGACTGAAGCAGGTTATACATTAAGAGCATATCCCCTCTTATTCTTGTGTTTTGAAGTGTAAACAGATCAGTGGCTTTAAGTCTGGAGGGATAATCAAGATGTTTTAATCTAGGCACCATTTTGGTGGCTCTCCTTTGTACTTGTTTTTTAAGACAGGGGTTCCAAAGGAGGGGGGCCCATAATCAAGGTAAGGTCTAATATAAGCCCTAAACACGTGGATGAGACATTGTTCTGAGTGGTTTATAAAAGTTTGTTTAATTTGCCTCATAAGTCTATTTCCCATATTAGAGATTTTAGTACAGTGGTCCCTTGATGTAAGTTTATTATTAATGGATATGCCTAGATCTTTTTCACAGTTATATGTTTTAAGTGGTAATTTATTTAAATAATATATATTGTTCGGGTTGTTTTTTCCAAAATGTAAGACCACACACTCATCTTGATTAAAGTGAATGTCATTACTTTTTGCCCTTTGTTCAACTTTCCCCAAATCTAGTTCTAATCAGGTTATATTATCAGTGTTATCTACCCTACCTCCTAATTTTGAGTCATCTGTGAATTTTGACATATAGGCGTTGGGTCCTGACTGTAAATCACAAATAAAGAGATTAAACAGTGTTGGTCCCAGCACCGATCCCTGGGAGACCCCACTTGACACTGTGCCCAAATCAGACAGGACATCATTAATCCTGACTCGTTGTGTTCTGTTAGTTAACCAATCAGATATCCAGTTAACAATTTCATAAGATTAACCCAAAGTAGACATTTTAGCTATGAGTTTATTATGTGGAACTTTAGCAAATGCACAACTGAAATCTAATAGTACTACGTCAGTGAGAATACCCACGTCTAATAATGTACTGATATTTTCATAGAAGGATATCAAATTAGTTGTGCATGAACAGTCTGGTCTAAACCCATGCTGTGAGAGATAAACAAGGATTTGTACTCAATCTGGTCCTCATTGACTCCCTCTTGTGAGAGGCCTTTGCCGGTGTGGTAGGCTAACCATAACCACTGATAGTATGATGCTGGGCTTTCCTTGGCACATTGGTTTACAGGGTAGGCCAGCAAGACGTTGACCACGCCCAAGGAATAAGCAGAAATGAGGGCCACAGTGACCCCATCGAGAGATGCATTCATGGGTCATGGGACTTCCTCGGGGAGTTTTCCCGAGAGGCCTGGGTCAACAGTTTGTCAGAGAACCAGCACTTGGTAGTCTACAGGGAGACTAAGCATGTCACACTTAGAAAGGACCTTTTCCAAATGGCAGCTGAGATTGTCATTTGGGCCCATTTGGCCTATGCTGTCAGCAATTTGCTGAACAGAGTGCGCTACCTGAACAGGGTTTGCAACAGCTCATTGTGGGTCAGAAAGAGTTGGAAGTCTATGTGCGCCATGAAGGGCAGCCTTTGCTGCAGCTTCGGCCACAGTACGGAGCAATGGCTCATGGGTAGCAGCTTCTGTCATCATGGTTCGCATGGGTTCTTGAAAGAGGTTTTGCTGTTCCTCCATCATTTGGGACTTGGAGATGGCCGTCTCGATCATGAAATCGATCTCCATTTTGTCTTCCTTTCTCAGGACGGCAATGGGTGGAGAACGTGTCCACCCCCCCTCCACTGTCATGGGGGTCGCCATCTTGGCGTCGCCATATTGGGAATGACGTGGGGGACCGCCGTCTTGTGAGTGGCGGGTATGGGGGGGGGTCGCCATCCTGAGGATGGCGCTGGGCACCACCATCATGGATGTTGTCATCATCTGTGTTGTCATCATCCGATGACACAATTTCAATGGATGTGTAATAGACTCTGCCCATGGCTTTGACGCGTCCAACCAACACCTCTCTTTGATGACACAACTTTGCCATCTTGGCTCTACAATGCATGTGGCTAACTTTAGCATTGTTCTGATTTGCTCAGAGATTTGGAACCCATTATGGATTCTGAAAATATATGGACTGGATGCTGAAGACTCGAAGTCAAGCTGAAGCAAAGCAAGGGTGCCATATAACATCTGCCAAATAGCTTTTATCTGGGGAAAGACTACAGAATAGTATTTTATCAAGGTCAGCTGAAGGCTTGCTATTGGTGTGGGTAGAAATATCATTTAAGCAATGCCTGTGATCATGTTAAATGTTCCCTATGTGCGGAATTGGGCCACTTCAGTACAGTGTACCAACCCCTTAAAATGCAACTTGTGCAATGGATAGGGTCATTCTATTTGCACATGCCTCTGCATCACTTTCAATACTCATAAAAATCAGACTCAAATGGAACAGGATTATTACGTCAGTATAGCCCAAATGTCAGGCCCACAGTTCGGATCATGTGCTACCAGAAACACCCTTTTTGATCTTTCCTTCCAATCGACTAGCGTTTTGAAACAAACCTTCTCAGTTCTTCATCCTCCTGCTCTTCCATAGGACGTTCCCGATATTTCTTAGATAGCTGATCAAGAACCTGATTCTAATCTCACTATTACATCCTCCTCCTGTGCCGTCTATTTCTGTGAACCCTCTTGTACCCATGGAAGTAGTTGTACTACCGAATGAGCAGTCTGCTGCCTTGCTGAAAAAACCTGCTGATACCATAGAACCACTAGAAGATAATGACTCATTTGATCACATGGTGGTATCAGATGCTTCTTCAGAGAAAGCTCCCAATGTTAAAAAAAAAACAGTCTGGCGTCTATAACCCTGCCTCTTGCTCCTGATTTGGATTCTTTCTCTATACCCACTAGGCAGGGTTGTCCTAGAGGTCAACCCAAATCAAAGGTACTGAAAACTCTCCCTTTATCTAATAAATTTGAACCCCTATCTACCATGGATCAGTGGGGAGAAACAGATCCAGGGGATGAGTCTGATGCATTTTCCATTCCGTCATCCCACAAGGATTTATCATCTGAACCTGAGGAGATCCCTCATCCAACGGTTCGGAGGAAGAGAAAAGGTTCAGCTAGATAAGCTCCAAGGAAACCTTGAAACACCATATGGACTATTTACACTAAATTATTCATTATAATGCTTTAACTTAGTGGTTTTTGCTACTTCCTCATTTTTTGCTGTTTTTTTCATGCCACAGACTCTTGTTAATCTGAGCTTTGCTTCCCTAAATGCTAATAGTGTAAAGAATTCTAAATGAAGATTGACAGCTTTCTCTATATAAGGCTGCTTAAGTATTCAGTCATTTTTATTTTACAAGACAGATAATTACAGCTTACTTCTGATATTATAGGAGCAAAGAAGGTGTGGCATCTTGGGCCAGCCTTCTGATCTGTAAGTGATGAATCATGCACAGTGTTATGTATTAGTAGCGGCAGCTCAGATTGGCACTGGCAGCTCATATTGGTATGGTACCGTTTAAAATTAAAAGATGAAGCCAGAGAGTGGTTTCCACATAAGAATGAAAGATACCAGTGGGACGTCAGCTCATGTTGGCATGTTAGAATTTAAAATGTAGTTTCCTGACCAATGAGTGGGTCACCTTGCTGAAGGTGGTCAGGCTGATCATGATTTGGCTGAATGATGAGTCCAAGAACCCCTCTAAGTGTTAAAATGATGGAATGAAAACCATGTCAGAACACTGAATTGATATGAATGAATTGCAGGCTTTTAAACAGCTTTTTTTTTTTTGGGGGTCGCATTGGTACTATAACTATTTGCTTTTGATTTTGGCCACACACCAGGTACAGCCTTGTGAACACTTAAAAAAAAAGAAAGATGTATAAGAAATATGACAACATTTTTGTATATTAGCCAGGGTTGAGCTTAGAAACAGAACATAGAAACATAGAAGTTGACGGCAGATAAGGACCGCAAGGCCCATCCAGTCTGCCCATTTTTTCTACCGTATGAATGTGCCATAGGCCTTTGCTCTGTCAATGGCCTATCTATTCATACTCATCTGTATTGCTCCCATATGCCTATCCCACGCCTGTTTGAAGCCCTCCACTGTATTTATATCCACCACTTCCTGAGGTAGGCCATTCTATGCATCCACCACCCTTCTGTGAAAAAGAACTTCATCACATTACCCCTTAATCGGCCTCCCTCTAATCTCATACTGTGTCCTCTTGTCCTGCTATTTTTCTTATATTGAAACATGTTAGACTCTTTCACCTTGTTAATGCCCTTAAGGTGTTTGAATGTTTCGATCATATCACCTCTCTCCCTGCTTTGCTCTAGGGTATACGTTAAGCTTGCTAAACCTTTAAGACTGCATTTCAACAAGAGAGGTGTGGCCTTCTCCTAATTGGTAAGCTCCGCAATGGTCACCTGTGAGCCTCTTATGGGCCAGAGCATACTATAAAAACTGCAGCTAGTGAGAGGTTTTCCCTCAGGAAAGGAAGAAAGCAGGGGGACCACAGCTCATATGGCATGTTAAAGTTTCAAGTTTAGTTTCCTGACCAATGAGTGGGTCACCTTGTCATCAGTGGTCAGACTGATCATGATTTGGCTAAATGATGAGATCAAGAATCCCTCCAAATATTAAAATGATGAAATGAAAACCAAGTCAGAAAACTGAATTTATTTGAATGAATTGAAAGCTTTTAAACAGCTTGGGGGGAGCACTGTTACAATAATTATATGACCAAGACGGACCAGGAAAGGGCAGTGGATGTGGCCTATCTGGATTTCAACAAGGCCTTTCAACACAGTATCACACAGGAGCTTGCTGAGGAAGCTGACCAATTTGGGAGTGGGGACAAAATGGTAAACTGAGTATGCAACTGACTAAAGGATAGGAGGCAGAGTGTAGTGGTAAATGGCACACACTTCAGTGACTGGGTGGGGTGTGTCCAGTGCGGTACCGCAAGGTTTGGTGCAATATTGTATTCACGCAGGAAGGAGTAAAGATAATAAGGAGGGATCTGGGGAAACTCATAGAGTGGACAAGGACATGGTAACTGATGTTCAGTGGCAGGAAATGTAAAATCATGCACCTAGAGCACAAGAGTCCTGGAGCAAAGTATAAGATGGGCAGAGGTGTTGGCAATCACCAGACAAGAAAGGAACCTTGGGGTTGTTATACTGGAGGACTTCAAGGTGGCAACGTAATGCAAAAAGACCATGGGCACGGTTAGTGGGATGCTAGGTTATATAGGTAGAGGCATCACCAGCAGGAGAAGGGAGGTTGTGCTGCCAGTATACCGCTCCCTGGTTTGCCCCACCTAGAGCACTGTCTACTGTTCAGAGGCCACACCCCCGAAGGACACTGACAGGGTTGAAGAAAATCAGAGAAGGGCAACCAAGATGGTGCAGTGGTCGAAGGGAAAGCCCTTTGAGGAGAGGCTCAACATATACACTCTGGAAGACAGTAGAGCGAGGGGTGACCTGATGGAGACTTTCAAGTACCTCATAGAGGTAAACAAGGTGCAGGGGGAGAGCCTCTTCTAAGTGAGGGTGAGCACAGGTCTAGAAGGCATGCCATAAAATTGTAAGGGGCTGTTTCAAGAGGGATGGTAGGACATATTTATTCACTGGGAGGGTGGTGGAAACATAGATTCAACTGTCAGCCAACGTGGTGGAGGCTAGAATGGTGGTGGGCTTTAACCATGCATATGGGATAGACATATGGGCAGAATAATGCAAAAAACAAGGAGGGAGAGGGACCATGGGGACCAGTTAGGATCTGTGGAAGTACAATGGGTAGGAAATCTTTGGGCAGACTGGATGGGCCAAGTGTCCTTTTCTGCTAACAGTTTCCATGTTTCTGTTTCTATGTTTATGTAGGGGCTTCAGAACTGGACACAGTATTCCAAATGTGGCTTCACCAGTGAGTTATAGAGAGGCAGTATCACCTCCTTTCTCCTGCTGTCATACCTCCTCTTGATACACCCCAACATCCTGGTTGCTTTGCTGTAGATCTTGTTACATTGGCTACAGTGCCTTCAGAAAGTATTCACCCCCCCTTGGATTTTGTCACATTTTGTGATGTTGCAAACTCAAATTAAAATACATTTATATGGGATTTTTTTGTCATGTATCTACACAAATTACCCTATAATGTCACAGTGGAATGAAACTTCTGGAATTTTTTGTACATGTAATTTAAAATAAAAACATGAAATGTCTTGATTTGATAAGTATTCACCTCCTTTGCTATGACACTCCAAATTGAGCTCAGGTGCATCCAATTTCCTTGTGAGATCACTCTAAAACTTGAATGGAGTCCACCTGTGGTCAGTTCAAATGGTTGACATGATTTCAGAGGAAATACACCTGTCTATATAAGGTCCGCTGTTGACAGTGCATGTCAGAGCAGAAACTCTACCATGAAGACCAAGGAGCTGTCCGTAGAACTTCATGATAGAATTGTGAGGGGGCATAGATCTGGGGAGGAGTATAAAAATATTTCTAGGGTGTTGAAAGTTCCCAGGAGCACAGTCAAGTCCATCATTAGGAAATGGAAAGATTACGGAACCACCCAGACTCTTCCTAGAGCGGGCCATCCTCCCAAACTGAGCAACCAGGCAAGAAGGACCTTGGTCAGGAAGTGACCAAGAACCCAATGACCACCCTGACAGAACTACAGAGTTCCGTGGCTGAGATGGGAGAACCTGTCCAGAGAACAACAATCTCTGCAGCACTTCACAGATGTAGCCTCTATGGGAGAGTGGCTAGACGGAAGCCACTCCTGAGAAAAGGCCACATAACAGCATGCCTGGAGTTTGCAAGAAGGCATGTGGCAGACTCTGAGACCATGTGGCAAAAGATTCTGTGGTCTGATAAAACAAAAACTGAACTCTTTGGCCTGAATGCAAAGTGCTATGCCTGGCGCAAACCGAACACAGCTCATCACCCGTGTAATACCATCCCAACCATGACGCATGGTGGTGGCAGCATCATGTTATGGGGATGCTTTTCAGCGGCAGGGACTGGGGCACTTGTCAGGATAGAGGGAATAATGAATGGAGCCAAATACAGGCATATCCTTGAGGAGAACCTGCATCAGTCTGCAATAGACCTTGGACTGGGGTGAAGATTTACGTTCCAACAGGACAATGACCCCAAGTATACAGCCAAAGCAACACTGGAGTGGCTTCAGAACAAGAAGGTGAATGTCCTTGAGTGGCCCAGCGAAAGCCCAGACTTGAATTCCATTGAGAATCTGTGGACAGACTTAAAGATTGCGGTTCACCGATGCTCCCCATCTAACTTGGCAGAGCTTGAGCAAATCTGCAAGGAAGAATGGGCGAAAATCCCCAAATCCAGATCTGCAAAGCTGATACAGACATACCCAAGAAGACTCAAAGCTGTAATTGCTGCCAAAGGCGCTTCTACAAAGTATTGACTCAGGGGGGTGAATACTTAAGTAAACAAGATATTTCAGTTTTTAATGTTTCATAAATTTTTGTTACACAATAGAAATATTTTTGGCCCTTTCAATTGTTGAGTATGATGTGTGAATCAAGGGGGGGAATATATCATTTCCATGCATTAAAAATTCTGGTAGTAACACAACAAAATGTGATAAAATCCAAGGGGGGTGAATACTTTCTGAAGACACTGTAGATTTAGGGACTCACTTATGATGACTCCTAGGTCCCTTCCTCAGTGGTAGAGTCCAGCTTAACCCTTTCTATTCAATATTCTGTCCTGGGGTTCCTGTTGTCTATGTGCATCACCTTGCACGTTTTGGTGTTAAATTTTAACTGCCAAACTATGGACCACCTCTCTAATCTTTGCAGGTCCCTCTGCAGTTCCTTAACCCCTTCCTCACTGTCTCCCCTGCCACAGAGCACCTTGTATTCCTTTTATGTCATTGATGAACATACTGAAAAGGACCAGCCCCAGGACTGAAGCTTGTGGCACCCGATTCCTAACTGTCCTGACCCCTGACTTGACCTCATATACCACCACCTTTTGCTGTCCCACCCCCTTAAGCTAGCTTTCCACGCATTTAACTAGAGCCTTCATTTTCCCAGATCCTTTAACTTCTTCAGCAATCTTCTGTGTGGTACAGTGTCAAACACCTTGCTGAAACATAGAAACATAGAATTTGACAACAGATAAGGACCGCTTGGCCCACCCAGTCTGCCCATTTCCCAACCTGATGGATAAGCTGCAGATTCTAGTTAAACAACAGCTTACTTCCTCCTGCCCCCACACTAGATTTGCCTTATGCCTGCCCCATGCATTCTTGAATTCTCCCACTGTTACTGACTCCACAACCTCCTCAGGAAGGCTGTTCCATGCATCCACAACTCTCTCTGTGAAAAAATACTTTCTAACATTACCTCTGAGCCATCCCCCCTCTATCTTCAAATTGTGCCCCCTTGTTCTTGCACACCTCTTCTTCTGAAAGATACTACCCTCTTGTACCTTGTTAATTCCCTTGAGGTACTTGAAAGTTTCTATCATGTTCCCCCTCTCCCTTCTTTCCTCAAGGGTATACATATTAAGCTGCTTTAGTCTCTCCTCGTATGTCTTCTGGTGCAGACCTTGCACCATTTTGTTTGCCCTCCTCTGAACAGCCTCCACTCTGTCTATGCCTTTGCAGAGATGGGGTCTCCAGAATTGCACACAGTACTCCAGATGGGGTCTCACTGTCTGTAGAGAGGGATAACAACTTCCTGTTTTCTACTGTTGATGCCTCTCCCTATGCATCCCAGTATCCCCCAGCCCTCCTTACTGCCTTCTCACATTGCTTGCCCACCTTTAGGTCATCTGATATAATTACTCCTAGGTCTCTTTCCGTTTTTTGTTGTTGTTATTAACTCACCCCCCACTGTGTACTCTTCCCCTGGGTTTTTGTTTCCCAGATGCATTACCTTGCACTTCTTTGCATTGAATCTGAGCTGCCACGTATTTGACCATTCCTCCAACCTTGCCAGTCCCTTTTCATTCTTTCCACCCCACCTTGTGTATCAACCCTGTTGCAGATCGTTGTGTCATCTGCAAAGAGGCATACCTTTCCTTCCAGGTGCTCTCCAATGTCACTTATAAAGATATTATCGAGGACCGGTCCTAGTACGAACCCTCGTGTACCCCGCTAGTTACCTCCTTCTCTTCACTGTGGACCTGCTTTACTATTACCCTTACGCCCTGTTGTCCAGCCAGATTTTTATCCAGGCTACCACCTTGGGACCCACTCCAAGGCTGGCTAACTTGTATATTAATCTTTCGTGTGAGACTGTGTCGAATGCCTTGCTAAAATCTAGGTAGGCCATATCCACAGCCCCTCCCTGGTCTACTACTTTGGTCACCCAGTCAAAGAAATCTATTAGGTTCATCTGACATGACTTTCCTGCTGTGAAACCATGCTGCCTTGGGTCCTGTGCCCCACTGACCTCTAGGTACTCAACAATTCTTTCCTTCAGAAGTGATTCCATCATTTTCCCTACCACTGAAGTCAAACTAACTGGTCTGTAGTTTTCTGCCTCTGCCCTGCTCCCACTTTTGTGAAGTGGAATCACATTTGCCCTCCTCCAGTTCTCAGGTACCACTCCATCCTCCCATGATTTGTTAAAGAGAGTAGTCAGTGGTATTACTAGTTCTACCCTTAGTTCTTTTAGTATTCTTGGGTGAATCCCATCAGGCCCCATTGCTTTGTCCACCCTCAGTTTCAAGAGTTCTTTCAAAACCCTTTCTTCTGTGAATGGACTGGTATCGACCCCCCCCATTCAGAGTTTCTCCCTTGTTTGGTTTAGGCACCTCCCCATCCTCATCTGTTGTGAATACTGAGCAGAAATATCCGTTCAGTATCCCTGCTTTTTCACTGTCACCCTCTGCCCACATTCCCTTCCCTTTATTAAGTCTCTGTATCCCTCCCTTGGTCTTTCTTTGCTCCCTAATGTACCTATAAAAGGTTTTATCCCCCTTCTTAACAGAGTTGGCTATCTTTTCCTCAGTTTGTGCCTTTGCTATTCTGACTACCTTCCCTGCTTCCTTCTGCTTTAACTGATAAAGTTCTCTGTCCTGCTCCTTCTGTGTTTCCTTATATTTCCTGAATGCTATCCTTTTCTCCATAACCGTCCCTGCCACCACTTTTGAGAACCATAGTGTTTTTTTCCTTCATTTTGTTTTATTGATTTGCTTCACACAAAGGCTTGTTGCCTCTGTGATGGCTGTTTTGATTATTCCCCATTGTTCCTCCACCCCTCCTTCTTGCCCATTTCCTAGTGCTTTTCTAAGGCACTCTCTCATTTTCCCAAAGTCAGCCTTCCTAAAGTCCAATACTCTTTGTTTTTGTATGGCTTGACTCTATGGCTGTGTTTATTGTGAACCACACTGTTTGGTGGTCACTTGTTCCCATATGGCTACCCACTTCTAAATCTGAGATCCTTTCTCCTTCCCCATTTGAGAGTACCAAGTCTAAGATTGCTCCCTCCCGAGTGGGTTCCAACACTAGCTGTCTGAGGCATGCCCCCTGTAGGGCATCAAGAATGACCCTGCTCTTGGATATGCCTGCAACAAAGGTACTCCAGTTAACATCTGGCATATTCAGGTCCCCCATCAACAATATCTCCCCGTTTTCTGCCATTTTAAGGATGCCTTCTATCATTTCCTTGTCCATTTCCTCCCCCTGAGATGGGGGTCTGTACACAACCCCATGTGGATTGTGGTGCCATTTCCTGTCTCCAGGGTGTGACCCATAGTGACTCATCAACTTCCGGTTTACTCTTTAGTTCTGTTGCTTTAATCCCTTCCCTTATATAGAGAGCTACTCCTCCTCCTCTTTTACCCACCCTGTCCCTCCTGTAGACTGTGTATCCTGGTATGTTGACTTCTCACTCATGGTTCTCTCTGTACCATGTTTCAGTGACTGCCACAATATCCAGGCATCCCTCTTTCATCAAGGCCACTAGTTCAGGGAGCTTGTTGCACAGACTGCGGGCATTGGTACTCATCACCTTCCATTTATTTTTTATGGCCTTACCCCTTTTAGCCCCATCCCTGTCCTTAACACCTTTTTCTGCATGAAGTCAAACAAGAACAAATCCACTGCTTGTCCCTCATCTAGTGCTCTAGTTACCCAGTCAAAGAATACTATCAGGTTGGTCGGACAAGAACTCCCTGCCATAAACTCATGCTGCTTAATATCCTGGAGCCCATTTCTCTGTACATACTCCACTAGGTCCTCTTTGACTAGTGTTTCCATTAGTTTACCTGCTGTGGAGGTAAGACTGATGGATCTGTAGTCTCCTAGTTGCTCTCAGGTCTCCTCCCCTGTGATGGGTCTGCTACCCTCCAGTCTTTTGGAAGCACCCTTGACTGTAGGGAGCTATTGAATAGCCCTGCCAGGGGTTCTGCCAGTTCTGATGCCAGTTCCATGAGCACTCTCATCTCCCTGTTTCTCTTTATATCTAATGAAGACAGTATAGTGTAGTGGTTAAAGGCACTGAACTGCAAACCTGTGCAAGTCACTTAACTTCCTTGTGTTCCCAGGTTGCACCTTTAAACAAGCTCTGACTTAACATGCCATTCCTGGTTAAACAATTTCCCCATTGCGTTTTTAGCTCTCACTGCCTCCCTGGCCTTCTCTGAGAACTACAGTGGACTCTTGTGCCTCTTACTCTTAGTGACCAGTCTCAGGCATGAGTTTGGTGCCTCTAATTCATCCACTCCCCTCAGCTTACCCTTGACTAGTTCTCTCATTTAGTCAAAGTCTGCTCTTCTGAAATCCAGAACCACAGCCTCTGATGAGGAGATACTGGTACCCACAGCCAGTTTGACCATATGGTGTTTAGGTCTCTGGACCCCAGAGGCTCCCAAACCCTCACCCTGCCTATCATTTCTGGGCTAGTGAACACCACATTGAGAACAGCAGTTTGCCTTATGTGTTCTCAGATTAGCTGCACCAGCATGCAGTCCTCCAATGCGTTTAGCAGGGCCTGACTCCTAGTGCTCTTTTCTTCTGGAATGTCTTAATATATGTCCTTTAGACTGAGATCCCCTACCACCACTACCTCCCCCTTAGCTGCCCTGCCCCCTTCTGAATCTCTGCCTCTTGTTCCCTATTTCCCTAGTCTCCCTATCCCAGCAATCTGTAGAACACCCCCGATGTGGCCGTGAACTGCAACCACATCAACTCTATCCCTCCACTTCCCTCCCCTAGTCAACATCTCCTCTACCACCTCTATGTCTTCCTTGAGTTCCACCCCCTTTTCCATATATGGTACACCCTAGTATTGCTAAGTCACAGTCCTTAATGCCAGTAGCCTATGTTTCTGTTATGGCTGTGAGGTCTAATCCTGCATCTGCCACCAACCCCTGGAGCTCACTAGTTTTGGCCCTGAGGCTTCTGGCATTTAGGCAGACTGCCTTCCAGCATATGCCTATACCCTCCCCCCCTTCTTGTTCACACCGCTCCCCTCGTCTTCCCTTCCCCCCTTAATTTCCAACCCCTTGCTCATTCTGTTTGTCCCTGCCCTCTGACTCCTTTTCTGACTTTATTATGGACCCCTGTCCAGATGCCTATATCCACTCTGTTTCTAACCCCCATTTCTGAGGTAGACCTAGCTAGGTTCCTTGTATGTCCTCCTTTCACTGTGGTTCTCCCAGCCTCAGTTTGCCCCCCACTTAGTTTAAATTACCACCAAAATAGACATCAAACTTTTGCCGCAATGCACTATCCCCCGTCTTGTCCGGTGGACACCATCACCCTTGAAGAGTCTCCTGTCCCAGAAGCCCCAGATCTCCCACAAAATTGTATCCCTCTCCTCCTGACACCATCCCTTCAGTCACCTGTTAAACTCCTCAATCTTCTCCTTTCTCACTTTTTCCTTCTCCTCCCCACTCCACTACAAAGGGAGGTCCTAAGAAAAGACCTGGGAAGCCAAATGTGCCTTCAATCTGTCCCCCAGTCTTCGAAAGTTGCACTTCACCATCTCAATTAACTGGTTCACCAGACTGTTGGTACCCAAGTGTACCAGTACTCCAAGCTCCCATCCCCCTTCCTCTATTGTGCTCCATATCCTGTCCTTGTCCCAGATGGCTGATGCACCTGGAAGGCATCTAACCACCCCCCTCCTCTATCCTCTGCTTCCCACTGCCTTCTCCACCCCTCTTATCATCAAGTCCCCCATCACTTGGATATTCGTTACTGCCTTACTTCTGCTTTTACCACTTGGTGCCACCACATCATCCTGTTCAGCATTCCTGACTGCCTCTAAACCCTCACTAAGGGAGTCTGGTACCTGTTCCTCTTCATATGGTGTAAAACAGTTTGCTGTCAGGATATGATGAGCCTGGATGTCTTCCTAGTGGCTGCCACCGCTTCCCCTCCCTGCTACCCTCCAGCACCCTGAGCTAGTGGGTCCTTGGGGAAGAAGGGGTGCTGGGTGAGTCTGAGGATATCAGCTCAGCTGGTGATGCAGCCAAGAAATCTCCTCCCTTGCTGCTACTAGCTATGCCTGGAGCTCTGCAAACACCCTACACATGGGGCAGTGGCCTCTCTTCCAGACCATAGATAGATAAGTAGATAGCTAGCTCGATAGATAGGTAGGTAGACAGATAGACAGGCAGACAGACAGATAGACAGACAGATAGATCGCTAGATAGAGGACAGATAAATACTGATAGACAGAATGGTATTTATTACTTGGTTACTAAGGTGGAAGTAGACTTCACTGGGACCACCTTCCCCACACCGGGTAGGGGATATTAGCCTTTCCTTTGAAGTAGGTAATCATTCAGCACTTTTTTAAATTGTACTTTATTGCTTGCTTCTGCTAGGTGGTTAGGGAGAACATTCCACATTTCACAGGCCCTAATTGTAAAAAAGTGTCTACATTTGTTTGTTTTGGATTTTGGAATGAAAATCTGTTTCTTATGGGATCTCAAGTTTGCTGTTTTGTTAACTTGAACAATTTTACATCCCTTCATAAGATCCTGATCATTAAGAATGCTGTACAGCAAAAGCAGATCCCCTCGATCTCTCCTAAGTTGGAGATCACAGAGCAGAAGGGCCTTTACCCTGTCTGGGTAGGGCAAGCTGGTGAGTCTTGGGATAAGCTTAGTAGTTCTATGCTGTAAGCTTTCAATAATTTTTTTTCTTTTACAAGGTAGGGGCCCCAGAATGACACAGCTTAGTCTGTGTGAGGGCTAATGAATGCTTTATAAAGTAGCATAATGCAGGCTTCATTCCTGCACAAGAAAGTTCTTTTAATAGCATTAATAATTCGGTTTCCAGTAAGCACAACACTCCTGCATTGGTCACCTGGCATTAACTGGCTGTTTATTATGACCCCTAAGTCTTTTTTAGTAATTATTGAGTTGATTTTATTTCCACATAAAAAATACGTGGTGTTTGGAATTTTCACCCCGTGTGAATGACTGAACATTTATCTGTGTTAAATTCCATTTTATTTGAATAAGCTCATTTTTCAATTGTTTGCAAATCTGATTTAAACTGGAGTATTTTATTTCCGTATAACCTTTGATGACATTTTTGTGTCATCTGCAAATTTGGTAACTGAGCTATTTACCCCAATGTGTAAATCACCAATAAAAATGCCAACAGAGAAGAGCCCAGCACCGATCCCTGTGGTACCCTACTAGTGACAGCCACTGGCGTAGAGACAGCATCCCTTATTTTAACACATTATGTTCTTTTTGTTAACCAATTTGTCACCCATTGTATGGTGAAGCCATTAAATCGTAACCTAATCATTTTCAGAATTAGTAGATAGTGGGAAACTAAATAAAAGGCTTTCTTAAAGTCTAGATAAATTATATCAGTAGGAATGCCATTGTCCGTACTACTACAGAATTGTTGTAGAACTAGACCAAGTTTGTTGTAAAAGATCTTCCAGTATGGAACCCATATTGATTTTTGTCTGATATTCCCAATGTCTATATCTCAGCTTCAGTACTGATTTTTATTGATTTTTCCAATAGTTTGCATATAATGGACGTTAGACTAATGGGTCGGTAGTTGGATGTATTTGATCTATTTCCTTTCTTAAGAATGGGTACCACTAACTCTCTCCTCCAATCTTTAGGGATAATGTCAGTTCTATATTATTTATTAAACATGATGGATAAGGGGTAGGCAACATGTTCCATAGTTTCTTTGATAAGATAAGCATTAACATCATCGGGGCCTGGTGCAGTGTTGTTCTTTAGGGTCTGCATATTTTGTTTTATTTCATCAGGTATAATATCAATATATACATTTTTATTAGTTATAGTGAAAGTTTTACCTGTTGCCTCAGCGAAGACTGCCCCAAAATACTCGTTGAAGGAACTGGATGTCTCTGTACTATCATTAACTACTTCTACGTTAACTCTGATTGATGTTATACTGTTATCTTCATTTTTATTTGAATTAACATAGGCAAAAAAGGCCTTTGTATTTCCCTTTGCTACTGATAACCTAAATTCAAGATTTTTCCTTTCCTTTATTATTAATTTTTTGGTTAACTTCAGTTCATGCTTGTTTGCTGCCCTGTCGTCATTTGTCCCTGTTTGTTTCAGTTGTTTAAATGCTTTTTCCTTCTTTTTTATTTGTTTTCTTATATTATTTGTTAGCTATTGTGGAATTTTATCCTTTTTGTTCCTAGTTTTAATTTATGGAATATGTAAGTGCTCCAATTTATGTATAATATTTTTAATCATAGTCCATGCATCTTCTGTTTTGAGATCACTTAGTAAAACATCCCAGTTATACTGACTTAAAGCAGTTCTTAATTTATCATAGGTACCCTTTTGGCAGTTAAGTCTTGATGATTTTGTTTTTATGATCCTTTTGGACCTGTTTAGGCTAAAAAAGACTGTGTAATGATCACTGCTGCCTAGGGGGCTGCGGATCTTGAGATCGTTAATATCTAGGGGGAGATTTATAAGAACTAAATCTAGAATATTAACTCCCCTTGTGGATTCAGATACCATTTGTTCTAGACCACATGAGAGACAAGTATCTAGGAAGTTATTCTCTGTTAAGGTACAAGCTGTTAGACTGACCCAATCAATGCCAGGGTAGCTGAAGTCACCCAGTAGAATAAGGTCTGATTGAACAGATAATTCAGCTATAACTACATTAAGTTTGTTGTTATAGTCTGCATCAGTAGACGGAGGTCTGTAGATGTCACCTATTGTCAATTTTTCCCCCTATGGTTAATGAGATTGATATAGCATCCCTTGATTTCAGCCACATCTTCTGTTTTAAGGACAGCTACAGTTGTTTTAAAGGTGTCCCTAACATATATACATACACCACCACCTTTTTCCTGGCCTCTATCTTTATGATAGATTGTGTATTCTGGAATTGCTGAAAACCATGCGGAGGTGTCGTCCCACCAGGTCTCAGTTATAGCTAGAATATCTATGTTGTCTTTGAAAAGAGTATTTACCAGTTTGCTTACTTTAAGGATGTTTAGACTTCTGGCATTTCCAAGTAAGATGTTATGCTGATTTTGCTTTTTAACCATAGTATTGGATTCTGTACATAAGTGAAGCCCTTCTTGCCACTTCTCCATTAGTTTAAATGTTTTTCAATTTTGTTGGCAATTTTCTTCTGAGCATGTAGCTACCCCTGTTACTTAAATGTAAGCCATCCCAACTGAATAGGCTGTTATTGTCCATAAAGGTTTCCCAGTGTGTTATGCATGTTATCCTTTTTTTCAGGGTTCATTTCCTGAGCCATTCATTTATGACCTTTATTTTATTGTTTATTGAATTATTTCCCTAGGAACAGGCAGGAGTTCAGAAATACATATTTTGCAGCCTTGTTGTTGAAGTGTATTAATAAGTGAAATATAATTGGCTTGGATGTCTTCAATGGTAAATTTGTTGACATCATTTGTGCCAGAATGCACAATGACTAGGGGATTACTACTGGAATTTTGTAGGATGGTTGGTACCATTCTTTCTAGGTCCCTTACCCAAGCCCCCCTGTAGCTGGAGCATGTTCTATTCAGTTTGTCTTTTCTGCATATGTGGCCATCTGTATACTTGATAATTGAGTCACCTATGACAAACACTTGTCTATTTACACTTGAACCTTCTGTTTCCATACTATCTTGCACAATATGTTTACTGGGGTCATTAGTGTGAATTTATAAGTTGCCTGCTCTATCCACATTTGTGTCTGCACTAGTGCCTGTTTCTAGTACTGATGTATTTTTGCCTTTTGTTACATTGGTTTCTACAGGTGAGGTGTGCATGGGGCCCCCAGTCAGCATGGTATCTTCCCTGTGAACCTGTGCAACAATTACCTGGGTATTTGTTTTTTTTATTCTGACTGGCTGATACAGAGGTGGTAGAGAGGTGATGGGGTTTTGTCATTATCAGGTAGTATATTTGCTTCTCCCACTGAGTCTACAACTATTTCCTCTAAGGGGCAAAGGAGCTGTGAAGAGGAATATAGAATGCCATGGCAAGTTTCCCTTTTTTGTTTTTATTTTTATTGGTAACCTGACTCCAATCAGAGACTCCCTCAGGGTCCTCCTCTGAGTCTTCTTCTCTCCCTCTTTTCAAGGATTTCTCTTTTCGTTTGTTAGGGGCCATGTTAATGTTTCCAACCTTACCTAATTCCATCTGCTTGGAGAGATTCAGATATTTAGATTCTAAGTTTTTAATAGCAACCTCTAGTTCCTTAATTTTTACTTTTAATGAACTATCTGGTATGCACTGGTTGCATTTAAGACCATCAAAGCCATTGCTGTTATCCGGGGAGAAGTTGCCACACATAATGCACATCATGGCAACCTCCCCTCTACTTAAAGTTACTATGCCATCATTGATATTCATCTTTGAAGATAGTTTAGTGTACT
Organism: Neoceratodus forsteri; assembly: GCA_016271365.2. Taxonomy (NCBI): domain Eukaryota; kingdom Metazoa; phylum Chordata; order Ceratodontiformes; family Ceratodontidae; genus Neoceratodus; species Neoceratodus forsteri. The sequence continues at coordinate 325,458,682 of CM057459.1, forward strand.
AGAGTAAAAAAGAATTTTACCTGATGCAGAGCTTCATGCCCAGCATTCACAGCTTTCACAGCAGACACAGCTGACACACGCAAGATGCGCATATCTCTGTGCGCATCTCTGCGCATGTCTCTGTGCATGACCCCACACATGCTCACCCCACTCACTTGTGTGGGGCAGATATAGTGCCCAGACAGGAAATGGGAACACTTCCTACTTCCTGTTTGTCTACAAAAACAGCAGTCATAAAGCTTAGTGTTAAAACACTGCAACTGACTCTGCCTGCACTGGAATTAGGCAGTAGATGACATAAAAGGGTTTTAAAAGGCTAAAAGCCAGTCAAACAGTAGCCCTGAGCAGTGCTCTGGAGTTACTCCTTATAGCTGGCTAGGAAAATCCTCCGATGTCCCACAATGCTCAGCAACACAAACAACAATTCACTAGTAAGTACAGAACACCTCCTGCTCCAACACTAGCACAGTAAGCATTTTTCAGCAATACAACACAGTTCAAGGTATATATTTAAACTAACAGGATGCCTCTCTCCTGATGCTGGCTTACTCCAGATATTTAAGCAGCAATTGAGAGTCTTTCCATGGGTTCAATGCACTTTACAGAGCAAATATACAAATATAAAATGTATACAAATTCAGAATCATAATAATATGAAATAACAACAGAATTTCACATTCAGAGTTCATGGGGCCAGGATAGCAGAGGTAACAGTGGCTAGTCAGCTGCAGAATCAGAAGCACTGAGGGAGGCGGTAGCAGACAGTGCCCCTGGCAGGCATGAATAAAAGCCCCCTTAGCATATGCTAATCAGGACCTCTTGTCAGGTCACCATAAAAAGCTTTTGCATATGGCAACCCAAAAAGGTACATCACTCAGCTCAAATAGGGAAACGTAGGCCTTACCCATTTAAAAGTGGGGCACAGGTACTCAGAATGTGGGGCACTCATACTTAAATGTGAGGCACTGGCACTCAGAATGTGGGGCACTGGTATTCAAAATGTGGGACACTTGACACTCAAAAGGTGAGGCACAGGCACTTAGAATGTGGGGCACTGGCATTCAGAATGTGAGATACTGACACTCAAACTGTGGGGCACAGGAACTCAGAATCTGGGGCACTGGTATTCAAAATGTGGGACACTTGACACTCAAAAGGTGAGGCACAGGCACTCAGAATGTGGGACACTGACAATCAGAATGTGGGACACTGACACTCAAAATGTGAGGCACAGGCACTCAATGTGGGACACTGACACTCAAAATGTGAGGCACAGGCACTCAGAATGTGGAGCACAGGCATTCAGAATGTGGGACACACACTCAAAATGCGGAGCACAGGCACTCAGAATGTGGAACGCACAATAAAATCATGGGGCTACAAGACCAGAAGTAATTGAGAATACAGGAAACAGGGCAGATGAAAGGATTCACCAGTTGTTACTAGCATTACTGTGAAACCCTTGTTGAATTGCAAGTATATCTTGTGAGTCGACACCTTCCGATATACCTTCAACACTTGGAGGACCTCCTCAGAAAACCCCAGAGACTGCAACTGTAGCCACTAAGAACTAGGCAGTCGGGTATAGGGACTGTAGGTACAGATACCTGACTATCCCTTCACATCTCATGAGGAGATCTGATCATAGTGAAAGCAGCCATGGAGTTGCTTAGACTGAGGAGATCCTGATACTAGAACTGGCACAGCAAGTCCAGAGCTATCATGATCAATGGCATCATGTCCCTCCACACCCTGAGGGCCGGTCACCTTGTGGATCATGGAAATGGGGAAAGCACACAGAAGGCCCTGCACCCAGGACCATGAGACTGCATCTTTCAGAAATAAAGAAACCTCAACTCTTACAAGCATTTACATAGTTCTGTTGATTTTTCAGGAACCTATCTAAGCTCTGTATCTTGGTGTCATGTACTTTATACATATTACTGTAAATTATACAGTAGTGTTTCTCGGATAGTGCCTCAGTGGATCCGACTGTGATCCATCCAATAGCAGCACTATCTGAGTGGGATCCAACCTGGGATCCAGCTGAATTCAGAGGTCAGATCCTAGGTCATATCCTGCGTTATCTGACATCGGATCCAGGAATCTGATGTCAGATAACGCAGGATCTGACCTGGATCTGAGGGGGTTGGATAGCGCTGTTATCTGACCAGATTCACTATCCTGCCAAATGGCAGGTATTTGGTGGTATCCTAATTGCTAGGATACCATCCGAGGACACTATAATATAGAAACATAGACACTGATGGCAGAAAGAGACCAATGATCCATCCAGTCTACCCGAGTTCCCTTCCTAACCCTGTGTCCTATTGTCCATCCAGGGTCCTAGCCCTCCCCTTCCTCCCCATTTTCATTCCCATTTCTGTCGCTCTGAGTGACTATTATACCCTTCACACTATCCCAACCATGCTTGAAATCATCAACTGTTTTAGTGCCCACCTCTTTGGCTGGTAACCTGTTCCACTGCCCCACTACTCTTTCTGTAAAATACTACTTTCTCATCTCCCTCCTGAAGCTCTCTCCTGTCAGTTTCAACTCATGAACTCAAACAAGCATTTAAACTAAATAGTTCCTCACTGTTCACCTTGTAAATTCCTTTTAGGAACTTGAAGATCTCTGTTATATCTTTCATGTCTTCCCTCTCCTGTTTGGTCTCCATAGAGTACATGTTCAGTACCTTGAGGTGCTCCTCTTAAGACCTGCCCTGTTGGCCCTTTTGTTACCCTGTGCTGCACCATCTCCAGCTTGTTCCTATCTTTTTTGAGGTAAACTGGGTGCAGCACTCCAGGTGTGGCCTCACTAAAGATCTACAGAGGGGTAGTATTACCTCCTTCCTTCTGCTAGCAATACCCCTCCCTATGCAACCCACCATCCTACTTACCTTACCTTAGGCTTTGATGCACTGGCTCTAATGCTTGAGGGTGTCACTGATGATAACTCCTACATAGATATACAGAACCTATCAGCCGATAAAGGCCTATGGCCCACCCAGTCTGCTCATTTGAGCTTGTAATTTCCCTTTACATTTTTCTAGAAGTCTGCTGCCCCTTAGCCCTGACCTCCAGAATTCCCTTATGTCTATCCCATACATTCTTAAATCCTGTGATTGTTTTGGCCCCCGCCACTTCCACTGGCAGGGTATTCCACTTGTCCACCACCCTTTCTGTGAAGAAATTCTTCTTCACATTTCCTCTGAATCACCCTCCCTCCAACTTCATCCCATGCCCTCTAGTCCTGGAACTTCTTTTTTGCTGGTAAAAAGTATATTCCTGCACCCTGTTCCTCCCTGTACAGTACTTATATGTCTCTATCATATCCCCTCTCCCCCTCCTCTCCTCCAGGGAGTACATATTCAAGTTCTTCAGCCTGTCCTCACAGGACTTGTGATACAGTCCCTGTACCATCTTTGTTGCCCTCCTCCAAACCTTCTCTACCCCATCTATGTCCTTACATAGTTATGGTCTCCAGAACTGTACACTGTACTCCAGTTGGGGCCTCACTAGTATCTTGTATAGTAAAATTATGGTTTCCCTTTTCCTGCTGGTGATACCCCTGCCTATGCATCTCAGCATCCTATTTGCTTTACCTGATGCCTTGTCGCACTGTTTCCCTACCTTGAAGTCATCAGAGATGATAACTCCAAGTTCCCTTTCCTGCTTGGTGCATACTGTATCCTCACTCCCCAACTGATATGTTGTTTTAGGGTTTTTGTGCTCCATATGCATTATCTTGCACTTCCTTGCGTTGAATTTCAACTGCCAAACCCTTGACCTTCAAGCTTCTGCAGGTCCTAGATGACATTCCTCATCTGTAAGCAAATCTCACCACACCCATCCAGTACTCTATCCTGGGGTTCTTATTCTACCTATACTAACATACTAAAATGCCAGTGAAGAATGTCAACGGTTCAGAACTGCTCGCTTGTCAGCCTCCACCATGGGTGCTGACCTTGCTGCCCTCGCCTCCTCTGGCTTCTCCCTTCCCAGTTCGGATATTCTTGCTGCATTGGATTTTGCTTCCAGAACCCTTCCCTGTACCTGTCCCACCCCTCTTGAACCCCTCCACTGTCTCTGCCTCCACCAGCCCCATAGGCAGCGCATTCCATGGCTCCACCACCCTCCCAGTGAAGTAGCACCTCCTCCTTTCTCCCTGAATCTTCACCCTCCAGCTTCCACCATGCCCTCTAGTGGCCCCTCCTCCTTCCTTCAAGCACCCTGACTGTTCCTCCCCTATTTACCCTCTTCATGTACCTGAAGACCTCTATCATGTCCCCCGTCCCTCTCTCTTCCAATGTGTATATATTTAGCTCTTCGAGCCTCTCCTCATAGGTCCTGTCCTCCAAGCCCCAAATCATTTTTTGTTGCCTCTCTGACCCTCTCCAGGAGGGTAATGTCCTTCTTAAGTGTGGCCTCCAAAACTGCACGCAGTACTCAAGGTGCAGCCTCACCAAGCAGTTATACAGAGGGAGCATCACTTCCTCCTTCTGGAGGTGATCCCCAGCGATGCATCCCAGCATCCTGTTGGCCTTGGCTGCCCTCCTACAAGTCTCTGAGTTGTTCATCTTGACATCCACCACCACCCCCAGGTCCTTCTCAGCCATCGAGACTTGTAGCATCTCCCCAGGGTGACACTTGGCCTGGGTTTCTGGCCCCCAGGTGGAGTACCTTGCATTTCCCTGCATTGAACCTCAGCTTCCACTTTCTAGACCATCTTTCCAGAGCCTCCAGGTCCCCCTGTATGGCCACCCTCCCCTCCTCCCCATCCACCACCGCCCCCAGTTTTGAGTCATCCGCAACGAGACTCATCTCACTCCTGATTCCTGTCCTTATGTCAGAGACGTAGGCATTGAAGAGGAGGGGCCCAAGGACTGATCTCTGTGGGACCCCACTAATGACCCTCCTTGGGGATGAGACTATCCCGCCAACTATGACCCTCTGGGTCCGGTCCTGGAGCCAATTGCCTATCCATCTAATTGTATGGTTTCCCACCCCCATTTCTCCCAGCTTATCCAACAGGCCCACGTGAGGAACAGAGTCAAATGCCTTGCTGAAGTCTAGAAAGAGGACGTCCACTGGTCTACCCAGGTCCAAGGCACTCATCACCCAGTCATAGAACTCCACAAGGTTTGTCTGACACGATTTCCCCGGGACGAATCCATGCTGTTTATCATCCAGGCACCCTGACTTTTCCAGGTCCCCCCCTAACCTATACCTTGCACTTTTTGGCACTGAATTTCAAGTGCCAAACTTTAGACCACCTCGCTAGCTTTTGCAAGACTCTCTGCATTTCCCTGATTTCTGTGTCACTATCTACCCTCCCACAAAGCTTAGTGTCATCTGTGAAGAGACACTCTACTTCTGATACCTTTTCCAGCATCGCTGATCAACATATTGAAGAGGACCAGGCTCAGGATCAATCCCTGTGGCACCCCACCCTTGGTCTCCAGTTGATCACAACCCTCTGCTGCCTACCCTTTGGCTAGTTTCCTACCCAGTTAACTATGCCTTTAGCTACACCCAAATCTTCCATCTTCTTCAGCAAGCACCTGTGGTGCATCGAGTCAAAGGCCTTGCTGAAGTCAAAATAGAGCAAATCTACAACATGGCCCCTATCCAATTCCCTCATCACCCAATCAAAGAAAACTACCAGGTTCGTCTTACAGGACCTGGCTACTTCAAACCCATGCTGTTCACTATTCTGGAGATCGCTGCTCTCCAGATAATCCACAAGGTTTTCTTTGACCAGTGACACCATCAGCTTCCCTATAATGGAGGTCTGAATGGTAGGTCTTAGTTCCCTACTTGTTCTTTGTCCCCCCCCCACCATAGAGTGGAAAGACATCCGCCACACTCCAGTCCTTCTGAACTACCCCCTGTCTGTATTTAGCTGCTGAATAATCCTACTAGAGGTTCAGCCAGTTCCCTGCATATCCTCGGATGCAGCCCATCTGATCCTGGGGCCTTATGCATCTTTAGGGCCACCAGTTCTTCCTGGACCCTGTCTCTTGCAAATATTGATCACCTCATATCCAGGAACCCCTTATCGGCTGTTTTGATGCCACTCTCAGGCAACAGCCTGCCTTTCTCCCTAGTTAAAACTGAGCAAAGACAAGCATTAAGGACAGCAGCCTCTTGCCTTCCCTCTTCTATCACACTACCCCCTCTGATAACCCTTTTTTCCCTTTTTCCTGTAATATATCAGAAGGAATGTTTTTCTCTGTCCTTGACCCGTTCTGCAGTATGCAGCTCTATGTCTGCTTTTGCCTCCCTAACTGTGCTCTTTGCCTCCTTATTTCTCAGTAAATATTCTTCCCATTCTTCCTGCCCCTCCTTTTCTTTGTACTTTCAGAAGGCCTTTTTCTCAGCCCCGCCACCTCCCTGACTTTTGCCAAGAACCATAATGGTTTAATGAACTTATTCCTTTAGGTTACCATTCTCATGCATAACTCAGATGCCTTGAGAATGGCCCCCTTTATTACCCCCCAGCTCTCTTCCATGCCATCTAAAATGTCTACCCTGGCTAACTTTTGCCTGACCAGTTCCCTCAGCCTGCTGAAGCCAGCCCTCCTATAATCAAGTGCTTCAGTTCTCAATTTTATTTTTCCCCATCCCTAGGTCCAGTTCAAACAAAATGAAGTCATGGTCACTGCTCCCTAGTGACTCCCCTACTCTCACTGCTCCTACCACCTCCAATTTGGTAAGCACCACATTGAGAACGGCAGATTGCCTGGTAGGTTCCTTATCTAGCTGTACCAGGAGTGGAATGTATCCAGCAAGGCCTGACTTCTTGTGCTCCTGGCAACCAGAACATCCCAATCCATATCTGTCATGTTCAGATCACCCACTACCACTACTTCTCCCTTTGCTACCCCCTCCTTCAAGTTCTTCTGTGAGCTCTCTGTCCCTCTCCTCCCCTTGCCCTGGAGATCTGCAAACCAACCCCAAGTGTAGTTTCTTGCCTGAGGCTGCCATGATTTGCACCCAAAGCAACTCTGACTCCCTATTTCTACCCTTGATGCACTCATCTTCCATCACCTCAATACCATTCCTGACACAGAGGGCTACTCCTACCCCTCTACCTGTTCCTCTACTCCTTCTGAACAGTCAGTACCTCAGAACCATCAGGTCCATATCAGGTCCGTCATTATTTTCTGTAGCCCATGCTTCTGTGATGGCCACAAGGTCTACCTCATTGTCTGCCCTCAGCACTTGAAGCTCACTGATTTTATTACCTAAGCTACTGGCATTTAGGCATACCCCTTTACATCTGATCACTGAACCCACTTTGCTATTCCCCTGCCTATGATCCTTGTGTTTCTCAAGTTCTCTTAGCCCCTTGTTTTTCTTGGTGTTTACACACTTTGCACTCCCCCACTCTAACATCCCCTCACCTGGCCCAGATTGTACCTCATCCCTCTTTCTATCCACTTCTACTAATTTAATTTATTTTAATTTGTTTAATTAGTATTTCGGAAAGACCTTTGAGCGTGAGCTCTTTTACAAAGGTTCCATGTCAGGTTGGACAATAAAACAATACACATATTCAGTGGTTACAGAGGCCTGATCATTAGGCATTAAAGAGCGATTACATGACAATTAGACAAATAGGAGAAAAAAACTGAGCAGGTGTAATTGAATACTAAACTATTTCTAATCAGTTGCCCTAGGAAGCACACCCCTTGAAACCTCCAAATGCATTGCTAGACTATGGCAGAGTAACTGCATAGGGTTTAATGCTATCCCAGATGGTGAGAGGCTGGGTGACAGTGAAACAAGGGGGATTGGGTTTGAAACCAACCGCAGAGAGCGAGAGGTGGGGGGATAGTGAAACGGGGGAGGAGGCTGTGATGGGGGAGCAGCTCCAGAGGGCTTTGTCAAGTATGGGTGTGTGTGTGTGTGGGGGGGGTTCAGAAGGGCAGTACCAAGTGCGTTTAAAGAGGACTGATAGCTTACTTAAGGCCCTTGGCTAGGCTGGAATGGAGGCAGGGTTCTCTAGTAGCCCTGCTGGGTGTTACCTTGGGGTAGGCCTGTCTATCAAGAGGGCCTGAGAAGCAGGCATTTTGAGTTAGACATTAGGTGCTGTTTGAGGCCTACTTTGAATTGAGACAGGCTGTTGTTTGTTTGTAATTTCATCAGGAGTTCATTTATCCAGAGGGGGCCCGATGGAGAGAAAGCACGCTGCCCTAGTGAGGTTCAGCAGAATGAGGATGGACAGTGTCCATTCTTCCTCCATCTGGTGATGTGTGTTGAGAGAGAGTTCCTAGCAGGTTTCCTATACAGGGTGGTTTTTTTCTGAGGAGTGCCTTCTTTCTCAGGAGGCAAGTTTGATATTTGATCCTGTCTTTTAGGTTAAGCCAGTTTGTACGCTCATACAGGGTGCAAGTATGAGTGTAATGATCTGCACACAGGGTGAGGCGGCATGCCTTATTGAGTGCAATTTGGACCTTTTTGAGCACTGTATCAGTAGCAGCTCCACAGACCACCAGCCCGTAGTCTATCGTGGAGAGTATGGAGCTGGAGACTGAGATTCGGAGTGCTTCTGGGGTGAGGGATTTCTTATGCCTATAGAGAACCCCGATCTTTGCGTTTACCACTTTGACAATGGAGTCTACATGGTACGTATAAGTGAGAGGGTCATCAATGGTGACTCCAAGGTATTTGAACAAGTGCATCTGCTCAATCTGCTCACCAGCCTTGTTGGTGTGACTAGGAGAACATGTCTTGTGTTTGTTGTGGGGCTGGATTGTAGCATGGCCTTGGTTTCTTGTAATTTAGTAGCAGCTTTTGCCCTGAACCAGTCCTCGAGTTTACTGAAAGAGTTCTGACTTTGTTTGTAGGGCAGCCTGAGAGTGCTCGCTGTTCAGCAGCACGCATCGCTCACATACAGAATAAGTTTGGTGTCACAGGCTGTGGGTAGGTCATTTACAAAGAGGCTGAAAAGCAGGGGCCCTAGAATTGATCCTTGAGAGACTCCTAGGAGCACATATCTGGAGCTGGATAACATCTGCCTGATTTTGACTCGCTGGCTCCTGTGTGTTAGGTAGTCATTGAACCAATTCACGGCGTTTGGTGCCACACTCAATCTTTGGAGCTGGAGTACTAGTAGAAGGTGGTTGACGGTGTCGAAGGCTTTGGTGAGGTCAATGAAGATGGATCCCTCCAATTTGCCTTCATCCAGCGCCTTGTGTGCATAGTCAGTGTATTCCAGCAGTGCCGTAGTGGTACTGTGTTTTTGCCTGAAGCCATGTTGGTTTGGGCACAGCAGATTGTACTTATTGAGGTATTCTGTGAGTTGACTTGCTGCGATTTTTTATAAGCTTTGGATAGTGGGGAGAGGATAGATATTGACCTGTAGTTTGACATCAGCACCTTGTCACCATTCTTATGCACTGGAGTTACCAGGGCTTGCTTCCATACCTCTGGAAATTGAGCTAGGGCCAAGGATTTATTAAATAGCATTGTTATGGGCATGATAAGAACATCAAGGGTGAGAGATAGTAACGTCATGTCTAGCCCATCACTCCCCAATCTGGTTTTGCCTAGGACTTTCCTGACCATCGTTAGGGCCTCCTTCACCGTCACCTTCTTAAAGAAGAAGGCTGGGTGGTTAGTTATGAGCAGGTTGGCGTAACCTTGATCCTCCACAGGCAGAAGGTAGTCTGGATGCAGCACGGAAGACAGGTCTGTAAAGGCCTGGTTAAAGGCATCAGCAATGGCTAGCCGATCTGAGGAGGATGAGTTATTAATGTTGAGCATCTTAGGGTGCTGCTTTTGATCTTTACCAAGGATGTTCTTGATGTTGTCCCAAAACCTCTTTCCATCTCCCCATGCGTTGTTAAGCTGGGTCTTATGGAAATTGGCTTTTGTGAGTCTGATAAGTTTGGTGCACCAATTTCTAGCCATTTTGTAGCACTGTAGGTCATGCTTGCTGCCTGAGTTTAAGGCTTTTTCCCAGAGGAAGTCCCTCTTCTTTAGGACTGGGGGAGTACTAGCTAGGATCCCCTAGTGCCAGTCACTCTCAGAGTCAGTGTAAACGTGCAATATAAATGTCAAACTTCTGCCCCAGTGCACAGGCTCCTTCCCTTGTCAGGTGGGGTCCATCACCCTTGAAGAGCTTCCTGTCCCAGAAGTCCACCCTGTCCCCCACAAAGTGGTACCCCTTCTCCTGACACCATCCCTTAAGCTACCTATTAAGCTCCTCTGTCTCAACCCTCCCAATTCTAACCTTCTTTCCCTCCCTGCCCCACAAAGGGGGAACCTCAGAAAAGTTGAGATCTGTTATTTATTACTGTTTTTATGTATCCTGTAAAACTGCGTTCAGGGGCTTCAAGCTTCGGGGGGCACCTTACACAAATAACAAATCAAACCAACGCATGTCCCATGGGAGGCAGTGGTTGGCACAGAGCAACCTCAGCCTCCTGTTTCCCCAAGAGTCGATCAGGTCCACTGATGCATTCCCCACCAAATGAATACCTGGGACACCATCTCCTGGTGCAGGGATCATTCATGTGCCATGTGATGAGCCACCTTTAGAAGGTACAAAAAACAGGGAGGGGAAGGGAGGACAGAGAGGAATACCTGAAGGAGTTGAGGGAGGTGACAAGGGCAGTCAGGTCAGCCAAGGCGTCCAGGGAACTCAGGCTAGCACAGGGCAAAGAGGGGGAGAAGGACTTCTTCAGGTACATCAGGGAGAAAAAGAGTTGTAAGGACCAAATAGTAAGTATAAAGAGGGATCGGGGGGTGGAAACAGGGCAGAACAGGCAGAAGCATTAAATGAGTACTTGCTCAGTATTTATAAAGAGAAAGGGGGAGCTGTACTCAAGGGGGGTGGAGGGGTAATGGAAGGGGGCAGGAGGTGACAGATGGGAAAATCCCAATGGGCAGAGTACTGGAGGGCTTGAGGGTGGACAAGGCACCTGGGCCAGAAGGCATACACCCCAGGGTGCTGAAGCAGCTGTCAGAAGTCCTGGCAGAACCCTTGACAGACCTGTTCAATGCCTCCCTGGACTCAGGGAGTGTACCTCAGGACTGGAAGATGGCACACGCAGTACCCCTCCACAAGAGTGGCCCCAAGGATGAGTCAGGGAACTACAGACCAGTAAGCCTCACATCCATCATGAGAAAGCTGATGGAGACAATTCTGAAGAAGAGGTTGGTTTCCCTACTAGAGGCTAATAGACTGCAGGACAGCAGAAAGTATGGGTTTTTCTCAGGCAGATCCTGTCAGACCAACCCGGTGGAGTACTATGACTGGGTAACCAGGCAATTAGACAGGGGCCATGCAGTGGATGTCCTGTACCTGGGCTTCAGTAAGGCATTTGATTCGGTGCTGCATGGGGAGGCTAGGAAATAAGCTGGAAGGCACAGGGGCAGGGGTGAAGATGGTGGGATGGGTAGTGAACTGGCTGTAAGTGAGATAGCAGAGGGTGGTGGTGGTGGGAGAGGAGGTCTCATCTCCTAGGGTGGTAACAAGTGGGGAGCCACAGGGCTCTGTACTGAGGCCAGTGTTGTTTGGGATCTTCATAGCAGATATCTCAATAGGCATCAAGAGCAAGATCAGTCTGTTTGCAGACGACACCAAGATGGGAGCAGTAGTGGATAACTCAGAAGGGTGGCAGGGGTTGCAAGATGATCTGGGAAAATTGGAGGCCTGGTTGGACACTTGGCAGCTGGGGTTCAATGCCAAGAAATGCAAGGTGCTATATTTCAGGGCAAAAAAAACAAGGAGGAGCTACCAGCTGGGGGATTCAACTAGCCAAGATGGAAGAGGAGAAGGATAAGGGGGTGATCATAATGGGAGTAATGAATAACTCAGCGCAGTGTAGAAAGGCAGATGCAAAGGCCAACAGGATGCTAGGTTGTATTGCCAGAGGCATATCCTACAGGAGGGGGAGGTGATCCTGCCACTATACAGGTCACTCAGACCACACCTGGAGTACTGTGTGCAGTTCTGGCGACTGCACCTGAAGAAGGACATTAGGCTACTGGAAGGGGTGCAGCGCAGGGCAAAAAAAAATGATCCAGGGGCTAGGGGACTTAACCTACGAAAGCAGGCTGAGGGAGTTGAACATGTACTCCCTGGAGGAGAGGAAGGATAGAGGGGACATGATTGAAACCTTCAAGTACATGAAGGGAATAAATAAGACAGGCATGGAGGGGCTTTTCAAATTAAGGAGGGGGAGGGACACTCGAGGGCATGATCTGAGATTGGAAGGGGGAACGTTCAGGAGGGAAATGAGGATACACTTTTTTATGGAGAGGGTGGTGTCTGGGTGGAGCGCATTGCCAGAGGAAGTGGTATCCTGTAGAACAGTGGGCTGCTTCAAAAGGGGATGGGGCAGGATAAGGGCGAAGGTCACTCAAGGAGGGGAGAGGAGGGAGGGGCAGCTGCACAATCGAGCAGACTTGATAATACCATAAGGCCTTTATTTGCTGGCAATTTCGTATGTTTGTATGTGATGTCTCTCTCATATGAGAGCGAGCATCCACTAAGTGGACCCACAACAATGAGTGCTATTAGGTTCACTTGTATGGCCTGAGCCAAGGACCATGTTGGGAGTTATTTACAGCACAGGGGAAAGAAGTGTGTTCCCCCTGCTTTTTTTTTAATTTTTTTTTCAGTTCTTTGGTAACCAGGTAAGGCCTGCTAGGCATAACTGACTATTTTCAGGAGCGACCTGGGAGCACTAGGAAAGTTAAGTGACTTGCTCAGAGTCACACAGCATGAAAGTGGAGGCTGTGGGAATCAAACCAAGGTCTGTTCCATGTACCAAGCACATTCACAGCTCATTACGCTAATCTCTAGGCTATACTGTCAGCCCAGCTTGTTACCTGCTTGTTAAGTTAAAACATGATGGTCGTGTTGTTCGTTAAAACTTGGCCTTAAACCAGCAGGGCAAACTCTAGCTCCAGCAGCTGATGTAAAATCAAGCTTGTTGACAGACCCAGCAAGCCTGTGATCCAACAGATGCATGCCCCAACCCACCAAGGACACATCAGTATGAAGCTCATGGTTTCTGTCATTCTCTCTTTGTCTGTTCTGCTTGACAATGCTTTTTAAGGCTGCCGCATGATTGTTCAATTTTAATTGTAAACTTCACTGTGTATGATTTTACATCATTGCCTGTTATTGGTCAATATTAATTGTTCCTCACTGTGTATGATTTTACTCCATTGTTTTGTTTTATGTTACTGACGAGGAACCTTTGTAAATGAGCACTTTGCTCAAAGGTATATATCTGATTACTTCAACAAATAAACAAATAAGGTGAGTGAGGGCTCTGTTTGGACTAACTGAAAGCTCTCCAAGAGATTCAGGGGAAACAACCACCAACTGATGGTGTCCAGTATCTGCTGAGTCACCAGAACTGAGTGATTAATGGTTGCGTGCAACTGGCACCAGTGATGACCCAACTTTCACTTAATGGGACACATGTTCTACCAGGCCCAGTGTACCATGGCCATGGTAGAGGCCAAGAAATCCAGAAGTTGGAGGAAGTCCTGGGCTGGGCACTATTGCCTAACCCAAAATGAGTGGGCAAAGGAGGACAGGTCCTGCACTCTGTCTAGAGGCAGGCAGGCACTGGCTTGGAGAGAGTCCGACTCCCATCCGATGAAGAAGATCACCTGCTTTAGAACCAGGTCTAGGTTGGCCAGACTGACAATTTGGACCAAGTCCTGGAACATCCACATGGCCAGATCTCTGGATCGCTCTACATCCCATAAGGAGCTACCCATGATAAGCCAGTCACTGAGGTATGGGAAAACCTTGATGACCCTCTGTATAAGGAAGGCTGTCACAATGGACAGCAATGTGGTGAACACCCTGGACACTGATGACAGTCCAAAGGGCATTACCTAGAACCATGTGAAATGTCCAACTATGAATTAACTTGTTCAGTGCTCACAGATCGAGAATGGGTCTCCTGCCCCCCCACCCCCGTCTGTTTTGGTACCAAGAAGTATCAAGCTAAGAACCCCTGCAGGGCTTGAGTGTTTGGGACAGCCTCTACTGAATGTCACTCCAGGAGCTGAATGACCTTATTCCATTTTGTGAGTAGAGTGTCTAAAGAAACTAAATTCTCCAATGGGTTTTTAGGCAGATGAGGGTGACGTGTCTCGAAAGTACAGTTACGTAAGAACTTACCGTAACAGTAGATCTTCGAGAGAGGTTTCTGCAGTAGGCAATAACATGTAGGACTGCGCCCTCTGGCATCAGAACCACATGGAAAACTTTTGCTAACAATGTCTGGCGGGGGCCCACCCACCTGACATCACGTGACCGACGTCAGCGTGACCTAATGTAGTGGATGGTCCCCGCGTGTCCGCCTTCCAGTTCTCCTGCTGGAGACCCAAAGTGGGTGCGACAGGAGAAGTGGATGAAATCCTGGAGCCCATCCAGAAAAGCCTGTAAAACCCTGCAGAAAAGCTGGGGGCAGGAGGGAGAGAAAAAGGTGACCTACTGCAGGAACCTCTCTCGAAGATCTACTGTTATGGTAAGTTCTTACGTAACTGTACTATCTTACTTTGAGTGGGTTCCTGCAGTAGGTCATAGCATGTAGGACTGAATCCCAAGCAGTCACACTCAGTAAAGCTAACTGAAACAAGGGAGGAGGAAAGTCTGCAGAAAGACCAGAGCAGGTCTAAGACAGAAGGCTCTGCAGGATGGCTAGGCAAAATCTGCCCCATGCCTAGAGGCAATGTCTAGACTGTAATGCTTAGTGAAAGTGTGGACCGAACTCCAGGTTGCTGCAGCACACATATCTGCTGTGGAAACATTCTTGAGGAAGGCCGAGGAAGCAGCCATACCCCTAGCAGAGTGGCCTCTGACCTCCCCAGGAAGAGGTTTGCTGTACTTCTGGTGACAAAAATGGATGCAGTTAGCCAACCATTTGGACAAGCACTGCTTAGAGACTGCTGACCCCAGAGTCTTGGGGGTGAAAGAAACAAACACTGATCTGATTTTTGGACATCCTTGGTCCTGCTAACATAATAATGTAAGATCCTGTGCGCATCCAACATGTGCAGGAGAGCCTCACCCTTATTAGAATAAGTAGGGTAGTACACCGGCTGGCAGTTCAACTATCTGGTTTAAGGTGAACTCAGAAACCACCTTGGAAAGAAACAGGATTGGTGCATAGAGCCACCCGGTCTCTGTGAAAAATTAAATAAGGCTCCTTACACATGAGGGCCTGAAGCTAAGAAACCCTCCAAGCAGAAGTAACTGCAACTAAAAAGAGTGCTGTCCAGGACAAATAGCGCATCTGGCAGCTTACTGCCGACTCAAAGGGTGGGTAACGTAAGCTTTTCAAAAATAAAATTCAAATCCCAAGGTGGGGTAGGGTTGCAGATGGGGGGCTTCAAGTGGAGGATTCCCTTCAAAAAGGTTTTGGAGACCTCCAATTGGGCGACGGTTTTCCTGTCCACCAAGGTGTGACAGGCAGAGACAAGTGAACTTTCAACGAAGAGTAGCTGAGTCCTGAGTCCGACCGGTGCTAAAGGTATTCCATCACCTGGGGCACCAGGAAGGAAAAGGGGTCCCTTCCCTTCGAGGTCGCCCAGATGGAATATCGCTTCTATTTCATAGCATAAGTTGATGTAGTGGAAGGCTTCCTAGGCTCCACCAGAACTTGAGCGACCCTCTTGGAGACTCCAAAGCATGACACAACTATGTCTGAAGGAGTCACGCATGAAGATGCAGAGACCTGAGGCCCGGATGTACCAGTCTGCCCTATTCCTGCATTAGTAGGTCATGCCAAAGAGGAAGAGGTACTGGGGGTTCCAGTGCCAGCTGCTGCAGGAGTGGAAACCAGAGCTGCCTGGGCCAGAGGGGGGCAATCAGCAACATTTGAGCCCCCTCTGCCTGAAGCTTCAGCAGAACTCTCTGCAGAATGGGAAAAGGAGGGAAAGCGTACAAGTATCTCCCTGTCCAACAGAGAGATAGCACATCTAGCCAGATAACACCAGGCTTTTAAATGAGCGAGCAAAACCTGGGAAGTTTTGCGCTGAATGGGGAGGCGAAGAGATCTAACTCTGGATGCCCCCAATGATGGAACAGATGTTCTGCCACTTCCTGGTGAAGTTCCCATTCATGAGCTTGAGCTGAGGATCGGCTGAGGCTGTCCGCCAGGACATTGTGAACAACTGGAAAGTGCATGGCTGTGAGATGTACTGCTCAGTACTAGATCCACATTGCCTCCCTGTACAGGGGGTATGACTAAGTGCCTCCCTGCTTGTTGATGTACCGGACCACACACATGTTGTTGGTCTGTACCAGCAGTGTTCCCATAGAAAGCAGGGACTGGAAGGCCTGAAGGGCGTACAGGACCACCCTCATCTCCAGAATGTTTATGCAGAGAGAGGATTCCAGCTGGGACCACGTCTCTTGGGTCTGGTGGTCTCCCAGTTGGGCTCCTCAACCCAGACCCAATGCATCTGTGGTGATGGTCCAAGGGGGAGGGGTGGGCCTGACGGGTGTCTCCCAAGAAAGATTCAGAGGATCCTGCCACCACAAGAGGTCCCTCTTGAGTGTGCTGGATACCAGGATAGGATGATCCAGGTTGTCCATATGCTGATCCCATTGGACCCTTAACATCCATTGGGTGATCCTCATGTGCAGCCTGGCCAAGGGGACAGTAGGGATGGCCGCTGCAGAGATCCAGTATGGGCCTGAGGTTGCCCATCTTTTGGGGATGAGGAAGAAATGGGAGCAGAATCCTTTTCCCCTCTGTGCCCAACGTACTGGTTCTGTGGTCGATTTTTGAATTACAGCCAGTATCTCGTCCCTTACCAGAGGAACCTGGTTTGAGGGATAATAAGATTGTCATGGAGGCAAGTCTGGAGGCTTTTCCAGAAACTCGATGGTGTGCCCTTTTGCTACTAGTTGTATCACCCATGAGTCCGACGTGATGCCCTGCCACTCTACTTGTTTTGCCGCTACTGCTCGCGCCAAAAGAGCTGTTTAGACTTGAAGCCCCCTTTATACATGGACTTGACAGACCTAAGTGCCTGTCTGCTATCCTGTAGACCTGTAATAATATCTTTAGTGTCTCCCCCAAAAAGGACTGAACCTCGAAAGGGGGCATCCTGAATCGCTGCCTGCATGTCTGAAACATAGAAGCATAGACTTTGATGGCAGATAAGGACTGCTTGACCCACCTAGTCTGCCCATTTCCCTACCTATTGGATAAGCTGCAGATCCTAGTTAACCAACAGCCTACTTCTTCCTACCCCCACCAGGATTGCCTTATGTCTGTCCCGTGCATTCTTGAATTCCCTCACTGTTTTTGACCCGACGACCTCCTCAGGAAGGCCGTTCCATGTGTCCATCACCCTCTCTGTGAAAAAATACTTCCTCACATTGCACCTGAGCTGTCCCCCTCTATCTTCAAATTGTGTCCCCTTGTTCTTGCACGTCTCTTTTTCTGAAAGATGCTACCCTCTTGGACTTTGTTGATTCCCTTGAGGT
Source organism: Neoceratodus forsteri (assembly GCA_016271365.2). Lineage (NCBI taxonomy): Eukaryota > Metazoa > Chordata > Ceratodontiformes > Ceratodontidae > Neoceratodus > Neoceratodus forsteri. Next base: position 325,476,169 of record CM057459.1, read on the forward strand.
ACTTAAAAGTTTCTATCATGTCCCCCCTCTCCCTCCTTTCCTCAAGGGTATACATATTAAGCTCCTTTAGTCTGTCTTCGTATGGCTTCTGGTGCAGATCTTGCACCATTTTAGTTGCCCTCCTCTGGACTGCCTCCATCCTGTCTATGTCCTTGCAGAGATACGGTCTCCAGAACTGCACGCAGTACTCCAGATGGGGTCTCACTAACTGTTCTGTACAGAGAGATAACAACTTCCTGTTTTCTACTGGTGATACCTCTCCCTATACATCCCAGTATCCTCCCCAGCCATCCTTACTGCCTTCTCGCATTGCTTGCTTACCTTTAGGTCATCTGATATGACTACTTTGTGATCCCTTTCCATTTTTGTTGTTGTTAATACCTCCATCCCATTATGTACTCTTCCCCTGAGCTTTTGTTTCCCAGGTGCATTACTTTGCACTTCTTTGCACCGAATCTAAGCTGCCATACTTTTGACCATTCCTCCAACCTTGCCAAGTCCCTTCTCATCCTTTCTACCCCCCCCCCCCCGAGTATCAACCCTGTTGCAGGTCTTTATGTCGTCTGCAAAGAGGCTTACTTTTCCTTTCAGTCCCTCTGTAATGTCACTTATAAAGACATTAAAAAGGACTGGAGCCAGTACTAAACCCTCTGGTACCCCACTAGTAACCCCCCCTTTCTTCAGAGTGGACTCTGTTTACTATTACTTTCTGTGTCCTGTTGTCCAATCAATTATTTACCCAGGCTACCACCCTGGTAACCACTCCCAGGCTGGCTAATTTGTTTCTTACTCTTTTGTGTGGGACTGTGTCAAATGCCTTGCTAAAGTCTAGGTAGGCCATGTCCACAGCCCCTCCCTGGTCTACTATTTTGGTCACACAGCCAACTAAATTTATTAGATTTGTCTGACATGACCTTCCTGCTGAGAATCCATGCTGCCTTGGGTCTTGTGCCCTGCTGGCCTCTAGACACCCAACAATTCTTTCTTTCAAAAGTGATACCATCGTTTTCCCTACCACTGGGGCCAAGCTAACAGGTCTGTAGTTTCCTGCCTCTGCTTTGCTCCCACTTTTGTGAAGAGGAATCACATCCACCATCCTCCAGTCCTTAGGTACCACACCATCCTCCCATGATTTGTTAAAAAGGGTAGTCAGTGGTGTCACTAGTTCTCCCTTTAGTTATTTTAGAATTATGGGGTGAATCCAGTCAGACCCCATTGCTTTGTCCACCTTCAGTTTTAGGAGTTCTTTCAGAACCCTTTTTTCTGTGAAAGGACTGGTATCGACCCCCCTATCCAGAGTGCTTCTATTGACTGAATTAGGTACCTCCCCTCTTTGTGAATACTGAGCATAAGTATTCTTTCAGTATCCCTGCTTTTTCACTCTCCCTTTCTGCCCAGCCACCCTCCCCTTTATTAAGCGTCCCTCCCTTGGTCTTTCTTCGCTCCTTAATATACTTATAAAAGGCTTTATCCCCCTTCTTAACCGAGTTGGCTATCTTTTCCTTGGTTTGGGCCTTTGCTATTCTGACTGCCTTTCCCACTTCTTTCTGCTTTAACTGGTACAGTTCTCTGTTCTGCTCCTTATGTGTTTCCTTATACTTCCTGAATGCTATCTTTTTCACCCTAACCCCCCCCCAACCTCTTTTAAGAGCCATAGTGTTTTTTTTTATTTTGATTTGTTTATTTGCTTCACACAAAGGCTTGTTGCCTCTGTTGGCAGTTCTGATGTTTCCCCATTGTTCCTCCACCCCTCCTTCTTGCCTGTTTGCTAGTGCTTTTCTGAGGCACTCCTACCATTTTGACAAAGTCAGCCCTCCTAATGTCTAGTACCCTCACTTTTCTATGGCTTGACTCTGTGGCTGTGTTTATTGTGAGCCACACTGTTTGGTGGTCACTTGTTCCCAGATGGCTTCCCATGTCTAGATCTGAGATCCTCTCTCCATCCCCATTTGAGAGTACCAGGTCAAAGACTGTTCCCTCTCGAGATGGTTCCAACACTAGCTGTCTAAGGCATGCCCCCTGTAGGGCATCGAGAATGACCCTGCTCTTGGATGAGGCTGCAGCAAAGGTGCTCCAGTTAACATCTGGCATATTCAGGTCCACCATCAACAATATCTCCCCTTTTTCTGCCATCCTAAGGATGCCTTCTATCATTTTCTTGTCCATTTCCTCCTCCTGAGATGGGGGTCTGCATACAACCTCCGTACGGATTGTGGTGCCATTTCCGGTCTCCAGGGTGACCCACAGTGCCTCCTCTCCTCCCCGTTTACCCATTAGTTCCATTGCTTTGATCACTTCCCTTAAGTAGAGAGCTACTCCTCCTCCTCTTCTACACTCCCTGTCCCTCCTGTAGATTGCGTGCCCCAGTATGTTGACATCCCAGACATGGTTCTCTGTGTACCATGTTTTTGTGACTGCCAAGATATCCAGGTGTCCCTCTTCCACCAAGGCCACCATTTCAGAGAGCTTGTTACCTAGACTATGGGCATTGGTACTCATTACCCTCCAACTTTCTATGGCCTTACCCCTTTTTGACCCATCCTGCCCTTACTGCCTTTGCCTTTTTCTCCATTTACCCCTGACTTTCTCCCTATCGACTTGTCTATCTTGGTGTTTACCTCACTAACTACTCTCATTTTTTTGGGGGGAGGCAGGATTTTCCTGCTCCTTTTCAGTGCCTCCCCCCTTGGCTAGTTTAAATGCTTGCCAATGAAGCATTTGAACATATCTCCTAGGATCCTGGTTCCCTTCCTGGACGGATGCAGACCATCATGCCAGTATAGGTCTACATACCTCCAGGTGGGACCCCCAGTCCCCAATGAAGCCAAATCCTTGAGCTCTGCACCAGTTTTTCAACCATTGATTGAATCCCATGGTGCACAGCACCCTAGCCTCACCCATGCAATAGACAGGCAGCACCTCTGAGAAGGTTACCATGCGTGCTACTTGTCTAAGACCCCTCCCCAACTCCACAGACTCCTCCTGCACTGCTCTGATCCCTTTCCCAGCCAGGTCATTTGTCCCTAGGTGGACAATGACATCCAGCTCCCTCCTCTGTGTAGCTGCTCCCATGATCCTAAGGATTCACTTCCTGTCCCTCCAAGCCATGGTGCCAGGCAGGCACCTTACCTCCCTCTCCACCAGTTCTCCCCTCCTAACAATGGAGTCCCCCACTAGGAGTTGTTTCCTTCTCCTGTGGGGTGCCATGCCACCCTCCTGTGGGTCTCCTTTGTGGAGGTTCCCAGCATCCTCCTTGGTCGCCACTGCGGGTGCCTCCATAGAGGAATCACATTCTGCCAGAATGGTGTACGAATTGTGGAGAGGTACAATTGGAGGGATGCACCTCTGTTCCACCACCATCATCCTCCCTGAACCCACTGTGGTCCAACCGCTCCTCTTTCTTGGCAACCTCTGAGGCAGCAGCAGTGGCCCTGGTGGTCCCTCTGTGGGGGAGGAGGTCCCCCGAATCCTGGCCAACTCAGCCAGGAGACGAGCAACCTCCTCCCTCTGCCCAGAGAGGTGTCTGCAGATGGGACAACACTGCTCCCAGAATGTCTCCCGGAAGACTGCCACTCCAGAGCCACTGCACTGCACCACTCCCATCATGTCTTATTTGTGGCCCCTCAACTGTTGTTTTGTATGCTTACTCTTTCCTCTCTCTGTTTATTTATTTCTATTTTATTTTGTTCCTCCCTACTTTCCTACTGCCTCTGTACCCTTAGAGCTCCTGCTCTTCCTGTTTTGGGTCAGGAGGTTCCAGTATTCCTCAGTAGTCTCCTTCTCACTTGCTCAGAGTCAGAACTCCAGCAGTTAGGGGGATGGAGACCTACTCTTTTCCTTCTAGGATGGTGAGTCTTTTGTGCCTCTGAGATCACTCTCTTCCTGCTCTCAAGCAGGAAGTTTCTGTTGTCAGTCAAATCCTGTGCCTATAAAAGTGGAACTGGCTAAGGGTCGGAGGGGGGTAGAGGGAGGAGGGAGGGCTATTATTCCCAGTAGAGTAGTAAAGTCTGGGGAAAGCCCAGAAATTCATAGCCAGGCATGACGCCTGAGGCAAACTGCCGTGGTGGTGGAGCGAGCAACTTCATGTATGGAATCAGTGCTCCCAAGTCGCCCCTGAAAACAGGCACTTGTGCCTAGTTGGCCTTACCCGGTTACCAAAGACTAAAATAAAAAAAATAAAAAATCATAGGTGGCTGTCACTGCGTGTCCACAAGAGATCTTGGACAAGCACAGGGCCTTAGTGAGTTCAGTCTTGAGTCCAAATCCTCCATGGTCTCAAGCCTAGCCTCGGGTTTAGCCATAGTGGCCTTTTGATAGGACACCATGTGTGCTATGCAGTTCAAAGAACGCTGAGCACACATAGGAGAGGCATAGACCTTGTGCCCAAACTGGTCTAATTGCCTTGACTTCTTATCAGGAGGAGAGGTGCTCATATGTTTGGGCCTAGCACTAAGATCGTAAGCCACAGCTATCATGGTAGAATCAGCCTTGGTTTGAGAGCAAAGATGGGATACACCCTCTGGCGTGTGACAGATCCAGTGTGCCTTTTTGGGGACAGCTGGGATTGAGTGAGGCAACTGCCAAAGTTACAGCAGAGATCCTCATGGGGGACAGTCCAAGGAGGAATTGGAATGGGTGACACCTCTTCCATGTCTAGATGCTCTGCTAGACACTTGCATTTGGGGTCTTGTTCCTCCATGTTCCATACGTTGGCCTGCTGGAGGATACAGAGAAGTTCTGTGAAGGAAGGGTCTTCTGGTGGCGACTAGGGTGACTCCTTACTCTTAGTCCCCGAGGTTCCGAATAGTTCTCCCGAAGAAGAGGCAGAAGAGCCCTCCTCAGACTCCAAGGATTCCTCTCTGTCAGAGGTTCTAACTCCCGTTAAAGTGACCTCCTGAGATGTGCGCCGTGGCCTAATGGTGAGCACCCATAGATGACAAAAAGTGAGGTGGGGGGGCAAACACCAGGGCCGGCAGTCTCTTGTTCAGGTCAGATACTAACTGTGATCTGGCCTCCTGCCACCAGGTCTGGAACATGGCCTGGAGGTCCTGTTGAGTTGAGGCTGGGGGGAGGAGGAGGAGAAGGAGAAGGCTGGTAGTAAGGGGGGCCCATCCCTGAATAATGATGGTGAGGATACCCTGGCCCCTGAAAAGAGGGTGATGCATAGCCTGGTGCCTGATATCCTGAGCAGTAACTGTGGGTGTAAGGTGCCGATGTCAGGCCTGATGGCTGGTAACCTGGCATTGGAAAGCCCGGATAACGTGGGTAGCCAAAAGGGGGACTTTGGAGAATGCCATGCTGGTCCAGGGGAGGTCTTTGAGGCCTTGAAGGGCTTGGAAAGGGATCTGGCACCAGATAAGCCAGCATCGGGACACCTGGCATCGGGGCTGGCATCGGATTGGCTGGCATCAGGGGTGGCCGTAGGGGCCCTGATGGTGGCTCTGATAGTATTTGGTCTAAAAAGTCAGACGGAGCATCAGGTGTCAGAGGCACAGAGTCTGACAGAGGAACCGCTGACATCGGGGTTAAGGTAGGACCCAATGGAAAAGAAAGATCCCTGGGAGTCGGCATGGGGATTGACTCAGATGTCAGATTCCTGGGGAGAGGATCCGCAGGACTCTCGGGGGTAACCTGTACTGGAGTGGGGGAGGAATGCACCACATCCAGAGGACCCACTTCCCCCTCTGTCCTGGATTGAAAGTCGGGTACAGGAGGTTCCACTGGGGAAGGTGGAGGGGAAGATTCCTGCCCAGGAGGGACCTGGCAAGAGGGCTGGCCATGAGAGGTCAGTGAGCTCGACCGGGTGTCGGGTGTTCTGGTGTCAGCCCCCGATGGGTGAGCTTTGACCGGGCGGTCACCAGAGTCCCCAGTGGCTGACTTATTGTTCGTGGAAGTAGAAAGCGCAGTGTGGGCGGTGGGTGAGCTTCCGACTGACTTATTGGCTATTGCAGGGTGGGTTCCCTCAGAACAGGAATCTGTCTTATCAACGACTGGGCAGGCTCGGGAAGAACCAGAGTCCAGCTTACCGGAGGAGACCGTGCGATCGCTGGGGTCCCAGCGGGCGACTTAACGGTCGAGGATCCAGGTTTGGAGCCCATCCTGATGGACTTGAAAGTAGAGGAGGTACCTGGAGAACCTGATGAAGAAGAAGCCTGGACTGTCACCAGGGAAGGGGGTGAGGGAGCGGTCTTGTTCGATGGGGAGATCGTGGTCTTAGGGCCGGCAGCCTTTGTGGAGGAGACCCGCTCCCAGTCCTCCAGATGCTTCCGCTCCTGGTGCATCTCTTTTTCTATCTTTTTCTTTTTGTGCTCCGAAGAGGGTGAAGACACGGATTCCCTCAGCTTTTGCATCTCCTGCTCTGAGGAGACCATCCTGGACTTCAGAAGATGGGCTTCCAGGACTTGTTACCTGCATTTGCGTGTGGTCTGGTTGAAGGGCTAGCAGTCTGGACAGGCTTCAGTGTGATGACCTGGGCCTAGGCAGAAGAGGCAGAATTTATGGCCATCCTTATGAGGAATCTGCGTGCTGCACTTCTTGCACTTCTTCTTTGTCTTGGATGGAGAAGACATAAAAGATGAATTAAGAGAACTATTTTTCGAGAAAATAAGAAATGGACTAGAACAAAATGGTGATCGGCTGGAGCACCATTTACCACGAGGTTCTTGTGCAGGTTGACATCAGGAAAGAACTAGAAGGCAGGCATGGTGACTGCCCACTATATAGGGTCACGTTGACATCGGTCACGTGATGTCAGGTGGGTGGTCCCCCACCAGACATTGCCAGCAAAAGTTTTGCCGTGTGGCCCTGATGCCAGTGGGCACAGTCCTACATGTTATGACCTACTGCAGGAACCCTCTCAAAGTAAGATCTACAGAGACAACCCATACTTACCACTTCCAGGATCCATTGGTCTAATGTAACAACAGACCTTTGTGATAGGAAGAGGGAGAGTTGTCCCCAACCAATAGGGTTTGACAAGGCAACGGGGTGCGGTTCCTCTGCTCATCATTTCTTACCCTAGAGGACTGACCTTAGGCAGTGCCACCACCACTGCCTTTATGCTGACTTTGCTCTCCCGACTCTGTGGTGCTGCTGTAATTGCTGCCTTTACTACCATGAAGGTTGCTGCTGCTGTACAAATGCACCCTCAAAGGAACTCTGAAAGCAGCCTTGCAATCTGGACTTGGGCTGTAGTTTTGACTGGTTGATGGAAGTCAGCAGGTCCAGGGTCATGTTGGACTTCTTAATCCATGTGAGGTGATCCACTACCCCTGGCCCAGACAGGTTCATCCATGTAATGGGCAAATCTGCCATCCGGTGCTGAATTTCTGGCATGAACAGCAAAACTCCCAGCCTGGCCCACCAGTAAAGAGATACCACTACAGCCATTGCAAAAGTTGACACATCTGCAGAGTCCAGTGCCACCAGTAACATGCTTGGCTAGAGAAAGTCCCAGATCACAAACCTTCCACCATTTGTGCTGACTCTCTTTGGAGAGCAATTCAAGAACTTTATAGAGTCTCTGGCAATCTAATGACCAAATATGTCTATCAAAACTGTGTAGCTAGCTTGGCAGATGCCCAGGGATGCAGATGCATATACCTTGCAGCCAAGGCAATCCTGCTTCTTGGTACTCCTTGTCCAGTAGCTTGTTCACCAGCAACTTGTCCAACTCACATTGCACCTTTGCCTTATTGAATACTGTGCCTGCCATCAAGTCATATGGCAATGGATGTTTCCGAGAAGCCTGAGAGACCACCTGGGGGACTGCATACATGTGGTTCACACTGAGTAGATGGGGCTGGCAGGAGGTTGAGCACTGCTAGGTAGTGAGCGCTGGGCCCAGCACGGCTTAAGTAAGATTGAAAGCTACCTCAGGAAATGAATCCTGCTCAAGGTTATCCATTGGGGGCATGTTTCCTTCTTCTAGACCTCCTCCAGGGGGAGGCAGTATAGCATAGTGATTAAGGGTATTGAACTGCAAACCTGGAGACCTGGGTTTAAATCCCATCAACCCCCACTTACATACTGTCTGACCCTGAGCAAGTCACTTAACTTCCTTGTGCTCCCAGGTTGTACCTGGAAACAAGCTCCAGCTTAAGTGTGCCTTTTCTGGTTAAATGATTTCCCCCTTCCTCTCCTTCCCCTAGTCCAAAAGGTCTCAAAACAATGCCTGGACCCCTGAGGTGGATCAGACAGTTGTAGGGGTTGACATCCCATCTACAAAGGGTGGATGCGATGGATGATGGCTCTCAATCCAAGTTGAATATAGGAGCATCAGCTGTTGACTGTAGTCATTAAATCCAGAGGGTTTTAATGTTTTTAGTCTGAAAATCCACATGGATTCTTTGCAGTCCAACAGGGTCGACCTACCACCACCCCGTTGTTCTAAAAGGAACATGATCAATTCCTGAATAATGCACTTCATTATATTTTATGTTTTTAACTTCAGTTAAGTGTTTCGCTACTGGATGGGATAAATCCAGTTTACAGATTGTTCTAAAGTGCTCTTGTATTTGTTCTTTAAGACATCTTGTTGTTTGTCCAATGTACACTCTACCACAAGAACACCACAGAGGATAAATCGCAAAGTGAGTGTTGCAAGTGATAAAATGATTAATATGTACCTCCCTGATTCCTGAACTTGCTGGATTAGAGAACATTTTCCCTTGAGCGGCATGCTTGCTTACAGGTTATGCAGGGTTTGCATGGAAAGAAACCAACAGGTTTCCCACCCAGCCAACATTTCTGCACTTCGTGAGCCTTGAATTTGCTGTTTACCTATAAGTCCTTTAAACTTTTCCCCTTGCGAAAAGTAATCAGAGGTCCTGCATCTTGCACCTGTCTAAGATCTTTGTCTGCACCCAAAAGATTCCAATGTTTTAAAATTACAGCTCGCAGGTCCATCAATGCAGAGCCATATGTAGACATATATTATTTGTTCTACTCTCCGAGGCTGTTAATAGTGAAGAATATCTTGTCTATCTACATTTGTAACTTTATCTAGGGCATTTTGTAGTGTTTGTTCGAGTATCCTCAGACTCATAATCTGTCAAATAATTCATTTTTGGCCCCAATGAAATCTTCTACATTTGAACAATTCCACTTTAAATGGATCAATTGCCTGTAGGGGAGATTATGTATGGTATGCTTTGAATGCAAACTCCGTGCATGTAGGATACTATTTCTTGCTGTACTTTTCAAAAACTTCTGGAATTCACTACTGTTCCCAGTGTACCAATCAAAGTAACATCTAAGAAATTAATAAAGTTGCTATCTTATTGTGCTGTAAATTCCAAGCCCACATTATTACAGTTCAAATATGACACAAAATCCAGTAACTGTTGTTCAAAACCATCCCACACAATCAAAATGTCATATATAAAGCGCTGACAACTAATTCTATTTGTCTTGTATGAGTTCTGGGTACTCCACAGGCTCAGGTACCAGAGGCTGCACCGGAGCTGAGATGACCAGTTGAGGCGGTACCAGTGGAGTCTCCACTGAGAGCTCAGTTATGCCCAACCTACCATTCAGCTGGGTCTTGGTCAGCGCCTGTGTCCATTGGCTGGCTGACTGACCGGCTGCTCCAACAACAATCTCACAGACAGACTGACAGGCTTCTCAGGTGGTTCAGTCTCTATTGAAGGACCACTGATCAGGAAGAATGCAATCGATTCCTTAACCACCTGTGCTCCCACCAGCAGCAGTATCTCTTTCTCTTCTTATGTTTTCAATGGAAGGGAGTTGATTCACCCTTAAAGGAATGGAGTGAGAAAAGAATGCCTTGAAAACCCTCACCCCGTGCCCTCCCAAGGAATTACTGGATCCATGGCATAATCCTCACCTACCAAAAAGAGCTCCAGTACCAGCATATCCATGCTGGCCATGTCTTCTTATTCCATTGCTGAACTGTGCTACCGACACTGCAGGTGCAGATTTCTTATGCTCTGTGGGCTTACCTTAAAGAAGGCACACTTTTATTCCTCTAGCAATGAAGGGTGTATTGCCTGGCACAAAGCACAGGCAATACACCCTTCATTGCTAGAGGAATAAAAGCTGATCTGGGACTAGACAATAAATGCAGGCATCATGTCCGTTGGTCACAGACATCTTGTACCTGCACATGACTCCCCTCTTAAACCACAGTTTTTGCTTCTGTTCCATGGTGAATGCAATGCCAGAGAAGGAGTCACAGGATCTGGTGACACAGGAAAGTCAAATACTGAAACACAACTTCAAGAAAAAATGTGAAATTCACTTGAAAAAGAACTGTTACACAAGAACTTATCATAAAAGTAGATCTCCAAGGAGATCACAGTAATCAGGTAACACCACAGGAACCTACACCATCAGTGAAGCAGGATCCACATGGAAGATTTTCAGTAGTACAACTGGAGCTGCCCACACCGTCAATGTCCATCGACATCACCAACCTTATAAAGTCATGAGCGGCCCTGCTCCCTCCTCGGTTCTTTCCCCCAGAGACAAAGGGAGTATAGCTCTAGTCATGGAGGACCGAGGAGAAAGACAGGTGCCCAGACCTATACGAAAGGTTGGATACACCAGACGGCCAGTTTCTAGACAGGAGCCCCAAGAAGGGGGATGGCTGGAGGGAAAGGAGACCTGATGACTGAGATCCCCTCGAAGATCTATTGTTATGTTAAGTTCTTATGTAACTGTTCTATCTTCTTCCGGGGTATCTCAGTCATCAGCTAACACTGTAGGAATGAGTCCCAAGCAGGTACAGGTGCAAACAGACAGCCTGGGAAGAGAGCTTACCATAAACTTAAGACAGGAGGCCCTGCAGCACAGCCCTGTCAAAACCTGCACAGGCTCTTGAGGCAATGTCCAGACTGTATTGCTTGGTGAAAGTATGGACGGTACTCCAGGTGGCAGCTGCACAGATGTCAGTGGCTGAGACCCCTTGGAAACAAGCCACAGAGGTAGCCATGCCTCTTGTGGAATGACCCTTGACAGCTCCAGCAATTCTTTGCCATACTTGTAGCAGAACACAATGTAATTTGCCAAACATTTGAACAAACATTGCTTAGAAACTGAAGTGCCCTCACTACCTGGGGCAAAGGAAACAAGCTGCTTCGACTTTCTACATTCTTTGGTGCAAGGCAGGTAGTACTTTAAAACTCTGCGCACATCTAGTGTATGGAGCAGTGCTTTCTCTGGATTGGCATGCTCAGGGAAATAGACAGGAAGGTGAATAGACTGGTTGAGTGTAAACTCCGAGACCACCTTAGGAAAAAAATTTAGGATTTGTGCACAAAGACACCCTGTCTTTGTTGAAAAATCAAATAAGGCTCCTCACACCAGAGTGCCTGAAGCTCTGAAATTCTTTGATCAGAAGTATTGGCAACTAAAAATAATGTTTTCCAGGAGAGAAAGCATAACTTGCAAGTCATGATTGGTTCAAAAGAAGACAGGGTCAACTTCTCCAAAACAAAATTCAAACCCCAAGTCTGGACAGGAGAACAGACTGGGGGTTTCAGATACAGGATGCCCCTTAAAAAGGTATGGGAGACATCCAGCTGAGCAATGGTGTGGTCACCCACGGGCTCATTAAAGGCAGAAATGGCAGAAAAGTGTACCTTGAGGGAAGAGTATTGGAGACCTGTGTCAGACAGCGAGATCAGGAAGTCCAGGATGTGGTTCACCAGGCAGGTGAAAGGGTCCAGACTATGCTTGGCAGTCCAGACGGCAAACCACTTCCACTTACTGGCATATGTGGCTCAAGTGGAAGGCTTCCGGGAGGCCACTAGGACATCCACCACTCTGCTAGAGACCCCAAATCTGGCTATGGCTATGTCCTCAGGAACCAAGCATGCAGATGGAGGGACCTGCAGTTGGGATGGACCAGGGTCCCCTGATCCTGGGTCAGCAGGTTCCTGCAGAGAGGAAGAGGGACCGGAGGTTCTTCCGCCAACTGCTGTAGCAGAGAAACCATATCTGCTGAAGCCAGAATGGAGCTACTAGAATCATGTTGGTCTCCTCCATCTGCAGTTTGATTATCACCCTCTGAATGAGAGGAAATGGAAGGAATGCATAAAGGAAGCTCCCACTCCAGGAGAGGAGCAACGCATCTTGATAGAAAATTCTAGGCCTTGGATCTAGTGAGCAAACATTGGGCAGCTTTGCGTTGAGTGGGGACCCAAAAAGGTCCAATTCTGGATGATCCCATCTGTCAAACAAGTCTTCTGTGATGGATGACAGGAGCTCCCATTTGTGCATGCTGGACTGAGTCCTGCTGAAACTGTCCTCCAGAGTGTTTAATATACCAGGTACATGGACTGCAGAGAGTGTCAGACTATGATCCAATGCCCAGTACCACACTCTCATGGCCTCCCTGCATATGGGGTACAAATGAGTCCCCCCCCCCCGCTTGTTGATGTAGTACACTACAGGGATTTATTTAACTCTAAAAATTGATTAGCGTTTTGCTCATAAAAGTGCTAAATCTTTGTGAAAATGCATAGCTCTTGTCTCACTGTGTTTAACAAACACAGCACTTCTAGAAAATCTATATAAATACTTTCTGTACAGTTAGTATAGTCCCAAGAAAAAAACTGCTAATCAATTATTTAAAACCCTGTACTACACTGAGATTGTCTGATTGCACCGGCAGCTGACCTGGAGCAAGGTGTTCCTGAAATGTCTGCTTGACATGCAGAACCACCCTCATCTCCAGGACACTAATATGTAGGGAGGATTCTATCTGGGACCAAGAGCCCTGGGTTTGGAAGGGACCCAGGTGTGCTCACCAGCCCAGACCAGAAGCATCCGTGGTGAGGATCTGTTGTGGGTAGGATATATGGAATGGGACACCTTTCAATAGATTCAAGGGGTCCATCCACTACTACAGCACCTTGCAGACTGGGGAAGAGACAAGGACTGGATGACCTAACTCATCTGAGTTCTGGTCCCACAGAACCTGGAGGGTCCACTGAAGAATATGCATATGAAGTCTGGCCAGTGGAACAGAGGGTATGGCTGCTGCCATCAGGCCCAACAATCTCAGGTACACCCTGGCAGGAATAAAGTGGCTTTGAGCAACTTCCTGAGCTTAGGCTATATGGCACTCCACCCTGTTTTGGGGCAGAAAGGCCTTTCCCTGTGCCGAATTCAGAACTGCCCCTATATACTGCAACCTTTGGGATGGTACAAGGACCAACTTGGGCAGACTGATGGTGATGCTAGAGAGTGGAATAACTGGAGAGTTCTCTCCAGAGTCAGCAGAAGCTGGTCCCTGGATGGGGCCTTTAGGAGCCAATCATTAAGATAAGAGAAAACATACAGTCCCTTCCTTCTCAGAGCTGCTTCTACTGCTGTTAAGCACTTGGTAAAGACTCACGGTGCAAAGGACAAGCCAAAGGGCAGCACCTTGAACTGATAATGCTCGATCTGGAAGGCAAAATGGAGAAACTTCCTTTGAGGAGGAAAGACCGATATGTGCAGGTAAGCATCCTGCATATCCAGTGAGCAGAGCCAATTCCTTGTTTTGAGGAGGGGCATTAGGCCTGGCAAAGTTACCATCCAGAGCTTTCTATACTGGACATACCGATTGAGGTCCTTTAGATCTAGAATGGGCCTCAAATCGCCGGTCTTTTTGGGGACCAGGAAAAACATGGGGGGAAAAAAAACTTGTTTCTGTGGTGCCTGGGTACTGTTTTGATGGCCTACGTGTGCAGAAGGGACTCTACTTCCTCCCAGAGAACAGACAGGTGAACCAGGGGATAACTGGAGGGTGGGGGAGGAGTTTCTGGAGGCTGTTTGATGAGCTCCAGGGTGTGCCCCCTCTCTATGATCTGCAGAATCCACGCATCTGAAGTTATGGTTCGCCATTGATTCAGATGGAGGGAGAACCGACCTCCAACCACCACCTCCTGGTTCTGGACTAGAAGTGGGGACTCTGGCAAAGACTCAAGTAGAGATGGATCTGGCCACAGGTGCTGGTCCTTCACTTCCCACATAGCGACGTAATGACCGGACACACTGCCGCCAGCGCTCTGAAGTGTTGGTACCAGAATTTCACTGTGTAGTGCTCCTCTTGTTGGTATAAATGAGAAAAAGGACCAGAGATTCATAATAGACAAAGATGGTAACAAACAGTATGTGACTGCTGTCAAAAGAGCCAGCAGAATGCTGAGGTACATCCAAAGCAGTGACCAGTATGGCAGGCAAAGTAATCCTGCCTCTTTACAAGGCCCTAGTCAGATCCTGCCTGCAGTACTGCATGCAGTTCTAGGCTCCATTATCCAAAAAGACACTGAGGTAGTCACTTCTCTGGGTGTAGCAAACTGGAGCTTGCTCCAACCATAGAGAAGGGAAGGCAGGGGACCAAGAAGTCTACGTATCACAGATGGGTGGCAGGGACAGCCCAGCAGCATCATTTATCAGAATACCACTATTTTTCCCTCTTTCTGGCCTATTTCCTTTTTATTTATTTATTTATTTATTTGAGCAAGCAGATGAATACCTTTGAGCAAGCATGTTCATTTACAACGGTTCCTTGTTGTTTTCAGCAAACAAAAATAAATAGACAAACTCATGCACAACAATGATAACAATTAACATGGAGCATTAAGGTGGCAGCCATAAGAGGCATTGTCACACAAACATCTACAGGAAGTCGGCTACCATGAGGCATAATTGGCTAGTACAAAGGCATGGAGTCAGGAGAAGGAAAATAGTAGAGGCCAGGCAACACCCTTCAGTACTTTATCAGGTAGGTAACATGGTTGAGGTGGCCAGTGGAGCAGTTGCAGGGTGTGAAAGGGGAGAGAAGGATTTTTGCTGCATGCAGCCACAGACAGTGCCAATTAGGAGACCCTTTAGTAGTACCCTTTTGAACTGATTGATTTTTGAGGTCCCGTCTAAGACCCTGGCAAATCATTTAGCCACTGTGGTGCTCTGGCCACAAATGAGTGCTTACCTAGACTTGTTCTGCAGTAAAGCACAGACAGGGTTCCACAAGCATTGCTCCTGGTGGGGTATGGGCTTTGGGCAGGGCTTTGGAGGTAATGTATTCCTGGGGAGGTGAGGCCCAGAAGTGCTTTCTTACCTAGCATACAGGACTAGTACTTGATTCTGTCCTACGGGGGAAGCCAGTTTGTTAGGGCATATAGTATGCAGGTGTGGGTGGTTCTGTCCACCCCAGAGACAAAGCGGCAGGCTTTGTTGAGAGCTAGCTTTACCCTGCAAAGTACCATATCAGAAGCATCCCCATAGACTACAAGGCCGTAATCAATTATGGGTAGAATGGAGATGGAAACAGCAATTTGTTTTGCCTCAGGGGTGAGGTTGTGCCTCTGTCTGTATAGTGCCCCAAATTTTCTATTTATGTTTCATATGATCTGGCCAGCATGGGGAGCAAAGGTAAGAGACTGGTCAATGGTAAGTGCTAGGTACTTAAATGAGTCCACCTGATCTAGTGCAACCCCCTTTACCTTGTGGATGTTGAGTGAACAGACCCTATTTCTCGTGTACATGCTGGAGAATAACACTGTCTTTGTAATTTATTTATTTCGATAATCGGTAACACCTTTGTGCACAAGTGCTCTTTTCCAAAGGTTCCATGCCAAAAACAAACAGGTATACAAACATTGAAACACTGGAGCCACTTAGTGACACATGGATTTCGTTATACAAAATAATTTCATGCAGGAACCACTTAGTGGCACATAGACTTCACCAACTAAAGGGAAGCCAGGTCACATACAGACAACGGGGTTTAAACAGGGTGTTTCAACATATGGAGTAGGCAGAGGGCTATCAAGTTGCAACTTTATACAGAGAGATTAGTGGTCATTAAAAACAACGGCAAGCAGAATTCAATGCAAGCTCCTTTCTTACGGAATTCTTACATGATGCAATTTTGGGGAAGTCCACTATGGATTCCAGAAGATCATTATACCATCGTGTGGCTTGGTTAGAAAATGATCGTCTACCCAGACTAGTTTTGCAAAAGGGGACTTGCAGGACATGTCTGAACAAACTCCTTGTGGTGTAGTTATTGTTTACCGAGCAGAAAAGGTCATCAGCTGCAGAGGGGATGAGTCCCAAGAGGGCTTTTTTTACTAGAAGACAGGGCTGATATTTCAGACTAAGTACAAGTTTGTTCTGCAGGAATCAATTTTCAAGGGAGCCAAAACTGAGCTTGAGGTCCCGAGTAAGAGTCTCCTGGCTATGGCTACTAGAACAGATGACTGCATCATCTGCATAAAGTAATACCTTTGAGCATGTGCAGGCTTTAGGGAGGGTGTTAATGAAGAGGCTGAAAAGAAGGGGTCCCAGTATGGAGCCTTGTGGGACTCCTATTGATGCAGGTATGGATTCAGACAGTGCTCCATTGATCCCGACCTGCTTTGATCTGTTGGAGAGATAGCAGCTGAACCAGACTTTAGTGTCAGCAGAAAGGCCTAAAGTGTGGAGTGTAGACAGAAGTAATGTGTGATTGACTAGCTCAAACACCTAGCTAAGGTCTTTATAAATGGAACCCAACAGGTGACCCTTGTCAAGGGATTCATACAGAATGTTTGTGTATTCAGTCAGGGCAGTGAAGGTACTATGTAGTTTGTGGAACCTGTGTCGTTGCACACATTGAATGTTGTATTGGCTAAGTTGAGACAAGCTGGTCTGATACCATTCTCTCTAGTGCCTTGGATGGGGGGGGGGAGATAGATATAGGCCTGTAGTTTGAGACCAATGTGTGGTCCCCACTTTTCTGTACTAGGGTAACGAGGGCAGTTTTCCATTGGTGAAGGAATGTTAAGTATCTACGCGAGAGGTTGAACAATTTGGTTAGGGGGAGGGCTAGCTCATCAAGTGCTTAGGAAACTAATTTCATATCCAAGGCATCACTCCCCATCTTGGTTTTACCAAGCACCTGCTTGACATACCTGATGGTGTCCTTAACTGAGATGGTTTTGAAGTAGAACTTCAGGTAGTTTCAGTTCAGTTCAATTCAGTTTATTTTAATTTCAGTACGTGTGAAATACCATTTGTTAGATACATATCATTCCATGAAAACAATACTTAAAAATATTTATATTAATACAGACATAAAACCCAGAGAAACAGTACACATCAATTAAAATTATAATACACTATAATATACTATAATATAATTATAATAAATCCCAGTTACCCCTCTACACCCACTCTCTCTTTCATTTTCCTACACTACCTGGCATAATTGGAAGCAACTCAGTTTTTTCCACTCTACCTTTCCCTTTGACAGTGCCCTTCTGGCAGCTTTAATTCATGTAAATATTATTTGTTGTGACTCATCATTCTTAAATGTATGCCTGATTATGTTGTTCTGTTATTTATATAATCTGTAGCTTTAGACCATGTATACCCTGTACTGAATTTTGTATTCAAACTGCTTGCCTGCTAATCTCACACAAACTGTACTTCTATTCTTCGTATACTGACATGGAACCTTTGTAAAAGAGCCATTGGCTCAAAGGTATTTATCCAAAATTCTAATAAATAAATACCCAGTTTCTTCCTGTACATTAATCAAGTAGTTAGATCCAATTCCCTTCTATATATCATTCTTGTTACTATAACTGCCACTTTAATTTCACTGCTATCTTATGTGCAAAACTAGCAAGGGTATATACTTGTACAGGGACTTCCATGTTAAAAATTAGTTTTAATTGTTCATTTTTTCCCAGACCAGCCACATTTTTAAAGCTGGCTAATGTTAATGGCTTTCTTTCTTCCAGGAATGCAGAACATTCCAAAGTTAAATGTGCAATGCTCATTAATGCATTATTACACCCCAGACATGTATGGCTTATGTTTCTTGGATATTTCATGTTCCCCCACTTTGTATAGATTCCAGATCGTATCCACATTAGAGCCTTTCTATGTTTAAAGTTATTACATATTAATAGGTATTTTTCAACATTAAAACTACTTTTAATTAACTTTAAAGTGCTACAGTTCCAGGCATCACCTATACTTGCCATATCTTTGTTTTGCATTATCTAGAACCCTTTGTGTTTATTTATTTTTTATTTATTTATTTATTAAATTCTCGGATTACAAATAACTTCTGTCATGAAGCTATCTGGGTTTATTAAACTTCCTAAAATATAATTATATTGTATCCCAGAATGATTTAATTCATAGTTTTATTTCCCAAACCATGTTAAAGTGCTATACTCCTTTTTTAAAACCACTTCCAATTCTGCCCAACTATTATATATTATACTATCTGTAGGTGCCAGGCTTATTTTCCTCCAATAACATAGAAACATAGAAGTTGACGGCAGATAAGGACCACAAGGCCCATCCAGTCTGCCCATTTCTTTTTCTACCTTATAAATGTGCCATCGGCCTTTGCTCTGTCAGTGGCCTATCTATTCACAGTCATTTGTATTGCTCCCTTATGCCTATCCCATGCCTCTTTGAAGCCCTGCACTGTATTCATAGCCACCACTTCTTGTGGTAAGCCATTCCATGCATCCACCACCCTTTCTGTGAAAAAGAATTTCCTCACATTCCCTTAATCGGCCTCCTCTAATCGCATGCTGTGTCCTCTTGTCCTGCTATTTTTCTTATATTTAAACATGTTAGACTCTTTCACCTTGTTTATGCCCTTAAGGTGTTTGAATGCCTTGATCATATCACCTCTCTCCTCCTTTGCTCAAGGGTATACATATTGAGCTCCGTTAATCTGTCCTCATATGTCTTCTGATGCAGTCCCTGCACCATTTTGGTTGCCCTTCTCTGGACTGCCTCAATTTGGTTAATGTCCTTGTGAAATTGGCTCCAATACTGCCGCAGTACTCCAGAAGGGGCCTAAGCAGTATCTTGTATAGAGGGATTAATACCCCCTCTTATGACTTGTGATACCCCTACTAATCACACCCTAACACCCACCTAGCCTTACCTACTGCTTTGAGGTCTGCTTGATGATTTTAGGTCATCGGTGATGATGATGCCAAAGTCTCTTTCTTCCTTTGTGATTACTAGCAACTCCTCCCAGCCTATAGGTGGTTTCAGGGTTTCTCTTCCTATGTGCATGATTTTGCACTTCTTTGCATTAAATACCAGTTGCCACTCTTCTGACCATTCTGCTAGTTTATCCAGATCTCTTCTCATTCTGCCCACCCCATCTGGATCTATCTACTTGTTGCAGATCTTGGTGTCATCTGCAAACAGACAAGCCTTTACCCTCTAGTCCATCTGCAATGTCACTAATGAAGATGTTGAAGAGGACTGGCCCCAGGACTGATCCCTGAGATACCCCACTTGTGACTTGCATCTCTTCTGACTGTATACCATTTACCACCACACTCTGTTTTCTGCCCATCAACCAGTTTGCCACCCAGTTGACCAACTTCTGACCCACCCGAGCCTACCCAGCTTATTTATCAATCTTCTATGTGGAACAGTGTCAAAAGCTTTGCTGAAGTCAAGGTAGGCGACATCAACTGCTCCCCCTTGGTCCACCACTCTGGTTACCCAGTCAAAGAAATCTATGAGATTAGTTTGACAGGACCTTCCTTTTGTAAACCCATGCTGTCTTGGATCCTGTGCCCCTATGGATTCCAGGTGTTGTAAGAGATACACTTTTTCATTATCGAAGCATAAAGTGAAATTGTGCCAGTTTCAGCATGTAGTACTGCATTAGATGTTGCTCTAGGCACTCCCAACAGATTTTTCAAGTACTGGTTTTGTATTACTTCCACACCTTTAAAATTACAGAATAGGCCCCATATTTCTGCCCTATATAAAAGTTGGGTGTTTACTTTAGCCGCAAGACATCGATATTGCATGGTATATGAATTTTTTGCCATAACGTGCAAAATGATTTATGCCATTTAACATTTTGTTGGCATTTTCCTTCCTCTTTTTTTTGTATTATAATTTTTATTGGTATTATATAAATACATAAAAGTACCTAAAAAAGCAAGTGCAAAGAAGACACATTTCATTTCCCATAATTACAGTTAAAAGTAAAGTACATATCCTATCCAGACCATCAACAGAGAGGTCATCAGCAACAGTTCATCTATAGACCTAACAGTCCATCTTCTTATGTTCAAGTTCTTCTATTGGAATAGATGAAACCGTACATTAACAGTGCTCATGTTAACTACAATTAACTCATTGCATGGTCATGCTTATTACAATCATAAACATTAAAGTTTCATAAAAAAAGAAGAGAGAGGCCACTTTTGGATCCCTTCAGATCCCGAACCCCTCAATACAGGCTCCCCCCCTCAGAGCCTCCACTAACCTGTACCCCCTCCCAGTTCTCAAGGGCACGGGATCATAATGACATGGGCAAAACCATACACTGCAATAATGCCACATGCAAACCAGTGTGCGGCAAAATAACGTCTACACAATATGCCGACCAGCGCACACAGAGCGCACACCTGAAATGGGGGGCTTTGCCCTCCACACCCCCCAGACTAATTATAATCAATTCCGGGAGGTCGTGGACGTCGGGGGTAAAAGAAAGACTCGGGTCAGGATACATTTTTGTTTTCGGGCCAAAAAATGCCATAGCAGAGTGGGACCTGGGGAGAACTGAACCACAGCCCCAGGTCCCTGATGTCGTTGGAGGCAGGTGCTCTAGCCCCTCCACCAAAGGAGCAGCTTGGTCACACACCCCCGACATGGCATCCTTCACCTTCCCTGCTGGTAGCCTACAGTGACAGGGGCAGCAGTTTCTACCGCACGCTGTTAAACCCCTGTCGCTGTAGAGCCATTAGCACTTTTTGTAGCACTGTATTTCATGCGTGGTTTTATCCGTGCTATCTTAACCCGGTACCGTTCTCAAGGAACAAAATCAGGGTAGTTAGCCACTTGATGCATAACCCATCTGCGCCATTTCTTTATCTTTTCTATTTGTTTGTTCCACTTCAGATTATTACTGAATATCACCCCCAAATATTAAAAGTCACTAACTTCACTAATGTTAACTCCATTTACTTTCCATTCTGAGAGTTTCTGCTTCTTCTTTCCAAATACTACTATTTTTGTTGTGTCCAAATTTAAGGACATATCCAGTTTTTTAAGTGTTTAAATTTTTGAATCACAGACTCAAATACTGATTTAATATCAAAAAATGCTGTATTTTCCTTTTTTTTATTTGGGTATGTTTGTCTATAATATATTTTAGAATAAAAATCTGATAGATCGTTGAATGGCCTTTACAGAAACCTGCTTGATATTTCACCAGAATCTTATTATCTTCCATCCAATATTTAACTCTGTTTAGAATTAATTGTGAAAATATTTTGAGATTTATATTTAATAATGTTATAGGCCGGTAATCTCTCGTATTACTGAGTCTTTTTGTGCAATGGAACTATGGCTTCCACTTTCCAATTTTCTGAGATGTTCTCTTGAATGTACCATATTGAAGTCTGTACAGTGTGTGTATTTGGCAAGTATTTTAATAAAAAGATTATGCAAAAAAAAAAAAAGCTTCCTGAAATGACCCAACAAACTACAGTTAAAGAGCTAGTATAGCCAAAAATAGCACACAATACATTTCTTACAAATTTTAAAATCTAGATTGAGTGTTTGCCGTATTGGTCCTTGTAAGAACAGATCCAGAATCAAATGATTTGATACCTTTTAATGGACCAACATAGAGGTAACAACAAGAACAGAGTGCTCTAGCTTTCGGACCAACAAGTCCTTTGTCAGAAGCGTAATGACAGTTATTTAGAAAAAAACAATACTTTTAACAACTAGATCACACAGAAAAAAAAAAACAGAAAAAATCCCCATTGGTTTAAAATACTCATTTAAAAAAAAAAACAACCAGAAGATGATGTCTGAGAAGCTTAACAGTACCATGTTACCTTAAGTTGGGAGGGTCCCAGGTCAAAGGTGCTTGGCGCAAAACATATACAAAGAAGGCTACTGCATATAAATTCAATTGACATGAGATAACACTACATGAGCAGATGGCTCTTGTCTTACACACATACTTTATGTTTACTTCTAGTTACCTTACCCTTGGGAGGGTAGCAGTTTTACTTCATTGTGGTTCTATCCAGAATCCTTGGAGATATTACTATGCAGGTAGCAGTAAGGTTAAATAGTGTGACATTTTTGTTCTGTAGACATTAGGATACATGATCCCTTTTACTTGGGATTTCATGACAAGTTGAATTTTCTTTTGAGGAACAATTGCAGTGATTGATATGAATGAAGGTTCATTAGGAGTGTGTGTGTGTGTGAGTTTATCTCCTTAAAACTAGTTATCCTCCCCCTTGCATTATGGAGATGTGGGGTGGGGTAGGGTGTGTTGTGTGTGTGAACAGGAGGAGAGAATTACATTTTTATCTCTTATTCAGATTCCTTTGACACTTTTGGTACATCAAGTTGTTATACACTGAGAATTTATTGACATCAGTACATATCAGGCTGCATGGTCTTAATTCCTTGGTGGTCCTTGACAAGAGTTTCTTGTTTGACACTAATACTGTCAGTTTATAATTATATTATAATTTATAAAGTCCTGTTACTACACTAGAGGCTTTGGAAGTTTATGGGGCATAATATCTTGCTGGAGAGTATAGCTGGGTAATGGGTCCAGCTAAGATTTACACATCATACAGTGTGACCAGGGGGAGGACATAGACACATTACTGTTAGAAGATATACAAAACATGACAGCTAAAGGGAGGTTCTGATAATGGGAGACTTCAACAAGCCGGATACAGATTGATCAATACCAGCAGGAACATCTGCCAGAACTAGACACATGGTGGATTCCCTGCAGGGGAGGGCCTCAAACAACTGGTACAACAACCCACAAGAGACAGGGCTATCCTAGATCTAGTACTGACTAACAGGGAAGGGATCACAGATCTCCAGGTAGAAGGTCACCTGGGGGGCAGTGACCATCACATGGTATGGTTCAATTTGGCCACTACATCTAACACCCATTCCAAGGCAAAAATATGGGACTTCAGATGAGCTGACTTTGATAAGATGGCCAACAGAGTTAAGCTAGCCCTGGCAAAAAGAAACACAGGTGAAGGGGTAAAGGTAAAGTGAGCAAGCATTAAGGATGCAATACTTGAGGCAACATCCCATTGTGTTAGACAGAAAAGGAAGTGCAAAGGAAGAAGGAAACCACTTTGGTTCTCAAATACAGTAGCAGAAAAGGTCAGAGCCAAAAGGCTGGCCTTCAGGAAATATAAGGGAACACAGCGGGATGAAGATAGGGAGGCATACCAAACTGCCCTAAGGGAAGCAGGGAAGGCAGTAAGGCAGGCAAAGACCCAAACTGAGGAAACACTAGCATGAACTGTAAAAGAAGGAGACAAGACTTTCTATAGATACATTAGTGAAAGGAGACAGTCCAGAGGGGGTATTGCTAAACTCAAAGGAGAAAAGTGGGCATGTGAGGAGGAGGACCCTGTAAAAGCATCTATTCTAAATAGATACTTTTGCTCAGTATTTACTGAAGAGAAGGTAGGGCAGGGCCCAGAGCTCAGCACCATGGACACAAGGGGGAAGGAGATGAGCACTACTCCCTTCACAAAAGAAAGGGTCCTACAAGAGCTCACTATGCTCAGGGTGGACAAGGCAATGGGACCTGATGGCATACATCCCAGGGTACTTAATGAGCTAAGGGTGGAACTAGCAGAGCCATTAGCAGAACTGTTTAGTGAGTCTATGAGCACAGGAGAGGTCCCAGAAGACTACAGAAGGGCTCATGTGATCCTGCTCCACAAGAGTGGTAGCAGGGAGGAGGCAGGGAACTACAGACCAGTCAGTCTTACCTCAGTAGTGGGTAAGATTATGGAGGCACTCCTTAAGGAAAGGATAATGCAACACCTGGAATCCATAGGGGCACAGGATCCAAGACAGCATGGGTTTACAAAAGGAAGGTCCTGTCAAACTAATCTCATTGATTTCTTTGACCGGGTAACCAGAGTGGTGGACCAAGGTGGAGCAGTTGATGTCACCTACCTTGACTTCAGCAAAGCTTTTGACACTGTTCCACATAGAAGATTGATAAATAAGCTGGGTAGGCTCGGGGTGGGTCAGAAGTTGGTCAACTGGGTGGCAAACTGGTTGACGGGCAGAAAACAGAGAGTGGTGGTAAATGGTATACAGTCAGAAGAGATGCAAGTCACAAGTGGGGTATCTCAGGGATCTGTCCTCTTCAATATCTTCATTAGTGACAGTTCAGATGGACTAGAGGGTAAGGCTTGTCTGTTTACAGATGACACCAAGATCTGCAACAGAGTAGATGATCTAGATGGGGTGGGCAGAATGAGAAGAGATCTGGATAAACTAGCAAAATGGTCAGAAAAGTGGCAACTGGGATTTAATGCAAAGAACTGCAAGATCATGCACATAGGAAAGAGAAACCCTGAAGCCACCTATAGGCTGGGAGGGGAGTTGCTGGCAGTCAAAAAGGAAGAAAGAGACTTGGGCATCATCATCACTGATGACCTGAAATCATCCAAGCAGACCTCTAAAGTAGTAGGTAAGGCCAGGGGGATATTAGAGCATATTAGAAGGGGTATCACAAGTCGTAAGAGGGAGGTAATAATCCCTCTTTACAAGACACTGGTTAGGCCCCATCTGGAGTACTGCGTACAGTACTGGAGGCCACACCTTCACAAGGACATTAACCAAATTGAGGCAGTCCAGAGAAGGGCAACCAAAATTGTGCAGGGACTGCATCAGAAGACATATGAGGACAGATTAACGGAGCTCAATATGTATTCCCTTGAGTGAAGGAGGGAGAGAGGTGATATGATCGAAACATTCAAACACCTTAAGGGCATTAACAAGGTGAAAGAGTCTAACATGTTTAAATATAAGAAAAATAGCAGGACAAGAGGACAAAGCTTGAGATTAGAGGGAGGCCGATTAAGGGGGAATGTGAGGAAATTATTTTTCACAGAAAGAGTGGTGGATGCATGGAACAGCCTACCTCAGGACGTGGTGGCTATGAATACAGTGCAGGGCTTCAAACAGGCATGGGATAGGCATAAGGGAGCAATACAGATGAGTATGAATAGATAGGCCACTGACAGAGCAAAGGCCGATGGCACATTTATAAGGTAGAAAAAGAAATGGTCAGACTGGATGGGCCTTGCGGTCCTTATCTGCCATCAACCTCTATGTTTCTATGTTACTAGTCTTTTTAAGACAGCTTTACTGGTAATTTCTTGTCTGTAAAACATACATTCAAACTTACTGGAGTCCTAAGACAATCTTAGTATGTCTTTAATCCAGGTGGAGGTTGTTTTTCAGTAATTGCATCCTTATACACATTGTGACACTCATAGCTTGATTAAAGAGCCATCTGCTCAAGCAGTGTTATCTCATGTTAATTGAATTTATATGCAGTAGAATTATTTGTATGTGTTTTGCACCAAGCACCTTTGACCCTGGGGCCCTCCCAGCTAAAGGTAACATGGTACTGCTAAGCTTCTTGGACACCATCTTCTGTTTTTTTTTTTAATTAGTATTTTAAACCAATGGGGATTTTTTTCTGCATTATCTAGTTGTTAAAAGTGTTGTTTTTTCTAAATAACTTCATTACGCTTCTGACAAAGGACTTGTTGGTCTGAAAGTTAGAGCACTCTGTTCTTGTTGTTACATCTATGTTGGTCCATTAAAAGGTATCAAGCTTCTGGATCTGACAAATTTTAAAAAGTAGTCAGTTGCACCTTTTTATTTCTGAAGTATTTTCTTTTTCCTTTTGTTCATTAGGAAGTTTCACTTGTGATAGTATTATGTTGGATGTCTGGAATAACACTTAGCCTTACAGGTGACATATCTAGTTCTTTTTCTTCAACAACATCATCAGCACTGTGACCTCAGTGGCAGTGACATCACAGGTGAATGAGCTGTCAGCTACTGAGTAGCTGTGATGTCATAGTCATTGAAGTCACAATGCCAATGATGCAGTGGTAGGAAGAGAGCTTGCCAGGTCAGCTGCAAGGCAGAGTGTTCCACACAGCACACCTACTGTACCATCATGAGGTAAACAAATCTAATGAATCAAAGAGAAAAGATAAAAGTACCTCAGATTGAAAAGGTAATGGTTGACTTCTTTTAAAAAGTAATATTCATTTTAGGCAGTACACTAGCTCTTCAGGGGAAAAGAAACCTTACTTTAATTTTTAAATGTAATTTAACATTTAGAGATATGTGTTGCTGCCTTAATCTCCATACTGTGCTTTTTCATTACTTTGCTTTAAACTCCTCCCCCCCTCCTTTTTTAGGGTCCCTTGCGATGATGCTTCTTCCCACCTAATGTTATTCATTTTTATGGTTGTGCTTGAGTTTGTGCAAACTGAACATGTTGCTACGGTAGTGGATTTGAGAGGTGTGTCACTGTCGATCCAACACAGCGCAGTCTGCAGTGGGCTGGAAAGTGTGACACCAGTTGTCAGCCAGGCTGATCATGACACTCTTCTGGGCTTGCTGGGCAGAAATGTTGTGAAATTCAAAGGAAAGGGCCACCTGAATCACAGAGCAGTTCTTTGCATTGATTTGCATGATGCCACCCAGCAAGCAGCTGATCTGCATCATGATCAGCTTGTGCCGCGTCCTCCCCCTTCAAAGCAACTGACAATCCCACCCTCTACCAAGTATCCCTCCCACCTCCCCATCACTTCCTGAGCCTGTGCCTCTTCTAAACAATCCATCCTCTGTCAAGAATCCCTCCCACATCTCTGTTTGCTTCATGTACCTGTGCAAGATCCCTCTCTCTATCAAGTATCCCACCCACCTCCCTGTTGCTTCCGGTGCCCTGTAAATATGGACCCAAAAATTGGGGTGCCCAATCCCCAGTGTTGGTACCTGAAATAAAGAAAACTATCCCTCAATGTCTTTTTTATTAGTTTCTGCACCCTGTTAAAAAGAAAATGGTCCATTGATGTTTACTGCCTCTGCCGCCAATACCTTTTCCTCACTCCACCCATTTAGCACAGACCACCCACACCACTCTACCCCTTACTTATCTACCTGAGGGTCCAACTTTGTACTCCTCCCTGGACTTATGTCTTTATTCTTCAGCACTGGACTGGGAACTGAAGATATCAGGTAAACTGAGGTCAATATTTATTTATTTAATTTTGGTAACCGGGTAGGCCCACTGAGACCAGTATTAGTCCCTTTTTTAGGGGTGACCCGGGATTAATTACACTTAGTACAACAGGATATCATTTACATAAGATCCATCAACATACAGTTATTTACAGTTCATGAGAGGTGGCGAGCAGTTCATGAACAAACTACATAGAGCGACTATTGTTAGTTCTCTTATAAACATTAGGTAAGGTCAACTATCGTATTCAAAAATCGTGTACACAACAGGATCATAGTTGAAATTCAATGACTACAAGTGCATTGGTTTAATTCCAGAAAGTGTGTTTTTAGTCCCTTTTTGAAGCCCCCTAATGATTCACATTCTTGGAGTTTAGGTGGAAGCATGTTCTATATGGGAGGAATGAGGGACGAGAAGGCCCTGGACTCTTGAGAGGACTAGGTCCGGGGAACCTTGAGGAGGTGTCTGCCTGAGGACCTTAATGTCCTGCTATTCATTTTAGATTGTAATAATTCTGCCAGACTAGGTGGAGCAGTAGTCAGCCTGAGTTTGTAGGCTAGGCATAATGATGGATATTGTAGCCTACCTTCCATGGTGGGCCAGTTTAGGGCTTGCAGGACATGACAGTGGTGTTCTCTTTGAGGTGCCCCTACAGCAAATCTGCCGATCCTATTGTACAGGGTTCTGAGTTTATTCATCTCAGTGTTTTTAACAGATAGGAGTACGGGGGAGCCATAGAGTAGTTTGGGTAGCATGGTACCATGGGCAATCTTGGCACGTGACCCCAGGGTAAGGAAGGGACTGAGTCGGTACAGGAGACCAATCTTTTGGTTCAGTGTTTTAGATAGCTGATCAATATGGGTCTTGAAGGTGAATTCTTGGTCTATGGTGAGACCTAGGTATGTTAGTGAATCAGCTACCTCCACCCTTGCCCCGGACAATAGAAAGAGGTTTAGTGTATTCAGTCTATTAGGTCCAAGGCTTTTAGGCCCAAACAGCATCCCTTTGGCTTTTTTGCTATTCACAAGTTTATTTTTGGACAGCCATTCCTCCAGGTTCTGTAGGTCTTTGGATAGCATTCTGTTTAGTTCATCAGGATCCTCTGTGGACCTGTAGATCACTATATCATCTGCATAGAGGATGACCTTTGCATCATTGCAAAAGGTCGGCAGTTTGTTAATAAATAGGGAGAACAGCAGTGGTCCCAGGTTAGATCCCTGAGGGACACCATCTCTTATTTCGATCTTGTCAGATATGGTACCCTGCCATCTGACTAACTGCGACCTATCTAGGAGATAATCATTAAACCATTGCACTGCCAGAGAGTCAAGATCGATTTGTTTCAGTTTGGCCAGGAGTAGTTGGTGATCTACCAGATCGAATGCTTTGGTGAGATCAATAAAAATCGCACCAGTGAGCAATCCCTTATCAAGGGAAGAAAATATTTCAGTGCTTAGGTTAAGCAGGGCAGTGCCAATTCCATGGTTCTTTCTGAAGCCATGTTGGGCTGTGGTGAAGATATTATGTCCCTCCACATAATCCATGACCTGAGATTAGATTACACAACCCTCTTCAGCACTTTACTTAGTGTCGAGAGTAAAGATATTGGGTGGTAGTTTTCCACTGGCTCTCTGGCTCTACCTGTATGGATTGGTGTAACCAGGGCCACTTTCCAAAGGGAGGGGACTTTCCCTTCAATAAGCAATTGGTTGATTAGCCACGAGATTGGGGTAGCAATAACTGAGGCTGCAATATTTATAAGCTTGGGTTCTAGTTCATCGTAACCCGCTGTTCCATGGGTTTTAATCCCCTGTAGTAGTTTCCGGACTTCGAAATTGGAAACTAATCTGAAGTGGAAGTCTGGAATGATGGGACTGTTTTTATTGGAACTTGTGATATGGTAGGGCCAGGGCAGGGGGTCTTGAAATTATCCAGTTCTGTGAAGAACTCATTGAACGCTTTGACAGCCTCGACAGGGGTTATGTATTGGGTACCTTTTGCTATAATATCCCCCCCTTCTTGTTTGTTATTGCCCTTGATAATGGCATTAATTTGAGCCCAGAATTTTTTGGAGTTCAACAGATTCTTACCTTTGATGTGTCTGAGGTGTTTCCTTTTTGCTTTTTTTAATTCTGCTTTACATCTGTTCCTCAGTTCTCTATACTTCTGCCAGTTGGTGATTTGATCTGAGGATTTAAATGTTCCCCAAGCCCTATCTCTGTATCTCATGAGTTTCCTCAAGTCTCATGTGAGCCATCTGGCTTCCTGTCCTCTGACTATGATCTTTTTTCTTGGGGCATGTTTGTTAGTGGCAGACAAGAAGTTATTGTTGAATATCTCAACAGCAGTGTCCTGGTTAGGTGCTAGTTTTATCTGATGCCAATTGACCTCAGTAAGGGTTTTGAGAAAATAACTTGGATCAAAGTTAGAACAGTCCCTAGTCCAGAAAATACAGGTGGGGGGTAGGGAAGACATTCTTCCATACCCCAAACATGGGTGAGTGATCACTCAGAGAGTCTGCAAAGGTGCTGGCCATTTTAAATCTAGCTGGGTTTGTGGCCAGGATCCAGTCCAGAGTGGTATGTTTGCCAGTTTTTGTATTTAGTCTGGTTGTTTCCTGAATTATTTGGGTGAGTTCCGCATCTTGTAATGAGCTTTTTATATCATCCCTGATATGGGTCCCCCAGTGAATATTGAAATCCCCCAAAATTACTTCCCCCCCCCGGATAGGATGGGGATAGTGTTTAGTAGAGATTCCAGTGATTCAGTGGACGTTTTGGGAGGGTTGTATATGGCTCCAACTATTAGTGGCTTGGTACCGCCTAGTAGCAATTTTATAAATAGGGCTTCGCAGTCTGATTGGGTAGAGACTATTAACGGATTATGTGAGGCATTTAGGATGGATTTTACATAGATCAAGACCCCTCCGCCTTTCTTTTTTATTCTATCTTTTCTAAAAGACTGATACCCAATTATATCAACCTCATGGTCAGTTATATGGGGTTTAAGCCACGTCTCAGTAATAGCAATGACATCTGGTGCATAAAGGCTCACCCTGGCCTGCAACTCATGTATTTTAGGCCTAATACTATTGATATTTATATGCGTCAGCTTTAACCCTTTGTTGCTATCCCATACGTGTGTATTAGAGGTGGTTATCTGGATATTGGCAACTGTTGGGCCAGGGTTTTCTGCAATGTCTCCTGCTAGCAATACTTTTAGTAAGTGGAGAAAGCTGGCAAGAGCTTGAGGTATTGTGCGGTATTTTCTGCAAAGTAGTGCATTGATATATGCCCTTAGTTGGTACAGGTTACCATGTCTCCTGAGACGTAGGAGATATATTAAGGGGTCACAGAGTGTATCCAAGGGAGTTTCCAATGGCCTCTTCCAGCGCAGCCATTTTTTGTCATGCCCAAGGTCCTGGCTTAACTGATTAAATACAGAATCAGAGCCAAGGACTATCAGGATATATAGAGCCGTATATATTATTCCGTGCTTCATTTTGCAACTTCTAAATGCTGCTTTGCCATATCTTTATATAAGTACACTTCAAAGATTATTAGAACGGGCTGCCGATCATGCATGCACTAACCTGGGATATGTCAGTAGGGTTTCAGTTCAATCAGGAACAGCCCTTTATTTCCCCAGTGTGAATTCTGACATTAAATTACTAGAATGTTCCCCTAATAAGTGTGCTTCCAATATATTCAGTTAGTTTTGAACTTGTACTCATAACTTGGTCATTTTTTAATATTTTTCCACCACATGTTCAAATGGCTTTTTTGGGACCCCTCCACCCTCAATGAACAAGATAGGTGAATTTTTTTAAATCCAGCCCAAAAAGTGATTTTGCAGTCACTCCATGAAATCACCTTTCAGGCCAGATTTGAAAATGTTCACCAGCTGGGTTCGTGAGGTGGGATCATAAGAAGAGTATGTTGAAAATTTAGGGTCAAAATATCAAAGAACAACAAAGTTATGCAGGTACATTGACATTTTTCAACGCTCACTCATAATGTTGGTAATTTCCAATATTCTGATTCCAAATTTTCAACACAGAAATTTTTTAATACCACTTCATGATCGTGACAGATGTAGTTTTTCAAACCCTGGCAAAAACGTGTTTTCATGGTTGTGGTACGAAATGACATTTCAACCAGTATTTTATAAATGACACCTGTCATGTTCAGAAGGAGGGGTCATGAAAAGACTATGTTGAAAATTTGGAGTCAAATGTCACAAAACAACAAAATTATGAAGAAACATTGAATTGTTTCAATGTTTACTTATAACATTGTGATGTGTGCAGATTTTGCCCCCCAATTTTCAACATAGCTCTCTTGTCACCCCACCTCATGAACATGACTGGTATCATTTTTAAAATCTCTTCGAAACATATTTTCACATTTGCTCCACAAAGTCACATTTTGAACAGTACTTAAACAATTCCACCAGTTATCACAAGGTTGGGTCACAAAAATACAGTGTTGAAACTTTGGGGTCAAAATGTCAAAAAACAGCAAAGTTATGAGGAAATGGAGAATTTTTTCAATGTTTACTCATAATTTTGTGATTTTCTTTTTGCAGATTATGGCCCTAAATGTGCACATAACCCTTTTGTTTTCCCACCTAATGAACATGACAGGTATCATTTTTCAAATCCCCTTTGAAACATGTTTTCACCGTCCCTCTGTGAAGCCAACTTTCAGACAGGCCTTAAAAAATCTACTTATCTTGATAAAAACATAGGGTTATAAAAAGATTATGTTGGAAATTTGGAGTCAAAATGTGGCAGCCCCCTGAAAATTATATGTTGCCTCTCAGCTGGCCTG
Organism: Neoceratodus forsteri; assembly: GCA_016271365.2. Classification (NCBI taxonomy): domain Eukaryota; kingdom Metazoa; phylum Chordata; order Ceratodontiformes; family Ceratodontidae; genus Neoceratodus; species Neoceratodus forsteri. Next base: position 325,508,080 of record CM057459.1, read on the forward strand.
TCCTGGGTAAATACAACCTAAAATGTGTAAAAGCAGAACATCACTGAATACAAGATATTGCATCTCTTCTGGTCTATCCTGGGTGAATGTATAGTAAAAATATGTAAAAGCAGGACCCCAGTACAGCACAGCCCCCACTGAACTGTGTATCTATGTTGCTGTATCCTGGGAAAAATGCACTGTAAAAGCTACACCCCACTGAAAATGTAACTTGCCTTTCACATGGGCTATCCTGAGTAAATACAATCATTTATTTATTTGCTTTTGATAATTGGGCAAGTGCACTAGACATAGAAATGCCTATTTTCAGGCATGACCCAGGAATAAAAATGTGTAAAAGAAGGGCCCTGTGACAGGGTTAAATAAGACCCTGTCCTAGTTATGAAGAGTTTGAATGTGGGGATCTGTTCTGTTGTTTCCTTTCCTGTCTCTTGTCTATCTGGTTGCGCAACCAAATTTTCCTGTGAGACCTAGGACTTGATCACCCCGACGGCCTTGCAATTCTTTGCCTCTCACTGTCTCTCAGTCTTCACTTGCTGTTTTTGTCTTTTCCTCCCTTGCATATCTGCTGGTATAAAAATATATGCAAATCATTATGTGGAAATGTAACTGATATTGGGATCCCTTTGTTTAGAAATTATATAGTGTTACTGTTGAACTGCATGTAATTATAGTTTAAGATGATTGTAAAAAGCTATTGGAAACTCAAGGGGTTAACCTGAAATGCGATTTATAAGCCTTTTGCAGAAGCTATGAAAAATGGGGCCTTAGTTCTGGGACATTGTGTTCTTGCAGCACCTGCCTGAAATATACAAGAACATTTTAGAAAACAAACAAACTGGATGCTTGTTAAGAAGGGGGTTGCAAGAACTTATAATGTCAGTGTCAGTGGCTCAGTAGGTAGCACACTTGCCTCTGAGGCCGGGAGATCAGAGGGCTGTGGGTTCAGTTCCCACATCTGGCACTTGGGTTAATATCCTAGTACTGACACTGTAGTGCAGCAAGTGAAGGGTGCTGCACTTCTGAGGTGCCATCTTTTGAAAGAGACATTAAACTGAGGTTCCATCTGCCTGGATTGGTGGTAGTTCAGGTGGATGTTAAAGATCCCATGGCACTTATCGAAAAGAGTAGGGGAATGCTATTAGGCAAAGAAACATAACATCAGGCATGTAAAGTCATCAAACAAAGCAAAATACAACAGTCATATATACAGTATACAGCAATCAGAAAAGAAAAAATACATAATGAAGTACAGTCTGTGTATCTCAAATAACTAACATTTGACAAACTAACGTAAAAAATCTACATTTTTCCAAAAGGAAGTAAAGCGGTGCAATGGAAGCTGTTTATACTCTAACTCCATAAGATTCAATAAAGCATTTTCCATGTGTTGTATAACAGTAAGTGGATAGGTTGGAATTTGCTGCAAGGCAAATTGACAACGGGCCTGCCACATATAGTATTTACAGGTGGCAAAAATTACCCGAAGAGTACTAGGATGAAATGTTGTCCAAGGAACTGAGAAGTCACCCAAAATCAATATCTGCTACGTGATTCTACTAAGAAATGGCCATTTCCACTTATTAGCCAATGCTTTCCAAAATAAAATAGCATCTTTGCAGTCAAAAAAGAAATGAGCCATAGTTTCCTGTATTTGAACGCAGGAAGGTTTAGGGCAATATCGATCCTGAGAGGATTTGTGTTTTAGATTTCCCCGGATTGGCAATCTACCATGGCAACTCAGCCAGGTAACATCCCACATGTGCAGTGGGATTCTTTTATCTCAAAGGATATCCAGAGCACAATCCATTCGGGATGAAGGACAACCTGGAAACTGTAACATTGGTCTTGAAAGATTCCAAATGGTATAGAGTTGTTTTCTGGACAGTGTAAAATGGATGCTACTAAGTTTCAAACCTTAGCTTCGAAACTATCCACAGCATAAGTTGGGAAACTAGAAACACGGAAATGTGTAGGTGGGAGTGTGTCCCAATTAGTCATTACATAAGTCATAGCATTGCCGACCCAGGTGTCACAAACATGGGTCAAGTATCGAACGCTATGAAAAAGGTGAAAAAGGAAAAAAGAAAGAAAAAAAGCAATCAGATGAATCATACCCAACCCGCCCTCATCTACCGGTAAATAAGTTATGTCACGTTTGACTGGACTGAGGCGACTGCCCCAGACCATTTGGAAAAATACACTAAAAAGTCTTGTTTCTAAGTGTCTGGGAGGGGCATATACATAGTTAAGAAATAAAAAAAGAGGAAGGATACATTTTTTAACAACTAATACTCTCTTTCTTTTCCCCAATTTCCACGATTTCCAGAGTCCAACCTTGTACTCCCCAATACAAAGGCATTTTTCCCAGTTATAGGTAGCGACATCCGTGACATTAAACCATATTCCCAAGATTCATTAGGGAGAAGTACAAAGTCTTATACCACCCACTTCAGCCACTACTGCAGATTGAGGATCTAAAGGAATGGAGACACTTTTCGGAAGATTAAGGGTACCCCCAGAAAGCAAAGAAAAGACCTGAAATATTTGGACTGCCCGGTCTCCAGAATCTTTGTTATGAACAAATAACACAACGTCATCAGCATATGCAGTAATTTTTACTGGGAGTAAATCAGGTGTGGCGCTAGACCAATAATTTGAGAGTCCCATCTGATTTGTCAAAGTTGGTCCAATGCAAAGTATATAATAATGGACTGAATGGACATCCCTGATGAATCCCAACCTTCTGGAGAAGAGTATTATCCACAAAACCATTAATCACAGGAGCAAAATAGGTTAGAGAAAATAGACGGGTGAGCCAGTGGAGAAAGACTGTGGGGACGCCATATGTTTTCAAGACCTGGAATAAATAGGAGTGTTGTACAGAATCAAATGCTTTTGCTTGGTCTAGCGAAAGGACAAAACCCAAAATAACATTATGTTGTTTAGCCTCAAAAATCTCCCGCAATATAAAGAGATTAGTGTGAATAGAGCATCCCGGGATAGCGCATGATTGGGCTGGGTCAATAAGATCAGGGGCAACACGGCGTAAGCATGTGCTAAGTATCCGAGACAGGAGTTTGAAGTCTGTGTTGAGAAGATGAAGTGGTCTCCAATTATATAAAGAACAGGTATCCCCTTTTTTATAGATAAATTTTAGAAAAGACATGCCAAAATCGTGAATTGTCTCTGAGGTGTTTAGGACATAATTAAAAACTTGAGTCAAAACTTCCAGTAAATCATCCCGAAATGTTTTATAGAACTTGTGTAAGGCCATCAGGACCCGGGGCTACCTTCAGCTGAAGGTGGGAAATGGCACAAGCCACTTCTTCTTGAGTAAGTAGGACAACCAGTTCTGGAACATGGTGCATAGAAAGCTGTGGGACCGGAGCCGAAAAAAACAAGGACAAGTCAGGAGGTTTAGACGGCAATGTACAAAATTGGTGTCGTAAATGAGAATTAACAATGGAAAGCATACCAGGAATATCATAAACAATATTACCCTGTGGATCCGAAAGACCATGCATAACAGTAGACTTAATTCAGTCTTTGTAGGCTAAAAATGGGTTTGCGGAGGGGGAAGCCGAAGTACCCACCCGCATAAAAAAATCTAAAGTACGGGCGCTGTCGTATTGATGTGCGAACATGCGACGTTTGATATTGGCAATTTGAGAGGAATAATCAATAGGAGAAGAAACAGAAAGGGACATCAATTTATATAGTTGATTTCTGTAAGTTAAGTACATAAGGTGCTTCTCTCTAACCACCCGTTTCCCCACTGTCCGGAAAAAATTACGAAGATCTAATTTTGTGTCTTTCCACCATTCCCAGACAGAGTCATAACAGCAAAGAATCGAAATCCGAGTGTGAAAGAGAGTATGAACTTGTGTTTGGATAGAAGGAGGAGAGAAAAGAGAATTGTTCAGTTTCCACTGAGCAAATGTTACGGAAGGAGACGTTGGAACTGTGTCTAAGAGAAATACACCTGTCAGTAAGTAGTGATCAGAAAGCTCTGTGGGACAAAGGGAAACCTGATGGGGGATACAATGGCGAGAGGCAAAAAAATAGTCAATACGGGTGTGATACTTCGATCTGTAATATGTGAATCCAGTAGCAGAATGTAGGGAGCGATATGCATCAGTGAAACCTGCATCTTTAATCAGAGTGATCAAAGCAAGGGAGTCACAATAATTTTGTTTCCCCACAACCGACCTGCAATTAATATCAATAGAACAGTTAAAGTCCCCTCCCCAAATAACATGCTTCCAAGTACAGAAATATGGTTTAAGAAGGTCAAATAAATGAATACGTGCAGCTTTGGTTTGTGGGCCATAAATATTGATGATATGGAAAGAATGGTCATGAAAAGTACAGTCAAGGATCAGTGCCCTACCAGGACAAACATCTATAATGCGTGAAATGGAAAATGTTGTGGAAAAAAACAGGATAGCCACACCATCAGCTAAATCTTCCCCAAAAGTCCAATAGGAGGAGCCCTTAGTCCACCCACGTTGAAGCTGTTGAACCTCAAAGAGGGAAGTTAAACGGTTTCTTGCAACAGGATGATATCTAAGGGGAAGGAAGTGGCAAGATGAAAAAAAAACAACCGTCTCTTGTAGCGTTTTAAGCTACAAAGATTAAAAGAGGCTTTTCTGATAGTAGTCAGAACAAGATTACTCAACCAATCCCATCTGTAATAGCCATATTTTTACGTTTCTTGCTCCCCTTTTTTATTCTAGTAAGCTTTTTTCAGAAAACATCAGGGGGCCTAGAAGCAGTGAGATCCATGTCTGAGGGTAAGATAGAGACATCTGAATCACCATCAGAGTCTTCCCGTCCACCCTTTAAACAGTCAAAAGGATTGGAGAGAAGAATGTCAGGGGCTTTTAAGAGATCAGGGGTTTGCAATGTTTTGCAAGCAGTCACTCTGGTAACTCGTCTGCCAGGTTGAAAACCTTCAGAATCCATAAGGGAGGTGTCAGTTGTCGGAAGGGTAGGAGGACATGGGAGAGAATCCACAGTGGTCGCAGTAAGGGGAGCAGTCTCCATATCAGTAGGTGGGTCTAGGACTTGCTGAGGCTCTTTCAGCACTGAAGAGGGTGAGGGGGGAGACTGTAGTGGGATTGGACACAGTGACGTAAGCAAGAGAGTGTTCTTGGGCTTTAACCTGCGCCTTTTGGACAAGAACATCAGAATTCCAACCCTCAGCACGGTTCTTGCTAGCCCAAGGACACTGATGGTACGCATGTCCTTTTTCATCGCATAAATTACACTGAAAAACATTATCACAGGAGACGCTAGGGTGTCCATACCCCCCACATAAACTACATTTCAGCAAATCACAAGTGCTGCTTAAATGTGTGTGAGCACCACATTTATAGCAGGCTCTAGGCTGACCCCCGTAAAAACAGACACCCCTATCCTTACCCAAGAAAAAACTGTTGGGTAAATGTACTACTTTGGAGTTAACCTGGAAAAGTTTTACTCAAAACTTCCAACCTCCCGTCCAGAGCCCCATATCATCTAAAATGGCTTCAGGGGGTGATAAAACCATACACCGGTTTTGTAACCAATGGTATACGTCACTGATACTAACACCCTCATTCCTGAACATAATGGTAACAGTACGAACTGCTGGCTTGGTAAGAGGAATATCATAAAAGGTGGTCCATAGAGGGGTATTTTTCAATGTGGCATATTTATGCCAAAATCTATCCAAACCACTATTAGTCTTAAAACTAACATCAAAGGTTTCCGCACCAGAAATATGAATCAAGGCATATATGTCCGAAGCCTGAAAATGCATAGCACCTTTCAATAGGGTCTGGACCACATAATAACGATCAGGGAATTCTGAAAGGCCGCCCTTATAGTGCAGACGGACTGCATTATGTCTAGGTGCCTGTTCTAATTTATTTTTAAATAAATCTGAAAGAATAGGCCCTCTGCCAGAAGCAAGAGGAAGGTCTGGGGGGGGTTGCAAAGTATGGGTCACGGTCAAGGTGCCTCTCCAGGATCATCCAGGAGTAGTGGAGCTAATGGAACAGACCGTAAAATGGGTGAGGGTGTATTAGGAGCTATACCTGGGGTCTGTCCAAAGCAGAGATTAGGTTGGGGAGGAGAGGAGGCCTCCGGAACCTGTGTAAGGGTAATAAGAGGTGCATCTGCATCTAAGGACTCCATATTGGAGCTATGGGTAACAATACCTATAGAGCAAGCATCACTAGAATCCATAATATCCCCCCAATTAACCCCAGAGACAGCAGATTGAACAGAAACAGTATTGTCTGTAGATTTACTAATGTCTTTCAAGACAGGTACCTCGTTGGAGCTCATGACCATAGGTGCAGGCCTGGTGGGGGAGAACAAAACCCCATGTTTGTCGCCATCCCAAGAGGGATCTGGAGTCCAGGATCCCGATGCTGTTTTCATCCATCCCGAGTGATGTAAAGCGGCTGTAGCATTCCATGCAGGGTCTGAAATGTCTGCTGTAGTCCGTAAGCTGAAACAAGAACAAATAACCTCAGCAGCTGTGGAAGAAGACCGAGTGTCCAGAGAAGGTCCCGATGGGTTAAAGGGGTCCAAATGGAGTAAGTCTGAGTCCCCCGAATGTGACTCTGTAGTCACGCAGACTCTCTGTGTGTCGAATCCAGAAGAAACAGGGGGAGCATCCAGCGTTACACCCTGAGCAGGCAGCACATTGTGTTCCGCGTTAGGAACCATCAAAACTGGTGAGGAAGTGCAAAAAGGCTCCAGAGACCTAGCCAGAACTGATGTAGAAAGCTGTTCCAAATGAAATGAAGAATCCAACACATCTCCAGAAGTGGAAGGCATTTCTCCCGGTAGGTGTGAATCAGGGACTTTCTCAGACATCAGCAGAGCGCTAGAGGAGAGATCCTCACTGTGGCAGGATGGAACGGTAACTGAACATTCCATCATGGTGACCAGAGTTCCCCCTACCGGCAAGAGTAGGGGAATTTCCCCGGTGTCCTGACCAAATTTCCCTCATTCACTAAAAATACTGCCGACAGCTTAATCTGGTTCAAGGTCAGTTGGCATTCATCTGTATCCCCCTTCCCCAGGTCGTGCCTGAAAATAGACAGGATTTGTCTAGTGCACTTACCCAGTCAACAAAAACTAAAAAAAAATTAAAAATAAATAAGACAAAGCTGCAATTTCTTGCAAGACACACAGAGATGGAAGGAAAACGTCGATGGATCTTCTCTATTTATTCTGCCTTTGTAAATAGTTACACGGAACACGTTTTTTTTTATGTTACTGCTAGTACAAATAAATACTTTTTGTGAATTCTACAACTGCTCCTGGTTTTCCTGTGCTTCCTGACCTGTGCCTTGATGACAGGCCCCATGAAAACAATATACTGCATCTTGGCTGTGCCATCCTGGGTAAATACAGCATAAAAATTGGGAAAAGCAGGATCTCACTGAAAACAAGATTTCATCTAAGCTGTGCTTTCCTGAGTAAATACAGTACAAAAATGTGTCAAAGCAGGACCCCACTGAAAATAAGAGAGTACATCTCAGATGAGTTATCCCGGATAAACATATATTGCAAAACTGTGTGTAAAAATAGGACTCTACAGCAGAACCCCACTGAAAAGGAAATGTTACATCTAAAATGATCTGGCCTAGAAAAATACATTATAAAAGCAGGACCACATTAAAATCAAAATATCACATCTCAGCGCCACTATCCTAGGTAAATGCAGTACAAAACTGTAAAATCAGGACTTCATTACAAATGACATGTTACATTTCATCTGGTCTGACTTGGGTAAATATATCGTTTGTGCTATCACATATGTCCTGTCTTTGTATGTATGACTTGAAGTACCTGTAAGTACTGTATGTAACTAATTCCGGGTCACCCCTGAAAAAGGGACCTCTGGTCTTAATGGGCTTACCCAGTTACCAAAATGCCATAAATAAATAAATACAGTAAAAATGTGTACAAGCAGGAGCCGGCACAACACCATGCATGCAAACATTTGGCACTGACAAATGCTTATTTAGCTACTGGTCAGTTCTGGAACCCAGTGATATCAGTTAAGTGAAAGGTTCCAGTACAAGTTTCAATGCAGGGCCTCCAGTCAACTGAAGTTACCAGGTTTTGGAATTAATCAGTATTTATAACAAGCATTTGTCAATGCCGAATGTTTGCTTGCTGGTATTAGCATTGGAAATGCAGGAGTTAGATAGATGCAGAATAGGAATGGCAGTGAAATACTGAACTTCACACCAACCCCATCTCCATCCTGTAGAGACGGACAGGCATTGGGGTAAGTGTTTGGGTCATCACCCATGACGACTATGCCATGTCACCTCACCCTATTCTGCAGAAACCGACATGTGTTGAGGTGAGCCTTGGGGCGTTTGGCTTTACAGTCACCCCATTTCATAAGGACATACACTGAAATGGGCACAGCATAGGAGAATGGGGTGAAGTCTGGGGCCGAAGAGTCTAAGGTACACCTCGATGTCTGTCAGTGGCTGGGGGGTTGGGGTGGGATGGCATGAGCAGTACAGTCAGCAATCCAAAGGCACACTCCTGATGACTGTCAGTCTGTATAGAGTGGGACGTTATGGTTAGAAATCCTAACACCTCAGGCGTTCGTTGGTATTTACACTACAGATTTTCAACATGGCCTTTTTGTGACCCCACCTCATGAAAGCATTTGGTACCTCTTCTCATGAAGAGTGGCAGTGTGATTTTGTCAATGTGTCCCGAACTTTGAGTTCCAACAGCGACCGTGCCATTCTGCACCACATGTATGAAAACACAGATCAGACAGGATGTGAAGAATGACAGCTGTACCATCCATAGGAAGGTGTGAAGTGATGGCAATGTTGAAAATCTATAGTTGGCATATTAAAAATGTTCACACTTTTGAGCATATGTGGAAACTGCGCAACGCATGCGCATAACACAGTCATTTTATGGATTTTCGCCACCAAATTTTCAACATAGGCATTTTAAGACCTCTGCTCATGAACAGTGTCACTGTGATTTTCTTAATGTGTCCCGAACACTGATTTGCCACATCGACCACGCTATTCTGTGCCTGAAGTGCCAAAACACGTTTCGGCCAGGATGTGAAAAATGACAGCTATACTGTTCATAAGGAGGTATGGAAAAATAGCAATGTTCAAAATCTGGATTGAAAATATTGCAAATTCGCAAAGTTATGAGCATGCATAGCAACTGGGCAATGCATGCTTGTAAAACAGTCATTTCTTGGATTTTTTCCATCAAATTTGCAACATAAAGTTTTTGAGAGGCCACCTCATGAACACTGGCACTGTCATTTCGTTAATCAGTTCCGAAAGGTGATTTCGCGCAGTGACCATGAAATTATCTTTCGGGACCGAATAATGCCATTAGAGTGACTGAATTCATGAGGCGGGGTCCCAATAACCCCATGTTGAAAATTTGGGCCAAAATTCACCAAAATGCCTGAGATATGCACCAAAGTTGAAAAAACCCTATTTATGCCATTATACAGCTTACCGGCATTTCTTCAGTCGGCTTTGAAGAGTATAGACGTGTTTCTGGTCCACTGAAGATCATCATGCTGGGCTCTGGAGGTAAGTATGGGGTGAGGGGCTGCGTTCGGAGGCAGGGTACACAGAGGGGTGGGCGTGGGTTGGGGGGGCCACCCGACTCAACGAGGACCATTTTCTGATTTACTGGTAAAAAAATAAATAAATATCGCAGAATTTTTTTTAACAAGGACATTGGCATGCTGGGGTGGGCTCCCAGCGTGTCACCCAGGTGTTTTTTTTGGGGGGGGCAGCTGTAGCCAACGAGGGATTGGGTAGCCCTGTCAGCACATATGAGGGGGCGCAAAAGCTGAGGGTTTGGGCACCCCCTCATCACAAACCAACTTTTTTTTTTGGGGGGGGGACATTATGCCAATGGATAGTGGGTTCCCCCGTCAGCAAATTAAACTGGGACAGGAGGACATTATGCCGACGCGGAGTGGGCTCCCCCATCAGCAAACTAAACTGGGATGGGGGGACTGAAGCCGACGGGGATTGGGGCCCACGTCAGCAAACAAAGACTGTTTTGGGGGGGGGCGCATGCTGATGAAGGGGATGGGGCATCCCCTCTGCAGTGGGGCCTGTATAATATTGTTTGTGAACATGCCGGCGGCTTACTGCCACATTCACAAACAATATTACAATAGGTAACGTTCCGCCCTGCAATGACGGGTTGCTCCCTCATTGCAGCGGAATGGCTGATGCTGCAATGACAAGGTGGCCCCTGATTGCTGCAGCAAAAATGTTACAAGTTGGTGCCACTTTTGGAAGCCAGTGTCATCAGCACACTGTGCCTCCATTGATCCACCTGTGCCAAGCCCCCAAATGCAATGCCTCCGTTGACTGTTACAGTGCCGCGCCTCCTCAACCCGCTTCTCTCCTAAGCTGCCACATAATGTTTCTTGCGCATGCGTGCAAGCAAACATAAAAATGAATATCAGGCGGGGAAAAAGGCAGCATCATATAGGGGTGAAAAAGAAAGAAAAAAAACTATTTCAAAGTGAATACAAGAAAAAGTACAGTAGGGAGTTTGAAGAGTTAACAAATATGCCTAAATATCAAATTATATTTGAAAATGGGTAAAGCAAGGTTATGGGGCCTTTAAAAAAAATAATATGACAAGGTGAAGTGTACCTACCTCTCTCATTGCCTAGCAAATGCAAGTCCACACTGTGATGAATCCCTAAGATGGTGCAAATGTCATGTGTGATGACATCAATGGAGCCAGAGCTCCCCTCAGCAGTTCAGGAATTCCATGGCTCAATGACTGTGCTGTAATTTCAGTGCCCCATTCATGGACACCAGCATACTAATTTGATAGTTTATGTCTGTAGTAAAAAGGCTGCTACACACATTCTGTATCAGCTGGTATACTGATGTCCACGAGCGGGCAGTGTGCACTACAGCATAAACACTGTGCCACGGAAATTCTGTACTGCAGAGGACAGCTCTCACTCCATTGATGTCATCACGCATGACGTTCATGCCATATTAAGGTTTCAGCCTGTGGGCCTTTGAAAGCTTCTATAAAATTCTAAAATAGAATATGACATGTTTATGTTATATAGTTTGAGTATGGAAATGCATCCCAAAACACATTAGGGAAAGGAGAAATTGTTTAGCCAGGAAAGGCACACTAAGCCAGAGCTTGTTTCTAGGTGCAACCTGGGAGCACAAGGAAGTTAAATGACTTGCTCAGGGTCACACAGTATGCAAGTGGGGGCTGATGGGATTCAAAACCAGATCTCTAGGTTTTCAGCTTGGTGCCCGTAACCACTACACTATACTGCCTCCAAAAAAATTATGTTATAATAAAAATCTAAAATAATGTTTAATTTAACATTATGTAGGATAGTTGTATACATTCAAGAATCACATTTGCAAAACTATATCAGAGGATAAGGAATGAAAGAGGGAAGTAAAGAAAATAAATCAGTTGTCTAAAATAATAGTTGCCTAAAATATTAGTTTTTGTAAAATATCATCTTAAAAAAATCTGTTTTGAGAATGCTGCAGTGTTTAGTGTTAGTAAGGAGAATCAGCACATTAAGAGGGCAGGATCTATCAGAACCTACGGCCTCATGACTCTTATGATACCAGGATGGACACCAAAGGGTTCTTTCCACTAGCGCTTAGAGCGTTGTAGTCCCCTAATTATGGCATGGCATTAGATGCATGAAGTGAAGGTTTGTATTGGTGGTGATAAAAAAAGAACAAAAAAAAAACCTTTTAATCTAAAATGATTTCTTTCTCCCAATCAGAGAATCGGGCCAAATAGGATATATTAGGCATCCTTCTCAAGGGTGGGACACTGTTAATCTTTCCTAGGGGTGGAATAACTTTCTCTTCTGCTCAGTATATTAACATACATTATTTGTCTGAGACCAGCTAAACTTGATATGCCCAGTTTCTGGTGGCAAGATCAGCTTTAGCAAACCCCTTTGCAGTATCACATAGCTAATACTTTATAGGAGAATCTTTAACAGCTGAAGTTAAATGCCTCTGACCTGCGCTATTGAGTAGTCAGATGAGTTTGTTGCCTGCATGCCCTCATTCCCACTGATTCCGACTCCAACATGTGCTGTCTGGATCATCCCCACATCATTGGCACCGTCTCCGATGGCGAGTGTGATGGCATTCACGTGTTTCTTCCCCATGCCTACTATTTCAGACTTCTGCAAAGGAGACACTCTGGAAGGAAGAGACAGAAAACTGGTCAGCTCTCCATACTCCTGAGTTATGCATACCTCTCATATAAGAGACAGCTGGATCCCAGAATTAGCTGCCTCAAAGTTCACAGTTGTATGCTACATATTTCAGGATGCATAAAGCAGAGCAGGTTGTACATGAATATTTAAGGGACCTGTTCTCAGAGAAATTCAAAATTCTGTATTTAGGGCATAAATAATTCACATTCTGTTCACATGGTGCTGGATCATAAACTCCTAGCTGTTCTCAAACCAAAATTAATATGGATTTCAAGCATGTAGCAGCCTGTAATGGGAGTTGCAATGTTGCTCACATCCTCATACTTGGCCATATGAACATTCCATTATATATGGTCTCTGCCTCTTGAACCCCTGTAAGTATACATAATGGATACACAGGACTTGACTCAGAATATGCCATATATCTTCATGAATGAGGGGGCAGGACAAGTCAAAAGGTGGCAGAGCCACAGGTACGTTATTTAGGCAATGATGAGTAGCATATTCTGAGTCTGGCCATTGTGTCCAAGTTATGCACAAAGAAAAACTCAACCAGTGGAAGAACAGGTTGAACAATGCCTATGACATCACAGTGGTCTCTGCTGCACTCATAACAGAGCAGTGAAATCAGACAGAACAGTTAAACCTTCATAAAAATAACTCATTTGAAAGCTTTACTATTTAATCAGGTCTAACACCCCAATGTCTCTAAACACCCTTCTAATGCCTCACTCCTCCACCGATGGCCTTCGTTCCTCTGACCTAGCCCTACTACACATATCCAGGTGCAAAACTACAAAGGGTGGCACTGCTTTCTTTCATGCGGCCCCTAAGCACTGGAACTCCACACCCGTGGAAGCTCGTATTGCACCTACACATACCATCTTCAAACACAAACAACGCAGCTTCCTCGTCAACACTAAATCCTGCACCTGCTTTAAACCTCCCTAATCTTCTCAAGCTGCAATCCTATCACTCACATCCTCCTCTAAACACCCACCTCCCTTTCCACCTGAATTATAGCCTCCCCTCCCTACTTATGCCTGTCTCCTTCCCTTTCCGCTGTTACTACCACTGGGATTACTCACAGTACTTATGATGCTATCTGTAAACCAATTCTTATGCCATTTAGTTCTGTTTTTGCTCAGTTGGTGCTGAGTCAGTGGTGACTCATGTACATATGCTGTATAACATGGCCCTCTACTGATAACTGTTATAGCACTTGCCTTAATTACTATGCCTGCCTATTGCTTTGTATTACCATTTGTTTTTTTAAATCCTGCCGCACAATGTTTGTGATGTCAATTTTTGTCTATGACCAAACGTAATTGTTAATTTGTATACCTTACCTTGCTATACCATCGTATGTACTGTACTGTGTTGATGCTCCTAATCTGAAACTGTATTACTCTGATGTAACACTGTTTGTAACTTTGTAACCTCCCGGGTCGTGTCTGAAAATAGTCACAGCCTCTGTGTAGCACACCCACCTGGTTATCAAAAACTAACTAACTAAATAAATAATAAAATGCAGTGAATAAATTGGTTCAGAATATACCACTTACTGTCATGTGTGACAGGGCAAGACTTACACAACTCACAACTCTCCTCTTACTCAGTGGCTCTGCCACTCGTGAGTTATTTTCCTGCTCCATTACAAATGAAGATAAATTGTATTTTCTTGAGTTAAGCCATTGCATATTCTGTATATTTCTTTATTTAGATTGGAACAATGGACAAAAGAAATTATCTGTCTGTAAGGTTTGACTCTCATCTACATTGTTTACATATGCAATAAGCTCTGGCATTCTCCAGGTGCAAAGCTTGAGAATTTACACACAGGCTTCCAAAGTACTGTAAGGCCATCATCTGCACGCGCCCCGCCAATGTTCATTTGGGACCTCTCTGCCAGCCTCCAGACATGCTCCAGCCAATCAGGAGCTGAGACATCAAGGGCGAACCAATCTGGCAGCAACACTGACCAGCGCCAAAATTCAGACAACCAGTGACAGCAGTGAGCACAGTCGACATGTGTTCTGTCCATAGAAGCTCCTTCCAGCACCAGCAGGGATCAAGAGGGGCTTTATCCACCCATGGGACCCCCCTTCTGCCCACGTATATCATCACCTGCACCAGTCCCCCCACCCCACCCTTGCTTACACAAGACCTTTTCTGCATGCTCCCAGGATGCACTACAGTCCATCAGCAGCCTGCTCCACCATTACTAAATGTGCCCTACCTTAGCAGTCCTCCACACTGTGGGCTGGCACGTGAAGGGCCACAGTGCAAAGGGATCATGATTTGACGTTTGCTGTGGCATCAACCATGTAGACAGCTGGCAACTGGCCACGCTGCCCTTTTTAGTTTTAAATACCAATAAGTATATTTTATTGAGGTTATAAAGATAACAACAGGAATGACAAACAGAACTAAAAAATACAGTAAGAACAAACAATAGCTGTACAATGGCCTGGCCCCTCTGTCAGCATTCTATGTGGCCAGGGTAATTCAGTTAATAAGGATACACATTTGTACAGTAGAGTCTAGTCTGATAAAATAGAAATCCATACATTGGGTGTAATGAGAACCCAGGAAGCTGCTAGCTTTCTTGCAAGAGTAAGGTATGGAACATCATATTTTTGAATGCCTAATAGCTGTTCTTGGTGCTGCCTACCATTTTTTCCATGCGTGGTGCTTCTAGCACGGCCATGTGCCATTCCTTATAGGCTGCTGTAATGTCATTCAGTCAGTGTTTTAAAATAAATTTGGTCACTGTGGCTGAGCATTATGTGATATTTCCTTGCCCCCATAATATTTTCTAAACTCAAGTCCAGTAGGCAAATTTGTGGTGTGAATCATTCATTCATTCATATTTTATTTGGTATAGCACAATTTCTCATTTCGACTCAAAGTGCTTTACACACACATTTCTAAAAGACATTTAAAATACATAACATAATAAATACTTCACAGTTATTTATCAGTTAAAACAACTAGATTAATTCAGGGAGAAAGCCTGTTTGAATAGAAACATTTTTAGCTCCCGTTTAAATGCATCCAACGTGGGGATGTCTAGCATGTGACGAGACAGTTCCACAGGGTTGGGGCCATAAAGTAAAAAGCATGGGGATCCGATGTTTTAAGGAAAACCCTAGGAACCCGTTAAAGTCCCTTGTCTGCAGAGCAAAGGGGCGGGAGGGGCAACAGGGTTGTAGGAGGTCCTGCAGATAGCCGGGCCCCTGACCATGTAGGGCCTTACAGGTCAGCAAACTGACCTTGAAGGAGATCCGCCAACTAACCAGCAGCCAGTGCAGAGAGCGCAGCACAGGTGTAATATGACTTGACCTAGGTAGGCCAGTCAACAACCTGGTTGCTGCATTCTGCACTAGCTGCAAGTGGCACAGATCCACCCCCAACAGCCCCAGGTACAGGGCATTGCAGTAATCAAGGCACAAAGACGTGGACTAGCACTATCAGATCACCCAAGGATATTAGATGTTTGACCCTGGCAATGTTTCTCAGATGGTAAAATGAGTTCTGGACCACGGCTGACACCTGTAATTTAAGTGTTAGGCCACAGTCCAAAACAACAACAAGGTTCTTTACCTGATCAGAGGTGAGCAACTGGGAATCCTCTTGCTTCAGCCCTGAGATTCAAACAGATTGCACCTTCACCTTCAGGTGACCAGATTCCAGCACCAGTACTTCAGTCTTGTCCGGATTCAACCTCAACTAGTTAGCCCTCATCCAATCTTGGATTTCAGCAAGGCAACAATTAAATACCAAGACTGTCTCCTGCTGCTCAGGCGCAAAAGACATGTATATCTGAGTATCATCTGCACTGCAGTAAAAATTCAGCCCATACCATCTTATAATGTCCCCTAGTGGTAGCATATACACTGCAAACAACATGGGAGACAAAACGGAACCCTATGGGACCCCACACGGCAGGGGCAAATGTGCCAAGGAAAAAATCCCATACACCACACGCTGCATGCATCCTGCCAGTGAGGAAAGATGTAAACCAGCTTAGGACTGTACCAGCAAGTCCACAACAAACCTGCAGGCACTCCATCAGCACCTCATGGTCCACAGTGTCAAACACCACCAAGAGATGGAGGAGACTAAGGAAGGAATGTCTTTCTCAATCCCTCGCTGCCAGGAGATCATTTAGCACCCGAACCAGAGCAGTCTCGGTACTGTGCCTTTTTCTGAAACCCAAATAGAGAGGATCGTAGATGTCGTGAGTTGTTAAATAGGTCTCCAGTTGATGGCCACCACCTTCTCAATAACCTTACCCACAAAGTGAAGTTTTTTTCAGGAGTGGCCTTACAACTGCCTCCTTCAAGGGCCCAGGAAAGACCCCTGTCACTAAGGAACACTGGACTGTCCTGGCTAGGACTGGGGCTGATGAGGTCAATACACCCCACTAGGAAACATGTTGGTCCTGGATCCAAACTAAAGTAGGTTGGCCATAATTCCTGGACGACCTTCACAACATCCGTGACTGCCAACTGGTTGAAGTCAGACCAGACAGACTGAATGCCTGCAACCTCAGGCCTGTCACCGCAAGTTCAACTAGAGGGCACTGACTAGATTTCCGATCTGATGGAGACAATCTTTTCCGCAAAGAACGGAGTGCACTCCTCACACCTCGCTTGTGAAAAAGCTCCCCGGACTGAAGGCAGGCCAGATTACGCAGCCTATTAACAGTGTGGAAGAGGTGAGCCAGTCTGTTAGTTGCTGCAGCAATCTCCTTGGACAGGAACTCTGCCTTCTTACAGGAGATTGCCGATTGATAGTCTCTATAATGAGCTATCAATATAAGCTTGTCCTCCTCCAAACCAGCCCTCCACCAGCGCCGCTCCAACTTTCAACCCCTCATCCTTACATCATCTTCTCACAGACTGCCAGCATGGCTTCAGGAAGGGCCATAGTACTACCACAGCCCTTGTCAAAATCTTGACTGACATTCTTAATACAAGTGATGCTGGTCTTCTAACTGGTGGAGTATTCGTCGACTTGACTAAGGCCTTCGATCTAGTTAACCACCACCTTCTCCTTGGTAAATTGCATCAATAAGGTCTAGATCGCTTAGCAATCACATGGGTCCATGACTACCTCACTGGAAGATCACAAAGGGTAAAATGGTCTGGTTCACTCTCCTCTTCAAGGCCTATCTCACACGGAGTACCCCAAGGTTCTATTCATGGCCCGGTACTATTCTTGCTTTTTATCAATGAGGTCCCCAGCTTCTGTGGTGGTGCATTGATGCAATTATATGCTGATGACGCAATCTTATACCGCTCATCTAACAATACAGACCGGTTTAACCAAAGCCTTAACTCTGATTTCATTGCGCTCGAGACCTGGTTCTCTGACAATCACCTAATTCTAAATACAAAAAAAACAAAAGCTATGCTTTTCCATAACCCGTCCCCCAAACCTACCAAACAGCTCCAGATCATTACACAGTCAGGAGACCCCACAGAGGTGGTTAGTACTTTTAAATACCTTGGGGTTCACTTAGATGTCTCCTTCTCAATGGAGCATCATGCAACTCAGCTTACCAAAATGGTAAACCAGAAGCTCGGGTTATTATACCGCCTCCGCCCTCTTTTATCCAACGCCACCTGTAAAAAGATTGTTTCAACATCCCTTCTCCCTATTTTGTTCTATGGTGTCCCTTTTCTACTCTTCGCCCAATTCTCTTCCCTTGCACGCCCTACATTCTCTTCAGTGGCCTACCAATGACTCAAGGTTACAGTTTCACACCTTATGCTTTATATTCAAACTTACCAAGCTCTTTAATCCCCCTTGCCTAAGTGAAATCATTTACAAAAAAGCACCCACACGCACGTTTAGATCTACTTCCTTACCCTTATTAGCAATCCAGAAGACGCAACGCCTATTGGGTAAGCACTCATTTGCCTTCTCAGCTCCCTTTGCCTGAAATTCCCTCCCCCTTAACTTACTCTCCTGCCCCACCCTATTCTCCATCACAAAAGAGCTTACCTCTTTCCTACTAACCCCCCCCCCATCTGCAATTGCTTTAAATCTTGATCTCCAAGGCTCACGCTCCAGCTGTCTCGTCTGGCTATGCACAGCTCCTCCAGCTGCCTCGACGCACTCCACCAAGTCGCCCAAGGAACTAATGAGCTGGGTCACTGCCCTTGATCTCCAGGGCCCACGCTCCAGCTGTCTCATCCACTTGCGGCACAGCTCCTCCAGCTGCCTCGCCGCAATCCACCAAGTCGCCCAAGGAACTAATGAGCTGGGTCACTGCCCTTGATCTCCAGGGCCCACGCTCCAGCTGTCTCGTCCACTTGCGGCACGGCTCCTCCAGCCACCTCGCTGCACTCCACCAAGCTGCCCAAGGAACCACGGAGCTGGGTCACTGCCCTTGATCTCTAGGGCCCATGCTCCAGCTGTCTCGTCCGCTTGCGCCATGGCTCCTCCAGCTGCCTCACTGCACTCCACCAAGCCGCCCAAGGAACCACGGAGCTGGGTAAGGCTGCCTGTCTCTCTGGGGCTGCTGTGAGCTGCCACCATTGGCTGTTGCTCACTGCAACACACCCTGATTGGACTCCTGCCCTTCTCTCCTTTGCACAGATTGGCCTGCTGTTTTCTACGGTCTTGGGGCTGCTATGCCCACAGAAAACTAGTGGCACCAGCCAAATTTTTATGCCCACCCCCATCCTTAATTAAACAGACTGTTACCATGCCCCTTGTAGTGCCCCGGCCCCTCTACTCTTATGCTACTGGCCCCCGTATCTGTCCATCCCCTTGTCTTTCCCTCGCGCTCACGCACTACCTTCACTCCTGTGCTCCTAGCTAGAGCTGGTACCTCCTGTCTCTCTGTCTCCTGACACTCATCTTGCACCCCTTAAACTCCCTCTCTGCCACTCCCTCCTCTTCTGCTCCCCCCCCCGTGACTACTCACTACTCCTGCCCCCTGCTTTTTCTCTTGGAACCTCTTCCTTTACCTAATTTTCCCCCCTTCACCTCATAGCCTCCACCTTTTGCATACCTCCTGCCACAATTTCCTCCCCCATCCCATCTTCCCAGCCCACCGTGCCCACCTTCCTACTATGCTCCCCTTTTTGTATCTTGAATCATGTACCCCACTGGTACCCTGTTCCTTATTCTTCTCTTCCTCATTCCCCTCTTCCCTCTCCTACATCCCCCTGTTCATGTTTTCCCACTGTCCCTAACATCTACCAAATTACACCCCCCAACCCCTCCATGGTACCCTACCGCTTGATCTCATGTACCCACCTTGGGCTTTGCCTTTCACTATGGAGTGGCCCTTTCCCAAAATGGTTGTTGGGTACCCCCGTCTGCTGCACTACAGCCACGCTATACCCATGCCTCCACCCATTTACTTGTCCTGGTGAATCTCGCATTTCCCTGGCCCAAAGGAACAGGCACCAGTCATGAGTATCTCACACCGGTTCCCTCAAACAAATACTTCTTCTCCTGCTTTTGTCGGGAAACATTCACCCAAATCCTGGACCAGCCCCCTCTAAAGGATCAACCCAGACCACCTAACCCGGATCCCTCTCAATAATTGCACTAAACATATGCAGTCTTCTTCACAAAATTGATGCCCTTCAGGCCTTCGCCTGCCAGCATCTGCCTGACATACTAGCAGTCATGAAAACCTGGCTCTCACCTTCAATCCCTGACCATGCTATCAGCCTCCCTGGATATAATGTTTATCGGCTTGATCGTACATCAAAAAGGGGTGGAGGCTGCGCCCTGAACCTTAAAGACATGATCCGTGGGCACCTCATCTGCTTAACACCCAAATCCACCACAGCACAGATTCTTCCTGTCAAGATCCTCCTTGGCGTGCATAATAAAGCCATCACAGTTGTCACAATCTACATCCCACCTCGAGAGCAAGAAAATGGGCTTAATGCAGTCCTTGACTTTACCAAATCCCTTGCACCTGACATAGAAAGCATCCTCCTCAGTGACTTTAATATAAACTGGCATGCAACAGAGGCAGGGGCCTACAGGGACTTGATAGCAGCAGCAAACCTCACTCAGATGGTTAGCTCCCCTACCAGAACAAATTATAAAACAGGTACCAGCACCCTTCTGGATTGGATCCTCACAAGCCACCCCGCTACGATCACAAACTCCACTGTCCTCCCAGATGCTCTTAGTGACCACTCCTCCATTAGCTGCTCCTGGTCCAACAAATTCATTAAGCCCCCCGCCCCAAAAAAAAAACATTACTAGCCAAGTTCTACCTAGAAACAAACTACCTCATCTTAAAACCTTCCTTCGACAACAGGACTGGTCCCCAGTCCTCACTGCAACCAATGTGAACATTGCACTGGAGCACTTCATCATGATTTTCAACCAAGCATGCGACATATTTGCTCCCATCAAGAAGCGCAAGGCCAAAGCCCTATGTAACCCATGGCTCACTGGCGACCTACTTCGGAGTCTAAAATCTCGGGACCACCTTTGGGAGATTGCCAGAATCACTAGAAAACAAGTTGATATTGCTAACTATAAACAGGCATGAAATGACTGCACCAAATATATCCGGGATACAAAGTCCACCTATTTCCACAATGCACTCACTACCACTTGGGGTAACGGTAGGGACTTCTGGAATAACATCAAAGAAGTCACTGGGAAGCAAGCTAAATTGCCCCCATCAGTACTCAGCATTAATGGAGTAACCACCCTTGACCAGAAGCTCATTGTTGACACATTCAATGACACTTTCTCAGACTTCATTGCTGTTCTCCCACATGTTTTTTTTCGATAACGTTGACACCCCGGTCTCCCCAACCACCTACAGCCACTCTCCCTTCTACTTTAAAGCATTAAAAATGCATCAAGTCCGCAGCTACGTTACCAAAGCCATTCGCAACACCAGATCCAACAGTGACTCCATCGACCTCAAGCTGTTATCATTAACCCTTGAAGAGGTACTCCAGCCTCTTACCAAGTTCTTTAACCTCTCCCTCAGCCACAGCCAATTCCCTGACATATGGAAATCTGCCGTGGTAACCCCAATTCATAAAAGTGGTGACAAAACAGCTGCTGAGAATTACCGTCCTATTTCCATCCTGCCTCCACTCTCCAAAGCCCTAGAATGGATTGTGTCTGACCAACTCACTGACTTCCTAGACAAGCACAACATCCTGTGCAAGGAGCAACATGGCTTTAGAAAAGGCCATAGCACCACCACAGCACTACTCAAATTCACTGGCGCAATCCATCACTCACTTGATAACAGCCATTTCATTGGATCCACCTTCTTTGACTTAACCAAAGCCTTTGATACCATCAACCACCATCTCCTACTTGCCCAGCTCTGGCTTGCAAGGCTCTCACCAAACTCTGTGAACTGGTTCACAAGCTACTTAGATAACCGCTCCCAAAGAGTGAGAATCAATGGCACGCTCTCAGATCCAAGACCAGTCAGGTCCAGAGTCCCGCAGGGCTCAATCTTAGGCCCCCTCCTATTCAGTCTTTTCTTGAACTCACTACCAGAATCCTGCCCTGCACAGATCCTTCTCTACATTGATGATGCCGTCATCCTAGCTTCACACCCTGATCCAGTGCATCTACAAGGCAAACTCCAGGAGGCCTTCTCCACAGTTGAAAGCTGGTTAGAAAAACACAGACTTATCCTTAACCAGAAAAACACAAAGACTTTACTCTTCTGCAGCTCCCACAGCAAATTCAAACATCATCAGCTCCCTATTAGAACCAAGCAAGGACTCACCCTTGAACAAGTTCATACCTTCCAATACCTTGGCCTCACCTTCGACAGTAATCTCTCCTATGTCCCACACATCAACAATGTGGCAAAAGCTGCCAGTTCCAGGATGGGCCTCATTTTCCATCATAGGAAACACCTAACCCTTGAAGCACTGTCCACCGCTGTCCAGAGCTCCATTATCAGTATCATTGACTATGGTATCATCATCTATGGATCTGCCACACCCTCCTCCCTCAAGTGTGTTTCGACCTCCCTTAATTAATTTATTTATTTATTTTGCTTTTGGTAACCGGGTAACCGGGTAATCAAGCCTGCCATCTGGTCACTGGTCTACACTGCCTCACCCACACCTGTGATCTCTATTCCAAATCAGGGTGGCTGCAACTGAACAACGGAATCAAATACCAAACTTGCATAACAGCCAAGAAAATCATGATGGGAGAAACCCCACCAGAAATCAGTGCCCTCTTAAATCTCAAAATCAATAACCGCATCACCAGGAGCTCTAAGCCCCTTATCCTTCAAATCCCCTGCTGCCGCACGTCCCAAGGGCAACAGTCATTTGCTTACTGGGCCCCGAGCTGGCTGAATGAACTCTCTAGTGACACCTCCTCCACTGGATTGCTTGGAGCATTCAAAACAAACTCTGCCTCTCCCTAACTGGCACAAACACCTGTGTTTGCACCACTTAATCATCTCTGTCCCCTACTCTGTTTCCAACCCCACAGGTGTCTGTTTTTTGCTCGCTCTTCTAGCACTTACCTCTCCACTACAACCACTCAAGCACTTGTGCTGTGTCTGTCCTGACAAGGCCCCTTGGCTGCATCATCCTGCCCCTCTGTGCCAAATCCAACTCCCAGTCCCAGCCCTCTTCCCCTCATGCCCTATCCCTCCTATTGTTTCCTGGGTATTGCATCTCTTTGTTGGATTTCGTCAACCAAATGTTACTGTCTTATACCATGTACTGTGCTAACATTAATATGTTCTTGGTCTGTCACTCTGTAACCTGCCTGTTGATGATTGCCTGTACTATTGATGTGGAACCTTTGTAAAAGAGCCTTGGCTCAAAGGTATTTGTAATCCTAGATGCAAATGAACAATGAACAATTAACTCTTATAACATTGTTAATGCCTAGTCTATGTTACTCTGATAGATGTATCTTGTGATCCACCTGCTCTCATGTTCCTGCTATGTATACATTGTATTATATTAGTTATCCTGTTTATTTGTATATGCTTAATCCCTGATCTGTTTTAAGTCACTTACCTGGCTTTCCAGTGTAATAATTTTTGCAACATTGTTAAATCTCTCTGTATCCTGTATATTATTATTGTATTCGTCTATTGTACTGTGTTCGCCATTGACACCCGGGTCGTCACTGAAAAAGGGACTGCATGGTCTCGAAGGACTTACTTGGTTACCAAAATTCTAAGAAATAATCCTCATCTCTCTGAGAGTCACATCAAACCAGGGGGTTCTCTGGTATGAGGTGAGAGGTCAAACACGGACAGATGCGATAGAGTCGAGGGCCTTGGCAATAACCCTATTATAGTTCAGAGCCAGTTTCCCCAGCTCTTCACATGCACTCATCAAACCTGATAGATCCAACACCACCATCAGACCCTGTGGGGTCAAATCCCTTAAAGGGCAGTACTGGACTATCTCCATAGAGGAAGGTCTGTTGGGGGGGCCTCAAACTAGAACCTCACAGTATGGTGGTCTGACTAAATGACCAGCTCCACCATAAGGTCAGTGACCTCCATTCCCAGCAGGAAGATGAGGTCTAATGAGTGGCCGTGTATATGGGTTGCAGAGGTAACAACCTATGTCTGGCCCAATGAACACATTAGTTGGAGGAAGTCTTAACCAAACTGCGAGAGTTCATCATCAACCCAGGCATTGAAATCACCCAGAATAATCCATCTGGGCGACTACAACACCAGTTCGATGATGAAGTCCGCGACTTCCTGCAAGAATTCTCTCCCATCCCCCAGAGAATGGTAGCTGAGAAGGATCTTGCAACCTACACCTGCAAACCCTTGCATGGCCACACATTCAAAGGACCTCAATGTTCCCACTGGGAAGGTTGTAAGGTTCAGTTCCAACTTAAAACAAATTGCCACACCCCCACCCCTACGATCCTTTCTCGTGCAGTGTACCACCGAATACCTGGCCAGAATAGCTGATTCCAATACTGGTCTGTTTTTTTCATCCAGCCAGGTCTCGGTGATGCAAGCCAGATCAGATGTTGCAATGAGATCAACAGTAATTGCTGTGGATCTGGCATTGCATAACACTGCCCGAGAAGGATAGGTCAATGAGGCTGGTCCAGCTGCCTGCCCACAAACTGTGGAGCCCTTGGGTATGGGCACCAGGCAGGGAGGACCCATTTCACCTCAGGGTGCTTCCTAGTTCCCACCACCCCAATCCGCCCCCCCCACAGCTATATTCCCTACACCAGACTCCGCAAATCTCTGTTTCCTTCCCCTACACACTATCCCCAGTGCCTCACACCACCTATACACCTTGCTGACAATGGGGAACACTCAAAGGGTCAGAGATCGTGGAGCCTGGAAGGGGAATAGTACTTTCCCCTGGGAGCTGAATGAAGTGTCTAACCTCAAAAGTGGGTCAAGTTTGGCTTTATTGCTCTCCCATAGGAGTTTAGCTTTGGGGCAATCCTAAAAGATGTGCTTGAGGGTCCCTGTCTGCCCCTTGCATCTGAATCAGATGTGTGAGCCTAGTGTTCTCATTTGGGCCAGCTTAATGGGTGTGTAATACAAGCTGTGGTCACAGGCCATCAAATTGAATAAATTCATGCACAGCTTTCCAAACATTCCCTCTGGTTTCCTGGTTTGTCAGTTCTGGGAATTCTCCTGGCAAGTAGTTGCTAGAGTCAGAAGTTGTGGGAGTCAGTATTTGGTTAATTCTTTGATATAGAAGGGAGGTGGTGTGACGTTGCTCCACCAATAGACGTAGGTTTTCTCACAGTGTAAGTGGTTAGAAGTTCCAGGGTCTGGGGCCTAGGGCCATAGCCAGCATATGCTGTAGCTGATGAAACAGAAAAGCTGAGCTCAAGTCTACCTTATTGGACCTTGTGAAGGAGGCAAAGGAGAGAAGGCAGTTACCTACCCTATCAAGTCTCCTAGGGTGTGAAGGTTTGTTTGGGTCAGACATGAAAGTGGGAGAGGTTTATTCTGAACCTTGACATTAGGATACCTTCTGATGGGTTGTGTAGGATCAAAAAGTAGTTTGGTTTGTAGGACTTTATGTCACTGCCTGCAAGCTTGCACTGAGCTGTCAATGGGTGTGTGTTTGAGCTGTAGAGGCAGTTTGTTGCAGTTTTTGACAGATTTAGTTTGTAACTCGCTGAAGTGCCGAAATGGTGTAAGATCCCAATGGCAGTTGGAATCGACTGTCCTGGGTTTACAGATGCAGCAGGATATCACCTGTATAGGTGGATATTTTGTACCTTTGCTTTCCTGCCTGAACCACTATAATGCTGTCATTGGCAAGAAACATTCTAGTTAGCAATTCTATATAAAGGGTGAACAAACAGCAGCATAGAAGGCATCCTTGGCATGTGCCTTTCCCAGGGGAAAAACTCTTGGAGCGTATAGCATTATGTAATCTTAGCTGTAGGATGTGAGTAAAGCAAAGATATCCATTTAAGAAAAAGTTGTAGGAACCCGTATGCTTCTAGTGCTTGAAGTAGGAACCCCCAGAACTCTCTATCAAATGCTTTCTCTGCATCCAGGGACATCAATACAGCCAGGAAGACTGAGTCCCTGGATGTAGAGAGGATGTGGGCCACCTTCCTGATGTGGTCGGTGGATAGCTGCATAAATCCCACTTGTTTGGGACCAATTAAGGAGGACTATGTCTTCCCCACCTTGGAGGCTGAGTAATTATCTTGAGTAGAATGATGAAACAGATCTATGTAGCTAGTAAGAGGACACAAGAGACCACTGACTGAGGTGACCCAATCGGATCATTCAAACATTTGCCCCCCCCCCCCGAAGATTGTGACAGTTCAATTAGCCTGCATTCTGCAGTGTTCCAAGGATCATTCCTGTGTCCATCGGTGCTGTGCTGGAGACAGTCCTTCATCCATCACAGGTCAGGATTATGTACATCACATCTAGGACTGTCCACTCAATCAGAGGGAAGTCATGCAGGCAGATTAGAGATGGAGTCCAGGAAGCTGTGTGACAGTTGTGCTACTGGATCCTGCGAATGTGTACACACACGGTGATGTCCTAGGGCCTCACTGATGTGGGTTCCTTCAGTGCTGGGAACCCAAGGGAGTGGGGGGGGAGGGGGGAGGCATCGCTCCAAAATGTGGCTGTCAAAGAGAGTGACAGGGGCTGTCACCCAGGTCTCCTGCATCCACGCATCAGTTACTGCAAAGTGCAGGAATAAGGAGGTGAAGAAAGGCGAAGCCTTGAGAAGTGCTCCTTGGGTGGTGGGACTGCCATCTCAGAAGTGCCATGTGGTACTCTTGAGATGGACTCCCTCTCATCTGAAAGTCATACATCAGTCCCTCATTCACAACTCAGAAGGGAGAAACAAGAAATTGTTGAGCAGTGAGAAGCACTCAGAAAGAATCCCGAAACATAGATCATGCCCTTAGAAAGTTTGTTAAGAGAGGAAAGTGTACAGTCACATTTGAAGTTCGCCAATAGCTGAGAAGTGGCAATATTACAAGAGGATGGTACTTACCTTTGCCTTTTGTAATCAAGGATCCCAGCCAGTGGAAGATGATGTTTGACGACCATGGAAATATTTCTGGTAGGAGCTCTGATAATTCTGCCTGAGCCATTTCTGCACTTGTAAATTCCTTTGAGCCCCAGTCTGTGGTGATCACCAGACATGCTGGGTGTAACATGCAGAATTTAATGTTAATGTTAGCATTGTGGAGGGTTTGTTTGCAGTCTTATAGGTAGGCTGCTTATCCCTCACGTATCCCTCACTGCTAGATTTACATTACTAAATATGTGGAAACAGTGGCCCTCCTATAAAGGTCCTGGCTTGGCTCTGGATGTACAACTTGTCTTAGAAATTGAGACACCTCAGAATAATCACCTGAGGTTTGCCACCAGTGGGTGAGGTTGAGAGCACAGGGAGTGATGTGCTCTCTTGATCATGTACACTGTCCCATGTTCCAGAGGCCCAGCTGCCTCTTGTAGTAGTTTCTGAATGAACCGGAGTATATGAGCGCCTTCTGCTCGCTCCAATACATCCACGAGGACCAGGGTATTTCTTCTGCTTGCTCCGGTACACCCACAAGGACTGGGTTATTTCTTCTGCTCCTTCCCTCCTGGTCCTTGATGTGTTCTTCAAGCTTTGTCAACTTTTTCTTTACTTTAGCCAGCTGCTTGTTGTCTCTTGTCAATTTTTCTTCAACCGAGCTGAATCTCACTTCAGTATCAGACACCCATCTTGTCCGTGCCTCTAATGCTTGCTTGTAAGACTGGAAGTCCTGTTGATGTTGATGCTGGCAAGGTCAGTGAAAAAGCGGTCCAACTTGTCTGAAGTGCTCTCATGACCGCAGCTTCAGGCAAGTGACTCTAGTAGTGAGTCCTGCAGGTGCCATTTGTGGGTCTGGGAGTGCAGGGGAATCGGTGGCACCTCCAGTGCTCCAGAAAAGTCTGTTTTAGTGCTGCAGTTCTGAAGTTTAACCAGGATGTGCCCAAAGTACTTAGTTATTGCTGTGGGTGGTCAGTAGATTGAGAGCTAAGTGAAAAACTGACTTTTAGCTATGTTTAACAATGGAGGTTCACTGCTGAGAGAAGACCTGCCTCTCAGGCAGAGTGCATCACATGATTTATTCCTGCTGCCCATTTTCTAAGGACACTCAGAACTGGAAGTTTTCACCAACCACTGCCTCATGCTAAGCAGTAGATATTCACTAAATTAATTTTTAGTCTTCTTCACCAAAACAAAACAAAAAAAAACACACCATGTTTATATGAGTCACTGAACTTGGTTATTTTGAGCCTTGTTCCTCGACCAATAACTTTAAGCCAGTTCCTCTGTTCCAGACCACTATGGGGCAAAACTCTTTTTGGATTTCAAGGAGACTAACTGTGGAACCAAATGTCTTATTCTATCAGATTCTCCCCTATACACAATGCTTTTTAAAGCAGCTACAAAAATTATTTCCTGAACAACTATGCTTGTGTTTGCTTTGGCTAACTTTTATGGTTGTAAGCTGTCTGTTTTAAACCTCTGTACAATTCTACAAACTTACTGTATGACTCTTCACTGTGACTGTATGACTTTATAAAAGCAATAAGCCACAAACGGGTATGCATTTAAGGATTAACAATACGTGCCCCAGGGGCATACTATGGCACGAGGCCAAAGGCCTATGGGAAGTTTATCGTTAATCCTTTAATTCACACCCTGGAGTGCCTTATTGGGCTTTTAAATAGCTCCTTGTAGTTAATGAGATTTTCCAGCTTTCATAATGAGATCTGGTTTCTGACCATGCATCATGAGTATTTTAATGCATGGTCATGTGATGGCTGTTGTCCAGTGAGGACTCTGGATTTATCCTTGCCATTTTATAATATAAACAAATGGTTTACCTATGCCGAATCGACAACACCGTTGTTGAAGTTTGGCATAGCGAAATCCCTAATGTCAACAGGTGAAATTTCACCTGTCCAACACTGGGGTGTTTCGGGGGTGGCTGCGCCCCCCCAACCCCCCTACTAAAGATTATCAACTTCGACTTAAAGTTGATTTAGGTGGCATGGCAACACATGGAGAAAGGGAGAAATTTCACCCTCAGGTCCCTCACAGCGACAATTTTGAAACCTGTCGAAACTGTCACTGTGTGGGATTTCACCATAAAAGTTTCGATGTTCGGTTGGCACACCTAAACAAATGTACATGTTCTTGCACCCTATACCATATTGGTGTCTAGGTTGTACCTGAAAGAGGCGTCCTTATATAACTAGTGTACTTAGTTAACAAAATTAAAATAAATAAATCAATAATATATTGTCCTGCGGTCAGACTTCACAAACAGAATATGTTTTGTAGTTTGGGGAAATCATGTGAGTTGAAGAACCCCCACTTCACATATCCTTGAGCCTTCATTCCCCATGACATGCAAACAAACCAGAAACACTTATGTGGCAGCTGCAGCCTCATTTAGAGTAAGTCTGACTGTCTATCTGGAAGTGGAAATCTTTTTGTTTGTTTATAAGTTATGAAATACAGTTTATTTATTGAATTTTGTTGACTGGGTAAACACACTGGGCCTACAGGAATCCCTTTTTCAGGGGCAACCTGGAATTAATTACAAAGAGGCTTAGGCTACATATAATGTCTGACAAAACTGAATACAGAGAAATATTTATTGGACACTACAGTACAGTGGACAAGTTAAGTACAGAGCAATTATTGCAGTCATGTCACATACATAAACTATTTTTAAGTTACAACATTGTACAGGATATATAATAGATATTACACCTAAATTTGGGGAAGACATACGTAACCCCTCTGCAAATGGGGGTTCCCAAAAGTCTTCCAGGAGCTTGCCTGAATGCTCCAAGTCTGGGCGGTGTTCGGCGTCTGAGCTGTTTAAATGTGGTTCCAAGTGAGTGCTATTTGAGCCCCCGCATACTGTTCTTTAAGAGCTGTCTGCTTACAGACTTAATTAGTTTGAATGGGGGGGCTGCGTATTTAATGCTCGAATCCCGCCCGAGCTGCGGAGAAATCACTCCGCTCCTGCAGTCGCTAAGAGCGCAGAGGGAGCCTAAATGAAAGATGTAACTGTTTGCCTGAAACCAGTTAGAGTGTTAAGTAAAATGCAGTTTGTCTAACCTGCCTTTGTTGCAGCTGGGACTCTGTGTGTGTTACCTCTCCATTTTGGACCTAAACTGCTATGCTGGGCCAATTGGGTTAAGGGAGCCCTAAAATGGAGCCTGTGGATGAATCAGAACTTGGACTCTTAATTTTGAGCCAGCCACAAGGGGATTATATGGGCAGTGACTTTGGGAAATGTAGTTTTGACCTTGGCGCCTTTTTCTACCAACAGAGGGAGTCTTATTGTGAGTGGCAGCTGAATCAGCCAACAGAATAGTGTGCAGCTAAAGAAAATGCCATGCTCTGTGACGGGAAAGATCAGATCAGTTGTGGCAGTGAAGAGAGAAGAAGCTGTGTGCTTCTGCGGTATATAGTTTCACGTGGGAAGCACGTGTGAGGCCCTGAGTTTCGGTCTGCAGCCTTTGTGAGTGCCAGTTTGGACTGAATCCGAGTTGTGAGGAGAAAGTAGTACTAGAAGTGTGGAAACCAGACTCACCCTGTAGAAGACTGGAGAAATTGCTGAATCGCGCTCAGTCTGTCAGGAACTGAAGCTGCTGTGTGTGCTCCCTGGTATTTTGCAGTAAGTGCGATTGGGATCGAGGAACAGCCTGCCTGGTATAGTACTTCCTTTTACATATGAATGTGCGTAGTGCTTGTGGGGAATCACTAGTTCCAATCCCCTGTACTGTGTGCTGTGTGTTGAAGCTGGAAGCAAACCCCAGCTTGTCTCGGACTAAATCCGTTTGCTATAAACTGCAGTGGGGTCCAGTCATAAGGACCTTGTCTCCATGCCCTGTGGTTGCTGACAATCCAGAACAACATCCACCATCCGGTTCTCAGCTTGGGTATTGTGAGTACAAGTCAGGGTATTCCCCTGCAGCCTGTTTTCAATCACAAGTGCGTCATCTAATTCTTGTTGTTTCACTGCTTCATGGACTGAGCCATTCGGCTCCAGATTACAATTGGGTGTTGTGCATATATTTTCTTCTACAGGGCCCCATCCATCTGCACCTGCCGGCCAACCCCGGGCAACAGACCTGGCTAGCCCCCACCCCCAACCTGGGTACCCAGAGTGTGACTTTTCAGACCCTGTATGTGTGCACAGTACTGTGATTTAATGCCACCAATTAACCTGATTTCCCCCTTCCGTATTACTGTCCCCTAAATAAATCAGATTTGTTGTTGTTATACTATATACTGCCTGTGGTGTTGGTACTTATGGAAACAGTATTGTATTTTGCTGTGTATGTTGTTTAACCTTATTTTACAGGGGGTCCTCAGAGACGTGCTGCAGAATCAGTCTCGAGGGTAAGTGGTACTTTATGAGTGAACAGTGTGTACACGTAGGGTATTGGGGCTGCAACTCCTGTGTACTGTGTGAGCCACTAGAGGGAATAAAAGGGGGTCTCAGTGTCCCAGGGGCTGTGACCAAGCTAGTCTAACCACTACAAACCCTGACCTCTGGGTGGAGGTGCCCACCATAGAACCTAGGCCCCTCAACCTCTCAGTAGTCAAGCAGGTAGGGGTAGTAGCCCTTGGGATAGCACCACCTGGTGGTTACACATACTCTGTGGAGTATCATTTGGGCTTAGAAGCCTAGCTGGAGCACCTTGGACACACTGGAGAAATAGTATTGTGGAGACATATTACAGTAATAGAGACACAAGATAAACTCCCTAGAAAAACACGCTGGCACCAGAATGCAGTACTAGGGGAATACTGTACTGTCAGGGAGTACCATTCTTCAGTTGAGACATTAAACCGAGGCCCCATATGCTTTTTCCTGTTGTTTTCTTTCAGTTTGAAGTTAAAGGCACTTCTCAAGAAGAGTAGGGGAGTTTCCACAATATCCTGGCCAAATTTCCACCATTCACTAAAAATACCATTTCAGTTGGTTCACATCTACCCCCCACCTCCACCCCGGACAAGGTGAACAATAGTATAATCGATCCCTTGTTTCATGGTAAAAAAAAAAAAACTTAAATAAATAAATGTCATTTCTTTTTTTGTTTACCATTTCAGCATACTTATTTTTTTTTACTCTTTACATAAAATTCTATACGCTCCAGATCTAAAACCATCAAATCATCAGCTTGTCAAGTCTTACAAAAGAAGAAGGAAAAGCTAAAATAGACTCTTTTTTTGCTGAACAGCTAAATCTTGTCTTTTAATTTTTGTTTTGAAATATACAATTATCTGTTTAAAGTTTCTAAAGTGTGAGGCTGATGGAGCACACATACTTGCAGTCACCAGGTACAGCCAGTGTAGTAAATGCCTTGACACTGAATTCATGTCTTGACATTGAATCCGGTTAGGGAACTAGTGAAGCCTTCCTCCATGCATCCCCCCAAACCTCCTTGCGGATATCCTTTTTTGGTTTTGTTGACTGGGGGGAAAGGATGACTAGAAATCTTTTTGTTGAGGGTGGGATACAGAAAGTATTAATTGATAATGAACTAAGTTGAGCTGTTAGTGGTTTTACTGAATAGTAGTAATTTTGCCAGGACACCAGGGAAATTCTCCTACTCTTTTCAAGACATGCAATGGGGTCTTTAGTGTTCACCTAAAGAAACCACCAGAAGAGGTGGATGGGGCCTCAGGCTTGATGTTTCATCTGAACGACAGCCCCTCATGACAGCAAACTGTGCCCCTAAGGCCATGCTTGGGTATTGGTGTGGTAACTTATAGTGAAGGGTAGAGTGCAACGCATTTTTCAATGATTCTTTATTTAACTCCAACATATCTGAGCTGATACATTTTCTGGGTTACACTCAGCTGCCCCACTTTCTGATAGAAAGCCTCCTAGATTCTCACTCAGTACATGGCCCTTTGCATTCCTCAGGTGCTGTTCATGCCATCGAGTAAAATCCTTCTGCAGCTAACCACCCAGTCCTGGCAGCACTAATTGCTTTCTCTGCCTCACCTTCTATTACCATAATTAGAAAACCCTTCTCTTAAATGATGACTAGTCCTCCAGTTCAGTAAGCCTAAAGACAGTGTGATGTAGTGGTTAAAGCACTGGTTAGGGAACTGTAAGACTGCAGGTTCAAATCCCGCTTGAGTTGAACACCTACTGTGTGATCTTGGACAAGTCACTTAATGTCTCTGTTTAACCCCCCTGCAAATGAGGGTTCCCAAAGGTCTTCCAGGAGCTGGCTAAGTGCTCCCAGTCTGAATGGTGTTCGGCAGTTTCTCTGTAAGTGCTTTTAGAGCCTCTGGTACTGTCTCTTTAAGAGCTGTCTGCTTGCAGACATAATTAGTTTGTATGGGAGGGACTGTGTGTATCCCTGCTCGAGTACCGCTTGAGCTGCTGACAAATCGCTCCATTTCTGCCATCGCTAAGTGGGCAGAGTGAGCACTTTTCAAAGATGTAACTGTTTGACAGATATTTAGAGTATTAGTGGAAATGTAGTTTGTCTAACCTGCCTTTCTTGCAGCTGGGACTCTGTGTGTTTTGCCCCTCCATTTTGGATCTGAACTATTGAATAGATCCAATCAGTGCAAGGGGGGCCTCTAAAATGGAGTCTATGTGGACCAACCAGAATCAGGACTCTCTTGGGAGCCGGCTTGCCATAAGATATATAGCTAGTAATCCTGGGAAGTGAAGTTCTGGACCTTGGCACCTTTTTGCACCAACAGGGGGAGTTTTGAGTGATTGACAACTGAGTCCACCAATTGGATCGGGTGGCGCCCGAATGTAATGCCCTGCCTTGTGTCTGGAGAAGCAGATCCGTTGTGACCGCGACAAGAGAAGGAGCTCCGAGGTTCTGCGCTACACAGTTTTCACGTGGGAAGTGCGTGGGAGGCCTAAACTCGGGCAGTGTGTAGAAGTTTTGACTCGGGCTAAATCCGCAGCTGCCGAGAGGAAGACAGGCTGAATGAGTGGGAACTAGGCTCACCCTGTAGAAGACTGGAGTATCTGCTTAATCGCGCTTGGTCTGTCAGGAAAGTGAAGCTGCAGTGTGAACTCCCGGGTTAGCAGTAAATGTGATCAGGACCTGAGAGCAGCTGCCTGGTATAGTAATTTCCTTTACATATAAATGTGTGGAGTGCTTGTGAAGGACAACTAAATGGGTCCTCTTGTCTCTGTGTGGTGTACAGTGAAAGCCAAATGCATGTATGCGGACTGAATCCGTTGCTGATCGAAGCTGTGTGCCTGGCTTGTAGAATTTCATCTCCCTGCTGTGTGAGGGAGTCTGACAATCCAGAACCCCATCTGTGCCCGTTTTCTGCATTGAGTTTGTGAGTACAAATCAGGGTAGCTCCCTGCCATCTGTCTATCAAATTGCAAGTGTTTCATCTGATTTCTTTTCCTTCCTTTCTTCATGAACTGAGACATCCGGCTCCGGATTACAATTGGGTATTGTGCAAGTGTTTTTTCCATCACAGGGCCCCAACCAGCTGCATCGATCCTGGCTAGCCCCCCACCATCCTGGGTATCCAGTAAGAGTGACATTTGGGACTCTGAATATGCGCACAGTACTGTGATTATTAATGTGTCTAACCTAATTAACCTGATTTCCCCTTTCCTTGTTACAGCTCCTTAAATAAATCAGATCTGTTTGCTTCAGCAAAGTTACAGTGACTGTGGTGTTCATTTATGTTAAAGTACTGTACTGTGGCTATTGTACTACATCATCTTGTTTTACAGAAGGTCCCCAGAGTCAAGCTGACTGAACCAGTCCTGGGGGCAAGTGTAAATAGTGACGATACTCATGGTGTACTGTGCGGACCACTAGTAGGAATAAAATGGGGTCATAGTGTCCCAGAGGGCTGTGACCAAGTTAGTCTAATTACTGCAAACCCTGACCTCTGGGTGGAGGCACCCACCATAGAACCTAGGCCCCTCAACCTGTTAGCAGTTAAGCAGGCAGGGGTAGTAGCCCTTGGGATAGCGCCACCTGGGGGGTTACATCTTGCTAAATCCCATCAAGCTGGTGAAATGGGTAGAAGCAGAACACCGGTAAAAATGAGATGTTGCAGCTGAGCTATCCTGGGTAAATAAACTGATAAACATTGTGGAGACTGGGATATCAAGTAATCAGTGCCTTTAATTTAATCTCAACTCTGTTTATACTATAGTAGCAAAAAGAACAGGAAAAAAATAGAAAGACGCGTTTACTTGAAACATGTCCATGGTTGTTTTGCCCCAAGCTGTAAGTACTGACTAATTGACTGTATACTAATTTTAGAGGCTGCAGTGTGCTGTCATTTGAGTGTGCTTTTTTAGGCTTCCTAGCATTGTATTTATTTACTCATTCACCTACATAGTTCTTGAACTATGCAAGGAAAAAATATTAATTACACATATACCACTTTTCACACAAACTACTATACATCCCAACATGCTTTACAATCCAGAGATGGGATTACACAGTTCAGTTG
This sequence comes from Neoceratodus forsteri, assembly GCA_016271365.2. Lineage (NCBI taxonomy): Eukaryota > Metazoa > Chordata > Ceratodontiformes > Ceratodontidae > Neoceratodus > Neoceratodus forsteri. Next base: position 325,543,312 of record CM057459.1, read on the forward strand.
CTTATCAGTAACAGTAGATCTTCATGAGAATAGAGCCACCACCTTGGAACTGTAAGTCATCAGTGTCAGGACCACCTGGAATCGTTTGCCTTGCGAGGGCCACTGATGTTGATGTACAATGTTGCCTATATAATGTGAGTGGCCCCATACCTCCTCAGTTTGCCACTGGAGACAAACTCAGACTTGTACCATACCGACAGCAAAGGGAGATCAGAACCCTGACTAGATCGTCAAGAGTGGCAGAAGTTCCAGAAGGAAAATGTCTGTTTGTAAGCATGTAGGAAAGAGAAGATGAAGGGTGCAGAAAGGGGTACATCTTCCAGAGTATACCACCTGGAATACAGAAAGAGGTACTGTAGGTGGAAGAGTGAGTAGTGACTCTATGGAGGAGATTCTATTGGTAAGTAACTGAACTACTGGATCTTCGGTGAGGACATCTCCCTTCGTAAAGTCACACTTTGGGAAGGTTTCGAAGTTGTAAAAAGCAGTAGAGTGGGAGGAAGGCCAGACAGCAGGAACATAGAAGACCCTTAAGACAGGTCTTGGGAGGATGGCAAGGCCGGAGCCAGCCCTTCTATGGGACACCAAATACAGACTGTAGTGTTTAGTGAAAGTCTGGACAGAACTCCATGTAGCAGCGGAACATATGCAAGCTGCAGAAACTGAATGAAAACAAGCAATAGAAGTGGCTATGCCATGGGTGGATGCCCGTGGACAGGATCTGAAAGCTCCTTACCATGTTTCTGGTAATAACAATAAATACAGGATGCCCACTATCTGAAAAGGCACTGCTTATATACAGCAGCACACACCATCCTGGTGGTGAACGAAACAAAAAGCTGTGAGGGCTTGCTGCAGTCATTTGTGCTGTCTAAGTTGAAGCATAAAGTCCTAAGGACATTGAGAAATGCAGGGTAACTTCACCTGCATTCTGAAGGGAAGGGAAAAATGCAGGAAGATGTATAGTCTGATTTAATGTGAACCTTAGCAAGGAACCTAGGATGGGTATGCAGGGCTGGATTCAAGCAATAATGACTGAGAAGCCAGTCCTTTCTGAGGGATTAATGACCAGATTGGGGGGATGGGGGGCCCGAGGCATTCATTAATCCAAGGAAATGACTGACTTTGAGGCTGTTATTGTGATTAAAAGTCTAATTAAATTAAAATTCTAATCGTAATAACAATTTTCTTTTTTCCCCCGTTTATTTTCATTTATATAAGCTTTTAAGCAGAGTGACGCGAGCCCTGGGTGCCATGCAGCATCAGTTGGCAGCTGAATCGATCAGTTCTAAGACATTAATGACTGATCCAATAGCCAATGAGGAGCCTCACTAGGCTCATTAGTAATTAGACTTATAATTACATAATATTGGTCCCTATGCACAATGTTTAGCATCTCTCAGTGACTAAAACACAATGCAAATGTGGCCACTATTGTTAGTAGGGGCACACGGGATGTGTACCCACTAACATGCTGGACTGCAGCACTCACAATGGTCTCAGCATGGCAAAGCACCTGTCCTGTGGTTCAATGATCCAGGCTACAGGGATCCAGCATAAGCATCATAATGTTCCCCCACCCAATAAATTCTCACCTTAAGACCCACTTCCTGGCTGCTGAAATTTTTATATTTAATGTCCTGTAGTGCTCTCTTGGTGGTCCAGTGGCCCCCCCACTCCCATACCCCAGACCTGATACAGTCCCTGGTATAAAGTGGAACCCCTCTCCCTAGCCCAGTTCCCCCATGTGTTACTTATTACTGTCTGGTCAAATACCAATCTCTTGTACCCTGCTGGCTCCTCAGTGGTCAGGTGTTGAATTCCAACACCCATACTTCCTAGCTGAATTGGCTGTACAGGCTGGGGGCATCTGAAAACTCTATGCCCACTTCTGCAAGGGTTGTGCTGCTTTGTGCATGGTCCTGCAAGCCCTTTGCACGGCATGCCCTGCCCCTTTCCCCATACAATCAAAATATATAATAGGCAGTCGAGGCTCACACTGTACATAGTACAACAGGATCGTTAGTGAGGGACTGGTGCTATGTGGTCACTTTGCAACAGTCCCATGTGACCTTGTATTGGGCCCCCTGTCTTTCAGCTAGGCCCCCAGTAAATGTGGGGCCCTTTGCACAAGCATATTTTGCCAATATGTCAATCTGGCCCTATGGATACGTAATGAAACCTGATCCCTGTGAAAAACAAGGTATAGGGATCCACAACTAAAGCTTGCAGCTCAGGAACTCTCTGAGAAGATGTAATTGCCACCAGAAAAAGCAAAATGCATTTTTCTTTAATCAAAAAGTGTGTCACAAGTGGCAGCAGGTTCAAAAGGAGCATTTGTAAAACACTCCAGAACCATGTTAAGATCCTACACTAAAACTGGCCTTCGGACTGGGGGCTGATGCAGGAACCCTTTGAGGAACCTGAAGGTTACCTCCAACTAAGCCACAGTCTTGTCCCCTAAGAGGGCATGAAAGACTGAAACAGCTGAAAAGTGCACCTTCACAGAAGAGTACTGGAGATCTATATGTAATATGGACAGGAAGTAGTCCAAACCATAAGGAGGCAGTATAGAGCAGCGGTCTAAAGCTCTGAGCTGCAAATCTGGTGACATCCAGCAGGGGTTTGAATTCCACAGCTTCCACTTGCATACTGTGTGACCCTGAGCAAGTCACTTAACCTCCTTGTGCTCCCAGGTCGCTCCTGTAAAAAAGCTTTCAGCTTAGTGTGCTATACCTGGTTAAACAACTAAATAAAAATAAAAAAAAACATGCTGCATTGGACATGAAAAAAGGGCCCAGGGACTGAGAGGCACAACAAATACTGAAACATTTCCATTTCTTGTAGCAAATGTACTGGCTATATGGCTTATCAGACACCTGAAGAACATCTCAAAATGCCTGGGAGACCCTGAAGCTAGACAGTCCTATGTCCTTAGGATCTAAGTAAAAAGCTGGATGGACTGGAGGTCATGCTGCAGTAGACTGATGTTGTCCTGTGACAGCAGTCCCACTGAGAGGGGTAGGGACAGAAGGTTCCGCTCTGCAACCTGCCAGATCAGAGGGACCAAATCTGTCTGGACCAGAAGGGGGGCACAAGTACCATCGTGACCATGTCCATCCAAAGTTTGACCAATACATACTGCATCAAAAGGGCTTGGAGGACAGATGTACAGAAACCTCCCCTTCTAGAATTGGAGCAAAATATTTCACCAAAAAAACTCCAGGCCCTGGGCTGAGCAAGTGAGCAAAAACTTGTCAGTTTTGCATTGTGTGGGGATGCAAAAATGTACAACCCTCAATGACCCCAATGAGGAAAGAAGTTCTTGTTCAGGAGTTCCCTCTCATGGAACTGAGCAACTGACCTGCTAAGAGAGTCCACCAGGACATCCAGAGAGCTGTGTGGAAATGTGGCATTGAGGTATACAATGTGGGCCAGAACCCACTCCCATACTCACATGGTTTATCTGCAGCAGGTGCAGGAGTGTGTACCTCCTTGTTTACTGAGGTAGTGCAGGACACAAAGGTTACCCATCTGTACCATCAGTGGACTGCCCTGAGTGTGAGGGTCAAAGTCCCACAGGCCAAGAAGAGCAGCACTCCTCCCTAGAATGTTGATATGGAGAGATTAGTCTAAGGGAGGCAGACATCCTGGGTCTTGAGTGCACCCAGATGGGCCACCCAACCCATCCCAAAGGCATCTGGGTGAGGATCCCCCACAGGGATGGACAGAGAAATAGGGACCCCTGAAGTAGATGTGAGTGGTCTTGCCACCAGCAAAGAGCACTGCATAAGGAGTCTGTGATCAGAACAGGGTGATCCATGGACTGGGAAGCTTGGACCTGCTGGCATGAAACCTCCACTGGGGAATGCGTATGTGGAAGCTTGCCATGGGAACAGCCACAGTGGCAACCATCATAAAGCAAAGGTGCCAAAGCACTGATCCTGCTGGCACCTGGGTGCTGAAGGCAATCAGTATCGCCTGGGTTACCAATGCATCAGCATGGGAATACAGAAGTAACGCTGATCCTGAGTTGTGTCTAAGACAGCACTGATAAACTGAAGGCACTCCCAAGGGATTATAAAAGATTAGGGTTTGCTGAACAGAATACCTAGTTATTCGAACAACTGGCGAGTCTGGTACAAAGTCTGTAGAGCTACTGCTCTAGATGGCACATTGAAAAGCCACTCATCCCGGAAAAGGAATACCTAAGGGTTTACTGTTATAAAGCCATTTCCATCAAGCTAAGCACTTGGTGAAGACCCACAACACCAAGCATAACTCAAAGGGCATAACATGAAACAGATAGTGTTGGCCCTCCAAAATGAAGTGCAGGTATTATTGATGGCTGCGCTGAATCTTAATGTACAAATATGCATCCTGCATGTGCAGAGCACAAAATCAATCCCCTTACGAAAGCAGAGGGAGAGTAACTGAAGAGCGACCATGCAAATTTTTGCATGCAATGACCTCTGAGGTCCAAGAGAGGGTGTATATCATCTGACTTCTTCGATACTGGGAAATATCCAGAATGGAAACCTCAGTTCATTTTGGCCAGGGGCACAGGCTGAATGGGTCTTTTGTCCAAGAGAGTATGTACTTTAGTAAACAGGACTGATAAGTGCTCCAGGGGTAGTGACAAGGACTGGGAGGATGCACAAGAGGCAATGCCATTAGTTTCAGTGTAGAAACCTCCAGATTAATATTGAGGACCCACTTATTTTTCAAGTGTTTAACCAGAAGTGGCACACTAAGTTGAAAGCTTGTTTACAGGTGCGACCTGGGAGCACAGGGAAGTTAAGTGACTTGCGCAAGGTCACACAGTATGCAAGTGGGGCTGTAGGATTCAAACTCAGGACTCCAGATTTGTAGCTCAGAGCCTTAAACCACTGCGCTATACTGCCTCCCTGATGACTATCTGATGTGTTCTCTTTTTTTTATACTTTATTTTTATTAGTTTTCAAATTTTAAATGCATACATTTAGATACACATTCCAAGCCGAAAAAAAGGAAAACTAAAACATTCCCCTTAGTACTTTGTGCTCTCTAATGTATAAGGCATGTCCAGACCACATCATGGGGGGGAAAAGAGAGATCAAGTTAATCATTAACATCTTTATATTCCAGGTTAGTACTGCTATCTTAAGAATATTGCTATTCTATATTCAAATATATGGTAACAACTAAAAAAGAAAATTAACTCACTGAGCACACAAAAATACAAAAAGGTATTGCTTAATTCCTAAACTTTAACTATTAATTATTTAGCTTACAGTGCAGTCATCAATTTTATACTACTTGACCCATATATCCCCCAAAATACTGTATTTAACAGAAATTAATGTTACCAACTATTTGAATTGTTTAAACTTAATTTAACTCATTTTATTACAACTTTTTTCCACCGCAGAGTTAATGTTCAGAGATTCATCATTTCTTCTTCAGACCAACATCAAAGAAGATCCTCTGTATCCCCTTATGTTTGATTTTTAACTTCAAAGGGGCCAGCAGTTGAAATCTCACTCCCATTTCAAGTAGTTGTTGCTGAAAAGCGAAGAATCGTCTGCATCTTTGTTGTGTCGCAAAGTCCAGGTATACCGAAAATTTGTAAGACTTGTATATGAATGACGTCTTGGTCTTGCTAATCTGGTGATCAGTTCACAATCTGTATCAAAAGCCAATGTGAACAAAATTGTACTTTTCTTTTGCTGGACTTGCTGTTCCACCTCCTGATTAACTTGATTTACCCCTCATTTTGGCTGGAATCTACAGGTATATGCTCTGGTGATAGACAATAAGTTGTCTTGTGCCAGATCAAACATAGTCAGCAAAGTATCTTTAACAAGGTCCCATACATTTTCAACTTCAGAATCTAGTAACATTGGTAAACCAGTAAATCAGAGATTCATATACCTCTGTTGGTTTTCCAACAATTCAATTTTTATAGATAGTGCAATATTGTCTCTCAACAGGATGCTAGTGGTAACTTCAACTGCTGCAAGTTTATTTGTTGTTTTCTCAACTTCTTTATTTGTATTTTCCAACTGCTTTGAAACTGTTTCTACCTTCTCCCTATTTTGCTTAGCATCTTGTTATAAAAATTCCACCTTTTGGGAGAGTGCTTGAAACTTTAGATCAAAAGATTGGGTCCACAATAATAATTTTTCAAGGGCCTCTCCTAAGGAGTCAATTAAATGATGACCTTTGGCCATTTTGGTATGCTCTGCTGATGGTTTATCAGTACCAGGTATTAGGTTTACCTCAGTCTCTTTAACCATGCTCTGTTTAACCAAAAGCTGTGTAGTCTGTGACAGAAGCTTTTTTGTTAATATCAATTCTGTTGTTTGTATAGGTAAGTCAAAAACATTCACCTTGTCAAATATGAAAATTGGGGTATTTGGGGCCACAAAACGCTTTGGTTCTTTCTGCCACCCTTGTGAACTCCTGTTGTAGCCATGTGTTGTGCCACTAAATGTTGTTTTTCAGGTTTCAGTGTCTCAGCTTTTGGCGTTCCAGTAGTACAGCCAGGGGTTCCTACTCCGGCTCTCTCCACACTATCCAAGCCGGTTTCCAATCTGTAAGATTTTCCTAGAGGTCTAATTCTTGGAGATTCATACTCCTCAGATGAAGCAGATGTAGATTTAAGTTTTCTTTTATCTCCTATGTGTAAAAACTGGTAGTAACTTCAGTTTTGTAACAGACCGCACTACGGAGCTCACTCATAGAGCAGCTACCTGTGGCCATGTCTTAGCTCCTCCCCCTCCATTCTGATCATCTGATGTGATCTCCTGTCATTTTGTCAGAAAATGGGAGCTCCTTCCCACTACTTATATCCCCAGGAGATAGGCGGAAGGGGTTGAATGTATTCAGGAGGTAGAGGGGTGGCATGTGTACCACTGACACCTGGACAGTTAGGGGTCTTAAAATGGACAACTGAGGACTGCGGCTTGGAGCAGAGTGGAGGTCCAGTGGCAGACTGACCAGCAGCCCAAGCAGGGGGAAGAGTGAGAGCCTCTGGAAAAAGAACCATCACAGTGACCATGTGAAGACTGGTGAACAAGTGACTTCAAGGAGTGAAGAGTTATTTTTGAAGACCAGCTATTTCAATGTGAGTACCAGATGGTCTAATTAAACTACTAGGGTCCTTGGCTGGCGTTAACAACAACTGTGAGCTCATCATGACTGGGGACTTCAACATCAATTGGCTCAGTAATGAATCGACTAACCAGAAGGATACCATAGCCAGCTCCCTCCTCAGGCAATTAGTCAGGGAACCCATTAGAATGAACCATAAGACCGGTAAGGACATGCTCCTGGACTGGCTCCTTGCAAGCTCACCTGATAGAATTACCGATGTCTTGGTACTACCGGATTCACTAAGCAACCACTCCTCTATCACCCGTCTGTGGTCCAATAAATTCAAAAAAGTACCACCTGTCTTTGTGAACAGCAGAATTCTCAGGAAAGTGCAGCTCTCAACTTTCAAGGAGGTGCTTTCTCAGATTGATTGGTCTCCCCTTAAGGTACTGCATGACCTTGACATAACACTCCAGTACTTTCTTGATAACTTTAATAGTGTTTGTGACAGATTTGCTCTGTTCAAAAAAAGGAAAATACGTGGCCATAACAATGGGTGGATTAATTGGTACTGCCCCTGCCAAACCACCCCACACACACACACACACACACACCATACTCGACAAAGCCCTCTGGAGCTGCTCCCCCTTCCCCATCACAGCCGCCCCCCCATTTCACTATCCACCCACCTCTCGCTCTCTGAGGTTGGTTTCAAACCCAATCCCCCTTGTTTCACTGTCACCCAGCCTCTCACCATCTGGAATAGCATTAAACCCTATGCAGGTACTCTGCCATAGTCTATCAACGGATTTGGAGGTTTCCAGGGGTGTGCTACCTAGGGCAACCGATTAGAAATAGTTTAGTATTCTGTAACCCCCCTGCAAATGGGGGTTCCCAAAAGACTTCCAGGAGCTTGCTTGAATGCTCCAAGCATTTAAGCCATTTATCAGTGAGTGTTTTTAGAACCTCTGGTACTGTCTCTTTAAGAGCTGTCTGCTTGCAGACATAATTAGTTTGTATGGGGGACTGTGTGTTTCTTTGATTGAGTACCACTCAAGCTGCTGCCAATTCACTTCATTTTTGCAGTCACTAGGGTGCAAAGGGAACCTATCTGAAAGATGTAACTGTTTGCCAGAAATTATTTAGAGTAATAATGAAATTACAGTTTGTCTAACCTGCTTTCTTTGCAGTCAGAACTGTGTCTGCTAGTTCCCCATTCTAGTTTTGAACTGCTGAACTGGACCAATCAGTGTGGGAAGCTAGCTCTAAATGGTGCCTTGGACGAATCAGAACTTGGACTCATAATCTGAGCCAGCCACAAGAGGATTGTATGGGCAGTGACTCTGGGAGATGTAGTTTAGACTTCAGTGCCTTTTGGACCAACAGCAGCAGTCTATTGTGAGTGACAGCCAATCAGTCAAGAACTGAGAGGAACTCAAAGGAAGTGCCGGTTTTGTTGGTTGAGTTTCAGTTGAGCTTTGGCAGTGAAGAAGGAAGGAGCCCTGTGCTTTTCAGTGTGCAGTTTTAGTCAAAAACGTGTGTAAGGCCCAGAGTTCGGTCTGCAGCTTGTGTAACAGCTTGTTAGGACTGAATCCGTCCTGTGAAAAAGAATCAAAGGATCTCTGAAGAGTAGAAACCAGACTCACCCTGTAGAAGACTGGAGGAATTGCTGAAAATTGCATTGGTCTGTCAGGAACTGAATCTGCTGTGTGTTCTCCGGGTATTGTGCAGTAATTGCGATCAGGATACAGATGCAGCCTGCCTGGTATAGTGCTTTCTTTTATATGGATGTGTGAAGAGGTTTGTGTACCTCAAGTGAGCCCTGCTGACATTGAAGGACCCTATCTTATTTGGAGGTCGTGAGTACTAATTCAGGTCGCCCCTGTTGAATTGCCACATTAAATCCAAATGGAATTACTGTACTGCTGACTGTTTAATTCTCCTTTTCTCTGTGTGAAGGGCCCCTACCAGCTGCCACGGTTTGGACTAGCCACTAGGGCTTGGGTACCCAGGGACAGTAACTGATAGGGATAGGCCTGTGCACAGAGCCATAGGTAGATTATTAGAGTGATAAGCTAATTAACCTGATTTCCCCTGTCCTTGTTATATCCCCTAAATAAATCAGAGCTGCTTGTTTCAGCAAAGTTATACTGCCTGAGGTATTTGTCTATGTTAAAGTACTGTACTGTGATTGTTGCACTGTATCTCATTTCACAGGAGGTCCCAGTGCCGGAACCAGACCTGGGGTAAGTGTATACTGTGAAGGTAATTCTGATATATTGTGTGGGCCACTAGTGGGAAGAAGGGGTTGCAGTGTCCCAGAGGGCTGTGACCAAGTTAGTTTAACTATTGCAAACCCTGACCTCTGGGTGGAGGCACCCGCCATTGGATCCAGGCCCTCAACCTGTTAGTGGCAAATCAGGCAGGGGTAGTAGCCCCTGGGATAGCGCCATCTAGGGGTTACATCTTGGGGCTCAACGCTGGGATTGTGTGTCCTCTAGTGGCCATATTTACGAACCACTGTTAAGAAAAAATGGGTACCCGACAGAAGTGGCTGTGCACCGCTGGTGGAGTGGTGTACTGGGAGGAGATCGACCCCCAAAATGCTATGCTTATCCTGGACATCCCCCTGGGTATCAATACGGACACTGTGCAGGGAGTAGTTTCCAAGGTGGAAGGTTTACAAAACCCTGTGGTGGTGGGTCGGCATGCTGATCTGCTCACCCACACTTTCCTGGCCCTAGTAGAGTTTAAGGATCCCATAGATAGCTCCAAAGTGCCACAGACCATTACCCCAGAGGGAGCCCTCACTGCTTGGAGAGTGATAACTAAGGACAGTAAAGACCCGGGGGGGAATCAGCCCCCACCACTATCTGAAACTTTTGAGGAGAAATTTGCTGAATGGTTGCTGGGAGAGGGGAAAACTGTGGAGGACTTGAAGAAACTATTCTTGCCACCTGGGGTGTTCCTCCCCAACACCCTCTCCTGCTCCAGTGCCCGTAATGGTGGCTGAACCAATGCAGACTCCTATTTCTGCACCTGCCATTAGTCACGACTCTTACCGAGGTTGAGGATCTTCTCTGGCACCCTGACCACCCCCAAGGGAGGATGACTGGGAGACCTGGATAGACTATGTTGCCCCCCAAGTGCTAGAATGGCAATGCTCGGAAGGCGAAAAGCGAAAGAGGGTTAGTGAGAGCCTCCGAGGTCCTGCCCTGGCTACCATCCGTGCTAAACGGGCCAGTAACCCTGAAGCGACTGCACAGGCCTATCTTGAGGCCTTGGAGAATGTGTATGGGAGCCCAGATTCTGATGAGGACCTATGGTGGAGAGTAAGAAATGCACAACAGTACCAAGGGGAGTTGTTGTCTGTGTATGTCTCTCGGCTGGAAAAATTGTTGCAAGAATGCCTCAGAAAGGGTAGTTTGCCAGCGATTGAACTGGACCGAACCAGACTGGACAGAATCATAAGTCTGCCCCTTCACAGAACTGCTGTTGCTTCAGTTACGCCTGGCAAATCGACTGGAATCCCACCCTCCTATGATGAGTTAATGAGAGAAATTGAGGAGTTGAGAAAAGGCGACCTCGGAGGTACCTGCACCAACAGCTGTGGCTACGACCCGAGTGACTGAGGGTGACCCATCAAGTGAAGTTCAGGGGCAGAGGTTGACAGTCAATGAGTGCTCTGACAAGGAAAAGATATGCCACAATGGGGCTGAACTGTTGAGAGAGATCCGGGAATTCAAAACAGTCCCTTTATGAAGGCCACGCCTGCAAATGCAGGGCCCTGACCTATATCCGACTGCATCTGCTATGGGGTGGGGTACCCACCCATGTATCTCCTGCTGATAACAGCTCAAACTCAATTCCTTGACCATGGAAGTGGAGAAACTGACGAGATGTCTCCAAATGCTTATCACGCCGCAGACAGAGATGGCACCCAGGTTTCCAGTTAGTAATACCCCCGCCCTGGCTCCCAGTGTGCCTCGGCCAGCTCAAACTCCAGAAAGTATGTTTTGCTATAATTGTGGGAAAGATGGGCACATGAAAAGGGAATGCCAGTCCCCAAAAGACACTGACAAAGTTGCATATAGGCTACAAGGAGAGCTTCGGAGAACAAATCAGTGGTTAAGAGGTGCAAGACATGATCCCAGTGAGGGCACCAAAATGCTAATTCACGTCCTTTGTGGCAAGGTCAGTTGCCCAGGCCCCCACACCGCCTCTCCAGACTGGTCCAGAATAGTGGGTCCCTCCATGGAGACCACTGTAAAGGTGAATGGAGTGTCTACAAGAGCTGTATTAGACAGTGGCTCCCAAGTGACAATTATGTTCCAGGATTGGTATCAGAAGCATTTGTCAGGCGTACCCTTACAACCATTAGAAGGACTGCATGTATGGGGGTTAAGTGAGAAGGCCTACCCTATTCCGGGTATATCCGAATTTGGCTGTCTTTCCCCACCTCCGTGGCTGGAGTGGCCGAACAAGTAGAGACCCTAGCCTTAGTGTGTCCCCCACTGGACTGTATGATGGTGTCCTTTGTTGATTGGAACAAATGCTCATATGTTCGGAAGGCTGGCACAGTTGTGTTATGAAAAACAGGGGTCAAAGACTAGTAGAGCTTTAAGAGTTCCGGCTTTAATTAAGAAGGCCTATGAGGCACAGAGAGATGCTGAAAAACAGAACCAGAGGAACCGGTCGGAATTGTATGGAAGAAGGATCTGAGTCTCTGATCCTGGTGCCAAATGCCCAGTGTACCTTACAGGAGAGGTCCGTATCAGAAAGGATGTTAAGAATAAAATATTAATGTTGGATGCACCAGGCGATGGAAAATTGCCAGAGGGACTGCTGGTCAAGCCTAGTATTTTGCCCGCTAGAGCCCATGCTTATGCCAGAAGGGTAATGGTCCAAGTTCATAATGTGTCTGAAAGAGACATTCGAGTAAACAGAGGTTGCATCCTGGCTAATGTGCATTGTGCAGACACTGCAGTGCTACCCAGCAGCAAGAGTTCAAGGAAGAATGACAGAGTAACGCCTGACTTGTTTGATTTCGGCGACTCCCCGCTGCCAGCTGAATGGAAAGTGAGGATCAGTGAGAAGCTTGCCCAGAGAGACCAGGTGTTTTCTTTAAAGGAATGGGATGTAGGATGCGTGCAAGGAGCTGAGCACAATATCCAGCTGCATGACGAAAGACCATTTCGTGAGAGGTCTCGACGCCTGGCACCTGCTGACATAGATGATGTGAGACGGCATCTGCAAGAGATGTTAGCTTCTGGTGTAATACAAGAATCCAGAAGCCCTTATGCTTCCCCATTGTGGTAGTGAGGAAAAGAATGGAACGGTAAGGATGTGTGGATTATCGCACCTTAAACCGCGGACTATCCCTGATCAGTACACAATGCCCGCATTCAGGATGCTTTGGACTGCCTAAGCGGGAGCAAGTGGTTCTCTGTGCTGGATCTCCAGTGGGTACTACCAGATCCCGATGGCCCCAGAGGACCGTGAAGACAGCCTTTATCTGTCCGCTTGGCTCTATGAATTCATGAGGATGCCTCAAGGATTTCAGGTGCCCCAGCCACTTTTCAACGATTGATGGAGCGTGCAGTGGGGGACATGAACTTACTAGAGTGCCTGGTATACCTAGATGATGTTATTGTGTTTGGCAGCTCACTGGAGGAACATGAGAGCAGATTATTTAAGGTATTGGACCGACTGGAGGACTTTGGCCTTAAACTGTCCATTGATAAGTGTCAATTCTTTCAAACATCAGTAAAGTATGTGGGACACATAGTATCCACCGAGGAATGAGACCGACCCAAGTAAAGTTGAGGCCTTGACCACCTGGCCACAGCCCAAAAATCTAAAAAGAACTGCAAAGATTCCTGGGATTCCGTGGTTATTATCGGCACCATCAAGGACTATTCAAGAGTGATCCGCCCTTTTAACCTTACTCAAGGGTATCCCCAACCCACAAAAAATACCAAAAGTCAGCGTTCCTCAAGACTGAAAGAGTGTATTTTCATCCGAGTGAAGTATTTGGGGCCGCTGGACTCCTGATTGTGAGACTGCTTTTCATGAGATCATATATCAACTTACCCATGCTCCAGTGCTGGCCTATGCCGATCCAAGAAAACCTTACGTCCTGCACACTGATGCTAGCTTGCAAGGGTTGGGGGCTGTGTTGTACCAAGAGCACGAGAATGGCCTGAGACCAGTGGCCTTTGCCAGTAGAAGTCTGACCCTATCCGAAAAAGAACTATCCTGTACATAAGTTAGAGTTCCTAGCTTTGAAGTGGGCTATTGTTGACCAATTCCATGAGTACTTGTATGGGGCTAAAATACTAGTAAAACTGACAATAATCCTTTGACCTATGTGCAGACCTCAGCTAAGTTGGATGCCACTGGCCATAGGTGGCTTTCTGCATTATCTACATATGACTATGCTCTCGAATACGAGCAGGTCTGAACCACATAGATGCTGATGCTCTCTCCGGAGGCCTGTTCCCCAGAATGATTGGGTCCGATTGGCAGAACCTGACATTCGGGCACTCTGCCGGAAGTTTGACAGGGAGGAACAAATGTCCACGGACGCAGTGGACTGCATGGTGGATTGCTTGGGACCCTCTGAGAATTGCATACCTGCTGCTTATTGCCACTTTTCTGCAATAGACATTGGTGCACTGCCTCAGCTGGACAATGACAGTATTCGCGGGCTCAATCCCGCATCCCATGATCAAAGCAGCTTTAAAGCCCTCTATGCAGGAAAAGATGTGTCCAAATTACGCCCACTGATTTGAGAACTGCACTGTTATACAAAGAAGGTCCTAAGTTGAAACTGATCAATAAACTGTTATACAGAGAAACAGTAGACAGAGGGGGACAAGTAGACAAACAACAACTAGTGCTGCCCACTGCCTTTCGAGACTCAGTACTGAGGTCCTTGCACAACCACATGGGGCACCTTGGTATAGACAGAACACTTGACTTGGTGAGATCCAGATTCTATTGGCCTAAGATGGGGGCTGATGTGGAGCAACACATTCGAACTTGTAGTCGCTGCTTACAGAGGAAGCTTTGCCCCAGAGGGCTGCCCCTTGTTAACATCACCACCAGTGCACCCATGGAGCTGGTCTGTATTGATTTTCTGAGTTTGGAGTCAGATCAAAGAAATATCAGTAATGTGCTGGTGGTCACTGACCATTTCACGAGATATGCCCAAGCTTTCCCCACCAAAGACCAGAAAGCATCCACTGTGGCCAAAGTACTTGTAGAAAACTTTTTTGTTCACTATGGGGCTCCACAAAGAATCCATTCTGATCAAGGGAGAGACTTTGAGAGTCGTCTGATCAAAGAGATGCTTTCTCTGTGGGGAGTGCGAAAGTCCAGAACCACTCCTTACCACCCCCAGGGGGACCCACAGCCTGAACGTTTCAACCGCACTTTGCTAGATATGCTAGGCACCCTGCACCCAAAGGACAAGCCTAGATGGAGCCAACAAATTAGCACCCTGGTACATGCTTATAACTGCACCAAAAGTGATGCCACTGGATTCTCCCCCTACCGCCTGATGTTTGGAAGAGAAGCTCGACTACCGGTAGATGTGTGTTTTGGGTTCTCCTGATGGGGTTCAAGCTGACAACTATTTACAGTATGTGCAAAGTTAAAGGCCCAGCTAACTCATGTGCCAACTGGCTCAAACCATGGCTGCCAAAAGAAATCTGGCCAACAAAGAAAGGTATGATAAAAGGTGAAAGCACAGGAACTCCAGGAGGGAGATCGGGTATTGCTAAGAAATCTGGGACTGCATGGCAAGCACAAGATTGCTGACAGATGGCACCACCTCCCTCACATTGTAGTGGGCAAACTAGATGATCTGCCAGTGTACAAAGTAAGGCCTGAGAATAATTCAAAAGATGTAAAACAATGCATAGAAATCATTTACTGCCCATTGGACAAATCTTAATTGAGTCTGAGCCCTAGAAGATGCCCCTCTGGACCAGTGACTAGAGCTGCTGCTAAGAAAAGATCAAGAAAGTCTGCACCTACAGAAGCAAAGTTAAAGTGTTCCCCTCCACAAGTCCCAGTTGAGCATGACTGTCAGTCCATATCGGAAGAAAGTGAGAGTGACTTTGAATACTATCCTTCTTACGAACTGAGTCAATTGTTTCGGGCAATCCCTAGTCAATACTGGAGACAAAGCTGGGCCTTCTGGACTGTCTAAGCCCCAGCTTCATCCCTGGAGCCAATGCTCCCAGAAAGTGAAGTGCAAAGCATCAGATCAGATGAAATGGAATCATTGTGCATGGTTGAACTGTTTGAGCTTTCAGGGAGGAAAATGATAGATTGGGGCAGACTGGTGATACACCGAACAAGAAGAGTATTTTGAGTGCCCTGACAGTCCACTGCCAGTGTCCGAAAGCTCTCCATGCGAGCCAAATGTTGTGGACTCAGAAACTGTAACTCCTGGAGCTGAAAGTGCCCCAAGTTCTAGCCTCTCTACCCCATGGAGACTCCCCTGACAAGTGAGGACAATGCTGAAAATGAGGCTCAGAGTGCAGAGACTGTAACAGTTCCCCTAGAAAGACTGGTCGAGCTGTAAAGCCTGTGGTGCACCTCAGTTATGATTCCCTTGGGAGGCCTGTGGATTTGCCTCTCAATGTTGTCCATAAAGGAGTGTATGTGTCCCGAGCTCATTGCCCAAACTGGCGTCAGTGCTAACTCCAAGTTACTTGTGTTGCCCTCTAAGTATGGTGCCCTTGCCCCGTCCAGCCCCAAGGTAACTGATAGGGAAGGGCCCCCTCTCTTCAGGTTTCATGTACAAGAGGTAATAACTTGAGTTATGGTACAATGTGTATGTAATACTGTGTAAAGAGTGACATACTGCAATGTTTCAGAAATGTGTTCTTGGTAAAATGATATATTGACTGATGATTACATGTGCGAGCCTAATGCAAATGTATATGGTTTGCAGTTGAAACTTATGGGGTACTCTTGACTGGACGTCAAGCTTTCCCAGGCCAGGAAGGGTGTAACCCCTGCAAATGGGGTTCCCAAAAGACTTCCAGGAGCTTGCTTGAATGCTCCAAGCCTGAATGGTGTTTGGCATTTAAGCCATTTATCAGTGAGTGTTTTTAGAACCTCTGGTACTGTCTCTTTAAGAGCTGTCTGCTTGCAGACATAATTAGTTGTATGGGACTGTGTGTTTCTTTGATTGAGTACCACTCAAGCTGCTGCCAATTCACTTCATTTTGCAGTCACTAGGAGTGCAAAGGGAACCTATCTGAAAGATGTAACTGTTTGCCAGAAATTATTTAGAGTAATAATGAAATTACAGTTTGTCTAACCTGCTTTCTTTGCAGTCAGAACTGTGTCTGCTAGTTCCCATTCTAGTTTTGAACTGCTGAACTGGACCAATCAGTGTGGGGTAAGCTAGCTCTAAAATGGTGCCTTGGACGAATCAGAACTTGGACTCATAATCTGAGCCAGCCACAAGAGGATTGTATGGGCAGTGACTCTGGGAGATGTAGTTTAGACTTCAGTGCCTTTTGGACCAACAGCAGCAGTCTATTGTGAGTGACAGCCAATCCAGTTAAGAACTGGGAGGAACTCAAAGGAAGTGCCGGTTTTGTCGGTTGGAGTTTCAGTTGAGCTTTGGCAGTGAAGAAGGAAGGAGCCCTGTGCTTTTCAATGTGCAGTTTAGTCAAAACGTGTGTAAGGCCCAGAGTTCCGGTCTGCAGCTTGTGTAACAGCTTGGTGGACTGAATCCGTCCTGTGAAAAGAATCAAAGGATCTCTGAAGAGTAGAAACCAGGCTCACCCTGTAGAAGACTGGAGGAATTGCTGAAAATTGCACTCGGTCTGTCAGGAACTGAATCTGCTGTGTGTTCTCCCGGTATTGTGCAGTAATTGCAACGGGATACAGATGCAGCCTGCCTGGTATAGTGCTTTCTTTTATATGGATGTGTGAAGAGGTTTGTGTACCTCAAGTGAGCCCTGCTGACATTGAAGGACCCTATCTTATTTGGAGGTCGTGAGTACTAATTCAGGGTCGCTCCTGTTGAATTGCCACATTAAATCCAAATGGAATTACTGTACTGCTGACTGTTTAATTCTCCCTTTCTCTGTGTGAAAGGGCCCCTACCAGCTGCCACGGTTTGGACTAGCCACTAGGGCTTGGGTACCCAGGGACAGTAACTGATAGGGATAGGCCTGTGCACAGAGCCATAAGTAGATTATTAGAGTGATAAGCTAATTAACCTGATTTCCCCTGTCCTTGTTATATCCCCTAAATAAATCAGAGCTGCTTGTTTCAGCAAAGTTATACTGCCTGAGGTATTTGTCTATGTTAAAGTACTGTACTGTGATTGTTGCACTGTATCTCATTCCACAGGAGGTCCCAGTGCCGGAACCAGACCTGGGAGTAAGTGTATACTGTGAAGGTAATTCTGATATATTGTGTGGGCCACTAGTGGGAAGAAAGGGGGGGTTGCAGTGTCCCAGAGGGCTGTGACCAAGTTAGTTTAACTATTGCAAACCCTGACCTCTGGGTGGAGGCACCCGCCATTGGATCCAGGCCCCTCAACCTGTTAGTGGCAAATCAGGCAGGGGTAGTAGCCCCTGGGATAGCGCCATCTAGGGGTTACAATTCAATTACAACTGCTCAGTTTCTTTCTCCTATTTGTCTAATTATCATGTAATCGATCTTTATTGCCTAATGATCAGGCCTCTGTAACCACTGAATATGTGTATTGTTTTATTGTCCACCTTGATGTGTAACTTTTGTAAAAAGAGCTCACGCTCAAAGGTCTTTCCGAAATACTAATTAAACAAATACTAGTGAACTTCTAGATCACATGAGGGCTAGGGACAACCTTTGTTATCAAGCCAGGGCCTCTGGCAAGCCCAGTGACCTTCAAAGATACAGGGCAGCCAGAAACAAATGCACACATCTCACCAGGAATGCTAAGGCTAATTTCTACAAGGATCAGTTGGAAAGAACCTGGGGTGATGGGAGGCAGCTTTGGGACAATATAAAGGTACTCACAGGGAAGGACAACAAAACAAAGCCATCACTGGTAAACATTAATGGCACAACTACCATGGACCCCCACACCATTGCCGAAGAGTTCAACTCCACCTTCATGGATCTTAGCTCTGTTCTACCGGCTGAATACCTCAAGCCTATCAAAGTTGATAATAGATGCCCACCGGACATCAACTCGCACCCTCAATTTTACTTCAAGAGAGTCACTGTCACAGAAGCACTGGGTTATGTTAAAAAGGTCCTGGGGAAGACCAGAATGTGATCTGACAACATTGACATGAAACTGCTGGCGCTGGCAATCAACGAAGTCGTCGCTCCCATCATTATGATTTTCAATAAATCCCTTCAGCTCGCCAAATTCCCTTCCCCTTGGAAACAAGCGCTGGTGACCCCAGTGCATAAGGGAGGCGATAGGTCACTGACTGCAAACTACAGGCCCATCTCTATCCTCTTCCCCCTCTTTAAAGCACTGGAAAGGATTGTGGCAGACTAATTTACTGACTATATTCACAAATATCAGCTGCAATGTCCCCAGCAGCACGGCTTTAGGAAACTCCACAGCACGGACACTGCACTGGTGGATTTCACTGAGTATGTCCATAAAGCACTGGATGAGGGAAAACTGGTTGGATCCATCTTCATTGACCTAACAAAGGCATTCGACACAGTCTGCCACCCACTCCTCTTGTCTCAACTGCATGCCACTTGCCACCATGCCCACTTTAGCCGACCCTGCCCTCGAGCACCCAGTAAGCGCTGGGGCTACGAGCCACCAGCGGGCGGGCAGGCGGCGACTGCAAGGCTGAGTGGAGAACCAGGAGGCCGGGAGAGACAGCCAGGAAGCCGACCCTGCCCTCGAGCACCCAGTAAGCACCGGGGCTATGAGCCGCCAGCGGGCAGGTGGCGACTGCAAGGCCGAGCGGAGAACCAGGAGGCCGGGAGAGACAGCCAGGAAGCCGACCCTGCCCTCGAGCACCAAGTAAGTGCCAGGGCTATGAGCCTCCAGCGGGCAGGCGGCGACCGCAAGGCCGGGCGGAGAACCAGGAGGCCGGGAGAGACAGCCAGGAAGCTGACTCTGCCCTCGAGCACCCAGTAAGCGCCGGGCTCACGAGCTGCCAGTGGGCGGGCGGGGCGATCAGAAGGGCACGGAAACCCAGGAGGCCGGAGACAGCCAGGAAGGTAATGGAAAGCCGCGAACCAATCGGAAGGCGAGCGCTAGCTGAGCCTTACTTCCGATTGGTCCTCCTCTTCATTGACTTCTGCTCTAGCTTGCACTTCCAAAACTGACCGAATAGTGTTTTTAATGTAAATTCTCCCAAAAAGAGCTGTTTTGCTGAATTGTTTAAAATTTTAGGACTTATGCTGTACTTTTTCAAATGTTTAAGTGATACAGTCCTTTGGTGGGATTTCTGGTGGGCCAGACGCTAAGGCGCCGTACCCCAGTCTTTTGTTGTGCAAATCTTTTCAGCACCTTTTGCAGAATAGTTTGATTACTGCGATTTGTGCTTTTCTGACTGTGCTCTCCTCTGTCTCCTCCACTTTGGCAGACCCTGCTCTCGAGCACCAATGGCGCCCGGGGCTACGAGCCGCCAGCGGCGGGCGGCGACCCGCAGGCGGCGGAGAGCCAGAAGGCCGGAACAGACAGCCAGGAAGGTACGGAAAGTCGTGACCAATCGGAAGGCGAGCGTAGCTGAGCCTTAGCTTCGATTGGTCCTCCTCTTCATTGACTTCTGCTCTAGCTTGCACTTCCAAAACTGACTGGGAATAGTGTTTTTAATGTAAATTCTCCAAAAAGAGCTGTTTTGCTGAATTGTTTAAAATTTTAGGACTTATGCTGTACTTTTTCAAATGTTTAAGTGATACAGTCCTTTGGTGGGATTTCTGGTGGGCCAGGCGGCTAGGCGCCGTGCCCCGTCTTTTGTTGTGCAAATCTTTCAGCACCTTTTGCAGAATCATTTGATTACTGCAATGTGTCTTTCTGACTGTGCTCTCCTCTGTCTCCTCCACTTTAGCTGACCCTGCCCTCGAGCACCCAGTAAACGCCGGGGCTACGAGCCGCCAGTGGGCGGGCGGCGACCGTAAGGCCGAGCAGAGAACCAGGAGGCCGGGAGAGACAGCCAGGAAGGTACGGGAAAGCCGCGACCAATCGGAAGGCGAGCGCTAGCTGAGCCTTGCTTCCGATTGGTCCTCCCTCTTCATTGACTTCTGCTCTAGCCTGCACTTCCAAAAACTGACTGGGAATAGTGTTTTTTAATGTAAATTCTCCCAAAAAGAGCTGTTTTGCTGAATTGTTTAAAATTTTAGGACTTATGCTGTACTTTTTTCAAATGTTTAAGTGATACAGTCCTTTGGTGGGATTTCTGGTGGGCCAGACGCTAAGGCGCCGTACCCCCCCCCAGTCTTTTGTTGTGCAAATCTTTTCAGCACCTTTGCAGAATCATTTGATTACTGCAATTGTGCTTTCTGACTGTGCTCTCCTCTGTCTCCTCCACTTTAGCTGACCCTGCCCTCGAGCACCCAGTAGCGCCCAGACTCACGAGCTGCCAGCGGGCGGGCGCCGGCCGCAGGCCGGCGGAGAACCAGGGCGGGAGGAGACAGCCAGGAAGATGCGAGCGCGACCAATCGGGAGGCGGCTAGCTAAGCCTTGCTTCCGATTAGTCCTCCCTCTTCATTGACTTCTGCTCTAGCTTGCACTTCCAAAACTGACCGGGAATAGTGTTTTTAATGTAAATTCTCCCAAAAGAGCTGTTTTGCTGAATTGTTTAAAATTTTAGGACTTATGCTGTACTTTTTCAAATGTTTAAGTGATACAGTCCTTTGGTGGGATTTCTGGTGGGCCAGGCAGCTAGGCGCCGTACCCCCAGTCTTTTGTTGTGCAAATCTTTTCAGCACCTTTTGCAGAATGCGTTTGATTACTGCAATTGTGCTTTTCTGACTGTACTCTCCTCTGTCTCCTCCACTTTAGCCGACCCTGCCCTCGAGCACCCAGTAGCGCCGGGGGCTCTGAGCCGCCAGTGGGAGGCGGCGTTTCGCAAGGCGGCGGAGAACCAGGGGAGAGGGAGACGCAGCCAGGAAGAAATGAGGAAAACACATAATTTTGCCCCCCGGTGTTTCCTTTATATACACCTTCCCACCGAATTTCCTATCTCCGCTCATAGCCAAATTCTAGCCAATACTCTAGAAACAGTCCCCCACTGCCTTCACTACTATTAACCCCTAGTTACCGTTCATCATGTTGATGCTTCTCTTACTGCTTCTCTCTCTCTCACCTATTATATATCTTGAGGATGTTACCTTACCAGTCCATGCCCTTTTGAATAATGCGGCTTGCCAGACTGGCCTCCCTGTCACACCTCCAGTGGATGCCTATCGATTCCTCATTTATGCACTACCATTGCTTCAATGTAATCCATGGGGTAACCCCCAAAAAGGGTCACAACCAGTCATGTATCTCTTACGCCCCATGCTCAAGTCTTGGCTCTATAGTGCCCCCTTATACCTGTCCATCAAGCTGGTACTCTGTGACAAGTTATTAAGCCTTAATCCAGCCTGGACCATCTCTAAAGATTGGACCCCGAGCAAGAAGAGAAAGCCCTCTTTCTGTTCCCTCCTCCTATCACTTGAAGCCCTCATTAAACTATTACTCTTCTTGTTGATCTGCGCTGGCAATGCTGAAATTAATCCAGGACCCCCAGAAGGCTTCACCTCCCCAGCAGACCTAGCCTCCACTAAAGGTCTAAGCTTCCTTCACATTAATGCATGCAGCCTCCTTAAAAAAATCTCACTAATACAGGCCTGGGTTGCCCACACCTTGCCAGACTTTCTGGTAATTTCTGAGACATGGCTTAAACCTGCTACACTTGATAGGGAAATAAATCTACCCAATTACCAGCTATTCCGATCAGACTGCCTGACAAGGGGCGGTGGAGTGGCCATTTATGTTAAATCAAATATTTCTGCATCTTGCCTTAGTGTAACATCATTGCCCAAAGAATTCGAATGTTTATCCCTTAAAATAGCTCTCCCCAATATGACAGCTTTTCAATTGGTTGGCTGCTACAGGCCCCCCTCTGCCGGCCTTCAACTCCTAATCCATTTGGGAAATATAACTAAACTGGGCCCCGAGGACACCATTATTTTAGGTGACCTGAACTTAAACTGGCTCTCCAATGCATCTGCACCCCTAGTATCTTTTTGTGACACACATGGGTTCACTCAATTAACAAATGAACCGACAAATTAACTTAAAACAAAAGTAACAGCACCCTACTTGACATTATGTTGGTAAACAAACGCATCTGTTTTCACATGCTGGAGTGCTATTCAGTGATATAAGTGATCACTGTCTTATAGCAGGATAAGATCATCAGTCAAGCCAACCAACCCTGCAAAATTCCTCACAAGAAGGTCTAAAAAAAACCTTAACATCGAAGGATATCTCCACGATCTATATCATTCTATACGCTGGCAAGATTTCTACCACACAGCTTCTGTGGAAGCAGCACTTCAGGTGTTAAATGACATAATCATAGGTGCCCTCAATACTCATGCACCATTCACTAGTGTTAGAACAAAAAGCAAATCTTGCCGCTGGTTTTCTGCCGACCTTAAATCTGCTTTGCTTGCTAGAGATAAACTCTGGAAAAGGGCAAGAAAGACCAAGGATCCGTTTGACTGGCTGCAGTTCAGAAAAGCCAGAAATAGCTGCACCAAAAAAGTGAGAGATGCCAAGGCTGCCTTCTATACAGCTGAGCTTGATGCCTCCTACCTTAACCCAGCCAGATTTTGGGGCACCATCAAGGGGATCCTAGGGCAGGTTTCTAGCACTTTTGCCATCCCAAGTGCACCTTAATAATGTTGTTATCACTGACAAGCGTGAAATTTTAGATGCATTCAACAATCATTTCCTACGGCTGGCCTAGCTTTTGACTCCTCTCCAGCAAATCTATTGCGGTCACAACTTAAATTCCAGTCTACTCGATGGCCAGAAGGCTGCTTCTTCATTCTCCTTCAGCCAATTTTATTAAAACAAGTAGAAGACCTACTGCTGCATCTAGACACCAATAAAAGTGCAGGTGCAGACTCTCTGGACCCCTACTTTCTAAAAATTGCTTTACATGCCATTGCAGTTCCCCTAACTCATCTTTTTAATCTGTCCTTATCCACTGGCTCTGTTCCTTCATTGTGGAAGACAGCACAAGTGTTTCCCCTCCTCAAATCAGGGGACCCCATGGATCTCAACAATTATAGACCTATATCCATCCTACCGGTGCTGTCCAAAATGTTAGAAAAACTAGTGAGCATCCAACTAAGAGACTACCTCGATGCTAATAATCTCCTTAACCCTGCTCAATCTGGGTTTAGGACCAGACACAGTACCATTTCTGCATTAGCAAAAGTAACAAATGACTGGCAAACTGAGTTAGACAAAAAAAACAGCATCTGTGCTGTATTTCTGAAGCCTAAGCAAAGCCTTGATACAGTGGATCATGAGCTGCTAATCTCCTCACTGCACTCCTTAGGCCTGGATCCAACCTCTTTGGGTGGTTCAGATGTTACCTCACTGACAGAGTACAGCAGGTGAAAAATTAAGGCGTCCTATCCTCCTCAAAACCACTTCTAAGAGGAGTACCTCAAGGATCCATCCTGGGCCCTATCCTTTTTGCCATTTACATCAACAACATCGATTCCAACCTCATTGAAGCCAATGTTCACCTTTTGCAGATGATACTGTCTTGTATGTCAGTAATCCTCACCATCAAAGGCCTGTGAGTTACTACAATCAGAATTCTCCTGCTACAACACCAATTACTTGAAAAGAAACTCCTATTAAATACCAAGAAGACAAAAGCTATGTTCTTTTCCACCAATATATATTCTACCACTCTCTCACCAAACATTCTTCCCCAACTATCCACCATCCTTGGAGAAAATCTTGACTATGTGGATAAATTCAAATATTTAGGGGTATGGATTGATAACAGATTTGATTACACTCAGCATATTGAGGAGCTCCTGAAAAAACTCAGACAGAGGCTCGGCCTTTTCTTCAGAATCAAACATTATCTAACCAGAGAGTCAAAACAGAGACTAATCCAGGCTTCATTTCTATCTCTCAGCGATTATGCAGATTTCCTATATGGCCACTGTACTATGTCCTATTTAAGTAAACTGGATACCTTGTACCATAGATCTCTAAGAGTCATCACAGATCTTCCCTTCAACACTCACCACTGCTCTCTCTCTATACTGCTGTTGGCTGAACATCCTTACACCTTAGGAGGAAAAAAAATGCTACTTTATGGATTTACAAAGCTCTGTTAAACAAACTTCCACCTTATATTTCAGATTGCTTTACTCTGGCTACGCCTAGGTCATATGCCCTAAGAAGCAATAGCCTTATCACCTTGAAGATACCAAAAGCCTGTACCCGGCATGGGAGATCTGCAATCAGCTACTTTTTAGCATCTGCCTGGAATTCTCTGCAGAAGACCCTAAAGTTGAACACCTTTATACCTATAGCATCCTTTAAAAAGCTATACACAAGTCTCTTTCCTGAGATATGCAACTGCTTTCACAAAGCCTAGTCCCTTCTTACCCTTTACCCCCCCTTTTCTTTCTATCTCCTTCTATATGCTTTTGCTAAAACTTAGCTATATCATCTCCTGCAATCCATTGCCATTTCCTTTGTATTCCCCATCTCTATTTGCTTAAGTAACTATCCAATTACAACACACCAGACCAGTTTCACACTCCAATACCTTATCCTCACTTGAGTCAAACCTGTCTGATTTACTCTGTTTTGTGGTCCAAAACCACTAGCTACCCTGCTTGTATATATGTGTTTATTACTGTACCTGCTTATTTTTATTAAAGTTTTTGTCTTTTTCTCTGTATTTGTATATGTATGCTACTGTACCCTATGTTGTTTTTGACCTATCAGGTCCATCTTGTAAATGAGCTTCACTCAATGATGTCCGCCTGAATAAATAAAGATTTTGATTGATTGATTGATGCCCTTGGTGTTTCCCCAAATGCCGCTCTATGGTTCCAGGACTACCTAACCTCCAGGTCTCAAAGAGTCAAGATAGGTCACTCCATATCTGCATCCAAGGAAGTCTTGCTAGGGGTGCCTCAAGAGTCCATCCTGGGTCCACTGCTCTTCAGCATGTTCCTGAACGACCTACCCAATGCCTGCACTAGCAAAGTCATTCTATACGCCGATGATGCTGTCATACTTAGCTGTCACTCTTGCATAGAGCACCTACAGGCCGAGCTACAATCATCCTTCCAGCAACTGGAGACCTGGTTCTACTCCCAAAGGTTGCTACTAAACTACAAAAAAACCAAGATGATGCTCCTCTCTAGCCCCCAACTAAAAAGGAGAAGCCCAGAACTAACAATCACAAATCACCTGACTGCCCCACTGGAACAGGTTCACTCCTTCAAGTACCTGGGTGTCATTGTGGATGATACCCTCTCGTATGTTCAGCACATTGACATAGTGATGAAAGCTCTGAACACTAAATTAGGGATCCTGTTTAGGCACAAGAAAAGCCTAACTGCTGAAGCCCTCCGGCTCTCAGTCTCCAGCTCTGTCCTTTCCCTGATGGACTATGAGCTGGTGGTTTACATCGCTGCCACTGATATGGCCCTCAAAAGGGTTACCATGCCCTTAACAAGGCTTGCAGACTATTGCTAAATGCTGACCACTCTATGCACACTTGTACCCTGTATGGTCTGGTCCACATACTACCGCTTCAATCCAGAATCAGACACCAAACATGCCTGCTAGGGAGAAAGACCAGGCTCTCCCTAACTCCTACCTGCATTGCAGACCTGGTAAGGGAAGCAAGCTCCAAATACAACACACGAGGGCCGGCCTAGTGGTGCAGAGGGTTGAGGCGCTGGATGCCACACCTTGCACCACGCTGGTGACCCAGGTTCGGTAGGACTTGGGTCACGTGGGAGTCGGCAGTGGGAAGACAGGCTGCAGTGTCCCATAACAGCTCACCTTCTCTGAGGAGGATCGGCTGATGCCGATACTTGCATGACTCGGAGGCTCGCAGTACTGCAGGCTCCACTAGGGGAAGGGATGTGGCCACTGTACAATGTGGATGTTGGTACTAATGCACCTTGATATCAGGGGATGTCACACGCTGTACGAGGAGGAAGAATATGTGGAAAGAACCTGCCACCACTGGGAAGATGGGGAGACCAAGCTGTGCCCATGATATGCCAGTGCCCACCCGACGGACCTTGGACTGACGCAAAGTAATGTATTTGGCCCCGCCTCATCCCTGCCCAGGGGGTAATCTGCAGCTCCATAGGGCTCAGGGATCTGTTTGGGTAGGGTTACTGGCAGTGGGATGGCAATGTGTCTCTCCTGAAGGGTCGGGGGTGGCAGGTGGGGTTAGGACAGAAAACTGTAACTTCAAAAAAAAATATATAACACACAAAGAACAGTGTCAACACAGCTTGATGTCCCATTTCGTAGAACTTCCCTAGGACAAAGATCCTTCATGTACTGAGATCCACTATGGCTAAATGAGATCCCTGCTGCAGCTGTTAATACAACAATTGTTCAGTCCTTTAAAAGAGAACTGAAGAAATACCTGCCGAACTCAAACGCCTGCGACTGCCTTACCTGAATCCATATCTTCAACCTGGATCCCCCTTCTTAAACACCTCTGACTCCCTTACCCAAGTCCATATCCTCAACCTGGATACCCCCCTCATCTGTCTGAACTTTCCTCCTGTTTTACTTACCCTGGGCACCCACCTGCCATCCCTTGCCACCACCCCCTCTAGCTCCCTCCAACTCCCTCCCCTCCATCCTCCCCCAACACCTCCCCTTTCTACCCACTCTCCCCCCTAAATATTCTACTTCTCCCAATCCTCTCTCCCTCTCTCCCTCTCTCTCGCTCTCTAATCTATCCCTCATTCGCACTCTCCCCCCTTTGTTTTGCCTACCCTTTCTGATACTGTACCTTGACAGGCCCCCCTGGGGCAGCTATGCTGTACGTTGCTAATTGGGACTCTCCTCCCACTGTTTAATTTCAGTTGTCTAGGCTACTCAAATGTATTATTTCTCTATTTTCTGTATTACATAGCAATCTTATGTTTTGTGTTAACTGTCAAGTTTTTGTTATGTCTCTGCTGTTTTACATCCTGACGTGGAACCTTTGTAAAAGAGTGTATACTCAAAGGTTGTATCCGAATTACCAAATAAATTAAAAAAAATTATTTCAATCAGTCAATTAATCAATCAATCAATCAAAATCTTTATTTTGACAGGCGGAACATCATTGAGACAAGCTCATTTACAAGATGGACCTGGGGCAAAACAATTGCCAACAGGGTTAAGACGTCACAGGTTCAGTGAACGTACATAACAATTACATAGTAATAATAACAACATATTAATGTATAACCATCGCATGTGACAAGATACTTGCACCAGAACATAGCAATAGGTTCAACAGGAGGTAGTGCCATTTAAATACAATTGCATGGATACAGATATATGGACATAAAGTAATGAGCTAAAGTTTATACAGTAAACATCACTGGAGTAGTCATAGTGAGCAGGAGTGGCAGTTCCTCTAGTTTCATAGTGCAAAGAAGATTGAGATGTAAGAGTCCTTTGCTAAGTACTGTAGGCATGGCCTGGCAAGTGGGGTGGGAAGGGGGGTATAGGGAGTGGATAGGGAAGGTCAGCCGAGATAGGAGAGGATTGGACATGATGGCCTATGGAGGAAGGACTGTTTGAAGAGAGAACACAACATATGCCACAGGCAATGGTTGGGGTAAATTTCTGCCACAACACGGTGAATTAAGGATCAGTTGCTGAATATTGATAGCAAAACCAATAATACACAGTCATGAGTATTGGCAGAGCAGTATTGCCAGTGCAGTTGTATACATGGAAGCATCAGAGGTGTCATATTCAGAATGCAGTGAACGCTTAATGGTCTCCAGTCCATGTGCAACACACCGTTGGACTTCAGTCTTAGTACTGCAGTCGGGCACATTTATCCACCGCTGTAGATAAAGACTTCCACAGACTATTGTGTTATTTGTAAGTCTGGTAATAAGGGGATACATTATGAGCATGAGTGTGTTATGGAAAATACTTTCACTCCTTTAGAGTGACCTTTGCATATTCACGAATGGCGAAGCCACAAGTGAATATCCAGAGGTCACTGTGCAGGAGTAAAAATATTTTCCATATTACACGAGTGCACATCATGTATCCGTTTTATACAATAGGGGGCATGATAACTGGAGAGAACTCCAGTTATCCCACTGTGATGATGTCATCACAGTGTGATAACTACAGAAAACTCTGGATATCACACTCTAGTGATGTCAGCAGAGTGTGATATCTCATGGTGGTGGTTTTATGCTGAAATAAAGAATGGCTTATCATCTCACCCCTATTGTATAATTGGCAATACAGAGGCAGAGTGAGGTGAATGCATAGAAAGATAGATTTTTGTTTATATAATGTATTTTCAGGGCTCAATGATTTTACAATATAAAATACACTCATAGTTACAAAAAAACACATAACCACAGTAACAATTATCATATCAGCATTTGGTTTGCTCAGTCTCAACAGTCTTAAACACTAATGATACAAATCATTTAATCAATCAGTCACCTGAAAAAGCTGATCTGAATAGCCAGTCTTAAAGTTTGATTTAGGAACTCCTACTGAAGGGGGCAGAATGTATAGATTTTTGGACAGTGACCCAAAGCCTCGGGGAAGCAGTCAACAAATTTTGGTCCCCAGATGAGTTTAACCTAGAGGAGGGACTACTAAGAGTCCCTGGGTTAACCTAGATGGAAGGACTACTAAGAGTCCCTGGGTATCCAAACAAAGGACTCTGCTGCCCTAAAGAACTTCCTCATGGGTTGCAAGTAGCTCTCAAATAACTTCAAATAACTCTGTTTGTCCATAATGCCCAGTTTTCTTGATTGTTTGTCATGGGGCAAAGAGCACATATGATGAGGAACTCAAAATCCATCATGAACGACCATAATGACACTGAGTCAGTTTCAGGCTTTGTGGTATATAAAGCCTTGGTAGAGGGAGCAGGATATTGTTTATCTGTCTTGTGTGGGACAATCGGTAATGTAGTAAGTCTGTGCCAGGCAGCCATAATAACATCCTTGAAAGCAGGGAACATGGGAGGAATGGTCATGGAAGGAGCTGTGCAGGATTTCAGGAATTCATGGTGTCCTCTTCCTCAGCAGCAAAGCTTGACTTGTCCAACATGAGGCAAAGTAAAGGCTGAAATGAAGCATCCTTATTGGGAGACCTTGGTGTGAAGACCACATGGTCTTCACTAAAGATGGAGAAAGGGGAGCTACCGACAGACCCATAAATAGGTCGCTATTCCTCAACATCCCCTTCCTTCATATCTAGAAGGTCTGGATTATATTCATAATCTTTCATTTCTGGCTGAGGAAGAGTTGGGGGGACCACAGAGGTCACTGTCTGGTGAAGTAGTGGCAGGGGTGGCACAGGGTCAGGGACCACAGTCCCAAAAGAACCCAGAGCTGACACTGATGGAAGTGATGGGAATGGCTGAGCTGATGAAAGAGTAATCATTGATGGCAGGGTGGCCAAAGTCACTGAAATAACTCAGAGATGGTAGCCAAAACAACAGCACTGCAATGACACCCGCTAATGGAGATGACTAGGAAAGCAATGATAGAATAGTGCCCATCATCAACACACTGGGGACAGACTGCACATCATGGACAGCAGGACAGCCACAGCTTGCACCTGAAAATGGTTTCCCAAAGAAGGTCGAGCCAACAACTAAGGCTAATGAAGCAGCCTGAGGGATACCCTCACATAGATTCAGTGAAGACCTGAACTGGGAGGGTGATTTGGAATGATTGCAGAGATGCTCCATCGAACAAGCCTTCTTTGATTAACAGCATTTCTGCTGTGAAGGCAAGAGTATGGTCACCCGATGAGAAGGCCTGCAGAGCTCCCCAGCAGCAGATATGGAAGAGAAAGGCAGAGATCTTGGGGTAGATGCTGATGCCATCCACTTAGTGTTGTAGATGCCGATGCCATCCACTTAGTGTTCTCAATTGTATGCAGAACATTCTCTAAAGCCTTCTGGTAGTGTTTCCTTGTGGCCTGGTTAAAGCCTTTAAGAAAACTGCACCATTTTTAAAGTCATGTGAAAGGTCCAGGCAGCAAACACAAAGTGTGAGAGCGTTGTTTCTTAATATCTTTATGTCCCACTGACAGAAGCGAAAAAGCGGAGCCAGTGATGGCATGCAATAAAGACAAAAGTAAGTAAAAGTTAAGAAACTGAATTTCAATCAACCAAAATCAATGACAGCATTTTCTGTGATCCAATGAATAGTTGGCAGCAGCAGAAAAAAATGATGAGGTAATGGGCGGCCCAGGTTATATGGGCAGCACTGACGTATATCAATGTGGATGTACTCAGCTAGGCACAAGTTTCTGAGTGGTCCTGACACTGACAGCCTACAGTTCCAAAGATGTGGCTCCATGGAGGAAGATGTCTACAAAGAAAACAGAATTGTGATGCCACTGTATGGACATGGAGATTCAAACAACACAGAACCAGATTGCAGAGTATAAATAGTTAGTATTCTGATTTTAATAGTTAAGCTGATGTAAGCAATAATATATGCAAGGTGTGCATGAAAGCATCTGTGGCACACATTCTAGGGTTTTGTGAGGCACAAGGCCTCACAAACCCTGGGAGGTGCATCACAAATGCTTTGATGCACACTAGAAATGTATTATTGCACTTATAAAATGGATTTGGAGTGAAAAGCAGTTTTGTTCTTGTTTGGATTTTTAAGAAAGGAGATCGGAGACCTGACCCATGCAGCACTAGTGTTTTAATGCACAGCCAGGTGATGGCTCTCTTTTCATTTTCATTTGACTTCATTTTCTTTTGTTGTTTGGGTAAGTACACTAGAATACAATTCTGTTTACAGGTACGACCTGAGGTCAGATTCAGAGGATACTTCAACAAATGGTAATGAATTAGTAGGGACTATGAAAGTTCCACGTCAGTTGAACAAACAACAGTTTGGTGCAACAGTACAGTGAAAGATAGGGACAGTAAAGTCCTATGTTAGTTAAACAATACAATAATTTGGTACAAAGTATTAGAAACATCACATTTAGATAGTTCAATCAGGTGAGTTGATAATGCTGAAGAAAAAGCATTGTGAGTAGGCAGACACCTAATGTGAGGGGGTATTTCATTCCAGGTGGACGCCGTAGAATGAGTGAAAGTTTGTTGGCCACTCAGGACTTCATACAAATGGTATGTTTAAAAGATGTTGGGCTTGTGAAGAGCATGAGTTGAAGCTTGGTACACTGTCCATAAGAGACTCAGACAGAGTAGGTGGGGTGCCTGCCTTCCAGATCCAATAAACAAGTTGGGACAAGGACAGCTTGTAATTCAAGAGGACAGGAAGCCAACCCAATTTGCCAAGTGTCTTGCAACGATGCATTGTAGTAGGGGCAGTTAATGTAAATCTCCCTATCCTGTGAAGTAAGACTGCCTTTTTAGACAATACATTTGTCGCAACCAAGAATGTCTCTGTATTTGTTCTTGCCATTTTATGAAAGTACTTAATGTGTACCTATCAGCATAACCCAGGACACAGCTGCACATTTTCTTTTACAAAAATGAGGGTTGTAACACCTGGAATTTGGTTTATTTATTTATTAACTTTTGTTTACCAGGTAAACGCAATGAGCCTAAGGCCCGTTTTCATGCGTAATCCACCATAAAAGTACAGTCAAGATGTTACATGTAGTAAAACACAATGCAAACTGACTCAGTCAAAAACAATTACAACAAAGCCGGCCCGGTGGCACTGAGGTGCTGGACATCTCACCTCAAGCTACACCGGTGACCCAGGTTCGGGAACGACCTCAGATCATCGAGGTGCCGGCATGGTGGGGAAGTGGAGCAGAGTTGAGCCTGGCTCTCCTCTCCTGGGGGTCGCCACCCATAGTCCCGGCATCACCAGATGGAGGTCCGGTGACAAGTGCAGGAGGTAGCAGGCGCAACAGGTGGTGGGGTATCCTAGTGTGTGGGCGGTGGCGTGTCTCCACACCGCGCACGCACACCAGGACGCAGGGTCGGGGAATAAAAAGTCAAAAAACGTAGAAACTACTGACAGAAAAAAAATTTACAACATACTTGACTAAGAAAATATTTCCTTAGTTTAATTTTAAAAGTTTGATGGATAATATTACCAAAAAATGACCCAGGAAGCTCACTCCAATGTTTTACTGCTCTAAAAGAAAAAGAGCAATCTCCCATTGTATTTTTTATTTTAGGCACTGTAAACCTAATCGTTTCACTGGAACAAAGTTCCCTTTTATTATTTTTAATATGAAATGATGAATAAAAAGGAGAATTTACCCTCTGGTGAAGAACATTATCCGTCAGACAACACAGACTATACAAACTGCTCAGCCTTGGTGGAAGCCAACCTGAATGTTTGTACAGTATACAATGAGTAGAATGTGGTAACTTAAATGTAAATCTACATATACTGTGGAATGCTGAAGTCAAAAGAGATGAATCTTGCTTAGCCAAATCCGTAAAAAGAAAAGAGTTATAATTTAAAATAGGAAGTACACCCTCTGCTATTGCCATCCTTGCCTGTAGAGTAAGTGAGGATTGAAATTTGAATAGCGTACCCAGCTTTTGATTTACCTGTTGGCTTACAGATTTTATATGATTAGAAAAAGTTACATTTGAATCCAACAGGACTTCCAAATATTTAAATTGGGTAACCTGATCCAGTTTATTTCCAAGAGAATCGATTATTAATAAATCAGAAGCTTTGTCTATTCTCTATCTGGAACCAAAGCACATAACGATGGCAGAGGTGCTAGCTCTGCCCTTGGTATGACATGTTAGGGGACGAGGAAGTCCTCTGTAGTAAAATGCAGGTATCAGGGCCGGTTAAAATGGAGCTTCTGACTTAATTTGTGGCATATAATGGTAATAAAAAATACATGTACTCAATGGAAGATCTAGACTTTTTTCAAGGTAGTTACAATTTTGTGAAGGGGTATCACTTTCCCTGAAAAATGTAAAATGTTACCTTTTAAAGTTCAAATTAGGCTGAATCAGCTACTGCTGCCAGGCCTAATAGGGTAGTGGCCGGGTGATGCTTTGCTACATAGCTGGACCCACTACAGCATGTACCGTCAAGAGGGCAGTCTCCTCTTCATTGTATGTGTATTTTTGATTACCATTCTGTGCCACACGCTAAACTCAGATTTTGCAGCCCGTTTTCATAACTGTGCAGCTGTATCCAGAGATAGGCAAATAGCTACGGTGTTTACTGAATAATATAAATGGAATACTAGCTCCTTATATATAGTGAGGTAAGGTTATGTGACTTACTCAGGGTCACACAGTGAGTAAGTGACAACTGTGGGATTCAAACCTGGGTCTCCAGGTTTACAGCTCTGTAATCTACCCACTAGGCCAAACTACCATCCATATAAGTAAATTAGTACAGCAAAGCAGATTAAACATAGGGACTACAATTTGCAATTTTAATTGCTCTTACTTTTTGATTGATTGACTGATTGATTGATTTTATTTCGGCAGAAAAATACAGAGTGCACACCATTTTGCAATATCATCCTGGTGTAACCCCCGTGCCGCTTTGAGGGGTTACTAAGATTGATGTCCTGTTGGCATTGAGAGGTGCGTGCGATGCCAGGCTGGCCAAAGGGCGGGGCCTGGACATCACGAGGAGGAGTGCCAACTGGCGCGAGGGAGACCATTGGTGAGGGAGTTGGCAGTTGGTCATCATTTGAGGATGAGCGGGAGAGGCCTCCACGTAGGCTACGCGGGGGGGTTGAAGATCTCCATTTGGGGCCAGAAAGGCCGAGGCCAGGGTGGGGAGATTGCCTCCTGGCCCCACAGTCAATGAAAGGGTACACACCAGCCCATCAGTGGGGAGCGGATCTGGAACAGCAGCAAGGTGGAAGGTTGTCTGGAGACCATCTGCCTCCAAATCCTGTGTGGAGAAGTTTGGTGGCTGTCATGGAAGGCCCAATGTGCCGAGGTGGCAGCGGAGCACCGGAGGGGTCTGCAGTGGAAGATCAGACCCAGACCCTTTTTGCCTGTCTGTGTCCACTAAAGGTTTGGCTGCTATTTGTGTGGGGACCACTGGTACCTTGATGGATCCCTGCCCGAGGACTAGCAGGAGTGGATGGCCTGAGGTGGAAGGACTGTGACCTAGAGGTCTAAACCATCTGAACCCCCCTGAATGTAAAAGCACTTGAAGAAATTTCCCGTTCCCACTGGCGGGGATATGCGAGTGTGTGAACTGCCAGAAGGACTCCTGAGAGTTCGAGGGAGAAAGAAGAGCCCAGTACGCCTCTGACAGGAGAGTGTACTTCTGCTGTTCTGGGGTTCAATTCCTGGGGTCCCCTGTTCAAGTGTGGTGCCATGGCCAATGGCAGTAGTCAAATGATTACAAATGAACTGTAGAAAAATACCTGTTGCTCTCATGAGAGAAGAAATGGTGGCTTGAGCCTTTGCATTCAATATAAACTGTTGGCATTTGCATCAAGTTCTGGCTTGGACTAAATCTTTAAAGTCAAGTGATTGCCATGTTTTGCTTTTCCGCTATGTGTTGTTTCAGGACTGCAGTTATCTCAAGGGCCCCTCGGCTGTGCTGGGTGTGTAGAGAGTCACTAGAGGTTGCCTTGGCGAAGATCAAGCTGCCAACAGAGAATCTGAAGTCTGGCAAACACCGAAAGGACTAAGGTATTGTGCAAATTACCCTGCTATTCTGAAAGTATACTGCCCAGTCTGTCTGCTGGTATCCCTCCTTTCTCAGAGACAGAATTCCATCCAAACCCCTATACCAAGAGGGGAGGGGGGCCGCCTGCTGGACTGTGTCACCTCGGAGATTGGAAGTAGATCTGCTGCCTGCCATGAATTCAGACTGCAAATAATTCCCTCATAGGGCAGGAGTTGTGAAAATGCTATGTGGGCCACTGTTGAAAATATATGGACTGCGTGGGGGATGGGTACACTGGAAATCTCTATATTCCATAAACTTACAATATCAATGTAAACATATTTACATGAACAACAAATACAGTACCTAAAAACAATAAGTTCCGCATGTCGAATAAAAGTTCATAATTGGAAAGGCTATGCCTGGAGTTCAATGGCCAAGCAGCCAGTCACTCCCACTTCCTGAGCTATATAAGCAGTTCCTCTCAGCCTCATTGTGAAGCACATTTTCTTTGCAGCCGAAGGCTCTGTCAGTTTGTCCTCTAAGCTGGTTGGGGCCACCCCCCCCCCCCACCTACTGCTCCTGCTTGTCTGCTGGATTTCTGTGTTTTTTCCTGCTTCTCGTTTGTCTTTTGCCTTCGGCTGTGTGTTTTTCTTCTGTCTTTGTTCCCTGTTTTCTGTGTTTGTGTGTCTTTGGTTTTGTTTTTTGGGGGGCTTTATTTCTAAGCTCCTTGCATACTTCTACTCCAGAGCTCATACTACTTGCTTTCAGTTACTCACAACTCGAATTGCTTTCAGTTACAACACCCAAATTCCTTGCAATGCAACTACAAACATTATCTGTGTGTTCAGCTCAGCCATAGCCGCTTTCCATGTTGCATACTTAATTGCATTCACCTAATTCTGGCTCACATTGAACCCTGGCTATACAACTCAGTCATGCTCAACTCATTCTACTTGCCTCATTGCTGCAGTTCATTGCACTACATGTGACAGCTGCTTTCAGAGTATTGTGCCTCCTTTATTTTATGTTTATTGCAGTTTGCAATTCAGTGTACTCAATACAGATGCTGCTTCTATGTATGCATACCTGCTTCAAGCTCTGAACCTTGCTATGCAGTTCAATCCTGTTATTCCCTTTATACACTGCTGTTCTACTCTGAGGTTAGCTAAAGCTCCTGCTGAGGCTATTAACTAGCTTTAATATCTGCATGTGGTTCTCAGCCCTTCCATCGCTTCCTTGTTTATCCTACAGCGGGGACTGGGAGGTGTTTGGGGGGTAGTGACCCATGTGGCTAATTACTTTTGTTTTAAATCCTGTCTTCGCCACCGAAAATCCTGAGTTTGCCACCTTGATTTGGCTTTGCAATGCCTGGCTGGCTTGTCCCACTATTCAGTGCTGTTTCATTGCTACTACATTATGCAGACCTACGTGCAGGCCCACTTATTACTACTCTGTTACTGACCTACATACATGTCCATGCTTGCTTATGCAATCATTACTCATTGTTTACGCAAACCATTGCTTCATGCCTACTGCCACTCCCTCGGCTTCAGCCTCTGGGATTCTGCTGCACTCAATTCTGCATTCAACCTTGCAAAGTCTCAGCACTCAATACTAACATACTAACATACTAAAATGCCAGCAGAATAGGCCTAATGGTCTTTCGTGTCTGCTCGTTTGGTCAGCCCCCACCCTGGGTGCTGACCTTGCTGTCCCCCTTGCCTTCTCTGGCTTCTCCCTTCCCAGTTCCGGATATTCTTGCTGCATTGGATTTTGCTTCCTGAACCCTTCCCCTGTACCTGTCCCACCCCCTCTTGAACCCTCCACTGTCTCTGCCTCCACCAGCCCCTAGGTAGTGCATTCCATGGCTCTACCACCCTCTCAGTGAGTAGCACCTCCTCCTTTCTCCCCTGAATCTTCCCCTCCAGCTTCCACCCATGCCCTCTAGTGGCCCTTCCTCCTTCCTTGAAGCAACCTCACTGTTCCTCCCCTATTTACCCTCTTCATGTACCTGAAGACCTCTATCATGTCCCCGGTCCCTTCTCTCTTCCAAAGTGTACATATTTAGCTCTTCGAGCCTCTCCTCATAGGTCCTGTCCCCAAGCCCCAAATCATTTTGGTTGCCTCCTCTGGACCCTCTCCAGGAGGTTAATGTCCCTCTTCAAGTGTGGCCTCCAAAACTGCATGAGTACTCCAGGTCTCGACCTCACCAAGCAGTTATACAGGGAGTATCACTTCCCTCCTTCTGGAGGTGATCCCCTAGCGATGCATCCCAGCATCCTGTTGGCCTTGGCTGCTGCCTCCTACAAGTCTCAGAGTTGTTCATCTTGACATCCACCACCACCCCAGGTCCCTCTCAGCCATTGAGACTTGTAGTATTCCCCCAGGGTGTACACTTGGCCTGGGTTTCTGGCCAGATGGGTACCTTGCATTTCCCTGCATTAAACCTCAGCTTCCACTTTCTAGACCATCTTCCAAAGCCTCCAGGTCCCCTGCAGGCCACCCTCCTCCTCCCCATCCACCACTGCCCCCAGTTTCGAGTCATCTGCAAAGAGACTCATCTCGCTCCTGATTCCTGTCCTTGTACAGATACGTAGGCGTTGAACAGAAGGGGCCCAAGGACTGATCCTGTGGGACCCCACTAATGACCCTCCTTGGGAAGAGATTATCCCACCAACTCGACCCTCTGGGTCCGGTCCTGGAGCCAATTGCCTATCCATCGGATCATCTGGTTTCCCAACCCCATTTCTCCTAGTTTATCCAACAGGCCCCCGTGAGGAACAGAGTCAAATGCCTTGAAAGAGGACATCCACTGGTCTACCCAGGTCCAAGGCACTTGTCACCCAGTCATAGAACTCCACCAGGTTTGTCTGACACGATTTCCCTGGGATGAATCCATGCTGTCTATCGTCCAGGCACCCTGACTTATCCAGGGCCCCCCCTAGCCACTCCTTGACAATGCCCTCCATCACCTTGCCCACCACTGATGTCAGGCTGACAGGCCTGTAGTTCCCTGCCACCTCCCTTGATCCCCCCCTTGTGGATAGGCACTACATG
This sequence comes from Neoceratodus forsteri, assembly GCA_016271365.2. Classification (NCBI taxonomy): domain Eukaryota; kingdom Metazoa; phylum Chordata; order Ceratodontiformes; family Ceratodontidae; genus Neoceratodus; species Neoceratodus forsteri. The sequence goes on from CM057459.1 coordinate 325,581,292, forward strand.
CACCACCTTCCAGTCTTGGGGCACCCATCCTGTCCTCAGAGAGATTGTGAAAAGCTCTGCCAGGGGTTTCGCCAGGACATCTGCAAGTTCCTTCAGCACTCTGGGATGTAATTTATCCGGCCCCGGTGCTTTCTCCGTCTTAAGGGAGCTGAGGGCTTCCCTCACTCTCTCTGCTGTGATTTTCACTTCCAGTACCTCTTCTCCCTGCTTAGCCCTCCCCCCACCTGCCAGTGATGCCCCCCCTCCCCAGACCTGCCGATTGGTAAGGGTCCCCCCCTCCTCATTATCTCTGTCTCCTCCCATGTATGATGCAGCATCCCCATTTTCCTGGTGAAAACTGAGGTGAAGTACTCATTTAGTACCTCAGCCTGCTCCTCTGGGTCTTGTGCCCATCTCTCCCTAATTTAATCCTGCTAATCTGCCCTTCACCTCGTCTTTCCCCAATGTATCTAAGAACCCTTTCCCTCTCCTAATTTCCCTGGCCAGGTTCTGCTCCTTCCTTGCCTTAGCCGCCCTCACCACTCTAGTGGCCCTTTATGCCCTTTATACTCATTATGATCTCAGCACGCCGTGCTCATTCAGCTCTCCAGCTTTTCAGCTCTCAATCAATTTCTGGGGCAAGCCAGCCATTCTTTTCTAGCACAGGGTTCCTGCAGCCAATGGTCTCACTCTGCATTTAGTCCGCATCTTGAGCGTGTCCAACTTGGGGCTGGATCCTTCTCACCTGGCCCATAGCTGGGAATGTCCTCACCCCGGGATTGGCTTTAGCTGCCTGCTACGCAACAGCAGCTCCTCGTGTAGAATTTAAGACTAGCAGTGAAGGGTGGTTACAATGATCTCCTTTGGCTGTAGTGTTCCACTACAATGGTTAGCCATTGATTTTAGTGGTTTCCCTAGCAAGGCACCTTCACCAGATTCTCCCTACAACTGCCTCTAGTTCACCTCGTTTGAATTTAGGGTGGGTAGGCCAGGTGAGTGCCTCAGCAGTCATTGCTCTCCTCCTCTGCCTTGGTTGCACATATTGTTGCAGAGTTTTCTTGCAACCTTCCACGGCGTTCCTGCTAGAGGGTTTGAGTGAGAGCCTTCCTCCAAATTGGAATATTTTCCACCTCCCTTTAATTGGGTTTTCCACATTGCAGCTGCAGAGCCATCACTAAATAAACTATTCCCAAGCCTGGAGGGAAGGCGACCTAGGCCTTGGATCCCCAGAGATTTCCTCCTCATAGGGTTTTTTTTCTCTCCCCCATTGTCTCAGGTCATAACTGTTAGTTAGCATAGTAGTGTCCCCTAGTTTCTTTAGGTAGGTTCCGCTGTTGGATGGAGGTGGAGGATGTCCTGCCATTCCCTCTCTCCTTAGAGGATCCCCTCATTCTCAATGCAAACCCTCAGTATCAAGCTACGCAAGCCTGGGCATTTCATTACGTTATCAAATTGAGCATCTCATTACATTATCAAACTGCCTATGCTTCTCTACTACTACGTTACAGTTACTGCTCCTTCGTCACAGTTACTGCTTGTTCATAAGCTTTGTGTCACCTCCTTCTTTGGGATATGATTGTGCTACATTTCTTTTGGGGATTCCTAAAGTACCTTTAGGCACGGGAAACATCCCATGACACCTCTAGGGGTGGAACCCTCTCTGAGGGTTCCGTGCCTTTCGTACCCCTACATGGTGGTAATTCCTCTGGAATAGAGAGTGTGAACGGCCAAAACCAAACTAACACAGTTGCACAAGCATAACACTATACTGATTGCGCAGGACATTGAATTGGAAAGGCTATGCCTGGAGTTCGATGGCCAAGCAGCCAGCCACTCCCACTTCCTGAGCTATATAAGCAGTTCCTCTCAGCCTCATTGTAAAGCACTTTTTCTTTGCCCCACCATCCTCCCCTCCTCCTTCAGTGGTAGCACTCTCTCCTTAGGGGGATTCCTGAGGTACCTTTAGCCACGGGAACTGTCCCGTGGCACCTCTAGGGGTGGAACCCTCTCCGAAGGTTCCTTGCCTTTCGTATCCCTACAGGGTGGTAATTCTTCTGGAATAGAGTGTGCAAATGGCCAAAACCAAACTAACACAGTTGCACAAGCATAACACTATACTGGCTGTGCTGGACATTGCATCATAAAACACTTTCAGTCCCACGTACAAGTAGTTGTAAGATCTGAATCAAACATTTTTTCAAAAGTAGACACATAAGGAACAGGCACCCCCCTGTGTCTAGGGGTATATGGTGGCACTTCTCATCAGAAGGGCACCCACCTTATGCCATGAAACACTGCACCACTACTTTTTACATTGATACTTTGGTTAAAGGTGAACAGGGAACAGGGACAGCCAAGTGCATGTTAAAGGTACCACTAGTGGAGACCACACACAGATAACTGTCCACGCTGAGAGATGGGATCAAACAGGTTGCATATTTATTGCTGCACTGTTCTTACACAGTTTAGAAGGCATTACACTCACCTTGATCAGTTCACTACTAGCCATACATCATCATCGGCATATTCAATCACCACCCACTGTGCTGCACTGTTCACTTGTATACAAGTCTTTCACCTTTTGCTTTAAATAGGCTCGGCTGCTGCTTTATATAGAAATAACTCTATCTCCAAACTCTGTCTCCCATTTTGTGGGGTCCCAGTAGCCCTGGCTCTCCTGAGACCATTTGTGTAGTGGTACTGTCCCAGGCAGGCAAGTACTACCCTGGGGGAAGCGGTGCCACTGTGTGTTTTCTGTGTCAGCAGGTAGCATTACAGTGGTTCCGTACCTCAGCCTTATGATCTACTGCTAAATCAATTAACAGCTGCTCCGGCTGTGCATGCCTTCCTTCCAGTTTTACACTGACAGCCCTAGTGGCCCAAAGAACATGCTCCCTGACTGCACTCTTGCCAGGCCCCTACCCTGACAACATTACAAATTATATATTAACATTTCCATTACTGGGGAGGGTGGCAGGGTTCAGATTAGTTAACTATCCTCCCAGTTCTCCTGAAGATTTTACTTCCTAACCAGCCCCTCCACCTGTGTCCATCCAGGTTCTCCCTCAGTTGCTTGTAAGTCACCACAATAGTTCAGTTTTTTGGAAGGTGGCTAAGTGTTTTCTTGTGGCTGACCTCCACGTGCCTGCACATTGTTTTACTCTGCCATCCTGTGGAATTACTTGAAACTCTCCTCTGCTTGTGGTTGTTCTAAACTGCCATAACTGACCTTGGTCCCCTGCACTGGACTTACATGTCCTTCGTTTGGTACCCTTGTGCAGGTCCTGCAGGTCCTGCTGATGCATCCTGCCTGCTTGGGTTCTGCTCTTTATATAATGTATTTATCCTCTGTTTCTGGTGATGCTTTGACTGCGGCTCTGCTTTTGGGGCTCTGAGCTCTGGGCAGACTGGATGGGCCTTGTGGTCCTTATCTGCCGTCAACTTCTATGTTTCTATGTTTCTATGAGCTGTATAGAGTTGTATAATGCACAGTTCATAGCCTTGGTGACTCTATGTATATATTTATTTCCTATTCTAACAGTGTTTACTGACTGCTTGTGTTATGTTCATCTGCTTCTACCTGATTCTGTGTAATGCCTAACTTGTATCATGTTGTCCTCTGTATGAACTTGTTTTTCATTGTACTCTCCCAGGTCATACCTGAAAAAAGGCAAATGTCTTGTCTAGTGTACTTACCTGGTCAACAAAAGCTAAATAAATAAAATAAATAAACTCTGTTTTTGTACTGTTCTTTTTATACCCTTTTTAAACATGGTCCCATTTCTGTACCTGTACCTTGTTTTGTTTTGTGTGTGCACTTTAATTGTACTCTGATGTTTTCTGTGGTCCCTGTTCCCCTTCCACAGGATGCAATTAAAAACTAGATGTTGTCAGCTCAGTATGCTTTTCTTTGTAAAAACATTTAAATGAAATGATTGGTGTGCATGTACAGAAATATATTTTGCATTTCCTTTGCCTTGCTGATTATAAACAAATGTTTGTAACTTTAACATTTGCAACTTGTACTGCTGCTGACTGACAGCCCCAGGAACCTCATGTAAACTAGGTGTTGCCCTTGATGTGACCGGTCCTGAAGGAGACAATTTAAATAAATAAACGGTGCCAACACCACTTCAGTTTGCTTTTGAAATTCTCACTGAAAATGCCATTCCAAGTGCCTAGTACAGATTACCTTCTTCAATCTGACATGGACTTGACCGGATGGTATTGAATTTAAATAACTTCTGTGTATTATAGCACTGTACTTATGCAGTGCTAGTCAATCTAAATCCTACGTTAATACTGGAGGCATGAGAGCCCTCACACCAATCTTCTCACACCACCGTCTCTCACTCCTGTGAAACGCTATTTTTTTTGGGCTACTCTAGTGCAGTTTCTTGAATCTTTGGAGGTGGTTAGCAGCATATCTTAAAAACAGAACATTTATACTGAATGCAGCTACTCCTGCTAACTGTCCAACACTTACATGACAAATGTACTGAAAAAAATTCCTTTTTTATTGTTTTCTTTCTGTGAATTTTTCCCATGGTTCTTTTTGTCTCCTACCTCAACAATGAGGTCTCCATGGCTGCACCCATGCTCTGACTGAGAGTACAGGTAAGTGACTGCCTTGACAACTGTCTACAAATGCCACTTCATGATTGGCTGGAAAGCGGTGCGCGAGGGCTAGGAGGTTCACTCCCTGTCTCCATGAGAACCAAGTGATTCACCTCTGTAATGTGCCCAGTCCCCAGCCAACCTAAGTGTGGGATTCTGGGGGATCTCACGCAAACCCCAGTCTCCTAGATGGTAGGGTGGTGCACTGTCACCACACTACACGGTTGCCACAAAAGTAAATTATTATGTATCTTTATAAAATGGATAAAAGAAAATCCCATACTGGGATAGGAGGAATCCAGCCACACAACCACACTGCTATTACAATATAACTGCATGGGTTCATTAAGGTGCCTTGGGAGTTTTTTAGGGCTTTAGTCGCCATTTTACAAGTGAAAAAGTATACTTCACAGTATGCAAGGATATAGGGCCTTGTAAATGAGATGCTACATCTCAAATGGTACTCTTCTGGGGAGGGAAAGTCCCAAAAAAATAAAGGAATGCCAGGGTGGTGGTGCTGCCATCGTTAGGTTTCACTGAGGGCATCTGTGCAAAGTTCCGGGTATGCCACAACAATATCTCAGCCATCCATTGACAAATTGTTATACTGACAGGTTAGCAGTCGGCATCAGGCTCTTAGAATGCTGTCACTAGGCTGCACTGGGAGGCAGTGTCGGCTAGCAGTTAAGGAGCAAAACACTATGAGCCTTGGGACCAAGGTTTGTATCCGACCAGCACTACTTGCTCACTGTGTGACCCTGAACAAGTTACTTGGCCTCCCTGTGCTCATCCTCTGTCTGTCTGTCTCACTCTTTCTTTCTCATAACTGTACCTAACCTCCCTAGTTTGCTTAATCTCCTCAGTCTCGGCTAACCTCTCTGTGCATACCTAACAGCTACTACCACCTAGACTGTAAAGCACTTTAGGGTGCAGAGTGTATGAAAGATCCTATATAAAACTAAATCCTTTTCTTATCTTTGTGTTTCCTGACTTCTTTTGCTCTGTCTACTAATGTTGTCTTAAAGTGGTTTTATAATGGAATATGATCTTTTAGCACATTAGGGATGGTGAAGGGTGCACTAGCATTCTAGTTCCAAATTCCAGTTTCTTCCAGTTGCCCTTGTTACTAGTTTATCACTAAATATGTGTAGCTGAATTAATTTAAAAACAAATGTTCTTGCTGCTCCAACCTTTTCTTGAAGAGCCCCAACGGAATGAAACACTTGTCCCTCAAGCAAATCATGCAACCCACACCCTGTGTAGCAATGCTGAATGGCAGAAATACTTATAGAGTTGTACTGTTTTGCCTTGTGTTTCAGCTTCAGAGAACAATGTATTTATATTCATTATTTGGTCAGTAGGAGGTTTTTTTGTTATTTATATTAGAAGCCTTTTCCTGCCTCCACATGTTGCCAGGGCTAGTCCCTTGGTCACTCTCTCCCAATCCCATGCTTTATGTAGACTGGGGGACAGACTGTTGGCACACTTAGCCTCCATGGGCCTTTCTGAGGTCCTCTCTGTGTGGGAAAGGGAGGGGAGGAAGGATAGAATTAGGAGGAATGAGATAGAGGTGTTTCATAGATGGCTTAAGGGATAGTGTCGGGAGAGAGGGTACCAGTTTGTGGGAGACTGGGAAGACTTCTGGGATAGGAGGCTCTGCAAAGGTGATGGACTCCACCTGCCAAGAGAAGGAGCCTAGGCACTGAGGCAGAAGTTTGACATGTATGTCACATGTTTAAATTGACTGCAGGGGAGACTAGGACTAATAGAACCACAGCGATAGATGAGAGGAAGGGAATCTGGGGGCTTGTGCAGCTCAGAGGTTATAAACAAGTGGCCAAGAGTACCAGAAGTCAGACATTGCTCGATGCACTCCAGGACTGTCTCCTGGTACAGCTAGCTAAGGAACCTACCAGGCAGACTGCCATTCTGGGTGTGGTCCTTACTAACTCAGACTTGGTAGGAGCTATGAGAGTAGGGGAGCCACTTGGGAACAGCAGCCATAACTCCATTTGGCTTGAACTGGGCTTGGGGTCCAAAAAAACACAGCTGAGAACTGAAGTCCTGGATTTTAGAAGGCTGGACTTTAGCAAGCTGAGGGAGATGGTCAGGGAAAAGTTAGAGTAGACAATATAGGTAGGGTGGAAGAGAGAGATGGGGATAATAATGAGGGCCATTTTTGAGGCATCTACATTATGCATGAGAAAGGTAACCAAAAGGAACACGTTCAAGGGACCATTATGGTTCTTGACAAGACTCAGGGAAGCAGTGAGGGCCAAGACAAAGGACTTCTGCAAGTACAAAGAAAATCAGGGGGAGGAAGACTGGGGAGAGTACTCACTGAGAAATAGGGAGGCAAAGCAGACACAGAGGTGCGTACTGCAGAAGGAGTCAAGAGTGCAGAAAAACATTTCTTCTGCTATATTAGGGAAAAAAGAAAGAAAAAGGTAGAATTATTAAGCTATCAGGGGAGGGTATGGTGATAGAGGAGGACGGCAAAAGGCTGCTGTTCTTAATTATTATTTTTGTTCAGTTTTCACTAGGGAGGATGAAGGGCCCGTGCCTGACAGTTGCATCAAAGTGGCCACCTAAGGGAGTCCTGGAGATGAGGCAGCCAATATTTACAAGCAAAAAGGTCCAGAAAGGTCTGGCAGCCCTAAAGATAGATAAAGCCCTGGACCATATGAGTTACATTCGGGGATATTCAGGGAACTGGCTGTGTCCCTGGTAGGACTATTCAACAGTTCACCATGGATGGGGATAGTTCCAAAGAAGTAGAGGGTGGCAGACATCATTCCACTCTATAAAGAGGGGTTGGGGACAAGGAACACATGGGAACTACAGACATGTCAGTCTGACCTCTATCGTAGGAAAGCTGATGGAATCACTGATCAAAGAAGACCTTGTGGACTACCTGGACAGCAAAGGTCTCCAGGACAATAAACAACACAGGTTCATGGCAGGGAGGTTTTGTTAGACTAATCTCATAGTTTTCTTTCATTGGGTGATGATGGAACTGGATACGGGCAATGCCGTGAATTTGTACTACTTCAACTTCAGCAAGGCTTTCGACTTGATGTCCCACAGTTGCTTGCTGAAGAAGATGGAGGATCTGGGTGTGGCTAAGGACATAGTAAACTGGGTAGGTAACTGGCTAAAGGGGAGGCAGCAGAAGGCTGTGGTTGACTGGGTCAAATCAGAAGAGAGGGAGGTCATGAGTGGGGTACACAAAGAATCTGTTCTGGACCCAGTCCTCTTCAATTTGTTAATCAGTGACACTGGAGAAGGAATCTGGGGCAGGTTATATCTTTTCGTAGAGGACACTAAGCTATGTGGGAGGATGGATAGCAACAAGGGAATCAAGGAAATGCAGAATGGTTTAAAAAAGCTAGAGGGATGGTCTAAGGTTTGGCAGTTGAAATGTAATATCAAAAATCCAAGGTGATGCAACTAGGGAATAAGAAGCCCAGGACAGAATTCTGGAGAGGTGGTGTGAAACTTAGTACTAGAGCCTAGGAAAAGGATCTTAGACTTATCATCAGTGATACCCTCAAATATTCAAGCCCATATAGCAAGGCCTATGGTAAGGCAAGTAGGATGCTATGGGTATTGATAGCAGGAGGAAGGAGGAAAAAATACCCCTTTATAGGTCTTTGGTGAGGCCCATACCTGGAGTACAGCACCCAGTTCTGGAGCCCTCACCTCAGGAAAGATAGGGACAGGTTGGAGATGGTGCAGTGCAGGGTAGCAATGATGATTCAGGGCCAACAGGGCAGGTCTTACGAGGAGTGTCTCAAGGCATTGAACATGTACTCGCTGGAGACCAGACGAGAGAGAGAGAGTGGAGATATGATAAGAGATCTTCACATTTCTAAAAAGAATTAACAAGGTGAACTACAAGGCACTATTAAGCTTGAGTACTACTTCAAGGGCATGAGTGCAAGCTTCAGGATGAACATGAGGAAGTATTATTTTACAGAAAGGGTGGTGGACCTATAGAACAGTCTACCAACTGAAGTGGTGGGCACTAAAATAGTTAATGGTTTCAAGCACAGTTTGGACAGAATGAAGGGTCCAGTGATCACTTGAGTAGACAGAAAGTGGAAAGAGAATAGGGGAGAGGAGGGGGAGGACTAGGACACTTAATGAACAGTAGGTCCCCCAGGGTTGGATAGGAAACTCGAGCAGACTGGATGGGCCATTGGTCTCTTTCTGCCATCATTTTCTATGATTAAATCTATGTTTTCCCGATCACTTCCCCCCATCTGTGTTTCACCAAATTTTCAAATATTCCTAGCACTGTGCTAGGAGTTAACAGCATATTTTTAGCAGAACCCCTTCTTTAGCCAGTCCTCACAGCATAAATGATCATTTATTAGGTGGTGATCCTCAGCTCCTCTATTGTTTTCCAACTCTCTTTACAGATTCTTGCAGCACTGGACTCTGTATACATAAGTGATCCACAAAGGCTCCAGAAGCTGCAATACCCAGGACTCTGTCAGTGACCAACCAGTCTGGTTGTCCACATGAAACCATTTATCTGGTGTATGACTAGTAGCAGTATTATCCCTTCCTCATTATGTACATAAACCTGCATTCCACAACACATGGTGTCATGACCTACACATGCTGTAGCAGCAGGCCATCCATTGGTGCAGATGGTTGTGGCATGGATCATTACCTACCAGCCATGTAAAGCCACCTCCAGCCCCAATCCAACTCCACCCATGGAACAAAGTTAAATGGTATACACAAAGCCAGGTATGACTGGTTTTGAATACCTGGTGGGGAGGTTATAAGTTTTAATCTGTGGAAGGAAGGTCCCATGTCACAGCCTGTATGAAGACTAGAAAGCTTGGATCAGACTCCCACATTTCCTCATCCCTCCTTCATGGCACAGAGGGGCAACAGCACCCCTAAGATGTTTTATTTTTGTAAATAAAACTAATTATGTTTGCTTGCACACATGTACAAGAAACATAGTGCCATCATCCGAGATTTCAGAGGTGTGTCACCTCCTCCTCCAATTCAGTCAGTGTGTTGGTAGGCGTGGCCCCTGTAAGACAATGCATGCTGGAGCTGTCTATGACAAGCTCCAAAATGCAGTGGCATACAGTCGAAAGGGGGAGCTACGCTTGAGTGAGCAGCGATAAGATATCGCCTGCTCATGCGCAGCTCCCCCTACACACACACACACACAGACAGAAACGACGCATACTCGCGTGCTGCCCTCCCGCCTCAGCACACATCGCATAGCCGACGGGGTGCCCAATCCCATGTCGGCCAAAGGCGCCCCCAAAGCCCAAATGCCACACTGGGTGCCTCACCCCAGCGTGGCAACTCATAGAATAGCCGACGGGTGCCCAGTCCCCGTCAGCTTCACTGTCTCCCTCCCCATGCTATCGCCGATGGGGGGTGCTCAACCCGCCGGCTTCACTCTCCCCTCCCAGTACAAGGTGCTATGCTGGGAGTCCGCCCAGCGGGCAACAATGCTATGGCCGACGGGATGCCCAATCCCGCCGGCTGAACGCCCCCACCGTCCTTGTGCCATGCTGGGAGCCCACCCAGCGTGGCAAACGCCCCGCATCGCCTATTTTTTTTTTTTCAACCTGAAAATAAAAATGGTCCCACGTAGTCTCCCAGCCCCCGCAACCCGCACCCACCCACTGCGCACCCTGCTTCCCACATCCCCTCACCCCATACTTACCTCCGGAGTCAGCGCCATTATCTTCGTGACTGGAACACGCCTGCACTTTCAAACTGAATGCTAACTGAGGAAATGCTGGTAAGCTGTATAATGGGCCAGAGAGGGGTTTTCACTTTATTGCATATCCAGATTGTTTATCAGACCAATTAACATGGTTGATTCTTCATGAATGATGTCACTGTCATGGCGCATCAGTTCAAGGGTGATTTCGCAGTCACTGTGCGAAATCACCCTTCGGGCCCAAATAATGCCATGATAGTGACATCATTCATGAGAAGGGGTCCCAAAAACCCCATGTTGAAAATTTGGTGCAAAAATTCCAAAAAATGACTGTTTTACGAGCGTGCGTTGCGCAGTTCCTACGCAGGCTCGTAAGTTCGCAAATTTTCAATATTTTCACTCCAGATTTTCAATGTTGCCATTTTACCACACCTTCTTATGAGTAGTACAGCTGTCATTTTTCACATCTCACCCAAAACGTGTTTCCGCCCATGTAGCGCACAATGGCACAGTCGGTGAGCAAAATCAATGTACGGGACAAATTAAGAAAATCACAGTGACACTGTTCATGAGCAGAGGTCTTAAAGTGGCTATGTTGAAAATTTGGTGAAAAAATTCCTAAAAATGACTGTTTTACGAGTGTGCATTGCGCAGTTCCTACGCACGCTCGTAAGTTCGTGAACTTTCAATATTTTCACTCCAGATTTTCAACATTGCCATTTTACCACACCTTCTTATGAGTAGTACAGCTGTCATTTTTCACATGTCACCCAAAACGTGTTTCCACCCATGTAGCACACAATGGCACAGTCGGTGTGCGAGATCAATGTACGGGACAATTAAGAAAATCACAGTGACACTGTTCATGAGCTGAGGTCTTAAAATGGCTATGTTGAAAATTTGGTGAAAAAATTCCAAAAATGACTGTTTTACGAGTGTGCTTTGTGCAGTTCCTACGCACGCTCATAAGTTCGCGAATTTTCAATATTTTCACTCCAGATTTTCAACATTGCCATTTTACCACACCTCCTTATGAGCAGTACAGCTGTCATTTTTCACATCTTGCCCAAAATGTGTTTCCACCCATGTAGCGCACAGTGGCGCAGTCGATGTGCAAAATCAATGTATGGGACACAGTAAGAAAATCACAGTGACACTGTTCATGAGCAGAGGTCTTATAATGGCTATGTTGAAAATTTGGTGAAAAAATTCCTAAAAATGACTGTTTTATGAGGCGTATGCTATGTAGTTCCTATGCATGCTCGTAAGTTTGCGAATTTAATATTTTCACTCCAGATTTTCAACATTGTCATTTTATTACACTTCCTTATGAACAGTACAGCTGTCATTTTTCACATGTCACCCAAAACGTGTTTCCACCCATGTAGCACACAATGGCACAGTCGGTGTGCGAGATCAATGTACGGGACAAATTAAGAAAATCACAGTGACACTGTTCATGAGCTGAGGTCTTAAAATGGCTATGTTGAAAATTTGGTGAAAAAATTCCAAAAAATGACTGTTTTATGAGTGTGCTTTGTACAGTTCCTACGCACGCTCGTAAGTTCGCGAATTTTCAATATTTTCACTCCAGATTTTCAACATTGCCATTTTACCACACCTCCTTATGAGCAGTACAGCTGTCATTTTTCACATCTTGCCCAAAATGTGTTTCCACCCATGTAGCGCACAGTGGCGCAGTCGATGTGCAAAATCAATGTATGGGACACAGTAAGAAAATCACAGTGACACTGTTCATGAGCAGAGGTCTTATAATGGCTATGTTGAAAATTTGGTGAAAAATCTCTAAAATGACTGTTTTATGAGCGTGCATGTATGTAGTTCCTAATGCATGCTCGTAAGTTTGCGAATTTAATATTTTGATTTTCAACATATTTTATTACACTCCTATGAACAGTATAGCTGCATTTTTCATATGTTTGTACTGCTAAGACATGGACGTATAATGCTACAGTAGCAATGTTAGGATAGATACAACTGACAGTTACTGTCATGAGCAGAGGTCTTAAATGACTATGTTGGAAAATTTTATGATAAAGTCCATAAATGACTGTGTTAAGAGTGAGCATTGCGCAGTTTCCATGCACCTTCGTAAGTTCATGACTTTGTAATATTTTCAGTCCAGATTTTCACCAGTGGCATTTTCCACACTTCCTATGAACAGTACAGATGTCATTTTCACAACATGGCTGAAGCGTGTTTCACACTTTCAGCGCAGAGATGCGTGGTTGCTGTGGGAAATCATTGTTCGGCACAGATTAAGAAAATCACAGTGACACTGTTCATGATCGGAGGCACCAAAATGCCTGAGTTGACAATCTGCTGTAAAAAATCCCCAACCTAATTATATTACGGGTGTGTGTTGCACAGTTTCTATGTACGCTCGTGACTTCACCATTTTTTTTAATATTTTTATTGCAGATTTCCAACGTTGCCATTTCTTACACCTCCCCATGAACAGTACAGCTGTCATTTTTTACATCCTGTTCAGAATGTTTTTGCACCTGTGGTGCTAAATGCCGTAGTCGCTATGCATAAGCAGCTTTCGGCTAACAAACTGATATTCCCCCTGTTCATGAGGTGGGGTCACAAAAAAACATGTTGAAAATTTGGAGTGAAAATACCAACTAATGCCTGAGGTATTAGGGTTTCCAACCATAACGCCCAACCCTGTAGAGAATGACAGGCATCAGGGGTGTGACTTGGGATTCTTGCCTGTAATGCTCATACCATTCCACACCCTGCAGCCAGTGAGGCATCGAGTATGCCTTGGACTCTTCAGCCCCAAAGTTCACCCCATTCTTCTATATTGCACCCATCTCACCATATTTCCTAATGAAATGGGTGCACATAAGGCCAAAGACCCCAAGAACACCATGACACTTGTCAGTGTCTGCAGGGTGGGTGTGGTGAAATGGCGCGCACAGTCGCGCCTGATGACCCAAATGCACACCCCAATGCCTGTCACTCTCTGCAGGGTAGTGGTGGGGTTGGCTTCAGTTCAATTCTTCACTGCCATTCCTATTACGCAGCTCTGTAACTTCTACACTACCACTGCCAATGCCAGCAAGCAAACATTCGGCATTGACAAATGCTTGTTTCTCTATAGGGATGCAGCAGTCCTGGTCATGGACTGCCACAGCTTACAATTCCCTGCTCCTGCAGTGCAAGGGATCTATTCCAGGGATGACCTGGGTTTCTGTCTGAAAACCCATGCTCTAGCTACACTCCAACCCTAGTTGCCCTCTTCTATTGTGTGGAGCTTTTCACCCACATGAGGTGACCAAGGTCTGTGAATGCTAGCTGCTATCCTTTGGTTGTGAGTCAGTATGGGCACAGAGTAGCACAGGCTGGCTGTGCATGAATCACAGGTACTGTAAATTGGCCCCATACATGAAAAAGGCCTCACAGGAAAAGGTTAACATGATCCTTCTGATCATTGGAGGTCTTTCAAGATAATAAATCCTACAAGCTTGGATTTACATTTTCTAAAGAAGAAGGGCAGAATCTGACAAAAGATGGCTTGAAATGAATATATCAGGTGTGGCTGTATGTTCATAATAATTGAATTTAGGCTGCCCACCAAGGTAAGTGGTAATTCTAACCTCCTCTACAGATTTGACTTGATTGTTTCCAGGAGGGAGGATCATTCACTGTAAGTACGAGTCCTGCAGATATATTCATTAGTTTCTACACGAAAAAGTAATTTTGTATCACACTGGAGTTATCTCTCACCCTTTTCTATAGTTTATTTAGTAGCCTAAAAAGCACTATATCAATCTATGCTTCACAAGAATGCCAGAAGCGAATGCTTTTGATTTACTAAAGAGAGCAAATCAGAGGTCTATCATATATCTTTGGGTTTTCATTATTGCTCCCTTCATGGATGAATGCCTCTGTTGTTCATGTCAAGTATTGGAGGCAAAGTAGCCTAATGATTAAAGCTCAGAGCTGTGAACCAGGGGGACCCTGATTCACATTCCACTAAAGCCACTTAGTTTCTTGAGAAAAGTCACTCAACCTTCCATATGCTCTAATTTATACAGCTGTAAAACTAGGTATAAGCAGAACCCTACTGCAAACAAGATGCTACATTACAAAAAATATTTCCAAGGGATTCTGCCTCTTCACTTGACTATCCTGAATAAACAGGCTGTTAAACAGTAAGGAAAAATGGTGTATTCTGTACCAAAAGAGATGGAAGGAGGGAGGAAGAGGGGAGTAAAGATAAGATGTAAGTGAATAGCGTAGTGGTTGGAGAGCTGCTTGCCATGTCAGCAATGTCAGCCTGAGTCCCCAGTCCAGGACTCTGCAGCATGCCAGCAGGAGCCTAGGTAGTATCCACTTAGAGGCTTCCTGTTCTTGGGGGAGGGGGTGGTATGCCAGAGTTCTGTTTGTCTGCCCTCTGCTAGTGCCCAGAGAGCAGATATCAGTGCACTGGAGAGGAACAGGCTCTGAATCAACTCTCCACTGCATGTAAGTACTTGGAGCCCTCACTGCACGAGTCTTGGAGGAAGGGGGGAAACAACACTGACTCTGGCATTCTCATGCCCTGCACCTCACCTGACCACACTGAATCTTGTGTTGGGGGCAGTTTTAAACTCTGGCAAGGCATACAAGCTGTAAGAGATGCTGGCTAGGCAATGGGGGTTAGAGATAGAGTTTGCTGTGAAGAAGTCCGATGGGGATAGCCAATGAGGAAGGAAGGAAGGAAGAATGGAGTGTTTTGATATGAACTACTGTACATTCTGCTCTCATTATAACCATCTTTGGGAGTCAAGCACTTTGTTACTCTGAAAGTTATTTAAACAGGAGTTAATGTTGCTCAGAGCAACAGTAATGTAGTTTTACTTTGAAACAGAGGGAGATAGTAGTGAGTTTTATAACAGAGCACCCTTAAATGGGAATGAGGGATAGTAGCTATTCTCTAAACCGGCTGAACTGTGGACTCATTTAAGGATCTGCACACAAAAGTTGATAGATTTAGAAGATTTCAGTGATCTAAAAGGATACCCCAGGATAAATATTTTGCACAGTTTCATTTTAATTCTTTCTCCCTACAGTCTTCACTGAACTTTTACTGGTACTGCCACTCAAAAGAAGCCCCCAAATTGGTCTCCAAAATACCCTTGTGAGGTTTAAAAAATAATTAAGATTTTTATTTAAATGTTAGAGACATGTGCAGAAGGCAAGCATGCTTACAAACAAAATATAATTGATGCCCAAAGGCTTACTATTCCAATAAAATATTTTTCCGTTAAAATATTCTTTTTATGATTCTACCCCCAGCAGACAGACTTGAGCTCATTTGTCTTTGCCCTGTAGGCAGAATTGCTGTTAAATATGGAAAGACAAAGATAAGCTCAATCAGGGCTAGTGTGTGTTCATATGGAACACGGGGTTGGGGAGAGAACTGAAACATTTTACAGGACAGCTCTCCATTTTGATGAGGAAATTTGGCAGACACAAACACACATTCACCCGTGCATGCATCCACAAACATGAACTCACACATACTTTGGGAAACAAAGATGCACTTAGAGGCACAAACCCAAGTGCACACATAGACAATCCCACTCATACAGAAACACATTAACATTTTTCCTAGTCAAAAATTACAAATAAATAAATATGTACACATGCCTGCAGAAATGCACAAAGACATACTGTATGCATCTGCATGCAAAAGACAGATGATAATGTATTAGTAACCATGCACAACAAGCTGTGTTTATATCAAGGGATTCTGATGATATCATAGGGACCTTGACAGCAAAGCTCAAGATGCCCCTGATGTTTTCCAACCCCCAAGATAGAAACTCAGTCAAGTTGTGCATGGTGGCCCACGTGTTATTTTGTAGAACTTATGCTATGTAATATAAAATTAAAAAAAAATGCTTGTTTCCTCCCCAAGAAATCTTTGATTTATTTTTTTTTTAATTTAAAACACTTGGAAACCCACCCTCACCCAACTGCTGAAAACCCATCTGGGTCAGGGGTGGGATTCCCTTTTTAAAATGATGAGACAAAAGAATATGTTGTGTTAGGGAAGGGTCTGCATTTTGTGTGTGAGGGAAATGAAAGTAAAACAGCAGGTGGCAGAAGTTTCCATTCAAACGCAGACGGGTACAACAGCACTATATGAACTTTGAACTGCATTACAACCGAGGCCTTAGCTTTGCTATAAGTGCTGGCATATAGCCCCAACCTATGCACTTTTGTCCTGTGCCTTTTTGTCCTGCACCATCATGTGTTCTATGTCTCCTGTTGCTTATATCTGCATATTACTGTGTACTAAATATTTCCCTTATATTGCTGCTATATCAGGTAATTGTTATATGTTCCATGCAATATCCAATGTACTCCATGTGTTGTTGCTTGTAGTTTAATGCAATTGTATCCATATGCTGCTATTTGCCTCTTATTTGCTGAGTTGATAACCTGCGTGTTATCCAACCCCCTTGAACCCCCTCCCCCGCAGGTCACACCGGGAAATGAGCATCTTGTTGCTCAGTGTGCCTTTCCTGGTGAAACTATTTCAATAAATAAATAGCATGAAAATTCATGCATACCAAGGGGTAACCATACACTATAATGATGTATGGCACACATCTGAACTTAAAAAGACGGAAGCATCAAGTTTGGTCGACAGTGACAATGCCGACCTCCCCCACAGCGACTGCACAATACCGATGCAGGTATTGTGCCACCTGTTTTAAAGGTGTTTTCTGTGGGGGCTGTGCCTCTATACACCCCCCAGTGGGGTTTGCAGCCCGCACCCTCTAGGATTGGATTCCAACTCCAGGTCAGAGTTGGTCTGGGGAGGGGCGGAACACTGGGGGAAAGGACCATTACCGTGAATGTCGCCATAATGGTCTTTTTTCCTGTTTTGCTGTCGGGGTGTTGACCAAAAGGGGTACACCATAAAAAGACTGAATCAGTTACAGTGAATCTTTTTTTTTTTCAACTATTTTTCTGGCCTCTCCGTCTCGGAACTCTCTCCGGCCACTGTACTCACCTGCTTGCTCTACCGCCCGCTGTGTTCCCCTACATCTTCAATTTCACTGCAGCTCCCTGGGACAGGAGGAAGCAGCAACCCAGGGAAACCGCAGGGGCAGTGATGCGGAACCAGCATTGGGCATGTGGCGAGGGCACTGACAGGGCCATCGCCTATCCGAGGCGGAGGGTATTTTCTTGGTTACTCCCTCGACATTGGACGTGCAATGCTAACCATCCCGCAACGTGAGTGCTCCCACCCTTGTCCGGAAGGCAGCTGCTGACGTCTACCCCATGCTTGTGAGCCCATGAACATCACAGTGCCGCTGGTCTCCACTGGAGGCCACTGCTGCACTGGGCTTCCCCTTGATCCCTCCCCGAGAGAAGAGAACAGTCCTATGGATGTTCAATCCTCTCTCTCCCCTGCTGATCCACGGTGGGCCGGGCTCACCCCCAAACCCGGGTCGCCGGCATGACGCGAGGTGTGGCGGCCAGCGCCTCAACCCTCAGCGCCACTGGGCCAGCTATTACTGTGAATGTTATCGGACGAGATTTATTACAGCTCACAAAATGATAAAGATCAAAAAGTGCCAACTCCAGTCAGGTAAACATCGCAACATTTCACTGCTGACATAGCTTCCTCAGTGGGGCAAAGTCTACCCATGACATGAATACATGCAAGTATACACACACAATTAAAAGCAGAAAAACATACATACACTCCCATGCACACACACTTCTTAGGGTTCAGCAGTAAGTTAATTAGAAGATCGGTGATTCTAGTCCATCATCATGACATGAACTCAGACCCCAAGTGCTGCAGCTTAAGTGCAATACTAGAAGATTGCTGTACTGTTGGTATGTACCACTCTTTGGATGTGATGTTCAGTCAAGGCCTCCTCTGCCCATTTCTGATGCAGTACATGCAGAAGTCAAAAAACCCATGGCACTTTTTGCAAGAATAGGGGATCTTCCTCATTGTCTTGTCCAACATTCTGCTTCCTAATGACATTAGTTCAAACAATTGTCCATGGCACTGTGTGGGTACTGATGAGCCGAATGGCTACCATTACATGTTTATAGTCACTGAAAGACCAGTCTCCCACATTGTTTTTAATGCAATTTGGGGTTACACTGTGTATAAAATGCATTTTATAAATACACATGTTCCTTCTTTTAATTCTTATATTTTGGCTGAAATCAGTGCCAATATTACAAGGGATGGTACATTATTATTGTTCTTCACAAGAAAGGTAGGCTGCTAACCGCAACTACTGGTCTACTAGAGTATCTGCTCCACAGAGTATCTGCTCCACAGAGACACACTCTGGCCTTACAGCTGGCAGCACTAGGACCAAAGGAACCAGAACATTTGAGGCTGATGACATCAGTGCATGGCACCAATGAGTAGCACTATGAGTGGGTGCTTGTCAAGACCATGACATCAAAAACCATGTGGTCAATAACAGTGATGCGCGGTTAGTACAAAACCATGTGGTCCAAAACTGTGCAGATTACAAATACCAACTCCAAAATTGTGCATTGCTGTTATAACCGTGCGTTTTTTTTACTGCGCATATTTGCACTCATGATTTTGACCAGATACCCTACGAGTGCACCTGTAATATATGATGCAGTGCTGGCCCTAACAGCCTCAGTACCTTTTCTATCAAGGAAGAGAGTAAGAAAAACAATAGAGTGGAACATTTTTTGATTCACAACATAACTAAAACACAATAAGGCATAAGATAACCCACATGTTCCTGGAAAATGAGATGAAAAACCCAACTAATCAACTGCAGCCCATACACCTGGGGGGGGGGGGGATGAACACACAAACAGTAAACAATCATGAGTCTGAGGGGATGGTGACTGGTGAATGCGATTCTTTGGAAGGGATTTATTTATTGAACTGTTTCACCAGGAATACATACTGAGCAGCAATTGCTCATTTCCAGATGTGTCCTGGGGGAAGGGACAAGGGATAAGACACAGTATGAAACAATTCAGAGTAAACCACATTTACAATTCAGAGGAAACTGCATTTTGATACAATAGGCAATAAGAGATATTCAAGTACATCAAGATTTGAGGTAAGTAACTTTACTAACTTAGAAGAACCAATCTTCTACATAGCCCTATGCTTTGGTTACGTAACCGGCAGTAACAATCTCCAGACTGGAATAGTTAGAGACAAATAGGGCTCATAAGGGAAGCATTCCCTGAAGTATAGCCAACCAAAAACCTACATATTTCCTAGACAGTACATCTAGGATGTGGCATTAAGTAAAAATGTAAACAGTATTCCAAGTTGTGGACCTGCATTTTTCCACAATAGGGACTCCTCACAGGGAGGCCAGGAAAGTGGTCACAGTGTAAGTGGAATGGGCTCTTACAACACGATGTGTTGCTTCCCTGCCAGGAAAGAGCAGTGCTGGTTACAACTGACAATTGGTTAGACAGACATTGCTTAGAAATTGGGTTTCCCTTGAAATTAGGGTCAAAGAACAACAGCTGAGATGATTGTCTGTGTTCTTTGTTTCTATTGGGGTAAAAGCAGAGGATTCTTCTGGCATCAAGCAGGTAGAACAATACTTCAACAAGATTCTCCGATTCGGGGAAGAATATTGACACCACCAAGAACAGGTTAATAAGGCAATCTGACACTGCCTTTGGAAAGGACATCGTGTGTGCAGAGAACCAAACTGCCTAATCCTTGTGGAATACTTTGTATGGAGGATCAGTCACCAGGGCATGTAGCTATGAGATTCTGCAAGCCAAAATGATGGCATTTTTTTTCCATGTGAGACATTTAAACTTGCGTGTGACAGCTGGCCTGAAAGGATAATTGATCACCTTTCCCAGAGCTAGGTCAATGTCCCAGTTAGCTACTGGGTTCTTCACCAGTGGCTGAAGTGAAGAATACCTTTGAGAAATCTCCTGAAGAAAGGCAACTGTGCCACTGGAAGCAAACTCACAGATTCGTAATATGTCAAGATGGCAGATAGATGAACTTTGAGGGAGGTATACTACAAGTCAGATTAGAAATGTTCAGAAGGTACTCCAAAACCTGTCACAAGGGCAGGTGAAAGGGTCAAGAGATGTGTTTTGCACATCAGATTGAAAATAATTTCCATTTGGTGCCATAGACATTTCATGCGGATTTTTTTGCTGCCAGTTATACCTAGGACACAGTAGGATACGCAAATCTACCAATTTCTATACTCTTAGGAAACAAGCTTTGAGATACAGAAACTTAGGTTTGGATCCAACAGCTTTTCTTCTAATTGGGTCAGGAAGCTGGACCTCATCAGAAGGTACACTTGTCCATGAACAGCCATCTGACCCAGCAATGGGTACTGCATTTGCCTCGACCAGCATGGTATTATGAGGTACCATGAGGACCATTTTTACTCCACTGGGACTGCAGCTCACAGAGGACCTTCTAAAACAGAAAGCATTGACCTGTCCACTGCAGATTGAACACATCCTGCCACAAAGATCTTTGCTTGTGATTTCTGGAGCAGAAGAGCAGCAATTTTACATTGTGGAGTTATGCAAAAAGGTCAGTCTTCAGCATAGTCTAATCATTGACCAAGGCTTGAACCATGTCCTCGTCTAGGGTCCCCTATCATGTGGTTGTCTACTAGGAACTTCTTCACACATGAAAGATGAGTGATCTGATCTGAACATTGTTTTCTAGTGCCCTCTGTGAAAACCTCACTGCTTCTCTGCACAGAGGCTGGGGTGGTTGCCTCCCTGTTTTATTTTTGAGGCAGAACATGACACACTTGTTATGTATTAGGAGACACACTACTTTGTTGCAGTTTCCATTTACTAGGGTTTGTAACATGTGCAGTACCGCCCTCATCTCCAGTACATGTGACGAGTATCCTTTGAAATCAGTAAAAATTATTGCAGCAAATATTGTTGCGCAAATTGTTTAACCTGCCAGTCACTTTTTGACTGTGTCCACCACCCATCCTCCTGTGGCTGTTGAACTCCAGCATCATCGTGAACCAGACTGACCTGGTGGCAGCAATGGTACCAACATCCAGAGCAGCCTGTCGTGACATGGGTGAGGGAGGTGGGGCATTCCCCTTCAAAGGTGAGCCACTGCAGTGTCAGTAGCTCAGTAGGTAGCACACTCGTCTCTGAGGCCGGGAGATCAGAGGGCTGTGGGTTCAGTTCCCACATCTGGCACTTGGGTTAATATCCCAGTACTGACACTGTAGTGCAGCATGAGAGGGGTGCTGCACTTCTGAGCTGCCGTCTTTCCGATGAGACGTTAAACCAAGGTCCCATCTGCCTGGATTGGTAGTTGTTTAGGTGGATGTTAAAGATCCCATGGCACTTTTCGAAAAGAGTAGGGGAATTTCCCCCATGTCCTGGCCAAATTTCCCTTATTCACTAAAAATACCACTGACAGCTTAATCTGGTTCAAGGTCAGTTGGCATTCATCTGTATCCCCCTCCCCCGGGTCGTGCCTGAAAATAGGCAGGATTTGTCTAGTGCACTTACCCGGTCAACAAAAACTAAATAAAAAAATAAATAAATAAACTGCAAGAAGATCTGTGCGGATCCTCTGTACTGTTGCAGGGTTTTATTTAACTCTAAAAATTGATTAGCATTTTGCACATAAAAGTTCTAAAACATTGTGAAAATGCATAGCACTTGCCTCACTGTGTTTAACAAACACAACACTTCTAGAAAACCTATATAAAAGCTTTCTGTACAGTTAGTATTGTTCCAAGAAAAAAAGTGCTAATCAATTATTTAAAACCCTGCTGTTGTGGCAACTTGCCTCACCTGCCAGCCACTTTTTGACTGTGTCCACCACCCACCCACCTGTGGCTGCTGAACTCCAGCATCATTGTGAACCAGACAGACCTGGTGACAGTGGTCAGTACCGGCATCCGGGGAAGCCTGCTGTGACATAGGTGAGGAGGCAGGGCATTCCCCTTCAAAGGTGAGCTGCTTCTAGTGGCTCTCTGCAGAGTGGCTCTCCATGTGAGTGGCTCTCGCAGGAGTGGCAAGAGTCCTTGTCAAGAGTCACAGGGGGATGGCATAGCGGGGGGCTATATTTTTAAAACTGTATTTGTTTGCAACGTTGTTTTTAGAGTTTAGTGTAAGTTGTGTGTATAGCATCATACCTGTTTGGATTGTCATGTTACATATTTGTTTAATGGGGAGGTTGGAGGTTGTGTGAGTGTGCTAATTAGATGGTCTGAATGTGGCAGTTATTTGTTTGTATTAGTACTTAATGTCTGTTGGTTGTTTGTATAGTATTAGGGTGCTTTATGTTCTTTGGCAGTGGGTTTGGGTAATTTAATTAGGGTGAGTTTTAAATTGTATAAAACAGCAGTCAGAAGATGTACCTTGGCTTCAGAGCCCAGTGAATTTAATTACCTATCCTTCATCCCTGCTGCTTGACCTCTGCCCTGTTACTGACCTCACTTTATCAGCTATGGTGACTAGGCACTGTAAAGAGGTCAGGATTGGGAGAGGGCAGGATGGTAGGCAGTGGGATGTTGGAGGTATAGCAGGAGAGAGCCATATCGGGGTGGTCAGGACCAGGAGGTGCCCTGGGGTAAAATGGAACTGTGAGAGAGGCCACACGTGTTTGGTACCCATACCCAGAGCTCCCACTGTACCAAGTGGGCAGGTAGCCATTGGGTTGGCAACCTCCACTAATCCACTTTGGGCAGTTCTATGTAATGCCAGATTAATTAGGAACAAGACTTCAACCATTGCGGACTTGATTTCCTCAGTTCATTTGGCTTGCATTACAGAGGTCTGGTTGGGGGATGACATGGGTCCAGTTTTGGAAGCGTCCATCCCGGCTGGGTTCTCCATAGTGCACTGCCTGAGGAGGGAACACAGGGGTGGTGGTGGGACCTTCTGTTTTAGATCTGACCTGAACTTTTCTGTGCACCCAGTGGGTTCCACTTTGTCATTTGAATGCATAGCCATGTGTGGGGGTCCAGGTGCAGGCTGCAGAATCCTTCTCGTATACTGGCCTTTGGGGGGCAAGGGGGAATTTCTGCAGGAAGTTACAGACTTTGTTAAAGATAGGGTGTTAGAGTCACCAAGATGGTGGATTCTGGGTAACTTCAATGCCTGGATCAATGATGAACTCTGGCGTTTTGGTCATGACTTCCTCCAGATGATGACCTCACTGGGCCTTGCACAACCTGTTGCTTCTATGACCCCATAGCCATGCTCTCACCTTGGACTTAAGTGTTCTCACTGGGGCTTGAGGTCTCCGACCGCAAGACTGATCCAGTCATTTGGTCCAATCACTACATGGTAAAGTTCTCTTTCGGAGCCCCCCCCATTAGTCCCTCTCCTGTTCAGTTGGTCCACTACAACCTGTAGCCCTCCCCCCAAATTGGGGGCTTACCATCTGTCCGTTCTCCCATTGCTTCCATTTCTATGGAGCACCTCCTGATGCCTGCCAGGTCTCCCGATTATGTGCCAATCTTCACTGCCACAGCTCTGGGTCCTCTAGTGCCCACAACTCACCCCTGAACAGCCCTGGTGTTTCCTTTTGCCCATTTTGGGCTCGGGACTGCAACTGTGAGCTGCTGCTACCTGAGGCTGCACTTTTGTGCAAAGCAGCATTCGAGCACGCGCGCTTTGCACCTTTGACCTCCCGACCGCCAACTTTGTGGGTCCATCAGGGACAGTACTGTAGTCCCGGTCCCTGCTTTGGGCAGTGTGGGGACCGGTGACTTCAGCAAGGGCCAGGAGAGCCCTCTTCTTTTTGTAAACAAGGAGTGCCATGAAGCGCTATGAGTGCAGGGCTCATTAATATTAATAAGGAGAGCCCCGGCCTATGAATATTAATGAACTGCCTGCACTAGCGCAAAGGGGGTTATAAAATATTGGTGCTAGTGGCAGGCACAAAAAAGTTGTAAATAAATGTGTATTCAGGGCAGCAATCCCAAGGACACAAAAGGAGCTTCTACCTACAGGGGGAAAATGATTTAGATAAAAATATCACTGGCTGCACCAGAACTTTAATATTGGGATTCAGGTAAGAGCCTGTCTGCTGCCTGGGGGCAATTGATTTTGGTGGCAGTGACAGGCTAAGGACTGAATGGAAATGTTCATTCTGGGCAGCAATCTTCAGGGCACAAAAGCAGCTATTGAACTGTGGGGCAAGTAGGCAAATAAAGTAACCAGTCTGGCTGCACCAGGATTTTATGTTTGGGACTGTGTCAACACTGCCTTGGGACTGTGTGTTCCGCAGACATTTTAGTGCAGCAACAGCCAATCAGAAAGCCAGGATTTTGGCAAGGATTTGTGGGAATTTTGCCTAGGACTTATGGGACATTGCAAAGTGCTTATGGGGAAACTGCAGGGACCTAATTTCAGGCACCAAAACAGGGAGCCTATTGTGCTTCAAGTGAGGCTAAAGAATATTCATTTTCTGGACTGACAAGCAGTATCAGCCAATTAATGTGGGAGCAAACATATGGGCTCAGGCAATAGGGAGCCTCAGAAGGATTCCATAAAAGACAGTGTTTTTGGGCTGTGCAAGTAGTTAGAGTGGGAGCCCCCCACAGGGGTTGGGGCTCAGGCCCTTTGCTACAAAATAGCCTAGTGATCCAGTGTAAGCCCCTCCACAGGGGAAGGGGCTTTCTTCTGCCAGAGACACCAAGTGGCTGCAGGCAACAGAAGTCGCTAGTCTGGGGGTTGCCAGATTGTCCTCCAGGGCTGGCCAGCACCTTTCCACGTTTCTGAAAAAATGTGGGCAGTCAATGTAGGGTGCGATTACATCAGGAAGCGGCCGTGCTCAGGTCGAAAAAAGTATTCAAGACAACAAGCTGGGGACCGGCACCTTTGCCCAGGCCAAAATGAAAGCTATCTATATTTTAAAAATACAGTATGTAGCAGCCACTGAAGTAAACAATATATTAGGAACTCACCAGTCGCAGCAGACAGATATGCAGACAAAAGATAAAAATTGCAAGCCCCCCTCCCGCTCTCTCACAACAAGGTCAACTTCCTTATGCGTACTATGTCACCTGACATGTTTCGCACCACGTGCTTTCTCAAAGGTGTGGTTGAGAAATGTTATTTCAACTTCTACTGCGACAGTTGCACTGAATAACAGGCCTGCACCTTTAAGAACTCTAATTACTGGGTATCCAGGTTTTGCATATGGGATTGCAGGTTTCTATATGTTTCTGGAAACTGGTACCAGTGTGGGCATTTGTAAATATGTGGGGTTTTTTTCCATATACACTTTTTCTGCTCCTCCTTGGAGCAGGTAGGCGGATCTCGTAGGGGACTCGTCTCTCCAGCCGGCATCTCCCGCACCCATCCCACCCAGCCATCCCCTACAGGTTACCCCCCCACGACAGGTCCAGTGGTGAGGGGCGCCGGCCTACCCCCACCCCCGGACGCCAACATCCAGATTGCCAGAGGTCGGCGCAGGCGCAGCCAGCAATCATGGAGCCTACCAGCTCCATCTTTTTCCTCCAGTTTTATGCTGGGCCCACAAATGTGCAATAGGCAGGGTGACTGTCTCCGCCTCCGTGGAGGCAGTCTAACACCCTGGACATGGGCCCTGTCCATTCAGGGCCATTCTGGGCCAACGCCCAGCCACCGATTGGTGTCAGTCTACAGCGTGCTGCACTGTCCCCCCTTCCCTGAGGAAGGAGAGTTGTCAGCGGAACACTCAATCCTTCCTCGCCCTGGTCAACCCCCAAGTGACCCGAGTCCGTTCCCGAACCCAGGTCGCCCGTGTAGTGCGAGGTGTGGCATCCAGTGCCTCAAACTTCAGTGCTACTAGGCTGGCCCTTTGTAAATATGTTTTTGCTATAAAAGGCAGTTAGCTAGATAGCCAGGGCTCTGACTATCTCAGAAGGTTGGTGAGTGCCACTGTGAGTTAATATGTGATTCTAAATGCAAAGTGATTACTGTACTTGTTTACAAAGCAAACTAATCAAACCAATACTATTTTTATCAATTGTAAATAATCTGACCTCTATTCCATTTCACCCTTCCTAGCCCTTCCTCATATAAATAAACTTGTTTGTTCTTGCAGATACCCGTCTCATGAGCATATTATTGGTAGTAAGTCAATAATTATGAAATGTCTTAATTTTGGGGAAAATGTTATTGGGTCATGTTTGGTGTGGCATCTATGGTAATATTGGTGGGTACAGCAACCCAGAGGGTTGTGTACCAGGTTAAAGCTAGCCCAGCGAAAGGTATACTCTGGGTGGAGGCACTACGCAATTTTGTTATCTTGGGACTGTACCAGTTTAAAGTTAATGCTAGGAACCCAGGTCCCTCAACCTTGTTAGTGACCACCAAGGCAGGGGTAGTAGCCCTTGGTATGACAGCACCAAGGTTACACACCCTTTGAAGGGGTTGTCCCCAGAGGGACTGATGGCAGTACTGGACCTTTCTGGTGTAAGTGCTGCTTGTGTGACAGGCATGTGTGAGGTGGTGGCAGCCTACAATAGTGCTGTCTCCAAGGTGTTCAATTCTGTTGCACTGGTCCATACGGAGGATATTCTGCACGGAGCAGGCCAGGGAGGAACAGGGAAGTAATCCTTTTTTCTGCATACTGTTTGCTGCTGTGGGGGAACATGTGAACTGATGCTGGCTATTTCAAAATAAAAATTACATTGTGGAGTGTATCGGGGGATCGGGAGGAGGGAGGTAGGATGCAGAGGGAGGACTGGACGGAGGAAGCCAGTGCACCACGTGACTCGGAGGGACATATCAGACGGCTGGAGTCCGTGGTATTTAAGGCACCATATTTGTAGTTTCTGGGCAGATGGAGGAGACGCTGCACAAAGCAGGCTTGGGAGGAACAGGGAAGTAATCCTTTTTTCTGCATACTGTTTGCTGTTGTCGGGGAATGTTGTGAGCCGATCCTGGCTGTTTGAAAATAATAACTACATTGTGGGGTGTATCGTAGGATTGGAAGGAGGGAGATAGGCTACAGAGGGAGGGACTGTACGAGGAAGGCTGGCACACCACGTGACTCAGAAGGGCCTACCAGATAGCCAGAGTCACTTTATATTTCCCAGAGGGCCAAGCGACCCTGAAGCATGAGCGACCCCGAAGCGTGAGTGCCACCAGTAGGTGTGGTGTATGACTGGTTGGCATCACAAGGTGTCAGCAGGAGACAGCTAGGGAGGGAGAGGTAGGAGTCAGGAGAGCAGATCCTTTAAGGGTGGGCTGACTTGTTATAGCAGAAGGGTTCACAGAGTATTAATACATGAAAGGGAACCCAAGGAGGATGGGGGGGTCCTAGGGAGTGGGACAGTAAGCAGGCATGGGGAAGGAGGGTGTTTGCAGGCAGTCAAGCGGGAGGGCAGACGGGATGGGTGGTATGTTGTAATGGTTGCAGGGCAGCTATATTCTTGGGGATTGCATGGAGGGCAGAGGGGTGTACGGTGTATAGGCAGCTGGGGCAACTTAGAGAGGAGCTTGGATGGTTGAGATGGGAGCTGGGTAGATGAAGGGGTGGGGTTGGGGGTAACACCAAGTGCCAGGGGACCTGAGGAGGGATTCCCTAGAGGTTGCAGCAAGCAAACAAAAGGGTAAAGAAAATGGGAGAACAACTGGAGCAGACAATCAGGAGCAGCGAAAAGCAGGGTCCAACAACTGGAGAGTGGTCAAGCACCGGGGGACAAAAGGAACAGGGGCAGTGCAGGGATATAAGTCACTTGGGGGGGAGGTTGGAGTAGTTCAGAAAATTGAAAATAACTATAGGAATAGGTTCTCCATTTTGTGTAGCCTGGGGAGAGAGGGGAAGGGAAATTGCATGGAAGGTAAGGGGGGAGGACATTTGGAAGGGTAAGGGTTACAACAGTGGGGCAGAAGACAAGAGTGGTAGTCCAGACAGCAGCAGAAGCAATGTGGGAGAGAAGGTAGGTGGCAGAGTAGCAGGTACTGGAGGGGCGAGGGAGGGGCAGGTACAGAATGGACAGTGGGGCACAGCAGACAGCCCAGGCAAGGAAAGTACGGGGGGGGCGCAAGGAAGGGTAAAAGCACAGATCAGTGGGGTCACGGGGAGCTAGTGGCAAGTGGGGTGTTATGGCAGACAGTGGGGTAATAGTTATAGGAAGGGGAGAGGAAGGGCAGATGAAGGATGGAAAAAGGGTGGAATCAAACAGACTGGGCAGGGATGTTCAAGGGGAGAGGATGAGGCAAAGAATAGGGGACAAGCAAGGTTCAGGGAAAACACAGGGGTCCATAGGCAAGGAGGAAGGAGACAGGGATCGAGTCGGGTGGGCAGAGGACTAGCTGGCAACAGGAGGGTGAAAAGGATAAAGCAGGGAAGGTCATTATTCTAGGGGACTCGGTACTTAAAGGAGAAAGTACAGTTATGTAAGAACTTACCGTAACAGTAGATCTTCGAGAGAGGCTCTTGCAGTAGGTAATTACATATAGGACTGTGTCGGCAGGCGGCAGGACTCCACAGAAACATTTCTAGCTAGCAGTCTCTGGCGAAGGACTGCCCCACGTCAGGTGACCGGCGTCAGAAGATGTCGGTATGAAGGGGCCGTCCCTCACGCCCGCCTTCCAGTTCTTTCCCGTCACAGGCCACAAGAGACTGGACGAGAGAAGTGGATATTTCCCTCACTGGAAAAGGAGCTGAAAAAGCTTAGGGGGATGGAGGGCGGATAGAGATTTATTGCAAGAGCCTTCTTGAAGATCTACTGTTACGGTAAGTTCTTACGTAACTGTACTATCTTACTCGAGAGGGCTCTGCAGTAGGTAATTACATAGGACTGAGTCTCAAGCAGTCTGAAACAAAAGAAGCACACGGGAGGAGGAGAGCTACTCAAAAGTAGACCCTCTAGCTGTGAAGACCTTAAGAAAGAAGGCCTTGCAGAACAGCGAGCCCGAAGCCTGCTCTACGGCGAGAGGCAATATCCAAACTGTAATGTTTTGTAAATGTATGGACAGAAGTCCAAGTGGTGGCAGCACAAATGTCTGCCGCTGACACATTCTTGAAACATGCCGCTGAGGCAGCAACCCCTCTGGTGGAGTGACCTCTTATTTGACCCGGAAGGGTCTTGTTGTACTTGTCATAACAGAAGGTGATGCAATGAGCCAACCATTTAGACAGGCGTTGCTTGGAAACAGCATTGCCTTCTCTTTTGGGGGCAAAAGAGACAAAACGTTGATCAGTCTTTCTGAGATCCTTCGTTCTGTTAGTGTAGTATCTCAGAATGCAGTGAATGTCCATAGTGTGAAGTAGATACTCCCCCCGATTGGAGTACTGCGTAAAGAAGGCGGGTAATTCTATGGACTGGTTCAATGTAGATTCCGCTATCACCTTGGGGAGAAACTTAGGATTGGTGCGCAGAGCCACGCGTTCCTTGTGAAAAATCAAGTACGGGATTTTACACATCAGGGCCTGGAGCCCGAAATCCTCCAGCAGAGGTAATGGCTCACTAGGAAGAGCGCCTTCCATGAAAGGAACTTCATGTCTGCTGAGGCCCGGGTTCAAAAGGAGGCAAAGTAAGCTTCTCAAGAACGAAGTTCAAATCCCAAGGAGGGGCGGGAACTCGGATAGGGGGTCTCAAGTGAAGAACCCCTCTGAGGAAAGTCTTAGAGACTTCCAGTTGAGCAAACGTCCTATCTGCGAAGGGAATATGGTAGGCCGAAATGGCCACCATGTGTACCTTCAGAGACGAGTAACTGAGACCCAGGTCAAAGAGGTGACGCAGGTACTCCAGCAGTCGCCCAACTGAGCAAGAGAAAGGCTCGAAGCCTTTTGAAGCAGACCAGGTTGAGAACTGTTTCCACTTCATGGCATAAGTAGACCTAGTGGAGGGCTTCCTAGCCTCCACCAAGATCTCAGCCACTGGAGAGAAACTCCAAAGCAGGCTTGGCTATGTCTGCAGGAGCCACGCATGCAGTTGAAGGGACATGAGACCTGGATGAACTAGGGTCAATAAAATCCGTGACAGTAGAAGAGGAAGAGGAGGCTCCTCCGAGTATTGTTGCAGAAGAGAGAACCAAACTTGCCTGGGCCAGAAAGGAGTGATCAGAATCATTCGTGCTCCTTCTGAAACTAGTTTCTGCAAGACACGCGGGATCAGAGGAATCGGGGGGGAAGGCATAGACGAATCTGTCCCTCCAATCTAGAGACAGAGCGTATCTCCAGAAAATGCCTCACTCTTGAACAAGCGAGCAGAAGTCGGGAAGCTTTGCATTTAGAGGTGAAGCAAACAGGTCCACCTGAGGTGTTCCCCAACATAGGAAGATATCGTCTAGGAACCCCTGATCCAGCTCCCACTCGTAAGCTTGAGCAGACGAGCGACTTAGTTTGTCTGCTAAGGAGCTCTCGACCCCCGGAACATGAATTGCTGTGAGGTGAAGGTCATATTGTGCTGCTCAATCCCAGACTCTTATCACTTCTCTGCAAAGAGGGTAGGACCGAGTCCCGCCCTGTTTGTTGATGTACCATACCACACACATATTGTCCGTCTGGACAGCTAGGTGGCCTGGAAGAAGATGCAGGTGGAAGGCCTGGAGAGCATACAGCACCGCCCGAAGCTTGAGCACATTGATGTGCAGTGATTGTTCAAGCTTGGACCAAGAGCCCTGGGTCCGATGTGGACCGAGATGGGCTCCCCAACCTTCGCCCAAGGGGTCTGTGGTCAGAGTCTGGGAGGGAGGAGGAAGGAAGAATGGAACTCCCCAAAGAAGGTTCTCTCGAACCATCCACCATTGTAAGTCTCGAATCATGGGAGAGGAGACTAGGACCAATTGGTCCAAGTTGTCTACCAACTGATCCCATTGAGAGCAAAGCGTCCACTGAGAGACCCTCATGTGGAGCCGAGCGCGAGGGACTGTCGGGATAGCAGCCACCATTAGCCTGAGGAGGCAAAGAACTGACCTTGCACTGACCTCCCTGCAGCCGGACAACAGACTTATCTGAGTCTGGAGTGTGGCCGCCCTGTCTGGAGGCAGAAAGGCCCTGCCTAGGGTCATGTCCAGTATCGCCCTAATAAACTGAAGCCTCTGGGATGGGATCAAGTGAGACTTGGAATGGTTGATGGTAATACCCAGGCAGGCAAAGGCCTGCTGGGTGAGGGAGAGGCAGTGCAGGAGTTCCTCCCTGGACGAGGCCGCCAGGAGCCAATCATCCAGGTATGGGAAAACCTGTACCCCCCCCGGGTATGCAGGTAGGCCACCACCATTGCAAGGCATTTGGTAAACACTTGAGGGGCCGAGGAGAGGCCAAATAGAAGTGGCTTGAACTGGTAGTGGTCCCCCTGGAAAGCAAAACGAAGATATTTGCGGTGAGAAGGTTGGATAGCTATGTGCAGGTAAGCGTCCTGCATATCCAGAGTGCACAGCCACTGGCCCGAGCGGATAAGGGGCAGAAGACTCTGCAGTGAGAGCATCCTGAACCTCTTGTACACCACGAAAAGGTTTAGGGAACTGAGATCTAGAATAGGTCTTACATCTCCTGTCTTCTTTGGGACCAGGAAGAGTGGGAATAGTAACCTGTTCCTTGCAAGGGAAGGGGGACAGGTTCTAGCGCCTTTTCAGCAAAATGCTGAAATTTCTTCCTGGACCAGAAGAAGATGTTCCCAAGAGTACGCATGACCTTGGGGAGGGTGATGAGGTGGTTTCTGCAGAAACTCTATTGAGTGTCCTTCATGCATTAGCTGGAGCACCCATGAATCTGATGTTATCCTCTCCCAGCCCGGAAGGTGGAGGGAAAACCTCCTTCCCACGGTTCCTCTGGAAGCCCAGAGGTAGTGGGAGAGGGAGTCAGGTGTGTGGGCAGCACTGCAGCTGGAAGCCCCGCTGCTTTTTGGGCGAGGCATGGAAGCAGGGGGCCCGATGTTTAGTGGCCCTCTTTCCCTGTGGTCTCACTTTGTGCCGATTCCGTCTGTGAAAGGGATGGCGCTGCGATTGATGGGAATGATGCATACAGTCGACAGACTTTAGTGCTGTCCCCTTCTCCTGCAGGTCAGTGATGATGTCCTTGACATCACCCCCGAACAGCACCGAACCCCAGAAGGGTGCTTCCTGGATAGCAGACTGCAGTTCCGGGACCAACCCTGACACTCACCAAGCCAAGCCAAGCGTGATGCCGTAGACCTACGATGAAAGCTGAGCTCCTACCAGCAGTGTCCATTGCATCGTAGGTCGCACAAAGAATGTGCCGACTGGCCAAACATGCAGAGCGGACGAGGTCAGCCACTTCCTGCTTGACCTGAGAGTCCGGAAGGGAGTCCAATTTCGATTCCACCCATGTGGCCAATGTAGTTCAGGGCCCTAATACCCTGAGTGGAAGAAGCAAAAATCTTCTTGCCATACTGGCCCAGAAGGCGGGATTCCTTGTCAGGTGGAGATGAGCTAAGATGTTTGGGTTGAGCTGACTGGCCATGAGCGGCGCTAATCACAACCGCGTCAGCAAGAGGGTGGGAGTCTAAAAAGTCAACACCCTCTGGAGCCTGGTATAGCCTGTTAGACTTCCTGGGAAGTGGGGCTAAGGCCAACGGTTGTTTCCATATGGTGGTAATAAGGTCGGCATGAGGCTCGATCCAGGGTGGCACCCAAGTGGGAGCTGTCACAGGCAGATCCAGATGCTCAGTGAGTTTTTTATGCTGGAGGTCTGGCTCCAAGGATTGCCACTTATGTACTTCCTGGATCTTTCCTAGCAACTCCGTGAAGGAAGGATCCTCCGGAGGAGTCCTTGGCCAGGGCTTGGACGGAGAGCGTGGCTCGTCGTCTTGTTCGGAACAACCATCGGAAGGATCCGAGGTGTCCGAGGAAGAAGAAGATGAGGAAGAGGTATACTCCCTCTCCTGACAAGGGGTAGGAATGGACCCCTTGGGAATCCCTTGGGGAAGCGTGCCCTGCCCCTCTCTGGACCCAGAGGGTTTAGCCCTGGTGTCTGGAGGTGGGGAAGGAGTGTGTCGTCATGGACGTATGGGAACTGGCACTGGCACCGTCGTCAGAAGATGACTCTCCACCTCTCTGGTGAGCTGAGCCTTGGCCTCAGCCCACCAGGAGGCCAGAGTCTCCTGCAAGTCCACCGGCGGCTGAGGGGGTGGTGGAGGAGGAGGGGGATATGGGTATGGACTATACCCAAAGGGCCCGTATCCATAACCCCACGGTGGGAAGCCTGGCATCGGGTATTGAGGAGCCAGGTACTGCAGCGTTGGATACTGCGGTCCTGGGTATGGTGGCGTCGGATACGATGGGGCCGGGTAGCCAGGACCCGGAGGAGCTGCCTGAGCAGATGGCCCGACCAGAGGCCCCACGGGCGGTTCTGGAGCGGAAGACCCAGGTGGCGGAGGGCCCGGCATCGGGGCGACATCGGGGGGGTGGGATGTTATCCAGTGTCGGCAATATCAGCGTCAGCGCCGGCAGCCGAAGAGCCGGTGTCAGAGCCGGCATCTGGGGAACCGACGTCAGATCAGTCGGAACAGAAGGTGGGGCGGTCTGACGAGGTGGACCAGAAGCCCAGCATCGCCTGTGGATGGGGAGAAATCCTGGGGTCGGGCTGAGGAGACTCAGGGTCCCCGAGGGCAGCGGAGCTGCAGGGAGCCGGAACGACGGACGGGGGAGTCTGGCATCTGCTTATCCACAGCGGATGTCGGACGCAACCGACGTGCACTTCAGCAGCTGGATCCAGGTGGACGCTCGGAGGGGCCGGTGTCTGACTTAACGGACTTCTTCGCCGGAGGCAGGCCGTGAATGGAGGCGGCCTGGTCGGGCGGAATGGGGGCCAGTACCACCCCGAAGGGTCGGTGACTTATCATCAATTTCCCAAAGCGGGCGCCGGAGGAGTTGACATCCGGCTTATAGGAGCCGCTCACCAGAAGGCCATGAAACCATGGCTTTACTGGGGAGCGGAGGCCTCCACGAGGCCAGAGGCGCCCAAAGGGCCCGGAGCACAAGTCAGATGGGCGGACTGACGCCACCTTAGAAGCCTCTAAGGCGGCCGTGGTGGGAGTGGTCCCGGGGCTATTCACGACGGTGACTCCGAGGAAGACACAGTGGAGAGGAGCCTCTTGTTCTGGTGCTCTTCCTTATCCTTCTTTTCGAAGGCCTTCAGGGAAGTCGACGCCTGCTGAAGCTTTTTCAGTTCCTTCTCCATGGAGCTCATTTTCTTTTTCCAAATGTGAGCTTCCAGGGACTGCTTCCACCTTCTCTGGGTGGTCGCATTAAAGCTGAGGCAGTGCTGGCACTTCTCCACTGGATGGTCGGGGCCTAGGCAAAAAAGGCACAGGGAATGGCTGTCCTCGTGCGGGAGTTGGGCGCCGCATGACTCGCACTTGTTTTTGTGCTCGGAGGTTGTAGGGGACAACATACACTGACGGATATCTGACGATGGCTGAGTAAAAATCGAAAATACTCTGTAAAACTACCGACGAAGGAGCCTGACGAGCAGGGAACTTTTCTGCGAGGCACTGGCACAAGCTAACAGTGGAAAAGAACTGGAAGGCGGGAGTGAGGGACCGCCCCTTTATACCGACGTCTCCTGACGCTGATCACCTGACGTGGGGTGTTCCCTTGCCAGAGACTGCCAGCTAGAAATTTTTCCATGGGGTCCTGCTGCCTGCCGACGTCAGTCCTATATGTAATTACCTACTGCAAGAGCCCTCTCGAAGTAAGATCTG
Source organism: Neoceratodus forsteri (assembly GCA_016271365.2). NCBI lineage: Eukaryota > Metazoa > Chordata > Ceratodontiformes > Ceratodontidae > Neoceratodus > Neoceratodus forsteri. The sequence goes on from CM057459.1 coordinate 325,616,245, forward strand.
CACTGAACCTGAAGGTCATTTTTTCCAGTAGAAGCAGTTTTTAAAAAAGTGGCTCAAACTCTGTTACTGTTCCATCTATACTTGGCTATCAGTAACATTGGTGGTTGTTTCTGATTAGCAGTCTGGTGCTGAGTACCATTTTAGAATTGTATGATGTAGTTTATGTCCCTCTCCAACCACAGAGTTCTGTAGTAGAACAAGCAATGATTCAACAGTGGAAGAGCTGAGCAAGGGACATAAACTACATCACACATGGAATTTTATGCAAAAATCTTTAAAGCTTTCCACGCTCCCTAGTATCTTCACATTCAAAACACTGATATGGGACCTGTTGAAGGACACATGCAGTTGCTTTAGATGACTCTTTTACCTTAGCCACTGGTCCCTCCTGCAAACCTTACACCCCGATTACCACCCCCTCTCACCTAGCAAGGGATCCCCAGCACTTACCAATTCTTTTTCTCCCCTAAACTCAGCCTAATCTTCTCCCCTTCCTAGCGCACTCTCGCTCCCCTTATCCTCCTCCCTTATCCGCGCTTTCCCCCCTCTCCCTGCTTCTAGTATAAAGATACCAGCCTCTAATTAGTGGTAACAGCTTGGATGGGAATATTTACACTCCTGTAAATCATGATGGAAACTGTTGTATGTAACTATATTAGACCCTATGTATATGCCTCCCTTGGTCTACACCTGCTCACTGTTGCCACACTGATGGCTACCATACCTGTACTATGTTATGTTTTTTGTTTTCCCTTTCGCTTACTGTATTTTCTGTATTGTATTGTATTAATGTCCAGGACCACCTTGAAAATGAGCTTGCTCAACTGTGTTATATGCCCAGTTAAATAAAGTTGATTGATTGATTGACTGATTGATACAGTTCTAAAATGGCACTTATATCTGTGTGTAAAACAGAAACACCCAATAGGTGAACTAAAAAGCCTGTAGAGATGGAACAGTGACACCATTTCAACTAGTACTTATAAAACAGCTACTACAGGGAAAAATGACTTAGATTCAGTGCAGTTCACCTTTAAGGGTGTAAGATGGGGCGCCAGAAAAAGCAGCATTTGGGTAGAGTGCATGCCAGGCATGACGGCAGGCAGAGTGGGACAGCATATTAATAGATGTGTAGGAGGGTAGGGGAAAAACCACACATTGTGGTGCACCTGGGCATGAATGACCTGGAGAGGAGAAGAGTAGAAGAGGTACAGTATTGTTTCAAGGAAGTGGGAAAACTATGCAGAACAGGGGGAAGGTTGGTAGCCTTATCCGAAATTCTCCCAATACCAAGCGTGAGTACAGCCAGGAAGCAGAGAATCACAGACTTCAATAAATGGCCGGGGGTATGGTGTGGGTCCATGGGGTATGGATTGGTGGGATGGTGGGGCAACTGGTTGGAGAACACGGACCTGTACATGCTGGATCGGTTGCACCTTAGCAAGGAAGGCTCGTGAGTACTGAAGCAGAAGTTGGGGGAGTTTATTCAAGAGAATTATAATTTAAACTAGGTAAGATGGGGCGAAGGAGTGAGCAGTCATCAGGAGAGGGGGTCCTTTGAACCTCCCCCCCACAGCAAGGCAGGAGCCAAATTCAAATAGGTGAGGGGATGGGGGGAGAGTAAAAGTATGGAGGAAATAAGATCACAATGGAGGGTGGTATTATTGAATGCTAGGAGCCTGAAGAACAAGATAGCATAGTTGCAGGCACTGATGGCGGAAGGGGAGGTGGACATAGCCGCCATCACCAAGACATGGGCAACACAATACCATGACTGGGACCTAGGTATCCCAAGATTCAAGTCATACCAGAGGGACAGAGAACAAGAGAAAGGGGGGTGGCCATCTACAGTATGTGAGGGAAAGAATAATGTGTAACATGGAGGAGATGGAGGAAGGCAGGGCGGCAGCCATTTGGGTGCAACTACACAGCCCAAGTGGTAGAAAGGTTAGACTGGGGGTCGTATATAGGCCTCCAACTCAGAAGGAAGTGATTGATAGTGAGCTGAGTGAACAGTTAAGGAGACTTAGTGGAAAAGGGAGCACTGTGGTGGCTGGGGACTTTAATCAGCCAGGGGTGGATTGGAACATTCCGGCTACCTCACATGCCAGGGAGCAGATCCTCCTGTAAGCCTTGTAGGACAGCTTCCTGACACAAAAGGTAACAGAGCCAAGTAGGGAGGGGAACATTCTGGACCTGGTGCTGGCAGATGGTGAACAAGTCAAAGATGTTGGAGTGGAGGATCCCCTAGCGGGAAACGACCACCACACAGTGTGGTTCTCACTCAGTCTGGGTAAGGAGGTAGCCACTACAAAAACTAAGATCCTGGACTTCGAAAGGGCAGACTTTGGCAGGATGGGTAGTATACTGGAAGGCACATAGCTAGCATCTGCCCACACAATCAACCAATTTCTCACCAGAGATGCCAAGAAACAACTGGTCCAATCCATTTTCCTATTATTGGTTGATTATGCTGATTTCCTCTACAACCAATGCCCCAACTCTTACATGGCTAAACTGGACACACTCTACCATCGAGCACTGAGGTTTATAATGGGACTTCCCTTCAACACGCATCACTGCACCCTATATGCGGCAGTGGGGTGGACATCACTAAAGTTCAGGCGCCACAGAAATGCCACTCTCTGGACCTATAGAGCCATCTCTAATAAGCTTCCTTACTATATCTCCTGCTGTCTTCCCCGAGTATAATTGGGAAATACGCATTAAGAAGTTACTCAGCTATTACACTTAAAGTACCCAAAGCAAAATCCGCTTTCAGGGCAGCCATAAGCTTCTGTACACCTACCTTATGGAACGATCTACAAAACCCCTCAAATTAAGCACTCTAATTGGTATAAATGCCTTCAAGACGCTTTATTTCCGTACAATCAGAGAAGTATGTAACTGCTTCATCCACTCAGACCCAGTACCGGTGTCTGCACTGGTACAGAGCCACGCTTAGACCCAATTTTAAGTACTGACCCCCCCAGCTTGCTCCTCACAAGTCTAACTGTTCTCTCTTATCCCCTGTCTTATCAACACTAGCCCATCCATCCCCTTATCCTTCCTTTCCCAACCTCGGATAGGAGCTCACTACCCTGGGTTGTGACATCCTACCATGCCCCGTACTTTATAGCATTCAATCCTGGGCTCACACATACTCCTTTTCTCCATCCACCTTCTCTACATCCCATTTTACCAACTCCTCTCTGCACCGCACTCTCCTAGCCTTTCTTTCCTTACCTCCTCCCTTCCACCTGCCTGTACCTGGTGTATATATTTTTTTCCTTCCGTTACTTCCTCCTGCAACCTTAGATAACCTGCTTTATCTTCCTACAGACACTTACATGTATGTAAATACCCTGTAATCTGTACAATATCTGTATAATTCTATGTACATATGAACTTCTTTTTCTTTCTCTCTGTAAACAGTATTATCTGTATTGCCTTGTAAATACCTGTGTTGACCTGTATATACAATTGTTCATGCTCCACCCAGGTCCATCTTGCAAATGAGCTTCTGCTCAGTGATGAACGCCTGGTTAAATAAAGACTTAATTGATTGATTGATTGATTGATTGATTGACATGGACACTGAGCAAAAATGGTCAATCATCAAGCTGGGCCTGGCTGAGGCCACCAGCGCATATGTAAAGAGCCAGAGCAGGAAAACCAGGACCAAGAAGCTGAGCTGGATTAACAAGGAGGTAGGGGACAGGGTGAGGCAAAAGAAGACTGCCTTTAAAATCTATAAAAGATCCAGCAGAGAGGAAGACAGGGAGGAATACGTGATAAAATCCAGGGAGGTGAGTAGAATAGTAAGGGCAGCCAAGGCGTCGAGAGGGCTGAGGCTAGCGCAGGGGATCAGAGAGGGTTACAAGGTTTTCTTCAGGTATATACGGGAGAAGAGAAAGAGTAAGGATCAGATTATTAGGATCAAGAATGGCAATGGCTGGGCAGAAAAGGGGGCCAGTGTAGGCAGAAGTACTCAACGAGTATTCACCAGGGAGAGGGACGGACCCATACCTAAGGAGAAGGGTGCGGTGGGAGTGGGGGGGGGTTGAGAGGTCACAGATGGGGTGATCACAGTGGGAAGGGTGTTGGACAGCCTTAAGTACCTGAGGGTAGATAAAGCACCTGGGCCATCCTAGAGTCCTGAGAGAGTTGGCAGAAGTCCTGGTGGGGCCTCTGGCAGAACTGTTCAACACCTCTCTGGATATGGGGTGCATGCCCAGGGATTGGATGGTGGCGCATGTGGTGCTCCTCCATATGAGTGGGCCCAGGGAAGAACCAGGGAACTATAAACCAGTGAGCCTTACAGTAATGAAGACTGTCCTCAAGGAAAGGATAGTAAAATTTCTAGAAGATAATGGTCTCCAGGACGGCAAGCAGCACAGGTTTGTCTCAGGCAGATCCTGTCAGATGAACCTGGTTGACTTTTTTGACTGGGTGACACAGGCACAGGACAAGGGTCATGCAGTGGACATCCTTTACCTGGACTTCAGCAAGGCCTTTGACTTGGTGCCTCATGATATGCTGACCAGCAAATTGAGCAACCTGGGAGTGGGGAGGAAACTGGTTGGATGGGTCAAGAGCTGGTTACAGGATAGGCAGCAGAAGGTAGTTGTGGGGGATATCTTATCGTAGCCCAGAGCAGTAACAAGTGGGGTCCCACAGGGCTCGGTGCAGGGACCAGTGCTGTTCAACATTTTCATTGCCGACATATCAGACAGCTTGAAAAAGTAAGATCAGCCTCTTCGCTGATGACACTAAGACCCGTGCGGAAGTGGATGGGGGTGGTGCAGTAAAGTACTCCAGGAGGATTTGGCAGGACTGGAGGGGTGGTCAAACACATGGCAACTTGGGTTCAATGCCAAGAAATGCTAAGTCATGCATTTGGGAGCCAAGAACCCCAGAATTAGTTACTGGTTGGGGAGTGCAGTTATCCACGTCAACGGAGGAGAAAGATCTGGGTGTCCTAGTAACATGGGAAATGAACCACTCAGCCCAGTGCAGAAAAGCAGCAGCAAAGACCAACAGAATGCTAGGATGCATTGCAAGGGGAATCACTTCTAGGAAAGGGGAAGTCGTCCTGCCCTGTACAGGTCCCTGGAGAGGCCACACTAGGGAGTACTGTGTGCAGTACTGGTGCCCCTACTTGAAAAATGACATCAAACTACTGGAAGAGGTACAGCACAGGGCAATGAAAATGATCTCAGAATGGGGAGATAAACCTTATGAGGAGAGACTAAAAGAGCTTGATATGTATTCCTTAGAGGATAGAAGGGAGAGAGGGGATATGATTGAGACCTTCAAGTACCTGAAGGGCATGAACAGAGTAAACACTGAGGGTATTTTCAAATTAAAAGGTGGTAAGGGGAACCAGGGGGCACAGTCTGAAATTGGAAGGAGGCAAATGAGGAAGCACTATTTCACGGAAAGGGTAGTTACAGGGTGGAACATACTGCTGGAGGAGGTGGTATCACTGTGGACATTGAGCAGCTTCAAGAGGGGGTGGAACAGGATGAAAGGGAGGGTTCAGACTGAGAGTGAACAGGGGTGGGTGAAAAGGAAGCAGGAGGAAAAACAGTGGGGGGAGGCAAGGGGGGGGGGGACCTGCTGCAGTCTAAATGGCTAAAGTGCTGCACACTCCAGCAGACTAGACAGACCGTAAGGCCTGCATATGCTGGTAATTCCGTATGTTCGTACACAACCCAGGCCTTCTTTTTTGAGACCCCTGTGGTTTGATGGTGCTCTCAAGGAGATGAAGACTAGGGGTTGGAGGTTGGAGAGTTTCTGACAGAGGTCTTGGTCCAAGGAGAATAGTCTGGCTTTGAGAATTCACAATGGCGAATATCAAAGGGCAATCAACCATAAGAAGGCAGTGTTCCCGTCCAAGGAGACTGCTGCAGCGAGAAACAGATCGGCTCTGCTTTTTTGGACTGTGGATAGAATACTCCATCCTGCCTGCCTGCATCCGAAAAGAGCAGTTTTAGTAGCTCAGTGTGAAGAGTTTGCTTTGTTCTTCTCTGATAGGGTGTCCTCCATCAGGGCTGGGATCTCTCCAATGGAGCAGCTGCAACCCTGCAGTGGTGAGCCATGCATCTTCAGAGGCACTCCTTTTGTCTGAGGCGAGTTTAGGCCAGTGGGGGTTGCAGAGGTATGCAAGGTGATTTCAGAGCTGTGGCCCACGTGCTGTGAATTGGACCTGGGCCTGACTCATCTCTTAGTGGGATGTGTTGAGTCCATTGGTCCAGTCTTCACTGAGATTGTCCTGTGTTCATTGTTGGAGGGACTCCCCCCCCCAATGCCCTGAAAGAGGTGCTGATGAAGTCTCTCCCCTAAAGAAACCATCTCTCGACCCTAACATCTTTGAAAATTATAGACCAATTTCTAACCTCCAATTTTTGGGTAAGGTTGTCGAGAAAGTAGTGGCTCTGCAGCACAAGGCACACCTTACAGTCTATGACCTCTACAAGCCATTCCAGCACTGAAACGGTGTTAGTCAAGATGCAGAATTATCTCCTCAGGGCGAGAGATAGAGGGGATTGGTCAACACTTATTCTCCTCAATCTCTACTCAGCATTTGACACCGTGGACCATGTAGTGTTGCTGGATCACCTTAGGGATCTCTGTGGACTCATCGGTACCATCATCAACTGGTTTGAGTCCTTTCTCACAGGTAGGATGTAGAAGTTAGTGATGGAGAATTTCTCCTCCTACATGAGCCCATGTCTTGTGGAGTTCCCCAGGGTTCGATCCTGTCACCTATGTTGTTGCAGTGTACATGCTTCCCCTGGATGAAATCATTAGACGGTATATCTTGGGTTTTCACTGTTATGCAGATAACACCCATAAATGTTATTTGTTTCCAGGGTGAGTGACACTGTGGAGGTGCTTAATAAATGTCTGGCCAAGATCCAGGACTGGATGTCTTCTAAGCTGGCTAAGACTCAACCCCGACAAGACGGAGATGCTAGTAATTAAGCCTGGCCACTGGCAGGATGTGGGTGCTGCTGGGATGGGAATAGGGTTGCTTCTTAGCCCTACTCATTTGGCTGCACCTACTAAGGTGAAAAATCTGGGTGTCATACTTGAGGATGGATTGACACTTGTGGCTCGGGTGTTGTCCGTTGTCCAGACTGATTTTTACCACTTTAGGAATGTCATTCGGATCAAAGTCTTAATTCTGCCTGGTGACCTGCCCTCATTGGTGCATGCTTTTCTAATGTCTAGACTCGACTACTGCAATGCTCTTTACCTTGGGGTCAGTGGAGGGGTTCTCAGTCACCTGCAGCTAATGCAGAACACAGCAGTCAGGTTGGTGATGGGCCTTTTAAGGCCTTGTCATGCGACACAGTCCTACACGATCTGCACTGGTATCCAGTGAGATGGAGAATCTCCTTCAAGTGGGCTTGCTCACCTATAAGGCCCTATATGGATCAGGCCCAGGCTACCTGAGTGACCTCCTGACTCCTTATCCATCCTGTGTACTCGCTCCACTCCTCCACAGAAGGTCTCCTCATGGTTTCCAAGGCCTGGCTGAAAACCTCTGGAGAGTGATCATTCGAGGTGGCGGCCCAGCCCTGTGGAACATGCTTCCAATGTCCTTGAAGGAGGTCCCATCGGTGGAGGTGTTTAAGCGGGGTCTGAAGGTATATCTTTTTAGAGAGGCATTTGCAAACTGCCTTTTGAGTTTTAGAAAATAATACACTGCTGAAGTGTTTATTTTAAATAAGGTTCTTATTTAGGTATTGCAGTTGTTCATTGTTGTTGCTCTGAAATATCTTATTGTAATGATCTATGTTACCTATTTTTAACTTTAACTTGTCTGTACAGCACCCAGAGCCTCTGGGATGGGGCACTTTATAAATACATTTTTACTTACTTACATTTGTTTCTTTGATTATGCTGTTGTACTGAACAGGTTCCTTCGATTTGGTAACCCTAAGAGTGTGCTACCAACCAAGGCAGAATGTTGTCATCATGATTGTCACCTGCAGCAGAAACCCAGCAAAAAGTTTCTCTTTGTCGGTCCATCACAAGACGGACTGCTTGAGGGGATCAGTCATTTTCTTAGGGGGCAACCTTTGAGATGCTTGAGACCACTGGTCGCTGAGCATTCACATGGAGGTCCTTATGTGCAGCCTTTTGTTAGGCACTGAAAAGACTGTGTCTGCCCCAACACCTATCATTCTGTGCATGGAATGCATTGTTACTTGATTCATCGCTCTGAAAAACAGACCATTCACTTAATGGACTCTGCTCTATTCTCTCGCAGCAAGAATTGGGTTTTCATGGAGTTCAGAACAGCTCTTACAATACACCCTTGGTGTCCAGATATCCTATTACCCTTGGACAACTAGCATACTACTGCTGTCATATAGAGTAAACTAAGTTTTCTTCTCCAAATATTAAACAGAACTCAGAGGTTATTTAATGTTGCTTGCAATATAGCACGATAAAATTAATGGGAACATAAAAAATCAATTAAAAAGAAAACATTTTCTATGCCAGACTTAGACTCAACAATCAAAAATCACAATATGGCATTCTGAGAGTGGACTTTCCAGATACCTTACAGTAACAACAGTCCAATCTTATCCCAAGCCACAACTGATACAAATTTAAAGTTCTCATTGCCACGCCTGCTAGACATCTAGCAACATCAAACACCACAACATGTAGCATAAATGACATTCTTTCTATATAAGACACACCGAGATGAGAAACAGCAAATCTCCTCTGGGAAATTTGCTCCAAAGCCTACATTTGTTTAACATCTGCGTTTTCCCCACAATGGGGTTAACAAGTGGGCCTCACGTTCCCATGGAAACAGTTTTCCACTCACACCAAGAAATAAATGATTTCCCCTTAACCCAATTTAAACTCAAAGTCTTCATTTGACATGAGACATTTAGCACTGTCCATACATTTAAACCTAATTGGTGCCCTTACAATAGACACTAATCGAATCAGAAGTGGCCTGCATTGAGAAGGATGCAGAAGCCTAATATACTGTTTTATACACTTCTGAACACTGTGGCCACCTGAGATGGGAGCATTCAATGCATTTTTGTGTAACCAGTTTGCTGTGGATGTTACTGTTACTACCCCTGTTTTGTGGGCTCAAACAAGATTGAGGGGCTTACATTAATAAACTCCAGGGGGGTGGGTTCGCATGCAAGATTTAAGTTATTTGCATGGTCCCTCCAACCAGAGAAGGGTTGAAGTGCTCCTGGTGTAAGTATGGTACACCCCTTTGGGACCCCATTGGGTCACCCTGCCCATAAATCACCAAGGTGCAATAACAGATTCCCACAAAACATTTAACTTAATCCTCAAAACTAATAAGCACTCAGACAAGTGATCAGAAGCAAACCCCAGGGGAGTTTATTTAGGGTCAGGCCCTAAAAGGAAAAAAAAAGAATGGATTATGCAAATAAGGCAGCAGTGTGTAACCCCAGCTAGTTCTTATGTGCCTGTCCAGCCCAAGGCAAAACGTACACAGAGATGCTTTTCTGTTGCCCTCTTAATCATAGCCAACAATATTATTTGCACCCAGGCTATACAGTACTTCCAATGCCCTTTAGTCTTAGCTGAACAATAAGGTAGCCTGCCCTCCACAATACACGTGCTGTACTTCTGCTAACGGCCCAGCTGTAGTGGTGGGCACTACCCTCTCCCACTGGTACCGCAGTATAACCCTTTAATTACTATCATGGAGCTCCCCATGCTTCCCGGAGTACCCAGCCATAGAAACAGTGAAGGCATGATAAGATTGCCTGTAGTTGTCGGTGGTGGTGCAGTTAAACAAATAAAAGCAGAATTTAGCTGCAAACTAAACCCAAATGCTCTTAACCCACAAGGGGTATTTGTAAATTCCAGCCTGATGGCCTAGTCCCTTCAATGCTTTCCCAACTATGATACAAAGATGCAGGTGAAAGGCAAGCCCTGAAATACTCATGGCTGTCACATACCTGGGGATCTCCCTCAATGCACAGGGACGATGGCGCAGTTGCAGCAAGTCCCTTTCTGGCTGGTTTCACCCCCCCCATACACTTCTCCCCTGCAGTCTCTGGTGTTGGCTGCTAGATGGCTGTTGTCTCTGGTCTCAGTTAGGCCTCTCCTGACTTCCACATTCAGCAGACGACCCTCATCTTTTGGTAGAACAGTTCATCCTGGGAAAATTCGGTGTACCTGACCAACACACACATTCTGGTATCCAGTCCCTTGCATGTTGCAATAACCAGCACTGAGCTATGGTACTGTGTGGCTTCTCAGACTAGTTGTAATCATCATTCAGCTGTTCTGGGCTGCAACACAACAAACTCTCTCTGAGTCTTGTTGTAGCCTACAAATTCAGTTTGTCCTGAGCAAGCACACAACTACCTCCTTCTCTCAACAGGAGTTCTACTTCTCCCTTTCTCTGTTTCTGTCAGTCTCTCAGGCAGACATGAGGTCTATCTCCTTCAGCAGTTCCACAAGACCCCAGTCTGCTTCTTCCTGCAGACACACAGAGACTGATTCAGTTCTGGCTCAGCCCCTGCAGTTCAGTGGGGAATGCCAGCTCTGAATGGGCCATGTACAGTAGCTGTGAATCACCTTGGGAGTAGGCTAAAGGCCGGTCACTCGATCAGCTATTAGCCATAAATTTGCACCAAGATACATGCAGTCTTCCAGTGTCCCTGGAGTTCCTTTAAGCCCCCTCTCCAGACTCTGCAGCTTGTTTGGAAATGGTGCAACCTGTGACCTAAGGTTACTGTGGTAACAGGGTCAGGGTGAAATAAGATGGCTGTCCATCTTGTAGTCCACAGGGGCTCAAGCCCCAAGTCTCATCCCAAGCAGGGCTCCTACCCTATAACAATCAGTCCCTGCCCCCTCCTTTGAGGTTTTGCACAGCTGTGCATAGTATCCAGTCCGTCAGGGCTTTTGGCAGGAAATTCCTGCTCCACTGCGAGCACTGGTCATGCTTGTCCATCTTTGATGTGCAGCTGAAGCTGATTTCACACTGGCACAGGTGGCACCAAAGAAATCAGCGTTCCTTCAGTCCCCCAGCAAAAGTCATGTCCTCCAGGACCAGAAAGAGCAGTAGGAGTCAGCACCAGTCTGGCTGGCTAGTTGGGTCATATAAGTAAGCCCCCGCGATGGGATAGTTCCATTAGAAGAAGGTTGGGGGGGAGGGGCTTGTATTTCAACTTTCATCACATGACAAAAAAATCAAAACACATCAAGCCCCTTTAAAAAGGATCATCTACTGTAATTTCTACAGTAAGTGAATTTTTGTGAAAACAAAAAAGACAAAATGCCAGGTACTCAGGCTGCAGAGGGACAGTGGGGCCTAATCAGGTTACCTTAGTATACATTTAGTACAAGTCTGACCAATGTAAAGCACCATTCTGATATCAGTAATAGGTAAGAACCAGGAATAATGTGAATTCCTATCCCTGACTGAAGCATAGATGTAGTGTTGCAAAACGGTGGGATAAGGATCAGCCTGATGGCAATGGGTGATAGTGCTATGTGTTTCATGTGACTTGGGTTTACTCTAGGACATTCATCTTGGGTTGGCCAATCGGATCATTATCATGCAGGTGACATGCTTATGTTCTGCTGGAAGAGCCCTGAGTACCACACAAGTATGTTGCCCAATTCAGGAATGTTACAGGTCTGTTGGCTACTGACACAGGGACTTGTTAGCCCTCCTAGCCAACGTATAAAAATGCATCAGTGGTAGCTGTCATGGTGGGTGTGTATGTGTGTGGGAGGGAATACAAGGACTTAAACATGAAAAAATGGTGCTCAACATGAAGGAACGTGGGAAACCTAAATCCTTCACCCCCAAAGCCTAATGCCCAAATTCCCACTAACTGTGTGTGTGCGTATGGTGGGGGTGGGGGGGGCTAAATGTTGAAATAAGAACCTGTTCTACATTGTGGAGAGGTCACTTAGAAATTGTTAAACAAATAAGGTTTAGCAAACGTGACCAACATTACTGAGTGCTGAGGCATTTTAATGCCAAGCTGCACTACATCACATCCGTACAGTCTTTTATATAGTCAATCTTAACAGCCTTAATTTGATACTCTCTCTTTCATTTATGTGCTTTGTTAACACATACAGGACTCTCTTTGTGTAATCCCATCTCTTTCTTGATGTGACCCAGCTCGCTTGACTCTGTTGTACCAGCATTCCACAACAGCAAAGCTTGCTGTCCTCCACTAGAAAAGGGGAAGACATCCCCAATGGAAACCTGAGAAGCAGCGTGGTTTGGAGTGTTCCAGGGTATGTCAGGCCCCAGGCGGGCAGTTGTGAACAGAGCTCATACATCACTGTCATTGGAGCCTACAGGACTTGTCAGCAAGGCTACTAAAAGGGTCTGCTAAACAGCTTTTCAATTAAACTGCAGTTTCAGCTGATATCTGCCCTAGAGTACAAAATGAGAAACAACTGGTCAGCTGCTTACAGATTCCAAGCAACAACTAGGCCAAAGCTATCTTTAGGCATGTGGAGATCACTACTTCCCTCAGTTGTGGTATGATTTGTATAGTATGGAGATTAAGCTGTAAAACCCTATCTGGGGCAACTAGTTCACTCTACAGACACCACTAGAAAGCGAATCGGCAGTAAGTTCTCAAACTTCAGCTACAGAACCAAAGCATGAGGCTGCCACATTTTTCCTTCCTGCAGCTTCTTTCAGTTTTTCAATCCCAGCAGGTGGAAGAATTCTCCTTCCCAAATCATTCAGTATCTTGGTATAAAAAGTATAGAAAGTATAGAAACAAGTGTCCCTGACAGGAAAGGGTGATTACCTGTGCTTGGTTCCACTTACTGTAAAATGTAAAATGACAGTACAGCAACAAGAGTTAATGGAATTATACCATGAAACATACCTCTCAACTGTACCACATTACGAGGAACGTTCCTCATTTTGCTTCACAAAAGCTCCCTGTTCCACATTGTGAGGACTTGTTCCACATTCAGTCAACATTTTAAAACAAAAATCCATAGTAAATGATACAGAAAATATATTATTTAATTAATAACAGACTTTCTGAACATAAATTCAACATTTTAGCAGTGTTTTGAGCTTCTTAGGTAAAGATTTGACTAAGTGTTCCTCATTTTGCCCATTTGTTCCACATTTTATCAAGCAATGTTCCACATTTCGGGGACAAAAGGTTGAGAGGTATGCCATGAAACTCAAAAACAGTACATTAAAATGGGCTAACAGCAGTGCCAACAGTGAAACATTATACCACTGCTTATACAGAAAATACTGGTTGAGCAACTATGCACAACCAGCATGTGCTGACACAAAGGGTTCTGACTACAACACACCTCAGGAGCAAAGCTCGAGAGATCCGATGAAATCAGAACCCTGAAGTGGCAGCACAGGCTAGTTGGGCATGTGGCTGCCAAACCAGTATTTTTTATAGCGATAAGGATTTTGTTTATGTTTTTTTTTTCAGTGAAAGCATTTTCACAGCACTCTGCAGCAGCAGCCAACCTGATAGGAGTTTCAGTTCAGAACTTAAACTGATTGCTGTGCATGCAGCAGCGCTGTGAAAAACACCAGCTGGATTTCCAATCAGCTGGAACCTTGTTATACCACAGATGGATACAACTGTGTTCCATGACCTTTGAACTGTGAAACAAAAAGGTTTCAGCTGGCAAGGAAATCCATGCAGAACAAACTCTCAGTATGTAGTACATAGAGATGGGCAACTATGCAGTCAGTGTGTTCTGCCACAGAGGGGTTCTAATTCCCTCTGATCTCAAGAGAGAACCTCAAGAGGTCTGTGGGAATCAGAACCCCGAGGTGCCAGAACACACTGGTTATGCATAAAGTTGCTCATCCTGTATTTTTTATTGTGTATTCTATTATGTGAAATGTGTGAATTGTGTTTTTTCTGTTTCACAATGAAACTGATCTGTGCAGTCTCTAGAGGTTCTAGAATGTTGTTCTACTACAGAAGGGTACAATCAGATTCCATGACCTTTGAACTGTGGCACAACAGCAATTTGAAAAGGATGGATTTCTATAGACAACAATGCTCTACTATACAATATATTATAGTAGTGGTAGTTTTATTCATAGTATGACTATGGATAGCCCATTGAGCAAAGCTGATTTTCAATAGGGATCTTGATGCAAACATTACATACATTAGCTCTATTAATCTATAACATGTGTCAACACATCTTACATAAATAACACATCATATACATTGAGGCCCAGATATTCAAAAGTTGCGCATGGTGCAACAGTGTTTTCATCGCAATACCGATCTTGACGCGATATTCAACGAGGAATTGTGCCTGGCACAAATCCCAATGCACCCTAGCGCATCAATAATGTCACGGGCGCGGGTAGAGGCGGCCCATGCATACTCTGCACATCCCGATATTCAGCCCGGAGTGCTGCTGAGTCCATGCATGCGCAGCCCTACTTGCGCCACACAAAGTTGATCCAAAATAAAGGAACAATGGCTGGCCACCCACAGGTGAGTTGCCGTAGTGCAGGGTGCAACACGGCAGCTGCCACCTGTGGGTGGCCACCCAAGCTCCAGCTGCACCTGGCGGCGCCCCCCCCATGCCCGATCGTGGGCATACGTACAAAAATGACCCTCCAAACTCCCTCGTGGTCCAGTGGACTGCTGTCAGCCCAATCGCGGGCTTAAGTAAAAAATAAAATGAATCCAATATCCCTGGTGGTCCAGTGGACCGCTGTCAGCCCGATCACGGGCTTAAGTAAAAATAAAACAAATCCAATATCCCTGGTGGTCCAATGGACCGCTGTCATCCCGATCGTGGGCTTAAGTAAAAATAAAATGAATCCAATATCCCTGGTGGTCCAGTGGACCACTGTCAGCCTGATTGTGGGCATCTGTAAAATAAAAACAAATCCAATATTCCTGCTGGTCCAGTGGACCGCTGTCAGCCCGATCGCGGGCATTTGATCCATTCCCATATCTGGAATGTGTAGTACGGTACGGGCTGCACGTCCACTGGCTCACGCTGTGGACCAATGGGCGTACAGCCCTACTGACGGTGTCAGTCGGCGGATGGCGGGGCGGCAGACGGGAGGGGTGCTGCCGCCCGACGCTGACCAGTGGGGGGAGCGGAGCGGTGGGGCTCAGTGGGCGGGTGGGAGGGGTCCGCTGGACCACCAGGGATATTGGTTTAATTTATGAACACTTAATCCCGCAATCGGGCTGACAGCGGTCCACTGGACCACCAGGGATATTGGATTCGTTTTATTTTTACTCAAGCCCGCGATCAGGCTGACAGCGGTCCACTGGACCACCAGGGATACTGGAGTTCTTTTCTTTTACAAATGCCACAATCGGGCTGTGGGGC
Organism: Neoceratodus forsteri; assembly: GCA_016271365.2. Classification (NCBI taxonomy): domain Eukaryota; kingdom Metazoa; phylum Chordata; order Ceratodontiformes; family Ceratodontidae; genus Neoceratodus; species Neoceratodus forsteri. The sequence continues at coordinate 325,631,611 of CM057459.1, forward strand.
ACATTGCTGCGCTGCAGGGGGCATCGGTCCCCGATGGCTGCTGCCTGGCAGGGTGCCAGGTGCAAGTCGCTGGGGATCGGTGCACCTGCATGCAAATGGCACCATAATGACATGCAAATGGCCCTATTTGTGCCTTGCATACATTATGGCCCTATTTGCATGTGCACTTTTGAATATCGTGGTTGCTGCATATAGCGCAACGGAACTTGCACTAGTGCACCCCCCTGCTCCACTCTGGCCACTTGCGCTGGTGCAGTGCCACTGCGCCATGTGCACTGCGGGTGGCCAGTGTGCGCTATTCAATGATGCTGTGCCATGGCGCAGCTCCGTTGAATATCGCCCAGTCAACGCCCCAGCGCAGCCAAGTTGCGCTGCACCCAGGCTTGCACCACAGCCTGGCGCAGTTTGAATATCCGGGCCCGAGAATATACATACCTACACATATTCATAAACATTTCTTATGTTATCAGACATGTCCTTATAGACCATTGTATTTTGAGGATCCATTAAACAGAACTATCTGAAGTTAATGAAAAAAAAAAACTAGCCTCTTTCTATAGCAAGGCAACACTGCATGGCCTTCTTATCCAATTGTAATAACCAGACTTTTTGTTTTATTTATATTTACTTATCTCAGGGTTTTAAATAATTGATTAGCAGTTTTTTTCTTGGGCATATACTAACTGTACAGAAAGTATTTATATAGATTTTCTAGAAGTGCTGTGTTTGTTAAACACAGTGAGGCAAGAGCTATGCATTTTCACAAAGATTTAGCATTTTTACGGGCAAAACGCTAATCAATTTTTAGAGTTATATAAATCCCTGTTATCTGTGTATTTATTGGACTTAGGTTGCAGGAAATTACATACCAGGCTTTTGGTCCTGCACAGGAGAAGGCAGACCTCCTTATATTAGTTTTTCTAGGGGGAAATAACAAATCCAACTCCTTGTGCTCATCTTAATCTTTCCTTTACTTTTCTCACATTCAGATTATTTCAAATGTGCTCTGGGACTCTATTTTTATAACATAAGTGTATAAAATTTACAAGATGCATGTTTCTTCTATCAGATAATCTTAGCCAGAATAATTCTAAATACAGATGGCAGTGGTGTGCCATGGGGGCAGGGGCGTTGAGGATGAAGCAGACAAATCTATTATGCATAATGTCTAGTTTTATCAGCTCACTCCCTGACACCCCCATGAAAAGTAGATCCCCGTCGTCGAAGGTACAATCACAAAGTCCACAATTTGGTTTTGTGAGTCCCTTGAGAGACATTTTTTAATTGATTCTATGCAACATCCCAAGCTTTCATCCGAGATTGCCAACTATTTTATCACTACGTATATATTCCTTTTATATTTTTCATCTACCCAAACGGCAGGTATTTATAGGATGTAGTCTGTTCTAAAATTACATTATTTCTTGTGGCCGAAGTCAATGCTTCTCTAACCAGATTTGAATTGCCACTCCCTTGGAACAGCATGGTTTGAGCTCCTTTAGGGTTCAACAACATTAGTTTGTTTCTTAAAAAGAAATTCTGAATCTGGTCAAATGTGTTTTGTAATTTTATTTTGGTTTGCTTTATGTAATTCCCTGTTGCATGAAACGTGTTGTCTGCATATGAAAGCACTTTAACAACAGAGTTATGCAAAATAAAATCATTCAAGATTTTTTTACAACAGGTAAAGATGAAACTAAAAACAATTGAACTTGCGTTCATTTTCAATGACTTCTTGATAATAATTAATAAGAAAAAAGTTTCTATTACAAGTTAATAGATAGTAAAATAAGCATAAATAAATAAAAAAATGTACATAAATGTTAACAATAGGGGTTCCAATATGGAGCCTTGGGAAACCCCTGATATAATCTGTGCCATGTTTGAAGTAAAGCCTCCTGTACTATCTGTTGTCTCCCCTTGGTGTAATCTGTAAACCATTTCAAAGTGGTGGGTGAAAAAACAGTCTTTCAGCTTGGATAGGAGGATGTCATGGTCTAGTGTATCAAAAGCCTTTGATAAATCAATAAAGATTGCCCCTATCGATATCCTTCTGTCCAAGGCGTCGTGGACATCACCCACCACCTTGGTTAAGGTTGTCATGATACTGTGCTTTGTGTGAAAGCCAGACTGAAATTTACTGAATATGTTATTTTTTTCCAAGAACCATTTCTGTTGACTACTAACTAATCTCTCCAGAATTTTAGATACTGTTGAGAGAAGGGAAACTGGTCGGTAGCTACCTATATCAGATTTGTCTCCAGATTTATAAATTGGCATGTTTTTAACCATTTCCCATACCACTGGGAATTCACCTAGGTTTAAAGACATATTAAAAATTTAGGACAAGAATATTGAGCTTACAGGAGTGGCATATTTCAACAGCTGGGACAGGATTCCATCCCATCCAACTGCTTTTGAAGTATCTATTTTATTAAATTCTTTCATTACTTCTTCAGGTTCAATGTTATTTAAATTTAAAAGTTTTCCTATAGTATAGTATGGTATGGTGTGGTGTGGTGTGGTGTGGCACGGTGCGGTATGGAACGGCATGGCACGGCACAGTACAGTATAGTATAGTATAGTATGGTGTGGTATGGCACAGTACAGTACAGCATAGTACAGTATAGGGAAATGAAAAATTATGGTAAAAAAGTCCCTGGAACACTAGTGAATCACTGGTGTGGTGTTCTTTGGGGTTTCAATGATCATGCAACGCAATGCTGATATTACCCTACTAACAGCAACAGCACAATTAGCTTGCTTCTACTTTACCTTTTCTGACAAGACAGTGCCAGTATTAGGATAACACTAACACTGCATTGCATGACCATTCAAAAAACTAAGGAACATTACATTACCAATTCACCAAGGTTCCGAGGACCTTTTAACCAAATTTTTAATTTCCCTACTTTTTACACTTTGTGCTTCAACCCTAACTGACTTATTAATATTGTTACAGACCTGTAGTTAGCTTCCTGAATGGCCTGCAGCTGCTTAGCAATGCACAGTGCGCCAGACCTGCAGTTAGGTTCCTGAGTGGCCTGCAGCTGCTTAGTGATGCACAGTGCACCAGACCTGCAGTTACTTCCTGAGTGGCCAGCAGCTGCTTAGTGATGCACAGTGCACCAGACCTGTAGTTTGCTTCCTGGTGGCCTGCAGCTGCTTAGCGATGCACAGTGCGCCAGACCTGTAGTTTGCTTCCAAGGTGGCCTGCAGCTGCTTAGTGATGCACAGTGCACCAGACCTGCAGTTACTTCCTGAATGGCCTGCAGCTGCTTAGTGATGCACAGTGCACCAGACCTGTAGTTAGCTTCCTGAGTGGTCAGCAGCTGCTTAGTGATGCAGAGTGCGCCAGACCTGCAGTGAGGTTCCTGAATGGCCTGCAGCTGCTTAGCAATGCACAGTGCGCCAGACCTGCAGTTAGGTTCCTGAGTGGCCTGCAGCTGCTTAGTGATGCACAGTGCACCAGACCTGCAGTTACTTCCTGAGTGGCCAGCAGCTGCTTAGTGATGCACAGTGCACCAGACCTGTAGTTTGCTTCCTGAGTGGCCTGCAGCTGCTTAGCGATGCACAGTGCGCCAGACCTGTAGTTTGCTTCCTGAGTGGCCTGCAGCTGCTTAGTGATGCACAGTGCACCAGACCTGCAGTTACTTCCTGAATGGCCTGCAGCTGCTTAGTGATGCACAGTGCACCAGACCTGTAGTTAGCTTCCTGAGTGGTCAGCAGCTGCTTAGTGATGCAGAGTGCGCCAGACCTGCAGTGAGGTTCCTGAATGGCCTGCAGCTGCTTAGTGATGCACAGTGTGCCAGAGCTGTAGATGGCTTCCTGAGTGGCCAGCAGCTGCTTAGTGATGCACAATGCGCAAGACCTGCAGTTAGGTTCCTGAGTGGCCAGCAGCTGCTTAGTGATGCACAGTGCGCAAGACCTGCAGTTAGTTCCTGAGTGGCCAGCAGCTGCTTAGTGATGCACAGTGTGCAAGACCTGCAGTTAGGTTCCTGAGTGGCCTGCAGCTGCTTAGTGATGCACAGTGCGCAAGACCTGCAGTTAGGTTCCTGAATGGCCTGCAGCTGCTTAGTGATGCACAGTGTGCCAGACCTGCAGTTAGGGTCCTGAATGGCCTGCAGCTGCTTAGTGATGCACAGTGCACCAGACCTGTAGTTAGCTTCCTGAGTGGTCAGCAGCTGCTTAGTGATGCAGAGTGCGCCAGACCTGCAGTGAGGTTCCTGAATGGCCTGCAGCTGCTTAGTGATGCACAGTGTGCCAGAGCTGTAGATGGTTTCCTGAGTGGCCAGCAGCTGCTTAGTGATGCACAATGCGCAAGACCTGCAGTTAGGTTCCTGAGTGGCCAGCAGCTGCTTAGTGATGCACAGTGCACCAGACCTGCAGTGAGGTTCCTGAATGGCCTGCAGCTGCTTAGTGATGCACAGTGTGACAGAGCTGTAGATGGCTTCCTGAGTGGCCAGCAGCTGCTTAGTGATGCACAATGCGCAAGACCTGCAGTTAGGTTCCTGAGTGGCCAGCAGCTGCTTAGTGATGCACAGTGTGCCAGACCTGCAGTTAGTTCTGAGTGACCTGCAGCTGCTTAGTGATGCACAGTCATAAGACCTGCAGTTAGGTTCCTGAATGGCCTGCAGCTGCTTAGTGATGCACAATGCGCAAGACCTGCAGTTAGGTTCCTGAGTGGCCAGCAGCTGCTTAGTGATGCACAGTGTGCAAGACCTGCAGTTAGTTCCTGAGTGACCTGCAGCTGCTTAGCAATGCACAGTGCGCAAGACCTGCAGTTAGGTTCCTGAATGGCCTGCAGCTGCTTAGTGATGCACAGTGTGCAAGACCTGCAGTTAGTTCCTGAGTGACCTGCAGCTGCTTAGCAATGCACAGTGCGCAAGACCTGCAGTTAGGTTCCTGAATGGCCTGCAGCTGCTTAGTGATGCACAGTGTGCCAGACCTGCAGTTAGGGTCCTGAATGGCCTGCAGCTGCTTAGTGATGCACAGTGCACCAGACCTGCAGTGAGGTTCCTGAGTGGCCTGCAGCTGCTTAGTGACGCACAGTGCACCAGACCTGTAGCTTTATTTTATTTTATTTTTTATTTTATTAAACTCTCGGATTACAAGTACCTTTGAGCAGGAGCTGCTCATTTACAAAGGTTCCACGTCAAAGGAATGGGGAAACATACTGTACATACAAAGGTTGGTAATGGTAAACAGGCATAGTATAGACAAGGCTGACATTTCTTTGCAGCTGAAGATCACTTTAGAGATAATGGTTATTAGAAGGGAGCAACGTAAATAGGCAGACAGATGATGCAGCAGAGTAAGAGAATTAAGAAGAAAGGGGACTATCGGCCTGATATTGTATGGGAGATTGCCATAGAGAAGTTGTGGGCTGAGGGGCTTTTGTCATGAGTGGGAGAAGGATGGTGGGAGGGGAGCAGGAACAGGAGAAAAGGTGGGGTTAGAACAGTGGAGGAGGAGTGTGGGGGGAAGGGGAAGGAGGGTGGAGAGAGGGGAGGGAAAAGGAGCACAAGGAAGACAGATGTCAGTGAGAGTAGTGTCAGGAGGGATGCAGAGCACAGGTCAAGATCATGTAGTCAGAGAATGGATCAGTCAATTAGGAGAAGCAGTCACATTTGGAGGTAAAGGTGAGGTAAAGTCGGAGATTCTTTTTAAAGGGTCCAATTGTTGGGGTATTAAACCAATGAGGAGCCCTATAGTAGAATGACCGCTGACCCAATGAGGTACGGCATCTAGGAACCTGAAAGGTTTGGGATCGGGCACTATGCATTTGCTGAGTACCACTGAAGGCAGAGAGGAACTTACAAACACCAGGGGGGCATGAGACCAAAGAGAATCTTTCTGGTAAGCAGGCAGGTCTGGTATTGAATCCTGTTGAGGAGTGGTAGCCAACAAGCCTGTGCATAGAGGTCACATGTGTGCATGTCTCTGGCATCGCCCGTTAAGAGCCTGCAGGCTTTGTTGAGCGAGACTGAGATTCTACAGAGGGCAGTTGAAGAAGCAGAGCCATAGATAGCCAGACCGTAGTCAGTGATAGAGGTGACAGAGCTGTAGATGGCCAGTCTAAGGGCGCCCGCAGTCATACAGTGCTTGTGCTTGTGTAGCAGACCAATTCGCATATTGACGGCATTGACAACAGTGTCAATATGCCGCATATAGAAGAGGGAGCTATCCAGTGTAACACCGAGGTATTTGAACTCCAGGCCGTGTTCGAGCAAGTACTTGCCGTTGTTCATGATATTGAAGGACCGAGATTTGTACCTGCTCCACAGATTACAGAAAGTCATTACTTTGGTCTTGTTATAGTTCATGATGAGTTTATGCGTGCTGAACCAATCTTCAACAAGCTTGAAGTCAAGCTGCAGCTGTGTTTCAAGGAGTTTATTGTCATGGTGGCAGGAGAATAGTACTGCATCGTCCGTGTAGAGTAGAAGTTTTTGCTGGCAGACACCAGGGAGCCTATCGAGGAAGAGGGAGAAGAGTAGAGGTCCCAGGATGGACCCCTGGGGGACTCCGGAGAGGACAGGCTTGACATCGGACATGACATCTGCAATCTTGACCCTTTGGGTCCGATTCCTGAGGTAGCTAGCAAATCATGGAAGGGTCTCATTAGAGAACCCAATGTAGGGCAGTTGCCTAAGAAATAGAGGGTGATTAACGGTGTTGAAGGCCTTCGTGAGGTCTATGAAGACTGCACCCCCACAGTATCCTTTGTCGAGCGTGTCGTGAATGAAACTCATGAATTCCAGAAGAGTCGTGGTGGTGCTGTGCCCTTTTCTTTTTTTTTTTTTTTGAAATTCTACATCTTTATTAGATTATATCAAACACACAAGATGTAACGAGAAAAAGGATGAACAGAATTGCACTGACATCCAGAATCCAATAGTTGGTAACATGGGATCAAACCTGCACAGAGTCACATACTAAAAAAAATAACCTACTAATATATCCAACCCCCCACTAACCTACCTCCCCCCCACCCCAGAAGTGTGCCTTATAAAACAAAAAAAAAAAGTGACAAGAAAATATCAAAAATGAGATTACATCACCAATGAAAAGTGACAGCGTAGAGTGATACATGCCAAAACAGACAGAGGTACGCATTACCTAAGCCTTAATTCAAATATAAAGCATATAGTTTGCCCCACTTCTGGTTGAAGGAGGCTATACAATTTCGGGAGCTAGCAATTAGCCTTTCAGTATTAAAACAGAGACATTTCTTTCACCCATTCAGCATATGGTATTACCAATTGGTCCATCCAATGCTTGAGAACCAGTCTCTTGACTGCTATAGAAATTAGAGCCATGTGATACCTGCGATCCCGGACACTGTGCCCTTTTCTGAAGCCATGCTATTCAGGGCATTGGACTTCATACTTATCCAGGAATTCGACTAGCTGGTCTGACACTATTCGTTCTAATGCCTTAGATAGTGGGGGGAGGAGTGAGATAAGTCTGTCGTTGGAATGAAGAGACCTGTCTCCACTTTTGTGCACCGGTGTGACAGTTGCCTGCTTCCAACTTGCAGGGAATTGGCCCAATCTTAGTGAAAGGTTAAAAATTTTCATCCAGAGGTCAGCTTGCTTCCTGAGTGGCAAGCAGCTGCTTAGTGATGTGTAGTGTGCCAGACCTGGAGCTGAATTTCTTAGAGGACAACAGCCACTTAGTGATGTGAAGTGCACCGGTCCTCTGACTAGCTTCCTGAGTGGCCCACAGCTGCTTAGTGATGGCTGGGCAGTGTCCCAGACCTGTAGCTGGGGCTAACAGTAGGGCTAACTGTGAGGCAAAACACATCTGCTAATATAGTATAGTATATGGTATAGTATACAGTACAGTATATTATAGAAACATTGAAATTGTCGGCAGATAAGGACCGCTAGGTCCATCCAGTCTGCCCGTAAACCCTACACTTGTTTGCGGCCTCTGACCCTATCTGGTCAGTGGCTTTTTAACCCTCCTTCCCACCTCTATTGTTCCTATGTACCTGTTCCAGGCATGTTTAAATCCCTCGACTGTGCTCACTCCCACCACCTCCTGTGGCAGACTATTCCATGTGTCCACTACTCTCTCTGTGAATAAAAACTTTCTTACATTTCCCCTTAACCTGCCGCCTTCCAATTTCAAATCATGCCCCCTCATATTTGTACTCCTCCTATACTGAAAGATGTCTCCCCCTTGCACATTGTTTATGCCCTTAAGATACTTGAATGTTTCTATGATGTGCCCCCTGATCCCTCCTCTCCTCCAGCGAGTACATATTGATGTCCTTTAATCTCTCCTCATATGTTTTCTGGAGCAAGCCCTGTACCATCTTAGTCGCCCTTCTGTGGACTGCCTCCACCCTGTCAATGTCCTTATGAAGGTGCGGCCTACAGAACTGCACACAGTACTCTAGGTGAGGCGTCACCAGTGTTTTGTACAATGGCATCACTACCTCCTGTCTTCTGCTACTGATACCTCTGTCTATACACCCCAGCATGCCACTGGCGATCCCTGCAGCCTTTGTACTCTGCTTAGACACCTTTGGGTCATCTGAAATGATAATCCCCAGCATCTTTCTTCCTTGGTGATTGTCAGCAGCCCCCTTCCCCATCCTTCAGTTCTCCCAAGGTTCCTTCATCCCAGGTGCATTATTTTGCACTTCTTTGAATTAAACCTCAGTTGCCATACCTCAGACTATTTTTCAGGCCTCTCCGGGTTCCTCTTATCCTCTCCACCCCATCTGAAGAATTCACCCTGTTGCAGATTTTGGTGTCATCTTCAAACAGGCAGACCTTTCCCTCCAGCCCTTCTGCAATGTCACTAAAGAAGACGTTAAACAGGACTGGCTCAAGAACTGATCCTTGAGGTACCCCACTGGCCACCCCCTCTCCCCGGATTGGATCCCATTCACCACCACCCTCTGCCTCCTGTCCATTAGCCAGTTCATAACCCAGTTTACCACCTTGTGCCCCATGCCCAGGCTACCTATCTTGTTAACGAGCCTTTTATGTGGAACAGTGTCGAAGGCCTTGCTGAAATCGAGGTAGGCGACATCCAAAGCCCCCCCCCCGATTTACTTCCTTCATCACCCATTCAAAAAAATCTATCAGATTCATCTGACATGATCTTCCTGCTGTGAATCCATGTTGCCTCAGATTCTGGGCACTGTTGGATTCCAAGTGTGCCACTATTCTTTCTTTAAGTAGTGGCTCCATGATCTTTCCCGCTACTGAGGTGAGGCTGACCAGCCTATAGTTCCCTGCCTCCTCCCTACTACCACTTTTGTTTAGAGGGACTACATGTGCCCTCTTCTGGTGCACTCTTCAAGTCCTGTGGTACAGTACATAGTACGGTAGTATAGTATATAGTATACTATAGTACAGTACAGTACAGTGTATAGCATATAGCAAAATATATAATATAGTATAGTATAGTATAGTAGAAAAAAACACCTTATGAACAATTTATGAAAAAATGAGCTGCGCATGTGCACAATGGAAAATGTTAAATCTCCATTGTTGTCAGTTAAGCCACATAGCATACAATCATCCTTGGGCCACACTCAAACTTAAAAATCTCAGGTTTGTTGTCAGTGAGCAATGAAAGTCTTAAAAAAGATCTTTATTACTTTGATTGGCTTGGAGTGTCACATAACACCCCACTATCTATAATGTTTTTAACGCTCAGCGTTGTCTCTGCTTATACCCACTTTCATGACCAGTAACACTCATTAAAATGGGTTTGGCAGTCATGTACATAGGTTTTCAAGTCAGAAAAACAGGTCCTGTTCACGCAAAGCAACCTCATTTAATTCATATTTAAAAACTGTTGCTTCTTTAAAAAAAACACTTGAACAATTAGCCTTACACCCCACTTCATCGACTAGAGCTTCAAGCATTTTTTGTTTCTGATGTGCAAAATAATTTCTTCTTTCACCCACTTTCGTGAGTGCTAAAATTTACAAAAATAGAAGTATTGTCTCACAAAACCAGATCTCACCTCCCAAAAATGGAAGCTGCCATTGTTGTTAAAAACAGCTTAAGAAAAATTTGGAAAAACAGACTGCACATGCTCAAAAATGAGATTTCATTTTCTTAATAATTTAAAAACTGCAAAGTTCTCAGTAAAGCCAACTATCAAACAATTATTAAAACTTCCAAGTTTGAACTCAGTTATTTATGTGGTATCAGTGAGTAAACAAACTCTTACAAAAATGTATCTTTCATGTTTTCAACTGTAGACATCTTTTTTTTCTTAGTTTGTTTCTCCACCTGCATCCCCGGTCCTGGCTGTATCCTCCCCAGTCATGTCACAGACCCACCTCATGGATCTACAGGTTAATATCACTTACACAGAGCCATATCGGTGGGTGGCCAGTCACGTGGGGTCATTCATCTCCTGGGGAAGGATGCCGAGTGAGCTAAGGCATTTTCCTCTGTTTTCTTCCCTATGACATCTGTCAGTAATGTGTGTGTAACCCCTAGATGGCGCTATCCCAGGGGCTACTACCCCTGCCTGATTTGCCACTAACAGGTTGAGGGGCCTGGATCCAATGGCGGGTGCCTCCACCCAGAGGTCAGGATTTGCAATAGTTAAACTAACTTGGTCACAGCCCTCTGGGACACTGCAACCCTCCTTTCTTCCCACTAGTGGCCCACACAATATATCAGAATTACCTTCACAGTATACACTTACCCCCAGGTCTGGTTCGGCACTGGGACCTCCTGTGAAATGAGATACAGTGCAACAATCACAGTACAGTACTTTAACAGAGACAAATACCTCAGGCAGTATAACTTTGCTGAAACAAGCAGCTCTGATTTATTTAGGGGGATATAACAAGGACAGGGAAATCAGGTTAAGTAGCTTATCACTCTAATAATCTACCTAGGCTCTGTGCACAGGCCTATCCCTATCAGTTACTGTCCCTGGGTACCCAAGCCCTAGTGGCTAGTCCAAACCGTGGCTGCTGGTAGGGGCCCTTTCACACAGAGAAGAGGAATTAAACAGTCAGCAGTACAGTAATTCCATTTGGATTTAATGTGGCAATTCAACAGGAAGCGACCCTGAATTAGTACTCACGACCTCCAAATAAGATAGGGTCCTTCAATGTCAGCAGGGCTCACTTGAGGTACACAAACCTCTTCACACATCCATATAAAAGAAAGCACTATACCAGGCAGGCTGCATCTGTATCTCAATTACTGCACAATACCCGGGAGAACACACAGCAGATTCAGTTCCTGACAGACCGAGTGCAATTTTCAGCAATTACTCCAGTCTTCTACAGGGTGAGCCTGGTTTCTACTCTTCAGAGATCCTTTGATTCTTTTCACAGGACGGATTCAGTCCTAACAAGCTGTTACACAAGCTGCAGACCGGAACTCTGGGCCTTACACACGTTCTTTGACTAAAACTGCACACTGAAAAAGCACAGGGCTCCTTCCTTCTTCACTGCCAAAGCTCAACTCAAACTCCAACCGACAAAACCGGGCACTTCCTTTGAGTTCCTCCCAGTTCTTGACTGGATTGGCTGTCACTCACAATAGACTGCTGCTGTTGGTCCAAAAAGGCACTGAAGTCTAAACTACATCTCCCAGAGTCACTGCCCATATAATCCTCTTGTGGCTGGCTCAGATTATGAGTCCAAGTTCTGATTCGTCAAGGCATCATTTTAGAGCTAGCTTACCCCACACTGATTGGTCCAGTTCAGCAGTTCAAAACCAGAATGGGGAACTAGACAGACACAGTTCTGACTGCAAAGAAAGCAGGTTAGACAAACTGTAATTTCATTATTACTGTAAATGATTTCTGGCAAACAGTTACATCTTTCAGATAGGTTCCTTTGCACCCTAGTGACTGCAAAATGAAGTGAATTGGCAGCAACTTGAGTGGTACTCAATCAAAGAAACACACAGTCCCCATACAAACTAATTATGTCTGCAAGCAGACAGCTCTTAAAGACAGTACCAGAGGTTCTAAAACACTCACTGATAAATGGCTTAAATGCCAAACACCATTCAGGCTTGGAGCATTCAAGCAAGCTCCTGGAAGTCTTTTGGAACCCCCATTTGCAGAGGGTTACACCCTTCCTGGCCTGGGAAAGCTTAGCGTCCACGTCAAGCAAGTACCATAAGTTTCAACTGCAACCATATACATTTGCATTAGGCTCGCACATGTAATCATCAGTCAATATATCATTTTACCAAGAACACATTTCTGAAACATTGCAGTCGTCACTCTTTACACAGTATTACATACACATTGTACCATAACTCAAGTTATTACCTCTTGTACATGAAACCTGAAGAGAGGGGGCCCTTCCCTATCAGTTACCTTGGGGCTGGACGGGGCAAGGGCACCATACTTAGAGGGCAACACAAGTAACTTGGAGTTAGCACTGACGCTCAGTTTGGGCAATGAGCTCGGGGACACATACACTCCTTTATGGACAACATTGAGAGGCAAGTCCACAGACCTCCCAAGTGAATCATAACTGAGGTGCACCACAGGCCTTACAGCTCGACCAGTCTTTCTAGGGGAACTGTTATGAGTCTCTGCACTCTGAGCCTCATTTCAGCATTGTCCTCACTTGTCAGGGAGTCTCCATGGGGGTAGAGAGCTAGAACTTGGGGCACTTTCAGCTCCAGGAGTTACAGTTTCTGAGTCCACAACATTTGGCTCGCATGGAGAGCTTTCGGACACTGGCAGTGGACTGTCAGGGCACTCAAAATACTCTTCTTGTTCGGGTGTATCACCAGTCTGCCCCAATCTATCATTTCCTCCCTGAAGCTCAAACAGTTCAACCATGCACAATGATTCCATTTCATCTGATCTGATGCTTTGCACTTCACTTTCTGGGAGCATTGGCTCCAGGGATGAAGCTGGGGGCTTAGACAGTCCAGAAGGCCCAGCTTTGTCTCCAGTATTGACTAGGGGATTGCCCCGAAACAATTGACTCAGTTCGTAAGAAGGATAGTATTCAAAGTCACTCTCACTTTCTTCCGATATGGACTGACAGTCATGCTCAACTGGGACTTGTGGAGGGAAACACTTTAACTTTGCTTCTGTAGGTGCAGACTTTCTTGATCTTTTCTTAGCAGCAGCTCTAGTCACTGGTCCAGAGGGGCATCTTCTAGGGCTCAGACTCAATTAAGATTTTGTCAATGGGCAGTAAATGATTTCTATGCATTGTTTTTACATCTTTTGAATTATTCTCAGGCCTTACTTTGTACACTGGCAGATCATCTAGTTTGCCCACTACAATGTGAGGGAGATGGTGCCATCTGTCAGCAATCTTGTGCTTGCCATGCAGTCCCAGATTTCTTAGCAATACCGATCTCCCTCCTGGAGTTCCTGTGCTTTCACCTTTTATCATACCTTTCTTTGTTGGCCAGATTTCTTTTGGCAGCCATGGTTTGAGCCAGTTGAGTACGCATGAGTTAGCTGGGCCTTTAACTTTTGCACATACTGTAAATAGTTGTCAGCTTGAACCCCATCAGGAGAGACCCCAAAACACACATCTACTGGTAGTCGAGCTTCTCTTCCAAACATCAAGGCGTGAGGGAGAATCCAGTGGCATCACTTTTGGTGCAGTTATAAGCATGTACCAGGGTGCTAATTTGTTGGCTCCATCTAGGCTTGTCCTTTGGGTGCAGGGTGCCTAGCATATCTAGCAAAGTGCGGTTAAGCGTTCAGGCTGTGGGTCCCCCTGGGGAGGTGGTAAGGAGTGGTTCTGACTTCGCGACTCCCACAGAGAAAGCATCTCTTTGATCAGACGACTCTCAAAGTCTCCCTTGATCAGAATGGATTCTTTGTGGAGCCCATAGTGAACAAAAAGTTTTCTACAAGTACTTTGGCCACAGTGGATGCTTTCTGGTCTTTGGTGGGGAAAGCTTGGGCATATCTCGTGAAATGGTCAGTGACCACCAACACATTACTGATATTTCTTTGATCTGACTCCAAACTCAGAAAATCAATACAGACCAGCTCCATGGGTGCACTGGTGGTGATGTTAACAAGGGGCAGCCCTCTGAGAGCAAAGCTTTCCTCTGTAATAGCGACTACAAGTTCGAATGTGTTGCTCCACATCAGCCCCATCTTAGGCCAATAGAATCTGGATCTCACCAAGTCAAGTGTTCTGTCTATACCAAGGTGCCCCATGTGGTTGTGCAAAGGACCTCAGTACTGAGTCTCGAAGGCAGTGGGCAGCACTAGTTGTTGTTTGTCTACTTGTCCCCTCTGTCTGCTGTTTCTCTGTATAACAGTTTATTGATCAGTTTCAACTTAGGACCTTCTTTGTATAACAGTGCAGTTCTCAAATCAGTGGAGCGTAATTTGGACACATCTTTTCCTGCATAGAGGGCTTCTAAGCTGCTTTGATCATGGGATCGCTGAGGATTGAGCCCGCCCGAATACTATCATTGTCCAGCTGAGGCAGTGCACCAATGTCTATTGCAGAAAAGTGGCAATAAGCAGCAGGTATGCAATTCTCAGAGGCTCCCAAGCAATCCACCATGCAGTCCACTGGCGTCCGTGGACATTGTTCCTCCCTGTCAAACTTCGGCAGAGTGCCGAATGTCAGGTTCTGCCAATCGGACCCAATCATTCTGGGAACAGGCCTCCGGGAGAGCATCAGCATCTATGTGGTTCAGACCTGCTCGGTATTCGAGAGCATAGTCATATGTAGATAATGCAGAAAGCCACCTATGGCCAGTGGCATCCAACTTAGCTGAGGTCTGCACATAGGTCAAAGGATTATTGTCAGTTTTACTAGTATTTTAGCCCCATACAAGTACTCATGGAATTGGTCAACAATAGCCCACTTCAAAGCTAGGAACTCTAACTTATGTACAGGATAGTTCTTTTCGGATGGGGTCAGGCTTCTACTGGCAAAGGCCACTGGTCTCAGGCCATTCTCGTGCTCTTGGTACAACACAGCCCCAACCCTTGCAAGCTAGCATCAGTGTGCAGGACGTAAGGTTTTCTTGGATCGGCATAGGCCAGCACTGGAGCATGGGTAAGTTGATATATGATCTCATGAAAAGCAGTCTCACAATCAGAGTCCAGCGGGCCCCAAATACTTCACTCGGATGAAAATACACTCTTTCAGTCTTGAGGACGCTGACTTTTGGTATTTTTGTGGGTTGGGGATACCCTTGAGTAAGGTTAAGTAAAGGCGGATCACTCTTGAATAGTCCTTGATGAAGCGCCGATAATAACCACAGAATCCAGGAATCTTTGCAGTTCTTTTAGATTTTTGGGCTGTGGCCAGGTAGTCAAGCCTCAACTTTACTTGGGTCGGTCTCTATTCCTCGGTGGATACTATGTGTCCCATATACTTTACTGATGTTTGAAAGAATTGACACTTATCAATGGACAGTTTAAGGCCAAAGTCCTCCAGTCGGTCCAATACCTAAATAATCTGCTCTCATGTTCCTCCAGTGAGCTGCCAAACACAATAACATCATCTAGGTATACCAGGCACTCTAGTAAGTTCATGTCCCCCACTGCACGCTCCATCAATCGTTGAAAAGTGGCTGGGGCACCTGAAATCCCTTGAGGCATCCTCATGAATTCATAGAAGCCAAGCGGACAGATAAAGGCCGTCTTCTCACGGTCCTCTGGGGCCATCGGGATCTGGTAGTACCCTGCGGAGATCCAGCACAGGAACCACTTGCTCCTGTTTAGGCAGTCAAAGCATCCTGAATGCGGGGCATTGTGTACTGATCAGGGATAGTCCGTCGGTTTAAGGTGCGATAATCCACACACATCCTTACTGTTCCATTCTTTTTCCTCACTACCACAATGGGGGAAGCATAAGGGCTTCTGGATTCTTGTATTACCAGCAGCTAACATCTCTTGCAGATGCCGTCTCACATCATCTATGTCAGCAGGTGCCAGGCGTCGAGACCTCTCACGAAATGGTCTTCATCATGCAGCGGATATTGTGCTCAGCTCCTTGCACGCATCCTACATCCCATTCCTTTAAAGAAAACACCTGGTCTCTCTGGGCAAGCTTCTCACTGATCCTCACTTTCCATTCAGCTGGCAGCGGGAGTCGCCGAAATCAAACAAGTCAGAGTTACTCTGTCATTCTTCCTTGAACTCTTGCTGCTGGGTAGCACTGCAGTGTCTGCACAATGCACATTAGCCAGGATGCAACCTCTGTTTACTCGAATGTCTCTTTCAGACACATTATGAACTTGGACCATTACCCTTCTGGCATAAGCATGGGCTCTAGCGGGCAAAATACTAGGCTTGACCAGCAGTCCCTCTGGCAATTTTCCATCGCCTGGTCATCCAACATTAATATTTTATTCTTAACATCCTTTCTGATCGGACCTCTCCTGTAAGGTACACTGGGCATTTGGCGCCAGGATCAGAGACTCAGGATCCTTCTTCCATACAATTCGACCGGTTCCTCTGGTTCTGTTTTTCAGCATCTCTCTGTGCCTCATAGGCCTTCTTAATTAAAGCTGGAACTCTTAAAGCTCTACTAGTCTTTGACCCCTGTTTTTCATAACACAACTGTGCCAGCCTTCCGAACATATGAGCATTTGTTCCAATCAACAAAGGGACACCATCATTACAGTCCAGTGGGGGACACACTAAGGCTAGGGTCTCTACTTGTTCAGCCACTCCAGCCACGGAGGTGGGGAAAGACAGCCAAATTCGGATATACCGGAATAGGGTAGGCCTTCTCATTAACCCCATACATGCAGTCCTTCTAATGGTTGTAAAGAATGCGTCTGACAAATCGCTTCTGATACCAATCCTGGAACATAATTGTCACTTGGGAGCCACTGTCTAATACAGCTCTTGTAGACACTCCATTCACCTTTACAGTGGTCTCCATGGAGGGACCCACTATTCTGGACCAGTCTGGAGAGGCGGTAGTGGGGGCCTGGGCAGCTGACCTTGCCACAAAGGACGTGAATTAGCATTTTGGTGCCCTCACTGGGATTATGTCGTGCACCTCTTAACCACTGATTTCTTCTCCGAAGCTCTCCTTGTAGCCTATGCAACTTGTCAGTGTCTTTTGGAGACTGGCATTCCCTTTTCATGTGCCCATCTTTTCCCACAATTATAGCAAACATACTTTCTGGAGTTTGAGCTGGCGAGCGCCACACTGGGAGCCAGGGTGGGGTATTACTAACTGGAAACCTGGGTGCCATCTCTGTCTACGGCGTGATAAGCATTTGGAGACATCTGTCAGTTTCTCCACTTCCATGGTCAAGGAATTGAGTTTGGAGCTGTTATCAGCAGGAGATACATGGGTGGGTACCCCCACCCCCATAGGAGATGCAGTCGGATATAGGTCAGGGCCCGTACTTGCAGGCGTGGCCTTCATAAAGGGACTGTTTTTGAATTCCCGGATCTCTCTCAACAGTTCGCTCCATTGTGGCATATCTTTTCCTTGTCAGAGCACTCATTGACTGTCAACCTCTGCCCTGAACTTCACTTGATGGGTCACCCTCAGTCACTCGGGTCGTAGCCACAGCTGTTGGTGTGAGGTACCTCCAGGGTCGCCTTTTCTCAACTCCTCCAATTTCTCTCATTAACTCATCATGGGAGGTGGGGATTCCAGTCGATTTGCCAGGCGTAACTGAAGCAACAGCAGTTCTGAGAAGGGGCAGACTTAAGGATTCTGTCCAGTCTGGTTCGGTCCAGTTCAATCGCTGGCAAACTACCCTTTCTGAGGCATTCTTGCAACAATTTTTCCAGCCGAAGACATACACAGACAACAACTCCCTTGGTACTGTTGTGCATTTCTTACTCTCCACCATAGGTCCTCATCAGAATCTGGGCTCCCATACACATTCTCCAAGGCCTCAAGATAGGCCTGTGCAGTCGCTTCAGGGTTACTGGCCCGTTTAGCACGGATGGTAGCCAGGGCAGGACCCGGAGGCTCTCACTAACCCTCTTTCGCTTTTGCGCCTTCCGAGCATTGCCATTCTAGCACTTGGGGCAACATAGTTCATCCAGGTCTCCCAGTCATCCTCCCTTGGGAGTGGGAGGGTGCCAGAGAAGATCCTCAACCTCGGTAAGAGTCGTGACTAATGGCAGGTGCAGAAATAGGAGTCTGCATTGGTTCAGCCACCATTACGGCACTGGAGCAGGAGAGGGTGTTGGGGGAGGAACACCCCCAGGTGGCAAGAATAGTTTCTTCAAGTCCTCCACAGTTTTCCCCTCTCCCAGCAACCATTCAGCAAATTTCTCCATAAAAGTTTCAGATAGTGGTGGGGGCTGATTCCCACCCGGGTCTTTACTGTCCTTAGTTATCACTCTCCAAGCAGTGAGGGCTCCCTCTGGGGTAATGGTCTGTGGCACTTTGGAGCTATCTATGGGATCCTTAAACTCTACTAGGGCCAGGAAAGTGTGGGTGAGCAGATTAGCATGCCGACCCACCACCACAGGGTTTGTAAACGCTTCCACCTTGGAAAGTACTCCTGCACAGTGTCCGTATTATACAGGGGATGTCCAGGATAAGCATAGCATTTTGAGGGTCGATCTCCTCCCAGTACACCACTCCACCAGCCGGTGCACAGCCACTCTGTCCGGGTACCCATTTTTTTCTTAACAGTGGTTCGTAAATATGGCCACTAGAGGACACACAATCCCAGCGGTAAGCCTCCAAGATGTAACCCCTAGATGGCGCTATCCCAGGGGCTACTACCCCTGCCTGATTTGCCACTAACAGGTTGAGGGGCCTGGATCCAATGGCGGGTGCCTCCACCCAGAGGTCAGGATTTGCAATAGTTAAACTAACTTGGTCACAGCCCTCTGGACACTGCAACCCCTTTCTTCCCACTAGTGGCCCACACAATATATCAAATTACCTTCACAGTATACACTTACCCCAGGTCTGGTTCCGGCACTGGGACCTCCCGTGAAATGAGATACAGTGCAACAATCACAGTACAGTACTTTAACAGAGACAATACCTCAGGCAGTATAACTTTGCTGAAACAAGCAGCTCTGATTTGTTTGGGGATATAACAAGGACAGGGGAAATCAGGTTAATTAGCTTATCACTCTAATAATCTACCTATGGCTCTGTGCACAGGCCTATCCCTATCAGTTACTGTCCCTGGGTACCCAAGCCCTAGTGGCTAGTCCAAACCGTGGCTGCTGGTAGGGGCCCTTTCACAGAGAAAAGGAGAATTAAACAGTCAACAGTACAGTAATTCATTTGGATTTAATGTGGCAATTCAACAGGGCGACCCTGAATTAGTACTCACGACCTCCAAATAAGATAGGGTCCTTCAATGTCAGCAGAGCTCACTTGAGTACACAAACCTCTTCACACATCCATATAAAAGAAAGCACTATACCAGGCAGGCTGCATCTGTATCTCAATTACTGCACAATGCCGGGAGAACACACAGCAGATTCAGTTCTGACAGACCCGGTGCAATTTTCATAATTACTCCAGTCTTCTACAGGGTGAGCCTGGTTTCTACTCTTCAGAGATCCTTTGATTCTTTTCACAGGGGCAGTTCAGTCCTAACAAGCTGTTACACAACCTGCAGGCAGAACTCTGGGCCTTACACGTTCTTTGACTAAACTGCACACTGAAAAAGCACAGGGCTCCTTCCTCTTCACTGCCAAAGCTCAACTCAAACTCCAACCGACAAAACCGGGCACTTCCTTTGAGTTCCTCCAGTTCTTGACTGGATTGGCTGTCTCACAATAGACTGCTGCTGTTGGTCCAAAAGGCACTGAAGTCTGATTCCATCTCCCAGAGTCACTGCCCATATAATCCTCTTGTGGCTGGCTCAGATTATGAGTCAAGTTCTGATTCGTCAAGGCATCATTTTAGAGCTAACTACCCCACACTGATTGGTCCAGTTCAGCAGTTCAAAACCAGAATGGGGAACTAGACAGACACAGTTCTGACTGCAAAAGCAGGTTAGACAAACTGTAATTTCATTATTACCATAAATGATTTCTGGCAAACAGTACATCTTTCAGATAGGTTCCTTTGCACTCCTAGTGACTGCAAAATAAGTGAATTGGCAGCAACTTGGGTGGTACTCAATCAAAGAAACACACAGTCCCCCATACAAAACTAATTATGTGCAAGCAGACAGCTCTTAAAGAGACAGTACCAGAGGTTCTAAAACACTCACTGATAAATGGCTAAATGCCAAACACCATTCAAGCTTGGAGCATTCAAGCAAGCTCCTGGAAGTCTTTGGGAACCCCATTTGCAGAGGTTACACCTTCCTGGCCTAGAGAAAGCTTGGCGATCACGTCAACAAGTACCCCATAAGTTTCAACTGCAACCATATACATTTGCATTAGGCTGCAATGTAATCATCAAGTCAATATATCATTTTACCAAGAACACATTTCTGAAACATTGCGTACGTCACTCTTTACACAGTATTACATACATTGTACCATAACTCAGTTATTACCTCTTGTACATGAAACCTGAGAGGGCCCTTCCTATCAGTTACCTTGGGGCTGGGCCCGGCAGGGCACCATATAGAGAACAACACAAGTAACTTGGAGTTAGCACTGACGCTCAGTTTGGGCAATGAGCTCGGACACATACACTCCTTTATGGACAACATTGAGAGGCAAGTCCACAGACCTCCCAAGTGAATCATAACTGAGGTGCACCACAGGCCTTACAGCTCGACCAGTCTTTCTAGGGAACTGTTATAGTCTCTACTCTGAGCCTCATTTCAGCATTGTCCTCACTTGTCAGGAGTCTCCATGGGGGTAGAGAGGCTGGGGCTTGAGGACTTTCAGCTCCAGGAGTTACAGTTTCTGAGTCCACAACATTTGGCTCGCATGGAGCTTTCGGACACTGAACGTGGACTGTCAGGCACTCAAAATACTCTTCTTGTTCGGTGTATCACCAGTCTGCCCCAATCTATCATTTCCCTCCACAAAGCTCAAACAGTTCAACCATGCACAATGATTCCATTTCATCTGATCTGATGTTTTGACTTCACTTTCTGGAGCATTGGCTCCAGGGATGAAGCTGGGGCTTAGACAGTCAGAAGGCCCAGCTTGTCTCCAGTATTGACAAGGATTGCCCAGAAACAATTGACTCAGTTCTAAGAAGGATAGTATTCAAGTCACTCTCACTTTCTTCCGATTGGACTGACAGTCATGCTCAACTGGGACTATGGAGGAACACTTTAACTTTGCTTCTGTAGGTGCAGACTTTCTTGATCTTTTCTTAGCAGCAGCTCTAGTCACTGGTCCAGAGGGGGCATCTTCTGAGGCTCAGACTCAATTAGATTTGTCAATGGGCAGTAATAGGATTTCTATGCATTGTTTTATCTTTTGAATTATTCTCAGGCCTTACTTTGTACACTGGCAGATCATCTAGTTTGCCCACTACAATATGAGGAGATGGTGCCATCTGTCAGCAATCTTGTGCTTGCCATGCAGTCCAGATTTTTAGCAATACCGATCTCCCTCCTGGAGTTCCTGTGCTCACCTTTTATCATACCTTTCTTTGTTGGCCAGATTTCTTTTGGCAGCCATGGTTTGAAGCCAGTTAGTGCATGAGTTAGCTGGGCCTTTAACTTTTGCACATACTGTAAATAGTTGTCAGCTTGAACCCCATCAGGAGAGACCCCAAACACACATCTACTGGTATGTGAACTTCTTCCAAACATCAGGCGGTAGGGAAGAATCCAGTGGCATCACTTTTAGTGCAGTTATAAGCATGTACCAGGGTGCTAATTTGTTGGCTCCATCTAGGCTTGTCCTTTGGGTGCAGGGTGCCTAGCATATCTAGCAAAGTGCGGTTGAAGCGTTCAGGCTGTGGGTCCCCCTGGGGTAGTAAGGAGTGGTTCTGGACTTTCGCACTCCCCACAGAGAAAGCATCTCTTTGATCAGACGACTCTCAAAGTCTCTCCTTGATCAGAATGGATTCTTTGTGGAGCCCAAATAGTGAAAAAAGTTTTCTACAAGTACTTTGGCCACAGTGGATGCTTTCTGGTCTTTGGTGGGGAAGCTTGGGCATATCTCGTGAAATGGTCAGTGACCACCAACACATTACTGATATTTCTTTGATCGACTCCAAACTCAGAAAATCAATACAGACCAGCTCCATGGGTGCACTGGTGGTGATGTTAACAAGGGGCAGCCTCTGGGGCAAAGCTTTCCTCTGTAAGCAGCGACTCAAGTTCGAATGTGTTGCTCCACATCAGCCCCCATCTTGGGCCAATAGAATCTGGATCTCACCAAGTCAAGTGTTCTGTCTATAAGGTGCCCCATGTGGTTGTGCAAGGACCTCAGTACTGAGTCTCGAAGGCATGGGCAGCACTAGTTGTTGTTTGTCTACTTGTCCCCCTCTGTCTGCTGTTTCTCTGTATAACAGTTTATTGATCAGTTTCAACATAGGACCTTCTTTTGTATAACAGTGCAGTTCTCAAATCAGTGGAGCGTAATTTGGACACATCTTTTCCTGCATAGGGGCTTCTAAAGCTGCTTTGATCATGGGATACATGCGGATTGAGCCCGCTTGAATACTGTCATTGTCCAGCTGAGGCAGTGCACCAATACTATTGCAGAAAAGTGGCAATAAGCAGCAGGTATGCAATTCTCAGAGCTCCCAAGCAATCCACCATACGCAGTCCACTGCGTCCGTGGACATTGTTCCTCCCTGTCAAACTTCGGCAGAGTGCCGAATGTCAGGTTCTACAATCGGACCCAATCATTCTGGGGAACAGGCCTCCGGGAGAGAGCATCAGCATCTATGTGGTTCAGACCTGCTCAGTATTCGAACATAGTCATATGTAGATAATGCAGAAAGCCACCTATGGCCAGTGGCATCCAACTTAGCTGAGGTCTGCACATAGGTCAAAGATTATTGTCAGTTTTACTAGTATTTAGCCCCATACAAGTACTCATGGAATTGGTCAACAATAGCCTACTTCAAAGTAGGAACTCTAACTTATGTACAGGATAGTTCTTTCGGATGGGGTCAGGCTTCTACTGGCAAAGGCCACTGGTCTCAGGCCATTCTGTGCTCTTGGTACAACACAGCCCCAACCCTGCAAGCTAGCATCAGTGTGCAGGACGTAAGGTTTTCTTGGATCGGCATAGGCCAGCACTGGAGCATGGGTAAGTTGATATATGATCTCATGAAAGCAGTCTCACAATCAGGAGTCCAGCGGGCCCCAAATACTTCACTCGGATGAAAATACACTCTTTCAGTCTTGAGGGCGCTGACTTTTGGTATTTTTGTGGGTTGGGGATACCCTTGAGTAAGGTTAAGTAAGGGCGGATCACTCTTGAATAGTCCTTGATGAAGCTGCATAATAACACAGAATCCCAGGAATCTTTGCAGTTCTTTTTAGATTTTTGGGCTGTGGCCAGGTGGTCAAGGCCTCAACTTTACTTGGGTCGGTCTCATTCCCTCGGTGGATACTATGTGTCCCCATACTTTACTGATGTTTGAAAGAATTGACACTTATCAATGGACAGTTTAAGGCCAAAGTCCTCAGTCGGTCCAATACCTTAAATAATCTGCTCTCATGTTCCTCCAGTGAGCTGCCAAACACAATAACATCATCTAGGTATACCAGGCACTCTAGTAAGTTCATGTCCCCCACTGCACGCTCCATCAATCGTTGAAAAGTGGCTGGGACACCTAAGAATCCTTTGAGGCATCCTCATGAATTCATAAAGAGCCAAGCGGACAGATAAGGCCGTCTTCCTCACGGTCCTCTGGGGCCATCGGGATCTGGTAGTACCCTGCGGAGATCCAGACAGAGAACCACTTGCTCCTGTTTAGGCAGTCCAAAAGCATCCTGAATGCGGGCATTGTAAAATGATCAGGGATAGTCCGGCTGGTTAAGGTGCGATAATCCACACACTCCTTACTTGTTCCATTCTTTTTCCTCACTACCACAATGGGGAAGCATAAGGGCTTCTGATTCTTGTATTACACCAGCAGCTAACATCTCTTGCAGATGCCGTCTCACATCATCTATGTCAGCAGGTGCCAGGCGTGAGACCTCTCACTGAAATGGTCTTTCAGTCATGCAGCGGATATTGTGCTCAGCTCCTGCACGCATCCTACATCCCATTCCTTTAAAGAAAACACTGGTCTCTCTGGGCAAGCTTCTCACTGATCCTCACTTTCCATTCAGCTGGCAGCGGGAGTCGCCAAATCAAACAAGTCAGGCGTTACTCTGTCATTCTTCCTTGAACTCTTGCTGCTGGGTAGCACTGCAGTGTCTGCACAATGCACATTAGCCAGGATGCAACCTCTGTTTACTCGAATGTCTCTTTCAGACACATTATGAACTTGGACCATTACCCTTCTGGCATAAGCATGGGCTCTAGCGGGCAAATACTAGGCTTGACCAGCAGTCCCTCTGGCAATTTTCCATCGCCTGGTGCATCCAACATTAATATTTTATTCTTAACATCCTTTCTATACTGGACCTCTCCCTGTAAGGTACACTGGGCATTTGCGCCAGGATCAGAGACTCAGGATCCTTCTTCCATACAATTCCGACCGGTTCCTCTGGTTCTGTTTTTCAGCTATCTCTGTGCCTCATAGGCCTTCTTAATTAAAGCTGGAACTCTTAAAGCTCTACTAGTCTTTGACCCCTGTTTTCAACACAACTGTGCCAGCCTTCCGAACATATGAGCATTTGTTCCAATCAACAAGGGACACCATCATACAGTCAGTGGGGGACACACTAAGGCTAGGGTCTCTACTTGTTCAGCCACTCCAGCCACGGAGGTGGGAAAGACAGCCAAATTCGGATATACCCGAATAGGGGTAGGCCTTCTCACTTAACCCCATACATGCAGTCCTTCTAATGGTTGTGAAGGTACGTCTGACAAATGCTTCTGATACCAATCCTGGAACATAATTGTCCTTGGGAGCCACTGTCTAATACAGCTCTTGTAGACACTCCATTCACCTTTACAGTGGTCTCCATGGAGGGACCCACTATTCTGGACCAGTCTGGAGAGGCGGTAGTGGGGCCTGGGCAACTGACCTTGCCACAAAGGGCGTGAATTAGCATTTTGGTGCCCTCACTGGGATTATGTCGTGCACCTCTTAACCACTGATTTCTTCTCCAAGCTCTCCTTGTAGCCTATATGCAACTTTGTCAGTGTCTTTTGGAGACTGGCATTCCCTTTTCATGTGCCCATCTTCCCACAATTATAGCAAAACATACTTTCTGGAGTTTGAGCTGGCGAGGCGCCACACTGGGAGCCAGGGTGGGGGTATTGCTAACTGGAAACCTGGTGCCATCTCTGTCTGCGGCGTGATAAGCATTTGGAGACATCTGTCAGTTTCTCCACTTCCATGGTCAAGGAATTGAGTTTGGAGCTGTTATCAGTAGGAGATACATGGTTGGTACCCCACCCCATAGCAGATGCAGTCGGATATAGGTCAGGGCCCGTACTTGCAGGCGTGGCCTTCATAAAGGGACTGTTTTTGAATTCCGGATCTCTCCAACAGTTCACTCCATTGTGGCATATCTTTTCCTTGTCAGAGCACTCATTGACTGTCAACCTCTGCCCCTGAACTTCACTTGATGGGTCACCTCAGTCACTCAGGTCGTAGCACAGCTGTTGGTGTGAGGTACCTCCCGAGGTCGCCTTTTCTCAACTCCTCGAATTTCTCTCATTAACTCATCATAGGAGGGTGGGGATTCCAGTCATTTGCCAGGCGTAACTGAAGCAAAACAGCAGTTCTGAGAAGGGGCAGACTTAAGGATTCTGTCCAGTCTGGTTCGGTCCAGTTCAATCGCTGGCAAACTACCCTTTCTGAGGCATTCTTGCAACAATTTTTCCAGCCGAGACATACACAGACAACAACTCCCTTGGTACTGTTGTGCATTTCTTACTCTCCACCATAGGTCCTCATCAGAATCTGGGCTCCCATACACATTCTCCAAGGCCTCAAGATAGGCCTGTGCAGTCGCTTCAGGGTTACTGGCCCGTTTAGCACGGATGGTAGCCAGGCAGGACCTCGAGGCTCTCACTAACCTCTTTGCGCCGCCTTCCGAGCATTGCCATTCTAGCACTTGGGGCAACATAGTCTATCCAGGTCTCCCAGTCATCCTCCCTTGGGGGTGGGGAGGTGCCAGAGAGATCCTCAACCCGGTAAGAGTCGTGACTAATGGCAGGTGCAGAAATAGAGTCTGCATTGGTTCAGCCACCATTACGGGCACTGGAGCAGGAGAGGGTGTTGGGGGAGGAACACCCCCAGGTGGCAAGAATAGTTTCTTCAAGTCCTCCACAGTTTTCCCCTCTCCCAGCAACCATTCAGCAAATTTCTCCATAAAAAGTTTCAGATAGTGGTGGGGGCTGATTCCCACCCGGGTCTTTACTGTCCTTAGTTATCACTCTCCAAGCAGTGAGGGCTCCCTCTGGGGTAATGGTCTGTGGCACTTTGGAGCTATCTATGGGATCCTTAAACTCTACTAGGGCCAGGAAAGTGTGGGTGAGCAGATTAGCATGCCGACCCCACCACCACAGGGCTGTAAACCTTCCACCTTGGAAAGTACTCCTGCACAGTGTCCATTATTGATCCAGGGGATGTCCAGGATAAGCATAGCATTTTGGGGTCGATCTCCTCCCAGTACACCCTCCACCAGCGGTGCACAGCCACTTCTGTCGGGTACCCATTTTTTCTTAACAGTGGTTAGTAAATATGGCCACTAGAGGACACACAATCCCAGCGGTAAGCCTCCAAGATGTAACCCTAGATGGCGCTATCCCAGGGGCTACTACCCTGCCTGATTTGCCACTAACAGGTTGAGGGGCCTGGATCAAGGTGGTGCCTCCACCCAGAGGTCAGGATTTGCAATAGTTAAACTAACTTGGTCACAGCCCTCTGGGACTGCAACCCCTTTCTTCCCACTAGTGGCCCACACAATATATCAGAATTACTCACAGTATACACTTACCCCATGTCTTGTTCTGGCACTCGGAACCTCCTGTGAAATGAGATACAGTGCAACAATCACAGTATAGTACTTTAACAGAGACAAATACCTCAGGCAGTATAACTTTGCTGAAACAAGCAGCTCTGATTTATTTAGGGGGATATAACAAGGACAGGGAAATCAGGTTAGTAGCTTATCACTCTAATAATCTACCTATGGCTCTGTACAGGCCTATCCCTATCAGTTACTGTCCTGGGTACCCAAGCCCTAGTGGCTAGTCCAAACCGTGGCTGCTGGTAGGGGCCCTTTCACACAGAGAAAAGGAGAATTAAACAGTCAGCAGTACAGTAATTCCATTTGGATTTAATGTGGCAATTCAACAGGGAGCTAATCCTGAATTAGTACTCACGACCTCCAAATAAGATAGGGTCCTTCAATGTCAGAGGGCTCACTTGAGGTACACAAACCCTTCACACATCCATATAAAAGAAAGCACTATACCAGGCAGGCTGCATCTGTATCTCAATTACTGCACAATACCCGGAAACACAGCAGATTCAGTTCCTGACAGACCGAGTGCAATTTTCAGCAATTACTCCAGTCTTCTACAGGGTGAGCCTGGTTTCTACTCTTCAGAGATCCTTTGATTCTTTTCACAGGACAGATTCAGTCCTAACAAGCTGTTACACAAGCTGCAGACGGAACTCTGGGCCTTACACACGTTCTTTGACTAAAACTGCACACTGAAAAAGCACAGGGCTCCTTCCTTCTTCACTGCCAAAGCTCAACTCAAACTCCAACCGACAAAACCGGGCACTTCCTTTGAGTTCCTCCCAGTTCTTGACTGGATTGGCTGTCACTCACAATAGACTGCTGCTGTTGGTCCAAAAAGGCACTGAAGTCTAAACTACATCTCCCAGAGTCACTGCCCATATAATCCTCTTGTGGCTGGCTCAGATTATGAGTCCAAGTTCTGATTCGTCCAAGGCATCATTTTAGAGCTAGCTTACCCCACACTGATTGGTCCAGTTCAGCAGTTCAAAACCAGAATGGGGAACTAGACAGACACAGTTCTGACTGCAAAGAAAGCAGGTTAGACAAACTGTAATTTCATTATTACTGTAAATGATTTCTGGCAAACAGTTACATCTTTCAGATAGGTTCCCTTTGCACTCCTAGTGACTGCAAAAATGAAGTGAATTGGCAGCAACTTGAGTGGTACTCAATCAAAGAAACACACAGTCCCCCATACAAACTAATTATGTCTGCAAGCAGACAGCTCTTAAAGAGACAGTACCAGAGGTTCTAAAAACACTCACTGATAAATGGCTTAAATGCCAAACACCATTCAGGCTTGGAGCATTCAAGCAAGCTCCTGGAAGTCTTTTGGGAACCCCCATTTGCAGAGGGGTTACATGTGCATATGTGAGTGTATTGATGCATATGTATGCTGCATTGGCACATGTCCCCTGACATCTGCTGGTCCACCTGGTTAGTTTGCCCACTACAATGTATGAGGGATGGTGCCATCTGTCAGCAATCTTGTGCTTGCCATGCAGTCCCAGATTTCTTAGCAATACCCGATCTCCCTCCTGGAGTTCCTGTGCTTTCACCTTTTTATCATACCTTTCTTGTTGGCCAGATTTCTTTTGGCAGCCATAGTTTGAAACAGTTAGTACGCATGAGTTAGCTGGGCCTTTAACTTTTGCACATACTGTAAATAGTTGTCGCTTGAACCCCATCAGGAGAACCCCAAAACACACATCTACTGGTAGTGAAACTTCTTCCAAACATCATGGCGATGAGAGGAGAATCAGTGGCATCACTTTTGGTGCAGTTATAAGCATATACCAGGGTGCTAATTTGTTGGCTCCATCTAGGCTTGTCCTTTGGGTGCAGGGTGCCTAGCATATCTAGCAAAAGTGCGGTTGGCTAACGTTCAGGCTGTGGGTCCCCCCCTGAGGTGGTAAGGAGTGGTTCTGGTTTCGCACTCCCCACAGAGAAAGCATCTCTTTGATCAGACGACTCTCAAAGTCTCTCCCTTGATCAGAATGGATTCTTTGTGGAGCCCAAAAGTGAACAAAAAGTTTTCTACAAGTACTTTGGCCACAGTGGATGCTTTCTGGTCTTTGGTGGGAAGCTTGGGCATATCTCGTGAAATGGTCAGTGACCACCAACACATTACTGATATTTCTTTGATCTGACTCCAAACTCAGAAAATCAATACAGACCAGCTCCATGGGTGCACTGGTGGTGATGTTAACAAGGGGCAGCCTCTGGGGTAAGCTTTCACTCTGTAAGCAGCGACTACAAGTTCGAATGTGTTGCTCCACATCAGCCCCCATCTTAGGCCAATAGAATCTGGATCTCACCAAGTCAAGTGTTCTGCTCTATACCAAGGTGCCCTATGGTTGTGCAAGGACCTCAGTACTGAGTCTCGAAGGCAGTGGGCAGCACTAGTTGTTGTTTGTCTACTTGTCCCCTCTGTCGCTGTTTCTCTGTATAACAGTTTATTGATCAGTTTCAACTTGGACCTTCTTTTGTATAACAGTGCAGTTCTCAAATCAGTGGAGTAATTTGGACACATCTTTTCCTGCATAGAGGGCTTCTAAAGCTGCTTTGATCATGGGATCGTAAGGATTGAGCCCTGTGAATACTGTCATTGTCCAGCTGAGGCAGTGCACCAATGTCTATTGCAGAAAAGTGGCAATAAGCAGCAGGTATGCAATTCTCAGAGGCTCCCAAGCAATCCACCATGCAGTCCACTGCGTCCGTGGACATTTGTTCCTCCCTGTCAACTTCTCAGTAGTGCCCAATGTCAGGTTCTGCCAATCGGACCCAATCATTCTGGGAACAGGCCTCCGGAGAGAGCATCAGCATCTATGTGGTTCAGACCTGCTCGGATTCGAGAGCATAGTCATATGTAGATAATGCAGAAAGCCACCTATGGCCAGTGGCATCCAACTTAGCTGAGGTCTGCACATAGGTCAAAGGATTATTGTCAGTTTTACTAGTATTTTAGCCCCATACAAGTACTCATGGAATTGGTCAACAATAGCCTACTTCAAAGCTAGGAACTCTAACTTATGTACAGGATAGTTCTTTTCGGATGGGGTCAGGCTTCTACTGGCAAAGGCCACTGGTCTCAGGCCATTCGTGCTCTTGGTACAACACAGCCCCAACCCTTGCAAGCTAGCATCAGTGTGCAGGCGTAAGGTTTTCTTGGATCGGCATAGGCCAGCACTGGAGCATGGGTAGAGTTGATATATGATCTCATGAAAGCAGTCTCACAATCAGGAGTCAGCGGGCCCCAAATACTTCCTCGGATGAAAATACACTCTTTCAGTCTTGAGGGACGCTGACTTTTGGTATTTTTGTGGGTTGGGGATACCCTTGAGTAAGGTTAAGTAAGGCGGATCACTCTTGAATAGTCCTTGATGAGGCATAATAACCACAGAATCCCAGGAATCTTTGCAGTTCTTTTTAGATTTTTGGGCTGTGGCCAGGTGGTCAAGACCTCAACTTTACTTGGGTCGGTCTCTATTCCCTCGGTGGATACTATGTGTCCATACTTTACTGATGTTTGAAAGAATTGACACTTATCAATGGACAGTTTAAGGCCAAAAGTCCTCCAGTCGAGTCCAATACCTTAAATAATCTGCCTCATGTTCCTCCAGTGAGCTGCCAAACACAATAACATCATCTAGGTATACCAGGCACTCTAGTAAGTTCATGTCCCCACTGCACGCTCCATCAATCGTTGAAAAGTGGCTGGAACACCTGAATCCTTGAGGCATCCTCATGAATTCATAAATAGCCCAGCGGACAGATAAAGGCCGTCTTCCTCAATGTCCCTCTGAGTGCATCGGGATCTGGTAGTACCGCGGAAGATCCAGCACAGAGAACCACTTGCTCCTGTTTAGGCAGTCCAAAGCATCCTGAATCGGGGCATTTAAACTGATCAGGAATAGTCCAGGTTTAAGGTGCGATAATCCACACATCCTTACTTGTTCCATTCTTTTTCCTCACTACCACAATGGGGAAGCATAAGGGCTTCTGATTCTTGTATTACACCAGCAGCTAACATCTCTTGCAGATGCCGTCTCCATCATCTATGTCAGCAGGTGCCAGGCGTGAGACCTCTCACTGAAATGGTCTTCATCATGCAGCCGGATATTGTGCTCAACCTCCTACGCATCCTACATCCCATTCCTTTAAAGAAAACACCGGTCTCTCTTGGCAAGCTTCTCACTGATCCTCACTTTCCATTCAGCTGGCAGCGGGAGTCGCCAAATCAAACAAGTCAGGCGTTACTCTGTCATTCTTCCTTGAACTCTTGCTGCTGGGTAGCACTGCAGTGTTCTGCACAATGCACATTAGCCAGGATGCAACCTCTGTTTACTCGAATGTCTCTTTCAGACACATTATGAACTTGGACCATTACCCTTCTGGCATAAGCATGGGCTCTAGCGGGCAAATACTAGGCTTGACCAGCAGTCCCTCTGGCAATTTTCCATCGCCTGGTGCATCCAACATTAATATTTTATTCTTAACATCCTTTCTGATCTGGGACCTCTCCTGTAAGGTACACTGGGCATTTGCGCCAGGATCAGAGACTCAGGATCCTTCTTCCATACAATTCCGACCGGTTCCTCTGGTTCTGTTTTTTCAGCATCTCTGTGCCTCATAGGCCTTCTTAATTAAAGCTGGAACTCTAAGCTCTACTAGTCTTTGACCCCTGTTTTCTTAACACAACTGTGCCAGCCTTCCGAACATATGAGCATTTGTTCCAATCAACAAGGACACCATCATACAGTCAGTGGGGGACACACTAAGGCTAGGGTCTCTACTTGTTCAGCCACTCCAGCCACGGAGGTGGGAAGACAGCCAAATTCGGATATACCCGAATAGGGGTAGGCCTTCTCACTTAACCCCCATACATGCAGTCCTTCTAATGGTTGTGAGGTAACGTCTGACAAATGCTTCTGATACCAATCCTGGAACATAATTGTCCTTGGGAGCCACTGTCTAATACAGCTCTTGTAGACACTCCATTCACCTTTACAGTGGTCTCATGGAGGGACCCACTATTCTGGACCAGTCTGGAGAGGCGGTAGTGGGGCCTGGGCAACTGACCTTGCCACAAAGGGACGTGAATTAGCATTTTGGTGCCCTCACTGGGATTATGTCGTGCACCTCTTAACCACTGATTTCTTCTCCAAGCTCTCCTTGTAGCCTATATGCAACTTTGTCAGTGTCTTTTGGAGACTGGCATTCCCTTTCATGTGCCCATCTTTCCCACAATTATAGCAAAACATACTTTCTGAGTTTGAGCTGGCCGAGGCGCCACACTGGGAGCCAGGGTGGGGGTATTACTAACTGAAACCTGGTGCCATCTCTGTCTGCGGCGTGATAAGCATTTGGAGACATCTCAGTCAGTTTCTCCACTTCCATGGTCAAGGAATTGAGTTTGGAGCTGTTATCAGCAGGAGATACATGGGTGGGTACCCCACCCCATAGCAGATGCAGTCGGATATAGGTCAGGGCCCGTACTTGCAGGCGTGGCCTTCATAAAGGGACTGTTTTGAATTCCCGGATCTCTCAACAGTTCACTCCATTGTGGCATATCTTTTCCTGTCAGAGCACTCATTGACTGTCAACCTCTGCCCCTGAACTTCACTTGATGGGTCACCTCAGTCACTCAGACCGTAGCCAGCTGTTGGTGTAGGTACCTCCCGAGGTCGCTTTTCTCAACTCCTCGAATTTCTCTCATTAACTCATCATAGGAGGGTGGGGATTCCAGTCATTTGCCAGGCGAACTGAAGCAACAGCAGTTCTGAGAAGGGGCAGACTTAAGGATTCTGTCCAGTCTGGTTCGGTCCAGTTCAATCGCTGGCAAACTACCCTTTCTGAGGCATTCTTGCAACAATTTTTCCAGCCGAGAACATACACAGACAACAACTCCCTTGGTACTGTTGTGCATTTCTTACTCTCCACCATAGGTCCTCATCAGAATCTGGGCTCCCATACACATTCTCCAAGGCCTCAAGATAGGGCCTGTGCAGTCGCTTCAGGGTTACTGGCCCGTTTAGCACGGATGGTAGCCAGGCAGGACCTCGAGGCTCTCACTAACCTCTTTCGCTGCCTTCCGAGCATTGCCATTCTAGCACTTGGGGCAACATAGTCTATCCAGGTCTCCCAGTCATCCTCCCCTTGGGGGTGGGGAGGTGCCAGAGAGATCCTCAACCTTCGGTAAGAGTCGTGACTAATGGCAGGTGCAGAAATAGGAGTCTGCATTGGTTCAGCCACCATTCAGGGCACTGGAGCAGGAGAGGGTGTTGGGGAGGAACACCCCCAGGTGGCAAGAATAGTTTCTTCAAGTCCTCCACAGTTTTCCCCTCTCCCAGCAACCATTCAGCAAATTTCTCCATAAAAAGTTTCAGATAGTGGTGGGGGCTGATTCCCACCCGGGTCTTTACTGTCCTTAGTTATCACTCTCCAAGCAGTGAGGGCTCCCTCTGGGGTAATGGTCTGTGGCACTTTGGAGCTATCTATGGGATCCTTAAACTCTACTAGGGCCAGGAAAGTGTGGGTGAGCAGATTAGCATGCCGACCCCACCACCACAGGGCTGTAAACCTTCCACCTTGGAAAGTACTCCTGCACAGTGTCCATTATTGATACAGGGGATGTCCAGGATAAGCATAGCATTTTGGGGTCGATCTCCTCCCCAGTACACCACTCCACCAGCGGTGCACAGCCACTTCTGTCGGGTACCCATTTTTTCTTAACAGTGGTTAGTAAATATGGCCACTAGAGGACACACAATCCCAGCGGTAAGCCTCCAAGATGTAACCCTAGATGGCGCTATCCCAGGGGCTACTACCCTGCCTGATTTGCCACTAACAGGTTGAGGGCCTGGATCAATGGTGGTGCCTCCACCCAGAGGTCAGGATTTGCAATAGTTAAACTAACTTGGTCACAGCCCTCTGGGACACTGCAACCCCTTTCTTCCCACTAGTGGCCCACACAATATATCAGAATTACCTTCACAGTATACACTTACCCCCAGGTCTGGTTCCGGCACTGGGACCTCCTGTGAAATGAGATACAGTGCAACAATCACAGTATAGTACTTTAACATAGACAAATACCTCAGGCAGTATAACTTTGCTGAAACAAGCAGCTCTGATTTATTTAGGGGGATATAACAAGGACAGGGGAAATCAGGTTAATGGCTTATCACTCTAATAATCTACCTATGGCTCTGTGACAGGCCTATCCCTATCAGTTACTGTCCTGGGTACCCAAGCCCTAGTGGCTAGTCCAAACCGTGGCTGCTGGTAGGGGCCCTTTCACACAGAGAAAAGGAGAATTAAACAGTCAGCAGTACAGTAATTCCATTTGGATTTAATGTGGCAATTCAACAGGGAGCGAACTCTGAATTAGTACTCACGACCTCCAAATAAGATAGGGTCCTTCAATGTCAAAAGGGCTCACTTGAGGTACACAAACCTCTTCACACATCCATATAAAAGAAAGCACTATACCAGGCAGGCTGCATCTGTATCTCAATTACTGCACAATACCCGGGAGAACACACAGCAGATTCAGTTCCTGACAGACCGAGTGCAATTTTCAGCAATTACTCCAGTCTTCTACAGGGTGAGCCTGGTTTCTACTCTTCAGAGATCCTTTGATTCTTTTCACAGGACGGATTCAGTCCTAACAAGCTGTTACACAAGCTGCAGACCGGAACTCTGGGCCTTACACACGTTCTTTGACTAAAACTGCACACTGAAAAAGCACAGGGCTCCTTCCTTCTTCACTGCCAAAGCTCAACTCAAACTCCAACCGACAAAACCGGCACTTCCTTTGAGTTCCTCCCAGTTCTTGACTGGATTGGCTGTCACTCACAATAGACTGCTGCTGTTGGTCCAAAAGGCACTGAAGTCTAAACTACATCTCCCAGAGTCACTGCCCATATAATCCTCTTGTGGCTGGCTCAGATTATGAGTCCAAGTTCTGATTCGTCCCAAGGCATCATTTTAGAGCTAGCTTACCCCACACTGATTGGTCCAGTTCAGCAGTTCAAAACCAGAATGGGGAACTAGACAGACACAGTTCTGACTGCAAAAAAGCAGGTTAGACAAACTGTAATTTCATTATTACTGTAAATGATTTCTGGCAAACAGTTACATCTTTCAGATAGGTTCCTTTGCACTCTAGTGACTGCAAAATGAAGTGAATTGGCAGCAACTGAGTGGTACTCAATCAAAGAAACACACAGTCCCCATACAACTAATTATGTCTGCAAGCAGACAGCTCTTAAAGAGACAGTACCAGAGGTTCTAAAAACACTCACTGATAAATGGCTTAAATGCCAAACACCATTCAGGCTTGGAGCATTCAAGCAAGCTCCTGGAAGTCTTTTGGGAACCCCCATTTGCAGAGGGGTTACATGTGCATATGTGAGTGTATTGATGCATATGTATGCTGCATTGGCACATGTCCCCTGACATCTGCTGGTCCACCTGGTGCTGTTACTCAGCCTCCGCTGGGTGGCAAGCAAGCCGAGGGACTCAGGGAGACTTGAGGGAGGAGAGCCATCCTGTGATGCTCAATCCTCTCCCACTCCCACCAGCCACCCAAGAAACCCACGTCCATTCCTGAACCCAGGTCGCCAGCATGGTTGGAGTTAAGGTGCCAGCACCTCAGCCCTCCATGCCACTGGGCCCCTCCTATCCATTCAACTTTTAAAACACAGAACAGATCATTACTAAATGTTATCTGAGAATCCAAAGATCCTAGCACAGGGAGAGCACATGCCAAATTTCAGGTTATTAAATCCAGGGACAGCCGCGGTATTACGTTTCACAAATCATGAGTTAACATAGAGGTGCATTCTCAACCCCTGTATTATAAAAACATGGAGTTTGTTGGCAAAAAAAGACTGCTTGGTCCACCCAGTCTGCCCAGATGGTCCCTTCCTAGTCTTTCTCTGCAGACTCTAACTGGTCTCTGGGGACCCTCCTTCCTCCCTCCTCCCTGCCTATTCACTAATAGTCCTTATGTCTATCCCATGCATACTTGAAGCCGCTTACTGTTTGTGCCTCCAACATGTCTGCTGGCAGTCTGTACCAAGTGTCCATCATTCTCTCAGTGAAGTACTACTTCCTCTCATCCCTCCTAAACACCCCCCCCCTTCAGCTTCATCGCATGCCACCTGGTCCTGGTGCTCTTTCTCATTTGAAAGACTCCCCTCCTGTGCCTTGTTCACCCCCGTGAGGTACTTGTATGTCTCTGTCACATTCTCTTCACTCTCCTCTCTTCTAGGCTGTCACGTTTAGATAATTCAGTCTCTCCTCATAGGGCTTTTGATGCAACCCCTGCACCATTTTAGTTGCCCTTCGTGCCTTCTTGGGACTGCCTCCACTCTGTCTATGCCTTTCTGATGTGCAGTCTCCAGAACCGGACACAGTATTCCAGGAAGGATCTCACCATTAAGCGATACAGTGGTAATACCACCTCCCTTCTCCTGCTGGTTGTAACCCCTAGATGGCGCTATCCCAGGGGCTACTACCCCTGCCTGATTTGCCACTAACAGGTTGAGGGGCCTGGATCCAATGGCGGGTGCCTCCACCCAGAGGTCAGGGTTTGCAATAGTTAAACTTACTTGGTCACAGCCCTCTGGGACACTGCAACCCCCCTTTCTTCCCACTAGTGGCCCACACAATATATCAGAACTACCTTCACAGTATACACTTACCCCAGGACTAGTTCGGCACTGGGACCTCCTGTGAAATAAGATACAGTGCAACAATCACAGTACAGTACTTTAACATAGACAAATACCTCAGGCAGTACAACTTTGCTGAAACAAGCAGCTCTGATTTATTTAGGGGATATAACAAGGACAGGGGAAATCAGGTTAATTAGCTTATCACTTTACTATCTACCTATGGCTCTGTGCACAGGCCTATCCCACCAGTTACTGTCCCTGGGTACCCAAGCCCTAGTGGCTAGTCCAAACCGTGGCAGTTGGTAGGGGCCCTTTCACACAGTGAAAAGAAAATTAGTTTAAACAGTCAGCAGTACAGTGATTCCATTTGGATTTAATGTGGCAATTCAACAGGGAGTGACCCTGAATTGTACTCACGACCTCCAAACAAGATAGGGTCCTTCAACGTCAGCAGGGCTACTCTGAGCTCCACGAGACTCTTCACACATTTATATGGTAAAAAAAGTACTATATACCAGGCAGGCTGCTTCTCTATCCCGATCGCAATTACTGCACAATACCGGGAGAACACACAGCAGATTCAGTTCCTGACAGACCGAGTGCAATTCAACAATTTCTCCAGTCTTCTACAGGGTGAGCCTGGTTTCTACTCTTCAGAGATCCTTTGATTCTTTTCACAGGACGGATTCAGTCCTAACAAGCTGTTACACAAGCTGCAGACCGGAACTCTGGGCCTTACACACGTTTTTTGACTGAAACTATGCACTGAAAGAGCACAGGGTTTCTTTCCCCTTCACTCCAGAGCTAAACTGAAACTCCAACAGACAAAACTGGGCACTTCCTTTGAGTTCCTCCCAGTTCTTGACTGGATTGGCTGTCACTCACAATAGACTGCTGCTGTTGGTCCAAAAAGGCGCCGAAGTCTAAACTACATCTCCCAGAGTCACTGCCCATACAATCCTCTTGTGGCTGGCTCAGATTATGAGTCCAAGTTCTGATTCTGACAAGGCACCATTTTAGAGCTAGCTTACCCCACACTGATTGGTCCAGTTCAGCAGTTCAAAACCAGAATGGGGAACTAGGCAGACACAGTTCTGACTGCAAAGAAAGCAGGTTAGACAAACTGTAATTTCATTATTACTGTAAATGATTTCTGGCAAACAGTTACATCTTTCAGATAGGTTCCTTTGCACTCCTAGTGACTGCAAAAATGGAGTGAATTGCAGCAGTTTGAGTGGTACTCAATCAAAGAAACACAGTCCTCCATACAAACTAATTATGTCTGCAAGCAGACAGCTCTTAAAGAGACAAGTACCAGAGGCTCTAAAATACTCACTGATAAATGGCTTAGCATGAAACACCATTCAGGCTTGGAGCATTCAAGCAAGCTCCCAAAATCTTTTGGAACCCCCATTTGCAGGGGGTTACACCCTTCCTGGCCTGGGAAAAGCTTGACGTCTGCGTCAAGGCAAGTAACCCTATAAGTTTTAATTGCAACCATATACATTTGCATTAGGCTCACACATGTAATCATCAGTCAATATATCATTTTACCAGAACACATTTCTGAAACATTGCAATCGTCACTCTTTACATAGTATTCACACATTGTACCATAACTCAAGTTATTACCTCTTGTACATGAAACCTGAAGAGAGGGGGCCCTTCCCTATCAGTTACCGTGGGACTGGACGGGGCAAGGGCACCATACTTAGAGGGCAACACAAGTAACTTGGAGTTAGCACTGATGCTCAGTTTGGGCAATGAGCTCGGGGACACATACACTCCTTTATGGACAACATTGAGAGGCAAATCTACAGGCCTCCCAAGGGAATCATAACTGAGGTGCACCACAGGCTTTACAGCTCGACCAGTCTTTCTAGGGGGAACTGTTACAGTCTCTGCACTCTGAGCCTCATTTTCAGCATTGTCCTCACTTGTCAGGGGAGTCTCCATGGGGGTAGAGAGCTGAACTTGGGGCACTTTCAGCTCCAGAAGTTACAGTTTCTGAGTCCAGAACATTTGGCTCGCATGGAGAGCTTTCAGACACTGGCAGTGGACTGTCAGGGCACTCAAAATACTCTTCTTGTTCTGGTGTATCACCAGTCTGCCCTAATCCATCATTTCCTCCCTGAAAGCTCAAACAGTTCAACCATGCACAATGATTCCATTTCATCTGATCTGATGCTTTGCACTCACTTTCTGGAGCATTGGCTTCCAGGGACGAGCTGAGGGCTTAGACAGTCCAGAAGGCCCAGCTTGTCTCCAGTATTGACTAGGGATTGCAAGAAACAATTGACTCAGTTCGTAAGAAGGATAGTATTCAAAGTCACTCTCACTTTCTTCTGATATGGACTGACAGTCATGCTCAACTGGGACTTGTGGAGGGAACACTTTAACTTTGCTTCTGTAGGTGCAGGCTTTCTTGATCTTTTCTTAGCAGCAGCTCTAGTCACTGGTCCAGAGGGGCATCTTCTGGGGCTCAGACTCAATCACGTTGTCCAATGGGCAGTAAATGATTTCTATGCATTGTTTTTACATCTTTTGAATTATTCTCAGGCCTTACTTTGTACACTGGCAGATCATCTAGTTTGCCCACTACAATGTGAGGGAGATGGTGCCATCTGTCAGCAATCTTGTGTTTGCCATGCAGTCCCAGATTTCTTAGCAATACCGATCTCCCTCCTGGAGTTCCTGTGCTTTACCTTTTATCATACCTTTCTTTGTTGGCCAGATTTCTTTTGGCAGCCATGGTTTGAGCCAGTTGGTATGCATGGTTAGCTGGGCCTTTAACTTTTGCACATACTGTAAATAGTTGTCAGCTTGAATCCCATCAGGAGAGACCCCAAACACACATCTACGGTAGTCAGCTTCTTCCAAACATCAGAGGGAGGAGGAGAACCCAGTGGCATCACTTTGGTGCAGTTATAAGCATGTACCAGGGTGCTAATTTGTTGGCTCCATCTAGGCTTGTCCTTTGGGTGCAGGGTGTCAGCATATCTAGCAAAGTGCGGTTGAAACGTTCAGGCTGTGGGTCCCCCTGGGGGTGGTAAGGAGTGGTTCTGGACTTTCGCACTCCCCACAGAGAAAGCATCTCTTTGATCAGACGACTCTCAAAGTCTCTCCCTTGATCAGAATGGATTCTTTGTGGAGCCCCATAGTGAACAAAAAAGTTTTCTACAAGTACTTTGGTCACAGTGGATGCTTTCTGGTCTTTGGTGGGGAAAGCTTGGGCATATCTCGTGAAATGGTCAGTGACCACCAGCACATTACTGATATTTCTTTGATCTGACTCCAAACTCAGAAAATCAATACAGACCAGCTCCATGTGTGCACTGGTGGTGATGTTAACAAGGGGCAGCCTCTGGACGAAAGCTCTCTGTAAGCAGCGACTACAAGTTCGAATGTGTTGCTCCACATCAGCCCCATCTTAGGCCAATAGAATCTGGATCTCACCAAGTCAAGTGTTCTGTCTATACCAAGGTGCCCCATGTGGTTGTGCAAGGACATCAGTACTGAGTCTCGAAAGGCAGGGGCAGCACTAGTTGTTGTTTGTCTACTTGTCCCCTCTGTCTACTGTTTCTCTGTATAACAGTTTATTGATCAGTTTCAACTTAGGACCTTCTTTGTATAACAGTGCAGTTCTCAAATCAGTGGAGCGAATTTGGACACATCTTTTCCTGCATAGAGGGCTTCTAAAGCTGCTTTGATCATGGATCGCGGGATTGAGCCACCGAATACTGTCATTGTCCAGCTGAGGCAGTGCACCAATGTCTATTGCAGAAAGTGGCAACAAGGCAGGGTATGCAATTTCAGAGGGTCCCAAGCAATCCACCATGCAGTCCACAATGCGCCCGTGGACATTTGTTCCTCCTGTCAAATCTTCCGCAGAGTGCCCGAATGTCAGAGTTCTGCCAATCGGACCCAATCATTCTGGGGAACAGGCCTCCGGGAGAGAGCATCAGCATCTTGTGGTTCAGACCTGCTCGGTATTCGAGAGCATAGTCATATGTAGATAATGCAGAAAGCCACCTATGGCCAGT
Source organism: Neoceratodus forsteri (assembly GCA_016271365.2). Lineage (NCBI taxonomy): Eukaryota > Metazoa > Chordata > Ceratodontiformes > Ceratodontidae > Neoceratodus > Neoceratodus forsteri. Next base: position 325,672,288 of record CM057459.1, read on the forward strand.
GGCATCCAACTTTAGCTGAGGTCTGCACATAGGTCAAAGGATTATTGTCAGTTTTACTAGTATTTTAGCCCCATACAAGTACTCATGGAATTGGTCAACAATAGCCCACTTCAAAGCTAGGAACTCTAACTTATGTACAGGATAGTTCTTTTCGGATGGGGTCAGGCTTCTACTGGCAAAGGCCACTGGTCTCAGGCCATTCTCGTGCTCTTGGTACAACACAGCCCCCAACCCTTGCAAGCTAGCATCAGTGTGCAGGACGTAAGGTTTTCTTGGATCGGCATAGGCCAGCACTGGAGCATGGGTAAGTATATATGATCTCATGGAAAGCAGTCTCACAATCAGGAGTCCAGAGGGCCCCAAATACTTCACTCGGATGAAAATACACTCTTTCAGTCTTGAGGGACCTGACTTTTGGTATTTTTTGTGGGTTGGGGATACCTTAGAGTAAGGTTAAGTAAAGGCGGATCACTCTTTGAATATTCCTTGATGAGCGCTTCGATAATAACCACAGAATCCCAGGAATCTTTGCAGTTCTTTTTAGATTTTTGGGCTGTGGCCAGGTGGTCAAGGCCTCAGCTTTACTGGTCGGTCTCTATTCCTCGGTGGATACTATGTGTCCCACATACTTTACTGATGTTTGAAAGAATTGACACTTATCAATGGACAGTTTAAGGCCAAAGTCCTCCAGTCGGTCCAATACTTAAAATAATCTGCTCTCATGTTCCTCCAGTGAGCTGCCAAACACAATAACATCATCTAGGTATACCAGGCACTCTAGTAAGTTCATGTCCCCCACTGCACGCCCATCAATCGTTGAAAAGTGGCTGGGGCACCTTGAAATCCTTGAGGCATCCTCATGAATTCACTAGAAGCCAAGCGGACAGATAAAGGCTGTCTTCTCACGGTCCTCTAGGGCCATCGGGATCTGGTAGTACCCTGCGGAGATCCAACACAGAGAACCACTTGCTCCTTCAGGCAGTCAAAAGCATCCTGAATGCGGGCATTTGTGTACTGATCGGGATAGTCCGCCGTTTAAGGTGCGATAATCCACACACATCCTTACTGTCCCATTCTTTTCCTACTACCACAATGGGGGAAGCATAAGGGCTTCTGGATTCTTAGTATTACACCAGCAGCTAACATCTCTTGCAGATGCCGTCTCACATCATCTATGTCAGCAGGTGCCAGGCGTCGAGACCTCTCACGAAATGGTCTTTGTCATGCAGCGGATATTGTGCTCAGCTCCTTGCACGCATCCTATGTCCCAATCCTTTAAAGAAAACACCTGGTCTCTCTGGGCAAGCTTCTCACTGATCCTCACTTTCCATTCAGCTGGCAACGGGAGTCGCGAAATCAAACAAGTCAGGCGTTACTCTGTCATTCTTCCCGAACTCTTGGCTGGGTAGCACTGCAGTGTCTGCACAATGCACATTAGCCAGGATGCAACCTCTATTTACTCGAATGTCTCTTTCAGACACATTATGAACTTGGACCATTACCCTTCTGGCATAAGCATGGGCTCTAGCGGGCAAAATACTAGGCTTGACCAGTCCCTCTGGCAATTTTCCATCGCCTGGTGCATCCAACATTAATATTTTATTCTTAACATCCTTTCTGATACGGACCTCTCCCTGAAAGTACACTGGGCATTTGGCGCCAGGATCAGAGACTCAGGATCCTTCTTCCATACAATTCCGATCGGTTCCTCTGGTTCTATTTTTCAGCATCTCTCTGTGCCTCATAGGCCTTCTTGATTAAAGTTGGAACTCTTAAAGCTCTACTAGTTTTTGACCCCTGTTTTTCATAACACAACTGTGCCAGCCTTCCGAACATATGAGCATTTGTTCCAATCAACAAAGGGACACCATCATACAGTCCAGTGGGGGACACACTAAAGCTAAGTCTCTACTTGTTTGCCACTCCAGCCACGGAGGTGGAAAGACAGCCAAATTCGGATATACCCGGAATAGGGTGAAGGCCTTCTCACTTAACCCCCATACATGCAGTCCTTCTAATGGTTGTAAGGGTACGTCTGACAAATGCTTCTGATACCAATCCTGGAACATAATTGTCACTTGGGAGCCACTGTCTAATACAGCTCTTGTGACACTCCGTTCATCTTTACAGTGGTCTCCATGGAGGACCCACTATTCTGGACCAGTCTGGAGAGGCGATAGTGGAGGCCTGGGCAACTGACCTTGCCACAAAAGGACGTGAGTTAGCATTTTTGGTGCCCTCACTGGGATCATTTCGTGCACCTCTTAACCACTAATTTGTTCTCCAAGCTCTCCTTGCTTAGCCTATATGCAACTTTGTCAGTGTCTTTTGGGGACGGCATTCCCTTTTCATGTACCCATCCTTCCCACAATTATAGCAAAACATACTGTTCGGAGTTTGAGCTGGCGAGGCGCCACACTGGGAGCCAGGGCAGGTGTATTACTAACTGGAACCTTGGTGCCATCTCTGTCTGCGGCGTGATAAGCATTTGGAGACATCTGTCAGTTTCTCCACTTCATGGTCAAGGAATCGAGTTGAGCTGTTATCAGCAGGAGATACAGCAGGTGGGTATCCCGCCCCACATAGCAGATGCAGTCGGATATGAGTGGAGCCCATACTTGCAGGCGTCATGTATTAAAGGGACTGTTTTGAATTCCCGGATCTCTCTCAACAGTTACAGCCCCATTGTGGCATATCTTTTCCTTATCAGAGCACTCATTGACTGCCAACCTCTGCCCTGAATTTCACTTGATAGGCCACCCTCAGTCACTCAGGTCATAACGCAGCTATTGGTGCAGGTCCCTCCCGAGGTCGCCTTTTCTCAACTCCTCGAATTTCTCTCATTAACTCATCATAGGAGGTGGGGATTCAGTCGATTTGCCAGAGGTAACTGAAGCAACAGCAGTTCTGAGAAGAGGGCAGACTTAAGGATCCTGTCCAGCCTGGTTCGATCCAGTTCAATCGCTGGCAAACTACCCTTTCTGGAGGCATTCTTGCACAATTTTTTCCAGCCGAGATACATACACAGACAACAACTCCCTTGGTACTGTTGTGCATTTCTTACTCTCCACCATAGGTCCTCATCAGAATCTGGGCTCATACACACTTCTCAAGAGCCTCAAGATGAGCCTGTGCAGTCCTTCAGGGTTACTGGCCCGTTTGCTTGGATGGTAGCCAGGGCAGGACCTCGAGAGCTCTCACTAACCCTCTTCGCTCCGGCTTCCGAGCATTGCCATTCTAGCACTTGGGGCAACATAGTCTATCCAGGTCTCCCAGTCATCCTCCCTTGGGGGGTGGGAGGTGCCAGAGAAGATTCTCAACCTTCGGTAAGAGTCGTGGACTAGCTGGCAGGTGCAGAAATAGGAGTCTGCATTGGTTCAGCCACCATTACAGGCACTGGGCGGGACAGGGTGTTGGGAGAGAACACCCCAGGTGGCAAGAATAGTTTCTTCAAGTCCTCCACAGTTTCCCTTCTCCCAGCAACCATTTAGCAATTTCTCCTCAAAAGTTTCAGATGATGGTAGGGCTCATTCCCCGGGTCTTTACTGTCCTTAGTTATCACTCTCCAAGCAGTGAGGCTCCCTCTGGGGTAATGGTCTATGGCACTTTGGAGCTATCTATGGGATCCTTAAACTCTACTAGGGCCAGAAAAGTGTGGGTGAGCAGATTAGCATGCCGACCCACCACCACAGGGTTTGTAAACCTTCCACCTTGGAAAGTACTCCTGTACAGTGTCGTATTGATACCCAGGGAATGTCCAGGATAAGCATAGAATTTTGGGGTCAATCTCCTCCCCAGTACACCACTCCACCAGCGGTGCACAGCCACTTCTGTCGGGTACCATTTTTCTTAACAGTGGTTAAGTAAATATGGCCACTAGAGGACACACAATCCAGCGGTGAGCCTCCAAGATGTAACCCCTAGATGGCGCTATCCCAGGGGCTACTACCCTGCCTGATTTGCCACTAACAGGTTGAGGGCCCTGGATCCAATGGCGGTTGCCTCCACCCAGAGGTCAGGGTTTGCAATATTTCAAACTTACTTGGTCACAGCCCTCTGGGACACTGCAACCCCCTTTCTTCCCACTGGTGGCCCACACAATATATCAGAACTACCTTCACAGTATACACTTACCCCAGGACTAGTTCGCACTGGGACCTCCTAGAAATAAGATACAGTGCAACAATCACAGTACAGTACTTTAACATAGACAAATACCCTCAGGCAGTACAACTTTGCTGAAACAAGCAGCTCTGATTTATTTAGGGGATATAACAAGGACGGGGAAATCAGGTTAATTAGCTTATCACTTTACTATCTACCTGATGGCTCTGTGCAGGCCTATCCCCACCAGTTACTGTCCCTGGGTACCCAAGCCCTAGTGGCTAGTCAAAACTGTGAGCTGGTAGGGCCCTTTCACACAGAGAAAGAAAAATTAGTTTAAACAGTCAGCGGTACAGTGATTCCATTTGGATTTAATGTGGCAATTCAACAGGAGTGACCCTGAATTAGTACTCACGACCTCCAAACAAGATAGGGTCCTTCAACGTCAGCAGGGCTACTCTTGAGCTCCACGAGACTCTTCACACATTTATATGGTAAAAGAAAGTACTATACCAGGCAGGCTGCTTCTCTTATCCCGATGCAATTACTGCACAATACCGGAGAACACACAGCAGATTCAGTTCCTGACAGACCGAGTGCAATTCAACAATTTCTCCAGTCTTCTACAGGGTGAGCCTGGTTTCTACTCTTCAGAGATCCTTTGGTTCTTTTCACAGGACAGATTCAGTCCTAACAAGCAGTTACACAAGCTGCAGACGAACTCTGGGCCTTACACGTTTTTGACTGAAACTGTGCACTGAAGAGCACAGGTTTCTTTCCCTTCACTCCAGAGCTAAACTGAAACTCCAACAGACAAAACCGAGCACTTCCTTTGAGTTCCTCCCAGTTCTTGACTGGATTGGCTGTCACTCACAATAGACTGCTGCTGTTGGTCCAAAAAGCGCCAAAGTCTAAACTACATCTCCCAGAGTCACTGCCCATACAATCCTCTTGTGGCTGGCTCAGATTATGAGTCCAAGTTCTGATTCGTACAAGGCACCATTTTAGAGCTAGCTTACCCCACACTGATTGGTCCAGTTCAGCAGTTCAAAACCAGAATGGGGAACTAGGCAGACACAGTTCTGACTGCAAAGAAAGCAGGTTAGACAAACTGTAATTTCATTATTACTGTAAATGATTTCTGCAAACAGTTACATCTTTCAGATAGGTTCCTTTGCACTCCTAGTGACTGCAAAATGGAGTGAATTGGCAGCAGCTTGAGTGGTACTCAATCAAAGAAACACACAGTCCCCATACAAACTAATTATGTCTGCAAGCAGACAGCTCTTAAAGAGACAGTACCAGAGGCTCTAAAACACTCACTGATAAATGGCTTAAACGCCAAACACCATTCAGGCTTGGAGCATTCAAGCAAGCTCCTGGAAGTCTTTTGGGAACCCCCATTTGCAGGGGGGTTACATGGTGATATCTCGCCCTATACATCCCAGCATCCCACTGGCCGTACCCACTGCTTTGTCACACTGTTCTGCCACTTTGAGGTCAGCAGATATGATACCCCAATGTCTCTTTCCTGCTTAGTGACTGTCAGTGCCTCCTCCCTATCCTGTACTCAGCTCTTGAGTTTCTATGCCCTAGGCACATGATTCCACACTTTTTGGCATCAAACCTCAGCTACCATGCCCTTGACCCCTCCCTGAGTTTCCCAAGATCCCCACACATTTTCTCCACCCCTCCTGAATATCCACCCTATTACAGATTTTGATATCATCTGCAAAATGGCATATACTCTCTTCCAGTTCTTCTGCAATACCACTTATGAAGACACTGAAGGGAAGAAGTCCCAGTACTGAGCCCTGAGGCACGCCGCTGGACACTCTCCCCTCATTAGAGTGATATACCTGTAATATAATTAACTGCAAAGCAATTATGTTAATGCAACTACTAGGGTTGAGATTTGGGCTAGGGTTGGGCTGGCAGTATAGCCTAGAGGTTATAGACTAACAAGCTATGAATGAGCTTGGTACATCCAGCAGACCTGGGTTTGATGCCCACAACTTCCATTTGCATACTGTATTGTATGGCAACATACTGTAGGCAGTTATTGCAGATCAGGGGGAACTTGACTGGATACAGAGGAAACTGGAGTTGTTGGGGGGGAATAAACATGTCTGGGATGGCCTGTGGGGAGCAGGAGGGCAGTGATAGAGTGCAACCAGGATCCATTTCATTAAGCAGGAGTGAAGAACCTATGGGGCGTGGGCTAGTAGCAAAGGAGGTAGCTACCTGGGAGGTAACCGGTAGAGGAAACAGGCTAAATCATAAGAGACGGGGGGTGAACAGGTGGGTTGGGACTGACAGGGGGCCTACTGGAGGAGTGGATAGCGAGAAATCAGGACAAAAAAAGAAGGTTGGCTTTGAGTGCTATAATAAATTTGAGCCATTGAGTAAGTTGGTTGAAGAGGACATGGTGAGGGGGGTAGAGGAGGAAAAGCAGGGTGGAGGATAAAGGGATAAGGTGAATTGTACAAGGGTGGGCATCGGTAATTCAAATAAGTATGCTAGCATGGGAGGGGGCAAATCAAATGTCAAAAGAGGAGGGGGGGAACCAGCAGAGGAAAGGTGTGGATGCTGCAAGTCAACTCGGTGAGAAAGGAGGAGAGATTGAGTCAAGGAAGGGCGCCCTTCGAGGAGGAGGATCATACCAGAGAAAGGCCCAAAGGTAAGGGAGAACTGCAGGTGGGCATGGAAGGGGCAAGAGGAAAGGGAGGAGGTAGGAGGGGTGATGGTGAGGGAATGCCATGTTGGGGGGACTGGAGGCGAGAGCTGGAAGGGAGGAGGTCAGAGAAAAAGGCTCAACTGGGGTAGGGAGTGGGGTGGAGGCTAAACTGGGAGGAGTCGGGGAACTCAGTTATAAAAGGTGTGACAAGAGGGGTAGGGCAGCTAGGGGTTCTCTTGTAGAGGGTCTGGAGAGAAGCCAAGGGGAAGTGGTCTCGAGGGGGGGCTGAAGGGGGTTAGCTGGGGAGTTCAAAAAGGAGGTGCACAAAAGATCAAGGGGGACACTAAGGTTCTTTTGCTGGGGAACTCCATGATCAGGGGTATTCATTGGGTGGGGCTGGGTGAGAGAAAATCCAGTCCAGTTAAGGTAGTGGGTATTTCCAGTCTGACTGTGCATAGGGTGAAGTTCATGGTGTATGAGCTGGCAAGGGACTATGGAGGATCACCAGACTTCCTGATGCATCTGAGGAGAAATGATATTGAGGGGAATAGTGTGCTGGAAATTCAGGCAAGGTTCTGAGAACTGGCCAGGGTCTGTCATGACAATGGATGTACCGTCTCCTTCTCAGAAATCCTGCTAGTGCCAAGGGCCACTGTGGAGAACAAACAGAAGATCAGGGAGATTAATGACTGGCTCGGGCAGTGGGGTGAAGCACAGGGGATTGGGGTGTTAGGAGATGGGGGGGTTGGGAAGACAAGGGACCATATGCCCGGGATAGGCTTCACCTAAATTTGGTAGGGAAGGAAGTTCTCAAACGGGGGATGAGGGATTTCATTCAGGCTAGATGGGGTTTAAAGTTGTGAAGGGGGGAGGGGGCACCGCCTGGCTGATCCGTCCATCCATACTGCCAGTAGGACTGGCCTACAACCCCACAGAGGTGGGACAGACGGTACCCTAGGGGAGAAGTGTGGGCGGACGTATGAAAGATCTGGGGAGGATATGGTAAAGAGGGGTAGGGACATGGGTTGGAGGGTGGCTTTAATAAATGCCAGGAGCCAGGGGAATAAAATGCCTGAGTTCCAGGCCATGCTGTTTGAGGATGGGGTGAATGTAGCAGTAGTCACTGGAACTTGGACCACCCCTGGCCATGACTGGGACCTTAATCTGAGCGGGTACCTTGTGCTAAGGAAGGACAGAAAGGTGGGCAGAGGGGGAGCAGTAGCAATGTTCATTAGGCATAACATCAAGATTATGAGAGTGGAGGAAGCAGAGGGCAACGTTAAGGCCCTATAGGTCACCTTGCGAACCCCCGTGGGAGGGAAGATCCAGTTGGGGGTATTATATAGGCCCCCAGGACTAGCGGAGGACCAGGAGGATTGCCTGTTGGCTAACATTAAGGGGTAGTGTGAACTGGAAAAGGAAGGAGTGGTGTTAATGGAGGACCCTAATATGCCAGCTACTGATTGGGGTACTAGGACGTCCACTGCAACTAGGAAGCAGAAGCTGCTGGATGGCTTCTTGGACATGTTCCTCAATCAGCAGGTGATGGACCCAATGAGGGAGGGTCATATCCTGGATGTGGTTTTAGCAGATGGGGATCTTGTACGAGATCTGGTTGTGGAAGAACCCCTGGCTGGAAGTGACCACAACACAGTCTGGTTTTGACTTAAACTGGGAGGGAGGGGATCATTCAAGGACAATGATAGTTGATTTTAGGGGGGCGGACTTTCAGAACATGGGGGAAATTTTCAAGGGGCATTTGCAGGAGATAAAACCAGGTTTGGATGTGGAAGGTAAGTGGGCGATCATAAAGCGGGGGCTACTGGAGGCCACCAGGACCTGTGCAAGAGTGAAGCGCAAGGGCGGTACGTCTTGTAAACCATGCTGGTGGACCAAGGAGGTCCAGGAGGCAGTAAGGGAGAAGAAGGCTGCTTACGGTAGGTACAAATAAATGAGAGGAGAGAGGGATAGAGAGAACTATCGCCTTGCAACCAGGAAAGTCATCAGAGTGATGGGGGGGGGGCAAAGGCCTGGAAAGAGCAGAGGCTGGTGCAGGGGATACGGGGTGGAGAAAGGGGTTCTTTAGGTATATTGGTGAGCGGAAGAAGGTCAAAGGCCAGCTCAGGAGGTTGAGGACAGCTGGGGGCTGGGTGGAAGGGGCTGGAGAGCAGGGGGAGGTACTGAATGACTACTTTGCCTCAGTATTCACAAGGAGGGAGGCTGGGGAACTTGGAAAAAAGGGGTTGAAGGACACAGAAGGTGCAGCAGACCTGACTATTGAAGTACCTGCTGAAGCACAAGCCGCTGGGGGAGGTAGGCCAGGGGTAAGATATCAGGCTGGTTCTGCTGAATGGGGTGGGGGGGCAGATGCTGATATTCTTATCAGTCGGGTATGGGAAGCCCTCCAGTCCTTAAAAAAGGATAAATCTCTGGGGCCTGATGCTATTCATCCCAGAGTACTGAGGGAGTTGGAGGATGTTTTGACTGCGCCATTGGCGGATCTCTTGAACTTGTCGCTACAGACAGGGAGGGTGCCAAGGGATTGGAAGCAGGCGCATGTTGTGCCCATCCATAAAGAGGGATCAAGAGAAAAGCCAGGAAACTATAGACCCATCAGTTTGACATCGGTGGTGGGGAAGGTAATGGAGAGCATACTTAAGGAAAGGCTCGCAGGTTTCTTGGAGATGGGTTACCTGGATGACCCGGCAGCATGAGGTTTGTGCCAGGTAGATCATGTCAAACAAACCTTGAGAATTCCTGAGTGGGTGACATCAGCACTTGACAGGGAGACCAGTGGATGTACTGTTCCTGGACTTAAGCAAGGTATTTGATTCGGTCCCTCACATTGGCCTAAGGGAGAAGCTGGGGGGGATGGGGGTAGGCCCATTGACAGTTAGGTGTATTGGAAACTGGCTTTCAGGTCGCACTCAGCGGGTAGTGGTCGGAGGGGAGGTCTCATCTCCTAGGGAGGTCATAAGTGGGGTCCCACAGGGATCAGTCCTGGGGCCACTCCTGTTTAACACCTATATCTCCGATATCAGGGAAGGTATCGAGTGTGAAATAAGTCTGTTTGTGGATGACTCTAAGCTGGGGGCGGTGGTGGATGGGGAGGAATGGCCCTGCAAGAGGACTTGGATACTCTGGATAGGAAGTCCTGCACCTGGAAATTGAAATTTAACTCCTCCAAGTGCAAGGTGCTACACCTAGGGAGGGAAAACCCCAACTGTGTGTACACCCAGGGGGTGATGAGTTGCAGGCCACGGCAGAGGAAAGAGACCTAGGAGTCTTGGTGGATGTTAACATGAATAATTCAGAGCAGTACAGGAGGGCTTCAGTCAGAGCAAATAGGATGCTGGGATTCATCGCTAGGGGGATTACCTCAAGGAACAGGGAGGTGATTTTGCCACTGTACAACAGCCTGGTTAGACCACATCTTGAGTACTGTGTGCAGTTCTAGAGGCCGCACCTAAGGAGGGAAAATCCAACTCCTGGAGAGGGTTCAAAGGAGAGCAACCAGAATGATCCAGGGCCTGGGGGATATGACATATGAGGAATGACTAGGGAAGCTCAACCTGTTCTCGCTGGAGGAGAGGAGGGACCTGGGGGACATGACTGAGGTCTTCAAGTACCTCAGGGGAGGAGGAGTAGTAGTAGTAGTAGTAAATAAGGTAAGCCGAGATAGGATCTTTTTACTGAAGGAGGGTGGAATCACCAGAGGACACAGTTGGAAGATTGAGAGTTGTAGGATTGGGGGGAAAGGAGGAGGAGGTACTGTACCAAGAGAGTGGTGGAATCGTGGAATGCGCTGCCCCGGGAGCTGGTACAGGTAACTACGGTGGAGGGATTCAAGAGAGGGTGGGACAGGTATAGGCAAGGGGTGAAGCAGAGGCTAGTTTGCCTGGGGGGTCAGGACTGCGGGATGGAGTAACAGTGGAAGGAGACAGATAGAGGGCTACGGTACCCAATCAGAGTGCTGAAGCACGAGCAGACTTGATAGACCAACAGGCCTACTCTGCTGGCATCTAGTATGTCATTATGTTAGTATGTTAGCAAGTCACTTAACCACCTCAGTGCTGCCGGGTCACCCCTGAAAACAGGCACTTGTGCCTAGTGGGCCTTACCCTGTTACCAAAGAACAATATAAAATAAAAAATAAATGCAAAGCATACATGGTAGGGACAGAAACATAAATATCAAAGTCTCTGGAACCTTTGCAGATCTGTGATGTGGTGCTCCTTGGGGTTTGAATGATAATGAGATGCAGAGCTGGCATTATCCTAACGCTGGTACTCTCTGTGAAAGCATTGCTATTTTGTGTGAAAAAAATAGTGCCAATGCTAAGGTAACGCTACCCCAGTGTTGCATGACTGATCAAATCCCAGGGACCACAATACCAATTTGCCAAGGTTCCAGAGAGTGTGAACCCTAATTTTTCATTTCCTTACTTTGCATGGTTTGCATTTCAACTGTTATACAGTAGATGCATTCACATAGTATGTTGTAATTAATGTCCTTATTTTTTGAAAGAAAAAAAAATTATATATATATATATACACACATATACAGCTTTATTGTGATGCTCAGTGCATCAGACCCAAAGGACTCATGAAGTAACAGTATGGTGATGTGCACTGTGCTAGAGCTGTAGTTTGCTTCCTGTGGGCCGCTCAAGAAGCAGCTGCATAGTGACATGTACTGTGCCAATGATGTAGCTTTCCTTGCCAGTGTCCCAGCTCAATCATGAAGCAGCTTCATAATAGTACTCACTGCACCAGACTTACTGCTTGCTTTACAGATGTTTACTGCACCAGACCTGTAGATTGCTTTACAAAGTGCCCTGTGGGCCATATGCAAAACAGCCATCCACTCAGGAGAGGGGGGCGTACCTGTGGCTTGCACTGCACAGGGCCCTGTGGGTCCAATGTGATGCAATACACTTATCTGGTATGGCCTTGGACCAATAGCCTACTTCAAACAGGACTCTGTGAGCCTTAAATTAGGCAGGCTTGAAATTTGGCAATTTTGGTGTTCATAAGCAGGAGTACTAAGTACCCCATTCCTCAAATTTGATGAAACAATATAATAAAAAAAAAGGAATAAATGTTAGGAAAAAAAACATTGAGAGAAAAACTAAGTCCATGTGCACGTTCAGTGCGCATTTCAAAGGACTTAAGTTTTTTTTTTTTTTTTTTGAGGGTCATCTACTTCTAACACTCATAACTTTTTTTTAATATTCCATAATTCTTTTAATATTTTTTGTTGACATTGAGGGTTTGGGACTTTACCACTCCAGCCAAACAGTAAAAACAAATGTCACAAACTCAGTTGTAAATGCAAAAGTCATGACAAAATATTTTAATATGAATACATAAAAATTAAGAAAATATTCCAAACAGCATGGCTTATAAAAACCTCCATGTTAGTCTGGCCCGGTGGTGCTGAGGGTTGAGGTGCTGGACGCCACACCTCGCACCATGCCGGCGACCCAGGTTTGGGAATGGACTCGGGTTGCCGGGGTTGGAGGGGAGGAGGAGGAGGATCGAGCGTCCCATCGGATGCTCTCCTCCTCCAGTGGTGGGATCCTGGGGTGCTTCGTGCACCTGACGTTCTGGTGCCTGTGGAAGCATGGGCACCGGTGCACAGGCAGCTCTATGGAGTCAGGAAGGGGAGGACGTTGAGGGCACTTGACAACGGTGTGCGTCAGCATGCCATCTGTCTGGACATCAGTCCTACGTGCCGACGTCCTCAGAGGGAAATGGGACAACAGGGGAGAAAAACGGAAAAACACCCTCTCAACCCTGGATGACGATTGATCCGACCCCAGGACCACCTACCCATGGGCAAGACCCCAATGTGCAGGCACTCTGAAGGAAGGAACAAGGTAGGAGAGATACAGGAGTCAGCCAGGCACTCTAGGGGCAGACTCAGTGGGTGGAATCCACAGGGGGATGATCAAGTCTGAAGGAGTAGGGTGAGAGGGTAGTAAGGCGGGATAAAAAAAGTCTAAAAAAAAAAACCCCTCAAAGTTTCTTCTACAGCCCCAGAAGAGGTTACAATGGTCAGCTGCCACACCGGAAGGGAAGGGGTGGCAGATGGCAGAACCACAATTAGGGCTGGAGGAGGAATCAAAAGTATTAAACATTAACATTTCCTAACACGTACCATCAGGTTTGGAGATTTACGCATTGCAAAAGGGACTGGATTTTTCCTCCACACGAGACATTAATGAACTTAATATAGTGGTTGTGGACGGGTTGTGGGATAACAGATGAACCAGATACAGAACTTAAGGTTCAGTACACAATCTCTGTGTGATCTTTATTTAAAACACTGGGGATAACCTTAAGTAATGGCATATCCTTCTTCAATACATCAGTTTGCAGCAACAGACTATGCATGTCCTTCCTCTGCACTTAGTCAGTACCTACTGTCCCACTGATTTCTTTGGTGAAAATTTTTCAATCCCTATGTTTGTCTTTTGTGTTTGGGTGATGGGGAGCTCAAAAAAAAAAAAAGACTCTAAAAACAAACTAAAGACGAAGAACCTCAGTGCAAAAGCACTAAAGCAAGGGCTACCCCAAAGGGCGCTGGCAATAAAGTCAAGTTTCAAAGAAACACAACACACTTACCCCCAATCACCAAGAAATTTTAGGCTTGTTCAGCTTAAAGCAGGAATGCATGATGCCAAAGGGACTCTCAAACAATCTGTAATTTACATGCATTTTAAATAACATATCTAACTTAATTTTTATAATACAGTCCCCTAGTAACGTTTTACCTTTATCAAAAACATCTAGTGCCATGGTATTTTCAACATTTACAGGGTTCATACACATATGGCATATGCATCAAGGTATTTTATGACATAGTGCTATAGTATACTAAATATAGAAACATAGAAGTTGACGGAAGATAAGGAACGCAAGGCCCATCCAGTCTGCCCATCTTTTCTACCTTATGAATGTGCCACAGGCCTGTATTCTGTCAATGGCCTATCTATTCATACTCATCTATATTGCTCCCTTATGCCTATCCCATGCCTGTCTGAAGCCCTGCACTGTATTTATATCCACCACTTCCTGAGGTAGACTGTTCCATGCATCCATCACCCTTTCTGTGAAAAAGAACTTCCTCACATTACCTCTTAATTGGCCTCCCTCTAATCTCATGCTGTGTCCCTCTTGTTCTGCTATTTTTCTTATATTGAAACATGTTAGACTCTTTCACCTTGTTAATGCCCTTAAAGTGTTTGAATGTTTCGATAATATCACCTCCCTCCCTCCTTTGCTCTAGGGTATACATATTGAGCTCCGTTAATCTGTCCTCATATGTTTTCTGATGCAGTCCCTGCACCATCTTGGTTGCCCTTCTCTGGACTGCCTCCATTTTGTTAATGCTCTTGTGCAGGTGTGGCCTCCAGTACTGCATACAGTACTCCAAATGGGGCCTAACCAGTGTCTTGTAAAGAGGGCTTATTACCTCCCTCTTATGACTTGTGATACCCCTACTAATACACCCCAACATCTCTCTAACCTTACCTACTGCTTTAGTGGTCTGCTTCGATGATTAAGGTCATCTGTGATGATGATGCCCAAGCCTCTTTCTTCCCTTGTGATTGCCAGCAACTCCCCTCTCAACCTATAGGTGGCTTCAGGATTTCTCTTCCCTATGTGCATGATCTTTGTATTAAACCCCTGTTGTCACTTTTCCGACCATTTTGCCAGTTTATCCAGATCTCTTCTCATTCAGTCCACCCTATCTGGATCACCTACTCTGTTGCAGATCTTGGTGTCATCTGCAAACAGACAAACCTTACCCTCCAGTCCATCTACAATGTCACTGACGAAGATATTGAAGAGGACTGGCCCCAGGACTGATCCCTGAGGTACACCACTTGTGACTTGCATCTCTTCTGACTGTATACCATTTACCACCACTCTCTGTTTTCTGCCCGTCAACCAGTTTGCCACCCAGCTGACCAACTTCTGACCCACCCCAAGCCTACCCAGCTTATTAATCAATCTTCTATGTGGAACAGTATAAAACGATTTGCTGAAGTCATGGTAGGCGACATCAACTGCACCCCCTTGGTCCACCACTCTGGTTACCCAGTCAAAGAAATCTATGTGATTAGTTAGACAGGACCTTCCTGTTGTAAACCCATGCTGTCTTGGATCCTGTGCTGCTATTGATTCCAGGTGTTGCAGTATCCTTTCCTTAAGGAGTGCCTCCATAATCTTGCCCACTACTGAGGTAAGACTGACTGGTCTGTAGTTCCCTGCCTCCTCCCTGCTACCACTCTTGTGGAACATGATCACATGAGCCCTTCTCCAGTCTTCTGGGACCTCTCCTGTGCTCAGAGACTCACTAAACAGTTCTGATAATGGCTCTGCTAGTTCCATCCTTAGCTTCTTTAGTACCCTGGGATGTACAGGTATGCCATCAGGTCCCATTGCCTTGTCCACCCTGAGCTTAGCGAGCTCTTGTAGGACCCTTTCTTTTGTGAAGGGACTAGTGTACACTTCCCTTCCCCCTGTGTCAATGGTGCTGAGCTGTGGGCCCTGCCCTACCTGCTCCTCGGTAAATACTGAACAGAAGTATCTATTTAGGATAGATGCTTTTCCTTGGTCCTCCTCCACACATTCCCCCTTATCCCCTTTGATCTTAGCAATACCCCCTCTGGACTTTCTCCTTTTACTAATGTATCTATAGAAAGTCTTGTCCCCTTCTTTTACTGTTCATGCTAGTGTTTCCTCAGTTTGGGCCTTTGCCTGACTTAGTGCCTTCCCTGCTTCCCTTAGGGAAGTTTGGTAGACCTCCTTATCTTCGTCCCGTGGTGTTCCCTTATATTTTCTGAAGGTCAGCCTTTTGGCTCTGACCTTTTCTGCCAGTACCGTAGAAAGGGTGGGGCGGGCGGTGCTCCAGCACTGGGCGCAAGCCTCCAAGAGGTGCAATTTTCAATGGAAGCTTGCATATTTGTTCACTTGCGGTACCACTTTAAATTTTTTTTTGCTCACTTAGACTGTAAGTATAACTGGCTGTCAGCAGGGGTGCATCTGCCAAAGATCAGCAAGTTTGGGGGCGTACATGAGCTGCAGGCAAATAGTCATGTGGTGGTGTGTAGTACAGCGAGTGAGAAAGAAAGAGACACTGTAGGCGGGTCAGCAACGCACATTATAAAAGGTATGAGCGACTGGTTGACACTAAGACTGAGAGTACAGCCAGACAGTCATATATTATTGTGATACTTGTGAGAGTAGAGAGAAAGTGGTGTGAGAGACAAGAGATCCATTAGTGAGGTCCTTTCCAGACTGTCTTGGATTTTTAATTGTAAGCATAAGCATATTAGTAATAAGTCTGTCGTCCTGTCTCCTGTGTGTGATCCCCCGAAAGCCGAATTCCATATTGTTTAAAAATCAAATTTGTGTCCGGTTTGCTGTTTAGTTTTGTGCAAACTGTGTAAGTGAGTCTGAACTCTAGTCTGATTTCTGAAATGAGTATATCTGCGAAGCGTGGCAGTCCGGCCGGGGGTAACTCTCGATTTGAAAAAATGGAATTGGAATTTAAATTGGAAATCATGTACTGATCTGATCCAGATACTGCACTGATCTCATCATCAGGAGGAGGAATGGGAAAGAAATCTATCCAGTTGCCTTCTCATCCACACCAGCCGACTGCCAGGACTGGGCTGAGGCCCGATCTGATTGGGCCCACAGCCTGACTTAGCGGGTGGGTGGTGTGACTGAGCTGCTGTAGTAGTAGTTCACGGGACTCCTACTGGGACAGTGGGATGGGGTGAAGAAATTGCCAGTTGCCTACCCGCCCCTTTTTGGCTCTTCTGCCAAGTTTGGCAGACTGACTGCCATGGTGAAAGCAGGCCGTGCGGCACCATCCCTCCCCCCGCCGTTTTCTCTCCTCCTCTTGCCCGCATCCCTTGTGCACCCAGTGATGCATTCCATACATGCAGGCTCCGCTGCTGCATTCACCCATCCTAATACTCCAGGCGATGGTCGCTGACCTTGGGGAGTCAGCATATTTAATTTCCTCTGTCTCACAGTCTCAGTGCACAACATAAACAACACTATTCAAAAAAAGTTCAAGCAACTCAAGTTATCAATTTAAAATAAATTCTGTTTTTGTGTCGAGCCAAGAATGTCAGAGTAGATTGAGACTCGAGAAGGAGATGTTGCTTACTTGCTTTAATAATTAGTCAGTCAGGACCCTTCAGCTCTGAAGATGTTACATTCTTTCTGTGCTTTAAAATCATTTCAAAACAGAGAAAGAAAAAGAGTAAAAGACAAGACATGGAAAGTTTGGAAACTTCTGAATATTTAAATTGTTCCAGTCCTGAATAAAATGATTGATTAATTAGGGTTTTCCTGTACCATACAAGCATGAATTTTATTCAGTGTAAGAGTAATTAAAAGCAGAAATCCATTCCCAAAAGACGTGAGGCTACTTAGTGATAACTTTACACAGGTGTAGATTCCTAGGGTACATAAGAGCTTTGTGGGTGGTTAGGTAGTTCTCTGTATCGCCACTGATTGAAATGAACTACCTACCTACAGAAAGGTAAAATTACCTGCTCGGTGGAGGAACAGATTTACTTGTTTGTGCAATTTGCAGTGCACTCCTTCACTGTGAAGGAGTACAAATTGTTTAAACAAGTAAATCAACTTCCTCCTCATTATTCGTGCATCACAGCAGTCTGTTTTTTTTAACCTCAGGGTCTCAATTTTCAGTAACTATGGTGGGTAGCAGCACTTCATGGGTGGAAACTGGCTGCACCACTGTGCTGCCACCGATTGTGCCATACAGTACACAATGCTGAGTGAATTATTCCTCTAGTTGTTAGAGGGTATAAACACAGGCTGGATTGCACTTGGGACCAAGTCACAAACTGGAATTGCACTAATCTCGTGAATGCCATTCTGTGAATCAGGTGTAATGGTCAGTGCAGGGGCATACAGCCTGGAAAGCATCCCCCCTCCTAAACCTATAATCCTCGAATATAGGGCCTTTCTGGGTCACTGATTCCAGATCCTTCATGGCCTAGTGGCTTCACTCCCTGGTGACCCAATGTCAACCCCTAGGTACAAGAAACTGAGACCGATTGTGGAAGGGCTGCCACATTTATGTGAATGGTACTGTGGTCCATTTGTGTGGCAGCCCCACCCACCCACACTATCCTGAAGTGTCTCGGCCATTCAGGAAGGGGTCCAGATTTCAGTTGAATTTAGCCAAGACTTGGACCGAGGGTTACATTTTTCTGCTTGTGCTAAAGGGTCACACTAACTACTTGGCTGTATCAAGTAGTACTGAGACTGGGGTCTTGGCTCCCCCCACCCCACCATATATGCAGCCATTAGGGATTTTAATTCCTGTTCATGTGTTTGAGAGTAGGGGCAGCGATTTATTGCTTTGGTGATGTTGCCAGCCTGGATCCAGTCTCCTAGTACTAGTACTCAGTAGTAGACTCACTGCTATTTCATGAAGAATCAGCTGCAGCACTCAGGACAGCCAGCCATGCACTGTGCAGAAGCAGCATTGGCACTGGTTGTATTTAAGCATATGTGTGTGTATGTATATGTATATATATATATATATATATATACACTACACAAATTACAATAGTGATTCTTAGTAAAATACCCAAAATAATATATGTTTCCTAGAACTGCTCTAGTCTTCACAGCAATTGTGCAGTGTGAATGTACTGTTTCCTCCTGATTTACCAGCTTATTATGTTATATTTTAATGCATCTATTTTAAATTAGTAGTCTGCAGTCTGTTGTGGAATCTGGATTCTGGAAAAGGCAGAATCAAGGTGGTTCAAATAAACAACACCATGTATAGAATAGCGGATGGTCGCCCATCCACAACAAGACTGTGTTTCCCTCAAGGGAGTTGATGACATCATCAAGACCTCGAGAGCGAAGCTCGATAGGTCTCTCTGATGTCATCAGCTCCCGAGAGGGAAACAGCCTTGGTTGTGGATGGGCGACCATCCACTGTTTTATATAGTATATGGCTTAGGGCTTATTGTTGATAAACCATTTTTTTGTTTCCGTTGCTGGCTTGTTTTACTGTCATGTTTCTCACTGAGCATCTCCCCTCCCTCCCTACTCCTTCAAATTTGTCCCGCTCTTGCTGCCACTCGCTCCTGCTTCTCCCTGCTGCCGCTTGTTGCGCTTGTTGCTGCTTCTGCTTCCTCCGGTGTTGCCATTAGTACTTTTTAAATTAAAAAAATCACTTTTGTGACATGGAGCGATGATAGCTCCTCGTGTCAAAATGGGCAGAGTCCTCTACTTGCCGCTCGCTAAACTGCCGCCGCCATGTTTCCAGTATTTTTTTTATGTCGAGCTTGTTGGTATGAGCCAATCAGAAGGCAGTTTAAAGCTAAAAGCTCTTGTACTGTCATTCTGACATCACGTCGATAGTACAACTACTTTTTTGACCTTCGAACTGCCCTACAACAAGATTTAGAAAGCCACTGGTTTTCATCAACAATAAACCTTAACCATATACTATATACAGTATTATGCTGTGATTTAATTTTAACCATCTTGCTTCTGCCTTCTGGTCTATCCAGAGCTGTCCACACCAGACTATCATAGTTGCATTATAACATAATAAACTGAAATCAGGAAAAAGGTACATACGTGATTCTTTTGAAAAGCACAATTACAGTTATGAGCACACTTAAGAAATATATAGATTTTACATTTATGGTGATAGTATTAATGAGATGCCGTGGTACAAAAGGGAAGATTTAAGAGGTTGGGGAGGGTTCCGAAAAAACAGGATCCAACTGTGCAACTTCAGGGGTAGGGAACATGTAACAAAAGTGTGTTTTTTCTTCAAAAAAGCCCCAAAACTCGCCACAGAGCATGTAAACCCCTTAGAGCTTCTGGGGGCCTTGCGACCCCCAGACCCCCTGGCTCTTTTCGGGGGAGGGGGGCAAAATTGGTCTCTTGCCCAGGGCACCAAAATGCCTTCCTACGGCTCTGTTTTCTGCTACTGTTTCTGAGAACCAAAGTGGTTTCTTCCTTCTTCCTTCTTTTGCTCTTTCTTTTCTCTCTAACACAATGGGATGTTGCTTCAAGTACTGCATCCTTAATGCTTGCCCACTTTGCCTGTACCCTCTCACCTGTATTCCTTCTTGCCAGGGCTAGCTTAACTCTGTTGGCTATCTTATCAAAGTCAGCTCCTCTGAAGTCCCATATTTTTGCCTTGGAATGGAATGATTTAGTTCTAGTGGCCAAACTGAACCATACCATGTGATGGTCACTGCCCCCCAGGTGACCTTCTACCTGGAGATCTGTGATTCTTTCCCTATTAGTCAGTACTAGATCTAGGATAGCCCTGTCTCCTGTGGGTTGTTGAACCAGTTGTTTGAGGCCCTCCTCCCTGCAGGGAATCCACTATGTGTCTAGTTTTGGTGGATGTTCCTGCTGGTATTGACCAATCTATATCTGGCATGTTGAAGTCTCCCATTATCAGAACCTTCCCTTTAGCTGTCAGGTTTTGTGTATATTCTAATAGTAATATGTCTATGTACTCCTGCTGGTCTGGAGGCTTGTAGACAATCCCAGTTCGTACAGCTGTCCCATTTCCTATTTCTAGGGTAACCCACAGTTCTTCTGGCTCCTTATGTGTATTCTGAATTTCTGTTGCTTTGATATTTTCATTGACATAAAGGGCCACTCCCCCCCTTTTTGCACCTCGGTCTCTTCTGAACAGTACATAGCTGGGTACTGAAGTCTCCCAATTGTGGTTACTAGTAACTATGTCTACTAATGGCTACTATGTTCAGTTTAGCCTCTGTCATTGTTGCCTGCAGGTCTGGGATCTTGTTTCCCAGACTGCGAACATTATGTACATGATTTTCCATTGGCAGATTTGGTGTGTTAGTTGTTGGGCGGGGTCAGCGCTTCCCTACTACGTCATATGGGGACTCGGACCTTTTTCCTTACCTGGTGATACAAATGAACTACAAACATGCTGAACTCCTGTTTGATCACTAGCTGAGAGGGGTGGGGTGTTCTTCCCATTCGATGTATCGGGTGCTGCACCCCTCTCCCCATTTGCTAGTTTAATTTTTTTTTTTTTTATTCATTTAGTTTTTGTTGACCAGGTAAGTGCACTAGACAAATCCTACCTATTTTCAGACACAACCCGGGAAGGGGGATACAGATGAATGCCAACTGACCTTGAACCAGATTAAGCTGTTGGTGGTATTTTTAGTGAAATGTTCTGCAAAAACATCAAATTTATGCCCCAATGCACTGACTCCCTCCTTAGTCAGATGCAGTCCATCAGATTTAAAGAACTTCCGCTCCCAAAACTGTTGCCAGTTTGTGTCCTTTTTCCTGGCACCAGCCCTTGAGCCACATGTTTAGCTCCCCTATCTCCCCTTCTCTGATCTTCTTTCCATCTGCCCCCCTCTCCCAGACTGGCAGGATCTCAGAGAAGGAGATGCCAGATGAAATGGATGATAGTTTGTCTCCCAGCCTGGTCAGGTGTTCCCTGGTCTCCACAACTGACCAGCTGGCAACAAGGAACACAGTCTGTTGTTTTACATCAGCTCGGAGGTCACCACAATAACCTCCCTATACCAGGACCTGAGAGGGAAAAGGAAAATTAAAGAGGACATTGTAGCATAGTCAAGAAAGGGGAGGGGGTGCCCATAGGTGGCCAACCTTATGGATTAGAAATTGTAAAGGATAGATTAGGCCAAGGAATAGAAGAACTGTTGCAACAGATTTAAGGAAAGGTCAGTCCTCAAGAATGGCAGGATCTCCCTGTCACAATGGTCAACTTCCACAAATTTAACTCTACCTTACCTTCAAATCACAATTATTTGTCCAAATGACAGACTGCTCAGAGGACTGGTGACTCATTAAACATAAGCAGAGTACAACATAAATTACTAGATTCAAGAATACCTCTATGAGGTTGAGCAAGATGGCGGAAGGCAGTGAGGAGTGAGAGGAGAGTGAAGCGAGGAGAACACTAAACCCTTTCCAAACTTTCATACATATAGAAACTCGCTATACCTGTAAAATATGTTCAGAATTTGTACCTGTTAGCACTTTTGCTGAGGAAGGTGTTTGGAGGAGGAACAGCTGGCTGTCGTGATGGGAGAAGGAGTGGGCATACTGAATAGATAATAATAATAACTATTTATAAAGCACTTTTCAAAACCAAGGAGCTGTACAGATTAAAACACACCAAATCAAATAAAACATAACATTACATAAAATCCAGTTAAAAATATATATCCAGATTAAGATTTTAAACAGCAGCGTAGCATTTAATAGCTAAGATTATCAGCTAAACATCATCTGGAAATGCTAATCTGAACAAATGTGTTTTGAGGGCTGACTTTAAACTTTGGACGGTTAGGCACTCTCTAACCCGACGAGGTAGAGAATTCCACAGGGTAGGGGCTAAGTATGAAAAAGACAGAGCCCTGGATGTCTTCAAACTCACCCTGGGAATCTCTAGCAATCCCTCATTGGTGGATCAAAGTGGGTGGGAGAAGCAGTGAGACAGAAACAGAGAAACGCTGTGACAGCTCTGGATCCCAAGGTGAAGAGGTTTGCAGGCAGGCACACTGAGATGCAGGAGAAATGCTGAGCTGAACTGAGAAACGCTGAGCCAAGAGCAGCGGAACTATGAACCGGAAGAAATGAATGGAACAAAGCAAAAGGAGAGAGAAAATGCACAAGAATAAGGTCAGAGGGAACATTTCTATGAGATTTTAATGCCTCAAGTTAATGGAGTGAAATGAATGGATGGAACAATTTACAACTAAAGAAGGCATATGAAATTTGAAAGTCTTTAATTTGTGGGCCTCAATACAGAGATTTGAAAAGAAGGAAGGTGCTGGGTGTATGAAAGAGGTCTGATAGCTGGAGAAAATGGGTGCAGTTTAACCTGAGCAAGGCAGCTGTATAAGTCAGCGTGTAATAGCAGGAAACCACGTGAGCATTTGCCACTACAAAATATTTCATGAAACACATAGTTTGAAATAATTTTAACCTCTGACTGCTTTAGAATAAGTAAAAGGCATGAGGAGAAGGCTTTATTAAATGAATAACCTGACCTTGAAATTTTTTATAAAGTACAAGGTATAAGGCGGATCTGTAAGTCGGTGTGCAACATAAGGGAAAATCGCGTGAGCATTTGCCTTTATTCATTGCTTCTTCAGAATGTGTGTGATGATTTTCACCATTGAAATTTTTGCAATAAAACATATAGTAAAAGGATATGAAGACTCTATAAAGTAAAACAATTTTCTTCTAGTCACTTAAAACACCAGCCTCCCAAACCATTTTTTTTTGGGGGGGGGCAGGAACAGAAATAAATATAAAGAAGGTGGGAAGGAAGGAGAGGAATAGTGGAATGAGCAAAAGGGAATCCAAAGAACTGAAAGACTATTTTAAAAGAACCCCCCCAAAATAAAAATAAAACAGAAGCTAATTCAGACTCTACTAAATTCAAATCCAAAAGAATTGAGATAAGGAAATCTCAAATATAAGATTACACTTAAAAAGAGGGAGAAAATCATTCAAGAAAAATAATTCCATTAGAGGAAGAGGAGGAGGTAGAAGAAGAAATAATGAAAAAGCTTGACTTTCATAGTAAGGGCAAAATACAAAATATATAGTTTAAAACCGAGGATAGTGTTATGAATTCAGAAGTCCAAAAAGAAGCGAGAGAGCATAAAATAGAGACGGCCCCAAAGAAATTATGTACAATGAATGATCAACAAGAAGTCTCATCAAGTATATTGCAAATCCCAGAAGGCTTTGAATTCACAAATGTCCATAAAAGTGACTTGGGAGCAATACCTAAGGACAAGAGTAAGATGAAACAACAACTAGTAGAGGTTCAAACTGATAAACAGCAACCTATGGATAAAGAATACAAAGAACAAAGTGATTTCAAACAACTGATGATGGAATGAAAAAATGGTTTCGAAGGAATTTACTCTAAAATTGATAAAATAATGACAGAAATAGGAGATATCAAAGGAGAAAGCAAAGAGATGAATAACAAAATGTCTAAACTAGAAAATAGACTGTGAGATGTTGAATACTTTTTGCCACAAATGGAACCAGAAATAATAGAACATACAAGAGAGCTTCAGGAAATGAAACAAAAAGTGAAGGACTTAAAATGGTGCTCTAGATGCAATAATTTAAAGTTACTAAATATACCTGCAGGGTTAGAGGACCATTATATACATAAATATGTAGAAAGATGGATAAATGAGACTCTTAAACAAGAACAACTGGATTATAAAATGGAAACTGACAGAAGACATCGGTCTCCAGGAGGAATTCCACAAACAATGCAAAAATATCCCAGGGCTGTACTGTATATGTAAGATTCCTGAGGTACCAAAACAGAGAAAAGATACTGGGGTACTTGCGAAAAATTTTTTTTTTTATTAATGGAAAACAAATACTGATATTCCAAGACTTTGGTCCAAATCTATATAAAAAAAGAAAATGGTTCAATCCCTTGAAAACAGCACTATGGTAAAAACATATTAGATTTCAACATACAATGCCAAATACATGAAACATTTTACACCAAGGGAAATATAGGAGCTTTAATACAGTAAAAGAAGTGGAAGCCTTTTCAAAAGAAATGTTTGGAATTGTATCAAGAAGAAACCAAAATTATATAAAAAACCTGAGGAAAAGACCAATAATGAAGAAAAGAACACAGCAACCTCTGGAGAGCACCCTGGGAAAGATAACAATGAAGAGAAGGACACTTCAAAGACTTAGGAAGATAATATAACAACGTAAAGTCAGGCTGAAGAAAAACGGAAATGTTTCAGGAAAATGAACAAGGCACTATTAACAATAAAGAAGATAACATTTTGGAAGAAACTGGATTAACTAAATAATAAGAAAAAAAAGGAAAGAAAAAAACTGATGGCTCCTTTCCTCTCTCTTTTCAGTCCAATCCCCTCTCTTTTGTTGCCCCACCCCCTTTCTCCCTCCCTTTCTCCCTTTTTTCTCTTCTTTTCCTTTTTTCTTTCTTTGTATTTATTATTATGAAGGGGTAGAAGTAGAAAGTAGAAAGTACAAAGTGGGGGAAAGGAAGATGTTGCATGATGCTGGCTTATTTTTATGAGCCAAGGAAAAGGGTGGCAGCTCCTTACACCATGAGAGGCCATAAAACCATTTTGCCTAGAAATATCAATAGGGGTATTGAAGAGCTAAGCATTCTGCTAGACTCTTTAATGGAGCACTCAGAAGCGAGTGAGGGGCAGGATATACTTAGACAAGAAATGTATATGTATTTGATTAGATTTAAGAATAAGGATGGGGGTAGGGCTACTTTTAATACAGTATGAAGAAATAAGACATTGTCAGTGCAGGATCCTGGATGGTGGTAACTACATAATTAGAAATATTAAAAGAGCATTACAACAAGTGAGGGCACTTAGATATATAAGAAAATGGAAAAGGAACTAAAAGTAATGTCTTTGAACATTAATTGTTTTAGTAACAGCACGAAAAGGAAGAAAGTCTTGAATTACATAAAAAAGTCAAACATTTATATAATGTGCCTACAAAAGTCACACTTGATAGAAAAGGAAGCAGAAAAAATTAACAAATTGTGGGGGGGAGGAGGGACAGGGTATACATTTATTATTTACATCTAAATCAAGAGGGACCTCCATCCTGTTCAGAAAAGGCTTAAAAGTGAATATGGAAAATAAATACATAGATAAAGAAGGGACATTTTAGATAGCTTTAATAAATATAAAAAGAAATAAGGCTACAATAGCATCATTTATATGTACCGAATGAAAACATTAAAAGTACATTAATAGAGTTTTTACACAACTTACAGAATTCCCACAGCCATATCTAATGGGAGGTGATTTTAGTATAGTCTTGCAAGAAAAAGTGGATACCACTGCAAAAAAAAAAGAACTATTATTGCACGGATGCAACCTTTTTACGGGAAAGGATGGAGGACCTTGCATTGACAAACCTTTGGAGGTTAAAATACCCTACCAGTAGAGAATTCTCACATTTTTTAGATTGGCATAAATCCTGTTCTAGAATTTATATGTTATTGGCCTCAAAACATATATATAAAGATGTGGTTAATATAGAATACAAGACCACTCTCCATTGCTGATGTCTTTTGCATGGTAACCTGTGAGGTAGGCGTATGAGGAAGGGCACCATCCATAATGGTGACTCCTTCCCAGCGCAATCCCTCACAGCGATGGGAGGGTAGGGCAACCGGACGAGAGGGTGGGTGAACTGGGTGACCGGATGTGGGTATGTGTGTGTGCGGTGGGGAGCGAGCACAGCGAGTGTGGTCTGGGGGGGCAGAGGGGCTGTAGGAGGTGGCACTGTGGTGGATGGCCAAGCCACGTTGTGGTATCAGGGGTTGGCTAGTGGTTGGGGTGGGTGAGGTACCGGGTTTGGGTTCGGGCGCTGGTGCAATTTTATTGCACCGGTCCAGCTTTTATTTTTTTAATGCTTTCACTCCCGACATGCACCCCCGGGAGTTGAGAACTTGCTAAGTGGGGGTGCAGCGGGCGAAGCCCTCAGGTGGGCACCCTCCTGGTTACAAAACCCTAAAACTCTCCTGGCGCCATTGTCCTGTGCGACGGGTTGTCAGGAGTGCTGAAAATCTTTTAGGCACTCTGACTGTGCGATAACGGTGATTGCCTTTAGGCATTCACCATTATCACATAGACCCTTTTTGTGTCCAGAGACACCACAAAAATGAGGTCTTGGAGATTGGACACTTTATTATTAAATGATGAAAATTTTGTTAAAAAAATAAAGGAAGAAACAGAGATATTCTATTCAGAAAACAGTACTGGAGATACTTCTATGAATACAATATGGGACGCATATAAAGCCTTTGTAAAGGATATCAGTACCATATGCAATTAATAGAAAAGAAAACAAAAATATAGGCTTGAACAATTAGAAAAATAAATATTAGAAGCTCAAAAATTGCATACTCAGACACAATGAAACATTCATTTAAAAAAATTAGAAAAATGTAAACATGAATATAATCAAATATACAATGAAAGAATGGAAAGACTGATGATGTACACAAGGTCCAAATATTATACACAAATAGATGGAGGGGTAAATTATTGGTTTATATGCTACAAAAATAAAAGGCCGAAATAAATGTTGAGGAAATTAAAATAGTAGATCAAGTGAAAACATTAGAGAAAGATATTAACTCAGCATTTGTGGAATATTATCAAAAATAATACATCTCACAAGGCAAAAAAGAATATATGAATAATTTCCTCAATATTCCACAATTAACTGAGAAACAGAAACAGACGATAGAGGAAGAAATAAATAACAAAGAGGCGGAGATGGCAATTTAAACATTAAAACCAGGGAAATCTCCAGGATTGAATGGATTGGGAACGGATTTTAAAAAAACATTCAATAACATTCTAAGTCCTAGATTAACGGTACTGTTTAGTGCTTTCCAGGGACGTCTCCCTTCTTCCTTTGATGAAGCCCTTATTTTGGTCATCCCCAAGAAGGGAAAGGATATGTCAGTGTGTTCATCATATCACCCAATATCATTATTAAATATAGACTATAAAATATTTACAAGCTTCAAGATTGGAAAGGATTTTTCCAGACCCGATTGGGGATGACGAGACAGGATTCATCAGGGAAAGAAGGGGTCATAATAATATTATAAATGCAATGAATATATTATACAATGTACAAGACCCAAATAAAATGGCGGTGTCCCTGGACACAGAAAAGGCATTTGACAGGGTAGAATGGCCCTATTTATTTGAGGTTCTGAAAGCAATAAATATTTGTGAGAAATATTTTAACTGGGTACAGGCAATATATACAACACCAAGAGCTAAAGTCTTGACCAATGATGTGGTGTCCTCTCCATTTCCCCTACTCAGAGGTACAAGACAGGGGTGTCCATTATCACCCTTGTTATTTACTTTAACAATTGACCCTATGGCTAATGCAATAAAGAAAAATAAAGAAATTTTAGGATTCAAATACACTCACCAAAAAACATTAATAATATCACTGTTTGCAGATGACATTCTTTTATATTGAATAAATCCAGAAAAATATTGGGAATCACAATGCAACTGGTTAAGTAGTATGGTAAATGTTCAGGATACTTAGTAAATTTGAAAAAATCCGAAGTTCTGTCACTGCAGCCAGATAAAAGTAAAATTAATAATGACAGATTTCCTACTACAGTAAAAAAAGACAAAATGACATATTTGGGAATACATCTAACTAACAGAGTGAATAAATTATTAGACACAAATTTGAATCCACTAATAGGGGAACTGGAGAAGGACATGCACAAGTGGGAGGGCCTTCCCCTTTCATTATTGGGACAAACTCAATTAATAAAGATGAAAATACTTCCTAGATTTTTATATGTGTTTCAAGCAATTCCTCTAATAATACCAAAAGAAGTATTTAACGCAATAGATGGAACTATCACCAAGTTCATCTGGAAAAAAGGGAGACCCAGATTAAAGAAACAAACACTGGGCCCTATGCTAATGCCATCATCACGTAAATCCAAGCACGCCTGGACATCAATGGCTGATGACTGAATGACGCAGACCCCATGAGGCATTCACAAACCAGGATACGTGCTTGATCCCCCAGCCACACATTGAGCAACACACCGGGGGGTGGGCGGGGGTGTGTCAGAGGCATGCCAGCACTATGTACTATTCACTAAAGCACATACCTCTGGCTGCATGGGTGCGGAGATAGGCACAGGTAATGACAGGGCGGACCCTGGCGTAAGTGCCCTGTGCGCCATATCCCGCTCCCACAGACTACCTGCCCTGTGCCTGTGTCTGACCAGGTGACTCCCCTCACCACCACACAAACCAGAACTTCCACCCCCACACGGCTGTAAAACGCAGCCCCCCCAACTTGCCAGATACACCCCACCCCTGGCCGGCATGGCAGGCCACCCCCTGCCCACACCGGGCTGCCCTGACCCCCAGTGAGAGCTGCACCCAATGCAAACAGCACAGGTCTGGGCTGAGGTCGCACCCCCTACGGCACAGATAACCCCTCACAGGTACTCCGGTGCAGTGACTCAGGACGGCTGGTAGCACTATGCTCCTCTCACCTCCACAGCCTCCAGACATCCACCGGGGCATGTAGGTCCAACGCGTGCCCCGCTGTGCAAAGGATCTACTGCGGGACATGGGACAGGCGTACAATTGGATGTCCATCCAGGTCCACAGCCCCTTCCTCGTCTGCCCCATGTGACCCTGTGTGCTGGGGGAGGTGGGACTATAGACAGGTGGCCAGTCGGTGTTCATGCCACCAGGTGCGCACCTGTCTGCAGGTGCAGAGCTAGGTGGGCAGGGTATGCACCTCTGGCACATACCTGTGCCTGCTTCGTGCATAGTCCCCATTGACAGTAAACTATACACATCTGGGTCTGAAGTTACCAAATTTGCAATTTTATCATTGGGTTACAGTTATGGAACCCTTGAAAGAAGTATGGTTCCCCTCAATTCCACCGTGGGCCTATTTTGAATTTCAGAATCCTTCGCCAAAAGAGGTGCTCCATCTGTTTTCTCAGAACCTTAAAGTTAAAAATATTAAGGGCCCAGATAATGTGTTTTTTAAAAATGCTACAAATATTTGAAATAATATAATGAATAGTATGGAAAGTAAAAATAAAATGACTAAGAACTCTCCAATATTTTAAAATCATTTCCATCCTATTTTTGGCACAGCAGGTATCAAGAAATGGTTGGAATATGATGCAACTTCGATAGCAGACCTGTTTAATAATCAAATTTTAAAATCTTTCCAACAACTGTAAAATCCGTACAGATTGCATAAAAATATGTTTTTTTAGTTATTTACAATTAAGATCCGTTCTAACAGAACTACAGCAAAAGGGGAAAATGTTGCTGAATAATGAATGTATGGAGTGTTTGAAAAAAGCACAAAATAAAAACAAAATAATCTCCAGATTACATTATTATTAATAGAGAAAAAGATTCAACACAGATTTTAAGACACAAATGAGAGGGAGACTTAAATATAACTATTTCAACACAAAAATGGGAGGAAATTTATGAAACTTGGAATAAGTGTATAAATAACAGGATGAATCAAATTCAGTTCTATACATAGAATGTATTATTCCTCATATCTATTAAATAAATTTAAAGAGGACATATCCCCATATTGCAATAGCAGTTGTAGGGAGATATCAAATTCAACACACATATTAGTGCTATGCCCTTACATTAGAAATTTCTGGGAAGAAGTCATTAAAATGACAGAGGCAGGAAATTTCAAGCCTCCCCCCACAAAACATGATGGGTAGTAAGGTAAACACTGAGGTACAGTGCTCAACAGAGGGCAGGACAGGGGTAAATGGAAAAATAGACAAGGGCAAAAAGAGCAGGCATGGGGGGAAAGAAAGGATAAAGCCAACATTAAATGGAGGGCAATGAGTACCAATGCCCGTAGTCTGGGAAATAAGCTTCCTGAGCTAGTAGCCTTGATAGAAGATGAAAAATTGGATAGTGTGGCAGTCACAGAAACATGGTACATGGGGAACCATGACTGGGATGTCAACATACCGGGGTACACAGTCTACAGAAGGGACAGGGAGGGGAAAAGAGGAGATGGAGAAGCTCTATACATAAGGGAAGGGATCAAAGCTACAGAACTAAAAAGTAAAGGGGGAGGACATGAGACACTCTGGGTCACCTTGGAGACAGGGAATGGTAACACAATCCGCACAGGGGTTGTATACAGACCCTTATCTCAAGGGGAGGAAATGGACAAGAAAATGATAGCGGACATTCTCAAAATGGCTGAAAAAGGGGAGATACTGTTGATGGGGGACCTGAATATGCCAGATGTTAACTGGATGACATGTACTGTAGCCACATCCAAGAGCAGGGTCATTCTCGATGCCCTGCAGGGGGCAGGCCTTAGACAGCTAGTGTTGGAACCCACCCGGGAGGGAGCAACACTAGACCTGGTACTCTCAAATGGAGAGAGGATCACAAATTTAGAAGTCGGTAGACATCTGGGAACAAGCGACCACTGCATAGTGTGCTTCACAATAAGCACAACCATGGAGACAAGCCATACAAAAACAAGCATACTGGATTTTAGAAGGGCTGACTTTGGCAAAATGGGTGAATACCTGAGGAATACACTAGCAAATGGCCAAAAAGGAGGGGTGGAAGAACAATGGAGAAAAATCAAAAATAGAGGCAACAAGCCTTTGTGTGAAACAGATAAAGAAAACAAAGCCGAGTAAATAAACATTATGATTCTCAAAAGGGGTGGCAGGGAAGGTTAAGGAGAAAAAGGCTGCATTCAAACAGTATAAGGCATCACAGAAGGAGCATGAGAGAGAACTGTATCAATTAAAGCAGAATGAAGTGGGGGAAGGCAGTCAAAATAGCAAAAGCCCAAACTGAGGAAAAAATAGCCAATTCAGTTAAGAAGGGGGATAAAACCTTTTATAGGTACATTAGGGAGCATAGAAAGGTTAAGGGAGGAATAGTGAAGATTAATAAGAGAGAGGGGAGGTGGGCAGAGGGAGACAGTGAAAAGGCAGAGATACTGAATGAATACTTTTGCTCAGTATTCACAAAAGAAGATGAGGAGGAGTTACCTAAACCAGACAATAGAAGCACTCTGGGTAGGGGGGTTGACACCAGTCCATTTACAGAAGAAAGAATCCTGAAAGAATTCCTAAAACTCAAGGTGGACAAAGCAATGGGGCCTGATGGAATTCACCCCAGAATCCTAAAAGAACTAAGGAAGGACCTACTGACACCACTGACCACACTTTTTAACAAATCATGGGAGGATGGGGTGGTACCTGAGGACTGGAGGAGGGCAGATGTGATTCCCCTTCACAAAAGTGGGAGCAAGGCAGAAGTGGGAAACTGCAGACCTGTAAGTTTGACCTCAGTGGTAGGGAAAATGATGGAATCACTTCTGAAAGAAAGAATTGTTGAGTACCTAGAGGCCAGCGTGGCACAGGACCCAAAGCAGCATGGATTTACAGCAGGAAGGTCATGTCAGACGAATCTAATAGATTTCTTTGACTGGGTGACCAAAGTAATAGACCAGGGAGGGGTTGTGGATATGGCCTACCTAGGGGGTCACTGGTGGAGTACCTCAGGGCTCAGTACTGGGTCCAGTCCTCTTTAACATCTTTATAGGTGACATTGCAGAGGGTCTGGAGGGAAGGTATGCCTCTTTGCAGATGAACAAGATCTGTAACAGAGTTGATACACAAGGGGGTAGAAAGGATGAGAAGGACTTGGCAAGGTTGGAGGAATGGTCAGACATATGGCAACTTAGATTCAATGCAAAGAAGTGCAAAGTAATGCACCTGGGAAACAAAACCCAGGAGAAGAGTACACAATAGCAGGAGGTACTAACAACAGCAAAAATGGAACGGGACTTGGGGTAGTCATCAGATGATCTAAAGGTTGGTAGCGATGAGAGAAGTCAGTAAGGAGAGCCAGGGGATACTGGGATGCATAGGAAGGGCATCACAAGTAGAAAAGGAAGTGGTTATCCTCTGTACAGACAGTTGGTGAGACCCCATCTGGAGTACTGTGTGCAGTTTGGAGACCTCATCTACGCAAGGACATAGACAGGATGGAAGCAGTCCAGAGGAGGGCAACTAAAATGGTGCAGGGTCTGCATCAGAAATCATATGAAGAGAGACTGAGAGGCTATGTATACCCTTGATGAAAGGAGGGACGGGGGACATGCTAGAAATGTTCAAGTACCTCAAGGGAATTAACAAAGTCAGGAGGTAGCATCTTTCAGAAAAGAGATGTGTAAGAACAAGGACACAATTTAAAAGATAGAGAGCGGCTCAGGGTAATGTGAGAAATCTTTTCACGGAGAGAGTGGTGGATGCGTGGAACTGCCTTCCTGGGGAGGTTGTTGGGGCTAAAACAGTGGGGAATTCAAACATGCATGGGACAGTCACAAGGCAATTGTAATGGGGGGGTGGCAGGAAGTAGGCTGTTGGTTAACTAGAATCTGCAGCTTATCCAGTAGGTAGGGAAATGGGCAGACTGGGTGTGCCAAGTGGTCCTTATCTGCCATCAAAGTCTATGTTTCTATGATAAATAGAGCAATTGGTACAAAACTAGAATTTGAATCAGAATTATATGTATATTTGTCACATCTTCAATACAAAATATTCCTAAAAAATAAAGGATTAATAAGAGTGGCATTTCAAAATGCAAAATATTGTATCACTCGCTTATGGAAAGATCCTGAAATACCAGATACTTACTTATGGAAAAATCTATTTTTAGAATCTATGAGACTGGAAAAGACTCACTTTTTCACTAGAAAACAAATAGTGAAATATTGTGAAAAATGGGACCCAATTCCAAAAGCAATAGATGAAGGGAGATTTTATATTATTTAAATATGTCTAGTAAAAGAGGAACTTAATGATAAAATATGATATTACAAGGAAGAGAAAATATGTAAAGTGCTATTTATGAACTAGTAGGTTGTACTGCTCAGAAAAATTGAATTATGGTACCATTAACCTTTTACAATGTTGGAAATTAGGTATGTCCTGTATTTATATTTAAAAAGAATAATATGGATGTAAATCTTCATACTGTAACTGAATTCTGAATTTTGATACTGTACAAGTAACGTTTTTAATTGCAAAAATAAAAAAGTTAAAAAAAGAATACCTCTATGTATTACTATGAATTAAATCTGGTTTATATATTTGTAATATATGGAGATGCTTAAATAATAGTATACTAACCCATACAAAAAAATCCCGGTAATACCACGTCAGCCAAAGTGATAATACCATCGTTCGTCCCTGATAATACTATAGTTCAGAAGTGATAATAGTATCGCTGCTGCTCTGAACGATAGTATTATCAGTTAAACGGAACAGCGCATGCCCAAGATTCAGACCTGGTTGCTAAGCTTCGCTCTCTGCAGTCGCTAGACTCAGGACGCCAGATTTGTAAACCGTGCTTCGTGATTGGCTGCCTTTTCTCTCACAGAGGGCAGAATACTTTCAAAAAAATGGCGGCCATCTCTCGCTTCGCGACAGTAACTCGTGCCCACAGAACTTGGGATCTTTATTTTCGCCTCGACTTTTTTTACCCCGCAAGACAACAGTACCTCGTTGATCCTGCACTTACACGGACGAAAAAAACAGGTAGGACTTCTTAACGAGCGAGGACTTGCTAGCGACTTGGGGGGGGCAGAGCGGCTGCCAGCGAGAATGCAGAGAACAAAAACCACACTGACACAATTTCCTATGGAATTTGGCTCCATATATTGCAAAAAAATAACACAAAGGAGTGTATGCATTACAAGGGAGTACTCCCATCTCGAGGTTCTGGGGACATGCGAACCTCTCGAGCTTCGCTCTCGAGGTTCCCATGTCCCCAGAACCTCTCGATGGGATTACTCCCTTGTAATGCATACATTCCTATGTATTATTCTATTTGTCAGTGTTACAAACACAGTGTAATTCATTTCCCATTTTTGTGTGTGTGTGTATATATATACATATATTATTGTATATACTGTGGTTTGGTATGGTTTTTCTGTGTTTCTTTGCTGATTTTAATGTTCTCACTAATTGTGTCAATGAGGTGGTTTGTGTCTTGACATGTAATGCCTTGGGTTTTCTAGTTATGTAGGCTATTTAATGATTAGTGAAATAGCATGCACGTTTAATTGATAGCACTATTGGTGCACTGCCTAAAACAAATATTTTTAAAAGCAGTCAGCTGTTACCATTTATATCTAAGATACGTTTTCTTTTCTCTTTCATTAGTTAGAAGATGGTTTACCTGCTGGTAAGTGTGATGTGTGAAACAGCACTCTGCCTGGCAGCTGACATGTTTAGCTCTGTTCCTCCGCTACATTATCAACATTGTGACCTCACTGACTGTGACATTACTGCTGCTTAGGAACAGCCACTCAGCAGCTGACAGGTCAGTTGACTCTGATGTCACTGTCTGTGAGATCATAATGCTGATGATGTGGGGGAGCGATAGAAACATAGAAGCATAAAATTTGACGGCAGATAAGGACCACTTGGCCCACCTAGTCTACCCATTTCCATACCTCATGGATAAGCTGCAAATTCTAGTTAACCAACAGCTTACTTCCTCCTACCCCCCCACTAGAATTGCTTTATGTCTGTTCCATGCATTCTTGAATTCTCCCGCTGTTCTTGACTCCAAAACCTCCTCAGGAAGGCTGTATCATGCGTCCACAACCCTCTCTGTGAAAAAATACTTTCTAACATTACCTACGAGTCGTCCCCCCCATCTTCAAATTGTACCCCCTTGTTCTTGCACATCTCTTTTTCTGAAAGATGCTACCCTCTTGGACTTTATTAATTCCCTTGAGGTACTTGAAAGTTTCTATCATGTCCCCCCTCTCCCTCTTTTCCTCGAGAGTATACATATTAAGCTGCTTTAGTCTCTCTTCATATGTCTTCTGGTGTAGATCATGCACCATTTTGGTTGCCCTCCTCTGAACAACCTCCACTCCATGTCTTTTCGGAGATGGGATCTCCAGAACTGCATGCAGTACTCCAGATGGAGTCTCACCAACTGTCTGTACAGAGGGATAACAACTTCTTGTTTTCTACTGTTAATGCCTCTCCCTATGCATCCCAGTATCCCCCAGCTGTCCTTACTGCCTTCTCACATTATTTGCCCACCTTTAGGTCATCTGATATAATTACTCCCAGGTCCCTTTGGATTTTTGTTGTTGTTAGTATCTCACCCCCTACTGTGTACTCTTCCTCTGGTTTTTTGTTTCCCAGGTGCATTACCTTGCACTTCTTTGCACTGAATCTGAGCTGCCGTACATCCAGCCTTGCAAAGTTCCTTTTCATCCTTTCCACCCCATCTAGTGTATCGACCTTGTTGCAAATCTTTGTGTCGTCTGCAAAGAGACATATTTTTCCTTCCAGGTGCTCTCCAATGTCACTTATAAAGACATTAAAGAGGATCAGTCCCAGTACTGAACCCTGCGGTACCCCACTAGTTGCCCTCCTTTCTTCAGTGTGGACTCCGTTTATTATTACCCTCTGTGTCCTGTTGTCCAGCCAATTTTTTATCCAGGCTACCACCTTGGGACCCACTCCAAGGCTGGCTAACTTGTATATTACTTTTTTGTGTGGGACTGTGTCAAATGCCTTGCTAAAATCTAGGTAGGATGGGCGGAGGGTGGCCTGGCTGTGCTGAAGATGGCTGCCTAAATCTATTTCTCCCTGGGACCTACAGCTATCATCATACATCCTCCTTCTCCCAGATAGCCATTGTGTGCCAAAATAGAGACCTTATTCTTTGAACATCATTGATTGGCTCTGGTATGGTATTTTTTACTATATCTTAACTCCAAACCAGATTTCTCAACATCACGCCAATCTATCCTGTGTGGGCCTGCAAATATGGCCGACCATTCTCTGCATACTAGCTCCCTTAGCAGAGTGGAAACAAATGTTCCGGAAATTAATCACTGAGATCAATGACTCAGAAATAACCTCACAGCAGAACATCACCAATATGCAAATACTTGACCAAAGAATCAACACTACTGATGTAAAAATGGCCCAAAATGAAAGCTCGATCAATGATTTACATGCTACCATCCAAGACAGGGTCATCAGAAATCTACAAGATAAAATAGATGATATCGAAAATAGAAACAGAAGGAACAACCTTAGATTTCTTGGCTTTCCAGAAGGTACAGAGCTTGGAGACACCAGCGCATTCCTAACTCATGTGCTTCCTACTCTACTCAAACTTCCTCCTGGCCAAGAACTCACCATCGAGAGATCACATCGCACTCTAAGTCCGAGGCCTGGCCCAGACCAGAAACCCAGGCCAATCATCGCCAGATTCCTAAACTATTCCCACACAGAGCTAATCCTAAATCGAGCCAGACAACTGGGGGTACTCACATGGTAGGAGCATAGAATTTCAATTTTTTGAGATTTCTCGAGAGAGCTCTCCAATAAACACAGGGCCTTCAACCCTATAAAATCGATTCTGCACCAACGTGGAATTAAATTTGCATTACAGTATCCCGCTACCATGCGACTATTTTTAGGTAACTCGACTAAAGATTTAAACTCCCCCGAAGCCCTGTCTGTGCTCCTAAATGCGACTCACTCTAATCATACCTTGCCTAGTGGTAACAATGTGATTCAATCAGCCACCAATTCAGAATCTCCTCCACCTGGTGTGCATGCTCCTCCTGCAGAAGTTTGTAACACAGATACTGGCAAGTTGTCCCCAAACCACACCACTATAACGCCACCTATTCGGCTTTCGGCTCACATTAAAGAAAGTAAAGCCTCAAGCTCACATCCTATTAAACAGACTTGCTGTGCTAATGATGCTCTTCCAATTTCTTCTCCGCAATCGGAAGGACGTATATGCTTTGCCTACCCTCTTACCTTATCAAACAAGTTCTCTCTGCTACACGAGGATTCGCATTCCTCCCAAGAAGATCTTCACAGAGATGAATCAGACCCTCTTCCCAACGACTCTAACAATACTGTGCCTGGCAATTTCTCTGTAGACTCCTCATGGGCCAAGCTGGTGGCAAGCTCACCATCCAAATCAGCTGAACCACCAAAAAAGAAAAGAAAAGGGAAGCTTAAAAATAGAGCAATGTCTGCCACTACTGGGACACACACGCGCAACACCAATTGACTACTTTGTGGGTTTACCTCCCCTTGCATGGTAGTCTATACAGAAATCCTACCCCATTAGCCCTGATGCTTACATGGCCTTTTTCTCTCCCCAACCACACAGTGTAATTCCCATGGTGTGCATCACTATCACACCCAATCGGTATGGAATATGCTGTGTTGTACATCGCGGTTGCTAGATCAAGGGTAGCTGTCCTCACAGGTTTGACTAATTGTAGCCGATTTTACAACTTTGTTTATTCAGGTGATTTTGGTTTTTATATGTATTTTTAGAATATAAAGTCTCTCTTGTTTATCCTATGTGTTACCAGAAATGGAGCTTTCAATTGTCACGATGTACAGTCCTCTTAAAGTTATATCATCACTTAGCTTGCAGGAACTGAATATCTGGCTGTACACAGCGATCTCAATTGACAAGTCTCATGGGCCATTTACTTTTGTCATTACCACATATCTATTTACATACCACTATTGCTTATGTGTGGATACTGTTTAAATACACGCACAGGGCATCACCAATTATTGTTATTAGTAGTGAGGGCTACAGTGGTATTTTGATAATTTTTTTTTTTTTATCATTCCCATTGATGTTTACACTCTTATTATCCAGTTTCCATTCTCTCACTCTGGAACACCATAATAATTCTATAATTGCTCATCAGGAGTATATCCTTCCATATTCCTCTCTTCTGCTATCCCCTTCCCCCTCCTTTTGTCACCTCTCCAGATATACTGATACCTTGCATTACTTTAACAATGCTTTATTGATTACTTTCATGTTTTTATGTATCACACAGCAGGTTATTTTCAAGGCTCCTATGCTTTATAACCATACCCAGTAGCCACAATGATAACTTATAGCACATTATTGCTAGAAGCCCTTTATCTTGTAAGATTGCCAAGTTTTTGGAACACTCTCACAGTTGGGGCTCGCTGGGCCTTTTCTTAGACCTAGTTACCCCACTATAAACACAGGCTTATATCTGAGTATACTCAAGTTATGTGCTACTCTCAATCAGTTTGGCACTTACATTATAGGCACCCAGAGCCTTGAAGCCTGAAACATTCAAACCTCATTACAACTATTATAATGTCAAGGTCTCCCAGTATACCTACATATTTCCCTATTCAATTAACAAGTATATTACTCCACTTCCAAGCTAGGTTCCATAATACCCTGTTGCCTTATCAATCTACACTATATTAACCTTTTTCATTCCCTGTGCATATTCGATCAGCCTCCACACATAATTTGAGTTACTCTATTAATACGGTCATGCGGACATAATTTAGCTGTAAGGCCTGACTCTGGCTCACACTATACTTCATAACTTTGCCATAATTTGTTGGCATGCTTATTTCTTTTATACTGAATTTAGGCATTCTAGCTCAGGCTATATTAATATATCTGGGCTCAGTTACTTTAGTAATTTTCTTCTATATCTAGGTACGATGATTATTGTCCCTCCCAGGGAATTATTACAAGTATCTTAGTACTAGTCATAATTACAATTTTATAGTATATTGTTATATACAGTTTATGTCTTAAGACAATAGCGTGTAGACGTTCTCTTAAGATTTACTTACTTCTTTACATGCCTAGTGGTGTAGCGAGAGTCTATGGTTCTCATACCAACTCTTAAAGCTCTACTCCTCATAAGTATTTAAACTTAGTACGTTGTACTACATAAGTTTTCTAATTACTACTGTTTATGGCTTTTGAAATCTCTATTCTATACTATTCTTCTGTGAGACATGATAGCTACACACATACATTTTCAGAATCCATACAACTTAATAGTCCTGCATACATTTGTATACTTTAAACATCTCCCTTCTGAGCATGTGACATTCTTAGCTTCAATCACAAGGAGTCCCTCATTCCCTTTAATAATATTATACTTTTTCTCTTACCATTATGAGTGATCTAGTTTTACACTCTTGGAATGACAAGGGACTCTACTCTCCTTTTACGTGTAAGCAAATTCTCACCTACCTTAAGGAACATAAAACACACATTGCTTACTTACAGGAAACCAAACTTTTAGCTGAGGATGTCGACAGACTGAAAAGGGACTGGGTCAGTCAAATATACGCTTCTTCTTCTAAAAAATGTGGGGTGGCTGTTTTATTACATAAGTACTTCAACTGGTCCCTAATTAAAACTATTACTGACTCGGATGGTAAAATGGTAATAGCCCACCTGAATACCACCTCTGGTTAGTCAATGTTTATGGCCCTAATTCCGATTCCCCTGAATTTTTCCATAATTTAACTCAACACATTATGATTAATAACAATAATATATCTCCTATTCTAATGGGGGGGGGACTTTAATCTTGAATTACAGGCACAGTTAGACAGAAGTAACTCCTTCTGTGATGCTCACCCCAGAAGTATCACTGTGCTTTCAATGCTAATGAAAGATTTGGGTCTTTCTGACATTTGGAGAATATACCACCCCAATGTGACTACACCTTTTACTCCTCGCTTCATAAGTCGCATAGCAGAATTGATTATTGATTCTCATCTTCTCTCATTACCGGTAAAACCATCAAGACTTCCATCCTCCCAATCACAATTTCAGACCATTCTCCCATAAAATTACACTTATTATGGGGCCCTCCTTCTGCTAAATCTCCCTCCTGACATCTGGACCCACTCTTATTGAGAGACCCAGAATTCTTACCTTGGGTTAAAACCCAGATCCAGAACTTTCCCTCCTTTAACAACACCCTGTTGTTTCTCAAGGTACTATCTGGGAAGCATTGAAAGCCACAATCAGAGGTAAAATTATTAGCTTTGCAGCTCATAGAAAGAAGTTAAGAGAGCTGCAACTAGCTGATCTAGAAACATCTCTTAAAGACAAAGAGAACCAATACTATAAAACAAATAAACCTAACCCACGCTCACAACTTCACCTTGAAATCCTACAGTTAAGAATTAAAAGGAAAGAGTTAATATCTAGAAAGGCCGAACTTGCCCTCTTAAGGTTCAAGCATAATTATTGGGAACAAGGGGATAAATGTGGGAAGCTGCTTTCATACCAATTTAGATCTCAACAGACAGATAGACATATTGCTGGCTTGAAAGACTCTCAGGCCAAATCCACACTGATAACCACTCAATTAACCACATCATGCGTTCTTTCTATCAACAGTTATACTCTCAACAAAACCCTATGCAAACTCATCATATACAACACTTCTTGGGGCATTTGCAGCTACCACATCTTTCTCAACATGATGCAGCAAAGCTGGACAAACCTTTCACTCTTCAAGAGATCCAAGCAGCGCTGTCTTCTTTAAAATCGGGCAAGTCCCCAGGGAGGGATGGTTTTTCTGTAGACTTCTACAAATTACTTTCAGAAACCCTTTGCCCTTTACTTTTCAATGTTTTCCTAGAAGCAACCTTAAAGGGAAAACTCCCACCCACAATGACAGAAGCTATTATTACTGTTTTA
Organism: Neoceratodus forsteri; assembly: GCA_016271365.2. Classification (NCBI taxonomy): domain Eukaryota; kingdom Metazoa; phylum Chordata; order Ceratodontiformes; family Ceratodontidae; genus Neoceratodus; species Neoceratodus forsteri. The sequence continues at coordinate 325,713,324 of CM057459.1, forward strand.
TCAAAAAAAGATAAAGACCCTACTCTTCCCTCTAGTTATAGGCCGATTTCACTTTTAAACACAGATGGCAAAATTGTTGCAAAATTATTAACCCTTCGTTTAGAATCATTAATCTCAAAACTTGTACATACCTCCCAAGCTGGCTTAATTAAGAACAGAACTGGATTCGGATCATCTTCGTTCTTTATTTAACTTAATTTATAAGGCAAAATCTCTCAAATCACCAGCAGCTGCTACTGATTTCAAAACAGCTTCTGACTCCCTAAATTGGAATTATTTATATCAAGTATTATCCCATTTCAGCTTTACTAATAATTTTTGTACATGGATCAAACTACTGTATACTTTGACTTCAGCATGAGTTCTTACTAATTCTATCCTGTCCCCCTCCTTTCAACTGGCAAGAGGTACCAGACAAGGCTGCCCTTTATCACCCTCTTTGTTTGTCCTTGCCATGGAACCCCTATCAGTGTCCATTCGTCAATCTGGTAACATCGATGACATCCCTATCGATAACTCTCGCTATACTTCGCTCTCTTATGCAGATGATCTCCTAATTTTATTAGAAAATCTAGAGGAATCAGGACAGCCACTGAGTTACTTAATAAATTTACCTCCCTCTCTGGCCTAGCTTTAAATCTTAATATAATCCGAATCGTTGCCACTGAATAACCTCTGCAAACCCTTTATGAATACCTCTTTGGACTTCTGCTGGGCACCACAAGTTTTCTCATATCTCGGTATCCATATTACTCCAAATTTAGACAAAATATGGGATGCTAACCTTTTACCCTTACTATCCAATAATTAAGTCCACGCTTGATAGATGGAAACTCCTCAATCTCTCCTTTAATGATAAAATATCTGCTATCAAAATGTCACTAGCATCCAAAATTTTATACCTATTTGCTAACATTCCTCTAATTCTCCCTTCTAGTTTTCTCGTCAAAATCAATAAAATAGTTGGCAATTTTATTTGGGAGGGCAAAAGACCTAGATTTAGTCATAACAAATTTCATTCCCATTGATCAAGAGGTGGTTTCAGGCTTACTTCTGGGCTTTCCACACAGCTCAAACTATCAAATGGTTTTGTAAAACCAATAATAAATCCCTGCTATGGGTCACCACGGAAGCCTCCCTATGTCCTGGTAATGGTTCTACCTCCTTCAACTATAACCCTCTTCCCTCCAACTTAAAATCTCACCCCACTATTGCATCCTCATCATTTTATTGGAAATAATAATATATAAGCATCTCAAATCAAACCCAACTTCCCTTGTCTATGCCTCTGTTTGGGGTAACCAACCTATCTCTCTTGATAATCACCCAATTTTTAGCAGGACCTGGAAAAACATGGGTATCTTCTTCCTGAGTGACATACTTGAAACTCAGGATTTAAAACTCAAATCCTTCTCCAAACTCCGTACCCTTTGGAACATCCCCCATCATGATTTCTGGAAATATTTACAGCTCCGTACTGCATGTAACTCTTATTTTTTACACAAGTCCACTCAGTCCTTATACGATCAGCTTATCTCTAATTGGATCAAGACTACATCCAATCTGAATAGTACTATCTACAAAGAAATCTGAGACTCACTTCCAGATCAACCATTAATGTGAAAAACAAATGATGCAGACTTTTAAACTACAATATATCAAATGTACAATGACACAGGTGTTGGCTTTCATGCCACACAACTTTTAATGATAAGTGTAGTTCTCTAATACAGACTAAAATTCTTCATTTATGGTACAGAACTCTGGCTGTGCTGCAAAGATTGGGTTTCATGAACAACAAAAATTGTTGGCACTGTAATTCTCCCAATAGAGACTTACTACATATTTTATGGAATTGTCCCCCCAATATATAATCTCTGGCGTAATATTCAACATTTTGCAATGAAAGTGATTAGTCAGTCATTTCTGTTAGATCCTAAGCAATGTATAATTTGCATCTTTAATTTCAGCTCTCACAAAATTTCTCAAACTCAGAATAAATGGTTGACCATACTAGTCCTTCAAGTTAAGTGACTTATTGTTATGCACTGGAACTCCAGTATAATTTCTAATCTCTCAGACATCCTCAAACAATTATCTCAATATGCTTCTCTAGACCGTATGACACATATTTCTTCCGACTGATGCACCATTTACAATAAATGTTGGCAGGACTATTTTATTTACTTGGATACGTCTAAGCCCTCTGTTAACTAATGTATGGATTGACACATTTTGCAACTTCTTTCTGTTATTAGTCTTCTTAATCCTCTATTACTGTAGTCTCACTTCTTATTTCTTTCTTTCACTTCTCACTCTCTTCTTTATCTCCCATTTCTTCTCTTTCTCCCTTTCTAGTCATTCTAACTCTGTAATACTTGGTTATTCTTCTTAAGTCTTCCTGTCTTATCTACAGCATTGTAATATATTCATACCATGACTATGTACAACCATGACTGTATACATTTTCTCTCTCAATTTACACTTCATACTCTCTTCTTGGTTTGTATAATGCTGGTTCTCCCTCAATTTCATGGTTTGTAATGTTTAATCCAGAATATATAGTACAAGATTTCATGTCAATTATTCTACAAATGTTTGTGATCACATGCCGTTTTATCTCTTCCTCTATGCTCATATGTATTTATGTACTTGGAAGACATATGTTTATCTTGATGAATACTTAATAAAAAGATCAACTACAAAAATCCAGGTAGGCCATATCCACAGCCCCTTTCTGGTCTACTACTTTGGTCACCCAGTCAAAGAAATCTATTAGATTCACCTGACATGACCTTTCCACTGAGAATCCATGCTGCCTTGGGTCCTGTGCCCCACTGGCCTCTAGGTACTCAACAATTATTTCCTTCAGAAGTGATTTCATCATTTTCCCTACCACTGAGGTCAAACTAACTGGTCTGTAGTTTCCTGCCTCTGCCCTGCTCTCACTTTTGTGAAGTGGAATCACATACACCCTTCTCCAGTCCTCAGGTACCACCCCATCCTCCCATGATGTGTTAAAGAGAGTAGTCAGTGGTGTCACTAGTTCTATCCTTAGTTCTTTTAGAATTATGGGGTGAATCCCATCAGGCCCCATTGCTTTGTCCACCCTCAGTTTCAAGAGTTCTTTCAAAACCCTTTCTTCTGTGAATAGACTGGTATTGACCTCCCCTATCCAGAGTGTTTCTCTTGTTTGGTCTAGGTACCTCCCCATCCTCTTCTGTTGTGAATACTAAGCAGAAATATTCATTCAGTATCCCTGCTTTTTCACTATCACCCTCTGCCCACACAGAAAGAGATATGCATGTCCGCTGCCAGGCTGAGAGGTGTTGCACACATCCAGCGTAATATTATCACAAAGAAAACTTTTTAATTAGCAAAAGGAAACAGAAGAATACTTCAGAAATAAAAAATTATGACTGACTACTTCCTAAAATTTGTATAATTTGTCCTGTCTGTTTTGGCTCCACTAGCTCTTTAAATCACACAAATGTTAACATGTATTTCTCTTAAAAAAAGGACCTGATTAGCACAAAACAGCAAGGTTTTTGTCAGCCATGCTATCTGCACTGCACTTACAATTTAGTTTGTGACATTTATTTTTAATGCTTCCCCACGTCAGTTTTCATACACCACTTTTAATCTTTTAAAAGGATTTCTTTGCCCTTTATTTTTGTTTCTTGCCTGCAGGAAGAGGAATGTGCCAAGGGAATGCTGAGAATCATGAAGTAGGACACTGAGAAATCACATCATCAGATATTTTGGAATCGCAAAGAGGGAAACTAAGAAATCATAACAAGTGACATTGAGAAATTGCATTGAGAGACGTGAGGGCACTTATGAGAAGGAGGGTGTCATGGGTGCTAGAAGGTGGGTGGATGAGTGGGTGTTTTTTGATGACTTGGGATGGGTGGGTGAAGGGAGTGGACACAGTAAGTTGGCCAGTGGGTGATGGAAGGGTTTTGATGCAGGTGGATGCCAGAGGGATTCTAGCAGTGGGCTTGGCATGCACCGCAGGCTTTTTCCAAATTTGGGCAGGTGGGCCAGATTTGAAGACTGGCAGTGGGTTTGCGCACCTGTCACATTATTTTTCCAAGTTCAGGCAGACACCAGGGACTACCAGTGGTGAGGCTGGGCTCCCGCCACTGGTTGTTTGCCATTTCAGGCGGGGGGAGGAAGGTACCAGCAGCTGGGATGGCACCTGCTGCTGGTTATTTTTGTACAGTTCTGGTAGATAGGCAGTATGCATGGAATCTCTGGATCCTCTAAATCTATATACCCCAAAACAGTATGAGTGGGATGCCTGGCAAGTAAGACATAACCAAAGTGCAAAGTGCAAGACAAAATGAGCATAATGCATAACAAAATGTCAAAAACATCAAGAATTAAATACCATCATATGTACTGCTACAGAGCAAGACACTCTAGCATACTGGAATGAGCACATCTTCATATGCACTATGCTCATTTTATCTTGCACTTTGCACTTTAGTTATATCTTAATTGCCAGCTTGCCCCATTCTTACAATTTTGAGTATACAGATTTATGACCTGTCTGTATATAAGCAAGTGTGTTTCAAGGGATGGGACCTTTGAGGAAGTGCAGTGGACCAGTTTTGGAATCTAATAAATTGGATCCCCTAGGAATCTCTTAATGGATTAGGGTTACCTAATAGAGTAATCACCTAGGAAACATGGTACTTATAACAGTCTGATCGAGAATAGCTAAGGAGCAAACATAGCTTCACAGAAACGTAGAAACAGAGAATTTGATGGCAGATAAATATTGCTTGGCCCACCTAGTCTGCCTGTTTTTCCCTACTTACTATATCACCGCAGACCCTACTTGATCTCTGGTTTATTCCCCCCTTGTCTTATCACTAAGGTTCCCTTATGCCTATCCCATGCTTTCTTAAACCCCGTTATTACAGTTTTGGCCCCCACTACCTCTGCAGGGAAGCTGTTCAGGCATCCACCACCCTCTTTGTGAAGAAGTACTTCCTCACATTTCCCCTGAGTCTACCCCCCTCCAGTTTCATAGCATGACTCCTTGTTCTTGAGCATCTTTTTTTATGAAAAATGCTTCCCACTTGAACCCGATTTATACCTGTGAGGTATTTGAAAGTTTCTATCACATTCTCCCTTCCCTCCATTCCTCCAGGGTATACATATTGTGTGCGTCAGTCTTTCCTCATAGGGCTTTTGATGCAGACCCTGCACCATTTTGGTTGCCCTCTTCTGGGTCACATCCACTATTTCTATGTCCTTCCAGAGATGAGGTCTCCAGAACGGGACACAATACTCAAGGTGAGGTCTCACCAGTTCTATACATAGGTAATGCCACTTCCCTCTTTATGCTGGTGATACCCAGCTCCCTATGTACCCTAGCATTCTGACAGCTCTCCCAACTGCCTTGTCACACTGCCTAGCCACCTTTAGGTCATCAGATATTATAGCCCCCAGGTCTCTTTCCCGTTTGGTGGATGTCATTAACCTCTCCTCCCAATTTATACTCAACCCCTGGGTTTCTATGCCCCAAGTGCATGATTTTGCACTTTTGTACATTGAAGCCCGGTTGCCATACCCTTGACCACTCCTCTAGCTTTTCAGATCCCCTCTCATTTATCCCCCCCGAGAGTGTCTACCCTGTTGCAGATTTTAGCACCATCTGCAAACAGGTATACCTTTCCATCCAGCCCCTCTGCAATGTTGCTAATAAAGACATTAAAGAGGACCGGTCCCAGTACTGAGCCTTGTGATACACCACTGGTCACCCTACCTTCCTCGGAGTGAACTCCATTTACCACCACCCTCTCTCTTGCATCTCTTAGCCAATTTCTTACCCAGATTGCCACCTTTGGTCCCACTCCTAGGCTACCTAGCTTGCTTACTAATCTCCTATGTGGAATGGTGTCCAAGGCATTGCTGAAATCTAGGTCGGCCACATCCACCGCTCCTCCCTGATCCAATTCCCTGGACACCCAGTCAAAGAAATCTATTAGATTCATTTGACAAGACCTCCCTTGTGAATCCATGCTGTCTCGGGACCTGTAAGCCACTAGATTCAAGATACTTAATTCTTTCCTTCAGTAGTGATTCTAATAGTTTCCCCACCACCAAAGTTAGGTTGACAGACCTGCAGATGCCAGCCCCTTCCCTACTACCACATCTGTGAAATTGAACTACATCTGCTCTTTTCCAGTCCCCCGGAACCTCTCCCATCTCCAGTGAGAGATTGAACAGGACTGTCAGAGGTGCAGCCAGCACCTCCCTGAGTTCCCACAGCATCCTTGGATGGACCCCATCTCACTCCATTGCCTTATCCACTTTTAGATTTGTGATTTATTTCAGGATTCACTCCTATGTAAAGGGACTAGTGTTCACCTTCCTTTCTTCAGTGCTCCTGTCCCTTCCCTGTGGCCCCTCACCTTCCCCTTATTCTGTGAACATTGAACAAAAGTATTTGTTCAAGATGTCTGCTTTTTCTTTGTCCCCCTCCACACAATCCACCCCTTCCCTTCTTAGTCTTACAATCCCTCCCCTGGTCTTTCTCTTTTTGTTTATATACCTAAAAAATGCCTTGTCTCCTTTCTTAACTTCCTAGGCTATTTTCTCCTCTGTTGTGTCTATGTGCTCCTAACTGATTTCCCTGGCTCCCTCTGTTTCTCCAGATACAGCTCCCTATCCACCTCTTTCTGTGTCTTCTTATATCTCTTGAATGCTAACTTTTTGGCCCTTACCTTCCCAGCCACCTCCTTAGAGAACCATAGTGGTCTTTATTCCTGCTTGCCTTTGCTTACTAGCCTGCCACAGCCCAAGAAATCAATACTGGGAACATAAAAAAAGAAGTATACAACAGATACAGCTGAATAATAAATTTGGGGTTTTAAATGAAACATCAGCTTGACATCTGTATCTTAGGGATATAGAGGATATGCCTTTGAAAGTGTTATCTTGGAATGCAGCAGTTCTAGGATAAACTATCAGACTGTGAATTCAGAAAATTATTTTACTCATTTGTTGTTATTCTTTTACAAGAAAGCCGGTGTCTGGACTAATCTCCTAAACGCAAAGGTTGCATTGCTTTTAACATTGTTCCAATAAAGCATAAACAGGCTGCTTGGCCGGTAGGGTATTTACTAACCTTCATTAAAATTACTGCTATAGTTGCTGGTGTTTGTCTAAGCCACATTTATGAACACAGTGACAATATCCTGACTGTACATCTTCAAATCAGAAATAAGTTCATCTTTGTAAATACTTACATTCCTCCATCTGGAACCAAATACAGTAATTCTGATTCCTTAATGGATTTCAAATTACTCATGGAAAAATATGAAGAAAATTTTCCAATAGCCTATTCCAGTAGCTGGACATTTTAATAATAGAGTCAGAATCACTGAGCACTTTGAAACAGTGGATTTGGTACAGACACTTGAAAGCTCTGGTGAAAATAACATAAGTCTTCTTAAGCCACTCCAGTGGCACTGAGGGTTGAGGCACTGGATAGCACACCTTGTATCACACTGGTGAACCAGATTTGGAAGTAGACTTTGGCTGCCAGGGGTCAGTTGGGGGGCCCGAGAGTCTGAGGGACAGCTCTCCTCACCCAGGGAAGGATGGTCTGTTAGCCCGGCCTATGACTGCCACCAGATGGAGGGCTGGTGGTAGTGCAAACTAGGCCAGAAAGGACTGGGAGAGTCTGCGGCCTGGTGGGTAGTGTGTGCCTCTACATGCAAGCACATGTACAGCCACAGAAGAGGAATAGGGAAAAAAGTGGAAATGGGGAGGTCTATGGATACGTGAAACCCTCACTGCCCATCCGTGGACTTGTGGCACCACCTGGAAATACCTGTGGTCTAACTGGATTATATGCTCAGAAGGGAGTACAGACCTCCCTCTCCTAACTCTGCCACAGGGGGTGAAACTCGGGGGGGGGGCACAGACTGCAGGCAGCTCGGGTGAGGCAGCTACCAGTCTGTGGAGGCAGGGATAGGGCTGAGAAGCCACTATGACTCTTGAGAGGAAACACCTTTATGGAAAAAATACTGTATGTCTATTTAGAAAGTTGAAGGATGCGAAAGTATTGCCCTCCAGTGTTAATTTAATGAAAATTATGCATGAATTTGCATTTCTGCTTTTGAATGGGTGCACCACAGGTGAACTACTTGGCAAGTATACGTTCTTTGCCAATGAACAGCCATCAGTAATTGATTTATCCTTTGGTAATTTTTCTTTGTGGCCCTTAATTGAGTCTCTTCTGGTTAGAACCAGATCTGACAGTGATTTATCTTCCTGTGTATTTATCAGTTAAAATAAATCATGTTATATTTAATTGGTTTGTACCCGTTCATCCAATTATTTTGAAGAAAAAAAAGTATTCCAGAGACAATTATTAGGACAAGACAATACTGCATATTTATTTTGACTCGGCACAATTGGCAGACCCCGCAGGCCATGTAATTATAGTCAGCCACTACGGTGCCAGTGGTTCACTTGTTTAACAGAGAAAGCCACTCTGTAGTTCCTTCTGTACTCAGCAGAATGCCAGTCAAGTGGGGAGGATGGAGGAGGGAGTATGACTCCAAAGATAAGGGGAGAATTGCTGGGGGGGATTGTTTTCTGCAAGATTTTGCTGGTGTAACCCCTAGATGGCGCTATCCCAGGGGCTACTACCCCTGCCTGATTTGCCACTAACAGGTTGAGGGGCCTGGATCCAATGGCGGGTGCCTCCACCCAGAGGTCAGGGTTTGCAATAGTTAAACTAACTTGGTCACAGCCCTCTGGGACACTGCAACCCCCCTTTCTTCCCACTAGTGGCTCCACAATACTATCAAATTACCTTCACAGTATACACTTACCCCAGGTCTGGTTCCGGCACTGGGACCTCCTGTGAAATGAGATACAGTGCAACAATCACAATTACAGTACTTTAACATGAGACAAATACCTCAGGCAGTATAACTTTTGCTGAAACAAGCAGCTCTGATTTATTTAGGGGATATAACAAGGACAGGAAATCAAGTTAATTAGCTTATCACTCTAATAATCTACCTATGGCTCTGTGCACAGGCCTATCCCTATCAGTTACTGTCCCTGGGTACCCAAGCCCTAGTGGCTAGTCCAAACAGTGGCAGCTGGTAGGGCCCTTTCACACAGAGAAAAGGAGAATTAAACAGTCAGCAGTACAGTAATTCCATTTGGATTTAATGCCAATTCAACAGGGAGGCGACCCTGAATTAGTACTCACGACCTCCAAATAAGATAGGGTCCTTCAATGTCAGCAGGGCTCACTTGAGGTACACAAACCTCTTCACACATCCATATAAAAGAAAGCATTATACCAGGCAGGCTGCATCTGTATCCCATCGCAATTACTGCACAATACCGGAGAACACACAGCAGATTCAGTTCTGACAGACCGAGTGCAATTTTCAGCAATTCCTCCAGTCTTCTACAGGGTGAGCCTGGTTTCTACTCTACAGAGATCCTTTGATTCTTTTCACAGACTTGGATTCAGTCCTAACAAGTTGTTACACAAGCTGCAGACCGGAACTCTGGGCCTTACACACGCTTTTGACTAAAACTGCACACTGAAAAGCACAGGCTCCTTCCTTCTTCACTGCCAAAGCTCAACTGAAACTCCAACCGACAAAACGGGCACTTCCTTTGAGTTCCTCCCAGTTCTTGACTGGATTGGCTGTCCTCACAATAGACTGCTGCTGTTGGTCCAAAAGGCACTGAAGTCTAAACTACATCTCCCAGAGTCACTGCCCATACAATCCTCTTGTGGCTGGCTCAGATTATGAGTCCAAGTTCTGATTCGTCCAAGGCACCATTTTAGAGCTAGCTTACCCCACTGATTGGTCCAGTTCAGCAGTTCAAAACCAGAATGGGGAACTAGCAGACACAGTTCTGACTGCAAAGAAAGCAGGTTAGACAAACTGTAATTTCATTATTACTCTAAATAATTTCTGGCAAACAGTTACATCTTTCAGATAGGTTCCCTTTGCACTCCTAGTGACTGCAAAATGAAGTGAATTGGCAGCAGCTTGAGTGGTACTCAATCAAAGAAACACACAGTCCCCCATACAAACTAATTATGTCTGCAAGCAGACAGCTCTTAAAGAGACAGTACCAGAGGTTCTAAAAACACTCACTGATAAATGGCTTAAATGCCAAACACCATTCAGGCTTGGAGCATTCAAGCAAGCTCCTGGAAGTCTTTTGGGAACCCCCATTTGCAGGGGGGTTACACCGGTATTCAGTTCAGTTAAATGTAAACTTCTTGTTGTGGGGCACTATGTGGGCTATGGGATGAGGGGGAGATACCAGAGGGAGGACTGTGGGCGAGAGGCAGATGACCAAATCTCGGCACCACTGGTGTTCTCTGTGGACCATGTGACAACAGCCATCCAGTAGGACAGCTGAAGTTCATATATATATATATATATATATATATATATATATATATATATCCAACAGTTCCTAACAACCTTGAAGCATGAATGCCAAGAAGTCGGAATGTGATATCTGACTCAATGACATCTGGGGGTATTGGGAGGGCATCCGCAGGGAGGACCACAGGCTGCAGGCCACACTGGTAAATGGTAAGAGAGGTAAGTGAAATAGAGGAGGGTAGAAAGTACACTGCAGGAGGTTGAAAGAGGGTTACAGCTGAATGCTATGGTCTGCCTACACTTGAACTGGGCAATGAGGAAAAGGTGATGTGAGTACAATGTAGGAGGTGGAAGGGGAATGCAGCTAAGCCCAATCTAGGGACAGCTTACATTTGTACTAAGCATCAGGGGGGCAGGAGAGGTTACAGGACTGGAGGAAATCTGGGGGATCGCTGTAAATAGCATTGATCAAGTTGCATACAGGGGTACATAGCTGGGGACTAGTAAAAGTTGGGACAGGAAGATGTGGGGGAATAGGAGCTTGTACAGGAGTCAGGATTATAGAAAGAGAGTGGTAAGCTGTAATGGTTGTGGGCAGCAGTCTTCCTGGGGACAATGTGGAGGGCAGGGGTGCTGGCTTGTGTGCAGGAGCCTACAACAGCTTAGGGCACAAGTAAGACTGCTTAGATGGGAGCTGGTGAGAATGGTGTGGAGAGTCAGGGGAGCAGAACAGTGGAAAGAAGGGCAGGTAGGGGTGCCAGGGGAACGAGGGCAACAGGTAGGGAAGGAAGCTGGGAGGATCACCCAGTGTTCAGAGCTGTCTCTTCCTCAGAGAACCAGGGAGCCCAGGGTGGAGGAATGGCAAGTGTTATAGGGAAGGGGTGGGCATGTGAGAGGAACAACTGGGGTGTAAGCTGCTGAAGGGGTGCCATTAATGAACAGATATGCCCCACTGTCTGGTACAGGGAGGGGGATCAAATGGTGGGGTAGGAGGTCAAGATAAACCAGAGTCAAGGGTAGAAGGACAGGGAAGGGGAAACGGTACTAGTCTGGGAGGGCAGGGAAGAAGGAACAGCAAAGTGGAGCAGTGGCTGGGGGGATGAAGAGAAAAGGGTAGGAAGGAGGAGGGGAAAATGGTAGCAAGCATGGCTAGCCAGGGAGGGAGGGAAGGGCTTAACGAGGAATGGTGAAGCAGTTTGGGGAAAAAGCAGTGGATGTGGCGGAAAGTTAACCAAGTTGGAAGGGGTGGTGTTACGTGGGAGAGCAACTGGTAGTTTAGGCGGGGAAGGAAGAATGGGAAATACAACTGCAGGAGACAGGAAGGTGGTAATCCTTGGGGACTCAATCATTAAGGGTATTCATTGGGAAAGGAAGGGTACAATGTCTGCAGTCCTACCCCATCCCAATCAGGACTAATTGAACTATACTATCAGAAAGTAACATCGTATTTTCAAATGATAAACACTGATCAAAATGTTAATCCGCTTTATCAAGAACTTGACTCATTACTGCAGGATTGGCCTTTGAAAGACACACATCATCCTGGTCAGACTTTAGAGGACATATTGGACACTCTGTTGAATCAAGGCAATGAACAACAGAATTCTCTTTCTTTAATTTCGTTTTATCTGTAATACTTTTATACTGTAAAACCAAGCAGTATTCTAAACCTCTTCTGGTAATTCATACATTTAACCACAAACCACATCCCAGCAGCAGCCACTTGCTAGTATGGCCTAGTTACTACACGAGTAAAATGTAGTAAGTGAATTGCTGACTTTAAAATGTCACACCACATCTAAGAGTTATTTCCCGACCTAAAGGTATTTTTTTTAAATATGAAAACTTCTGTCTGACAAATTCAGACATAGACGCTGTAACCACTTTCACTGAGTTAATTATTTAAATCTGCACTCCTCCAGACTAGGGTAGAAGAAGGAGGCAGAACTCTCTCATCAGAAGTTCAGCTTGGCATAAGGACCAGCTGAAAGAGAGAAGCTCTTTCTCTAGGACCTCATTCTGAAGCATCCGGTGGTACTCTGGTGTGGTAAGAATTGCCTTTTAATCTCTGACATGCAGGAGCAGGGACAGAATATTGCTTAATAAAGTCTTATTGTATCTTTGCGTCTATAGTAGGGGAGCCTTTCTCCCTCATAGGGAACAATAAGTGTATTTTTTGTTTACATATTTTTCTACTGATATTAACTGCTGTAACTATCTGAACTTGGCTTAAGTAAAGATTAATATAAATTTAACTATGACTTGACTTGATTATTCTTCTTGATTAGAAATCACTGGTAACAAAGCTTTAGACTTACAATATATGTATAGAGGTCCTTATGACTATTGCTACATAGGACACCCTGAAAATAACAATAAATGATTATAGACATACAGTATGGTACGGTAGACTAACTTGTTTTTTTTCTCTTTTAGATATTTCCTGAAGAAGACCTAAGGTCGAAACATAGATTTTTAACTCTATTTTCTATTTTCAGTGTGCATTTAATATAACCATTTTGTTTTACAGTATGGTATTATGTGATGACCCTACTTGCCCACTAGCACTTCATCCATATTTGGGATGGTGTAGGTTAGAACCATCAGCCAAGGATCTTTGCAAAATACATAATTGTCCTCGGCATAAAAATACAGGTCAAAATACTGTTGCAGTAAGAGTATTTGAACTCATAGGACAAGCTCATTTTCCAATGTCAGTAACACATGGACATCAACATGAGGGTGACTATGAGGAATATGATGTCTACACCCATAAAGGTAAAATAATATTATCCAGTAAACTAGATGGGGATCTGTTAGAGGTAGGCTTTCTGATCGATGTTAACAAACATGAACTCCCAGCCTTGTGCATCAGCACACCTGTTAGGCTCTATCCAAATCTAACTGAACTGTTAAACAGGTTGCCCTCTCCCAATAGTCTGGTTGGAGAAACATCTTCCCTAGTACACAGAGAGGGCCAAGGGAGCCACGCCCGGGAGCAGGCAAAAACCCAAGCATAACAAATGGTGACCCTGACATTAGATTTGCAATTATACCAACTAACAGTAAAATAGCATACACTGATGGTAGCGTCCAGTACTTAAATGGGCAACACAAATCAAAAATAAGTGTGATAATAGTACACAAAACAGAACAGGGAAAATTCCAAATTTCTACTTGAGAAACTATACCACTTAGAGCAAAATCAGCTCAACATGTGGAGGTATTGGCTCTTAAAGGAGCCTTAAAACATCAACCTGAATTTATTTTTACAGACAGCAGTTATGCAGTACATATTTTTAATACACGTCCTATAACATTCAAAGCCTTTTCACAAGACTGGGATGAAATTTGGCAAGCAAGTGGCCTCTCAAACCCTAGACCCAAGGTTTCCCACATCCGAGGGCATGGGAGAGACAGAATTAATTCCAAGCATAATCCTGGCAATTCAGCAGCATACAAAATGGCTTAACTTGCATGCACCATGCCGCTGCCCCACACTGTTAACACCATGATGGAGGTCCATTCAGCTGAACAAGAGGTTGGCCACCAACTGGACAGCAGGCCATCTCAAAAACTGCAGGAATGGTAGTTGGAAGGACCCATAACAAAATTATCAAGAAATACCTATTTGGTATATGATAACTCCTGCAGGCAGGAGTTACTCCAGATGGGACATGAAGGCACCAGGCATGTACATCCAGGTATAAAAGCAACTCATAACATTCTAAGGCAAAGATTTAATTGGACACTGATGCAACAAGATGTGACCAATTATATAAATAAGTGTGTCATTTACCAACAGTACAAACAGGGAACAGCACTTCCCACTCCCAACCTGCAAATAAGTTCTAATGAACCCTGGGAGAGAATGTATATTGATTTTGTGGGACCATTATCTCCACAGTGAAGGAAAACATTACCTATTGGTTTTCACTGATCATTTTTCGCAGTATGTGGAAAATTTTCCAGCTACAGCAGCAACAGCTAAATTTGTTATAGATACCCTAACTAAAGACATTTTTCTAGATGGGGAATACCTAGTTATATTCACTCGGATCAGGGTTCTCATTTTAAAAAACAGTATGCAATAGTGCTTGCACAAAAGTATAATATTAATTGGCATTATGGCACCCCTTTTCAAGTCAACAAACACAGAGTGGTGGGCTACTCAAATGATTCTCTTAATAAACAACATATTTCAATCAGACCAAAGGACTTGAACTTTTGAAATAAAACTGCAACCCCCTTGAACACTATGGGACTCCATGAACTTAACTGTATGGTCACCCTCTGTAACTCATCCCACTAGTGTGCTCAACAAAAACTGTGTACACATGTTTTGAGAACACTACTTTTCCACCACAACCATCTAAATACCCTAAGCTGAAACCAGGTCCAGCTACCTATCAAACTGACTACAATTTCCATTCCTGGACTCTGAAAACACATTTTCAGTTTAAATATGTTTTTGTTGTTTAAAATGTATTTTCTGCAATATACCCAATATGAATATTGTTCCATTGTGGCAATGTTTATGTTTTATGCTTATATGTTGTTCAATCTAACTGCAGCTTATCAAATGTAAGCTCAGGACACTGTAGCAGAGCAGAAAACTACTCCACATCCAGGGATGTTTCACTCTAAGCACCCTCAGTGGGGTTTGGGTGAAACAGGCATGGTGGAGAGTGTATTAGGCCCATTTGGAATCAACTCTGTAAATTTAAAATAAAGGGGGGATTATACAACTTGGAAAACAAATTAGTTGTTTTCACAAGCTAAAAATGTTCTAAAGCCCATGCTACATAGTATTCATGGCTTAGCCATAAAATAAAGGTGCACAGGCCTAAATTAAGGCCAAACAGCAACACATAGGTAGGAATATATGTTTTAACCACTGTCACTACCTTTTCCTAGACCTGGAAGCAGGGTGTATCCTTGACTTTATCATGGACTCACAGATGGCCAAATGGTATTGCCTTCATTATTGGACCTCAGCCTGCACCTCCATGTGCATGACCAACGCCACCACTTTTTCTCTTATAACTGCCAGGAACTTAGGTTATGTCACACCACACCTTAAATCAAAGACATTGCCGTTGTTGTCATTGTTTCATTCAAATAGCTATGTGTGTTTCTTAAACTGTTTCTAACAGTGTTTTACAAATTTACAGGTTTTAACAGACTGGCACATGTGAGATCTTCAAGTAACACATCAACTTTTCTTCACTGCTGAAGTTTTCCAAACCTGACTGGTGCTTCATACAGACTGATTGTTCTATAATGGACTGTCAATACTTGTGCAGGGGTGTGCTGCCCCCCCCCCCAAAAAAAAAAACTATGCCTGTGTGTGTGACTACTCCAGCGAAGGACTCAATGAACAATATTCTAATGTACCTCCTGCCAAGGCCTCTGCAAATCCAGCCATCCAGCAGCCAGCAACATATACATTAACTTTCTTCCCTTGCTGATGTTTCATTTTCAACTAAACATCTGCGTAGCCCCATGTGTCATGTGGGGTTACAACGTTTGTGCAAATGTGACATCTTGCATGCAACTATGCCAATTTGTAGTTACTCACCTGGACATTACGGAGTGGTCATATACATTTAATAATAACCTATTTGCAAAAGACATTGTTAACAGATTCTTCAATCAACAAAAACATCAACTATGCCTCAAGGGAGGGTGTGTAACACCTCACCAGCCAGGTAGTCAATGCCTCCTTCACCTGCTTTATCCACTCTCAAAGTGGCATCTTGCTTTTAAATGGATAATGTAGTGTCATGTTATTTTATGTTGTAAAAAGCATCCAAAACTGTTTTTATAAACAATGTTGTGTGGTAACAAACATCAACAACGTTTTTATACACATATTATTTGTGGTGTTGACATACCTAGTTTCCGCTTTGTGCCTTATAAACAAACCAGTCTTGGTCAATCTGTAATCACCCCTGTACCCACTCCTGAATGTGACAATTTTGACAGTGACCCTGACTACCTGTATGCTCACTACTACTTCCAAAATGCAAGGACCCTTAAAAATGCATGTGCTGTTTGAACATCAAGAAGCTCATCAATGCTTTTCACTCCAATGCACTGAACTTAATTGTTTTCTGTATGGACTACTTTGTACTTATCCATTTCATGAACCAGTTGGTCTGGGTTTTCATTCACCTTTATATTTTCATAAAATTGGAGGAAATTGCAATGTCTGCAATCCTGCTCCATCCCAATCAGGACTAATTGAACTATACTATCAGAAAGTAACATCGTATTTTCAAATGATAAACACTGATCAAAATGTTAATCCGCTTTATCAAGAACTTGACTCATTACTGCAGGATTGGCCTTTGAAAGACACACATCATCCTGGTCAGACTTTAGAGGACATATTGGACACTCTGTTGAATCAAGGCAATGAACAACAGAATTCTCTTTCTTTAATTTCGTTTTATCTGTAATACTTTTATATTGTAAAACCAAGCAGTATTCTAAACCTCTTCTGGTAATTCATACGTTTAACCACAAACCACATCCCAGCAGCAGCCACTTGCTAGTATGGCCTAGTTACTACACGAGTAAAATATAGTAAGTGAATTGCTGACTTTAAAATGTCACACCACATCTAACAGTTATTTTCCCACCTAGAGGTATTTGTTTTTTAAATATAAAAACTTCTATCTGACAAATTCAGACATAAATGCTGTAACCACTTTTACAGAGTTAATTATTTAAATCTGCACTCCTCCAGACTAAGGTAGGAGAAGGAGGCAGAACCCTCTCATCAGAAGTTCAGCTTGGCATAAGGACCGGCTGAAAAAGAGAAGCTCTTTCTCTAGGATCTCACTCCAAAGCATCAGGTGGTACTATGCTGTGGTAAGAATTGCCTTTTAATCTATGTCATGCAAAAGCAGGGATAGCATATTGCTTGGTAAACTCTTATTGTATCTTTGCGGCTATAGTAGGGGAGCCTTCCTCCCCCATCAGGAACAATAAGTGTATTTTTTGTTTGCATATTTTTCTACTGATATTAACTGCTATAACTACCTGAATATAAATTTAACTATAGATCGACTTAATTATTCTTCTCGATTAGAAATCACTGGTAACAAAGCTTTAGACTTACAATATATGGATAGAGGTTCTTATGACTATTGCTACATAGGACACCTGGGCACCCTGAAAATAACAGTAAATGGTTATAGACATATGGTATTATGTGATGACCTTACTTGCCCACTAGCACTTCATTAGTATTTGGGATGGTGTAGGTTAGAACCATCAGCCAAGGATCTTTGCAAAATACTGTACATAATTGTCCTCGGCATGAAAATACAGGTCAAAATACTGCTGTAGAAAGAATATTTGAACACATAGGACAAGCTCACTGTCCAATGCCAGTAACACATGGACATCAGCATGAGGGTGACTATGAGGAATATGATGTCTACGTCCATAAAGGTAAAATAATATTATCCAGTAACCTACATGGGGATCTGTTAGAGCTAGGCTTCCTGACCGATGTTAACATATATGAACTCCCAGCCTTGTTAGGCTCTATCCAAAATGAACTGAACTGTTAGACAGGATGCCCACTCCCAACAGTCGGGCTGGAGAAGCATCTTCCATAGTACACAGAGAGAGCTAAGTGAGCCATGATCAGGAGCAGGCAAAAAACCCAGGCATAACAAGGGGAAGTCAAATGCAAGAATGAGGGTGGTTTGTATGCCGGGGATGACAGCAGGGAAGGTGTGCCCAAGAATCAGGGAAACTGTAAGGGAGGATGGAGGAAAACCAAACTTAGATATACACATGGAAACAATGACTTAGCTGGGCAGGAGGTGGAGGTAGTGCAAGGCAGGTTCAGGGAGTTGGCGAAGGCCTGCAGGGAAGTAGTAAGTTCTCTGGCTTTTTTGGAGGTGATACCAGTTCCAAGACCTAGCACAGTCAGGAAAAAAAGGCTAGATGACTTCAACGACTGGCTTAGGAACCGGCACAGGGAGGAAGGGTTCACCTGTATTGGGGACTGGGGGAGACCTGGTTGAATAAAGCATTCTTCTCACTGGATAGGCTATGCTTCAGTAAGGAGAGCTTGGGGGTACTCAGGGACAAACACAGGGGGTGGGTACATAACCAGTAAGCTGAATTTAAACTACTGGGGGGGGGCAGTGGGCAGCAGGCCCAAAGACTCTGGGAGGAGGAGGAGGTCAATGGACCACCATCCTTTACCAGTAGAAGTGGTCTGGAGGGTAGATGTGGAGGGCGAGTGGAGCAATTAGCAACAGCAGGTGGGGGGATTAAATGGGAGAGAAATTAAAAAAAGAAGAGAAGGAAGGGAAGGTGGCTCAGAGTCAAGGTGGAGGGTGGTGTCACTGAACACATGAAGTCCTACAGGGGGCATGCCTTAGACAGCTAGTGATGGAACCCACTCGGGAGGGAGCAATATTAGACGTGGTACTCTCAAATGGAGAGAGGATCACAAATTTGGAAGTCAGTAGACATCTGGGAACAAGCGACCACTGCACAGTGTGCTTCACAATAAACACAACCATGGAGACAAGCCATACAAAGACAAGGATACTGGACTTTAGAAGGGCTGACTTTGGCATAATGGGTGAATACCTGAGGAATGCATTAGCAAATGGCCAGAAAGGAGGGTGGAAGAACAATGGAGAAAAATCAAACTGCCATCATGGAGGCAACAAGCCTTTGTGTGAAACAAATAAAAAGAAAACAAAGCGGAATAAAAACCACTATGGTTCTCAAAAGAGGTGTCAGGGAAGGTTAAGGAGAAAAGGCTGCGTTCAAAAGTATAAGATATCACAGACGGGCACAACAGGGAACTGTATCAATTAAAGCAGAAAGAAGTGGGAAGGCAGTCAGAAAAGCAAAGGCCCAAACCGAGGAAAAGACAGCCAACTCAGTTAAGAAGGGGATAAACCTTTTATAGGTATATTGGGAGCATAGAAAGGTTAAGGGAGGGATAGTGAAGATTAATAAAGGAGAGGGAGGTGGGCAGAGGAGACAGTGAAAAGGCAGAGATACTGAATGAATACTTTGCTCAGTATTCAAAGAAGAAAAAGGAGGAGTTACCTAAACCAAACAGTAGAAGCACTCTGGATAGTAGGGTTGGCCAGTCCATTTACAGAAGAAAGAATACTGAAAGAACTCCTAAAACTCCAAGGTGGACAAAGCAATGGGGCCTGACGGAGTTCACCCTAGAATCTAAAAGAGCTAAGGGAGGACCTAGTGACACCATTAACCACACTTTTAAAAATCATGGGAAGATGGGGTGGTACCTGAGGACTGGAGGAGGGCAGATGTGATTCCTTCACAAAGTGGGAGCAAGGCAGAAACAGGAAACTACAGACCTGTTAGCTTGACCTCAGTGGTGGGGAAAATGATGGGTATTCTGAAAGAAAGAATTGTTGAGTACCTAGGGGTCAGCGGGCACGGGACCCAAAGCAGCATGGATTCACAGCAGGAAGGTCATGTCAGATGAATCTAATCGATTTCTTTGACTGGGTGACCAAGTAATAGACCAAGGAGGGCTGTGGATATGGCCCACCTACACTTTAGCAAGAGCATTTGACACAGTCCGCAACAGATTAATAATTAAGTTAGCCAGCCTGGGAGTGGGTTCCAGGGTGGTAGTCTGGGTAGCAAACTGGCTGCACAACAGGACTCAGAAGGTAATAGTGAATGGAACACATTCCGAAGAAAGGGGGGTTACTAGTGGAGTACCTCAGGGCTCAGTACTGGGTCCAGTCCTCTTTAACATCTTTATAGGTGACATTGCAGAGGGTCTGGAAGGAAAGGTATGCCTCTTTGCAGATGACACAAAGATCTGTAACAGAGTTGATACACAAGGGGGTGGAAAGGATGAGAAGGGACTTGGCAAGGTTGGAGGGATGGTCAGACATATGGCAACTTAGAGTCAATGCAAGAGTGCAAAGTAATGCACCTGGGAAATAAAAATCCAGGAGAAGAGTACACACATAGCAGGGGAGGTACTAACAACAACAATAATGGAAAGGGATCTGGGTGTAGTCATATCAGATGACCTAAAGGTGGGTAAGCAATGTGAGAAGTCAGTAAGGAGAGCCAGGGGATACTGGGATGCATAGGGAGGGCATCACAAGTAGAGAAAGGAAGTGGTTATCCTCTATACAGACAGTTGGTGAGACCCCATTTGGAGTACTGTGTGCAGTTTTGGAGACCTCATCTACACAAGGACATAGACAGGATGGAAGCAGTCCAGAGGAGGGCAACTAAAATGGTGCAGGGACTACATCAGAAACCATATGAAGAGAGACTGAGAGAGCTTAATATGTATACCCTTGATGAAAGGAGGGACAGGGGGACATGATAGAAACTTTTAAGTACCTCAAGGGAATCAACAAAGTCCAGGGAGGTAGCATCTTTCAGAAAAAGAGATGTGCAAGAACAAGGGCGCACAATTTAAAGTTAGAGGGGGGACGGCTCAGGGGTAATGTGAGGAAATTCTTTTTCATGGAGAGAGTGGTGGATGCATGGAACCGCCTTCCTGGAGAGCTTGTGGGGTCTAAAACAGTGGGGGAATTCAAACATGCATGGGACGGACATAAGGCAATTATAGTGGGGGGTTGCAGGAAGGAAGCTGTTGGTTAACTAGAATCTGCAGCTTATCCCATAGGTAGGGAAATGGGCAGACTGGGTGGGCCAAGTGGTCCTTATCTGCTGTCAAAGTCTATGTTTCTATGTTTCTTTGTCTTGGAAACAAGATGGAAGACATGCAGGCACTATTAACAGAGTGGAAGGTGGATATAGCAGCAATAACTGAGACATCAGCCACACCACACCATGACTGGGACCTCTTGATCCCTGGATCTAAACTATACAGGAGGGACAGGGCAGTAAGGAAAGGGGAGTGTTGGTTTATATCAGGTAGGGTATAACATGCACAAGGGAGGAATTAGAGGATGGGAGGGTGGAAGCACTGTGGGTTCAGTTACGGTCTAGTAGAGGGAGAAAGGTGAGGTTGGGGGTGGTCTAGAGACCACCCAACCAGGAAGAGGATAGGGAGAGGGAACTGAGCTTGCAAATATTGGAGGCTGCAGGGAAGGGAGAAGTGGTAATAGTGGGGGACTTCAACCTGCCCAAGGTAGACTGGAGCATACCATTCACAACATGTGCCAAGAGTCAGGTGATCCTAGAAGGGTTGCAGAGTGGGTTCCTGACTTAGGGCATCACCGAATCCACAAGGGAAGAGCAATCTTGATCTTGTGCTCAAAAATGGGGAGACTGTAAAATCAATAATGACCGGGGGGCCCTGGGTGATAGTGACCATTGCACAGTGTGGTTCCAGATGGATGTGGGCAGGTAAAAGATCCCCACAAAGACCAAAATCCTGGATTTTAGGAAGCCAGACTGCGGGCAGATGAGTGAGGTGCTAAAGAGGCATCTGGCAGGCATCAGAGTGGATATGGATGTAGGTCAAAAACTGTCCATCATTAAGATGGAATAATGGTTGTCACACAGTAGTGCTTTAAGCTCAAGGGGAAGAACTCAAGGGCCAAAGCGCTCAGCTGGTTCAGTTCAGAGGTTGCCCAGGCAGTAAGGGACAAGAGGTCAGCCTATAAGAGATTCAGAAAGACGAAGAGGGAGGTGGATAGGGAAAATTACCTCAGGTAAGCTAGTGTGACAAGCAAGGTAGTCCAGTGGGCTAAGGCACAAAAAGACCTTCATATAGCTTGGGTAATAAAAGGGGGAGAAGGTCTTCATTTGCTATATATGGAAGAAAAGGAACAAGAAGGATGGGATTGTTAGGCTTTGGAAAGGGGAAGAGTGGGTAGAGGGCAATGAGGGAAAGGCTGAGGTACTGAATGAATACT
Organism: Neoceratodus forsteri; assembly: GCA_016271365.2. NCBI lineage: Eukaryota > Metazoa > Chordata > Ceratodontiformes > Ceratodontidae > Neoceratodus > Neoceratodus forsteri. The sequence continues at coordinate 325,735,600 of CM057459.1, forward strand.
TCTGCTCTGTCTTCACCAGGGAAAAAAGGACCAGTGCCTACAGGGAGGAAGAAGAGAAGCAAGGGGGAGAGGGGAGCACAGATGTGGTGGTAGAGGATAACAGAATGAGGGAGAGCCTGCTGGCATTGCAGGTGGACAAATCACCAGGCCCAGACAGCATACATACTGTACAAGGGTACTGAGGGAGCTGTCAGGGGAGCTTGTGAGGCCACTGGTGGGCTTATTCAATAGTTCACTGGAGTCAGGCATCATGGTGCCACAGGACGGAAGAATCACACGTGACTTGCCCCTCAATAACAGTGGTTTGAAGGATGAGCCAGGGAATTACAGACCAGTCAGTCTGACAACAATCATGTGCAAGCTCATGGAGACCATACTTAAGGAAAGGTTGATAGGATATCTAGAGGAGAATGGACTCCAAGATGTAAGGCAGCATAGGCTTATGGGAGGGAGATTGTGTCAAATGAATCAGATTGACTTCTTTGACTGGGACACTAAGACAGTGGACAGGGGCCAAACAGTGGACATCCTTATCTGGACTTCGGCAAGGCCTTTGACTCTGTACCCCACAAGAGGTTCATCAGGAAATTGGCAGATCTCAGGGTTGGGGAGAAGATGATTAGGTGGGTAGAAAATTGGCTCAGGGACAGGACCCAGAGGGTGATGGTGGAGGGGAGAGTCATGTAGCAACAGGGAAGTCACCAGTGGGGTCCCGCAGGGCTTGGTTCTGGGGCCGGTGTTGTTCAATGTCTTCATCAATGACATTGGGGATGGCATAAAGAGCAAAATGTGCCTATTCGTGGATGACACCAACATCTGTGGGAGGGTGGACACACCTGAAGGGATACAGACCTGTAGGATGATCTGAGAAAGCTTGAGAGGTGGTCTGGGATTTGGCAGCTTGATTTCAATACAAAGAAATACAAAGTTATGCACATTGGAGCCAGAAATTCAAGGACAGCGTATAACTTGGAAGAGGTCCAGGTAATGGCAACAGAGGAGAGGAAGGATCTGGGAGTAATGATCACTGGTGACCTGAAGCACTCCACATAGTGCAAAAAAGCAGCAGCAAGGGAAAACAGGATGTGGGGATGTACAGCCAGAGGGATCAGCAGTAGGTGAGAGAAGATTATACTGCCCTTGTACAGGTCACTGTTGTGGCCACATCTAGAGTATGGAGTAAGGTACTGGTGCCCACACCTTAAAAAAGACATCAGCCTGCTGGAGATGGTCCAGAGGAAGGCTATAAAGATGATTGTGGGCCAGCAGGGTAAAACGTATGAAGAGAGGTTGAGCGTCTTGGATATGTACTTCCTTGAGGAGAGGAGGAATAGAAGGGACATGATAGAGATCTTCAAGTACTTGAAAGTGATAAATAGAGTGGACAAGGAGGGTCTCTTTAAGCTGAGTGGCAGCTGAAACATGAGGGGACACAGTCTTAAGCTGGGGGGTTAACAGGGAGGTTAGGAAGCACTTATTCACAGACAGGGTGGTGGACAGTTGGAATGCACTGCCAGAAGAGGTGGTCTCAACAAAGACAGTGCACAGCTTCAAGAGAGGCTGGGATAGGCATAAGGAGAAAGTAAGGGTCATGGGGGGGGCAGGGGCAGTTGCACAAGCTGAGGACCCTGCAATATGAGCAGACTAGATAGATCAAATGGCCTTATTCTGCTGGCTTCTTCATATGTATGTTCCTATGTAAAAACTTACAACCTTAAAAGAACTTTTTTGAAGGTGATAGACCCTGTACAACACCAGTCTTCTTTATAGTCAAATTTTACAGCTTATTTTTTCAGAAATCTATAAACAAGCACATTGTAATACTAGGGATAATTCATGGTTCAGGAGCAACTGCAGAGCAGTGAAGAAAAATCTTAATACAATTGTGCAAAAAGTAAAGAAGGACAAGTCAATTGAAAACATGCAGTAACTACATGAAGCAGAGAGACAGTACAGGAAAATGTTAGAAAGGGGAAAAAAATCAATTTCCAGGAAACACTATAGAATGAACTATATCAGGGGTTATTTCTCATATGGATTATAAAAGCTTTTGGTTACTCACTGGTAAAGGGACCTCCTATTGGAAATGTAATATCAATGCTCAGATTCACCATGAGGTTTGAGAGAAATCTTATAAAAAAAACATTTTTCTCTAAGATAGAAAATAATCGTCCATTATCTTATTCCTGTCAAACTTCTCATGAAAATTATTAATCTTCTATATTATGTCATGGGATTCTAAACGTTCTCAAAAATTAAAGCTGGGTAAGACCCCAGGGCCAGACTATGTTGCAGTAGAAATCTATGATTTATCTCAGGACTGGTGCATCCCAATCTTACTAAAATTGTTCAAGGGATCTTGCTTGGTGCGCATTACCAGAGTCCTGGAAAAGGTCAGCAATTGTGTAATACACAAAAAGAGTGCTTCTGATGGCCTGTTAATGTACAGGCCTATTAGCCTGATGGTCAATTTATAAAAAAATATCTTCTCTGGTATTGTACTGGTGTCATCGAGACACAGGTCAGGAAGCATAGGAAAAACCAGGAGCAGTTGTAAAATTTGCAAAAAAGTGTTTGTTAGCACTAGCAGTAACATAAAAAAATGAAATCGTTCAGAATAACTATTTACAAAGGCAGAATAAACAGAGAAGATCCAGCTGAGTTTTCCTTCAATCTCTGTGCGTCTTGCAAGAAATTGCAGCTCTGTTTTTATAAGTCTTTGCAACACCCCTTCTTAACAAGCATCCTGTTTTTTTCCAAAATGTTCTTGTATGTTTCAGGCAGCTGCAGCAAGAACACAATGTCCCAGAACTGAGGCCCCTTCTCCACAGCTTCTGAAATAGGTCTTAAAAACTGCTCTCAGGTTAACCCCTTGAGTTCGCAATAGCTTTTTGCAAACATCTCAAACTATAATTATGCACATTTCAACAGTAACACTATATCATTTCTAAACAAAGGGATCCCAATATGAGTTACATTTCCACATAATGATTTGCATATATTTTTATACCAGCAGATATGCAAGGGAGGAAAAGACAGAAACAGCAAGGGAAGACTGAGAGGCAGTGAGAGGCAAAGAATTGTGAAACTGTCGGGGTGATCAAATCCTAGGTCTCACAGGAAAATTTGGTTGCGCAACCAGACAGACAAGAGACAGGAAAGGGAAGAACAGAACTAGGATAGGGTCCTATTCAACCCTGTCACAACTGGATAAATTAAATAATTGGATTTTTGCAAACAATATAATTTTAGAAGCACAGTCAGGCTTTAGGGAACAGTGATTAGTCATGGCTAGCTGCTTTATACTGAATTATTTAAGTGACAAAGACAGTCATATAAAACAGCAAGCCCTAGTCATGGTATCTGTCAACCTTTTGCAAGTATTCAACAAGGTGAATGGAAAATTCTCTGAAACAAATTACATACAATGGATGTCACACTCAATATCCCTGATGTCATTGTGAAACTTTACTCTGAGACCTGGATGCAAGTGAAGTACTCTTTGGAGGGAGATTTGTCAGTGAAAATTAAAACCAATCTGGTCATTAAGCAAGGTTGCATTTTAGTGCCCACACTATTTAACTTGTTTATTAATAACATCCTGACCAACTTAATGATTATGGAATTTTATAGCTCCAAAGTTAGCAACAGTAATATTGGATGTCTTCCTTATATGGACAATCTTGTTTTATTTTCCTTTCAAAATCTGGATTACAAAGAAAGTTACATCAATTTTATACTTTATGCAAAACATCGGGTCTTGACATCAATCTAAAAAGATGCAGACAATGGTCACTGGAAAATGTAAGTCATACAAAATCTCACTTTTCTTAAGTAAAAAAGATTAGAACAAGTCTATAAGAAAAACTATCTTGATTTGCTATTCCAATTTAATAAAAGCTGGAATAAGCATGTAGTGAACACCATCTGCAAAGCTAAACAAACATAAGGTGCTCTTCTCTGATTAAAAAAAAAATATGCAGGAAACACTGTTAAGGGAGTTTTAACTGCATGTGATGCCAAACTAAAAGCACAATTCTATTTGAGTTGGAAACTGGGAACACTTATGAACTAACAGGGATTCAAAGAGTGATGTATGAAATCCATAAAAGAACATTACAGGTTCTGTCATCAGTTCCAAATTGCATTGCTAGAGCTGAACTAGGACAATGTTCCCTAAAATCTGCAGTTGCAAAAAGGACGCTTTCCTTCTGCTCAAAATCAATAGAGTAAGGGAGTCAAGATATACATAACCCCCCTGTTGGGGGCTTACCTGTGAGCTCCCGAAAAAGGCTAATTTTTCCTGGGGTTTTGGTTCCATTCCCCATTCTTTTTTTATCCTAGGTCCCAGATTTCCTGGCTTGCCCCCTGTGTTTTCTGTCTCTCCTGCAAGCCCCCACGTGGTTTCTTGGAGAGAGCGGAGCCGGAGGAGCTGCTCCATGGAGCTGCTGATTTGAGAAATGGCACTGTGGTACCAGTGAGCTCCATGCATGCGCATTAGTGCATTTTCGTTCACCACTTCAGTGGTGGTTGGGCTGTCTCTGGGCAACTCATGAAAGGGACCAGGACCAGTGGTAGGACCGGAGAGGCAGCGGGAAAGCGGAAAGAGGAAGTTTTCTGTGCATCACTCGCGCATGAGTATTCAGATGCTGCCTCATGAATATTAATAAGGTGGCGTCTTTTGAAGTACCGGGAGCCTGTCTAGCACTGGAGAAAAAGTTTTAGCGCTAGCGACAGGGTAAAGGGAAAATAAAAATGATAAGCAATGGTGTGGGCCACCAGAGGGAAGGTGTGTCTACAGTCTTGTGGGAAATAGAGAATGTAAAGGTAAATATTTAGGTTGCAGCAAAGTAATAATGTTGGGGCTATAATTAAAATGTAACAGGACTGTGTGTGCTGCTGAGGGGCTAGGTGTAATTGCAGCAGTGACTGCAAAATGGTTAAGGCAACATGTTAAAATGTTCAGCCGCTGTACAGGGCACAGGGGTGGCAACAACTCTGTGGGGAAATAAATGAATGAAAGAATATTGTTTGGGTGCAAGGATATTTATAAATTGGGACACAGTGAAAACTGAAGTGAAATGTTTACTCCAGCCACCATGCTGTAGCAGCCACATGACACCAGTCAACCACCAAACAGGATTCTTGCCAAGGACTCTGGGACTGTGTGAACAGACTTTTTGGGGACAATACTGGAGAAAGTTTTAGGTGTCTTTTTCTGCACCAATGAGGCATCGAGGGAGCCTCATACATATTCATTTTTCTGAAGAATTGTGGCTTCAGCCAATAGGAAGCTGCCAAAAAGCTCCCAAGAGGACAGAGCTGTTGGGTTTTGAGTCAGTTCAGTGGGAGCCCCTCCAGGAGGAGGGGGCTCTTGCCCCTGGAGAGAATGGGGCTACAGGATGGGCCTGCCTGGAGGCTGCCAGCAATTTGTCCCCCAGGGCAGGGAGTGCCTGCCCCTCAAGAAAAGGGAAAGAAGAAGCAATGAAAAAGCAGCTTCAAAGAGAAAAAGGGAAAGCTGCAGATTGCTGAATGTTCTGCGTTATTCTGAAATTGCAGCACAGTGGTGAGATACAGGCAGCTTGAATGGAAAAGTGAATGCTGCAGGTTTCAAGAATATATGTTGAACTGAAGATGCACCCAAGTGGTGGGAAGAGGAGAGAAGAAGTTGTGTCCTGAGCCTGGAAAAAGGACAACGGTTGTGTCGAAGCCTGGGAAAAGACAAAGGCTGTGTCCTGAGCCTGGTAAAAGGACAAAGGTTGTGTCTAAGGCTGGGAAAAGATGGAATGCAGAGGAATGATGAGGAGCAAGAGAATATAAATGTGCTAAGAGAGGGAAAGGAAGAGTGAGCCTCTTCATTTGGAGAATTGCTATGTACCTGCACGGTGAGAAAAGGGACTTTGAGTGCAGGTGATATGTGTGAGCCAGAGCGAGAATGTGGCTGTTTTGAAGTCAAGAGACTGTGAAGCAAAACGATGGATAGGTGCCTTTTGGGGTCGGATACCTGTTGTCTGCTCCTGAGATACAGCAAGGAAAAGACAGAAACATATTGCTTTGGCTACACACCGTGACAGAGAGATAAAGAAGAAAGAGAAAAGAGCAGAAGAGAACATGCTGAATGTTTTTGTTGACACCCAGGGCCAGGTGGGGAACTCGTTAACCCCCATCTGCTGTTGCAGGGGATCACAGGTCTTGTACCCGAGTGCTAGGGCACTCTGATCAGAGGAAGCTGGGCCAGGGGGCCACTCCCTGTTCTGAGTCCTCTGTAGTAGTCAGGCCTTGTGCATGTGCCCTGCAACAGATCTGTAATGGGCTGAAGGGGACCAGCTACAAGATTTTCAAGCAAGAGGAAGAAAGAGCAAGTTGCAGCCTCTGTGCCCCCTGTTCAAGTATCAGAGCCCAGTTCTACCCATGTTGCCATCAATCCCCAGGACTTCAGTGAACTGTGCCATCCAAGAGCTGATTCTGCATAACTGTGAGTAAACCACAAGAATTGTCCTGCACCTGGGGACTTTACATAAAGTACGCACACTAGGGCTGGAGGTAGAGTCTAGTGGGAAGCATGTCAAAAGTTAAAATTCAGCAAGTGTGCCAAAGCCAGCTACCAGCTGCACCTCAGGCCTGCAACTTAAAACCTGGGTACCCAGTAATAGGACTTTGGGGTTTAAAATGGACTGGGACCTGTGGGTCTGGGTTTGGGCACTTCAGCAGCAGTTTGCCAATTAGTTAGATCTGGTGGCTGCAATGATTGAACTAAGGGTTTGAATCAGAAGGGGAAATGTGATTCTGGGAAGTGCAAACTGAAATGTTTCGCTTGAATTCTATTCCACTTACCCCTTCCTAAGCGCCCTCCGTAAATAAACTGAGATGTTATTGTTTTGCAGTAGAAATTAATCCAGAGCCTAATTTTAGTGAGCATGCTATCTGAAATGGGAAGTGTAAATGGTGTAATGGAATGTGGGGAGGTTCGAACCTGGTAAGTCCATGTCTGGGGTAACTGTTGGGGAGGTGGGTTGGTACGACATCCCAGGGGGTTGTACTGCAAGTGAACAGTCCCACTGAATATATACTCTGGATGGAGGCACCACCATTTTATTTAACTGTTGGGAAAGGACCCCCGTAGGTCAGCTATGGGAACCCAGGCCCCTTAACCGTGGTTAGGCTTGCATGGCAGGGGTAGTGGCCCTCTTCCGGATGGTGCCGGAGAGGGTCTACATATACTAGATTTTGTTTCGAAGAAATGTATAGTTATGAAAGAATGGGTTATAAATTACAATGGTCAGCTATGATTAAAGAACTTCTTAATGGAACAGGCTATAGTTATATGTGGGAGTATGCCACAGAGCTTTTGCAGTTTATGAAAGATAAACTGACCTAACATACCTGATGATAGCTGTCTGTGGTTACTTGTTAGGTCTTGTCCTTTTATGCTGGGGAAGGGGATAGTGTTGGAAATCCTAATGTTACATTTCCATACTTTTGTGGTATTAAGTTGAACCCTAAATGGTACATTAGTGCAGTTTTTTTTTTGCTATGAAACAATATCAAGGAGCTTAATGAAGGAACAAAAAACTGGATGTTGAAGTTTGCAGATGACATAAAATTGGGAGAAGAAGCACAGATTAATAGTAAACTGAGTACTTAGGGTGTGTCGCTCTTGGTAAAAAAAAACAAAAAAAAAAACACAAAATAAAACCATGGCACTTACCACCAAAGAAGACAGTCATGGAAGTCAAGCTATTTTTCAGACATTTATTGTCTAACTGAGGTAAGAACTCCACCACCAGAAAAAATGCCTGACACATTTCTTACAATCCTATTTCATAGAAACAGAGAATTTGACGGCAGATAAGGACCGCTTGGCCCACCTAGTCTGCCCATTTCCCTAACTAACAGATAAGCTGCAGATCCTAGTTAACCAACAGCCTACTTCCTAGTACCCCCCACTAGAATTGCCTTATGTCTGTCCCATGCATTCTTGAATTCCTCCACTGTTTTTGACTCTATGACCACCTCAGAAAGGCTGTTCCTCTGAGCCATCTCCCCTCTATCTTCAAATTGTGCCCCCTCGTTCTTGCATATCTCTTTTTTGGAAAGATACTACCCTCTTGGACTTTATTGATTCCCTTGAGGTATTTGAAAGTTTCTATCATGTCCCCCTCCTTTCCTGGCGGCTATAAATCTTAAGCTCCTTTAGTCTTTCTTCATATATCTTCTGGTGCAGACCCTGCACCATTTTGGTTGCCCTCCTCTGGACAGCCTCCACCCTATCTATGTATTTGCGGAGATGAGGTCTCCAGAACTGTACACAGTACTCCAGATGTGGTCTTACCAACTGTCTGTACAGAGGGCCAACAACTTCCTGTTTTCTACTGGTGATGCCTCTTCCTATGCATCCCAGTATCCCCCCAGCCCTCCTCACTGCCTTCTCACATTGCTGACCCACCTTTAGGTCATCTGATATGACTACCCCCAGGTCCCTTTCCATTTTTGTTGTTGTCAGTATCTCACCCCCCATTGTGTACTCTTCCCCTGGGTTTTTGTTTCCCAGTTGCATTACTTTGCACTTCTTTGCGCTGAATCTAAGTTGCCATACATTTGACCACTACTCCAACCTTGCCAAGTCCCTTTTCATCCTTTCCACCCTACCTTGCGTATCAACCCTGTTGCAGATCTTTGTGTCATCTGCAAAGAGACATACCTTCCCCTCCAGTCCCTCCGCAATGTCACTTATAAAGACATTAAAAAGGACCGACCCCAGTACTGAACCCTGAGGTACCCCACTAGTAGCCCTCCTTTCTTCACTGTGGACTCCATTTACTATTACCTGCTGTGTCCTGTTGTCCAGCCAGTGTTTTACCCAGGCTACCACCCTGGGACCCACTCCCAGGCTGGCTAATTTGTTTATTAATCTTTTGTGCGGGACTGTGTCAAATTGCTTTGCTAAAGTCTAGGTAGGCCATGTCCACAGCCCCTCCCTGGTCTACTACTTTGGTCACCCAGTCAAAGAAATCAATTAGATTTGTTTGACATGACCTTCCCGCTGTTAATCCATGCTGCCTTGGGTCCTGTGCCCGACTGGCCTCTAGGTACTCAACAATTCTTTCCTTCAGAAGTGATTCCATCATTTTCCCTACCACTGAGGTCAAACTGACAGGTCTGTAGTTTCCTGCCTTTGCCTTGCTCCCACTTTTGTGAAGGGGAATCACATCTGCCCTTCTCCAATCCTCAGGTACCACACCATCCTCCCATGATTTATTAAAAAGGGTAGTCAGTGGTGTTACTAGTTCTTCCCTTAGTTCTTTTAGAATTCTGTGGCGAATCCCATCAGACCCCATTGCTTTATCCACCTTCAGTTTTAAGAGTTCTTTCAGAACACTTTCTTCTGTGAAAGGACTAATATCAACCCCCCCATCCAGAGTGCTTTTATTGACTGGATTAGGTCTCTCCCCCTGCTTTTCCACTGTGAATACGGAGCAGAAATATTTGTTCAGTATCCCTGATTTTTCACTGTCGCTCTCTGCCCAACCACCTTCCTCTTTATTCAGTCTCAGTATCCCTGCCTTCCTCTTTCTTTGCTCCCTAATGTACCTATAAATGGTTTTATCCCCCTTCTTAACTGAGTTGGCTATCTTTTCCTCAGTTTGGGCCTTTGCTATTCTGACTGCCTTCCCCACTTCCTTCTGCTTTAACTGGCACAGTTCTCTGTCCTGCTACTTCTGTGTTTCCTTATACTTCCTGAATGCTATCTTTTTTCTCCCTTACCTTCCCCGCCACTTCTTTTGAGAACCATAATGTTTTTTTCTTTCATTTTGATTTGTTTATTTGCTTCACACAAAGGATTGTTGCCTCTGTGATGGCAGTTTTGATGTTTCCTCATTGTTGCTCCACCCCACCTTCTTGCCAGTTTGCTAGTGCTTTTCTGAGGCACTCTCCCATTTTGACAAAATCAGCTCTCCTGAAGTCCAGTGCCTTCACTTTTGTGTGGCTTGACTCTAAAGCTAAGTTTATTGTGAACCACACTGTTTGGTGGTCGCTTGCTCCCAGATGGCTACCCACTTCAAGATCAGAGATCCTCTCTCCTTCCCCATTTGAGAGTACCAGGTCTAAGATTGCTCCCTCTTGAGTGGGTTCAAAAACTAGCTGTCTGAGACATGCCCCCTGTAGGGCATCAAGAATGGCCCTGCTCTTGGATGTGGCTGCAGCAAAGGTGCTCCAGTTAACATCTGGCATATTCAGATCCCCCATCAGTAATATCTCACCTTTCTCTGCCATCCCAAGGATGCTTTCTATCATTTCCTTGTCCATTTCCTCCCCCTGAGATGGGGATCTGTATACAACCCCTGTGCGGATTGTGGAGCCATTTCCAGTCTCCAGGGTTCCTTTCTCAAATGCATCAGGTGTCTGTGAAATGTGCCAGGCATTGTTTCTGGTAGTGGAGTTCTTATCTTGGCTATGCAATAAAGGTATGAAAAATAGCTTTACTTCTACCACTGTCTTCTTTGGTGGTGAATGCCATGGTTTTCTTTCTTTTCAGTATATGTAACATCACTGGTGGCACCCGATTCCCAGTGCACGTCCTCTTATTTTTTATCAATATAGTGTAATTAGGGCCCCATATTCAGAGCTGGCCAGCTGCGTGCGCTCACAAGTACACCACACAAAAAAATAGGGCTGGCTGACTCAGGCACAATATTCAAACAGTCAGCGTGATCCAAACTGACTGCACTAACTGTTCGAATAGTTGGTCATGGTAGTGTAGCACAAAGCAAGCAGTTGCCATGCTATGCACAGCGCTACCAGAGTGCTGGGCTGAAGACTGCCAACAGGGATAAAGCATAGCACACAGTGGTTAGTGCTGCAGCCCCTATTGGCAATATTCAGTCCAAACATACAGATGAGCCCATTGGGCATTCACGGTGCTAACGGGCCATTTGCATGCCTATTATGGGCTCATCTGCATGCAGCGCATCAGCCAAATGCGCTAGGCCAGGTCCCCCCCGCCCCAATCCCCTGTCATACCATATGATAGTATGCCCTGGTGGTCTAGCAGTCCCTCCTAGCACCGATCCCCTCTCAGACCATATGACAGTATGCCCTGCAGGTTGGATGGTTCCTCCTGACCTGAACCTGCCCGTATTAAAAATATATATCTGTCCCTGGTGGTCTAGTAGACCCTGCACCCCAGCAGGTACTGTCCCTCATCCACCCCCATCCAGACCCTGAGGGTGACAAACCGCACAGCCCCCCACTCACCACCATGTCCAGCTGCAGACTGAGCTCTCAAGAAGCGTGTACTGTAACAGCTGATTTTAAGGTACACGCTCCTTAAGAGCTCAGCCTGTGGCTGGCTGTGGAGGTGAGCAGAGGGCTGTGCCAGTCACCTGCTCTCGGGGTTGGGATGGGAGGGTGTAGGGTGATGGGACAGTGCCTTTTGAGGTGGGGGGTCTACTAGGCCACCAAGGACAGATATATTTTTGATACAGGCAGATCAGGGTGGGGAGGCTGCTAGACCACCAGGGCATACTGTCATATGGTCTGAGAGGGAATCAGGGCAAGGGAGGGATCACTAGACCACAAGGTAACCCAGCCCTTAATGGTGCATGGACAGGGTTAGGAGCACCCCCGTGCACGCCGTTAAGGGCTTTGTTTCAGAAATGTTAAACTGCACCGTGTAAGCGGGCATTTAGCACTTCTGAAATCTCTGAATTTTGCACTGCACTGCATATGCATGAGGGAACCCTCATTTACATGGGCAGAGTGCACAATTTTGCATGATGGCGCTGTCAGGTTTGTGCCGCACAAAGGTGCCCTTTGAATATGACCAACACCCTGGCAGCTGGTGCTTTTCCCAGTTAGCGCAGTGCAAACCTGGTTTTGGCTGCACTAACTGTTTGAAAATGGGGCTCAAAGTGCCTTACAAAGGATATCTGAGTGAGCCAATAGGTGGGATATGAAGTTTAACAAAGAGAAATGCACTGTGTTATGTATTTAAAAAAGAAAAACAGAAGGGACAGTTATTACTTAGAAGGTGGAGGAAGAATGAGATGTAAAGATTATAATTACATTAGACATAAAACAAGGATGGCAGTGTTAACTGGCCTCAATGAAGGTAGCTCAGGTGTTAGACTGTAAAAAGTAAAAATTTGTGAACATTTTAAAAGAACCAATTGCCCCCCTATATAGGGCATATGTGAGGCCTTAACTGTGATACTGTTGCCTGTTCTGTACCCCATATTGCAGGAAGGATGTGGAAGGATTGGAGAGAGTTCAAAGAAGCACAGCAAGACCCACCCTCCATAACTGTTAAATCTATGCCCTATTGGCTGCACTGCTCTTACTGTCTATGAAACCTAGCAACCACTCTTCTGGTCCTCTTACCATATGGAGCTACACTGTATATTGCATATTGTAAATTGTTATTTGCCCAAGCATAATCTTGTTTTTTACTACTCCACGTCCTCGCCTACTCCTGTGAAAAAAAAAAATTAAAAAGAGAGTTTTAGTGCGGAAATGGTACTAGAACAGAACTGGAACAGTATATAATGACACTCTCTCCTTCGTGCACCACATAGACCATGTCGTCAAATCTGCTAATATTAAACTAGGAATCCTCTATAGACATAGGCAAGCCATGACCCATGAAGCCCTAAGCCTAGTTACTCAGAGCTCAATTCTTATGGTCATTGACTATGCCCTCCTCATATACAGTGCTGCCAATGACTCAGCCCTAAATCGAGTAAAAAGTACTAATCAATAAGGCCTGCTGCCTGGTCCTGGGGGCTAAACACCAAACTCATACTTGCGCCCTCTACTCCTCTACTGGTTGGCTCCTGTTACACCTTAGAGTGAAGTATCAAGCATGCCTTATTGGCAAAAAAGCCCTACTGGGTCTCACTCCCAACTCCACCACCGCACTGTTCCAGTGTGCCAACTCCTCAAAAGTCACCAAGAGCTTAACTAAGAGTGCTCTACATGTCCCATTGAAAAGAACCTGCCTTGCACAGCGTTCACTCTCCTATCGAGGGCCCACCTGGCTCAATGAACTCCCTACTTCCACCATGGAGCACACAAAAATTGGACCTTTCAAATGAGAACTACTAACCCTTCTGGCCCAAAATAACACATGTGATTGCAGGTGAAAACTTTCCGTGACTACTCCTCTCCTTAACCTTACACCCCTCTGTTCACCTCCCCTTACCTTCTTCCTCCACCTACTTCTGTCCACCCCACCCTTGACAAAGCCCTACGGCCGCTGCCCATCTAACCAAACTCTCCCCTCACCTCCACTTTCCTCACTGTGTGACAAAGCCCTTCCAGGCTGCGCCCACATTTCCATGTGAAAAAACATCTGTTTGTCTCCTTCCATGTTTTTTTTTTTTATTTTTATTTAACTGAGGCCTATTTGCCTGCTACCTGGACTGCCTGCAAACTATTGTGAACCTCAAATGTTCAGAAACTGATTGTGTACCCCTAATGCTCAGTATCCTTTTGTGTACCCCTAATGTTCTGTAACCTATTGCGTACTCCTATTGTTCTGTAATGAGTTTATGTACATTTGTCTCTCTCGTCCATTTGACATGGAACCTTTGTAAAAGAGCCCTCCCGGCTCAAAGGTATTAATCTGCAATCTGAAATAAATAAATAAAATAAATAAATATGGCACCAGAACTGAGACTGAGCACTACTAAATTGAGTTGAATAAGGAAACGCAAAACCCCAGTGTGACAGATCTCTTCAGCAGAAAAGAAAATCTAATGGTTGCAGAGAACCAAGAGTAAGAAGTAGAGGTGGTACTGCAGTTGGGTATGGATTTTATAGGTTCTAACTCTTCAGCACAGGAGGACGTAAAGCGTATAGCTATGGATGAATCTTTGTTGTCTGAAGAGTTTTCAACAATAACGCTGGTATACAGAACAAGCCAACACTCCAAGACATTTTCATAGCTTGAAGAGCAGTCCAGATGAAAGAGACACCAACTATGTCATCTGGGATTTCTAAGGCCACTGGACAACTCATATAAAGCTAGCGTTAGTCTTTAGGAATCACAGGACAGCCTAGGTTCACGCCTATCTCAGATGTGTTTAAATAGTTTGGCAAAGTGCTGCAGCATTTCTGAAAGCAAGTGATCATTTTTGAGGGGTCTCCATCCCCCCAAGCCAAATCCCTCCACCCCCAAACACTCTTCCAGAGCAGGAGCAGCTGTGAGTAGAGCAGACCACCACCGACTGCTTAAGGAAATGTAGCAGAAAAACTATGCTAGCTAGCAGCAAACTAGGATGCTGACAAAACATCTGTGATTTTTTTTAAATTCCAAAATCCTTTAGAGGTGCACGAATATTTGTGTGGCTTAAAAGTGATGAAAAAAAATCTCTGAAAGCTGTGTATGTGTATATGTGTGTGGGGGGAGTCCAACTGTAGCCCCTAGTTTCAGAATGTGGAGACTTATTCTGCCCTTATTGTACATGCTAGTTGGACTGCAAGTAATGTGAACTGTGCACAGTGCGAGTCCCAGAAATATGGTTCACCTGCTGGTAAAATACTGGTAAGGAACAAAACATGTTGTAAGCAAGTAAAGGAAAACTTGCTCTAAAAAATGAGATGTACGGAGCTTCATCTCTGTTCAGATGTCTTCAGTTACTAGTCCCAGCAACATCAGATGGCTGGTGATCTGCTTAAAAAAGGAATAAATGGTATACCATCTCAGCAGGCAAAAGCAGACTAATCAATCAATCAATTTTTATTTTACCAGGAATAACACCATTGACCAGGCTCATGTACAAGGTGGTCCTGAATGGATGTGACAGAGGAGAAGACATTTCAATACATACAATATTTTGAGTGTAATAACAATTAAAATTTCTAACAGATAGTCTGGGTTACATGAAACATAAGGCAGGGCATTTCAACAGAGGAAAAACATTTCAATACATACAATGTTTGAGTGCAATACCAAGACAAAAGGAAAAAAATAACATTCCAACAGAGTAAGTCTATGTTACACACCAAAGAAGCAACTTTAAACTAAGTTATGTGCAATGAACAATGTAAGACATGGCTGGTGGAGGGGAATAAGAGGAATAAAAAGGATACATAACACACTACAACAAAACTGGGCACAGATCAAGTGCTACATGGGAGACGCAACACAGTGCAGCCTACAGTAAGATTTAAGTGCCGTTTATGTGTAACATTTACAATCCTCCTGCAAGGAGTGGTCCAACTGGGATGTAAAGATATGCAGGCAGATAATTTTAGTAAGTTTCAATGATTTCTGTAGGGTATTCCATATGGTTGGAAGAGCATGGCTGACTGCTGCTTTGCCATAATAGGATATTACCCTAGGTATATCAAGCAGTGAGCAGGAATACCTCCTCAGCAAGTAAAAACCTGGTGTTTGCTTAAAGAGTTCAGAGATATAGGGAGGAAGTTTGTTGTAACAGCTCTATAGGACCATAGCGATGCATTTTTTAGCCTTCTGGTATGAAGCAAGGACCAGCCAAGTTGGGCATAGAAAGAACAATGGTGAGTTCTAAAAAGGGCATGAGTGATAAACTTTAATGCTCTATAATAAAGCGTGTCCAGTTTGACAAGAGCTACTTTGAGCCATTGACTATAAAGAAAGTCAGCATAATTGATGAGGGGAAGGAAAGTGGTCTGGACCAGTCTTATTTTTGCTTCATGGTTGAGTAGATTCTTAATTCTAAAGAATAGGCTTAGCCTCTGTTTTAGTTTTTTGGACAGTTCCTCAATATGGGTTATGGTGGACAATCGTCAATCAAGCCAAAACCCCAGATATTTAAATTTGTTCACTACCTCGAGTGACTCACGAAGGACGGATGTAAAATGATGGGTGGGACTGGTAGTAGTCATGGATACAATGTGGGCATGAGGTGAAAGAAGCTTGACCTTTGTTTATTTAGCATTAAGCAACACTTTCAAATGATAGAGGTTTTGCTGAAACAGGTTAAAGTCCTGTTGCAGGTCTGTGCAGGCAAGCTCAAGGGAAGGCCTGGAGACATATAGTACTGTATTGCTAGCAAAGAGATGAATGTTTTCCATCCTGATGTTAGAATCGATGTTACTGATATAGATTACAAATAATAAGAGCCCCAATATGGATCCCTGAGGTACACCTCTCGGCAAAGAGGTCATCTTGCTCTTTCAATTGTTGCTCTCCACCTGTTAGGTAGCAAGAGAACCATTGCAGAGCAATGGCATCTAGGCCAATGTCTTTTAACTTATGAAGTAGTATTATGTGATCCACAGTGTCAAAACCCTTACTCAGGTCCAAGAAGACTGCGCTAATGTGGTTTTTAGTGTCAAGCGTGGTTTGCCAGAGTAGATACCGTGCTGTGTTTTGACCTAAAACCAGACTGCAGTTGATTGAGAATGCCAGAGGTGTCCGGGTATTGTCTTAGCTGCATGTTAACTAACTTTTCTATTATCTTAGATAAAATGGGTAACAGTGATATGGAGACTAACAATGCCCTGGCCAGACTAGCATCCTAAACATATCAGGAGCCATTTACCTACTTCTTGGTTTTGGTGGAGATGGACGCTGTACACTAGTAGGTTGTGGAGGAGTCTGCAAAGCAGAAGCTGTTCTAGGCACTTTTTATATCCAGGAAAGGTATGCCACCTAAACATATTTGATACCTGCCTGAGGAACAGCTTTTTCCGGGCCGTCTTGTGTGGCTGTCTCTGTGTTTTCTTCTGTTGCCATCTTCTTTCTATTTTTGCAGCTTTTGAATGCCGAAGGTGGGGGTAGCTGAGCTGGCAAAAGACTAGAAGAAAAGCGCCGCAGGGCGTTGGATGGCACCGAATGACTGTGGGGAGGAAAATGAAACAAAAGCAGAAAGTCCGAAATCTGAAAGTCACTGCGAGACTGAGGGGAGTTTGGACTAAATATTAACAATATCATTCATTATTATTAATCTTTAACTAGTGAAGTGTTGTAAACTTTTCCCTTTTTATTGGAGCTGCTATCTAACTATTTAACTGACTATTTGTGTGATACTTAGTAGTCATATAGAAAACATTTTTAGGTGCTTAGTGGTTTATTATTTTCATTTTGTTATTTTTATTCAGATTATAGATATTTCGTTTTTTTCTCTTTTTCCTTCACGCTTTTGGTCAGCTGGGACGACTATATAACGCACATGCATAGCGTTTTGCTAATCAGAGTCGCCATTCTACTGGGAGCTGTAAGCTGTGAGCCAGGAGTAGCGCGGGACGAGTAATATTATCATCTGTGGTGTTTTATAGTAGCAAGTCTTTGCATCTAGACAAATTGCAAAGAAGTTGATCTGGATACGAGGATTTCATTTTTTATTAATCAAAATTTGTGGGAGGCATCATGCACTTTAAGTAAGCATTACACATTATTATAACCATTCAATTTTATGCTTGCTTCTGCTGTTTTTGCTATTTGATAATACTGATAACATGTTTTTAATATCATCAGTAGTTTCGAATATTGCTGCCAAATACTGTGATTTAAGTATTGTGGGCTATAAAGATAGGTTGGCTTAAAAGGTAGAGCCTGTTTGAACTCATTTAATTTATTAAACAATTGGTTCTGAGCACTATATATATCTATATATATATATATATTTAAGATTTGCTTCTGGGAATAGCTTCATTGAACTAAAGAAAGCAAGAAAACAAGAGTTCCTGTGGAAATTTCTATGGAAGCAGTGGGCCTTATTTACTGAAGGACTGTGTGGTCTGGTTATGGTAAAGTTATAGAGTCTGATCCATGTGTCACGAACAAGGGAAGACTCGTGGAGCATCTGTTTGTTTTGAAGACTTCATTGCAGTATTTTTGGGGGGTTATAGGGGCCTATTTTGACCCAATTTCATTTGGAGTGGACTTCGAAGGTCAACAACAGACTTTGACTGAGTTTTGTTTGTGAAGTTTTATTTTCTTTTCCTTTTTTTATTTTTTTTTGTGCATGTCTGATCACTGCTGCAATAATACTGTAATAAGGCTGGTAGTAATGGTGAAAACAAGGAAGCAAAAAAAACAGGATGTATCGGATAATTTCTTAGACAAACAAATGCTGGATGAGCCCATCTTTAAATATAGGAAAACTAGAAAACATGTGAAACAATATGGTATTGATAACCAGGAAACAGGACATAGGCCAGTTAGGGCTGTTTCAGATGGTCCCATCTGTATTCTGAGTCAGAATTCATTAGATAAGGTGGTTAGGGCTGTTCAAGATATTTCAGCTTGCATTCTGAATTGAGATATCCTTAGTGAGGAATCTGCACAGACGTTAGCAGCTGTTGGTGATTTAAAGGAGAAAAAAGGCACCAAATTGAGTAATGACATAACCTCAAAAAGCACAAATGGACCAAACAAATCTGGCAAATTTAGTGGACTTAATAAAACAAAGGTAAATAAGAAATAAAAAAACAAGGATAACATTACTGGAGATGCATTTAATGTATCCAGTAATAAAACGAAACAAGTTAAGAACAATATGTTTTGGACTAAAGCTGTTAACACTAGTATATTGGCTGAATCAGCCATTATGTGTGGGTCTACTAATTTACGGGATTCTCCTTTGAATGATTTGGTCAGTAATAACGTAATTGAGGCTGATGATGTCAATAAACACAATTATACTAGGCTTTCTTCCACCCCAAAAATGTTCTCAGTTCCAGATGCTTTTAACCTTCCAGTTGAACATAGTAGGGATGGTAGTATTACAACTGGTGGTTCGAATTTTTAAACTGCTCCAATAGTGACTGAAAATGGTACTGAACTAAGAGCGGGTAACATTTCTGCTGCCCAAAAGGGGAAGGAGCCTTTGATAGATTTTTATTGTGACACTGCCTCTGACTTAAAATATTTTCCTGACTTTTCTCCCAAACTAGCCCCAATCCAGTAATAAGCGTCAGATGGAAATGTACTAATTGCAATTGTACTAATTGGACGACAGATCTACAAGATATTACAATGGGGATGCAAGAAGCAATTAACTGACTTAAAATAATTGATTCTAGGACTAATAAAAATTATTGCCCAAGTCTGCACTGTAGTTGCTGTTTTACAAATAGGAAAGGAGATCTTACTAAACACACTAAACATATTAATGACTGGATCTCCTCTTACCCTTTCAGTCTAGATGATGATCTTAAGAGAACTATACAAGATCCTTATGCTGCACACCTTTTGATACTTGATCATTTAGTAGGAGTTACTAATGAGTTAGAGACCCTTAAAGGTAATATCGCTATCAATGGTGCTAGACTGGAAGACATCATCAGTAAATTAGATGGACTAGTCCCCATGACTGGCTCTCCTTCTATTCCTGTATCTAATTCTGCTTTAGACCAGCAAGCTAATGAGTATCCAAGCAGATCAGACTTTTCTATCATTTGCATTCCTACCACTCCTGTTAAACTTGTTGGTGATAGTAAAAAGAGGAGCGGGAAATCGAAGAAATCCAAAAGCAAGAAAAATCAAAATTCTAAGAAAATCTATAAGGATTTGAGGAAAGTAGGTTTGGATGTCAAAAAAACTACTGAAGGAGAGAATGTAGTCATGGACTCGATCCACTCTACTGACATAACAGAAAGTAATAGTATTAGTAATAGCATTAATTTGGATGAAGTCCTTGGAATAGAGAAACTGGACAGTTGTAACCTATCTGATAATAACATAAGTCAGAAAGTACTCTTAGGTTCTATTCAGGTAGTCAATCAGCAAATAACAACACTAATACAAGATCTAGGGAAGTATAACATATTAAAGCCCAATCCTTTGGCAGATCTAAATATGGTTAATAAATCTGCAGCTCCAGAGTCTAGGTTTAGCACAATGGTAAACAGTGATGAGAACTTTATACCTGCTAAAGTCATGATTGATTTAAATGATTGTGCTTTTTTGAATCTGTATGGTTATAGATGGAATGTTGAAATTTCATATTTACAAAATAAGGAGCAGATTGTGCACCTTTTAACGGAAGCTACTGGTGCTGACATTGTTGACAGTGATATGGTGCAGGCTTGGGAGGATTTGGACTTAGAGCGTAGGAGCTGTGTATTTCTTTTCTGTGTTAGTCCAAGGATTGCTAACCAGATTTGGCTCAACAATGGAGAACTGATTGCACAAGGATTTTCAGTATATTTTATAAATAGGAGACATCTGAATTATTCCCCTAAAACATCTTCTATGGATTTCTTTAGTATATTTGGTCTCCAAAAAATATTGAATGAAAACCAGGGCAGACTTAAGTTTTGCGGTTACAAATTTGCTTATATCTGTATTAAAAATCCCAGCCTCAGATTTTAAAATTATAAATGTTTTTAGACACAAGTCACAAAATGCTGCTGGGCAAGTATATGTTGCTATGTCAGGTGAAAAGTTTGTGGATAGGATTCTGGAAAAGGCCTATTTATTGGATTCAGTGGGTGTTTATATGGTTAGCTGCAATATTATTAATGCAGTGCCCCAGGAGACTAAAATAAACCATCCATATTGTAATAATATAACTGTTCAAATTGAGCTCTTTCTCTTTGGTCTATGCCATATAGAACATGAGACCAAGAGGAAACCTGGTCTGGTGGTCAGGGATCTACTAAAACAAATACTAAACATAGATGTTGCAGATAATAACATTCTTGCAGCTCAAAGGTTAGGAAACATATCTGAGACTGATCAAGTCCTAGTACAGATTGGAAGCCAAAGTCTGTTGAATGACATTATTCAAAATGCTCCACACTTAGATACGATGGGGTTGCATTTAATTGCTTGTAATCAGGTTTTGGGTTTAAACAAAACTAGTTTGCCTGAAAAAGAACAGCTTCCCAAACAGATCTTAGGAATTTATCTCATTAAGAGCCCTCAGTATATAACAAATGATAGGCTGTTTTTCAATGTATCAGTTTCTAACAGATTTGACCTGTTGGATGTTTCTGGTGATTGACTAAAGAATTCTTCCCCTTCTAGTAGGAATGAAGTGACAGAGGGGGCAAGAAATGTGTTAATTTCTTGGAACATCACTGGTCTCTTATCATAATTTGCGGACAATGAATGTATTAATTTTTTGAAGCAGACTCATATAATGTGCCTGCAAGAAACTTGGCATCAAGCCCTTGATGACATTGCACTGAATGGTTATTCAGTCTACCATGTTCCAGGTTACAAGCATTCCAGATTTGGCAGACCTTCTGGAGGCCTGGTTACTTGGTTTAAAATCATGGATTCTTTATCAGAAGAGCTTATATTTATTAATTCTTACTCACAATCTTTTCTGGTAACTCTGGGTTCCCTGACTTTTTGTTTAATCAATGTCTATATACCTCCAAATAATTCAAAGTTCTACAATTATAGAATATGGGAAGAGCTGGAAGATGTCATTCATAGAGTTTGGGTAACAACAGCTTATGATAAATTCTTACTGTTTGGAGACTTTAATGCCAGGATAGGTGTCTATGATGGGTTTGCAAATGATGAAATGCAAAAGTGGTGTTTTTGGACTACACATAAATACCCCAGAAATTCATTAGATCATAAGATGAATATTAGAGGGCTCAAACTCCTGGAGATTATTATGCCACATAATTTAACACCCTTAAATGGGAGGATTATGGGTGATACCATAGAGAATTTTATTCACTATAATAAACAGGGCCCCTCTGTGATCGATTATGTTTTCTGGAATGATGATATGGACATATGGGAATCATGTCATATTCCTACCAGATCAGATAGTGATCACTTTCCTTTAGTATTGAGTTTCAAACAATTAGCCCAGGAACCTATGATGTCAGGCCATAGTAATATAGAAATAAAATCAAAATTAGATGGAATCAAAATAGCTCTTATTAGATAAGCCCATTGTTACAGTTTTTTTTACCTAATAAAGAATTTATTAATTGGAATGTAACCCAGTGGAATAATCAGTTGACACACTGTTTTCAGAACATTAGGGAACTTCTTTCGACTACTGGACAACATCGATCAGAGGGACCCCAGAACTGGTTTGATAGGGACTGCCGTTTGGCTAAAAAACATCTTAACCAACAAATTAGAAGGGTTAGAGCTTCTTGTAGTAATGAACAGTTTAAACTCCTCAGTCAGATCAGGGGATCTTATAAAAAACTCTTAAAGGAGAAGCAACAGGAATTTCAACATAATCAATGGAATAAAATGCTAAAGGTAATAGATTCTAAGGATCAACGTACCTATTAGCAGCTGGTGGCTCGAGGGGAATAGCAATTTTAAAATTGGATTAGATACATATATTCCCTTTGATATCTTGCAAAAGTATTACTCACATTTTTTTTGATACAAATCAGACCAATGATCCACCCAATCTGGGTTCTTTTGAACCATCTGTTGCTTTTTGCAACCATCAGGAAGTCTACGTAGCAATTATTTCCATGGAAAGAAATAAAGCCCCAGATCCAGATCAGCTACCATCAGAAGTCTTTTTGGACTCCCCTCTTTTATGGGCTGCCATACTTATGACTTTTTTCAACTGTTTAGTTGGACAATTGAGATTCCCTATTTCTTGGAAGGGAGCATTGATTATATCTGTACACAAAAAAGGAGATTGAGCTGACCCAAAAATGTGTATCGTCCAATTTCATTATTGGACAATAGTTGCAAGATTTTTTTACAAATTGGTCTTAGCTAAACTTATGGATGAAATCAAGGCATTGGGTGGATTGTCAGAATTTCAAGCAGGTTTTCAAACCAACTTTAGTACAGTAAATAACTGTTATGTCCTCTTTCATCTTTATGAAAAATATGTTAATCTGAGAAAACAGAAATTGTATCTAGCATTTATTGACTTTAGTTCTGCTTTTGATTTTGTGATACGTAGTTTATTATGGGAATAATGAGGGAGTGGGGCATTTCTAAAGAAATTATTGTAATTAGTAGTGAACTTTATTGCAATACTTGGACTCAGGTTAAAATCGATACAACTGGACAACTCTCTGCAACTTTTCCCACTCATCATAGGGTTAGACAAGGTTGTGTGTTGGCTCCAACTTTGTTTTGTATTTATATCAACAAATTATTGAAACTTTTGGATGACCCACTGTCAGATTCTCCCAAGACTTTGCACAAATTTTGCCCAGTTTTGGTGTATGCCAATGACTTTGTTCTGTTGTCCCTTTCACAAAAGGGGCTACAGATCAAATTAAATATTTTGCATGAATATGCGGGTAGACATAGTTTAACTATAAATGAAAATAAAAGTCAAATTTTGATACAAGGAGCCAATAAAATTCTCAGGACATGGAGAATAGGTAATAAAAAACTTAATACTGTTAAATCCTATTTATATTTGGGTCTGCTCTATACTTATGATGACAAATGGACCAAGCATTTTGATTCTCTCATTCCCAAACTAAAACAAACAGCAAATTCACGCAAGACTTTTAATAATAAGTATGGCGGCAGTACTATCAAACCACTAATAACAGCATTAAAGGACAAATATTATTCACAAGCTTTATTTCACTCTGAGATTTGGGGATATGCTAGTCATGATAAGTTAGAAATTCCTCTCAATAAATTATTGAGGTCTACTTTGGGATTGAATAATTCCATTCCTGCAGCTTTAGTTAGGGCTGAGTTAGGATTGGTTAAACTTCCCGCCTTTGCACAGGTGAGATTCATAAACTATTGGTTAAAACTGTTAACACTAGATTCAAATAGATTGCAAATCCTGGCATTAAAGGAAAAAAGAAGTATGGATTGGTATGGGCTGTAAAAAATCAAAATGGCTGAACAATTTGTACTTAATTCTGGAGGAATCTGGACTATCTTTTTTAAGAGGTTATGTGGAAAAAATTGTAATAAGTCTAAAGTATAAAACTTACATAACCCAGAAAATCATGTCATTAGCTATGAAATCAGATATGGTTATGCTTACAAATCTTAAGATTGTTCCCTGGTTAATTCAGCACAATGCTAATTTTTGTTTAGAGGATATTTGGATGTTCTGACTAATATCAAACAGAGACAGCTATTTACTAGGTTTTGAATGGAACAGTTTCCTAGTAAGGTTCTAAGTGCTAGATATAACAAGGAACCAGAATTTGCTTCTGGCTTCTGTGCCTGTACTGGCAATAATAAGGAGGATCTTTTCCATGTTATCTTTATTTGCCCATGGTACAATAAGGCCAGAATGTATTGGTTAAAACCTTTACTTACAAGAAATAGCAACTTCTAATGAAACTCTACTTCTTGATATATTGTTCACCGCAAGGGATGATTACATAATACATAAATTGTTAAGATATTTGGAAGTAATAACAAAAATTAGAGTGAAATACGCTAATTCCGGTTAAGTTAAACACTAGTGATACAACTGACTGCTTTTTGCACATGAAATAAGGCTGCTAATGGTAAATTCTTCTCTGATGCATAATACCTGCATTTTTATGTTTTAATGAATATATGATATTGTGATGTGATTTCCTATTTCATTGTAATGGCCTTTGACCGAACAAATACAAATTTATACTACTACTACTATACAAACATATCAGGTGTGTATGCCCCCACATATTTAGGTCCTCTTAACAAAAATACCTATGTTGAACACCATGTCTGATTTCTTACATTACTGGATGCAGAGTTACTAGGCATTTACGGAAAAGACTTGAAGAAATGGCACAGAAAAAAAATTAATGCTCTACGTTGAGATGCATTCTGTGGAAAAGGGCATTCAACAAAATATACATATAAAGACAGTGCAACACCCAGGTTCCTTTGGGGTTACTAGAACCCCTTTTGTAGTGTAATGTAGGTAGGATTTGGGCATCACAAGGGTAAAATCCCTGTAGGGCTCCTTTAAGCCATCTGGTAAGCTCTGCTGGGCAGGGGGTTCTAAAATAGAATTTGGCACTCTCACAGCAGCATAACCCATGACTTGTAGTGCTGCAGCTGAGATCTGAAGTCAGTTCTGTTCAGTGGAGAATTCGAGTGAGTTTGGTCAGTGTTCTGCCAGTGGCAGACCGATTGTCAGAGGGAAGCCCCCCTTTTTTCTTTTCTCACCCTGGTCAGTAAGTGGAACGGTCTGGAAGCCAAGACATGGCAACTGCCATCTTCTGTGATGCCCCAAGGGTGGGGGAATACCTTCAGAAAGTTCTTGTAGGATTGGTAACAGTGAGTAGCAACTGGGGCCATCCCTCTCATCTGTAAAAGTGCTGCCCAGAACTGGTTTGGCCCAGTCTAAGCCCTCCAGTCATGGAAAATGCAATGTTTTGGGAATTTGTCACTTCAGGACTATAGAGCAAGTTTGCCCTTCTGCTAGGGTCAACTGGAAGTCTAGGGACTGTGTCTTCTTCAATTGCTGTGAGGGATAGTTTTGTGCTAAGCTGGACCTTCACAGCACTAATGTGAAACAGCTAAAAGCAATTCAGTGCCTTCACAGTTCGTGATTCTGTGTGAATTCAGTGTTGTCTGGTTTTTGACTGGAGCTGAGCTGAACTCCTTGGTCCAGTGTCAGAGGGGAAACCTGTTTACAAATTATTTCGGGAGTCAGGCACTGCCTTCCCTGCTGTACTTGGGGAGTCAGGTGCTGCCCTCCCTGCTGTTGCTGTTTTGGGATTGTATGCCCATATGGTAACTCTCCCTGTGCGTTGGGTCTGCCCATTGTGGCTGCTCTCTTATATGTGCTTTAGGTCTTCCCATTGTGAATCTGCTCTAAAACTGTGGGGAGATCCTGGTTCCAACCCATTGCCCAGATGAGGGGATGTCTGTTCGAAATTTGTTGTACTAATAGTAATTTTCTACAGCCTGTGGATTTTTGTACATTGCCCTTCACCTGCAAAAGCCCCTGTGGCACCACTTTTTCTGACTGACCATTCATGTTAGAAATAAAGCCCATTCTGCATGACTTTATGCCTTTTGTGGTCATTTGATATGTGTGTGACTTTCTGGGGCTCCACAGAATGTGTAAACCCACCACTGTCAGGTATCTCCCCTGGGACTTGAAGTAAATAGAATTGTTATGTACCCTCCCCCCAGCCTTCTAGATAATGAGTCAGGTAATTGACCTACAGCCAAAGGTAAGGACTGTCTTCATGTTGCCAAGGGGGGGTAGGTGTTACAACAGCAAAACAGGCACCAGTATAAAAGGCAATCAAGTACAGAGCAGTGCAAATACAATAAAGGTATCATGCATAACATGCTAAGTGTTCACAATGACCTTTTAGTGATGCACTTGTAAGCCCCTTTTGAGTTACTATACCTTTAAGACTCTTTTGCTTGCTTGGGCATCAAAGGTGTTCATTGCCAGTGACACAGCTGACACTGCTGTGGCAGCAACTGGTCCAGAGCCACTTGACCTAACTACCGGCTAGCCTGGACATGAGCATGCATCTGTAAAAGACTGGTTAGGGGTATGATTGGTTGATTGGACTGTGAGTTTTGTGTGAATCAGGACTCTTGTGGAACCTGGTATTGGGACTACAACTTGGCAGCCATGTTGCTGCCCTTTGACCTGTCATGCCATCACAGTGGGGTTGAAGGGCACTGTGCCAATCAATCATTTATTTATTTACTTGTTTACCGGGTAAATACATTGGTCCAGTAGACCTTTTTCAGGCACGACCCGGGCCCTCAAGATGGCATGCAAAAATGCACAATACAGTAACAAAGGATATAAGCAGTGGTACAACACAATAGAAATTATGATTTTACACTGTACGGACAGACAGAGCACAGGAAGTAACAACCATCAACCTTCAATGTTTAACCCCTGTAGAGAGACACAAAAGTAGACCACAGATGTTTTGCCAACTCAGGGAGCCTCAGAGGCTTATGGACTACAGGTGGACCCAATTAATTCAGACACCTTTGTAACACCAGTCACCAGTTGTGTGTTAGACCTCCTGGAGTGCCTGTCCTGACTGACAGCCTGGATAAAACCAATAGCCTTGCCATTGCCCCCATAAAGGGCAAGGGCTCAGTTGCCCTTAAAGGAGATCAGTGGAAGATCCAGTAAGAAAATAATTCTTGTCTGGATCCTGAGAGATGTACTGTAACAGACTGTGCATCTGCTGGAGACAAACTGAAAGTGTCTGCAAGCAGTTTCCCCACTTGAGTAAAAGGAGTCATTCTCATGCTAGCCAGCTCACAACTGACACTGAGCATCACCAGCACAAGCCAGAGCACGAGGGAGAGAAAGGTGCACTACTGCTCGTTACTGCTGTGGGTACCATAGCCTGGTACCAGGTTATTAAAACCTGGGGGTCTGGATGCCTGGGCATGGGGGTCAGAGTGGATTTGTGATGGTCTAATTGACTAGAAGATAGCTGTAACTCCAATTTGCATTGCCAGTACAGATGCATTATGACAGACTGAGACAGAGAGGGAATGAAAGAGGGAAAACCAATGGACTGGCTGCCTGAGACGGATCACTGCAAGCCCTGTTTAGCAAGGGTAATCCCAGTGCAACAGATCCATGAGTAAAACAGGGCTTGCCCCTGCACCTCGCTGTTCATCTGGATCCACCCAGCCAGCAGAGGGGTTACAAATACCTCTGTATGAGGATTTACCATTTTGCAACTACATGACCTTTGAGGTTAAACTGGTTTATCTAAGCATTACACTATTTAATTTCATCTTCATCAGATACTCACACTTCCAATATGTCAGAACTATAGAACGTCAACTGAGCCACTCATAGGTTGGATTCTTACAACCAGATGAGATAGAATATTAAAGAGACTCACTAAGTTAAATGAAGGGAGATTTGCACCACATATTTTGGTGCCTTACCTCTGCGAAATGATGGTGATATATATTTGACCACAAAATTTCCAATAATTCAGATGTAAGAGTGCTCATAAAATTTCCACCACAGGATGACATTTACTTCCCAATCTGTAGATCTGATCCTGCACTCAGACAAGTTATGATGTGAACCCAGGGGGAGCATGGGGGTGTGCTCCATTATAGTCTATGGGGGGCAACTTTAACAACATTTTTATATATATCACAGTGACCGTTTGGTGAGTAATCAAGGGCACCAGGTGACTAACATAGCCCTTGTTAGTCGCTCGGTGCCCTTGATTAATCACTAAATGGACACTGTGATATATAAAAATGTTGTTAAAGTTACCTCCATAGACCATAATGGAACGCATCCCTGCACTCTCCCTGGGTTCATGTCATAACTTGGCAGAGTGAGGGGGCAGATGGGGTGGATCTACAGACCGGGAAATAAAACTGACCCAGTGAGGGAAATTTTATGAGTGCTCCTACATCTGAACTACTGGAAATTTTGTGGTCAAATATACATCAGCAGCATTTCGTAGAGGTAAGGCACCAAAATACGTGGTGCATAGGGCTAGGCTGGTAGGTCCCTTTAAAGGTTTTTTCTCTGCCAGATCATATGAGTGACCACTGTACTGTTCTGTGCTGCTGGGGTGCACACAGGTGAAAAGATCCTCTAGTACATGTTCAGTTTGCTTCATACTGAAATTTAATTTTGAAGAGTTGGGGAGTTCAATTATAAATATTGTTTGGTGTCATCTGTCTTGTATTCCAATTGTGGATTATATTTTAGATGCTATTTTTTCCAAGTTTAATGAAATATGTGACAGAACTGCCCCTTTTTAGAAAAATGGAATAAAAAATACAGGATTGGGCGACTGATGATTTGATTCATTGAATGCAGGAATGGGACAAATCATAGAAAACGTGTAAAAAGACATAGATCAAATACAGATCTAATGGAATACTGCACATTAAGATATGTATATAAAAAGCTAACACAGAAAACTAAAACGGATTCTTTTTTGGAGAATCAGTTCTCTGCTATCAGTGGAGCTCTGCAGAATGGGAAAATTACAAACAAACTATTGGGTAACTCTGAAACTACCACCATTCCACTTTGGACACTGAGGAGGGCGATCTGGTCTACCTTCTCGAGATTGCTATAGCGCTCAATAATTTTTGTGATGTCATCAAATTGGCACCCCTTATCAAAGCATAAAATAAGTGAGTTTGCATATCAATTTGTGACTCAAAAATGCGATTTACTAATCAAGTGCAGCCTTGGTTAGCAGAAGTTGCAAATCAACTGATTTGCTGCATTGTAGTAAAAATTTCTGAGCTGTTTGTTTGGTTTATTTAAAATCTGGTAAGACTTTGGACCAAAGACCCGTTTACAAGCGTGATTAAAAAATGTAACAAAGGTAGAAAACATATATGTGACAGATAAAACAATCATGTAAATATTCAGTTAAACAAATAAGTAAATATATCCACAGAACCATTAACATTTGCAATTAGTCATGAGATAGTTATTTTAAAGCATGTCTGAACCACGTTACAATATTACTGGTGCAAGATAAGGATGAAGGTGGTGAATTTGAAAAAGATAGCAGTTTGTAGAACATTGTTTTTTGACCAACAGAGGTTGTCATCCTGGGAACAGTAAATTGGAAATGCAAAGGTGACTGGGTAGAAACATGCTAAGGTTTTTTCTAAAAATTGAGTGAAATGAAGTGGGGACCCAATCAAAGGTCTCCTTTTTTGCAAGGGTGCCTAAACGAAGTAGGTACCTCTGTTCTAACGAAAGTCATCCCACACTTTTATACAAGTCACACTGATGAGTACGGTATGGTAGCTGGGTTACAAACCTTACCACCTGATTAAGATTGGTCCTCAACCTGGCCAGCAGCCCCTCTCCAGTTGAATAACAGAACAGGACGCCATAGTCTATTACTGGGAGAAGAAAACTTTGAGCCTAAAGCATCCTTGTTGAAGAAGTAAGTAATAAATGTAACCTATATAGTGAATGTAGTCTTAGGTGAATTACTTTACCATGGAATTTATATGTTGTTCAAAGGAAAGGGAACTGTCCTGGGTGATGCCAAGATATTTAAATTCCCTTACCTGTTCGATTTCAAACCCCTTTAAGGTACAAAGAGAAAGAACTTGTTCAGCAGGCAACTTCTTTTTTAGATTATAGAGTACCATTGATTTAGGTTTGTTTTGAGGATCACTGCATCGTCAGCATAAAGGAACATCTTTGTGATTTTACAAATAGATGATAATGTGTTCAAAAATAAACTAAATAAAAGGGGGTCCAAATCACAACCCTGAGGAACACCCAGTTAAATAGGGGAAAGGGGGATAGTTTACCTCTAATTTTTATAGTTTATGTTCATCCATAAAGGTAGTTCTGGCACCAGCTAATAGCGTCCATAGACATGCCCAATTTACGAAGGGCAACCAGTAAGAAGTTGTGATTCACAAGGTTGAAGACCTTGGTGAGGTCCACAAAAATGGCCACTGTAAAGTGACCCTTATCCAGAGTCTCATGTACCACATCTGTGAACCCCACCAAGGTCGTCTCCATACTGTGTTCAGGTCAAAACCGATGTTGAGCTGGTGTCAGAATCCTTTACTTAACAGGCGCTAGATCATCTGGTCAAAAAATATGCATTCCAATACCTTGGTTGGAGGTGGCAACAGGAAAATAGGGCAGTAATTTTGAACAAGAAAAGCATCACCAAATTTATGCACAATGAAAAGATTGCAGCACTCAGGGTCACCAGTAAATGTAACTTAACAGGACACAAGCTGCAGCGTAGGCTAGAGTGCCTGGCCGAAGTGCTTGGGACTATGCTTGCCTCCTAGCATGTCTGGACAAGTGTGTTTTGTAATCAAATGAAAGGAATTATGTTGGCTGCAGCTTGTGTCCTGTGAAGTTACTGGTGACCTGGAGTGCTGGAATCTTTTCATTGTGCATGAGTCAAAGGGTGAGCAGCCCCTTTTTTTAGCACTCTCAGAATTGTCTGTGTCACACTGATTTCCCTGATTCATAAATGGGGACAACAACAGCACCTTTCCAAATTTCTGGGAATTGATCAGTGCAAAGTGACAAATTATAATTTTTTTGTTAAAGGGTTATAAGTGATGCTGCTAGGGCTGTGCAAGAAATGATTATCATTTTCTGAATACCACAAATAATGTGCTATCTGAATATTCAGGACTGAATAACGAATAGCCCACTATTTCAGTGGTATTTGGCTGGGGGTGTTAAAAAAAAGCCTCTTTCTGCCTCATGACCACCATCCTAGCTGTTTGTAACATTAAATCCCCCTTTCCCTGTGTATAATTTAAAAAAATTGACATTATTGGTTATTTTATTGCCAGTTCCACCAAGAAATGACACTGACACAGACCAGTATCTTCAAGTTCAATTCACCTAATTCCCCTACCCTAGCCCAAATACTGACAGTATTACTGAAATGCCCCCTCCCTATTTGCCAAGACTGATGAACTGGTGGAGGCTCAGATCTCGTACTTCAATTTCTGGCTAGCTCAGTCAGACACCCCTTCTCCATAGTGTGGACTCTTCTCTCGCCAGCTGCCACCTGCCACTCACTCCCTTGTGCTATAGCCAGTATTATAAGAGAGTGAATGGGAGGTAAGTGGTCACAAGGGCAGGGGTGGGTCAGTAACAGCATAGTGATGCTTCAAATGTCACTATGATGCTACTGACCCACCCCCTCCCTCTCAACTGTGCACCTCCCACTCAGTCAACCCTGGCTATAGCACAAGGAAGCAAGCCACAGGTGGCAGCCAGCAAGAGAAGAGTCTGCACTATGGGGGGTGACTGAGCTAACCGCGAATTGAAGTACAAGACCCGAGCCCCCCCTTCCCCTGTTCATCAGTCTTGGCAAATGGGGAGGGGGCATTTCACTAATACTGTGAAGCTTTGGGCTAGGGTGGGGGAATTATGCTAGTTTGAACTTAAAGATGCCTGGTGTCAGTGTCAGCTCCTGGTGGAGTTGGCAATAACCAGTAATGCTTGATTTTTAAAATCAGACACAGGGAAAGGGGGATTTAATGTTAAAACAGCTAGAATGGTGGCCGGGAAGGGGAAGAGGCTTTTTTTAAACAATCCCCCCAACTGAATAACGAATACCCAAATATTTTGGCGCTGAATATCTGAAAAAAGGCATTCGCACAGCCCTAATGTCTGCAGTGATTCTCATGAGCCTAAAATCCAGCCAATCTATGCCTACCGTAGGTTGAGGAGAATGTTTCATAAGGTAAGTCAAAACCTCCCCTGGGGTATGTACCCTGGGATACAACTTTGGGTGTGTGGGCATTAAAAGAGTGTTAATATCATTATCTTGATTCTGTAAGAAATCTGCTTCATCGCTTGAAATATTATTAGTTAGATCAGAAAACAAGTGTTGAATTCTGTGGCTGTGGCTAGAGGCTTATTAAGTATCCCAGCTGAAGTGTTTAATATTTGGGGAACAGGATTACATTTTTTTGCCTAATAAATCATTTATTAGATCCCAGGTGGTCGTTACATTTCTCCCAGCAAACTGCTTTTGTTTCTCAGTGAAAAATTGTTGTTTCAGTTTTGTAATCATAGATTTGCATTTATTATGTGCTTGTTTGTAGGTAAAGAGAGTTGCTGCTTCAAAGGTCTTTCTCTATATCTTTCATTTTTCTCCATTGCTCGTAAATTGCAGCAGCTCAGGGGTGACCCACTCTTATTTGTTTCCCCTGATCCTTAACCTTTTCAAAGGAGCAAATGTGTTACAGATGAAACTGAATCAAGAGTAGAATGCTTTTAATGCAGCATTCACATATACTGTGTGGTCCACAAAGGACCTATCAACAGATGATAGGGCCTCACAAAATTTTGCAACATTCAATTTTCTATTGCTTCTATAATCAATGTATGGTGGTGGGACCAGTTTATTTTTGGCGCTCCAACAGCAATACTCTGGGCTATATTAATTGACACTGTCAGATAGCATGCCTGATTGTAATATTTTAGAGGTGTCAGAGACCAAGATCTAGTCAAGTGCTGTTAAGGAGCTTGTCTTGTAATGAACCCGGTAGGACCATTTATTATCTGTGTGAGTCTAGGGTTGACTAAGACATCTTTATACTTTGTAACATTTTTCCCAAACCAGTTTAGAGTCAGATCCCCCAAAATAATTAATTCAAAGTTTATAAGGATGGTTCTTACAGGGATGGGCTCAAATTAGATCTAAACCTTCTTCATTGTAACTGGGGGGGGGGGGCATAAATCACTACTAGTGATAGAAATTTAATTTGGCCCAGAATCAGTGTTAATGGCAAAAATTTGCAGGATGAGGAACTATTGGGTGGCTTATCCTGAGTCACTGAATAGTGATTCTTGACCTAGAACAAACAACCTTCGCCTCTATGGCCAGCTGTATTGCAGTGGAAAATGTTATATCCCTCCAGGTTAATCATGGGTTTTGGAATCATACTAGTTAACCATGTTTCAGAGAGTGCAACCAGATCAAATTGATACTGATGTGTCTAAGCCGTGAAATTGTCACATTTGGCCAAAAGGCTTTACACATTTAAATGTGCAGGACTTATTGAATGCTCAGGGAAATGGACTGATGGCTTGGGGTTGAGGATGGGTCCAGGGTTAAGATGTATAGAACCAGATGTAAGCAATAATGAGATAACCAAATTTCTCTTCAAAATAGAGGGACATTGATCAAACTTGTGGGAAGTAGCTTTAGTGTACCAGTAAGGCTCTTGATTAACCAAAACAATATTTTTTAGAATTTGCCTAGTTATAAGTTTCCTACTACACGTTTTTATGCAAACACAATTAAGCTTTATGTGTTTTAGGGTAAAGAAGCCCTGAAATAAAGGATCACTTGGCCCCAGTCTAAATGAGTAAAACGGCTCTCATTAGTAAAGTTATCTGTAGCTGCCCCACAAGTTACAGATTCCACTGTGGAAAAATTAAAATTAGACCAAGAATGTCACCCTGCCCATACATTTAGGCTCAATAAACCCCTAGATAAAACATTTTCAAAATAGCTTGAAAGTAGTAGCACGAGCCGAAGACAGGTCGATAAGCCAGATAAAGAGAAACACCTTAGAGCTATGTCCATTTCTATTGCTCCTTTTCACTGAGCTGCCACCATAGTGAGACTGAAATATTCTCAGAATAAATAATGCAGCTCTAAGCCAACAGTGGGGACTGCCACTCACCCACCATGCTTAGCTAAACTGATTAGGGCAAAATACTGCTACTGCATAACTAAAATGTTCTCAGAATAAATAATACAAATCTAAGACAACAGTGAGGACTATCACTCATCCACCAAGCTTAGCTAAATTAACAGAATTAAAATACTACTACTGCCATTCATAGCACTGATTCAAAAATGGATAAATTACCTTAAGAAGGAAATATGATACTACTCAAGCTGATGAATTAAAAATACAATGTTAGAAACTTTTCATACCATCGTTTATGTAGAGCTATCACTGTTTAAATAAACAGCAAACCAATTATATATATATGGGCACAATTTGAAGATGGGGGACAGCTCAGAGGTAATGTAAGGAAGTATTTTTTCATGGAGAGGGTTGTGGATACATGGAATGGCCTTTCTGAGAAGGTAGTGGAGTCAAAAAAAAGTTGGGGAATTCAAGAATACATGGGACAGACATAAGGCAATTCTAGTAGGGGGTAGGAGGAAGTAGGCTGTTGCTTAACTAGGATCTGCAGCTTATCCATTAGGTAGGGAAATGGGCAGACTAAGTGGGCCAAGCGGTCCTTATCTGCCATCAAATTCTATGTTCTATATTATAGCACCATGGTGGGCACTATAGTTAGGGTTGAGTAAGCACTTTAATGTTAAACCTCAAATTTTGCACTTTAATAACTTTGCAACTGTTTGTTTGATTTGCCTGACATTTCACATGCATAGTTTGGTGCCATAGATCTCTGGATCTGGCAAGTTTCAGTCCAGTCAGATGTGCTGTTGCAGAGCTGCGTAGTGTCAAAAAGTGTGACAAATCCTTACTTTTTGGCAAATTATTTGCTCGTCTCTACAGCCCGAATTGTTTGTGGTTCTGGTCTAAAATGTTCAGGGTATACGGGGACTGGGACATCGATGTGCCTTTTGAAGATTTGGTAAAAAAATATTAATCTGTTCAAAAGTTATTAAACTTTTAATTTCCCATTATAGCCTATGGGAAAAATATATGTGCAGCACAAAAACTTTCACGAAAGCCTCTTTCAATGTTGCACATGTTTTTTTTACTTCCGTGCTACAGTCATCTTGTTTTCAGTTAGCAGCAGCAAAAAAGCACTGTAACTCAAAAAATACTGCCCCTTGATAAACACCAACAGTTGTGTTTATCTAATCGGAGCCCTAGGAACACGATCCTGGCATTAGTTTTTAAAAATAATACCTGGAAATATGGTTTCTCAGCTTTTTCCACCATTTTAGTCAGAAAGTTCTGCAGACTTTTGAGAAATTCCATGAAACTTTTGCAAAAGTACACCCTTCTAAAAAAACAGTTTCTTTGCCACTTCATAGCTCAAAAATGGTTATGACTTTTGGGCTGAAACTTGCAGGACAGCAAGGGCTTGACCCACAGATGTGCCTTTTGCTGGTTTGTTGAAAAAATATACACCAGTTCCATAGTTATAGCATTCTGAAGTTTTGAAATTTCCCATAGCATAACATTGTGGCATCCGCACCACATTTCAGCAGCTATATATCGAAGACGATTCGAGATACGGATTTTTGCTAAGGGTAGCTTAGTACACCTTAAGGTGTACTAAGCAAGCATGGAGGTTGCCAGGTCATGATTACAACTGTGGTGGAATTTTTCCCGAAGTTCCTATGGTAACTGAGATATTGTCACATTTGCAACACAAGGGTTACCTGGAATGGCTCTAGGCCGGCACTATGTCTTTATATTTATGGGTAGATGGAAGTGCAGGGCCCTCCCCCTGCTCTCTGATATGAAAAATGCAATAATAGGAGTGCAGGGCCCTACATTATGCAGTAGTGGGAGCGCAGGGCCCCCCACAGGGAGATGCAAGATCATTAAAATATCTCTACACTTATGTATAGATGGGAGTGCAGGGCCCCCAATATGAAAATCAGAGACAATTACAAAATTGTATGCATGTTGGGAGTACAGGGCCTGGAGGGCCTTGCATTCCCACAACCACATATGAGTAACATTACACTTTTTCAAAAAGAAGGGAAATTCATTGCAAAAAACTCCATTAATGCATCACTTAGGGTTGTCATTACAGTGACAAAAGTTTGGAAATTTGATGTTAGGGTTACCAACCCTACCACCCCCCCACCCTCCACACACCAACAGACAACGAAGTGTGCCTTGGGGTCGTCGGGCCTAACTCTCACCCCATTCTCCTATACTGTACCATCTCAGCTTCCTTACAAATGGAATGGAGTGACAGTTAGGGCCGATGACCCCAAGGCACACTCTGACACCTGTTAATGCGTGGAGGGTGGGGGTGGTGGTAGGGTTGGTAACCCTAACATCGAATTTACAAACTTTTGTTGCTGTAATGACAACCCTAACTGATGCATTAACAGATTTTTTTGCAATGAATATATATATATATATATTAGATGCAAAAAACTCCATTTAATGCATCAGTTAGGGTTGTTCCACAGTGACAAAAGTTAGGAAATTCAGTGTTGGGTTGAAAACCCCTTGAACCCACGCCACCCCCAACCAGCATCATGGTGTGCCATGGGGTCATTAGCCCTAACTCACACCCCATCACATGTGTAAAGAACCTGAGGTGTAGGAAAATGAGGTGAGAGTTAGAACTGATGACCCCATGGCACATACGATGCGGTTGGGGGTGGGCTGTGAGCGTTTCTAAGGGGTTTTCAACTTTAACACCGAATTTCCTCACTTTTGTTGCAGTGGAACAACCCTAACTGATGCATTAAACAGAGTTTTTTGCCTCTAATTTCCCTTCTTTTTTAGAATGATGACGAGAAATAATGAATGTAATGTGGCGGCGGTTGGGCCCCGTGCTCCCACCACGTGATGTCTTGTGACATAGTAATAGGAACAGCAACGCAAACTGAAGCGCCAACAGTGGCGCACATGGTAATGCAAATGTACAGTAAATGGTAAAGGAAACGTTAACAGAAATGCAAGAGCAAAGTGACGCCTAAGTGAACAGAGATACAAACGGACATTGAAGCGCGTACGAAAACGCAACTGATAACATGAACAGTGATGGCAGCAGTATTTAAAATGGAAATGTTAAGTGTTACAGCAAAAAGAACACGAAGGGGAACAGAAAAG
The DNA here is from genome assembly GCA_016271365.2 of Neoceratodus forsteri. Classification (NCBI taxonomy): domain Eukaryota; kingdom Metazoa; phylum Chordata; order Ceratodontiformes; family Ceratodontidae; genus Neoceratodus; species Neoceratodus forsteri. The sequence continues at coordinate 325,772,717 of CM057459.1, forward strand.
GAAACGCAAACACAAGTGCACATGTAAACACAAACTGTAACGTGCACAGGCACGGTACCGGAATTGTAAATGCAAATGGTAAAGATAACAGGAAGAATAATACCATAGGAAACAGAAACAGAAACAGGAATAGAAGCGCGTATGGAAACGCAAACCAAAATGCACACGGGCACAGTACTGCAATTGTAAATGCAAATAGCAACAATAACAGCAAAGCAAATAGAAACACAAAAGGAAACACAAGTGCATATGGAAACGCAAACCGTAATGTGCACGGGCACAGTAAAGAAACTGCAAATGCAAATGGTAACAGTAACAGCAAGGAAGGCGCAAAACGAAAGAGAAACGGAAACGCAAATGAAAGGGCTGCCATAAACAGAAATGGCAATGCGCACGGTGATGCAAACAAAAACAGAAAGAGAATCAGTAGTGTAAATGCAAATGGTAGCAGTAATGAAAACACAAGTGCAAATGACAACGCAAACGGTAACGCACACGGTGGCATACACGGGAACGTAAACACAAATAGGGACAGAAACCCAAGCTGAAACAGTAACTGCAACAGTAATGGAAGTGCATACCCTGTTTTTGCCGAACAGGTGCATAGAGAAACAAAGTGTGTACAAAGAATGTATGCATTGTAATGGGCATCGAAGCTGAAAACGAGCATTGGAAGTACTTAATTGATAATATCTCACAGAGCCGTAGGAAGGCATTTTGGTGCCCTGGGCAAGAGACCAATTTTGCGCCCCCCCCCCCCGAAAAGAGCCAGGGGGTCTGGGGGTCGCAAGGCCCCCAGAAGCTCTAAGGGGTTTACATGCTCTGTGGCGAGTTTTGGGGCTTTTTTGAAGAAAAAACACACTTTTGTTACATGTTCCCTACCCTGAAGTTGCACGGTTGGATCCTGTTTTTTCTGAACCCTCCCCAACCTCTTAAATCTTCCCTTTGTACCACGGCATCTCATTAATACTATCACCATAAATATAAAATCTATATATTTCTTAAGTGTGCTCATAACTGTAATTGTGCTTTCAAAAGAATCACGTATGTACCTTTTCCTGATTTCAGTTTATTATGTTATAATGCAACTATGATAGTCTGGTGTGGACAGCTCTGGATAGACCAGAAGGCAGAAGCAAGATGGTTAAAATTAAATCACAGCATAATACTGTATATAGTATATGGTTAAGGTTTATTGTTGATGAAAACCAGTGGCTTTCTAAATCTTGTTGTAGGGCAGTTCGAAGGTCAAAAAGTTGTTGTACTATCGACGTGATGTCAGAATGACAGTACAAGAGCTTTTAGCTTTAAACTGCCTTCTGATTGGCTCATACCAACCAGCTCGACATAAAAAAAATACTGGAAACATGGCGGCGGCAGTTTAGCGAGCGGCAAGTAGAGGACTCTGCCCATTTTGACACGAGGAGCTATCATCGCTCCATGTCACAAAAGTGATTTTTATTTTAAAAAGTACTAATGGCAACACCGGAGGAAGCAGAAGCAGCAACAAAGCGCAACAAGCGGCAGCAGGGAGAAGCAGAGGCGGTGGCAGCAAGAAGGCGGGACAAATTTGAAGGGTGGGAGTGGGAGTGGGGAGATGCTCGAGGTGAGAAACATGACAGTAAAACAAGCCAGCAGCGGAAACAAAAAAATGGTTTATCAACAATAAGCCTAAGCCATATACTATATAAAACAGTGGATGAGTGGCATCCACAACCAAAACTGTTCCTAGGGAGCTGATGACATCAGAGAGACTATCGAACTTCGCTCTCGAGGTCTTGATGATGTCATCAACTCCCTTGAGGGAAACGCAGTCTTGTTGTGGATGGGCGACCATCCGCTATTCTATACATGGTGTTGTTTATTTGAACCACCTTGATTCTGCCTTTTCCAGAATCCAGATTCCACAACAGACTGCAGACTACTAATTTAAAAATAGATGCATTAAAATATAACATAATAAGCTAGTAAATCAGGAGGAAACAGTACATTCACACTGCACAATTGCTGTGAAGACTAGAGCAGTTCTAGGAAACATATATTATTTTGGGTATTTTACTACTCAGAATCACTATTGTAATGTGTGTAGTGTTATAGTGTGTGTGTGTGTGTGTGTGTGTGTGTGTGCGTGTGTGTGTGTGTGTGTATATATATATATATATATATATATATATACATACACATACACACACTTATGCTTAAATACAACCAGTGCCAATGCTGCTTCTGCACAGTGCATGGCTGGCTGTCCTGAGTGCTGCAGCTGATTCTTCATGAAATAGCAGTGAGTCTACTACTGAGTACTAGTACTAGGAGACTGGATCCAGACTGGCAACATCACCAAAGCAATAAATCGCTGCCCCTACTCTCAAACATATGAACAGGAATTAAAATCCCTAATGGCTGCATATATGGGGGGGTGGGGGAGCCAAGGCCCAGTCTCAGTACTACTTGATACAGCCAAGTAGTTAGTGTGACCCTTTAGCACAAGCAGAAAAATGTAACCCTCTTGGTCCAAGTCTTGGCTAAATTCAACTGAAATCTGGACCCTTCTGAATGGCGAGACACTTCAGGTAGTTGTGGAGTGGGTGGGGCTGCCACACAAATGGACCACAGTACCATTCACATAAATGTGGCAGCCCTTCCACAATCGGTCTCAGTTTCTTGTACCTAGGGGTTGACATTGGGTCACCAGGGGTGAAGCCACTAGGCCATGAAGGATCTGGAATCAGTGACCCAGAAGGGCCCTATATTCGAGGATTATAGGTTTAGGAGGGGATGCTTTCCAGGCTGTATGCCCTGCACTGACCATTACACCTGATTCACAGAATGGCATTCACCGAGATTAGTGCAATTCCAGTTTGTGACTTGGTCCCAAGTGCAATCCAGCCTGTGTTTATACCCTCTAACAACTAGAGGAATAATTCACCCAGCATTGTGTACTGTATGGCACTGTCATTGGAAGCACAGTGGTGCAGCCAGTTTCCACCCATGAAGTGCTGCTACCCACCATAGTTACTGAAAATTGAGACCCTGAGGTTAAAAAAAAAACAGACTGCTGTGATGCACCGAATAATGAGGAGTGAAGCTGATTTACTTGTTTAAACAATTTGTACTCCTTCACAGTGAAGGAGTGCACTGCAAATTGCACAAACAAGTAAATCTGTTCCCTCCACCCGAGCAGGTAATTTTACCTTTCTGTAGGTAGGTAGTTCATTTCAATCAGTGGCGATACAGAGAACTACCTAACCACCCACAAAGCTCTTATGTACCCCAGGGAATCTACACCTGTGTAAAGTTATCACTAAGTAGCCTCACGTCTTTTTGGGAATGGATTTCTGCTTTCTAATTACCCTTACACTGAATAAAATTCATGCTTGTATGGTACAGGAAAACCTAATTAATCAATCATTTTATTCAGGAGTGGAACAATTTAAATATTCAGAAGTTTCCAAACTTTCCATGTCTTGTCTTTTACTCTTTTTCTTTCTCTGTTTTGAAATGATTTTAAAGCACAGAAAGAATGTAACATCTTCAGAGCTGAAGGGTCCTGACTGACTAATTATTAAAGCAAGTAAGCAACATCTCCTTCTCGAGTCTCAATCTACTCTGACATTCTTGGCTCGACACAAAAACAGAATTTATTTTAAATTGATAACTTGAGTTGCTTGAACTTTTTTTGAATAGTGTTGTTTATGTTGTGCACTGAGACTGTGAGACAAAGGAAATTAAATATGCTGACTCCCCAGGTCCAGCACCATCCATGGAGTATTAGGATGGGTGAATGCAGCCGGGGAGCCTGCATGATGTGGAATGCATCACTGGGTGAGCAAGGGGCGGGGCAAGAGGAGGAGAAAGCAGCGGGGTGGGAGAGATGGTGCCATCACGACCTAGCACACCATGGCAGTCAGTCTGTCAAACTTGGCAGAAAGAGCCAAGGAGGGCGGGTGGCGGCAACTGGCAATTTCTTCACTCCCATCCCACTGTCCCAGTAGGAGTCCGTGAACTACTACAGCAGCGGTCGCTACACCACCACCCGCCAAGCCAGGCTGTGGGCCCAATCAGATTGGGCCCTCAGCCCAGTCCTGGCAGTCGGCTGGTGTGGATGAGCCGGCAACTGGATAGATTTCTTTCCATTCCTCCTCCTCCTGATGATGAGATCAGTGCAGTATCTGGATCAGATCAGTACATGATTTCCAATTTAAATTCAATTCCATTTTTCAAATCAGAAAATTACCCCGCCGGCACTGCCACTGCAGATATACTCATTTCAGAAATCAGACTAGAGTTCAGACTCACTTACACAGTTTGCACAAAACTAAACAGCAAACAGGACACAAATTTGATTTTTAAACAATATGGAATTCGGCTTTCGGGGGATCACACACAGGAGACAGGACGACAGACTTATTACTAATATGCTTATGCTTACAATTAAAAATCCAAGACAGTCTGGAACGGACCTCACTAATGGATCTCTTGTCTCTCACACCTCTTTCTCTCTACTCTCACAAGTATCACAATAATATATGACTGTCTGGCTGTACTCTCAGTCTTAGTGTCAACCACTCGCTCATACCTTTTATAATGTGCGTTGCTGACCTGCCTACAGTGTCTCTTTCTTTCTCACTCGCTGTACTACACACCCACCACATGACTATTTGCCTGCAGCTCATGTACGCCCCCAAACTTGCTGATCTTTGGCAGATGCACCCCTGCTGACAGCCAGTTATACTTACAGTCTAAGTGAGCAAAAAAAAATTTAAAGTGGTACCGCAAGTGAACAAATATGCAAGCTTCCATTGAAAATTGCACCCCTTGGAGGCTTGCGCCCAGTGCTGGAGCACCGCCTGCCCCACCCTTTCTACAGTACTGATAACTCAGCAACCGCACAATGTAGAAAAAAAATTGAAATTTCACAAAAATCATGATTTTCCTGGCTAGGATTTTGTTTTTGCATAGCCATAGGGCTATGCAACTCACAACAAAAAAGCTGTATCTCGCATCGTTTTTGAGATACGAGCCTCGAAAGACGCAGCGTACGCCACCATGTTAGTCTATGGGAAAAAAGCCAACCTCGGAGTACCGTAACTTTGCAGCCATACAGTATTTTTTTTTCACCAAACCATGAAAAGGCACATCTGTGAGATGTTGGCTACGCTCCATCCAAATTTCAGGCCAAAAGACCTAACCGTTCTTTTGCAGCAAGGTGGCAAAGAACTCTTGTCATTTTGGCCATAGTGTTGCAAAGTACTTTCATGATTTGCGAAAGCTTTCGCACAGATTTGTGAAAGTAACGTGAGCATGAAAGTACTTTTTCCAGAACTTTGAAAAACGTATTTCTGGGGTGTTTAACCCCAAAATAAAGACATGGCTAGCATCCTCAGGCTCCGACTAGGTGAACACAAAAAGAATTGTGTCCCTAGATGGTCCCAATTTTAAATGCCAAGCATTTTTCTGATCACCAACTGAAAACAAAATGGCGGATTTGCAAAAATACTAGGGCCATTTGCGACAGTAAAAAGTGCATTTGCGAAAGTATCGAACGTTTTGTTAACTTTCCTCATTGACTGACAGTACAATGGGAACTTGTTTTTTGAATAACTTTTGAACCGTTCAATATTTTTTCACGAAATCTTCAAAAGTCACATTGGGCACCCTGGCCGCACATTCCCTGAAGTTTTTGGACCACTCACGCAAACCATGCGACCTGTAGGCACGAGCAAAGAATTCACCATATGGCGTAAATGCACGCGCAGATCACGCTTAATAACTCCACAGCCATATATCCGACCAGCGCAAAACTTGGCAGATCCCACGGTGTATGGTTCTTGATTGTGCTTTCCAAATTTCAGGCAAATCCATTGAATGGTCGCAAAGTTATTAAGGTGTAAAGTTTGACCCTTTAACCTTAAAAGGGCTCCTCTACCATAATACATATATACATATACATATATACACATATATATATATATATATATATATACGTATTTTATTAGGCATGTGTTATCCAAAAAACAGTTCAGTAACTGATGTATGAGCTGCTGCTAGAATCCAAGAGTCACCTGTGTTCTAGAAACAGAAGTAATTAATTAATGTATAAACTACAAGTCTTGGAACCAGAAATGAATATATAGTGGGTCACTAAGTAATTAAAGGATGGAACAAAGAATGTATTATCAAGTCAATGTGTAACTCAAAAATTCAGTCCAAGAGCCAGCCCAGTGGCGCTGAGGGTTGAGGTGCTGGATGCCACACCTCACGCTACACCAGTGACTCAGGTTCGGGAATGACCTTGGGTCATCGGGGTGCCGGCGTGGGGGAGGGAGGGTGGAGCAGGATAGAGTATGCTGATGGGCAGCTCTCCTTTCCTGAGGGTGGTGAGGGTGGGTTGGCACCCCCCATAGTTCTGCTCCCACCAGGTGGAGGTCTGGTGGGTAGCATAGGCAGACAGGGGGTGGCAAACAGTTACGGGAGGTGGAAGTGGCTGAGCTGGCACCACAAGGTGTGCAGTGTGCCTCCACATGCTCGCATGGCCATGTGCAGGGGTCAGGGAGAAAACCTGTACAATGCCTATGTGTCCCTATCGCCAGTTGGCGGGAGGAGACGACGGAGACCAAATAGCTAAATTAAAAAAAAGTTCAGACCAAGAGCATATTATTGGTCACGTGGAGTCCATTAGCAAGTTGAAACCTTGAAATACAGACTGCAGCAGATATTAGGTTCTGAACAGGTATGCTACTGATCACATGGAGTCAATTAATAAGTTGAGTCTTTGATATACAGACTGCAGTGGATATTAGGTTCTGGGTTAAAAATAATACAAGGTACAGTAGAGCTAAGATGCAGTCCAGAGTGTATGCTGTGTTGTTCATATAAACGAAGGACAGGACAAAACTGAGGTGCACACATTGAATATAAACAGTGCCTATTCAGATGTCGAGTACTCCATTAACTGAGGGATACCGCCAGTTCAAAGGGTTCAGCCCGGCAATATGATAGCTAGGTCAGGTAGAGCTTGTTGTACCAACTGATTTTATTTTCCAATTGGTGCTTGCACCACTCAAGCCCACTCCCAGAGCTTGCGCTGGATGGAGGCATGGGCTTTTAACTGTGCTGAGCCCAGCCCCCTTGTTTGAACCCCCAGCTGCTGGCTCACCCCCAGAGCCCCTGCCTGCTGTGGGTGCAGGCTAGTATCATAGGCAGTAAGTCTTCACACCGGAGGATACCAATGTCTTGCTCCCTCCTAATGGCACCAGCGAAACACAACAGCAGTAGGTAACTAATGACAAACTATGCTGGAGGGTGGTGCGGGTTTTTAACTATGCTGAGCCTCACCCTCTCATTCGAACCCACAGCTGCTGGCTCATCCCCGAGCCCCCTGTCTGCTGTGGGTGCAGGCTACTATTGCAGGCAGCAGGTCTTTGCACCGGAGGATACTGGAGTCTCGCTACCCTCCTCATGGCACCAGTAGGACGTAGTAGCAGCAGGTAACTGATGGTAAGCTATACTGGAGGGTGGCATGGGCTTTTAACTATGCTGAGCCCCACCCCCTCATTCAAACTCAAAGTTGCTGGCTTGCCCCCTACAGCCCTCTGCCTGCTGTGATTGCAGGCTACTATCACAGGCAGCAGGTCTTTGCACCGGAGGATACTGGTGTCTCGCTCTCCTCCTCATGGCACCAGCAGGACGTAGTAGCAGCATGTGACTGATGCAAAACTGCAGTACTTTTATCCTATAATTGTGGTAAAAAGTACAACACTGCTGTAATTTATCTCACAATTTGACACTTTTTCACCACAACTGCACTCGGTTGTATCCTATAGATAAAAATAACCATTATGTAAAATTGCTCCTCAAACCTGGCAGGTTGCAGATCAAAAACTTTTTGATTAGCAAATACTGCTAATTAAGTTTCCAAAACTAATTTATACCTTGGTTATTAACAATGTGGTGACTAATTTGTGTAAAGATGATGACACAATATCTCATGAGTTTGAACTTAAAGACATTTCTGTAACTAAGACTCTTGACCACCTACTAAAAAATGAATACTAAAGCCCGAATGGTCCAGACAAAATTGATTTTCATTTTATTCATTTCATTTATTTTCCTTGGTTACTGATTATATGGCTTATCCCCTTTGTAAACTGCTCAACTTTTCTTTGTGCACTAGTCCTGGGTCCCTGGCAAACCGTGGCGACCATGATGCCCACTTTTAAATCTGGAGACTGAACATGGGTCAAGAACTATTGCCCCATTTCCTTGCTGGTCCCACTGGCTAAGGTTCTTGAAAAAATTATTCATAACCAATTTAGAAATTATTATGCATTTGTTAACCGGGTTGGTGCACTGATCCAAAGACACAGCATGGGCCAGAAACTGGCACAAACAATGTAAAATACAGTGAGAGAACAGCGTGGATCATAAGGGAACATAACAAGGAATCCAGTGTAGGTCAAGCTAAACAGAGAAAATATAAGGTAAACAGTACCAGATGACTGAAATACTCACGCCACATCAGCATGGCTTTTGCAAAACTCATTGCATTTTAACAGCAGTTATTGAGCTTACTAGGTGCTTTATTCTTGGACCTTTTGAAGGCCTTTGATTTGGTGTAACACAGTCACCTGGTTTTGCAGCTTTAGGGCATAGGACTCTCATTCAACTCCAACAACTGGTTTCATAATTATTTTCCAACTGTTCTCGGCAGGTTTCCCATTGAGATGCATTTTTCCCTTTAGTGAAAATATATGTAAAGTAGGAGTCCAAGAAGGCTCAATTTTGGGTCCAATACGTTTTGCTATTTTTTTTAAATGATCTTTCAGTGCAGATGACAGGACTGCATAGAAAAGGACATACAGTGGCTAAAATTAATACAGCCTTACAATTTGATTTTGATTTAGTCCAACATTCGCTTTGGGCAATGCTTTAGTTTTTAATGTCATCAAAACTAATATATGAATTCTGAGTCCACACAAAAACTAATTTTCTGCTGAGAGCAGTTAATTGCCACTTCTGGGAATCCCAGGAGTTTCTGAAGGCACATCAAAGGCCTCTTAGGGTACCAATCTAAGAGCACTACCAATGACTTGCTAATTAATGAAATCCACTGCAATAACCTGCAAACCATTCCCAATGCCTTCAATTCTCACTCTGTAGACCTCTTGTCCACCATGACTGCCAACTAGTGCCAGCCTCCTTCACCCCATCAGCCTCTTATTCTATCCTTTCATCTAAAGCTTGTGACCCATGGAAAAGTCCTTAAACAATGAAGGTCCCTTCCCACCAGTAGCAGCAGATGACCCAAAGGGATCTTACCCAAGTTACTGCACCTCAGAGCACCAATGCTGGCCTACCCCATTGCGCACATCTTAAAAAAAGGTGATCCTAAGCTTTTGAATAATTATTGACCAATTGGGCTACGTCTAGTTCTTAGTAAATTGCTTTAAAGGGTCATAGCCTCCCAGCTGGCCAAATTTCTCCTGTCACATAACCTTCTCTCATCCAACCAGCGTGGTTTAGGAAGAAAAACAGACCACCACTTCCCTGACAGATCTAATTAATGACATTTAATGTTTGATGGATGCTAGTTCCCTCACTGGAGCTATCTTTATTGACCTCTCTAATGCATTTGACGCTGTTGGTCACACATTGCTCCACTCCAAATAATTTGCCTTAGGCCCCTCCGTCTATGCAGCCTCTTGGTTTGGGAGCCATCTCTCTCAGAGACAGTAGTCTGTCCACTTCAACAACATGGTCTCTTCCCTCACCCCAATAAATTTAGGTGCCCTCAGAGGTCCATACTTGGTCCCTTGCTCTTCTCAATTTTTAATAAATGACCTTCCCTATTTTTCATCTCACTGCACCTCACTCTGTATGTTAGCTGTCCCTCCATCTACACAGATAATGCACAACTACTAGAGGATTTCTTCTTGGTCCAGTCATAGCTCATCAGAAATAAACTAATCCTCAACTCCTGAAAGACCAAAGCCATGCTATTCAGATCACAGGCTAGAATACAGTCCTGCTCTGCTCCCCTTTCCATCCTACGTAAAGATGGCTTCCCCCAATCAATGGTGGCAGACTTTAAATATTTTGGGGTCATCCTTGACTCAGGCCTGGCCTTTTACCTACATATCTCCCAGACCTGTAAAGGAGTCAACTCAAGACTTGGTCTAGCTTACCATGCTAAACGCACAGCCACACCCAATGCCAGGCTTGCAATTGCCCAGGGTGCTCTCCTCCCCCACTTGCAATAAGATCAGCTTATTTATTCCCATGTCTCCAAAGCAGCCCTTAACAAGTGGGAGGTGTCCTACAACATCATCTACCATTTTTCCCTGTCCCCCCACACTTCATACACCATTGCTCTCTGTATGCCTCCCTGGGCTGGCTCTCCCCCTCAGTGACTCAATCCTTCTCATTTGGATGCTTTATTGACAAGTTACCAAGATCTCTCGCTTCAACCATTTCCCTTCCTCTTGCCCCCCAACAAGCCTATTCATTTACATCTATGGATGCAGCCCTTCTACATGTTCCAAAATGCACATCTAATATGGGGGCAACAGTCCTTCTCTGTCTTTGCCTTGAAATACTGGAACTCCCTTTCCCCCGAAATTTGCAAACTCCCCTCACGTAAGCTCTTCAAAAGGGCCCTGTATAGGCATCTGTTGAGTTTATCATCTTGTCGCTGTGCACAGTAGCTTCTAGGTTTCTCCTGTTCCATGTTAAAGTACCTTGGACTCCTGTATTATGTGTTCCTTCTCCCTCTGCCATGTGCAAATGTATGTTCTCTCCAAGCTTAGAAGGCATCATACTTTCTATGTGTTCTTTGTCTGTATATCTCTGCAATCTAGTCTATTCTTGTTCCATAATTACATTGTTTCTCATCTGTTACCCAACCCTGGCTGAAATCTGTATTATACTGTATATTCTTATGTTATTGTTCCTTGAGGTACTTTTCCAGGTCGTACCTGAAAATAGACATTTAATCGTCTAGTGTACCTTATCTGATTAACAAATAGTAAATAAAATAAATAAATAATTTCCTGTTCCCTGCCATCCCTATTTACGTTGACATGGGTGTAGAAATTGCAGGAGTAAGACATTTTTGTTAGCTACATAGAAACATAGAAACATAGAAGTTGACGGCAGATAAGGACCGCAAGGCCCATCCAGTCTGCCCATTTCTTTTTCTACCTTATAAATGTGCCATCGGCCTTTGCTCTGTCAGTGACCTATCTATTCATAGTCATTTGTATTGCTCCCTTATGCCTATCCCATGCCTGTTTGAAGCCCTGCACTGTATTCATAGCCACCACTTCTTGTGGTAAGCCATTCCATGCATCTACCACCCTTTCTGTGAAAAGAATTTCCTACATTCCCCTTAATCGGCCTCCCTCTAATCTCATGCTGTGTCCTCTTGTCCTGCTATTTTCTTATATTTAAACATGTTAGACTCTTTCACCTTGTTTATGCCCTTAAGGTGTTTAAATGTCTCGATCATATCACCTCTCTCCCTCCTTTGCTCAAGGGTATACATATTGAGCTCCGTTAATCTGTCCTCATATGTCTTCTGATGCAGTCCCTGCACCATTTTGGTTGCCTTCTCTGGACTGCCTCAATTTGTTAATGTCCTTGTGAAGGTGTGGCCTCCAATACTGCGCAGTACTCCAGATGGGGCCTAACCAATGTCTTGTACAGAGGGATTATTACCTCCCTCTTACGACTTGTGATACCCCTACTAATACACCCTAACACCCCTAGCCTTACCTCTACTGCTTTAGAGGTCTGCTTGGATGATTTTAGGTCATCAGTGATGATGATGCCCAAGTCTCTTTCTTCCTTTGTGACTGCTAGCAACTCCTCCCAGCCTATAAGTGGCTTCAGGTTTCTCTTCCCTATGTGCATGATGTTGCACTTCTTTGCATTAAATCCCAGTTGCCACTCTTCTGACCATTCTGCTAGTTTATCCAGATCTCTTCTCATTCTGCCCACCCATCTGGATCATCTACTCTGTTGCAGATCTTGGTGTCATCTGCAAACAGACAAGCCTTACCCTCTAGTCCATCTACGGGTCACTAATGAAGATGTTGAATAGGACTGGCCCCAGGACTGATCCCTGAGTACCCACTTGTGACTTGCATCTCTTCTGACTGTATACCATTTACCACCACTCTCTGTTTTCTGCCAGTCAACCAGTTTGCCACCCAGTTGACCAACTTCTGACCCACCCCGAGCCTACCTAGCTTATTTATCAATCTTCTATGTGGAACAGTGTCAAAAGCTTTGCTGAAGTCAAGGTAGGCGACATCAACTGCTCCCCCTTGGTCCACCACTCTGGTTACCCAGTCAAAGAAATCTATGAGATTAGTTTGACAGGACCTTCCTTTTGTAAACCCATGCTGTCTTGGATCCTGTGCCCCTATGGATTCCAGGTGTTGCACTATCCTTTCCTTAGGAGTGCCTCCATAATCTTGCCCACTACTGAGGTAAGACTGACCGGTCTGTGGTTCCCCGCCTCCTCCCTGCTACCACTCTTGTGGGTGGGATCACATGAGCCTTTCTCCAGTCTTCTGGGACCTCTCCTGTGCTCAGAGACTCACTAAACAATTCTGCTAATGGCTCTGCTAGTTCCTCCTTTAGCTCCTTAAGTACCTGGGATGTATGCCATCAGGTCCCATTGCCTTATCCACCCTGAGCTTAGCAAGCTCTTGTAGGACCCTTTCTTTTGTGAAGGAGTAGTGCTCACCTCCCTCCCCTGTGTCCATGATGCTGAGCTGTGGGCCCTGCCCTACCTTCTCTTCAGTAAATACTGAGCAAAAGTATCTATTTAGGATAGATGCCTTTACAGGGTCCTCCTCCTCACATGCTCCCTTTTCTCCATTAAGCTTAGCAATACCCCTCTGGACTTTCTCCTTTCACTAATGTATCTATAGAAAGTCTTGTCACCTCTTTTACTGTTCGTGCTAGTGTTTCCTCAGTTTGGGACTTTGCCTGCCTTACTGCCTTACCTGCTTCCCTTAGGGCAGTTTGGTATGCCTCCCTATCTTCATCCGGCTGTTCCCTTATATTTTCTGAAGGCCAGCCTTTTGGCTCTGACCTTTCTGCTACTATATTTGAGAACCAAAGTGGTTTCTTTCTCTCTTTGCACTTCCTTTCTGTCTAACACAATGGGATGTTGCTTCAAGTATTGTATCCTTAATGCTTGCCCACTTTGCCTGTCCTCCTCACCTGTGTTTCTTTTTGCAGGGCTAGCTTAACTCTGTTGGCCATCTTATCAAAGTCAGCTCCTCTGAAGTCCCATATTTTGCCTTGGAATGGGATGATTTAGATGTAGTAGCCAATTGAACCATACCATGTGATGGTCACTGGCCCCAGGTGACCTTCTACCTGGAGATCTGTGATCCTTCTTTGTTAGTCAGTACTAGATCTAGGATAGCCCTGTCTCTTGTGGGTTGCTGTACCAGTTGTTTGAGGCCCTCCCTGCAGGAATCCACTATGAGTCTAGTTCTGGCAGATGTTCCTGCTGGTATTGACCAATCTGTATCTGGCATGTTGAAGTCTCCCATTATCAGAACCTCCCTTTAGCTGTCATGTTTGTATATCTTCTAACAGTAATGTGTCTATGTCCTCCCTCTGGTCTGGGGGCCTGTAGACAACCCCAGTTCTTATGGCTGTCCCATTACCTGTTTCCAGGGTGACCCACAGTTCTTCTGGCTCCTTATGTGTATTCTGAATTTCTGTAGCTTTGATATTTTCATTAACATACAGGCCACACCTCCCCTTTTGCACCCTCGGTCTCTTCTGAACAATACATATCCAGGTACTGAAGTCTCCCAAGTGTGGTTACTGGTAAACCACGTCTCACTAATTGCTACTATGTCCAGTTTAGCCTCTGACATTATTGCCTGCAGGTCTGGGATCTTATTTCCCAGGCTGTGAGCATTGTGTACATGATTTTCCATTGGCCAGATTTTGGTGTGTTAGTTGTTGGGTGAAGTTTGGCATTACCCCTGTGCATCGTATGGGGAGACAAACCTTTTTTCTTACCTGGTGATGCAAATGAATGGCAAACACGCTGAATTCCTGTTTGACCACTAGCTGAGGGGGGAGGGGTGTTCTTCCCATTCGACGTATGGGGTGCTGCACCCCTCTCCCCATTTGCTAGTTTAAATATTCTGCAAAGACGTCAAACTTCTGCCCCAATGCACTGACTCCCTCTTTAGTCAGATGCAGTCCATCAAATTTAAAGAACTTTCGCTCCCAGAACTGTTGCCAGTTCCTACAAATCTGTGTCCTTTTTTGGCACCAGTCCTTGAGCCACGTGTTTAGCTCCCTATCTCCCCTTCTCGACCTTCCGTCCATCTGCTCCCTTCTCCCAGACTGGCAGGATCTCAGAGAAGGAGATGTCGGACGAAATAGATGATAGTTTGTCACCCAGCCTAGTCAGGTGTTCCTTGGTCTCCACAACTGACCGGCTGGCGAGATCAATTAGTCCCTATGTGTACTAGGACATCAATGTTTTCTCCTGCTTTGTGAACAATTTTAGCAATGCGGTCAGTGTCTCTCCATGCTGATGTACCTGGAGACATCTGACCATCACCCTGGCTGGAGATGGGTATCAACTCCGAATCATGGAGTCTCCTATGATCAGAAGTTTTGGATTCTTGTGCTGTTTAGTTTTGGTTCCTGATTTGGGTGAGTATTGTTGTGCTAGCTCCTGTGCCTGCAGTGTCCTGCTCTGCAGTGTCTTCTGCCTCTTTATTTGATTTCAGAGATAGAGGCAGATACCTGTTTGTAGTGTTTATATGGTTTTGGAGGTAATGTGTTGGAGAGCAGAGAGTGATGGGGCACCTGATTTGCTCCTCCTAACCACCTGCCAACCTCCTGGACCAACTACCCTCTGCGGTCGAGGTTTTCTGTTGGATGCTGGGGAAATGGCGGGTGGTTCTTATAATGTATTTCCTCTTCAATATGAAATTTGAGGCGTGCAATCTCTGCCCATGCTGCCCGGAGCTGAGACCTAAGATCTCCAAAGGCCCAGCATGTGGGACAGTGTCCTAAATCCTGTAAGACTGTCCTTCTGAAAATTGTTCCACAGTACCTGCAGTTAATGAAATCCATTCCAAATAAGTTGCTGGGTTTGTAACCTAGTCAGAGTAATTAGAAGGAAAAAATGCAAGTAATGGTTTAATTGTGCTTTGTTTAACTTGTTATAACAAGTTAAATTACTAGTGCCCTGTAAATGAGATCACCTTGTGGAGGCCCCACTGATCCGCCTCTTCCTGTTCTGCCACAGGAAATGTTACAACTGTGGTACCCTATAAAAGGAGTGTGAGTGTGGGGTGGTTGGGGATGGGGTGGGTGGCTGGGCCCTTCCTGCCAAAAGAAGAACCACGGACGAAAGAACAAGGAGGTAAGAGCAGAAACAATCAGTCAACAACAAATGCAGTAACCCTGAAAGCTTATCCTAATGTTAGATAAAACTGTAAAACCTGTAAAGCACCACCTGTAATAATTTCAGAGAAGATATACCCTGTAAGAAACACTTTGCTCCAGAGAAAAATAAAGCAGTAACAGAAGATATACCTTGCAAAAGACAATTTGAATCAGAAGATTACAGCAGTAATCTGTTAGCACACACCTGTAGGCACACCTTGTAATTATGCAGAAGAAGGTATACCAGCAACAACAATTTGAATCAGAGAAAAAATAAAGCAATGAAATGTTAGCAACAAACAGTAGCAATCCCTGTGAGTAAAAAATAAAAACACCACCACACAGTAAATCTGCTTAGCCAAACTAAGTCTTAATCCTTCTCCCTTGCTCTGGTAAGTTTCTCTACTCTGCCTTTCAAGCAGTCTTAGAAGGAAAGAGCTCAGGTGAAGCTAGGATTTATGTTTGATTAACACCTGTATTTTGAACATCACATATAAATAATCTCATTAAAACCACTCACTCCCTCTGTCTTGGTCAGCTTTATCATTCAAGAACATGTTTATCCCCTAAATCTAGGAATATACTGGCACAATCTCTTTTACTGTCTTTGGTTGATTATGGGTTACCGGTTTATTATACAGCTTTTGACTCCTTGATTTCACGAGTACATGTTCTTTACAGTACTATTGTATTTGCCATTCTGTGTTATCCTGCCTTATAGCCACTCATCATTGTTCACCATATATTGGTTTGAACTGGTTTTCTTTGGATACAAGATGCACTTATTACACTTTACTTAACTTTAGAACATTTTTAAAGAATTCAGACCAATTTTCTTTCATGAAATCTTTACAAGTTCAAGTTTCATCTCATTCAACCAGGTCTTTGTTCAGTAAACTATATAGATTCCCACTTTGTAAAACCACTCTTGGACAAAAATGTGTCATATATTGTGCAATAAAATGTTGCAATACTGTCCCTCCTAGTGTACAAAATATGCATTCTGATCAAGTTTTTGAAACAGTTTTGGAAAACATTTTGCTTGTTAAATGGTGTTGGCCAGTGTTCTACTTGATTTTGTAGAAATTACAATTTCCTCTTTATTACCATGTGTATTTTGTACAAATTGTATATACTGTATTATATTTAATGTATGTTTCGTATTGAGTCTTGTATGTACTGTACTCAGGTCACCCTTGAAAATGGGCATTCATGCCCTTGGGTCTTACATGGTGAACAAATTTAAAAACATAACTAACTTAAAGTGCACCAATTCTAGCCAAGCACATGCATCATCAACTTGCCTACGCCAATTCAGCAACAGGGAAATCAGTAACTTGCTGGAAGCTCCCTGAAAGATTTAAAAAGGAAAACACTGGTACCAGTGGGGAGAAGGTAGTGCCTCCAGTACAGGAGAGTGAAGCCATATCTTGTATTGTGTGTTGTGGTGAGGGGACGGGCTGTGTGTCAGGGCTGTGCCTTACTGGGCATTTTTAATGACAGCCTGGGGAGTGTTTGATTTGGCTGCACCTACACAGGGTGAGTGAACAGCACCCATTGTTACTGGATTCGGCCTACATAGGGCAACTTAGACCAGCCTCTCACAACCAATACCTCATACAGCCACTAACCCCTTTTACCCCTAAGGTTTACCATCCTAATAAAGCTGTGTTTTCTGTTTGTATTTATTTATCTGCTGTAATTTGTTTAGGGTCGAGTGCTTATTGGGGACTATATTGCCAATGAGTGTATCCAAGGGTGGGGTGGATAGCATCAGTCAAACAGTTTTTACTATAGGCAAATATGAAACCATTCATTCATGCCATTAGGGATAGTTACGCTGAACAGAGTGGACACTTTGCACCAGGAGATTTTTTTTTTTTTCACACATCTTCAAAAACGCTTTTTGGGGGAAGTTTAGGGGGAAGGGGGGCCAGAAAGGAGTTAGTGGTTGGGGTTTAATTGAACATCTTGATCCAGTCGGGTGGAGGGGGTGTTTTTTGTTGTGTGGGTAGAGGGCAAAGCATTAATTACATGATCAGAGGTAAACTTCACCGGGGGGAGGGGGGAGAAGGGGGAATTTTCAGTGCCCTGAGGGTGGCAGGGTGAATTACATTACAGAAAAGGGAAGAGGGTGATTTCTATGTGATGGCACAATGGGTGGAGAATTACAAATATTATAAAAAGTGTTTTTAAAAAAAAGCCTATGGAAGTTGGTGTAGTTGTCAGGAACTTTGTGAAGTCTTTGCAGAGTCTGAAGTTCCTGACTTCGCACCAACTTTGCAGACAAATTAAAACTTCACATCTCTGTTTGTAATCTGCCATCTCGTAAACTGTATCCTTTTGTCTTTATTTTTTTGCAGTTAATTATTTTTACTGTAAAATCAAACAAACAAACAATACATACTACAAAACCACTGACGGTGGAGACAGCAAAACCATCTGATAAATGTAACAATGTGAAATAAGACAAAAAGCTTGGCGCCAGGCTACTGAATCAGTACTGATAACAAAAACACTAGTTAAAAGTGTAAAAAAATGCTTTATTGGAACACATACTTGCAAGCTTCAAATGAGACCCATTCCCCTATAGTCCACAAACATTTCAAGCAGTCAACCGCTGCTCTTTGTCAAGATATACCAAACCATTAGTGATAACCCTATTTCTACTACAGTTGATTTAAGGTGACAATGCCTCAAGCTTCACCAGTCTGCACAAATATCTGCAGATATAGGATAGCAAATACAATTAATCTGTTATCTGTCTCAACATTTATAAAAAAAGCAGTACATACAAAAAATTTTAAGTATAATAAATACATGTGACAGGTACCTTGGACTGTACATCCTGTAATAAATACATTTGTCACCAACACATACCATTGTTAAAAACCCCATTGTAAATAGACAAATCATTAAAAACATTCATGTAATGTAACACGCATAAGGTATAGCTGGAATATGCTGTTATATACATAAAGTATAGTTTCGTATTTACCGTAACAGTAGACATTTGAGATGATCTCTTGCAGCAGGTCATACACTTGGGAAATATTCACCAGAGGGTGCTCTTTCACAGTAGCTTTCACAAGCAGTGTTGACTGGGGGCCCACCCATGATGATGACAGTCCACGCATATGTGTAAATATGTGGGCAGGCCCTAGCGGCCTCAGTTCCCAGCCAGCAACCAGCTAGCGAAGCAGGACATCGAGGGGAACCGAGGAGGCCTGAGGCATCACCCAGTAGGACAATGAGACAGAAGCAGAAGATGGCTGTCCCAGAGAAGGAGGGGGAAGGTGGGTGAGATTGTGACCAGCTGCAAGAGATCCTCTCGAAGATCTACCATTACGGTAAGTACAAAACTGTACTGTCTTCTTCGAGGGTATCTCTTGCAGCAGGTCATACACTTGGGATGATTCCCAAGCAGTCGAGGAGGAAGGGTTGTTAGGACAGGAGGCTCTGGAGAACGGCACAGTCAAAGGTGGCCCGCCGCTTGGAGGCCATCTCAAGACTGTAGTGTCTAGTAAATGTATGGACCGTAGACCAAGTGGCGGCATCACACATATCGGGTATAGAAATGCCCCTGAAGCATACTGCAGAGGCAGAGACAGCTCAGGTGGAGTGTGTGTGCACAGCACCAGGGAGAGGTGATACAGTGTACTAGCCTGCTGGACAGGGCTTGTTTCATGATGGGGTTGTCCTCTTTCCTGGGAGTAAAAGCAATGAAGAGTTGCTTGGATTTATGGGATGGCTTAGTGCGAGCGATGTAGTACTGCAGGATGCGGTGCACATCCAGAGTGTGGAGAAAGGTCTCTTCCGGGTTCGTATGATCAGGATAGAGGAAAGGTAAGTGTATGGACTGGTTTAGAGTAAATTCTGAAACCACTTTTAGAAGGAACTTGGGATTTGTGTGAAGGGATACTCTGTCCTTATGAAAGACAAGATAAGGCTCATGACACATGAGGGCCTGAAGTTACGAGATGCATCTGGCTGAGGTGACAGCCACCAGGAAAAGAGTCTTCCAAGTAAGGAAGCACATCTCACAGGTAGCAGCTGGCTCAAAGGGAGATAGGACTAGTTTTTCCAGAATAAAATTGAGGTCCCAGAGTAGAACTGGATTCCAGATAGGGGGCTTGAGATGCAAAAGACCCCTGAGAAACATCCTGGCAAGATCTATTTGTGCAATCTGCCGGTCCCTGATGGGTTCATGGAAAGCCGAGATAGCAGCCAAATGCACTTTGATAGAGAAGTAGTGTAAACCCTGACTGGATAGGGCAGAGAGGTAGTCCAAAATGTTAGTTAAAGGGCAGGAGTAAGGATCCAGGCTCCTGTCAGCAGCCTATATGGCAAAGCGGTTCCACTTGGCAGCATACATTTTCCCGGTAGATGGTTTCCTGGAGGCCAGAAGAATTGTAGCCACAGAGGAAAAGACGCAATATCGAGCTATAAAGACTTCCTCAGGAGCCAAGCATGCAGATGAAGGGATCTGAGATTTATTTATTTATTTTAATTTTTGGTAACTGAGTAGGCCCACTGAGACTATAAGAATGCCTTTTGCAGGGGCAACCTGGAATTAATTACAGAATAACATAATAACTCAACATGTAGAACAATACAGTTTGAACATTACAACAACCTGGGACAGTGCATAACCCAGAGAAGGACATTTGTGTACATTTATAAAACGACTGAGACAAGAGGGGGATGTGGCACTTCACAGTGGGATGTGGTGACATAGCTTAGTCAAATAAGTCATGTGGGTTACATCATTAATCATGGAGGTTATATCTTATGCAAAACACTTATGAGAAATGAGACTGGGATGGAGGAGGGTCCTGTGGTTCTGTGTGAGCAGGTTGGAAGGGCAGGGGAAGGGGATCCGTTATGGACAGTTGCTGGAGAAGGGGGAACCAGATCTGTAGCAGCCAGAATGGGGCTATCAGAATCAGGGAGGCCCTCTCCAGCTGGAGCTTGAGTAACACTCGTTGAATGAGTGGAACTGTCGGGAAGGCATATAAGAAGCACCTGTGCCAGGAGAGGGACAGGGCATTTATGGAGTTGGTGACTAAGTCTGGGATGATCAAGCAATATTCAGGTAGTCTGTGATTGTCCAGAGAGGTGAATAGATCGATGTCTGGAGTCCCCCACAGTTGGAATATGTCTTGGAGAACCTCCATGGCAAATGTCCACTCGTGGTTCTGTGCGTGACAGCTCAGATGATCCACCACAATGTTTTGGGCTCCAAAAATATGGACTGCTACCAGATGAAGGTGAAGAGAGAGAGGGCCTGATGTCAAACCTTCAAGGCCTCTTGGCACAGGGCTTGTGACTTTGTGCCCCCTTGCTTGCTGATGTAGAACACTATGCAAGTGCTGTCCGATTGGATCAGCAGGAATGGCTGGAAAGCCCGAAGAGCTAGACAGATGGCCCGCATCTCCAGAATGTTGATGTGGAGGGATGCTGCATCTGGTCTCCAATGGCCCTGCGTTTGGTGAGGACCAAGATGGGCACCCCAACCCAGGGTGGAGGCATCCGTCATTAATGTCTGAGTGCGGGGGGGTCAACTGGAAGGGCACACCGATCTGGAGGTGCATAGGATCCAGCCACCAGGAGAGAGCCCGCTGGAGGGCCAGGGGTGATGCAAATGGAGTCTTTAAAGTCCCCCATCTTTTGGTGCCATTGGCGGTGAAGGGCCCACTGAACTGGGCATATGTGTAAACGGGTGTACGGCAAGGTGGAAATGGCTGCCGCCATGTGGCAAAGAAGCCGCATGAATTTGCACGCAGTAATGTGGGGAGCTGTAAGGCACTGCTGTGTGAGGGAGAGGATCTTTTGAATCCTGTCCTCCGGAAGAAAGGCCCTGCCTTATGTGGTACCTAAGAGTGCTTTGATGTATTGGAGGCATTGAGATGATTCCATGTGGGACTTGGCTACATTTACTGTTATGCCGAGTTCCTGGAAGAGCTCCAGGGTGCATGAGAGAGAGTGGAGCAATCCATCCTGAGATGAGGTTTTTATGAGTCAGTCGTCTATGTATGCGAATACACAGTGTCCTCTGTGATAAAGGGCCGTGGCTACTACTGTCAGACACTTTGTGAAGACCCTTGGGGCTGAGGAAAGACCAAAGGGCAAAGCTCAGAGCTGAGGCAATTCTTGATCTGGTGCTCACAAATGGGGAGCATGTACAGGAAATAACGGTCAAGGAGCCACTGGGTGGAAATTACCATTGCACAGTGTGGTTCCAGTTCGATATGGGCAGGGAAAGCATCCAGACAAAGACCAAAATCTAGGATTTTAAGAGGGTGGACTTCAGGAAAATGGGAAAAGTGCTAAGGAGCCATCTGGTGAGCATCAGAGCAGATATGGGGTAGACCAAATGTGGTCCATCATTAAGGAAGGAATACTGGTTGCCACAGACAAGGGTCTTAGGCTCAGGGGGGAAGAACACAAGGGCCAAAGTTCCCAGCTGGTTCAGTTCTGAGGCTGCCCAGGCAGTAAGGGAAAAGAGGTTGGCCTATAGAAAATTCAGGAAGACAAAGAGAGAGAGGTGGATAGGGAAAATTACCTAAGGTTGGCTAGTGAGGCAAGTAAGGAAGTCCAGCGAGCAAAGGTACAGAAGGAGCTGCAGATAGCTGAAGGAATGAAGAAGGAGAGAAGGTTTTTTCGCTATATAAGTGAGAAAAGAGACAAGAAGAAAGGGATGGTTAAGCTTAAGAAAGGGGTGGAGTTGGTACAGGATAATGGGGGAAAAGCAGAGATACTAAATGAATACTTTCTGTTCCATCTTCACCAGGGAGAAGGACGGATCAGTGTCTTCAGGAGGGAAAATAGGAGTGGGGGGGGCATAGATGTAGTGATAGAGGAGGATAGAGTGAGGGAGGGGCTGCTGGCATTGAAGGTGGACAAATCACCAGGCCCGTACAGAGTACATCCAAGGGTACTAAAGGAACTGGCTGAGAAGCTGGCAGGGCCACTGGCAGACCTATTTAATAGTTCACTAGAGGGTGTGGTACTGCAGGACTGGAGAACAGCACATGTAGTGCCCCTCCACAAAAGCGGTCCCAAGGATGACCCAGGGAATTACAAACCAGTCAGTCTGACCTCCATTGTGGGCAAGCTCATGGAGACCATACTAAAGGAAAGGTTGGTGGAATATCTAGAGGAGCAGGGTCTCCAGGATGCGCGGCAGCATGGGTTCATGGGGGGAGATCATGTCAAATGAATTTGATTAACTTCTTTGACTCTGTCACTAAGACAGTAGACAGGGGCCAAGCAGTAGATATTCTCTATTTTCTATCCTCTGGTTGATCAGGAAGTTGGTGGATCTCAGGGTAGGGGAAAAGACAGCCAGATGGGTGAAAAACTGGCTGAGGGACAGAACCCAGAGGGTGGTTGTGGAGGGAGAGTTATCTGGCACAAGAGAGGTAACCAGTGGGGTCCCACAGTGCTTGGTGCTGGGGCCGGTGTTGTTCAATGTCTTCATCAATGACATTGGGGATGGCATTATGGGTAAAATGTGTCTATTTACGGATGACACCAAGCTCTGTGGGAGAGTGGACATAGCTGAAGGGATACAGGATCTACACGAAAATCTGGAAAAGCTGGGGAGATGGTCCAGGATCTGGCAGCTTGGCTCCAATGCCAAGAAATGCAAAGTTATGCATACTGGAGCCAAGAATCCCAGGACAGAGTACTACCTGGGTGGAGTCCAAGTATCTGCATCAGAGGAGGAGGAGGAGAAGGGCCTGGGAGTGATGATCATTAGTGACCTGAAGCACACCATGCAGTGCAAAAAAGCGGCAGTAAAGGCAAACAAGATGCTGGGGTGCATATCTAGGGGGATCACTAGTAGGAGAAAGGAGGTTATACTGCCCTTGTGCGGGTCACTGGTAAGGCTGCATCTAGAGTATGGAGTTCAGTACTGGTGCCCACACCTCAAAAAGGACATTAATCTGCTAAAGAAGGTCCAGAGGAGGGCTACAAAGATGGTAGCAGGTGAGCAGGGTAAGGCATACGAGGAGAGGTTGAGGGCACTGAATATGTACTCCCTGCAAGACAGGAGAGAGAGAGAAGGGACATGATTGGGACCTTCAAATACTTGAAAGGAATAAATAAGGTTGATATGGAGAGTCTCTTTAAGCTGAGTGGCAACCATAACACAAGGGGCACAGTCTTAAGCTGGAGGGTGGGAGGTTTAGAAGGGAGGTCAGGAAGCACTTCTTCACAGAGAGGGTGGTGGACACATGGAATGCGCTGCCGGAAGAGGTCATCTCTTTGAAGACAGTGGGCAGCTTTAAGAGAGGCTGGGAAAGACATGGGGAAGGTAAGGATAATGGGTAGGGAGGAGTGGGGAGGGAGGGCAGAGACAGTAGCTCAAGCTATGGACCCTGCAATATGAGCAGACTAGACAGACCAAATGGCCTTCTTCTGCTGGCTTCTTTGTATGGTCATATGTAATGGTATTCCAGTAGTTGGAACAGGGGGTACTGCGAATGGGCTGCATGTACTTTGATATGGAGGTCTGCGTCTTTCATGTCTAGGGCACATAGTTAGTCCCCTTGCTTTAAAAGAGGTAAGACTGTTTACAGAGTGACCATGTGGAATCTCTTGTACTGGATGAACCAGTTGAGATCCCAAAGATCAAGGAGAGGGCAGTAGTCACCCGTGCATTTGGGGATCAGAAAGAAATGCGCATAAAAGCCCTTGCCTTGCTCGGTTTGAGGCACAGGTTGAACCACCCACTTTTGAATCAAAGAGTGGAGTTTGTCCAGCAGAACAGGAGTGTGGTCTAGCAGGTACAAAAGCTGCCAAGGCGGGTGCAGATGGGGAGTGGCTGTGAACTCCAGAGTACGGCCTGTAAGAATAATTTGCAGTACCCATTCATCTCTTGTAATCTGTTTCCAGGCCTCGAAATAGAGAGAGAATTGTCTGCCCACTGCCTCTGAGGCCTGTGGAGGATGGCAGGGGAGGCTGGCAGAGGAGTCAAAAAGTAGTGGTAGTGGCAGCGGCCGCAGAAGGGGTGGCTCTGCTGCCCTTGGTGGCTGAGGCTGAGGCACTGCCAAGAGGCTGGGCAGATTGTCTTTTGGGTGGTTGGCGGGTCGGGCCTTGCTGGCAAGAGGCATGACGAAACTGAAAGGAGTGAAAGGGTCATCTTTGACAGGAAGACGGCTGAGCATGGTACATCGTGGACCGTCAATGAAAAGTACGGCCCAAGGCCTGTGAGTCATTAAGGATGTCAGTGCCAACAAAAACTAAATAAATAAAAATAATAAATAAATGATTTATGTTTATGTGCCAAAGAGCTTATGCCTCTAAAGGGAGCATTTAAGATGGACTGTTGTACATCAGGTGTAAAACCTGAGACACAGAGCCATGCATGTCGCCAGAGGGAAATACCAGCTGCTGAGGTGCACACAGAGGCATCTACGGCATCGTAGCCCACACAGAGAAGATGCTGAGTGATACTGGCACTCGTCTTAAGGGTAGCTAGCAATTGGTCAGTGTCTGTGGATTAGGGAACCTTTGCTGCTACTTCAGAGGTGGCATCCCAAAGCACTTTCTGGTACTTGAGCATATACCCCCATACAGTTCAGATGTGCATGACCAAGGTGGATGAGGCATCTACTCTTTTTTCCATCAAGTTCATTTTTCTGGACTCCCTGTCAGGAGGCAGAGTACTCAAGTGTTTGGGATGCCTGGTCCTATCATGTGCAGCATTTATGACCACAGAATCAGCCTGTGAAACCATTGCAAAAAGGGGTGGCCGGCAGGGCCCTGGTAAAGGCGACCCACCTTTTTTAGAAATGGGAGGAACCATGTAAGAATGGTGCCAAGCTGCAGGGATGGCATCCTGATAGGCCTGGATAACTGGGAGGGACCACAGTGGCTGGGTCCTCTGGTAAGTCCAAATATTCAGCCAAGTTTTGGTGTTGTTGGTTTTGTTCAGTGGTTGTGAACCCCATGACCTGCTGTAACTGGGGCATAATATCTAAGAAACTGGGGTCATCAGGGGGAAAGCGGGGAGTACAGAGCTTGGGATCCCCCCCCACCAAGGACACAGTAGAGGCGCTACAGGGGGTATGCACCCCCATCATTCTCAGCTGGTTCTTCTTCTTCCTCCTCCTCCATGTAGTCCAAATCCTTCTCCACCATGGCCAGGAGGGAGGGAGGAATAGGAGACTCATGGCGAACCTTCTTGCTGGTGTAACCCCTATTTGCTGCTGTAACCCCCCTGCAAATGGGGGTTCCCAAAAGACTTCCAGGAGCTTGCTTGAATGCTCCAAGCCTGAATGGTGTTTGGCATTTAAGCCATTTATCAGTGAGTGTTTTTAGAGCCTCTGGTACTGTCTCTTTAAGAGCTGTCTGCTTGCAGACATAATTAGTTTGTATGGGGGACTGTGTGCTTCTCTGAGTACCACTCGAGCTGCTGCCAATTCACTTCATTTTGCAGTCACTAGGAGTGCAAAGGAACCTATCTGAAAGATGTAACTGTTTGCCAGAAATTATTTAGAGTAATAATAAAATTACAGTTTGTCTAACCTGCTTTCTTTGCAGTCAGAACTGTGTCTGCTAGTTCCCATTCTAGTTTTGAACTGCTGAACTGGACCAATCAGTGTGGGGTAAGCTAGCTCTAAAATGGTGCCTTGGACGAATCAGAACTTGGACTCATAATCTGAGCCAGCCACAAGAGGATTGTATGGGCAGTGACTCTGGGAGATGTAGTTTAGACTTCAGTGCCTTTTGGACCAACAACAGCAGCAGTCTATTGTGAGTGACAGCCAATCCAGTCAAGAACTGGGAGGAACTCAAAGGAAGAGCCGGTTTTGTCGGTTGGAGTTTCAGTTGAGCTTTGGCAGTGAAGAAGGAAGGAGCCCTGTGCTTTTTCAGTGTGCAGTTTTAGTCAAAACGTGTGTAAGGCCCAGAGTTCCGGTCTGCAGCTTGTTAGGACTGAATCCGTCCTGTAGAAAGAATCAAGGATCTCTGAAGAGTAGAAACCAGGCTCACCCTGTAGAAGACTGGAAGAATTGCTGAAAATTGCTTTCGGTCTGTCAGGAACTGAATCTGCTGTGTGTTCTCCCGGTATTGTGCAGTAATTGCGATCGGGATACAGATGCAGCCTGCCTGGTATAGTGCTTTCTTTTATATAAATGTGTGAAGAGGTTTGTGTACCTCAAGTGAGCCCTGCTGACATTGAAGGACCCTATCTTATTTGGAGGTCGTGAGTACTAATTCAGGGTCGCTCCCTGTTGAATTGCCACATTAAATCCAAATGGAATTACTGTACTGCTGACTGTTTAATTTTCCTTTTCTCATGTGAAAGGGCCCCTACCAGCTGCCACGGTTTGGACTAGCCACTAGGGCTTGGGTACCCAGGGACAGTAACTGATAGGGATAGGCCTGTGCACAGAGCCATAGGTAGATTATTAGAGTGATAAGCTAATTAACCTGATTTCCCCTGTCCTTGTTATATCCCCAAATAAATCAGAGCTGCTTGTTTCAGCAAAGTTATACTGCCTGAGGTATTTGTCTATGTTAAAGTACTGTACTGTGATTGTTGCACTGTATCTCATTTCACAGGAGGTCCCAGTGCGGAACCAGTCCTGGGGTAAGTGTATACTGTGAAGGTAATTCTGATATATTGTGTGGGCCACTAGTGGGAAGAAAGGGGTTGCAGTGTCCCAGAGGGCTGTGACCAAGTTAGTTTAACTATTGCAAACCCTGACCTCTGGGTGGAGGCACCCGCCATTGGATCCAGGCCCCTCAACCTGTTAGTGGCAAATCAGGCAGGGTAGTAGCCCTGGGATAGCGCCATCTAGGGGTTACATCTTGAGGCTCACCGCTGGGATTGTGTGTCCTCTAGTGGCCATATTTAAACCACTGTTAAGAAAAAATGGGTACCCGACAGAAGTGGCTGTGCACCGGCTGGTGGAGTGGTGTACTGGGAGGAGATCGACCCCAAAATGCTATGCTTATCCTGGACATCCCCTGGTATCAATGGACACTGTGCAGGAGTACTTTCAAGGTGGAAGGTTTACAAAACCCTGTGGTGGTGGGTCGGCATGCCAATCTGCTCACCCACACTTCCTGGCCCTAGTAGAGTTTAAGGATCCCATAGATAGCTCCAAAGTGCCACAGACCATTACCCAGAGGGAGCCCTCACTGCTTGAGAGTGATAACTAAGGACAGTAAAGACCCGGGGGAATCAGCCCCCACCACTATCTGAAACTTTGAGGAGAAATTTGCTGAATGGTTGCTGGGAGAGGGAAAACTGTGGAGGACTTGAAGAAACTATTCTTGCCACCTGGGGTGTTCCTCCCCAACACCCTCTCCTGCTCCAGTGCCCGTAATGATGGCTGAACCAATGCAGACTCCTATTTCTGCACCTGCCATTAGTCACGACTCTTACCGAGGTTGAGGATCTTTCTGGCACCTCCCACCCCCAAGGGAGGATGACTGGGAGACCTGGATAGACTATGTTGCCCCCCAAGTGCTAGAATGGCAAAGCTCGGAAGGCGAAAAGCGAAAGAGGGTTAGTGAGAGCCTCCGAGGTCCTGCCCTGGCTACCATCCGTGCTAAACGGGCCAGTAACCCTGAAGCGACTGCACAGGCCTATCTTGAGGCCTTGGAGAATGTGTATGGGAGCCCAGATTCTGATGAGGACCTATGGTGGAGAGTAAGAAATGCACAACAGTACCAAGGGGAGTTGTTGTCTTGTGTATGTCTCTCGGCTGGAAAAATTGTTGCAAGAATGCCTCAGAAAGGGTAGTTTGCCAGCGATTGAACTGGACCGAACCAGACTGGACAGAATCCTTAAGTCTGCCCCTTCTCAGAACTGCTGTTGCTTCAGTTACGCCTGGCAAATCGACTGGAATCCCACCCTCCCTATGATGAGTTAATGAGAGAAATTCGAGGAGTTGAGAAAAGGCGACCTCGAGGTACCTGCACCAACAGCTGTGGCTACGACCGAGTGACTGAGGTGACCCATCAAGTGAAGTTCAGGGCAGAGGTTGACAGTCAATGAGTGCTCTGACAAGGAAAAGATATGCCACAATGGGGCGAACTGTTGAGAGAGATCCGGAATTCAAAAACAGTCCCTTTATGAAGGCCACGCCTGCAAGTACGGACCCTGACCTATATCCGACTGCATCTGCTAAGGGGTGGGGTACCCACCCATGTATCTCCTGCTGATAACAGCTCCAAACTCAATTCCTTGACCATGGAAGTGGAGAAACTGACGAGATGTCTCCAAATGCTTATCACGCCAGCAGACAGAGATGGCACCCAGGTTTCCAGTTAGTAATACCCCGCCTGGCTCCCAGTGGCGCCTCGGCCAGCTCAAACTCCAGAAAGTATGTTTTGCTATAATTGTGGGAAAGATGGGCACATGAAAAGGAATGCCAGTCCCCAAAAGACACTGACAAAGTTGCATATAGGCTACAAGAGAGCTTCGGAGAAGAAATCAGTGGTTAAGAGGTGCACTACATGATCCCAGTGAGGGCACCAAAATGCTAATTCACGCCCTTTTGTGGCAAGGTCAGTTGCCCAGGCCCCCTACTCACCTCTCCAGACTGGTCCAGAATAGTGGGTCCCTCCATGGAGACCACTGTAAAGGTGAATGGAGTGTCTACAAGAGCTGTATTAGACAGTGGCTCCCAAGTGACAATTATGTTCCAGGATTGGTATCAGAAGCATTTGTCAGGCGTACCTTACAACCATTAGAAGGACTGCATGTATGGGGTTAAGTGAGAAGGCCTACCCTATTCGGGTATATCCGAATTTGGCTGTCTTTCCCCACCTCCGTGGCTGGAGTGGCCGAACAAGTAGAGACCCTAGCCTTAGTGTGTCCCCACTGGACTGTATGATGGTGTCCCTTGTTGATTGGAACAAATGCTCATATGTTCGGAAGGCTGGCACAGTTGTGTTATGAAAAACAGGGTCAAAGACTAGTAGAGCTTTAAGAGTTCCGGCTTTAATTAAGAAGGCCTATGAGGCACAGAGAGATGCTGAAAAAACAGAACCAGAGGAACGGTCGAATTGTATGGAAGAAGGATCCTGAGTCTCTGATCCTGGCGCAAATGCCCAGTGTACCTTACAGGAGAGGTCCGTATCAGAAAGGATGTTAAGAATAAAATATTAATGTTGGATGCACCAGGCGATGGAAAATTGCCAGAGGGACTGCTGGTCAAGCCTAGTATTTTGCCTGCTAGAGCCCACGCTTATGCCAGAAGGGTAATGGTCCAAGTTTATAATGTGTCTGAAAGAGACATTCGAGTAAATAGAGGTTGCATCCTGGCTAATGTGCATTGTGCAGACACTGCAGTGCTACCCAGCAGCAAGAGTTCGAGGAAGAATGACAGAGTAACGCCTGACTTGTTTGATTTCGCGACTCCCGCTGCCAGCTGAATGGAAAGTGAGGATCAGTGAGAAGCTTGCCCAGAGAGACCAGGTGTTTCTTTAAAGGAATGGGATGTGGGATGCGTGCAAGGAGCTGAGCACAATATCCGGCTGCATGACGAAGACCATTTCGTGAGAGGTCTCGACGCCTGGCACCTGCTGACATAGATGATGTGAGGCGGCATCTGCAAGAGATGTTAGCTGCTGGTGTAATACAAGAATCCAGAAGCCCTTATGCTTCCCCATTGTGGTAGTGAGGAAAAGAATGGAACAGTAAGGATGTGTGTGGATTATCGCACCTTAAACCGGGCGGACTATCCCTGATCAGTACACAATGCCCGCATTCAGGATGCTTTGGACTGCCTAAGCGGGAGCAAGTGGTTCTCTGTGCTGGATCTCCGCAGTGGGTACTACCAGATCCCGATGGCCCCAGAGGACCGTGAGAAGACTGCCTTTATCTGTCCGCTTGGCTTCTATGAATTCATGAGGATGCCTCAAGGGATTTCAGGTGCCCCAGCCACTTTTCAACGATTGATGGAGCGTGCAGTGGGGGACATGAACTTACTAGAGTGCCTGGTATACCTAGATGATGTTATTGTGTTTGGCAGCTCACTGGAGGAACATGAAAGCAGATTATTTAAGGTATTGGACCGACTGGAGGACTTTGGCCTTAAACTGTCCATTGATAAGTGTCAATTCTTTCAAACATCAGTAAAGTATGTGGGACACATAGTATCCACCGAGGGAATAGAGACCGACCCAAGTAAAGTTGAGGCCTTGACCACCTGGCCACAGCCCAAAATCTAAAAGAACTGCAAAGATTCCTGGGATTCTGTGGTTATTATCGCGCTCATCAAGGACTATTCAAGAGTGATCCGCCTTTACTTAACTCACTCAAGGGTATCCCCCAACCCACAAAAATACCAAAGTCAGCTCCCTCAAGACTGAAAGAGTGTATTTTCATCCAAGTGAAGTATTTGGGGCCCGCTGGACTCCTGATTGTGAGACTGCTTTTCATGAGATCATATATCAACTTACCCATGCTCCAGTGCTGGCCTATGCCGATCCAAGAAAACCTTACGTCCCTGCACACTGATGCTAGCTTGCAAGGGTTGGGGCTGTGTTGTACCAAGAGCACGAGAATGGCCTGAGACCAGTGGCCTTTGCCAGTAGAAGCCTGACCCCATCCGAAAAGAACTATCCTGCATATAAGTTAGAGTTCCTAGCTTTGAAGTGGGCTATTGTTGACCAATTCCATGAGTACTTGTATGGGGCTAAATACTAGTAAAACTGACAATAATCCTTGACCTATGTGCAGACCTCAGCTAAGTTGGATGCCACTGGCCATAGGTGGCTTTCTGCATTATCTACATATGACTATGCTCGAATACCGAGCAGGTCTGAACCACATAGATGCTGATGCTCTCTCCGGAGGCCTGTTCCCCAGAATGATTGGGTCCGATGGCAGAACCTGACATTCGGGCACTCTGCCGAAGTTTGACAGGAGGAACAAATGTCCACGGACGCAGTGGACTGCATGGTGGATTGCTTGGGAGCCTCTGAGAATTGCATACCTGCTGCTTATTGCCACTTTTCTGCAATAGACATTGGTGCACTGCCTCAGCTGGACAATGACAGTATTCGCGGGCTCAATCCCGCGATCCCATGATCAAAGCAGCTTTAGAAGCCCTCTATGCAGGAAAAGATGTGTCCGCATACCACTGATTTGAGAACTGCACTGTATACAAAGAAGGTCCTAAGTTGAAACTGATCAATAAACTGTTATACAGAGAAACAGTAGACAGAGGGGACAAGTAGACAACAACAACTAGTGCTGCCCACTGCCTTCGAGACTCAGTACTGAGGTCCTTGCACAACCACATGGGGCACCTTGGTATAGACAGAACACTTGACTTGGTGAGATCCAGATTCTATTGGCCTAAGATGGGGGCTGATGTGGAGCAACACATTCAACTTGTAGTCGCTGCTTACAGAGGAAAGCTTTTGCCCCAGAGGGCTGCCCCTTGTTAACATCACCACCAGTGCACCCATGGAGCTGGTCTGTATTGATTTTCTGAGTTTGGAGTCAGATCAAAGAAATATCAGTAATGTGCTGGTGGTCACTGACCATTTCACGAGATATGCCCAAGTTTCCACCAAAGACCAGAAAGCATCCACTGTGGCCAAAGTACTTGTAGAAAACTTTTTGTTCACTATGGGGCTCCACAAAGAATCCATTCTGATCAAGGGAGAGACTTGAGAGTCGTCTGATCAAAGAGATGCTTTCTCTGTGGGAGTGCGAAAGTCCAGAACCACTCCTTACCACCCCAGGGGACCCACAGCCTGAACGTTTCAACCGCACTTTGTTAGATATGCTAGGCACCTGCACCCAAAGGACAAGCCTAGATGGAGCCAACAAATTAGCACCCTGGTACATGCTTATAACTGCACCAAAAGTGATGCCACTGGATTCTCCCCTACCGCCTGATGTTTGGAAGAGAAGCTCGACTACCAGTAGATGTGTGTTTTGGGGTCTCTCCTGATGGGGTTCAAGCTGACAACTATTTACAGTATGTGCAAAAGTTAAAGGCCCAGCTAACTCATGGCATCAACTGGCTCAAACCATGGCTGCCAAAAGAAATCTGGCCAACAAAGAAAGGTATGATAAAAGGTGAAAGCACAGGAACTCCAGGAGGGAGATCGGGTATTGCTAAGAAATCTGGGACTGCATGGCAAGCACAAGATTGCTGACAGATGGCACCATCTCCTCACATTGTAGTGGGCAAACTAGATGATCTGCCAGTGTACAAAGTAAGGCCTGAGAATAATTCAAAGATGTAAAACAATGCATAGAAATCATTTACTGCCCATTGACAAATCCTGATTGAGTCTGAGCCCCAGAAGATGCCCCTCTGGACCAGTGACTAGAGCTGCTGCTAAGAAAAGATCAAGAAAGTCTGCACCTACAGAAGCAAAGTTAAAGTGTTCCCTCCACAAGTCCCAGTTGAGCATGACTGTCAGTCCATATCAGAAGAAAGTGAGAGTGACTTTGAATACTATCCTTCTTACTAACTGAGTCAATTGTTTCGGGCAATCCCTAGTCAATACTGGAGACAAAGCTGGGCCTTCTGACTGTCTAAGCCCCCAGCTTCATCCCTGGAGCCAATGCTCCCAGAAAGTGAAGTGCAAAGCATCAGATCAGATGAAATGGAATCATTGTGCATGGTTGAACTGTTTGAGCTTAGGGAGGAAAATGATAGATTGGGGCAGACTGGTGATACACGAACAAGAAGAGTATTTTGAGTGCCCTGACAGTCCACTGCCAGTGTCCAGCCTCCATGCGAGCCAAATGTTGTGGACTCAGAAACTGTAACCCTGGAGCTGAAAGTGCCCCAAGTTCCCAGCCTCTCTACCCCATAGAGACTCCCCTGACAAGTGAGGACAATGCTGAAAATGAGGCTCAGAGTGCAGAGACTATAACAGTTCCCCCTAGAAAGACTGGTCGAGCTGTAAAGCCTGTGGTGCACCTCAGTTATGATTCACTTGGGAGGCCTGTGGACTTGCCTCTCAATGTTGTCCATAAAGGAGTGTATGTGTCCCCGAGCTCATTGCCCAAACTGAGCATCAGTGCTAACTCCAAGTTACTTGTGTTGCCCTTCTATATGGTGCCCTTGCCCCATCCAGCCCCAAGGTAACTGATAGGAAGGGCCCCTCTTCAGGTTTCATGTACAAGAGGTAATAACTTGAGTTATGGTACAATGTGTATGTAATACTGTGTAAAGTGTGACGTACTGCAATGTTTCAGAAATGTGTTCTTGGTAAAATGATATATTGACTGATGATTACATGTGCGAGCCTAATGCAAATGTATATGGTTGCAGTTGAAACTTATGGGGGTACTTGCTTGACGCGGACGTCAAGCTTTCCCAGGCCAAGAAGGGTGTAACCCCCCTGCAAATGGGGGTTCCCAAAAGACTTCCAGGAGCTTGCTTGAATGCTCCAAGCCTGAATGGTGTTTGGCATTTAAGCCATTTATCAGTGAGTGTTTTTAGAGCCTCTGGTACTGTCTCTTTAAGAGCTGTCTGCTTGCAGACATAATTAGTTTGTATGGGGGGACTGTGTACTTCTCTGAGTACCACTCGAGCTGCTGCCAATTCACTTCATTTTTGCAGTCACTAGGAGTGCAAAGGGAACTATCTGAAAGATGTAACTGTTTGCCAGAAATTATTTAGAGTAATAATAAAATTACAGTTTGTCTAACCTGCTTTCTTTGCAGTCAGAACTGTGTCTGCTAGTTCCCATTCTAGTTTTGAACTGCTGAACTGGACCAATCAGTGTGGGGTAAGCTAGCTCTAAAATGGTGCCTTGGACGAATCAGAACTTGGACTCATAATCTGAGCCAGCCACAAGAGGATTGTATGGGCAGTGACTCTGGGAGATGTAGTTTAGACTTCAGTGCCTTTTGGACCAACAGCAGCAGTCTATTGTGAGTGACAGCCAATCCAGTCAAGAACTGGGAGGAACTCAAAGGAAGAGCCCGGTTTTGTCGGTTGGAGTTTCAGTTGAGCTTTGGCAGTGAAGAAGGAAGGAGCCTGTGCTTTTCAGTGTGCAGTTTTAGTCAAAACGTGTGTAAGGCCCAGAGTTCCGGTCTGCAGCTTGTTAGGACTGAATCCGTCCTGTGAAAAGAATCAAAGGATCTCTGAAGAGTAGAAACCAGGCTCACCCTGTAGAAGACTGGAAGAATTGCTGAAAATTGCACTCGGTCTGTCAGGAACTGAATCTGCTGTGTGTTCTCCGGTATTGTGCAGTAATTGCGATCGGGATACAGATGCAGCCTGCCTGGTATAGTGCTTTCTTTTATATAAATGTGTGAAGAGGTTGTGTACCTCAAGTGAGCCCTGCTGACATTGAAGGACCCTATCTTATTTGGAGGTCGTGAGTACTAATTCAGGGTCGCTCCTGTTGAATTGCCACATTAAATCCAAATGGAATTACTGTACTGCTGACTGTTTAATTTTCCTTTCTCTGTGTGAAAGGGCCCCTACCAGCTGCCACGGTTTGGACTAGCCACTAGGGCTTGGGTACCCAGGGACAGTAACTGATAGGGATAGGCCTGTGCACAGAGCCATAGGTAGATTATTAGAGTGATAAGCTAATTAACCTGATTTCCCCTGTCCTTGTTATATCCCCTAAATAAATCAGAGCTGCTTGTTTCAGCAAAGTTATACTGCCTGAGGTATTTGTCTATGTTAAAGTACTGTACTGTGATTGTTGCACTGTATCTCATTTCACAGGAGGTCCCAGTGCCGGAACCAGTCCTGGGGTAAGTGTATACTGTGAAGGTAATTCTGATATATTGTGTGGGCCACTAGTGGGAAGAAAGGGGGGTTGCAGTGTCCCAGAGGGCTGTGACCAAGTTAGTTTAACTATTGCAAACCCTGACCTCTGGGTGGAGGCACCCGCCATTGGATCCAGGCCCCTCAACCTGTTAGTGGCAAATCAGGCAGGGGTAGTAGCCCCTGGGATAGCGCCATCTAGGGGTTACACTGCTATCCCAAGGCATACTACCCCTGCCTACATGACCAGATGCAGGTTGAGGGGCCTGGGTACTAGAAACGGGTGCCTCCACCCAGAGGACAGGGTTTGTGGTAGTGTAGCTGACCTGGGTACAGCCCTCCAGGACACTGTTACCCCCCTCTTTTCCCGCTAGTGGCCTAAATGGTTCACAGAATACACAATTGCAATTTGCCCCTGACAGCAGTTTTAACCCCACACTTGTTACACTTACCACCAGGGCTGGTTCAGCTGGCCCGGCCCTGGAGACCCCCCCTGTAAAATAAGTTTTAGCAAAACAACCAACAGTACTTCGATGCTGTTCATACGGAGGTACACTGCAACCAGTTTAAATGCAAAAAGATTTAGATCTGATTTATTCAAGGGGATGTAACAAGGAAGGGGGCAAAATCTAGTGGTTGATTCAATATCTTAATAAGTCAGATTATAAGGCATGCACTCAAAGGTCCCTGTAACCATACCTCTCAACCTCCTGCCTCATAAATCAGGAACAAGGCTTAAAAAAATCAGGGACAAAGGACCAAAATCAGGGACACTACTTCAAAATTGGAGATATCCATTCAGGAAGCTGGTAGAATAAAGGGCTTAGTGTAAAATGCATTTTCTAAAGAAAAACAAGCCTGAAACTTTAATGTTTGACATTAGTTTGTGCTTATAACCCCCGTTGTTTGGTCACGGAAACACAATTTTTAGGAGGGACAGAGTAAAATTTTGAGGCAAAATCAGGGACATCCCTGAAAATCAGGGACAGTTGAGAGGTATGCCTGTAACACAGTCACACACACACTCTGGGTACCCAGTTGGAGTTACAGCTTGCCTGAAGCATTGCCCAGGGTAGGCTGGCGTTACAGCTAGTTGGGGCCCTGTGATGGAAAGAAAACATGCATGCACTTTAACCCACAATTTGTAATCCGGAGCCAGATGGCTCAGTCCCAAAATGATTCGCAATAACAATTAAATCAGTTGACACACTTTGATTTGAGCTTTGGTGCAGGGAGCTACACTGGTGTTTACTCACGCTACCCACTACAGGATGCAGGGTGGATGAAATGGAGACCTCAGGATGAAGTGCTGGATTGTCAGGAGAAGCAGGGCCCACACAAAGAACCATGGTGCCGATTCCGTTCATTGGTGTTGAGCAGGGAATGAAATCCCCAGGTGGGTCTTTCGTCGGTTGTTTCTCTGCGCCATTAGCGGGTCTGGGCCGAGGCGGCAATGCCCAGACCGGGTGAACAATTCGGAGACAGTCTGGTAAGTGCTGGACATAGCTTCCAGCAAGTGTGACACATTCAAGCAGTGGGGAACCAAATCATGACCCACTATCAGCATTCAGCACACTTACAGTAAAAGCAAGGTAAATACCACAGTTCGGATGACAGTCCAGTTGCAACTCACAGTGTCCCTGCGCAAACCATACGCTCTGCAGCAGTCCCAAGTCCTGACAGGCTGATCGCACTGAGGCAAATCTTTGGTCCACTTCAGGAGGATTCAGTTTGTCACAAATCAGGATCCGATCACAAAAGCTGCAAATTCAGAAGAAGTCTTATCGGGCTCAAGGTCTCTTCACTTATGAAGACGGTAGCAGGCAGGCCAAACACAGCCTTCCTGATGATTTCCCCTGCGTACCACACAGGAGCAGCTGCTCAAATCACTCGAGCTGTTCACTCTTTCAACTCTAACTTCAGACTGACTCACTGCTGCAGGCAGCTTGGGACTTTCCCAGAGATCCAAAAGGTTTGATTCGTCAATTCATCTGTCTGTCACAGGTAGGGCTCCCCCTCCAGGTCCATTTAGGCGCCGACAGTAAAAAACTACAATTCCTACAGAAATTCACTCCCACAAGGTCCCAGGGGACAGACTCCATTTTAGGGTCCCCAAAGGTACTGATTGGTCCAAACTAGCAGTCCAGAACCAAGATGGTGGTGATTGACAGAAATGTCCATGCTGTAAAGGAAGGCAGGTTAGACAAACTACAATATCTTTACTATCACAGCAGATAATCAGTAAACAGTCACAGTTCTAAATAAAGCTCCCTCTGTGCAATTAGCGATGGCAGAATGGAGCAAAAATACAGCAGCCCGTACAGAACTCGAGCCTGAAACTACTCAGCCCCTACCCAGTTTAATTATACTCTACAAAAGGGGCAGCTCTTAAAGAGACAGGCATGGCTAACAGGGCACTCACATGCAGACACTTTAAATGGCTAGGACACAGAATGCCAGCCTGGCAGTGGGCATTTAGGCAAGCCCAAGGAAGACTTTTGGGAACCCCCATTTGTAGGGGAGCTACACTGGGAGAGGTCAAGGGAGACAAGTGGGTGGAGCTGGAGGATGTTGTATGGCCTGCATGACTTTCAACACCGTTTTGATCACAGAGGCAATATTGACAGTGGGAGTCATCAATGACACCAAAGAGGAAGGAGGAGGAACCTTCATGGACCCCACAGAGGGGATCAGCCTAGGCTGTGGATGGGGCCGAGAGCCTGAAACCTGAGAAACAATGCCTGAGGTCTTGACTGATGAGCTGTGATAGGAAATGGGCTGCGATGGCAGTGGCAAGGACGGTAAGTCTATTGAGGCCAAACCCTGACCCATGCTAGAGGGCCGGGAAGGGTCAGAAAAGGGAGACATCGATGAATGCCAGAAAGCAGAGGCCATCGACAAAGGCCCCAGTCCCAAGTTGGAGGGACGGGTCATCGACAAGGGTTGAGAATTCATCAACAGAGGGGCCTGATCTGTATGCAAGACCGACAAAGCCATGGAGAAGTGCAATGATGAAAGCACCGGCAAGGTGCTCGTCAATGGAGGAGGTTCTTGATCTCTTCAGGAGGCCTGATAGCTCTGGGATAAGGCCACCAAGACCATCTGTTTTTTTCTGTACTGGAATGGGAGAGATCTGAGCCGTCGTCTGGGAGGTGGAAACCATCGATGGCTGAGGATCCTTACCATTGTCACTTTTGGCCTTGTCTTTGTCTCAGTGCTTCTGCTTAGATAAGGAACAGTGCTTCGACTGGGAGGCCTGGGAGCTCATTGACGGGAACCGAGATGAAGAGGAGCGAGACTGCAATACCTTTTCTAGGAGAACCACCTTCTGCTTCATGATGTAGGATTCCAGTTCTTGCAGTCGTTGACAATGTGTAGCCTGGCTGAATTCTTGACAGTGAGGACAGGAATGAATGTTGTGGGCAGCTCCCAGACACCGAATACAGAGAGAGTGGTTGTCAAACCTGTAGATCTTTCTTCCACAATGGCACGTGCAGAAAACGAAATCCAAAATGGACATAAGGAAAAAAAAAGTGAACTTTCCTCGTCGAAGGTAGCATTGACACACTTGTGGCGAAAGCAGCATGTGAAGCGAGCTGGGAGACGTCTCGGAAAGAACTGAGATCGCTAGGAGCCACCCACATATTTATACACATGCATGGACTGACATTATCATGGGCGGTCCCCAGTCAACACTGCTGGTGAAAGTTATTGTGAAAGAGCGCCCTCTGGCGGACATTTCCCAAGTACATGACCTGCTGTAAGATATACCCTCAAAGAAGATTATTGATTCTTACTGAAGTACTGTATCATTGCGAACACAGATAATATGGCTACCAATATTAGGAAGTGATACAGTAAAGATACTTCAGCCTTATTACACATAAGCCACAGTAAGAATACTAAGTCCAAGATATAACCATGTCTGTGGGTTGCAATAGTAACAACTTGTGCGAGGCTCAGCAAATCCATCGTCTGCAGAAAGTCTTGTCCAAATTGCAACAGTTCATCATCAAGCCAAGCACTGAAGTCCCCCAGAACCAACCATCTGGGTGACTCCAGTAATGTCTTGGCAATGAAGTCTGTCACCTCCTGCAGAAATTTCCTCTCATACCGCAGAGGCTGATACATCAGAAGGATTCTGCAACCGGCACCTGAACCTCCACATACAGCCACGCATTTAAACTGCAAAGTAGACCCCACTGGGTGCACCGAAAAGTTCAGGTTGGATCTAAAACAGATGGCCACACCCTCACCCCTGTGATCCCTCCTCAAGCAGTGAACCACAGAGAAGCTGTCTGGGATTGATGCCTTCAAGAATTTGCTGATGTCATCACTCAGCCAGGTGTCTGTGATGCAAGCTAGGTTGATGGAGGAAATCACGTCTGCTATAATTGCAGTCTTGTTTCTGATTGATCTGGTATTGCAATGCACCACCCGAAGGGACATGCAGAGGCTAACTGCCCACTCAGTCCGGAGGGAGCCCTGGGTATGGGAATCAAACATGTCTGGCCTCTCCCTTGATTCCATTTTGCCCCAAGACGCCTCCTAGTCTCACCACCCTAATATTGCTCTTCCCACTGGGAATCCCCATAACCTCCCCCCACCTCCTCACAGTGCTCAAAATAATGTCCTACTGCTGTGTGATCCTGCACCTAGAACATGCTTGAAAAAGTGTTGTTTCACCCACTCAGTGCATTTTCCCAGAGAAATATTCTAATTAACAAAATCAAGGAAGCAATAAGTAAAAATCTGGGGCCAATTAGAATGACTACTCAAATATTAATTACTAATTTGGCTCCTTACAATTATGTTGACACAAACTGGCCGTTTCTAGGTCATTGGAAGTGGTAGTTAAAATGTAATGTGCACTTAACATGCACTTATTCACACTGGAAGGGTCATTCAGACACACTTAAATCTTGTAATTACTCACATAAAAAATCTCCTCATTACATGACGATTCCCAGTACATGTGTAGCAGCTGAAAGGGAATTCAGCACAAATATGCTTTGTCAGACAATTAGGAAAAAAAGATGACAAATTGTTATGTTAGTGGAAGCAGCATGGTCAAGTGTCTGGAGTATAGGTTTGGGGATCAGGAGATCACAGGCTCAAACACATCGAGGGCCAAGAACTCAAGGTGTGACCTCCCAGTGTTCCAGCTGTGGAAATGGGCAGAAGCAGGACCCAACTCAAAATGAGATACTGCTCCTCAACTGAGCTATCCTAGGTAAATAAATAGCAAAATAATCTAACTGCTCGTAGCAAAACAAATCCATTTCACAGTAACATTTTCACTTCTACCTCACACTGTACCGCTCATTTTACAAAGGTGAAAAGGATATTATGGAACAAAAAGAAATACATCAGGAGTCGAAGTGAAGAAACATTACGCCACTTTACAGGTCCTTTGTTAGGCCCATTTTGAACTATGGGAACCCAGTATGGTGTCCTCTCAATAAGGGAGATATTGGGCAAATCAAGAGAGTACAAAGACAGGCCACTAAAATCATAGAATCATAGAACTTGATGGCAGAATAAGACCCCATGGTCCATCCAGTCTGCCCTTACCCCCAGACTACCGCCTCCCTCCCTGAGAACCCACCCCTCCCCCTTGTAGCCCTTATGCCTCTCCCAAGCCCTCCTGAATCCCAGCTCTGTCTCCACCCCCACAACCTCCTCCAGAAGCCTGTTCCAGGCATCCACCACCCTCTCCATAAAGAATCGCCCCCTCACGTTCCCCCTGTAGTGTCCCCCTTGTAGTCCCAGGCTATGCCCTCTAGTAGTGGTGTCCTTCATTTTGAATAAGCCCCCTGTGCCCCCTTTGTTTAACCCCTTGATATATTTGAAGGTCTCAGTCATATCCCCTCTCT
This sequence comes from Neoceratodus forsteri, assembly GCA_016271365.2. Lineage (NCBI taxonomy): Eukaryota > Metazoa > Chordata > Ceratodontiformes > Ceratodontidae > Neoceratodus > Neoceratodus forsteri. The sequence goes on from CM057459.1 coordinate 325,813,767, forward strand.
CTCCCTTCTGGTCTCCAGGGTGCACAGCCCCAGCTCGCAGCATCTCTGCTCATATGGTTTGCCTTTCATCCCTAGCACCATCTTGGTCGCTCTTCGCTGAACCCTTTCAATCAGTTCCATGTCCTTTCACAAGTGAGGCCTCCAGAAGTGGACTCCGTACTCCAGATGCAGTCTCACCATCGCCTGGTACAGGGGCACTAGGACTTCCCTCCTCCTGCTGGTGATTCCCCTGCCAATACTAGCCAGCATCCCATAGGCCTTCCCCACCATGTTAGTACACTGTTTCCCCACCTTAAGGTCGCTAGAGACTACTATACCCAGATCCTTCTCCTGCTCTGTTGCCCTGATTCCCTCTCCTCCCATGTTGTGCTCTGTCCTCAGGTTACCATGTTCCAGGTGCATAACCGCACATTTCCTGATGTTAAATTTTAGTTGCCAGATCTCTGCCCACCCTTCTAGTGCCCTTAGGTCCTGCCACATGTCCTCCACTCCACCCTCAGTGTCCACCCTATTGCAGATTTTTATATCATCTGCAAAGAGCGCCACTCGTCCTTTCAGTCCATCCATAATGTCGACTATATAGATACTGAAGAGGAGTGGCCCCAACACCGACCCCTGGGGTACCCGCTCGTCACTTGTTCCTCACTAGAGTGCTTCCCCCCTCACAACCACCCTCTGGGTCCTGTCTGCTAGCCAGCTTTGCACCCAACTAGTTATTTTGTCCTCCACCCCCACACTTTCCAATTTATTGACCAGTCTTCTGTGGGGGGATGTTGCTGAAGGCCTTATTGAAGTCCAGGTAGGCCACATCCACCGGGGCATCCCCCCCGTCTATCTCCTGCATCACTCAGTCAAAAAATTCAATAAGATTGGACTGGCATGACCTCCCCCTAGTGAACCCGTGCTGGCTGTTCAGCAATCCAGTGCCCTCTAAGTACTGTGCCACCCTCTCCCTGATGAGTGCCTCTATGACCTTCCCCCTCACTGCGGTAAGGCTGACTGGACGATAGTTCTCCTTTACCTCTCTACCCTACACCCCCCCATGTACTGACACAACTGTGGCTCTTCTCCAATCCTTCTGCACTTTTCCAGAGTCTAAGGACAGGTTGAATAGGCTTGCTAGTGGGGCAGCTAACTCCTCTCTTAGCTCCCAGATCACCCTCGGATGCAGTACATCTGGGCTCATTGCCTTGTCCACTTTCACCCTTCCTAGTTCATCCCTGACTCTCTCTATACTAAATGGACCCTTCTCTACCCCCTCCCCCCTCTTCATCAACCTCGAACCCTCCCTTGTAAAATGTTAGCAGAAATAACCTGTTCAACTCTTCTGCTTTCATGTAGTCATCCTCCAGTGGCTCCCCCCCTCCCCAGAGCCTTGCGATCCCTTGAGTAGTCTTCCTCCTTTCCCTCACGTACCTAAAAAATGTATTTTGCCCCCCCTCTGCCTGTCTCGCAATCCATTCCTCCGTGGTAGCTTTTGCCTTCCTAATCTCTTTCCTCACTATCCTCCTTGATTCTCTGTAGGTTTCCCTGTCCTCCTCCTCCTCCTGCGCTTTTTTGTATTTCCTAAATACCCTTTGCTCCACTCCTGCTGAACTATAGAGGCCTCCTGCTTTTTGCTCCCTTCCTTACCCTCCTTATACACCTGTGTGTGGCCTCCTTGACCTGGTCTCTAATAGCCCCCTATAGGTCCTCCACTTCCTCTATATCCCCTATTTCACCCATTGCTTCCCCCACTATCCTTCTCATCTTGTTAAAGTCTGCAACCCTTAAGTCCAGTACTGTCGTGTTGGTCCGAAGCACCACCCTGCCCACCCTCACCTGAAACCTGATGATACTATGGTCGCTATTACCCAGCTCCTCCCCCACCACCACCACCTCCTCTACGTTCTCCCCATTTGTTAGGAGCACATCCAGTAGGTTGAATACCCTTGTTGGTTCCCTGACTAGCTGCTTAAGGAAAGCCCCCTGTACCACTTCCAGAATTTCCCTGCTTCTAGTCGTAGCTGCATCTGGGATGGACCAGTCAATATCTGTTATGCTGTTATGGAAGGTTCAGGTCCCTCACCAGTAACGTTTCTCCTTTTTGAGCTTCCCTCACTATGTTCTGCGTCATCTTCCTGTCCTGCTCCTCCCCTTGGGTGGGTGGTCTGTACACCACTCTAAGCCTCAACAACTCCCCATACCTTCTGCCTGGTGTTGCCCATAATAATTCAGTCTCTCCATCGCCCTCCCTCTCCTCCAACACCTTCACATCTTCCCTTATATACAAGGCCACCCCTCCCCCTCTCCTGTCCTTCCTGTCCCTCCTGATCAATCTGAACCCTGGAACCTCTACCTCCCATGTGAGGAGCTCCGTCCACCAGGCCTCCATAACTGCTATTATGTCCAGCCTATCATGTTTGCCAGGCTTCTGGCATTGACTGCCATGCCCCTCCACCATTGCCCCCTTCTATAGATTCCACCATTGGCCTGCTAGATCCCTAGTCTTCAATTCTGTCCTGGGGGTGTCATAACCCCACTCAGCAGGTCAGCCTTCTACTCCCAAAGTGCCAACCTCTGAGTGTAGAATTATGAACAGTTAACAGAATAAGGTAACCCTCTTGTCTGTTTTGTGGGTTTGAGTCACCTTAGTCCCAAGTTCTGGAGAAATTCAAACTGATAACCTCTTATTAGCAGACCCAATTGTCAGGCTTAGATAATTCTATCTTCGGGGGGGGCCAGATATCTTTGCCTACGGGCACCTAACCAGGTATTCCAAAATGAACCCTTAGAACTCTATGCAAGACCTAGAAAACTCTTACCTGTTTCCCGGTTTGGTACCAGAATAAGCTCATGCACAGTGTCAACTGTAACCATCTAAGCTTCAATTATGTAAAAAGAAGTTTCAAGGCACACCAGGTAGTTTCTGTTTTTAAAATATATATCTTTACTTTAAAACAGGTAAAATAGGAAAACAGTAAAATACAGAACAAGATATCCCCACACATACAGTCTTAAAAACAAAACAGGTTTAAAAGTGCAAATTCCTACAATCCATACACTCAGACTGGTCTTAGCTAATTGTATTCTTACTTTCTTAATCTTTCAGTGCTTCAATGTTCCTCTCTCTCAGTCAGAAAATGAATGTCCCTGTGTAAGGTCTGCGCAGTATATGTAAAAGCAGTCTTGAGCCAGCCTTCTCTCTGAGGTCACCTAACTCCACCATGGTGTATTAAAATTTATTTTTTATAACATAGGATGTCCTACTAAGATATTTAAAAAAATAATAGGTGACATAAATGAATCTCCTCTCGTCATGTGACTTGCCAAAACCGGTCTGTGATCTGCTTCACAAAGACATCAAAGGCTCTTTGATGTAATTCCTGGCTTCCTGGGATGACAGTCCAAACAAATGCATATTGGACTTCCACATTTAGTTTGGGACCTGCTTCACACAGACATCAAAGTCTCTCTGATGTAATCACTGGTTATCTTGGGAGACACCCCAACACATGTATAGTCTCCTTCCTTCATGACGCCTAGTGCAAATCAAAGTATTACCTAATGATGTCATGAATGGATATTTTATTTCCTGGGCTTCAAAGAAAACTTAAAGTAATTGCATTTCAGATATCTGCAGTTTAAGCTACCTCCTGTCCTTTGAACTTATCCCCGGGAGGTTTTGATGTGTCAATTTCAGTAAGACAGCATTTTCTCCTGACAGACACTCCCTTACATATTTTATATTGCAGAAAAAATATCATATTGAAATCAGAACCAGCTGTCCACGTGCCACGGGGGGACCGAAGGGCATCCATGGAGCTGTGAGGCTCTACCTTCAGCCCCCCCTCAGTTTAAATTATACTCTTTCTCGAAGAACTCCCCCAGTTTGCACCTCAGCATGGCTGACTCATCCTTGCTGAGGTGCAGCCAGTCCTGGTCACAGAGGCTCTTGTCCTCCCAAGTTCCCCCCATCAGTCTGTACCCCATCTGCCTGCCCCACCTCTCCAGCCAGTCACTGAATTATTTTATCCTTTGTTTTCTCTCCGTTCTGGCCCCTGGTACTGGCAGTACTTCTGAGAAGGCTAATGACTTAAAGCCTAGCCCCCCCCCCCCCCAGAATCTAGCCAGTGCCTTAAATCGCACCTGTACCTCCATGAGACTCTCTGCCTCCAGCACCTGTGATTGTCATACCTAGCTGGAACTCTCAGCCCAGCTCAGCAGTCCTAACCTCCTAGCCCCTCACTGCACCACTCCCTTCTTTCTACTCCCTCTCCTTTACCTTACCCTTCCCCCCTTACTACCTTTCCACCCCGCTCCTCTTCCTGCACTTTATTTCTGATTGACAACTGCCTCTGGCAAGCTCTACATATAATTAATATTTTGCTACTGTATGTTAAATCTGTTGTTTTATCTGCTTTGCTAACACTTGTCTTACTGTTTTTTTCATTTACTGCACTGTGTATCAATGTATTGACCTGTCTCTGACGTGGAACCTTTGTAAAAGAGCCTTGGCTCAAAGGTATTTGTAATCCTAGACTAAATAAATAAAATAAGACTTTTGCCGTCCAGGTTGTTTATACCCATGTGGAACACTAGGTGTACATTCTTATCCTGGTCCCTGCCCCATGACAGGATGTGGTGGATTACCTCCAACGCTGTCATCCCTGGCATACACTCCACCCACACCGTGCTTCCTCTGCCCCCCCCCCCCATTTGATCCTCTTTACTATGGAATCCCCTTTCAGGAGTACCCTACCCCCCTCCTTCCCATTTCACCTGCGATCCGCTTTTCCTTCCCCGTGGTTCAGATGTCTGAACTACCTTCCTGACTCATCTCCCCTCCTCTTGTCCCCTTACCCTGGTCCCCTTCCCCCTGATGCACTGCTTTCTTGCTCCCCCTTTTCCCATTTTCATCCCCTTCCTCCCACTCTCCCACCCTGCTCCTCACCTTATGCCTGGCCTGTGATCCTCTCCATGGCCTGGAGATCCTGGCCTCCTCTTACAGCTCCTTCCTCCTGTTCCCATTTACTCCACTGCCACCCTGCTCCTCCATTTGTCCCTCCGGTGCCTTTTGTACTATCCTCCCCATTCTTGTCTTCACGGGTAATGTCTTTCCCCAGTTCTGCTGCCTGCTGGTCCCTTTTTTTCCTGAGAACCCTCCTTTCTTGCCAACCCAATCACTACCCTAACCTGGCCCACCTGACCTTCTGCTTCTCTTTCCTTTTTTCCCCTGTACTCTCCTCCTGTTCTACTGTCCTCCCTCTCGGTCCCCCTCTTGCTTGCTCCCTCCTACTCTCCCTTGCACCCTGCCCCCTTTGCTACCTCTGGGTTCTTGTCCTGATTTCTTCCTGCCATGGTCGCTGCCAGTGGCAGGTACCTATTTGATACCATGATCCCACCTCTAGTGTGCTTGCCATCTCCCTGTGATTTTGGGCTCCTTCTCATGGACCCCCACATCCCCCTACCACGTGCCAATGTTCACCTTCCCCCTGCTCCATTTCCCCTGGCCCCACTTCTCACTCACCCCCCTTGGGCTGACCTGGCCTTCCCTGGTTCAGGCTGGCCCAGCCTCCCCCTCAAAGTCCTCCCCCAGCCTCCCTCTAACTGTCATTATGAATACGTCCCCCATGCCCCCTGCCCTTCATCCAACTTTCCAGCTCAACCCCTCAGTCTACACAACTCTGATTCCAATCCTTTTATTTTATTTATTTATTTATTTTATTTATTTATGTATGTTTTTGGTAACCAGGTAAGTGCACTGATCCAGTGGACCATTTTCAGTCATGACCTGGGCCACAAGGTGGCAATACAGGGAAAGCCAGCAGTGGACACAATTTACATTACAGTGTACAGTCAATACAAACACTTATGGATAGTGAAAACAGACATTATTTACATATTGTATACAGCCATGACAAATAAAATATAACAGAGAATACAGGCAGAAGTACAGAGGAGAAGTAGTTAAGCATATGCACAAACTAGACAAGGAGCAGTTTGAAAATAGCAGACTGCTTTCAATCTAGTCTAGGTAAACATGCCTGTTCTGGCAGATTGCCAGAGCAGGCCGAGTAGAGGGAGCCTGTCAGGTAGGCTGTGTGAGTCATCATGAGAGTCATGCATGTTGGTTGTGCTCAGGAGAGTAGGGGGCAATGGGCGGGGAAAGGGAGGGGGGCATAATGGCTACAGTTATGGTAGGTTTATGGTGACTTCAGGTTTCAGCGCAGCCCTGTGAGCATTTGCAGATGGACTCTTCCAGTAGCCAGGCCTTAAGGTTACATTTAAAAGATGCATGGGATGAAGATGTACAAATGGATGTGGGAAGACTTTCCAGAGGAAGGGGGCAGATACAGAGAAAGCCTTGCTGCCCGTCACTGTAGAGACACAAGGAACTTCAAGGGTTGGAATGAAGGAGGCCCTAAGGGGTCTAGTGGCTGCTCTAATTATGAGTAGAGGAGCATAGGGGGATAGCTGGTTACTTCTGAGAGCGCTGCCCACCATGCAGCCAGCAGCATAGTCAAGGTGTACCTGGAGAGGGAGCCATCCTAAGGACTGGTAGAGCGTACAGTGGTGGGTTAATGAGGGGGCTTTGAGAACAAAGCGACAGATAGCATTATAAGCCGTGTTTAGGCGGGAGTGTTGCTTCATGGACATGGGGGAGTAGATGGGGGAGCAGTAGTCCAGGAGAAGGAGAAGGTTGCTTTGTGCAATGGTGAGGCGAGCTTCAGGTGAAAGCAGGTGAATTGTGCGGTATGTCGCACCTAGTTTCTGATTAATCTTTCTTACAATCAGGGTTGTGTGATCATTGAATGTGAGGGAGGAGTCGAGAGTAACGCCGAGATATTTTAAAGAGGTGACCTGCTCGAGTGGGGGGCCTGCAGGCATACATGCGGTGAGGGCGGTGTTAGATTTGGTGGCCTTGTTTAAGAAGGGCTTGGATCCAAACAGCATGGCCTTTGTCTTTTTACCATTGACTAGGAGTTTTCTGGATGTGAACCAGCTTTCAGCCGCCACATTAGTTGTCAGTGAGGGTGGAGGAGATGGATTCCAAGGACTTATCACTGTGGTACAGGACTAGGTTGTCCACGTAAAGGAGCGCATTGCAGTTTAGACTCTCTGCTGGTAGTGCATTGACAAACATGGAGAAGAGAAGGGGGCTGAGAATTGATCCCTGGGGAACTCCGGTGCTCGTAGGAAGGGAAGCTGAGGCAACTTTGCCTATGAGCATGGACTGGGAGCTGTTAGTGAGGTAGCTATGGAACCAGGTTGTGGGTCCAGGGGCACAGCCAAAATGTCGAAGTGTGGAGAGAAGGAGATGGTGTTCTACGAGGTCAAACGCCTTTGACAAGTTGACAAAAACTGCACCCGTAGCCTTACCCATGTCCATATTTTTGAGGATATGGTTTGAGAATACTGCCAGGGCAGAGGAGGTGCTGTGATGCTTATGGAAACCATGCTGGAGGGGACATAAGAGGTTGTACTTACTGAAGTGTTCTGATAGCTTGGACATATGGGGCAGTGGCCAATCCTTCATATGTATTCATGGCCATAGCCACGCCACACCCACTGCACCCACTATCCTGCTCCCTTGCCATCCTGCACCAGCAGTCCTCACGCCTGCCCAGCAGCAGCTCTGCACAACCCAACCACCCCTGTTAGTCTTCCCTGCCTGTGCCCCCTTCCCCTACCACTGCCTCCCCACCCTAATTCACTGACATTCCCCCATCCATCCCCATCCATTTGGTCCCTCAAGTAGTTACCTTCCCCTTTAGAGGTGCCCTTCAATCTGTTCCTTTCCTTCCCAGTTATGCCTGAACCCAGTGTTTTAAATACTGACAAGACCTGGCCATGTACGCACTTAACACCCCAAGCAATTCAGTCCCAAGTAGACCCCGACCTCCCTGTTCCTTCCCCCTCTACAAACAGCTTTAAGAATTCAGCAATTTAGCCCAAGCAGACCCCAACCACCCTGTACCCTCCCTCTCAACAAATAGCTGTACAGGTCCCCCACAGTAAACAATTTAGTCCCAGTAGACCCCTGCCCTTCTCCCCACAACAGCAGCTGTACACGACTTCATCAATTTCAGTAAGCAATTATACCCCAAGTAGCCCCCCCCCCCGGCCACCTCCTCACCACAGCAACTGTAGACAGTACACAATATTGGCAGATTGTAGTGATGCAAGCAATTTCAGCCCCCCCAAGCATATGCTCGAACCTCCCCGTTTACCACCCCCGCAAGCAGAAGCAGTACACTATTCACTCCAGCAAGTATCCAAGCTTGTCAAATCTCCATTCGCAGCTGACCACTCTGAATTTCCATCAGTCCAGGTCCTTTTAAAATTCAGAGTTCACTCAGTTTAAGTTCAAGGAAAATCAAGCAATTACAGCTCCTTTTCGAAAAATTTCCTTCAATAGTTCACTGCCGTCTACCTAGTTCCAATTTTAAGGACACAGATCTGTTCAGAGTACAAAGTTCAAGCAGTCACAGCTCAGGGCATAGAGTTCAAGCATTCCCAGTTCAGTGCCTTGCTCACCCAGCTTCCTTCCTCGTCTCCTGGCCACTCCCCCGTTCCTTCCATTAGCTGGCTCCTCCTTCCACTGGCATGTAATAGAGGCCAGGAGGGCGGTGGGTAGGATGAAGCTCCCCTGGCACACACAGCTCCCTCGGCCTGGCTTCGGCTTTTTAAAGCCTGGCTGTGTTCAAAGACTGGCGCCTCCTGCCCTGATTGGCCGTCCGTCTTCCTTGGCCACCAATGCAGCCAATCAGAATCAAAATAGTGTACAATATCAAGCACCTGGCTTACAATGATTATTTAAAACATTTAGATCTAATGTCCCTTGAGTCCAGAAGGTGAGGGGTGACTTATTGTTATGCCATGACATAATGAAGGATGACTGCTTAATGAATGAATTGGGCTTTGAATTCAAAAATGATGGTCTGGGTACTAGAGGCCATCCTCTGCAATTAAGGCTAGGGAAGTTTTAATCTAACAAAAGAAAAGCATTTTTCACACAACGAATTATAAACCCCTAAAATAAGCTACCCCTAGAGGTTATCATTAGTAAGAACAAATCTGAATTTAAAAGTAAACTGGACTCCTACAGTATATGTTAGGGAGTAATGACCTATCTTACTATGGGCAATAGGTAATCTGGAGCACTAATGGGCTTACAGCTTTCTCTACTCCTACTTGCCTTAGTATGCACCTTAGTAACACCTCTCCAAGAATTTATATTGTGTATGCCCTGTTGGCTGAATTTTTAAAGGGATAGACTCAGGCACGCTTCTGGGATGCACCTAGATCTCTCTCTCTCTCTCTCCCTAGCTGCATCCACTCACTGCCCACTTGGACATCGCAGGTGCACTTTTCAAACCTACATCTGACTACAACAATTGGACATGGTTTACCGTGGCATGTGTCCACTAAATCTCAGACACATTTCTTGTCCTGGGTCTAAGACAGCCAGACCATCAATTTGATGCTGTAGGCTGACTTTGCAGGAATCCCCCCCAAATTTGATAAAGCACATCATGGTTCCCATCCAGACGTGCACCTTGCCACATACACTTGGATGACTTGTGCCACAGATTCAGTTTATGTAACAGCAACCCCCACCCCCAGCAGCCAAGATGGAATTGCCAGAAGAGATCTAATTGTAGAACTGCAAGCACTCCATACCAAAAACGAGCATTTGTCAATGCCAAATGTTGCTTGTACTTGCTTTGAACGTGTTTGGCATTGATAGTGCAGTGGTGATGATGATTAATAAATTGGTAACATGAGTTATGATAGTTTATTTATTTCAGATCTCGAATTAACCATTTGAGCTCAGAGCTCTTTACATAGGTTCCACGTTAGTACATTTAGAACAAGTAGGTGATTATACAGAGGATTGAGACAAACAAGGCAATAGAATTAGAATGAGAACATTTAGGTACATTTGGTCTTTAAACAAAGGAATGCAAAAAATACAGCGAAAACTAAAACTGGAATAAGTAAACACAGTCAGATACATACAGGAACAGACTAAATAACTGTGCCCAACAGGGAGCCTGTAAGTTGTCAGCAACACGAGAGGGTTAGCACATAGAAGTGCTGAAGAGGCGGGGTGGGGGGTTGAGCCCCAAGAGCAGGGTGTCCAAGAGAGAGAGAGAGAGAGAGAGATCTGTTCAGCAGAAGGGCAGATGGTAGGAGATGCCTTTGCTAGGTGCTAGTGATGGCAGACACATTGAGATTCCTGTATTAAATGGTTCTTTAGGTTCTTTTTGAAGGTCCACAAAGTGGGCAGGCTAATATTCTCATGGAGGGAACTGAACCACAATGGTGCCTGATAGACAAAGGACCTTTGTCCTTGAGATGTCCGACATTTTGGAGTCAGGAAGGACTGCAATTCTGAATTTCGGGTGGGCCTGGGATTAGTGCTGGGAACTAGGAGTTGTGAGACCCCAATCGGGAGCTGACCAAGGCAGATCTTTTTGGCCAGGAAGCATGATTGATATTTTAAGTGACCAAAGAGCGTTAGCCAGTGAGCCTTTGCATAGAGATCGCAGGTGTGGGTTAGTCGGTGTGCCCCTAAGGTGAGCCTGCAGGCATTGTTAAGGGCAGTTTTTATATGTCGGAGGGCAGTATCTGTGGCAGAGCCATATATCCGCAGTCTGTAGTCCACTAGGGAACCCACTGAACTATGTACTGCTATGCTGAGGGCTTCAGGGGTCAGGCTCTGCCTCTGGCGATAAAGTAGCCCTAAGCATCTGTTGATTGCTTTAGCTGTGATGTCTATGTAGAGGGCATAGGACAGCGAGCTGTCAAGAGTGATTCTAAGATATTTGAAGTGATGAACACGTTCAAGAGGAACACCAATCCTATCACATATTGATAGCGGGTAATTTTTGTGCTTGTTCTTAAGGCTGGTGAACAACATGGTTCTTGTTTTTTTGTAGTTCATTATCAATTTATGATTTTTGAACCACGACTCAATGCTGGTGAAAACACGTTGTAGCTGTTGCTCAAGAGCAGTGGGGTCAGAGCCATTAGAAAAGATTACCGCATCATCCACGTAGAGGAGGATACGTCACTGACTGGCTAGGGGGAGGCAATTCAGAAATAGGCTAAAGAGGAGGGGGCCCATTATTGATCCCTGTGGAATGCCTGAGCACACAGGCTTGGTGTCAGAGAGAAAGGTATCTATCCTGACTTGCTGTGAACAGAGTGGAACCATGCAGCCGCCTCAGGGGCAAGGCCTATGGCAGTGAGTTGGTCAATTAGGAGGGCATGGTTGACCAAGTCAAGGGCCTTTATTAGGTCAATATAGATAGTCCTGATGAGCTGGCCAAGATTGAGGGATTTGTGGATGAAGCCTGTGTATTCCAGGAGGGCTGTAGTGGTGCTATGCCCAGTCCTAAAGCCATGTTGCTCTGCGCATAGGAGCATGTGCTTGTCCAGATAATCGACAAGTTGGTCGGCAATGATTCGTTCAAGGGCCCCAAGAGTGGTGGTAGCATAGAGATGGGTCTATAGTTCCCGGGGAGGGCACAGTCCCCACTCATGTACACAGGGGTGACTACTGCAGCTTTCCATTTTTGGGGGAATACTGTGAGATGGAGTGAGAGGTTAAGCATATGGGTGAGAGGGGACAGGATTTCTTCAAGTGAGAGTGAGATTAGTTTCAGGTCGAGGTTATCCCCACTGAATCTCCCCTTCCCAAGCACTTTGCACAGATATTTCCTAGTTTCTCCAAAGGTAATAATCTTGAAGCGAAAGAGGGGATGTGATGGAGATTACGTGGGTGCAGCAGGGATGGCGGGGGAGAAGAAGTCGGCAGGGAGAACATGCTGCAAGTTGGTGAAGGCATTGTTAAAGGTGTTGGTGATAGATTTAAGGTCAAGGATGGGGAGCCATCAATGCAGAGCATGGTAGGAGCCGTTTTGGGTTCTCGCCTGGTGACCTCATTTAGGTTAGCCCAGAATTTGCACACATCATTCCAATTCTTGGTTAGGGCATCTTTATAGTACACTTTTTTGGCTAATTGGATGATCCTGGTACAGTTGTTCCTTGCACGTTTGTAGTTCAGGATATCAGACTGCTTGCCATTGGCCCTTGCTATGTGCCAGAGGTGGTCTTTATTTTTCATTAGTTCAAGGGTATCAGGGCTCATCCAGGGGATAAAGTAGCTATTGATCTTGTGCTTTTTTATGGAAACATGGGTGTCACAGATTGTATTGAAAAGGAGGATGAAATGGTCGTGTGCGTCGTCAACATTGGAAGCCTCAAAAACCGATGATCAGTCAGCATTGAGGAGATCCATTTTGAAGCGGTCAGCATGACCAGGTTTGAGAACCCTGCTGGTGATTGTTCTAGGAGGCAGTTTGGAGAAATTATTAGCCCAACTGAACATGACAGTGGAGTGGTCACTGATTTCATCTGGGAGGACGGAGGCATTAGAGGCATGCTCATGTTGGTTGGTGAGCACCCAGTCAATCAAAGTATTAGTGCACGTCCTGTAGTTAGTCTTAGTGGGTGTTTCAAGGAGCTGGGTAAAGTGGATAGCCTAAATTGCATCCTTGAATTTTTATTTATTTAGTTTTTGTTGACCGGGTAAGTGCACTAGACAAATCCTGCCTATTTTCAGGCACGACCCGGGGGAAGGGGATACAGATGAATGCCAGCTGACCTTGAACCAGATTAAGCTGTTGGTGGTATTTTTTTTAGTGAATGAGGGAAATTTCGCCAGGACACCAGGGAGATTCCCCTGCTGTTTTCGATAAGTGCCATGGGATCTTTAACATCCACCTGAACTACCACCAATCCAGGCAGATGGGACCTCGGTTTAACGTCCCATCTGAAAGATGGCACCTCAGAAGTGCAGCATCCTTCTCATGCTGCACTACAGTGTCAGTACTGGGATATTAACCCAAGTGCCAGATGTGGGAACTGAACCCACAGCCCTCTGATCTCCCGGCCTCAGAGGCGAGTGTGCTACCTACTGAGCCACTGACACTGAATTGGTTAGCTTCAGGGGCAAGCCAATTAATATTGAAATCACCCAAGAGTATAACCTCAGAACTTAGGGTTAGGCTTCCAAGACAGTCTATGCTGGCATGGAGACCTTGGGCTGAGTTCTTTGGGGGGATGTAGACAGAATTGTGACAGTTTTGTTGTGGGCCCCAAGAAGAACCTTAATGGCAAGGGCCTGGACAAATGACCATAGGCTGGGTAAATTCAGGACTATGCCCTGAAGGCTGTCCTTAAGGTAGATTGCACAGCTGCCACCTCTTTTAGATTTATGATCTTGCCTAAAGATCGATAGGCTGGCAGACTGATGGCTCCATCGGGGATCTTGGGATTGAGCCATGTCTCTACCATGTCAGACAGTACATCTGGATTATGTAGGGGGTACCCAGGCTTGAAGGTAGTCAAACTTTGCTGTTAGGCTGTGGATGTTTAGTGACACAAAGGTTAAGGTGCCTCGTTTCGGTGCACTCAACCCCTGATATAGAGGGGGGCTGGGATTAGGGTGTATGTTGCCTGACAGCAGTAGTAACAGGAGTACCAATCTGACCAGGTAACTTTTAAAGTGTTTAGGGTTAGCTTTGTGCTGTCTTTGTGGATTCATTCGAGCTGCATGCCTGTCAGAGAGAACGGCCAGTTTAGGCAGGACTGTGGGAGGGGGAAGCCCTGGCCGAGCTGGATGTATTTTGGGCCAGGTAGGCCAGGGTGCGTTGTTAGGCATGCAGTTGGCACGTGGGCCACAACTATACACGGACGTTATAGTGCTGTAGATGTTGCCATAGGGGTGCTCCATGATAAGAGGATCAGCCGATTTAGGGTCATTCAGCGGCTGCAATCAGAGAGTGGGCAGGAGTACAAGAATTAGCATTAGTCTGGTTGCCATGTCCAAGATTGGAAAAAGGTGGTGGCACAGCAAGAAGGGTCTTGGGAGGGGGAGGAAAGTAAAAGAGATTAAGATGTGATGGAGCTAGGAAGGTGTCTTGGCCTTATACGCTGCTGTATACCCGTACAGTTTGGCAGTGACCTAAAAAGGAAGATGTCTGGGAAATGAAGAGGTTCGCGTATAACACTGTCATTTTCTTAGATTCTGGCCTTGAATTTTCAAAATACTAGTGTGTGTTTTTTTTTTGCCCCAGCTTATGAACATGATAGGTGTCATTTATGAAATGCAACCCAAAACGTTGTTTCTTGGAATGACACAGAAACAGGTTTTGGAGGGGGATTTGATAATGACGCCTGCTGTGTTCATTCAATGGGTGTAAAAACACCAATATGTTGAAAATTTTAGTTAAAACATAAACATATTGCAAAGTTATGAGCAAATACTGAAAAATGTCAACATTTATTCCTAATTTTTTCTTCCAATTTTGACCTTAGATGTTTAACATAATCTTTTTATTACACTGCCTTATGAACATGACATGTCTCATTTATAAAATGCTGTCCAAAATGTCATTTTGCAGCACAAGTGTGAAATGACATTTTGGGCAGGATTTGAAAAAAAATGACACATCATGGTCATGACACGAGGTATAAAAATAGCTACGTTGAAAATGTGGGGTCACAAATCTGGTAAAATAGCAAAGCTTGGAGTAAACACTGAAGAATTTCAATGTTTCTTCTTAATTTTGTCTTTTTTGAGATTTTGGCCCCACATTTTCAACATAGTCTTATTATGACCACACGTTATGATCAATAAAAGTGGAAATTTTAAAATCCCATCTGAAAGGTAATTTCACAGAGTGACTGTGAAAACACGTTTCAGAGGGGATTTAAAAAATTACACCTGCCTTGTTCACGAAGAGGGCTAAAAAGGCTATGTGTAAAATTTGGGGACAACATATACAAAAATAGGAAAGTTATGAGAAAATATTGAAGAATTTCAATGTTGCTTCATAACTTTGTTTTTTAAGATTCTGACCACAGATTTTCAACATAGTCTTTTTATTACCCTCTTTATGATCAATAAAAGTGGAAATTCTAAAACTCCATCTGAAAGGTGATTTCGCTGAGTGAACTGTGAAAATATGTTTCAGAGGCGATTTGAAAAATTACACCTGACTTCTTCATGAACAGGGATAAAAAAAGGGTATGTTGAAAATCTGGGACAAAATGTATAAAAATAGGAAAGTTCTGAGAAAATGTTGAAGAATTTCAATGTTGCTTCATAACTTTGTTGTTTTTTGATATTTTAACCTCAAATTTTCAACATAGTCTTTTTCTTATCCCCATCTTATGGTCAAGACAGATGAAATATTTTAAATCCCTGCTGTGTACTATTATTGTTTTAACTGTCTGTCAAGGATCAAGTGTGTAAGTTTTCCTTTTATAACAGATACTAAAAAAATAAAAATCATTATAAATAGTGGCAAGCTAGCTCAAAGCATCCTTATATCACACTAGTCATCTGCCACTTGCATGAATGAGAGAGCACGCTGAAATACTGCATTGATATTTTTACATATTTGGCTAGGAAAGGCACACTGAGCCAAAGCTCAGTGACATCACATCATATTTTAGCCAAAGGTAGGACTCCATTCTGCCACAGAAACAAATAATTCATGCCACAAAAATGGAGAAATAGAGACCTGCCATAGAAATCGGGACAGAAGTGTCGGGAAGAACAAAGGGGCCTGATCATATATCACAGAACCTGTGCACACCATTTAGCAATAGCCTTAGTTTTTCCTTAGAAGATGGCACAGCACTAAAGAAGCCTGGAGACTGAATCATCCTCCCATTTCTGGACAGGGTGGCCTCCTCAAGCCAGGATGAAATGCTCCGTAGCAGGGAGAGCATACTAGTATCTGGGTTTTGACTCTGATTTGAGTGCAGTTTCTGAATACAATTGCCTTTTGATATTTTAATAGTGTCTTGGATGCAGAAAAGATCCATATCTGCCCCGAAGACCAAGACTACCTTGTACTGGCAAGAGGTAGGAAGAATTAAGTAACAAAAAAGGATTTAAAGTAAACTTCAGAAAAATAAACAACAGTGTAACCTAGCCTGACATTATTTTCTATAATATCTGCAAGGCTGTTCTCAGCTGTACTGGAGTCAGAGCCCACGGTATAATAGCTGAGATGGTACTCTGGTACATGTACCTTTTTGTTTGTTTGTTTGGCTTGAACCCACTTGTTTTAATAAACAATCCCAACTCTTGTGAATGGCTAACTGTATGCTAATGCTCAGCAGGGCAGTAAGTCCCTTTGAATGATTTCACCGTGCTGGCATAGCAAGGACTGGCCCAAACTGACTCTGGCACAAATGAGCCATTTATTAAACATGGCTCATATCAGCATGGAGGCATGAATGAAATCAATGCTGACCTTTCTAAGCTAGACTTCCACTGAAGTTTGAATAAACATACTTAGAGAACCGGTTAATGCTTATCCATTTGCCATGTTCAGTTTGCCAGCTTGAGGCCAAAAAGTGAGTTGTTTACAGTACCTCAGTAACAGAACATAGAAGGATTATCAGAGAACTAGCGTAGACTCAAGACGAATTTTGCAAAGCTGAATTGTTTCAAATCCACAGGGATCCCTTGAAGGCCTACTTAAACAATCTTTTAGATTCTTTCAGTACTTACATATTTAAAATCTGGAAAATTGTTGTATTTAATGTTGTAGTGAGCTTTGAGTTACTTCGTTGTTTCTAGAAAGCAAGCTGCTTAACTGATTTTTTCATCAAACTAAGGTTTGCCTTCAAGGTTTAATATTGCACAATATGGAGGTTGGTCCCTGGATGCTGCTGTCCTATAGTTGGGACTATTATAATGTAACCCCTAGGTGGCACTATCCCAAGGGTTACTACCCCTGCCTGTGTGGCTAGTAGCAGGTTAAGGGGCTTGAGTTCTGAAACGGGTACCTCCACCTGGAGATCAGGGTTGGTAGTGGTCAAACTAACCTGGGCACAGCCCTCCGGGACACTGTAACCCCATTCTTTCCCTTCTAGTGGCCTGAGTAATATACGATAATCACTTTCACAGAACCCCTTGTACACCATACCAGTACCCACACTGTTTGCACTTACCACCAGGGCTGGTTCTTCTGGCTCGACCCTGGGAACCCCTTCTAAAACAAGGTTATGCACAGTAAATAGCAACAGTACAGTACTCTTGGCACAAACTGGAACCACAGTCAGGTTAAATGCAGCAAAAAAAGGTCAGATCTGATTTATTCAGGGGAGCTGAACAAGAAAGGGGCGAAATCAGGTTGATTGGCTTAAAGGCTATATTAATCAAACAGTTATGCATGCACTTTAAGTCCCCACACAGTCATACACTCTGGGTACCCAGGTGGGAAAATAGTTGGCTAGCCAGGAATGTTGCAGCTGGTTGGGGCTCTGTGATGGAAGAAAGCAACATGCACAACACACACTACTTGTAATCAGAGCTGGGGGCCTCAGTTAGTGAAAGAAAAGTAACAAGACAATCAGATGACAACACTTCAGATTTAGCTGTTGTTGCAGGGAGCTACCCTGATGTTTACTCATGATACCCAATACTGGACACAGGCAGGATGAAGTCGAGACTGCAGGTTGTTGAGCTGGAGTGCCCGGAGAAGCGGGGCCCACACGAATCACCGAGGTGTCTTTCCTGTTCAAGTGTTGAGCAGGGGGCTGATCCCCAGGCAGGTCTCTCGTTGATGGCATTCTCTGTGCAGCGAGTAGTCAGGCTGGGCCAACGTGGCAAGTCCCAGGCCCAATGGAGACTATTTTGGATTCAGTCCATGGGGCTGGATGCAGCTTCCAGCAAGCAGAATACAGTTCAAACCACAGTGGGGAACCAAATCACGACCCACTATAGGCACATAACACATTCACATGTAAGGAAATCCCACTGTACCAGGCAAAAGTCTCTCTCGTCGCAATTACAGAGTTTCTGCACAATCCGGGAGTTCAGAGGTGGCTAGAAGTCCAGACAGGCTAATCGCATTCAGCAAATCTTTGGTCTTCTTCAGGTAGGAGCCTGGTCACAATTCAGTGACTTACAGTACTTCGCTCTCCAAGTTCGGATTCAGTTCGAAAAAGGCACAAGTTCCCTCTCAGGGACAGCAGGCAGGCATGCAGGCCAAAACTCAGGCCTTTTCCATAGTTCTCCCATGCAAATCCACTATGGATTGCTGCTCAAACTACCTCGAGCTGTTACTTCTTTACTTCGCAACTTAGATCTAACTGAAACTGCAAGCAGTTTGGGACTTCCCAAGATCCAAAAGGTTCGGTTGGCTGATCTGTCTGTCAGTCACAACAAGGGCTCCCCCTTCAGGTTATTTTAGGCTCAAAAAGCCCAAAACTACAATTCCTACAAGTTTTGACCCCACCAAGCCCTGTAGGTAGGCTTCATTTTAGAGTCCCAAATGTACTGATTGGCCCATTCTGCAGTCCAGGACTATGATGTTGGAAACAAACAGAACTGTCCATGCTGCAAAGAAGGCACGTAAGAACAAACTGCAATATTACTACTACTCTAACAAATGATCAGCAAACAACCACATCTTCTAACAGAGCTCCCTTTTGGATTAATTATGACTGCAATCCAGGCAGCTCTTAAAGAGACAGTACACAGAGGCTATATAGGCACTCTCTGGCAATCACATTTAAACTACAAAAAAGCAGGACACCAGCCTGGCAGTGAGCATGTAGACAAGCTCAAGGAAGATTTTTCGGGAACCCCCATTTGTAGGGAGGTTACAATAATATAGTTTGTAGGAGTCTCTTGAAGCATATCCAAATGCAGAGAAAGACCAAACTTGAGACTTTCCCTCCTAGATAACTTTTAATATAAGTCTCTCAATTTATTTATCTCAATTCCACCTTATAGGCACTTGGGTTTGAAGAGGAACCAATAGAAGGTGGTGGACAGCTCTGGCTCCTAGTGATTTAAGCAGATTACTGGCAGGGTAAATGGAGTTATATGTGATAACAGTGATTCCATAAGAGCGATGACCACAAAAAGCTAAGAAAACATCGCCCAACGTCAAAAGGGTGACCACAACTACAGCAACCACCACAAACAGTGATGGTCACTTACTTTCTCAACACCGGCAACACAGTTAACATGTTTATTCAGGGGGCGTAGCACCCCCCAATATTATTACAATCAACTCTGGGGGGGGGGAGCCATTGGGGAAAGAAGAAAACCTACAAAAAAAACATTTCCACCGCAGCTGGACCCAAACCTAGGTCCACCAGCTCCAGGTACAGTGACTCAAGCCACTACACCAAATGTCCAACTTGTAAACACTTGGCCGAACACAGCCCAGTAGCCTGCTACAGTGGGTGTAGCTCACTGCTACGCTCATTATACACGACTCCTTGCTGCATTCTCCCACTCATTGTTGCTATAGCAGGTCAAATTGAGTTACTCACATTACGGCACACCGGTAATTGGAAATGCACATACAACATACGTCTTGAAATATGGGGCCAGGCAGGCAAACCCAAGCGCCTTATAAGAATACTGTATGTGCCTCATGGAGTAATGCCTCAACAAACTCGGTCTATGGGATACCACCACACTTCGACAAAGTGGGTTAGTTCCACAACATTTTGGTAACTGATGCAGCTGCTTCGAGGTAGGATTTAGATAAATAAATTGAGAGATTTATGATAGAGTTATCTAGGAGTGAAAGTCTCAAGTTTGTTCTTTTTCTGCCTTCAAAGTTTAAGCCTGGACACATTTCTACTTATCAAGGGAATTACAGAGCACCCTGGGCAGTAAGATGGGTGGAGAATCTCTACAAATTAGCACATCTGCACAGCATAATTGTTTATTCCTGTTTATGAAGTGGGGGAGGTTGCATGCTAGATCTGGTGTCCCTTCTGAATTACCACATTTCTATGCTGAAATCTATATGGGGATTTGAAATGGGTCAGACTCAGGACATTACCAATATTACACAAGTTCTTGCAAGGATTGTTTCCTAGTAGTAGTAGTTTAATTTTATATTGCAGTCTTTCCCAGGGCTCAGAGTACCTTATAGAGGCACAAACTATACACATAAATGAGAAAAAAATCAATAAACGGTTTCAATATTTAAAACACAAATAAATAAATAACTAAATTGCGGTTAAAGCAAACTGCACCAACAGCTAAAATGAGAGGCTCCTAAACATGACCAAAGGCCTCATTAAATAACAAGGTGTTTAGCCCCCCCCCCCAAAGCCCTCTGCTGAGGGACGTCCCTCAGAGATGTAGGTAGCGAGTTCCACAGGAATGGACTGGCAACCTTGAATGCCTGATCCTGGGATAAGATGGAACATATTTGTGGAAAGAACCCAGTTGACTTTATAGAAAGGGCAGAAAGCTCCACAGAGGGAAATGGGATGCCAGCATAAAGTTACTAATCAGAGCTGGCTCATGTCTGGTATGGACTGAATAAACAGGAAATTAACAAAAATGGAAACATCCCCTACAGCACATCAGGGCCCTTATAGTCAAATAGTTACAATAGCACTAACCAGGTTAGTGACACACTTACCATTAATAGTGCCAGCCAACAGGACAGGACCCTATCCAGAGGCCCCCAGTGTGCTGCACTGACCCAACAGTGTGACTGCGCAAAATACACAGCAGTGCCCATGCAAAGGAGGGGTCCTTCATGCATAAAGGGTGCAGCAGTACAGTCAGTGGTTTTGACAGAGTTAAACAACCTCCATTTGCAGCAGTGTTTAATGCTGCGGAAACCATGCCCTTATTCTCCCACAATGGTTCGCTCCTCCCAGTCACCCAACCATGCCTGTTACATATTGCCAACCCTACCCTGGTGGTCCAGCAGTGTCCCCACCCCCCGACCACCCAATTGTACTTTTTAAATATTGCTATCCCTAGCCTGATAATCTAGTTGCCCCCAACAGTCAACTGCCCCCCCTTCCAACCTGCCTGCTCAGGACTCTTCTCTTTGAACCCCTGCCCCAGTTGCCACTGCCATACTACAGCAGTTAAGATACTGATTTCCCCAGCCCTCCACTCACCACCTTGGCCGGCCTCTGTCTGACTGTTATTTCACAGTGGTGTGTACTGTAGACACAGCTGTTTTTATGCTATAATGTATCATTGGCATAGGCTGCGCCGGACAACCATGCCCATTGATATTTGGTGACAGAGTCTTGAAATCATCAGTGTTCAAGAGGACATCATTAAGATAAAAATTTAACAAGTCTGATACAAAAAAAGCAACCTTGTTTTATGCCACAATTAGAGATGTATGAATTTCTAACATTTCTTTTTAAAGTATATCTAATATCTGTGCTATTGTAACTGCATAATTGAATGACAGGGTAAAGCAAAGTTACATTTTAATTATGGATGAATTTTGTAAGTAAATTATTCTGTTTTCTTCCATTTATGTATTGCGTTTATATGTGCCCATTCTGAGACTGAAAAATTTGATATAGTTATTCCTACTCGGTAGTCAAATTTATTTAAAAAAAAAAAAAAATATCCAACTTATAGGACTCTAATTTCTCCCATAGTATAGTCTTCTCTACTGAATTAAAAGCAGCCTTCAAATCTATAAAGACTGCTTATGAAAAAAGGTTACGTACTTACCGTAACAGTAGATCTTTGAGAGAATCTCCTTCATCAGCCCACACCTATGGAACTTACAGCTGTCAGGCACTAGGACCACATGGAAACTTTTGCAAGCAGTCCACTAGGGGCCGCCCATGATGGCGTCCCACATTGAGTCTTCCTATATAAACATGGCTGGCCCCCTTACCTCCTCAGTTTCCTGCCAGAGATCATGCTTGGAGGACCTCTCTTCAGGGATCCAGGGGAGAATGCATGTCTCTGCCAAGCAGGTGAGGCAGAAAAACACCAGGTCAACCTTCATGGAGAACAAGACAGCATGTACAGAACTGTAGATCCCTAGGGGGATGGAGGGCGGGTCAGCATGGCCTGATGAAAGAAATTCTTTCAAAGATCTATTATTACGGTAAATATGTAACTGTTCTATCTTCTTCGTGGACATCTCTTTCATCAGGCTACACCTATGGAATGAGTAGTACTGACCATAAACAGTCTAGGTGGCTGGAGCCTTCAAGCCTAAGAAAGTAGGTCTGGAAGCACAGCTAGGCCACAGCCTGTCCTTTTTTGGGATGCAATGTCCGGACTGTAATGCTTGGTAAAGATGTGGACAGTTCTCTAGGTGGCAGCTGCACAAATCTCTGCAGCAGACACATGTTTGAAACAAGCAACTGAAGTGGCCATGCCTCAGGTGGAATGACCACAAACCACACCAGGAAGTTCCATACCCTACTTTCTGCAACAGAAAATAATACAGTTGGCCAGCCATCTGGATGGGCACTGTTGAGAAACAGGATCATCCTCTTTCCTGGGGTGAGTGAAACCTGAAAGTTGCGAGGACTTTCTGCAGTCCTTTGTAAGATGTGTATAAAATACCTGAGTATTCTATGCACATCTAGAGTATGGAGCAATGCTTCTCCTGGAGTGGCATGCTCTGGAAAATAAATTGGCAGGTGGATGGTTTTATTTAAAGTAAACTCAGACACCACCTTTAGTAAAAACTTAGGGTTGGTGTGCAAAGACACCCTGTCTTTGTGAAATCAAAGAAGAAAGTGCACGAGAGCCTAGAGCTTTGAAAATCTTTGAGCAGAAGTAAAGGCAGCTAAAATAATGCTTGCCCATAAGGAAAGCATAAACCCCAAGTCACAGTTGGCTCAAAGGGAGCCAAAGTAAGCTTCGGCAATGTAAAAGTCAGGGCACAAGCTGGGACTGGACTGCAGCTAGGAGGCTTCATATGTAGAATGCCCCTCAAGAACGTCCGGGCCACCGGCCGCTGGGCAATCGTATGACCTTCAATAAGCACATGCAAAGCTGAAGTAGCAGCCTAGTGCACTGTAATAGAAGAGTATTATAGGCCTGCATCTGAAGAGGGCAGTAGATACTCCAGAACCTGGATCACATCACAGAACAGATAAACAGATCCACATGATGAGAAGTGGTGCACAAGCATACCATGTGCACTTCATAGAAAAACTGGCTCTGGTGGAAAGCTTTCTAGTGGTCACCAAGACATCAGCCACCTTTTGGGAAACTCAAGTCTAGCAACTGGCTGTGCTGTCAGAAGCCATGCAAGAAGTTGAAGCGACATTGGGTCCTTGTGGACCAAGATGCCCTGTACCCATGACAATAGGCCCTGGCATAAGGGCAGGGGTATTGCTAGTTCCACAGCCAATTGCTGCAGTAGGTGGAACCAAATTTGTGGAGGTCACAGGGGAGCAATGAGTATCAGAGTTGTCCCCTCCATTTGGAGCTGGGGTAACACTCTCTGCATGAGAGGAGAGGACAAAGAGACATACAGAAATGGCCTTTTCCAAGAAAGGGACAATACGTTTTGCCCAAAACCTCCTGGCCCTGGAGTAAGCGAGCAAAAAGCAGCAGGTTTATGTTATGTGGGAATGCAAAAAGGTTAAATTCTGGATGACCCTATCTGTTGAACAGATGGTTCATTACTGAGGTCGGCAGTCCTCCTTCATGTATTCTGGACTGTGGCCAGCTTAGCCCATCTGCTAAGATATGGTGGGGCTCCTAGAACATGTGCTGTTAACAGTTCTAGAACATGTTCTAGAACCCAGTATCAGACTCTCATGGCATCCCTGCACAGGGGGTAAGAATGAGCTTGTTGATGTAAAGCATCACACTGATGTTGTCTATTTGTATTAACAGAGGTTCCTGGGATAGGTGAGTCTGAAAGGCCTGTAGACTGTACAGAACAGTTCACATTCCCAGAATGTTGATTTGGAGGGTACTCTCCACAGCCGTCCAAGTACTCTGTGGCTAATGGGCCCCTAAATGCTCCCTCACCACTCCTCCCCAAGGCGTCTGTAGTAAAAATCAGATATGGGGAGGGGAATAGGGAAGAAACTCCCTTTAGCAGGTTACCGGGTTCCATCCACCACTGGAGCACCTTGAGGCTAAGAGAGGGTACTAGAACCCTGGGTTGTAGAGTGTCTGTACTGATCTCACTGGACTCTAAGAGATCGCTGATGGATTCTCATGTGTAGACTGGCCAGGGATACCATGACAATGGCTGCTGCCAGCAGGCCTAGAAGTCTCAGGGATGTTCTGGTTATGACATACCAGCTGTCATGGACCATCTGGGCATGTGCAGTCAGGTGTTCAGCCCTGTTCCAGGGCCGGAAGGCTAAGCCTTGGGCTGTGTCCCAGACTGCCCTTACGTACTGGAGGCCCTGGCAAGGAGTAAAGACAGACACAGGCACAGTAACTGTGAGCCCTAGAACGTCAAACATATGTCTGGTATATGCTAAAGTATGTAAAAGCTGCTCTTTGGGATGAGATTTTAGTAGCCAGTCATCCAGGTAAGGGAATACCCGAAGCTGAAACACAGAGAACTGGTGCGCTAACAGTGTAAATCGAAGCTGCTGCTGCTAAGATAGGCAAATATACTAGAACACAGGAAAGCAGTGTTACACGTGAACTCCAAAAATGAAGTATTTATTAGAGGTGCTTCAAACAAACAAACAATGGCCCTGGCGCTTTGACGGATCAAAACATCTTCCTGAGGAAGGCAGTTTGATCTGTCAAAGCACTGGGGCCATTGTTTGTTTGTTTAAAGCACCTCTAATAAATGCTTTATTTTTTGAGTTCCTGTGTAGCACTGCTTTCCTGTGTTCTAGTAAGGGAAAACATGAAGGCCTGCCATGCAAAGAGCTGGGGTCACCACTGCCAAGCATTTGGCAAGGACCCGTGGTGTAGATCATGAGCCAAAGGGCACTACCCTGAAAAGATATGAAAGCAGCACATCCAGGGAACTAAGCCAACCCCCTACCTTCAGTAGTGGGAGCAGACCCTGCAGATTGACCATTCTGAAGTTTAGAGCCTGGCGATCTGGGGTAGGTCTCAGCTCTACTGGTCATTGTAGGACTAGGAAGTGCCCAAAATAGAACCTTGTGTTCCTTTGTTCTTGGGGAACAGGTTCTATAGTCCATCTCTGAAGTAAGGATGAAATTTCCTCCAGAAACAGTGGGATATGATCTGGAGGAGTAGTGTGACAACACTAGTGAATGGTCTGGAGACAGTTCTGTAAATGCCAGAGCATATCCTAATGCTATTATTTCTAGGGCTCAGGCATCTGGCGTCAGTACTTTCCACTGGTCCAGGTGTAGGGAAAGGAGACCTCTGACAACCTCACTTTAAGGCAAGGCTGAGGGTTGTAAAGGAGTCAGACAGAGCCCGTTTGTGCAGCTGCTGCCACCCTGCCACCCGTAGGGGCTTTTGAGTGGGCACCTGGCCTTAGCTGATGCTGACGGAAGGAATGGACAGATCTCAAGGTTCTGCCTGAGGCCTGCAGATTAGCAAAGCTGTCTTGCATCTGCCCCAAACAGTTTTTACTCTCTAAAGGGGGCCAGTGAGAATGGATTGTTGCAAAACATGTATGAAGCCAGCCACTCTGAGTCAGGGGTACCTCCTGAGGCATATTCCAGAGGCCGTTGTCCTGGCAGCAACATCATAAGTGTCATAAGTCTTACGTAGGAGGTGTTTACCTATGTCTGCTCCTCTATAAGGAACTTTAAGAAGCTCCTGCTGAGGTGCAGCCTCTAGGACAGCTGGAGCAGCTGCGTAGCATGTTGGTATTGTACCATCTGTGCCTGGTAATTTGTAATGCTCAGGTCCAGAAATGGTTGAGGCAAATGTTCTTTTGCCCAGGACAGCTAGCCCCCTGGAATCCTTATGAGGAGGGAGATGACTAAGGTGCTTCCTGATACCTTAGATTTGTCATGGGCAGCATTTATGACTACAGGGTCTCCCTCAGGTTGGCCAGCGAAATAAAAGACTTGCCTGAGACCCGTTGCCTGCCTTTCTAAGTATAGTAGGGATCATGTTAGACCTATGCCCAGTAGCAAGGGTGGCACCTTCCAACACTAGTAGGAGGAGAGAGATGACACCGGAAGGGGAATCAGGCAACTCCAGGGACTTCACCAGGTCCTTCTTGGTTATGACCTGTTCCACAGAAATAGGACCCATGGCAGCCTGCAATTGCTGCATCATGAGTGTAAAAGAGGGGATTGGAGGACCTGGTGTAACATACTGTCCCTACCCTGTGGGTACAGTAAAATTGGTTCTCTCATTGGGCTTTCCCATAATCTTTCCCTCCTCTGCATCCTGTGTCACAAGAATAGGATGGTATTCACCAGGCATTGCTGATGTGGTTGACAGGTCACAAGGTTAATTACTAGAGCTGTCAGTAGCGAGAAGAGAGAGCTGGGTGTGGGCCGAGCAGCCATCAAATATAAGGCTTTGGGTTTATATGCCCTAGTAATGCAGCTCCAGTGATGGAGGAGGAGAGGAGGAGGAAGTAGAAGGTGTCCTAGTATATCTGTAAGGGACAAGAGTACTGCCTGAATGTCCACACACATATGTACTTGACATGAACGAGGATGAAGGTTGACAGGGGAGGCAGAGGTGCCGCTATTGATGCTGATGCCACAGCAGGCAAAGGGGTCGGCAGAGGAGGCAGTCACCACTGTTGACATTTTGCCCCATCTGCTGGGAAGAAGGGGTCAACAGGGGTGGCAGAGGTGCTACCATCGACCTTGATGCTCCCGGAGGCATAGGGATCGATGGGGGATGCAGAGGCACCATTGACAATATGTTGCAGCATCTGCCAGGAAAAGAGAGGTCGATGACGGAGGCAGAGGCACCACTATCAACATCGCTGTACCAGTCAAAAGAAGCCTGGTAGAGACTGCCCCAGACTCTAACCTTGTGCCTGACTCAATGGTTGGTGGCATCATTTATTTCAGTTTAGGATTAATACCTTTGAGTCCAGGACTCGTTTTCAAAGGTTCCAGGTCATTGTTGAACAAACATTACAAATATAACAGTGTTTACAGAGAACAGAAAACAGTTACACAGACATTCAAATACCAAGGAAATCTTATATATCCAACTAAAGGGTGAAGAGGATAGGGTAAATAGGGTTCAGTCTTGTAGTTCACTATTTAGTTGGTCAGTCTAGCCTAAGGGGGGTAGGGGATCAGCCAGGGATGGCGTCGTGGTGGTGGAAGTGGTTTGTCAGCCAAGTGGGACATGGGCTGGGCCTATCCTCTGATGCTACCGCCTGGTTTGATAGTTACCTCTCAGGAAGTTCCCAGAGGGTTAAAATCCTAGACACCCTCTCTTCCAGTAAGCCAGTTCACTCAGGGGTTCCACAGGGGTCAATTCTTGGACTGCTCCTGTTTAGTCTTTTTCTAAATACCCTTCCCCAAGCCTGCTCTGGCAGTCTACTCCTCTACGCAGATGATGCAGTTATTTTCTCTAGTCATCCTGAATCCCTTATGCCAGAACAATGCCTGCAAAACACCTTTACACAAATCGAGTCCTGGTTCTCCTTTCATAAACTTATCATCAACTACAAAAAAAAACAAAGTAATGCTGTTTGCAAATCACCAGAATAAACATAAAGGAGTGTCACTAAACATCTGAAATAGTAAACGGGTTAGGAGTTTTAAAGACCTTGGGCTCACCTTAGACTCCTCCCTCTCCAACCAAGAACATATTAATCTGGTTTGCAAACACCAGAATCAGCCTCCTCTACAGTCATAGGAGCTGCCTGACCAACTACACCCTCTGCCTGGCTGTCACTAGTTCCATTCTATTTCTAGTGGATTATGGTATAGTAATCTATGGATCTGAATCTAACACTGCTCTTAAAAGAATAATGCTCTCCCTCGATAAAGCATATCACCTCATAACAGGAGCACCAAAGCAACACTCTGGTTCTGAGACTACCTGTCCCTCAGGTCACAATGGGTAAAAATAGGACAAACAGTGTCTGATCCCAGGGAGTTCATGCTGGGGATCCACCAGGGATCCATCTTGGGACCACTGCTCTTCTTCCTGTTCCTAAATGTCCCTCAAGCCTGTGATGTCAAGATAATCCTGTATGCAGACCACGCTGTCATCCCCAATAGCAACTCTCGAATTGAGCCACTCCAAGCAGCACTTCAGCACTCCTTCAGTAAAACAGAAGACTGGTTCTGTGAGCACAAACTTCTGCTCAATTACAAAAAAACCAAGACCATACTCCTATCCAGCCCCCAGCTCAAGAAAAGGTTCCCCACCATAAACATCACCAACAATGTACTCGGCCCCTTGGAACAGGTACACTCCTTCAAATACCTTGGAGTCACCCTGGATGACACCTTATCCTATGCTCAACATATCGGCCAGGTGGTCAAGACAGTCATCACCAAGCTTGGTGTGCTTTACAGGCACAGAAAACACCTTACCATGGCAGCCCTCTGCCTATCAGTCACAAGCTCCATCCTCTCCACCATTGACTACGGCCTGGTTGTCTAATGTGCAGCATCAGACTCTGTGCTCAAGAGGGTGCACGTAGCTCTCAACAAGGCCTGCAGGCTCATCTTGAATGGCAACTGAATGACCCACACCAGTTTCCTCTACGAACAGACACGCCTGCTGTCTCTTGAGTGCAAGACTAAATTCTTCACATGCCTCCTAAGCAAAAAAGCATTACTGGGGAAAGCCCCCCGCTCCCCATGTGTAGCAGGTATCTTCTCCCTCTGAGACTCAGAATATATAACCAGAAACAGAATGCAGGGGGCCCTCATGGTGCCATTCCAATGCACAGCTCTCAGACAGTGCGCCTTCTCCTACAGAGCCCCTCTCTGGCTTAACGAGGTACCCAAGTCCATTTGGAACTCCACTAGCCTGTCTGGCTTCAAATCAGACCTTAAGCACTACCTGACATTCAGCTCTGTATGCACCTGCTTCTCCAACAGCTGATAGACTCTAGATGACAAGGCCTGGCTCTGCTAACAGCAACTATTCTCAGCACAAGACAGAAGTCACCCTCCCACATGCTCCTTGACAATGCCTCTGAATCACTCTAAGGGGCTGCTCCTGTACACCCCCCCTCCCTCCCCCCGTCTATAAGCTAGGATGGGTCTATGCCTCCCTGGCCTCAGCCCTGTCTCCTTGAGCACTTTACTAGAGGACCCCCTCCTCCCCTACCAAAATCCTGTCCTTACTGATCCTCTGCCCAACCTAACTAACCTCTAGTGCCTCTGCACCTTACCTGCACTTATAATCAACTAAAGTTGAAGTCCATATGCTATATAGTGTTTTAAATGTCTAAGAAACTCTGTAACCTTTTCCTGATTATTGTGCTGTTCAGTGTCTCAAATGTCCTAAAACTCTGTAACCTTCTTGATTGAATGTCTATACTCTGTTCATATGACGTGGAACCTATGTAAAAGAGCCTTGGCTCAAAGGTTATTTTCTGAATACCAAATAAATAAATAAAATAAATAAACCAATACCTTTACAGTCAAGTGAACTGGCTAAACTTTAAGGGTAGGCTTGATTATCACACCTGCCTGTTGACCAAGAAGCTTACCACCTCACTTTCCCCTCCCTCGGTCCAAAAGCTCATCTCCCATGCCCCTACCTCTTGTTCTACTAGGAGCTCTGATAAGGCCCTTTACCTAGTCCCTTTTTGTAAGACATCTCTAGGGCAGCGAGTGTTCTTCCACAGGGCCCCCGTCCTGCTCAATGGACTGCCTCCTCTGGTTTCCTCCACAGTAAAATTGGGCCCTTTTAAAACTATACATCGCCAGCACCTACTCTCTGTGAATAGTTGTGACTGCTCCTAGCTTTCACTGGTCAATCTGGGACTGCTCATGGTTTGTCCCTCAATTTCCCCCTGGTCCTCTCCACCTTATCTTGGTCTAATTTCTCCCTCCCCACTCTGTTCCCTTCCTGCCCATTACTCATCCTTTACCTGCACTCTTTCCTACTCCTCCATCGCTACATCTAATACCCCTCCTACTCAGCTTTCTCCCTACCTCCCAGCTGTCACACAACTGTCCTTAACTGGCTTCCTTCTGGTATCTCTTCCTTTTCTTTAATTTCCTATCTGTCAACATAGTTAGCTAGCACTGCCTGCACCATGTTTGCTTCATTATCATGTACTCAGCGCTCAGTTATGATGCACTTATGTATAATGCACTGCATTACTTGTATACTCTTATCCTGTACATTATGTACTGTATTAAATTCCTGTAATGTTTCGTATCCTGTCTGTTTTAAATCTACTCGCCATGCATTTCGCCCTCATTTATGATGCACTTTTGTGCCCATGGGCCCCATGTACTAATCTACAACAAGCCTCAATCATTCAACATGACCTAAATATTATTTCAGCTTGGGTAATTACATGAGGGATGAGGCTGAATACTACAAAATGTAAAGTAATGCATCTCGGACCCCGGAAACTAAATCATCCTTACACATTGGCAGGTTCGATACTTAACACTACCTCCGACGAGAAGGATTTAGGTATTACTATCTCACACGATTTGTCCCATAAAAAACACCTACAAGAAGTCATTAATAAAACTAATGGAGTAGTTTGGTCCATTTTATATTATATTATATCTAGGGATTCTGAGGTATTGATGCCTCTTTTTAGGACATATGCAAGGCCGCACCTCGAATATGCATCACAGCTCTGGTGCACATACAAAAAATCAGATAGTAATTTACTTGAGAAAGTGCAAAGAAAGTACACAAAACACATCTCTGGGCTCTAACCTGAAACCATACTGAAATAATTAAATTTGATGTCAGTTACCACCCGTCGCCTTTGAGGGGACCGTATGTTTCTTTATGATGTAATCCAGGACCCTTACCTCATGTCTGAACTAGGGCTTGAATTTAAAACTTATACCCATGATATCAGAGGTTATCCATTACAACTTGTAGGGAAATCATTTAACCACACATGTAGAAAATATTTTTTCACCCTAAGAACTATTGGACCTTGGAATAAACTACCTCTGGAAGTAGTCATTAGTGAAACTAAGAGCATTTTTATATATCGACTTGATTAATTAATTCAGGGTATAACCTTTCTTATTACTCACTGGCATAGTACAAGAGTGTTATGGGCCCTGGCCTCCTTGCTCTTTAACTCACCTTAGTATGAACCTTAGTATAATGTATTGTATTATTTGTATACTCGTATCCTATGTATAATGTACTGTATTAATTGTATACTCGTATCCTATGTATAATGTACTGTATTATTTGTATACTCGTATCCTATGTATAATGTACTGTATTAATTGTATACTTGTAATCTATGTATAATGTACTGTATTATTTGTATACTCGTATCCTATGTATAATGTACTGTATTATTTGTATACTCGTATCCTATGTATAATGTACTGTATTATTTGTATACTCGTAACCTTAGTATAATGTACTGTATTATTTGTATACTCGTATCCTATGTATAATGTACTGTATTATTTGTATACTGGTAACCTTAGTATAATGTACTGTATTAATTGTATACTCGTATCCTATGTATAATGTACTGTATTATTTGTATACTCGTATCCTATGTATAATGTACTGTATTAATCTCCTGTAATTTTTTTTGTAACCTGTCTGTTTGTAAATCTGATGTGGAGCCTTTGCAAAAGAGACTTTGACTCAAAGGGTTGCAATTCCAAGACTTCAAAAAATAAAACAAACTCAAGTATGGCCATTTTTGTTAGTCTGAAGCTGATAAAATTAAGACCATTTCCAAAAGTCTGTTTTATTCTAAACCTGTAGATCTCTGTTTCAAGTCAAAATGCACGCCCGGAAGTCAATAACACCTTGCGTGAAAAAACTCAAGTGAGATCCTGAACATGCTACATTTACAATTTTCGAATAAAACAGACTTGAAATACTGTCTTAATTTTTATTACTTTCAGACAGAGAAAACCGGCCATGCTTGAGTTTAGGATTTGAGTCGGTGGCATTACAGAGATGCCCTTGCAATGTACAGATGCTTCCGGTGCCTGAAGTTTCATGGACGGAACTCCTCCCAAAATAATTAATTAAAATTACTTAAAAATATATTAGAATGTACTATTTTTACCTACCGGGGTATTCACGTTTTAATTTTCACGCTAAAAGGAAACTGGTTTGATGTCACAGTAAACTGACTGCTTCTAATGTGTCAACTATCACCAAAGTCACTACAGCTACCTGATTAATCAATCCAACATAAGGCTATTTTGTGCACTAATGTACTTACACAGTTTAAAAACAGTTAAAAAAAGTCATTCTTAGACCTATGTCTGTGTCTTTTTTTTTCACTTTTGGAGTCTTGGAAACAAGATGGATGACCTGCAGGCATTATTAGCAGACAGGAGGGTGGACATAGCTGCAGTAACCGAGACTTGGGCAGCACCACACCATGACTGGGACCTTGCCATCCCTGGATACAAACTATACAGGAGGAACAGGGTAGTCGGAAAGGGGGGAGGGGTGGCAGTTTATATCAGGGAGGGAATAACTTGCACAAGGGAGGAGTCGGAGGAAGGGGAGGTGGAGGCATTATGGGTTCACTTAAGGTCCAATAGAGGGATAAAGGTGAGGTTGGGGGTGGTTTACAGACCACCCAATCAGTATGAAGAGAGGGGCAGGGAACTGAGCTCACAAATATTGGATGTTGTAGGGAAAGGAGAGGTGGTAATTGTGGAGGACTTCAACCTGCCCAAGGTGGACTGCAGCATACCCTCCACAACATGTGCTAGGGGTCAGGTGATTTTGGAAGGACTGCAGAGTGGGTTCCTGACTCAGGGCATCACTGAACCAACAAGAGCTGAGGCAATTCTTGATCTGGTGCTCACAAATGGGGAGCATGTACAGGAAATAATGGTCAGGGAGCCATTGGGTGGAAGTGACCATTTCACAGTGTGGTTCCAGTTGGATATGTGCAGGGAAAGCATCCTAAGACCAAAATCTTGGATTTCAGGAAGGTGGACTTCAGGAAAATGGTTGAAGTGCTAAAGAGCCATCTGGCAGGCATCAGAGCAGATATGGGGGTGGATCAAAGGTGGTCCATCATTAAGGAAGGAATACTGGTTGCCACAGATGAGTGCGTAGGCTCAGGGGGTAGAAAACAAGGGCCAAAGTGTCCAGCTGGTTCAGTTCTGGGGTTGCCCAGGCAGTAAGGGAAAAGAGGTTGGCCTATAGAAAATTCAGGAAGACCAAGAGAGAGGTGCATAGGAAAAATGACCTAAGGTTGGCTAGTGAGGCAGGTAAGGAAGTCCAGCGAGCAAAGGCACAGAAGGAGCTGCAGACAGCTGAAGGAATTAAGAAGGGGGGAAGAAGGCTTTCTTTCAGTATATAAGTAAGAAAAGGGACAAGAAGGAAGGGATTGTTAGGCTTAAGAAAGGAGTGGAGTGGGTGGAGGATAATGGGGGAAAAGCAGAGATACTAAATGAATACTTCTGTTCCGTCTTCACCAGGGAGAAAGACGGACCAGTGCCATCAGGAGGGAACACAGATGTAGTGATAGTGGAGGATAGACTGAGGAAGGGGCTGCTGGTATTGAAGGTGAACAAATCACCAGGCCCGAACAGAGTACATCCAAGGGTACTAAAGAAACTGGCTGAGGAGCTGGCAGGGCCACTGGCAGACCTATTTAATAGTTCACTACAGTCAGGTGTGGTACCACAGGACTGGAGAACAGCACATGTAGTGCCCCTCCACAACAGCGGTCCCAAGGATGACCCAGGGAATTACAGATCAGTCAGTCTGACCTCCATTGTGGGCAAGCTCATGGAGACCATACTAAAGGAAAGGTTGGTGGAATATCTAGAGAGGCATGGTCTCCAGGATGCAAGGCAGCATGGGTTCATGGTGAGGGAGATCGTGTCAAACAAATCTAATTGACTTCTTTTACTGTGTCACTAAGACAGTAGACAGGAGCCAAGTGGTAGACATCCTCTATCTTGATTACAGCAAGACCTTTGACTCTGTGCCCCACAAGAGGTTGATCAGGACATTGGTGGGTCTTGGGGCTGGGGAAAAGTAAACCAGATGGGTGGAAAACTGGCTGAGGGACAGAACCCAGAGGGTGGTTGTGGGGGGAGAGTTATCTGGCACCAGAGAGATAACCAGTGGAGTCCCAGAGGGCTCGGTGCTGGGGCCAGTGTTGTTTAATGTCTTCATCAATGACATTGGGGATGGCATTAAGGGCAAAATGTGCCTATTCGCAGATGACACCAAGTTCTGCGGGAGAGTGGACGCAGCTGAAGGGATACAGGACTTACAGAAAGATCTGAAAAAGCTGGGGAGGTGGTCCAGGATCTGGCAGCTTGGCTTCAATACCAAGAAATGCAAAGTTATGCATATTGGAGCCAAGAATCCCAGGACAGAGTACTACCTGGGTGAAATCCGAGTATCTGCATCACAGGAGGAGACGGACCTGGAAGTGATGATCACTACTGACCTGAAGCACTCCAAGCAATGCAAGGAAGCAGCAGCAAAGGCAAACAAGATGCTGGGATGGATATCTAGGGGGATCAGTAGTAGGAGATAGGAGGTTATACTGCCCTTGTACAGGTCACTGGTAAGGCCGCATCTAGAGTGTGGCGTTCAGTACTGGTGCCCATACTTCAAAAAGGAGATTAACCTGCTGGAGCAGGTCCAGTAGAGGGCTACAAAGATGATAGTGGGTCAGCAGGGTAAGGCATATGAGGAGAGGTTGAGGGCACTGAACATGTACTCCCTGGAAGACAGGAGAGAGAGAGGGGACATGATTGGGACTTTCAAGTACTTGAAAGGGATAAATAAGATTAATAAGGGCAGTCTCTTTAAACTGAGTGGTAGCCATAACATGAGGGGGCACAGTCTTAAGCTGGAGGGAAGGAGGTTTAGGAGGGAGGTCAGGAAGCACTTCTTCATAGAGATGGTGGCGGACACTTGGAATGTCCTACCGGAAGAGGTCATCTCGTTGAAGACAGTGGGCAGCTTTTTTTTTTTTAATGTCATTTTCCCACCAGTCACAGCCTGCGGGACCTCTCTCAGGCATCCTGGCCTGATCCTGCCCGCCTGAGGTCTCCCCATCCTGAGTCTCCTCTCCCTCCTGCAGCCAGTACCCCCAGCTTGACCCCTCCAGGGTGGGGCTGCCCCTCCTCTTTGGGTGCTCTCTTATAGACTGGCCAAGCTGCAGGTGAGGGCCCGGGTGGAGGAACTGGAAGGTCAGGTGGGTGAGATCCGGCAGTGGGCATGGGGGCCAGGTGTCATCACATACCCCCCAGAGCTGGCTGTTTCCTTTTTCTGTTGCACTCCACCCCCTCCCAAACGTGGCATGCAATGACGCCATGGCGCATGGTAACCCTGCCGGTGTCTGCCATGCTTCCCCATGTATTTCTGTCTGCTTCCTGCAGTGCCTCCGATCTCCACTGGGACACCGGACAACTCCGTAACACCCCCCCCCCCGAGAAAGAGAGCAGTTAGTTGGATGCTCATATTCTTCCCCGAGCTCAGCTCCCAAACTCGGGTCCAGCATAGCACGAGGTGTGGCGCCCAGCTGCCAACCCTTAGCGCCACCGCCAGCCAGTGGGCAGCTAAGAGAGGCTGGGATAGGCACAGGGGAAGGTAAGGATCATGGATAGGGAGGATGGGAGGAGTGGGGAGGGAGGGCAGGGACATTAGCTCAAGCTGTGGACCCTGCAATACAAGCAGACTTGATAGACCAAGTGGCCTTCTTCTGCTGGCTTCTTCAGATGTTTACTATGGGGGTCCAGTGCATAATTGCCATAGTACATTCCAGGGCATGCTTTATCATAGGATATCGTCACTTCTCATGTACATAAGGCACTTGGCAAAGACATGCTGCTATCCTATGATAAAGCATGCCCTGTCATGTATTATTGCTTAATTATAAAATGAGTAAGAGAAAATACTGTACTGTGAGTGGTGGAATCCAGTCACATGACTGTACTGTTATCCCAGCACAACAGCACAGATCAGAAATGCTTTAACTTTCTGAACCTCATTACTTGGACATAAAATAACAAAATCAGGGAAGCCATTTTATAATCACAATAAGTGTGCATAAATGAGGGATAATGGCACTTTTTGGGTGTGTAAAGTATTCACTTACCGAGATGTGCCGCCATCCCACAAGATCACACATCCTGTCATGCCTTATTGCTTAATAAAAAAGCTACTTAATGTTTCCAGAAAAGTGATGTGCACTCGGAAGTACACTAGTTGTAAATAAAATTGGACTTGGCCACTATGTGGCATGAATATGGCTGAATCACTGAAGATGGCCACAGCTTTTGCAGAAGTACAAGAATTTATTTCTGCATTTGTGCAAACATGCATAGAATAAGGCTGTCAACAAAAATGTGCAATTCTAACCAATAAAGCTTTACCATGAAAAGATAAGATGCATAAGATACAACCAACCTCCCACTCTCGCTGCCAGCAGGAACGGGCTCTGGTGTTTTGCTACCAGAGCTTCGCCAGCAATTTTTTGCTGACAGTTTTGTTCTATGCATGTTTGCACAAATGCAGAAATGAATTCTTGTATTTTTGCAAAAGCTGTGGTCAGCTTCAGTGATTCAGCCATATTCATACCACATAGTGGCTATGTGCAATTTTATTCACAACTACCTCCGACTGCACATCACTTTTCTGGAATCACTAAATTAAAAGGGTGACTGCTGTCAGTTCAATATCAGGAAGTTTCTCATCGTCCACTTCCTACTGTTCCCTAGAAGCAGATATAACTTACTGGATGATCATGACACTGTCTCACAAAAATTCTTAGTCACGTAAAACAACCCGTGTAAATTTGTTTTCAACAGTGACTAAGTCAACAAGCATTTGTCAATGCCGAATGTTTGCTTGCTGGCATTGGCATTGGTAGTGTAGGAGTTAGAGAGCCGCATAATAGGAATGGCAGTGAAGTATTGAACCGAAGCCAACCCCACCACCACCCCCCTGCAGAGACTGACAAGCATTGGGGTGTGCCTTTGGGTTGTCAGGCATAACGGCCACACCATTTCACCACACCATACCCTGCAGACACCAACAAGTGTCACGGTGTGCCTTGGGGTCTTTGGCCCCTATGCTCACCCCATTCCATCAGGAAATACGGTGAGATTGGTGCTGTATAATAGAATGGGGTGAACTTTGGGGCCGAAGAGTCCAAGGCACACCTCAGTGCCTCTCACTGGCTGCAGGGTGTGGAATGGTATGAGCATTACAGGCGAGAATCCCAAGTCACACCCCTGATGCCTGTCATTCTCTACAGGGTGGGGCGTTATGGTCGGAAACCCTAATGCCTCAGGCATTTGTTGGCATTTTCACTCCAAATTTTCAACATGGGCTTTTGTGACCCCACCTTATGAACAGTGGCAATATCAGTTCGTTGGCAGCTGATTTTGCACAGTGACTGCGCCATTTGGCACTGCAGGTGCGAAAACACATTTGAACAGGATGAAAATGACAGCTGTACTGTTCCTGGGAGGTGCAAAAATGGCGATGTTGAAAATCTGCAGTGAAAATATTAAAAAAACTGGTGAAGTCACGAGCGTGCATAGAAACTGCGCAACACACACCTGTAATGCAATTAGTTTGGGGATTTTTTACAGCAGATTGTCAACACAGGCATTTTGGAACCTCCGCTCACGAACAGTGTCACTGTGATTTTCTTAATCTGTCCCGAACAGTGATTTCCCACAGCGACCACGCATTTCTGTGCTGGAAGTGCGAAAGCATATTTCAGCCATGGTGTGAAAAATGACAGCTGTACTGTTCATAAAGAAGTGTGGAAAAATGCCAGTGACTGAAAATATTAGAACTCCATGAACTTACGAGGGTGCCTGGAAACTGCGCAATGGTCTCTCGTAACACAGACATTTTATGGACTGTTTTCACTAAATTTTTTTTTTTTTTCTGATGTTATTTCTCAGGAGCCTCCCCCCCGCACTCTGCCGTTCCTCCGGCGCCATCCCCGGACATAAGACCCCCTCCCTTCAGCACCCCGCGACTTACCCTTCGCGGCAGGGTGGTGGGAGCGACTCAACCCACCAGAATGGGTCCATGCCAAGGAGGCGCCCCTCCGAATGGCAACGGGAACGACGCCGTCATACGCTCCATTTTTCCCTCGAATTTTCTCCCAGCGGGCATGGCGTGCAATGACACCGGGCGACTGAGTACGCCACGACGCCTCCCAGCGCCGCAGACTAGTCAAGCGCCCGCCACGTTCCGCCCCTGTCCTCCCGCGGCTGGCGCGTGTTGTCGATCCCCAGCCTCCACCAGGGTCAGGCAAGCACCAGCCACCGAATCCCCACCCGGAGATGGAGGCAGTCCTCCGGACGCTCGATCCATCTCCTCCGCCGACCCCGACAACCCGTGCTCGCTTCGAACATGGGTCGCCGGGCGTGGCACGAGGTGTGGCGACCAGCGCCTCAACCCTCAGCGCCACCGGGCCGGCGTTTTCACTAAATTTTAAACGGAGTCATTTTAATACCTCTGCTCATGAACAGTGTCACTGTGATTTTCTTAATCTGTCCCAAACATTGATTTCGCACACCGACTGCGCCATTGTGTGCGTCATGCGCAGAAACACGTTTTGGGCAAGATGTGAAAAATGACAGCTGTACTGCTCATAAGGAGGTGTGGTAAAATGGCAATGTTGAAAATCTGGAGTGAAAATATTGACAATTAGCGAACTTATGAGCATGCGTAGGAACAGTACAACGCATGCTCGTAAAACAGTCATTTAAGGGAATTTTTTCACCACATTTTCAACATAGGGTTTTTGGGGGCCTACCTCATGAACTGTGACACTGTCTTGCGTAAACCTGTCCCGAAAGGTGGTTCCACACAGTGACCGCAAAATCACCTTTTGGGGCTGATTAACAAAATGACAGTGACAGAATTCATGAGGTGGGGCCCCAAAACCCCATGTTGAAAATTTGGTGAAAAAATTCCCAAAAATGCCTGAGATATGCATCAAAGTTGAAAAAACCCTATTTATTCCATTATACAGCTTACCGGCATTTCCGCAGTTCGCAGTCAGCTTTGAAGAGTGCAGACGTAATCCCCAGTCCACCGCAGAATGTCGCGCTGGACTCCGGAGGTAAGTATGGGGTGAGGTGGGGGTGTGAGAAGGCAGTATGAGCAGAGGGTGGGTGCAGGTGGGGGAAGGGTGGTCAGGACAGACAGCGGGGGAAGGTTTTTTTCTTGCAGGTTTTTCTTTTTTTTCTTAGACGATGCGGGACTTGTGCCAGGCTGGGGTGGGCTCCCAGTGTGACAGCTGGAAGGCTGGGGGGGCAGTGGAGCCGACGGGGGCTTGGGTACCTCTGTCAGCCATACGGACTGTTGCCACACTGGGGTGGGGCTCCAGCGTGGCACCCGTAGTCTGTTGGGGGACAGTGGAGCTGACAGGGGATTGAGCACTGCCGTTGGCCTTACAGACACACCTGGAACTCTGTTGCGGGGAGTGCAGCAGAGCTGGACGGGGATTGGGCACCCTCGCCATACAGTGTGTGCCTGGGGGGGAGCGCATGAGCATGCAATATGCGTGTGGAGGGGGGAGCGCATGAGCAAATATGCTAATCAGCACTATCTTATCGCTGCTCACTGAAGTGGAGCTCTCCCTTTCAACTGTACGGCACTGCATTTTCAGCTTCTGTCATAGACAGCTGCAGCATTCATTGGTGAACTGTGGCCGCACCTGCAAACACACTGACTGAACTGGAAGACGGTGCCACACCTACCAAAAACTCGGATGATGGCACTATGTTTCTTGCACATGTGTGCAAGCAAACATAAAAATGAAACCTCCACAGATACTTAAGCAATATACCATGACAGGGAGTGGGTATATTGGTGGATTTACCACGCCTGTGTGGTTTGGTCACGAAGTAGCCGAAAGGATTCTAATCCACACCAGAAGTGGTAAATACAATCTATAACTACCCCTATCATGGTATATTGCTATTATACAATGTTCAACTTTTTGTTTGTTTTTATAGTGATATAAAACTTTTACAGTGGGTATACTGGAGGATTTACCACAGTCATGTGATCTGTTTTCACCAATGAGGTTACAGGATTTTCATACCCCATAGTATAATAGATATTTTCTCTTGAGTCCACACTCATAAACAGACTTGAGCCACTTGGATTTAGAAATGTATCCTGGCTACCATCTACCTCATTACCACCCCTGTAGCCTTCTACCTGAATCATTCTGTATCTGTCTACAAAGGACTTAATTTACAAACGTCTTTTGACTACCTAGGGTCAAGTGATCCATTCATAACAAGCATTTGTCAATGCCGAATGTTGTCCTGCTGGCATTGGCATTGGTAGTGCAGGAGTTAGAGAGATGCATAATAGGAATAGCAGTGAAGTATTGAACTGACGCCAACCCCACCCCCACCCTGCAGAGACTGACAGGCATTGGGGTGTGCCTTTGGGTCACTGGCCATAACGCTCATGTCATTTCACCTCACCCTACCCTGCAGACATCGACAAGTGTTGTGGTGTGCCTTGGGGTCTTCTGGCCTTACGCTCACCCCGTTCCATAAAGAAATATGCTGAGATGGGTGCAGTATAGGAGAATGGGGTGAACTTTGGGGTCAAAGAGTCCAAAGCACATGTTGATGCCTGTCACTGGCTGCAGGGCCGGGGTGGGGGTGGAATGGTGTGAGCATTACAGCCGACAATCCCAAGTCACACCCCTGACGCCTGTCAGTCTCTACAGGGTGCGGCGTTATGGTTGGAAACCCTAACTCCTGGGGTGTTTTTTGGTATTTTCACTCCAAATTTTCAATATGGGCTTTTTGTGACCCCCACCACATGGACAGTGACACTATCAATTCATTAGCCGAAAGGTGATTTTGCATAGAGACTGCGCCATTTGGCGCCACAGGTGCGAAAACACATTTCGAGAAGGATGTGAAAAAATGACAGCTGTACTGTTCATGAGGAGGTGTAAAAATGGTAATGTTAAAAATCTGGAGTGAAAATATGAAAAATTGGTGAAGTCACGAGCGTGCATAGAAACTGTGCAATGCACACCCATAATGCAATTATTCTGGGGACTTTTTACACCAAATTTTCAATATAGGCATTCTGGGACCTCCACTCATGAACAGTGGCACTATGATTTTTTTAATCTGTCCCAAACGTTGATTTCCCACAGTGACCGCGCCATGGTGTGCCAGATGTGCAAAAAATGAAAATTACGTACCTACCGTAATTCTTGATCTTCTTGGACGAGTCTCCACCACTCATTCACACTATTGGGATCTGCGCCGGAGGCTCTAGGACCCATCGAGAGCAAACTTTTTGCTGGAGGGTCGGCGCCAGAGATGGAGCCGCAAGGAATGGCACCGCGAGCCTCAGCTCGGGCGGTAATGACTGTCTCGGCGCCAACCCTCCAACCGCCTCAGTACCTTTTTTACCAAGGAGGTGCAGCGTAACTAACCTAGAAGGGTAGTCTAACCTAAAAACCGGACATAAGATAGCCCGGGTGACCCGTATAAGAAGGGTCAACAAGAAGTCTTCACAGCCTAAAGATTCGAGGGAGTGAAGACCAACAACAGAGGTGAGCTCGGGGGACGGAGGGTGGGCATGTGAATGAGTGGTGGAGACTCATCCAGGAAGATCAAGAATTCACGGTAGATAATGTAATTTCTATCTTCCTGGACATAAGTCTCCACCACTCATTCACACTATTGGGAGAGTACCGGCTAATAATCCCGAGAGGGCGGCAGGAGAGACCAAGAGCTCACGTTTCTAGGACAGAAGTCCATTAAGGATGGCTCTGCCAAAGGAAGAATATCGTCTGGCATGGACATCCAGTGCATAATGTTTAACAAAAGTATGCACTGAGCTCCAGGTGGTCAGTTGCAATATCTGCAATGGGCACGCTATGCACTTCCGCTAGGGATGCCGCACCGCTCTAGTAGAGTGAGCGTAAACTCTACCCTCCAACTTAACCTGCGCCATGGAATAGCAGTGGCGAGCGATGCCACTAGCCAT
Organism: Neoceratodus forsteri; assembly: GCA_016271365.2. Taxonomy (NCBI): domain Eukaryota; kingdom Metazoa; phylum Chordata; order Ceratodontiformes; family Ceratodontidae; genus Neoceratodus; species Neoceratodus forsteri. The sequence continues at coordinate 325,855,639 of CM057459.1, forward strand.
GCTGAGATACATCTGATAGCAACAGGTTGACCCAGCCGGTCTCGCTGAAGGAAACGAACAGTTGCTGGGCTTTGCAAAATCCTTGGTTCTATCTAGATAGAAACGCAAGGTCTCTTAACATCCAAAGAATGAAGAGAACGCCCCTTCATTTTGGAAGTCCGCAGTAGGAGGGAAGGACCAAAGGTTGGTTTAGATGAAATTCTGACACAATCTTAGGAAGAAATTTAGGATGAGTATGAAGAACTACTTAGTCCTTATGGAACACAGTATACGGAGGGTCTGTGACCAGGCATGTATCTCAGAGACCCCTGGGCTGAGGTAATGGCCACTAGGAAGGCAGTCTTCCAGGTGAGAAATTTTAGCTCACAGGTAGCCAGAGGTTCGAAAGGTTTCCAAGTGAGCATGTCTAGCACAAGATTAATGTCCCAGGCTGCAACTGGACGTCTTGTAGGAGGTCTGGTATGCAGAATTCCTTTAAGAAATCTCTTAACTACAGGTAACTGAGCCAGTGTTATGGAAAAAAACGGCTCATGATACGCTGAAATGGCACTAAGGTGGCTGTAGAGTACTGCAGACCTGAATTTGAGAGGTCCAAGAGGTACTCCAAAACATTATCTGGTGGGCAGGAAAAGGGATTCGAAGAGGACTTTGCACACCAGAGTGAAAAACGCTTCCACTTGGCCGTGTAAGTTTTCCGAGTGGCTGGCTTCCGTGCAGCCAGAAGAATATCTGAAACTCTTCGAGAGACATTGAACCGGTTTACTTCAACCTCTTCAGGAGCCAAGCATGAAGGTGAAGCGATCTCAGGTTGGGACGGACCACCGGTCCCTGAGTCAAAAGGTTCATCTGCAGAGGAAGTGGTCTCGGAGGAACTGCCAACATATTGTTGAGTAGTGGAAACCACAGCTGCTGAGGCCAAAAGGGAGCAATGAGAATCATCTTGTCGCCCTGGGATTCGTACTTGAGGAGTACCCTCTGAATTAGAGGAAGAGGCAGAAAGGCGTAAAGAAAGCGTTTGTCCACTGCAGCCTGAACGCATCCTGACAGAAAATGCCAGGCCCTGGATTTCTGGAGCAGAAGAGAGGCAGTTTTGCGTTGAGTGGGGATGCAAAAAGGTCCAGGTCTGGAGTTCCCCACTCTTTGAATAGTGACTGAACTATGGTTGAGTTGAGAAACCACTCGTGAGGATCTGTCTCTGTTCTGCTGAGACGGTCTGCCAAGTCGTTCTGTACATCTGGCAGGTAGACCGCTTGAATTAGAGCCTTGTGCTCCAAGCACCATCCCCATACCCTCATTGCTTCCCTGCATAAGGGGTAAGAATGAGCACCGCCCTGCTTGTTGATGTAATACATCACTGCTTTGTTGTCCATTTGAAGGAGAATGTTCTTGTGACAGAGAATGTCCTTCAACACTCGGACCACATAAAGGACGGCTCTCATTTCTAGGACGTTTATGTGAAGCTGGGACTCGAGTTGAGTCCACACACCTTGAGTGTGGAGAGCCTGACAGTGAGCTCCCCACCCCATTAGGGATGCGTCCGTGGTAATGGAGATTTGATGGTCCAGAGGAGCAAAGGGATATCCTTCCAGGAGATTCCTCTCTTGAGACCACCAGGTGAGTGACCTCTTTAAAGGTTCTGTCACCTTGATGCGATAGGACTGCGGGTGAGTGGTTGGGGACCACTGACTACTGAGCATCCACTGAGTGGTTCTCATGTGCAGACGTGCTAGGGGTACAGTGAACACTGAGGATGCCATGAGGCCTAGCATCCGTTGCATCGAGAGAGCTGTAACTGAGCTGTTTTCCCCGATGTGATGGACCATTTGAAGGATATCGTTCCTTCTGTCTTCTGGAAGAAAAGCCTTCGCACAGGAGGTGTCCAGAAGAGTCCCTATAAAAAGGAGCCTCTGGGAGGGCTGCAGTTGCGATTTCTTGAGGTTCAGCAGAACTCCCATGGACGTAAGGAGGTGAGAGGCCGTCTCTACAGCATCCAGAGTCCCTTGCCTGGAAGGGCTTGCTAGAAGCCAATCGTCCAGATAAGGGAACACCTGTATTCCGACCTTTCTGAGGTGCGCTGCGAGAACTGCACAACACTTTGTAAAAACTCACGGCGCTGAGTATAGCCCAAAGGGCAGGACTCTGAACTGATAATGTTGTCCCAGAGCCACAAACCTCTGGAATTTATGATGCCTTGGGTGAATAGGAATGTGCTGGTAAGCATCCTGCATGTCCAGGGAGGCTAGCCAGTCGTGTTGATGAAGCGAAGGTAACAGGGTTCCCAGAGAAATCATTTTGAATTTCTCCTTGGGGAGAAATTTGTTTAGGTTTCGGAGATCTAGAATGGGGCACATTCCCCCGGACTTCTTTGGAACCAGAAGGTAATGGGAGTAGAACAAAGTGTTTCGTTGATGCAGTGGCACCACTTCTACTGCCCTGTTGTTCAGAAGGCCCTGAATCTCGGCGACGAGAAGGTCTGACTGAAGGGTTGACAGCCTGGGCTGCCATTTGGGGGGACGATCCGGAGGGGTCTCACAAGACTGAGTGAATACCCCTCGCGAATTATCCAAAGGACCCATTTGTCTGCGGTTATGGACTTCCACTGGCTGTAGAAGTGCATCAGACGACCTCCCACCGGAGAGGAAAAGTCCACCTCGGGCAGCTGAGATGGGACTTGGGCCAGCAATTCATAAGGTAGCGCTGGGCACTTTGGGCCCTTGCGCTTTCTGTTGTGCCTTCTTTTGAGGTTGGGCAGGTTGGTTCTTATGGAAACCTCCTCTGCCTCTGCCTCGAAAGGACTGACAATTATGAAACTGACGTTTATTGACTTGCCCTCGAGAGGGGGCAGGAGGGGGTCGAGCCAACTTAATGGCTGACCTAGTCTTTTGTGTAGCTTCTAGAGCTTGCTCTACCTGAGGACCAAAAAGATATGCACCATCAAATGGCAACGCCATCACCTGCTGCTGTGCGTTATTCGTGAAGCCCGAAGTGCGCAGCCAGGAATGGCGGCGGGTGCAAATACCAGCAGCCGCTGAACGGGAAGCAGTGTTGAAAGCATCCATGGCTGCTTTAACCTGCTGGTTGTTAGATTCAATACCTCTGGTAATGGTTTGAAGAAGCTCTGGCTTTGAATCCGACTCCGGTAGCGCTTCAACCATTTGCTTGACAGAATGCCACAGGATATACTCATACTGGGAAAAATAGCCCTGGTAACTGGCAATATGCATACTTTGGGTAGAAGCAGCAAAGACTCTCTTACCTAAGGTGTCTATCTTATGAGATTCTTTGTTAATAGGTTCAGCTGTAGTAGTTTGAGGAAGAACGACCTTATCATTCTCTGCCAGGACTACAATAGGATCCGCAGAGGCTTGAGATGCCAAAATGGGACGATCCTTGGGGGCTGAATATTTCCTATCAATGGATTTAGCCACCGAAGGGATGAGAGCAGGATTATTCCATACCATTTGAGACAGCGTCTCGAAGGAAGGCTGAACCGGAGGAGTCAAATCCGTAGGGATCTCCAGGGCATGAAGGTATTGGAGTCTTCACAATTTCCCAGGATCGATGTCTGTAGTCTGGAGAGGAAGTGTGGAACTCAGATTTTTCAGCAGAGACTTAAAGGACAGGTCCTCGACCACAGGCTCTGTAGCAGTAATAGACCCTGCTTCGTCCACTTCATCACCCAACCGAAGGTCTGGGTCAGGCTCAACGTCATCTCCCGACAGTCCAGGAGGGACTGTATGGACAGGAAAGGAATGAAAATCAGAAAATCAGAGCTTATTACTAAGCTGCTAAGGACAACATAACTCTGGTATTGTTTGCATCAATCCTACCTGTACCAGCTTGTTTGTATCTATGTCTTAAGTTACTGTTATACTTATCTGTTGTACTGTTATACTGTGTATTTTCATTTGTCTTACTGTGACAAGGTACCTTTGTAAATGAGCCTATGGCTCAAAGGTTTTCCAAACTGCTGTTTAAATAAAATAAAATAAAAATAAGAGAAGGAAGAAGGAAACGAGTGAAAGGAGGAGTCCTGAAAAGCAGAGGGAGCCCCGAGAGCCCCCGGCGCCGAGGAGGAGCACGGCACCGAGAACGACGCCGCGGGACCACGCGGCACCGAAAACGACGCAGAGGGACCACGTGGCACTGAAAACGGTGCTGAGAAGCCGCATGGCGCCGAGGACGGTGCCAAGAAGCCGCACGGTGCCAAGGATGGCGCCGAGCGCACCATCGACACCGAGGACGGCGCCGAAGGTGCCGAAAACACCCCCAGACTCCGAAAAACAGGTTTTGAAGGAAGAAGAGCAGGAGATAAGGGCATCGGTGTGGTCTCCTGCGCCGTAGCCATGTGAGGGGGGGAAACACCTAAGCGTGGAGTCGACGGCACCGAAGAAGGTGCCACGCGACCAGGAAAGTCCAACCACCCTACCTGGTCACCCAATGAGCCCGAAGGCCCACAAGCGACCGAGCCGGGTAGCTGAACCAACCTCCAAGCCCATTGCTCCATAAGAGCGGCCCACTTATGAAACTGCTCATCTGAAGACCTACCTGCGGGCGGGGTAGGGCTCCGATGTCTAAGCCGTTGGCTACCAGAAGCAGAGGTTGGTGACTCCGAAGGAGGAGGCAACTAGCCCCGATAACCGAACGTCTCGCGCAGAGACATCGGAGGGCGCACCAGTGACGCTTTAGAACTGTGGGCCAAGAAGTGCCCGAGGTCACGAACGGTGCCGAGAATGCAACCGCTTATTTTTATTCTTCCGTGGGGACCACCCATCCCCCCCGGGCATTGGACTGACCGTTGTCAGACCCCCCCTCCGGAGAAGGCGGCGGACCGGACCCAGCACGACTGACTGAACAGCTTTCATACGAAGTCTTCCTACTGTCACCTGACCTGCTCATGGTCAACTCCGTCAAAGTAGGCTGAGACTTCTTTATTTTAAAAATAAGAATAAACTTAAGTGATACTTTATCGAGATAATACTACAAAATAACAAAAACTGAAAACTATGCTGCTAGTTTGAAGTTTGACTCCCGGCGGGCGAGTGACGTCGTCACTGAAGTGCATTCGATGGCGGGGAAAAAAGGAACTGAGGCGGTTGGAGGGTCGACGCCGAGATAGTCATTACCGCGCGAGCTGAGGCTTGTGGTGCCGTTCCTCGCGGCTCCATCTCTGGCGCCGACCCTCCAGCAAAAAGTTTGCTCCTGATGGGTCCTACTGCCTCCGGCACAGATCCCAATAGTGTGAATAAGTGGTGGAGACTTATGTCCAGGAAGATCACATTTTGGGCAGGATGTGAAAAATGACAGCTGTACTGTTCATAAGGAGGTGTGAAAAAATGGCAATGTTGAAATTCTGGAGTGAAAATATTAAAAATTGTCGAAGTTATAAGCATGCATGGAAACTGCACAATGCACGCTCATAACACAGTCATTTTTTCACCAAGTTTGCAACATAGGCTTTTTGGGAGCTCACCTCATGAACAGTGGCACTGTCATTTCGTTAATCGATCTCGAAAGGTGATTCCCCTGCAGTGACTGCGAAATGACCTTTCGGGACTAAATAACGAAATGATAGTGACTGTATTCATGAGGTGATGTCCCAAGAACCCCATGTTGAAAATTTGGGACCAAAACTCCCCAAAATGGCTGAGATATCAACCTAAATTGAAACCCCCCTTTCAGTGCCATTATAGGACTTACCGTCATTTCTTCAGTTTGTGGTCAGCTTTTGAAGAGTGCAGACGTGTTCCTGGTCCACTGAAGATTGCTGCTGCCGACTTCGACAGGTCAGTATGGGTGAGGGGGGTGCGAGGAGGTGGGGCGCAGAGAGGGAGGGTGTGGGTTGGGGGAGGGGGACTGGCGGCAACGACAAGGGGCCATTTTCTTTTTTTTTCCAGGTTTTAAAAAAAACATTGTAGGTCTGTTTTCTTTTTTACAGGTAAACTATGTTTTTTGGCACACTGGGGTGGGATCCCAGTGTGCCAAAGTACTGGGGAATCAATGCCAACCCGAGGATTGGGCACCCTGAGGTCAGAGGATATGTGTGGGGGGGGGGGCGCATCCGACACCGGGAGTGAGCATTCCGGTGTTGGAAAGAAACACCACAACATGTTTTGGCACACTAGGGTAGGCTCCCAGTGTGCCACATTAAAGGACGAGGGGGATACAAGCTGACACGGGGATTAGGCACCCTGATGTCAGCAGGTAGGGAAGGGGGTCTGCCAGCGTGATCAGATCACACTTAGAGCATAAGTGCCTTCGGGCACTGACTACTCCCAGCCCATAAAGAGCTTAGGCTGTGGCCTGCTCCACATGGCTGGGAGAAACTTTTGCGCCGGAGACAGTGGGACATGGAGGAGGCAGGCAAGAAAAGTGCCTCCTCCCACCTTTCAGGCAGGGACCGGTGGGGTGTTAAGGTGGAGACATTAAAACACAAACAGCTGTTTGCTCTCCTGCCGCTGGCCTGCTGCTATGTTAATTGAAATGTTTCACCACGAAAGGCACATACGGAAGGCGTGTCATCTGTGCCGCTGCATGATGAGCTTGTCTCTGATTGCAGTAGCACATTTCTCTTAAGTTGGTGGCACTTTGCATAATACTTGTGTCAGTGCTAGCATGCTGGCTAATTGGGGAATGAGGGATGCACCTTCTAAAACGTGCCTTGCATTCACCAACACTGACACACCTCTGCATTTCTCATACTACACCAATATGAGGAAATCCTGTGGAAGGGCCGATACGTAAGAAGGAAGTGTGCATGCACTGCGATTTTCCTGTTGTTGGTTCCATGTTACGGCTGAAATAAACGGACTAGCTGAATCAGATTGATTCCTTGTCTCTTTGAGAACCTTGGGGTTTGGTGAGTGTAACTTCCTACTAACTGCGATTTAAATAACTGTTGCTGAACACCACCATTACCAGTGCTGGACCACCCTGAAAGTTTACCTCAACATGTTGTTTGCGCATGTGCGCAAGCCAACATAAAAATGCATTCTCCTTTTCTGCTCCCCCTAGCTGGAATTCCCTGCCCAGTGATACAAATATTACCTTTACTCAATGTCCCCAGAACTCTGTAATTCAATGGCTGTGGAATTTTTCACAAAATTTGCATCCTGCCGTAGAGTATACGTAGTGCTGCAGAATGCATCAGAATGCAATGTTCTTGGTGATTTTTCATTAAAATGTACAGTTGTTCCATCGTGCTTGGGTCCTTCCACTGTCCTTATTTATCCTGAAGCCCTTCCTCAATGCTCAGCATGTAATGCCATCGATGACCTCGCATCATATTTTAGCCAGTGGCAGGAATGCGTTCTGCCAGAGACATGAATAATCCATGTTGGAGGGATGATCCAATGCTGCCGCAGAAGCCTAGGATACCTGCCACAGAACTCTGCCTGTTGACAAAGGCAAGGCACGTTGTTCACCACTGTGTAACTGTCACTTCTGGGAAGGGTGGAAGGTCAATGGTAGGCCAAAACTGAAATCTGGAGCAACACCAGTCCAGGGTAGGAGAATAAAAAGATCTATCAAGGCACAGGGGAATACAAATAGAAACAAACAAAAAAGGGGAAAACTAGAAACACCCTATCGGGGTAATGATACAAAAGTATTTCCAGGTAACACAGGGAGAACAGAAGTTGAGAATACTGGGAGTGGTGCAGTGCAGTGGCTGTGGCGCGGCAGTGTTCAGACAGACCTTCTGGAGACTGCATTGCTGCCCTGTCTGCACACACCTTTCTGGGTTGAGGGAGGAGGTCAGTAGACTCCAGGCCAAGCTAGCTAGGATTGGGGGGACCTCTTCCCTCACCCTAGGGCCATCAAATCTGACACCATTACCTCAGAGAAAGTGAGGAAGAAGGAACAGCTGAACTATGGTGGACTCTGGAAGGGTGGTGGTGGTGGGACGAAGGCACATTCCTACACCACTCTGGTGGGGTGGGACTACTCAGAGGAGATACCCATGGTAGTGACCAGGGAGAATGTGGGGGCCCTCTATAGTGGAGACCCCAAGGAGGGTGGTAGAGGACCCCAGAGGAGGAGGAAGTAAACTTCTGGTGGGGAACTTGATTGTGAGGGGGATAGATTTGAGAACAGGAACAGGGGAGGGGCACATTAGGTACCTACCCAGCACCTTTATCTGGAAGGATAGAAAGCAGATCTTGAGGATCGCTAGGGCAGCAGGACTTGAGGGACATGACAGGGGACAGGAGAGGGATCTGCACACCAGGAGTTTCAACTCATGGCTAAAGGAATGATGAAGGGAGGAAGGGTTGGACTACATTGGGTTCTCGGAACCCACCTGGGAGGATAAGGGCCTGTGCAAGGGTGATGGCCTACATCCATCTGGGAGGGGAACCACAGTCCTCAGTGGACAGTTTAACTGCTATACTGATGAACATTTAAACTAGCTGAGGGGGGTGGAGGAAAGAATCGGGCAGGCAGACATTGCCCCCCCAACACAGGCTAAAGTAGAGTAAGGAGAACCCAAGGGAGAGGAGTCCCCCAGCATACAAATTAATAAAGGAAGCAGGGCAGTACAGATAAAGGGGAAGGGAACAGGAGAATTAAAAAGAGAGGGGGAAGGAGAGAAGCAAAAAGAAAATAGGAAGGCAACAAGCTGAGTGGAAACAATATCTGGAAGGCTTCGTATATAAATGATAGAAGTCTAGGAAATAAGATTCTGGACCTAGATGCCATCATGGCAGAGGACGAGCTGGACATTGTGGCCATTACTGAGACACGCTGCACTGAAAACCGTGACTGGGACAACATGGCCAAACAAGGATATACTCTGTTCAGGAAGGACCAGGTGGGAAGGAAAGGAGGGCTGTGGCGTTTTGTGTGAGAGAAAGCATAAAAATGACAGAGATACAAGGAATACAGAGGGAGGCAGAGGTACCGTGGGTCACCCTGGAGATGGGGAATGAAGCCACTATTCACAATGAAGTAATGTACAAACCTCCAGCACAGGGAGAGGAATTAGATAAGATACTGGTGGAAGCCATTGGCAAGATGACAGAAAAGGGGAGGTGCTGCTGATGGTGGACTTCAACTTGCTAGATGTAGATTTCAGCCTCCCAGCAGCAGCTTTAGCTAGAAGCAGGGACATCCTGGATTCTCTGTAGGGGGCATTCCTCAGGCAACTAGTCAGTGAACCCACTCATGATGATGCAATACTGGATCTGGTACTCACTAACACGGACAGTTTTGCCAAGGTGGGAGGCCATCTGGGGACCAATGATCACAGTACAGTGTGGTTCAATATAAGGACGGCTGCAGAATTAAACCACACAAGGGCAAGGGTCCTGGACTTCAGGAGGGCAGATTTTATACAGATGGATGAATGCCTCAGGGATGACCTGGCGGGGGGGTTGCTGGGATGGGCAGGATGAACAGTGGTGAAGCTAAAAGGGAGCATAGTAAAAGCAACAAACCTCTGCATCTAACAAGTGAGCAAAAACAAGAGGGAAAAATACTGCTAATGTTCTCAAAAGAGGTGGCTGAAAAGGTAAAGGCAAAAAGGGTAGCATTCAGAAGGCATAAGAAGACACAGAGGGAGAAAGTTTGGGAAGTGTATGAGGAGAAACAGAGGGGAGCAGAGAAAGCAGTAAGGAGTACAAAGACACAAACTAAAGAGAGACTAGCCCAGGAGGTAATGAAAGGGGACAATACATTTTTTAGGTATATAAGTGAAACAAGGAAGACATGGTGTGGGATTGTAAGGTTAAAAAGGGAAGGGGGGACTGTGCAGAAGGGGAACAAGAAAAGGCAGTCACCCTGAACAAATATGTCTGTTCATTGTTCACAAAGGAAGGAAAAGACGTGGGGCCACAAAAAAAGTAACAGAAGCTTTGGAGGGAGGGAAGTGGACACTAGTCCCTTTTTGGAGGTGAGAGTCCTGAAGGTACTCATTAATCTGAAGGTGGACAAAGCAATCGGGCCAGATGAGGTGCATCCAAGGGTATTGAGGAAACTCAGGGAAATACTGGTTGCACCTCTGACAGTTCTATTTAACAGCTTAGTGGAAACAAGAGTGGTTCCGGCTGACTGGAGATGGGTGGATGTAGTCCCTCTACACAAAAGTTGTAGCAGGGAGGAGGCTGGCAATTATAGGCCAGTCAGCCTGACATCAGTGGTGGGAAAGTTAATGGAATCACTGCTGAAGGAAAGGACTGTGGAATATCTTGAATCCAGTGAGTTATGAGACCAGAGGCAGCATGGTTTCACAGGGGGGAGGTCATGTCAAATGAATCTGATAGATTTCTTTGACTGGGTATCAAAGGAATTAGATCAGGGTGGAGCAGCAGGCATGGCTTCCCTGGATTTCAGTAAGGCTTTTAACACCATTCCACAAAGGAGACTAGTAAGCAAGCTGGGTAGCTGAGGAGTCAGTCCAAAGATGGTAAACTGGATAACAAATTGGTTAGGGGATGAGAGACATAGGGGGGTGGTGGTAACTGGAGTTCATTCCAAGGAAGGGAGGGTGGGTTTCAATGTGCAAAACTGCAAAATAATGCACCTAGGGCACAGAAACTCAGAGGCAGAGTACAAAATGGGTGGAGCAGTATTGATGACCATCAAGCAGGAAAGAAACCTGGGGGTAATCATATCGGATGACCTAAAGGTGGCCAGGCAGTGTGACAAGGCAGATGGAAGGGCTAGTAGGATGCTGTGGTGCATTGATGCATTAGGAGGGGCATCACCAGCAGAAAGAGGGAGGTAGTGTTGCTTCTATGTAGAACACTGGTAAGACTTCACCTAGAGTACTGTGCCCAGTTCTGGAGACCATATCTCTGGAAGAACATAGACAGAGTGCGGGGTCTGCATCGAACCCCCTATGGGGAGAGATTAAAAGGCCTCAATATGTACAGCCTGGAATAAGGGGGATATGACTGAGATCTTTAAATACTTCATGGGGTAAATAAGGTATAGGAGCAAAGTATTTTACAGAAAAAAGGTGCTCAAGAACAAGGGGGCATGCTATAAAGCTGGAAGGGGGTAGATTCAGGAAAGATCCGAGCAAGTACTTCTTCATAGAAAGAGTGGTGGACTCCTGGAACAGCCTTCCAGCAGAGGTGATGGGGGTAAAAACGCTGATGGGATTCAAGAATACATGAGATAAGCACAAATGAATCATAGTGTAAAGGAAGGGGAAGGGAGAATGAGCTATAGATCGGGTATGGTCTGTGGTAATAGTGCAGGTAGGATGGAATGGGCAAACTGGATGGGCCAAGCGGTCCTTATCTACCATCAAATTATTTTTATGGTTCTAGAAATTGGGACTGAAGTGCTGCAGGGATCTACAAACCCTACCTTTACTGTACCACAATTCAAGGTTGTACTGTTCAGTTTGTTAAACAATGTAGTTATTTCAGACAACGACATTTGTAATTCAGATTGCACCTTACAGCACTAGTTACATAATCTTACATATTTTACAGTTTTCCTACTAAAACTTTCCCTCTTGGGCACTTTTGTAGACTAGGCCCTTTCTTGAAATGGGCTACCATGATGTGGGAATCTTTTAAAGGATGTCAGCGTGGCTCAGTTGGTAGCACATCTGCCTCTGGACCAGAAGGTTGTGGGTTCTTGTCCCACACCAGGATTGGACTTGCACCTAAAAATTGCTGGCATCCGAGTGCAGTATTGGGGGGTGCTGTACTGCTGGGGTGTGCCGTCCTTCGGATGAGACGTTAAACTGAGGTCCCTTCTGCCCATCCTGGTGTTGTCCTGGTGGGTGTCCAGGTGGAAGTAAAAGAACCCAGGGCACTCTTCACAAAAGAGTAGGGAACATTCCTGGTGTCCTGGCCAACATTCCCCTTCCCATAAGCTGGTTCATGCAATTATCCAATCTGTGTGTGGGTAATGATATGTGATATGGCCGCCACCAAACATTCAGTCACTTCACTACCAGTCTAGCATTGCTTGTAAAGCACTTTGGGATACACTGTGTATGAAAAGCGCTACATAAATGCTGATTCTTCATCTTCCTCATCAACCTTGTGTTACCATTTTTTATTATAACTGGAAATTAAGATACGTGAGAGACATTCTCATTCTCCTTACTGTGTTTTTCATTTGTTCACTTTGAAATAAATAAAATAAAAGCAAACCATCTAAAATAAAGCTGCATTCCCACCAAGCAGTTCTGATGACATAATAAACCATGAGAGGGAAGCTTGAGTGGTTTATGATATCATCTGAATCACGAGATGGGAACAAAGCCTTGTCTGTAGGTGGTTTTCTATATTTATTTGACATGGTATAGGGATGCCTCATAAACAAAATCAGGGTGAGAATAACCATTTAAAACAATTTAAATTGATTTAATCACAAGTAGAACAAATGCCTCCTGCCCAAAACCCATCCATTTGTGCTCTTCCTAAATAAAGTTTCAAAACAACACCCACACCCCACTGGTTAATCACCTACCAACCCGTTTCCACTGGAAAGGCCAGTTTAGTGCTTAAAAATAGATTCAGTCATTTGTTTACTATCCAGCAATCACTGCCAACCCCTCCCCACTCTCTGTCAGGGTTTTCCTCTGATTTAGTATTGTTGTAACGTAAACCGGCAATGCTCAGAAAACCAGAAACACTGATAGCAACAGGAACTGGTGCCCATCATTGAATGCTAAACAAATTACTAAATCTAACTTTGAACATTAAATTGACCTTTTTGGGGGCAGCCGTTGAGTGACCAACCAGCTGGGTGTAAGTGGGTTTTGACAATTTTCATAAAAAACAGCACAAATGGGAAGCTTCAGGGTAGCACTGGCAACAAAACCAGTTACTATGAATGGAATTTTCTCCATTCACTGTTGTACCATCAGTCTGATGTCAGAACATTGGTACAACATCATGATGTCACATTGATGGTACCCCTTATTTGGGTCTCTTGTTGATACTGCCTAGTTTCCACCTCAAATTCATTTTTATAACTACCTATCTGTTCTCGAACCTGGTGACATCAATCAGGTGGAGGCTCACAATACAAGTTTCAATGCAGGGCCTCTGTTCAACCGATGTCACCGGGTTCTGGAACTAATCAGTAATTATAAAAGTGAATATCAGGTGGAAAAAGGCAGCACAAAATAGGGTCCCTATAAAAAGAAAATCAGAATATTTCAAAGCAAACAAAAGAAAAAGTAGTCAGGCCCAAATTTCTTTACCCATTATATTAACAAAAGAAATATACAGGTTTATGTTCCCTTTAAGTAAACATTATTTTCAGTGCCATCCTTACTGCGCATGTATGTGTGAACAAAAAAGGTACACATTAACAAGTAGACTGAGGAAAAGTGATGAGCTGAATTGTTGTTACACGTGTTCAATTTATAGTTGTGGTACACTGGTCCAGCTGTTTCATGACAACAGTAGTAGGTCGCTATGACTGTATTCTCTAAAAGAGGATTGGTGGTGATGCATTTGTGGTTGCAGTACATCTCTCTGCTTGGGACTTCATAATCCTTTCCTTTTTGCATGGAATAAAGACTGCTGCTATCACATCTCTTGTGGTTTCTGTGGTTTGGTTTGAGGGTATTATAACTACATAATATTTAATTTGATACAGCAGCTGTCATACTATCTGCCTCACAAAACACTTTACAAAGAATTGACTATAAAAATACAATTGTCACAATAGTTATAGAAAAAAAGGGCTAAGGGTTGACATTTAGAAGGAGTGCCCAATCTGCAGATGGTTTAGTGCACTAGCTGTGGATATAGCCATTGCAGGCACTGCAATAAGGCTCTTGAAGGGTATTCCTGTGCTTACAGAGAAGGTGCTTTTTGCACGCCTTCCACAGCAGACACCTAATAAGGGGCTGACAAGGGTATGTGTGTGTTAGATAGGCCTGTAGTGAAGAAATAAAAATGATGTACTCATCATAATTCTTCATCTTCTAGGAATATCTTAATCATTGATTCACACTAGTGGGTCGGAGCTGGAGGCACTAGTACACAGCGGGAGCCAGAACTTTTCAGTGGGCTGGCACTGAGATAAGCAGCACACATGCATGGCACCACTAGAGAGATCACACACAGTTGTATGCTTATGTCAGCACCAGCCCTCAACTGCCTCAGTAACTGTTTTACCAGGGAGGTGCAGCATTACTCTGTTGCAAAGGGAGCACTGTGGTGGTGGGAGACTTCAATCTACTAGGCGTGGATTGGAGCATCCCAGCTACCACATGCACCAGGGGGCAGATCCTCCTGGAAGCAATCCAGGATGGCTTCCTGACCCAAAGGGTAACAGTGCCAACAAGGGAGGAGAATATTCTTGACCTGGTGCGGGAGGATGGGGAACATGTCACGGATGTACAGGTGGAGGAACCACTGGCAGGTAATGATCACCACACACTGTGGTTCTCTATCAAGTTGGATAGGGAGATTGCCACTACAAAAACTAAGGTCCTGGACTTCAGAAGGGCAGACTTTGGGAGGATGGGGCACTTACTGAGAACGCACATAGATAGCATTCACCCTGACATGGATGCAGAACAGAAGTGGGCAATCATAAAACTGAGACTGATTGAATCCACTAAAGCCTGTGTCAAGAGCCAGCAAAAGAAATCGAGGACCAAGCAACCAAGCTGGATGACTAGGGAGGTAGCGGAGAAGGTGAGGGAAAAGAGAAGGGCTTTCTGGACCTACAGGAGAACCAACAGGGCAGAGGACAAAGAGGATTATGTGAGAAATTCCAGATAAGTGAGCAGAGTGGTAAGGGCTGCTAAGGCAGCCAGGGAGAGGAGATTGGCGCAGGGATTAAAGAAGAAGGAGAAAAGGATTTCTTCAGGTATATCAGGGAAAAGAAGAAGGATCAAATAGTTAGGATCAGGAAAGGAAGTGGGTGGGTAGATAAGGAGGCTGAGAAGGCAGAAGTATTTAATGAGTACTTCTGTTCCATGTTCACAAGGGAGAGGGATGGGCCCATACCTGAAGGGAAAGGGGGAGCAGGAAGGGGGGGTGAGACAACCACAGATGGGGTTATCACAGATGAAAGGGTGCTGGAGGGCCTTAAGGCCCAGAGGGTAGACACGGCACCTGGGCCAGACAGGGGTCATCCCAGGGTGCTGAGGGAGATGGCAGAGGTCCTGGCAGACCTGTTCAACACCTCGCTGAATACGGGTTGTGTGCCCAGGGATTGGAGGGAGGCGCACGTGATACCTCTCCATAAGAGGGGGCCCAAGGACAAACCGGGGAACTACAGACCAGTGAGCCTGACCGCAATTGTAGAAAAATTGATGGAGTCTATCCTCAAAGATAGGCTGGTGCAGTTTCTTGAGACTAATGATCTACAGGATGACTGGCAGCACAGGTTTGTCTCTGGCAGATCCTGTCAGACAAACTTGGTTGACTTTATCGACTGTGTCACAAGAGCACTGGACAGGGTCCATGCAGTGGATGTACTCTACCTGGATTTTAGCAAGGCCTTCGATTCAGTGTCACACAATAGGTTGACCTGCAAGTTGAGGAGACTAGGAGTTGGGTTGAAAACTGGCTGGGGACAGGCAGCAGAGGGTAGTGGTGGGGGGGGGGGGCGAGGCATTGGAGCCCAGAGCGGTGACAAGTGGTGTCCCACAGGGCTCAGTACTAGGACCAGTCCTATTTAACATTTTCATCGCAGACATAGCAGTGGGGATCAAGAATAAGATCACCCTCTTCGTTGATGACACCAAGACCTGTGCTGAAGTAGATGGGGGAGAGGGTGGCAAACTATTTCAGGAGGATTTAGCAATGATGGAGGAGTGGTCACATGCCTGGCAGCTTGGGTTCAATGCCAAGAAGTGCAAAGTGATGCATTTCAGTACCAGGAACCCAGGATACAATTACTGGTTGGACAATGTCCAATTGTCCACATCCAACAAGGAGAAGGATCTGGGGGGTGCAGGTGACCATGGAAATGAACCACTCGGCTCAGTGTAGGAAGGCAGCGGCAAAGGCAAACAGGATTCTGGGGTGCATAGCAAGGGGGATTACATCCAGAAGTAGGGAAGTCATACTGCCCCTGTACAGGTCCCTGGTGAGGCCGCACTTGGAGTACTGCATGCAGTTCTGGTGCCCTTACTTAAAAAGGGACATCAAACTACTGGAGTCGGTGCAATGAAGAGCAACAAAGATGGTCCTGGGGTTGGGGGATAGACCTTACAAGAAAAGACTAAGAGAAGTCAACATATATACCCTGGAGGATAGGAGAGAGAGAGAGAGGGGACATGATCGAGACCTTCAAGTACCTGAAGGGGATGAACAGAGTGGGCTTCAGGGGTGGTTTCACTCTAAAGAGTGGAAGAGAAACCAGAGGGCACACCCTGAAGCTGAAGGGGGGCAGATTCAGGAGGGAAATGAGAAGGCACTATTTCACTGAAAGGGTGGTGGCTGGGTGAAATGCACTGCCTGAGGAACTTGTGTCACTGCAGTCAGTGGGGAGCTTCAAGAGGGGGTGGGACAGATTCAAGGGGAAGTACATACCAGGAGGCGGCAGGGTGGGAGGAGGGAGGACTTGGAGGGGTAGCTGCAGTCTAATGGACTGATGTGCTGTACACTCGAGCAGACTAGATAGACCAGAAGGCCTGTATCTGCTGGCAATTTCGTATGTTCATATGTTCACATTACCGAACAAGAACCTATGATTTTAACCTTAGGACACAAGATAGCCATGGTGGCCTGAGAAAGAAGGGCCACCAAAACCAGTAACACAGGATCTTCACAGCCCAAGCCGAGCATAAAGGGGTGAAGACCACTACAACATACTAGAATGAGTGCAGGTGATGGCGGGCAGGCGTGTGAAACAATGGTGAAGATATTCATAGAAGATCCAAGAATTACGGTGAGTACATAATTTTCATATCTTCCAGGAATCAATCTTAACCACTGATTCCCACTAGTGGTCAGAGTACCAAGCTAAGACAAAGTCCCCCGGACTAGGGTGTTAGGAGCAGAGAGCTCGCTCAGGACAGTAATCCATTCAGGATACTCCTGCTGAAGGAGCCATGCTGTCCTGTACAGACATCCAGGGCATACTGCTTCATAAAAGTGCATTGTGCTCCAAGTTGCAACTCTGCAGATATCTCCAACAGGCAGAGAGCTATTCTCTGCCAGGGATGTAGCAACTGCTCTTGTGGAGTGGGCATGTAACTGGTCCTCCAGTTTAACCTGAGCCATGGTATAGCAGTGATACAGGCAGTTCACAATCCAGGTAGAAATGAAACTGATTGTAACAGACTGTCTGCTGGATTGTCTGATGTCCTTAACTCTGTCCAGATGAAACTTAAGGACCGTCAACATCCAGAGAGTGGAGAGCCCTTTCTCCCTCATTCTGGAAGTTGGCAATGTAGGAAGGCACCACTAGTGGCTGGTTAAGATGGAACTCTGACACCACATTCTGTAGAAACTTGGGGTGTGTACCTTGTACTTGTGGAAAACATTATAAGGAGGATCTGTGCCCAAGACATGGATTTTAGATAACCCTGTGAGCAAAGGTAATGACCACTAGAAATGCTGCTTTCCAAGTTAAAAACCTCAAGTCACACATCGCCAGAGGCTCAAACATTTTGTAAGTGCACATATCTAGTACAAGGTTGATATCCCAGATAGTCACCAGCTTCCTGGGGAAGCCTTCTGTGCAAAATACCCTTGAGAAACCTTTTGAACAATGGCAGTTGTGCTAGATATAAGGTACCAACAAGCTAGTGGTATGCAGCTATAGTAAACAGGTGGCCCTTTATTGAACATAAACCCAGCATCACAAAGGTGTAGACAGTACTCCAGAACCTTGTCAGGTGGGCTTCCAAAGGGGTCCATGTGGGTTTTAGAGCACCAGCTGGAAAATCTTTTCCATTTGGGTGTGTATGTCTCCCTAGTGGAAGGTTTATGTGCAGCCAAAAGTATTTCATAGACCGTCTGAGAGACCTTGTACCTGCTCACTTCTATCTCTTCAGGAGCCAGGCCTGAAGATGAAGGGAGCACAAACTGGGCTGGAGCAGGTGATCTTGAGTCAGCAAGCCTGTCCTCAGTGGTAAGAGTCCTCAGTTTGCTGACTGAAAGTCTGTTCAACAGACGAAACTATATCTGTTGAGGCCAGCTGGGGACCACTAGAATCATCTTGCTCCCTTGCACCTCCAGTTTGAGCAATACTCTCTAAATGAGAGGGATTGGAGGGAATGTATACAGAAACACATAGGAGCCGGGTTTGTAAAATTTTTGGTGGGGCCCAGGGGTCAGGGGTCAAGGCCCTGCCCTCCCAGGTCAGGGGTCAAGGCCCCACCCCATGGGTCAGAGGTGAACCATTGGGCTGTAGGGCCTTGAAGAGTCGAGGAAGGATAGATATTGGGCAGTAATTTGTAGAGTTGGTCCTGTCACCACTTTTGTAAACAGGGCAGGGATCAACAAATTTCAAAATGGCATGCTAGTCCAGGATAACTGGCCTTCTCAAAAATGGTAGTCCACAAGCTCCGAGTGGTAGTCCAGTACATTTCTATGAAAATTTTAAAACAAATTACTGAGAAATAAATTAAATGGTGTGACAACAGTTGATTGTACTATCATTTCATAGGATAGGACGTAGAGCTGTAGAAAAACTTCTTAAATCCGGAAAAACAATATGTTTATTACTATTTTAATCTGTTCATACAGGGTAAGGACACAGTCTGAAGTCTGTATTAGAATAGACTGGAGAAATGTTACAAAATTAGTAGAACCAGAAGACTGTGTTTGTCTCTTAAAAGAGGGTGTTGCTGCTGCTGATGAGAGATAAGTGACATTGTTTACTCTTCTTCTGCATGTTGGACACTTTATTTTTGGTCTTACTAATAAACTTATTTTGTAAAATTATAAACACTGTGTGGTGTGTGTCTTTTCTCACTGGTGGGTCACTGCAGTGGGAGTGGATACAGATACTTGGTTGTTATGCTTTCCATGCAAGGAAGAACAGGAAGGCAAGGCAGTGGGAATGGGGTTGAGCTGACTGGGAAGAAACATCAAGTGAATCACTGACAAAGACAGTGTAGCTGGAATGTACTGCTTGATACTGAGATAGAGAGAGAGAGAGAGAGAGAGAGATTGGTTGCCTTTTCATTTTGCTTAGTTCTGTTCTTTTTTCCCTTTTTGTATCACAGAGTGGCAAAAAACACAAACATCCCTTCCCTCTCCCCTGTCATTCAGTACTGGTGTGGTGGTCTGGTCTTTGTTAGTTTTGTTTTCCCCCTTTTAGGCATGGTGAATGCACTTCTCACCTCTGTTTTTTTTACTGATGGACCCAAAAAAAATCCTCAGTACTGGATGGTCTGGTTGTCTCAGTCACTGGTCTGGTCTTTCTTGTCTAGTCAATTTTTCCCCTTAAGCACAAAATACATCAAGTTCAGTTTGCCTTTTCGCCAACTTTACTTCTCTCAGGCAGATCTTAAGAGCAGGTGCCAGCCACAACAAAACCCCAAACATAAAACCTTGCTTGCTTTATTGTCCCTTCTAACCTTCCCCTCTGTAGTAGTACAGTAGAAGTCAGCTAGGTGTCTTTATTGGCACGCTAAGGCCCTGTCCATACTGGGGATCTTAAAACTTTAGACACCCTGTAACGATTTAAAATCGGGGAACATGTCATGTCCACACTGGTAATGTTACCGAACCGTGTTTCAAAACCATGTTTAAACCCTGATAGAATCAGGGTTTTTAGCACGTTTTAGAAACTGTTTTAAGTGAGAAACATTTTCACTTACCAGTGTGTACGGGTGTCCGATCCATGTTCCCTGCAATGATTCTCCTGGTGGCTGATGCCCATGATGCAGCATGTGATCTGCACTGGCAAGTGAAGTCACAGCAAGTTCAACACGCTTTCATTTCGGGAGGTGTGGGCAGGCACAGAACCGTGTTAAGACACGGTCCCAACTAGTGCGGCTGTGGCAGCACGGTAAGCCCTGTAACGGTTTCAAAACTGTTAACAAATTTTAACTGTAAGTGTGGACAGGGCCTGACACAGGCACAGAACATGTTGGTTTGCCAACTTGACTTCCTCTACTTTGCTTGCTCAGTTGCCACTGGAGTGCTGTCTGTTGCTCAAAATAAGAGCAAGGAGAGAGCTGCCACAATGAAGCTTATGCAGGAAAAGACCCACATGATGTCACTACTGCAGCAGAACAACTTGAAATGCTGGCATATTGTTGCTTTCTTCTATTTAATTCTGTGGTGACAGTATTCTAGAACCTCTAGAGACTTCACAAGTTAGTTTCATTACGAAAGAAAAAAAAACAAGGCACATATTTTACATACTACTACTACTATACACTATAAAAAGTACAGAATGAGCAACTTTATGCACAACCTGTGTGTTCTGTCACCTCAGGGGTTCCGATTCCCAGGGACCTGTCGACCTTCGCTCTTGAGGTCAGAGGGAATCAGAACCCCTCTATGACAGAACACACTGGTTGTGCATAGTTGCCCAGCCAGTATTCTCTATGCCATCTCCTGGAATGATGCAGAGAGCCAGGTTTTCAAGAGAAGTCTTTTAAAGCAGCATTTCCTCCCCTCCTCCAATCATGATCACACTTTCCCAGTCACCAATTTATACATTAATATATTAATAAAATGGTCAGGAATGGAAGCTTTTCTAAAAATTGGAATTTGGGGATCTTATGGTAGGCTAGGCTGGGAAGAGGGGGATCTAGGACTAGTTTCTTCTGTTTTTAGGTATATTCCTGTGTCTATAATGATGCTGTGGGAGAGGAGGGCCTCTGACTCTACACAGAGATTTAACTCAGCTCTGGGTCAGGACACAGTTTTAGCCACAGCTACAGAATGAGACAACACTAAAATCACATTTTTATGACTAATGAGACCCCTGGGATGCACCTTGCCATTGTTGATGCCTTCAAGGAGGCTAAATTATAAACATAGAAACAGAGAAGGTGATGGCAGATAAGGACCGCAAGGCCCATCCAGTCTGCCCAATTCTTTTTCTACCTTATGAATGTGCCAACGGCTTTGCTCTGTCAATGGCCTACCTATTCATACTCATCTGTACTGCTCCCTTATGCCTATCCCATGCCTGTTTGAAGCCCTGCACTGTATTCATATCCACCACTTCCTGAGGTAGGCCGTTCCATGCATCCATCACCCTTTCTGTGAAAAAAGAACTTCCTCACATTACCACTTAATCGGCCTCCCTCTAATCTCATGCTGTGTCCTCTTGTCCTGCTATTTTTCTGATATTGAAACATGTTAGACTCTTTCACCTTGTTAATGCCCTTAAGGTGTTTGAATGTTTCGATCATATCACCTCTCTCCCTCCTTTGCTCTAGGGTATACATATTGAGCTCTGTTAATCTGTCCTCATATGTTTTCTGATGCAGTTCCAGAACCATTTTGGTTGCCCTTCCCTGGACTGCCTCCATTTTGTTAATGTCCTTGTGCAGGTGCGGCCTCCAGTACTACACGCAGTACTCTCCAGATGGAGCCTAACCAGTGTCTTGTAAAGCGGGATTATTACCTCCTTCTTATGACTTGTGATACCCCTACTAATACACCACAACATATCATAACATTCATTTCAGCAAAAAAATGGCCTCTACTGCCAGACTTACACTAGAAGCATCCCCTATAGAGGCTGATCCAAAATACAGAGAGAACAACCATAACCCAGATTTGTGTCTTTGTTTGCCAATATTAAGTACATGTTTGCACACACCACCCTAAAATGCTGCATATGCCATTTCATACTAGACAAGTCTACAACCCACTTAAGCTGCAGCAGGGGATAATAAAATCCCTACCATAGGAAACCATGAGAAGATGTATTTACTGACTCTACTCAATTCCATCATATATTCCAAGTTTTACACCAAATGATACTGTTTTGACAGCTCAGCCACATCAGCTCAATTAGATGAGCATAAGAGAAAATAAGGAAAGGAAAGCTTCCCAAGATGGATCATAACTTCCAAGAAAATCAACATAGCTGGCCTGTCACTAGATGCTTTTTAATCCATTCTAATACCCAAAGTGACAGTGGTTCTTTAGGAACACCAACAGGTAGAACAGATTCACAATGAGAGGGGGGCAATCATTTTACAAATACCAGTAAAACGAAAAGGATGCCTGTCAAAATTACACAAATAGTTGCTTCAAGTGCGCTCAGGAATACCCTCAGTGCTAGAAAAGAAAACTGCAAGTTTCCCATTGTACATCCACAAAATGTCTGCACTCGAACACACACAAGGAGAGCTTATTTCTTGGTTAGTCCATTATTTATTGCAGCAAGGTGCCTTGTGTTTGTTCGAGTGCAGAAATTCTGTCAAAATTAGTCCAGCGACAGTGACTCTCCCTTTCCTTATTCAGGTGGGTGCCAAGCTCCTAGCTCCACTGGCGCAGCACCTGACTAGACAGACTCATGGATTATTGCATACATCCCTAGCTCAGTTGTACTGCTGTACCTTTAGGTTTAGCTGCAGTTTGATCCTGGTAGGCCCCCGAGAGGAATTCTGGACTCCGGGGAAAGTTCCGACTCAGGGGGCCCCTACCAGCTCACACTCACAGTCCTTAATTTTGCTGGGAGACTTGGGCCCCTCTTGTTGCTGGGCCCTGGTCTTGGAATTATCCCCCCCCTTACTCCCGAGTCCCCCACCCTCTCAAGGGACCTCCTGCTTGACTGCCATCAGACATCAGTTTTTACTGGTGACTGGTCTGGTAATGGTGATTAAGTGCAGATGAGACGACCATAAAGTACTTACAATCTGGTGTGCGATGGTAATGGTCTGATCTCTCTCCCTCCCCTTGGCTCATCATCGTCATCCTTCCAGTCAGTTTTGGGCAGGGCTCATGCTGGCTGCTGGTGCTGTGCTGGCTCAAGAAATCAGTTCTAGAGTTGTTGCCTGCTGTGGCCTGGCCCCTCCATGCTCAAAACATCATCCACCGATGCCTTCCAGTGTCGTGACCACTGACCAGAGCTGACTGACCCCCACCACCACACCACCAGACCCAGAGGACTCTCTTTCTCCTCCCAACCCAGACTCTCCTACCAACTCACCCACCCATCCAGACTACGAGCCCGAGGAATCTCTGATTTTCTCTCTCCTGGGCCGAGTCTCGACCTGGTCTCTCTCTCTATTACCCCGGGTGGGTCGCGGGCGGGCCTCAACTCTCCTCACTACGGCCCGGCCACACTGCACAGCACCATGGTCTTCAAAGCAGGCAGCTGCGCCTGCTGCTCGCTCAGTCACCTCACCCGCTCAGACTGGGCCTGGGGCTGGACTAGGACTACCGCCAATGGCCCGACGCCATGCACGCCTGCTGACTTGCCCTTAGTTGGCTCCACGGACCGACCGGCGACCCGCACACCACCACCACAGAATCAACACTGGCATAGCACCTTTCGCCGTTGTCTGCTCTAGTCTCTCCCTCCAGACTACTCCAGTTGGAGAGTCAGTCCCGTGGCTGCCTGAACTGAAAACTGTCCCAAAAAGCCAAATGGTCTCACCAAGCTCGCCTCACTCTGTGCTCTCCTTTCCTGTCCTCGTCTAACCACCTTACTACCACACGGCGCCTCGCACAATGGCACAAATCACCCGACAGAGATCAACGCACGCATATCACACCTATAAGCCCCCCCCCCCGGCCAATCACAGTGCGGCAGCAGCAATGCTGGCAAATTGAGAAATGCCACTCTGCCAACCAACCAACCAGCAGCACTTACTCAGTGATTTGAGGGGGGCAAACCAAACAGCCAGCAAATAACTAAAGGCACAAATTTTAAATAAAAAACAGGAGCGCCATGCCCACCAGCCAAATGAAACAGGAAGGGGGCAAGAGGGCATGCTGACAGCTGGTGCAGCCCTGTGGGTAACAGGCTCAGCAGCTGCGTGTGTGCAGCGCTGACCCAAAAAAAAGGCAGGCAGTTGTAGAAAATATTGCTGGGGCTCAGCCCAGGTCTGTAAATACTGATAGGGCTAGTGCCCCACGGGCCCATACAACCCGGCGCCTATGCAGAAACACATTTTGCTATTGCAATCTGAATGGCAGAAAGTGCCATATCCTGGTTTTCTGGAGCAGAATCAAAGCAGTTTGGCGTTGAGTGGGGACTCAAACAGCTACATATTTGGGGTTCCCCACATGTCGAATAGCAATGTCATGGCATCTGGAGCTAATGATCACTCAAGATTGGCCTCTGTTTGACTGAACTTGTCTGTCACAGTGTTCTGAACTTCTGGCAAACAGATTTCTTGGAGCAGGATCCCATGCTCCAGGCACCATTCCCACACTCTCATCGCCTCCCTGCAGAGACAGAAAGAGGGGTCTCCTCCATATTTGTCAATGTAGTACATGACAGACTTGTTGTCTGTCTGGGGGAGGATTGTTTTGTGACTGACTTGGTCCCCTAGGACTCTCTGGCCATACGAAACAACTCACATCTCCAACACACTGATGTGGAGATGAGTCTCTGATGGGTCCCAGACACCTTGTGTTTGGAGGCCCTGACCCCAACAAGGAGGCATCCATGGTGACAGCCACCTGAGGCTCGGGTCGGGAGAAGAAGAAGCTATGGAGTAGGTCATCTTCCACTGACCACCATGTGAGAGATTGAGCTAGGGACTTGGTCACTTGAATGGGGTAAATCTGAGGGTATGATGTTTGTGACCACCATTCACTGAAAACCACTGAGTCACCTCCATGTGTAACTGTGCCAGGGGCACTATGAACACTGATTAGGTTATCAGACCCAGCATGTGATGCATGGAGTGGGCTTGAATAGTACTGTGCCCTATGATGTAGCATGTCATCTGCAGAATCGCTCACAGCCTGCTTTCTGGAAGAACAGCCTCGGCCCGGGTTTTATCCAAAAGAGCTCCTATGACTAGCAGCTGCTGTGAAGTTTGTGAAGTTTGGAGCTCAGACTTCTTGAGATTTAACAAAAACACCATAGAGGTGAGGAACTGAGAGGCAGTGGTTAATGCCTGTCCTGTCTCCTGTTTAGACAGCCTGGAAAACAGCCAGTCATGAGGTATGGAAGAACTTGGGGGTTCTAATTTCCACAAGTGTGCCACAAATCCTGCAAATAACTTTGTAAAGACTTGTGGTGCCAAAGAAGGCCCCACAGGCAGGACTCTGAACTGATAATGCTGTCCCAGCATTATGAAACAAAGGTACCTGTGGAGCGTGGGGTACACCAGTACATGCTGATATGCATCCTGCATATCTAGGTTCACTAACCAATCCTGAGGCTTCAGGAAGGGTAGCAGAGCCCAGAGAAATCATTCTGAATTTTTCTTGATTCATAAATTTGTTCAGATTTCTGAAGTCAAGTATAGGGCACATGCATTGATTTCTTTGGAACTAGGGAAGTAGTGGGATTAGAACCCTGTATTTCATTCTTGTTACTATTTCCACTGCCCTGTTGCTCAGAAGGCCTGCAATCTCCTACACCAGAAGCTCTGTCATATGAGCTAATAAAAGGGTCTGCCTTCTGGGTGGATAGTAGGGAGCGACTGCTATAAAATCCAGAGAGTATCCTCCCGGATGATCCTGAGGACCGATTTCTTCATCATAATTAACTCCACTGATGGTAAAACTGGGTAAGGTGCCCCAATACGGGGAAGGAGATGTGAACCTTGGGCAGCTAAGGCAGGACTGGAGCCAGAGCATCAGATAGGTGCTTTAAGAGCCCATGCCCTTTGGCTGCACCTTCTTCTGAGGCTGGGAATGCTGACTTTGTGTTGAGCTCCCCTATCTTTGTCATGAAAGGACTACTTGTTCTGAAAAGAACCACATCCCTTCCCTTTCTGAAGGTTAAAAGGAGCTGATCTGGAAGTCTTAAGCATCATTCTAGTTTCATTAGATGCCTTAAGAGATTGCTCCACCTGCTATCCAAACAGATAAGTTCTATCAAAGAAAATATTCATAGCCTGTTTTTGGACATCCTAGGAGAAGCCAGAAGTCCACAGCCAGGAATGCTGCCTGATGCAAATAAAGGTACACAAAAAAAAAAAAAATGCGCACTACATAGTAGATGGCGCAGCTGTACTAATGGCAAGACAGAGAACAGAGGACACAGAAGGTACAGCACACACAAAAGTTAAATTACTTTATTAAATACATAATCCACACTAGCCTGCCAGTGCAGTGATAGAGCTACCACCTGCAGCACCAACAAGCACGGTTCGGGAGAGGAGCTCTGACATCAGAGGGTTGGTCCAGGGGGAGAAAGCTGAATGTTCAGGGGACTGCTCACCTTCTCCGGGGAGGGAGGGAGGGGATCTGGTACCCATACCTATGACCTCTAGCACTGACTGGAGGGTACGGCAGCCCAGGACCATGCTGTGTGCCCATTGGGGTGGGAAACGGCGGTCCTCTGCACATCAGGGACAGGAATTCGCCCAACTTGTGCACCGAGGTCATTGTATGTCTGCCCTTGCTCTGGTGAGGGGGGGGTGCACAAGGCAAAAACACCTTGGTGCAAGCCCCATGACACCAGGGATCCCGGCAAGTGCTGGGACCCAGCCGATAAGGAGGGTCCTCCCCCAGCAGTGACCTAGGCCAAAAAATATATACACAAAAAAAAAAAATACACAGTCCAAAAAAGCTTCATGTCTCTGGTGCTTTGAGTCACTCTGACTCTTCATCAGAGGGTGGAGTCACATAAGCATCGACTCTCTTAAATACCACTGGCTCAGCATTTTTGAAACAGCAAGTAAAGTGGCAGCCTACATAAAAAAAAATTGTCAAATATGTTTAAGTAAATACAGAACATCTATTGCAGAATGTTCGTATGTTAGAGTCCATTTGTGTTAGGAGGCATATTCTGATGTAGCAATGCACAAATGAAATGCTAATAAACCACAAATGCAGTATATATTGCAAGATGCCCAAGAATAAAGGTCTATTTCAAATAGGAGGCATATTCCAAGATGATGTAGTCAGAAATGTAATTTCTAAGCTGCAGAAGCCAGTAGTTTTACAGAATTTATGAACAAGTACAATTAAAAAGACCCTGCTTGTACATAAAGTATAATACAAAAAGGTATTAGAAACAATTCAGACTATAATCCTGCAAATCTCCATGTTGCTGAGTTAGCACTCAAAAGTGCCTAAACACAGAAGGCTGCAACTCCCTGCATAGAGTAACAGCTCAGAACAGGATCTGCCAAGTGACAATCCCTCAGGAGCATGATCACACTGTGAGCTGCACAGAGTGGTACAGACAGGCAGCAGTAAGTGACAATCACCTAGGTGCATGAACATACTGTAAGCTGTACAGACAGGCAGCAGGAAGTGACAATCCCCTAGGAACATGAACATACTGTGAGTGTACAGACAGGCAGCAGGAAGTGACAATCCCCTAGGAGCATGAACATACTGTGAGCTGTACAGAGTGGTACAGACAGGCAGCAGGAAGTGACAATCACCTAGGAGCATGAACATACTGTGAGCTGTACAGAGTGGTACAACAGGCAGCAGGAAGTGACAATCACCTGGGAGCATGAACATACTGTGAGCTGTACAGAGTGGTACAGACAGGCAGCAGTAAGGGACAATCACCTAGGAGCATGAACATACTGTGAGCTGTACAGAGTGGTACAGACAGGCAGCAGTAAGGGACAATCACCTAGGAGCATGAACATACTGTGAGCTGTACAGAGTGGTACAGACAGGCAGCAGTAAGGGACAATCACCTAGGAGCACGAACATACCGTGAGCTGTACTGAGTGGTACAGACAGGCAGCAGGAAGGGACAATCACCTGGAAGCACGAACATACCGTGAGCTGTACAGAGTGGTACAGACAGGCAGCAGGAAGGGACAATCACCTAGGAGCATTAACATACCGTGAGCTGTGCAGAGTGGTACAACAGGCAGCAGGAAGTGACAATCACCTAGGAGCATGAACATACCGTGAGCTGTACAGAGTGGTACAGACAGGCAGCAGGAAGTGACAAGAACAAATAGGCAGCATACACCCACCCCCAATACATGAGAGTTGTAACAGAGTGAACAAAGAGAAATTAACTGTCAGGGTTAACTACAGTAAATACCAAAAGCTGTAAGTCCCTACCTACATACAGTAACAACCCAGAGCAGCATCCGCCAAGTGGTGATCACCAAGAAACATTAATGAATTAATATAACATATGACAGCAAACAAGAAAAGTGCAAAACCAAAAAAAAAAACACATAACAAATTACATAAATTATAAACTACACAAAACAAAAATGGACCAAAGTTTGTAAATTGCACAAATCCTACAATTAAAAACCATACCTGAAAACCTCTTCATATGAATATAAATGTTAATGCAGGGGGACCAATTTACAATCTCTTCAGCAAACGAAAAAATCTTGGCCATAATTTCAACACTGGGTATCACCCAAATTTCTCAGGTGATCAGATGGGGCAGCACTGGAGATGTGGGATAAACAGAATAATAAAACTGAAAACAAAAAGACTATAGACCAAAATGACATCATCAAAGAATTGCGGACTGAGAGATCAGGAATAAGTAGCAATGAAAAAAGCCCTGGTTCCCAACACCATCGTAAGTATGAGGAACATTATTTTTCACTTAAATACAGTTTCTATTGCTAGTTTTTGCTACTAGTAAAATAAAATAACCAAATACTTTAAATGTCCATTGATCTTTAAATATATAAAAGAGTGCTCCTTTAAATATCTGTTGTGGCTTATGCGTTACGTGTGTTGTGACTAAGGTGAACTAGCATGTAAAAGACACTGCTCCCTGACCTTCCGGGGGCAATGGCCTGCTGTTCAGGAACACTAGCTCCACTGTTATTCTGCCCTTACTAGCTCGACTCAGCGATGTGCCATTGAACAAGATGTGAGATTGCTGAATCAGGTTAGTAAGCAGGACCCCACTGGAAACAAGATGCTGCATCTCAGCTGGGTTATCCTGGGCAAATTAACTGTAAAATAAAAAATTAATAAAAGTAAAGTAAGGGCAACGTAAAGTGGGGTTAATGCTAGAGGTAATGTTCCTTAATAAAGGACAGTGGATGCTCAAACACAGCTGAGAATACAGATATCAATCCAGGGATAGCCATATTGAATGAAGCACTCCCTTTATTTCAAATTCAACAAATACTAAAGCAGTGTCAAAACAGAAAAAAGTGCATCTGACAAGCCAGGAAGAAAAGGGTGATCTTAACTGGAATAAAAAGTTATAGACTTAAAAATCTTCATTATAACATGCACTGCTGCTTTAGGGATCAATTCATGATGCATGTACGCTGCTAACGTATAGGCAACAGTTAGACTATTTGTTGTGTGAGAAGGGCCATGGAAGTCCCCACAGCGTGTATAACCTCCCCTAAGTGGAACTGTGCATGCCTCCACCCCACCACACCCAGATCCTAGCCATTTCATGTGTGCATGAGTTGAGGAGAATGCCATGGGAGTGGCTGCTGAACACAAAAGGCAAGGCGCCAATTACACGTGGCTGTGTACAGTACAGGAGTGTGTGTATCTTACTTAGGGAAGGTCCTGCCATAGGAGATTCTGCAATCCCACCATCTAACATTTGGGGTTTGGGATTGCTCTGAGCAGGTAATGTAGGCCCATGCCCAGAACTCCCCTTTGCCAAACTGCCATATCCTGGCATGGCAAGACTTGACTTCTGACTGGGTGCCCAGTGTTCAGCTTGGCCCCTCCTTCCTTGCTGCCCCCTTCTCTTTGAGGGACTCCACATGAGGGTATGTGGTGGAAAGTCACAGAGAATGCCTTTGGTGAGCTAGCTAAGTTTCACAGTGTGACAGTGCAGAGATTCATGGACAGGCCAGGTTCAAATCACACATTTGCTGTTGCCTTAAATGAGCCAAGCCCTTAATTAACTGCGTGTTACATCTCTATGGCCATAAACAAATGGCAAGATTAAAAAGGCAGCACACTGTATTATTCGTTTTCTTCACTTTGTTTGTGAGCAGGTGTCACTATCTCATACAGTGTAAAAGGGGGAGAAGAAATACATACATGTGCAGTAGTACAGTACAAGACCACAGTTTTGCATATTGCCTCAAATGGGTAGAACATTGGTTTCTTCTTTGTTCATTCTGAGGTTTTGCTTTGCTAAACTGTGCAGCAAACAGCTTCAAAAGATGATTTTTGACTAACATTACAGTATAAAACAAATTATAAAATGGAAAGAAAATATCCCGAGGGCTGACTGGTCAAAAGGCAGTTCCTGCATGAAGTTTTCTCCATGCAACATCATGAGAAAAACCTACATAAAAGCTTTTTTTTAATTCTACAAGACTCATTTTTTAATTAAAATAAGGCACTACATGGCATGTGTTATGTAAGCAATAATACCCGACAGGGTGGATGGTATTGGGCAATACCAGACCGCTTAGGGGCGTAATGAGGTCCGATGCTGCAGGCCAAGGGCCTTATAGCCCCTAGAAGGTCTAGTATTGCCCATACTGCACACCCTAGAGGGTATTATTGCACTCAGAAAATGGGCTATCAGTAAAAATTGTAATAAAATTCAATAAAAAATTAAAACAAGTATAATAAATATTAAAAAAAAAGAATAAAAGTAAATTTTTCTTGCAAAGTAGTCCTTCTACTGCTTTACTTGGTCAGTAGAGGGAGCTGCTGTTTAGGAGACCATACTTCAGTACAGATTCATAGCTGTCCCGAGAGCATTAACCCACTCGAGAGCGTGGGTCTACTTGAGAATTAATCCACGCCTGTGGCGGGGGGGGGGGCCTCCAACCACCCAGGCATGGATTCTCAAGTAGACCCACGCTTTTGAGTGAGTTAATGAGCTTGTAACGTGGCTAAACACTGGTCTCGCTAACATTCCGGCCATGTTACAAGTAGGACAAAATGACTCACAGCACAACACCGGCGACTTGCAAGCGGCAGCCCTGAAACCAGAAGCGAGGGCCGTGACACATATTGTTGTGACTTTGTCACCAGTGAGCAGGAGCCGTGAAACAACAACAAGACCACCACTTGACATTGCACAGAGGTGGCTCCCACTCTTGATGACAGAATGCTGAGGACATGTCTCAGTGAGCTGACCAGAAGACTATGTGCCGACTGCCGCTTGCATGTCTTTCGCTCATGATCTCTCACCTGTCATGCTGTACCGAATTTTGTGTCTCTCGCTCACTCGCTCACTCTCTCTCTCTCTCGCTGAGCCAAGAGACACATACAGAGACAGAAGTGCTCCCAATCCACCCTGCCCCCCCCCAGGTTTGCTCCTGAGACACAAAACAAACACCCCTCCATTCCCTTGAGTCTCCGACAGCTTTCTGTCATGGTGTGCCATTCTTGCTCACTCCATACACATGTGCTCCTGATAGCCCTGTCCCCGGGACCCCTCTGCACCCTGAATCTCTTATGGTGCTACATGTTACAAGTATTATTCAAATCTGAACAGGTCGAACTGCAGCTATGAGTTTAGCAAGGTAAGAAAATCGTGAGACACTGCATCCAAAACACAGCAACATACGCTACATAGCAGACACTGTTGTGCAGGCTCCCGACAGCTGACTGCTATGCGCTCACTCTGGGGGGAAACAGGGCCGGCATTAGGCGCCCGCGGGGGGCCCCCAAATGTAGCGGACCGCAGGTGGCATATGTAGCTGGTCTGGCAGCGGGCACCAGCAGCAACCCATTAACCAGCCCAGCAGCATACTTTTTTTGTCTGTCCCACCCCACTCCCTGCCTGGATCACCACAGCATCCTATAAGAAAATAAAATACTGCCTCCCCCCCCACCCCGATCAACATAGCTGAGCAGCATTATTAGTACCTGGCAAGCCCCTGTGCTCCTCACTGACTGCACTCGCGAATTCTCTCCGGCTCAGCTCCGGCTAACCATCAACAACATGTGATGTCCTCGTCCAGTTGCCCTTTCATGTGGTTTATACTGTAAAGCTTTACATTTGTTGCTGCTGGCTTCCTATTGTGCCCAAAAATCGGGCCCTGATTTCCCCGAAGGAATGCCAGACCACGCCACACGGTCCACGCCACCATCCTGCCTTCAAGTCTATCCCCAGGCAGCTTTGTTTCATGTTCCCCATGTTCCTCTATTGTGCTGCACAGAATGTGCTGACATGGGAGGAGGTGCTGTGCTGGAACCAATCACAGGGCTCCAATAGGTCCGTCGCTGTTTATCGCACCTCCTCCAACTCAACTTGAAAATTTCTGTTCCTCCCTCAGGTCCTTGTCTGCAGCATAAGTATGGGGAGATGGGAGTCTGGAAAGGTAGAGAGCAGCAGAGCAGAGGTAAAAAAAAATATTGATGCAGCTGAAGAGGAGCAATTTGTTTGCAATTTATTCTATTAATTATCTGTTAGAAATGTAATACTTCTAGTGTCTCCAGGTCATTGTGTCTGAAAAATTGTGCAGTAGTTGGATTTATGTACAAAGATTACTAGGGGGTTTGGGGAGGGGGAACGGGGAAGGGAGCCTGGCGAGGGGGGTGCAGGGGCCCATCGAGGGGCCCCAGTAATGGAGTTTGCTGGGGGCCCCCAAATTCCTAACACTGGCCCTGGAGGAAAACTGTAGATTAATTGAGAATTAATCCAAGGTCACCTGACCTCTGTTGTCCAATAAGAACAGGGTCTGCTGCATAGCCATGTATCAAATGGTTTTATGAGAGTTGTAGTTGCTGTGCAGGGGGCGACTTAGTTTGCGTCTTCATAGTGCGGTCACAGAAGAGAGGAGCGGGACTTTATTACTTTTTTTCAAGTCTGGTGATACTACTTTTTTTTTATTTCTCTTTTTATTCTCCAGTTCAAGTTCGGCAGTTTGATGTGTCAGACTTCAGACGGACTGTTGTGAGGATGATGGCACAGAGAGTGAGTGTGATCGTGGAAGCGCTGCATTTGTAAAGAGAGATGATTTATTCTTGTTTTAACAAAATAGGAAAAAGTACCTTATTAGCTTGTACTGCACTGTTTTATCCTTGATAGAGTAGCAGCGGGACCACGAATGAGAGGCTGGATGGATCAGGACTGTAACTACTTGGGGGGACGAACTCTGAAAGACTGGGTGATAGATGAGCTGCTATGTGTTTTCTTTTATTTATTTATTTATTTATTTATTTTCATAAACAGAAAAAAATATAGGAGAAAAAATAGGATTATCTTTCTGCATGTGGTCCAAGTTGTGCCCCAATGTACAGTAGTGCTGAGCACGCAACCGATGTGCTAGCACTACAGCTTCTCTAAAATTAAAACAAAAGTTTTTGTTTTTAGATTTATTTTCAAACTTACAGTTGTTTGTGTCTGTGTTTTAAATGTGACATTTCATTGAAAGCACTCGGTTTACAGAACAGTGGGGGCTCTGCTCACATACTAAGTGAGCTAAAATAATGGTGGCGTTTGCAAATTCATGCCCACTGCTCAGTGGGGCACTTTGACCAATGAGGAAGCAGAGTGGGCATAAAGATGCTTGAGTGGGTGAAGGGGCTCTTGGGCTGGTACTTTTTATTTCTTGGGCATCTATTTAAAGTTAATGTACCTGTCAATCAAATGCCAGGAAATAAAAAGCCCATTTTCTTAGCTGATTGAAGTCACAATGCACCCAAGACATGACGTTATCCCTGCATGACACCCTGTCATGTTTTATTGCTTATTATAAAATGTGTTAGAAATGTCATACTTCCTGATTGGCTAAATAACTTCAGAGACCCATATGTGGGGATAAATGTGAATAGAAGAATAGAGGGAAGAGAAAGAAGGTCAGATTCTAGGTGGAGGGTTGTGTCTCTGAATGTGCAAAGTCTTGGAAACAAGATGGACGACCTGCAGGCACTATTAGCAGACAGGAGGGTGGACATAACTGCAGTAACTGAGACTTGGGCAACATCACACCATGACTGGGACCTTGTGATACCCAGATATAAACTATACAGGAGGGACAGTGTAGTCAGGAAGGGGGGAGGGGTGGCAGTTTATATCAGGAAAGGAATAACTTGCACAAGGAAGGAGTCAGAGGAAGGGGAGGTGGAGGCATTATAGGTTCAGTTAAGGTCCAATAGCAGGAGAAAGATGAGGTTGGGAGTGGTTTACAGACCACCCAGTCAGGATAAGGAGAGGGACAGGGAACTGAGCTCACAAATATTAGAAGCTGTGGGGAAAGGAGAGGTGGTAATTGTGGGGGACTACAACCTGCCCAAGGTGGACTGAAGCATAGCATCCACAACATGTGCTAGGAGTCAGGTGATCCTGGAATGATTGCAGAGTGGGTTCCTGACTCAGGGCATCACAGAACCAACAAAAGCTGAGGCAATTCTTGATTTGGTGCTCACAAATGGGGAGCATATACAGGAAATAATGGTCAGGGAGCCACTGGGTGAAAGTAACCATTGCACAGTGTGGTTCTAGTTGGATATGGGCAGGGAAAGCATCCCGACTAAGACCAAAATCTTGGATTTCAGGAGGGCAGACTTCAAGAAAATGGGCAAAGTGCAAAGGAGCCACCTGGCGGGCATCAGAGCAGATATGGGGGTGGACCAAAGGTGGTCCATCATTAAGGAAGGAATACTGGTTGCCACAGATGAGTGCCTTAGGCTCAGGGGGAAGAACACAAGGGCCAAAGCACCCAGCTGGTTCAGTTCTGGGGTTGCCCAGGCAGTAAGAGAAAAGAGGTTGGCCTACAGAAAATTCAGGAAGACCAAGAGAGAGAGAGGTGGATAGGGAAAATTACCTAAGGTTGGCTAGTGAGGCAAGTAAGGAAGTCGGCCGAGCAAAGGTACTGAAGGAGCTGCAGATAGCTGAAGTAATTAAGAAGGGGGAGAAGGCTTTCTTTCGCTATATACTGTAAGTGAGAAAAGGGACAAGAAGGAAGGGATTGTTAGGCTTAAGAAAGGGGAGGAGTGGGTGGAGGATAATGGGGGAAAAGCAGATACTAAATGAATACTTCTGTTCTGTCTTCACCAGGGAGAAGGACGGACCAGTGCCTTCAGGAGGGAAAAAAGGAGCGGGGGGAACATAGATGTAGTGATAGAGGAGGACAGAGTGAGGGAGGGGCTGCTGGCATAAAAGGTGGATAAATCACCAGGCCCAGACAGAGTATATCCAAGGGTGCTAAAGGAACTGGCTGAGGAGCAGACAGGGCCACTGGCAGACCTATTTAATTTTTTTTAATTTTTTTTAGTTGTTTAACCAGGAGTAGCACACTAAGCTGAAAGCTTCTTTACAGGAGCGACCTGGGAGCACAGGGAAGTTAAGTGACTTGCTCAGGGTCACACAGTATGCAAGTGGAGGCTGTGGGATTCAAACCCAGGTCTGGTCTGCTGGATATCACCAGATTTGCAGTTCAGAGCCTTAAACCACTGTGCTATACTGTCAGTAGTTAATAGTTCACTAGAGTCAGGTGTGGTACCGCAGGACTGGAGAACAGCACAAGTAGTGCCCCTCCACAAAGTGGTCCCAAGGATAACCCAGGGAATTACAGACCAGTCAATCTGACCTCCATTGTGGGCAAGCTCATGGAGACCATACTAAAGGAAAGGCTGGTGAAATATCTAGAGAAGCATGGTCTCCAGGATGCAAGTTAGCAAGGGTTCATGGGGGGCAGAGATTGTCTCAAATGAATCTGACTGACTTCTTTGACTGTGTCACTAAGACAGTAGACAGGGGCCAAGTGGTAGACATCCTTTATCTTGATTTCAGCAAGGTCTTTGACTCGGTGCCCCATAAAAGGTTGATCAGGAAGTTGGTGGATCTTGGGGCTGGGGAAAAGATGGCCAGATGGGTGGAAAACTGGCTGAGGGTCAGAACCCAGAGGGTGGTTGTGCGGGGAGAGTTATCTGACACCAGAGAGGTAACCAGTGGGTTCCTGCAGGGCTTGGTGCTGTGGCCGGTGTTGTTCAGCGTCTTCATCAATGACATTGGCGATGGCATTAAGGGCAAAATGTGCCTATTCACAGATGACACCAAGCTCTGCGGGAGAGTGGACATAGCTGAAGGAATACAGGACCTACAGGAGGATCTGAAAAGCTGGAGAGGTGGTCCAGAATCTGGCAGCTTGACTTCAATGCCAAGAAATGCAGAGTTATGCATATTGGAGCCAAGAATCCCAGGACAGAGTACTACCTGGGTGGAGTCCGAATATCTGTATCAGAGGAGGAGAAGGACCTAGGAGTGATGATCATTAGTGACCTGAAGCACTCCACGCAGTGCAAGAAAGCAGCAGCAAAAGCAAACAAGATGCTAGGATGCATATCTAGGGGGATCAGTAGTAGGAGAGAGGAGGTTATACTGCTCTTGTACAGGTCTCTAGTAAGGCCTTATCTAGAGTATGGAGGTCAGTACTGTTGCCTACATCTCAAAAAGGACATTAATCTGCTGGAGAAGGTCCAGAGGAAGGCTACAATGATGATAGCGGGTCAGCAGGGTGAGGCATATGAGGACAAGGTGAGGGCACTGAACATGTACTCCCTGGAAGACAGGAGAGAGAGAAGGGACATAATTGGGACCTTCAAGTACTTGAAAGGGATAAATAACATGGATATGGAGAGTCTCTTCAAGCTGAGTGTCAACCATAACACGAGGGGGCACAGTCTTAAGCTGGAGGGTGGGAGGTTTAGGAGGGCGGTCAAGAAGCACTTCTTCACAGAGAGGGTGGTGGACACTTGGAATGCACTGCCGGAAGAGGTGATCTCGTTGAAGACAGTAGGTAGTTTTAAGAGAGACTGGGATAGGCATAGGGGGATGGTAAGGATAATGGGTAGGGAGGATGAGAGGAGTGGGGAGGGAGGGCAGGGACAGTAACTCAAGCTGTGGACTCTGCAATATGAGCAGACTAGATAGACCAAATGGCCTTCTTCTGCTGGCTTCTTCATATGTTCGTATGTTAATTCCCCAGAAATGCACAGGCAGGAAGAGGTTCAGGCAGTGGGAACTGGAATTTGGGACATTCATATACAGAATTCATGAGCCACTTCACTCATCCCCGACTGCCATTACAAACATGGCTGCCATCTTTACTCACTGGAAACCTTCAACGAGGTGCTAAAAATTAAACTTCCTTAACTGCTAGGCTGCCGAAAGAATTGGAACGTACAGGAATTTTGGACCGATATATCAGTCTGCGGCACAGTAAGGGTTAAATTAAAAAATAAATAACAAATTAAACATTCTTTCCTCTCATGTTATGTTCCTTACACACATAAATAAACTGAAAAAATGAAGTTACTAGTCACAGTTTTAATTGCTGGTGTTCCTTTGGTGCCCATGCTGAATTCCCACATCTATCTTTACCAGCTTGCCAGGGCAATCTATTTAGCTTACACTGCTTCAAAAACATATGAGAGCTTAGCTCCATATAAGGCCTTTTGTTGTGTGAGAGGTGAACATTCTGAAAGACAACATCTGCAGCAGTTTGAATTCCCATGTTCCATAATAAACAAACATTCCATCTACTGAATGTATGGCTAGACAAATGATTAACAGGTAGGGAGGGACTCCTTTTTGCTAGTTACATTTAACAAAATAAAATAGCTGTTTTATTATGGCATTTCTTTGTTTTTCTTTTTTTTTTAATTGTTTCTGTTTATCATTTTATATGCACAATAAGGCACTCCATGTCATTGGTTATCCCAGGTTAATGCACTTCCAGGTGCTAAAGGCACTCAGCACAAGCTCCTGATGCCTCATTACACACCTGGGCATGCATTATTCCCTTATATCCAATGCCCCATTGTGTCTTAGTGCTTTCAAAAAACACAGACAGAACAGACATGGCTTATGTACAATACAAAACAGCACAGAGTGCATGAACTGAACAGTGAATTAATGCAGCAGAAAAATAAGTAGTATACACAAGTTAAGGAGGCAGTGCTAGTAAAGTAGCATAAAAATATATATTATATTGGCGCAGTAGCGTCAGTCATACTTAGGCTTGATCAACGGGTTCTACAGTATATTAAACCATTAACTTTGTGCCTTAATAGCTTTGGCAGCGATTGATAACATTTGCTGAAATTTGACATGCACTGTCTAGGTGGTAAGGTCTAAATACGTGGAAAGTTTCCTGATGGCTGCTTGTGCATTTCTGAGATCTGCATATGTCATTTTTCTGTAGATGTCTAATTCTTTTTCTGTATTTAACATGGGTTTTTGGTTTTGCTCTCATGTACAGCCCACACAAAATGGATTTTTTTCTGAAAACTTTCAGGGTACAAGTGTGCTGTGCCAACGTAGTGCCTCTGAAAGGTTTTGTGAAAAAATATTAAATGGTCCCAGAGTTATAAGGATTTAAGGTTCTGTTTTTAGGGTGTTGGGTTTCCAGAGTCTGGCAATCAGTGGTGGGGTTTTCCTTGGGGTTGTCAACCCATATGCCCACCACCCATTCCCTGACAATACATCATCAGTTGTGATCTCCTTTCTTCATGCAGGGCCCGCAGGCCTATAAAGAAACCTACAACAGATTGTGCTAGCAACATGTGGCAAGGCATACTTCTCTGCTTTTGAAGAGCACATCACTATGGGACACTGTCTTGGAGCTCTATCTTGTACTTTGGACAGGAAGCTACTGGCTTGGGGGAGGAGTAAGCATTAGGATAGGCAAACTCAGGGAAGACCTCACCACTGATCAGCCAAGACTCCAGAGACTCGAAACCCTAATGTTTTTTTTTTCCTTTTGCTGCTTGGGGTGTGGGGTTGGGGAGTTAGGGCAGGAAACTAACACCACACCTCCCTACTTTTGTGACATTAAATTCAAACCCTAACTATTGCATTAATGAAGTTTTTTGCATAAAATATATATATATATATATATGTTTATTAGCAACAATTTATTCCTGACATTCTCAGATTCTTCACTGAAGTATAAATTAATTTGACTAATGTGTTACCAGAGCTAAAATCAGTGTGGATCTTTACCAAAGACGGAAACCTGGACAATTTTTCACAGACTCCCCTGCTGAGGTCACCCTTCATCTGTGCACGGTGCATTTTAAATTTATCAGGGTGCACTTAGCATGTTTCTTATGACCAATAATACTGTACCACTCTGATCCATTTACAACCACAATCGAGGGCCTGGAAACCAAGAGAAAACTTATACAAACTCAAAAATCAGTGTATCTAACCTCCGGAATGAAATGTAACACAAGACTCAAATGGCTACAGTGATGATTGTGACTTTCTTCTGCCAACTGGAGTGTTTCAGTTTTTAACTAGTACTGCAGCTTTAAATAAAAACAGAATGGTGTTGATGCCCTTCATGTTAGCAAGTAATCATTGACCTCTGGAAGGGGACAAGAACCTGTGTGACTTGTTTGGTCCTCACCCTGCAGAGTTAGGTCGTGCATGCAATTGATCATCGATCAGAGTTGGCAGGCAGTGAAAGCAGGAGTGCAGCTGCTGCGAGGATTACCTCAGTAGCATAAAGGAAGCAAAATGTGGAATGAATTCCAAACTGTAACACTTAGCCTTACAGAGTTAATTCTGGACCCACAGTGGACTGCTGCACGTTCAGAAGTTGCTGACATCTAGGGAAACAGTTAAGCCATGGTGGAGAAAAAAAATGAACATAACACACATGTTTAGTGATTCAGACGTGGCTAGGGAAAAACAACCCTTTGTTACTAAGCAAGTGGAAATGCCAGACAATAAACCTTCCCTCGTTTCTGCCATAATTCAAGATTCCCAGGGAATTTGGCAGAAAATGATGATTAGAAACATAACTGAAATGTTAGTACTACCTCTATTTCATCTGACTGTCAAAACAGAGAAGATACAGCTACTCTCTGGAAGCCAGGAGAAGACAGCGAGTGGAACCATTCTTCTTCTGCAGATGGGAAAAGGTTTCTAGGTCACAGACTGCTAACTCCTGAGACTGGTTAGTATCATGGACCATGGTCAAAAAGAGACCCTGTGTTTTATTTATTTGATCCACAGAGCACAGATCTATACATCCTATGACCCAGAATCAAGCATTTACTGCATTTCACCATATTTGAGGTGGGCTCAGTGCAGTGCTGATATCCTCAAATTTGCAATAGAAACACAGAAACATAGACTTTGACTGCAGACAAGGACTGATTGGCCCACCTAGTTGGTCCATTTCCCCACCTACTGGATAAGCTGCAGATCCTAGTTAACCAACAGCCTATTTCTTCCTACCCCCCCACAAGAATTGCCTTATGTCTGTCCCATGCATTCTTGAATTATCCCACTGTTTTAGACCCCACAACCTCTTCAGGAAGGCAGTTCCATGCGTCCACCACCCTCTCTGTGAAAAAATACTTCCTCACATTGCCCCTGAGCCATCCCCCTTTTATCTTCAAATTGTGTCCCCTTGTTCTCGCACATCTCTTTTTCTGAAAGATGCTACCCTCTTGGACTTCGTTAATTCCACTGAGATACTTAAAAGTTTCAATCATGTCCCCCTCTCCCTCCTTTCCTCATGGGTATACATATTAAGCTCCTTTAGTCTCTCCTCATATGGCTTCTCTTGCAGACCCTGCACCATTTTAGTTGCCCTCCTCTGGACTGCCTCATCCTATCTATGTCCTTGTGGAGATAGGGTCTCCAGAACTGGACGCAGTACTCCAGATGGGGTCTTACCAACTGTCTGTACAGAGGGACAACAACTTCCTGTTTTCTGCTGGTGATGCCTCTCCCTATACATCCCAGTATCCCCCCAGCCCTCCCTACTGCCTTCTCACATTGCTTGCTAAACTTAAGGTCATCTGATATGATTACCCCCAGGTCCCTTTCCATTTTGTTGTTGTTACCACACCCCATAGTGTGCTCTTCCCAGGGTTTTTGTTTCCTGGTACATTATTTTGCACTTCTTTGCTTTGAATCCAAGCTGCCATACTTCTGACCATTCCTCCAACATTGCCGAGTCCCTTCTCATCCTTTCCACCCCCTTGTGCATCAACCCTGTTGCAGATCTTTGTGTCATCTGCAAATAGGCATACTTTTCCTTCCAGTCCCTCTGCGATGTCACTTATAAAGACATTAAAAAGGACTGGACCCAGTACTGAACCCTGCAGTACCCCACTAGTAACCCACCTTTCTTCAGAGTGGACTCCATTTACTATTACCTTCTGTATCCTGTTGTCCAGCCAATGTTTTATCCAGTGGCTAATTTTGTGTCAGACTATGTCAAATGCTTGCTAAAGTCTAGGTAGGCCACGTCCACAGCCCCTCCCTGGTCTACTACTTTGGTCACCCAGTCAAAGAAATCGATTAGATTCGTCTGACATGATCTTCCCACTTTGAATCCATGCAGCCTTGGGTCCTGTGCCCCACTGGCCTCTAGGTACTCAACAATTCTTTCCTTCAGAAGTGATTCCATCATTTTCCCTACCACATAGGTCAAACTGACAGGTCTGTAGTTTCCTGACTCTGTCTTGCTCCCACTTTTGTGAAGGGGAATCACATCCGCCCCCTCCAGTCCTCAGGTACCACACCATCCTCCCATGATTTGTTAAAAAGGGTAGTCAGTGGTGTCACTAGTTCTCCCCTTAATTCTTTTAGAATTCTGGGGTGAATCCCATCAGGCCCCATTGCTTTGTCCACCTTCAGTTTTAGGAGTTCTTTTGGAACCCTTTCTTCTGTGAAAGGACTGGATCTGCCCCCCCCCCCATCTAGAGTGCTTCTGATAACTGGATTGAGTACCTCCCCCACCTCCTGTTTTGTGAATACTGAGCAGAAGTATTCGTTCAGTATCCCTGCTTTTTCACTGTCCCTCTCTGCCCACCCACCGTCCATTCCATTCTATTCAGCCTCACTAGCCCTCCCTTTGTCTTTCTACACTCCCTAATGTACCTATAAAAGGTTGTATCCCCCTTCTTAACCAAGTTGGCTGTCTTTTCCTCAGTTTGGGCCTTTGCTATTCTGACTGTCTTCCCTGCTTCCTTCTGCCTTAACTGGTACAGTTCTTTGTCCTACTTCTTCTGTGTTTCCTTATACTTCCTAAATGCTATCTTTTTCCTCCCTAACCTTCCCCGCCACCTCTTTTGAGAACCATAGTGGCTTTTTCTTTCATTTTGATTTGTTTATTTGCTTCACACAAAGGCTTGTTGCCTCTGTGATGGCAGTTTTGATGTTTCCCCATTGTTGGTCCACCCCTCCGTCTTGCCTGTTTGCTAGTGCTTTTCTAAAGCATGCTCCCATTTTGACAAAGTCAGCCCTTCTGAAGTCCAGTACCCTCACTTTTGTATGGCTTGACTCTGCAGCTGAGTTTATCGTGAACCACACTGTTTGGTGGTCACTTGTTCCCAGATGGCTACCCACATCCAGAGCTGAGATCTTCTCACTGTCCCCAGTTGAGAGTATAAGGTCTAAGATTTCTCCCTCCCAAGTGGGTTCCAACACTAGCTGTCTGAGTCATGCCCCTTGTAGGGCATCGAGAATGGCCCTGCTCTTGAATGTGGCTGCAGCAAAGGTGCTCCAGTTAACATCTGGCATATTCAGGTACCCCGTCAACAATATCTCCCCTTTCTCTGCCATCCTAAGAATGCCTTCTATCATATCCTTGTCCATTCCTTCCCCCTGAGATGGGAGTCTATATACAACCCCTGTGCGGATTGTGGTGCCATTTCCAGTCTCTAAGGTGACCCACAGTGCCTCCTCTGCTCCCTGTTTACTCTTCTGTTCCATTGCTTTTATCCCTTCCCTTATATAGAGAGCTACTCCTCTGCCCTCTTCTACCCTCCCTGTCTCTCCTGTAGGTTGTGTACCCTGGTATGTTACTATCCCAGTCACGGTTCTCTGTGCACCATGTTTCTGTGACTGCCACGATATCCAGGCATCCCTCTTCCATCAAGGCTACCAGTTCAGGGAGCTTGTTGCCCAGACAACGGCATTGGTACTCATTACTCTCCATTTCTTGATGGCCTTATCCCCTTTTGCCCCATCCCTGTCCTTACTGCCTTTGTCGTTTTGTCCATTTACCCCTGCCCTTCTCCCTATTGATACCTCTATCTTGGTGTTTACCTCAGTAACTACCCTGGACTACAGGCCTCCCTCTTCCCCTTCATGCAGCTGGGAGGTGAGTAAGGAGGTAGAGGGCATGATGTCACCATACACAGCACTACTATCTTTCTCAAAACACAGAGAGAAGAAAGTTTCTTTTCCATATTTAAATGCATGAAGACTAACATCAGGACATTGTAGTCGGCGTGCCGTTAAGTATAACTGTACTTGAGAGAAAGGGGTAGGTGTTTCCTTTGACCCAAACTGTGGAACTCTGGGGAACAAGTGATTCTGAGAGGATGTAAACTGTTCCTTTTCTCCATCCATGCTCTGTCTGTCTATCTATCTATCTATCTATCTATCTATCTATCTATCTATCTATCTAACTTTCTATCTCTCTCTCTCTCTCTCTCTCCCCTGCACAGCTGCCTGGACACAGTACGACAAGCATGAGAATACTGTGGTGACAAGGCACAAGGAGAATCAGGTGATGCCATGCTGGACCTTTGCCAATGGTTATCTTTGAGGATAGGATCCATAACAAGCAAGGGTTGGCTGCAGCATATGAGACTGCTTTGCCAATGGTAATACATAGGGTTACTTAGAATCTGCTCAGTGGAACAGGATTGGTCAGATTCTGAACCAGTGTTCAGATTTAGGATTTTCAGACTGCAAATCCTAAATCATAAACTGAATCCCACAACCTATTTTACATAGGCGTTTAGGATTTAGGATTTCAAAATCCAAATCCTAAATCTGATTTTAGGTCCT
Organism: Neoceratodus forsteri; assembly: GCA_016271365.2. Taxonomy (NCBI): domain Eukaryota; kingdom Metazoa; phylum Chordata; order Ceratodontiformes; family Ceratodontidae; genus Neoceratodus; species Neoceratodus forsteri. The sequence goes on from CM057459.1 coordinate 325,899,295, forward strand.
TTTAGGATTTGAAACAGAATCAGATTAGGATTTGAAAATTCCTACACTCCTAAAATCAGATTGGTATCAGCAGACTCTGAGCAGCCCAAGTCATACAATAAAAGCAGAAGTGGACTGTTTCAAGAAAATATAAAATAATGAAGAACATGTTTATGAGGAAAGGTACAGTGAAAGTGAGGCATACGCACCAGTTTGGACATATTCAACTTCCTTGCACTTCCCCCAAGGTCACACAGTGTTGGCTTTATCATTATAAGTTGGGTCTCTAGGTTCACAGAACCAGCTAATACAGAGACACCCGCACCACTACATATGCACACACACATACAGTACTACACATACAACAGCACACACATTTAACTGTTTTTACTTAGAAACTGGTGACCATGAAAGACATAGTGAGCCAAGCTTCATTTCTAGTTACGACTCAGGGGAGGGATACATAGTAAAATAAAACCAGACAGGCAAAAGCAATACCATATACAGCACTACATGTAGACACATGTACATACACAGCCCTAGAGACACACACATGCACACATATAGCACTACATACACAGATGAACACGTGAGCACTACATGCACACATGAACACATAAACACTACATATTCAGATGAGCACTTATACACAGCCCTACATATACAGATGCACATGTAATCCCCCTGCAAATGGGGGTTCCCAAAAGACTTCCAGGAGCTTGCTTGAATGCTCCAAGCCTGAATGGTGTTTGGCGTTTAAGCCATTTATCAGTGAGTGTTTTTAGAACCTCTGGTACTGTCTCTTTAAGAGCTGTCTGCTTGCAGACATAATTAGTTTATATGGGGGACTGTGTGTTTCTTTGATTGAGTACCACTCAAGCTGCTGCCAATTCACTCCATTTTGCAGTCACTAGGAGTGCAAAGGAACCTATCTGAAAGATGTAACTGTTTGCCAGAAACCATTTAGAGTAATAATGAAATTACAGTTTGTCTAACCTGCTTTCTTTGCAGTCAGAACTGTGTCTGCCTAGTTCCCCATTCTGGTTTTGAACTGCTGAACTGGACCAATCAGTGTGGGGTAAGCTAGCTCTAAAATGGTGCCTTGGACGAATCAGAACTTGGACTCATAATCTGAGCCAGCCACAAGAGGATTGTATGGGCAGTGACTCTGGGAGATGTAGTTTAGACTTCGCCTTTTGGACCAACAGCAGCAGTCTATTGTGAGTGACAGCCAATCCAGTCAAGAACTGGGAGGAACTCAAAGGAAGTGCCCGGTTTGTCTGTTGGAGTTTCAGTTTAGATCTGGCAGTGAAGGGAAAGAAACCCTGTGCTCCTTCAGTGCACAGTTTCAGTCAAAAAACGTGTGTAAGGCCCAGAGTTCTGGTTTGCAGTTTGTGTAACTGCTTGTTAGGACTGAATCCGTCCTGTGAAAAGAATCAAAGGATCTCTGAAGAGTAGAAACCAGGCTCACCCTGTAGAAGACTGGAGAAATTGTTGAATTGCACTCTGTCTGTCAGGAACTGAATCTGCTGTGTGTTCTCCCGGTATTGTGCAGTAATTGCGATCGGGATAGAGAAGCAGCCTACCTGGTATAGTACTTTCTTTTTACCATATAAATGTGAAGAGTCTCTGGAGCTCAAGAGTAGCCCTGCTGACGTTGAAGGACCCTATCTTGTTTGGAAGTCGTGAGTACTAATTCAGGGTCGCCCCTGTTGAATTGCCACATTAAATCCAACTGGAATCACTGTACTGCTGACTGTTTAAACTAATTTTTCTTTTCACTGTGTGAAAGGGCCCCTACCAGCTGCCACGGTTTGGACTAGCCACTAGGGCTTGGGTACCCAGGGACAGTAACTGGTAGGGATAGGCCTGTGCACAGAGCCATAGGTAGATAGTAAAGTGATAAGCTAATTAACCTGATTTCCCTGTCCTTGTTATATCCCCAAATAAATCAGAGCTGCTTGTTTCAGCAAAGTTATACTGCCTGAGGTATTTGTCTATGTTAAAGTACTGTACTGTGATTGTTGCACTGTATCTTATTTCACAGGAGGTCCCAGTGCCGGAACCAGTCCTGGGGGTAAGTGTATACTGTGAAGGTAATTCTGATATATTGTGTGGGCCACTAGTGGGAAGAAAGGGGGGTTGCAGTGTCCCAGAGGGCTGTGACCAAGTAAGTTTAACTATTGCAAACCCTGACCTCTGGGTGGAGGCACCCGCCATTGGATCCGGGCCCCTCAGCCTGTTAGTGGCAAATCAGGCAGGGGTAGTAGCCCCTGGGATAGCGCCATCTAGGGGTTACATCTTGGAGGCTCACCGCTGGGATTGTGTGTCCTCTAGTGGCCATATTTACGAACCACTGTTAAGAAAAAAAAAATGGGTACCCCGACAGAAGTGGCTGTGCACCGGCTGGTGGAGTGGCGTACTGGGGAGGAGATTGACCCCAAAATGCTATGCTTATCCTGGGCATCCCCTGGTATCAATACGGACACTGTACAGGAGTACTTTCCAAGGTGGAAGGTTTACAAAACCCTGTGGTGGTGGGTCGGCATGCTAATCTGCTCACCCACACTTTCCTGGCCCTAGTAGAGTTTAAGGATCCCATAGATAGCTCCAATGTGCCACAGACCATTACCCCAGAGGGAGCCCTCACTGCCTGGAGAGTGATAACTAGGTACAGTAAAGACCCGGGGGGGAATGAGCCCCCACCACTGTCTGAAACTTTTGAGGAGAAATTTGCTAAATGGTTGCTGGGGGAAGGGAAAACTGTGGAGGACTTGAAGAAACTATTCTTGCCACCTGGGGTGTTCTCCCCAACACCCTCTCCGCTCCAGTACCCGTAATGGTGGCTGAACCAATGCAGACTCCTATTTCTGCACCTGCCATTAGTCACGACTCTCACTAAGGTTGAGGATCTTCTCTGGCACCCTCCCACCCCCAAGGGAGGATGACTGGGAGACCTGGATAGACTATGTTGCCCCCAAGTGCCAGAATGGCAATGCTCGGAAGTCGGAGCAAAGAGGGTTAGTGAGAGCCTCCGAGGTCCTGCCTGGCTACCATCTGTGCTAAACGGGCCAGTAACCCTGAAGTGACTGCACAGGCCTATCTTGAGGCCTTGGAGAATGTGTATGGAGCCCAGATTCTGATGAGGATCTATGGTGGAGAGTAAGAAATGCACAACAGTACCAAGGGAAGTTGTTGTCTGTGTATGTATCTCGGCTGGAAAAATTGTTGCAAGAATGCCTCAGAAGGGTAGTTTGCCAGCGATTGAACTGGACCGAACCAGGCTGGACAGGATCCTTAAGTCTGCCCCTTCTCAGAACTGCTGTTGCTTCAGTTACGCCTGGCAAATCGACTGGAATCCCACCCTCCCATGATGAGTTAATGAGAGAAATTCGAGGAGTTGGAGAAAGGCGACCTCGGAGGGACCTGCACCAATAGCTGCGGCTACAACTCGAGTGACTGAGGGTACCATCAAGTGAAGTTCAGGGCAGAGGTTGGCAGTCAATGAGTGCTCTGACAAGGAAAAAGATATGCCACAATGGGGCTAACTGTTGAGAGAGATCCGGAATTCAAAAACAGTCCCTTTATGAAGGCCACGCCTGCAAGTACGGGCCCTGACCTATATCCGACTGCATCTGCTATGGGGTGAGGGTACCCACCCATGTATCTCCTGCTGATAACAGCTCCAAACTCAATTCCTTGACCATGGAAGTGGAGAAACTGACGAGATGTCTCCAAATGCTTATCACGCCAGAGACAGAGATGGCACCAAGGTTTCCAGTTAGTAATACCCGCCTCTGGCTCCCAGTGTGGCGCCCGCCAGCTCAAACTCCAGAAAGTATGTTTTGCTATAATTGTGGGAAGGATGGGCACATGAAAAGGGAATGCCGGTCCCCAAAAGACACTGACAAAGTTGCATATAGGCTACAAGGAGAGCTTCGGAGAACAAATCAGTGGTTAAGAGGTGCAAAATGATCCCAGTGAGGGCACCAAAATGCTAACTCACGCCCTTTGTGGCAAGGTCAGCTGCCCAGGCCCCACCATCGCCTCTCCAGACTGGTCCAGAATAGTGGGTCCTCCATGGAGACCACTGTAAAGGTGAATGGAGTGTCTACAAGAGCTGTATTAGACAGTGGCTCCCAGTGACAATTATGTTCCAGGATTGGTATCAGAAGCATTTGTCAGATGTACCCTTACAACCATTAGAAGGACTGCATGTATGGGGGTTAAGTGAGAAGGCCTACCCTATTCCGGGTATATCCGAATTTGGCTGTCTTTCCCACCTCCGTGGCTGGAGTGGCCGAACAAGTAGAGACTCTAGCCTTAGTGTGTCCCCCACTGGACTGTATGATGGTGTCCTTTCTTGATTGGAACAAATGCTCATATGTTCGGAAGGCTGGCACAGTTGTGTTATGAAAAACAGGGTCAAAAACTAGTAGAGCTTTAAGAGTTCCAGCTTTAATTAAGAAGGCCTATGAGGCACAGAGAGATGCTGAAAAATAGAACCAGAGGAACCGGTCGGAATTGTATGGAAGAAGGATCCTGAGTCTCTGATCCTGGCGCCAAATGCCCAGTGTACCTTACAGGAGAGGTCCGATCAGAAAGGATGTTAAGAATAAAATATTAATGTTGGATGCACCAGGCGATGGAAAATTTCCAGAGGGACTGCTGGTCGCCTAGTATTTTGCCCGCTAGAGCCCATGCTTATGCCAGAAGGGTAATGGTCCAAGTTCATAATGTGTCTGAAAGAGACATTCAAGTAAATAGAGGTTGCATCCTGGCTAATGTGCATTGTGCAGACACTGCAGTGCTACCCAGCAGCAAGAGTTCAAGGAAGAATGACAGATTAACGCCTGACTTGTTTGATTTGAGGCGACTCCCCGTTGCCAGCTGAATGGAAAGTGAGGATCAGTGAGAAGCTTGCCCAGAGAGACCAGGTGTTTTCTTTAAAGAAATGGGACGTAGGATGCGTGCAAGGAGCTGAGCACAATATCCGGCTGCATGACGAAAGACCATTTCGTGAGAGGTCTCGATGCCTGGCACCTGCTGACATAGATGATGTGAGACGGCATCTGCAAGAGATGTTAGCTGCTGGTGTAATACAAGAATCAGAAGCCTTATGCTTCCCCCATTGTGGTAGTGAGGAAAAAGAATGGGACAGTAAGGATGTGTGTGGATTATCGCACTTAAACCGTGGACTATCCCTGATCAGTACACAATGCCCCGCATTCAGGATGCTTTGGACTGCCTAAACGGGAGCAAGTGGTTCTCTGTGCTGGATCTCCGCGAGGGCACTACCAGATCCCAATGGCCCCAGAGGACTGTGAGAAGACAGCCTTTATCTGTCCGCTATTTCTATGAATTCAGAGGATGCCTCAAGGATTTCAGGTGCCCCAGCCACTTTTCAACGATTGATGGAGCGTGCAGTGGGGACATGAACTTACTAGAGTGCCTGGTATACCTAGATGATGTTATTGTGTTTGGCAGCTCACTGGAGGAACATGAGACAGATTATTTAAGGTATTGGACCGACTGGAGGACTTTGGCCTTAAACTGTCCATTGATAAGTGTCAATTCTTTCAAACATCAGTAAAGTATGTGGGACACATAGTATCCACCGAGGGAATAGAGACCGACCCAAGTAAAGTTGAGGACTTGACCACCTGGCCACAGCCCAAAAATCTAAAAGAACTGCAAAGATTCCTGGGATTCTGTGGTTATTATCGGCGCTTCATCAAGGACTATTCAAGAGTGATCCGCCCTTTACTTAACCTTACTCAAGGGTATCCCCAACCCACAAAAATACCAAAAGTCAGCCCTCAAGACTGAAAGAGTGTATTTTCATCCGAGTGAAGTATTTGGGCCCGCTGGACTCCTGATTGTGAGACTGCTTTTCATGAGATCATATATCAACTTACCCATGCTCCAGTGCTGGCCTATGCCGATCCAAGAAAACCTTACGTCCTGCACACTGATGCTAGCTTGCAAGGGTTGGGGCTGTGTTGTACCAAGAGCACGAGAATGGCCTGAGACCAGTGGCCTTTGCCAGTAGAAGCCTGACCCCATCCGAAAAGAACTATCCTGTACATAAGTTAGAGTTCCTAGCTTTGAAGTGGGCTATTGTTGACCAATTCCATGAGTACTTGTATGGGGCTAAAATACTAGTAAAACTGACAATAATCCTTTGACCTATGTGCAGACCTCAGCTAGTTGGATGCCACTGGCCATAGGTGGCTTTCGCATTATCTACATATGACTATGCTCTCAAATACCGAGCAGGTCTGAACCACATAGATGCTGATGCTCTCCGGAGGCCTGTTCCCCAGAATGATTGGGTCCGATTGGCAAAACCTGACATTCGGCACTCTGCCGGAAGTTTGACAGGGAGGAACAATGTCCACGGATGCAGTGGACTGCATGGTGGATTGCTTGGGACCTCTGAGAATTGCATACCTGCTGCTTATTGCCACTTTTCTGCAATAGACATTGGTGCACTGCCTCAGCTGGACAATGACAGTATTCGCGGGCTCAATCCGCATCCCATGATCAAAGCAGCTTTAGAAGCCCTCTATGCAGGAAAAGATGTGTCCAAATTACGCCCACTGATTTGAGAACTGCACTGTTATACAAAGAAGGTCCTAAGTTGAAACTGATCAATAAACTGTTATACAGAGAAACAGTAGACAGAGGGGACAAGTAGACAAACAACAACTAGTGCTGCCCACTGCCTTTCGAGACTCAGTACTGAGGTCCTTGCACAACCACATGGGGCACCTTGGTATAGACAGAACACTTGACTTGGTGAGATCCAGATTCTATTGGCCTAAGATGGGGGCTGATGTGGCAACACATTCGAACTTGTAGTCGCTGCTTACAGAGGAAAGCTTTGCCCCAGAGGGCTTCCCCTTGTTAACATCACCACCAGTGCACCCATGGAGCTGGTCTGTATTGATTTTCTGAGTTTGGAGTCAGATCAAAGAAATATCAGTAATGTGCTGGTGGTCACTGACCATTTCACGAGATATGCCCAAGCTTTCCCACCAAAGACCAGAAAGCATCCACTGTGGCCAAAGTACTTGTAGAAAACTTTTTGTTCACTATGGGGCTCCACAAAGAATCCATTCTGATCAAGGGAGAGACTTTGAGAGTCGTCTGATCAAAGAGATGCTTTCTCTGTGGGAGTGCGAAGTCCAGAACCACTCCTACCACCCCAGGGGACCCACAGCCTGAACGTTTCAACCGCACTTTGCTAGATATGCTGGCACCCTGCACCCAAAGGACAAGCCTAGATGGAGCCAACAAATTAGCACCCTGGTACATGCTTATAACTGCACCAAAAGTGATGCCACTGGGTTCTCCCCTACCGCCTGATGTTTGGAAGAGAAGCTCGACTACCAGTAGATGTGTGTTTGGGGTCTCTCTGATGGGGTTCAAGCTGACAACTATTTACAGTATGTGCAAAGTTAAAGGCCAGCTAACTCATGCGTACCAACTGGCTCAAACCATGGCTGCCAAAAGAAATCTGGCCAACAAAGAACGGTATGATAAAAGGTGAAAGCACAGGAACTCCAGGAGGGAGATCGGTATTGCTAAGAAATCTGGGACTGCATGGCAAACACAAGATTGCTGACAGATGGCACCATCTCCCTCACATTGTAGTGGGCAAACCAGATGATCTGCCAGTGTACAAAGTAAGGCCTGAGAACAATTCAAAAGATGTAAAACAATGCATAGAAATCATTTACTGCCCATTGGACAAATCTTGATTGAGTCTGAGCCCCAGAAGATGCCCCTCTGACCAGTGACTAGAGCTGCTGCAAGAAAAGATCAAGGAAGTCTGCACCTACAGAAGCAGAGTTAGTGTTCCTCTGCACAAGTCCCAGTTGAGCATGACTGTCAGTCCATATCAGAAGAAAGTGAGAGTGACTTTGAATACTATCCTTCTTACGAACTGAGTCAATTGTTTCGGGCAATCCCCAGTCAATACTGGAGACGAAGCTGGGCCTTCTGACTGTCTAAGCCCCCAGCTTCATCCCTGGAGCCAATGCTCCCAGAAAGTGAAGTGCAAAGCATCACATCAGAGGAAATGGAATCATGTGCATGGTTGAACTGTTTGAGCTTTCAGGGGAGGAAAATGATGGATTGGGTCAGACTGGTGATACACCAGAACAAGAAGAGTATTTTGAGTGCCCTGACAGTCCACTGCCAGTGTCCGAAAGCTCTCCATGCGAGCCGAATGTTGTGGACTCAGAAACTGTAACTCCTGGAGCTGAAAGTGCCCCAAGTTCTAGCCTCTCTACCCCCATGGAGACTCCCCTGACAAGTGAGGACAATGCTGAAAATGAGGCTCAGAGTGCAGAGACTGTAACAGTTCCCCCTAGAAAGACTGGTCGAGCTGTAAAGCCTGTGGTGCACCTCAGTTATGATTCCCTTGGGAGGCCTGTAGACTTGCCTCTCAATGTTGTCCATAAAGGAGTGTATGTGTCCCGAGCTCATTGCCCAAACTGAGCGTCAGTGCTAACTCAAGTTACTTGTGTTGCCCTCTATATGGTGCCCTTGCCCCATCCAGCCCCAAGGTAACTGATAGGAAGGGCCCCTCTCTTCAGGTTTCATGTACAAGAGGTAATAACTTGAGTTATGGTACAATGTGTGTAATACTGTGTAAAGAGTGACGACTGCAATGTTTCAGAAATGTGTTCTTGGTAAAATGATGTATTGACTGATGATTACATGTGTGAGCCTAATGCAAATGTATATGGTTGCAGTTGAAACTTATGGGGTACTTGCTTAACGCTGACGCCAAGCTTTCCCAGGCCAGGAAGAGTGTAACCCTGCAAATGGGGGTTCCCAAAAGACTTCAGGAGCTTGCTTGAATACTCCAAGCCTGAATGGTGTTTGGCGTTTAAGCCATTTATCAGTGAGTGTTTTAGAACCTCTGGTACTGTCTCTTTAGAGCTGTCTGCTTGCAGACATAATTAGTTATATGGGGGGTGTGTGTTTCTTTGATTGAGTACCACCAAGCTGCTGCCAATTCACTCCATTTTTGCAGTCACTAGGAGTGCAAAGGGAACCTATCTGAAAGATGTAACTGTTTGCCAGAAACCATTTAGAGTAATAATGAAATTACAGTTTGTCTAACCTGCTTTTTGCAGTCAGAACAGTGTCTGCCTAGTTCCCCATTCTGGTTTTGAACTGCTGAACTGGACCAATCAGTGTGGGGTAAGCTAGCTCTAAAATGGTGCCTTGGACGAATCAGAACTTGGACTCGTAATCTGAGCCAGACACAAGAGGATTGTATGGGCAGTGACTCTGGGAGATGTAGTTTAGACTTCGGCACCTTTTTGGACCAACAGCAGCAGTCTATTGTGAGTGACAGCCAATCCAGTCAAGAACTGGGAGGAACTCAAAGGAAGTGCCCGGTTTTGTCTGTTGGAGTTTCAGTTTAGATCTGGCAGTGAAGGGGAAAGAAACCCTGTGCTCCTTCAGTGCACAGTTTCAGTCAAAAAAGCGTGTAAGGCCCAGAGTTCCGGTCTGCAGCTTGTGTAACTGCTTGTTAGGACTGAATCCGTCCTGTGAAAAGAATCAAAGGATCTCTGAAGAGTAGAAACCAGGCTCACCCTGTAGAAGACTGGAGAAATTGTTGAATTGCAATCTGTCTGTCAGGAACTGAATCTGCTGTGTGTTCTCCCGGTATTGTGCAGTAATTGCGATAGAGAAAGCAGCCTACCTGGTATAGTACTTTCTTTTACCATATAAATGTATGAAGAGTCTCGTGGAGCTCAAGAGTAGCCCTGCTGACGTTGAAGGACCCTATCTTGTTTGGAAGTCGTGAGTACTAATTCAGGGTCGCCCCTGTTGAATTGCCACCTTAAATCCAACTGGAATCACTGTACTGCTGACTGTTTAAACTAATTTTCTTTTCACTGTGTGAAAGGGCCCCTCACCAGCTGCCACGGTTTGACTCAGCCACTAGGGCTTGGGTACCCAGGGACAGTAACTGGTAGGGATAGGCCTGTGCACAGAGCCATAGGTAGATAGTAAAGTGATAAGCTAATTAACCTGATTTCCCTGTCCTTGTTATATCCCTAAATAAATCAGAGCTGCTTGTTTCAGCAAAGTTATACTGCCTGAGGTATTTGTCTATGTTAAAGTACTGTACTGTGATTGTTGCACTGTATCTTATTTCACAGGAGGTCCCAGTGCCGGAACCAGTCCTGGGGGTAAGTGTATACTGTGAAGGTAATTCTGATATATTGTGTGGGCCACTAGTGGGAAGAAAGGGGGGTTGCAGTGTCCCAGAGGGCTGTGACCAAGTAAGTTTAACTATTGCAAACCCTGACCTCTGGGTGGAGGCACCCGCCATTGGATCCGGGCCCCTCGGCCTGTTAGTGGCAAATCAGGCAGGGGTAGTAACCCCTGGGATAGCGCCATCTAGGGGTTACACACACACAGCACTACATATGCAAACATACATTCAGAAGCTGTACAGGTACAGCCCCACACGTAAACAGTACTAGACACACACACACACACACTCACTACTACTACTGCTACTACATACAGAGATGCAAACATACACACAGCACTGAATCCTCAGATTCAAACACAGCACAACATAAATTAATGCATATACATATACACAACAGATACACAGATGCATGCAGGAGCACTACATACAGATGTGAACACTCAGCACTGTACACACACAGCACTACATACAAATCCACACAGACATACACACATTACTACATACACAAATGTTCACAGACAAACTACCATAAACAGACACATGCAGCTCTACATACAAATCCACACAGACATACACACATTACTACATACACAAATGTTCACAAACTACCATAAACACACACACACAGCTCTACATACAAATCCACACAGACATACACACATTACTACATACACAAATGCTCAAACTGCCATAAAACAGACACACACAGCACTACATACAAATCCACACAGACATACACACATTACTACATACACAAATGCTCACAAACTACCATAAAACAGACACACACAGCACTACATAAATCCACACAGACATACACACATTACTACATACACAAATGCTCACAGACAAACTACCATAAAACAGACACACACAGCACTACATGCAAATCCACAGACATACACACATTACTACATACACAAATGCTCACAGACAAACTACCATAAAACAGACACACACAGTTCTACAAACAAATCCACACAGACATACATACATTACTACATACACAAATGCTCACAGACAAACTACCATAAAACAGACACACACACAGCACTACACAAGTCCACACAGGCATACACACATTACTACATACACAAATGCTCACAGACAAACTACCATAAAACAGACACACACAGCACTACATACAAATCCACACAGACATACACACATTACTACATACACAAATGCTCACAGACAAACTACCATAAAACAGACACACGTAGCTCTACATGCTCACTGCTCTTGTCCTCAGGTCCCCTGATGTGCGTATATAGATGCATGTCCTGCTCCTTACATGCACCTTGTGTATTGTAGTACAGTGCTTATGCTCCTGATCTCTTTGCCTCATATGTTTTGCATTATGTTAATGCAATTTGTGTAAGCCTTCAAATGTTTGTATCTGGTAAAAACTGCTATGAATTAAGTGAGTACAATGTGCCTGTCAGTTGTCTGTATCTGTCTATAATCTATCATGTGTAACTGTGTAATTGTATAACTGTATACACTGTCTTGCATTGACCAGTTTTGTTGTAATCTCTCAGGTCCTGCCTGATAATAGACATTTGATTGTCTCATACACCTAGCAGGTAAACTATAAATAAATACCCACTGGGTCAGACTAAGTAGCAGTAGTATTTGTATTTCTTAGGCACCCAATCCCTCAGGCTCTGGGCGCCTTATAAAATAAATACAAAGTAAAAGAACAGCAGCATAAACAATAAATTATTAAGGTGACCAGGGGCCCTAGGCCCAAGGAGAATCTGCCTTCCCTTACCCTGCACTGGACACACCCCTCATAGAAACATAGAATTTGACGGCAGATAAGGACCACTTGGCCCACCCAGTCTGCCCATTTCCCTACCTACTGGATAAGCTGCAGATCCTAGTTAACCAGCAGCCTACTTCTTCTTACACCAACCCCCCAGAACTGCCTTATGACTATCCCATGCATGCTTGAATTCCACCACTGATTTTGACTCCACAACTCCGGAAGGCCGCTCCATGCATCCACAACCTCTCTGTGAAAAATACTTCCTTAAATTACCTCTGAGCCGCCTCTATCTTCAAATTGTGCCCTCTTGTTCTTGCACACCTCTTTTTTGAAAGATGCTACCCTCTTGGACTTTGTTGATTCCCTTGAGGTACTTGGAAAGTTTCTATCATGTCCCCTCTCCTCCTTTCCTCGAGGCTATACATATTAAGCTCCTTAAGTCTCTTCATATGTCTTCCGTGCAGACCCTGCACCATTTTAGTTCCTCCTCTGGACAGCTTCCATCCTGTCTATGTCTTTGCAGAGATTGGGTCTCCAGAACTGCACACAGTACTCCAGATGGGGTCTCACCAGCTGTCTGTACAGAGGGATAATAACTTCCTGTTTTCTACTGGTGATGCCTCTCCCTATGCATCCCAGTATCCCCCCAGCCCTCCTTGCTGCCCTCTCACATTGCTTACCCATCTTTAGGTCATCTGATATGACTACCCCAAGGTCCCTCTCCATTTTTGTTGTTGTTAGTATCTCACCCCCCATTATGTACTCTTCCCCTGGGTTTTTGTTTCCCAGGTGCATTACCTTGCACTTCTTAGCATTGAATCTAAGCTGCCATACATTTGACCATTCCTCTAACCTTGCCAAGTCCCTTCTCATCCTTTCCACCCCACCCTGTGCATCAACTCTGTTGCAGATCTTAGTGTCATCTGCAAAGAGACATACTTTTCCTTCCAGTCCTTCTGCAATGTCACTTATAAAGACATTGAAGAGGACCGATCCTAATACTGAACCCTGCGGTGCCCCACTAGTAACCCTCCTTTCTTCTGAGTGGACTCCATTTACTATTACTCTCTGTGTCCTATTCTCCAGCAATTCTTTACCCAGGCTGTCATCTTGGGACCCACTCCCAGGCTGGCTAACTTTATATTAATCTTTTGTGTGGGACTGTGTCAAATGCCTTGCTAAAGTCTAGGTAGGCCATGTCCACAGCCCTCCCTGATCTACTACTTTGGTCACCCAGTCAAAGAAATCTATCAGATTAGTCTGGCATGACCTTCCGCTGTGAATCCATGCTGCCTAGGGTTCTGTGCCCTCTGGCCTCTAGATACTCAACAATTCTTTCCTTTAGAAGTGATTCCATCATTTTCCCTATCACTGAGGTTAAACTAACAGGTCTATAGTTTCCTGCTTCTGCCTTGCTCCCACTTTTGTGAAGAGAATCACATCTGCCCTCCTCCAGTCCTCGGGTACCACCCCATCCTCCCATGATTTGTTAAAAAGGGTAGTCAGTGGTGTCACTAGTTCTACCCTTAGTTCTTTTAGAATTCTGGGATGAATCCCATCAGGCCCCATTGCTTTGTCCACCTTCAGTTTTAAGAGTTCTTTCAGAACCCATTCTTCTGTAAATGGGCCGGTATCAACTTCTGTATCCAGTGTGTTACTACTTAGGTCACGCTGCTTAACCCAAGCCATGCCCCTTAGCCTACAGCAAGTCAGTTATACAGAATTAAGAGGTAACGTCATCAAACCTGAACTGCATGATTCCCCTGAATGCAGTTTTATAAGAGGGGCTCCCCCACAATGTATATATGTACTTCAGCTAGTTACCAGGTCCTGACTATAAGCACAGGTTTGTGTTGGAGATGTTGTTTGTATTACAGAGTGCAGCTGGGTCTGTATAATATTCCTGTGTCATAGAATCTTTTGCTTTCACTTGAACAACCTTCAGAGATGGGCAAATAAAACTTCAGTTTAACAGCTCTTTTAAGGATGGTACCTAAAACAGGGCAGCACCTCCCTACCAATACGCTGCACTGTCAGCAGTATCTATGAACCCAATTGTGCAGTTTGGAATTTAAAGTTATAATAACCTTGTGGCTCAGGGGGCAAGACTGAGTGTCATGCTGACATCATATTTAGAGAGTTGGATCATTGCAGCTCATCTACTGTAATCACCCTGGGTTTTCCCCAAAATTAGAGGAACTATTCAGTTCAAGTCTGTCTGTAAGAAGGAAATGGAACATTCACAAAACAACACATGAGTTTTGCCTTCCACTGCACCAATCAGATGCTTCCTGAGTGATGTCACCCTACTGTGTGCAGTGGTTTTCAGTCTGTGCTATACCAGGACTACCTGGGGAAAAAGGTGGAGCTTTCCATTTCCTTTCGGACCATGGTACCCTATTGATCACTCCCCTGGTGTCTACAGCTCCTACCCACTGCTGCCACTCCTGCCTGCCTCCCAACTAATGCGCTGGGCACTGGCTGCACAAAGAACTCTCACCCACTGCTGCAATTCCTGCCCACCTCTTGACTAACCCCCTAGCCACTGGCCTTACAAAGAACTTCCACCAGCTGCTGTGAGTCACATCCTCCTCCCAACTACCTCCAGGGGCTAACTTTTGTAATTTCTTGGGAGCTGGTAGGCAAGATGGCCATTGCATTATCTCTCTGTTCAGTTGTCTCCTAAGATTTTAAAAGTTTTTGTTTTAGAACAAAATGTTAGGTAGAGCATTCGGGACTTATACTGAGAAGTATGGAATATGTGCTTGATTTTATTTACTTTGTTCTGACAGTCCATGATAGTGTAGCTAGGTATGATTGCTTTTGATCCTGTCTGAATAGATAGATAGATAGATAGATAGATAGATAGATAGATAGACAGACAGACAGACAGACAGACAGACAGACAGACAGACAGACAGACATATACAATCTTTATTTTTTGACAGGATAAAACTACTAGGACTTTCCAGCCCTGTTTACAAAGTTGCTCTGTTTTACAAAGTGGGGAACATTTGGTGCATTGTGGCACAACTGACATACAGGGCCCGATTTTCAAATGAGTTGTGTTCACTGCAAAGGACTTGTGGCAGAGAGTTTGACACAAGTGGTGACTTGTATCAAACTGTGCCGCAAATGCAATTTCAAAAAGAAGCTTGCCGCATCCCCCTTCTGCTACAAGTCACTTGCAGCAATGCAGCAAAGTTGTGCCAGCTCCCCCCTGGCATAGCTTCGCATCCGCGAGGGAGCCAGTGTACGGGGCTTGTTCCACAGCTCTGGTGCAAGCTGCTGTAAAATGAGGGCACTGTTACAACCTGCATCCAAGGTTATAAAATTGGGTGCAAGTTGCATCAAACCCTTGGATGCAGGTTCGGCAAACTGTGCAGAGATGCAGAACTTGGTTGCAAGCCCTGCATCTCTGTTTGAAAATCAGACCCCCAGTTTACATTTAGTGTACAAGATGTGTTTCAACATTAAGTGCTTTTTTAGGAACATGCAGTTTAACATACATGGCACAGTTTGGCATTTGTCTGCAGTACAGCTTGTGCCTTCCATTTAAATTTATTGACTAAACTGATTTAAAGCTTTCATTTATATTCTTGATTAATTTGAATTGATTACTGAGGAGCATTCTAGTCTGGGAGTGCTGCTGCGAAGGCCAGATATTTTAGGCAGATGGCTTCTTCCTGTCCAGTTCTGGGGCTCCATGGAGTAAGTCCCTGTGGAAGGAATGTGGCTGCCGGCATACCTTGGGGTCACAGGAGAAGACAACAGTTTGTTTGTGACAGTCATGTTGCTGTAAACTAAGCCACGACAAACAGGTTGTTAAAGGAGGCTTCATTTTTATGTTTGCTTGCACGCATGTGCAAAAAACATAGTGCCACCATGTGAGTTTTCGTAGGTGTGCTTCCTCCACTTCCAATGCCCTGCTTCCTTTTGCAGTCACGGCTGCACCACGCCAATGAATGTAGGAGCTGTCTATGACTGCCCTTCAGATGCAGTGGCATACAGTTGAAAGCAAAAGAACGCTGCAGTCAGCAGTGGTAACGTGTAGGCAATTTGCATACTGCCGTTGACAGGTAATTTACATATTGCCATCAGCAGTATGCAAACTACCTACACACTGCACTGCATCTGAAGCTGTCATAGACAGTTCCATTTTTCCCTACTCTCCCCCCACCGAAGTAGCAGGCTGGGAGCCCAACCCAGCGTGCTCATGCGCTCCCCCCTTCCCCCCCACACCGTATGGCCAATGGGGGTGCCCAATCCCCCATCAGCTTCACTGCTTCCCCCAAGAGACTTCCGGTGCCACGCTGGGAGCCCACTCCAGTGTGGCAAAAAGTCTGTGTGACTGACTGGGGGTGCCCGATCCCCCATCGGCTTAATTGTGTGGTTTGTAAACCCCCCCCCAAAACCAGAGTTCCACCTGCCATGCTGGGAACCCACTCCAGCGTGGCAGAAGTCCGTAAGGCCAATGGGGGTGCCCAATCCACCGTCAGCTCCACTGGCTCCCCCCATCCCAAAAAATGTCCAGCTGCCATGCTGGGAACCCACCCCAGCGTGGCAAAAGTCTCACACAGTCTGAAGAATAATAGACACACCTGTAAAATAAAAAGCTGTCCCTCGTTGACTGTCTCACCCCTTCCCCCAACCTGCACCCACCCTCTGTACACCCACCTCCCCTTCATATACTTATTCCTCCGAGGTCAAGGCGCTACGATCTTCGTGGACTGGGAACACATCTGCACTTCAAAGCCGACCGCTAACTGAAGAAATGCCGTAAGTGTATAATGCAATAAATGTTGTTTTTTCAACTTTGGTGCATATCTTGGCCATTTTTGGGAATTTTTCCACCAAATTTTCAACATGGGGTTCTTGGGGACCCACCTCATGAATTCAGTCACTGTCATTATGTTATTCGGTCCGGAAAGGTGATTTTGCAGTCACTGCACGGAACCACCTTTCAGGATGAGTAACAAAATGACAGTGTCACAGTTCATGAGGTAGGCCCCCAAAAACCCTATGTTGAAAATTTGGTGAAAAAATTCCCAAAAATGTCTGTTTTACGAGGGTGCATTGCGCAGTTTCTACACACGCTCATAACTTTGAGAATTTTTAATACTTTCAGTCCAGATTTTCAAAATTGCCATTTTACCACACCTCCTTATGAACAGTATAGCTGTCATTTTTCATATCATGCCCAAAATGTGTTTTCGCACATATAGCGCACATTAGAGCAGTTGCTGTGTGAAATCAATGTTTGGGACACATTAAGAAAATCACAGTGACACTGGTCATGAGCAGAGGTGGTAACATGGCTATGTTGGAAATTTGGTGACAAAAGTCCATAAAATGACTGTACGAGTGTGCATTGCGCAATTTCCACCTACCCTCATAAGTTCACGAATTTGTAATATTTTCAGTTCAGATTTCCAACATTGACATTTTTCCACATCTCCTTATGAACAGTACAGCTGTCATTTTTCACACTCTGGCCGAAATGTGTTTTCGCACTTCCGGAGCAGAATAGTGCAGCCACTGTGGGAATTTAGTGTTCGGGATAGATTACGAAAATGACAGTGACACTGTTCATGAGTGGAGGCGCAAAAATGCATATGTTGAAAATTTGCTATAAAAAATCCCCAAACCACTTACATTACGGGTGTACCTTGCGCAGCTCCTATGCACGCTCGTGACTTCACTAGTTTTTGTATATTTTCACTCCAGATTTTCAACAATGCCATTTTTTACACCTCCTCTTGAACAGTACACCTGTCCCTTTTCACATCCTGTTCAAAATGTGTTTTTGCACCTGTGGCACCAAATGGCACAGTTGCTCTGCAAAATCACCTTTCACATAATGAACTGATAGTGTCACTGTTCATGCAGTGTGGTAACAAAAAACCTATGTGGAAAACTTGGAGTAAAAATACCAAGAAACTCCCAGGGCATTAGGGTTTTCGACCATAACACCCTATCTTGTAGGGACTGACAGGCATCAGGAGTGTGACTTGGGATTGTCTACAGTAATGCTCATGCCATTTCACCCTCACCCCCACCCTGCAGCCAGTGACATACATTGAGTTGGATGGAGTACCTTCAGTTCAGACATTAGGAAGGCTGCTTCAACTGTTTGAACTTTGACAGTAAAACGTGTGCACCTTGCTGTCTGTGCTGGACGGCAATGGGTACTTTATTTCATCCTCCATTCAACTTGTGAAACCTGGAACCGTGACTGAGGATATTTCGCTTAATTTGGATTACTGCTTTCATGTAAGGGAATACAGAGGGCTCCATACATCTGTGACTCTGGCAACAAGAACTGCTGATTAATGTTATATATGAACTGTATCAAAACATGCTTTACTAGTTACATAGAAACATAGAAAACATAGAAATTTAGACTTTGACAGCAGATAAGGACCGCTTGGCCCACCTAGTCTGCCCATTTCCCTACCTACAAGATAAGCTGCAGATCCTAGTTAACCAACAGCCTATTTCTTCCTGCCCCCCACAAAAATTGCCTTATGTCTGTCCCATGCATTCTTGAATTCTCCCACAGTTTTAGACCCCACAGCCTCCTCAGGAAGGTTGTTCCATGCGTCCACCACCCTCTCTGTGAAAAAATACTTCCTCACATTGCCCCTAAACTGCTCCCCCCCCATCTTCAAATTGTGTCCCCTTGTTCTTGCACATCTCTTTTTCTGAAAGATGCTACAGTACCTTTTGGACTTTGTTGATTCCACTAAGGTACGTAAAAGTTTCTATCATGCCCCCCCCTCCTTTCCTCAAGGGTATACATGTTAAGCTCCTTTAGTCTCTCCTCGTATGGCTTCTTTTGCAGACCCTGCACCATTTTAGTTGCCCTCCTCTTAGGCCATGAATGGGAGAGAATGTTGCTTATGGGGAGACATGCTGGGCTAATTTAGTTTGATAGTATCTGCACCACTCATGCCAACTGTATCCAAACATACCAAACAATTCAATGTTTAGTTATTTTATTTGTAATTTTTGACCAGGAAAGACACACTAAGCTATGATAGCTTGTTTCCAGGTGACTTCTGGGGGCTGGGTTACATGGACCTGTTTTGTTGACAGGGGGAATACTGGCCATGGCACCAGAGAACTTCCCCTACTCTGTGTGGCGGCGTTGTTGGACCATGGATTTGTTCATGGGACCCAGTCATTCTGCTGGTGTACCTGCAGGAGAGCAGAGCTCCGCTCCTGCAGGTCCAGCTTTGGAGCCTTAAGTACTGAGGACGTCTGACTATTTTGTTGATATGCCTGTGGATCTCGCTGTACCTGCTGAATCTTTACCTGCTCAGTCTGCCTCTGCATCATCGGATTTCTTGCCTGCGGATGAACTTTGGCTGAAGTTTCGCCTTGCTGCACATCGGTACCAGGTACTTGCTGTTGTTGATGCTGTTAGCCCTTTCAAGTCTGCCTCTCCTGGGACATGGACTCTGTCACCAGAATTGGCGGGTATGGAGGCTCTTCCTGCTTTCACTACGGCTGCGGTACCTTCAGGCTCCTTGGTGGTGCAGAGTCGGCAACAATCTCCTGTTGCACCGGTCCTACCAGTGTTGCACCACGCTCCGTTGGGAGTTTTCGGTTCCTGCAGATCTGGATCTAGCTGTGGCTTCTCCGCTTTTGAACTCGGTGGCAGCTTCACCTGGTGAACTTGGGAGTACTATGCATTCTAGACCATGTGTTTCACCTCCTAATGCACAGATTGTCTCACCTGTTTTGCCTCCTCCTGCACTGTTGCCTTGTTCTAGCCCACTACCTGTCTCTTTAGAGGACTCCCTGCGAAGTGCGGGTTGGAAACCAGGCATTTCGGGGCATTGGATACCAGACCCTGCCCATAGCCCGATACCTGGTTGTGGTGGGCAGCAGTCTCCCTTGGTAGATATGCCTCCACCTTTGCCTGGTAGCCCAGATTTGGATTTGCATGCTGAGGATGTTCAGCATCCTGCCATGGATACTACTTTGCTAACTAAAGTTCCTTCCTTACCTCCCTCCTCTTCAGGTGATGAAGGCCCTAGCTCTAGGGGACCAGCGTGGGGTGATAGAATGGACATGGCTGTCCCAGCTCCCCGACCCTACTCCAGACCCTTCTCCTGACCCTGGGGACAAAGCTAAATCTAATTGGGAAGAATTGGGTCTCGATGTAGCTCCTAACCATCTCTATGTGGGAAAGTCACTTTTAAAAGGATCTTTGGATTTTTTTACAAACAAAATATTTGCATTGATTCATGTATCAGGTTCTTCCTTATATGACATTAGTTTTCAAAGCCCTAGGGGATTAGATCAATTCTGGACTAAGTATGATACTCTTAAATACACTGAGTTGTGGCTACCATTTCAGGCTATCCCACTTACTAGACCTTCTATTAAAAATGTCACCATTTTGTTTAGAAATGAGAATGTGGTGGCTAGTGATATTACACATTGGTTAGCTAAACGCTGTGATGTCTTGGGGTTGCCACAGCCTATATTTGACTCTGAACACTTGTGGACTTGTGGTTGGTGTTATAGAGTAAGACTTAGAAATACGAATGTGGGTCCCATACACTTGCCTAATAGTTTTTTAGGTAGGGAACGGGGGCATTGCTTCTATGTGGGGCAGCCTCGTACCTGTTTTAAATATGGCTTCCCTTCCCATCTCAGTGCTGCCTGTGATAGACTACAATGTTCCCTTTGTTTATCTTTTGGCCATGCTAGTGCAGATTGTAATTCTGAACTAAAGTGTAACCTGTGTGAGGAACTAGGTCATGGTTTTTGATCCTGTCCTTGGGCTTCCCATAACAGGGAAGATAGCCCAGATCAGGATGTGATCCTTCTTAATGCACAGAAAAAGGATATTGCTACGGTGAAATCCCTTTCTTCGCATGTTACGTTAGTCACTGGTCCCCCTTTATGCCCTGATGTTGCGGTGCCTGCTCCCCAGTCAGTGGTTTCCATATCTGAACCTTCCTCTGAGCCTCCTTTACAGGAAGTTCCTCAACCGGTTGTACAGGACCCTTCCTCTACACCCCCTCCCCCCCTTTCTGTTGTTACTCCGTTTCCTGCTGAACCTGTGCTTGTCCCTGACAAACCTCTGGATAATATTATTATGCTCCCTCCTAAGCCTAGCGTTCAGGCAAAGAAACGGGCACAAAAACAGACTACAAGTAGGGCCAAATTGGCTAAAGCGTCTTCTCCTGGTGGCTCTGTTCCCTTAAGTAATACATTTGAGGTCCTGTCCCATCACACTCAGTCTTCTGATATGTAAGTTGATTCTGACACCTCCTCACAACCTATGGTATCCTCTGATTCTGAGAGTGATAAATCAAAGGAGTTGCCTATGGATACTCGGCCCTCACGGTCGGGGGTGAGACCCCGGAGGAGTACTAGAAAGGGAAGGGTTACTTGATGTTAACTTATTTTTTTTGACCCTTTATCTGATCCTCTTTCATGGCCATGGCATTTCATCTTACTGTAGCCACCCTCAATGTGAACAGTGTGAAAAATGCTTGTAGGCGCCTGATTACTTTTCAACTTTTGAGTGATTTGGCGTGTGATATTTGCCTTATTCAGGATACCCATCTCAATACCCTTTCTTTGGTTAATATGGCCAAAAAGCTTTGGCGATGGGTCCTTCTTTTTTTTCTTAAAGATTAGACACATGTAGTGGTGTTGGGGCGTTGTTTAGGGGTGATGGATTTCATGTTACCAAGTTGGTTGAACTACTTATGGGACAGGCCTTAATATTGGATTTTACTTATTTACATTACACTTGGAGATTAATTATGATTTATGCACCGGTTACGAAGAAAGGTCGAGTGGATCTCTTTCGTGAGGTGCAGCCTTTTTAGTTCACGTCATGCTTTCTCATATGGGGTGGTAACTTTAATTGTGTAGTGCATAAATCAGATTGGGGCGCATGGACTGATAAGGATTTCTGTGATACACATTGTCTCAATCACATTATTGTTCAGGGTCATTTACAGGATGTTTATAGGGTTTGTCATTCTACTGGTGGACGTACTTTTTTTAAGGGCTCCTTATCCACTAGGATTGATTTTATTTTTGTCACTGCAGCATTAAGGGTGATTAAGGCTCAAACCATTCCAGTGGAGATTTCAGACCGTAATGTGGTAACTGCCACGTTAGAGGTAGGCCCTCATGCTAAACTGGGGCAGGGATATGGGAAACTGAATTCTTTACTGTTACTTGATGACAGGTTTTTGGCCTAAGTTCACGACTTGTTGAAAGCTCGTATGTCACTATCTGGACTTTCCAAAGATTTATTAGATTGGTGGCTTCTAACTAAATCTGAAATCTGTACTCCGGCTAGGAGAATGTCTAAATATGCTGCAGTGACTAAATATAAGAGATATTTGTCTTTACGTATGCAGTTGGAAACTTTATATTCAGTTATACACTCACAAGGCTTATCTTTGACAACACAGGTACAGAATGTAAAAAAAAAAATGGCTGCACTACAATATACTAGAGCTACTTCCCTGTTACATGAACATAGGGTTTGTTCTGCTAATAAATCTGCTTTGGGGGATGTATTGGATTGGATTGTAGTCATAGACGTTCTGCGGATCGCCTTCTGACTGAAGTTGTGGATACTGCTGGTAATAGTTACACTGCATTTCAGGATATCTTGCGAGCAGTCTCCTCGCATTTTTCAGATTTATATGCTGCATCTCCAGTGGATAATGCTGGTGTAGAACAATTCCTTTCTTCTCTCCATATTTCCCCTTGTTCTGATATACTATTACAGGCTTTAGTTGCTCCGATTAGTGTTGATGAGGTTAAATGGGAAATTTCCAGTTTACAGAATAACACGGTGCCTGGTATTGATGGCTTGCCCGCAGAATTTTATAAAACCTGTATTCCTTTGGTTTGTGATGTGCTCACAGTAGTGTTTAATTGGGTTTTGCAACATCACACTCTCAATTTCCATTTTTGTACTTCAATTCAGATTTTGTTATATAAGAAAGGTGATAGAACTTTACTTTCAATTGGAGGCCTTTAAGTCTCCTTAATCCGGATTTTTAAATTTTAATGAAAATATTGAATACCAGATTGTTGTCCATAGCTCCACACTTGATCTCCCTACACCAATCCTGTTCAGTACCGGGAAGATCTTTCTATAATAATCTCCTTTTGCTTTGGGAACTAATAGAGCTTGGTAAAGTTGATGTTATAAAGGGTTTTCTTATGTCCATGGATCAAGAAAGGGCCTTTGATTAGGTCCTGCATAATTATTTGTTTCAGGTTTTATGAACCTATGGAGTTCCTGACCGCTTTATAACCTGGATTGCTTTGCTTTATAGTCATACTTATGCTATGCCCTTGGTAAATGGTTATTTGGGTTCCTATATCCCTATTCGTCGGGGGGTGAGACAAGGCTGCCATCTAAGTCCTTTACTTTATGATTTTAGTTTAGACCCGCTTTTACGTACAATTGCCCAAATGTGCGGATTCTTGGTATTGCTTCCACTCATAGTACCCGTGAGGCCAAAATTTCGGCTTATGCTGATGATGTCTGTGTCTTTGTAGCTGATTTGACCTCTGGAGATAAGGTGTTACATAATTTTTCTAATTTTTCGGAAGTTGCGGGTGCGGGTTCCTCCCTTAATAAATCTAAGAGTTTTTTCTATCCTCTCCATACTGCCATTCCTGAGGTTACGGAGTTGCAAGGCATTCCTATTATACTGGGCCTGGTCCGAATTTTAGGTATGGATTTTGGTAGAGGTGATAATGCGTTAACTGGTCAGCTAAAATTGATGCTGTTTAGTCCAGAATTAGATTATGGAAGTCGTGGCAACAAACTAAACAGAAAAAGGTTATCATTACCAAAACTTTACTTCTCCCTCATTTTTGTATACCTTAGTGCAGTATACCCCATTCCTTCTGGTTTGGAAGCCACTTTATTGGGTCTTTTTTTTCAAATTATTTGGGGGAGTCACCTAAATCCCATTGAAAGAGATGTGTTGTATCTTTCTATTGCATAGGGTGGTTTGAATTGTGTGAATCCAATTACTTTTTACTATAGTATTTTTTTTCATTGGAATTTACTAGACCTTAGTCGTCCACAAACTGTGTTATGGGTGATTTATACGTATGGTTGGTTACCTAGATTGTCCTCAGAGTTGTCAGGTTTGAGCCAGAAAAATATACACACTTCTAGTTACCCGATTTATGTCAGACCTGTGATATCGAAACTTAATAGATGGAAGATACTTCCGGCTCATGTGTATTGCAAATTGCACAAATATATTTATGGTGTCCTGCAATCTCAAGCACATTCCATAGTCCTCATTTTTTAAGGATGTACCATATGGTCATGTTGATAACCTCCTTAAAAGTTTGGTAGATAAACAGATTCCACCTAGATTATGGGATGTTTTATGGCTTAGTTGTCATGGACGACTCAGTTTTAGGGGGACTTTAAAGCATAAAATGGTTACTGAATGAACTTGTCCGAGGGATACTTGCATTAATCAGGAGGAAACAATGTCCCATTTTTTTTGTTTCCTGCCCCTTTATGCAAGAATTCTGGTCGACCCTTTCTGCTCGTTGGAGACAGCCTTTCTGGTGGGGTGCTACATATCTGGAAGTTGTGTTTTTTTTTTTGCTACATTCTACTTTGTTGGATGCAGGTGTAGTACGGCTGCTGTTTGCTGTGTTCAAGTTTCATTTATGGCAAGCCAGATGTCACCTTACTCTACAACAGTTATACCACTCACCACTTGAAGTTCTTCAACATGTTGAACATGATTTGTTGTTACAATGTGATTTTGAATGCAAATGTTTGTCCAAAAATGTATGGCTTATGAGGTGGAGAGAGGTTCCTTTTTTGTAAGACAAAATAGGTTGAATCATTATACTGTTAGAGAATTGATTATTACTGATATTCTTTTGGTTTTTTTCCTTATTTTCCATGAGTTGTATTACTGTTTTTCTGATTTATTGTTCTGTTTATTAATAAAACCTTCCCCTACTCTGTGTTAGGGGGCGCTGTTGCTGTCCAACATGGCGGCAGTTGGTGTGGACCTGGTGAAGGAGATGGATGTGGAGGAGGCAGGAGGGAACGTTCCACCTCCTGTTTCTCTGAGCCTTGGAACAAAGCGGGCAGGAGACCTGCGTTTGGTAGCTGCTGAAAGTGGTATTTTCCTGGGGATATCTAAGCAAGATAAAGAGGATGCTGAATATCTGAAGCTTGAATGTCAAAAACGGCAACTCTTGGAAGTGATTGTGCAACAGGAGGCTTTGTTGGCAAACTGGACGGTATCTGAACCTCTACACAGTGAGGTGAGAAAATCTAAAGCTTACTTGGGTGGAGGAGAATTGTACGGATGATGAATTTCTACAGCCTGCACTAATAACGAATATAGTAACTCCTTTTATGAGCCCAATGCAGGTGGATTCAGTTACCGCTCCTGTTGTTTATTTGCCACTGACAGTTGCTGATGCTCAGCTGATTCCTGAAGCTGACACAGCAGCATCAAAGGGTTTGGAGGTTGTGTCAGCAGGGAATGCCCCATGCCTTGCCTCTGATGTTCGGCCTATGTCTGCAGGCTTGAAAATTCTCAAGTCGCCTGCATGTTCTGACCACTGGTCAGTGGATGCTGCATTATCTGCTGCAGGTTGGGAGAAATCCTCTGATGGGGTGAAATGGGTTTCAAGTACGTCCCCCATTAGAATTCCTTCACGTGTTGCACCTTTACCTGAAGTGGTTTCTGAATCTGTCTACTCAATAAAATCACCACAGAACCCTGCTTTATTGAATTAAAATGTGCAGTCTCATACTGTGGCTTCTAAACCTGGCACCCCACTGAATGTTTTAAAGCCAGATAGTGCATGCAAGACTTTTGCCTCCTTGTTTCATTTACCTGTGGCTCCTGCAAAGCACCACAATGCAGTACGCATTCTGTATAAAAGTGGCTTGGACACAGTGCCAGACAGAGTTTATATTGGGAAAACCCTCCTAAAAGACACACTGCTTTTTTTTGCAGCTGAAATTTATGCCCTTATTTATGTCTCGGGAGAACATACTTATGATGTCAGTTTTAAAATGTCTAGTAGTCTGGATAGATTTTGGAGCAAGTACAACACTCTGAAAAATACTCCTTTATGGGCTCCTTTTGAGATTATACCTCTCACTAAACCAGCTATTAAGAACATTACGGTACTCTTTCAAAATGAAGGAGTGAGTGTGAAAGATCTGACTTATTGGATTACCCAATGCTGTACTGTGTCTTGATGGTCCTATTGCAATTTTTGATAGTGAACAGTATTAGACTAGTGGCTGGAGATTTAATGTCATGCTCCACTCTATAGGGGATGGCCTTCAGCATTTACCTAATTCTTTCTTCCTGTGGAGGGATGGGGGTTTTGTTCTATGCAGGACAGCCAAAAGCCTGTTACAAATGTGGATCTGAAGGTCATATCAGCAGTATATGTGATAAAGTCCATTGTTCTTTGTGTAATGAGCTAGGTCATGTTAGCTCTCAGTGTTTGAATCAGCTGATTTGTAGCTTGTGTGAGGAAACAGGCCACTCTTACCAGAGTTGTTCCTGGGTGGCCCATAACACTAACCCTGGGGCTGATGCTGAGGAACAGAAGCTTTTGATTAACATTGCTCAGAGACAGCAGGCAAGGGTTGTTCGCCCCCCCCCCAGTTCCCTTGCAGGAGCCTGCTGTTAGTCCTCCTCCTGTATCTCTGACAGACGAGGCTGTTCTATTAGCTCCTCTTCCCTCTGACCTTCCTGCTCCCCCTCAGTCTGATGTTCCAGAGGTAGAGCTTAGTTTTGCTCCGCAAGAGGTTGACATGGTAGTGAAGGCCCCCCCATGCTTAAAGATTCCCGGAAAGGTGCTTTGGCGCAGAAGAGATCAGCAAAAGCATTTCCAGTTTCTAAACTTGCTAAAATGCAGGTTGTTCCCTTGCAAAATAGACATCGGTCCCGCCCCCATGAGGATAGTGATTCAGGGGCAGCTTCTGATTCTTCCTCACTTGTTTCTGTAGGTGAGGTGATCTTGGGCCTTGAAGAAGATGCCTCTGTTCAGCGGCCTGTTGTGTCTTCAGGTAGACAACAATGGCCAAATGTTAAATACAAAACGAGACTGGGCACTAGAAGTAGTGTTCGAAAACCTTGATGGTCCCTGCATTAAGATTGTGTTTTCAAATTTATTTCTTCTATGTCTCTCCGTATGCACTCGATTAATGTAAAGAGCAATAAGAGCTTACGGAACAGGAACATTGTCTTGTCTGCCTTACTTTTGCAATGACCTGGGGTTTAATTTTTACAGGATACCAGGCTTAATATTCTATCTGATTTTCAACATGCTACTACTGCTTGGTATGTTGGACCATCTTATTGTTCCATGGGGACAGATAAATGTTCTGGAGTAGGCATATTGTTTCATTGTATTTCTTTTAAGTGCATCAAGTTGCTGGATTTAGTACCTGGCAGAGCCTTGTTATTGGATATCTGTTACCAAGGGAAATTATTTCACTTGATTAATAGTTATGCTATGCAGTCTAAAGCGGACAGGGTATCCCTTTTTCAATTAATTCACCCCTATCTTCATATGGCTCAGACTGTGATTTGGGGGTGATTTCAACTATGGTTTGGCAAAATGGGACAAGGGGAAAGATACTAAAACTTTAAAAATGTTTTGTGACTCAAAATGCTTGAATGATATTTTACGCAAGGCTGAACTCATTGATGCTTTTTTCATATTTTAATGTGGTAATTCCTACATTCCAGAAAGGCCTCCTATCTGCGAGGATTGATTTTTTCTTTGTCCCTAGTTCTTCTCGAATTGCACAGGCTGCTGTTGTGGTGGTAGAATTTTCAGACCACTCTTTGCTCATACTGGATGTTGGGATGGATATTAGCATTGGGAGAAGTACTTGGAAATGTAATTCTTCCTTATTACACAAGGAACAGTGTTCTATGCAGATTCAGTATTTTCTTTCTATGGCCAAGAAAACTGTCTCTTTTTTGTATGATTCGCCAATATTCTGGTGGGAGGATGTTAAGCTGGAACTTATCTTGTTATTGAAGAGTTTAAGTAAAAGGGATAGAAATGAGCAATATTTGCAATATTTACACACGAGGAAACAGTTGCAATCTTTGA
Organism: Neoceratodus forsteri; assembly: GCA_016271365.2. Lineage (NCBI taxonomy): Eukaryota > Metazoa > Chordata > Ceratodontiformes > Ceratodontidae > Neoceratodus > Neoceratodus forsteri. Next base: position 325,927,440 of record CM057459.1, read on the forward strand.
TTTCTTTGTCACATGCTTCGGACCTTAATTATCAGGAACAAATTTTAAGTTTAAAACATTCTTTATGTGCATATCATTTAAAACATATGGAAGCTTTACAATTTCAGCAAACTTTTGACATACAGGGTGGTATGGCAACAATTTGCCCATTTGATTCCAGTAAGCAGAGAATTCAGTCGCGGCAAATGACAGGCTTACGGGATCATCTTGGACAGTTGCATCACGGCCCTGATCAGCTTACTACATTAGTCTCTGAATATGCTACTTCCTTTTTCTCAGAACAGTCAGTAGTTTTTGACCGATTTCAAGAATTTTTTCAGGATCTGGACATTCCATCTTACTCTGACTCCCTTCAAACTGGGATTTTGGCTGATATTAGTTCAGCTGAACTGTTAGAGGCAGTTAGATCACTACCAGTAAATAACTCTCCATGTCCGGATGGCCTTACAGCTGAAATTTATACATTTCTTATTAACACACTATCCGCTGAATTGGCACAGGTTTTTACTTATGTACTATGGACTGCCTTACCTTTCCAGATGGCACAAGGTTCCCTGGTAAACATTTACAAATCTGGGGACCAACAGTTTTTGACAAATTGGATACCTATTTGTCTGTTGAATACAGATTTTAAGCTTTTGGCTAAAATATTACATGCTAGATTGTTGCATAGTGCAACCTGGGTGATTAGTCCTGCTCAGACTTGTTCTGTGACTCATGCTAATATTCAGGATCATTTACTACTCCTTAGAGAGCTTTTTGGCAGAAGTCAGATTAAGGGTTTTTTATGCTCATTGGCTCAGTGTAAAGCTTTTGATTCTGTGATTTATGCCTATTTGTGTGAGGTGCTTCGTTGTTATGGTATTCTTCAGTCCTTTATTAGATGGGTACAACTTTTGTATGAAAATGCTATTGTATTTCCTATTGTTAATGGTTTCTTAGGTCCTATCATCCCTGTGAAAAGAGGTGTGCGGCAAGGTTGCCCCTTAGCCCGCTCCTTTATGTTTTTTGTATTGATCCTTTGTTGAGTAAAATTTCTGCTCATAAGGGTATCAGATCCTTGCAACTTGATGCATCACAAAGTCCACACAAGTGTTTGGCATATGCAGATGATCTTTGTCTTTTGCTACCCGATGAAGCCTCGTTAGGTGTCTGTGCAATCTATTCTGCTGTTTCAGAAGCTAGTTTGAATACTACGAAGAGTCAAGTGCTTTTGTTGGGAGGACAACAGCATAATGGGAGAGAGTTACTAGGGATTCCCATATCTCAACAACCTGTTAAAATCTTGGGTTTATATTGGGGTAGTGGGGATTTGGATATCTTAAACTGGAAGCCGAAATTAGATTTCGGGAATGCTTGGTGTCTAAATGGACTGGTTGGAAGATGAGTAAATTGAAGTGTGTTTTTCTGATCAAAACACAGCTCTTGCCACAATTTTTGTATATTAGTAAAGTTTACCCACCTCCTAAACAGCTAGAAGCATCATTATATACTTTGTTTTTTAGCTGTTTGGGGTACTAGACTTAATCCTATTAAATGGAATGTGTTATATTTATCTTGTAAGTTGGGTGGCCTTAATATGATTAATCCATTAGTGTTTTTGTATTTTCTTATTTTTTATACTAATATTAGGCCATTATTGGTAAATCAAGTTCAGATATGGGTTCCTTATTTTTATAATACAGTTTTGACTTGGTTTCATGATTGGGAGGGGTCTCGGGTTACAGTATTAAAATGAAATTCTGCTTTTCCACACTTTTATAGAGAAATTTTTCTGAAACTGCACTCGTGACATGTGCCCAGTCATATGGTGATTGAACTTAATAGGAGACAGCTTTATAGTAAAATTATTAGTGATTACTTTACGGAATTGGTTACCTTTCCTCACCGGCCTTAATGTTTCCAGGAAGTACAATTAGCACTTTTGACAGATCCTAGAATCCCAGTTCATTTATGGGATTTTCATTGGTTGAATTGCCATGAGAAGTTAAGTGTTAAAGGTAATCTGAAATATAAACAGCAGTCTGAAAGATACTGTATTAGAAGGCAGTGTGTACAACAAGAAGAAACTGTTGACCATTTATTTTTCACTTGTTCCTTTTGGGGTAGTTTTATCAGAACATTGGTCTGTCCCATTATTTTCCTCAATGACCATTGAGGCGCTTATGTGTGTGGGGTCTTTAACAGTCATTGGAATATGTTTCATCATAGTACTTTGAATATTTTGTGTTTGGTTATTAAACGGCACATTTGGACTGCTCGTTGTGGCTTTATGTTACAACAGAAGGATTCTCCTGTGGATGTTATAATTTTGAACATTACTAATGAACTGAAATGGATTTATGCCAAAGAGAGTGCTTTTTATCTGCCTCCCTTGATGGAAGTGCATTGGAGAAATTTATCATGGATTACTGATTCTGATGTTTCTGTCACGTAATTATTTTGTTTATATCCTTGATTTCTCGCATTTCCTTTGTATTCAGTATATTTCTCCCTTGTTCATGTGTTTTTCTGTTTTCTGTATTGTTTTTGTTTGATTTCTTTTTTAATAAACTCCCCTACTCTTCCAGTATGGGGAACCTCAGACTGTCAGGCTGTATGCCAAGATGGTCACCCAGGTAGGAGAGAAAGAGGGAGAGAATGCTGCAGGTATGGGGGTGCTGACCTCGTTTCCCATTACCTGTTCTCCAGAAGTTGGTTTTGTTTCTGTTCCTGTAACGGTTCCTAAGGAAGTTGATATGGACAAGGACAGTGGTAGTACAGTCTCAGCACAGGAGGCTATACTGACTGAACAAGCTCTCCAACATAGCAAACTGTTGGAGGAGGAAGAAGAACTTGAGAAAACTATGGAGGACAGAAAGCAACTTTTACTATACCTGGTTGCTGAAGAAAAAGACAGATTTCCGGCAGAGAGGAAAAAGTTGAATGTGGCCTTGTTACACTCTGAACAAACTGGTTGGCAGAGATGGAGAAGTTCATGTCAGGAGATGGCATCAAGCTGTTCTGCTGAAGCATTAGCATCAAAGACTTTGTCAGACAGGTCAGCTGATGAGCTGTCAAGAAGTTGGCTGCTCCTACCAGTGTGGCCTCACCCCCAGGAAGTGAAGTCTGCAACAGAACGCACTAGGATTGGAGAGAGGAGTAGTGCAGACTTCTTAGTGGAAGACACTGACCATAGCAATGGAGTCACCCCCTTCAGGAGGGCACTCAAGGCCCTGTGGATCCACTGTCAGGCACAAGTCGGTCCTCAGAGTCCTTGGAATTGATAGCACAAACGTTTGTTCTGAGGAGCAGGAGTCAGCAACTCCTGAAAGCAATGCCATGTGAAAACAAGCTAATGTGTGACACTGAAGAGTAGAATGCTTAGTGCACCAGGCAGAACTAAAACCAGAAAGCACCTGGGTTTAAGGAGAGGACATTCAGCATGGAGAGGACAACAAGCAGTTCTGAAGCAACACTCACCGGAACGGACTGTGGAGTCAGGCTGGGTGAAAGCCTTAGATGGTAAGTTAATCATAGCTCTTAGGTAATACTGACAACTTACCTGCACGGCTACTGCAGAACCAGACTGCAAGTGCTAAGGGGGTTCTCGTTCATGCTGTACCACATAGGGGGATGGACAGATAGCACTGCATGTCAGGAAAGGGGTCTGGTGTCTCAGGGCCTTAGAGAATGGATTGTGTTTCCAGTGAAGCTGCTGTTCAACAGTATAACGTGGTGCAGTCTGAATTACCTGTGACTTCCACCCCAAGTAGGACTATTGCTACTGATCCTGCCCTCCCTCCATCAGTCAGAGGTTCCTATCACATCAGATCCCTCTGCTGGGCACTGTCAGCAGGGAGACTGTAGACTCCCAGACAGAATCTGCAGGTTCTGACTCATCTGATGGTGAGTCCACCCAGAATTCAGCTCAGCAGAAAGAAGAACCTAGAACAACTTTTCATATGGCAGACTTATTTGCCACACAAGGAGAACCTGCGCAATAGAGAAATGCCATAAGGCTGAAATATAGGGATGGGTTTGACCTTCCCTCTGACATGATACAAAATCTCTTGAAGGACTCTAGGTTTTTTTTGCTGCTGAACCGTATGTGGTCATCCATGTGGCCTGGAAAACAACTTTTGGTGTGAGCTAAAATCACTACAGCACTTTTGGATTAAATATTAAAGATTTAATGACTCTGTTCTTTGGTCCCCTTTCACAGTGATCCCTTTGTCCAAACCTGCTATTAAGACCATAACTATATTATTTCGAAATAAAGGTGTGAGCGTGTCTGATATCACATATTGGCTCAGACAGCAGTGCAATGTATTGGAAAATCCAGCACCCATCATAGATAATGAGCAGGTTTGGATAGAAGACTGGAAATTTAAAGTGAAATTGAGACAGTCCAATACTGGGGTATGTCATCTGCTCAGGAGATTCTATCTAAGTAGGGATGGAGGCATGAGTTTCTTCCTTGGCCAACTCAGCACATGCCATAAATGTCAGTCCAGAGGTTACGTCAGTGTTGCATGTGATGCAGACCACTATAACATGTTTGGAGTACGGGCATGTCAGTTTTCAATGCCCAAATCCCTTTAAGTGTAGTCTGTGCTAGGAACAGGGGCACTCTTATAGGCAGTGCTCCTGGGTCTCACATAATAAAATGGGGGGAGGAGATGAATCAGGAAGATCTTATCATTAAGGGCCAAGCACAGGGTTTGGCAAGAGCTTCAGCATGTAGATTTGCAGACATGGCCTGGGAGGAGAAACTTATTTAACCCATTGCCCCTTCTAACAACCCTGACACTGCTCAGCATTCTGAACCCTAGAATAATGTAGACAGTCCTTTGGCTCCTGTTGCAGAAGTCATGGATTTAGAGTCCATACCTAAGACTGGGGAACTGCCTGTGCCCAAACCTGCACAGGATACTGAAAGCCCAGTGAAAGTTACCCCTTCTGCTGAGCCCACCCCTACTCAGTCAGAGATGCCTCCCATGCCCAATCCCCCCAGGAGTTGGACATGGAAGTTGTCTCCAGCCAGAAATGGGGATGCCACAGGAAACCCAAATCCAAAGCAGTGAAGCCTACAGCCACTGCTGTGGTATATAAGTATGTGGCATTGTCTTCTGCCAAACAGTGGAGGGGCGCATATGAGGAAGAGGGTGATTCAGAGGCTTCCTCATTGAAAGATCAGTCCTCTGATTGGGATGACTCTGCTGATGAAACCTCTGCTGCTAAGAAGAGTCAGAGGAGAACTAGGTCCCAGGTGAGAGCTTAGGCTATGTTACAACCCACTTAATTAATAATGAATGTTTGTTGGACCCACAATCTCACCCATTACCTTAAATATTAATTGCATTATGAGCTCTAGGATGTGAGTGTCCATTATGTCTCTCTTGGAGACCCTTGCCAGAAATATTGTCTTTTAACAAGCCATATATATATAAACTTTATTTGAAGTCCTGGCCACAAAGAAATTGTGGCCACATAGCCCCTCTTTTTGGTCTCAAGGTATTGAGAAATGTGATGGGGTCAGGATGGATTCACTGAATCATCTGTTACAAATGTTGCTACTTGCTCGAAAGGAACCTTGCACACTAGGCCTGATTTCTGGTTCCTATCCACAGCTTTAAGGGTAGTTAGTTAGTTTAGTTTATTGTTTGACAAGTTGTCATTACACAGCCAGTATTAAAATACAATTATTATAAACATTTCACATTAAAGACAGATCATTTACACAAGAATAATAAAATATACAGTTGTTTCATAAATACATTGATAAGCCTAGGATGTAAACATCCAAGAGTATCCCCAGCTTTTAAAATCAGTGTCAGCTGAAAAAAACCTACGATACATTTATTCACTTAAATATTGTCTTTTAACAAGCCATACATATAAAAACTTTATTTGAAGTCCTGGCCACAAAGAAACTGTGGCCACATGGCCCCTCTTTTTGGCCTCAAGGTATTGAGAAATGTGATGGGGTCAGCATCCTGTTTAAAGATGCCAGATTTAAGATGAACAGACTAGTAAAGATCGAGCTAGTTAAGGCTCTCCTACTTGATGTTGAATATGGAAGGAGGCACCTTCGCCTTATCAACATCTAAACCCCACAAACTAAGGTAGTGAGAATTGTTTTGTTCCAGGAGGTCCATCACTACCTCCACACAAGTAAATTGGTGGTATTGGTGGTATTTTAATTGTGGGCTGTCCTTGGAAGACAGAGGAGATAAGACAAAAAAGCTGTATAGTGACATTGTCTTTTCAAGAGACATGGTGCAGATTAGTGGTCTGCAGGGTGGATTCACTGAACTATCTGCTACAAATGTTGCTACTTGCTTGAAAGGGACCTTACACACTAGGACTGATTTCTTGTTCCTATCCACGGTTTAAGAGTAGTCAGTTAGTTTAGTTTATTGTTCGACAAGTTGTCATTACACAGCCAGTATTAAAATACAATTATTACAAACATTTCACATTAAAAAGGGACTACAGTCAAAATTTCTGGCATCAATAAATTTCCCAAGTTGGACAAGCATAGCCCCAATCAGCCTCATGCCAAAAATGAGATCTCTACATTATGTTGTTTAAAAGTTACAAGTCATTTTACAACCAAAAATTCACTGCCTGTTCAAAAAAGCCAGTTTCAGTGAAGCGCTGATGATGATGTAATCTCCAGAACTCAGAGTCTAGTCTTCCCTGTCAACAAGCTTATAGAACCTGTTTCTTCAAAGGTTGGAGTTCATGTGCAATAGTTTTCACAAGTAAAACAGGCAGCAACATTCAAAAAACATTGCTATAAAACCTGTGTGTTTCAGGTTTTCTAAAAAAGTTGACAAATGTGTATTTTTATTTATTTATTTATTTTGTGGTCCTTTTCTCCAGGGTTGCTGAATGCTGAATCATAGCACACTGCAGTGATGTTTAGTTTCACTTTATTTTTTATACTGGAAAGGCATGTGAGCAAAATTTCCTGTTTTCACTGGTGAGGTTTGCAAACTGAATAATTTTCTGATGTGGAGGAAAGCTGTGATCACTCACAACTGTCATTCAGGTGAGGTGATTTCTCAGGATAGCACTTTGTAAATGGGGAGTGTGAGAGGTAATGCTCTTTTGAAACCTTACTATGAGTTTCTATGCAGTAGCTAACCCAGCCAACCTAGGGCCAGATATTCAAAACTTTGCCCCAGGGCAAAATTAGCACTGAACGGCGGGTAAAATTAGCCCAGAACCATTTGCACGCCATATTCAAAGGAATAGCTCTGGGGCTAAATGAGTTGAATATAGTGTGCAAATGAAGGCGTGCAAACAGGGCTGAGAGTGCAGTGCAACAATAGTCCAGCAAATAAGACAGCACTGAATATAGCAACCGAGAGCAGTGCACACAGAGGTGTAGTGAAATAAGGCTGAGCAATGTGGGCAACATGTGTGCTAGCAAAGTAGTGGAGCACAACAACAGCAAACAACAGTGCAGGCCAAATACTGCAGAACCATGTACTGGAACATTACAGTATTGCACGGTGCTAACTCGTTTGCGTGGCACTGACATGTTTGCCCTGTGCAATCCTGTTTGCCTGGTGCTAAAGTTTGCTATATTCAAAACAGCAATGCAAATGAGCCTACTCAGGCAATCCATGGGTAAACAGCTACATTAGCATCTCATTACAGCCTGCTTTGCATGTAGATTGCCTGGCGCTATAACATAGTGCACACAGCTCCACCTGTAGGTCCGACTAGAATTACAGGTCAGTATCCACGTTTCTTTCTGTGGTCACAGCTCCACCTGAGGTCCGACTGGTATTACAGGTTGGTTGCCACATTCATTGTCTGCTCACAGAACATTAGCTGCAGTCTTGGCTTGGTCACAGGTGCAAAGACTAATGTGGCCCAGGGAAGTAGCACTACAAGAATGAGTGGTCATGCTGCATGCCAGAGGCAAATAATTGTTCCTGCCACAGTGTTTATCAGATGGCACAGTACCACAGTAGATGATACTGGGAGGTACACAGCAATGCCTACAGTGGGTCAGGCAACAGTCACTGGTGCTATCCACACAGTGACAAGCACAGCTGGAAAATGTGGTCTGACAGTGGACACCACAGTCATTACTGTCCTGTGACCCTCATGTGCTGCACCAGTGGCATGTGATCCCCACACTACTATACACATGGCTGTCCATGTGTGCGGGGATCCCAGACAGGTATAGGGTATGTGCCCGGGGGGCACACATACCATCTTACTGGCACACTGCTGTCAGGAGCAGTCCCGTCAGTGGAACATGTGAACTGTGTGGATGGCCCCAGCCATGTGGCAGTACCTACTATATTTATTTATTTATTTACAAGTTTAACCAGGAAGGCATACTGAGCAGTGCTGCTTGATTCCAGATGTGACCTGCGGGTCAAGACGCAATACATTTGTACAAATCACAAGGTACAGCAGTTAAACAATACAATGAGTGGTCATCCGACGTAGAGACAATTGTTGGGTAAAACAGGTACATTTTTAGAGAACACATCTGAGCATATAAAATTCAAATACGTAGGTAGGCTCTAGCTAAAACAAGTGCAGCTGGAGGAGCAGTGGGTGCTGAGAAGGCGATTGAGGTGGTTGGGGTTGGGTGAGTATCGGATATGAGCAGGCAGGGCATTCCATAGCTGGGGGATACGGAATTTGAAGCGGCCTGTCCTTTGGTTGTGCACATGAAGGAGGATGTGCAGAAGCCTGGGGTCAGTACTTCTAAGGGGTAAAGGGAGGTAGTGGGGAGAGGTCGAGGCTAGAGTGCAGGGAAAGGTTGGGACCAGAATTTGGCTGCGGTCCTAGCGCAGTGGGTTAATCTACGGTCTTGGAGGGACGGCATGGCTAGGGAGCTGTATAAGGTGCAGTGGTGGGTTGTTTGTGGGCAGTCGAGGATAAACCGACAAAATGAGTGGAAAAGGGTGTCAAGGCTGGCCAAGATGGAGGAGGGAGCGGTAGAACAGACTATATCGCCGTAGTCGAGTATTGGGAGGATCATCTTTTGAACAACAGCCTTCCTGGCAGGAGGGGGGAGGCAGCTTTTGTTCCTGTAGAGGGCGCCGAGTTTAGGGAGTAGTTTCTTATGTATGGAATCAATATGGGTGGAGAAATCGAGATGCGGGTCGAGCCAGACGCCTAAGTATCTGAAGCTGGTGCAGTGTACCAGTGGGATCCCTTCCAGGGTGTTGAACGGGGGGGCAGGGGGTTTGATGGGAGAGTCTTTGCTGTGAGTCGAAGGTTAGCGACATAGTTTTCTTAGGGTTTAAGAATAGTTGGTTAGACCAGAACCATTCCTGTATAATGTTGAAATCCTGCTGTAGTAGAGTTGCCACTTCGCTTGTGGAGGGGCCTGTGGCATACAGTATTGTGTCGCCCGCATACATATGAATGGATGAGTGACAACAGGCTGATGGGAGGTCGTTTAGGAATATGGAGAATAGCAGTGGGCCCAAGACTGATCCTTGCAGGATGCCGGTGGTAACTGGAAGGGGGTTAGAGATGCGGGAGGTGACTTTTACCACCTGGAGTCTGCCCACCAGGTAGTCATGGAACCATGTGGTGGCTGGGTTGGAGAGACCGGCTTCTTTAAGTTTAGACAGAACGGCGTAGCCAGGAGGCGGTTTTGAAAGCCTTGGCTAGAATCTATAAAGATGGCCGAGGTGATATGGCCTTTGTCCATCCCTGTGAGTATGTCGTCAGTGACCTGCGGAGGAGGTGATAGTTGAGTGGGATTTGCGAAAACCGGATTGGTAAGGAGTGAAGAAGGAGGAGGCATCCAGGTAGGAGGAGAGCTGGACAAGGACTAGCCGTTCCTGTAGTTTTGCCAGAATCAGGAGTAGGGAGATGGAGCGATAGTTACCTGGGGAGGAGGGGTGGCCCCCTTTCAGTAGGGGTGTGACAGTAGCCTGTTTCCATTCGGTCGCTAATTTGCCCAGTGTGAAAGAGAGGTTGAATAATGTGGCTAGGGGGGGCGGCTATGGCTGGAGCGGACAGATATAGCATCTTGGCATCCAGGGATGTAGGGCATTTTCCTTTGTTGGGGTTCAGGGATCGTAGTGATTTGAATACTTTGGCCTGGGAAACAGGGCGGAAGGGGAACTATGAGGCTGGTGAGAGCTCTCTTGGGGGCCGGGATGGGGGGTTCTGGAGGGCCGATACAAGTGAGTCAGTACAGCTGGAGAAGTAGGTATTGAAGGCAGCAGCGACTTCGCAGGGATCGGTGACGTAGGTGCCCTGTGCTGATAGTGTCAGAGGTGGAGGCTGGGTGGGTGGGAGAAAAGGGATTTTAACGATTTCCAGAAGTTTGTCGGGTGGTTTAGGTTTGCGCTGAATGCCGATAGAAAATATTTTTTATTGCCTGGCGAATGAGGCTAGTGCAGGAGTTTCGGAGGGCTCTGTAGGTTTAGAGCGATGCCTGGGTGGCCAGTTTCTTGAGGACTTTCCAAGCGTGGTCCCTGGAGTGGCATTTGCTGATGATATCAGCAGTGATCCAGGGAAGGTGGGTGCCTCTGACCCTTTTTACACGTGGGGGGCATGTTTGTCCCAAACTTTTAGAAATTTGGCCTTGAAAGTTTCAAGTGTGATGTCAGTAGATGTCGCTACTGGAATGAAGGACCAGTCAATTAGTCCTAGGTCATGCACAAGCATTGCTTGGTCCAGTGAATTATATGACCTTGTATGCAGTGTCTTTGGGGGGGGCTGTGGGTCTGTGTATCTTCCTAATCAGGAAAATCATGTGATGGTTGCTTAGGGAGTCAGGGAGCAGGCCCACACATAGGATCCTGTGGGGGTGGGAGGAGACAGCCCAGTCCAGGAGTGAGTGATTTTGCATTTTGTGGTTTAGCCAGGTGGGGTCTGCAATTAGTTGTGTGAGATTTAGCACCTTGATCCTGGATTTAAGGAGGGCCTTATCTGTGGCTAGCCAGTTGAGGTTATAGTCTCCAGTGGCTTGAAGCTCCCCTCCTATGGTTATGGATTTTAACGTGTCCAGGTGGGCTAGGATGTCAGGTTGGGGGGTGCCAGGAGGACAGTAGGTGCCAGCGACATACACAGGGGTGGTGCACGGGAGCGAGAGTTTGATTAGGAGAGTGTTGATGTTGGCAGGAAGGAAGGGAATTTGCACCATTGTAAACTGCAGATTAGTGGAAATGTACATGGCTGTACCTCTGCCTCTTTTTTTTCCCATGCCTATCATGTCTAATGATTGTGTAGCCGGGTATGGCTACTTCTGCATCAGTATGTTGGGGTTTTAGCCAGGTTTCAGACATGACCAGGAGGTCTGGGCGATGGGATAGGGCAATTTGTTGCAGCACTGCTATTTTGTTTAGTAAGCTGCAGGTGTTAAGGTGTAGGAGCCTGAGACCTTTTGGGAATGAGAATGGGGTGTGGGCATTTGTGGTGATGGGTAGAGGGTTTGCTTCGATATCCCCGGCCAGGAAGAGAAGCAGTATAGTTAGCTGTTTGGATTTTAGCCAGCGGTATTTTGGCCAGGTGGCAGGTGTGTGCTCTGAGGCTGCGTGTGGTAGGCAGCGGAGGGCTGGGGTGTGGAGAGCAGTATGACCAGGAAGAAAAGAGGGTGGCAGGATGGTGGCGCTAATTGCCCAGCTGTGAATATTAGCGGGGGATCACGTGATGAGCTGAGTCGAGTAAGACGTTTCCCGAGCAGCTCCAAGGCCCTTAGCTTTATATAAAGTTTAATTTCCTTCGGGATCAATTAGATCTACAATAAGAAACCCCTCTGTGGCGTGTGAAGTGTCAGAGAACCAGATCGGTGGTGTTTTAATAAGATAAAGGGAGACTTACTAACTTAAATCTGCGGTAAGTGGTGAGCACTTACGAGCAGCACTAGGCCACGCTCTCAAGCAGAAATGGAACCGAGATTGTGGAACCGTTAGCGGGAAGATCTCCGGCTTCCAAAAGGCCAAAGCCCCAATCCCCAACCCCCGGTGAACAGGAGGAGGTGGAAAGAGAAGAAGGGGGGCTCAAAGCGAGGAATGGAGATATCCAAGAAATTAAGCAATTATTGCAAGGGCTGGTAGTGGATTTTGCAATGGTTAAGCCAGCGTTGCAATCACTAGCCCAGAGAATGGGAGATGAGGAGGCTCGGATAGCATCACAGGAGAGGAAGCTATCAGTAGCAGAGCAGGAGCTGGTGATGGTCAAGAAGCAAGTTAAAAAAACTGGAGGAGAGAATAGAGGACCAGGAGTTGAAGAGCCAACGGAACAACCTGATTTTAGCGGGGCTACCTGAGAGAGCAGAAGGTTCAGACTGTGTGCTTTTCATTCAGGATATGCTGCTTAAATTATTTGGCCCTACACTGTATGGAGATGCCTATAATCTTGAGAGAGCCCATAGGGCTTTGAGAGAGGTACCATCACCGGGGGCAAGACCCCGAGTTATCATCATGCGATTTGTCAACTACAAGGAGAAAGTTTTTGTGCTAGCTGCAGCGAGGCAAAAGAAATCCTTGCAGTGGAATAGTGCCACCCTGTGGCTGTTCCAGGATCAAACACCCACTGTAAGAGGAAAGCAGAAAGAATACGTGGCAATTAAAAAGAAGTTGTATATGGCTGGAATCAAGTTTCGGCTCCAATATCCGGCAAAATTGGTGGTTCGGCTCCAAAATTGGGAGAAACGATACTCCACGGCTAAAGAAGCATTAGAAGGGCTGCGGATCGAGCTTCTGGATCTATTTAGAGCTCCGAGTTGATCTACTACAGATGTTTGGGAGAGAGATGACAAGTTTCAAGTTTGGGACTTTTTGAGCTGTTAATCTGTTAAATTTAAAGTTAACTCTGTGGGGACTGATCTTTTACTTAGTCAATGTGATAAAGGGGCAGTGTATGGGGGGGAAAGAAGATTCTAAAGTGGGTGGAAGTGAGAGAGGGGGTATTCAAAGGTGCACAAAGTGAGATCGGGAGGTTGGCTAATCATATGGCTGGGACGTGGGGATGAGTGGCGGCTAGGGAGAGAAGACTGAAAGGGCAGTGGTTGTGACCTCTGCTTTGGAATATGTAGAAAGGGGCCAGGTTGGGGGGATAATATAAGCGATAAAGGTGGGAGAGGGTAATCCAGAGAGTATAAGCAACCTTGCCTACGGGTAAAAGGGGGATATGGTAAACAGGTCTGGTGGGTATCTAGAGGGGGGAGGACTGGTTCAATCCTTGGGCCATTAGGAGGATTTACCCTGAGGTATTTTCTGGTCCCCTTTGCTTGGAGTTTTTGAAGATTGGCACTATTCCCTCTTTTTTCTGATCGTTTAGGGGAAAGATAAGGGGGGAATTGCGAGATTGGGGTAAAAGGAGGGCCAAGAATTATGACAGTATCTATAGGGGAAATTCGCCCCTCAGGTGGGGGCTGATATTAAATTATAGGATGACCCAAAGTTATTGTAAAGGTATAGTAGAGTGGCACAAGAGCTTGTGGAGTAAGCTAAGTGAAGGGGGGCGGAGGTCGGATATAACGGGATACACCTTGGACGGGGCTGTAACTTAGGGAGATAATAGAGGGGGTAAAGGGTTTATATATATTGTTTCCCAATAACTGGAGCGGGTGACAATAATGTTTTAAAATTTTGGACAGGTGGAAGAGGTTATTTGGGAACGGCTTATGAGGAGTTAAAGAGTAATGGGGGGGAAGGTTAGGTAGTTCGAGGGGTCCGGAGAGAGGGGAATATAGGTCAGTCAGGGCTGGGTGGTGTAACAGCTTTGAGTCATTCGGATAGATCCCGAAGAACTTGAGACTATGGAGGGCAGGGAGTAGTTTGGGAAAGAGCTCATGATGACCCGAAGAATGGAAGGTGAGCGATCTAGGGATCGGGGGCAGGGGATGGGGAGGAGTGGGTTTTGGAAAGAGAGAGAACCCGTCAAGATAGAGATAAAGGGAGCAGGCTCCAGTAGGGCACTGAGGATCAATAGTCCCAATAGGATTTTTGGTATGGTTCATGGCGTATGTTAAACTAATTTCTTGGAATGTTAAGGACTCGGGGTGAGCGTAAAGACTGATAATTATGAGACATCTGGACCAGTTGGGGGCCCATATTGTTGCTTTAAGAGACACATTTACTGACGGAGGAGCTGAATAGTCTCAAACGATTATGGGTGGGACAGGTTTTTGGGATAGGCAAGGAGAGGGCTTCAGGAGGGGTAGCGATTTTAATTAGGAAATCCTGTCCATATAATGTGGAACAGGTGGTTACAAGAACTGACGGTAGGGGGATTTATATTTCGGGTTTATTAAATGGTAGGGCCACCTCGGTGGCTTCCCTATATGGTCCGACTCCCCCCAATCCAGAATTCTTTGCCTCAATAGAGAGGGATATAGCTGGGTTTTTGGGGCACGCGCTTATTCTAGCAGGAGACTGGAATGCATATGGGGACAATTGGGAAGATAGGATCCCACCGGTGAAAGGGCCACTACCGAAAGCTCAAATTGCCCTGAATAAGCTGTTAGAAGCTACGGCTTTAGTGGATCCAATACGGACGCATGCTGACGGGGGCTAATAATATGACATTTTACTCGGCGCCGCACAAAACCCAATCCCGTATTGACTTCTTTTTAGTTAATAGGGAGGTACTTGCGAGTATTAAGGGGCTGGTGACAGAAGTTAGAATTTTTTCTGACCACTCCCCTATTAAATTAACTTGGGAACCGAAAATTGGCCCATCTAGACCATTTCAATGGAGGCTAAGCGACTCCTTATTGGTGGATTCGGAAACCAAAGATGAATTAGAGGGAGCTCTAAAAGAAATTATACAGCAACAATTGCCCACACTGTCAAACAGGAAATTGGCATGGCCGACTTGCAAACTGGTGTATGCGGGAGTAGCTCGGGAGCTGGCAGCCCAGAAAAATAGACTGAGGAAAGCAAAGGAGGATTTTATTTTAGGGGCTATTAGCTATGTGACACCAATGGAGGGGTCCACAGAGGAAATTGATGGGGAGCTCAGAAGCTTAAGACATGAATTGGGAGATATTATTTACGGTAAGACAGATTTCTGGCTAGAAAAGATTAGAGCTAAATATCTTTTGAAACGGGATGTTCCAGGGCGTCTATTGGCAGCCAGAGTAAGGGAGTGGGAGGTGAGCAGAATGGTGACAGCTATCCGTTATGAGGGGAGGGTCGTAATAGACCCCCAGGAGCTAGCAGACACTTTTGTGTCCTACTTCCAGGACCTATACTAAATTGGGAATACGGTGGGGGAGAAAGAGATTAGGGCTTTTTTGGAAGGAGTGCCTCTACCGGTGATAGACCCCGGGCAGGCCAGGGATCTAGCAGCTCCCATAGATGTATCAGAGATTGCGGAGGTAGTCAAGTCTCTACCTGCGGGCAAGACACCAGGGCCAGAGGGCCTTACGGCGAAGTTTTACCAGACCCATTTATACACCATAATACCCCTACTTCAAGATTTTTTTAATGATATAATGCAGGAAGGAGTGCCCCATTCCCCTCTTTACCAGGCCTATATTACTTTAATCCCCAAACCGGACAAACCTAAAGAAGAAATAGGTAATTACAGACCCATAGCATTAATGAATCAGGACATTAAGATCCTAACAAAAATACTGGCTAATAGAATCTGGCGGATAGCGTCCGCTTTAATCAGTCAGGAACAAATGAGATTTATGCCAGGAAGGGGAGCTCATGACGCGCTGAGGAAGCGTCACCATATTTTAAATTATGCAGTGGATTCACAAATACCTTTAGCCTTAACATCTCTAGATGCAGAAAAGGCCTTTGATAGGGTCTCTCATCCCTTCTTGTTTGCTACAATGGAGAGGATGGGCTTCCCAGAAGGTCTACTTAGAGGTATTAAAAATCTATACGCTGCACCGATGGCTAGGGTTCTTTGTAATGGTTATATTTCGCAGGAAATATAATTAGAGAATGGAACCCATCAAGGGTGTCCACTTTCCCCGATATTATTTAATATCTATTTGGAGCCACTGTTGAGAGCTATTAATATGGATAGACAGGTTAAGAGTGTCGAGATAGGGGAAGGCAGCTTAAGCTCTCAGTCTTTGCAGATGATATACTGCTGCATTTACGAGATCCGGTGGAGGGATTTGAGAGGACTAGAGAGCTAATTGGAAGATTTGCTAGAGGCTCTAATTATAAACTTAATCTGACTAAAACTCAGATCCTTCCCTTGACGCCCTACGTATATAAGGCTGATTTTGCTCAGCTGCGGATCCAATGGAAGTCAGATAAGCTTAGGTATTTAGGTATTTGGATTACAAGGAATTATGATAAAGGGGTTGAAATCAACTTGGAAGAGACGTTGTCAACTATCAAGGGTGATCTAATAAGATGGAATAAGCTACCTTTGAATTTTATGGCCAGGCTTGGGCTACTTAAAATGAACTTGTTGCCTAGGTTGTTATATCCGGTATACCTAGCTCCATACAGTATTTGTAAAAAGTGGTTTAGAATGATTAAGATATTAATTTCAGATTTCCTATGGGATGGTAAACCCCCTAGGAAAAAATATAACGATCTGCGACTCCCCCTTTCATTGGGAGGAGTCAAGTTGCCAGATCTTCATTTGTATTATGTAGCAGGGCAGCTGGGTCTAATGGCTTGTTGGGGTAACAGTATGGAGGGAGCAGAATATGTTCCGGACTGGTTACATTTAGAGTCTCAAGCGATGAGGGAAGCTGGGCTTTCTCCAGAAGCGCTTTTATATGCTAATATGACCAATCGCTTTAAGCAAAGGTTGGAAGGCCCAATTTTGAAAGTGATGGAGGCCTGGTGGTCGTTCTTGACTAGGGCACAGAAAGAGGATCAAATGAAGGCCCAAGAGCAGCCGCTGGTGGGTAACCCTAATCTACTCATAGGGGATAAGGTAATTAAAGGGAAATTGGTTAAGTGGGCCTCAGGCCTGTACTTAAAGGATGTTATCCAGGGCAACAGGGTGACCCTACCAGCGCAGTGCGGCAGAATGCCTTTTTTTCATAGACTGCAACTTTCACGGATGTTAGAGGGGGTTTTAAAGAGGACAGGGGGTCTCTCAGATTCTTCCTTTAAGTGGGATGATTTGAGAGGGATCAATTTGAAATCTAAACCGCTATCCCAAGTTTATAGAATATTATTGGAATATTTCGGTCCTGGCTCCCCCACTTCTGTGTCATATTGGGATGACAGGTTGGCTCCCCAGGACATTGACTGGGCTAGTGTATGGAAAAATAGTATATACATAGTGATACCTAAATACAGGAGTTTACATTTTTTTATTGCTTCTAATTTATATTTTACCCCTGTGAAACTATGCGACAGAGGCCTTAGACGGACAGACCTGTGTTTTAGATGTGGGCAGGAGAGAGGGGATTTATTCCATGTGCTGTGGAATTGTAACAAAATATCGCCCTTGTGGGGTGAAATTAAAAGAAGGATGGATCCAATGCTGGACTATTCGGATTACATAACTCCGGGGATATGTGTTCTAGGGGATCTATCGCAAGTGGAGGGTGTTGCACCGAAATATCATGTATCTTTGATAGCGGCGATAATTAAATCATATGTGGTCCAGCACTGGAAAGATGATCAACTGTATGAGTACAAGCACTGGGTGGGAGATCTTATTGGAGCCCTATCCAGGATCAAAAGACATCTACAGTTAGAGGGGAGGAAGGGGCTGTACGCCAAAAGATGGGCGGTGTTGGAGGCAATTTATTCCCAATAATGGGGCGCATGGCTGGCACAGGTCTGTCTGCAGGGCTGCGCTTAGCTAAAGATTGGAATTAGACTGGGTACGGATAGGTAGTATCAGTAGGGAAATGATAGGGATGGGACAGGTTGGCATGAGGATGGGTAAGGTTTTGGGACGTGCTTAGTAGCGGAAAGTGGGGTCTGCCAGGAAGCTGGGGGGTTGGGGATTCTCTCTCTTTCGGGGCGCAGAGAGGTATTACCTCCTGAGCAGGTCTTAACTTAGTACAAACTTGGCTCTAGGAACATTTGTTAGGCTATATGGGATTCTTTCGGGAACAAGGGGAGATGGTTGGTATGGTAAATGGTAGGATGTCTTGACAGGGGAGGGCTGTATAGTATAAAGTCAGCTTAGATAGGAGGGGGATACTTCTCTGTGCATGTAAATAGTTATATTGTAAATAGTTTACACAGTCAGTTTTGGATTGTGTACCCTGGGATTTCAGGATTGTTTGTTTGTTGTCCTGTCTTTTTGCTGGATAATAAATAAAGATGTGCTTTAAAAAAAAAAAAACATTTACTTGAGTGTTCACTTCACAGCACTGTTGGGGCATTGCATTCCACAGTTTGTATGCCTGTGCATATGGAGTGGAACAGGGTGGCCATCTGCTCACAATACCTCCTCACTGGATACATACAGCTTTGTTCCCTGTTGCTTCTGTGTCCATGCCCCTTTCTGGGTTTGCCTGGCATTAAGACCACCTTTTCATGGGCAGTAATTTGCACCATGCTGCATTTTGCTCTCGTGCATGTTGTGCGGTGCTATACTTTTGAAAATACAGTTGTGCTTGTATGCATGTTCCCACCCCTCACTTTGTGCCATGCATACATTATCTCATAATGTTGGTGCTTTCACATTGCACTGATGCTATTTGGCCTTTTGAATATAGCACTCCAGCGCAAATGTGGCACAATCATGGCACAAACTATTTGTGCCAGGTGCAAAGTTTTGAATATCTGGCCCCTAGTGTTTTCTGCCTGACAGGCTGTTACTTAACCTACATTCAGAGTCATCTATGTTATATTCCACATTAAAATGATAATTTTACCAGGGCTAACACTTCCACCACTAGCAGGAATTAACACATACTGTATTAGGCCCCCTGTTAAAGAGCACCTTTCATAATAGTCCAAAAAGTTAGATCTTGTAGTCATAATATGCAGTACTAGACCTGAAAGAGTGTGTGCATGTGTTATTTTTGGTGAAGGTTTAGTCTGCCTTCTATAATTTGGATTTGTTTTTGAGCCCTGCTGCACTTGCCTTTGCTGTTCAACTGCTGGGCTGCTGGATCCCGATGGCATCACTGTAGGGCAGAAGAGTGACTTACACTGTGTAGTTCAGTGCAGTCACAGCAATTTTGCAATGGAAAACTACCAGTACTCAATGTACATACTATGTTCCCCCTTCCCCAATACACCCTGTTAACAATGCATTATGCCAAAATCCAAATGCCTTGTCAGCATGTTTTAATTTTTTTGTAAAATTGACTTCCTTCTGCCTTGGTAACAAAGCATGGGGATTGAGAGAAGATACAGTAGCTGTCAGCATTTTTCCCAGTCCTTTTGACTTTCATGCAAAAATGACCCAATTTTGTGAGACAGGACGTGAAACTTTCAAGAACAGGAGGCTGAGTTTCAACTGCTAGGAAAAGACATCTTATAAAACAGAGCAATATTTTGTTGATAGAGATAGATTGAGATTTAGAGCACCTTTCCCAGTCCTTTTGACTTTCATGCACTCGTATATTGCCACTTCTTGCAAAGATTCTGGAATTGCATTTCATTTATTTTGCAGAATGCAAAAACTAACTGCAGAGGACAGTAATGAAACACAGTTCAAGAATCAATGCAAGAAGGGGGTACTGTATGCATGAAAGTCAAAAGGACTGGGAAAGGTGCTCTTTAAAACTTACTATAAAGCAGACACTGACAAACAGCAGTGAAGTTACCAACATACTGTATGCAATACTAGTAGTAATTCAACTTCCTAACGGACACAGTAGAGTTGCACCCCAAATGGTATCAGCAGCCTAGAGGCATGCTGACTTAGCATTCAGCAACCCTGGAGAAATGGACCACATCAAAAAGGCATTACAAATATTGAATTTGTCAACTTTGTTCAAATACCTGAAACACACATAGTTTTTATACAAATGTTTTTTGACTGTTGCTGCCTCTTTCACTTGTAAAAAACATTGCACATGATTTTTAAACTTTGGAAAAACAGGTCCTGTAAGCTTGCTGAAAGGAAATACTAGAACTGTGAGTTCCGGAGATTACATCATTGGCAGCTCTTCACTGAAACTGGCTTTTTTGAACAGGTAGTGAAATCAGTGTTGCAAAATAGCTCATAATTTTAAAATAAAGTAACATAGAAACCTAATTTTTGGTATGTGATTTATTGGGGGTATGCTTATTCTAATTCTGCAAAGTAACGCTTTTGGCCTGAGTCCCTCTTTAAAGGCAGATAATTTACACAAGAATAAAAAAATATATAGTTGTTTTATTTATTTATTTGGATTTTGGTAACCGGGTAAACCCACTGAGACCAGAAGTCCCTTTTTCAGGGGCGACCCAGAATTAATTACAGAAAAAAGACACATAATAGCATTATTTACAGTAATTACAATAGTTACAATAGTTTCACAGATTTACATTAGCAACAGTTTGCAGGGGAACAACAGGTTTGCATTCAGGCTTTTATATGCAATGCAAGACGTCAAGTTGCACACCAGTTAGTAGGGAATAGAGACAACAACAGTAAGTGACTTCCTTGTTTAGGAGCTTCATCAGGGACATTTTATAAATACATCGATAAGCCTAGGATGTAAACATCCAAGAGTATGCCCAGCTTCTAAAATCAGTGTCAGCTGAAAAAGACCTATGATACATTTATTCACTTAAGACTTTCTGAACATATTTCTTTCTAGTTTTAGTAATTTCAATCAGGAATATTGCTAGGTTATTCAACAGTGCACCATTTTCAGAATTAATAATTCTAGGATATATCTAGAGAGGAATCTCATACCTTTCAGATATTGTCCTAAGTATCTATATCTAAGATCAGAATACCAGGGGCAGCGAAGAGTGACATGAACAAGATCTTCTGCATTCAGTGGACAATAACATGTAGTCCTATTCATATTTCCTTTCTTAGATCTAGTTTCCAGACTATCACTGGAGAATACCTCAAATCTAAATGTAGTCAATATAAATCTAGATTCTGGAAGATGGATAAAGTTCCAATAGTATTGTAGATTACATTCCTTAAAATGTTTTACTAACCAGGAGGCAACTTTTATGTTTTTAATTTCTACCAAGTCTTTTTCCTTTGATATATTCTGTATATGTCTTGGTATCTTTTACAGTGTGTTACACTTAATTGTATATTACTTTTAACCCAGGTATTTAAGTAATTTAGTTCATATTTTCCTAGGAGAATATGGATAGCAGATAGCCACCCTTTCTTATTCAGAGAAAGCATTTTTTTCTTTTCCCTTATGGCTTTTCTGAGAATCGATTTTTTATTTTCTGAGGACATTTTAACCCAGAAGTTTATCATTCTTATATGAACCAAATGCTCAAGTTTTACTTGTCCTATTTTGGATCTCATACAGGAGCTAGCAGTACCTAAAAGTAGTCTTAAAATGTGTTTATATGTTTTTTTCAGAAATTATTCAATTTTATTAACTTGTTCTATTCCCCAGATTTCTGCAAAGATATAGCACTTGACTGATTATTTTTCCATTTATTGTCTTGATCATAGGTGTCCAGGCCAAGCCACCATACATATTGTTGTCTTTTTAAGGTTTTTACAGCATTTCCTAGCTTATTTTTGTCCAGGTTACATGTCTCGTCCATCTAGTATTACTTGTAAAAAGGACTCCCAAATATGGGAACTCATGAACAAAATCTAATTTCTTTGGAGCAAGTGTTATTTTCTATATTTCTTCATAGAGCCAAAAATCATGATTTTAGTTTTACTTGTATTTGGTTTGAGGTTATGCTTTATGTACAATGGGTGGGATATTCAAAAGGGTTGCGCCATGCGCAATAGGGTTCTTGCCATCTGTAAGTCGAATTTCGCCATTCTCCCGATATTCAGCAGAGGCAGTTGCGCCACTGAAAACAGGCTGAGCAACAACGCAATGCAAATGAAGGCATGCACAACCCGAAGAGGCGGATCCATGCATAAAGGCGCAATCGATATTCAAGGTTGCATAATGCGCAATAGCGGAACAACCCGGAGAAGTTGCGCCACAGGCAAATGAGCCAAATAAAAAGGCTCAAGGAAGAGGCAAATCACGCTACAGGGATGCCAAGCGAGACAGACAGAGAGAGACAGACAGCGACAGTCCAGAACAGGGCAGGCAAGGAAGTTGTGTGGGCCATAGGCTGCAGATGCCAGCTGGGGTACCCAGTGCAGTGGAGGAGCAGTCAGGACAGCGGGAGTAACAGAGCAACATCAGCCAGGGGGTCACAAGCCAGGAGATGGACAGTGCCAGCTTCCACATGGAAGCTGTAATGAGAGGTGGAATGCATGCTGCAGGGGGACGTGGCCGTGGAAGGGCCCGTCGGCGGTACACCCCCAACAGGCAGTACCGTGCCCGCATCAGCTTTGAGCTGTACACAGATGTAGAGATCGTGGGCCAGTACCACCTGAACAGGGCAATACTGAGGTGGCTCTGTGAGCTGTGCAGTGATGTGATGCAGGCACCCTCACGATGGAGTCACGCTCTGTCGGTGGAGACCAAGGTGACAGCCTGCATGTGCCTGCTCGCCACGGGCACCTTCCAGAGGCTGACAGGGGGACACCACAGGCATCACACAGTCGGCCACGTCACGCATCCTCACCCAATTCCTCAGCGCACTGCTGCCACATGCTGCAGAGCACATCCATTTCCCCAGCACTGCGGCAGAGCGTACAGCAAACATGCAGGGGTTCCACAGGGTAGCACATATGCCTGGCATGCTAGGGGTCATAGACTGCACCCACCATGTGGCCATTCTCATGCCACCTGGCCCCGATGGGGCTGCATATAGGAACAGGAAGGGCTATTCCAGTGTCAACTGCCAGGTGGTGTGTGATGCCACTGGGCGCATAATCAATGTCTGTGCCACACACCCTGGCAGAGCGCATGATGCCTTCATATGGTATCAGTCCGCACTGTGCCATCGATTCGAGAGTGGGGACATCCCCACAGGCCATCTAGTGGGTGAGTACGCATGTAGGAATTGCAAACATGGGGCAAGGGTGGGAATGCCACAGGTGCTATGGCAGTGGCACACAGGGATATTGCCAATATGGACCTGAACATGATACTCATCTCCACCATCTCCACACAGGTGACAGCGGATACCCACTCTGTCCCTGGCTGCTCACACTATACCCAGCGCCCCATGATCCCATCGCAGCAACGCTATAATGAGGCGCATGCCGCCACACGCAACATCATCGAGCGGGTGTTTGGGATGCTCAAGGCACGCTTCTGATGCCTAGACACCTCCGGTGGTGCCCTACAGTGCAGCCCCTCAAAGGCCTGTGGGATATTCCTGGCCTGTTGTATCCTGCACAACATGGCCAAAGACTTTGGGATAGCCATTCAGGTCAAGGAAGGGGACAGCGATGGGGACGCCAGCGGCGTCGGTGATGATGGTGATGAGCAGCCCCCCCTTGGATGGCGGGACCCCCCGACTGATCCGGCAGGCCCAGCTGCACCAGGACACCATCATGGAGGAGCATTATGCATGACACAGGTAAGTCAAGGGGCCATGTGCAATCAACACTGTCCTGGCGCAACCCACAGGCACACAGAGCAACACACCAGGGGTGCATGACGGCAAGGGGAATGGAAGGGACCAGGCACACAAACACACCATCAGGGAGGGGTGAACAGTCATATGGAGACACACACACACATCAGGCACAAAGCGTACATGGGCAGGTGCACAGCAGAGCAGGAACAGATATGGCAAACACACAGATCCACAGACCACACCCACCACCTGTACTGTCAAATGCGTGTGTCAGATGCTGAGCACCCTTGCACCTGGTGTACAGTACAATGCAGGCATCATCATGCTGCGCACCTGTGGACGGCAGTCGGGATGGTGTGCAGGTGGTCCGTGTGTCGGCGTGATGGGTAGGGCACCCACCAGTGCACTGCCCACCATGACGCACATTGCACACAATGGCAGCACCAGACAGGGCCAGCACTGGGAGACAGGTCAGTCATGTTGCACTGTTCCACGGCCACCGCGGATGCATGGGCGGCCCTGCCATGACCCAACAGCACTGGCAGGCTGAGCAGGGGCCACATGGGGTAGCACCGATGGACCACCAGGGGTCCCACTGCGCGATCGCGACCTTGTCCGCACTGGGGTCTGTAGTATGCCAAACATACCTGCACCAGGGGTGCTTGGGATGCCTACAGCAGAACCCGGCGTCGACAGGCTGGGTGTCGCGCGACGCCGGGAACGTGGAGTGGAGACCGTACTGTGTGGGGTGCGCGGTACAGGGGCACCTGCTTGTGTGCCCAATGCAGCCACGACAGCGACCAATGCCTGGGTCTGCCTGTCAATTGCGGCGGTCACATCCATCCGCATATGGACCATCTCTGCAAGGATCAGAGCACAGTCCCTGCTGTGCCGCTCCACAGCCACGCACAGTGCCTCCACGGACGTTGCAACCCGCCTTTGCTGCTGTACTGATTCCCGCAGCAGGCGGGTGTGCTCTTCAAATGGGTACTGTGCCACAACAGCATCCTGTCCCCCAGGGTATGGAAGGTCCTGATGCTCAACACCCCTTGAGGGTGGGCACTGTTCACCAGGACCAGGAATGGGCATATCAAAGGCGGTGGGCATGTGCCACCGCTGGACACTGTACCCCCAGACCTGGTGGGTGACTGCTGCTGCCGCCCCTCCAAACGATGTGCCCCAGGGACCACTCGTTCCACTGCTGTGGCCGCAACAGTGCCAGACACCTGCACAGCCACCGGTGCTGCCCCATCAGTGCTGACAGGCACAGCCTGGGACTGTGCCAACATGCTGGCACACACGTTGGAACCAGCTAGGCCCAGGGCGCGTGCTGGCCTGCTGTGTGTCCGTCATGGGACACACACATGTCACTGCCCATTGCAGTCCTTGCATCATCAATGGTGCAGGTACGTGCTATGGCCACAGTCAGAGCGTGCTGGCATGCTTGCATGCCAGACTGCTGAGACACAGGCTGTGCACCCCCCACACCTGACTCACCAACAACAGAGTTGGCAGCCAGGTGTGCATGCTGGCTGGCGACAGAGGTGGATGGACCCTCCTCCAACTCCGGCAGGTCTTCCTCACTGCCTGGACCCACCACCACCGTCCCCTGAAGACGAACAGGATCTGTAACAGAAAGTGAGGACATGTGAGTGCATGTGAACAACCTCCCCCCCCCAACACCACCACCATGTCATACCGTGCAGTGATGGGCTTCCACCTGTCTGGAATCCACCTCCTGGTATGCCCTCAATAGCACTCCGCTGAATTGATGCAGCCAGTCGGTCCTCAGCCGGGGTCAGCTCCACCACCGCTGGCTGGCCCCCGCCTGTGCCAGCACGTGCCGCCCTGAGGGCTGACACCTTCTCCTTCACCCTCCTGCGGTCTGTCCCCATCTTCTTTTTGCATTCCTGCACGGAACGCTGGTGGCTTCCATGCAAGTTCACTGCCCGAGCTACCCCCTCCCATGCAGCCACACGGGCCTGAGGGGTGCCCCACCGTCCACTCAGTAGTGGCTCCTCCTCCAGGCAGGCCTGGAAGAGGGCCTCTGTCTCCGCCGTGGTAAAGTTGGACCTCCTCCTCCGCCCACCATCCTCACCCTCACCTTGGCTCTGCTCAGTCATGTCGGTCTGTATGGGTGGAAGTGGACACCTGTCACTGCGCAGTCTACAGCATTATCCCATGACCATTGTCCAGAACATCACACAGCATGCAACCCACCTCTCACCTGCAGTAACCGAATCTGGCCAGCGCAGCCCAATGTCGCACATTTATAGCGCAATGCATGCAAATTAGGAGTGGAGCAACTGTAATGAGATGCTAATTGCGCCACTGCGCCATTGAATGGCTGATCAGATGATTTGCATGTGTCGGCTGAATATCGCGCCGTTGCGCTTTGTGCAATACGGTTGAGCCGGCTGAGCCAATGGCGCATTTCCGTAACTGTGTAGTACACCACATTGCGCATGCCCGGGTAGCTTACACAGGTGTCTGCCACGCTGATGACGTGCTGTGCACGATGAGCAGTGCAGGACACGGCCACCATTGTGCCAGTGGTGCTGCAGCGCTGGTCACCTCATAGCGCTGTGGCACAAATGCACAATAGTACACTGTGGCACTGGCACGCAAGTGACCGAGTGTGCAGGACGTGTAGACGTCCGATGGCACTGTGCGTGGCCTTGCGCCACAGACCCCTGACCTTGTGCCTGACCTTTGCCCCCTGGCGCTGTTCTCTGGCATGTGTCTGGCTCTGTCGCGCTGTTCGGTGCCAGCGCGATGTGAACCAACAGCACTATACAAACAGCGTGATAGGAACTAATGGTGTTCTATTACGCAACATTTCCACATGGGGTTGCCATGCTGCAGGGTGCCATATTGCCTACTATACAACTCCAGTAATGGCACGCAGGAGAGCTCCACAGTGGAGTCCGTTGGAGGTGGCCAACCTGGTGGCTGTGGTGGAGCCTCACTTTGGGCCACTGTTTGGGGGAGATCCCCTCAACATGGCATGCACCCATGTGTGGCAGCAGGTGGCCACTGCACTGGAGCAGGTCACAGGGCGGTGCAGGACGGCAGAACAGTGCAGGCACCGCTATAGTGACCTCCGCGGGAGGGCAGGCACTGCTGGAGCGCCTCAGGTCCCGTGCCAGGAGGTCATTGTGCCTAGCCAGGTGGGTGACCCATCACTGCACCTGTATTGTCCATAGGGTGTGACTGTGTATTGGTGGCGGTGCATGGGGAGGCTCTACCATGGTTGGCTGTGTCAGTGTGTGCAGGTGTGTGGTGCATGGGTCTGGCTGTGGGCAGGCACACTCACTGGTGCAGGGGGCTGTCTGCTTTGGGTTCACACTGATGTGTTTCTCAACATTTGTCGCCCACAGGCGTGGAGGAGCGGAGGCAGGCCCGGGCTGAGGAGGGCTGTGGCGGGGCACAGGTGGCAGCCAGAGGTGGCATGATGGTTGGGCCACAGCAGCAGCAGCAGGAGCAGCAGCAGCAGCAGCAGCCACAGCTGCTTGATGAGGGTGTCATTACATCATGGATGCTATTGCATGCTGGTGGGGGGGGGCATGACCACCAGCCATGGACAACGCATCCATGCACGACACAGGTGACAGTCATCACTGTCCAGTGTCACTGCATGTCTGTGTGTGCGTCACTGGTGGTCCATGCATGCACTGGGCACATGGCTGTGGACCTAGCATCCCACCACATAGCCACGTCACTTGACAGCCTTGGTTGTGCTGTGATGGACATGGCAGTGTGTGTCTGCATTGGTACACATAGCTGGTGCTGCCTGGTTGGGCATGTCATGTGCACGTTCACTGTGGGTGGGTGCATACCATCACAGGTGCAGGGCACTTGGCTATATGCCTTGCATGATGGGTGGGGTTCAGGGATATGGACAGTCACAGCCATTGACTCTGTTCCCTTGTCCTAGGTATCCAAATCATGCGACGCATGGAACGTTCCTTACAGCGGCTGACGCGGGTGTCGATTGCCACGCTTGACATTCTCATGGAGATGCAGCGCCATGGCATGAGGCGCCGTGGAGAGCCCTGGGACCAGCAACGGGCAGCAGGAGGCAGCCTGCCAGGCACTAGCTGCGCATCACGTGCCCACTTCACCCATCCACTCACATCCTACCTTCTCTCCCAGTTGTTCACCCCCCTACCCCTTGCCCTTGTACCCCTACCCCCCCTGTATTGTAAATATGTAAATAGTTCTGTTTGTTCCTTTTGGTGTTGTACATTTATTGGTTTGAATATATATATATTTTGATATGAATACTGTGGTGGTCTCTGATTTGCAGCTGGCTATGGGTGCTCAGTTGCAGTGGTGTGCATGGCATCTGGGGTGGTATTGTCCTGGTGTGTGTGTGTGTGTGTGTGTGTGCGTGGGGAGGTGTCTCCGGTGTGGGAGTGGCTTTCAGTTGGTCTTGCCATCTGCTGCCACCCACTGCTGGGTGCTCATGGTGGGTCTAGGCTTATGGTTCTGTGGTACACAAGGTTGCAGTGTGCCGGGGGATGCATGGGATTCCTGCAGTGACAGTCACTGCACATGGGTGGTGTCTTGGGGTCACAGTGCAGGGTGTGCTATGCACAAGGGGGGGCTGCTGTGCACTGTGGTTGTCGACCCCCTATGTGTGGCAGTCTCAGCCTGCCAGTGGGTGTGCTGGGGCAACATGGCCCAGCTGTGCTTTGTTGGCTTGTCCCCATGGGCCGGTGGATATTCCATCCCTCCCCCAGTGATGCTGTGCTTAGGGTGTGGGGGTGTATTGTTAGTTCTGCATTGTGTTCCTGTGCCTGTCTGTGGCATGGGTGGTGGGCCACCGGCCTACCTCCCTGGTTGTGCAGTTCCATTGCTCTGCTGCTGGGGGGGCTCTCTGCTTGCGCTATGGCACCTCTGGACTGCTCAGCTGGGCTGGCCTTGACTGCGCTATGGCGCATCATATCTGCTCAGCTTCCCCTTCCTGGTTGCGCTATGGCGCAGGTTGTGCGATATTCCGACGTTGGCTGGATGCGCAATTGGCCTTGCTCCATGTTTGAATATCGCGTCTATTGCGCATGTGCGCAATGGACTTGTGCTTGCTCCTGCTCTTGCGCACATTGTGGGCGCAGTCTGAATATCCGGCCCAATATGTCTAACTTGTCCAGGGCTCATTGAAGGCCAAGCCTTGTAGTTGATAATATTGCCAAATCATCAGCATAAGCAAGGACTAGAATTTTTTTCTGCAAGACTGTAGGACAGCGAAATAAATGATTGTCCAACTGAACAAGGATCTCATTAATGTATAAGTTAATCAGTATTGGAGCTAGGACACATCCTTGTCTTATACCTATTTTTATGTTAATCTTTTTGGTAAGAGCTCCAGATTTTGAATATTTTACTTTAGATGAAGTTTTTATGTATAACCTTTTTATTAATGTAATAAGGTTATGATAAATGCCCATGTCTTCCATTTTCCCCCACAAAAATTATCTCAGGATAGTAACAAACACTGAGGAAAAATCTACAAAGGCCACACATAACTTTGCTTTAAGAGTAAATATAGCAAGGGCTATTGCTACTGAGACATCCAATCCTATGGCAGTTCTGTCACAGTCATATGGGGGGGGGGACTCCTCCCCTCAAGAAAGACAGTGGAGGCTTAATGTTACTCTGTTAAACTAGAATAAAGTGCAGGTGAATCTGGATCTCTTTAATGGGAGATGCTTAGTAATTCCTGGATATGACAATATAACAGATTGATGGGACGATACCAAGACTTACTTTGCTTTTTTATTTAAGAAGTTAAATCATGACAAAACAAGTTCTAAATACTTGCATTACTTGAGGCTAAGGGCGAAACTGCATAGGTTCATTTCCAGAATGCAGGAAGAAGGCATGGATCTAACTGAACAAATTCAAACAGTGAGTGATTAAATGCAGCTCTTCCTGTAGCTACCTCCCTGGAGCAGGAGCTGGAATTTGGTACCCAGGGCAAATCTCAGCACCTAGATCAATTCTTAGGATGTCAGAATAGGGTACAACATAGAATCACTTCCAGCCACTTTAGATCATGTGATGGGCAGTTGCTAACTTCTCTGGATGATATTATGGGAGTACAGTAATTTTTGATCATTCCATGAATTGCTTTGGTATAGAAGCCTTGGTGGATCATGACCCAGCTATATTAGATGATCTACTGATCCCTGAAATTCCCATCCATTTCTGAACTCAGCTGACCAGTCCTAACCAAATGTCTGAGGTAGAGTGGGCTATAACAAACCTGAGGAATAACACTGTTTCTGGGTTGGATGTAGGGCTGGGTGAAATTTATTTCCTGCCAGTGAAAGTCTGGTGAAATTCCAATGTGGTTTCCATTAGGTTTTGTGAAATTTTCATGAAAAGCTCACAAAATGTCACTAGAATTTTGATTTCAATCATGTCCATCTAATTTAAAATATTTACTTTAGTATGCATGACAATTCTTAAGTGTATACCTGCAATCACATTGCAGCTACAAACATCCAAATACTGAAAATATTCACACAGTTTAGCAAATAGATTGTAAAATTTTTAACTCCTGTAGCTAACAATTTATGGAACTAATTTCCTTTCACTTTAGCAGTTTCTGACTTTTGCAAGAAAGTATGATATACATTTTTAATTATCTAGCTTCAAAGGTGGCAAAGTTGTAAGCATAGAAATATTTTCAGAAATGTTCACATGTATAATAAATTGCTAATCTTTGAATCTAGAACTTCCCTGCCCCTCATCCACATTATTTGAAACTCAACATTCCTTTAGGGAATCATCCCAACAATAACATTGACCAAGTTATGACCAATTAAAGGAGTTTGGAAATTTCCACATCTTGTGAAATTTCACAAAATGTCACATAATTCTCAGAAATTAGGATTTGCTAATTTTGCCCAGCTTGAGTCAGATGGCCTGTCTTCAGAATTTTACAAGATACATGTATCTTACTTAGCTCCAGTATTGCAAGTAGTTGATGAAGATATTTTAGAATTGGGTGAGTTGCCCCAGTCAATGAGGACAGCTCTGTTAATCTTTCTTTTTTAAAAGGGTAATAAAGTGGACATAAAAGAATTGGAGAGCTCTGAGTCTTTTGAACTTGGACAAGAAAATACTGTCCAAAATGTTGGCAAAAATATTATCAGATATGGCAGTAATAGCCCTTGCCAATTCTTAGACTTGTGCCATTTAGCAGAGGAATATTAATGATGATTTGGTTATCTCAAGGGAATTGTGGGAGGGGGTACAAGGCACTGTCAGGGGTTTCCTTCTCTCTATTGACTAAGAGAATGCCTTCAATAGGGTTCTGCATGCCTTTCTGTCAATGGTTCTGTTATGATGTGGTATTCCTGGTCGGTAGATTGAA
This sequence comes from Neoceratodus forsteri, assembly GCA_016271365.2. Lineage (NCBI taxonomy): Eukaryota > Metazoa > Chordata > Ceratodontiformes > Ceratodontidae > Neoceratodus > Neoceratodus forsteri. Next base: position 325,958,289 of record CM057459.1, read on the forward strand.
TGGATTGTATGTCTGTACGAAAATGCGGTTTTGTTACCATATTTTAATTTTAAACAGGGTCCATTAGTGAGAATTAACACAGGGGTTGAATAAGGCTGTCCCTTAAGCTTGCTCTTATATGTTTTCACTTTAGATCCTTTTATTAGGCTTTTGCAACAAAATGAAGGTATAAGAGGTATCCAGTTAACACCAGATTCACCAGAAGTTAAAACAATGGCATACGTAGATGACCTCTGCATTGTTCTGATGGAACAAAGATTACAGTGTCTTGGTCCCCAAACACTCTGGATAAATGTTATATTTCAGCTGGAGCCATGCTTAACTTTAATAAAAGTTCAGGTATACCTATTGGTCAACCTGAAGACTATGCCATAGAAGATAGGATAGCAGGCATAAAGGTGACCACAGAACTCTGCCAATTCTGGGAGTGAGATGTGGTCTGGGTGACATGAGTCTTGAAAAGCAGAATGCCTGCATTCTAAAAGCTGAGAAAAAAATGGTATTTTGGAAAACTTCTGGATGTGCTGGATCAGCAGGTGGCGGGGAAATTGGTCAGGACAGCTGAAATGCAATTGTACCTAAAAGAAAAACAGCATTATTGGGGATTTTAAGACAGTGGAGTGACCAAATATATTCAATGGGAATACAGAATACAAGAGGAACCAGGTTGCACAAGTAAAAAAAGCAGTCAAAAGAAAAGCTGACAGTATCCCTTTAACCCATCTTTTTTTTTTTTTTACCACTCTATCACCTCCGGACACCAGAACTGTCTCAGGCCTCGACTCATCCCCCGCTCTACCACCTGCTGTGACCTCCACCTACCTCAAAGTCATCACACTCTCCCTCAGAGCCCCCTGGCCAAAGCCCCACCAGGAGATCGAAGGGGTGGAGGTAGAGATCCAGCGTTGGGTGTGTGGCAGGTGGACACTGTGGGGCCATCGCCTATCTGGGCCGGAGGTTTTTTTCCCTTATAGTGATTCCTCGCTCCCTTCCTCCCTCCCCCCTTGTGTGGTGCACCCCAGACGCCATGGCACATGGCAACCCTGCCAGCATCAGCCACACTGCTAGACATGCAGTCCAGGTTCTGCAGTGCCCCTGATCTCCACCGGGGCCGCTGGAATGCCAGACAACTCCCAGCCCTCCCCCCAGAGAGGAGAGCAGCCCAGCAGGCGCTCAATCCCCTCCCTTCCCTGCTGAATCCCGGCACCCGAGGTCGCTCCTGAACTCAGCTTGCCGGCATGACACAAGGTGTGGCGTCCAGCACCTCAACCCTCAGCACCACTTGGCCGGCCCTTTAACCCATCCTAACATCCAAGAGGCAGTATATCAATTATTACATTGATGTTATTTTGTTTTCTGCATGTATGAAAATCCTTTATTATGGTGGTAGAACTCTGAAATTTATATAAAAGACCTTTTCCAGCAGTTAAGAATAAGGAAAGTTAATGCAGATGACTTGTATTACCTAGGCTTCAGGGATCAACTCTTCCAATTAATTACACAAAGCATCTGCTAATGCTGGCTATTTCAGCAAAGAAATTGACAGAGTGAAAGCTGAAATGGCAACATTTCAGTAATATAACAGGGTCAAGTCCCTCAACGTGGAACATGAGTTTGGAACATAGAATTAACCTTTTGGAGATCTTTTCACTGTCTGTTAACATAGGGTAGACCATACGGTATTTTCATGGCCAGCAACACCAGATGAGAAAGTGCTTTCAGATACTGCAAATATATTATCTGTGGTGGAAGCTTATATCCAAAACATTTTTAAAGGAAAACTACACCCTCAAATCTTGTACATTTTATTTGTTTCCATGTCACTTTATATCTTGCCATAGTTCATCTTATATCACTTGTTTCCATGTCAACAGATAACTCTTTTTGTGTGGCTCTTAAAGATGCATGTGATTGCTTTAGTTTGTTCTCACACTTCATACTAGCCCTGTAACTATCCTGGGGTCTCCATTTGCAGGTTGTTGAAAGGGGCACTGTCAGCCTTGTCCCTCGTTTTATTGCCACAAAACAACAGTGTGCCTCTGTGGACACAGTGATCACATATGGTCCACAGAATACCCCCTATATATAACATAATCAAGAATTCTTACCAATTTTCTTAGTTTTCGCAATATTTACTTTCCCTCGGGTTTCCCCATAAAGTACGCATGTGCACGAGCAGAAGCAAGATGAGGCGCACATGCGGACACTGTCTTGAGCACATACATCGATTTGCACATGGCCATGATAAAAGTTAAACACAGCATGTATTTTCAAATGCTGCTACAGATCCGTTTTTAACTAAACGGCGCTGGAAAAGCAACCAAATACATTTGAAGGAGCTGCTGAAATCTTGCGCGTAACGCGGTGGATTTGTGCGTCTTTCTGCTTTCGCGATGCTTAGATTTCGCAGCTCCTTTCTAATGCTATTTAGTTTTTTTCCAGCGCCGTTTCAGTTAAAACGGGATCTGTAGTATACAGCATTTGAAAATACATGCTGCTTAACTTTTATTATGGCCATGTGCAAAATCGATGTATGTGCCAGCACAGTGTCCGAGTGTGCTTCTCATCTTGCTTCTGCTTCCGTGCACAGCGTATTTATGGGGAAACCGAGGGAAAGTAAATATTGCGAAAATTAAGAAAATTGGTAAGAATTCTTGATTATGTTATATATAGGGGGTATTCTGTGGACCATATGTGATCACTGTGTCCACAGAGGCACACTGTTGTTTTGTGGCAATAAAACGAGGGACAAGGCTGACAGTGCCCCTTGAAATCTCATTGCCCCTGAGAGCTGCATTAGCATATGAGAACATGATGTGTAACCCCCTCTTAGACTCCACAGTATGCCAGTCTGCTTAATTAGACTCAAAGAAAAAAGTTGCAGGAAGGTGTAAAATGCCACATGGTTTTTCCCCTTTAAACTGCATTCAATGTATGTGTTTCCAGAGAGTTTTTCAGGGTATTTGTTCTTTCAGCATAGAGATACACGGTATAAATGGGTGACATGACATCATGTTCTCATATGCTAATGCAGCTCTCAGAGACGGTGAGATTTTAACAACCATAAAATGGGGACGCCCAGGGTAGTCATAGGGGGCTACCACGAGCAGTGAAAACAAACTAAAGCAAACATGTATAGCCTTCTGCTACAGCAAAAAGTTTTCTGTTGACATGGAAACAAAATTGACATGATATGAGGGTGTAGTTTTTCTTCAGTGTAAATCCAGTGCTCGAGGAATCCCTGGAGATTATTTTTTTTTTGCTGGTAGGAACAGCCTTTATTTCAAAACAGGCTGCTATTGCTCTATTACTGTCAGTATCAGTGGCAGAAATAAAAGATATAATAGGAAACCTGAAATCTGGTCCCTCCCTTGGGATGGATGAAATCCCTAATGAATTCTATAAAACCTTTACCCATGTATTAGCATGTTTTTTGCAACATGGGAACATGAGTTTGGAACACAAAATTAACCTTTTGGAGAAGGCCAATGATTCTGTCCTTGGGACTCCTGCCTTCTGCTTGTGGAGACTGCCTCCCACTTGTCTTTGGACTGTCCATTTATAGTATTTCAGATTTTTGGACTCTGGTGGCTAGGAAGTGGGGGCAGCTTTTTGAGCCTTTTTTTACCATTACATTACCAGACATTGTTTCTGTGTCTTTTGCCCCCAGCCTGGAAAAACTAGTCCTCCAGCACCTTACAGATATTATTTACTTGTATTATAAACACAATATCTGGCAGGTTCCATGCCAATTGATACTACAGCAGAAATTGGTTTCACAGGAAACTCTACCTTCAATGATTGTACAGGTGATGCAACACTGTTTTTCTTATGAAATGGCTCCCTTGGAAAGAAACAACTGTTGGTGAACTGGAGCATTTCTGCACTGAAACTGAGTTTACCTTGAGGCACAGGAGCAAGTTCTGTAACTGCTTCTTTATGTTTTCTATTAGAAATGTACTGAGGTTTAGAAGAGTCTCTTGTGATTTATTTTGCTGTTGTGGTTTTTATTTTGTTGTTGTTGATTTTTTTTGATATCCTGTTTGTGTGACCCTCTCCCTTTTTTTGTTCATTATGCAATTTGATTTACTTGTCCAGTACTGTCATTTTGGGTTTCTACTTCATTTTTTGTTTTAATAAACTTCCCCTACTCTTCTTGAATAAGTGCCATGGGGTCTTTAACTTCCTCCTGGAGAGTGACCAGAGATTGTGACAGTGTCTCATACGAAGGATGTTGTGTGTGTGTGTGGGGGGGGGGGGGTTACAGATAATGCCCACTGTACTATATGAATGTTAGCCTAGCCTTCCAAATGCAAAGTGTACTATTACTACTACTACCACCATCTCACTTCTGTATTCTACAATTTGGAAAAGCACACCCTTATGAGGATACAGGCACAAATGTATAGGGCCTTCTGAGTTTCAGTCTCTACTGTCTTATGGTGTTGGCCACCTTTTGTTGCTTTCTTTCAGTGTTATAAAAGTCAGCATTTGGGGGGAGTGGCAAAATACTAAAAAGGAGTAACATGCTATGAGAGGCAAGTTACTTGCTCCTCTTGCCCTGTGCTCCTTTCCTAGCACAGCTGGCATAACCTTGCCCTTGTGGGTGCCTCAAATTGCTAGCAGGCTGCCACACTCTCTTTTTTAATTTGCTTGAGTATGTAAAGAGAAACCACAGCCCGTGAACTGTTAACTCTTGCTTCTGTTGTATGCCAGTGATTCCTTTCTCCTGATTCACTGGATATAGTACAGTATTCACTTCAGACACCCTTACATGGTAAGTGCTAATCTCTTGTGGTAGATATATTTTCCCTTTCTTTTAAATTTACGTTTTATACCCAATTTTTGCCTGGTTTTCTCCCCATCCCCGTGTCTCAGCTATGCGTGCGCAAGTGGAGGCATGCGCATGCCATGGTACCGGGGTGCCCTCCCTCTGCTTTGCCACCCACTTGCATTGCCCTTGGACCTCCACCCAGGGGCAGTAGAACTATGGTGGGTGACAGGGTTCCTTGAGGACAGCTGCTTTTTGGCTGCTCGATCCTGCTCTCTCCCTCCCCCCCGGCCAGCTCCTGATGACCCTGGCTCATTCTTGAACCTGGGTCGCCGGCATGACACGAGGTAAGGCATCCAGTGCCTCAGCACCACCAGGCTGGCCCTGGTAGATATCTTTTCTAATGTGCTCTGTAGAAACTGAGTCAATCTACACTGGTATTTATACTAAAAATCTGAAATTACTAGTTTATTAAAGAGGAATGTTCATGTCCCCTAAAACAAATGTGATGGGACCTAGAGATCCTGCTTAAAACATTTGCAGCATTAAATAATGTTGATGTCACTTGATTTTTTATTTTTTTTGTAATTGGTCTGAAGATGACATAAAACTCTGTGGAAAGATAAACAATTTAGAGGGGAACAACATCAAGGTGGAGGGTCAGTGAGCAGGCAAAGTCACCAAATGCCTACCTACTCCTCCCTCTGGATGGACCAGGTTTCTGATATGCTTCAATCACAACTTCAGTTTCAGCTGCTAGCACATCTGTGATGACTTGGGGGTTATTTAAGCAATAATGCATGACAGGGTATGTGTTGTGCTGGGATAATATCATGCCTCGGGTGGTTGGGCACGAGGCTGCAGGCCTGGTGTGTCCAACACCAAAGAAGTGACATTATCCCAACACGACACAGACCCTGGAGTGCATTATTGTTATTATACAATGGCTCATTTGTAAAACAAAGCAAAAATAAATAAATAGTGCTGATTTATTGTTTCAGCCAGTAGGTGGAGCTGCTGTGTTTTTGCTGTTGCTCTGCACTCCCTATAAGAACCTTTGTTAGTGCTGCAGTCTTTGTTATATGCCCTATTGCCTGGGTGTTTATGTTATGTTTTGTGGTGGTTTTCAGTTTCTGTTTCCCCGTGTTTCTGTTTGCCTGACTGGGTCTTCATGCTGCTGCCGGTTGGGAATCAGAGATTGGTGCTCCACCGCCCTCTGCTGTTATGAAGGCCCAGCCACTGCCTCAAGGATGGGGGTAGGGAGGTGGTATGGACAATGTTTCTCAGATGATGGTTTGATATGGTGGAGTTAAAAAGGAAAAAAAAAAAACAGAAGAAGGTTAGTTGAAGACTGAGCGAGCGTCAAGAAAGGAGCTGCGCGGTAACTGTTTAAACTTTCTACTGCTCGCTCACTGGTTCACGCCAGAGCCGAATGTAGTGTTGGCTTGATAGTAGCGGGGTTTGGCTTCAGTTTAGTTTAACTTGTGAAGGGGATGCAGGGCAGTGATGGAGGATGTGTGCTTCTTGAATGAAGAAAATAAATTCATGACAGCTTTTTTCTCTGGAAGCAAGTGGCTTTGGTGAACCACACGACCAGCAGTTACAAGCTTTGCGGTTCACTGAAGCTACTTGGTTCGGAGGAAAAAGAAAGCTACCATGAAAATTCAGTTTTTTTTCTATATGTGCTAAGTCTGGTTTAAGCTTCACTTTGTGGATGGAACTGGTGTTTGGGGGGTGAACTCCATTACAATAGCAGCTGGGATCGTCGGTAACTTTGGAGGGGATGCATGATTTGTGACACTGTCATGTGGTCACGTTTGTGCCTCGACTTCATACAGAGATGTTGTACTGTGATGACATCACTGTCCCAGGCACAAACTGACCAACCACAGCTCAGGGATTCTTTTTGTCATTGTATAATATGCAGCAACACTGCAAACTGTCCAAATATCAGGTCTAGCAACAGCCAGCAAGCTGGTAGGGCTCTGGTCCAGCTCTTGATCAAATTCTCCAGGATCCTATGCAAGTACCTGCTTTGAAACATTGTCCCAGGTGTACAAATATAAGTCTGCATGCAGTCAGGACACCTTGATACAACGGGTCAACTCCCAACAGGAGGGTGAAATCATCCAAGGCACACAGGTACCAGTGGGGTGACTGGCACATGCTTGGAGGTAATCATGCACTAGACCCAAGGTTCAAAAAGCTGCAGTAAGAGATGAAAGCCAGATCCCGTCAGATATACAGGTTGATTAGCTCTTGAATCAATATCAGATTTATTGTATTAATAATTTAGCACTTTTTCTAGATCAGCAAAAATAGTGACAATTAAAGGGCAGTGAACATTACCTGTAGTACAGTATTTAATGCAGAGAGTCTGCACACAAAATCAGCAGAATTAATTGTCCCATGCACACCGTCTGGTGAGAGTGTAGAATACTGGGTATGTTTAGGATCTACTCTATTAGCGTAGATCTCATGTTACGCTATTTGGTATAGTCACCCGTTTCTTTTCTTTTTATTAGTTTATTTGGGTTGGGGTTCTCCCCCACACCACCCTGCAAAAAAAAAAAAAAAAAAAAAAAAAAGGGGGGGGGGTGAAGCTTCCCAGCTTAAATAAACTGACAACCAAGTATCATACGTGACCAAAGCAGCACTGTATTCAGGAAGCATTTATGGCAAGCTTCCTAGGTGTACCTGGTATTCTACACTATCGCCCACTGTCCATATGGACCATCCCAGCAGGATAAATAATATCCACTGAATACATCAGGTCATTTGGGTTAAAATCAGACAGTACCAAGGGATGTTCAGTCGCTTCAGCTGCAGTTCCAGACCAAGGATACAGTGGCCCCATCTCAGAGGGATCTGGGTCTCATAGACCTGCCAAGTGCCCTAACTGTTCCAAAAACACTACTTCTTCAAGGTCACAGAAATGCAGGCACTAGTCTGCTGGAGAGCAGCACTGCTTTGCACCTGCAATTCATGTGCTGATTGCACTGCCAACTTATGGAAATTTCTTCTCTTCAACAACCAATTAAAGCACAGAAAAATCGTGGACGAGACCCACATTGTGAAAACCCTCATTGTAGCCTCCTGCATAATTTATTTATTTATTTGAATTTTGATGACCGGGTTGGCCCACTGGGATGTACTGTCCCTTTTTGAGGGATGACCCTGGGGATGAATCTTTTGAAGAACAAAGAATTATGATCCTATACATCAGTCATCTAGTACAGAAATGTATGATTACAGTGGCAATAAGAAATCCCGATGAGGACAAGGAATAATGATCCTATCCACTGTGCTTTTGGTGAAGGGGAGCAGGCCATAGCCTTAGGATGACTCCCATGTCTAGTGGTATAGGGATGGTGTCTCTCACCAGGAGCCACCCTTTACAAAACATTCTGCTTCTGGCCGCCATTCTGCCCATCATGTGATTGCTAGGGCACCCCCTATAACTGTCCCTGTGCCACCCCAGTGGAGCCGCACTCCACTTCTCTCACCACCTGCAGCAAAAAACAATGAGACACAGGGCACTACATAGAGGATTCCTTGCAAAAACAACAGTTTGTTTACACTGAGCATACACAGTTCAGATGAAGCTGAGGAGTTACCCAGCCATAGTTCTGACTGCGGCACTTGATGAGGGCCCAGAAAAATTATTATTTACAAGTTTTCAGCCAAAAAGCAGCAGGAACCAAATTTATCAGCATCAAACATATATTACAAGTTATTTATCCGCATTGCAGTTGCATGAGAAATGGGTTTACATGCAGGATTGACCTGCACCCCAGATACAGAGGCAGTTGGCTTCTCTAACAACAGGATGTGGGATATACCTTCCTGAGTAGCACAGCACAGCCCAGCACCAGGGCCTGGGTATCAACAAAATGAGGTAGAGTGAGCTCAGTGTATCTTACCCTACCCCCTAGTATTGATGTTTCAGTGGTGTCATCTGATTAAAGCACAACAGATCCAGTCCTTACTCCCCACTTGGGAGCATGGAAGTCACAGAGGAAACCATAGGTCACTCTTCTGGACCCTGGGACATGTACCAGGACCATCATCATTGTGAGTGAAATATCAACAGGCCCTCGCTGTCTCAAACACAAACCCCTGCCAGGACACAAACTTCCACAGAACCATTGTTGAGGGAGCCAGTGCCACACTGGATCCAGGACCCTGACACCATCCCAAGCCCGTGTGCCCCCTCTGGTAGTTCACAGCTGGAGCACATGCCCCCCATAGCCCTGAGAGAGCTCAAGGAGCCACAAGCCATAAATCCTCCGGAACAACACCAGACGTCCAGAGCCCCATAATTATACTCCCATTAGCAGGCAGACAGAAAGCCCAGGAAAGTGCAGGAGCCAGTGAGTACAAAATATACTCAGCAATTGGCAGCTTCTGGTTGGGGACCTAAAACAGTAAACAGGAAACATTTAACTGCATTTCTTGCAGGGGTTAGAATATTAACCCTTAGTGCATAAATAAGGCAGAATGGATTGCAAAGTAACCCCTACCCTACAATAGGAGGTACCAGAATAATATCATCAGTGGAGTCATAATAAAGCATTTAAAAGAGGAAGAAGGACTTAGGGGTCATAAGAAACAGCAGTTTGAAATCCTTTTCTCAGTGCAGGACAGCACATGGGAAAATGAATAGGATGGTGGGATGTATAAGGCAGAGTTTCACCAGTCGAAACCAAGAGATGATATTGCTACCGTACAGGTTGTTGATTAGGTCACACTTGGGAGTACTGCGTGCAGTTTTGGAATCCTCATCTAAAAAAGGATAAGAACAAGATCGAAACTACTCAGCGGAAGGCAACAAGAATTATCCAGGGCAGCAATGTAGGACCTATCAGGAAATATTAGACACATAGAAACATATAAAGTGACGGCACATGGGGACCAAAGATCCATCTAGTCTGCCCTTGAGCCCAACCCCCCTTCTTAGAATTTCCTAGCCTAAACATGTTCTCATTAGACGAGAGGACAGAGAGGGGAACATGACAGAAACCTGCAAATGTATGCAGGGACACAACAGGGCAGACTCCTTGGATTTACTGAAATTAAGGTGTAACACAGCCACAAGGGGCCAAAAAAATCAAACAGGTGGGGGGAAACATCAAGGAGGACTTAAAGAAATATTTTACAGACAGGGCGTTTGATAGGTGGAACAATCTATCCACTACCCAGTACTGGGATTAATGCTATAACTATCTCTGGATTAAAAGCTTAATGGGATAAGTACAAGGGGGTAATTAGAAGTAAAATGAATGGGAGGGGGTTCTGGGAGCTCTAAAAAAATGAAAGACTTCTAGTTAGGAACACATGGCAGACTGGATGAACTATTAGTCTTTTTCTGTCCTGTACCATTTATGTATCTACAAAATAGACTTCTATATCTGGTTGATCCTGCAGATCCCTACTTGTCATGACAGTTCCCAGGGATCCCTGCAGCTGAGACTCTGATGACACAGGCAATGGGTTCAGCCATGGGGCTCATCTGTGTGCCTGTACACATGTCTCTTAACTTTTAATAACTGTAGCTCATTTCATTTTCATTTTATTGTTTATACTGGAAAGACACGTGAGCAAAATTGCCCATTTTCACATGCGTCCAGTGAACTGCAGCTCAATGCTGTGCTGACACTGCCAATATCAATGTTGTTTCTAGAGGTTGGGAAGCAAGATATAAGCAATGTAAGGGTTAAAATGCACTATGATACTTAATTAAAAACTAAAAGAGATATGCAGGCACACAAATGACTCCCACTGCTCACTTAATACGAGGTTCAGCCACTGAAGTCCCTGGGATCTGTCACGTTGGGCAGGAGTTCACGTGATCAGCCAGATATAAAAGCAAATACACAACAAGTAAGTGACATAACAATTACTTAATGTTGCAAAATTTCTTAATCAGGTCCCCTAGGTCCCAGCACATCGGTTAATGGGACATGAACATTCCCCTTTAAGAAATAGAATTGTACATGCTTAATATGCTTTATGTGAGTGAATATGAAAGGCACTTGCTTTACAGAGTACCAAATGCATTCAAATATAGCTTACGCGCAAGTAGAGAAAAAGGGTTTTATTAAACCTATCTTTGCTGACCCAGCCTCCTGCCTTTTCAGTTTCTCAAATCTCCCTTCTTCCTGAGTTTCTCTCCAAATCTCTACTAGTGCTGCTCAGATAGCCCCAGTTCCAATCTGATCAAGAACCCAATGGATTACTTTAAAATCCAGTTCAGATCCAGTTTCAATCTTTTTGAAATTCAGACAATTTTATCTGATCAGGTTTTCCTGATCTGATAAACTTACAGTATCTGATAATTCAATGTCAAAAAAGCAAAACATATATGAATAAAAAGCCCCCACCCCTACTGATGTAACCCCCCTGCAAATGGGGGTTCCCAAAAGACTTCCAGGAGCTTGCTTGAATGCTCCAAGCCTGAATGGTGTTTGGCATTTAAGCCATTTATCAGTGAGTGTTTTTAGAACCTCTGGTACTGTCTCTTTAAGAGCTGTCTGCTTGCAGACATAATTAGTTTGTATGGGGGACTGTGTGTTTCTTTGATTGAGTACCACTCAAGCTGCTGCCAATTCACTTCATTTTGCAGTCACTAGGGTGCAAAGGAACCTATCTGAAAGATGTAACTGTTTGCCAGAAATTATTTAGAGTAATAATGAAATTACAGTTTGTCTAACCTGCTTTCTTTGCAGTCAGAACTGTGTCTGCTAGTTCCCATTCTAGTTTTGAACTGCTGAACTGGACCAATCAGTGTGGGGTAGCTAGCTCTAAAATGGTGCCTTGGCCGAATCAGAACTTGGACTCATAATCTGAGCCAGCCACAAGAGGATTGTATGAGCAGTGACTCTGGGAGATGTAGTTTAGACTTCAGCACCTTTTGGACCAACAGCAGCAGTCTATTGTGAGTGACAGCCAATCCAGTCAAGAACTGGGAGGAACTCAAAGGAAGTGCCAGTTTTGTCGGTTGGAGTTTCAGTTGAGCTTTGGCAGTGAAGAAGGAAGGAGCCCTGTGCTTTTTCAGTGTGCAGTTTTAGTCAAAAAACGTGTGTAAGGCCCAAGTTCGGTCTGCAGCTTGTGTAACAGCTTGTTAGGACTGAATCTGTCCTGTGAAAAGAATCAAAGGATCTCTGAAGAGTAGAAACCAGGCTCACCCTGTAGAAGACTGGAAGAATTGCTGAAAATTGCACGGGTCTGTCAGGAACTGAATCTGCTGTGTGTTCTCCCGGTATTGTGCAGTAATTGCGATCGGGATACAGATGCAGCCTGCCTGGTATAGTGCTTTCTTTATATGGATGTGTGAAGAGGTTTGTACCTCAAGTGAGCCCTGCTGACATTGAAGGACCCTATCTTATTTGGAGGTCGTGAGTACTAATTCAGGGTTGCTCCTGTTGAATTGCCACATTAAATCCAAATGGAATTACTGTACTGCTGACTGTTTAATTCTCCTTTTCTGTGTGAAAGGGCCCCTACCAGCTGCCACGGTTTGGACTAGCCACTAGGGCTTGGGTACCCAGGACAGTAACTGATAGGGATAGGCCTGTGCACAGAGCCATAGGTAGATTATTAGAGTGATAAGCTAATTAACCTGATTTCCCCTGTCCTTGTTATATCCCCTAAATAAATCAGAGCTGCTTGTTTCAGCAAAGTTATACTGCCTGAGGTATTTGTCTATGTTAAAGTACTGTGCTGTGATTGTTGCGCTGTATCTAATTTCACAGGAGGTCCCAGTGCGGAACCAGACCTGGGGGTAAGTGTATACTGTGAAGGTAATTCTGATATATTGTGTGGGCCACTAGTGGGAAGAAAGGGGTTGCAGTGTCCCAGAGGGCTGTGACCAAGTTAGTTTAACTATTGCAAACCCTGACCTCTGGGTGGAGGCACCCGCCATTGGATCCAGGCCCTCAACCTGTTAGTGGCAAATCAGGCAGGGGTAGTAGCCCTGGGATAGCGCCATCTAGGGGTTACATCTTGGAGGCTCACCGCTGGGATTGTGTGTCCTCTAGTGGCCATATTTACGAACCACTGTTAAGAAAAAAATGGGTACCCCGACAGAAGTGGCTGTGCAACGGCTGGTGGAGTGGTGTACTGGGGAGGAGATCGACCCCCAAAATGCTATGCTTATCCTGGACATCCCCCTGGGTATCAATACGGACACTGTGCAGGGAGTACTTTCCAAGGTGGAAGGTTTACAAAACCCTGTGGTGGTGGGTCGGCATGCTAATCTGCTCACCCACACTTTCCTGGCCCTAGTAGAGTTTAAGGATCCCATAGATAGCTCCAAAGTGCCACAGACCATTACCCCAGAGGGAGCCCTCACTGCTTGGAGAGTGATAACTAAGGACAGTAAAGACCCGGGGGGGAATCAGCCCCCACCACTATCTGAAACTTTTGAGGAGAAATTTGCTGAATGGTTGCTGGGAGAGGGGAAAACTGTGGAGGACTTGAAGAAACTATTCTTGCCACCTGGGGGTGTTCCTCCCCCAACACCCTCTCCTGCTCCAGTGCCCGTAATGGTGGCTGAACCAATGCAGACTCCTATTTCTGCACCTGCCATTAGTCACGACTCTTACCGAAGGTTGAGGATCTTCTCTGGCACCCTCCCCACCCCCCAAGGGGAGGATGACTGGGAGACCTGGATAGACTTTGTTGCCCCCCAAGTGCTAGAATGGCAATGCTCGGAAGGTGAAAAGCGAAAGAGGGTTAGTGAGAGCCTCCGAGGTCCTGCCCTGGCTACCATCCATGCTAAACGGGCCAGTAACCCTGAAGCGACTGCACAGGCCTATCTTGAGGCCTTGGAGAATGTGTATGGGAGCCCAGATTCTGATGAGGACCTATGGTGGAGAGTAAGAGATGCACAACAGTACCAAGGGAGTTGTTGTCTGTGTATGTATCTCGGCTGGAAAAATTGTTGCAAGAATGCCTCAGAAAAGGTAGTTTGCCAGCGATTGAACTGGACCGAACCAGGCTGGACAGGATCCTTAAGTCTGCCCCTTCTCAGAACTGCTGTTGCTTCAGTTCGCCTGGCAGATCGACTGGAATCCCCACCCTCCTATGATGAGTTAATGAGAGAAATTCGAGGAGTTGAGAAAGAGCGACCTCGGGAGGACCTGCACCAATAGCTGCGGCTACGACCCGAGTGACTGAGGCGACCCATCAAGTGAAGTTCAGGGCAGAGGTTGGCAGTCAATGAGTGCTCTGACAAGGAAAAAGATATGTCACAATGGGGGCGAACTGTTGAGAGAATCCAGAATTCAAAAACAGTCCCTTTATGAAGGCCACGCCTGCAAAGTACAGGCCCTGACCTATATTCGACTGCATCTCTGTATGGGGTGGGGGTACCACCCATGTATCTCCTGCTGATAACAGCTCGAACTCGATTCCTTGATCATGGAAGTGGAGAACTGACGAGATGTCTCCAAATGCTTATCACGCCGCAGACAGAGATGGCACCAAGGTTTCCAGTTAGTAATACCCCGCCCTGGCTCCCAGTGTGGTGCCTCGGCCAGCTCAAACTCCAGAAAGTATGTTTTGCTATAATTGTGGGAAAGATGGGCACATGAAAAGGAATGCCAGTCCCCAAAAGACACTGACAAAGTTGCATATAGGCTACAAGGAGAGCTTGGAGAAGAAATCAGTGGTTAAGAGGTGCACGACATGATCCCAGTGAGGGCACCAAAATGCTAATTCACGTCCTTTTGTGGCAAGGTCAGTTGCCCAGGCCCCCACTCACGCCTCTCAGACTGGTCCAGAATAGTGGGTCCCTCCATGGAGACCATGTAAAGGTGAACGGAGTGTCTACAAGAGCTATATTAGACAGTGGCTCCCAAGTGACAATTATGTTCCAAGATTGTATCAGAAGCATTTGTCAGACGTAATCTTACAACCATTAGAAGGACTGCATGTATGGGGGTTAAGTGAGAAGGCCTACCCCTATTCCGGTATATCCGAATTTGGCTGTCTTTCCCCACCTCCGTGGCTGGAGTGGCGAACAAGTAGAGACCCTAGCCTTAGTGTGTCCCCCACTGGACTGTATGATGGTGTCCCTTTGTTGATTGGAACAAATGCTCATATGTTCGGAAGGCTGGCACAGTTGTGTTATGAAAACAGGGTCAAGGACTAGTAGAGCTTTAGAGTTCCGGCTTTAATTAAGAAGGCCTATGAGGCACAGAGAGATGCTGAAAACAGAACCAGAGGAACCGGTCGGAATTGTATGGAAGAAGGATCCTGAGTCTCTGATCCTGGCGCCAATGCCCAGTGTACCTTACAGGGAGAGGTCCGTATCAGAAAGGATGTTAAGAATAAAATATTAATGTTGGATGCACCAGGCGATGGAAAATTGCCAGAGGGACTGCTGGTCAAGCCTAGTATTTTGCCCGCTAGAGCCCATGCTTATGCCAGAAGGGTAATGGTCCAAGTTCATAATGTGTCTGAAAGAGACATTCGAGTAAACAGAGGTTGCATCCTGGCTAATGTGCATTGTGCAGACACTGCAGTGCTACCCAGCAGCAAGAGTTCAAGGAAGAATGACAGAGTAGCGCCTGACTTGTTTGATTTGCGACTCTCGCTGCCAGCTGAATGGAAAGTGAAGATCAGTGAAGCTTGCCCAGAGAGACCAGGTGTTTTCTTTAAAGGAATGGGATGTAGGATGCGTGCAGGGCTGAGCACAATATCCGGCTGCATGACGAAAGACCATTTAGTGAGAGGTCTCGGCGCCTGGCACCTGCTGACATAGATGATGTGAGGCGGCATCTGCAAGAGATGTTAGCTGCTGGTGTAATACAAGAATCCAGAAGCCCTTATGCTTCCCCATTGTGGTAGTGAGGAAAAGAATGGAACAGTAAGGATGTGTGTGGATTATCGCACCTTAAACCGCGGACTATCCTGATCAGTACAATGCCCGCATTCAGGATGCTTTGGACTGCCTAAACGGGAGCAAGTGGTTCTCTGTGCTGGATCTCCGCAGTGGGTACTATCAGATCCCGATGGCCCCAGAGGACCGTGAAAAGACAGCCTTTATCTGTCCGCTTGGCTTCTATGAATTCATGAGGATGCCTCAAGGGATTTCAGGTGCCCCAGCCACTTTTCAACGATTGATGGAGCGTGCAGTGGGGGACATGAACTTACTAGAGTGCCTGGTATACCTAGATGATGTTATTGTGTTTGGCAGCTCACTGGAGGAACATGAGAGCAGATTATTTAAGGTATTGGACCGACTGGAGGACTTTGGCCTTAAACTGTCCATTGATAAGTGTCAATTCTTTCAAACATCAGTAAAGTATGTGGGACACATAGTATCCACCGAGGGAATAGAGACCGACCCAAGTAAAGTTGAGGCCTTGACCACCTGGCCACAGCCCAAAATCTAAAAGAACTGCAAAGATTCCTGGGATTCTGTGGTTATTATCGGCGCTTCATCAAGGACTATTCAAGAGTGATCCGCCCTTTACTTAACCTTACTCAAGGGTATCCCCAACCCACAAAAATACCAAAAGTCAGCGCCTCAAGACTGAAAGAGTGTATTTTCATCCGAGTGAAGTATTTGGGGCCCGCTGGACTCCTGATTGTGAGACTGCTTTTCATGAGATCATATATCAACTTACCCATGCTCCAGTGCTGGCCTATGCCGATCCAAGAAAACCTTCGTACTGCACACTGATGCTAGCTTGCAAGGGTTGGGGGCTGTGTTGTACCAAGAGCACGAGAATGGCCGAGACCAGTGGCCTTTGCCAGTAGAAGCCTGACCCCATCCGAAAGAACTATCCTGTACATAAGTTAGAGTTCCTAGCTTTGAAGTGGGCTATTTTGACCAATTCCATGAGCACTTGTATGGGGCTAAAATACTAGTAAAACTGACAATAATCCTTTGACCTATGTGCAGACCTCAGCTAAGTTGGATGCCACTGGCCATAGGTAGCTTTCTGCATTATCTACATATGACTATGCTCTCGAATACGAGCAGGTCTGAACCACATAGATGCTGATGCTCTCTCCGGAGGCCTGTTCCCCAGAATGGATTGGGTCCGATTGGCAGAACCTGACATTCGGCACTCTGCCGGAAGTTTGACAGGGAGGAACAAATGTCCACAGGACGCAGTGGACTGCATGGTGGATTGCTTGGGAGCCTCTGAGAATTGCATACCTGCTGCTTATTGCCACTTTTCTGCAATAGACATTGGTGCACTGCCTCAGCTGGACAATGACAGTATTCGCGGGCTCAATCCCGCGATCCCATGATCAAAGCAGCTTTAGAAGCCCTCTATGCAGGAAAAGATGTGTCCAATTACGCTCCACTGATTTGAGAACTGCACTGTTATACAAAGAAGGTCCTAAGTTGAAACTGATCAATAAACTGTTATACAGAGAAACAGTAGACAGAGGGGACAAGTAGACAAACAACAACTAGTGCTGCCCACTGCCTTTCGAGACTCAGTACTGAGGTCCTTGCACAACCACATGGGGCACCTTGGTATAGACAGAACACTTGACTTGGTGAGATCCAGATTCTATTGGCCTAAGATGGGGGCTGATGTGGAGCAACACATTCGAACTTGTAGTCGCTGCTTACAGAGGAAAGCTTGCCCCAGAGGGCTGCCCCCTTGTTAACATCACCACCAGTGCACCCATGGAGCTGGTCTGTATTGATTTTCTAAGTTTGAGTCAGATCAAAGAAATATCAGTAATGTGCTGGTGGTCACTGACCATTTCACGAGATATGCCCAAGCTTTCCCCACCAAAGACCAGAAAGCATCCACTGTGGCCAAAGTACTTGTAGAAAACTTTTTTGTTCACTATGGGGCTCCACAAAGAATCCATTCTGATCAAGGGAGAGACTTTGAGAGTCGTCTGATCAAAGAGATGCTTTCTCTGTGGGGAGTGCGAAAGTCCAGAACCACTCCTTACCACCCCCAGGGGGACCCACAGCCTGAACGTTTCAACCGCACTTTGCTAGATATGCTAGGCACCCTGCACCCAAAGGACAAGCCTAGATGGAGCCAACAAATTAGCACCCTGGTACATGCTTATAACTGCACCAAAAGTGATGCCACTGGATTCTCCCCTACCGCCTGATGTTTGGAAGAGAAGCTCGACTACCAGTAGATGTGTGTTTGGGGTCTCTCTGATGGGGTTCAAGCTGACAACTATTTACAGTATGTGCAAAAGTTAAAGGCCCAGCTAACTCATGCGTACCAACTGGCTCAAACCATGGCTGCCAAAGAAATCTGGCCAACAAAGAAAGTTATGATAAAAAGGTGAAAGCACAGGAACTCCAGGAGGAGATCGGGTATTGCTAAGAAATCTGGGATTGCATGGCAAGCACAAGATTGCTGACAGATGGCACCATCTCCCTCACATTGTAGTGGGCAAACTAGATGATCTGCCAGTGTACAAAGTAAGGCCTGAGAATAATTCAAAAGATGTAAAACAATGCATAGAAATCATTTACTGCCCATTGGACAAATCTTAATTGAGTCTGAGCCCTAGAAGATGCCCCTCTGGACCAGTGACTAGAGCTGCTGCTAAGAAAAGATCAAGAAAGTCTGCACCTACAGAAGCAAAGTTAAGTGTTCCCTCCACAAGTCCCAGTTGAGCATGACTGTCAGTCCATATCGGAAGAAAGTGAGAGTGACTTTGAATACTATCCTTCTTCGAACTGAGTCAATTGTTTCGGGCAATCCCTAGTCAATACTGGAGACAAAGCTGGGCCTTCTGGACTGTCTAAGCCCCTAGCTTCATCCCTGGAGCCAATGCTCCCAGAAAGTGAAGTGCAAAGCATCAGATCAGATGAAATGGAATCATTGTGCATGGTTGAACTGTTTGAGCTTTCAGGGAGAAAATGATAGATTGGGGCAGACTGGTGATACACCGAACAAGAAGAGTATTTTGAGTGCCCTGACAGTCCACTGCCAGTGTCCGAAAGCTCTCCATGCAGCCAAATGTTGTGGACTCAGAAACTGTAACTCCTGGAGCTGAAAGTGCCCCAAGTTCTAGCCTCTCTACCCCCATGGAGACTCTCCTGACAAGTGTGGACAATGCTGAAAATGAGGCTCAGAGTGCAGAGACTGTAACAGTTCCCGTAGAAAGACTGGTCGAGCTGTAAAGCCTGTGGTGCACCTCAGTTATGATTCCCTTGGGAGGCCTGTGGATTTGCCTCTCAATGTTGTCCATAAAGGAGTGTATGTGTCCCCGAGCTCATTGCCCAAACTGGCGTCAGTGCTAACTCCAAGTTACTTGTGTTGCCCTCTAGTGGTGCCCTTGCCCGTCAAGCGCAAGGTAACTGATAGGAAGGGCCCCTCTCTTCAGGTTTCATGTACAGAGGTAATAACTTGAGTTATGGTACAATGTGTATGTAATACTGTGTAAAGAGTGACGTACTGCAATGTTTCAGAAATGTGTTCTTGGTAAAATGATATATTGACTGATGATTACATGTGCGAGCCTAATGCAAATGTGTGTGGTTGCAGTTGAAACTTATGAAATTGCCTTGTGACGATCAAGCTTTCCCAAACAGGAAGGTGTAACCCCCTGCAAATGGGGTTCCCAAAGACTTCCAGGAGCTTGCTTGAATGCTCCAAGCCTGAATGGTGTTTGGCATTTAAGCCATTTATCAGTGAGTGTTTTTAGAACCTCTGGTACTGTCTCTTTAAGAGCTGTCTGCTTGCAGACATAATTAGTTGTATGGGGACTGTGTGTTTCTTTGATTGAGTACCACCTAGCTGCTGCCAATTCACTTCATTTTGCAGTCACTAGGAGTGCAAAGGAACCTATCTGAAAGATGTAACTGTTTGTCAGAAATTATTTAGAGTAATAATGAAATTACAGTTTCTAACCTGCTTTCTTTGCAGTCAGAACTGTGTCTGCTAGTTCCCATTCTAGTTTTGAACTGCTGAACTGGACCAATCAGTGTGGGGTAAGCTAGCTCTAAAATGGTGCCTTGACGAATCAGAACTTGACTCATAATCTGAGCCAGCCACAAGAGGATTGTATGAGCAGTGACTCTGGGAGATGTAGTTTAGACTTCAGCACCTTTTTGACCAACAGCAGCAGTCTATTGTGAGGACAGCCAATCCAGTCAAGAACTGGGAGGAACTCAAAGGAAGTGCCCGGTTTTGTCGGTTGGAGTTTCAGTTGAGCTTTGGCAGTGAAGAAGGAGCCCTGTGCTTTTTCAGTGTGCAGTTTTAGTCAAAAACGTGTGTGGCCCAGAGTTCCGGTCTGCAGCTTGTGTAACAGCTTGTTAGGACTGAATCCGTCCTGTGAAAAGAATCAAAGGATCTCTGAAGAGTAGAAACCAGGCTCACCCTGTAGAAGACTGGAAGAATTGCTGAAAATTGCACTCGGTCTGTCAGGAACTGAATCTGCTGTGTTCTCCGGGTATTGTGCAG
The DNA here is from genome assembly GCA_016271365.2 of Neoceratodus forsteri. Taxonomy (NCBI): domain Eukaryota; kingdom Metazoa; phylum Chordata; order Ceratodontiformes; family Ceratodontidae; genus Neoceratodus; species Neoceratodus forsteri. The sequence goes on from CM057459.1 coordinate 325,978,476, forward strand.
TAATTGCGATCGGGATACAGATGCAGCCTGCCTGGTATAGTGCTTTCTTTATATGGATGTGTGAAGAGGTTTGTGTACCTCAAGTGAGCCCTGCTGACATTGAAGGACCCTATCTTATTTGGAGGTCGGTGAGTACTAATTCAGGGTTGCTCCCTGTTGAATTGCCACATTAAATCCAAATGGAATTACTGTACTGCTGACTGTTTAATTCTCCTTTCTCTGTGTGAAAGGGCCCTACCAGCTGCCACGGTTTGGACTAGCCACTAGGGCTTGGGTACCCAGGGACAGTAACTGATAGGGATAGGCCTGTGCACAGAGCCATAGGTAGATTATTAGAGTGATAAGCTAATTAACCTGATTTCCCTGTCCTTGTTATATCCCCTAAATAAATCAGAGCTGCTTGTTTCAGCAAAGTTATACTGCCTGAGGTATTTGTCTATGTTAAAGTACTGTACTTGATTGTTGCACTGTATCTCATTTCACAGGAGGTCCCAGTGCCGGAACCAGACCTGGGGGTAAGTGTATACTGTGAAGGTAATTCTGATATATTGTGGGCCACTAGTGGGAAGAAAGGGGGGTTGCAGTGTCCCAGAGGGCTGTGACCAAGTTAGTTTAACTATTGCAAACCCTGACCTCTGGGTGGAGGCACCCGCCATTGGATCCAGGCCCCTCAACCTGTTAGTGGCAAATCAGGCAGGGGTAGTAGCCCCTGGGATAGCGCCATCTAGGGGTTACACTGATATCAGAAAAAAATAGAAAGCCACCCTCACCCTCCCAGCATGTGTTCAGGTAATAACACTGTTGCTGTGGGCTCTCTTGGCCCCTTATGAGAACAATCTGTGTTTGCTTTGTAATAGTCACTCCCAGTCCCCTCCCAACCTGTTCTAAACAGATGGGGCCCATTGGTCAGTCAACGAGCCCAAGGAACTGAGGAAGCTCCGGGAGGGTTGGATTATCAGGGTGCCTGACTGCCTGCCACTGACCAATGAAGCACTGCTGTGCTGCTCTGACTGGGAGTCACAACTCTCACATAGCTTCATGGCTGTCTAACTTGGTCTAACAGTAGCATAGTGTAGCTGACCTCTGACCTGGCACCATGCCGGGTCAGAGGTCAGCCATACTATGTTGCGGCTAGACTGAGTCAGCCATGAGTCTATGTGGGAGTCAGGGCCAGTTACAGTGATTTCTTGATGTATTCCATTGGTCAATGGGACTTGTAATTTGTGGAGGGACAATTTGAACTGCACCAGCAAGAGACAGCCAGTAGCTTCTATTGATACTTAATTTGCTTACCTGTACAGGGTTCCCAGGGACCAAACACAATAGAAGAGTGGAATTCTTAATAGGTGTATTGAGACAGGAAGGAAGGAGTGCTTCTGGGTTGTAAGGCACCAGGAAGTATAAAAGGGGAACTATCTACGAGCAGGGGCAAGTTGTGCAAGGTAAGTCATGCCACTCATTAAAGTACCATGAATGCAAGTGTCTGGACTTACTACAAAGAAGGACTTGAGGAGGAAGAGGGGCAGGGAAAAGAAACAGTTAAGGACTGCCTTCTCACTAATTTCCAATACAAACACACACACACACACACACACACACACACTAAGGTATACTCTCCATTCACATATGTAGCACTGGGAAGAGGTTAGGAGGTTGCAGTTAGTCAGCTGTTGGGGTTGTGGTTCGGTCACTTTCGAGAGGGAGTTCTAGGAGGCTGGTGTGTGCCCAGTTTGTAGGAGATGCACGGCCCTGAGCATGGACTTAGTTGCCTTCAGGGCTAAAATTTAGTATCCAAAAAATAATTTATCATGGGGACCACTGGGTGCTGCATGCCGATTACCTCAGTGTGCACCATGTATACATACTGGATGGACTGCAGTGAGGGGTGGGCCAAGAGTGGAACCAACGTGGTGGAAAATGTAGAGGTACAAACTCAGAAATGATTTATGCCACTGGCTGAATTCGTTCAGGAGACCTGCTCTACACAGAAGCATACGTTGTTACCCCTGAGGGAGAGCTCTGTTCGGCAAGGATGTACCAGAAGGAAGGGGGTCGGGCAAATTCAGGAAGAAAATGAAGCAGATCACAGGAGTAGGGGACTCTATAATTAGTGGAATGGGGAGACTGGTGTTCCACTCTGGCTGTGTCTCCCAGGGGCGATTGCAGAAGGCATAACCCCAGCGGGGGTGCAGGCATCGTGCTACTCCTTAGTAGTAAGCCGCAGCATAGAGGAGGTAAAGGTCAGCTTTAGGGAGCAAGGAGGTAAACTGAGGTTGATAGATACAGTAGCCTTCTCGAAGGTGCTACCCATGCCACATGCAGGACAGAGTAGAAAGGATATCATCAAAAAGTTTAACAGGTGGCTAAACGGTTGATGCTAAGCTGAAGGGTTCCAGTTTTGGGGAAACTGGGAATTCCTATGAGGCTGTTTGCAAAGGATTGTCTACATCTAAAAGTGTGGGGGGAGGAGGGGCAAGCGCATGAGGGCAGAAACTAGATGTAACAATCAGTAAGATTTTAAACCAGTATTTATTCTTCTGTCATATTCAGTCTCTGCTCTCTATATCCTACAAAAAACTTGGAGCCCTCTACAGAGTAATCAATTGCCATTCCCAAGGTATGAGAAAGTACCAAGCTGAGTGTATGCTCTTACCCTTAATTGACTATAGAAACAGGGGTTAAATTGGGCAGGAACCCACAGGAACTCAGTTCCACCACCTCTTAAAACACTGTGTGACAGTTCTGCCACCTCTGTCATCTACCACTTCTGTCATTGTACTCCATTGATTACTATAGGAGAGCTCTACCACCTGGAAATGACAGTTCCGCCACATAGAAATCTAGAAATAAGAGTTCTCCTACCTAAATATTTCCAGTTTAACCACTGTATAGAAATATCATCTACACCACTGCTCTAAAACAAACCCTATCAAAACTGGATACCTTGTTCAACATCCTCTGCCACTTCATTCTATGATGCTTCCACTGGAATATACCATGTATAGAGTAATGCATGGGGGAAGTGTGTATAATGAAGCTTTCATGCACACCCGAGGTGTGTGATGCTCTATAAGCCCCGATGGCAAAGCCTGAGGGGTTTATCTGGGCATCGCACACTGAGTGTGTGCATAAAATCCGAGTTTACACAGTTCCCCATGTTTTATTTTTTATATTTACTGGTTTTAAATAGGTATAGGTAGAAGAAATCATGAGAAGCTGATAAATGGTGAGGTGCTATCCAGTGGCAGCAGCAGTGGAATTTTAATCTCTGTGCCCATTGATTAGTTCAGGAAGATGTAGAAGGCTGTGTTTATTCCCCGTCCACATTACAATCACTGACCTGCTGGGAAACATTAGTGTTCAGGTCACAGTGGGGAGCCATTGCTGTTCTGTGGGGTCCAAAGAGAGCTGGCAGTGAGTGAGACGCTGCCACTTCCCAGCCCACTGCTGCTCTATTCAGTGATCCTGGTAGCGTTACTGTGAGTCTGCGATGCATTGCCACTGTCCGTGGCAGTCAGTCATCTTCGGTGAACTCCATTGTCGATTGTCTCCTAGGTGCCCCATCAAGTGATGGTAGCCAGTCATGTGAAGGGCAGGTGTCTGATGGCAACGGGAGGCTTGAAGGATCAGATGTTGTTTGAAGTGGAAAAGTATAGGAACTTTGCTTATTTTTGAGGTTTGTTTATTTGAAAGTGTCCAGGGTTAGAAGAAAGCTATTGTGAAAGGTTTAATAGAAAAACTCTGCCTGGCTTTCATTTCCTTTATTTGCAGAGAAGCCTGTCACTCATGCTGGCAGTTCCTGAGGGAGTGCAAGTGAACGGCCAGCGCAAGGACAGTTTCTGGCTCAGGTGCACTCCCAGCTATTTTGAAACCATGGTTTATGGAACGCCGTAATTCACAAGTATGAATTACAGAATTTGTAGGGGTCTGCCAACAGTGGTTTATTGACCCTAACCAGTAAATATTGTACTTTTATGGATGACTGCAACTGCCCTCGCTTGTTGGGGTATGCAGCAACTTGGCCTCTATGGGTTTGAATAGTGGCTTAAATAAACAACTATCTAAACTATCTTCTTATCCCTTCTCTGGACTGTGGGCACAACCTACATTCCCATACTGGAAACCAGCTCCTCATCCTCAAGTGTTCACTATAAACTCCCACACTTCTGGAACAACTCGGCCTTGGGAGTCTGCACACCAACCAGTGTTCCCTATGCAAAACAATCCCTCAGATACTGCTGACATCCTGCTGAGACTGCACCTGACTGTTCATTTGTGAATGTCCTGAACTGGTAATCTGTTGTACATTTTTGAATACTACACACTTTTGCTGGTTCTGTATCAATTATTGCAAAGTACGTTATAATACTGTATATAATTTCATGTACTCTACTATTATATTTTTTCTGTTTATGTAGGCCTACTTGACTGCCGCACACTGTGTTTTTACCCCCTGTAATCTCCTTGTAATCCCTCCCCCCACGATACATCTATAAACAAGATTCCTTTTATATCTCTGTATGTTTACCAAATAAAACAATTGCAAGTCAATCAATCTATCTATAAATAAATGTAACCCCCCCCCAAACTTGGGGCTTACCTTTGCAACTGGGAGCCCTGACATCTAATGTAGTCACCCTCTGGCCCCTCAATACTAAAAGCTGGAGGACCAGCAAGGTATAAAGTCTTTCACATCAGGAGTCTGTGGTGGGAGTCAGGGCCCTGTTCCCCAGGTCTCTGTGGCTGCTGCTGCTGCACAGCTCAAACTGCTATCTCAGCCCCATGATAAGAAATGGAGTCAGGATCTGCTCCTCGGGGCAACACATACAGCAGCAGGAGGCTGCAGGACCATAGAGAAATACAGACTGCACAATGTAAGCAAACATGTCTGCTGCCATGCCACAGAAAGCCCTCTGACATCACTGGGAAGGACTGGAATAGGGCAGAGACACTAAGACATTGGCCTAGACAGAGTGGGGACCAGTTGTGAGCTCAGGTTTGCAAAGAGACATACAACTTGGCTGAGCTGGCTCACTGTTCTAAAGCTTATTCTAAAGCATGGTTCACCTGGGAACGTTCTGTCTGATCAGCTGTCAAGTTTCAAACTCTGTAACAGCGAGCAAAACCAAGAATCTGGACCCAGGCTGTTCAGTCTACATGGCCAGGGAGACTATGAACCAGAGACTGACTGCCTACTAGGGGACTCCAGTCTGGCAGGCCACAGAGTGTACGGGCACATACATTTATGGAGGAAGCAGTTTAAAAAAACCAAAAAAAACTAAGTAGCGGAACAAGCACTTGAGTGGAACTGGGTGAGTTTTGCCCTAACAGACTTTTCCCTTTGGGGAGTGACTCCAGAAAGTCTACAAGTAATGATGCCCTTGTCTCGATTGAAAGGGTTCTGCAGAGCCAAGACACAGCGCATCAGCTGGGGGCACAATCCAGCCACTGACTGACATGCTGATGGGGACTTGCTGGTCCCCATGTTGCCATGCTACCTTGCTATAGGGATGTGATGTGCACTGGTGGTCAGAAACACAGAAGCATAAAACACAGAATGTGCTAGCAGAAAAGGACTGGCCCATCTACTGTGCCCTATTTTTCTTGCCTAACACTACACCCTGGGCTCTTAATTGGCCACAGGCGTCCCTCCTTCATCCCTTACCACTGTGTATTATACCCATGTGTCTATCCCACGTATGTTTGAAGTCCCCACTGGGAGGGCTGAAAGAAGACAGCAAGAGAGGAAATGATAGATGACTCTGTAGGAGATGGACAGTTTATCCAACAGCCTGCCGTGCCTTTGTGACAGGAGAAAAGCTGGAAACCGAGTGAGACTGCAAAATTGTAACCCTCAGGGTTTTGGTTGTTTTTGGCCTTGTAACTGAGGGTTTAGCTAGAGTTAGCCAACTAAGTCTCGAAAGCCCTGGGGAGGAATGTGCATTGTGTGATAAGCTCCAGACCAAATACCATCAACATCTATTGGGATGTGTGCTTCTTTTAGGATTACAAATAGCGATTAACTTAACTGGTCCTCCTTAAAACAGTTGTCCCTTCCTAAGAACAGTTGCACTTGCCTCTGCTGAGACCTTGTAAGTTGATGTCATTCTCTGCTATTCTATGCTACTATATGTAGTCTGTGAGCCCTGTCTCACTCTGCCAAATGAGGTGTACTGTACATTTAGAACCTGCACATAGCACTTTATTTTTCTGATCTGACTGTATGACTGTTACTATCATTGTTGCTGCCGCTGTTATACTGTCTCATATGATGACGCTCTGCACTTTGCAGTCATGTCTCATTTTCTGTTCTGTATGTACTTAATCTCATGTCACTCCTGAAAAAGGGATGCCAGTCTCAGTGAGCCTACCCAGTTACCAAAATCCAATAAATAAATTAATAAATAAAACTGCTATTGCGATTGTATACTAACCCAGCCGTCCACATCGACTGCTGCATAGTCGGGCCTGCAATGCATATCTGGTGTGGTACCCTTCCAATGTAATCTGGGATCTCCCTAAAGTCTTTGGAGATACAAAGTTCTGAACACCAGCCAAGTGGAAAAATTGATCAAGACTGCTGGCGGGAGGTGGGATTGTAGGAATAGGGTGCATTTGACTACTGCAACCTCTATTTCTCCAGTTTTCTCTGCAGTCTCTTTGTCTCCCATTTAAAAAAAAAACATGTTTAACATAATATTTCCTTGTCAGGGGCATTTTTGTGTTACGGTGTCATTGTTGTGAGCAGGGACTGTGTGGGCCAGTGCAACATATTAGTTCTGTGGGGGGGGGGGAGTGCAACAGTCCCAAGTACAGTGTTCAGGTGTCCCATATTGTTACCCCAGGTGGAAGCCCCATGCCAACAAAAAAAAACTCAGGTACCCAGTGTAGGACAACAACAGTAACCCAGGCTGACCCCTTAGATGAGTTGAGGGATGAGGCCCCTGGGAAGATGCTACGCAAATAACTAGGCAAGGGAAAGGCAGTGTAACCAATGGAACACACAAGAACACATAATGGGAGCCGCACTGTCTTTCCCCAACACACAGAGAACATACAGAAGGCAGGCAAGGGACGTTGTAGCAACAGTGGGAAATCAAAATTCAGTAGGGTTAAGAGGACAAGAGGAGGGAGTAGGGGCAAATGCAAAGTGATGTATACAAATGCATGAAGCTTAGGCTATAAACTGGATGAACTGCAAGCAATATTGATTGCAGAAGATATGGATATAGTAGCAATAGCTGACACATGAGCAAATCAAATCTACAGCTGGGACATAAACATCCCAACTATATTCTAATATAGGAGAGACAGCGAAGGGAGTCAAGGAAAGGGGGTGGCTGTGTATGTAAAGGAGACATTAAGGGCCTCAGAAGGCATATCTGTGAGAGGGAACTGATGGCTCCAAATAATAGCTATGGGGGTACTGATTGAGAGTGAGAGTGATCTACAGGCTACCAAGCCAGGGGGCAGAGAGAAGAATCTGGAAGTGGAAATTAGGAAGGCAGCTACTTTGGGTAATACGTATACTCATGGGAGACTTCAATGCCCCACACATAAACTATGATATTCTGATGACAGTTAGCCAAAAAACTCAGAGGTTTATAGAGGTAACACAAGACTTGTTTCTTACAAAATGAATGAGAGAAGCAAGCAGGGGGAAGCAGTTTAGGACCTGATAATATCCAACTAGCACATTATCAGGCTATCTCGATTAAGGATTCAATTGGCCACAGCAATCACAGCTGTATTAATTTAATATTGAGCAGAATCTCAGCAACAAACTCCAGCCTTGTGGTTCGGAAACTTTAAGAAGACTGACAAAATGAAAGAAATAATCAAAGATCAGCCGAATGACAGAGATAAAATGGGGACGGGGGCAGAGGAGAGCAGGGTGGTAGCAATTAAAGGTACAATAATGGGAGCCACCCAAAATTGCATAAGCTTTATTAATAAGATGAGGAAACAAAAGAAACCACTTTGGCTAGACAAAAAAGTGAGGTAGACAGTCTGGGATAAAATGAAATCCTTCAGGGAACACAAGAGTAAACAGAGTGAGGCCAGCAGGGCTGTATGGAAAAATAAGTTAGAAAATAAAAAAGGACCACATGTGAACACAAAACTAAAGATAACAGACACGGCCAAAATTTTATTTATTTATTTTCTCACAATGTTTTGTCCAGGAAACTATAACATTTTCTTTGGGTACATAAGCGAGAAACATCAGGCAAGGGATATCATAAGAAGAATAAGGAAAGATGGACTAAGCGTTGAGGAAGATGAAGGAAAGGCAAGCATATTAAATAAGTACTTCAGTTCGGCATTCACTGTGGAGGCTTCATGCCCAGTTCCTAACAGAAGAACAATTTCAAGGTTAACAAAAGCCACAGATTAAAGACAGGGGACCAGGTTTTCAAAGGCTAATACAGGGCATGCATCAAGCCCTGCATCAAACCCTTTTTTTGGTGCAGCTGCACCGAATCCCTCTATAGCTTGGCACTCAATTTTGGTACATTGGGTGCAGTTGTGATACTCGATTTATGGAGAAACTGGCAAATATTTGGTACAAGCCCTGTAGAAAGGTACTGCCACTAGTTAGACCAGAAAAAGTTTGTCTAATTTGCGGCAGTCGGCGCACAGGATAGAAAATCCAGATCTTCGGCCGGGAGAATGCCGCAAGCCCCTTGTACCATAAAATCGGGCCCAGGGAATGTACAGTAACTAAGGATAGTGTTCTAAAGGGTCTGCAGGAACTGAACTGAGCACAAACAAGTCTCTGGGGCCAGATGGGCTACACCCGAAGGTATGGAAGGAGACAGGCCCTGGCAGGTCCCTTGGCAGACTTCTTTAATGAGTCACTGGGAACAGGGCCAAATGGCAATGGACTGGATGATGGCAAAGGTTGTCACGGAGCACAAGGGTGGGGATAGGGACAACTGAGATAATTACAGGCCAGTGAGCCAGCTGCTGGAGTCACTCACTGTATAATGGAATAGAGAGTGGATTTGCTAGAGGAAAAAAACATTACGGACAGAAATTAACATGGGTTCATAAGGGGTAGGTCACGTCAAATAACACTGACTGATTGTCTTCAACTCATTGATACAAAGGGTAGGTAGGGACCGGGCAGTTAACGCTTTGCCCCTGGATATCAGCAAGGCCTTTGATTCAGTACTACATAAGATGCTTATACAGAAGGTAGGGGACTCAGGAATAAGAATAGTGCTAACTAGGTGGCTTGGGAACTGACAGGATGTGGTCTTGCATGACAAATAACTGACATCAGGGAGGGCCACAAGTGGAGTGCCACAGGGCTCAGTCCTGAGGTAGATACTATTATTCTTCTATAGAGCTTTTACTTCAGCCCTCAGTTTGCCTCCCTCCTGATGACACCCCCTCCTAGTCCCATCACAAACCTTCTCAGGGACTTACATGTTATCCATCACTTATAAATGACCGCAATGTAGTGGGTAGCCCACCCTGTCATGTCTGGGCCTGTGGAGAGTGTTGGCACTGCCCCAACAGACTGATGATTTTCTCCTCTGGTTTTCTCCCTTGAGGATGCTGGCAGGTAACGGCATGCGTGCTTGGTGCATATGGCCAACCCTATCCCTGTCTATGTGCATCTGCTATGCTGCCCCCAGCCTCCACCAGGTGGCAGCCAAGTAGCTGGACACAGCATTCTCTCTCACACACTCTTGAGGGAGGAGAGCTATCCTTGAGACACTCAATCCTCCCCTCTCTGGCCAACCCTCAAACATCCATTCACACACCTGTGTCACCAGCATAGCAGGTGATGTGCTACCGCTGTACTTTTAGACTGGTTGTGGGGACGATATTATTTAACATTTATATACGGGACAATGGGTGGGGTTACAGGGTACAGTGAGTGTGTTCAAAGACAGCACAAAACACTACCAGAGAGTAAACAGTTATGAAGGGATTTGCAGTACCAAAAGGAATACAGAAAAGCTGGAGCACTGGTCTAGACTTTTGCAATTGAAGTTTAATGCCAACAAATATAAAGTGATGCACATTGGGAGTAAAAATCTGCAGATAGAATACTGCATCATTGGGATCAATGTAGAGCACACAAAGGAGAAAAGGGACCTAGGATGATGATAAACAGCAGTTTAATAGTCTCTTCCTAATGCAGTAAGGTATATGGGAAAGTTTAAAGGATACTGGGATGCATCAGACAGGTTTTCACTAGTAGCAGCAAAGAGGTGATATTCCTTCCTGCCTATTGCCCTGGCAGTCTATTCCAGGTGTCCACCACTCTTTCACTGAAGTAGTACTTCATTACATCCCTCTTTAATCCCCCTCTCCAGCTTCATCACAAGCCCTCTAGTCCCAGTGTGCTTCCTCATATGAAAGCATCTCCCCTCTTCCACCCTGTTAACCCTGTGAGGTACTTGTAGCTCTCTATCATGTCCCCTCTCGCTCTCCTGTCTTGCAAGGTGTATATGCAGAGTTCTCTTAGTCTCCTCTTACAGCTTTTGGTGCAACACCTGTACCATTTTAGTTGCCTTCCTCTGGACTGCCTCTGCCCTATCTATGCCCTTTCTGAGGTGTGGTCTCCAGAAATGGACACAATACTCCAGGTGGAGTCTCACTGGTGAGCTATATATTGGCAACACCACCTCCCTCCTCCTTATAGAGATACCTCTCCCCATGCATCCCACTGGCCTTACCCACTGCTTCATCACACTACCCTGCCACTTGCAGGTCATCAGATATGATAATCCCCAGGTCCCTTTCCTGCTTAGTGACTGACAATACCTCCCCATCCTGTACTCAGTTCTTGGGTTCCTATACCCTATGCACATGATTTTGCACTTTTGGCATTTAACCCCAACTGCTTCTGAAGAAGGACCTGGTTGGTTCGAAAGCTAAAGCACTTTGTTCTTTTCTGTAACATCCATGTTGGTCCAATAAAAGGTATCAAATCATTTGTTTCTGGCTCTGTTTTTAAAAGGACCAATACGGCACCTACAACATTTTTTTTACCCCAACTGCTATGCACTTGACCACATCTCACGTTTCCCAGGATCCCTACACATTTTTTCTCCCCCTTCCTTATTGTCCACCCTATTACAGATTTTGGTATAATCTGCAGAAAGACATACTTTCCTTTCCAGTTCATCTGCAATGTCACTTATAAAGATATTGAAGAGGACCAGTCCCAGTACTGAACCCTGCAGCACCCCGCTGGTCACTATCTCACATTAGAGTGAGTGCTGTTGACCCCCACCATCTGTCGCCTATCCATTTATCAGTTTCTAACCCAATTCACCACTTTGAATCCAACCTCTAGGCTGTTCAATTTCCAAATCAATCTCCTGTATACAGTGCTGAAGGCCTTGTTAAAGTCCTTCATGTCCTCTGGTTCTATTGTAAATCCCAGTCTGTGCCTGAAGTCCGAATCCCTTAGTATGTTGTGCATGAGTAGGAGGTCCCCTCTTAGCCTTCTCATCTCCAGGCTAAAAAGTTCCATTTATCCTCTCTTTCCTTGCATGTTAATGCATCTAGTCCCTTTGTCAGCTAAGTCATTGTGACGCAAATCCCTCACCAGGGACTTCAAATTCACCACCACCACCACCATGGTTTTTACCAACAGGAACGAGGAAACCTGTTTCTTACCTCCTCCTTTGCACAAGGTCAAGAAGGTCAACACAATAACTGTGGGTAAAGTGCCCCTTCAGAGATGGACTGCAAACAGAGTCCAGCAGAAATAACAGAATTACCCTTTTAAATAAAACAAGTAGTCACTGATTCTATAAAAATAGAAGCTATACTAAAAGACTACAAGTATCTACAACAGGATTTATGTACAGTCAGACAAAAGGATTACAGGTTACTAGAAATTAAAATAAATGGAAGTTATACAAGACAGGTTGCAGATAGAAGACTATGAGCTATTCTCACTTTAAAAACCTATTCATTTACCTGCTGCTGTCTGAAGAAAACACTATTACCTAAGCTGTCTTTCTTACCAGACCTCTAGCTGTAGGGCTCTGGCATTTCAGATGTTTTTTAAAGTCCCAGAGGAAGAGCACCACAATATATTTCTTACTCCTGTGGGGAGGGGTCTCATTCTCTTTGAGTGACAGTTCTGTGCTGTCTCAGCCCGTGTGTGTGTGTGTTTGTGTGTCCACCCTTCAGCACCTCCTTGCTAACATTATGACATGCACCTGGGTCCTTTGTCCAACATGGGAACATCTCCAGGAAGGACCCCCCTCTGGGGTTATTGCTTTACTGCCTCTTCCCAAGCCTTTCTGTTAGCTTTTCCATGAGAACATCAGTCTCTCAACCATGGCTGACATAAGCTGTCATATAATACTTGATCATGTGATCTGGTAGCCATCTTGGACCTGAAGCAGATGCATATTCAGAAAAGAATAAATGAGTCAAAAGAATACATGGCTCTGGTCCCCTTTCCCTGTCACATCTCTCCCCCCAAAAAAAGAAATGAAAGTGTGTCTCTTTTGGGCAACCTCCAAGAGACACTGCCATTCATATAGGGGCTGGGGAGTGCCTAAAGGAATATGCCATGCACTTAGCCCTGCCTCGACAGTCCATCTGCATTGGCATTCTGCACCACACTTCAGTGCTGATCATATTATATGACTTTAGTACCAAACTCCAGTGCAATAACTTTGTGTTTTACCCACTAGTCTTATGGAGCCATGTCAGGGGGTCATGATCAGTGACTTCCCTACCATACAGATATGGCTGCAGCTTCTGAAGGGTCCACACTATCCCCAGACATTTCCTCTCCACTGTGGCATATGACTCCTCACTGGGCAGAAGCTTCTGGCTCAGATACACTATAGGGTGCTCCTCCCCCTGCACTGTAACCTGGCTCAGGATGGCACCAAGCCCATGGTCTGAGGCATCCACATGTACTATGAACCTTAAGTCATAATTGGGGCTAGCAAACACAGGTGACCCATATAATGCCTCCTTTAACCGTTGGAAGGCAGACTCACAGTCCTCTGTTCAGAGAACTTTTTTAGGCATTCTCTTTTTTGTCAGGTCTGTCCAAGGCTTGGCCACATCACTGTAGTGAGGGACAAACCTCCTGTAGTACTCAGCTGTTCTCAGAAATGCCCTCACCTGTTTCTTTGTGGCAGGGGTGGGCCAGGCCTGGATGGCATCAACCTTTGCTGGCTCTGCATCCACTGCCCACCCGATGCCCAAGGTAGGACACTTCTGCCATGCCTACTTGGCATTTTTCCACCTTAACTGTCAGCCCTGTGGCCTTCAGTCTGCAGAACACCTTCCCCATGTGCCTGATGTGATCCTCCCATGTCTGGCTGTAAATGGCAATGTCATCTATGTAAGCCAGTGCATATTCCCTTGCCCCAGCCAGAATGCGATCCACAAGCCTCTGGAAGGTTGTGGGCACATTCTTCATCCTAAAAGGCATTATTCTGAATTCAAATAAGCCACATGGGGTAATGAAAGCAGATTTCTCCCCGGCTGCAGGGGTTAATGGCATCTGCCAGCAGCCCTTCGTCAGGTCTGTCATGATCAGGAACCAGGCTCCCCCCAGCCATTCCAAGGTCTCCTCCATTCTGAGCATGGGGTAGGCATCAGACTCCGTACAGCTATTGAGCCTCTGGTAGTTGACACAGAATTGTATGGTACCGTCCTTCTTGGGGATCAGGACCACAGGCGAAGCCCAGGGGCTACTGGACTCCTGGAACCCTCCAAGGGCCAGTATCTCCTCAAGTTCCTCCAGCATGGTCTTAACCCACTCAGATACCCTGTAGGGGGACTGCCTCAGCAAAATCTGGGCCCTAGTGTCCACGTGATATTCAGCCATTGTGGTGTACTCTGGATTCCCCATGATCATTTCCCCAAATTCTCGCAACATCTCCCCTTATCTCCTCGGCCTGGACCGGTGTCAGCTGCCCTGAGAGGGTGAGGTTATTCACTGAGGATCCCTCCCGGGCTTCCCTGAGGAGGTCCACCAGGGGATCAGCCTCATTTCCCTCCTCTGGCACACTACACACAGCGAGGATCATTTCCTCCCTATCATAGTAGGGCTTCATCATGTCCACATGATATACCCTCTGCCTGTGCCTTCTGTCAGGCAGCCCTACTACATAGTTAATATCACTCATTTTCCTGCTTATGGAGAATGGGCCCTCCCATGCTGCCTGCAGTTTATTGTGTCGGACTGAGGCAAGTACCATCACTCTTTGTCCGACTTCGTACTCCCAGGCTCTGCCCCACAGTTGTACCAGGTTTTCTGTTGCTGTTGTGCAGTGGCTAAGTGCTCCTAGGCAAGCCCCATCAGCTCCTTAAGCCTGGCCCTGAAATTTAGGATGTACTCCACAACAGACTCCCCTTGGGAGGCATGGCTTCCTTACCATTCATCCCTGACTAAATCTAGGGCCCCCCTCACCCTGTGACTAAACAGGAGCTCAAAGGGTGAGAACCCTGTGGACTCCTGTGGGACCTCCCTGCACGCAAACAGGAGGTGGGGCAAGTATCTGTCCCACTCCCTTTTGTGCCAGTCCACAAATGCCCTGAGCATAGTTTTAAGGTTCCCACTGAACCGCTCAACCAGGCCACTTGTCTCAGGGTGATAGGTTAAAGAACAGAGTTGTTTCACCCCACACTTTTCCCACAAACTGGTCATTAAGGATGACATGAAATTCGTCCCCTGGTCTGACAAAGTCTCCAGGGGAAATCCCACTCAGCTAAAGATTTCCAGGAGCTCATCAGCCACCTTTTCTGCCTCAATGGAGGACATTGCCACTCCCTCAGGGTATGTGGTTGCGTAATCCACCACAACCAGTATGTATTATTTGTCTGTGTGACTTGGGGTACTTAGGGGCCCCACTATGGTACTTGCCCCAGTCTGCCCTCTATTCTTTTGAAGATCCCGGAAAAGTTGGTAAATTACCAGCTTGACCAGTATCTTGAACAAGAGGGTATTTTAACAAAGTATCAACACGGGTTTTGGGAGGGTAGGTCCACGAACACTGCCCTAGTTGACTTTAATAATCTGGCGGCTACATCATTAAACCAGGATAAATGCACTGGGGCAGTGTTTGTGGACCTTAGTAAACCTTTTGACTTGGTGCATCATGAGATTCTATTGCAGAGGTTGTTGGATATTGGGGTGCAGCAAGAAACCCTGTCATGGTTTAGGTCCTATTTATCAGGACGTAGGCAACGAGTGATGTGTGGGACCGCTGTCTCAGGTCTCATGGATTTAGATAGAGGTGTACCACAGGGCTCTATTTTGGGCCCTGTATTATTTAACATCTTTGTAAATAGCCTTGTAACTCATATAACAAGCACTGAGATCAGGCTTTATGCAGATGATATTGTTTTAGTTGCATCTGCAAATAATCCTAAAGACCTGAGACAGTGGCTCAAGACAGACTTTTCCAATATTGAGACATGGATGAGGGATTCTAGCCTCATAATAAGTGTCAAAAAAACACAGAGTATGACTTTTTCAGTAGGAACTCATGTAAAAAAGAACACCCTGGATTTACAGATAACATTTCTTGATGGGACTAAGGTTCAGAAAGTACCCATCTACAAATCCTTAGAAGTCCTTGTTGACTCCCAGCTTTCCTTTTCTGAACATATTTTGTCACACACTAAAAAAAGACAGTCAAAGGTTGTGAGCTCTTAGAAGGATGTCTGGATGTCTGTCCAGGGATTTTAGAATTAGATTGATAAAGTAGTTACTGTTACCTATACTTGAATACGGATCTTCGCTTTATATGCATTCATATCAGACGTTTTTGATTAAAATAGATCAGATGTAATATAGGATGGGGAACTATATAATAAGAAGAGGATATGGGGTACATGGTTGCTTAGTTTTTCAGAAACTTGATTGGCTGTACCCAACAGCATGGAGGAAGTATTTATGGTCAGTGGTCTGCCACGGACTAATTCACCCTAATAATAAGCAATTGCATCCATTAACTTATTTAATTTGTCTGAAATCAGATTTAGCACATTTATTTAGATTAAGGAAATCATCTAGGAAGCTACCCATGATTAGAAACATGAACAGGACGGGGGACATGATACTTCAGAATGGTCTAGCAAAAATCTGGAATAAGTTACCGCCTGAATTAACTGAGATTGCTGATTTGCACATATTTAAGCTTAAATTGCATAATTACTTGAAAGCTTGTTGTCATTGTTTTAGATAACTTGTTATTTTATTTTGTTTTGTTTGTATGTTTCGTGTATGTAATTAATATACATTATGTATGTTCTATTGTTGTAACTTTTAAACATGAAACCACAGGAATTTGTTGTAAATGGAGATTTTTTTTCTCTCCAACAAATCTGCCTGTATAAAAATAAACTTTTAAACAACAACAACAACTATGTCCATGGCTACCCTCTTATAGGGTTCATCAATAACAGGCCGGGGCACCAAAGCTGCCTTGGCCTTGTCCCCGACCTTTCCAACCCACTGGCAGTGTGGACAAGAACGACAGTAATTTGTTACGTCTATGTGCATGCTTGACCAAAAGAAGTTGTTGGCAAGCCATTTTTTTTGTGTGGTTAATACCCAGGTGGTCTGAAAAAGGAGTATCATGGGCCAGGGCCAGAAGCTGCTTTTGGTAGTCCAAAGGGGCTACCAGCTGCTGGAGTACGTCTCCCTCTAGCTCCCTCTGTGGTGTACACTCCCTGTACAACAGCCCATTTTCCCAATAAACTGACTTTCTACTCCCTTACGAGGTCTCAGCACTATCTACTATCTCTCTGTTTTTGGAGGGTAGAATCAGCTTGTTGGACCCTGCCCAGCTCCTCCCATCTGATCCTCCCTAGTTCACCAACAGGAGGAAAACTGCCCCTGGTGGCAACCTCCACTTCTTGCAGCTGGGGCTCAGGGCTGCTACTTCTAGCTAGCCCTTCACCCACCCTAGCTACTTCCTCAGCTGCTGAGGGATGGGTCTGCACAGGCTGTGTCACCCTCTCCTCACCCTCAGAAGCTTGCCCTTTTGCCTAGCTATGGGTAGTAACATATACTAGGTTTTCCCTATGGTCAGAATCATTCCCCATGATCACATACACAGGGAGATCAGGTACATCTCCCACCTCCTGTATCCCATGGCCACCCTCCCAGTTCAGGAAGACCTGCGCCATTGGTACTTTGACCACTGGACCCATGACTCCCCAAATCTTGGAGAACTGCCCTGGCAGAATCTGCTCTCCTGGATAAGATCCTGCCTTACCATGGATATGGAGGCACCAGTGTCCCTCAATCCCTGTGTTACCGTCCCATTGACTAGAATAGGGTGCATATGCTTGGTGGAGTTTGGTGGTACTAGTGCGTGTGCAGTTTACCAACTCTGGTGTACTGTCCTGGTCACCCCCTCCCCCAGGCTTTGTCCTTTACTCCTGTTTCTATGGCAGTCATAGGATAGATGCCCCACGTTCTGGCAAATCCAGCATTCCCTTGCCCCCGGCATCTTGTTCCCCTTAGAACTGGTGGGTTGTGTTTTGGGCTTGGGTGCAGGCTGGTTCCCTTTAGGCTGCCCTCCCTTGGTCCCCTTAAAACCATGTGCTGCCCCACCCCCACAGTTCTTAGGCTACGAACGTGATCTGCTGGCCACATGCAAAATAGAGCTGGGTGAACTGTTCTGCCTGAAATCTGGACCCCTAAATCCATGGACGCGGATAAATATGGACTTCACTGCAGAAGCCTGGTTCCAGGTCTGTGGAAAGCAGGACTTTTTTTCTGCATGCCTGGTGCTCCACAGAAGGGTGCATTTCTGCTTTCTGGTGGCAGAGTTATTTTTTTGGGGGGGAGGTACAGGGCAGTGGGGCTGGGAACTTTGAGCCGGACATCACTGGGGCACTCCAGGGCAATAATGTGGGATGGACCACTCAGAAGAACGGATGTGACCTCTGGATAAGATGCACTCCTCATGGTTCACACTTAAACCAGTTGGCACCACACGAGAGAGTGAAATTACTACTGCCGGCCCGCTCAGAAATGCTACTGTACTTCCATCGGTCCTGTGTCCTCTCCAAAACAACCCCTTGCTCAGAGACAGCACAAAGTAAGAAAAATCCAATTTTCTGCCTGAAAATAACAGATTTTATTGTTTGTTGTGACATGCAAAATATGGCTAGCCATGTGATGGGCCCACAATGATGCAGCTTGGACTTCTGGCTTTGTGCTTCTTGACTTTGGCCCAGTTTTTGTTAGGTACGGTTTGGGTTAGTGAGTTAGGGCTGGCTGGATTTTCTTAGGGCCCGCACTCATTGCCAGATAAGTCAGGAAGTTTAATATTTAAATTTTTTGATGGGTGTCAGGGACAGTGACACTTTGGCTAGTGGAGTATTAATCAGTTTTCCCACAGAGTATAAATAAATTAATTTTGGGAGAGTGTGCTTCCCAGATTCGGCCAACCTGCAAAATAAATATATTGCTTCTTGGAACTTGTGACTACAGCATGGAATGGACCACGAGTAACACAAACAAGCTTCTTTATCTTGCTACTACAGTGTGGCATACCTGACCTACCTACACTTTGACTTGAGCTTAGTGATACAGGACCCCAGAAAATAGCTGTCCTGTAGCCTTACTAGCCGATGTGGGTTTTCAAATAACATATTGAATACCAGAAAGAGGGTAGAGGAGAGTTGTGTACAGGGCAAGGGCAGGCTGGCAAAATAAATTGTTGAATTGTGCCATTCACAGGAGAAAGACAAAGAGACTACTAGGGGCCAAAGAGAAATTTTACAGTCACAGAAATCACAAATAGAGTTTATTCTTGGTCTTAGTGCAGCTGTCTGTGTACAGGGCAAGGGTAGGCTGACAAAATAAACATTTGACTTGTGCCATCCAGAGGAGAAAGAGAGATAAAACTACTGGGGGCCAAAGAGAAATGTTATAGTCACAGAAATCACAAAGTTTATTATTGGCCTCAGTGTAGCTGTGTGTGTACAGGGCAAGGGCAGCCTGGCAAAATAAATCTTTGACTTGTGCCATCCAGAGGAGAAACAGAAAGACAGAGACTCCTGGGAGCCAAAGAGAAATTTTACAGTCACAGAAGTCACAAATAAAGAAATTAATATTGGCCTCAGTGTGGCTGAGCAGTGTGTGTACATTGTACAGGGCAGGCAGGCAGGCAAAGTAAATCATTCACTTTATTCTTGTTCCATCCAGAGGAATTATGAGACAGAAAGAGAGACAGACAGAGAGAGAGCGCAAAAGAGAGAGTACTGTGGGCCAAATACAATTACAGTCACAGAAATCACAACTAAAAAATATGTATCTTCTGTATACTCTTCTTGTTCCATCAGGAGAGAGACTTATGAGGGGACCATAGAGGATGGGCTCTTACTGCTACTCATTTTGATCATTCATTTCTTTGGCCTGGTTTGCTCTGACTGGAACATCCATCAAAATAATACCCGTACAGCAGCATTAATAAAACATATCTTAGCTGCCTGCAGTGCTTGGTATTGCTTTGTGGTACAATATTACTTGCATCTCTCTCTCTCTCTCTCTCTCTTTCCCTCTCCCTCTCTCTCTCCATCTCACTCCATCTCACTCCCAGCACACTCATGTCTTGGGTGTGAGCAGGATATGCCACCAGTACAGGCCAGCCATGAAATAGCTAGTAGTTATTGCTTTTATTTAGTAGTTTTACTGTAATTTTTATACAAATAATGCATTCAATTATTTCCTTTGGGCCTCTGTGTGAAATATGACCGACGGCCACGTTTGTGCATTTTATCAAATTTTTTCAAATATCTGTCATTAAATCAGAACTAATCAGAACAAATCAGAACTCTATCATGTTTCAGTTCTTATTTAATAAGGGTCAGCACTTCACTGAGTTCTCCCAGCCCTAATACAAATCAACACTTTCTGCTGTCTTCTTTGTGGAGTTGCATGCCCGGTCCAGTAGCCAAATGTGCAGGTCATCAGGTACAGTTTTAAGAAACTACTCCCTTTCAATTAAATCTTTAATATGCTCTATAGTCCTTGCCTTAGTCCCATCTAATCAATGGTCTAAATAAGCACACATTTGGGCATGCAGTTCTACACAGCTGTCTCATGATCTCTTTCTTAATTCTCTAAATTTCTGTCTATAAGCCTCAGGAGTCAGTTCGAAACATTTTAACAACATTCTTTCCACTTTATTATAATCCATGCAATCATCATCATCCATTGGAGCAAATGCATGCAAAGCACAGCCAGTGAGCAATGGGATCAGGTGGATCATCCAAGAAGCCCTGTCTAATTTAAACTGCCCACAAACCCTCTAAAATGATTTTCAAAACAAATCCAGATCATCCCCTTCCAGGTACTGTGGGAACATTTTAGAATTAATTGTAACTTCGTGGGTTGAACCCCTTTGCAATTACTTACAGTTTGCCACACTGTTTGCTGGCACAGTTTATCCATCTCAGTCTCATGCTGTCATTTTTTTCCCTTTCCTCTCACATCAGGATCTCATGCTGGTGATTCGTTTCCCTTTCCTCCCGCATCAGAATCTCATACTAGTGAATCTTTTCCCTTTCCTCTGCCTCCAGCCTTGCTCTCTCCTCTTGCATCTGGATTTCATGCTGCCGAGCCCTCCCTCTGTCCTCAGCCTCCAGCCCTGCCTTCTGGAGTTTGACATCCCTCAGCACAAGCTCTGCTTTCAGGATCTCCAGCTGAGGTTAATTGGGCTGCACAGCTCCTCCAGTTTGTGCCATAAGGTGTCCCACTTCCTCAGCCACTGTGATCTCAGTCTCACTACCTGTGTCACTGTCCTCAGCGAATGCCTGCTGATCAGGTATTGGGCCATGCCCATTTGAGACTGTCTGCCCCTCCTGCAGCTGGTCATGTGCCAACAGGGCTTCCATGAGTGCACTCTTTGTCATGCCCTCATAGACAATCCCCCTCTCTGCGAACAGCTCACGGAGCTGCTGTACATGAAATTTGACATAGCCTGAGGAGCTCATATTCTCTAGCTACGCTGCACTAAGATATCTAGAAATAAAAATAAAATAGTAGTAAACAATGCAACCTTTTGAAATCCTGTTTCATGACTGTTAAGGTATATTTCTGCTGTCACTCTGTCACCAGTGTGCTATCTCTCTCTCTCAGAGTTCCTGCCTCACAGGAAAGCACACTGTACGCTGCTCTGCACTGTGCTGGTGCCTGTTGCAACACTGATCCCACCACTCTGCCACCAATGTGACGCAAATCCCTCATCAGGGACTTCCAAGTTCACTACCACCTCCGTGGTTTTACCAACAGGAACCAGGAAAACCTGTTTCTTACCTCTACCTTTGCACAAGGTCAAGAAGTTCAACACAATAACTGTGGGTAGAGTGCCCCTTCAGAGACAGACTGCAAACAGAGTCCAGCAGAAATAGTAGAATTACCCTTTTAAATAAAACAAGCAGTCACTGATTCTCTAAAAATAGAAGCTTCACTAAAAGACTACAAGTATCTACAATAGGATTTATGTACTGTCAGACAAAAGGATTACAGTTTACAAGAAATTAAAATTAATGGAAGTTATACAAGACAGGTTGTAGACAGAAGAATCTGAGCTATTCTCACTTTAAAAACCTATTCATTTACCTGTTGCTGTCTGAAGAAAACACTATTCCCTAAGCTGTCTTTCTTATCAGACCTCTAGCTGCAGGGCTCTGGCATTTCAGATGTTTTTTAAAGTCCCAGAGGAAGAGCACCACAATATATTTCTTACTTCTATGGGGAGTGGTCTCATTACCTTTGAGTGACAGTTCTGTGCTGCCCCAGCCCCCATTGAGAGTGTGTGTGTGTGTGTGTGTGTGTGTGTCTACCCTTCAGCATCTCCTTGCTAACATTATGACATGCACCTGGGTCCTTTGTCAAACATCGGAACATCTCCAGGAAGGACTCCCCTCTGGGGTTATTGGTTTATTGCCTCCTCCCTAGCCTTCCTGTTAGCTTATGTCAGCCAGGGTGGAGGGACTGATGTTCTCATGGGAAAGCTGTTATATACTACTTAATCATGTGATCTGGTAGTCACCTTGTACCTGAAGCAGATGCATATTCAGAAAAGAATGAATGAATCAAAGTAATGCATGGCTCTGCTCCCCTTTCCCATCACAGTCATTCTCCACTGAACTGCCCCACCCTAATGACATCCTTCCTTAGATAAGCACTCCAAAAATCACAAGAAATAATCCAACTGGGGTCTAAGCAGTAAACTATACAAGGGCAGTAGAATGTGCTTTGATCTAATAATAAAGTGTTGCCTAAAAATTAGAGAATAATGCATACGTAATTGTGTGCTATGATTTTTTTTTAATACATCCAGGTGTGTGATGACCAATAAACCTAGAAAACAAAATGCAAGAGTTTTATGAGGTCATCACACACTTAGGGTGTTTACAAAATAGGGGATATGTGATGGTCTAGTATGAAATAGGCTATTTATCTTCATATGAATGGGCAGTGACCTCTTGACCTTCATGAGTGGAGAAGCCATGAGTGAGGTCAAAAGAGGTCATTGCCCACAAATGAAGATAAATGGCATATCTCATAAGTGACCATTACATGTCCAGTTTATACAATGCACATTACTGTTTTTAAATAGTTGCACTTAATTGTGATATATTAAAAAGTAAAAGTTTCCCGCTGGCACCTGGCATGTCCTGTTGAAAATAATTAGCTCACACTACCAGAAGCATACCATGGCTTGGTGCAGGTGGCAAGAAAGGTTATCTATGATGTACCCAAATAGCTAGATACATTTTGTAATATACCTTGGTGTCTGTTGCGAAAATAGCATTTTTATTTCTTAGAAAAAAACAGTAATGTACATTGTATAAAACCTCATAAACAGTTACTTATGTTCTCTTTTTTATAATACATGGTGCAAGAAGAAAAAAAAGAAAAAAATTACACGTTGCATCAATGGAGTTGTTGCAAATACAACAAATGTATGTCAAGAACAACTTCAAACTGCAGAGAAACAAGCCAGCCTAGTGGTGCTGAGGGTTGAGGCGCTGGATGCCATACCTTGCACCATGCCAGCGACCTGAGTTCGGGAGCGAGCTCGGGTGCCAGGGGTCAGTAGGGGAGGGAGAGGATTGAGCGCCTGCTGGGCTGCTCTCCTATCTCGGCGGAGGGCTGGGAGTTGTCTGGCATTCCAGCGGCCCCCAGTGGAGATCGAGGGTGCTGCAGAACCAGGACTGCACCTCCAGTAGCATGGCTGACGCTGGGAGGGTTGCCATGTGCTGTGGCATCGGGGTGCACCATGCAGGGGGGGATGGTGGAAGAAGTGAGGAATGACCATAAGGATAAAAATCCCTCCGGCCCAGATAGGCGACAGCCCCGCAGTATCCGCCTGTCACACGCCCAATGCTGGACCGCCACCTCTGCCCCCCATGATCTCCTGGCAGGGCTTTGGCTAGGGGGGCCCCGTGGGAGACAGCAATGACTATAATGTAGGTGGAGGTCACAGCGGGCGGTAGAGTGGGGGACGAGTCGAGGCCTAAGAGAGTTCCAAAGCCTGGAGGTGATAAAGAGAGTTACAAAAAAAAAACTGCAGAGAAGGGTTGTAGGCTGCACAGGCTGTGGAATGGCAATAATTCTCAATTGGGCCTGGAGAGAGGGAGGCAGCCCACTCTGTAGATAGCTATCTTGTATCAGGAGTGAAGTATATTGGTTAAGGAGTAAGCTGGGGGAGTTGGGGGGGGGTGTCCAAGGATAATGGGTGTGGATTTGGGTGGCAGAAGGGAGAGGCTGAGGGGAGGCTGGGGCAATGCTCAGAAATTACAGGACGTTAAGTTACAGCAAGCAGGAGGGAGGATATTAGGGACAGAGGACCCTTAGATAGGGATGTTGACTCTAAGGGGAAAACGTACGGCATAAACATTCCGAATATTAAGAGAGTGGAGGGACAAGAGTCAGGAGGGCCTGTTGTGGGGAAGCCTAGAAGAGCAGACAGTGAGAAGGGAGGGAGGGGCTGTTGTGGGGAAGCCTAAAAAAGCAGACTGCGGGAAGGGAGCTCCTAAGGAGAACAGGGCAAATGGGGAGGAAGGGGGCAGTTTAGAGGGGCAGTTGGGGAAACTCACGTTACTTGATGGAGGTTGACATAGAGAGTTACAATAAATTTGAGCTACTAAGCAACCTAGAGGGGGAGGAAGGGGTTATTGGAAATGAGGAAACTGATACAGAGGCCGGGGGGAGGGAGTCGGATACCCATAGGGCATCACAGACCGGCAATGAAAAGGATAGAATAGTCCCAGAGGGAGAAGGGGAAACATAAATGTTAAGCAGATGGGGGAGATGCAACATATTGCAGACATGAGGAGGAAGACACGACTGGAGAGAAACTGGGAGACAAGGAGGCGGGGGAGGGGCCCACCTTCAGCAGGGGTGTCTGTACCAAGGATGGGCCCTAGGTAAAGGGCATCCACAGAGGGCCTCTGGAGGTAGGGGTATTATTACAAGAGGGGAGGATGGTGGTGTGGGGGAAGGGGAAACCATCAGGGCCAGGATAAATGGTTCAGATAAGAGAGGGTTAAAGGGGACACCTATTCGGGGGGGTCTGAGTTAAGTGGGCAAAATAACAAGGGAGGCAGAGAGGGGAGGGTGACAAGGGGGTATCTAATAAGGCAGGAAGACTCCCATGGAATTGAGATCACGACTAAGGGGTGGATGGGGGGTTGAGAGCGCATAGTGGAGGTAACCATGAGGATGATGGCGGTGTTAAGGTTCTGTTATTGGCAGACTCGATGATTAGGGATATCCAGTGGGAGGGACAGGGGGGTGGATGCCATAGCCAGGTGAAGGTAATAAAGTATCTCTGGGCTGACAGTGCACAGAGCAAAGTTCATGGTGTACGAACTGGTTAGGGACTGTGGAGAGAAACTGGATTTCCTGGTGCATTTGGGAACTAACGATCTAGAGGGAAATAGCGTTTTGGAAATCCAAGCAAGGTTCCAAGAACTTGCCAGAGTCTGTTGGGATAATGGATGTAACATTTCCTATTCAGAGATATTGCCAGTACCAAAGGCCTCAGTGGAGAAAAAAATGAAGATCACAGAGGTTAATGACTGGCTCAGGAAGTGGGGTGAAGAGAGTGGGTTGGGGGTGTTAGGGAACTGAAAAGGAGTTTGGGAGGATAAGGGACTGTATGCCAAGGGCAGGCTTCATCTTGCCCCATTAGGGAAGGAAGTCCTTAAACAGGGGGTGGCTGACTACATTCAAGAAAGATGGGGTTTAAACTTGTGAGGGGAAGGGATAAGGGAGGGCTGACCGAAGCCCTCTCCTCCAGATAGGAAGTAGCCTTCAAACCCAGGGGGGACAGACTGGGGAGGAGGTTTCAAGAGGAGCAGAGGAGGATGGAAGTATAAGGAACCTGGATGGGATTCGACAAAGGGATCAGGGATAAGGGGTGGGGGTGGTGTTGGTAAATGCCAGGAGCTTGGGAAACAAGTTGCCAGAGTTCCATGCCATGCTGTTCGGGGGTGGGGTGGATGTGGCGGCGGTCATGGAAACGTGGGCCAACAAAAACCATGACTGGGACCTAAACGTGCGGGGGTACACTATGCTTAGGAAGGATAGAAAGGAGGGCAGAGGGGGTGGAGTGGCTATGTTCATTACAGATGACATAGAAATTGCTAGGGTAGAAGAGGCAGAGGGAAATGTGGAGGCCTTATGGGTCACCTTACAAACCCCAGCAGGAGGTAAGGTCAAGCTGGGTGTAGTATATGGCCCCCTGGGATGGGTGATGTTCTGGAGGATGGTTTGCTGGACAACATCATTGCCCAGTGTGGACCAAAAGGGAAGGAGGCGGTGTTGATGGGGGACCTTAATATGCCAGGTACAAACTGGGGAACCATGTCCTGTAAGGTGGCCAAGGAGCAGAGGCTGCTGGACGGCTTCCAGGATGCGTTCTTAACACAGCATGTGATGGAGCCCACAAGGGAAGGCATGTCCTGGATGTGGTTCTGGCAGATGGGGATCTGGTAAGGGACCTGGCTGTAAAGGATCCCCTGACTGGGAGCGACCACAATATTGTCTGGTTTCAAATAAGCATGGAGGGGGAGAGATCTAGGACACTGGCAGTGGACTTCAGGGGGACAGACTTTGTGGGCATGGGAAATATTCTCAAGGATCACTTGAAGGGGATTACATCAATGACAAATGTGGAAAAGAGATGGGAGGTCATAAAACGGGGACTTCATGAGGCAGTCAGGACCTGTGCTAAGGTGAAACGTAAGGGAGTAAGGTCACAAAAACCATGCTGGTGGTCCAGTGAGGTTCAGGTAGCAGTCAGAGAAAAGAAGGTGGCCTACAAAAAATATAAAACAACAAGAGGGGCTAGGGAAAAGGAAAAGTACCATCTTGCATCTAGAAAAGTCACCCAGATGGTGAGGGGGGCAAAGTCCAGTAAAGTGCAGCAGCTGGCACAGGGGATACATGGAGGGGAAAAGGGGTACTTCCGGTACATTGGGGAGTGGAGAAAAACTAAGGGCCATCTCGGCAGATTGAGATCAGAAGGAGGGTGGGTGGCAGAGGTGAGGGACCAGGCAGAGGTGTTAAATGAGTACTTCGCCTCTGCGTTCACTAGGAAGGGGGATGGGATATCTACAAAGCAAAGCACAATGGGGACAGAAGCAGTAGTGAGTGGGATCAGGGGAGCAACAGAAATGGAGCAAGAGGGAATTAGAGGTACCCCAGGGGTGTCACATCAGGATAAGGATAAAAGGCCAGTAAGGTGGAGGGAACAGATGATGCTATCTCCACCGAAAGGGTGTGGTTAGCCCTCAAGGCCCTAAAGAAAGATAAATCTCCTGGGCCAGATGGCATTCATCCAAGAGTACTATGGGAATTGGCGGACATACTGGCTGAACCCCTGGTGGAGCTCTTCAACAGGTCGCTTGAGACAGGGAGGGTACCTAGGGATTGGCGAGAGGCACATGTGGTGCCAATCCATAAAGGGGGTTGAGGGAAGTACCAGGTAACCATGTAGACCCATCAGTTTGACCTCGGTGGTGGGAAAATTAATGGACAGTATACTAAAGGAACGATTGGGGGTGTACTTGGAGGAGGTGGGAGGTCTGGATAGTCGGCAACATGGGCTTATGCCAGGTAGATCATGTCAAACCAATCTTGTGGAGTTCACCGAATGGGTAACATCAGAACTGGACAGGGGAAAGCCTGTGGATGTATTATTCTTGGACTTCAGCAAGGCGTTTGACTCTGTCCCCCACAATGGTCTGGTGGAGGAACTGACAGGGTTGGGAATAGGCCCTTTGATGGTCAGATGGATTGAAAACTGGCTAGCTGGATGCACCCATAGAGTAGTGGTCGGTGGGGAGCTCTCGAACCTTAGAGAGGTTGGTAGTGCAGTACCGCAGGGCTCGGTCCTGGGTCCGAGCCTGTTTAATGCATACATATTGGGCATCAAGGCGGGTATAGGGTGTGAAATGAGTCTCTTTGCTGATGACTCCAAGATGGGAGCAGTAGTTGAGGGGGAAGAGGGGAGGTTGGCCCTGCAAGGGGACCTGGACACCCTGAAAAGCTGGGCTCACGCATGGAAATTAAATTTCAATATCACCAAGTGCAAGGTGTTACATCTTGCGCAGGGAAACCCTAAACATAGGTACACCCTGGTAGGGGAGGCGCTGGAGGCCTCAAAAGGGGAAAAAGACCTAGAGGTCATGGTGGATGCATGCATGAATAACTCTGAGCAGTGCAGGAGTGCGGCTAGCAAGACAAACAGGATGTTGGGATGCATCGTAAGGGGGATCATCTCTATGAGCCAGGAAGTGATTCTGTTGCTGTACAATGGACTGGTTAGACCACACCTTGAGTACTGTTTACAGTACTGGAGACCACACTTGAAGAGGGACATACAGCTCCTGGAGAGGGTACAGAGGAGGGCAACTAAGATGATACAACAACTAGGGGATTTGTCGTATGACGACAGACTTGAGTAGCTCTGTCTGTTTTCATTGGAGGAGAGGAGAGGAGAGACAGGGGGGACATGATTGAGGTCTTCAAGTACCTCAAGGGAATAAATAGGGTTAACATGGAGGGGATTTTCAGACTAAAGCAGGGAGGTATCACCAGAGGGCATGGTTTGAAGTTGGAAGGTGGAAGGGTGAGGGGGAAAAGAGGAGGAGGTTTTTCACCGAGAGGGTGGTGGACCCTTGGAATGCACTCTCTACATAGAAACATAGAATTTGACGGCAGATAAGGACCGCTTGGCCCACCTAGTCTGCCCATTTTGCTACCTAACAGATAAGCTGCAGATCCTAGTTAACCAACAGCTTACTTCCTCCTACCCCCCACTAGGACTGCCTTATGTCTGTCCCATGCATTCTTGAATTCCCTCACTGTTCTTGACTCCACAACCTCCTCAGGGAGGCTGTTCCGTGCATCCACAACCCTCTCTGTGAAAAAATACTTCCTCACATTACCTCTGAGCCGTCCCCCCTCTATCTTCAAATTGTGCCCCCTTGTTCTTGCACATCTCTTTTTCTGAAAGATGCCACCCTCTTGGACTTTGCTGATTCCCTTGAGGTACTTAAAAGTTTCTATCATGTCCCCTCTATCCCTCCTCTCCTCAAGGGTATACATATTAAGCTCCTTTAGTCTTTCTTCGTATGTCTTCTGGTGCAGACCCTGCACCATTTTGGTTGCCCTCCTCTGGACAGCCACCACTCTGTCTATGTCTTTGCAGAGATGGGGTCTCCAGAACGGCACACAGTACTCCAGATGGTGTCTCACCAACTCTCTGTACAGAGGGATAACAACTTCTTGTTTTCTACTATTGATGCCTCTCTCTATGCATCACAATATCCCCCCAGCCTTCTTTTCTGCCCTCTCACATTGCTTGCCCACCTTAAGGTCATTTGATATAATTACCCCCAGGTCCCTTTCCATTTTTACTGTTGTCAGTATCTCACCCCCCACTGTGTACTCTTCCCCTGGGTTTTTGTTTCCCAGGTGCATTACCTTGCACTTCTTTGCATTGAATCTGAGCTGCCATACATTTGACCATTCCTCCAACCTTGCCAAGTCCCTCCTCATCCTTTCCACTCCATCTTGTGTATCAACACTGTTGCAGATCTTTGTGTCGTCTGCAAAGAGACATACTTTTCCTTCCAGTTCCTCTGCAATGTCACTTATAAAGACATTAAAAAGGACCAGTCCCAGTACTGAACCCTGCGGTACCCCGCTAGTAACCCTCCTTTCTTTACTGTGGACTCCATTTACTACTACCCTTTGTGTCCTGTTGTCTAGCCAATTTTTTATTCAGGCTAGCACCTTGGAACCCACTCCAAAGCTGGCTAACTTGTATATTAATCTTTTGTGTGGGACTGTATCAAATGTCTTGCTAAAGTCTAGGTAGGCCATGTCCACAGCCCTTCCCTGGTCTACTACTTTGGTCACCCAGTCAAAGAAATCTATTAGATTCGTCTGACACGACCTTCCCATCGTGAATCCATGCAGCCTTGGGTCCTGTGCCCCACTGGCCTCTAGGTACTCAACAATTCTTTCCTTCAGAAGTGATTCCATCATTTTCCCTACCATTGAGGTCAAACTAACTGGTCTGTAGTTTCCTGCCTCTGTCCTGCTCCCACTTTTGTGAAGAGGAATCACATCCACCCTCCTCCAGTCCTCGGGTACCACCCCATCATCCCATGATTTGTTAAAGAGAGTAGTCAGCGGTGTCACTAGTTCTACTCTTAGTTCTTTTAGAATTCTTGGGTGAATCCCATCAGGTCCCATTGCTTTGTCCACCTTCAATTTTATTAGTTCTTCCAGAACCCTTTCTTCTGTAAATGGACTGGTATCGACCCCCATCTTCAGAGTGTTTCTCTTGTTTGGGTTAGGTACCTCCCCCTCCTCTTCCTTTGTGAATACTGAGCAGAAATATTTGTTCAGTATCCCTTCTTTTTCACTGTCACCCTCTACCCACATTCCCTCCCCTTTATTAAGCCTCAGTATCCCTCCTTTGGTCTTTCTTCGCTCCCTAATATACCTATAAAAGGTCGTATCCCCCTTCTTAACAGAGTTGGCTATCCTTTCCTCGGTTTAGGCCCTTGCTAGTCTGACTGCCTTCCCAGCCTCTTTCTGCTTTAACTGATAAAGTTATCTGTCCTGCTCCTTCTGTGTTTCCTTATATTTCCTGAATGCTGTCCTTTTCTCCTTAACTTTCCCTGCCACCTCTTTTGAGAACCATAGCGTTTTTTTCCTTCATTGTGTTTTGTTGATTTGCTTTACACAAAGGCTTGTTGCCTTTGTGATGGATGTTTTGATTACTCCCCATTGTTCCTCTACCCCTCCTTCTTACCTGTTTGCTAGTGCTTTTCTGAGGCACTCTCTCATTTTCCCAAAGTCAGCCATCCTAAAGTCCAATACTCTTGCTTTTGTATGGCTTGATTGTATGGCTGTGTTTATCGTGAACCACACTGTTTGGTGGTTGCTTATTCCCAGATGGCTACCCACTTCTAAATCTGAGATTCTTTCTCCGTCCCCATTTCAGAGTACCAGGTCTAATACTGCTCCCTCCCGAGTGGGTTCCAATACTAGCTGTCTGAGGCATGCCCCCTGTAGGGCATCAAGAATGACCCTGCTCTTGGATGTGCCTGCAGCAAAGGTGCTCCAGTTAAGATCTGGCATATTCAGGTCCCCCATCAACAATATCTCCCCTTTTTCTGCCATTCTAAGGAAGCCTTCTATCATTTCCTTGTCCAGTCCCTCCCTCTGAGATGGGGGTCTGTATACAACCCCCATGCGGATTGTGATGCCATTTCCTGTCTCCAGGGTGACCCAGAGTGTCTCATCTGCTCCCTGTTTACTCTTTAGTTCTGTTGCTTTGATCCCTTCTTTTACATAGAGAGCTACTCCTCCTCCTCTTTTACCCTTCCTGTCCCTCCTGTAGATTGTGTATCCTGGTATACTGACATCCCAGTCATGGTTCTCTGTGTACCATGTTTCTGTGACTGCCACAATATCCATGCAACCCTCTTCCATCAAGGCCACTAGTTCAGGGAGCTTGTTATACAGACTACGGGCATTGGTACTCATCACCCTCCACTTTTTGATGGCCTTACCCCTTTGAGCCCCATTACTGTCCTTACTGCCTTTGCTTTGTTTTACATTTACCTCTGTCCTGCTCCCTAATGACTTTGCTACCTTGGTGTTTACCTCACTAATTACCGTGTTTTGTTGGGGGAGGCTGGGATTTCCCTGCTCCTTTTCAGTGCCTCCCCCCTTGGCTGGTTTAAACACTTGCCAATGAAGCATTTAAACCTCTCACTTAGGATCCTGGTTCCCCCCCTGGACAGATGTAGACCATCGCACCAGTATAGGTCTGCATCCCTCCAGGTGGCTCCCCAGTCCCCAATGAAGCCAAAACCCTGAGCTCCACACCAGTTTTTCAACCATTCATTGAATTCCCTGGTGAGGAGTACCCTAGCATCACCTTTGCCAAAGACAGCTGCACTTCCAAGAAGGCTGCTGTATGCGCTACTTGTCTGAGGCCCCTCCCCAACTCTACAAACTCCTCTTGCACTGCTCTGATCCCATTCCTAGCCAGGTCATTTGTCCCTAGGTGGACAATGACATCCAGCTCCCTCCCTCGTGCAGCTGCTCCCACGATCCTGAGGATTCGCTTCCTGTCCCTCCAAGCCGTGGTGCCAGGCAGGCACCTTACCTCCCTCTCCCCTTCCTCCTCCATTTCTACCCCCCTAATGATTGAGTCCCCCACCAGGAGTTGTTTCCTTCCCCTGTGGGGTCCCATGCCACCCTCCTGTGGGTCTCCTTTGTGAAGGTTCCCAGCATCCTCCTTGGTCTCCACTGTAGGTGCCTCCATAGAGGAACCTCTATCCACCAGAAGAGCGAATGAATTGTGGAGAGGTACAGCTGGAGGGATGCAACTCTGTTCTACCACCCTCTCCTTCCCTGAGCCCACCCTGGTCCAGCCTCTCCTCTTTCTTGGCAACCTCTGAGGTAGTGGCATTGGCACTGGTGGTCCCTGGGTGGGGGAGGAGGTTTCTCAAATCCTAGCCAGGTCAACCTGGAGACGGGCAACCTCCTCCCTCAGATCAGAGAGGTGCCTGCAAATAGGGCAGCATCGCAGCCTCCAGAATGCCTCCCGGAACACTGTCTCCCCACAGGCATTGCACTGCACCACTCCTATCATGTCTTATTTTGTGTCCCCTCTCCTGTTTCTCTGTATGCTTACTCTCTCCTCTCCTCTCCTTACAACTTTCACCCTTCCTGTTCTGGGACAGCAACTTCCTATATTCTTCAGTAGACTTCTTCTTCCTTGCTCAGTGTCAGATCACCAGGAGCTAGGGGAGGACAGTGAGCTATTTTTTTCCTTTCGGGTTGAAAAAACCAATGTTTCTATATGATCCTTCTCTTCCTACTGCCAAACAGGAAGTTCCTGTTGTCAGTCAAATCCAGTGGCTATAAAAGTAGAACTGGCTTAGGGTGGGTGGGTGGAATGGAGGGCAATTAGTAAGAAAAAAGGCTAGCAACAGGAAGTTGTAATTTGAGTCACCTGCTTTTATAGTGTTTAAGCCACACCCCCAATTAAGCTCTCTCTCCTCCTACTGGTTTAGCAAAAGAAGTTGATACAATACCCTTTCCAGCACAGAACACGCACTGACTTTCTTTCTTTTCTTACTTTCTTTCTTTTTTTAACCCTAAATAAGACCCCTTCTACTTCTAATAAAGTATCTGTCTGCTTAATCTCACAGACACTGACTCCTGCTGAGATATAAGTGTTAAATTAATAAGAAAATGTAGCTTCTTTTAGTTAGCTGCTTTCTGCTCTACAAGCAAGGCTAGCAACAGCCTGGTGAGCTGGTTTAGAGATCCACAGTGGAGGGCTTCAGGAGAAGGTGGGACAGACACAGAAAGCGGATGTATCAGATGATGGCCTGGTCCAGGGGGTGGGGATGGATGATAGGGTTTCTGGAACACAAGGGGGGCTCAGCACCCAACTAGGGATCTGAGGTTCGAGCAGACTCGATAGACCGTAAGGCCTAATCTGCTGGCAATTAGTATGTTAGTATGTTAATAAACAGGCCAAAGAAGTCAACAGTGACTGGACTAGAATCAAGCGTGTTTGTTTGGTAACATGCAGCTTTTCTCCAAAGTCACAATGGTACTAAGTTTCCTTGTGCAAGGTTGCCTCCATTGCTCAGTCTCTACACCCAGAAATGTACAAACCCTGAAAGTTTCCACCATTCAATGAAATAAAAAGCTTGGACTTCCAACCTCCACTCTTCTTATACATACACATAGACAGACACACATGGGACAGGCAGTCAGGACAGGTGAAAACTTGTCCCAAGTTGGCAGTCTGACTCTGCAGTTAATACAAAGTTTTCTGCTGTGAGCGATCCTCCCCCAACCCCAGAGTCTCCGAGATGTGGAGAGCTCAGAATTTATTTTACAACTTGTCTCTTGTGTTTCATTTACAGGCAGATCACTTACTAAGTCAATCTGTGAGCAGAGACACCTGCAGAGGCCAACCCTCCAAGCAGGAGGGAGAGCCAGCCCACTGCAACCACTATGCTGTGCTTTTGTGACTAACTGTCAGTTAGAAGATGGTTGGGTACTCTGTTTCATGCTTCTTTCTCTGTGTTTCAAGACAGAAGAGCAAACCAGGGCTGAAGAAACACCATAAGAACCGGATGTGATATCACATCCAGTTATTAGGAAGCTTCATTGCACCAGAAAACAAGTTGATAAAAGGAGTCACCAGTTGTTGTAATATATTAAGCTCTTTACTTCCCCATGACTTTGCACAGTGGGCACTACTTTTAAGAGTGTTTGAAATTATGACTCTCAAGTCTTTTTCACAGGCTATTTTGTTTAATCACATTCTGTTCAAGTAGTATTCATGTCATGTCATTCACTAAAAATACCACCAGCAGCTTAATCTAGTTCAAGGTCAGTTGGCATTCATCTGTATCCCACTCCCCCGGGTCGTGCCTGAAAATAGGCAGGATTTGTCTAGTGCACTTACCCGGTCAACAAAAGCTAAATAAATAAATAAATAAATAAATTTGTTCTGTTTCCCAAAAAGCATAACATAATAGGCTGGACTTCACAGAGTTATTTAAGTTAAAGAACAGCACATCCAAGAGGGGACACAGTCAAACTGGAAGGGAGAAATTCAGAAAGGACATCAGAAAGTATTTCTTCACAGAGCAGGTGGTAGATATGTGGAATGTCAGTAATACAATCAATTCTGGGACTATACCAGGATTGAAAACCTATTGTGAAAATTTCAAAGGGGTATTTAGAAACAAAGGGGAGGCAGGGGGCTGTGGGAGCTCTGAAAGGCCAGAGTAAAACAACAGAGGAACACCAGAGTAGACTTAATTGACTCATGGGGCCGGATTCACAAATGGGGTTTGGAGTGGTGCAAGCTGCGGCTACAAAGCAGCTTGTGCCAGGCCCCTGCTCAAGGGACCCGGTGCCCAATTCTCAATTGGGCAGGGTCACAGTGGCTAAGTCCCGCAGCTTGCGGCAACTGAGACCAGGCACCAAACAGACAGCACACTGGCACTGTGTGTTGCAAGCCTCGGGGCGGCTGTGCACTGCTCTAGTGCTTGTTGGGCTAGTGGCCCCCCCCGATGTGCAGACACCCCTATGGTGGTGGCACAGTGTCCCCCTTCCTAATCTCCAATTGTGCCATTGTTGTTATTTAAGAAACTTATCATGCCCCCTTGATCCCAGCTTGTGCCATGCTCTTTATTTAATCAACTTATCGTGCCCCATCCTCGATTGTGCCATGATCTATATTTAACTTATCATGCCCCCATCCCCGATTGTGCCATGATCTGTATTTAAGTAACTTATCATGCTCCCCAGATCTCTGATTGTGCCAATAACAATATTGCATAATAATATTCATGCCTTCCCTCCCCGATCCCTGATGCCACCTTTGTCACAAATGACCCCCTTATCCTGATGATGTAGTGGTCACCCGCGCCCCACCCCAGCAGGTAGTGCTCACCACCCAGCACCCCACCATCCTGCAATAGAGCTGGCACCAGCACAACCCTCCTCTCACCTCTGCAGCCAGCGCCAACTGCACTGTCATTTTGATAGCTGTACTGTATAGCACACATGCATTGCATACATTATACATTACAGCAAGCAAAATGACAGTGGAGTCAGTGCCGGCTGCAGAGGTGAGAGGAGGGCTGTGCCTGTTCTGGCTCTATTAAGGGATGGGGGGGAGCTGTGGTGGGAACTACCTGCTGGGGTGGGGAAATATTAGATCACCAGGATAAGGGGTTCATTTGATGATGGTGACATTGAGGATCGGGTAGGGGGCATGAATATTATTATGCAATATCACACAGGTGCGATCGGGGGCATGACAAGCTTGATAAATACAGAACATGACACAATCGGGGATAGGGGGCATGATAAGTTCATTAAATACAGAACATGACACAATCGGGGATAGGGGTCATGGCAAGTTCATTAAATACAGATCATGGCACAATCAGGGATGGGGGGGCATTATAAGTTACTTAAATAACGACAATGGCACAATCAGGGATCTGGGATATGTGTAATTTATTCAGCTGACAATGGCACAAGATGGCTGGGGAGGGGGGCCCATGGCACAATGCCACATATGGGTCGACTCACCAAGAGGAAGATTTTCTAAGTATCCTTAGATCAGCCCTAGCTGGTCTAGGGGTACTTACACTGTCTCCTTCTGGATGAGTTGTGAGAATCCCAATACTGGGGATGTGGCAGCTTGAATCTGCCACATTCTCCCTTGTGCTGTGTTGCAGCCCATTTGTAGATACATGGGCAGTGCAAGCATTGTTTGGGGCAGGCAGACTGTGACTGATGCAGGCTGCCTCTAAGAATAGCTCCGGGGGCAATATTTGATGCAAGGTGTCACTTGTGCCTTTATGTTTGACACAGGCACCTTATGTCACTCTCGGGCTTTGAGAATTGGGCCCATGGTCTATTTCTGTTCTCAAAGAGGAAAAGTCAGCACTAAGAGCCCCATACCCAAGTATGGAGCTGGTACAATTTGCACTTTATGTGCAAACATTTTATTTTTACTTTGTGTTTACTGCAGTGTAGTAGATTGTATCAGACACATTTTGCTGACTTGTAAGCTAACACTTTCTGTACCTACTGTACAAATCCTAGAATCCCCTGCAGCTGACATCAAAGTAGGACCAGAGCAGTGGCAGAACAGTAGCCTGCAGTGCATGTTAGAGTTGCTATAACCTCCGATCAGATGTTTGCAGATCCTGCTGTTCTCCCGGAGCTATGTACAGTCTTCTGGGACTATACTTAACCCAGGGAGGACAGCAGAACCAGTAAACAAAATGATCAGAGCTTATGAAGACTCTACATGCACTGCAGGCAATTATAGGCCTGTCAGCCTGACATCAGTGGTAGGCTAATTTATGGAATCGAATCACTACTAAAGGAAACGATTGTGGATTATCTTGTATCCAACAGATTATAGGATCCAAGGCAGAATGGTTTCACAGGGGGGGAGATAATGCAAAACAAATCTGATGGAGTTCTTTGACTGGGTGACAAGTAGTTGGATCAAAGAGGTGCGGTGGATGTGGCCTACCTGGATTTCAGCAAGGCGTTCAACACTGTTCCACACAGGAGACTGGTAAGCAAGTTGGGGAACTTGGGGGAGGGTAATAAGGTGGTAACCTGGTTAAGAAACTGGTTAGTGGATAGGAGACACAGGGTAGTGGTAAACAGAGATCACTTAGAGGAAGGGAAGGTGACCAGCAGGGTACCTCAGGCATCAGTGCTGGGACCAGTCCTCTTCAATATCTTTATAAGTGACACAGCAAAGGGACTGGATGGAAAGGTCTGCCTCTTTGTGGATGACACCAAGATCTGAAACAAAACAGACACTTGGGGGGGTGTAGAAAGGATGAGTAGGGATCTGGATCTGAAAAGGTTAGAGGAGTGGTCAAGGATATGGCAGCTGGGTTTTAATGCAAAAAAGTGCAAAATAATGCACTTGGGCCATAGAAACCTAGGAGCGGAGTACATATGGGCAGAGTGATACTTACAAAGACCAAGCAGGAAAGAGACCAAGGGGTAATTATATTGGATTACCTAAAAGTGGCCAGGCAGTGTGACAAGGCAGTTGGAAGGTCTAATGGGGTGCATAGGAAGGAGTATCGTCAGCAGAAAACGGAGGTGATGATGCCCCCTATATAGATCACTGGTAAGACCTCACCTTGAGTACTGTGTCCAGTTCTGGAGACCACATCTCAGGAAGGATATGGACAGAGTAGACGCGGTCCAGAGGAGGGCTGCCAAAATAGTGCAGGGTCTGCATCAAAATCCCTACAAGAAGAAGCTAAAGGAGCTAAATATGTATACCCTGGAGGAGAGGAGGGAAAGGGAGGATATTACAGAGACCTTTAAATATCTCAGGGGGGTAAATAAGATATGGGAGGGAGGGAGGTATTTTTCAAAGAAAAAGGTGCTCTAGAACAAGAGGGCATGCTATGAAACTGGGGGGGGGGGGATTCAGAAGAGGTGTGAGGGAATACTTCTTCACAGAAAAGGAAGTGGATGCTTGGAACAACCTTCCAGCAGAGATAGTGGAGATGAAGACAGTGGTAGGGTTCAAAAATCCATAGGACAGGCATAAGGGAATCATAGGGGTAAGGAAGGAAGGGAGGGGGAAGAGATGGCACAGGAAATCAAGTTGGGTCTGCAGCAAAATGAAGATCTAAAAATTAAGAAAAAAAAGGGCAGACTGTGTGGGCCTAGTGGCCCTTATCTGCCGTCACATTCTATGTTTCTATGAATCTCCCACTGCTACAGCCCTCCTCAGATGTGTGCTGCTGGGGATTCTGGGATTTGTAGTTACAGAAAATGTCAATTTACAAGTCAGTAACATTAGTTGGATACTATCTACCATAACACAGTAAACCTTGGCTCAAAGGTATTTGTAATCCTAGATTTAAATAAGTAAAATAAACAGTACACAAAAAAAAAAAATGTTTTTGACCACAAAGTGCAAATTGGGACCAGCCCCACATTTAGGTGTGGGGCTGTTAGCACTGCCTGTTCCCCTTTAACCATCTTTGTATCTACTGTATGCATAAGAAAGAGGAAAGGGTATTTTTAACTATATAATTTTTTTATTTTATAGGTATCGGATTACTGAATACATTTATTGGATCCGAAAAATTTGATCTAATAGAATAATACAACACACTGCCAGCTCGAAAAGCAGAAAAATCCAATATATTTGGTACTAAGCTTTTTTTCAATTACCTGATGGCATCTGATATTCATGGAGACTAGCCGGGCAACTCCACTCTCTACTCAAATCTATGTCATTTCTTTCCAATATGTATTTTTCTCCCTCCCTATGCAGAATTTCAAAGAAAGGGATCCCACATCTCAGGTCAAACCGGAAAAATGTTTACACAGAGATCACTAAAAAATATTGAGACTTCAAGGCACACCGGTGATCCCAGGCAGTATGTCATGTGACTTGACACCAAGCCTGTCTGCCCTTTGTGACCTAGGGAGAGGTTATACTCTTCTCTGTCTGATTGCTTCCATCTGTTCACTGCCTATGTCCCAATACAATTCCACAGCTAGCTGTCACATGACTCCAACATCCTTATTGCTGGCACCCTGAGTATACCCAGTTCATGCCAGCAGGGTAGTCACCTGCAATTTTAAATCAAATAACTCATTAAATACGCATGCAATAGTTATGCAGTGCATCCATGAAATGTAGTTTAATTTAATCACTATCCAGCTTTCCATCTTCAAATATCCTAATTTATCCCAGTGTTAGCAAATTCTTGTTTTTAATTTTTTTACTTTCTTGCCTAAAGAATGTTTATTTTCCCTTGAGTTTTATGCTGACATCTGATTTCATTTTACTGACTTTCTTCCCAGTATGTAAATATAGCAACTGAAGCCCCTTGGCCAATCTGACTTCCTCTGTTGAGTGGCACAGCACGCTTCCACGTTTCAGAAGACCTTCACAATATAACAGACAACATCCTCGGGGGGTTGGGGGGGGACAAAAAATGGCAAAAAGGAGAGCTATGCTTTAGTTCTAACTAACAACTATGCTTCAGTTCTAACAAAAAGAAAAAAATACTTAGTGGCGGAGGCTTCCAGAGTTTGGACAGGAATACTTTGCAACAGATGTTTTCTTTGGGTTGCTACTGCCACTAGGATTTTTTTTTGCATTATATCCATGATAACTAGCAATATTTTTTATGAAAAACTTTTACATTCTGCTGAAAAATACAAATATAAAAAAATACTCAACTAGGGTTAGCCATTACATGCATTTTCAGGAAAAATATTCCTTGTGTGTCTGAATGTCTCTCTCCTCACACACACCCATACAGTATAACTCAACAAGTTATTCTATATGATTTGTATCTCCGTCATCAAGTGATGGAGCTAAAAACCTAAACAGAACTACTTTCTAGTTATTAGTCTCCATGTTCCTTTATTGAAACATTTCAGCCTCATTTACTTTTATCAGACTTCCCAATCACTAACCAATATTAACTGTGAATGTAGTAACAAACAGGCTAATCTGAAATACATAGTAAACCAGTCATAGCACACCTCAGACCATTCACATAATTTATTCATTATCGATATTTGGCTAGGAGTGGCACACTGTGCTAAAAAGCAGCTCATTTTGGCTGCATCCTGGGGAAAGCGGGATAGAATAGCATTTTGACCAGCTTTACGGTGACATATGGTGCAAATACAGTAATTGGTCATGGTGGCAAAGATAACATTGCAGAAAAATGTGCAATACCAACGCAGTGCAGAATACTTAAACAACATAGGTAAGTAACAAGACACTCCAGGGTGTGAGTTAGGCTGAGATAACTGCACGCCCTGTGGCAGAGGGCCTTACAGCATCTGGAAGTGCGGTCATCTCAGCCTAACTCACACCTAGGAGTGTCTTATTCTGTTTACAAAATGGGCTTTATGCAGAATACAAAATAACAGTTAAGTAAATGTTTTACTTAAAGGCTGTTAATGAGCTTGGTACAGCCAGCAGACTGGGATTTGAGTCCCACAATTTCCACCTGCATACTGCCTGACTCTGAGCAAGTCACTTAACTTCCCCAGTGCTCCCAGGGCACCCCTGAAAACAGACACTTGTGCCTAGTGGGCCTTACCCAGTTACCAAAAGAATAAAATAAAATAAAATTAAATAAATAAGGTGGACAGGAAATCTGTTCTAATTGGGAGTCATTACTAAGATTCCTGTTAACAAAGATGTAATCCATACCTCCACATGATCCATATTTGACTGTACCAGAATAAACACTGATGTGGAAAACAGTATCTTCAATTATTCTCTTTTCATGGGCAACATTCTGCACAGTCCTCGTCATGGACTCAATAATTTGGAGTTTTGACTATGTCACCGTATTTTGTACAGAATGCTAATTATGAGTTGTTGACCTATCAGAACCATTTTTTTTATTTAAAAGTTAGATAGGTTGCAGGATAAGTTCTATGAGAAACAAATCTCTTTTACAGAATGTCCCAAGCCATCAAAACAATGTGTTCACAAGTTGATATAAACAGCAATGATTATACAAATACATATGGAGACTAAGTCACTGTTTGAGGCACAAGGATGCAAATGCAATAAATGGAAAAAATGATCCTTGACAACGTCAGTTAAAACAAATGCATGTAAGTTGTTCCTGTAGTAACCATTTTTTAAGTCATATTTAAACGTGTGGAGAGATTGTGGGTTTCTTAACTGAAGGGGGAGTTTGTTCCATGAAAGTGAGGCATCATAAGAAAAACATTCTTTCCCAAAGTGGGTTTGGAACCTTGGCAGAGAAAGGCCGTGATAAGAGCAGAACCATGCTCCGAGTTCTGTGCACAAACAGTGACATAGTGAAAATTCCAGATCACGGGTTCCATGCAGAGAACTCTCCGATCGACAAATGTTGGAAGTCAAAATACTCCAAGTCCTATAATTTTTGAAGTCAACTCATGGGCTTTCTGAATACGGTTCCCTCATTATAATCCATTCCACATCCACAAAAGAATATACCTTGAAAAATCTAATTTTTGTACCCTGACTGAGGCTGTTAGGTTGTTTCTAAATAGAGCAATTTTGATTAACTGAAGAACCCCATCAAATCAGTTTGGCACCTTCTCTGTTGTGTGTGGACAACGGACCTACTTTAAGCAAGTCCATTGTCCACACACAACAGAGAAGGTGCCAAACTGAGGGGTGCTGGCAGTTCATTTATTCTGGGGTGCTGCTGGTGGCTGCAGGGGCAGGCTTTTGTTTGCCGGAGTTGCAGTTACTATGAAAAGTAATTTACTTTTCTTGGTGATTGTAATTCTGGTGGGCAGGAGTTTGCCCCTCCAGTTGTCAGAAGCAGCACCCTAGAAGGGGTGAACTGCCTGCACACACCCCCAACACCACTCAACACTAGTACCCCCCGCCCAGGTAATAACTTCAGTTTTCTCATGGTGGGGCTGGGAGAAGAAGGGCCATCCTCCCCCTGTGATTCAGATCAGTTCAGCAGCAGGGTCCTGGGCAGTGTCATCATGGTTTGAGTAGGTAAACAGCAGGGCATTCTGTTTGCACAGCTCGTGAGTTCCCCTGTTTTTTCTTCCCAATCACGAGGTGAACATATGTACACTGGCAAGACCGAGCGGTGTGAAGATGCCACACACACCCTTATGCCTGTGCCCAACCATCTGAGATGCCCCTGCATAGCATGCCATCCAGCTTCTACTGGGTGACAGTCAAGCAGTTTATGCACTGTCCCTCCTCCCTAATGGGGGAAAGCTGTCTATGGATTCATTGGATGGAAGGCAGAGGCACTGGAGGCCTTATCTAGTCTACCACACCAGTGATCTGGGTTCAGGAACAGACCAGTGTCTCTCAGGGGCTGTCTGGAAGGCTGAGGTGCTGGATGCCCTACTTTGGGCATATACTCCTAGACCTGGGAGGGTGGGCACTAGGCAGTGGGCTTACAGGTTGCACAATTTTATGCTTATCGCAGGTGAAACAATGTATGACTGGTCTGCAGGGCACAGTGCTATACTTTCCCCCCAGATCCACCATTGAAGAGGCAGGTTTGAGTCCCCCTAGCAGCTCCAGACCCTTATTCCTCATATTTATTCATTTTATTTAGTTTTTGTTGACCAGGTAAGTGCACTAGACAAATTCTGCCTATTTTCAGGCATGACCCGGGGGAGGGGGATACAGATGAATGCCAACTGACCTTGAACCAGATTAAGCTGTTGGTGGTATTGTTAGTGAATGAGGGAAATTTGGCCAGGACACCGGGGAAATGCCCCTACTCTTTTTTCGCTACAGGCTCAGAATCTGGGAAAAGGGCCTTTATCTCATTCCCATTTAAGGAATAGGCAGTGCCAACACAAGCTAGAAAACTCTCAGTCCCAACAAGAATAGCAGACTTCAGCAGAGATTCATTACATTATAATTTTCTTTGAGCACTTATTTCATACTAGAAAAAGCACACATAATTAATGCTCAGAACAGAAGTCTGACCATTTTCCAAAATGCAAGACTGGTGTAGACCAGGGATCTTTGCCCAAGTCTCAAGTTCTTTGGATGACAGCACTGTAAAGGGCAGCTGAGCAGTTCTCAAACACAAAGGCTTTGAACAGAAACTGGTATAACCATAAGAGACAAATGAACTATACATGTAAACAAAATCATGTTGAAGACCCATTTAAAAAAAATTGGAAATTTAAAATCCAAATGTTTCTCTTTGCAGAATACAAGAGAATCCCCTATGTGGGACATAGATTGTGCCAACTGAATTTACAACATAAGAATTTTAGAATAATGTGCATGAGCTGACCTCTTAAGGTTATTACGAACATACGAAATTTGCCAGCAGATAAAGCCCTAGAGGTCTATCAAGTCTGCTCGAATGTGCAGCTAGCACCCCTTATTCTGCAGCTGCCCTTCCCTTCCACCCTTCCCCTTCATTAACCCTCCCCCTTGTCCTGTCCCATCCTCATTTGAAGCAGTCCACTGTTCTACTGCATACCACTTCAGCAGGTAACGCATTCCACCCAGCCACCACCCTCTCTGTAAAAAAGTGTCTCCTCATCTCCCTCCTGAACCTTCCTCGCTCCAGTCTCATATCATGGCCCCTGGTGGCCCTCCCTTCCCTTACTTTGAACAGCCCCTCTGTACCCATTTTGTATATTCCTTTCATGTATTTAAAGGTTTCAATCATGTCACCCCTGTCTCTCCTCTCCTCCAGTGAGTACATGTTCAACTCCTTCAACCTCCTCTCGTATGATAAGTCTCCCAGCCCCTTGATCATCTTTGTCGCTCTGCGCTGCACCCCCTCCAGTAACTTAATGTCCCTCTTCAGATACGGATGCCAGTACTGCACGTAGTACTCCAGGTGTGGTCTAACTAATGACCTATACAGTGGCAGAATCACCTCCTCCCTCCTCGAGGATATACCCCTTGCAATACAACCCAGCATTTTGTTGGCCTTTGCAGCTTCCTTCCTACATTGTGCCGAGTTGTTCATTGACCCTGTAATGAGCACACCCAGATTCTTCTCCTCCTCTGTCTGGGCTAGCTGCACTCCCCCTAGCTGGTAACTCCTCCTTGGGTTCTTCATCCCAAAATGCAGCACCTTGCACTTTTTGGCATTAAAGCCCAGTTGCCAGGTGTCTGACCAGGTTTCAAGATTTGCCAGATCATTCATCCTGCAACCCCTGCCATCCCCCTAGGTCATCCACCACCGCGCCTACCTTGGTATCATCAGCAAACAGACTGATCTTGCTCTTTATGTCCCATGATATGTCTGCAATGAATATCCCAAACAACACTGGTCCCAACACTGAGCCCTGTGGAACACCGCTCGTCACTGCCCTTGGGTGTGACAGCTCCCAACCCACCACCACCCTCTGTTGCCTTCCCTGAAGCCAGTTTCCTACCCATCTCACCAGCTTTGCACCTTTGTTATTATAAATCATTAATGCAATTTCAGCCAATCAGCTTGTAGAGCCACTGCACCTCTTATTCTGAATACAGTGTGCTCTCGTGCAGAAGCACTAGGAGGGGGTGCTCCACTATGGTGCCAGAGGGAGAAGGATATAATAAAATAAAAAAAAATACTTAAAACTTATAAATACCTTATGCTAAACTTGATGGATTTATAGTAAGACAACAGGGCCTCAGGGGTGTCTCTTATGGTATAAAAGACTCCTTTTGTGAGGTTTGGGCAGACAAAACCTCTCAGCTTCACTTCATGGTCCTTCTGCACAGTCCTCATACTCTGAGTTTCTTATACCATAAGAGACGCCCTCAGATGCCCAATTAACTTATATAAGAGTACATAGAATGTTTAGAAATGAACAGTCCTGCTTGGCTAAGAATGATATCATGATTTATAATTGTCTTCACATCTCATGGGCCACACATTTACAGGTTCTGCGGTGGAATATGCATGTATTAAGTAGCAATTTATGGCAATGTTATTAACTAGTGCATGGGTGGGGGCAACAAATAGTGCCACAGTGTACCTGTACAAAAGTTGTGTTTATAGTGCTGGCAACAAGCATGGTTTAGGTGTATGCATTTTTAATGTCTGGCTACACTACTCTACACATAAAGCATAGTGTATTACTGTAGTGCTAACTACAGTGATATAAAAAATGTCCAAAGGTCAAATGCAGATGCTGCTGTACTGAATTGAAGGGACAATGTCACCTCCCTCAGGCCTCGGATTGTCCATAGTTAAAAAACACGTCATGATTGCTCAGGTTCTGTAAAGATTGCTGATGTGGCTGT
Source organism: Neoceratodus forsteri (assembly GCA_016271365.2). NCBI lineage: Eukaryota > Metazoa > Chordata > Ceratodontiformes > Ceratodontidae > Neoceratodus > Neoceratodus forsteri. The sequence goes on from CM057459.1 coordinate 326,023,316, forward strand.
TTTTTTATGCTGATTCCTTTACTTTTTAAAAGTGAAAAAGACTGACCACCATACTGGTGCTACCACACAAAAATGTGGTTTACATTTCATGAACAACTTCCACTGCATCTTTTCCTGGACTTGGGAACACCCCCAACAGTGTCTAGTCACTCACCATCCAGTGGGACAAGAAGAGAGAGAGAGACCATTTCATCATGGATGCTGCACTGTTTGGTGTTAGTAATGTTAAGGAAGTATGCAATAAGAGCTAATCAAGAATTGGAAACAAAACAAGGCACAGTAAAACTATACCATTAGTATGCATTTCAGTTTTCCTAGGAAAGGAAACAAACACCAACATGAATACATTTTTGAGAAAGTAAGCAATCACATAATGTGTACGAAAATAAGGACATCAAGCTATAAGTAGTCTGTTTGGAACCTCAGAATAAGACTAAATTTCAAATTACTCATTCTTAAAAATTTAAAGTTCAGTGATTTTACTCTACATTTAACCCAACTTTTAAGAGGACACGTATTAGAAAACTACAAGATGTGCGACAGAACAAGATGCTAATTTCATTTGACTGGTTTCACTTGCCTAAGGGTGGCAATCGCAAATCATAATCACCTGCCAGAATGATAGTTTACCTGGACTGTTTTTCATGAGAAACCTGCTTTTTCCTAGTAATTTAGTATATTTGTGTGCTTGCTGTCATCATGTTACTGCTCGATGTTGTCTCACTCTGTCCCTATAGGCGACCTCACAGGTACCTACTGGCTGTGATACAGGGCAACTACTGCCCTCCTCTGCTCTGGATGCCTTGGATGGTTCTTGAGGTGACTCACAATAGTCCTAGACTCCTACACCACAGCCCCAGTCGGTCCCCCTCCTGCACGCTCCAGCTCCACCTCACTAACTTTACTGCATCAATGCAGTAGTCCGTGCACCGCAGTTTGCAACATTTCGCAGACTGTCTCAGTCACCTCACCTCTGCTGCTCACTGGTGACTGGGCTGCTCTGCTCATAACGACCATTTGCCAGGCAGCATAGAAAGGTGTCAAACTAACTGTGCATGTGTGAAGTCAAAGCAAATGTGGCTGGCAGTTTGCTGGGGGGGGTGGGGTGGGTGGAATGAAAAAAAAAAAACAGATTCCATCGCGTCTCATGCCAATTGGCAACCGGCCCACAGCAGGATAAAAAAAACAGACGTGATGTCCACACCTGGTAAAACGGACATCAGCTCTTAAACAAGGGATTGTTAAGTGGACATCAATGACTCCAAAGAGTAAATTTTTGGACATTTTAAGCAAATTTATGGATGTAAAATATGTCCAAAATAGAGTTATCTGAAGGGCTGACTGTCAGAATTCTGCTGGATTTACACCTCGAGCCCCAAGAAGAAATATTAGACATTTGAGGCTTACAGCTTCACCAACTTGGAGTGTGGTCATGTCACATCTCAGAAACTAGGCAGAGTCAGGCTCAGTCAAGAATAGGATGGATGTCCTCCAGTGAACACCACATGCTGTAGGAAGTAGTATCTATAGATCTACAACAATCACTCTCCCCTTAGTTAAAAGTAGCTATACTGATGCCTAACCATGCTGTGTGGGGGACAATGTACTGTCAGAGCTGCCACCTTTTGGATGAGATGGTAAAGTGAAGCCTCATCTGCCTGTTCTGGTGGTTGTTCAGGTGGACATTAAAGATCCCATGGAACATTTTGAAAAGAAAAGGAGAACCTCCCCATTGTCCAAATTATTCCCCAGTCACAAATCCACCAGCATATTTAACTGGTTTAACAATAGTCAATTTGCATCTGTAGCCTCCTCCCCAACCCTTTGATGAGGCTGATAACAGGAAGTATTTATTAGCCCTCCTTTCCCAGTCAAAAATAAAACTATAAAAAAAAATTAAAACTTGTATTGAGCACTGTATCATCAGCTTACATTTCAATGTGTATGGAGGCACAAACAAAGGGTAGGTCATTTAGAAAGATGGATAACAGGACTGGCCTTTGGACTGAGCCTTGTGGTACACCAGTCTCAATATGGTGGGAAGGCATGTGCACTATGTGGTAGTGATCAGATATGTAGGAGCTTAAACTATTTATAACTGCCAGGTTAGACAGCCCTGCAGAGGCTATTTTTTTCCAGGAAAAAGGGTGGGTGACTATCAAAACCATTTGCAAGGTTGACAATGACAGTTGTCAAAAGGTACCGGTCCATCCCCATTTAGCATAGAGCCTTAGGAGGGAAGCAGCTGCAGAGGGATTATCCCTAAAGGCAGACTGGTCTGACTAAGGAAGAAAGAGTCTTTAAGAAAGACAATGAGATAAGCATGGACAATGTGTTCTTGAATGTTTTCGAGAACCAGAAGGAAGCAAGGCAATTTTAAAGTGTCCATTCTAGGAGCTCAGGGCGTTTTAGTACAATTAACAACAATGCACATCAAAGAACATACAATAATTAAAGTAAAAAAGCAAACTCAATGAAAGCATTTCAAACTGGATTGCCAGGTGAGGAAGCATGCCCCCTTACATAAAGGGATGAACTTAGTCTGTTTCCAAGCAGAGATCTTGAAGGTACAAAAAGAGAGAGTTAGTAGAACAGTAACATGGGCAGGGGGAGGATTGCAGGGTCCAGGCCGCTAGGACTACTTCTCTTGAAGGGGTCAAGTGCAGGTAAAACAGCTTCTCTAAAATAAAGCCCAATAAAGCTTAACATTTAAGCATTTCTAAAGTAATATCCTTTTATTACCCACCACTGTCTCCTTTATTCCGCCCTCTCCCTTGCACCTTTATCTCACAGGAGAATGGTTCACTGTGACTCCTTTGTTGCAAAGTTCTGGTTTGGAACCATCCCAACCTACCTCTCCTCCCACTTCTCCCAAGCTGCCACCTCAAACTACTACATTCGCCACAGAGATCCACGCACCTTTTCTATCCCTAGCCCCCACTCTGCAGCTTGTCAATCTGCTTTCTTCTTTCATCCCCTTTTCTCTGGAATAAACTCCCCTCTGACCTCTAACTGTCCCCCTCCTTCTTTTCTTTCAAAAGGCTCCTCAGACTGCTACCCCATCCAAAGTGTTCTCAGTGCTCCCAACTCCCACCCCCTTAGTTGTCAACATCTCTTAACCTGCTCTCCCCTAATTTCAGAAGGGATACCAGTGTTGAACTGTCTACCTTGCTCCTGCAACTAGTGGTCTGGAAACTAACTTATTTTGTGTTACTGTAGATCCTGCATCTGTACTAGTATTGTAACTGTGGTTCTAAATTGCATCAGTACTACTGTTACCTACTGTTTTGGGTCTTGTAACCGTGACCCACGACTGACTTGCAATTTTGTTTTCATGTTGGTTATACCTATGTAACCCCTTTCCCTGGGTCACACCTGGAAACGAGTCTCAGCTCAATGGTGCCTTTCCCGGTTATCAACTTTTAAATAAATAAATATCCTATATATATATATATATATATATATATATATATATATACCTGAACAAAGCATCTAGGTTTGCTTTAAACGTGAACTATGATACTCATGCGAGTGATCTGCAGAAAGCATCTAACTGCCCTCCCTTGAACTTTGGGAAATGTGTCATACTACCTTGATATGAAAAATATCCATGCTTGATATAACTCCTGTTGGTGTTAGTGCCATATACTGTACTGTACCATTTATGACTCTCATGATACTAGAATAGGAGTCAAGGGGCACTGCAACTACTTTTAAGGAAAACACCTGGACTCAAATCATTCATATGAGATGTACTACATACTAGAAAAGGCTCTTAAGTAAAATAATGAGCTGTGGGAGTCTAACAAATTTCATAGACTGCTAATCTTTATGACTGCCTGTCAGTGTAACTGATAATGATATACTTGTACGCTTCCTGTTTCCATTGCCTTTTCAACTTTTACATTTCATTTGTGACACTTGTACCTTTGAACACAGGTGTGTATGCTCAAAGGCTCCTATGATAGGTACATTTGAATTTGATCTCTACCTGTCTCCATCTCCGTCTCTGTCTCTGTCTCTGTCTCTTTCTTTCTCTCTATCTATATCTAAATAACAAATGCTAGGGAAGTGTAGAGCATAGGTAAATTATTAATGAGCTGATAAAACATAAACCTCATTGGCAAATGGCATTATGAGCTCTTTAGCCCACTAGATGATGAAGGATCCCACATGGCAAGGTGCCATACTGGACTTGGTACTCACAGATTCAGAGATGGTGAGGGGGCGACCATCAGAGAAACACTGGAGTCCATAGACCACAATACTGTATTGGTCAAACTGGTAGGCAGGAACAATGGACTTGCTTCAAACACAGCAGCTCTGACCTCAAACATGTGGATTTTGCAAAGATACGAGAACTAATTAGAGAAGGATTGGCAAGTGTAGTCCTGACTGAGGGGGGAGGAAGAATGTTAGGTTGGATTCAGGGGGCACTCTTGGAGGTGACCAAACCTTGTGCAAGGAAGGTTGACAAGAGAAGCAAGTACAAAGGGTATCTGGTTCTCGAACAGGGCAAGGAGGGCTGACAGGGCAAAAAGAAGAGCCTTCACTAAGTACAACAGGAATAGGGGGGAGGAAGCCTGTCAGGATTATCAGGCTCAACTCAAAGTGTGGAGGTCAGGAGGGCAAAGTCAGACAAACAGCAGCAGACTGCTGAGGATGTAAAAGGTGGGGCAAAATACATTTTTAGGTAGATAAGATAAAAAAGGAAAATGGGGGAATAGTGTGGCTAACTGGGGGGGGAGTAATGGAAGAGTAAAAGCAAAAAGCAAAAGTACTAGGCAATTATGTCTGCTTGGTACTTATGGTAGAGGACAAGGAGCCTATGCCGGAAGGTGGTATCAAAGCCACCACATGGGGGGAATCAGGAAATGGGGAAGTACAGATCTTAGTTGACGGGGTAAAAAGGGTTTAGAATCTCTCAGGGTAGAAAAAGCACAAGGCCCGGATTGTCTGCACCCATGGGTACATAGGGAGTTGGTCCCAGAATTGAAACTACCCTTAACCTATCTATTTAACGACTCACTAAAAGTGGTGCAAATGGACTGGAGTTCCATCGACGTAGTACCACTCTACAGTGGGGGTGTTGGACAGGGAGGAGCCAGGCAAATACAGGCCTGTCAGCCTTACCCCTACTGTAGGTAGAGGGTGGTGAAATTGTGGAACAGACTGTTGGTTTAACAGGTTTAATTTAAACATGTCTGGGACAGGGCAAGGGGATTCATAGTCCCAGGGGGAGTGGGGGGGCAGCACTGGTTCGAGGGGTGGGGGAGTTGGGAGGAGGGTAACAGTCCACCAGTACAGTAAGATAGTGGGGTGAGGTAATATAGTAATGACAGACTGGATGGACCTTCGGTCTCCTTCTGCCATCATATTCTATGTTTCTAAGATACTGTTGCATTATTTCACATGTTTACAGCACTTTCCTAGTGTTTGTTTTATACAGTATATCTGGCTAACCAAAAAAATAGCTTGATGTAAACATTTTCAAGGATTTTAAAAATGTTTCAAATGTTAAAAAGGAACAGTCAGAACTAAGAGCTTCACACCCAAGTGTGGGGCTGGCACAAATTTGTACTTCATGTGCAAAAACATTTTTTTTTACTTACTGTTTACTGTAGTGTAATCAGACTGATTCTGATAACATTCAAGCTGACATTTGCTGTAAATACAAATCTACAAGTTCCTTACAGCTGACATCAGAGTAGGGCTGCATCAGTGGGAGATTCAATACCTGCAGTCCATGTTAGAGCTTTTATAGGCTCTGACCTGATGTTTGCAAGTTCTGCTGTTCTCCCAGGGATAAGTATAGTACTCTACGACTGTACTTAGACCAGGAAGGACAGTGGAACCAACAAACAAAAGATCATAGCTTATATACATTCTAGCATGCACCGCAGTCAGTGGTATATGGATAGTGCTTTTGTAGCTCAGAATACCCTCCACCAGATAGTTCTGGTATCTGCCTCCAAACCTGACTGCTATTTGACCAAAGTTGAATTTAAGATTTGGAGTCAGATAATTATAGATCCAAGGTCAGATACAGGTATCTGACGTCAAATATATTGGATTCTACCTCAGTTAGTTGGAAGCAATGGTCGGATCCATAGATACCTCAGATACTTACTGTGGATCCTAGGAGGTCAGATCCTTGGTTAGATGTCTATGCCATCTGAGGACATCTGAAATCTGGCCAAAATGATGGCATCTGATGGTATGCAACCTGGCTGGCAGGATACTATGTGAGCAACACTAACTGCAGGCTACTGAAGCTCCCACTGCTGCAGCCCTGCTCTGATGCCAGATGAAGAGGATTCTAGGATATGTAGTCATAGAAAAATGTCACTTGGAAGTCATCAGAATCAGTCTAGAGGTAAAAAAAATGGTTTTGCACACAAAGTGCAAATTGAGACCAGACCCACACTTGGATGTGGGGCTCTTAATGCTGACTGTTCTTCTTTAAGGCATGAAAGTGTCTTAAGTACTGTTCAGTTGCTTATAGTTTCCATGGTTGCTGGTTAAAGAGTTGGATGGAGAGCTTCTGTCAGTTACGGTGGTATGCACAGAGCCAAAGCACAAGGGGAGGCAAAATCTCCACAAAGCAATGTGGGGGTGTCTAGGGCATGCCCCTGAAGAAAGTCTTACAAAAAGCAGTGTAAATTTTGCATTTTCCTACATTTAGAGATGTGTTTCATACAGCTCATCCCCTAGATACTCACACTCACACACACACACACAATCAGGCTAAAGGCCACTTGATAGTTACCCCACACACACACACACATACATACACACACACACAATTTCAGGGCTGACAACTTTTGTTTGTTGCCCTCTCTCAACACACAGTATCTCCACCAACTCAGTCATTCCCCAAAACACACACAGGCTGTTCTCCAAAGCACTCCTCACTAACCCCCTCCCAAAGAATTGCAACTGGGCTGTTTTCCCTTGTGAGTACAGTGTACTCCTGCCCCAAGGGAAAAAATCAAAATCGGGCTGCTTTCCCTTCTACACTCCCAGTTAGAGTACATTCTCCTGCCCACCCATCACTCTGGACCCAAACTGCAAGGCAGAATGAGCACTGTCCCCCAGAAACCTTGAGGATGGTTGTATGGGAACAATCACCATAGGGATTAGTCTAGAGGGATGTGGAGAGTTGGCTAAATTCTAGTAACCAGTAACATTAATGTTTAAACAACTCCAGAGCCACTCTTCAAACTGTTGCCTGAATCGCAGCTTCTCACTTTACCATCAGAAGCGCTCGCCTTCCCCCATTACTGAAAAATGGAAAAAGTACTCACTGTCCCTGGAGCAATCCATCCAGGTTCTGCTCCAGTTGTTGCTGTGAGGTGGTTTGATCTGGCTAGTGTGCTCCTTGGCACTGGAGGACCTGCCAGCAGGGAGAGAGGACACCACCACAATAGCAGCCCAGGAGTTTGTTTTTTTTTAACCAGGAGAGACACACTAAGCTGAAAGCTTGTTTACAGGTGTGACCTGGGAGCACAAGGAAGTTAAGTGACTTGCTCAGGGTCACACAGTATGCAAGTGGGGACTGTGGGATTCAAACTCAGGTCTCCAGGTTTGCAGCTCAGAGCCTTGAACCACTGCGCTATACTGCCTCCAGGATTTGGCTTCCACCAGTGTGGTCAGAAGACTGATAAGGCCAGTGCATCAACACTAACAGCCTTTATAGACAGTGGCTGTTTTAACAGAGGGGCTGGGACCACGGTCAGCCCCCTCCTGCATATACCTATGGTTAACTCACCATTGTCATGGCTGCTGATTGTGAAGATATTTAAGTTCATCATGCTGTGTGGAAATGATATCACTGGAAGAAAGACAGAGTCTACCAACTTTGGTGTGTGTTTGGAGCTCAGTTGGAGCTCAGCTGCTATTTTAATTTTCGAAGTTTGTTTTTCCTGAAGGTTAGTGGCTTTTTTCCTGCCAAATTGTGTTCTGTGCCAGCATGGATTACGTCCACTGAGTCTGAAGATATGTTTTGAAAGTTTTAAAAGTTTGTTTTGTGTTGTTTTTGAACATTTACTTGAAGCTGGAGGTAATATCTGCAGTGTTATGGGAGTGTGTGATTTTTAAGATAACATTCTTTTTTATCTTGGGAAGTAGTATGTAGGTGTAGGAAATGATATAAAGCCCAAGAAATGGTTTTTTATATCTAAGTTAATTTTTTTGTTTTCAGTATTGAAATAATGTGCTTGAATTAAAGCTAAACTGAAAGGAACATGCTGTCATTACAAATCTGTTGATTCTCGCCAGTGCCGGAAAGGTGTGTGTGTGTGGGGGGGGTGGGGTGGGGGGTAAATAACCCAAACTCTTAAGAAATATTTTTTCTAGCACCATCTATTTAAAATATGAAAATGTGCATTTTTTTGTGAAGTGATATGAATTCAAATCTTTAATTCTATTGCTTTTAAAATGATTTTTCTTGGGAGGGTCACTTATGATAACCACCAAGTTTCTCTCCTCTGTTGAGTGTGCCACCCTCACCCCATCTTTTAAGTACTCTTTTTTTTATTTTTTTCCCCATGTGCATAACCTTGCACTTCTTGGCAATACACCCGAGTTGCCATATATTCAACCAGCTTTCTAGCCTCTCTGCATCCCTGAGCATATCCCAGAGTACCTCTGAACTGTCCACTCCCCTCCCCCCGCAGACTCGCAGACTTTGGTGTCAGCTGCAAACAGAAACACCCTGTCATTGACCCTCTTCCCTATAGTATATCTGAGATATACATGTTGAAAAGCTTAGTTGCAGGGATGAGCCTTGGGGAACCCCATTAATTACCGGCTTAACTCCCAAACATTTGACTTTTAGGTCCACCCCCTAGATCCACCCTTCCAGCCAGCATCAACTTCATCCCGCAAGTTTTTTTTCATCCTCAGGTCCCCCAACTTTCCAATCACTCTCCAATGCAGCACTGATCCCAAACAAGTACTTCTGTTCAGCCTTCACGGTAGAGGGAGATGGAGACAGACCACCAGGGAGCAGCAGGAACAAAGGGGTGATAGACACAAGTCCATTTTCAAAGGAAAGAGTCCGGAAGGGACTTGTAACTCTGAAAGTGGACAAGGCTATGGGACCATATGGGAGGGATACACCCATGGGTACCACAGGAACTCAGGAAGGTGCTAGCATCCCCACTGATGACCTTATGCAACAACTCTTTGAAAACAGACGTGGTTCTGGAGGACTGGAGGACAGCAGACAGGGTTCCTCTACATAATAACAGCAGCAGGGAGGAAGCTAGCAACTATAGGCTGGTTAGTCTCACCACAGTGCTGAGAAAATTAATGGAAATCCTGTTAAGGGAAAGATTGGTAGAGCATCTTGAATCCAAATGACTGCAAGACCACAGGCAGTAAGGCTTCATGGGGGGGAGGTCATGACAGACAAATCTGACTGACATCTTCAACTGGGTGACCAGGGAAATAGATCAGGGGATGGCAGTGGACATGGCCTATCTGGACTTCAGCAAGGCCTTCGACACTGTGCTGCACAGAAGACTGATAAAGAAACTGAACAGCCTAGGGGTTGGATCCAAAATGGTGAACTGGGTTAGAAACTGGTTAATGGGTAGTTGACAGAGGGTGGTGGTTTATGATACTCAATCTAATGATGGTAGCATGACCAGCAGTGTGCCACAGGGCTCAGTACTGGGACTGGTCCTCTTCAATGTCTTCATAAGCAACACTGCAGAAGAACTGGAAGGAAAGGTATATATTTTTTCAGATGATACAAAAACCTGTAATGGGGTGGAAGGGGTGAAGAAAATGAGAAGGGATCTTAGGAAATTTGAGGAGTGGTCAAGAGCATGGCATTTGGGGTTCCATGCCAAAAAGTGCAGAATCATGCATCTAAAGCACAGGAACCCAGAAGCTGAGTATAGGATGGGGGAGGTACTGATAATCACTAATCAAGAAAGGGACCTTGGGGTTATCATATCTGATGATCTCAAAGTGGCAGAACAGTGTGACAAAGCAGTGGGTAGGGCCAGTGGGATGATGGGATGCATAAGGAGAGGTATCTCCAACAGGAGGAGGGAGGGAGGTGGCATTACTACAATATCTCTCGCTAGTGAAACACCACCTGGAGTACTGTGTCTAGTTTTGGAGGCCCCACCACAGAAAGGACATAGACAGGGTGGAGGTAGTCCAGAAGAGAGCAACTAAACTGGTGTAGGGATTGCAACAAAAGCCCTATAAGGAGAGACTGAGGGATCTCAACAAGTACAACCTGTAAGACAGGAGAGCGAGAGGGGACATGATAGAGACAAGTACTTCAGACTTACAAGTACCTCACAAGGCCAAACAGGGTGCAGATGGGGAGTTTCTTTCAAATGAGAAAGAGCACCAGGAGTAGAGGATATGCGATGAAGCTGGGGTGGGGGGGGGGGGGACTTTAAGTGGGATGTGAGGAAGCACCACTTCACTGAACATTTTAGATGCCTGCAACAGACTGCCAGCAGAAATGGTGGAAGCAAAAATAGTACATGGCTTCAAGCTTGCATGGGCTAGACATAGACAATATTAGTAAATAGGCAGGGAGGAGGGAGGGTCACTGTAATCTTGTTAGGGTCTGCGGAGAAAGACTAGGCTGGGACAATCTGGGCAGACTGGGTGGGCCAAGCAGTCCTATTCTGCTGACAAATTCTACATTTCTGTTTTTCTATGAGTCCAAAGACTTACTGAAGTCCAGATAAAGGACATCCACTACCTGTCCCTTATCTATCACCTGCATCACTGGATTAAAGAAATCTGTCAAATTAATTTGACATGACTGTCCCTTAATGAACCCATGCTGCTTTCTACCTTACAATCTGTGCAGCTCTACAAAATCTAGTAACCTTTCTTTTATTATCTTCTCCAGCAGAATCCTCACTAGACCCCATGACCTATAGTATCCAGGTTCATCTCTAGCACCGCTCTTACAGAGCGGCACCCCAACTACAACTCTTCTGTCTCAAGATATCACCCCTGACTGCAGGGAGCAGTTAAATAGGTGTGCCAGTGGCCCTGCCAGAACCTGTGCTACCTCCATTAGTACCCTGGGGTGAAAACAATTCAGCCATGGGAATTTATTTACATTCACGTAATGCAGCCTTTTTAGGATTCTGGCCTGCCCTCAGTGACCTCTCCCAACCCCAGCATTTGCTGTACTTCCCCATTTAACATAACTCAGCTCTCAGATAGTGGACCCTCTGTTTCCTCTTTGAAGACCATGCTGAAAAAATGATCTATAATGTTTGCCATCTCGATGTCATCCTCCACTTTAACCCCCCAGACATTTTCTCTATTCTCCCTTAGTCTTCCTTTCTTTGTAAAAGAAGGTTTTGATGTTCCCCTTCACTATCCTCAGTTTCGTGTCTGCTTTGGCTTTCATAATTAGTTGTTTAGCAATGTTAAGCTTTTTCATAAATTCATCCCTACTCCTCTTTGTCTTCTCTCTTTTTGTTTTCTGACTGCTGCAGTCCTTGCTCTGACAGCCTTTCCAGCATCACAGCCAAACCAGATTGGTCTCCATTGGTCTTCAATGTTTCTTATACATCTCAGTATATCTAATACTTTGCCCTTGCTACCCTTATGGTCTCTTTTTCTATTATCTCCCATATGCTTTCCACTTCAGAACCCTTTATTTCTTTCAGTCTGTCCTAAAGAGTCTCACTCATGCCATTAAAGTTGGCCCTTCTGAAGCTAGGGAGCAACCTCAATGCTTCCAGCCTCTGGTTGTTCAGGGAGATCCTAAATCTCACTGTGCTGTGATCCTCAGAGGCTCTTCTAACCTTACTTCTCTTAAAATATTATTGTTGGACATTACAAAATCTAGGTCAGCATCCTCCCTAATCACCTCCAGTCCAGAACAGATAGATTCAAAAAGCTGCCTTACATGACCTCAACAAACTCCTGACTTTTTCCACTGCCCGTTTCTGGGATGTCTCAAGTCACATCCAGGAGATTAAAGTCTCCCATGATCATAATATAACCTGAGTATGCTGCTTTCCTTATTTCATTGCACACAGAGTTGTCCTTTTTGAATGACTGACCTGGTGGTATGTAGACCACCTCAACCCTCATGCTTCTTCCCCCTCTTGTCAAACAGCTACACTCACATTATCTTGACGTCCCCTGCCCCTTACTGCCTTATCTGCAACCACCTGTATTGTGTCACTGAGGTATACAGTGACTCGCCACAGCACCTTCCCTATCCCTCCTAAACAGGGCATAGCTTGGTATTTAGATGTCCCAGCTATGATTCTGTGTGGCCCAGGTTTCAGTGAGAGCATGGAAGTCAGACCTCTCAGAGGCCATTATGGCCTGCAGTTCATCCATCTTACTACCATTCCTCATAATTTTGGCATGCAAAACATTCCAGTTCTTCTTCTGCTCTCCCTCCCCAATCTGTCCATTCCTCTTCCCCCTTTTCCTAGCCCCTCTACTGCCCACTATCTCCCTTGCTGTCCCTCTACTGTTCCTCTCTGCCTCCACCTGAACTCCCCAATTCTCTCCCATCAGTTCTGTCCCCACTGTGTTGCCCTTATCTTGTCTCATCCCATCCTCCCGGTCTCCCTTTGCTAGTGTGGAGGTAGGTCTGCTAAGCCCTATCATATGAGCTTTAACTCCTTTCTGGTAATACTGCCCTCCCTCATTTCTAGTTTAAATTTATATCTATAAATAATTGCTATTCTTTGCCCCTGTACTCTAGCTCCCTTGTTATTGGAGGTATATGCCATTCCTGTTAAATGGTCTCCTATCCCTCCAACAAGGTCCCCAGTCCTCCAGGAAATGAACCCTCTGCCCTGCATCACCCCTTAAGTCATGTGCTAAAGATCAATAGCAACCATTTTACACATCGTTAAAAAAAAGCCTGTATTCAAGCCCCTGTGTCATAAGTAATGTTTCCTGAAAATGTCTTGCTATTTGGTTTTCTTCAAATCAGCATTTGTTAACTTGATCTGCACTAACAGGAAACAATCAGGCTGTTTCTGTCCCTCTGACTGAGCCTTGGAGAGTGATGACACATTGGAGTAAGCTACTGCTTCAGCAGTGCAAGTTCCTGCTTGACTGAAGAAGCAGAGGGAGGCAGTATAGCGCAGTGGTTAGGGAGGCAGTATGGCGCAGTGGTTTAAGGCTCTGAGCTGCAAATCTGGTGACATCCAGCAGACCAGACCTGCGTTTGAATCCCACAGCTTCCACTTGCATACTGTGTGACCCTGAACAAGTCACTTAACTTCCCTGTGCTCCCAGGTCGCTCCTGTAAAAAAGCGTTCAGCTTAGTGTGCTACTCCTGGTTAAACAACTAAAAATAAAATAAATAAATGAAGTGCTAAAAAGCTGTTAACTTTCTAATTAGAGCAGTCTGTAGAGTTAATTGTTTGTTGTCCATGGTTTTTACTAACTCGGTCTCTGGTTTGTGTTCAGATGAATTAGCTGAAAATCTATCATTCTGTTCTTATAAAAAGCTGATCATTTGAGTTTCAGTGCTGAATTTAAGTGGTACACATTTTAGAAATCAGCTTGTCTGTATCACAGCTGTGAGTTCTGTCCCATCAAAACTCTGTTTTTTCTAGCTATATAACACTGGGTTTATTTAATAAATATAAAATAAATCTAGCATGTATTAATTCATACAGGTAGTTTGTCTTTGATGTAGTCTCAATAATTCAGTTCATGTAAGAACAATTGTTTTCCTCTCAGAATGAAAAACAGGTGCCTGCCACACTCTGCTATATCAGGCACATGTGCTATATGAACTCACAAATTTCAGTTCTTTGATGGTTTCCATGTGAAAATACATCATGTATATGTATGACTAGAAACACTACATGGCATCCTGATGCCCCCTCTCCTGCCTACAGTTGAAGCAGCTGACTCTGCTTCCCCGTCTCCTGCCCCACAAGCCCCATGTCTCCTGCCCCACATTTGAGGCTGCTGCACCCTGCTACCCACACTCTTCTCCTATAGAGTTGGGGCTGCTGCACCCTGTTGTCCCCATCTCCTGCCTAAACAATCAGGGCCACCGCACCCTGCTGCCCCTGCCTAAACAGTAGTGGTTGCTGCACCCTGCTGCACTTTGTCCTCCTCCCAGTCAGAGCTGCTGCACCATGTTGCCCCCTGTTTCTGTCACCACAGTTGGGGCTGCTATGCTCTGCTATGCCCTAGAGTCCCATGTCCCTTGCCTCCACATTTAGGGTTGCTGCACCATGCTGCCCATGCCACCAGCGGTGGGGCTTTTATTGCACCCTGCTACCTACCTACTTCTATTTTCCAAAATGGGCAAGGCTGCTGTACCATGTGCATCCTGTCCCAGAGTCAGGGTTGCTGAACCCTGATGCCCCCCACCCTCATGTCCTGCCCCACAATCAAGGCTTCTGCACCATGCTGTAGTCTGTCCCCTGCCACCATAGCCAGAGCTGCTGCACCCTGTTCCTAGCTACATAGTCAGGGCTGCTGTGCCCCATGCCTCCACTGCTCCATGACTCCACAGTTTGCATTGCTGCACCATGCTGCCCCCTGCCACCAAGGTCAGATGTTTTGCTGCACTGCCCAAAAGAAAAAGCAGAAAAATACTTTCATCTTGTGTTACAGGAGTGAAGGACAGAAGGCAGTAAAGTGCAGAAGTCCTGACTGTTCACCCAGGAGACAAGGGAGGCATTAGGGTACAGCAGCCCAAACTGTGGGACAGGGTGCAGCAGCCACACCTGGGTGGAACTGACACAACTTTGGAGGCAGAGGACAGGGTGCAACAAATGATATAACTCTTGTGGCAAGTGGCAGCATGGTGCAGCAGCCCTAACTGTGGAGGCAAGGGGCTCTAGGGCACAGCAGGCCACAAGCCACCCTGCCTGAGTAGGCAGGACTAGGGTGCAGCATCCCTGGCTGTGGTGGCAATGGACTATGGATAGAATGGTGCAGAAGCCTTGACTGCAGGACAGGACACAGGGGGCCATCAAGGTACAACATCCCTGACTGTGGGATGGGGTGTGCATGGTGCGGCAGCCCTTACTGTTCAGGCAGATGATGGAGACAACAGGGTGCAGCAACCCCAACTGTGTGGGAGAAGACAGTGGGCAGCAAGGTGCAGCAGCTTTGAATGTGGGGCAAGAGACAGTGGGCTTGTGGGGCAGGGAATAGGGCAGCAGAGTGCAGCTGCCTCAACTATGGCGCAGGAGACAGTTGGCATTAGTATGCTCTATACTGTTTCTAGTTATACATTATGTATTTTCACACAGAAACCTTCAAAGAACTGAAATTTGTGAGTTCATATAGTATATGTGCCTGAAATAGCAGAGTGTGGCAGACACCTGTTTGTCAATCTGAGAGGAAAAGAATTGTTCTTACATGGACCTATTTATTGAGGCTACATCAAAGACAAACTATCTGTATGAATTAAGAAACTTTAGAATTCTTTTATGTCCACTAAATAAACAACCCAGTGTTATATAGCTAGAGAAAAAAAACTGTTTTGATGGGACATAACTCACAGCTGTTATACAGACAAGCTGATTTCTCAAATGCATACCATTTCAATTCAGCACTGAAACTCAAATGATCAGTTTTTAGGAGAAGAAAATAATAGATTTTCAGCTAATTCATCTGAACACAAACCAGAGACTAAGTTAGCAAAAACCCTGGACAGCAAACAATTAACTCCACAGACTGCTCTAATTAGGAAGCTTACAGCTCTTCAGTCAAGCAGGAACTTGCACTGCTGAAACAGTAACTTAGTCCAATATAATGTCATCACTCTTCAAGGCTCAGTCAGAGGGACAGAAACAGCTTGACTGTTTCAAGTTAGTGCAGATCAAGTTGACAAATGCTGATTTAAAGAAAATCATAAAACTAAATAGCCTGACATTTTCAGGAAACACTACTCATGACACAGGGACTTGAATGTATGCTTTTTTTTAACAATGTGTAAAATGGTTGCCATTGATCTTTAAACAAGTAATTTTTAAACTGCCTACTCTCTCCTTCATATGATGTTGGTGTGACCTCTGAGAAGGTTACCATGGTTGTTTCTACCTTGAACAACTTGCCTAACACCTTGAATTACTCTCTTACTGATCCCAACTCTCCTAAAGCCAGATCATTCATCCCTTGGTGAACTATCACATCCGGCTTCCTGTCTCCATCCCTAGTGTACTTCCTAACCGTAGGGACAATCCTGTCCACTATTCACTGTCTTTCCTCCTAACTACTAAGCCTTGAGTAACCCATTTTCTATGAAAGCCTGGTTTTGAGTCTGATGTAGGAAATTTAAAAATGTCAGTTGGTGATGTCATAATTGTTTTATGACTATTGATGATGTTATAATTGATTAAATTTATATATAGATACATATTTAGAAACTATATTTAGAAATATTTCACAGAATGACCGAGTTGTGATGCAGATGTCCATTTACTGTGGTATCAGTGGAAACCTTTGATGCCTTTATACAAGGCTGGATAGGTAATGCAGCTAAGGGAAACACACATTTGTCAATGCTGATTGTTTGCTTGCTTGTCTGCAACCTGCATACAACATGTCTTCCTATTTTTTGTTTTAACATTTTAACTCCACATTTTCAACATAGTCTTTTTATGATCCTCCCCCCCCCCCGAACATGACAGGTATCATTTAAAAAAATAATACTGCCTGAAACAATTTTATGCCACAAGTGCAAAAGCACACTTTAGTCAGGATTTAAAAGAAATATATTTTTGTTTATTTATTTATTAAATTCTAGGATTACAAATACATTTGAGCAAGAACTGCTCATTTACAAAGGTTCAAGGTCAAAAAATCTTTACAAAGGTTCCACGTCAAAAATGACACCTGTTCTGTCATAAGGTTGTGTTAAAAAATGGCTATGTTGAAAATGTGGGGTCAAAATATTGAAAATTACCAAAGTTACAAGTAAACACTGAATATGTTTAATGTACCTTCATAACTCTGGTGTTTTGTTTTAAGATTTGGGCTCCAAATTTTCAACATAGCCTTTTTAAGACCCCACTTCATGAACCTGGTAGGTGACATTTTTCAAATCCTGTCTGACAGGTGATTTCATGGAGCGACTGCCAAATCACATTTTGGGTGAGATTTGAAAAATTTTACCAACCTTGTTCATGAGTTGGGGTCCAAAAAAGGGCCATGTTGAAAATTTTGTGAAAAAAAAATATTAAAAAATGACAAAGTTATGGGTAAAAGTTCAAAACACATAGAAACTACATTGGCTGTACTTACCTCATTTCTTCAGTTCCTGGTTGGTGTTGAAGTAGAAGGACTTGTTTTCCTTGAAGAGTGGATTTTTGGTGCTGAACTTATTTTAGCTGAGTTGGGGTATAGAGTGGTGGGTGCTGAGTTGGGGTTGTGGTACAGTAGGTAGGAGGTTTGGGGGGAGTCGGAAGGCCACAAAAGACATTGATGGCTGGTTTTCTGCTTTTCAGGTTTTAATTAAAAAATACAGAGGGATCAAGGGTGACATTGGGGATTGGGCATCTCAGAGTCACAAGTGGAGAGACGCATATCAGATATGGGGGGTCTCAGTGTGCCACACAACCTCAGCCCAGGATGTTTTTTGGGGGGCTCTCAGCGGAGTCATACAGCCTCTGCCCAGGATGGGTAGTTTTTTTATTAAACATCAACGTGGGCATGGGGACCAAAAGTGGTGTTGGGAGCAAAGGAGAGCTGGGGAAATAAGAATCAGACTGAACATGATGGTGCACAGCTGCCTGCTGGGCAGAATCTTGCAGATGAAAGGACAGACCCACACACTGATGGGTGTGGCTTTATCCTTTCAACTATGTGAAGTTTCTGCCCATCAGCCACATTATGAGTGTTGAATGCAATTGTGTGGTATACTAAGAAAGCACAAGATGACATCCATCAATGTGATGCAATGCAGCATAGTAATATATGTGAATAGGCATGAAAATACCTCTTCCTTTTGTGCGATGCCTTTTTTTTTAATTTGGAAGAAAAGATGGAGGGGTGTAGTTGTGAGATGAGATCTTGGGGGGGTATACTTGTGAGATGAGATCTTGAGCAACAGCTATGTCTCCAGCCAACAAACTGCTATACACACTTATGCAACTGAGATGAAGCAGTTTGGTGTAAAGCTGGATAACATTGTTTATTATGACAACAACCTGCAATGTGTTGCATGTGATGCATAAATCCATCAGAAGTAAAGTATAATCAATTTGGAAAAAAAAAAAAAAGAATCCTTACAGATACTATCTGCAGATGCAGAAAATGAAGAGTTGCAGAGGTTTGCCAGGAGGGTACATTCTGTAATATTACTCCTGTGTAGCATGGGTCAGGAATGTTGCCACACACTCTCTCAAAACATCACTTTCTATTACATTTTCCAACAGGGTAGCACCGTTCAAGTCTTCATTTCAACTATCTTGGACTTCTTTTTTAAACAAAGGTAAGTGTGTTTAACTGTAATGGTGACATGGCAGCTGCCCATGAGGAGATATAGCAGACCCCCATAAGTCTTGCAGTATGCAGAAAAGCACAACACATTCCCTAAGCCACAGGAAAGACATCCAGTCAGAGCAGCACAAGGACTTCTTACTGAAAGTCCAGTGTCCCTAAGCTTTGCCACGAGTGTCACTTTAAGCAGTAAGTAAACAGTTTCAGGTTTCCTATGGGGCCAATTACTCTGGAATAAGTACAAAGATGAATATGAGTTGCATTTGGGGCCCCTGCAGCAGCCAGACAGAGTTCACAGTGCTTTATTACTCTGCCAAAATACCAGACTGGGACTTTTGAAGGCTGAGAACTTGTCAAGTAGGTAATCATCTCGTGGTAGTACTGGACAAGAAAAACAGATGGTGTCATTTTAAAAACTTCATAGACTTGATATCCACATCCTGAGAAAGAAAAATGGTAATAGCCAGTGAGATTCCTCAAGTATTAAATTTATTGGGCTTTATAGTGGGTCACTGCAAAAGAATTAGAGGTCTCCTCCACTGGGCAGTTACAAACTCAAGAGCTCTACAGGGTTCGGTGAGAATGATCTATTACATAGGCACTTCAATATACAGTCAGTTTCCCATTCAGTATCCTGTTAATACTTCAGGGGCTTGGCTCAGTTCATTTACATGGTCCATGGAAAGGTTTCCGTAGTAAGGGAATTCTATTACCCCATGCAGACTTCTCAACAATAGACTACACTCAACACAAGTGCTAACAAGATTTAAGCACATAAGAATACACTCATAATGCAAAATCCAACTGAAATCTCCAAATAGTATTGGTCGGTTTCTGCTATCTTGAAGACTGTCCTGGACATCATGTAAGGGATGGGTAAGTATGTGAGGTCAGAATGTGCTGACATGGTTGTATTACAATTACTGAACACTGTACTAATCACATTTTACAGCAGTCATAACTGAAATCCCTCCTCTTTGTAACAGCAGACCCTATGGGCTTTTTCGTGCCAAGTAGTTTTTAGGAAATTACCTAACGGTTGCTGTTATGGGATTTTTTTTAAAATGCTCTAATCAGCAGGCCTACAGTCACATGGGTTACAAGTTAGTACAAATACGAGACTATTAAAAGATAAACTAGAAGAAAATCAGTAGGATCACATGCTAGTACTGCAAAATGTTTTGAAAAAAGTAACACCTTATGCCCTTCTTGCATTGGGACCTCATGGAAAATGATAAAATCTCAATGAACAACTATTTCCAGATCTATTTGGATAAAAAAGGTAAAAATAAATAAATAAAACATATTAATGATCAGGGATAAGACAAGGGGGAGGGGAGCAATGCGGGGCTGATCCTGCCATCCATACCGCCAGTAGGACTGGCCTGGGGGACAGACGGTACCCTAGGGGAGAAGTGTGGACAGATGTAGGAAAGATCTGGGGAGGATATGGTAAAGAGGAATAGGGACAAGGGTTGGAGGTAGCTTTAATAAATGCCAGGAGCCTGGAGAATGAAATGCCTGAGTTCCAGGCCACGCTGTTTGAGGGTGTGGTGGATGTAGCAGCGGTCACTGAAACATGGGCCACCCTTGGCCATGACTGGGACCTTAATCTGAGTGGGTACCTTGTGCTAAGGAAGGGCAGAAAGGTGGGCAGAGGGGGAGGAGTAGCAATGTTCATTAGGGATAACATCGAGATTATGAGAGTGGAGGAAGCAGAGGGCAATGTGGAGGCCCTATGGGTCACTTTGCGAACCCCGTGGGAGGGAAGATCAAGCTGGGGGTGGTATATAGGCCCACAGGACTAGCGGAGGACCTGGAGGATTGCTTGTTGGCTAACATTAAGGGGCAGTGTGGACTGGAAGGGGAAGGAGTGGTGTTGATGGGGGACCTTAATATGCCAGCTATTAATTGGGGTACTATGATGTCCACTGTAACCAGGGAGCAGAAGCTGCTGGATGGCTTCTTGGACGTGTTCCTCAATCAGCAGGTGATGGACCCAATGAGGGAGGGTCATATCCCGGATGTGGTTTTAGCAGATGGGGATCTTGTACAAGATCTGGTTGTGGAAGAACCCCTGGCTGGGAGTGACCACAACACAGTCTGGTTTCGGCTTAAACTGTGGGGGGGAGGGGGATCATTCAAGGACAATGATAGTTGATTGTAGGGAGGCAGACTTTCAGAACATGGGGGAAATTCTCAAGGGGCATTTGCGGGAGATAAAACCGGGTTTGAACATGGAAGGTAGGTGGGAGATCATAAAGCGGGGGCTACAGGAGGCCACCAGGACCTGTGCAAGAGTGAAGCACAAGGGCGGTAGGCCTTGTAAACCATGCTGGTGGACCAAGGAGGTCCAGGAGGCAGTAAGGGAGAAGAAGGCTGCCTACAGTAGGTACAAAAAAATTAGAGGAGAGAGGGATAGAGAGAACTGTCGCCTTTCAACCAGGAAAGTCACCAGAGTGGTGAGGGGCCAAAGGCCTGGAAAGAGTAGAGGCTGGTGCAGGAGATACAGGGGAAGGGTTCTATAGGTATATTGGTGAGTGGAGGAAGGTCAAGGGTCAGCTCAGTAGGTTGAGGACAGCTGGGGGGTGGGTGGAAAGGGCTGGAGAGCAGGCGGAGGTACTGAATGAGTACTTCGCCTCAGTGTTCACCAGGGAGGAGGCTGGGGAACTTCTGAAAAAGGGGTTGAAGGACACAGAACTGACCTGACTATTGGGGTACCTGCTGAAGAACAAGCCACTGGGGGAGGTAGGCCAGGGGTGAGATATCAGACTAGTTCTGCTAAATGGGGGGGGGGAGCAGATGCTGATATTCCTATCGGTCAGGCGTGGGAAGCCCTCCAGTCCCCAAAAAAGGATAAATCTCCGGGGTCTGATGCTATTCATCCCAGAGCACTGAGGGAGTTGGCGGATCTTTTGGCTGCGCCATTGACAGATCTCTTTAAACTGTCACTCCAGACAGGGAGGGTGCCAAGGGATTGGAAGCAGGCGCATGTTGTGCCCATCCATAAAGAAGTATCGAGAGAAGAGCCAGGAAACTATAGACCTGTCAGTTTGACATCGGTGGTGGGGAAGGTAATGGAGAGCATACTTAAGGAAAGGCTCGCAGGTTTCTTGGAGGAGATGGGTTACCTGGATGACCGGCAGCATGAGTTTGTGCCAGGTAGATCGTGTCAAACAAACCTTGTAGAGTTCTATGAGTGGGTAACATCAGCACTCGACAGAGGGAGACCAGTGGATGTACTGTTCCTAGACTTCAGCAAGGCATTTGATTCAGTCCCTCACACTGGCCTAAGGGAGAAGCTGGGGGGATGGGGGTAGGCCCATTGACGATTGGGTGGATTGGAAATTGGCTTTCAGGTCACACTCAGCGGGTAGTGGTCGGACGGGAGGTCTTGTCTCCTAGGAAGGTCATAAGTAGGGTCCCACAGGGATCAGTCCTGGGGCCATTCCTGTTTAACGCCTACATCTCCGATATCAGGGAAGGTATCGGTGTGAAATGAGTATTTTTGCAGACGACTCTAAGCTGGGGGCGGTGGTGGAGGGGGAGAAGGGGAGACTGACCCTGCAAGAGGACCTGGATACTCTGGATAGGAAGTCCTGCACCTGGAAATTGAAATTTAACTCCTCCAAGTGCAAGGTACTACACCTAGGGTGGGAAAACCCCAACTAAGTATACACCCTGGGGGGGATGAATTGCAGGCCATGGCAGAGGAAAGAGACCTAGGAGTCTTGGTGGATGTTAACATTAATAATTCAAAGTAGTGCAGGAGGGCTTCAGTCAGAGCAAATAGGATGCTGGGATTCATCGCTAGGGGGATTACCTCAAGGAACAGGGAGGTGATTTTGCCACTGTACGACAGCTTGGTTAGACCACATCTTGAGTACTGTGTGCAGTTCTGGAGGCCGTACCTACGGAAGGACATCCAACTCCTGGAGAGGGTTCAGAGGAGAGCAACCAGAATGATCCAGGGCCTGGGGGATATGACATATGAGGAACGATTAGGGGAGCTCAACCTGTTCTGGCTGGAGGAGAGGAGGGACTGGGGAGACATGATTGAGGTCTTCAAGTACCTCAGGGGAGTAAATACGGTAAGTCAAGATAGAATCTTTCAACTGAAGGAGGGTGGAATCACCAGAGCACATAGTTGGAAGATTGAAGGTTGGTAGGATTAGGGGGGAAAGGAGGAGGAGGTACTTCACCGAGAGAGTGGTGGAACCATAGAATGCACTGCCTGGGGAGCTGGTACAGGCAGCTATGGTGGAGGGATTCAAGAGAGGGTGAGACAGGTATAGGCAAGGGGTGAAGCAGGGGATGGTTTGCCAGGTGGGCAGGACTGGGGGATGGAGTAACTGTGGAAGGAGACAGATAGAGGGCTACGGTACCCAATCAGGGTGCTGAAGCATGAGCAGACTTGATAGAGCAATAGGCCTACTCTGCTGGTGTCTAGTATGTTAGTATGTTTAATTTGATTATCAGAGAGTTTCCTTTTAAAATTCATCTTTGCTTTCTGGGTAGCATCTGGTTCTTTTTCTTGTGGAATGGCAACCTTTCTGCCCCCGTGTTCTCATTGTTTTATCTTTTTGCTGCAGTGTATATGTGTTTGAGAGTACTTTTAATTTATTTATGATTGTTTTTATCTATTTATTGTCTATCACTCTTACAGCGCCCAGAGCCTTCAGGGAAGGGCACTTTATAATAAAGTTACTGCTACTGTTTTCTTCATGTTCCCACCTTGATCATTCGGGATGCAGCGCCCACAACTTATTATCCAGCTGGCAGGGTGCCCAACCAGCTGCCTTCACAGTGGGTGTCAATTCTGCTCCATACCTGGCCAGCAGCGAGTGCAGAGACACCTCACAGACTGAGGTGCTAGAACTTTATGTTTGGGAGACCTGACTCCAGTCCTATGGATGTTGACTAGACTGGACATTCATGTGACCGGGGCAGTCAGACAAATTATTTTCCATGTTCCTATGTGCACATGTCATTGGGGATATAGTACCACAAACCCCCAGTTATACTATATGTACTGTAAAACATAAATGATTCAAAGACATGAACTTCATTCTGACCACAGCAAATAGCTGTGATACAGTGTTGCTTAATACTATGCTGTACAGCGGCTCTGAAACACAGCACAAAAGTACCTGTGAAACAGTACTGCTTAATACTGTGTTTACTGCGACTCCAAACCACAGCACAATAGTACCTATGAAACAGTGCTGCTTAGTACTGTGTTGTATCGTCACTCTGAACCACGGCACAAAAGTACCTTGGAAACAGTGCTGTTTAGTACTGTGCTGTATCGTCACTCTGAACCATGCACAAAAGTACCTGTGAAATAGTGCTGCTTAATACTGTGCTGTACTGCGACTCCAAACCACAGCACAAAAGTACCTGTGAAACAGTGCTACTTAATACTGTGCTGTACTGCAATTCCAAATCACAGCACAAAAGTAGCTGTGAAACAGTGCTGCTTAGTACTGTGTTCTACTGTGGCTCCAAACCACAGCACAAAGTACCTCTGAAACAGTGCTGTTTAATACTGTTGTACCATGACTCTGAACCACAGCACAAAAGAACCTGTGATACGGTTCTGTTTAGTATTGTGTTGTACTGCGGCTCCAAACCACAGCACAAAAGTACCTGTGAAACACTGCTATTTAGTACTGTACCTCCAGACCACAGCACAAAAGTACCTGTGAAACAGTGCTGCTTAATATTGTGTTGTATCGCAACTCTGAACTACGTGCAAAAGTACCTGTGAAACAGTGCTGTTTAGTACTGTGTTGTACCGTGGCTCTGAACCACAGCACAAAACTACCTGTGAAACAGTGCTGCTTAATACTGTGCTGTATTGTGGCTCCAAACCACAGCACAAAACTGTCTGTGAAACAGTGCTGCTTAATATTGTGTTGCACTGCAACTCCAAATCACAGCACAAAAGTACCTGTGAAACAGGGCTATTTAGTACTGTGTTGTATTGTCACTCTGAACCACACACAAAAGTACCTGTGAAATAGTGCTGCTTAATATTGTGCTGTACTGCGACTCCAAACCACAGCACAAAAGTACCTGTGAAACAGTGCTGCTTAATACTGTGCTGTACTGCAATTCCAAATCACAGCACAAAAGTACCTATGAAACAGTGCTGCTTAATACTGTGTTGTATCATCACTCTGAACCATAGCACAAAAGTACCTGTGAAACAGTGCTGCTTAATACTGTGCTGTATTACAATTCCAAATCACAGCACAAAAGTACCTATGAAACAGTGCTGTTTAGTACTGTGTTGTACCACAACTCTGAACCACAGGACAAAAGTACCTGTAAAACAGTACTGTTTAGTACTATGGCACCAAACCACAGCACAAAAGTACCTGTGAAACAGTGCTGTTTAATACTGTTGTACCATGACTCTGAACCACAGCACAAAAGTACCCGTGAACTGTTCTGTTTAATATTGTGTTTTACTGTGGCTCCAAATCACAGCACAAAAGTACCTGTGAAACACTGCTATTTAGTACTGTGCCTCCAAACCACAGCACAAAAGTACCTGTGAAACAAGTGCTGCTTAATACTGTGTTGTACTGCAACTCCAAATCACAGCACAATAGTACCTGTGAAACAGTGCTGCTTAGTACTGTGTTGTATCATCACTTTGAACCACAGCACAAAAGTACCTTGGAAACAGTACTGTTTAGTACTGCGCTGTATCGTCACTCTGAACCATGCACAAAAGTACCTGTGAAATAGTGCTGCTTAATACTGTGATGTACTGCAACTTCAAATCACAGCACAATAGTACCTGTGAAACAGTGCTGCTTAGTACTGTGTTGTATCGTCACTCTGAACCATGGCACAAAAGTACATTGGAAACAGAGCTGTTTAGTACTGTGCTGTATCGTCACTCTGAACCATGCACAAAAGTACCTGTGAAATAGTGCTGCTTAATACTGTGCTGTACTGCGACTCCAAACCACAGCACAAAAGTATCTGTGAAACAGTGCTACTTAATACTGTGCTGTACTGCGACTCCAAATCACAGCACAAAAGTACCTGTGAAACAGTGCTGCTTAATACTGTGCTGTACTGCAACTCCAAACCACAGCACAAAAGTACCTGTGAAACAGTGCTGTTAATACTGTGCTTTACTGCGACTCCAAATCACAGCACAAAAGTACCTATGAAACAGTGATGTTTAGTACTGTGCTGTACCGCGACTCTGAACCACAGGACAAAAGTACCTGTGAAACAGTACTGTGTTCTACTGTGGCTCCAAACCACAGCACAAAAGTACCTGTGAAACAGTGCCGTTTAGTACTGCTGTACCGTGACTCTGAACCACACCACAAAAGTACATGTGATACGGTGCTGTTTAGTACTGTGTTGTACTGCAGCTCCAAACCACAGCACAAAAGTACCTGTGAAACAGTGCTGCTTAATACTGTGTTGTATCGTAACTCTGAACTACACACAAAAGTACCTGTGAAACAGTGCTGTTTAATACTGTGCTGTACTGTAACTCCAAATCATAGCACAAAATTATCTGTGAAACAGTGCTGCTTAGTACTGTGCTGTACTGTGACTCCAAACCACAGCACAAAAGATCATGTGAAACAGTGCTGCTGAATACTGTGTTGTACTGCAACTCCAAACCATAGCACAAAAGTACCTGAGAAACAATGCTGTTTAGCACTGTGTTGTATCGTCACTCTGAATCACAGTACAAAAGTACCTGTGAAACAGTGTTACTTAATACTGTGCTGTACTGCGACTCCAAACCACAGCACAAAAGTATCTGTGAAACAGTGCTGCTTAATATTGTGTTGCACTGCAACTCCAAATCACAGCACAAAAGTACCTGTGAAACAGTTCTGTTTAGTACTGTGTTGTATTGTCACTCTGAACCACGCACAAAAGTACCTGTGAAATAGTGCTGCTTAACACTGTGCTGTACTGCGACTCCAAACCACAGCACAAAAGTACCTGTGAAACAGTGCTGCTTAATACTGTGCTGTACTGCAATTCCAAATCACAGCACAAAAGTACCTATGAAACAGTGCTGCTTAATACTGTGTTGTATCATAACTCAGAACCACAGCACAAAAGTACCTGTGAAACAGTGCTGCTTAATGCTGTGCTGTACTACAATTCCAAATCACAGCACAAAAGTACCTATGAAACAATGCTGTTTAGTACTGTGTTGTACCTCAACTCTGAACCACAGGACAAAAGTACCTGTAAAACAGTACTGTTTAGTACTATGGCACCAAACCACAGCACAAAAGTACCTGTGAAACAGTGCTGTTTAATACTGTTGTACCATGACTCTGAACCACAGCACAAAAGTACCCGTGAACGGTTCTGTTTAGTATTGTGTTTTACTGTGGCTCCAAACCACAGCACAAAAGTACCTGTGAAACACTGTTATTTAGTACTGTGCCTCCAAACCACAGCACAAAAGTACCTGTGAAACAGTGCTGTTTAGTACTGTGTTGTACCGCAACTCTGAACCACAGGACAAAAGTACCTGTAAAACAGTACTGTTTAGTACTGTGGCACCAAACCACAGCACAAAAGTACCTGTGAAACAGTGCTGTTTAATACTGTTGTACCATGACTCTGAACCACAGGACAAAAGTACCTGTGAAACAGTACTGTTTAGTACTCTGTTCTTCTGTGGCTCCAAACCACAGCACAAAAGAACCTGTGATACAGTTCTGTTTAGTATTGTTTTGTACTGTGGCCCCAAACCACAGCACAAAAGTACCTGTGAAACAGTGCTATTTAGTACTGTGCCTCTGAACCACAGCACGAAAGTACCTATGAAACAGTGCCGTTTAGAAATGTGTTGTACTGCGGCTAGTAACCACAGCACAAATGTACCTGTGAAACAGTGCTGTTTAGTATTGTGTTGTACCGTGACTCTGAACCACAGCATAAAAGTACCTGTGAAACAGTGCTGTTTAGCACTGTGTTGTACTGTGGCTCCAAACCACAGCACAAATGTAGCTGTGAAACAGTGCTGTTTAGTACTGCTGTACCGTGACTCTGAACCACACCACAAAAGTACATGTGATACGGTGCTGTTTAGTGCTGTGTTCTACTGCAGCTCCAAACCACAGCACAAAAGTACCTGTGAAACAGTGCTACTTAATACTGTGTTGCATCCCAACTCTGAACTACGCACAAAAGTACCTGAGAAATAGTGCTGTTTAGTAGTGTGTTGTATCGGTGGCTCTGAACCGCAGCACAAAAGTACCTGTGAAACAGTCCTGCTTAATACTATGCTGTATCACGGCTCCAAACCGTAGGACAAAAGTACCTGTGAAACAGTGCTGATTAGTACTGCGTTGTACTTTGGCTCCAAACCACAGCAAGAAAGTACCACCCTAATCCAGGCCCTGCCCCACCACTACACCTACCAGACCCTCTGGACTCTGCATTACCTCCCTGAATATACGCAGCCTGCCAAAGAAATCTGCAGCGCTTCAATGCTGGGCCACCCTTCACCAACCAGACATCATCGCCCTAGTGGAGACCTGGCTCTCCAAATCTACTTCCGATGCCTTTGTCTCACTCCCCGGATACACCCTATATCGAGAAGACAGGGTAGGAAAGCGTGGGGGAGGCTGTGCATTCTACATCAATAACATTATTGGTCACATGCTCCAACCCCCCAACCTCACAAATGGAACAAAAGCCCTCACCCTAAAAATCACCCCCGACCCCTCCAGAGGCCCACTATACCTCACAGTCACCTACATACCCCCTAAGAACCAAAAGCCTGCCATCTCATCCCTCACTGAATACCTCTCTACCCTACCACACAATGCAGAGCAGACACTAGTAGGGGACCTCAATATCAACTGGCTTGGCCCTCGTCCACGTCAACAAAGGACTCATTCTCGGCCCTTGACATGGTCCAGTTAGTTACCCAACCCACTAGACTTCACCCATCTACTGGTACCCACACCCTCCTGGATATCATTATCTCTAACCGCCCCAACAAAATCCAGGATATAAAAGTACTTCCTGACTCCCTAAGTGACCACTTGCCCATTCTATTCCAATGGACCTCTTCCACACCCAAACCCATAGCCCAAACATCTTTCCGAAGGTGTCTCTGCCCAGGAGGGTTAATAAAACTTAAACAGCTGCTCACCGAAATAGATTGGTCCCCCATTAATATAGCTCCCAGTGTCGACATTGCACTCAACCTGTTTACACAGGCCTTCACCAAGGCCTGTGACCTCTATGCTCCACTCACCAAACTCCGCACCAAAAGGCAACATGCTCCTTGGATAACCCCTTCCCTACTCCAAATGTTGAGAGACAGGGATAATCTCTGGCACAAAGCCACAGAATCTGGCAGGATGGCAGACAGACAATCCTATAATGCTGCTCGTAATAGATGCACTCGAGCCATCCGTAAGGCCAAAGCAGACCACTATCAATCCACTCTCACAACCACGTGGGGGTCTGCGAAAACCTTCTGGAGTAATATCAAAGAACTCAATGGGAAATCACACTCCCCACCTCCCTCCCAGCTCACCATAAATGGCACTACCTCCATAGACACACTCACCATAGCAAACTGTCTAAACATCACCTTCTCGGATCTCAGCACTGTTCTCCCCAGTTGTTTCTTTGACCCTGTGCCCCAATCCCAGCCCCCAACCCTGCAGCATCCTTGTTTCCTCCTGCGCAAGATATCCACCCACAAAGCTCGTCCTTACCTACAAAAGGCCCTAAACAGCAGTAACTCTATAAATGACCCCCTAGATGTCAGGCTCCTTTGATTAGTCCTCAACGAGGTCCTAGTCCCCCTAATGGACCTGCTCAACAAATCCCTATGCCTAGGGCAATTCCCTAGTACCTGGAAAACAGCTGTCATTACCCCCATCCATAAAAGTGGTGACAAAGCCTCCCCAAATAACTATCAGCCCATCTCCATTCTTCCCCCCCTCTCTAAAGCATTAGAAAAAGTGGTTGCCACCCAACTTATGGAATACCTAGCCAAGTATGACATTCTATGCCCAGAGCAGCATGGCTTCCATTTGGCCCATAGCACCACCACAGCCCTCCTAGAATTCACCAACTTCCTGCACTCCTCCCTAGACACCGATAACATTGCAGGAGCTGTGTTCATAGACCTATCCAAAGCCTTCAACACAGTCTGCCACCCTCTCCTTCTCGACTCTCTCTCCACCAACTTGGTTTCTCCACAGGCCCCCTAGCCTGATGCTCCAGTTACCTTTCTGCCAGGTCCTAGTGCGTCAAAATTAATGGAACCCTATCGGATACACTACCCGTCCGTTCTAAGGTGCCCCAGGGCTCTATCCTGGTGCCACTTCTTTTCTCCCTCTACCTAAACTCCTTACCAAAGGCCTGCTCCACAAAAATCTTACTATATGCAGATGATGCAGTGATCTTTGCTTCGTATCATAAACCTACGCCCCTTCAGGACTCCCTCCAACATGCCTTCTCCCAGGCCGAAACATGGTTTAAGGACTGTAGACTGGTCATAAACCTAAAAAAGACTAAATCAATGATCTTCTCTCACCGCCAAAACAAAGCAAAAAGTGCACCTCTCTGCATCCTCCCCAGCACCCAGCACCCCCTTGAACAGGCATCCAACTACAAATATCTTGGACTTACCCTCAACTCAGCCCTTACTTTCCATGACTACATAAACACCCTTGCTGCTGCAACAAACACCCGAATTGGACTCCTTTACCGACACAGGGACTGCCCCCCCCCACGCCCTTAGGCCGGCCATCACCTCATCAATACTGTCCCTAGTGAACTATGGGCTCCCTGTATACAGGGCAGCAGATAACTCTGCACTCCAGAAAATCCAGGTCTCCCTAAACAAGGCCTGCAGGCTCCTAACTGGCACATCGAGGCTCACTCACACCTGCTCCCTCTATACCTCTGCCAATCTTCTCAACCACGATGAAAGGCTCCGCTACCAGACCTGCATACTGTCCAAGAAAAGATCGCCCACTTCAAAACCACTCTTCGCAAACCACCTCTTCAATATCCGCTCCTGTAACTGCAACTAACATTTCACTCTCTCACCCTCTCTGATCCAAATTCTCTGACAAAGTCAATTATGGATTGCAACCTACGTCAATAATACCAAACCCATGAATAGGACTGACTACTCTGTTTAGATGCTTTCTCAGGCTAATAATGTCTCTCTGCTGTGACGATGTAAATATCGTCATCCAAATATTGTAAATAAAGTCTGAAAATATCTACATCCTGTACTTACTGTAAATACTGTAAATAATGTTAGTGACAAATGTCTGTAACACATGCTCTATGTAACTGTTGCTATACTCTGTCTGTATTAGCTTCTGTCTTACATGTGACGAGGTACCTTTGGAAATGAGCCTCTGGCTCAAAGGTTGTAAACCGATATATCAAATAAATAAATAAATAAATAAATAAACCTGTGAAACAGTGCTCTTTAGAACTGTGTTGTACCCTGACTCTGAACCACAGCACAAAAGTACCTGTGACATGGTGCTGTTTAGTACTGTGGCTCCAAACCACAGCACAAACATATACCTATGAAACAGTGCCATTTAGTACTGTGTTGTGCTTCGGCTCCAAATCACAGCACAAAAGCACCTGTGAAACAGTGCAGTTTACTGTGACTCTGAACCAGAGCAGAAAAGAACCTGTGAAACAGTGCTGTTTAGTAATGTGTTGTACTTCGGCTACAAACCACAGCATAAAAGTACCTGTGAAACAGTGCTGTTTAGCACTGTGTTGTACTGTGGCTCCAAACTACAGCACAAATGTACCTGTCAAACAGTGCTGTTTAGTACTGTGTTGTATCGCAACTCTGAACCACAGAACAAAAAGTACCTGTGAAATAGTACTGCTTAGTACTGTGTTCTACTGTGGCTCCAAACCACAGCACAAAAGTACCTGTGAAAAAGTGCTGATTAATACTGTGTTGTACCGTGACTCTGAACCTCAGCATAAAAGTACTTGTGATACGGTTCTGCTTAGTATTGTGTTGTACTGTGGCTCCAAACCACAGCTCAAAAGTACCTGTGAAACAGTGCTGTTTAGTACTGTGCCTCTGAACCACAGCAGAAAAGTACCTCTGAAACAGTGCTGTTTAGTACTGTGTTGTATCATCACTCTGAACCACGCACAAAAGTACCTGTGAAACAGTGCTGCTTAATACTGTGCTGTACTGCGACTCCAAACCACAGCACAAAAGTACCTGTGAAACAGTGCTGCTTAATACTGTGCTGTACTGCAACTCCAAATTACAGCACAAAAGTACCTATGAAACAGTGCTGCTTAATATTGTGCTGTACTGCGACTCCAAACCACAGCATAAAAGTGCCTGTGAAACAGTGCTGCTTAATACTGTGGGCCACAATGAAGGATCTGCAGGACCCTTTCATCTGAGAGGCCGTTTCCAATCCTCGAAATATAGAGAGAAGCTTTGTTTGTTTGTTTTATTTTTAACCAGGAAGTGGACTGGGCACAGCCCTTTTTCAGCCACGCCTGACATACAACATTACAATACAAAATTACATTTACACAGAATACAAAAATTAATCACAATTGCAAACAGTGTCACAATATAATTTAACAATAAATGTTTAAAATGAGATTCTGAATGTGCTTTTTGAAGCAATTCTCCAAATTCATTTAAAAATGAAGGTGTATACCAGGAAAATGCTTTCCTACTCATTTGTAACCTGTAAACAGGAATAGCATATTGATTTAAACAGTTTTGTCTTGTACCACTACCATGAACTTTTACTACTATTAATTTAGATAAAGACAAAGGATCTCCTAGACATTTTACCCGAAAAAGAAAATTTACTAACATACATTTCAAACGATTAATTGGAGAAAGTACACCAAAATCCAAATAAACCTGACAGTGATGAGTTCTGAATGGGGCGTGCAAGGCAAATCTACAAATATCATTATACAAAACTTTAAATTTCGACTCAAACAACTGATTACAATGTGCAAAAGTAATACTTCCATACTCTAATGTTGGAAAAAGAACCTGTTTAGCTATATTATAACAAGCCTCTTCAGTCAAAAATGTAATATTCTATAAGGAAAACCAAGTTTCTGATGGATTTTTTACACTCAACTTCTCTAAATGAGGAACCATACTAAGGTTTGAATCCAGGTATAAACCTAGATATTTAACCATAGTAACCAAGGGGGGAGAGGATCACCACCAAATCCTTCTATATGAATAGGGTCAAATTTCTGAAGTCTTTTTGAAGAGTGGAACATCATAACATTTGTTTTAATTTCATTAACTAATTTATTTAACCTGATCCAATTAGCAAAAACATCATATTGTTTTTGAAGAGAATCCTGAATTTCGTAACTATTTGTCCCCGATACCCAGAACATAGTATCAGAAGTGGCCACCCAGTGCCTCCGAGGCCTGCAGAAGAGGGCATGGGAGGCTCATTGAGGAGTCAAAAAGAAGTGGGGGCTGCAGTGGTGGCAGTAGGGGTGGTCCTGGCACCTATGGGGGCAGAGGTGGAGGTACTCTTAAAAGGCTGGGTGGCATGGTGGCACAGCCCGACTGGCAAGGGGCACACCGACATGAAAGGATGTAAATGGCCATCTGTGAGAGACAGGCAGCTGAGTGTGGTACATCATGTGCACTCTATGGAGAGTGCAGCTCAATGCCTTCAAGGCACAGAGGCTGTCAAGGTGTCCGCACCAAAGGTTTATGCCCATTTAAAATAGAGCATGCAAGATGGACTGCAGCACATCTGGTATAAAGCCAGACTCGGAGCCATGCATGAGGGTGAAGGGTAATACCCATTGCCAAGGTTATGTCGAGGCATCCATGGCATTGTAGCTGGCCTAGAAAAGATGCAGAGAGAGATACCAGTGTCTGTGGACTGGGGAAGTGTTGCTGCCAATTCTGAGGCGGCAGCCCAAAGTATGTTCTGGTATTTCAGTATATGCCCCATATAGTGGAGGATACGCATGACTAGATTTTAGGAGGCATAGAGCCCAAGGGTCGAGGATGCTTGGTCCAATCATGTGCAGCATTAATGATCCCAGAATCTGCCTGTGGAGCCATGGCAAAAGAGGGGTGGGCCTTGGGGGCCAAGGAAAGGTGATCTGCCTTTTCAGAAATGGGGGACCGTGGAAGGGCAGTGCCAAGCCGCAGAAACGGCATCCTGATAGGTCGGGATGATGTTAGGAACCCCAGTGGCTCCAGAACATCCAAAGAATCAGCCAAGAGTCAGCATCTCTGGTCTGGGTTGTTGGGTGCGAACTGCATGACCTGCTGTAAGTGGTCATAACTGCAGGAAAACTGGGGCATCCAGAGAAGAGTAGGGAGCATAGAGCCTGGGATCCTCCTCTAGCGAAGACAGAGTAGAGGCACTGGAAGGGGTTTGTGCCCCATCATCAGCTGGATCCTCCTCGTCCTCCTCCTCAAAGGAGTCCAAACCTTCCTCTTCTAGGGGATGGAAAGAGGAAGGTGGGGTAGGCGCATGGTGAACCAGCTTTCTAGGATGTGGCCTGCATAACTGCCGGCACAGGTTTTCACGATAGAGTCCACATCAACAGCAGGAGTCACCAACGAAGCAGAAGAGGAAGTAGGAGGAACTCCCGTGGACCCCATGCAAGGAGGGGGTGGGGGACATGGAGGGCCTGAGCTGAGGCTGTGGATAGAACCAACAGGCTGGGAAGTCATTCCTGATGCCTCAGTCACCAGGCCCCAATAAGAAACAGGTTGCAACAGCAGCAGTAAGGACGGTGAGTCCATCAATGCAAACCCCTGACCCATGCTAGAGGGCCATGTAGTAGGGGCAGAAAAAGAGGACGCCGACGAATGCTGAAATGTGGATGTTGTCAATGAAGGCCCGAGCCCATGGTGGAGGGAGGGGCTGTCAACGAGGGTGAATGAATCGTTGCAGAGGGGAAGGAGAGGTCATTGATGGAGGACCCTAGCCCATGCTAGAGGGATGGCTGTCGATAAGGGTCCAGTCTCATGATTGCACTGAAGATGGACCAGCCCCCTGCTGGAAGGACTGGTCATCAATGAAGGCCAAGCAGAGATTGTCGATGATGGACCAGTGCCATGCTGGAGGGACTGGTCATTAACGAAGGCCAAACAGAGATTGTTGATGATGGACCAGCCCCATGCTGGAGGAGCTGATTGACAACAAAGACCTAGCAGCCTGTCGATGAGGTGCCATACAGTGATTGTCGAGAAGGGGCCATGTAGTGATCTTTGATGATGGACCAGTCCCACAATTGCTGTTAACAATGGACCAGTCCCCTGCTGGAGGGACTAGTCATCAACGAGGGCCAAGCAGAGATCATAGACGAAAGACCCAGTCCCATGCTGGAGGGACGAGTTGCCGATGGGGGTCAAGCAGAAGTCATCAATGAAGGACCCAGTCCCATGCTGGAGGGGCGGGTCACCGATGATTGTAAATCAGAAGTCGTCGAGGAAGGATCCAGTCCCATGGTGGAGGAGTGAGCCATCGATGAATGTCTAGTACTGGAATCTGTAGTAACATTCTTCCACAATGGTACTTGGGAAGAATGGAATCCGAACTGGAGTTTTATTTTTATGTTATTTTATTTTATAAAGAAAAACAAAAAAGAAAGAAAGAAAGTTTAATGTAAACTTTCTGTGTCAATGAAAACATCTACACGCTTGCAGTGAAAGCGAAACATGAAGTGAGCTGGGAGATGGTGGAAAATGAACTGAGGCTGCAAGGAGCCCAAGCATTTATATGTATGTACGGACTGACGTCATATTGGGCAGCCCACAGTCAGCACTGCTGGTGAAAGCTACCGTCAGTGACAGTGCCCTCTGGCGGACACCCAAGTGTATGACCTGATGCAAGAGATACCCTTGAAGAAGATCAGTGATTACACAGAATCCTAAAAATGTCACCAGAAAAAGACCATCGGTCCATCCAGTCTGCCCTGTTACACCACACTCCAAAAGTCCTGCATGCCAACAAAATCCAGTCACACTTGTTCCTTCTTTTTGAAATGCTTTATTGCAAAATAATCATGGAATAAATGTTCACAGACACATTTAATGTCCACTTGTCACCCCGGCACTTTGGTGATGAAACCCTTCATCAGGGGGTGTGGTTTGCCCTGTTATACTCAATGCTACCTTGGGCCCTGATATCTAGAAGGGGTTTATGCCCTCCCTTCCCCATTACCCTCTGCCTTACTACTACCCCTCTGAGTACTTATTTAATCCCTTAACTCTATCCCAGCCATACTTGAAATTATTGATGTCTTTTGCATCCACCACATCAGTCGGTAGGCTGTTTTATAGCTCAATCAAAGTCTCTTTGTAATGTAGTACATTCTCACGTCCCTCTTGAGTTTCCCTCCGTCAGCTTCCACTCATGTCCCTGCATTTTTGACTCACTACTGGCCTTCTTATGGAAATGAAAAAGCTGGCTTGATGCACAAGAAAAATACAGTACTCTAAAAGAGACTGAAACCAACAACTCAATAAACAGACTACACAAAAAATGCTTGCAAACTGCTTATAGTTGTAATCAGTGCATTTATTAGTGCAGGCATGGACAAGCACAAAAAAACCCTGGCACTTCGAACCTCTGCAGGTTCTTTGTTCCTTGACCCTGTCTATTTATTGAGTTGTTGGCTTCTGATGGAAAGAATAAGGTAACCCATTGCAAGCCAAAGGATGCTGGCCACTGGTATTCTTGGCCCCCATGCTTTGGTGATTGCACTGTCTGGCATAGGTACTAGGAGGCTGCATGGATGAAGTTCCGAAGGTGACAGCCAATCAAGAGGAGCATAAACATCTAGATAAAAAAATCCTTTTTCAATGAGGATAACTCTCTCAAGGCTGTACATTACAGGGCTTTAGAAAATGGCAAGAGAATACTAGGAACTTGATTGGTTTAGACAAATCATCTATCGTGTATTAAATTCCCAGCACTGCACAGTCAGGTACCAGATGTCATTTCAATGTAGAGAAAAATATTATTTGTGAGCCATTTTATAAGCACAATAAGCCACTCCAGGGTGTGCATTACATAGAAAATAATGTATGGGTAACCATACACAACAAGGCTGTGTTTCCATCAAGGGGTTGAGATGACAGCATATGAATCTCGAGAGCGAAGCTCGAGAGGTCCATGCTGTCATCTCAGCCCTGAGATGGAAATGCATGCTGAGTTGTGTGTGGTTGACCATATTTTATTTTTTATAGTATATGGTTTTTTTACACTAGAGTGACAGACCACCACTGAAGTGAAAACAAAAAAATCTTGCCATTTCTTTGTTCTACTCACATAACAAAATCTAACTTCCAGATTTGTGAAGAGTAAAAGATATGACTTTGGGCACTGGGTGGTTAGTAATAGCTACATGTAAAATAAATTAGAAATTTTAATTTTTATGACCTTTGAACTGTGCATAACAACTGTTCGGAATGCACATATAACAATACTTTAGAATGCACATAACGGTTTAGAATGTGCTTAACAAGGATTTTGAGCAGGCTGATTTTTATACATAACAAAGAGTAACCATATACTATAGAATTTTAATGTACTTCTCTGAGGTGTAAGGACACTTGCCCTTCGACCTTGTGCCTTATTCTCCCAGGGCATGCTGTATATTAAAATCCTGTAATACACACCTCGTCAGGGCTTATTGCTTACTAACTGCACACCCCAGGGATAGGTGCAAAGGCATTTGGCTTTGCCTTGTGCCCCTTACCACGAAGTGTATATATTAAATATCTGCAGTGTGCAGACTAGAGTGTGTTATCCCCTTATCAACAAACCTGATACATTATGTTTACTTTTCAAAATGTTTCCTATGCTGCTCAACATATTTTTTCATAATTTTTTTTAAGTTCTACTCACCTGGAGGCCCACTACAGCATTTCTAAACTAATGGGTATATGACTGCAGGAGCTTCTGAAATAACATGACCCTAATGTGAATACTTTTTCAGAATACAGGAAAACTGATGGGAATTGTGAGGGCAGATGGCCATCAAGGGTTCTTGGAATCTACATCAGCAGATTTACAGCTGATAAAACCACTTCTACAGTTGGTCATAGCTACTCAAGATCAATAATGGGGCAAACCATTCATTTCTGCTGAAATATCTACAACCACAATTTCATAGTGGCGTTACATTTCTAACAATTCATATATTTTTCCAGCTGACTGGCCAGTGCCTCCAGGACTTATATTCCTGCCTGGTTTTTATTTAGTTTCTAGGTACAGGGCTACCATCTGCTCACACAGTGTTTTACATTTAAAGATCCTATGGCACTTGCAAAAAGAGCAGATTACCTCTGTGTGCAAGCTGAGACTATCTTGTTAAATAAAACAAGACAAGATGCAGTTGCCCTGCCCATGACTATGTGTGAGTGTTGTAAAATGTATTACAACTGCTTAGTTTGCCAGAATACAGTTCCCACACTACAAAAATTAAACTTCAGTCTGCCACACCTCTAGTGGACACCGTTAAGGTGGATATTTGCTTAAACGTCACAACCAACAATATTCAAAATCAAAATCTCTTCTAATAGGCTTCCACTGTAAAACATTGCTATGCAGTGTATTAGCACTGCCACTTAAAGCGAATGCCACTGAGCTTCTTGACAGCCACTTGACAGGTTTCTCTGGAAAGCCTCAGATGTTACTCGGTTAATTGGTGCACCATTTAAGCACAGGAATTCTGGGTCCCTAAACTGTGCTGTGTACACAACTGGGAAAACTCTCAAGACCAAAAGTAGGCTTGAGCATAGTACAGTTACATGATTTGGAATTTTTTTTTACAGTTTGATATTTTTTAACCATTGGTTTTAAGTGTGGTTACACACAGTAATGTACTATTCCAGATGTTTGAGTTTTCATATCGCAGTCTTATTTTGCAATCATGTCTGTTGTGGCTGTCATTCTCCCCCCCCCCCCTTTTTCCCCACAGGTTGTAGATGCAAACAATATCCTGGACACCTGCATATAATAGACAGACACTGCTCACACAGACTAGCCAATTATAAACGTTCCACTGCACTTTGTACAATGAATATAAAAAGCTGTAAGAATTACATTTTACCTTTTTGTATTTGAAATAGCTCTCCTGGTTCCACTTCCGTCTCTGCTCTCGTAAGATGGTAATTTTCTTGTGACCACCCCTGATCTTGGCCTGGGGTTACTTATTAGTGATGGCTGTTCTTCCTGTAGCCTACATTGCTATCAGCTTGGGGTTTAGTACGTTGACATTATCTAATACTAGTATTGTGGCTGCTGCCATCTTGGTCCTCTTACTTTGGCCTGTTTTGGTGGCATTAGCCCTCTTACTACATTTGGTGTTTGTCACTGCTCAGAATTCATTACTTGTTCTTCCTTGCCAGTATCTGAGTCTGTACATGTAGCCTGGGTCACTGCTGTGTCCCATTCCCTGCTCCTCTCAGTAACACAATCTACCCAGGCTCCAACTGCCAGAGCTCATAAAATGATTTCCATGGACCTGTAACCCCCATTAGGGGCTTACCTTAGTCACCCCCCATCCTCCCATTATCTCCCACTGCTGCTGGCACTTTCCATTTGCCTCAGATTCCTCTGGTGCCCTCAAAGTCCTCTGGTGTTCCCCCGTACCACCCTGAGATTTGTTTAGCCCATTTTCGGGCTTAGAACATTGATTGCGAGTTGCCAGCATGTAGCTGAAGAGCCTACAACCGTGCATGCGCATGTAGCACTTGATCTCGCTGACCACTGGTTTTGTGGTCGAGCAGGAGAGTGTGTGGCGGCCCCAGTGCCCTTACTGAGTTAAATAGGGACCGGTGACCAGAACAATGCAGTGCAGGAGCCGCTGGTGGGTCTAAAATAAAAGTTTAAGCAAGGGCACAGAAGTGAGGGTCATGAATGAAGATGAGCCTAATGAATATTAATTAGATGCTGCCTGCCGCATGGGGGGCAATATATTTCAGCAGTAGTGACAGAAAATGTACGGGGCACAGAAGTGTAAAAGTGGGCTTATTCAAAAGAGCACAGTTGGGGCTACATGTCTGTGGGGGTTCAAAATAAATAAAATATTGCTCCTGGCTGCACCAGAACTTTAAAGCTGGAGGACTGCATAAACTGTGTAAATACTTTAATAGCAGCCACAATCTTAGCAGCCATCTAGTCAATCAGAAGCCTGGATTTAAGCCAGAGATTTATGGGTTATACGAACATACAGCGTTGGGTAAGTTACTTTTTCTATTACTTTCTATTACTTTTGGAAACATGTTCCAGAAAGCTCTGTGCAGTCACTAGCAAGGATGGAGAAGTACTGGAAAAAGTAATACACCTTACAGTTACAATTACTTATGTCTTTTTATACAAAAGAAATAGGTAACTGTAACTGATTACATTTATTTGAAAGTAACTAACCTATTGCTTTCAAAAATGTAATCTGTTATAGTTATTATTTTTGTATTGTTTTTGTATAAAAAGAAGTAACTAACTATATTTGTAAGATGTACTACTTTGTCTAGTACTTCTCCATCCTTGCTAGTGACTGCACAGAGCTTCCTGGAACAAGTTTCCAAAAATAATAGAAAGTAATAGAAAAAATAACTTACCCAGCACTGCAAACATACAAACATACGAAAAATGCCAGCAGATACAGGCCCTTAGGTCTATCGAGTCTACTCGAGTGTGCAGCTATCCGAGTTTACTCCATAGCTGCCCCCCATTCCACCAGGGACATATCAGAGACTGTTGGGAGATAAAACAGGGATTATTTTCTGGCACCAAAAAGGCAACTAATTAAGGGACTGAGATTGTTGTAGACAGCTTGGGCAGCCAATCAGAGCTTAAGTATTTTGCCCTATATTTAAGAGAGATTGTTCAAACTTCAGTGGAGTTATTGGGAGTTGTTGTTAGATCTGTTGAGTCTCCAGCTCAAACATTCAAGGAGAGAGGAGCCTGTGTGCTCTTACAGGAGGGGCCTGTTTGCCTCCTGTGAGCCATCTTCAATTCAAAAGGGGATTGATCTTCAGGGACTGCCTGCCTGCAGACTGAGAGGTTGCCCATCAAATTGGCTGAAATCGCAACCGGCAAGAAACCAAAGAAGAAAAAGAATAAGTTTAATGTGACTTTGGCCAGAGTATTTGTGGCCTGCTATGTGTCCAGAGACCGAAATCCAGGGACTCCTGTTTAACAAAGTGGAGCCAGCCTTACACAGCCACCACATCGCCTACCAGCTAGAGGTTTTCACCAGCAACAAACTGAACTGTTCCAGAAATCACTCTTTTGCATCAGGGCCTCTGCCAGACTCGGCCCATGATGCTCGTTACTGCGCCAAATACAGCTTTCCGGCAAGTGACCAGCATCAGGGATTCAGCCCCTGTGTAACAAGCCATCGCAGGTTGTGGCCACCTATATGGCAAGACTGTGAAATGGTGAATCGTGATGGCTCTGTCCCCCCCCCCCCCCGAGTACAGAAACTCCAAGCAAAAGGTCTTTATTTTGCCAGGCCTTCATCCACCTACTGGTGCAGTGAGTAAACCCAGGGTAGCTCCTTGCAACAAGTATTCTAATTATTTAATGGTACCATCTGATTGCATCCACCATAGGTCTACAGAGTTTCAATAGACTAGGCCAGCTGACCATGGATACTATTGCTTTGCTTTGCATTGTTCATGGTTAATTGCTTTTTCCATCAATG
The DNA here is from genome assembly GCA_016271365.2 of Neoceratodus forsteri. Taxonomy (NCBI): domain Eukaryota; kingdom Metazoa; phylum Chordata; order Ceratodontiformes; family Ceratodontidae; genus Neoceratodus; species Neoceratodus forsteri. The sequence continues at coordinate 326,064,482 of CM057459.1, forward strand.
ACCCCAACAACAGCTGCAATGCCGGCAACCCCAGGCAATGATTTTGGCCAGCCAGCATTACATTCTGGGTACCCAGTAGTTGCAAGACTGTTTAACAAAGGGACTAAATTAATTGTATGTTAAGTACCCTGGCACAGAATAGAATAGTAATCATTTGCTCAAATTTATGCCCCCCTCCTTCTTCACATCCCCTTAATAAACCTGATTTACTGTGTTACTTTGAACCTAGCCAGTGAGCATATTATTATCTGGTTTGAATGTGATAGGCTCTTTACTGAATGTGTTGAAAGTGCATGCTGTATTGCAAAACTGTCTTTACAGGGGGTTGCAGGGCACACACCAGAACCAGAGACCCTGCTGGTAAGTGGGACAACCATGAGCATATTATTAATGCTTATTGCAAACTGTCTGTTGAATACTACTAATGGTTATTGCCAGTTCATAGGTACTTGGTCACTAGGTGGGATTGTGGCTGGTTATAGCTTCGCGGAGGGCTGTACCAGTCTAGTTAGCTACGTACAAAAGCATTACTCTGGGTGGAGGCACCAAAATATTGTGTTTACTGAGGGTAGGGACACCTCAGAACTTGCTAATTTTGAACCCAGGCCCCTCAACCTGTTGTCAGGAAGACAGGCAGGGGTAGTAGCCCTTGGTATAATGGCACCATGGTTACAGACCTCTTTGTGCTTTACTTGGTTTAAGTGAGGATTTTTCATTCCTGTGAATTTTGACCTTTTTTGTGAGGTTCACCTTCTGTTTTTGTTTTGAAGACTAGCTTTTTTTTGTTAAGAGGATCAGCACTTCATTTAAACTACCATATGCATTCAGAATTATCTTGCAGTAGCCCTCCCACTAGCACAGTGTCCGCACTGCTATCTGCGACACCGCCAACCCAGGTTCCAGAACAAGCCTAGATTATCGGAGCCGGCCAGGGTGAAGAGGATCAAGCATTCCAGAGGATGCTGAGCTCCCCCAGGGAGGGAAGGGTGCAGATTCTGCTACTACACTGCCCCCTGGGTGACCAGAGGTGGCAGCACAGTTGGAACAGCGAGCAAAAAGGAGGATGCTGGATGACACTGTGCATGGGCATGCATTAAGCGTGCATGCAAACTAGATGCCCTTGCTAACAGTATCCTTAGAGCTGGGGAAAGCACAGTGGAAAAGCCCCAACATGTGGCTGCATGAAGCCGGCACTCTCAGACCCCACTGCTCCTGACTGCCCACTGGTCCCCCCAAATATTATGTGGGCTCCAGAGAGGTAATGGCTGTTCTATGGGAACCTACCAAAGAGGAAATGCCCTCTAATTAGGATATACCCTAGGAAACCAGGTGAGGGGCAGAGAAGGATGGGGTATGGGGGTTGGAGGTAGCCTGTCAGAGCTGGATAGCATTAGTGAAGGGGACAAAAGAATATTTTAGAAAACAATTCTTCTGCAGCTAATCCAACTACAGCTATATGCCATCAGCAAATAAATGAACCATGTAACATTCACAATTCTCTTAAAATGCAAAATGTTCCTGGAGTGTCAGTAGAGGAATGTAGAGAGATTATTTGTCCCATTAAACTTTGTCCCTCCCCTCCACCATTGCAATGAATTTTAAAATCAAAAAGAACTGCCAAGTGCGTAATAAAACAACAAACTTGGTTAATTTTATAAAACTATAATAACAGCTATGTAAAGGTTGTTTCCTGATCTAACTTCTGGCCCAATTCACAAAGGGCTCAGAGTACCCTCTGTACCAGCACAGGGGTATGCAAGGAGACCAAGGTTGTGCAGAGATCACGCTCCACATATGTGGTGACCTCCATGCATTCTCAGCTCCCAATGCACCTCCCGCAAAGACATGCTCCAATCTGTGCCACAAAATGGGTGGGCTTGGGTCATGTTCACAGTTTGTGCAATTGAACACAGTGTTTCTGTGGAATGGGGGGGGGGGTGCAGACAGCAGTAGCATTATGTCTGGGAGATCCAGCAGTAACACCTCCATACACTCCATGCAAGGGCCACCTGACCCATTGGACCTTGCTGGGACCCATTCTTCCAGGCACCTGTTGTCTCAGCACTTAAGCTGGCAAGAGGGGAAAGGGTCTTAAAAAATATTTAATAAAAAAAAACCAGGGTCCTTTAAGAGAAACATACCACAATCCTGCTATCCCTCAATCCCCTACTCATAATGTAACAAGGGATCCACTTATACACTGAACAGTGTCTGAAGCGCTGTACCATGAACACATCTTAAGCCCCTTTGCACTTTGCTACACAAGCAGATCAGAGATACCTGGGGTCCTGGATGCTGCATAGTATCTGGACTGTTTTAGGGCCTGATCCACAAAGACAATCCAGATATAAGCAAATGGCACATATCTGGGTGTGTTCTTCCCACATCCACGGATGCTGGCAAACCTGCTGGCATCCACAGTCCACTCATTGTGGGTTGGGCCCTTAGTTTCTTTTCTTTCCAAACTAATATGCCTTTCTGCTTCCCTCTTTGTTCTGGCAGTGAGGCCACATCCACAGATGTGGATAACATTGTAAGTGAGTGTGAGCCAGAGTGTGCTATACAATGCGCTCGGGGACCTCTCTGTTTCTTGACACGTTGAACCAGTATTCTTCTCATCCAACATCTCCATGGGAAAAAACAAGACTGTTGGCATGTAAAAGAGATGCCAAACACCTCAGCTTTTTGCATCATTCTGTCTAAAAGTGCAGCTGAACCGAATTTCCGGACCCATCTGTCTTGCTCTCCATCCTTCTCCCCCTCTCCCTCTGAGACAGTAGGATGACTACAGTAGTAGTGCTGTGACTCATGCAAGATGGATACATTCTGCTTAGCTGTAACTGTATGGCATGCTCTCTCCAGTTTATTTGTTTGTAACACGATAGACTGCATTTTCCACAAGGCATTTTTCTACAGTTTAGCAAGAACTGTCTGCTGAAACAAGATGTTTTTTTTTCTTTTTTTATTGCATCCTATGACCCCTTCTCCCAAAAACCCTGCCGTCTTGCACCTTCCCTGGTACAGCAGACAGTAGGGGATGATGAGCAGTACCATCTGCAGCAGATGCTAATACAGTTTGTTGACCAACAGGCCGGGGGGGTTGTTCCCAGATGGCAGCCACTGTCTAGACTGAGCAAATCAAGGGTTCCAAGACTGAGAGACTGGGACGGAGGAGCACAGCAAGAAAAGGGGAGGGGGATTGTTCTCCCCTCTTGAACATTTTTTAAGTAAAAGAATGGAAATGACTCAATCCATGCAATCTGATAAATCAGAGTGTTGAGAATGTATTTTTGCATAAATGAAAAGGGTTATGTTTATACATGGCATGCTTTTAAAATGCCTGGCAAGGTATGAGAAATGTTCCCTTTTATCAGAACTGCAACTCTACACAGTGACTGTGAGCTAGAACACCAAGGATCTGGACACGCCAAGCAGAATGCTTAGTCTTCAGAACTGTTACTCTCTAGTTTAGAAATGGGGGGGGGGGTGAAAGAGCACCTTAAGGTGCTCTGGCAATGATGGCAGGAACTTGAATATATGCAACTGTAATGGCTAGAGCATGAAATACAATTCAGCACAAAACAAAAATACATCTAGGCATCATTTATGGTTGAGATGCAATACCTCAAAAGTAGGGAAATGCAACATTAGGGTAAAAAAGTCCCCTGACCCTTGCTGAATCTCTGGTGTGGTGTTTCTCAGAGTTTGAACAATCGTTTGACGCAGTACTGGTGTTACCCTAAGTTTAAAAATTTTCTTTCCGGGCACAGAAATTTACTCACACATTAATGCTTCAAGAGAGGGTTCAGATGTTAGGAATATGCCAATCTCGTGTTATGCAGTCATTCAAGCCTAGTGGAATATCATGCCATGGATTTACCAAGGGTCAGGAGACCTAAAGTCCCATTTCTCTTCTTTTGAGGCTTTGTGTTTTAACACTAACTGATATCTTAACAGTCATTTAGTAGTGAATTATTTAACTTTTTTAAAAATATTAATTTATTTATTTGAAATTTTTGACCAGGTAAGACACACTAAGCTACTATAGCTTTTTTTCAGGTGCATCCTGCCAGTGGGTTACATGGACCTGTTTTATTGACAGGAGGAATATTGGCCATGATAATGAGGAAACTCACCTGCTCTTCTTCGATAAGTGCCATGGGATCTTGTACTTCCATCTGAACAGTGACCAGAGACGGGCAGAAGAAAACTTAGTTTAACGGCTCATCTGAAGGATGACTGAATAATATTAACCAAAAGCCATGACAGGGGTGAGGGTTATTGGTGGATTTACCCATGCCTTGTATGGCATGTCACGAGGTGCAGCCGAGTGACTTAACCACATGAGAAGTGCTTAATCACCCAATTACCCCTCATTACAATAAACAATGGATTGTGTGAAATACATTTAAAATGTATTAAATTATGTTTTGTTTTTATAAATGCCCTTACTTAGTCATGGAATATTACAGGGTTTACCCACAGGTAAGACCTTAGCTGACCAATCAGGTTACAGGATTTTCTATACCTATTGCATAACTAAGCAATAATGTACGACAGGGTGTGGTATATTGTGGAATATCATCACGCCTTGGTGGTCAGGCATGGGGCCACAGGCCGAGTGCATCCAACACCTGAGAAGTGATGATATTCCACGATATACCATACCCTGGAGTGCATTATTGCTATTGTGAACTGGCTTAAAAACTTTGTCAGTAAAAAAAACAAAAAAAAAAACTTTTAAAACATTTTATTGCCTTTTTTGTGGGGTGTTGGAGGAGTATCTTTTAAAAAAAATAGTTCCTGGAGGGCTTTGGGAAGCAGATGGCACTGGTGTAAGGGGACTTCAAGAAGGACTGCAGCTGTGGACTCCATATCACTGTCCTGGCACTACTTCTGAATGCCAACTGTGTTTTCTGTGCATTTGACCCAGTCCTGTTGCCTGCTCTGGGACCAGGTGATGATCTGTGTGTATTTTATTTTTCTGAAAGGAACCACAATCATTGTTGTCTGTACTCTGCTCACTCTCCCCCTCCCGAGATGCTGTGTTGTGTTTAGAGAAAGGAAAACTGTCACTCTGATTTTGAAGGGAGACAGTGAGGTTGTCAATGTAGTTTTCAGTTAATAGTAAAAGCAGCTCGAATGGTAAGGTTGTTGTTTTTTTGTGTCTACTAGCTGGCAGATGTTTGACTCGGAGGGACCGTTGTGGTACCAAGGAATGTCGTTTCCTCATGAGCAGCCATTGCTGTTGAGTGGTGTTCCGGCATTTGTTTGAGAGTGGGTGCTTTTGTGCATGCTGCAGTTGGTGGCAGTTTAATTTTTGTCAGCGGCAGGAATAGTTTTGAGGACTTTATTTTTTTTATTATTTTTTTAACACTGGTCATCTTCAGCAGTTGTGGTCGGCCATTGTTGTACTCGCACTTGTCCCACGGCTTGATGCTGTTGAAGCTGCGCTTTTAGGGCTCATGTGCTTGCAGTCGGATGAGTTTGCGGTTAGTGAGGAGGCTGGTGGCCGGAGGCTTTATGAAGTTGTAAGTATGTAGCTGGATATAATCACGGCTTCAAAGACCTCTTGGCCAATCAGCTTTCCACATTTTCGGCACCCAGTTCATAATAACAGATAAACATTTGCACTGACAATTCTGACCAAAGGTTGGCACTGTCAGTTACTTTCAGTGGCAAGTAGTAGCTGGTGCCCTATGCCATTCCCCGCCCTTACTCAATCCTGTCCCAAGGAGACCATGGCATACAGCAGCTCATACTCCTTCCTCTCATCTCACATGTGCCAGGCAGTCCCTGGTGTCCAGTGGCACCCCATACCTCACTCTGTCCTAAACCAAGCAGTCCTTATTAACAATGGTAACTACCTCTTTCCCCCTTTTATCAAACCATCATTGTCTTGGATACTCACTTATCATTATTCCTAATTTGTATTACAGTCTATTTTGTACTATCATGCAACTGCTGCTTAATTTTTCCTATTAATTTAAATGAATTAAGAGTGTTTGTAGATTTTGTCTACGCATTTAAAAATAGGTATGTAGGGGAAAGAGGAAGACAAGCAGAGGGATAGTAAGAATCAGGAGGGCAGGGGGGACTGCACAGAGGAAGATCAAGAGAAAACAGTAGTCATCCCTATGCATAAGGGAGGAGTTAGAGAAATGGTAGACAATTACAGGCCTGTCTTACTGCTCTGCTTCCTTGCCAAGGTACAGGAGAGGCTGATTTATAATCAGCTTCAAGACTATCTCAAACTGCCCCAACTTCTTACTGACAAGCAGCATGGATTCAGACCTAACTATGGCGGCATGGTCTCACAGAACTCAAACGGTCAAGTGGAGAGGCACCCTCTCTAGCTGTCTGCCTATCTCTGACGGGGTTCCACAGAGCTCAATACCCGGTCCTCTACTGTTCTCCTTATTCATGAATTCCCTGGACAGAAACTGTGGCACTAGTCAGCTCATATGCCATGCTGATTATGCTGTTCTTTATAGAAGCTCCCCGGATGTAAAGTCACTCAATGCCCATCTGCTAAATGACTTTGCTTCCCTACACAAGTGGATCTCTCCAAATAGTCTGGTTATGAATGCCAAGAAAACTAAGGCAATATTATTCAGGCCTAAACAACTAGGACCTGACAGGCAACATCTGCTGTTCCTTCTTACTTCTACAGGAACTCAGACTGAGGGAGTGGCAGCGATAAGGTGTAAGGCTCATAGCAGTAGTAATTTGAGGCAGGGAAGGCAGAATGTAGCACTTTTGATGATAAATGCGTTTTTACAAAGTATGATTTTTGTAGAAAAAAGAATATGCATAGAAAGCATCAATAGTGTTGACTTATGGTGGTAAGTGTGTATAATTGATATGATTATAAAAACAGTGAATCAAAACTGAATGTTAAATAATGAGATAAAATTAAAAAAAATATGTATTTCTTTGTAGAAAAATAAAAAAGAAGAAGCCCTTTGAAAAAGCACCAAACGTGCGAAACGTCAGGGCAATTAAAAGGAATTTTAATAAAGCTTTGAAGAGTAACAGCCCGAGTGGAGTATTTTGTCCCCCCCCCCAACTACAATTGAGAATACATGTGATGTCCTTCAGGGGGAACAGAGAAAGGCAAAGAAAGACCCATTTCCCATGGCAATGAAGTAATCCACTTCACAACCTTTCTGGTCTTCTCATTCTTAAACATCCTGTTAGGCTGCTCTGTACTTCCAGCAAAAAATTGCTAGAGAGGATGGCCAAGGTAACTCAGTGTTATGTGGACCTTGATGTAATCGCAACTCCTCAGATGCTCAGTATTTACTTACATTTGCTGCTACAGAGTAATCAGAGGGGCTGCATTTCATACTTTTTTAGAGGAGAGGACTCCTATTAATAGACTTCTGGCATGCTATGTGTAAGAGAAGGGACAGGAGCAGAAACTATGCCAAAGTAAAAATAATCAGCAAAAGAAGGCAAAAACTAGGCATTTTCTACCTGACAGCATTATAGCCTGACACTTTGCCCAGATACAGTAATCCGTGAACTCAGCTGTTTGCTTCACTAATAGGGGATGAGCATATTTTAAATAATTTTTTTGTAACCAAGCTGTGATGGAAGTGATGGCTGTGGCTGGTGTTGTTGCCAGGTAAGGTCAGCATTTTGTCCAGCAACATTGTTACATTGCGACCTATTGACACGTCGACAAATGGGATATCGCCACCTTTTGTCCTCAATTTGTCCGCATCTTATTGACCGCAACATTAGTCCAGGGGTGAATCGGCCGCTCACGCTTCCAAACACTTAGGCCCAGATATTCAAAAGGGTTGCACCATGCGCAACAGAGATGCACCAGCGCAAGTCCAAAAATGCACCATTGTGCGATATTCAGCTGGAGGCAGCTGCACCTCCCAAATCGCAATGCGCAAGAGCGCAATGGTAATGAATGCATGCACAACTGAAGGGGGAGGAACCATGAATAAATGGCGCAGTGCGATATTCAACAGCATGCGCCATGCGCAATAGGAGAGCAAGCGGAAGTTGCACGTTAGTGGAAATGATCCAAAATAAAAAGGAACAAGAGAGAGGCACAAGAATGCTTCAGGGAAGCCAGAGGTGGGAGAAAGCTGACAGCCACAGAAGACAGGGAAGCAGTGAGTGGGACTGGAAAAGAGCAGGACAGGGCACACCTGGGAACACAGGGCAACAGGACAGGAGTGGGGAGCCTGTTCCACAGTGGACTGAGGGCAGTGGCAGTGGGCAGGACAGCCAGATCTTGGAGGTGTTCCCAGTGCAGGGGGAGTAGCACAAAGGACAGCGGGGGGAACGGGAATACAGTTGCCGGGGGGGAACACAAGCCAAGGACGTGGACAGTGCCACCATTCAGATGGAGGCAGTAATGAGGGGTGTGAGAAGGCAGGCAGCAGGGGGGCGTGGATGTGGAAGGGCCCATTGGTGGTATGCCCCCAACGGGCGGTACTGAGCCCGCACCAGCTTCCAGCACTATAGTGACACTGAGATAGTGGGCCAGTACCGCCTGAAACGGGCGATCCTGAGGCGGCTCTGTGAGCTGTGCAGTGATGAGATGCAGGCACCCACACGACAGAGCCATGCTCTGTCAGTGGAGACAAAAGTGACAGCTGTCATGTGCCTGCTCACCACGGGCACCTTCCAGAGACCAACATGGGACACAACAGGCATAACCCAGTCGGCCTCATCATGCCTACTCACCCAATTCCTCAGCGCACTGCTGCCACATGCTGCAGAGTACATCCATTTCCCTAGCACACAGGTGGAGCACACAGCACACATGCAAGAGTTCCACAGGATAGCACGTATGCCTGGCATGCTCGGGGTCATTGACTGCACCTATGTGGCCATCCGCATGCCACCTGGCCTGGAAAGTGCTGCATACATTAATCGGAAGGGCTATGCCAGCATCAACTGCCAGGTGGTGTACGATGCTAGGGGGCGCATAACCAATGTCTGTGCCATGCACCCGGGGGGGGGGAACATGATGCCTTCATCTGGCACCAGTCTGCACTGTGCCACAGGTTCAAGAGTGGGGACATCCCCACTGGCCACCTAGTGGGTGAGTATGCAAATCATGCAGAAAGACATGGATCTTGGGAGGGGCATAGTCAGAGGTGACATGGGGACTGGCCTAGATGGCGCACGGCAGGGCGACGCTGATCACCAAACTAATGTCCACCCTCTACACACAGGTGACAGTGGATATCCACTCCATCCCTGGCTGCTCACACCATACCGGTGGCCCGCGACCCCATCGCAGCAACGGTACAATGAGGCATATGCCACCACATGCAATGTCATAGAACGGGTGTTCGGGATGCTGAAGGCATGTTTCCATTGCCTGGACACGTCTGGCAGTGCTCTACAGTACAGCCCCTCGAAGGCAAGCTGGCTGTTCCTGGCCTGTTGCATCCTGCACAACATGGCCAATGACTGTGGGATAGCTGTAGAGGTTGAAGAGGGGGACAGCGATGGGGACGATGAGGACGCTGGTGCAGATGGTGATGGGCAGCCCCCCCCTTGGTTGAAGGGACCCCCGACTGATCCGGATGTCGCAGCTGCACCGGGACACCATCACAGAGGAGCACTTCAACCAACCCAGGTAAGTCATGGGAACATGTGCAACCACCAATGGCAAGGGCACAGCCCACAAACAAACATGGACAAACCCCAAGGGCGCATGTCGTAAAGGGAATTGGCTGAGCATGGAACCGCACACACCATCAGGGATGGGCAAGGCCTAACATGGCACACAGTCACACACACACACACACACACACACACACCCCACAAGACATGCACAAAGGGTAGGAGGCACGCCAACCCCAACTGCCACCCCTAGCCACACACACGTCCACAGACCACCACGCCCAGTGCCTGCCATTGTGCGTGTCTCAGACGCTGGGCACCATTGCACAGTGGTGGACAGCACAATGCAGGCATCATCATGCACACGCCACAGCGGCCAGCAGCTGGGAGGGTGTGCACATGGAACGTGTGTGTGTGTGTGTGTGTGTGTGTGTGTGTGTGTGCAGGGCTGGGTACCCCACCCGTGCATTGCACGTTGAACAACACACTGCACACAGGGCAGCGTCAGAGAGTAGCCATGGTGGGAGACAGGTCAGTCATGTGGCACAATACCATGGCTGCCATGGATGCATGGGCAGCCCCACTGAGACCCACCAGCAGTCACAGGCTGACCACTGGCCTCATGGGGTGGCACCGACGGTCCCCCAGGGGTGCCACTGCGGGAATGCGATCATTCTCGAGCAGGGATCTGCAGCTCACCGAACATGCCTGCGCCAGGCGTGCTCGGGATGCCCACAGCTGAACCTGGTGTTGACAAGGAGGGTGTCACACAACGCCGGGAATGGGGGGTGGACATAGCACTGCGCAGTGTCTCGGGCGCATGGGCAAATAACTGTGTGCCCATTGGGGCCATGACAGCTGTGAATGCCTGTGTCTGCCTGTCAATGGCGGCGTTCACATCCTCCTGCAGCCGGGTCCATCCCTGCCAGGAGCAGACCGGTGTCCCTGCTGTGCTGCTCCTCTGCCTGGTGCAGGACTGCACTGAGTGCATCCACCGACATCACAAGCCGCAATTGCTGATCCACTGATTCATGGAGTATGCGGATGTGCTCATCTAAGAGGTCATCCACCTGATCGGCATGCTGTCCCTCATGGTGTTCATGGCCATGCTGGGCAGCACCCCTTGAGGTTGAGCGCTGCACACCAGGGCCATGGGCATGTCCACAGGCGGTGCACTGACGCCGCCCCCCGACACTGTCCCCCCATCTCCATTGGCCGACTGCTGATACTGCCCCTCTGGCCGCCACTCTCCAGGGCCCAACGGTGCTGCCACAGTGGCCGCAACAGCCCCACTGTCCTGGACGCACACCAGTGCTGCCCCACTGGTGCAGACAGGCACAGGCTGGGACTGTGATGTCACGCAGGCCTCCACGGCGGCACCACCCATGGCTATGCCTGTGCTGTAACCTGCTGTACGGCCATCCTGCGACCCACACGTATCACTGTCCATGATGTGAGCTCCATCATCATCAATGACGGATCTGGCATCAGTCCGAGTCTCAGCATGCTGGCATCCATGGACGCTGTCATGCTGGGACACGGGCAGGGCCTCCTCTGCACCTGCTCCACCAACATCAGTCCAGACAGCCAGGCGGGCCCACTGTCGTCCTGACCCCTCGGACACCTGTGGAGGTGGATGGGCCCTCCTCTGTGTCCAGGGTATCACCCTCAGTGGACGAGACCACCACCGCTGACCCATGTAGACGCTCAGGAGCTGTAAGGGAACACAGTAGCATTAATGTATCTGCCGTACCCTGTGGCATTCCACCCCCCCCCTCACAGTGACAGATCAGGACCTACCATGCAGTGACGGGCTACCACCCATCTGGAAGCCACCACCTGGAACACCCTCTATGGCACAACGCTGCATGCTGCAAGCAACCCACTCTTCCTGTGGTGTCAGGCGTTGCACGACCGGCTGTCACCCACCAGTTACAGCCCGTGCTGCCCTGATGGCAGCCATCTTATCTTTAATCCTCCTCCTGTCCATGCCCACCTTCTTCTTGCACTCCTGCACGGACCGCTGGTGGCTGCCATGCTGGTTGACAGCATGTGCCACCTCACCCCATGCCACAGCACGGGCTTATGGTGTTCCCCACTGTCCACTGAGCAGCGGTTCCTGGTCAAGGTAGGCCTCAAACAGGGCATCTGATTCTGCCTTGGTAAAGTTGGGCCTCCTCTGTCTCCCACATCTCTGTTCCTCCTCCTCCACCTCACGTTCGGTCAACATTGATCCTGTGGGAATGACAGGTGTTACCTCTGACTGTGCAGTCCCATGCATCTCCCACACACCACAGTCCACACTCCCAAACAGCATGCAACTCACCACAATAGACTGCAATACCAGACTATGGCCTCTGCAGCCCCATGTCACATTTATATAGTGCAACGCATGCAAATGAGGCGAGGCTCAATTTTAAATGGATGTTAATGCAGTAGCTGCACCATTGAATCGCTGATGAGCTAATTTGCATATGCCGGCTGAATATCGCGCTGTTGTGCCTTGCACAATTGTGTTGAACATGCTCAGGCAAGAGCGCAGCTCTGTGATGCGCGCAGTAGACACCGAACGGTGCATGCCCGGGGTGCTGACGCCGATGCCTGATGTGCCGCTGACGTGCTGTGAGCGGGAGGCAGTGCAGGGCACGGCCACCATTGTGCCAGTGGTGCTAGTGCGCTATTCACATGTATGGCACTCTTGCACTGGGGCGCCATAGGCGCCATGGAGCCACAGCATGGTAGGCCACTACAGGGCATCTCACACAGACACCCAACCATGCTACACGCAGGGAGTATCACTCACACTGTGGCGGTCCATGCACAAGAGACCTTGACCCTGTGCCCGATCTTTGCCCCCTAGGCGCCATGCATCCGCACGGGTGCACCCCATCACGCTGTTCGGTGACAACGCGATGGGGAATGGCAGTGCTGTACTGCACAGCATCTGCACGTGGTGGACGTGCGCTACCGAGCGCCATTTTGACTCTGACCAGATTCAGCAATGGCAAGACGGAGGGCTGCTATTTGGAGACAGGTGGAGCTTGCCAATTTGGTGGCCATAGTGGAGCCCCATGTTGGAGCCCTGTTTGGCAATGCACCCCTGGACAGGGCCAGGAGTGCCATATGGGAGGAGGTGGCGGTGGCGCTGGAGGAGGCCATAGGACTCACCCCGTACCACGGAGCAGTGTTGACACCAATATGGGAACCTCCAGCGGAGGGACCCGAACAGGCTTGCCCGCATGCGGGCATGCGCCAGGCGAGGCGCAGTGCCATGACCAGGTAGGTGCACCATCCATACACTGGTTGCGTCCATATGGATATCACGGTGGGCATGTATCCACCACATGGGGGGGTGGGCTGTCCAGTGTGGGCTGTGGTGGTGGTGGTGGAGGTGGTGTTGGGGAGGTTGCGGCATGGCTGGGTTGTGCGGGATCGACACACCCGGGGGTGGGGGGCCTTTGCTACTGGATTGTACTGATATTCCCCTCTCCATGTTTGCACCATAGGCCTTGAAGAGCAGCGCCGAGCCCGCGAAGACTGCCACCGAAGTGTGGGTAGGGGAGCTGGGCAACAGCCACGGGCTGCCGGTCCCAACATAGAACAGCGCCCAGATCAGGCCGATGAGGGTGAGTGCCTTTCTTCCAGGATATTCTGTGCATGCTGTGTTGCAGGGCAGGTGGCGGGGCATGGCCACCATCCATTGACACCACTGCCATGCACGCCACACAGTACAGTCAGCACTGTCCAGTGGCACTGCATGTGTGGGTGTGCATCGCTGGTGGTCCATACATGCACCGGGTACATGGCCTTGCCACTGCCTTCGCACCACATAGCCATGTCACTGTACAGCCACGGTGGTATGTGCGGAACTTGGGCGGTGGGTGTGTGCAGTGGTCCGCATGGCTGTGAGCGCCTGAGTGGGCAGGTCATGTGGACATGATCACTGTGGGTGGTCGCACACCAGCACAGGGGTGTGTTCCACGGCTGTATGCCATACACAATAGGTGGGCTGCAGGGGGATGGGAATTCATACCTACTGACTCTAGTCCCTTGTCCTAGGTGGACGGAGGATGCTGCGGATGGAGAGGGCCATGCAGAAGCTGCTACAGGTTGCACAGGTGTCTTTGGAGATCCTGCAACGGTTGGACCAGCACGGTGTCTGGAGGCGTTGTGGCAGGAGGCACCACAGGAGTGGGAAGCGGGGCAACCGCTGAGACAACCATGCCCCGAGTGCAACCCTACCCCACCTGGACCCACCCTTACACCCCTCCTTCCCTCTCCCATTTGTTCACCCCTGCCCCTTACCCACCCCCACCTGGTTTGTGGCCCTCACCCCCAACTGATGTGTATATATTTGTATATAGTTGTATTCTACCTTATAATATACATTTGTTTTGTTATGCCTACTGTGGTGGTCTCTGATTTGCAGTGGGCTACAGGTGCTCAGCTGCAGTGGTGTGCATGGCGCCAGGGTGGTGCAGTCGTGGGCGTGTTGTGTGTGTGTCCGTAGGGGAAGCGACTCTGGTGTGGGCGTAGCTATCAGTCACTATCTGTGGTTTGTGTGTTGTTCCCTGTGCACTGGATGACTGTGTGCAGTGGTCCACGGTGCATGCACTGTGTCCATGGCGCCCCTGTCATACCGTCCATGGCCTATGCAGCTGACACCCTTGCATGTCTGTTATCTGCACAGTCCACTGGCATGTCAGTGGTGGCTGTCCATGCTGGACAGCCACTGTACCAACACAATTCCGGGTTGCCTCCTGTTGCCGGTGTGGTGCACGTCTGCCTCGGGTGGCACTGCGGCCTCCGCTGTTGTTGTCCCACCTCCATGCTGTCGCTTGTGTCTGTTGCAGGGGATGTGCTCCACTGTCTGTCACTTGCGCTCTGGATGCATGCTGGTGGCGTACAGCTTCATGGTGCCTGCGCAGGGTGGCTGGCACACCCATGCCATGGAGGGGTGCTGGAAATGTGTACACGGTTTCCGTGGTCACAAGCCAGTGGCTTGGTTGACCCGCTACTGTGTCCCTGTGTTGGTGTGCCTTTGGGTATGGGTGGGTGTTTGTCCATGCACTGTGTTGCATCCTGTGTGGTGCATGCTTCCACGCACCACTGTGGGTGTCTGCGCTGTTGTGGCCAGTGCTGGGATGGGGTGTGTCCTTGGGAGGGTGTGCAGGGTGCTGTACCACTGGTGGTGGGGTCTGGGGCATGCCCTGTCACATGTGGGGGTACCTCGTGTGCCGACACATGGTCAGTCTCTCAGCTGTACCTCAGGGGGGGACATGCATGGTGGCACTGTGTATGCAGTCATTGCTTTGCTATCTGCTGCCACCCACTGAAGGGTGCTCATGGTGGGGCTGCCTTGCATGGTTCTGTGGTGCACAGGGTTGCACTGTCACAGTGGGGGTGGTGGCATGCATGGGGTGTCCTGCACTGGTGGGCGCTGCTCCTGGGCAGGGTGTCTGGGGATCGCGGTGCAGGGTGTGCTCTGCATTGGTGGGATGGTGTGGCATGGGGTGGCCGGACCTCCTTGTGTGCTGGTCACAGCTTGCGAGGGGGTGTGCTGGGGCACCATGCCCCGGCTGTGGGTTTGTTGCTGGTGTCCATGGGCCAGTGGTTATTCCAGCTCTCCTCCGGTTGTGCAGTGCATGGGGTGTGGGGGGCGATGTCTGTTCTGCTGTGTGCTCCTCTGCCCATCTCTACCATGGGTGGTGGGCCCCTGCATCCTGTCCCTGCGCATCTCTGGTTGTGCTGTTGCGCTGCTGCACTGCTCCACTGAGCATCCCTGGTTGTGCTATTGCGCATCTGACCTGCGCCACTGCACATCCCTGGTTGCGCAATGGCGCAGTTGGCACGATATTCAGTTGTGTGCCGCAGGCGCATCTTGACCTGCGCAGTGTTTGAATATCAGACGTGTTGCGCATGGGCGCAGTGGACTTGCGTTTGCTCCTGCTGTTGTGCACTTTTGTGGCGTGGTTTGAATATCTGGGCCTTAGTGTTTAGCACAGTTTTATCTTTTTTCCGCTGCCAAGCTAGTACCGAGTGGAATTAATGGAGAATTTCTTTTTGGAGAATCCTTTTTTTGGAGAGCCTAAACTTCAATTAGCTTAGATCGCTTCATTTACATGTAGTATGAAGCGTTACAACTGTTAAGTAGTTAGTAAGTAATAAGGTAGTTTGTAGACAGGGTGGAGCAGTATAGGTAGGGTACAATACAGTGAGATAGTGTTAGGAGCTAGATTTTTTGTTTTAAAGGCAGGAAACTTACTATTTGATCCCAGAGGTCCAGGGGAGACTGGGAGCTAAGTTTTGGTCATTGGGAGCGGAACTGGGAGCCAAATTCATCTGTTGGCCAAAAGTACTGAATTGGAGCTGAAATGATCGATCGGTCTGTTGCCAGGAGAATCGGTAGGAATGCCATAGAGAGGTATTGTGTGGAGAGGGGTGGAATATCGGGGGTGGACTGTGTGGTGCAAGAGGAGCTTACGGCTTCCGGTGTATGGCCAAAGATGTACTTTCCATCCCTGTGTCCTGCTGCAAGGATTTAACGCTGGCCATTATTACTTTGGTCTTGGTGTGCAGACTTGATACAGACCTGCTTTCTCTCTTGTGTGTGTGGAACTTTTGTGGCCAGGGACTGCTGGGGGCTTGGTGATCTGCGAGACTCAGGCCTGAGAAGGACTATTGGCAGAAGCGGCGGACTGGAAGTTCGGCAGATCAAGCAGGGACTATGGTGACTGTTCTAGTGCCAGAAACAAGTTTTCTGGTGGCCGTTGCTGACTCTCACTGCTGCCCAGGAGAAATTTTGCTCTGCTGCTGAAACCAACAGGACTGTGTGGGTGGCAGGTGTCTGATGTGCAGCGAACACAGAGTCCCCCCCCCCCACACTCTCTGACCTGGCGATCAGTCTGTAAGTACTTTCCATCAGTGAGTGGCAGTGAAAGTTCCATTAAAAAAAATTGTTTTGTGCTTTGAACAACATCGGACTCTGGTGTGAGCACTATCCAAAAAGCCTAAATCTGATTTGTACTTTCTGTTTGACAGTGGTGGGAGCACTGCCTAAGGGGCTTTCCTGGCAGCTCCCAATTGGAACTATCAAACTGAACTTTCCCCAACTGTAAACCCAAGTTACCTCTGGATTCAAACTGTTACAGGATTCTCCTATTGATATATTTATTTTATTGTCTGTATAATTTGGGGTTGGTTGTGGGAAGGTAGCAGGTGGACGGGGATTAATTAGGTAGTGTAAGACTGGATGGTAATGAATGTGTAGTTAAATTAGATTGTATTTATTGTATGTATGCTGACTGAATGACTAATTAGGATTTTATATCACTGTTTACATTGCATTGTTATTTTTGTTTGGTTGATCTAGCTGCTTAGATATGTGTAGGAGTCTTGAGCCCCTCCAGATTAGCTACCCGGCAGCCATGCTGCGTGACCTACGTCCTTTCTGTGATCTCCCCCTCCCTACTGCTGGTATAAGGCATTGCAGGGAGGTGGGTATTTGTAGGGGGGAGGTCTGTGGCTGAGGCACTGGGGCTTAATGGAGGCGAGAAGGACTGAGGTGGTCAGGAGCAGGAGACACCCTAGAGAAAACAGAGTCTTAAAAGATGCTCAATGTGTTTGGTCTCCATTCCTAGGGTTCCCACCGGACCATGTAGGCAGCCAGCTACAGGGCCTGCAGCCTCCACTGATCCCCTCTGGGCAGTGTTGTGCAACACCAGGTCGATGAGAAACAAGAGCACAATTATGTCGGACTTGATTTCTTCGGTCAACCTGGTGTGCATCATGGAGACCCGGCTGGGGGACGATGCGGGTCCAATTTTGGAGGCATTGGTCCCTGCCAGATACTCTGTGGTACACTGCCTAAGGAGGGATTGCAGGAGTCGGGGTTGTCCATCTGTTTTAGATCTAACCTGAATTTCTCTGTACATCCGGTAGGTTCTACCTCATCATTTGAATGTGTGGTAGTGCGTAGGGGTTCAGGTGCAGGTTGCAGAATTCTCCTGGTTTACTGCCCTCCAGGGTCGGGCGGAGAATTCCTGCAGGAGGCTGCGGACTTCATCGCTGAAAGGGTGCTGGAGTCGCCCAGATGGCTTATTCTGGGGGACTTTGATGCCTGGATCAACAATGAATCCTTGCAACTTGGTTCTGACCTCCTCCAGCTGATGTCATCGCTGGTCCTTGCACAAGCAGTTGCCTCTGCGACCCACCATCATAGCCACACCTTGGACTTGATATTCTTACTGGGTCTTGAGGTCACTGACTTCAGGATTGATCAGGTCGCTTGGCAGGGCCAGATTAAGGTAACCTGGGTCCCTAGGCCCCAGAGAAATCTGGGGCCCCCTCCCACCATGACCATGCCCCTTTACTGCAAAGGGAAACTATCACAGACTGTAAGGCACCTTGGCTATCCATTTACATACAAATGGTATCTCATGTTAGGATACAGTTTGTATGTAAAGAGATATAGGCAACAGAATACAAATCAAAATTCCTACCCTTCTGCTCCCCTCTCTCAAAATCATATTAATGACAGTGCGCACCATTCTCTAGTTTGCCTTTTCCCCAAGTGTCACATACTGTTTGATTTCAGTCTGATAATCTACAGTGCACCCTTGAATATCCGCCCATTTTCATACAAGCAAACTTGGGTGGATAATCAAGGGTGTGAGACAATAAGGGGCAATGGAATAGCTATCATTTTGTACAAACATTTGGTGGATAATCAAGGGATCACTGTATGTGCAAGACTACTCTCAGTATACATGATTGCCACCTTTCTTACCCTTACTCTACTTAACTTACTTCCTGATACGTGGAACCTCTGTAAATGAGCTCTGAGCTCAAAGGCTGCAATCCAAGACTTCAATAAATAAATAACTAAATAAATAAAATAAAATAAAGCCCCACCTGCAAAATCACATAGGGGAGTGGCTGTAGTGCTAAAGATAGACCTATAATGGTCAGGTTTCATGGAGGCCTTTAGATACTATTTGTTTACTTTGCAAGCAATTGTACATAATGGGGGGTAGTACTATATGTACATAGCTCCATAACACATACAATTTCCTGCAAATTAAATAAATATGATATAAAGGCCACTGCTGCCCCTGATGGCATTATAAGTCTGTCGATAGCACTGTAGACTCTTTGCTACTGTATGTCATTAAAATGTGGTTTTGTGGATGGTGTTAAAGATCAGGCTTAGCCATATTGTTTGCAGACTGCAATATAGCATTGTTAAAGGACTTAGAAAATTCAGCCCCATTTTTTCCTTTTTTTCATAACTTTTTTTTACTCTTTTTCCCTTCAATCACTGTGCGTTGGGGCCCCATCGGCCTGCCCTGTCCTGTTCCCGTCCTGCTGTGCTCCTCTCTAGCCAGAGACCTGTTCCCCCATCCCACCTGCGACACACCTGTGAGGTGCCCCCGTTCATGACCCCCCGGGGCAGGGCCGTCATCTGCTCCAGGCACAGACAGAGGTGGAGGATGGAGGTTCTCAGATCCAGAGAGGAGCCAGTGGAGGATGTGGTGGGTTAGTGAGGTGTCTTCCTCCCAGCGTTTGGGAGTTTTCCTGTTTCCATGGTTACTCCCGGAGGCACGGACGTGCAGTGACATCCAGCACGGGTATAAGCGTGCTCCCGCACTCCTCCTGCAGATGTCCGCCATTGCCTCCCTTTGATCCCTTGCATGGCCCTGGCTGTGTACAGCACACCTCCATGTTGTGTCACTGCTGCCAGGGATCCACGACCCACCCCTCCACGAAAGAGAAGAGCTGTCCATTGGATGCTCAATTCTCTCTTCCCCCGGCCAACCCCCGGCGACCTGAGGTTGCTCCCAACCTCAGGTCACCAGCGTGGTAAGAGGTAAGGCACCAGTGCCTCAGACCTCTACACAACCAGGTCGGATGCTGTTTTCATAACTTTGATGATCATTTTCATGACACTCATCGCCTCAACCCAAACTCAACCTTGAACCCTCCTACTAATTTTCCCTGAGAGGAGAATTGCATTTAACAATGATAATCCAGTTCTAGTTAAGGAGTGTAAAAATTAATTAATACATTAGGCAGTATAGCCTCATAGCTACAGCCTCAAGTTAAGAACCTGGAAAACATATAGACTCAAAACACTTGGATTTGTGAACCACAACCTCTATCTGCATACTGCGTGACCCAGGGCCAGGGCATGTCACAGAACATTCATGTGCTAATGAGAGGCATCTGGAACTTGGAACAGGCTCGCCAATAAGCAGACTCTGCTGGCTCTCTGATCCTTCCAATGTGAACGATAAGGCCCCCCTCAAATGCACAAGATGAGGCAACTAGTGGCCAAACTACTGAAGAGGGACCCCATTTAAGATCTGCAACACTCTCCCTATCAGGAACACAAGTTGGGGGGCAGAGATCTTTCTAGCTACTTCTCCCCACTTGGGATTCCAGGGGGGTGGGAGACAAAGCAAAGGAAAAGGGCCTGTTTTCACCTTAAAGGTCAATCTGGCTGGAGCCCCTAAAGAAAGTGAGATTCACATTCAAGCAAATAAAGTAAAGGAAAAGGGCCTGTTTATACCTTAAAGGCCAGTCTGGTTGGAGGCCCCTGAAGCTATCAGCTACACTTAACACCTAATCAGGGAGGTGACATTCCCATCACAGTTCAGTTCCTGCTTTGCTCAGATTGTTGAACAGCCAAGTCCATTGCAAAAAAAAAATGCAGCTCAGGTAGAAAGAAATGGGTATATAGTAAATATATCTGGGTGATTATTGGGGGCCTCCTGGTAGGTGGGGGCCCTAGGCTAGTGCCTATGTTGCCTATGTCTTAATCCAGCTCTGTCGCTTGGTCCAATCACTGTACGGTGAATTTCTCATTTGGGACCCCCCCACCGATAGTCCCTCCCCTGTTGAGATGATCAGCTATCGCCCTTTAAGGGGATTGTCCCCAGAGGGACTGATGGTGGTAGCTGATTTTTCTGGTGTCAGTGCTGTTTGTGTGGCTGGCTTGGGTGAAGCGTTGGCAGCCTATAACAGGGCTGTCTCCGGGGCACTCGATGCCATAGCACCAGTCCATATTTGATCCAGGTCCTCTCACCTGAGACCTCCAAGGTATGGTGGGGCTCTCGAGACAATGAAGGCCATGGGTCAGAGATAAGAGCATTACTGGTGTAGGACTCGATCAGTACAGGATAGACTGGCTTTGAAGAATCACTGTACTGATTATCAAAGGGCAATCAACCATAAGAAGGCAGAGTTCCTATCCAGGAAGATTGCCACAGAGAAGAACAGACCAGCTCAGCTCTTTTGACTGTGGGCATGCTTCACCCAGTCTGTCTACAGCCGAAAATAGCCTTTTCAGTATCACTTTGCAAAGAGTTTGCTCTGTTCTTCTCTGACAGAGTATCCTCTACTTGGGCTGGGATCAAACCAGTGGGGCTAGATCAGTCCCGCAGGGTGGGATCTGGGTGGAGCAGAGGCACTTCCACTGTCTGGGTGGAGTTTCGGCCAGTGGAGGTGGCAGAGGTCTCCAAGGTGATTTCGCTGCGTCCCACTTGTTGTGAACTGGCCCCTGGCCCGATGCAGCTCCTAGTGGGCTGCGTCAAGGCTATCAGTCCAGTGTTCGCCACGATAGCTGGGTGTTAACTTTTGGAGGGGGTCTTTCCTGACGTCTTGAAGGAGGCTTTGGGGAAGCTCCTTCTGAAAAAACATCTCTCAACCCTGACATACTGGCCAATTATAGACCAATCTCCAACCTCCCATTTTTAGGGAAGGTTGTCGAGAAGATAGTGGCTGTGTGGCTTGAGGAACACCTGGAGACCTTTGATATCTATGAGCCATTCCAGTCCAGGTTTAGGACGAGGCATAGCACAGAGATGGCACTATTCCAGGTGCATAATGACCTTCTCAGGGCAAGAGACTGAGGGGAATGGTCAATTCTCATTCTCCTCGATCTGTCATCAGCATTTGATACCATGAATCACACTGTGTTGTTGGATCACCTTAGAGAGTATTGTGGACTCGCTGATACTGTCATCAACTGGTTTGAGTCCTTTCTCTTGAGAAGGAGGCAGAGGGTAGTGATGGGGAATTTTTGTTCCTCCCTCATGCCCCTGAGCTGTGGAGTTCCTCAGGGTTCAGTCCTGTCACCGATGTTGTTCGCGGTATACATGCTGCCTGTGAGGAAGCTCATCAGACAGTACAGAATGGGTTTTCACTGTTACGCAGATGATACTCAAGCTGTACATGTCCTTTGCACCAAGGACAAATGGTGCTGTTGATGTGCTGAATAAATGCCTTGCCAAGATCCAGGACTGGACAAACTCTAACTGGCTGAGACTTAACTCAGACAAGATGGAGGTACTGGTAATCGAGTCGGGTTGCAAATGTGATGGGGAAGGGATGCCTTAGGGATGGCAATAGGTTTGGTCCTGGGGTTGACCCCATTGATGGTGTTCTCCAGTGTGAGAAATCTGGGCGCTGCCCTCAAGGACAGGCTGACATTTGAAGCCCAGGTGTTGGCTGTGGTCAAAAGTGGTTTCTACCATTTGGGGAACATCACACGGATTAATGCCCTAATTCCACCTGAGGACCTGCCGTCACTGTGCATGCCTCTGTAACATCCAGACTCAACTACTGTAATGCTTTTTATCTTGGGGTCAGTGGAGAGAACCTCCGCCGGATGCAGCTAGTGCAGAATGCAGCAGCCAGGCTGCTGACAGGACTGTCAAGGTCCTGTCATGTGACATAGGTCCTGTGGGGTCTGCACTTGCTGCCAGTCAGGTGGAGGATTCTCTTCAAGGTGGGCTTGCTCACCTATAAGGCCCTATACGGATTGGGCCCTGACTATCTGTCAGACCTTCTTACCCCTGCCATCCCGGCCCACTCCCTTCGTTCCTCCACCGAGGGCCTCCTTGCAGTTCCGAGGACCCATCTGAAAACCTTGGGTGATCGCTCATTCGGGATGGCTGGCCTAGTCCTCTGGAACATGCTGCCAAGACCTCTGAGGGAGGCCCCTACTTTGGAGGCATTCAGAAGAGGCCTGAAGACTCACCTTTTTAACTTTGCATTCTCTGCTGATGTTTTTAACTAATACAAACAAACTTTAATTATTTAAATTTCTGAATATTGTTTATTTAATATGTTATGTTTTAATGCTCTATCAAACCTTTCGATGTACGGTGCCCAGAGCCTCTGAGATTGGGCAAATAATAATTATTTACTTGCTAACTATTACCTTGTTGTTGCCTCATTAATGTTGTCTAATAACCTGTGTTGCTATGTATGCTTTCTCCTTGTACACAGAGCTGTATTGTGTATTCTGCCTATAGATGTCTTAATTCTTCTTATTATGTAACTAACCATGGGTCGCCCCTGAAAAAGGGACCTCAGTCTCAGTGGGTTTACCTGGCTACCAAAATGAAATAAATAAATAACTAAATAAAATAAATGATTACGTTTGCTTGGTCTTCATGGCAGAGAGTGGGGGGAGCAGGCTAGCACACTGCAGTAAGCACCCAAGGAGAGAGGGAAGTGGACACAAGTCCATTCTTGGTGGAGAGGGTCCAGAGGGGATTGGAAGCCTTAAAGGAGAATAAAGTGGTGGGGCTGGATGGGAGTCATCCAAGGGTTCTAAAGGAACTGAGCATGGTGCATCACTGTTTAGCAGCTTGATGGAGATGGGGAAAGTTCCAGAGAACTGGAGGAGGGCCAATATTGTCCCTCTGCCTAAAAGCGGCAGTAGGGAGGATGCTAGCAACCACAGGCCAGTCAGTCTCACATCAGTGGTGGGGAAGTTAATGGAGACACTACTGAAGCATAGGCTCGTGAAGCACCTGGAGGTACAAGGGCTGCAGGACCACTGGCAGCTGGTTTCATGGGTGGAGGTCATGTCAAACTAATCTCATAGATTTCCTTGACTGGGTTACCAGGGAGGTGGATCAAGGAGGAGCAGTGGATGTAGCCTATCTGGACTTCAGTACTGCTTTTGACACTGTGCTGCACAGGTGCCTAGTTAAAAAGCTAAGCAGCCTAAGGGTGGGGGAGACACTGACAAGCTGGGTATCAATCTGGTTAAGGGAAAGGGGGTAAAGGGTGGTGGTAAATGGTAACCATTCAGGCAGTAGGAGAGTGACTTGTGAGGTGCCACAAGATTTGGTGTTGAGACCAGTCCTCTTCAATGTCTTCATAAGCGACACCACAGAGGAGCGCGAGGGTAGGGTGTGTCTCTTTGCAGATTATATAAAAATCTGCAACAGGGCTGCTATTTAGGAAGGAGTAAAGAGAATGCAAAGGGATTGGAAGAAACTAGAGTAATGGTCTAGGGGGTGGCAGCTGAGTTTCAATGTCAACAAGTGCAAGGCTATGCACTTAGGACTGCGGAACCCAGGGGCTGTGTATAAAATGGGGGAGTGGAGATTGCAGTCACCAAGCAAGAAAAAGACCTAGGGGTCATCATACCTGAAGACTGAAACATAGCTGGGAAGTGTAACAAAGCAGTGGGAAAGGCTAGCAGGATGATGGGGTGCACTGGGCAGGGGCTTTCTAGCAGGAGATGGGAGGTGACGCTGCCATTGTATCATTCACTGGTGAGGCCCCACTTGGAGTACTGTGTCCAGTTCTGGAGGCTGCACCTCTGCAAAGCCACTGAAAGGGTGGAGGCGGTACAGAGGAAGGCAACCTAATGATGATGGGATTGCACGAGAAGCCATATGACAAAAGGCTGCCGGAACTCAACATGTACTCCCTGGAAAAGAGGAGAGCAAGAGGAGCATGACTGAAACCTGCAAGTATCTCACAGGAGTGAACAAGATGCAAGTAGAGAGGTATTTTTCAGAGAAAGGAAGGCACTAGAACAAGGGGGCATGCAATGAAGGTAAGGGGGAAGTTCAGGAAAGATGTGCAGAAATACATTTTCACAGAAAAGATGGTGGATGACTGATCAGGCTGCCAGAGGAGGTAGTGGGGGACAAAGACTGTGGGGAGCTTCAAGCATATGTGAGACAGGTACAGGGGCATATTAGGTAGAGAAATGGAGAAAGAGTGATACCTATGACCAACTAGGGTCAGCGGTGAGGGAACAGGCATGGACAAAGGGCAGACTGAATGGGCCTAAAAGTCCTTTTCTGCTAACAAAATCTATGTTTCTATGGATTCAGGGGCAGAAGTGTGCCACCAAAAATGGACTCCCACGGCCACAGCTGAAATGATGACCCAACAATGGGTCCCCGTTCTCAGTAGTAATAAAACTGAAAAACGACAACACTAGGGATGAGAACCCCATGTCAGCAACAGTGAAAATATAGATAGTCAAAAAAGCACAGACGTTACAAATCTGCTTTTGCAGATAAAAACAAGTAAAAGATCTTTTGCAAATCTGTAGAGGCATTTTTTTTTTACTTCCAGGGTCTCATCATTGAAGCTGATTTTTAAAAGCTAAAAAAGTGCAAAAGCAGTTTTGGGTATATCACAGGATTCAGCTCATCTTAAAGACCATGTACGACAAAATTTACAGAACTTAAATTGCCGGCATCATTCATTATTTATTGTTATACAAACAGTGTCTGCCTAGTGTTTTATATGACAATCTACCATTTTATACCATTTTTAGCCATTTGTCATATGTGCTGCTTCAGTCATACTGCTAGATACTTAGACTTGCTATTCCCTGTGGTAATCAGCATGGCTCCACCATGGTGATGTCATTAGGGGTGCTATTCTCTTTCATTTCTGAAGAAGCCAGGGAGACTGCCACATTGCTAAGGTCTGTAAAGATGTTTTTTTGCTCTATGCCTGCTGCAAGGAACTGAAAGACAATCAGCAGTTTGATTGTTGTTTCATCATGTTCAATGCCAGTAATGCACACAAATAGTTTAAATTAATCATTTAAGCTTGTGCAGAAGTCACGGAGAGTAGCACGTTGCTGTAATGTTTGCTGACTCTGTGACTTTCTGTTGTGGTGAAAGGCCTGAGTCCTATTGTCATGTTAAAGACTGCTGTGCTCATTCACACCTGACATTCAATAGAGGTGATTTCTCAGGATGGCAAATAAAATAATTATCCTTGGGTTGCTGTGATACAAATGCAGCAGTGTCTACACTTACCTGAGTGAGGTAAGTCGATCCTGTGTTCTCTTGCCGAGACGCAGCAAAGTAGGGGATGCATTCTGAAGTGAACAGTATAAGCTGCTATGTGGACAGGCTGCACAGCTCACCCAGATGCAAGACAGATGCTCTCATTCTCCTCCTCCTCCTCTGCCCTTTCAGTCTTACAGCATGTAGTTCTTTACTTCAATGTTAATACAAAGGTGATTTTTTTAAACTGCATGATATGCTCATAGGGATCAGAACATGTGGAGATGCAGCGGCCTTTTGCACCGTGCATATCAAATACTTTTCTGCCTGGCGGTTGCCTTTACAGAGTGCCACCCACCATAGTCTGATGAGTCAATGCTGACATCACGGAACACACTCCCGCCCCCAGACTCATGCTTCCCCTGGGCCTGCACAGCTTGCATCAGTGCGGTATGGGGTCATGTAAATGCACCACAGCGTCAGTGCGCAAGGCAGGGGCAGGACTGAAGTGGATCACTGGTGGCATTGGTGCAGCTGTGTAAACACAGCTTTAAGAGTTTCTATGCATTAGCCAGCCCCATGTTTTCTCTCTCACAGGTTTTTACTTGACCTAAATTCAGGCTCAGCTATTCTTTACTCCACATTACAATGATTTTCTTACTTAGTCTAACACCTCTATCCCTAGAAGGAATTAACACAGATAAGGTCCCTATGAAAACTTATTGTAAAGCAGATCCTGACCAACAACAATGAAATTACCAATATTACACTGTCAGCAGCTCCCTCCCTGCCAAGAACTTGACAGACAAACTGCTGTTCTTGCCCATGGCTTTATTGCACTCAAACATCCTCACTTTACAACTCTAAATTCTGATTGTTATATACATATTTACAGCATTTGTTAACTTTGTCAAACTTTATAATGGTATCTACATATACATATTCCCACCCTGGTGCACATTGTCCGATTGTCCCAGTCTTTATTACCCTTCACGTCAGAAATTGTCCCTGGCTGCATGCCCAGTGTAGATTAGGTCATGCCTTTGGTTACCCAGGCCTGCTGTAAATTGGGTCTTGCCACTCCCTCTTGTCCGTGCCTGGGCCCGCCTGATGTAAATCAGGTTGTACCCCCCCCCTTGACTAAGATATGCCTAATATAAATCAGGTCACACCCGTATGCTCAATGTAAATCAGGCCATGCTCTCTCTCAGAAGACTACCTCTGCACCTGGGTCACTGCACCATGCTCTCCCTCAGTGGGCTAACCATGCACCTGGGTCACTGCATTTCCTTTAGGTCCCTGTTGCCCTGGCACCCCCTGCCCCCATCTTTTTGGACATTCTTCACCCCTCTAATTATTAGGATGGGTGTCCTAAAATCAGCTGGAAAAAGAGGCTCTCCCTCTGTTCCAACTGGCTTAAACATCCTCTCCCCCCCCGGCCAATCCCCTGGCTCCTTGTTGTCTTGTTCTCTCCCCCCCCCCATCCCAGCCTTTCCTATTGCTACCTGCCTATGTACCCTCCTTCCACCTTACTACCTTGGTTTATTTTGGCACCACTGCCAGGCTGTCAGGGGAGGGGTGATGGCCATCTCTGTGCACTGTTGGCTGCAGCTCTGCCTCCCAAGCGGGATCATCCCATTGACAGTTTTGCCCACCAGTGAGCAGTGGGTTCCAATACTAGTACCAGTACAATTTCATAACAGGCACATTAGAGAATCACCCCAAATGACCTCAGCAGCCTAGAGACATGCTGACTAAACAACCAGCAATCTTGGAGAAATGGACCACACCAAAAAGGCACTAACAAAGTACAAATTTGTTGACTTTTGTTACAAAATCTGGAACACACACAGTTTTTAATAGCAATATTTATTGAGTGGTGCTGCCTGGTTTAGTTTTTAAAACCAATGTACATGATCTTTAAACCAAGCAGTTGTTTGTTCTGTATGTGTGTGAAAAAATTAATATACAGTAACCCCTCACTATAACAAATGACTTGAGATCCATACAGAACATTCGTTACATCAAATCGTTTGTTACATCGAGGGTCGCTGATTCCGACCGCAAGCGCAGTCCTTTGTGAAAAGTGATGCCGGCAGTGGGTTGGGGGTACAATGATTGTTTTCTTATTATCCTTTGTTTTTACAGTACAGTCCCATTTATCCGAACTGCCTGGAGGACATCAGATTTGTCCGGATAAACGGGAGTCCGGATAAATAAGATCAGTGTTAGATACGACACAATATAATAAAAAAAAAGTGTTGTCCGACTCATTCTCTTGCTGTAGTAAATCTAATGAATCTTTCTCTCTCATCTGTCACAGTTACAGGGAAATGGCTTTGGTAAGCTATACATCTAATTCATAATTTTTAAAAATTGCCGACTGGGCACTTGCTGTCTCTCATCTGTCACAGTTATAAGAAAGTAGCTTCAGTGCATAGAAAGAGAGAGAGAAAGAGTAAGTGACTGAGTTTTTAAATGCAAGTCGGGAGTGGAAAATTGTGTTATGACCTTTGCTTCCCTGGTTGTGGTCAGACCTCTGTACTGTCTCCTTCTTGCAGAGAAAACTGTCGGCTGTTGGCTGACTGATGACGGGGGTAGTGAAGGGCTGGCTGCCCTGTCTTTTTTTCCGATCACATGGTGAATGCGATTGGCATGGAATGAGGTGAGAACAGTGTGTGGAGCTCTCTCGCACTAGCAGATGCCCCAGTCTGAGTCAGGGAAAGAGCCGCTTTGCACTTGCCTATGTGAGGAAGTTGGGGGAGAAGTCAGCAAGGAGAGAGAGAGAAAGAGAGTAAGCAATTTTTTAAAACTAAAGCCATCAGGGGTGGGTTGACAAGTTGGGCCATTATCAGGCTGTTTATATGCTGAGAGGAGGCTAGGTTCTAATTCGCACCTCATTCAAATAGATAGCTCTGTTAAGTACTGTTCAGTTACACGAGAACACTTGTGTAAAACTGCCAGGGACAAGACAGCAGTCCGTTAGACAGGGATTTCCAGTTAACGGGGGTTCAGATAATCAGGATTCTACTGTATCTTTATCTGGTTTGTTTTGGTATTGGTTTATTTGTTACAGGTATCTTGGTTACAGGACAGCATAGGTCAGGGTGGGTGATGGGTGCTTCATGTGGACTTTAACGTTTTGGTGCTTGGTGACTTGGTGACTGTTAAAAGATATAACTTTATTGAACTTAGTAAACTTTATTTAAAATATGCAGTAGTGTAATTTACTTTTCTTTGACTTTCTTAACTTTGCTTTGTTTTTAAAAAATTTGTCACTTTAGCTTGGCGCTTTTCATCTGCCTTTCCAGCAACATCTCTGGCAAATAAGATTAGTTGCCGAAGCTGTAACACTTTTATGGTCTCTACCTCTTGGGATAGAATTTCAGGAGTATCGTCCTTATCCTCCTCCTCAGGTGCATCCAGTTGCTCTTTGAAAGCCACATCGAGGGTAGCAATCCAGCAATGTGCAATTGTGCTTTGGGATACACCGTCCCAAGCCTCACTAGTCAGGTGCACAACATCCCGCAGCGTAAGCTTCTTTAAAAAATCAGTGACACTATCTCCAATATCAACACCAACAAGGTCGCCAAGATGCCTTTTCCAATACAGCTTCTTAAACATGACAATGATGCCACCATCAAGCGGCTGCAGTCTGGATGTTGTGTTTTTGGGCAAAATCATGGCACGTATCTTCCCATCATGGGCATAGACGTCGGAAGCAGGGAGCGGAGAGTGCTGCAGCACCCTCACCTTCTTAGGACACAATAAACTGCCCTTGTAAAACACAGCACCAGTTGCTCTTTTAACCCATTCTCACAAAGAAGTCAATTGAAAGAGAGACCCATATGTGTCTCTCAGGTCTGAAAGGAGTTAAAGTTGATTCCAGAGGCACAGCAGACAAGGCAGCTGAGCTGCAATTCACACTTGTTCTTGTTTCTTCAGCAGCTTACTGAGAAACAAAAACAATGGTCCCCAGCCCAGCCATACTGTCCCTTTGCCATAGTCCCCCCCATGGCCACAAAGTGAGATAAAAGTAATAAGTAACTAACATTCACTTACCACATCCTCTCTATCCATTCCGATCCTAACAGCTCTTGCTGGCCATATGCTGTTACAGAGGCACCTCCGAGCACTTCAGTATGCTTTATTGCTTGACTTGTTTATGCTGAATGTATTTCAAAGAAATCAGGTAGGTATAAAGAATGGACCAAAGAGTGCCTGGCCCACATTTCTTGCTGTGCCCTCATGGACGGTGGTTAATTTACTAGTGCAGTGCAGCACTGTCTGTGTGCCTAAACTTGCCTATACTGTATACAAACAGCATAGAAATCATAGATCTAATTGATTGAGTCCAACCAGAGAAAGAATTAGATCTGACTACATTCAAGTAAGCAAGCTGAAAATAATAAAATGCAATGTTGTTGTTGCTTTCCAGTCAGTCAGTACTACACAGCATGGCTGTATGGTTTCAAACTTAAATTTTCTGTTTCAGCTGAACTTGTGCATTGTGCTGTTATTTCTTGTGAGCAGTTAGGCAAGCTGGGCACTTATCTGATTTGCATATAGGCTGGTGTAAAAAATACAGTACATTTCTGTGAATGGTTTCCATAGGACAGGCTTTGCATGCACTGCAGACCGAACAGTTGTAGAGTGCAAGCAAGCTATACATACAGCATATATATTTTAAATTTTTTCCTTAACGCAACCCTGCCCCATCCCCAATTCTCAACAGAACTGCTAACATTTCTATCTTTATAGAACAGTACACTGTTCAGCCTTGTATCAATTTGTCATGAACTTTTAATTATGGAAGATACTATAATATATTTTTGGTATGCTGCTTTGTAAATATCAGCAGTTGTTAAAAGTGGTAGCAGACAAGAGAACACACAGTAGAGCCCTAACTTCCTTGTGGACATAATTAATATTTAAAGAGGTTGCCAGTTGCCAGTACTACTGTTAGGTATTGGTAATCTAAAGTATGGATAACTCATCAGACATGTGCAAATAAAAGATTTTACTGCTTCCTTTTCTGCACAGTTATATAAATACTGTGCTGAAAGCATTTCCTGTTTTACTGTCAGAAGCATATGCAAGCAGTAAGCACCATCTACAGTATGACAATTATATAGTAAAAAGGTAACCTCCAGGAAGAGATGCTTAAAAAATGCTGGTGGAAGCCATATTTATTGATGTAAGTAATCAATTTCACAAGTAGCAATAAAATTTGTTTTAAAAATCTCTGAGTTAATAAGAAATACACTGATGATGAATACAAGGATGTCAGAAATGCACTATGGTGTTAGAAACTGATGGGAAGGATGACAGGTTGGAGGACAATGCCATACAATGCCATTGTTATATGTTCTTTATGTTTTTAGTCAAGTTTTGTAACATGTACAGGGCATGCTTTGAAAACAGGGATATCCCTAAATGTATGTACCTGGATAAAAATAAACTTCATCATCATCATCATCATCCCCCCGTAATTGATTTACATTCTTCAGCTATCAAGAACTATTACTTTGCTGTGCTGAAATATAACAGGAGTTTAAATTAATGAACAGTCTAATGCCAATGTTTTTAAATGACACATTGATACAATACTAGTATTTGTGGCAGATTTACTGTTAGTTACCATTCAAATAACAATAAGTGGTGAGAGCGCATGGTGTGTGTGTGTGTGTGTGTGTGTGCATGCGTGTGTGTAAGAGAGTTATTCCAAGGACTCCACATTGCTACAGTGTAAAACCATGTGCATGGTTCTCCTGGTACTTTAAAAAATCTGCTTCTCATACAGGCTATTGTCCTGTATTATCTTCCAGAAGGCTTAAGAGAAATCAAGCGGCTCAATCTGGATTGCAGTCAGGATGTGTGTGACACTATGTGTAGTTGGCTGCTCAATCTGGATTGCAGTCAGGATGTGTGTGACACTGTGTGTAGCTGACTGTTCAATCTGGATTGCAGTCAGGATGTGTGTGTCACTGTGAGTGGTTGGCTGCTCAATCTGGATTGCAGTCAGGATGTGTGTGACACTGTGTGTAGTTGGCTGCTCAATCTGGATTGCAGTCAGGATGTGTGTGACACTGTGTGTAGTTGCTGAAACAGTACAGAAGACACAAATCTGACTAAATGTAATCCTATAGAAAATCTGTCTGCTGTTTGAATGCATGCAGGTATCCCTCTGTCATCCTTTTAAAGAGCTCATGACATCACATGAGAACACTGGAAAAATACAAGTATATGCACACGTTGTTTTGCTGTTTATTGACACAGAATAGCCAGGCTTGACACTTTGCAGAATAGTCTTGCTTTTCTCATTTTTTGCAGATGAGCAGAGTAAAGCAAGGAGAAGTTCAGTGTTAATTGACTTGCTCAGCCTCATGCAACCATTAAGTTGCTCTACTCTGGGATTTGAAACTGGATCTCCAGGTACCAAAACTATTGTACATATACTCATAGTTTAGTTTTACTTTAATGGTTCTGACTTCATACGGAGCCACTGGAGGTAATGGGTCAGCTGATGTCTTAATATTCAATATTAAATATTAGCATATGCAGTAAATGTACTCACCATTATTACTGGCATCATAAATGTGCATTTATTGTATTTTTGTGTATCAACAAATGGTACGGAAAAAGTGCTCTTTTTACTGTAACAAGTGCCCTTCTAATCTTTTGCGCCCCCAACCTTTACAGTCTTCCGGCACCCCTGATCAAGGGACTGAATCTCGCTATTGGCAGGGTGAGCTGGACAGTGGTCCATTAGCAGCAGGACCTTCGTTGGGAGCTTCTGCTGTCGTAGGTGCACTCAAACTGATGGCACAAATGTTTGTTGAAACCAATGCCTGAAAATGTCAGACGTCATCCAAGCGTTCCTGCTGTTCTCATACTGTAATAGTAGTGAATCCATGTCACAGTGATGGAAACAGTGAGGACAAGCAAACTTGCCAATGAGCAGTGGTTTTACTTTATGGGTCCCAGTTGCATTGCATGCCAACAACAATGGGACACTGTCTTTACTGATCTTGAAACCCTTTGTAGTATTTGTCTAATTTTTGCTCGCTAGTGCTGTGTCTGAGAGGCACCTCCAGAACAGACCTGTTTCATTGCAATTGTAGATCTGTTCTGGCAGGTAGTCATCATCTTCAATTACTTTTTTCAGTTTGGGCATAAACTCTACTGCAGCAATGTCATCACAGCTACACTGCTCCCCGATGATAAAAACTTGCTAAATCCCATGCCTCTTCTGAAATCTTTACAACCATCCTGTGGATGCTGTGAATTTTCATCCGGCTCCATGTATGGTCCATGCAGAATGCTGAGCCTTCTTGTGGACTATGGCACCAGACACTGGAATGCCACTAGCCTGCTGTTGTTGGAACCAAATTTGGTTGCTTTGTCCACCTCGCCTTCATCTGCACGGTGCAGCTTTTTCCTTTTTAGTACATCCCCCTCTGAGCACTCTAACACAAAATGCACCAAATGCAAATGGTGCTCTTAGAATAGCCTGTCTCCTGGCTAATTTTAGCAAGGCTCTCATCCCCTTTTAGACAATCCAGGATTTGCAGTTTGTGCGCGACAGCATAACCTGAGTATTTTATGTTGGATGTTTTGGTAAGCGATCTAACACTGCTTTAAAGAAGCGCCTTTTTATGACAGTGTTTTAGTGACTGACAGGTTCAGTCTACAACCCCAACCCCCTCAGTTGCCAGGAACTAGATTTCCAAGGCTTTGAAGCAGCGCTGTTCTATGACAGCGTTTGATGGACTGACATTTCAAGGCACCATTCTATGACAGCCCAAAGGTGAACTGAAAAGAACTGTATTGTGTGTGTTTACAACTTTGAAACTTTCTGGTGCCAGCTGCCACTGTAGGTAACTTTCTGCCAAAGCCGAAAAACCAAATCGGGTGAGCGCGGTACAATCTGTTTTTACTGTACTACTGTACATCACATTAGTTTGGGATGTGGCAGAAAGAAGGTAAAAAATCTAAGGGTCCACTTCTTGCAGTTGGGAACCCTGGAGCCACAACTAACATTCGTTATAACCAATGTTCGGCGTAACGAGGTTCGCTATAATGAGGGGTTACTGTATTTTATTAATATAATTTTCTATTGCTAAACCACCAAAAGCACCATTTTGGGATAGTATCTAACAAACTTGAAAGCTTCAGATTTCAAACACAGGCTATTTTTTTATTTTTATTTAGTTGTTTAACCAGGTATAGCACACTAAGCTGGAAGCTTTTTTACAGGAGCAACCTGGGAGCACAAGGAGGTTAAGTGACTTGCTCAGGGTCACACAGTATGCAAGTGGAAGCTGTGGGATTCAAACCCAGGTCTGGTCTGCTGGATGTCATCAGATTTGCAGCTCAGAGCCTTAGACCACTGCGCTATACTGCCTCCTACTGGCTATTTTTTTAATTATCGATCTGCAAAAAACAACAACAACAACAAAATATTGCATTATTTGGATATTTTTTCATATTTCTGGTACCCCACAGCACAAAAGCTACGTCCAAATAACACCCAACTTGTTGGGTCCTGTGATCCTGCCCCAAAGGGTATGCATACCAATTTT
Organism: Neoceratodus forsteri; assembly: GCA_016271365.2. Taxonomy (NCBI): domain Eukaryota; kingdom Metazoa; phylum Chordata; order Ceratodontiformes; family Ceratodontidae; genus Neoceratodus; species Neoceratodus forsteri. The sequence goes on from CM057459.1 coordinate 326,098,731, forward strand.
CAGAGCCCTATGTCTAATGATGACCAAGTTATAAGCAGACAAAAATGTAAGTACTGCTTATATATTGGAGTGTCTACTCAACCCTGATTATATAACTATTAAGGATTGTTTATACATTAGGTTGCTGGACCTGCTCCTCTGGAGTGCTGTTATTAAATTTTGTGGTCACAAATGTTTGACAAAATAAGTAAGGGGCCATGAGCCTCAAGCAAAGTCACAGTCCATACAGTTAGTTTTTAATGACATATTATCTAATATAGTCATTTGCATTGCTGTATCAAGTTCCTGACACTATATCTGTACCTAGGTTCTCATACAAGAATGTGGTTCCCCTTGATGATGTAACCTGATGGGGCGAGTGACTAAAGTTTTCTGCTATGGGTATGTTGGAAAAGGTATATCTGTCCCCTAATTGCTCATACTGTCCTCACCTAGGAAATGTAAATTTTGTACTTGTATAAAAGCTCAAAAATAAAACGCCTAAACCCTAACTATATAGGCACTACTGTATCACAATAATACACTACACGTTTTGGGCAATTAGATGGCTCAGGCTAAGGAGTCATTTGCCTCTAGGTCACTGGTTTAAATCCAGTTCAGGTCAGTGGTAGCTAAATGCTATTGTCATCTAAGGGGTGTCTACTGCTCTACATGAAATGAACTGTAGTGGTCTTAGTCCAGTCCCCACTGGACAGGTGTTCACATCACTAAACCACAAAAAAATTGGCACTAATTTGCACTAACCCTGGTTGGCATTCTCACATAAGAGGCCAAAGACTGAATGGGCATGGGATCTGAACTAACCTCTCACCTATGTGGTAGTCGTTGCATGACAGGGTTGAGGCATAATGGCAGGGCAGTGTGGGGAAAGCTTGCACTATGATTCCCATGCTGTGTCTGTCATGGATAAACAGGGTTTCAATTTCCAGTACTGTCAATCTGGCACCTTTCATGAGCACTAAATCCACACAGAGAGAAAAAAAAAAACACACTACAATTATTTTTATATAGCCTCTTTCATACAATGTATCAGACACCACTTTATTCAACACTTTATCAAACATTTTTGCTGCCAGTGCAGCCTAGAAGTTAAAGTAACGAGCTGTGAATGAGCTTGGTACATCCAGGACACCTGGGTTTGATTCCCACAACCTCCACATGCTTACTGTGTGACTCTGAGCAAGTCACTTAACCACCCAGTGCTCCCAGGTCACCCCTGAAAACAGGCACTCATGCCTAGTGGGCCTTACCCGGTTACCAAAAGAATAAAATAAATAAGTAAACAACACTTTACAAAGCAGTGACCCAAATTCAGCAGGATAAAAAAGGATACAATGCAGCAGGGTTATGGAACAATGAATATGTGACAGTATTTGCAACATTCCTGTACTCAGACTAGATTGGCACTAGAGGGATAGCAGTCAAAGATTAGGGAAAAAGAGGTATGTTTTGAAGATGGTGAGGAAGTTCATGAGGTGTAGTACTGAGTCAAGGCAGGAAGACAGTTCCAGACTGAAAGGGTAGCTGAGCTTAAGACCCTACCCTCAATAAAGGGAGAATAACATGAAGGACATAGAAAAAAACAAATAGTGGGTCAGAGGTTAAAGAATGGAGAATATGGGGTAATGGGGTCAGAGAAACAGGTGAACCAAACCATGGAGAAGTAAATCAATGGACCCCGATATTGGACAAGTCCTGGCAGGTCCACTCATGAACCTCTTCAATGGCTCACTACAGACAGGAGAAGTATCAGAGGATTGGAGGACGGTTGCTGTCCCCCTACACAAAAGCAGCAGCCTTGATCAGCCAGGCAACTACAGACCTGCTAGTCTGACACCTATAGTACAGCAGGGAAGATACTGGAATCCATTACAAGAGAAAGAATCAGAGAGTTTCTGGAGCTGAATGAGCTGCAGGACCCCAGACAACATTGTTTCACCAGCAGGAGGTCATGCCAGGCCAACCTGATTGACTTTTCCAATTGTGTGATGAGGAGTGGACAGTGGTCTGTCTGTAGGCATGCTGTGTTATACCTGTATTTTAGTAAAGGCTTGAACTCTGTCCCTCATGGAAGGATGATGAAGAAACGGAGAGATTTAGGGATTCGGAAAAAATAACTGTGGGTAAAGAACTAGCTGAGTAGGAGGCATCAGAGGATAGTGTGACAGGGCCAGAGCCCTTGTCTAAATTTCTGCTGCATTTTCTTTTATACTGTCCTGTTCTTGTAAGTTTACTGTTCTAGTTACAGACTGAATCTGGCCACTTTCAGTCTTGTAGTCTCTCCCCCCAACACACTTCTCCCAAGTACTGTATAAGGAACATATAAGTAAGACAAGAGGCAGTAAGTTGCTTGCCTTCTCCTGTGCTGTGCTGTGCTGCAGGCAGACACAGAGGGAATGTAAGTAATGAAAACTAATTCAAACACAGAGCCTTGCACTCAGTGTTTTATTCTGTGTAAACTACTTTGGGTTTGCAAGAAGCTAAAAATAAAACGTTCTTTCCAAGGTGAAGCAGAGGTGTGTAAAGGTCAAATAAGTCAGCCTGACTGTGTTGATTTAGGATGAGTCAGCCTGCATGTGTTTACTTAGAGAAACTGTGTTTATTCAGGATGAGCCAGTCTGCCTGTGTTTACTTAGAGAATTGTGTCAGACAGCTCACATGGTGCTGACATCATCAGTAGGCTGAGATAAAAGCCTACCTTCTGAGGTGAGTCAGTCAGTAGAGCTCTGACTGTTGTGGAGGACGCAGCTCATAGTACATGCAAGTTTTCATGTGCTAGGAATCTATTTGGCTGGAACAAAGCCTGGAAGTTGTGCACTGAGGGAACTGTGCACTGTTTCTCATAGTACATGCAAGTTTTCATGTGCTAGGAATCTATTTGGCTGGAACGAAGCCTAGAAGTTGTGCATTGAGGGAATTGTGCACTATTTTTGCAGAACCAAAGGACTAATAAACTATTTCCTCTGTGTGTTTATTATTTTATTTTGGAAAATAAATACTGCAAAGTGTGTTCTACACCTTTTACCCGAGTCTGTACATCTGTCTCACCCACTAACCTTCACAGATAGTACTGAACAAAGAGTCATTAGAGATTAGGGAAGTAACAAGGAGGGTGCCTCAGGGGTTGATCTTGTAACTGGTTCTCTTCAATATGTTTATTTGTGATATGGGGTAGGGGATTCAAGGAAAGCTATGCCCCTTCACTGATGGCCATCACAGAGGCAACAAGCCTTTGTGTGAAGCAAATAAACAAATTAAAACAAAAGAAAAAGCCACTATGGTTCTCAAAAGAGGTGGCAGTGAAGGTTAGGGAGAAAAAGATAGCATTTAGGAAGTATAAGGAAACACAGAAGGAGCAGGACAGAGAACTGTACCAGTTACGGTAAAAGGAAGCAGGGAGGGTAGTAAGAATAGTAAAGGCTCAAACTGAGGAAAAGATAGCTAACTCGGTTAAGAAGGGGGATAAAACCTTTTATAGATATAGCAGGGAGCGTAGAAAGACAAAGGGAGGGATAGTGAAGCTGAATAGAATGGATGGATGGTGGGTGGGCTGAGAGGGACAGTGAAAAAGCAGGGATACTGAATGAATACCTCTGCTCAGTATTCACAAAAGAGAAGGTGGGGGAGGTGCCTAATCCAATTAACAGAAGCACTCTGGATAGGGGGGTCGATCCCAGTCCCTTCACAGAAGAAAGGGTTCTGAAAGAACTCCTAAAACTGAAGGTGAACAAAGCAATGGGGCCAGATGGAATTCACCCCAGAATTCTAAAAGAATTAAGCAGAAAACTAGTGACAACATTGACTACCCTTTTTAACAAATCATAGGAGGATGGTGTGGTACCTGAGGACTGGAGGAAGGCAGATGTGATTCCCCTTCACAAAAGTGGGGCCAAGACAAAGGCAGGAAACTACAGACCTGTCAGTTTGACCTCTGTGGTAGGGAAAGTGATGGAATCTCTTCTGAAAGAAAGAATTATTGAGTACCTAGAGGCCAGTGGGGCACAGGACCCAAGGCAGCATGGGTTCACAGCGGGAAGATCATGTCAGATGAATCTCATAGATTTCTTTGACTGGGTGACCAAAGTAGTAGACCAGGGAGGGGCTGTGGACATGGCCTACCTAGGTTTTAGCAAGTCATTTGACACAGTCCCACACAAAAGATTAATAGTCAAATTAACCATCCTGGGAGTGTGTCCCAGGGTGGTAGCCTGGGTAAAACATTGGCTGGACAACAGGACACAGAAAGTAATTGTAAACAGAGTCTACTCTGAAGAAAGAGGGGTTACTAGTGGGGTACCGCAGGGTTCAGTACTGGGTCCAGTCCTTTTTAATGTCTTTATAAGTGACATTGCAGAGGGACTGGAAGGAAAAGTATGCCTCTTTTCACATGACACAAAGATCTGCAACAGGGTTGATACACAAGGAGGCGTGGAAAGGATGAGAAGGGACTTGGCAAGGTTGGAGGAATGGTCAGAAGTATGGCAGCTTGGATTCAATGCAAAGAAGTGCAAAATAATGCACCTGGGAAACAAAAACCCAGGGGAAGATTACACAATGGGGGGGGTAGTAACAACAACAAAAAAGGAAAGGGATCTGGGGGTAATCATATCAGATGACTTAAGGTTGGCAAGCAATGTGAGAAGGCTGTGGGGAGGCTTGGGGGATACTGGGATGTATAGGGAGAGGCATCACCAGCAGAGAACAGGAAGTTGTTATCCCCCTGTACAGACAGTTGGTGAGACCCCATCTGGAGTACTGTGTCTAGTTCTGGAGACCCCATTTCCACAAGGACATAGACAGGATGGAGGCAGTTCAGAGGAGGGTAACTAAAATGGTGCAGGGTCTGCAAGAGAAGCCAAATGAGGAGAGACTAAAGGAGCTGAATATGTATACCCTTGAGGAAAGGAGGGAGAGAGGGACATGATAGAAATGTTTAAGTACCTCAGCGGAATCAACAAAGTCCAAGAGGGTAACATCTTTCAGAAAAAGAGATGTGCAAGAACAAGGGGACACAATTTGAAGATAGAGAGGGACGGCTCAGGGGCAATGTGGAGGAAGTATTTTTCATGGAGAAGGTGGTGGATGATGGAAACAGCCTTCCTGAGAAGGCTGTGGGGTCTAAAACTGTGGGAGAATTCAAGAATGCATGGGACAGACATAAGGCAATTTTTGTGGGGGGTAGGAAGAAAGAGGCTGTTGGTTAAATAGGATCTGCAGCTTATCCTCTAGGTAGGGAAACAGGCAGACTAGATGGGCCAAGCGGTCCTTATCTGCCATCAAAGTCTATGTTTCTATGATGGCAACAAGATCTATGGTAGAGTGTACTCTAAGCAGGGGGCAAGAATCATGGAGAAGGACCTGGAGAAGCTGGAGGGGTGGTCTACAATGTGGCAGTTGAAATTTAAAGCAAAAAGTTCTGCACATGGGGGCCAAAGCCCCAAAATTAGAATATAGAATGGGGGATTTTGTAGTAGACAGCACAGTGGAGGAAAAGGATCTGTCTGTAATCATGAATACCTTGAAGGCAGCAGTACAATGAATAATCTGGTAAGAAAGGCAAATAGAATGCTGGGATACATGGGTAGGGGGATCACTAGCAGAAGAAGAAGGTGGAGGTGATAATACTCCTGCACTGACCTCACTTGGAGTACTGTGTACAGTTTTTGGAACCTGCACCTAAAGAGAGACAGGGATAGATTAGAGAGGGCACAGAGGTGGGCTACCAAGATGATCCAGGAGTAACAGGGGAGGATGTGTGAGGAACGTCTGGAGAATCTGAACATGTACATTCTAGAGGATAGAAGGACATTAAGGGACATAATTGAATCATTGAAGTTGCTTCACGGAACCAGTACAGTGGACACTAGTGACATACGCAATATGTAGAAATACTTCCACTAGAGGAGACTCCATGAAACTTGTGGAGGGTGTGCGCAAAAAGATGCCAACAAGTACTTTTCTACTAAAAGGGTGGTAGCAAAATGGAACAAACTTCCAAATTAAGTCATGCATGCTGAAGTGGTGTGATGGATCAAGAGGGGATGTGACAGGCTTATGTGTAAATTGAGGTTGTGTACAAATGGGGGTGCAGGGGAGGACAGAGGCTCCGTCCATTAGATGGGCATTTAAGAGCAGATTCAATAGGCTGTTAAATGCCTTTTTCTGCTGAAATCTTCTATGTTTCCTCTGGGATAACTTCTTTTCTCTACTGGTTTTCACTGGTTGAGTCTGTTGCTGCCCCAGAACCAACCTCGACTCCATTCTTGACTAACTTTCCTATTTTTCCTCACTCTCTACCTCAGGCAAGCTCTTGGTCCATAAATACCCACCGCTTTCCACCAAAAGGATTGTCCAAGAAACTGAGGCCCTTAATCTCACGTATTAATTCATAACCATACCTGCCTAACCCCAATTCTTCTAACCACTCACTTGCAGACTAGATCCTGTTGTCCCATTCCCATCATACTGTCGATGCTGGTACTCTCCCTAACAGCTTTAGTGACCGCTGTATGATCTTTTCTGTTCGGAAACTTGCTCCCACAAAAGCAACCCTAGTATATCTGGTACAGGTTGTTTAGGTCACTCACTAAGGCTGGCTGCTTTATTAGATGGCCTTTAGTCTACGTGATCACCCTGAATACTTTCTTCAGTGGGATTTCAAGGGAGGTGGACAGAGCAGGGTCATAGACACAGTCAATTTGGATTTCAGCAAGGCCTTTCAAACAGTGGCGATAAGCGTCTGGTCAAAGTACACCAATGTGGTACTGTATGTATGGTGCATACACTATGTGGATTATTAACTGGGTTGGAGGCAGGAAGGAGAATTAGTGGATAGAAACTACTAACAGTGGAGCAGTGAACTCAATTGCGCCCCTCAGGGTTCAGTACTGGGGTCACAGCTTTTTAACATTTTTATTAAATGATATGGAAGTTTGAGTCCCCAGCAGACTTCTTACATTTGCTGATGACACTAAGCTGGCCTGGGTAGTGAACTTCCTTGAGGATGGGACACACGTCAGGAGGACCTGAATAAGCTGGGTGACTGGTCAGACTCCTGGAGTCTTAGATTGGACATCATCAAAGAAAAATGCTACACTTGGTGAAGTAAAACAGGAATAGGATCCATACACTGTGTGGGGCTCCTGTTGCTGTAGTGGAGGAGGAGGAGGAGGAGGAGGAAGACCTGGCGGGTTATGATAGACAGGGAGCTAAAGCATGACAAGTAGTGTGCAGCTGCTGTGAAGAAGGCTGCAAGAATGTCAGAGGTGCATTAAAAGGTAGTCACTAGTAGAACACAGGAAATAATCCTACCACTTTACGAGGGGCTGGTCAGGCTCCACCTGAAGTACTGTGTTCAGTTCTGGGCTTCCCATTGCAAAAAGGATATGGAGGCAGTAGACCGTTCCAGTGTTGGGCCAGCAAAATGATCAGGAGTAGGGAGGATAAAAGCTGAAAGAGACTGGAAGCCCTTAGCATGTTCAACCTGGAGAAAAGGAACCTGAAAGGAAACATGATCCTAGTATTCTGCATACAGTAACGAAGAGTAATGACAAATAGGATCAGACAAATGGATTACATTTGATCTGGTTTGTGGCAGCAGAATTTATTTATTTCAGTACTTGGAAAACCATTTGAGCTCAGAGCTCTTTACATAGGTTCCACGTCAGGACATTTCAGTACAAAAGATAGCTGAAATTATACAAAGGATTGCAGAATTACAAAGGTAAACAAACAGGATTATATATCAAACACAGTACAGGTCACAGGAAAACAGACAATTTACAATGCCCAATGGTGGAACCAGTCAGTTGTCAGCAAACAAGTGGTTGTTTGGAGCGTTGTTAAGTGCTAAAAAAAAAAGAAAAAAGAGGGTGAATGGGAGGAGCCCAAGTGCAATGTGCAAAAGGAGAGTGTAATATCAGTAAAGCAGTAGGGATCGGAGGGAGGTGACTAGACTGGAGGCAGTGGAAGAGGGTGCTAGGTGTGTGTGGGGGAGAGCAGGAGGTCCTACTCAGGGGAGAGAGGGAAGGGTTGAGGGGGCAGTGGATGGAAGTAGTGATGGGGGGGTGGAAAGGTGGTGGTAGCGATGGCAGGCACATCGAGATTCGCGTATCATGAGGAGCTTCAAGTTCATTTTTAAAGAACCCAGTGTGGGCAGGTGCACAATATTCTCCTGGAGGGAGTTGAACCACAGCGATGCACAGCAAGCAAAGGACCTTTGTCCTTGAGATGTTCAACATTTCAGAGTTAGGAAGGACTGGTATTCGGAGTTACGGGTGTGCCATGGATTACTGCTGGGAACCAGAAGTTGTTGGACCCCTGGCGGTAGCTGACCAAGGCAGATCTTTTTGGCCAGAAGGCAGGATTGATATTTTAGTTGGCCAGTGAGCCAGTGTGTCCTGGCATAGAGATCACAGGTGTGAGTCAGTCGGTGTGCATCCTAAGGGGAGCCAGCAGGCTTTGTTGAGTGCAGTTTTTATGCACCGGAGAGCAGTATCTGTGGTAGAACCATATTTAGGCAGCCCGTAGTCCACCAGAGAACCCACAGAACTGTGAACAGCTATGCTGAGGGCTTCAGGGGAGAGGCTATGCTTGTGACGATAAAGTAGCCCTATGCGCTTGTTGATAGCTTTGGCCATGTTGTCAATGTGGAGAGTATAGGACAGCAAGTTGTCAATAGTGATACCGAGGAATTTAAAGTGTTGAACAAGTTCAAGGGAAACCCTGCCACTATTGCATATTGATAGTGCGTCATTTTTGTTTATTTAGAGAGCTGGAAAACAGCATGGTTTTTCTTTTCTTGTAGTTCATTGTCAATTTATGATCTTTGAACCACGTCTCTACACTGGTGAAGTCGCTCTGTAGTTGCTGCTCAAGGGCACTGGGGTCTGAGTCTTTTGAGAAGACAACCGCATCATCTGCATAAAGGAGGATGCAGCCTTGACTGGCTTGGGGAGGTAATTCAAGAATAAGCTGAATAGGAGGGGACCCAGTATTGACCCCTGCAGAACACCTGAGCAGACAGGTTTGCTGTCTGAGAGGACAGTGTCTATCCTGACTTGCTGGGAGTGGCAGTGCAGGTAACTGCAGAACCATGCAACCGCCTCGGGGCCAAGGCCTGTAGCAGTGAGTTGGTCAACTAGGAGGGCAGGGACATGACTTGAAGTTCAAAGGTGGTAAATTCAGGTAATGTTAGGAGGTATGTCTTCTCTCAGAGAGCAGTGTACCTATGAAACAGTCTACCATTGGAGACAATGTACATGAAGATAGAACAGCCCTTCAAGGTAAGAATGGACACATTTCTGCTTCCCAAGAGAATCACAGGTACCCTGAGTTGCTTGGAAATCTCTATAATTTATAAATTAGTACATCATGCAGCACACCAGTTAGTCCCTGCTTATGAGGTGGGGGTAGACTTGATGGACCTAGATCCTCTTCCAAACTTAAATTACTATGTATGTTATTACTGACTAGTCAACCATCACATAACTGCCAGATATCATTGCAGCTATCACATAGAAACATAAAAGTTGACAGCAAATAAGGACCGCAAGGCCCATCCAGTCTGCCCATTTCTTTTTCTACCTTATGAATGTGACATGGGCCTTTGCTCTGTCAATGGCCTATTTAGTCATATTCATCTGTATTGCTCCCTTATGCCTATCCCATGCCTGTTTGAAGCCCCGCACTGTATTCATATCCACCACTTTCTGAGGTCAGCCGTTCCATGCATCCACCACCCTTTATGTGAAAAAGAACTTCCTCACATTACCCCTTAATCGGCCTCCCTCTAATCTCTTGCTGTGTCCTCTTGTCTTGCTATTTTTCTTATATTGAAACATTTTAGACTCTTTCACCTTGTTAATGCCGCTAAGGTGTTTGAATGTTTTAATCATATCACCTCTCTCCCTCCTTTGCTTTAGGGTATACATATTGAGCTCCGTTAATCTGCCTTCATATGTTTTCTGACGCAGTCCCTGCACCATTTTGGTTGCCCTTCTCTGGACTGCCTCAATTTGGTTAATATCCTTGTGAAGATGTGGCCTCTAGTACTGCACACAGTACTCCAGATGGGGCCTAACTAGTGTCTTGTAAAGAGGGATTATTACCTCCATCTTCTGACTTGTAATACCCCTACTAATATACCCCAACATCCCCCTAGCCTTACCTACTTGCTTTAGTGGTCTGCTTGGATGATTTCAGGTCATCTGTGATGATGATGCCCAAGTCTTTTTTCCCTTGTGACTGCGAGCAACTTCCCTCCCAGCCTATAGGTGGCTTCAGGGTTTCTCTTCCCTATGTGCATGATCTTGCACTTCTTTGTGTTAAACTCCAGTTGCCACTCTTCCGACCATTTTGCTAATTTATCCAGATCTCTTCTCATTCTGCCCACCCCATCTGGATCTACTCTGTTGCAGATCTTAGTGTCATCTGCAAACAGACAAACCTTACCCTCCAGTCCATCTGCATTGTCACTAATGAAGATATTGAGAGACTGGCCCCAGGACTGATCCCTGAGGTGCCCACTTGTGACACGCATCTCTTCTGACTGTATACCATTTACCACCACTCCCTGTTTTCTACCCGTCAACCAGTTTGCCACCCAGTTGACCAACTTCTGACCCACCCAAGCCTACCCAGCTTATTAATCAATCTTCTACGTGGAACAGTATCAAGCTTTGCTGAAATCAAGGTAGGCGACATCAACTGCTCCGCTTGGTCCACCACTCTGGTTACCCAGTCAAAGAAATCTATGAGATTAGTTTGACAGGACCTTCCTTTGTAAACCCATGCTGTCTTGGATCCTGTGCCCTCACGATTCCAGGTGTTGCACTATCCTTTCCTTAAGGAGTGCCTCCATAATCTTGCCCACTACTGAGGTAAGATTGACTGGTCTGTAGTTCCCTGCCTCCTCCCTGCTACCACTCTTGTGGAGTGGGATCACATGAGCCCTTCTCCAGTCTTCTGGGACCTCTCCTGTGCTCAGAGACTCACTAAACAGTTCTGATAATGGCTCTGCTAGTTTCACCCTTAGCTCCTTTAGTACCCTGGGATGTATGCCATCAGGTCCCATTGCCTTGTCCACCCCGAGCTTATCGAGCACTTGTAGGACTCTTTCTTTTGTGAAGGGACTAGTGCACACCTCCCTCCCCCATGTCAATGGTGTTGAGCTATGGGCCCTGCCCTACATTTTCTTCAACAAATACTGAGCAGAATTATCTATTTAGGATAGATACTTTTACATGGTCCTCCTCCTCATATGCCCCTTTATCCACTTTGAGCTTAGTAATACCCCCTCTGGACTTCCTCCTTTCACTAATGTATCTATAGAAAGTCTTGTCACCTTCTTTTACTGTTTGTGCTAGTGTTTCCTCGGTTTGGGCCTTTGTCTGCCTAACTGCCTTCCCTGCTTCCCTTAGGAAGTTTGGTATGCCTCCCTATCTTCATCCTGCTGCATTCCCTTATATTTCCTGATTTGAGAACCAAAGTGGTTTCCTTCTTCTCTTGCACTTCCTCCTCTCTAACACAATGGGATGTTGCTTCAAGTATTGCACCCTTAATGCTTGCCCACTTTGCTTGAACCCCCTCACCTGTATTTCTTTTTGCCAGGGCTAGCTTAACTCTGTTGGCCATCTTATCAAAGTCAGCTCCTCTGAAATCCCATATTTTTGCCTTGGAATGGGATGATTTAGTTCTAGTGGCCAAATTGAACCATATCATGTGATGGTCACTGGCCCCCACGTGACCTTCTACCTGGAGATCTGATATCATTTCCCTGTTAGTCAGTACTAGATCTAGGATAGCCCTGTCTCTTGTGGATTGTTGTACCAGTTGTTTGAGGCCCTCCCCCTGCAGGGAATCCACCATGTGTCTAGTTCTGGCAAATGTTCCTGCTGGTATTGATCAATCTGTATCTGGCATGTTGAAGTCTCCCATTATCAGAACCTCCCCTTTAGCTGTTATGTTTTGTATATATCTTCTAATAGTAATGTGTCTCTGTCCTCCCCCTGGTCTGGAGGCTTGTACACAACCCCAGTCCGTGTGGCTATCCCATTTCCTGTTTCTAGGGTGAACCACAGTTCTTCTGGCTCCTTATGTGTATTCTGAATTTCTGTAGCTTTGATATTTTCATTGACATAAAGGGCCACTCCCCCTTTTTGCACCTCGGTCTCTTCTGAACAGTACATAGCCAGGTGGTGTCTCCCAAATGTGGTTACTGGTAAACCATGTCTCGCTAATGGCTACTATGTCCAGTTTAGCCTCTGTCATTATTGCCTGCAAGTCTGGGATCTTGTTTCCCAGACTGCAGACATTTGTGTACCTGATTTTCCATTGGCCAGATTTTGGTGTGTTAGTCATTGGGCGAGGTCTGCCATTTCCCCTGTGCGTCATGTGGGGAGCCGGAACTTTTTCCTTACCTGGTGATGCAAATGAATTACAAACATGCTGAACTCCTGTTTGACCACTAGCTGAGGGGGGAGGGGTGTTCTTCCCATTTGACATATGGGGTGCTGCACCCCTCTCCCCATTTGCTAGTTTAAATATTCTGCAAAGACATCAAACTTCTGCCCTAATGCACTGACCCCTCCTTAGTCAGATGCAGTCCATCAAATTTAAAGAACTTTCGCTTCCCAAACTGTTGCCTGTTCCCTACAAATTTGTGTCCTTTTTCCTGGCACCAGCCCTTGAGCCACATGTTTAGCTCCCCTATCTCTCCTTCTCTGACCTTCCATCCATCTTCCCCCCTCCCCAGACTGACAGGATCTCAGAGAAGGAGATGCCAGACTAAATGGATGATGGTTTGTCACCCAGCCTGGTCAGGTGTTCCTTGGTCTCCACAACTGACTGGCTGGCGAGATCGTTAGTCCCTATGTGTACCAGGACATCAATACTTTCTCCTGCTTCCTGAACAATTTTAGCAATGTGGTCAGTGTCTCTCCACGCTGATGTACCTGGGATACATCTGACCATTACCCCTGGCTGGAGACAGGTATCAACTCCCCGAATCATGGAGTCTCCTATGATCAGAAGTTTTTTGGATTTCCTTTTTGCTTTTTTTGTTTTGCTTCCTTTTTCCAAACCAAACATACCTCCATTTTGGGGAAAAAAACCAGCCCCACCCCACCCAGGATCACGTGTCCAGCCACACCCCACCCGGGATCAGGTGTATATAGGTCTCACCTTCCCATAACCTCTACCAACATGATTACCCCCTAAAAGCATGAGACACTGTCTGGTATCCACATGAGTCCCCAGGCTCACCAGGAAACTTACTACAGTACAAACAGATCTATAATGCCCGTGCCAAGAAAATTGGGGAAGACAAATTCAGTTGTTTCATAGCTAACCTCCTGAACAACCTTACGTCTACTGCTAAGCTCTGGAAGGTCATTCATATCATTTTTATTCCCCCCCCCAAAGTCTACAGTTGTTGTACTCAAGTCAAAGGGCTCTACCATCTCTGACCCAGCTGAGGTCACATCTGTCTTTAGCCAGTACACTTCCGTCTGTGCTCTCTTACTGCTCCCCCTATGCCCCCTCCGTTTCTGCCTCTCCTCCCTCCAGCAGAAACATTATTCTTCACCCTCTCCCTTCTGTCCCCGATTCTTTTTCCCTCTCTCTTATTTCCCCAGCTGCTGCACTTTTTGCTCTCCTATCTCTTAAATACCTCCATGGGTAATTGCCTTGATGGCCTTGACCCCAAACTCCTTCCCTTGTCTGCTCCTGCCTTTGATGGCCCTACTTCCTTCCTACTAAACCTCTTTTTGTACCCCAGTAAAGTTAATGGAGACTGGAAGCATGTCAAAGGTTCCCTCTTCCACAAGGGAGTGACCCCTCCTTCCTAGATAACTACAGCACCACCTCCCTACTTCTTACACTAGCCAAGGTGTAACATAAACTGATGCTATCTTAGCTCTCCACCTATACTAACTCCTCCTCCTCCCTTCCTACCTTATCTTCCCTTTCCAGTCTAGCTTCTAACAACACACTGTACTGTCTCATGTTTCCTACAGCTCACTGACTCAGTCCTGAAGGGGACTGATCAGTGGCTTTTCACCTCTGCCATTTTTGTCAACCTTGCCAAGGCATTCAGCATTGTCTTCCATTCCCACCTACTTGAAAAGCTTTGGGGGCAGGTCTGTCTGACCTTTTGGTCTCGTGGTTTCACTCCTACCTACTTAACAAACACCAATTCATCCAGGTAGGTGATGCCCTCCCATTTACCTTGGGTGTCCACCAAGATTGCATCCTGAGCCCCATCCTGTTCTCCATCTTTCTTAAGGATGTCCTTTTAGTTTGTGTCTGCACACATATCACACATATATATGTATGCAGATGAAACTGTACTCAGGTGCCTCTCTGCTGCTGAGCTGGAACCAACTTAAGACAAGAAAAATGCAGGTGTGTGTGCACAATGCCCAGTGCACTGCAATGATGGCTAGCCCAGCGTGAACTAAAGCAACAGACTGTAGTGCACTCATACAGACCCAATAAACCACTCCTGAGAGGCAAAAATGCAGTTTCAGTATAATTCCATTTATTAGACAAACTTACATGTAGCAGAGGTGAATGGCAACCTACCACCCTGGTACTTGGAACAGCTCTTGCCCTTAGTCGGGGGTGGAGTTAGACAGTTGCAATGCCCTTTATAAACTGAAGATTTTTAAAGTGACAGTGCTTGGATTAATGAATCATATTTAACAGTAAAAGAATTAGCATTTTTACAGTGCTTTCCAAACACACTGTAACCTAATGCACTTTAAAAACAATGAGAGCTTGTTTGTGAAGTGACTGTAAATCTGCAGCTACAGCCATAACCACAACGACACACAGCCTTGGAGACTTGTATGAACTTCTTTTATGGGAAGGAGAATGCTGGCTAGGATTCCAGGGAAAATCCCCTCTGTTTTCAGTTGCACAAGCACTTACACAGTGACACAGGCTGCCCCAGTAAACAAAGTACAGTCAATTCCACTTGTATGCCTTTTGGTTGTATGCCTTTTTCGGTTATATGCCCATTTACCTCTGGTCCCGATTCTTCCCGTTTCTCCGTAGTGTTAATTCACCCACTTGTATGCCTTTATATTTTCAGCTGTATGCCTTTTTTTTAGCTAAGAACAGCCATTTAAGGGCTTTTTTGTATGTGCCAGATTAGGTAACGAGGTGTTAATTGACCGCAGTTAGCAGTTAAATAGCTGTGCTGAAACCTTTTGTTCACAGCTCACTCCTCGTTCAGCATGCACTCCCAAGACATGGAGAAAAGCAAAAGAAATGTTCTGTCTTTGGCTAAAAAAGCTGAGCTAATAGAAAGATCATCTGTTTCTGGTGTGTCTAGAAACGAACTTGCGGCAGAAGCAAATGAGAACAGATCCTGCAAGAATGGAGCACGAGTGTGAACACTGGCAGGAATGGAAAAAGAGATGGGATGGACCCCCAAGTAGAGGAGGCTTTGCTAAGGTGGTTTTCTGCCTCCCGAGTCCATGGGCAGGGCACATCTTAATGGAAAAAGCCCGTAGCCTTTCAGTATCCCTTGGTGTTAATTTCAAACCCACTACCGGCTGGCTATCAAGGTGGAAAGAGTGTGACCGGGAACGGGCAGCATGGTCAGTTTGAAACTTTGCCTGAATTATTTGCAGTATGGTTTTCAAGACTGTGCGCAGATGTGCAAAACACGGTTCCCGCCCTTCTTCCCTTCCACTTGTATGCACATTTTGCCAAAGGTCCGGACAATGGGCATACAAGCAGAATTGACTGTATGTAAGTTTCAATAACGTAGCAATGGTACTGATCACACATCAGTGAAAATTCAAATAATAAACTGCTTTACTGTCAACTCCAATGTACAAACTATTCTTTTATATATGCAGCCCCCACCCTTTGGAATTCTCTACCATGTCGGCTACAAGAGTGCACAACTGTGGAGGGATTTAAGCAATCTTTAAAAACTTTTCTGTGTCACCAGGCATTCAGTGATTGATTTTTCTTTCTGCTTTTTGGTGTACTGCTATTTTAAATTTTTAGGCACCTTGGTTATGGATAAGGCGTCCTATAAATAAAATGTATTATTATTTATTATTAAAATACTAGTATGTATTGTTATGAACCTCAAAATGGTACATTTTGTAACTCATTATATGCTGTGCTGGCTGTATTGTAAAATCACTACATTGCCATTTGCTACTGGCCTACAGGCCAGAAAGGTAATTGCTGCAGCATATTACCCACTACTTAAGTATCGAGTCTGCTGAGCGCACTAGAGTATGATGGATATTTGTATCAAGGGGGCAGGCAGCATTTGCATGCATTCATACAAACATACTGTTACATAACAGTATGTAAAATTATTTATTTATTTTTATTTATTGGAGATTCGGAAGTACCTTTGAGTCAAAGACTCCTTTACAAAGGTTCCACGTCACAAGTATTACATACGAGAAGAGAAGTTACATAGCAGTACAGCAGTACATAGTCAGACAGTTACATTAAAAATTGTTACAGAGGTATTTGTGGGCCTCGCAGAGGAGACCTAGGTCAAGACAGAGCAAACAAGCAACACAAAATGGTATAACAGTGCAGAGCTAAACAAGAGGGACGCTGTTAGTGGCAGGATTATGAGGAAGGGGAGCCAGCCGCAGCCTAGGCCAGTCGTTAGATGAAGGATTGGTCAAAGACAATCACAAAGGTTTGAGGCCTGTAGGTGGGCTCTAAGGGTGGTTTTGTATGATCCTAATCTGTTCTCATTTGCAATTGGAGGGGGCAGACTGTTTATCCAGGATGGGGCTCTGTAGCTGAAGGACCTCTGGTATAGGGATGTATGGCAATGGGGACAGAGAGGAGGTGCTTACCATAGCTACAAGTGTGCTTAAGCAATTGGGCCGGTCTTATTAGTGGAGTGAGACCTGATGGGCAGAGACCAAGGGCAATTTTTTTTGCCATGAGGCGTGTGTGGAACTTGATCCTATTGTCAAGGCTCAGCAAGTTGGTTGCATTGTACAGTGTACATGTATGAGTTAGCCGGTCAAAGCCCAAGGTGTGGCGGCAAGCTTTATTTAGGGAAACACATAGTCTGCTGAGTGCCGAGGAGTTAGCTGCCCCATAGATGACTAGACCATAATCTAGTAGGGAGAGGACTGAGGAGGAGACAGCTAGCCTTAATGCATTTGGGGTAAAGCAGTGTTTGAGACGATACAGGAGCCCAAGCCGCACGTTGAGGGCAGTAGATAGGAGGTGGATATGCTGGTGGAATGTGAGTGCAGGGTCAAGTGTTAGGCCAAGATATCTGAAGGAGTCCACCTGGTCACGGGTGGTGTGATTGGCAGTCCTCAGTTGTGGACAAAGTACCTTTTTTGAATTAGATGGATGGGAGAAGTACATTACCTTAGTCTTGGAATAGTTCAGGACAAGGCTATGGGTGGCTAGCCATATTTCTGCAGAGCTGAAGGAGGACTGGAGGGAAAGGTGGAGCTGTAAAGGGTCAGTGTTGGACGTATAGAGGACGGCATCATCCGCATAGAGGAGAAGGTTCCCGGGGCAGGTCTTGGGGAGGGAATTTAGAAAGAGGCTGAAAAGCAGTGGACCCAGGACGGACCCTTGCGGGACACCTGAGAGGACAGGTAGCCTACTAGAGACTGTGTCTCCTATCTTTACCTGCTGGAAGCGGTTTGACAGGTAGTCAGAGAACCAACCAAGGGCATCCGGAAAGAATCCCGTGCTGGTCAGAGTGGATAGCAGGAGCGGGTGGTTGACAGTGTCGAACGCCTTAGTAAGATCTATGAAGACAGCCCCTGTGATTTGTCCTCTATCTAGGGCGGAGTGAATGTGCGAGGTAAGTTCCAGAAGGGCAGTGGTGGTGCTATGACCCTTCCGGAAGCCATGTTGCTGCGGACTAAGCAGGTTGTATTTGTCTAGGTGGTCCATTAGCTGGTCAGAGACTATCCTCTCAAGGGCCTTGGATAGGGAAGGGAGAATGGAAATGGGTCAGTAGTTGTTAGTAAGGGCATGGTCCCCACTTTTGAAAATTGGCGTGATATGGGCAGATTTCCAGTGGGAGGGGAATTTCCCTTGGCATAAGGAGCTATTTAGAATATGGGTGAGGGGGTCGAGCACCTCGGTGAGTGAGAGTCGAAGTAATTTCAAGTCTAAGATATCACTGCTATACCGGGAGTGACTTAGAGCCCTCCTGAGGTAAGGCTCGGCACCTTGGGAGAGATGACACATGAGGCAAAAGGGTGGGGCAGATGGGAGGGTGGGGAGGTGTCTGGGGGGTTAAAGAAGTTGGGGAGAACCAGACTTAGATTGGAGAAGGCGTTGTTAAAGGCATCAGCCATTCAGGCTGGATCAGAGGTAAGGCACCCATTGACCCTGAACTGGCTAGGGGTGGTGTTGGTAGCTTTACCACGCAGGTCTTTGATATTGTTCCAGAACTTTCGTCCAGAGCCCCAGGAGTTGGTGAATGAGGTCTGGTAGTACTCCACTTTTGCTTTGCGCAAGGACCATGTACATTTGTTCCTTGCTTCTCTATATTTCTGCCTGTCAGCTGGCAGGCCAGTCTCATTGGAGAGGTGCCATAGGGAGTCTCTATCCCGCATGAGATACAGGAGGTGCTCACTGACCCATGGCACTGGGTTTCCTTTGGCCACTCTTTTAGTGATCGGGGCAACTTTGTCACAGATGTTGTTAAAGGCAAGGATGAAGTGATTTAGGGCTAGGTCAGTGTCAGGGGTATTCGTGACAATGGACCAGTCCATCGACCTGAGATAGATTTTAAGTTGTGCAAGTTTTCCTGGGCCAAGTTTGCGCTGATAGATTAGCCTAGGGGGGTTTGGGGGTTTTGCCCATCCAATGGCAGAGTAACGGGGAGTGGTAACTAAGGGCATTTGGGAGTACTGTTGTACTGGCGACTTTTGTAGGGCGGTTGGTGAACACCAACTCCAGTAGGGAGGAGGACCTGGTGCGCTGGTTCAATCTGGTGGGGGATGCGACGAGCTGCGTAAGGTCCTGGGCAGTAGCGACGTCTAAGAATGGTGTGGCAGCTTTGTCCAGCCAGTTAATATTAAAGTCCCCTAGTATGATTTTCTCAGCTAGTGGCGGAAGTGTAGCCAGGTAGGACAGAACGAAGTGGAAGGCCACATTCTGCTCCCTGGGAGGGATACAGACTGTGGTGATGAGGAGTGGGAATGAGGGGATAGGGAGGCTGGAAAGTAAGGGTGAGGCCAGTAATAGTGGACAAGGTGAGGGGACAGGAGGTAGAGGTTGAGGACGTGAGGAGAACTCAAGTGTTGAGTTGAGAGGTGACTGCCAGCCAGGCTGCCATAGAGGGGGTATAAGTGGAATGGGGCCTTGGAGAGTGGTAGGTGCAATTGCCTGGTGAGGTATCAGGACGTTGATCAGGAGTAGGGTTAACATGGTATGCACAGCTAGAATCATTGCCATTTGAAACCTGCTGTTGGAGTGGTGAGAGCAGCTTATGCCCCTAGTGGTGGAATAATATAAGCTGCAGATGAAGAAATGGGCTGATTGGTTACTGAGCCCTATAAAAGGGAGTGCTCACCCAGGGTGGTGGCGGGGGCAGTGGGGAGCCGATGCTTGCATCGCCGGGGCCTCACACGCTCTCCTGAGTCCCAAGGGAATGGACTGTGCCAGCGCATCTGCAGTCAGCAATGGGGGTGGGGAGGGCTGTCCAGGGACCCTCGCGACTTCCAGCGTGCCTCGTGGGAGAAAGATTCTGAGGAGAAAGGAGAGAGTACAAAATTTAAGTACTTTTGTGGGTTTGGGTGGGTGGGGCACAGAGAGCAAGTGGCGGCTCGCTGTAATTAATTACAAAGTTCTCAAGCAAAGCTCCAGCCCTACGCTATTCTGAATTGGCTTAAACAAGAATAAAACAGGTAACACTCTGAGGTTCATGGCTTTCCCGAGCGTGCTGCAGGGCTACAGATCCTGTATTTACTTTCAACAGTTATGAGCAGGTACATTCACGGCAGTATACAGAATGGGGCAGATGGAAAACATTCAATAAAGCTGATGATTAAAGTGCAGCGGGGCTTTGTTACAGGAGCTGAGTTCAGCACAAAAATAAAATAAAGCAAGGATCCTTAGTTTAAGCTGCAATTTGTAGCAGGGGATACAGGCACTCACAGAAAAATTTGCATTAAGGTGCAGCATGGCTTTGTTACAGGAGCTGATTTCAGCACAAAAAATAATATAAAAAAACAGTCTTCACATCTGCGCCGACAGGTAATAGATTTAAAAAATGGCGCCTTCAGGTACAAGTTCTCCTGAGTCCCAAGGGAACGGATCATGCCAGCGTACCTGCAGTCAGCAATGGGGAGTGGGGGAGGGTTGTCCAGGGACCCTCGCAACCTCCAGCGCACCTCGTGGAGGCAAGATTCTGCAGTCAGCAATGGGGGGTGGGGGAGGGTTGTCCAGGGACCCTTACGACCTCCAGCGCGCCTCGTGGGAGCAAGATTCTGCAGTCAGCAATGGGGGTGGGGAGGTTGTCCAGGGACCCTTGCGACCTCCAGCGCGCCTCGTGGGAGCAAGATTCTGCAGTCAGCAATGGGGGTTGGGGGAAGGTTGTCCAGGGACCCTCGCGACCTCCAGCGTGCCTCGTGGGAGCAAGATTACATAGGGTCTCTAGAGATTCGGTATCAGAACAGCAAGGTTTCAACATGCTTTCTTCCTGTGTGATTATTGTTACCTGTTGTAGCAACATTTCCAATTCAGTGGGTGAATACAAGAAAACAAACTGTTACTAATTTTTTTATTTAGCTTTCTTTTGCCGTTTCTTAAATAAGATCAGAGGCCCAAAACAGAACAAATGTATTGTACTGTGCCAGCACAGGCTTAAGGTAAGATACCATGCTGACAAAAGTATATATATATATATATATATATATATATGAAATGCTTTCCCTTCCAATAAACTGCACTACCCTCCAACCAAGAGCTTGCAGTCTTTATTTAAAAACAGGCTCATTCTACAGCAGTGTGACTATGTGGTCTTACAAAAATAGCACAAACTATGAACAAGCCTTAAGAGGATCAATCCTGATTGGCTAAAATGATGGGCTAAGGCTTCCACTAATTACACCAGATGCCACTGCAGTTGTCAGTTTCAAAGGGTTTTTGCTAGTTATTAAAATGCAGGCAGTTGGTCATGAATGACTGACAGCAGCATAGGCTATAGTCTCCCAGTTCTGATTACGAGACATTCAAAATGGTTTCATTGTTGTCATTTTATCTGCAACATGGTTGCATGCGTTTGAAGTCTAGCCTGTGCTTTGTTCTCCGCTGAACCCAAAATAAACTGGAGTCTCTGCTAATTGGACAAAGGAATTGGTAGCACAAGAAAGTTACAAGTTCAAATCCTGCCTAGAGAAAACCAGAGCACATTTCATCCTCTGACACCCATGTTTTTTTTTTTGGGGGGGGGTACTTGTAATGTTGAAGGCACACACCTTTGGAGAGAATGTAAAAAAATAAATTAATGGGAAAATTAATACTGGCATATTGAACAGAAATTAATCTGGTTTTATACTGCCTTTTACAAATACTGTCCCTTGAAGAACGCTATACACCATTGCATTAGATACTGGTAGTACAATGACTGCATACAGACAGAACAACAGCTTTTAAACATTCAGTAACACCTGCACTGTCAGAGACAGCTGCAAACCTTGCTCAGCTGAGAAAGCAAATCCCTACACTTACAGAACACCGAGTGTTCAGCAAGTTTATTCTAACTTTATTTTCTATTTTTGATATGCATTTAACTTTGCTTATTTTGTTTTATGAGAGAGGGAAAAAGTGGTAAGGCACCATAAGGGAGTGGATAACAATCAGGTAAATACCCCCAACCCAAACAGCACTTACCAAGCCAAACAGCACAAGTTGAAGGAAAGTACTGTTTGTCATGGGGTGGAATTATTGACTGGTAAGTCACCTTTGGAGTTGCTTAATCACTATTATAAAACACAGGAAGGGGTTTTCTTTTTTTTTTAACAAAAAATAAAGAAATACAACTTATCATGTGCCTCCTTTGCACATGCTCTGCTTCACACAACAGAAGGGCAGGTAGGAGACCTGTACGAATACTGTGTGATATTGACACGGGACCTAGCCAGTCAGGAACCTGGATTCCCAATTACAGTTTTACAATATTGAGAAGAACATTGGATTATCCCCATCTTTTTTTTTTTTTTTAAAGTACCCTTGGGATGCTGGCTAAGTAGTGCAGCAGCAGGGCTGCCACTCACAATTCCGGTGACCTGGCTCGGGTAACAAGTTTTGGGTGTCCAGGCAGGGCTAGCCAGGAGGAGGGCGACTGAGCAGCACAGAGGATGCTCTCCTCCTCCTCTGGGAAGTAAGGGCAGCAGGCCCCACTGCTATACTGCCACCTAGTGAGCCTCTGGTGCCACTGCAGGTGGAGTAGCTTGTGGAGGGCAAACACCAGTTAGCGCTGTACACAGCCATGCAATTGTGTGGGTATGCAAACATGGCACCTTTACTATCGGTGTCCTGTGGGTAGGAAGCAACTCCATGGAAATACACTAGTGATAAGCAGGGTGATACGCCACCTCTTGGGTCATGCCAAACCCACTGACGAAACTCCCTCCCACACTTGATAGACCTAAGGGGGACCTGCCACTACCCACCAAAGGAATCCACCATGGTTGCAGGAGGTGCACCATGGACCCACGGGATGGTGGACAGTAAGAACCAAAAATGGTAAGGATGGGGCTGAGGTATGTGCGAGCAGAGTGGGACAGCAAGGGTGATGGGGGATAAACAGAATATAAAAGTACCCTGGGGATCTGGAACTTGTACTTAGACAACAACAGAGGCAGGCAGATGGGATCTCAATATAATGTCCCATCTAAAGGATGGCCTCTCCAATCATGCAATGCCCCTGTGGGACTGCACTGCTGTATCAGTGCCAGGTATATGCCCACATCTGCCGTGTGAGACATGACCCTACAGCCTTCTATCCCAGTCATGAGGGGGACTGCCACTGCACACAAAAATCAATATTTGTCAACTGGTGCAGCTTCAGTTCAAAAGTCAAAGGGATGCATTTATGAAAAAAAATGTTTGCCATAAAATAAACTGGAATGGATCTCTGGATTCACACTCACCACTGAGGTTCCAGTCAGAATATGAGCACTTGGTTCAAGTATGAATTAAAACTGTGTTTTTTTCCTTAGTGTACTGTACTAGATTGGCAAAGCTACTATGATATATGAATAGTGTTGAGAGGAGCCAAGAAGCACCTAGCTTGGTATGAAAGCTGGGGCTCTGTAATTGCTTTATAAAGCTGTGCTTTATTAATGTGGTTCTTTCTTAGTGCAAGTGAAGTTAGCTATGGTGCATTTCCTTCATTTCAGTAGCATAAACAACTCAGGTTGCTGACTTCAAATGGGTACACATGCAGTTTCCTTTCTGCAATTTCTGCTGTGTATAGAACCTAAGTTATGCCAGTACAAGGTACAATCAGTTATTGCAGAAAGGTGCTAAAAATGCACTTGCATATAAAAATGAACCAAGTTTCCATAGAATGAAAAGCAAAATGCACCAAAAATGAACCTCATTGCTACTTGCCCTTGACCTGAAATGCTTACCTCCGTGTTTCAGCAGTTCAGAAATTTGTACTCCCAGCTGTAGACTTGGGTGGAAGCAGGACCCCAGCTGAAAATGTGGATGTTGCATCTAAGCCAAGCTATCTAGACTATATCATAATAGACATTTGTTGCTTAAAAGAAGTGCATCTTGTCACATAATGGATCAAAAATGTTACATGTCTTTATAGGTGCTGTATTGAATCTTTGTTGGTCACAAATATACCTTAGTTAATTCATTGTACCATGGGGGTCCATTTGAATCAGGTTAAGAAACTGATGAGTTGGACTTCAAATGGAGCTATTGGGTACACTTTGGACTAAACTGCAATGAGAAATGATGATATACATTAATAGAAAGACTTTCTAAAAGAAAGCATTGAAAGATTACAGGCATAACTGACCATGTGTTACATCCTGCAAAAATAAACACAGAATCCCCATTTGTTGACATTCGCTAACATTTATGATATTTTACTTAATTTGAAATTACTGTATTTTCACTGTTTATTTACCTAGTATAATCTAAATGAGATGCAGTATCTAATTTTCAGTGGGATCCTACTTCTACCCAAATGTTCAGCAGGGAGGAAAATTAACTGAGTGATCAAGGGACTTGCTGATGGTCACACAGTACACTTCTGGCTGTGGTGGGGATTTCAACCTGTGATTCCTGTTTTACAGTCAAAGAGCTGTAATCCATGGACTACACAAAATTCTCAAACCTTTCAATTGGGATGTTTGCTGGGATATATTCTCCATGAAAGACAGTTGAAATAAATAGTACAAAAAGGCAGTATTATATGCACACTGAAAATACAAAACAGAGCTAGAATCAATGTTTTGACCATAGGTCTCCTTCAGGAATAAAGTTAGTGTTAGAATAAAGCAAAGTTAGTGGAGCTTTTTTTGCTTTTAGATTATTCCTGAAAAAACCTATAGTCGGAAAGTTGATGTCTAACTTGATCTATTTTCAGTGCGCATGTACAATTACCAATTGTTTTGTTTTCAGCCCAGACATTGACACAGCACCTTGTTTTTTGGAATAAATAATGATATAGCCCCATCACTAGCACATGATATTATCTGCCTGGCCACCCAGACTCAAAAGTCCATGATTAAGTTACAGCCAGGGTCTTCATCTTGCTAGACTTGCAGTGAAAAATGTTCAGATGGACTTATTATTTCATCTATTTATTTGTGTCATGTTTTTAGCTTAGTTTGGTTGCAAGTCACTGGGAAGCACAAAGTGTTTGCTACAACCAATTTGCGCCTCTACTTTGCAACTTGACTATTGGACCCCTGTTACAAGAGATCATTTGAAACATGTGTTACTTATGCAATAATGCATGGCAGGGTGTGCATAATTGTAGGTCAATGGCCTGCCTTGGGAAAATTATGCTGAATGCCTTACGTACCCAAGAAGTGCCGTTATCTCACAATTGTACACATCCTGGAGAGCTGCAATTGCAAATGGCTTACCTGATTTTTAATGCCACAGCTATGTAATAAAGTTCAGAAAGCTAAACATCTCTGACCTTTGCTGCTGTGTTGGAATAACGCATGGTTAGATGATTGGATTCCACCAATCACAGCACAGGATTTTCCCAACCCACTGTTTATTTTTTTTTCCACTAAATACCAAACTTAAAGAAAACTTTAAGTTCATTGTTTAACAATTTTGTAGCCATAGGCATAGAAAACCTTCTACTGGAAAATGAAGATTGCCAGCTAATAACGTAGTCACAATAGTAATTGTCAAAAGTCATGTTTTTTGTAGAAACCCTCTGCTAGTCCTATCTGTGGCAGAGTGTGAAAGCAAATGTCCAGTGTTGCTTACTGGTTGGTGGTAGGCCTGTGAACCAAGAGGACCAAAGCACAAAGCCCACTGGAGCTGCTGGCTAACTGGTGACTTTAAGCAAGTCGCTTCACTTTCTTGTGCTCCAGTACTCCCAGCTGTAGACACGGTTGTGAGCAGGACCCCAACTGAAAACACAGATGCTGCATCTAAGCCAAGCTATCAAGAGTATGTCATTATAAATATTTGTTGCATAAAAGAAGTGCATCTTTCCCTTCATGAAGCATTATTTTTGCCTGTCAGATTCTAATAATCATCACGGATCTAAGGCACTATAATGTCACAGTAATGGTAAGGTGTAAACCTGTATCAGTAGGAACAGACTTCATCTTAAGTGAAGCTGCTGTGAAAAACAGAACCCCCAAAGTAACCATGAAAAGCTGCTTCCTCTCTCTCAGGCATCCTATCCAATTTCACAGGGGTAATCATTATAAAATTGCTAGGTGCCATTATCAGATCGTACCTATGGTAACTGCATAAACAATACAATGGTTGCCAACCCAACTGTCACATTACCACTGTCGGGCGTGGCCATTAATTCATCAAATCTGCTAGTAATGATTTTTTCCCCCTGAAACATGGTCTTTGCAGGAGCAGATTTATGACAGAGAACAGCAGGATTTATTTGAATGAATGAAGTGTGTGGGTGTGGGCACAGTGAGGGTTGCTACACTGTCTGGTTTGCACATGCCTGCAGTTAGAGATAACATGCCATTTAAATGGGTGTGTACCTAACCTAGCCCCCCCTCACTTATCCACTTTCCGCAATCAACACACTAATATCAATTTATAAATGTTTAATATTTGCATACACAAACTGATCATTACTTTGACTAGGTATTCCCACTGAACTGATGGAAGGCAGGAACTTGATAAACTGATGGACTTCAATCCTTGTATGTATGTGTAAATGTTTGTATATATGTAGGTAATTATAACACTGCCACCTAAGAAAAAAGAGTAACAATTGGCTGAGACCCATCACATGACTGTGCAGTGATTTAGCTCACCACATAGTCATCCTGATACTTAGCCTTACCACAAATCATTGCACCACTATAAGTTTTAGCCATACCACAAATCATTACACTACTGTAAGTGTAGAAAAAAATGTTTGGTAGCCATCCGCCATCCCCCCCCCCCTTGCTAAGCACTTAGTGAACTTATGTATATATACACACACACACACACACAATCATATGGTTGGGCAATCCTCCCCCACCCCAACCAACAAAACAAAATTGAACCTACTTGGTATATAAACCAGTGCTGTTTATCTCCAAAACTGTTTGAAACACAAACTTTCTTCTTTCAGAAAAGTTGTGATGTGGCTCGTTCTTGCACTTTATCACTGATTACAGCTGACACTCACATTTCCCTGCCAGCATTTAGCTAAGTAACACTTTTTTAAGCGTCATCTGCTCTGCATTCTTACTAAACACTGATGCGTATACTTGGGGTTTGGCTCATATTTTTCAAAATTAAAAAGGAAATTCATGTGTGTATGAGTTTATCTGACATTTGAGATGGCAGGAATAATTAAAGTGCATTGACATCAGGGAGAGGCGTCCTGCGGCAGAAGTTTGGATGAGCACAAGGTAGAGTGCTTGGCCTGAGATAAAGTGTATATTTTAGCAAATTTGAAAATGCCTATTACTAGACACAGACATAAGTAGCTTAGGCATACATCATGTTACAGATTGATCACACAGGACCAATAATAGCCCATAAAAGCTGACCGTGGCCCCCTTAACTATCAAGATGACAACTACAGTACAGTATTTGAAATA
The DNA here is from genome assembly GCA_016271365.2 of Neoceratodus forsteri. Taxonomy (NCBI): domain Eukaryota; kingdom Metazoa; phylum Chordata; order Ceratodontiformes; family Ceratodontidae; genus Neoceratodus; species Neoceratodus forsteri. The sequence continues at coordinate 326,125,994 of CM057459.1, forward strand.
AAGGATGTGAGCTCAGAAAGGATCAAAACACTCAGGCTAAGACTATCAAATAGAGAAGATTCAGGCATGATTGATTTATGCTGTAGAGCACTGAATCAGAAGGAAAACTAGGACCTACAATCAAGGCCTCTGGAATTCTTCAATTCCACAGCTGCTGAATTTTCCACTGAACTTGCAAACTGCCACATAATACTGTATATGAAGTGCCACACAATTCATTTTTCTAGGTGATTTTTCATTAAACCGTGCAGTTTTTTCATAGTGCTTGCCTCCTTTTCTCCTTATCATGAAGCCCCACCTCTGTGCTTAGCATGGGATATCATCAACGGCATCACATCATATTTTTGGTAATGGCAGGTCCACCATCTGCCACACAAATGAGTCATTTATGCTGCAGATATCAAACAATCCTGCCACAGAAATCACAACTGAAGTGTCATGGAGAACTAGGTCATATGAGAGGAGGCTGAGGGAGTTGAACATGTACTCACTGGAGGAGAGGAGGGACGGGGGGACATGATTGAAACCTTTAAGTACATGAAAGGAATAAAAAAGACAGGTACAGAGGGGCTGTTCAAAGTAAGGGAGGGAAGGGACACCAGGGGCCATGATATGAGGCTGGAGGAAGGAAGGTTCAGGAGGGAGATGAGGAGACACTTTTTTACAGAGAGGGTGGTGGCTGGGTGGAATGCGTTACCTGCAGAAGTGGTATCCAGTAGAACAGTGGACTGCTTTAAAAGGGGATGGGACAGGACAAGGGGGAGGGTCAATGAAGGGGAAAGGTGGAAGGGAGGGGCAGCTGCAGAATAAGGGGTGCTAGCTGCACATTCGAGCAGACTTGATAGACCTCTAAGCCTTTATCTGTGGCAAATTTTAAATATTCATAGGTACCTTGCCTACTACACATGAAGAGATTAGGAAAGCATCAATAAGTGAAAAGATACTGATAATGAGGACTACAACAACCCAGATATAGACGGGGGGGGCAGCTATGTCTAGGTATAGTTTGCCCTTGATGGTTCTTATTGAGTGCTTTTTGGCTTGTTAAGGAAACCACTGTAAATCAAGCTACACTGGAGCTTATTCTTATCAACAAGGACAACCTGATCAGTGAAGTGGAAATAAAGAAAAAACCCTAGCCAGCAATGACCATGGTATTGCCAGATTCACCATCATCAATAGTAGATCACAAATTAAGAGAATTACATACATTATACTTCTACACAAGCCAGGTGTTTTTTAAATAAATGAGAAATCATGCAGAAAAAATATTCTGGTTCTGGATGAACACTTTTAAGGGTATCATTATTCAGCAATAGTGTGACATCCTCAGAAACCACATGGATTACTTAAAGAGTCTGACCAATGTGGATAGCACAAGAGGTACTTGACATAATTAAGGCGATAAAAATAGACATACAAGTATCATCAAGGCACAGGTCAGGAAGCATAAGAAAACCAGGAGCAGTTATAAAATTCATAAGTACCGTTTTATTATTATCAATAACAACAAAATAAAAAATAAAAATTGTTCAGTGTAACTATTTACAAAGGCAGTACAAACAGAGAAAACAAAGTCCTTCGTCTGAGGGTATCTCTAATTCCAAGTTTCAGTATCTCCCCAGCAAAGATTGCTGCTCTTTTTATAATAAATCTTTGCCTGGTAATTAACTTCTGCAACCTCAGCTCATTAAGAGAACATCTTGTTTCTCACAAAATGTATCAGAACTTTGTCAATTTCCTTGCAGGTGCAACAAAATAGAACATGGTGTCCCAGAAATGACCTCCTGTTGACAGCTCTTCAAAAGTTTGTGCTGCATCTCAATGTTAACGCCTTGAGTTCTAAATAGCTTTTTGCAATAATTTCAACAGTATAACTACTGTATATACTGTTTCAAACAAATGGATCCCAGTATCACTTACAGTTTCACACAATCACATATATTTTTATAACTGCAGATATGCAAGGGGAAAGAAAAGACAGAAACAGCAAGTGAAGAATCGCGAGACCATCAGAGTGATCAGTCCCTAGGTTTCACGAGAACATTTGGTTGCACAACCAGACTGACAAGAGACAGAAAAGGAGAGGATAGAACAAATCCTTGCATTTATCTATTTCTGCATTTGTTATGCAGAAATAGATCCTTGCATTTATCTATTTCTCCATAACAAATGTGACAGGGCCTTAGTCAACCCTGTCACAACAAGATGTGCAAATTGCATGACAGAAGTAAAAGACAACCTTACATCAACATACTCAAAGACAGCAAATAGAGAATCAGAGGACAAAAGTGAGCTGATGAGTACCAGGTAGTCTTGCAGTTAAATTTTTTAATTAACGTTTTTCCAATAAGTAAATGAGAGAAAACATAGAAAAATTATGAACTACTGAAGAAGCAAGAAAAAAGTGACATGACAAAGGAAGAACTGACAGTGAAATGCATAAATAAGCATTACGCATCAGTATTCATGGAATGGGATGTAAAGTACACTGGAACGTTATTCAAGTAAGCAATATCCCACTCCCAGGGTGTGGGGTTGGGAATGGGAATGGGAATATTGTTTTAACCAGGAGTAACACGCTAAGCTGAAGCTTGTTTCCAGATGCGACCTGGGAGCACAAGGAAGTTAAGTGACTTGCTCAGGATTACACAGTATGCACCTAGGCATCTGTGGGATTCAAACCCAGGTCTCTAGATCTGCAGCTCAGAGCCGTAACCCACTGTGCTATACTGACTCTAGGTTATTGGGGATTAATCAGCACCCTGGGTGTGTTGTGAGGCAGGAGGCCGCAGGCCAAGTACCCTCACAGCACCCAGGGGGGTTGATTAATCCCCTATAACCCCACACCCTGGAGTTGGTTATTGTACTTATAACATTGGTTTATTTCATTTTGAAAACAATGAACAGAACTCAGGATTTTATTTTATTTATTTATTTTTATTTATTTATTTGTATTTCAGATGACACCTTTGAGCCGAGGGCTCTTTTACAAACATTCTACGTCAAGGCAATAAGGACAATAAGGTATAAAACATAACATGATCATTACAATGGAACTTACAAAAAAAAAAGACAAATAAGGTTACAATAATAGCAGCCAAAGGCATTGTCAAGGAATTGTGTTGCAAGTTAATTATACAGTACAAGTCATAGGCGGCTCAGTGACGCTTTGTTAGGAGTGGGTTAGTGGGAAAAGAGAAAGAAGAGTGGTGGTGAGGGGGTGGTATGGGAGACAGAGAGAGGGAGGAGGGGAGAAATGGGGAGGGCATTGCGTTGGGTAAGTGGTAGATGGGAACCAGCAAGGGAGGAGGAAAGGGGATGAAAGAAAGAAAGACAGATTCATCCTATACCCAGTAATGGGGGGTAGGAGAGGAGGAGGAGTTGAGGCAGTGAGGAGGGATGCTTGAGGGTAGCATGCCTGGAGGATTATAAGAAGCAGCCATGAAGGCACTATACGAGGCGTTGACGCAGTTTACACTTAAAAACACCAATCTTGGCAATGTTGGAGATTTCTGTAGGTAGCAAGTTGAACCAGGTGGAGGCTCTGACAAGGTAAGAATGCTGAGCTTGAGAGGTCCGACAGCGAGGTATTGTAAAGGTTAGACTGTCTGATCTTCTAGTTAGGCAGCGGACACGCTCCGGGGTCAATATTGATTGGACTCCATGGGGCATAAGGCCCAATGATGTCTTCTTAGCTAGGATGCAGGTCTGGTACTTTAGCCTGCCGGATAGCTGGAGCCAGTTAGCCTGCTCGTAAATGTCACATGTGTGAGAAAGGTGGGCAGCTGAAATAAGGAGTCTACATGCCTTATTAAGGGCTACAGCTATGCGCCGGAGTGCAGTATCAGTAGGTGATCCATAGATAACAAGCCCATAGTCAATAGTTGAGATAACAGAGCTCTGGATAGCGAGGTTCAAGGCTTCATCCATTAGGCAATGTTTATGCTTATATAGTAGCCCTATACGGGAGTTCACAGTTTTAGTGATATTGTCAATGTGTTTGGTATACGAGAGGGAGCAGTCAAGGGTCAGGCCCAGATATTTAAACATATTCACCTGCTCAAGAGTGACGCCTTCATGGTTGTTAATTATGAGCTCATGGTCCTTGTACTTGTTGTGGGTTCCATGGAACAACATTGTTTTAGTTTTTTTTGTGGTTAAGGATGAGTTTATGTGAGCAAAACCAGTCTTCCACTTCTGTGAAACTTTTCTGTAGTTGAGACTGAAGGGAGGTGGGGTCGGTGTGGCAAGTGAAGATTACTGCACCATCTGCATACAGTAACATTCTGTCATGGCAGGAGGCAAGGAGATTGCTCAGGAATATGCTGAATAACAAGGGACCCAGGATAGAACTGTGGGGTACTCCAGAGTGGATTGGTAGGGATGACGATAGGAATTCACCAATCCTGACCTGTTGGGTCCGGTTACTGAGGTAGCTTTGAAACCAGAGGATAGTTTCACTTGAAAGACCAAGGAGGGATAATTGCTTGAGGAAAATGGAGTGATTGATAGTGCCAAATGCCTTAGTCAGGTCTATAAGAGAGAGAGGCGCCGACCAACTGCCCCTGATCAAGTGCATGATGGATATGTGTGGTGAATTCGAGGAGTGCCGTGGTAGTGCTGTGCCCTTTGTGGAAGCCATGCTGCTGGGAACATTGCAGGTTGTATTTTACAAGGTACTCCGTGGATTGTAAGGGTGAAAACTTGTAAACTTTAGTACATGTGCCTCCACCACAGAAAGAAGTGCCATTCTGCAACTGTGCAACAACACAAACTATAGAATACTGAAACTGTATGGTCTGTCCTGGCACCAAAAAACTGCAGTGCAGCTCCAACAAAGAACAGTGCAACAACCACTCAGGAGCTGTAGTATGCATGGCAAGGGCAACTATGCTGTAGGGGATCTGTCTCTCGCTTTGGCCATGCAACAGCAACACGGGTACAGACTGTCAGGACTGCACTGAGGAACTCGTACTGCTGCATCTGATCTTCTGCAGGTCATTATTGTTCAAGGTGTGTGCCAGCTTTGAGAAACAACAGTGCAGTCCAACAAAAAAAGAACATAGCAGCTACAGCATCATGGCAGGGCACCTCTCTTGCACTCGATCTGTCTCTCCTGTCCTCTGTGCAACAGCAGCATAGGTACAGGCAGTCAGCACTGCAGTGAAGAAGTTGGGGCTGCACTCTATCTTATGCAGGTGATTAATGGTGAACATCGCTGTTGTGTTGCACATACCTTGAAACACCGGACTGCACTGCTGAGGAACGTGGAGCAAGTGGTGACGTCTTCAGTGAACTGTGCGGCACTGACGATTCACAACACATAGTGCTGCACTGCAATACACCTTCAGTAAGAGCTGCAGGATGGACACCCAATGACTGTATGGCCAGCATTGCTGGTCTGTCAGTCTGCTGAGCAGAGCATGGGGAGCGGAGATCATTTGGGGGGGGGCTGCAATAAGCAAATAATGTGAGCAGCTCCAGCAGTGCCGTTCTGTTACTCTGCTGACTGGATCTTGGGGAGCATAGGTTATGGAGGGGGGCAGGACAGAACAAAGAGCAAGGTCTCAGCAGCTCCGACCAGCTGCTCACTGTCACATCAAATGACCTGCTTAAAGAACTCTTGCTGTCACTGTAAAGTTATTGAGGGGAGAGCCACAAACACGGACATGGGCAGGTTACTAAGAAACTCAAGTCTCTGGAGGAATGTGTGTTGCTGGCTCTCACTCTCAACAACTGTGCCTTTAGGGAGAGGCAGCTTCACACTTCACTGCATGACTTCAAAGTGTATGGTGGGGGAATTCACAGACAGGTAGTAGTCAGCTTCAGTGACAGACACAGAAATGGACACTGTCAACCTCGAGACTGGCAGAAATGTAGCAGCACTCCATCTCTCTAAGTTTGGGGGGGTGCTGGCAATGAGAACTGAAGAGCTGCATCTGCTAATTCTGGGAACAAATGCTGTGCCTGGAGATGGGACAAACAGCCATCAATGGGAATAGCCACCGCAAATGGTTCAGCAGCACACGGACAGGGAAATAATATGGAGTATGATAAACACGCAAGGGAATTAGTCACTCAGCCTTAACTGACCATGCATTAATCCACATATAGATTTTATTAAGTACCTCTCGCTCCTCTCACTTCACTAATGGCTGACTTTCACTTTGCTGCTGTGAAGGACATAATGAGTTCCACTCTGCCCAGTGATTCTCTGTCAGGTGACTCACAGAAGCTGTGCGTATATTGAGGATTAATCAATGGTCATGTGACACAGATTGACCAATTGCCTTCCTCTTTTATCATACCCCATGTTATAAAGGAACATAAAGATACATTCTGCAGGACATACAGGGTGCATAACATCTGGAAATGTTGAGCACATGCTCAAGAAAACACAAGCAAAGCAGCTGGCCCAGATGTAGTGCACCCTAAAGTCCTAAGGGAGTGGGCCAAAGAGCTGTCCATCACCACTAGTGATGATAGTGAGTCAGTAAGAACTGCATGTGTACATGAAGACTGGATAGTGGCCTAGGTAGTGTCAATATTCAAAAGAGCTCCAACAATGAGTTTGGGTACTAGAAGCCAATTAGCTTGATGTCAACAAAGAACTACTGGAGAAAATTATACAATGACATAATTTTTCAACATCTACAGAAAAACAATGATGACTCAATATAAATTCTATAAAAATAAATAATACCAGACAAATCTCGTTGTATTTTTTAAGAACTTGACCAAGAAAATTGATATAGAAAACCCACCGATATGGTGCACCTAAAGCATCTAATACTGTCTCACACAGAAGGCTTGATCATATTATGGAGAACCTATAGCACAGTAGGTATAGATGGTTGAGTAAAAGAATGGGTTCAGGGGATACATAATGGTTTGTAGTGGAATAACACATTTATCTTTACTAGTGAGTGATCAGACCCTTATTGTATGGCAGCAGTGAAAGCTAACAGCTGACTATCTACTGCCCCTTGGTAGTTGGCACTGCTACCAATGGGCAGCAACAAGTCCCTGTACTGTGCACAATCACAAAGGACTAGTAACACTGTGCCACATGTCGTATGAAAATTCAAAACAGTCACCATTGTTTTCCCTGAGTTAACACATTCCTCTCAAACTAAAACAAGCATTTGTCAATGCCAAATGTTGTCGCGATGGCATTGGCTTTGGTAGTGCAGTATGGAAACAAATTTTTAGCAGGATGTGAAAAATGCCAGCTGTACTGTTCATAAGGACACGTAAAAAAATAGTGGTGAAAATGTGGCATGTAAATATTGCAAATTTGCGAAGTTACAAGGGTGTGTGGGAAACGCACACTTATAATACAGTCATTTTATGGAGTTTCGGCACCAGATTTTCAACATAGGCATTTTAGCACCTCTGCTCATGTACAGTGTCACTGTCATTTCCTCAAACTGTCCCAAAAAGTGATTTTGCACAGTGATACGCTATTCTCTTGATCGTAGAAACACATATTCGGGCAGAACATGTAAACGGCAGCAGTACTGTTCATCAAGAGGTGTGGAAAAATGGCAATGATGAAAATCCAGAGTGAAAATATTACAAATGCAATAATGTTATGAGCGCATGCGCAAGCTGCACAACGACACTCGTAATACAGTCATTTTATGGAGTATCGCACCAAATTTTCAACATAGGCATTTTAGGACCTCTGCTCATGAACAGTGTCACTGTCATTTTGTAATCTACCCGAACACTGATTCCCACAGCAACATGACATTGTGCGCCAGAATGCGGAAACACATTTCAGCCAGGATGTGAAAATGACAGCTATACTGTTCACAAGGAGGTGTAGAAAAATGACAGTGTTGAAAATCTGGCATGAAAATATGTGAATTCATGAGGTTACGAAGGCGAAAGGAATCACATCGCACGCTTGTAAAACAGCCACTTTTTGAGCTCTTTTTCCACCAAATTTGCAACATAGACTTTTTGAGAGCCCAACCTCATGAGCACTGCCACTGTCCTTGCGTTAATTGGTCCCAAAAGATGATTCTGCGCACTGACTGGGAAATCACTTTTCAGGACCGATTAACATCATAACAGTTTCAAAATTCATGTCAACCCCATGTTGAAAATTTGGTGCAAAAATTCCAAAAAATGCCCGAGATATGCATCAAAGTTGAAAAAACCCTATTTATTCCATTATACAGCTTACCGGCATTTCCTCAGTTCGCGGTTGGCTTTGAAGAGCGAAGACGTGTTCCCGGTCCACCGAAGATCGGCACACCAAGCTTCAGAGGTAAGTATGGGGTGAGGGGTGTGGGAAGGCAGGGTACGCAGTGGGTGGGTGTGGGTGGTGGGTAGGGAGACTATGAGGGACCATTTTCTGTTTACAGGTAGTGAAAAAATACCCATCGCGGAAGGTTTTCTTTTTTACAGGTGGTTTCTTTTTAGGGGTACAGTAGCCAACAGGGGATTAGGCACCCTGTTGGCACAGAAGAGAGGGACATCATGCCGATGGGGATTGGGCACCCCATTGCCAAACAATGAAAGTGGGGGGGGTGCATGTGCCAAGGAGGATTGGGCACCCCCTCGGCAAGCAAAAAAGGAGGGGGGGACACATTCTGCTGAAGGGGAGTGGGCTCCCCCGTCAGCACATACTTGAGGGGCAGGGTACGCCGACCGGGGAATTGGGCACCCCAAAGTCGGCAGTTTAGCGGCCACTGTGCCGCCATGTGTGTAGCTGGCGAAGCACATAGGAAGGGTCCGCTGCGTATGACGAGCTTTGCTCATGTTCAACAGACCTTTCCTTAGATGTGCTCACCACATTAGTATGCATGGTGTGGTGCCGGCATGCAGGCTGATTGGGGAATGAGGGACGCACCTACTGATGCGTGCCCTGCATTCACCTAACAGGGACTGCACCTCCAAATCTGCAATATCGCAAGATGTTGGCTGTGCAAGCATGCCAACATAAAAAAGTAACATCTTCCTGACATGAATTTCGAACAGTGTAAACTGGACAGCCTGTTTTATTATTTTCCAGAGAATAATAAGTCATGTGCTTGTAAAAAGAAGATTTTCTGCTACTGCTAAACAGGCAACTGTGAGTACTGCTTTCACTTATGTACATGATATCTCAGACCATCTGAAAAATACAGGTTACTCACCTGTAACAGGAGTTCTAGGAATGGTATATGTTGTTCATCCACACTTATTGGCAGGTTCCTTGCCGCTTTAAATCTTGCTGGAAGGTCTTCAAGCTGGCTCCTCCCACCCACCCAGGTGGTAAAACTCTCGGCTCCGCCCCATGACGCCAGATCTAGCCCGCTGGAAGCCAGGTTGTGCGTCGAAGCCGGGGAGGCCGGGTGGGTCATGTGAATGAACAACATATACCATTCCTAGAACTCCTGTTACAGGTGAGTAACCTGTATTTCTAGGGACATGGATATGTTGTTTATCCACACTTATTGGCAGACTCCTAGCAGTTCTCCGGGAGGAGGGAGGCAAGGCGCACACCCCTACTTAGGTATAAAGACTGAAGAACTGAGGCCCCAACCAACATCCCGGCATGACCCAAGGTCGATGTGGAAGGGGAATCAGTATATGCCTGCTTCCAGGTAGGAGCCCTGCGGATATCCTGGACAGGGGTATCCTCGGAAGCAGCCACCGATGCAGCAGAAGGGCGGGTAAAATGAGCACTTATACCTCTGGGAGGCTCCATGCCTGCCCACCTATAGCGGAGATCAATGCAGGAGGTGACCCACCCGCTCGTCGTCCACTTGGCTGCAGGTCTGCCAGGTGCGGCTTCAGCGTAGATGACAAACAGCTGGCGAACCTCTCCTGAACTTCAGCCCTACGCTCCCTGGGAAGGCGAGCGTTAAATAGGGTCCCAATGGATCCTATATACGGCCTCTGAGGTGTGTACGGGGTTGAACCCCGGCAGAGACAATACCCGGTAGAGAAAGAGACTCCGCCACGCCTACTGAAGGAACTTCGGGTGGGGCGTGGGACAACCTTGTCCCTGTGGAAGACCAGATAGAGAGATTCAAAGGAGCGCCTGGAATTCTCCCGTCCTTCTGGTAGGTGTGTTAGCCCCAAGAAGGTGTTCTTCCACAAAGGTGGGAACTCGCACTCAAAGCGAAGGTTTAATGGCTTGCCTGTGAGCTAAGCCCATACCAGCGCAAGATCCCATGGAAAGGGGGATACTCTCCCAGAGGGGAGGTGTGATCGCCGCCTTAGACGCGGACCAGCTTTCCGCGCCACCGACTACCCTTCCGGCCCACGCTCCAAGACAGGAGGGCTACACAGAGCACCTTTGAGGGTCGCCGACTGAAGCCCTAGTTCAAGAAAGAACGGACCGCAGATAGTCCGGAATGCTCCCCGAGGAACAGGAGAGGGGGCCAGGCCCTATCCCAACACCAAATGGAGAACTCTTCCATTTGAAGGCGAACGTATCTGGTCAACTCCTGGAAGGACAACTCGAAACGTCGAGGGCCTTGCCGGAAGACCCAAGGCCTGGCCACTAGCCGCACAGGGACCAGGCCATCAGGTGTAGGGATTGAAGGACTGGAGGGAGTACCTTCCCCTAACAACAGAGATCAGGACCGGGTGGGCTGGAAGTCGCCTCGGGAGCCTGAGGCTGAGACTGAGGACAGCTGGATACCAGAGCTGGCAAAACCAGTCTGGGGCTACCAGAATCATCTGTGCCTAGTCCCTCCTCACCTTGCCTGAGGGTCAAGGGAAATGGGGGAGAGGCGTAGAAGAGGCCCGGGGTCCACGGCCTCAAGGGCCTCCCCTGCAGCAAACCATGCTGAGGAGGTGGGCATGAGACAGTCTCAGCCTCGAATTCTTCCTGGAGGGAAAAACAAAGGTCCACCCGAGGCGTGACCTAGAGGGAGAAGATCTTGTGCTACCTCCGGCAGGAAAAAAACACTCATGAGGCGCAGCCCTTATCCGGCCTAGGGCAACGGCCAGGGTGATGGAGACTCCTGCCATAGAAATGGCTAAGAAGCCACCTCCCGGCTGTATGAAAGACCCAATGCGGAGAACCTCCTTATGCAGAGGCAAGGAGGTCATCCGGTCCTGGTGGGATAGGTAGCACATGGTCGTGGTGTTGTTCGCCTGGACCTAAACCACAAGACCCCGCACAAACGGAGTGAGCGGTGCAAGCTAAGGGACCACCTGGAGCTCCAGCAGGTAGGAAGACAACAGGACTCCCGAGAGGACCAGAGGCAGTGCACTCTGTATTCCCCTTGATGGGCACCCCCACCCATCCGGGATGCTTCGGTCGGAGAAGACCGTCAACCCGGGGCGGATGAACGGGATGTTCTCCTGCAAAAGAGCTGGAATGGTCCAAAGGAGAGCGTTCCCTAACCCCTGGGCTGTTGTCATGGACTGGTCCAAAGTTACGCAGCGCTGTGACCGCTGGCTGGCCAGCCCCCATTAGGGGGACGCATGAACCGGCGGATCCAAACAGACCACACTGGTGCAGGCCGCCACAAGGCCCAGGAGGTGCAGGAAGTCCTGGTCAGGGCGCAAATTGCCCAGTCAGACCTGACTAGGTAAGGGAGGAAGGACCTCGGCCCTGTCCGCCAGGGGCCAAGCTCGGACTTAAGAGTCGAGCTTCGTCCCGAAGAAGGATACCTGCTAAGGCACGAGTTCCAACGTGGCTCCAATAAAAAGGAGACCAGTCTGAGAGCAACCTAGAGGGCCAGAGCTCTGGACCATCCCCCTCCACCTGGAGGGGTTGCCGTCGAGACCGCCATCCGGGTGGGTTACGCCGGACCCATTAGCGCCAAGAGAATGCTGCTGAGCAGAGACCAAGGGCCTGGTCTGAACTGAACAGGATCCCCCGCTAAGAAACGGAGGATTCCCCCAAGAAATGGATGGAACGAAGTGTAAGTACATCCTGGAGAACCAGGAAGAGCCACACGCCCCGTATTGAGGATGGGATATCTAAGACAGAGAGACCATCCCGACGTGCAGAGCGAGAATGGGGCGCAAGCCCCTCGTCCATTAGGGACCAGGAATACCTGGACACGAACCAGGGTCTGGAGGAGGGTCCGCAACCTTCCTGATCGCCTCTAGATCGAGGGGCCAGGCAAGTCAGCTCGGAAGGCCGACAACGAGGTTGCAGACCCCAAGACCCCCGTGGGGCAATGGCTTGAAAGGGTGGGGCCTGCTCGCAATCCTGAGGCAGGACCTTCCCCTAGCACCTTCGACACCCAGAGGTCTGGGAAAGCGGACCAGGTGGAGAAGGGGTGAAGCCATCTCCCCATGAGGGACCCCAGGTAGGGGTGATGGGGCCAGGGACAGCGCCCCTCAGCCCGTCACTAAGCAGGCTTGGAGGAGGGATTGGCTGAGGAAGCTCCTGGGCCTTTACCTCCCTGCTTCCCTTTAGAGGAAGCCGCTGGCTTGGATTCAGGACGCCAAGCGCAAGCCTGCTAGCCCTCATGCTGGAGACAATGGGCCGGTCGAGCCGCAGGGGCCGAGGGGCAAAGGGGCTTATGCAAAGGCTGCCAGCAGCTCTTGTCCCTCCGAGCGGGGGTGACCATGTCCGGAGTGGTATCGGACTTCTCGGTCCACTGGAGGTGTCTCTCCACTCCAGGGCTGAAAAGGTCAGTCCCCAAGAAGGGGATGTCCGCCAACTTGTGCTGGGTTTCTGTTGAGAAAGAGGATAACCTCAGCCATGCCCTGCGATGCATGGCCACTGTGGCTGCCACTGACCTGGCACAGGAATCACCTAAGCCCAGAGCAGTCTGAAGCTGCTGCTTCGCCACCGCCCTACCCTGGTCCCATACCCGCTGGACCGTGGTCCGCAGGTCGGCCGGGAGATGAGGGAGCACCTCATCCAGGGAGCCTAAAAGGGCGTGGGAGAAATGTGCCATCAGTGCAGCCGAGCTGGCCTGTCGGTGGCCTAGGGAGGATGCAGCGTAAACCTTGCGCCCGACATAGTCCATCCTTTTGGACTCTTTGTCAGGGGGCCTATCCACATCCCGAGCGTTTCCAGAACACTGAAAAACATTATTGGTAACTAACCCCTCAGCCGAGGGGTGCTCCAAGAAACCGGGCAAAGAACCAACAGGGACAGAGTACTTCCTGGCCATCCTGGCTGAGGGCGCAGGACAGGAAGTAGGCCACCGCCAGAGCTCCAAGGCCGGGCCTACGATGGCCTCGGCCACCGGAAGGCCTCTGAGGGTGAACCCCCTTGGTCTAGAATCTCCGTCAGGGGATAAGGGGCTCAGTTGGACACGGGCTCAAGCTGCATCCCGGTGAACTCCGAGATGAGCTGGAGCAGACCCATAAAGGACGATGGGCTGTCGTCCACAGATCGTTCCGGAGAGGATCCCGGGTCCTCCCGACTGGGGAACATAGAGGAGTCGACATTGGACTCCAAGGGGTCTGCAAAGAGCTGCCTCAGGCCTGAGTCACTCTTCATCCACTGAGGGCGGGCGGGAGTGAGGGGGACAGACAACCTGCGGGACAGGTCATGACCCGATCGAGGTTCCACCGAGGACGGTGGGGCAGCAAGGTTCGGACGAACAACTGGCCCCGGAGTGGGCACCTCGACTGCAGCGAGCGGTTGTGTCGGCCGATCGGGTGGCAGCTGCTTGCTGGATGGGGAATGAATCGGTGTAGATTGATTCCTGGACAACAACAACTGCTGCCACATGAACTCCTCGTAACGTCAACGCCATCTGCATCGAAGTAACGTCAACGCCATCTGCATCGAAGCCACTCCTCATCCGAGGAGGGAGACGAGGAAGAACGGTAATGCCACTTAACTCGGTGCCCCGTCCGAGAATGCCGAAGTCGGCGTGAGCGGCTTGACCGATAGGAGGACCGAGACCGAGACCCAAATCCTCGGGGAAACCGAGGGTGGGCCTGGGAAGGAGCGGGGAGCACCCGCTCTTCCCTCAGCTTGGACGAAGATCGAGGCTGTCGACCCGGCGTTGGCAGAACTCGGCCTCCGGGGAACCGGGCGGCGGACATGCTCCAGCAGAAGACAGCCCGATGACGGGTCGAGAGAGACCACAACGCCGATGGGAGTCTTGGCCGCTGACCTGACGGGACACTGCGGAGGCCAGCGGCCTGAGCCGCACCTCACTGGAAGTCGAATGTCGGCCGGCAGGAGGGGAACTCCTGCTCCCCGCCAGCGCCCGACGATGGGACTTAGCCTGTGACTCCTTAGACTTGGGCCGAGGCAGGTCCAAGGTCCTCTCCCTTCGAGGAAGGGACTGTGAAGCTCCTGAACGAAGCTGAATGAGGAGAACTCAAGGAGGCGGGATAAGCACCGCAACCGAGGAGGAGAGCCGCCCCTCCATGGAGGAGAAGATCGAGCTGCTCAGCCGAGACAGCGGCGCAGACACTGTGACGGAGTCTCAGGATTTTTCAGCCGGGAAAAAGTTTCAGGTCGCCCGAGCCCCGAACGGGCCACACGATCCTCCAGTGCGCTGGTCGAAAGGGCACAGCAAAAATCGCAAACTTGTGGATCATGATCCAAGTCGAGGCAGTAGACGCACGTGGAGTGCGGGTCTTTCCTGGAGGAATTAACCGGGCACCTCCTGGAGACAGAAAACAAATGATTCATCATAGCAGCGAGGGAGGAAGATCGAAGTTTAGAAAAACTTCCAACTAAATTCAGAGACCGAAAATTTCAGGAACCAGTCGAAAACGCAGAGCGCTAAGGAGGGAACCTGAGCTTCCAATCGGTAAGGAAGATCTGCGTCATGGGGCGGAGCTGAGAGTTTTACCACCGGTGGGTGGAGGAGCCAGCTTGAAGACCTTCCGGCAAAATTTAAAGCGGCAAGGAACCTGCCAGTAAGTGTGGATGAACAACATATCCATGTCCCTAGAAATGGCAGTATCTTGATCAAAACTCTCCATTCCAGTAAATGATCTAGCCTTAGTATCAAAGATGCTAATACTGTACAGAAAACTAGTAAAGCACTGAAACTGCAAATACTGTTCTGTCAAACTGTTTTCCAATGAAAGAAACATGCGCTTTACAAATTTCAGCAGTGATGTTATCACTAACGAAATTACCGACAACGAGCTGCTGCTTCACTGCGATCAACAGTGTAACATCACTAAAAGCCTTCCTCTGACTGAAATTGCTATCCAGACCTGTTACTCAGTTGATGTTACTCCAAGAACCCATACTGTGGCATAGGTCTTTGGAACTGCTGCTGAAAATAAGTAAATTAATGAATAAATGTAGCTGCAAATTACAGTTTCCACATAGTAGTGGAAAACACTGTCAAAATCTTACTAAAATCCACGAAAACCTTATTCTGAACAAAAGCTGTACCATCACAACCAGAACAAAAAATGAGTTCCTCTCACATCAGAGCTTTCACAGAAAACCCCAACAAATACCTCTTTCTCCACCAGTTTCGAGACTACTTTCTTCAGCATAATGATACATTTATTTATTTGAAAATTGGTGAGTGGGAAAGGCAATCTCAGCCAAAGCTCATTTCCAGGTATGACCCTGGGGGAAGGAACAGCAGATGCAAAATACATAGTGCTGACACAGTTCACAGTTACAATGAAGTGCAATCAGAGAACACGATTTAAAACAGGAGTAAGTACAAAAATGAGCTAGCAACAAAATCAAGCATTTCAACCACACCTACACTGGGGTAGGAGATAAATGTAAGGGAACCAGTCAGGTAGGCAAAAACAGGAGATGGGGAAGGAGTTGCAGCTAAGTGAGGCAGGGGAGGCAGTGAAGCAGACACAGGAGGGGAGCTGATTCCAGAGAGGAGGAAGATGTGGAAAAGGTATATTGTTCAGCAGAGGAGCGAGGATGAAAAATGGCAAAGGTGCGAGAATCCCTGGAGTGAAGGGAGCAGAAGGCAAAAGGAATGGGAAGAGGAGTGAAGAAAGGTAAGAGGGAAGGGACCCAAAGGAGTATATGGATATAAATGAGGCAATGTGGTTCTGGTGACATGAGCATAGGGGAAGAATGGATAAGGAACAGTAGAGTGAGAAATAGTGAGTACAAGAGGAGGAGTTGGTAACAAAGTGGCAGAAGGAGTTGCAGAGGGTGTCCAGTCTGGTCAGAGATGGAGATAGTGGTAACACAGGTGACATCTGCATAGTAAAAGACCGGGAGCACCATTTTGGTGACAAGCTCATGGTGTGCCTGCACAGACAGATATTCTTTATTGTAGTACAAGGCACCAAGATTAGGGCTGAGCTTGGTGTGGATGGCAGCAATGTGGGCAGAGAAGTCAAGTTTGTTGTCCAGCCACGCACCAAGGCATTTGAAGCACTGACCCACTTATAGAGGGGTGCCCATCCTTGCTGAAGAAGACAGGCAGAGTTGAGATTCTGGCCAATTTCTAGCTGGTGCCAAAGGTCATGGACATTTTTTTTTTATGTATGTGTTGACCCAGAGTTGCTTTGATTGAAACAAATGCAGGACATAGTGGAAGTCTTGCAGGCACAGACCTTCCAGGGCTCTAGTGGAGGGACTTTAAGTGTAGATGACTATGTCATCTGCATACATGTGGATATGTGAGTTGGCATAAGCCACAGGGAGCTCATTAAGGAAGATGGAGAAGAGGATGGGCCCCAGGATGGAGCCCAGTGGAACCCCCGCCTGGATGGGAAGTGGAGGGGACAGGGAGCTACCAATCTGTACTGACTGCAGACGCCAGAGAGGTAAGAATGGAACCAGTCAACAGCAGGAGCTGAGAGGCCAACCAAGCTCAGCTTATTCAGAAGGAGTGGGTGGGACCCCAAGTCAAAAGCCTTGGCCAGATCAATGAAAACAGCAGTTGTGATGGGAGCTTGATCCATCCCCAAGAAGACAGAGTTAGTTACATGCAGCAGGAAGGTGGCGGTGGAGTGATGCTTCCGGAAGTCAGACTGGAATGGGGAGAAGAACTCAGTGGAGAAAACTGGAGAGTCTATTGTAGGCAAGTTTTTCATGCAGCTTAACAAGAGAAAGGAGGAGAGAGATTGTCCAGGAGTTACTAAGGGAGGAGGGTTCCCCCCCTTTGTGGATTGTAAGAACTTCGGCCAGCATCCAGGACTGAGGAATGGTGCTGAAGGAGAGGTTGCAAAGGAAGGTCAGTGGATATGCTATGGCAGGAGTGGAGATACTGAGTAGTTTAAGAGCCAATCTGTCAGGGATGGATTTTAGCAAGTTGAGGGAGTAGAAGGCAGTCAGGATTTCCTGAGTAGTAACAGGGAAAGAGGAAACCAGTGGAAGGGACAGGAAAGAGAATATGAGGAAGAGGCTGGAGGGTGAGTGGAAGGGAAGAGCACAAATGGTAAAGAACACAATGAAGTGAGCAGCAACAGAGGAGGGGTTGGACACTGGTGAACTAATTTACCAGAATGATAGAGGGGGAGGACTGGGTGGGAGGGTCAAAAAGGGAGTGAATTATCTTTCATATCTTTGAGGGGTTGTTAAGGTAGTTCTGAAGGTTGGCCTTGAAATACTGTGATTTCACAACCCAGACAGTCTTTGTACAGGAGTTCCTGATAGTTCTGTATGAGCAGAAGTCAGGAAGAGAGTGAGGTAATTTGAACCATGACAAGGGGAGATCACCTGACTTGCACTGATCGATGATTTAGGGGGCAATACTCGGGTAATGGTGAGTTTTGACCCTGGATTTTCTGAGCAGGGCGTGCTTGTTCCAGACAGAGGAGAATCTGGAGTGAAACGGACAGGGCAATGTCAATTTCTGTGGAAGAGGATATGGCTGTCCAACTTGCAGCAGCATGGTCACTCAATAGAGCAGAGGAGCACACAGCCTAAAATAAACTAATTTGACTTTTAAAACACATATATCTGAAAATGTATTTTTATTGCAAAATGCCATATGATAAGTGTAGTAAGACACTTCAGGGTGTGATCTCATGCCTCATTACGCCCCTGGGTGTGCAGCGATCACATGACTACCCAAACCCTGTCCTGCCTTATTGCTTACATAAATCATTAGTGGTAGAGTCAAGAGTTAGTTAAGAAGGTCTTGCCACTCGTGTGGAAATAAAATGTGTTATTCCACTGCAACTCATTATACATTTGATAATTACCACACATTTTGTTTTTAATGTTTTTTTATTGTTTTACTTTGTTTTAGCTTAAAACTGCAGTTCTTTCCATTGTAAACTATCTGATCCATTGTTCTCTGTTCTGTTTCCAGATTCTAAGTGAAAATAACATGTTCTGAGTGAAATAACATGTTCTAATGAAATATCATGTGTTCTAAGTGAAAACTATTTATCCTAATATAACATGATTTGATTACTCAGTTTATTCATTCATCCCTGGCTGATATATACTGTATAGCATAATTTACCCAAAGTACATCCCAAGTACATCCTTGCCAGACTGAACCCTCTCTTTCACTCTTTCTGCCATTTTGCCCTGGACAGTCCACCTTACACCCACCACTGTCCCCTCTACTCCTCAGGATTGCCGGAGCAGCTGCACAGGGGAGGAAGCCGGATGTCATTGTCCACCTAGGGACAAATGACCTGGCTAAGAAAGGGATTAGAGAAGTGCAGGAAGAGTTTGTGGAATTGGGAAGGGGCCTTAGACAAGTAGCACGTACGGTAACCTTCTCGGAGGTGCTGCCCATCTATGGTGTAGGAGAGGCTAGGGTGTTCCGCACCATGGGATTCAATCAGTGGTTGAAAAACTGGTGTGGAGCTCAGGGATTTGGCTTCATTGGGGAGTGGGGGTCCACCTGGAGTGATGCAAGCCTATACTGACAAGATGGGCTGCATCTGTCCAGGAGGGGAACCAGGATCCTAGGTGATAGGTTTAAATGCTTCATTGGCAAGCATTTAAACTAGCCAAGGGGGGAGGCACTGGAAAGGAGCAGGGAAATCCTAGCCCCCCCAAAAAATCACGGTAGTAAGTGCGGTAAACACCAACATAGAGGTGTCGATAGGGAGAAGGGCAGGGGTAAATGGAGAAAGTGACAAAGGCAAGAAGGACAGGGATGGGGCAAAAAGGAGTAAGGCCATCAGGAAATGGAGGGTAATGAGTACCAATGCCCATAGTCTGGGCAACAAGCTCCCTGAGCCGGTGGCCTTGATGGAAGAGGGATGCCTGGATATCGTAGCAGTCACAGAAACATGGTACACAGAGAACCATGACTGGGATGTTAACACACCAGGGTACATAACCTACAGGAGAGACAGGCAAGGGAGAAGAGGAGGAGGAGTAGCTCTCTATGTAAAGGAAGGGATAAAAGCAACTGGACAAAAGAGTAAACAGGGAGGAGAGGAGGCACTGTGGGTCACCTTGGAGAGTGGAAAGGGCACCACAATCCGCACAGGGGTTGTGTACAGACCCCCATGTCAGAGGGAGGGAATGGACAAGGATATGATAGAAGGCATTCTTAGAATGGCAGAGAAAGGGGAGATACTGTTGATGGGAGACCTGAATATGCCAGATGATAACTGGAGCACATTTGCTGCAGCCACATCCAAGAGCAGGGCCATTCTTGATGCCCTACAGGTGGCAGGCCTCAGACAGCTAGTTTCGGAACCCACTCATGAGGGAGCAATCTTAGACCTCATACTCTCAAATGGGGGCAGTGAGAGGATCTCAGATCTAGAAGTGGGTTGCCATCTGGGAACAAGTGACCATCAAACAGTGTGGTTCATGTTAAACTCAGCTACAGAGTCAAGCCACACAAAAGTGAAGGTACTGGACTTTTGTAGGGCTGACTTTGGCAAGATGGGAGAGTGCCTCAGAAAAGCACTAGCAAATAGGCTAGAAGGAGGTGTGGAGCAACAATGGGGAATCATCAAAACTGCCATCACAGAGGCAACAAGATTTTGTGTGAAGCAAATAAACAAATCAAAATGAAAGAAAAAGCCACTATGGTTCTCAAAAGAGGTGGCTGTGAAAGTCAGGAAGAAAAAGATAGCATTCTGGAAGTATAAGGAAACACAGAAAGAGCAGGACAGAGAGCTGTACCAGTTAAGGCAGGAGGAAGCAGGGAGGGAAGTCAGAATAGCAAAGGCCCAAACTGAGGAAAAGATAGCCAACTCGGTTAAGAAGGGGGATAAAACCTTTTATAGGTACATCAGCGAGCGTAGAAAGACAAAGGAAGGGATAGTGAGGCTGAATAGAATGAACGGTGGGTGGGCAGAGGGGGACAGTGAAAAAGCAGGGATACTGAACGAATATTTCTGCTCAGTATTCACAAAAGAGGAGGGGGAAGTGCCTAATCCAATTAACAGAAGCACTCTTGATAGGGGGGTCGATCCCAGTCCTTTCACAGAAGAAAGGGTTCTGCAAGAACTTCTAAAACTGAAGGTGGACAAAGCAATGGGGCCTGATGGAATTTACCCCAGAATTCTAAAAAGAATTAAGGGGTGAACTAATGAAACCACATGGCTACTTTTTTAATAAATCATGGGAGGATGGTGTGGTACCTGAGGACTGGAGGAAAGCGGATGTGATTCCCTTCACAAAAGTGGGACCAAGACAGAGGCAGGAAACTACAGACCTGTCAGTCTGACCTCTGTGGTAGGGAAAGTGATGGAGTCACTTCTGAAGGAAGAATAGTTGAGTGCCTAGAGGCCAGTGGGGCTGGGACCCAAGGCAGCATGGGTTCCACAGCCAGGAAGGTCATGTCAGACGAATCTAATAGATTTCTTTGACTGGGTGACCAAAGTAGTAGACCAGGGAGGGCTGTGGACATGGCCTACCTAGACTTTAGCAAGGCATTTGACACAGTCCCACAAAAGATTAATAGTTAAATTAACCAGCCTGGGAGGTGGTCCCAGGTGGTAGCCTGGTAAACATTGGCTGGACAGCAGGACACAGAAGGTAATTGTAAATGGAGTCCACCTGAAGAAAGAGGGGTTAATAGTGGGCACCGTGAGGGTTCAGTATTGGGTCCAGTCCTTTTAATGTCTCTCATAAGTGACATTGCAGAGGACTGAAGGAAAAGTATGCCTCTTTGCAGATGACACAAAGATCTGTAACAGGGTTGATACACTAGGAGGTGTGGAAAGGATGAGAAGGGACTTGGCAAGGTTGGAGGAATGGTCAGAAGTATGGCAGCTAGGATTCAATGCAAAGAAGTGCAAAATAATGCACCTGGGAAACAAGAACCCAGGGGAAGAATACACAATGGGGGGTGGAGGTAGTAACAACAACAAAAAAGGAAAGGAAAGGGACCTGGGAGTAGTCATATCAGATGACCTTAAGGTTAGCAAGCAATGTGAGAAGGCAGTAGGGAGGGCTGGGGGTATACTAGGATGCATAGGGAGAGGCATCAGCAGCAGAAAACAGAAAGTTGTTATCCCTCTGTACAGACAGTTGGTGAGACCCCATCTGGAGTACTGTGTCCAGTTCTGGAGACCCCATCTTCGCAAGGACATAGACAGGATAGAGGCAGTCCAGAGGAGGGCAACTAAAATGGTGCAGGGTCTGCAAGAGAAGCCATATGAGGAGAGACTAAAGGAGCTTAATATGTATACCCTTGAGGAAAGAAGGGAGTGGGGGACATGATAGAAACTTTTAAGTACCTCAGTGGAATCAACAAAGTCCAAGGGGTAGCATCTTTCAGAAAAGAGAGCGCAAGAACAAGGGACACAATTTAAAGATAGATGGGGAGGTTCGGGGCAATGTGAGGAAGTATTATTTCACAGAGAGGGTAGTGGATGCATGGAACAGCCTTCCTGAGGAGGTTGTGGGGTCTAAAACTGTGGGAGAATTCAAGAATGCATGGGACAGACATAAGGCAATTTTTGTGGGGGGTAGGAAGAAATAGGCTGTTGGTTAACTAGGGTCTGCGGCCTATCCTGTAGGTAGAGAAATGGGCAGACTAGATGGGCCAAGCGGTCCTTATCTGCCATCAAAGTCTATGTTTCTATGTTTCCTTCTCCCTTCCCTTCCTTGATGCCAGGTGTGAGGTGCCACACCCACTGTGCTGCCTTCATATCCAAATTCTTATTTATGTATGCATGTATTAATTTATTAGATTCTGGCAACCAGGTGGGCTAATTGAGACAAACTGTCCCTTTTTCAGAAGTGACCCAAAATTAATTACATAGAATACCTAGACAATTTACTATTTAAATACATTGCATAAGCAAATCACAAATTGTATTAAACATAATGGAGATTCATTACAAGGACATATGTGAATGGTCAGGTTAGTATATACAGGATACAGACAAAAACACTTTTGCACTAGGTACTATTATAACTTAAACACAAGGTACAGAGACCAATTGGTGTGTCGGATTACTAAAATAGCTAGCCGAGACAGGCACGTGGTCTGTCCCTCCTTCCCACCTTACCTCCCTACCTTTGCTCTCTCTCCTCTCTTCAGCCCTTTCCTCCTACCCTGTCTGTAACACTGCTCCCCATTCCCTTTACCTCCCACCCAGAAAATCTACTGCTGGACAAGTTGCCTTCTTCTATTGCTTCGCTATGCTGTGGGCCTCTCTTTCCCTAACCATCCACTCAGCCACAGCCCCCTACTCCTGTAAGTCACTTCTTCCTGACTTTGCATTTTCCTCCTGCAAGTGCCCCAGACTCCCTACCTTAGTGCCTGTACGCCTCCCACAGCTTACACAGTCACGCTAACTTGCTCTGGGAAACCGTCCTCACTCCCTCCCCCCTCCCTCCTGGAATGTGACTGGTCTCTGTTACTAATCATGTGCAATCCCTTCTACCTTAGGCACATGTTGAATGGTTTTACCATACACCATACTGCATATTGGTTTAGCACATCTGTTATACACAGTTCTCACACATTATTGTGGCACTCTTTTACTTGGCACTGTCTACTGTGACAGCTCAAATTAATGTGTTTTTATTCTTACACCTATTGTATTGCATACTTCCTCAAACTCCCCCTCCCAGTATGCAGCTGGAAATAAGCAGCTACCAAAGCAGCATGTCCTTTCTGGTAAAACATTTGAAATAAATAAATAAATAAATAATGTCAACATGAAAACAAGTGATCAGTGAGGTCCCGAAGAGGTGTGTTATAGCACAACTACTGTTTAATACAGTAGTTTAATAGGCATCTTGGAGGGGGGAATCAGTAGCCGGGATGCCATGTTTGCTGATACAGTATCACCAACATGAGAAGAGTAATGTAGTTTCACCACATTATAAATCACTAATGGGATTTCAGCCAATCAGCACGCAGAGCTACTGAACACCTTATCCATTTTCGGTGCGCTCTTGTGTAGGAGCACTAACAGGGAACGCTACACTTCAACGCCAAGGGGGAGGATAGCACAGAAAAAAAAAAGACTAAATGTTTTATAAATCATGCAAACTAAACTCAAGTGATTTATAAATTTATAATAAGTTAGTAGGGCCTCCAAGGTATATCTCTTATTGTATATTTTTTATGTATTTTATTTTACATTGTTTGGCCAGGAAAGGCACATTAAGCCAAGGCTTGTTTCCAGGTGCTTCCTGGGAGCACAACTAGGTGACCTGCTCATTTTTATACAGTTTGCAAGTAAGTGGTGGCTGTGGGAGTCGAACCCAGTTCTCCAGGTTTGTAGCTCAGTGTCCTCTTGCTCTTGTCTGTTTGGGCAGACAGAACTGCTCAGCTTTGCTTCACAGTCCTCTTGCCCAAACTTCTGGCTCAGAGTCTCATACCATAAAAGACAGCCCTCAGAGGCACTATTAACATATAAGATGATGCAGAGAGACCTGTGTGATCTAGAGGAACAAGTAGAGACAGATGGAGACTGAACTCTAAAGCAGCATTATCAGTTAACAAAAATTTCAATAATTTAGTTGGCAGAATATATCTGATTCAATAAAAATTTAAATAATTTGGTTGGCAGTTAGGACAAACTAAAACATCAATATATCTGATTTCCTTTTTGCTCTATTTCATTCCTGAGGCATGACAGCGGACTTTGAAGTTTTTAAGAGTCCTTGCTCCTTTGGCAGGTCCACCATCATGGATGTAATAGATCAGGGTGGTACTGTGCTGTTGGCCAACAGGATAATTTAGTAGCAACACCCTGATATATCTGAATTATCAATACAGTGGGTGCAGTTAAAGTATGACTGTCAAGGAGTAGATTGTTTTTAAATGAAATTCGTTATGAAACGATAGCCCACTACTTCTACTATCTCTAAGGGTGATGTCATAGAACAATGTGAGTTCACAGTACCCCAATTCTCTTGGAGTTCCTTTGGTTGGCCTGAGTTTGTGGATATTATGAGGATCATCCATAGTGTGCATCCCACAAACTGTAGTTTGGATCCTGAACCGACTCCCCTAATTTTAGGTTGTACTGATATCATCAGTCCAGTCCTGGTGCAAATAGTCTGGTGCTCCCTGGAGTCAGGTGAGTTTCCTAGCTCCCTGAAAGAGGCGGTGGTGACACCTCTCTTGAAGAAAGCTACCTTGGACCCAGACTGTTTCTCAAACTACAGACCTATCTCTAACCTTCCCTTTATTTGGAAGGTTATTGAGAAGGTAGTGGCAGCCCAATTGGAAGACCATTTAACCATCCATAATATCTATGAATCCTTCCAATCCAGTTTTCGTAAAAGACATAGCACCGAGACTGCGCTGGTTCGGGTGCTTAATGATCTTCTGAGGGCGAGAGATCAGAAGAGACGTTCCATTCTGGTTCTCCTTGATCTCTCGTCAGCTTTTGACACTGTGGATCACCTGGTGTTGATAGCACACCTGAGGCAAATTTGTGGAATGTTGGGAACTGTTTTACAATGGTTCACCTCATTCCTCACTGGGAGATCACAAAGAGTTGTGCCAGGAGTCTTTTCCTCTGGCCCAACTCCTTTGTTGTGTGGGGTGCCTCAGGGTTCTGTGCTGTCACCCATGTTATTTTCAGAGTACATGCTGCCCCTCGGAGACATTATAAGACGGTATGGGCTGAGGTTTCACTGCTATGCAGATGATACACAGCTATACCTGTCTTTTGCACCCAACCAGGATGGATCTCTCGCGGTGTTTAACAACTGTCTGGAAGAAATCCACGGTTGGATGGATTCTAGTTGGTTAAAGTTGAACTCAGAGAAGACAGAGGTTCTAGTTGTGGACCAGGGTGGTCAGATAGAGAGGTCGCATGATGGCTTGCCCTCTGGAATTTTTCTTGGCGGTGTGTCACTTCCAACCTCTGAATGGGTGCGTAGCCTTGGGATTGTCCTAGACGACAGGCTGACCCTACAGTCTCAAGTGTCGGCTGTTGTTGGAACTTCCTTTTACCATCTTAGGAATATCACCAGGGTTAAGCACCTTGTTCCGTCTGACTCTTTGCCAACGTTGGTCCACGCCTTTGTGTCCTCGCGTTTGGACTACTGCAACGTCCTATACTTTGGGCTTTCTGGGGTTGAAATCTGTCACCTACAGCTGGTGCAGAACACTGCAGCCCGGGTTCTGACTGGGACAAGTAGGTCCTGTCATATTACCCCAGTGCTGCGTGAACTGCACTGGCTTCCTATATGGTGGCGGATCACCTTTAAAGTCATTTTATTGACTTTCAAAGCCCTTCACAATCAGGGTCCAACCTATCTGAAAGAACTCTTGGTGTCTTACTACCCTGGCTGATCGCTCCGCTCGGCCGATGAGGGGTTGTTAGAGATTCCAAGAGTGAGTTTAAAATCTTCTGGCAGCAGAGCATTTTCTTATGCTGCACCCACTCTTTGGAATTCTCTACCACACTGGTTACGGGAGTGCACCTCCATGGAGGAATTTAAGAAGAATTTGAAGACTCATCTGTGGCAAATGGCCTTCTTGAATGATTACGTTAATTTTATTGTGCTGTGATCCTATTTTATATTCTATTTATTGATTTTAAAATTTGATGTTATTATGATTTTATTTATATGTATTACTGATTTATATTTGATGTTATGGTTTTAATGTGTTCAGCGCCTTGGTGAGTTGAAAGGTGCCTTATAAATAAACTGATTATTATTATTATTACTTTCAGACCAGTCCAAGGAACGGACAGAAAACCAAAACAGACATATGAAGAGCCCAACACAGTGGAGATGAAACATCATATCAGTATCATTTCTTTTATTATTATTATCAGTTTTGCAAAATTTAATACAATAGAAGACCTCCAAAACAGGTTAAGAAATAGGTATTCCAGAAAAACATCATAACAGGATTTAAGTATCACTGACTTATGAAAGTTACAGCAGGGAAGACTGTACAAAAGTATGCTGTATGTTTGGGCTGTGTAAGGCTTAATGAAGAACAGTTAACATTAAGAGCTCCACACCCAAGTATGGGTCTGGTCCCAAATTGCACTTTGTGTGCAAAACATTTTTTTTTAATTTTGTGTTTACTGCACGTGCAGAAGATTGTATCAGATTGAGTCTACTGACTTCCAGGTTGATATCTGCTGTCACCAGAAATCCCAGAATCCCCTGCTGCTGACATCAGAGCATGGCTATTGCAGTGGGAGATTTATTAGCCTGTAGAGCATGTTAGAGATTTTATAAGATCAGACCAGACGTTTGCTGGTCCTCTGTGACTGTACTTCACCAGCAAACAAAATCAAGGACCGAAGTGCATGTATAAATATGGACTTTTGTGGAAAACTACCTTAGGACTACAAGTCGACAGCCATTTTCACCACGTATGACCCAAAGTGTCTTGGCGACTAGTCAAAGCAATCCTGTGAAGTTGCCTGCTGAAAGAGCTACAAGGGCCCCTGGACTATTCAGGGATGTTATTAATTCAGGTGCTTTTCCAGCTGGCAATCTTCTGTCAAGTGACAGACCTCTGGGACTGCCTGTTTGTGACTGACAACTCTGCTGCAAATTTCTGCTGTGGATTCCCCTCATAAGAAACAAGGTTTTGTGAGGCAACAGTAGCTTAATCTGCTGGGGGGAGCCTGCAAGTGACAGCAGGATGGCAGACCAGGAAGTGACTACTGGAAACATAGACTTTGACGGCAGATAAGGACTGTTTGGCCCACCCTTGTTATACACAGACTGCACATCTGCTTGACAGATGTAAAGTCCAAGTGATGCATCAGAAACAGAGGTAATCACATGCTGAGTGCTGCATGATACTGAACTCAAAAGCTGCAGCTAAAGTTTTAGTGAAATATTCTTCTTCTGTACTGCAGTCTAAGATTGATACTGGAATCCTCCTGATCAGTATCACTGCCAGGTGATGGTTATTCCCAGCCCTTTGGGACTGGATGCCAGCATTTGTTGGGTGGGGCATATTTAAATGAAGTAGCACAGGGAGAGCTGCCATTGACAGAGAGGTCTTTGAACAGGTGCTGAATCCAGGATAGCCCTGAAATTATCGAAGGAATGCTGCCTCCTGTGACATATAAACGGATGTGGAATCCTGACTAGGGATACTTGGAATTGGCTGATTCTGATCCAGTTTTAAGATTTAGTATTTTATGGACTTCTGATTCCTAATGCAATTCCATTTCAAATCCTAACGGGATGTAAAAATCAGATTTAGGATTCAGATTTGAAATCCAAAATCCTAAATGCCTATGTAAAATAGGTCTGGGGATTCGATTTAGGATTTTTAGACTGCAAATCCGAAAATCCTAGCTGCAAAAATCAGGTTGAAATCTGATGAATCCAATTCCATTTTGTGGATTCTAAGCAACTCTAATCCTGACACTGTCCACCCACTTTTGACATGGATGGGAGGAAGAATGGAGCAGAGCAGGGAAATAGAGTGACATAGCCAGAGAGGAATAGCTGCAAACTATGCCATCAGCCCCTGCATAGTGATGCAGATCCTCTTGTACTGGAAACTATGACTAACTCAGGGCTCACCCTGCAACACTGATCTGTAAAATAAATGGGAAATAATTAATGTAATAGGCCATCCAACTAGGAGTATAAATCAAATCAATTTCAAATCAAATCCTTTTTATTTTTAAAAGCACCTTTCCAGAGATCAAGGCACTGTACGTACACATAAATAAACAACAGTCATCTTAAAATCCAAATTCATAAAATCATACATAAATCTTATAATTTACAGCAGCACTAAATACTAAAATATTCCATCGGTTTAGCTCATCCAGAAACGCTAGACCAAACAAATAAGTTTTGAGGGCTGATTTAAAATTCTGGATGGTCAGGCACTCTCTAACCTGATGAGGTAAATAATTCCACAGGGTAGGGGCAGCAAATACAAAAGATCTGGCCCCAGATGTTTTCACATGCATGCTAGGAATCTCTAGCAATCCCTCATCAGTGGATCAGAGTGCATGGGGGGGGCAGTAGGGAGAAAGGAGATCTTGCAGGTAGCAGGGTCCCTGTTCATGTAGAGCTTCATAGGTCAGCAAACCAACCTTGAAGGTGATCTGCCACTGTACTGGCAGCCAGTGCCGTCTGCAGAGCACAGGCATAATGTGACTGGTGTTAGAAGTACCAGTCACCAGCCTGGCCGCCGCATTCTGCACTAGCTGTAAGCGGTGGATATCAATCCTTGGTAGCCCTAAGTAAAGGGCATTGCAGTAGTCAAGGCAGGAGGTCATGAAGCCATGGACCAATGTTGGAAGATCATCAGGAGCAACCAGGTGTTTCATCCGGGTGATATTCCTCAGATGGTAAAACGAGGTCTTGACAATGGCTGACACCTGCGATTTCCATGTCAAACCGTCATCAAAATTAACGTCTAGGTTATGCACCCGGTCTGAGGTAGCGAGCTGAACACCCCCAAGCCAAAGCCCAGAAGGTTGTCCAGCTGACAAACCCACATCCCAATGATCTGGGTCCACCACCAACACCTCAGTACTATCTGGGTTCAACCTCAGCCAGCTGGCACTCATCCAGTCCTGGATCTCGGAGAGGCAGTTGTTAAATACTGAGATAACATCATTTTGTTTGGGTACAAAGGACATGTACAGCTGAGTATCATCTGTGTAGTAGTGAAAACTCAGACCATACTGCCTAATAATGTCTCCCAATGGCAGCATGTACACTGCAAACAACATGGGTGACAAAATGGAGCCCTGCAGAACCCCTTCAGGATAGGGGGAGAGCATCAGAGGAAAAAATCCCAGTGACCACTCTTTGAGTCCTAC